>JALMGA010000004.1:47165000-50117500 GCA_023333525.1 Aspidoscelis tigris stejnegeri
TGGCCTTCTTAGCTTACTGTGTTATTAGATTAATACAGATTTCTTATACCAAATGAGTGGAAATCTTTCTTGTACTGAACATTTCAGCACTGTCTTTTCTGTTCTTTCTTTTAAAAGTTCTTTTTACTTAAGCACTATTAAGAAGGTCTAGCTTTACTACTTCAGTAGTGCTGATTATTTACTTTCATTATCTATTAGCAAGGTGGTAAAACTTAGTAGTGGAGTGTACAAGAAAGTCTGTGATGGGGCAAAAAAACTTCTTAAAAGCATTTTAAATTATTACAGTTTTTGATTCTGAATGGCTTGTGAAAGAATAGGTCTATGTCAAGAAAATTCTCAAGAATGGAGCTGTCCATGGTACATATTTCATGTATGATTTTTAAAAAAAAATTATAAAGTTTTCACCCAGCAAAATCACTTGATTCTACCATTCAAATTTGCTTCAAAGACTAACTAGTGTAGTGTTGTATAATTTTCAGAGTAGTTTACAAAAAGGTTCCTGAATGACCATTATGAACATTAAAACCAAAGGCATAAACTAATCTCACAAAATTTTATACAGTTACTCAAAGCAACAGAAAACACTTCATATAGATGAGATTGGTCAATCTCTTGTGGTAAGGTTTGGGTATTTTTGTCCTGGCTGGTCAGTTTTAACAAACTTGTAAACTATGTTTTTTATGTAGTTTTGCTATTGAAAGTGAACTGACATCTGCAAACTTTGCAGATGGAATTAATGTTTGACTGTGTGATATATGGTTTCTATGGCAGTAATACAATGTAAATAACAAAAAGGCAATTTTGGTTTACCTGATTGCTTTACTAGTGAAAGCTTGTCCTTATGTAACCTATTATGTTTTTTAGAAATATATTTCTGTCAAATTCATATGATAAAAATCAAGAGAGAAGCATTTTTAAGCTGAAAGTTTAGTATCGTGAAATTTAAAATCCCAGGCGATATATAAACATTAAAAGAAACTTTGGACTGCTAATCCTAGGAAATGAGTTTTATGGACTGAATTCAACAAGGCTTCAGAAATGGTTCCATCTGCTGCCTAGCAGCTGGTGAAAGGATAAATTTAATTCATTAATTCATTTGGAAAAAAGGGATCCAAGTAGTAAAGACTTCATTGCTCATAATGCATATAGGTAGAAATCAGAATTGATATTTGGCATAATAGATCATCTTTGGTAATGAGCAATATTTTTGTCACTATTTTTCCAACAATCCAGAAAATCTATCTTAAATGTTTGGGATAACAGGAACCATTATTTTTGTTTTAAGAATTGATTGTAGTATTAGCCGAACAGTTTTCTTTAAAAGCATTGCAGTTCATATTTTCAGGACTTCATTCTATTTCCTTATGTTATAACATTTTCTATGATTTTCAAAGTCTAATGTCATTCTGAAAAACATGCTGTGGACATTATTACAGTGAGACTTTTGAACAGATAATGAATTGTTACATATCCCAAAATTCAAAAATCATCTACAAGGCCAGAAGTATGAGAAAGGCACAGAATAAAATATATCCCCTAAACATACAGAGAAAGAGAGGGAGGGAGGGAGGGTGAGAGGTTTCCCCATACAAATAAATTTTACATGACTAATGATATAATCAAGTGACTTTTTATCCTGGTGCTTCTGGAGAGGGACAAGAAGTTTACCTGATTCTTAGTAGTAGTAGGAAAAAAGTGGAACTTTACTTACTGTAGAACTGAATGACCTAAAGAGGAAAGAGGAGTGTGGTTCAAGGAATATAACTCTTCTTCACCTCCCATGAAAATTTTAACTTTAAAATTCAGCAATGAAAGAGAAGTTATCCAGACTTAGACACTTTTAAAAGAATTGTCTGGCCTTCCATAACTTTTGTACTTTGAAATCCTACAAAGCCAAGCAGTGTGTCCCTATCATTCTTCTCTGACAAGTGCACTGAGTGATAAACTTTAGATACTAAAGCAATTATAATGCCTGCCGTGTTGAGCTCATAAAATGTGTGCATTTTCTGTGTGTTTCTGCCTGGGATGATGATTTCATGAATGATATTTGGCTTTCTCTGTTTCTTCTGTAGCCCATAGCTCACTGTGGTGGGTTTGTTGGATTTACTATAAAGGTTCTGTTCGCACCCTGTGGGTTGGGTTAAGAATTAGGATTTATGCATTTACTTCTACTGCTGCATTGTTTATACAGCTTTGGTTTAGTTTTGATCCCTTTTTTTGCCTTTGAGGCTCTTCCACAGTGTCAGCTGCTGACTGATAGTAGGAGAACGGCCTCGTGGTGTGAATGAAAGGGACCTAGCGGTTGGTAAACAGAGATAAGGAATAAATAGAGCACAGGCAAAAGGAGATAGTTCTGTGAGAGCCCAGATTGCCGCCAGTCTGTTCAAGTGAGATGCAGTGGCTGTCCTTTTCCCAGATTAAATTAGTGTGCGAAATCTCCAGTGACCTCCTCCCCTTCTCCCCATACTCTTTAGCCAAGCTGAACAGCCTCTGCTGTAAAGTATTCATTTTATCCAGGGACAACTTGGACAATAGAACTCTCCCTGATACTTATGGACAGCTGTCGTCATTCAGAGGGCTTTTCAGCATTTTCATTTTTCATAGGAGTTAAAAGGGTTTATGCCTTGTAACTGAAGAGAGGGCAGAAATATGCAACTGCCAACTCTGAGGTTGCCTGGAAAAGTGGGAGGGGGGATTCAGACATACACACAAACACACCTTTGGCAACTTGTGAAATACTGCTCATCTTGCTGCTTTGCTGTTGGTTAAAGGGATTTCAGAATGATAATGTGATTATACTGAAGCATGAACTGGGGAAGAGGAAATAAGAATAAAAAACAGGAAGACTCAAGGTCTGAAAAGTTGCTGCAGTTATTAAAGGTTACTTGCATGAACCTGACTGTCCCATTCCATCCTTCCCCACTGTTTATGCTTAAATCTTCTACCTCTTCCCTTTAGCAAACTCCCAAGAAATATTAAAGCCTCATCGAGATACCTCTCTGGTCTCCCCCCACCTATTTTGTGATTTACTGCAAATATATTCAGCATCTGACTGATTAAATAGACCTTCGGCAACCTTGAGGGTCACTGTGTAGAGTATGTACATAGAAAATGCATCAGCCCATTGTACCCTGGCAGCTAATGAGATTGGTCGTTAAGTAAATGACACAAAGCCTACAAAAAAAGCTTAGCAGCTCACTAGAGTATCACAGAGTGTCCCCGCACACCATACAACGACACAAACACTGGACTAACCTAGCCCACCCCTGCTTTATTCTACATCACTGCTTCCCTGATGTCAGCGCAAGAGGCAGAACAAAGGCTAAAAGGCACACGGTAAGTCAGTCTGACAATTATGCCCTAGGGAAAAAGTAGAGCAAATCTTAGCCTAACCACAGGCTTTATGGTCCTTTTTGGGCAAGTAGGTCATAATAACGGGATTGCTTTTTGTGCCACTTCAGAACAGGATAAAATGTCTTTGGAATCGGTGCCTTTCTTTTCCTCTGTTTCTTGTTCCAGCTTTAGAAAAGTTTTCAGTTTCTAAAGTAAAGATGAATGAGATGCTCTGTGAACTAAATGCTGTTTTGACTGTGGCTTAAGAAGGTGTTGTGTTGTGGGAAACAAGGCATTCTTTGTGAGGTTTAAACACAGGAGGCACCTCTTCCAGGTGGACCTTCATACCATCAACTTCAGAAGAATCCACTTGTTTGTGACTTTCTGAAAAAACAGCATTTCTTAGCAATGTATGGAAGAAATCATTCTGTATTAATTTAAGATTTCAGACTACTTACCAGATGTCTGTTCACATGAATAAATGGCATGGCATTCAGAACGATGTGTACAAAAATGAAGGTTTTATTATTTTGCATATTAAGACAGAAGCCACAGCATTATAATTTTTTCCTGCTATTACTATTATTTGTCCAGCTGCTGCTGTGAAAGATAATTCATAAAACTATAAAGATGTATTGATTCCAATCATAAAGTCATAATTCCTGTAGCTAACCTTATTTGTTTGCTTGGTACTTGTTATAGGAATGTGTTACGCATAATACCTGAGACAAATGGATCAATGAATTCCTTTCATACAATTTTTCTTTCATAAAAAATGATAACAGGAAGTGTCAGGGAAGCTTTGTTGGCCAAAAATATTTTCTTTTACTATAGTTTTCATGTGTACATTAATTGGGGGGGGGGAGTTAATGGCAAACTATAGTTAAAAGATACTACGCTGAAACCCATTTTATGCTAAAATTACTAACATGTTGTTAAACTGACTTTTTTTTTCCTTTTGGGAAACCTTATAGCATCTAGACTTTGTATTGATATTTCTTTTCTAATGCAGAAAGTATTACATTTTGAAAAACAAGCTTGTCCATGTAATTCATAAACTTAGAAGAATCATATCGCTTCGGCAAACTTATTTTCTTCACAGGATTTCATCCTGCCATATGGAGTTGAAAGCAAGTGTCACTCATTTCCATATAACTTGCTTCCCACTCTTGTAGGTACTGAGCATTGTAACCTAAAACTTTAATCCACACCACAATGAAGTTAAAAAGAATTTGAAGCAGATAACAACATATCCGCAAAGTGTTACTTGTGGGTGATTTTTGTCACATGCTCTCAATCCTGGGTGTATTTATATATTAGATACATATATTTTCCCCTATAAAAGTTGTATAATCAAATTGTGAATAGTGTTAATAGCATGATCAGTAATTTGTCTATAGAAAGTATCAGGTTATTCATTCCCAACTGCGCCTTACACCTCCAATTTCTTCTGCTTGGACAGCTGAATAAAAAGTGTGTGAACCAGTGTAAGTTGGTAATTATGATCTTACCATATGTTCTTGAGTTTGTCTTCTAGCAGCATGTACTTGTATTTGTGTAATTCCATAAACAGACTAGAACTGTTAGCTGTTACTAAATTACACTAGCTGTTTGATCATACTCTTTGCTGTAGAGCATAATGCTTTGTCTACTAGAACTGTACTTTGAACTTGAAGTTTACAACTCATTTTTATCTCAAGTTGATGTCTTACCTTTTTTTTTCACTGGAAACTTTGACAGCACCATCAGGTGGTTATTACTATAAAAACAAGGAAGGTTACATTTGCTGAAAGAGCTCACACATAAGACACCTAACCAATTATATGGGCCAGGTGTTGGCTTAAAAACAAAAAGGTGTACTATGTCGTGCCATCATAAAATACATAAAGAATTTGCATGGAAAGAAAATGCCTTAGATTTTGGGTCAAAAAAGTGATATTTCTATAATATATTTCCGTTTTTTCTATTTGTGCTAATTTTCAGTCCTGGTACAGAATATAACTTTGTGGAGATAGAGGTATTGGTGTTTCAAAAACTGTCATGGAAGGAGGAAGATTTATTTTGCCCAAGAACATCCAACTTTGCCAGATGATATCATTGAACTTTTAATTTTCTTACACACAACTCTATGAAATTGCTTTAATGGCTTCTCTATTTCTAACAGGCTTTAAAAAAAAATTCAGAAACCAAATGCTGACAAGTGCTTCCTAGTTCTATGTACCCTACAATATTTTTTCCCCAAGAAAATTAAAGACAGGTCTAAGCTGTCTTACCTGTATAGTGATACACAGTGTGCCAAATGTTACACATAGCAGTTTGAAATCTTGAATCTCTGTGTTGGCATATGGTTGGGTAAATGAAGAGCAGCTTCAGCTACTGCGATTCTCTCTCTCTTTCCATCTTCTCTCTCCATCTCTTTCTCTCCTATATGAATAATTTTGTGTGACTTCCATCAATGACACAGAAATAGCACTGAGTTGTCAAGTGTGGAATAAACTGTAAGATCTCCACTTTAAAAATTTAATCAATAAATCTGTGAAAAAGTTTTCTAGCTTGTAAACTATAACTTTACAAGTCCAATTCTTATTCCACAAGGAAAGCAAAATAAAACTTTGGTAAGAGGTAATAGTGGAGAAGTCTGTCTAGGATCCTGGTATATATAAAACTGTTAAGCAGACAATTAGTCTGACATTTTATGAGGCACCTTTCTATGTTTTTGCCTTTATTTAAGCCTTACAGGTACAGATCTATCCCAGATTTGTTTTTTTTTTCTTTTGCTGTTACTTACATTATAAGACCTATGAGAGGAAATCATATCTAAAATCAGAGAGGTGTAACAGTACAAACTTTCCAGCAGTAAGCAAGATTGCTGTCCGGGGGCGAAGAAGAGAATGCAAAAATTTTTTTAAGAAGAGGTTTAGTCTACTTTCATCATGTGACCCCAATCTTTGGTTATAAACACTAACAATATAAAAACTCTGAACTGGAGTTCAATCCTAATAAATTCAAAAAGCATCATTCAGAATCCCAGTGCAGTTTTAGCAAGGATTTCATAAATAGATGGACAGACTGAAATGACTTCAAGGTGATGCCCAAGGTACAAGAGATATTTCAAGCAGCAGAACATTTCCTCACTCGTGTGCCATCACTGAAAGATGATTAAGTAAATTTTCAAAGTTTGAACAAATTTAGCAGACTTACTTTTAGTTTGGAAACTGAAATTCCGCAGTAGTTTTTGTGAAGTTCTTAGTACGTTCATAGTGCTCAAAAGTTACTGCTCTTCGACACTGTTCTTCATAAGCCTTGTACAGTTAGTTATTTCATTAACGTCAAACTTTTTTTCAGCAGTCAGAAATAACCTATGCAAAAAACATCCTCCTACCAATCCTTATCAGAATGCTTATGAAAACAAGAGAGTTGATAAAGTAGTAATCAGGCCAAAATAATAAACCCTCCACTAAAATGGATTTACATGACACAATATATCGGCACTGTTGATTCTCAAGTTGTTGTTGTTGTTAAAAAATCACTTTAGAAGCTATCAAAATATCAGATGCTAGATAAGAGTTTGTAATCTCAAAAATGACATTTGTGGTTACAAACTGATATTTACAATGTCCAGGACAGTACAATCAAACATTTAAATGGGGGATTATGGCCAAAGGAGACTACATTTTCAGAGTGTTGACTCAAAATTATTCTTCAGTGACATTTTCTTGTCCCTTAATTATAGTATGAAGATATAAATCCATTTGCAAACAAAATTGCTCTTTTTCAAAATCATGCATTTTATGCTTACAAAAATAGCTAGGCAATTTAAACTTAATGCACTCTTTTGCATTTGTCTCTAGCAGCCTGATCATACTCAGAAGTGAGCCTTACTCTGAGTTTGAATGAGCCTGACTCTGAAGAATATATGCATGTGTATATAGAATTGCATAAAATATGTGACTAGTTGCTTTAAATTTGAGCAATCTAAATATAATAATTTGAAGGAGAGGCTCTTGGTAGACATTTGCATTTTATATAAATGCCAAATAACTTCCATTCAAGTTATATTAATACCTGCACAATATGAAATAAATATAACCTGTTTCCAGTTATATTAATGTTACAGCCAAATAACATATTTTTTCTTTTTTTAAAAAAAACACTGAAAAAGTACAGCCTAATGCAGAGACAGATCTTAAAGGATTTACACAACTTGCTTAATTAGATTCAGAATAACTACCAAGTGTTCTTATGATCATTTTTACTAGCTTTTCTCTAAATAATCATGGCTTTTGTATGAATAACATTTTCACCACTTCTTGAAAAAATTATTATTAGATACACCTGCATGTCTTCTTGACTGAATAAAAGCAAAACATGCACTCAGCAGAAGTTCACTCATGCTAGAAAGAGAAAGCACATAATGTTTAAGTCTGTGGTCAACTTGTTTGAACAGATCTTTGTCTTCTGGCTATGTGAATCATCAGTCTCAGCAAAAAAGGGTTAAAGAAAATGCATTCTGTTGCATCTGCTTATTAAATCCCTTACTTTAGTAGAAATTCAAATTTTGTAAGATTATTCGTTTTATTGATGCATATAATTATAATCACAAGCCATCTGCTGATTTGGCAGGCATGGTTAAAATCTCTAACTCTCATAACCTTTCAAGTACAGTGCCCTTGGGACTCTATTTCACTTTTATATTTTGGAAAACACATATGAACAAATAAGAGAGGTCATCTGCCGAAAGTCAGACCTGTGAAAAATTCTACAATATTAAAACTTCTGAACTTAAGAATAAAGTATTCCCTGCTACGATATCATGTTTTTGTTGTTTGTTAGACTCTGTCTTCAGGAACAGAGTTTTATCTAAGCTAACTGGAATATTTTATTTTATTCATAGGGATTAAAGTTTTCTCTCTTGGGACATACATTATTGTCTAAACAAAGGGATGTGTTGGGGAACTCTAGGGACACTCCCACACATTTCATCCACATTGCACAGAGTTGGTTCTGTATCAGAAGCAGCTCCACACGTGCTAGAGTGCTCCCCACACATATAGTGGTAGAGCAGTTTTCACTGCTCTACAACTATACAAGGGGCCAGGCTGAGATAGCCCAGCATGCTCCATTCACCCCTTTTCTGGGTAGAAGAGGTGCAAATGGAATGTGTGACAAAGGGTGTTTTTCCACTGTCAAAAAATACCCATTTTTGCACCCATTAAGGACCCATTTGGGTGTGAGCCAGATGATCCCATTTCCACCACGGCACCCATTTGGGACCTGATTGTTTCCACTGCCATGGGGGAAATCCGGATCAAATGGGTACTTTCTGCCCTTTAATTTGGATTTTCTGTAGACCCCATTGAAGGGGTCTACAATGAGGTCTTCTGCCAGAAAATCCAGATTAAAGGGAGCCTGTTTCCACAGGAAACAGGCAATGGGGTCTAGAGGAGGCTAGGGGGATGGGATGCACACATGGGGGGAACCCCGAAGTCCAAGCTTTGGAGTGATTTTGGAGTCATTTTGAAATCATTCCAAAGTGACTCCGAAGACCCTCCGAAGAGACCCCTCCGGAGTCCCTTTGGAGTGCCTCCAAAGTCTGTGCTGATCTCTTTGGAGAGACCAGCGGCAAGACTCCGAAGTCCCTCCGAAGGGATCGGCAGAGACTTCGGAGTCTCACTGCCGGTCTCTCCAAAGAGATCAGCGCAGATTTTGGAGGTGCTCCAAAGGGACTCTGGAGCAGCTTCAAAGTCTCTGCCGATCTCTTTGGAGAGACATCGGAGGGGAGTCCACGTGGTCTGCGCTAATAGCGCACAGACCGCGCTGACAGCTCTGGAGTCTCTCTGAAGTCCATGACGATCGCTTCAGAGGGACTTCAGAGTAATTTTGAAATGATTTCAAAATCACTCCAAAATCACTCGGAAGCTGGGACTTCAAAGATCACCCCCGCCCCCCCCCCCCATCCCCAGAGACACCTTGGAGGTTGGTCCAGATTCCCCACATGGGTGCAAAGGTGTTTCCACAGCAGGGGGCTTGGCACCCATTGCTAATGGTTGCTACACCTCCCGTGGAAACACATTGGGTGCTTCCCTTAATCCAGATCTACCAGATCCGGATTAAGAAATGTGCCCATTCTTTAGATCTGGATCTTCTTAGATCCGGATCTAAGGGCTGCGGTGGAAAAACACCCTGAGGCACAGTTGTGCTGCATCACCTGGCCACTGTGGCAATAGCACCATGCATGTGTG
The DNA here is from genome assembly GCA_023333525.1 of Aspidoscelis tigris stejnegeri. Taxonomy (NCBI): domain Eukaryota; kingdom Metazoa; phylum Chordata; class Lepidosauria; order Squamata; family Teiidae; genus Aspidoscelis; species Aspidoscelis tigris. Next base: position 47,174,576 of record JALMGA010000004.1, read on the forward strand.
TTGGTGCCGTTTCCATGGCACCCTGATCACTTCCTTAATGGAGGCAATTTGCATTTAGTTGGCATGTAATTAAGTGCCAGCTAAGTTTCAAATGGTTTGGGTGTCTCGAGCCACCCCACAGCTTCACTTTCCTGAGACATTTTTTTCAGATAAGGTGAAGAGCAAAAAGGCTCGAAGTGAACTAAGTGGGAAAAAAATCATTTGACCTTGCTTGTATCTTAACACAAAATTTATTTGCAGAACTGTTATAGAAGAGGATCAAAATACCCAGCTTTCAGACAGGGTCAAAGCTTGCCATGGACTTACTAATTCAAGTTGATGAAACAATTCTGCTTTGGCTTCTTCAGCCCACGAATATTAATAACCCTCAACTCATCCCTCAAATACTTTCCAGTGAAATAGCTTACTTATTGGAAAATGATATATAAATTTTAATTTCTAGTATTTGGAAAATATTTAGAAGACTTTTTGTCTAATATTAGATATCTCCTTGGGTATTTTGCTTTAAAAGTTGTTTTTCACCATAAAGATCAAAGGCCTTTTATAAGATCACCAGATATGGTAGGATATGAAATGCATAATCACTGTTACCTCTATTATGCCTTTTTTTCCCCCAAAACAGTTAAGTAAATGCCTATTTGTGTCACGCTGGCTACTTGTCTTTGTCTATCAGGTGTCATATGCTCTGGCCTCTGTTGGCAAAGTCAAGGACAATTCATAAGATGATCAAACTTGAATTCATTGGAATTAATTTTCATCTGAATATCCTGGATCATGAAAAAACATTGAAGGAGTGTGGGACAAGTTCAGTGGAACTGAGGCCTCAGGTGTAGAACTTGGAAGGCACTAAAAGTACTAGAGTTAGAGCTCCAATTTCAATAAAGCAAAATACTGACACACTGCCATTAATTTGCCATAAGACCTGCTTTGTTATATTTCTCACTGTATTTCAAGTTAACATGTCACCTTCTGTTAATGCATAAAAGGAATATGTTCACTATGCATATTTCTTTACACCTTTTGAAAAGTTCAATTCTCACACCACATACCCCTTTTAGGGAATCAAGAGGTAAATGCACTTGTTTGAAAGTATCTACACAGCTGAGCTAGAGAAACTGGCAGAATATAGTTCTGGTTTATTTTTCAACCAATTAAGTATGACATCTGTTGAAAGTCAGGAAACAAAGACTCCCTTCCCCCTTTCAAGACAGTTAGCTGTGCTGTTTATATGTCATGTAGAAAGTTGAGCGCCATCAAAGATCATTTTAGATGCACTAAGATGATACGCTAAGAAGATGATCGAACAGGGCTTTTTAGGGTGCCTCCTTATCAAGGCTCACCTCATCTGTAGATACACAAAAATGTGCATCAGACAAGTAAAGTGTAGAGCACTGGTTGGTCAGCCATATGCTTAGCTTTCCTTGAGCCTGACTGGTCACTTGTAGCAGTTATTTCCAACCTGTGATTGGCTATATGTGCCTCTGTAGCTTCCCAGCCAATCCAACTAAAGTAAGAGTCACCCTCAGTGTTATTATTTCCAGTATGAAAAGGAGATCATTTCCAGGATTCAGGATGGGATAAGGCTCATGCAGGGGTAAAATTTCTGGCATCCCTGACTGCAATTCTCCCAGGGAGCACTCCTTTAAAAATGTTTAATCACTCCTTAAGTCAATGAAAACTGTGTTAAAAGATTAAATATGTGTGAATAAAATTCCTGGGATTAAGGCAGAAAGCTGACTTTCAGGCTATGTACTGATACCCATTGACAAGGATATTGTCATTATATATTACTATGTGATAGTAAGTCTTTTAATTCATGTTTATAGGTGCTTAGATAAGTATATGAATACTTGTGTAAAAGCACCTATTTGCCCATAGTGAATCATTCACATAATCGCAACTTCTTATATTGAACAAATGGCCACATGCAGAATCCACTTCTCCACACTATCAGTCATTGCTGTGGGAAAGCAGTAGCATAACTTCCCATCCACAGATTGTGTTTAAGAATGGCAACATTGGAACTTTATTCTAATGTGTGTATGGCAAGAGGTATATTTTCTCCATAAAACATTTCTGGAATTTCTGTGTAAGCAAAGAAACAAGTCTTAATATATCCTTACAGCTAAAGTTGGCCATTGCTATTCTGAGGAAATAAATTATGGGAAACAAAGTTGAGCACCATCTTACATCAGGAGAAGAGGTAATAATTGGGAAAGATATCTTAACTTGCCTCAAACCCAGTGAAGAAACATGGAGGATCTGGGTGTTTACCAGTATCCCATAAAGTGCAGACACTCTAAGCCAGAGAAATGAGATCAGACAAGATAATTGACATATATGACCAAACAGTTTTCAAGTTGGCATCAATAGTGGTGTCTGTTTTGTTGAATACTCCATATGAGTGCATGAAAGGCTATTGATATGTACAGCCAGTGACAATGATATCCTCTAAAGAACATCCAAACCTCCATAGTTTGAGAGACCAAGTCTCAAGAAACTTCAGGGTGGCAGTGGCCTCTGGGCTGGCTCAGTGCAATGTGGAATAATGCCATTGCCATACCACTGCTGCCAGTCTTCTGCTGCCATATATCCCACTTCTCTGCAGCATGAACAAAACCCTTGTTGACAGTGGCAGTGCTGTTCGTCTGGTGTGAACTTTCCCCGGGATATATGGCAGTAGAAGACTAGGAAATTGCAAACAAACTAGTCAAAGAGCTATATATATATATATAGCTCTTTTGTGCACTCATATGGAGTGTTCAACAAAACAGACACCACTATTGATGCCAACTTGAAAATTGTTTGGTCATATATGTCAATTATCTGGTTATATATATAAACCAAACCCCAAGGCATTCTGTGGCAGTGGCCATGGAAGCACTACAGAGGAGACCCTGCCAACGGGACCCCCAGAGACTATTGTGAGGACCAAGTCCCTGAGCCAGGAAAATAAGGTGTCATATTGAAAAGGGGGCACTGGCCAGGACACAGAATTTATTATTGTCTGAACTTTTACCTCAAAACTTGCTAAATCACCTAGCATTAGCTTTCCATATCACAATCCTGGTATAAAGAGAATTTGAAAAACAGTGCCCACTGACAGTGAATTCACACTAGTAGAAAGGTGATGGCTGCAAGGATTGGGGGGTGTAGTGACTAATTTTGTTATCTCTTTAAAGCAAGAGTAGCTCACCACAGTTAATACATGCAGCTGCGGCTGACCTATACTTCTTATCATCTGGTGCTAGGATCATGATTCAGATGTGATGTGAAGCTGGAGATTAATTAGATTTAATGTTGATAAGTGTGCATTGCATTGGGAGGGCAATGGGCTCATAATCATGTTTCTGGACATACCAAAGGTGGGACTAAACACACAGGAAATTTACACATGTGAGACCCACCAACATGCTCGCTGACACCTACCATGAATTTTCCAGTTATATGCCATTGGCTGTTCCCTGAAACAGAACTACAAACCTGTCTTCTCTACTCAGTAACAAAGACAGAACTAGAGGCTCTCCAACATGCCCTCTACAAGAATTTGACACCTACATCCCTCCTCATCCCCAATGGTAGCCCATGTACTGTTTGTCTAGAAGAAAAATGAGGAACTTTAATTATACAAAGAGTATTATTATGCTTTAAACAGAACAATAAAAAATCTCATTGTGTGAGGACTTAAGCAGCCTTAAGGCATTAAAGAGTTCACCAAGCCATATCTTCATGAGGCATACTACTGTGTTTGCATTAAAGATGACACAAGTGAAATATGGCCTTTAACAGCAAGTGTGAACAATGTGAATATCTAGTAATGCTCTTCCTTAAGTGCTGGTCAGCTGTCAATTGTGGCAGTTGCCTCTGTACTAGAACAGAGACAATGAATTCTATGCCATAGTTTTCAAGTGAAAGTTCTGCCTTAATAGACTTGAATTTCTGGTTTACAGATTTTCAGACTGTGGGACAGAAATGGATCTCAATGAAGCCTCAGCAAATCTAGAAAGTGTCTCACCATAAAATCACTGACCTGTACATCATTTCCTTGCTAACTTTTACCAGAAGTACATTCCCAAATATGAAGATCTGGTAGCACCACTGGCAGAATTACTGAAAGGGGGCAAAGAGCAAAATTGCAAGGAAGCTTGTCAAAATGCTTCAAAATGTATCAGGAATGAGGACAGCCAAATAGCCTTTAAGAATTTAAGATTACAATTCACACTGGTCCCTGACTCTAATTTGCTTTTCAGATACAATGTGGCACCAGCAACATAGCTGGGCAGAGTTCTGCAGACATACCTGGAAAAAAATAAGCTCTCCTCTTGCACATATGTGTCACCTCACCTCAGCTTAGGTTAGCAGAATATGCTTATGAAATATTGATAAAGAACTAATAAGCTCAAAGCATTGTCTAGCAACCTGCTACCATTATCTGCAGGGGTTCCGGCATCATTTTCAACTCTGGACAGATCACAGGAATTTACAAAGCTTTCATACTCCTTGGAAACTTTCTCCCTGGAAGCTGGAGTGGGCAAAGTTTTCCAAACTGTTTTGACTTCACTGTGAAATACTTCAGAAGGGACAAAAATAAAATCAAACTGCAGCACAAGGCACCAGATAAAAAACTTTTTACCATCGTCCTCATACCTCACACAATTGGGTCTCTAGAAAATTGTTAGTTGTCAACAACCCTCTGGCTGCCATTTGATTAAACCTTTTATAGGATGAGTCAGCTACCAGTTTCAGCCACATAAGATCAACCACCAAGGATGTAAAACTTTACCTCCCTGTTGCAATGTGTGATCAAATTTTGTAGCTTCACTATTTTGCAGCAATAGCATAGTATTTTGGTTTACTTTAAGAATTTACTGGAAATAATTCTGGTGACCAACATGTGCGAGAACGTAGAATCCCATATGGACTAGCGATGTGCATGAATATTCAAAAACTCGAATGTTTTATTCGAACCCAACGAATTCCGACATTCAAAGTTGAATTGGATTTTCAGAAATCCAAATCTGACATTCAAACTCGAATACAGATTTTAAAAAATCTGATACAGATTTTCGAATGATTCAAATGTATAGATTCTTATCTGTCATATACGATTCTGCCCAAAAATTATCCATATCTTAAAATATGGGATTAAAACGGGATGCATATGGGATAATACAGGATGAATACAGATTTTTCCAGCATGTGCACAGATGCATATAACAGATACGAATGTTATCGACATTCGTACTTTTAAATACGAATCTAACATTCTAATGTAGGGATTTGAATGTTACGGATTTGAACCAGATTTTAAGACATTCAAATCTTAAATATCTTAATTGAATTGGATTTTATGACATTCAAATCTAGTTGGATTCAAATCTGGACCCCTGCCCTAATTTGGACTCCTGTCCAGTTTGCAACACTTCTAAGACTCAGTGGTTTAAATCTGAGGGACTATTACATGCCCATATTTACTTTAATCAGTATCATGGTATTAGTAGATGTTCTAGACAGATGTTAAAAATGAGGACATTAGCTTTGTCTGGGGACATTAGCTTTGTTACTTTTGTTGGGGTATTTTAGTGTGAAGGTTTGAATAATGATAAATTGGCTATAATGCCCTGGGTAAAGCAGACAGCACACAGAAGAGACTCCAAAAGGTGGTTTCTTCATGAGAATTTTTTTTATTAATAATTAGTATGAAAATAATAAAATAAATGGCAAAAATGGAGAGGCACTGTGCACAATGCTTCAAAGGTGGCCAAAACAGGTTCCTCCCGGGCAGGATCAGAAATCCTGCACGTGGCAGCAGGAACTGGGCTGGAGATCATGCAGCAAAGGTTGGAATGGAGTGCAGAAGCAGAGCAGGACTGCCTAGTGGATTCGGCCAGTGATGTCAGCAGCAAAATGAGGCAGTTATTGTGGTTCCAGGGCAGCGGAGTGGGTGTGACAGGCCTCAGGGAGAAGGACCGTGAAATCCCAGAGCTGATCCTCCCAGAATGTTAAGGGCAAACCAATCAGATTTGAAGTGGGAAAATTTGAATCTGGGAAGTAGCAGAGCCAGATTCTTTCAAGGAGTCCCAATGGCTGATCTTTTGACTTGGCTTGATGAGTCAACTTTGTTCTAACACTTGAGATAAATATCTGTTTCCAGCTGGGCATCTTGGCAAACAAAAAGCTATCTGGGTGCTCATGATTTCCCATTTAAGTGCTAGATAGCTAGATCAGATATGTCCTGTGTATATGCAAAAACCCAAGGAAGAATCCTTTGTTTTAGCATTTCCAGGAAGTTCTGTTCGAAATTCTCCTGAAAGCGTACTTTATAGAAGCATTATTTCTATTCTGATAAGCCTGGCTTGGAATTATGATATTACATGCCCATAACTCCTCACATTCAGCTTTATACCAATTAATAAATGCCAGTTTTCATATTTTCCATAAGACTTAGAAGGCAGCATTGTCTGGTAATATCTGCTGGTTTTGCCATGACTCAGAGAGAAAAGAGGGTTTGGAGGGGAGGCACGCAGGCTACAGTGGGAAGGCCTCTCCTCTCACCATGCATTTGGGAACTTTGAGGTGATAGAAAGACACTCCTACCCGACTTAAGAAGTCACTCACTGTAACCTCAGGCATACTTGTACAGTAAACAAAGTTTTCCCTCTTGTAAATGGTGCTCCAACTCAAAGCCTGACTTCAATTCCCTATGATTTATAGCTGCAAATACAGCTGATTGATCTATCACTGTGCTGCCAAAGAAATTCAGATGGATGTCCAAACCAGCACAGGAGGGAGAGAGCATTTCTGAAGCACCCAGAAAGGGCAGAATCCCACACTCTCACCTCCCATACTTTCCATGACTCTGTGATGGAGCCCAGATGGTAGGCATACACAATCATGTGACCCATATGTCATGAGTGCGTATGCGTGCTGCTTTAATAAGACCATCTGATCATAGTCTTAGTCTGATGTTGATTAAAAAAGGCTCAGGGGATTAGTGGAAGACTTCAAATCAAAGCTGCACTCCTTTCCACAGCCCTTGTGGAAGTGCTCTATGAGCCACCACTGGCTAAAATTTGGCACATGGTACTACATTTGAATGTGAAAGGTTGAAGAGGCAGAACAAGGGAGAGCATCAGAAGACAGGGTAAAAAGGAATTATTAAAAGGGCAGTGGGGGGGGGGAGAGATAGGGAGGAATTGAAAGGAGATCCCTGCCACAGAGCCCTTCTGAAAGCGATTTAATAGATGCAGGCAGGAAATGGAAACAGAAAGGTATGCACAGGGTATGATAAAAAAATAAGTTAATACAATACTTAATGAAGAAAAAACTTTGGCATCATGATGAGAAGAATAACTCAATGTTATATTCAGCATTATTCTAAAGAAAGGATAGACTTTGAAGCAGAGGCAATTCATGGATCAGGACTGTGAAGCTAGAGTGGGAATAGTGACATGATGTCCAACTTGGTATTGGTTTGGTGGTTTCTAGTTCATAGATTTGAAACAGATGACCACTGCTTTGAGGTCTCTAGCTTTAACACCTCCACACTTGATTAAGGAAAGTTTCCCATGTATTAGTTTGTACAGTGTTGTCCCACTCTGCATCTTATGTTTGACATCTACGTAATGATGTCCAATGATCTTGGGGATGTTACCAATGAGAAGTAGAGTGGGACATGCATAACCTGTTGAAGAGACTGACCAATACACATTACATTTTTTATTCTTTTTTTTTAAAAAAACTTTTCCCCTATTTAATTTAGTTTCTCCTGAGACATACATCAGGAATTTTGAAGTATATCAAGAACTGTACTCAATCAAATCTCAAGGTTCTGATGCAAACATTAAAATTTAATGTTTGAATTCAGTTCATGTCATATCTCTCCTTGGCTTTTATGGACAAGAAAAAAGAAAAGCATATTTTAAGCAAGATTTTAAAAAATGTGTCTACTTCAATGCTTGTGAAATTGGTTGCGTAACTACATTTGATCTGATCTTCCATTAACTGAATAATCTTGTTTCTCATTCTCAGAACCCGCAATCCTGCCCTATGGAAATTGTGAGGCCAAGGAACAAAAATTCCATGGCATCAAAGCTTCCATCCAGGACTACGAACATGCCAAATCTCAAATTTTGAAATTTTACAGTTTATCAAAAACAGGTATGGATCCATACCTATTTACCTCTATTTGGTGGCTGCATTGGTGACTGGCTTAAGCACAGGAGGCACAGAGTAGTAATAAATGGCCAATTCTCAGAGCGGAAAGTGGGGTCCCCTAAGGTTCAGTATTGGGACCAGTGTTTTTTCAATCTAGATGTGGAGGTATGTAGTAAGATAGTGGTGTTTGTTCATGATGCTAAATTATTCAGGATAGTAAAAACTGAAAGAAATTGCCAAGAGCTCCAGAGGGATCTCTTAGCATTGGGTGAGTGGGCAACCAAGTGGCAAATGTGCTTTAATCTTAATAAATCTTTATTTTGTACAGCGCTGAGTACATGTACAGCGCTTTAGAAATAAACTAATAATAATAATAATAATAAATAATGTCCATTGGGGCCAAGAATCTTGTCTCTAAACTTATGGCAGCTGAGCTTTCTGTGACACACTTGGGCTCAATGAAAGTTTCAGTCCAGTGTGCAGCAGTAGCAGCGGCAGCAGCAGCAGGGAAGAAGAAGAAGAAGAAGAAGAAGAAGAAGAAGAAGAAGAAGAAGAAGAAGAAGAAGAAGAAGAAGAAGAAGAAGAAGAAGAAGAAGAAGAAGAAGAAGAAGAAACTAATTCAGTTCTAGAAATAATTAGGAAGGGAATGGAAAACAAGTCTCCAAATATCATTTTGATTCTTTATAACTATGGGGAGGCCACATTTGGAATATTGTGTACAATTCTAGTCACCATACCTCAAAAAGGATATTGTGGAACTGGAAAAGGTGCAGAAAAGGGCAACCAAAATGATTAAGGAGCTGGGATACTTCCCATACAAAATCAGACTGGAACGCCTAGACCCCTTTATCCTTGAAATATAGCATTTAAGGGAGGACCTCTTATGAAGCTGATGGATAGAAGGGTCAGATAAGACAAGGGAAATTACTTCTTCACCCAGAGGGTCATCAAAGTCTATGGAATTTGCTGTCAGAAGAGGTGATAATAGCAACCAATCAAGATAGCTTTAAGAAAGAGATAAATTAATGGATGGCAGGTGTATCAGGAAAACAGGCAATTTGCCTCTAAAGGCCAATAGTAGGGATTTGAAAGTAGGTGAGAGTTGTCCCTTTGTTTTCTTTTTGAGAATGCCCAGAACCAATTGGTAGGTCACTGGGTGGGGCAGTATATTGGGCTAGATGGGCTGTGATCCAATCCAGCATTTTTTTTTATGTTGTTATGTTCTAACTAACTGTTGGCTTTTAATTTGTTATCATTGTTAAAAAATCTCCATAGCAAATGTCTTGGTTCTTATATATTTAATGTATCTCTATTATTCTCAGAGATACATTGTTCTTGCACTCCTTTTTACAATGTTTATTTTCTCTGAATGTGCATATATAATTGCCAAGCATGTATTTTACTTTTATTCTCCCATTGGCATCAGAGCCAACAGGTTCCTTGACTTTGCTCGTTTACTATGCTGGCTGGTGATAAACAATTATGTTGTAGTTCTGTGGTTGTAGCTTTGAGACTTTAAAAGAAAGAGATTGTAAACTCACATGTGCTACTATCTCTAGGAAACGACACAAATAGAGTTTATGACTTAAAGCCATTAGATCACTCATTTGTTTATAATTTTTGAAACCTTTAGGATGATTTAAGGTGCTAGATAGGGTGGTAAGCAGGAAAAGAGTTCTGCATCTTTAACCTCTTTGCACTGAAGAGAGAATTTCAGTAGATGCAGCTCATCATCCAGGCAACATTTGTTGATATTCCTCCTTTCTACACAACTGGGCTCAAGGGGAGACCTGGAAAATTATAGGGCTGTCGGTGTAACAACCATTCTGGAAAAGATAGTAAAAATTACCAAACATTTAGGGGTGAAGACCTTTAGAGCTTTTCAGCATTTCAGAGGCGATCTCAAAATGTCCCACCTTATCAAACCAGTGACCTATCTAGTCTACCCAACTTTCTCACATTGGCCAAACAGATGTACAAGGTAGCCAACCAGAGTAGACCAACTAAAAAAACAAAATAAAACAAAATATAGGTTGTTTTTGAGTATGCTAACTCATCTCAAACTTGGTTAGTTACAAGTTCTGCAAGTCATTTTAAAGGTGCAACTGCCTTGCCAGGAGAAAAGTTTTCAATTTTAAATAAGGCATAGCATTGTTGAAGTCCAGAGTATCATCCATGAAGAAAACTCATTGATCCAATGCTGTGGTATCAAGGTTTCCAGTAAACATGGCCTGTCCTGGCCCATTACAGAGGAAATCAGCATTTATAAGAAAGTGTATGAAATTCCTACTTAAATCTGGCACAATGGAGGGTGCACCAACAGTGCACTACTGATTGAGTGTCAGAACCATTGGCTGGCCCAGGCATCTGCTCTATTGCATATTGGATTTTTTTTTGTCTCTACTTCCAAATACTCAAAAAAGGCTAGAGAAGGAAAGAATGAGAATGCAGTAATTGTGGGCACTATTTCTTAAGCATTTGGCCCTTTCTGCACTTACCTCAGTTAATCCATATTAGCTAGATCTGTTTTAGCTAGGTCCAGATCAACAACAGGCAGAAGCATTTGCATCAAGAGGGCTTTAGAACAGCAAATGTGCACTAAAGATTCTAGGATGGATGTAGACCATATTTATCTGATCTGGATCTCTTCTGCTCCAGTGCAGACAATGTGTTCTTAGGAGCTCCTTGATCGTGATTAACAAGTAAGTCAGAAAGGGCCTGTGTCTCCCCTCAGTACGTGTGAATCGTTTCTCCCTTTTTCTCTTTGGCCTGTGTGACTGTCCCTTCCTCTAGGGACATCTGTATACCTAAATGAGACACCTCATTTTAAATGAACAATGTTTTGGGTGGCTTACATGGCAAAGAGTATTCAAATGTAATAATCATTGGATTTGCTATAGGTCTACTGAAGACAGGAAAGGCAAAGATTATTAAAATGTATTCTTCGTGTAGTGCTTTTGTTTGGTTCCTGCAAACCATCATATAATGGAAACACGTGCTATGCAATTAATTGCTTTTGACGGGAAATCAGGAAACAACAGAGGCCTAGTCTACTGGTGTAAGCTATCTGCAAGGCCAAGTCATCTTACTGCAAATTTGGGGATAACATTAAATGTGGGCAGTTAAGTTTTACCATCCATGTAAGAACAAGACCATATTATAAAAACCTATATTATCAAGGGAATTTTACTGACCATGGTAAAGCAAAACAATGCTGCACAAAACCATCTTAACTGAAAAATGACTACCTAATTTCCTGTTTCAACCTTTACCACCCTCCATTCCAGTCCACACACTAAAAGCTGCAATCAAGGTCAGTGGATGATCTAGATTAATATACTTTCTACTCACATTGGCACTACTTATCATGGATCTCAGAAAAGGACGTTTCCAGCCCAACCTTGAGAAGCCAGGCATTAAAGCTTCAACATTTAACATGCAGTTTATTTGTTCTATAACTAGGCTCAACTGAAGTTTCAAAGTTTTTTAGAAATCCCCAACAATCACTGGCTGTTTAACCTTGGGCTGACATAGCCCTAATATAATACTCCCAAAGTCTAAGACATTTATATGGAGAGAGAAGCAGCAGCAGCTGTGATTCAGGAAGGTTTTTTGGTTTTTTAAGGAAAGAGAATGACTTTGTGGCCAAAAGAAAATGAATTGAAATGAAATGAAATCGAGCACAGCATCTATATTGTGCACTGTTTCTCTGATCCATATGAATGTATTGCTATGTCCTCAAGACATGAAACCTTTGGTTATTCCATCTGACCCAGGCCTGTAAATGTTTGTCCTGCCAAGGTGGACACTGAGCAGCCACACAAGGTGTTACTCTGGCTTCTATTATATATTCAGAATCACAACTACATAATCATTACTTACCCTCTTCTAGTAGACTGGATGGAAGCAAAGTAAAAAAAAAGAGATCCATTTGTTCAGAGGTAAGTAGTTGGACTCATTCAGTCCATTCTAGTAAGTAGAAACATAAAAGGAAGAAAAATGAATCTCAGTTGTTTATACTTTTGTTGACAGATTTAGCTGTCTTCTACATTTTGTGGTTGAGCTGCAGTTTTTCATTATTCTTGGTAGTATTTTGTTCTAAAAATTATTTGGAAATGAATGTCTCAAGTGAAATTCCTGGCTTCATTAACCTTGCTTCTGCATAGCACGACCTTTACTCAGAATTGCACCTATTGGTTCTAGGTCCATTTTCACACTTTCTGCACAAAGCCTACATGTATACATGGTATCACTGAGTGCTAAACTGTATTTTAAAAATCACATTTAAAGTTATTAAATGAAGTTATGAGGCTTGGAATGGAGCCAGCTAGTGTAATCCTGTTTTCCTCTTTCTTATTTCTTTGCATAGAGTAGAGAGTAGGGGCCTATTCGCACTTGGCCTTTTTCTGGAGTATATCTCAGGATAAGGGTCTGTGGTCCACATGCTAATGCAGACTCTAGCAGACCTCACTTTGGGCCAGCTGAAGCCTGCACTAGCATATGGACAGCAAGCCCCTATTCCAGGATATATTCCAGAATAAAGCCAAGTGCGAAGAGGCCCCAGGTGAAGGTTTTGCCTTTTCTTGAAAATGCCCAGAAACAATTAATGGGACCCAGTTTGGTGACACAAGACGGTACCCCACCAAAATATTGGACTAGCTGAGCTATGTCCTAATCAAGCAAGTCTCAAAATGGTTCTAATATAATGACCACAGGGATCAATGTTTTCAGTTCCCATTATGTAAGGGATTCTTAGTATTAACAAGATAAACATCACCCAATATCTTGAGAAAAAACAGTCAATTCTAAATGAATTTTTATTCTCTCTTCCTTCCTCAAACTTTATAGGAAACTGTGGGATTTGTTAGAATGGGAACTAAAAATTCTTTAAAAATCAGTACCCTACATCCTTTACCTCATGCCTTACCTTGAAGCTACAAGTTCAACTTCAGGCACCTAACAAAAGGACAATGACATACACAGTTCAATAGAACAGCCTTGGGCTGTGAAAATGAAATTGAATTGTTCAGAAACAGTCAGTGCTTGCCTGAGGCAGCATCAAAACATTTGAGATACCATAGACAAGATATAATACACAGCAGCACCTTTTTACTTTATGTTTTTCTTCCAGAGGCCTCCATGCCACCTCTGAAGCTGCTGTGAGCTCAGGAACTGGCATACAGCTGATGGAGATGATCTTATTCTGGACCAGGAGTCATCTATCCCAGCTTGGGATAGATTGCTTATCCTGAATCAGAGTTGGACTTAAGTGTGAATATGAACTTACCTCATAAAGATGATGTGAGGACAAACCTTGGAGTGGAAGGGAGGACAACCAGACTGGTGCCAAGAATAGTCAAGAGGAAGCAAAGTCTATATTACTAGCTATTTTCTTCTTTGTTTTCTCTTGATGTCTTCTCAAATCTGCTTAGAAGTTATCTGGGATATTACACTGCTGTACAGTTTGGGACTCTTTCACTTAGAGTTGAGACCTCTTCATCTATGCACCAATGGCAGCACAGTTAAAGAAACTATAGAAATACCTTGCCAAAAAGAAAAACCAACCCCAATGTCCATGCATGCCTAAAAAGAGAGAGAGAGAGAGAAAGAAAGAGAAATAGGTTGTTCAAACAAAAGTTCAGAACAAATATACAAATCATGACTAGGGTTTAATTTTAAGCTCAAAACATTTGAAACTTGTTTCAGGCTCAAATCACTTCAACTGTACAACTGAAAATGTTTTGCACACCTTTACCTGTGACACATTAAAGCAGTTCTTTCCATGCTTGGTTCCACAGATGTTCTACATCTCCCGCTGGCTTTGTTACCTGTGGATGGTACTTAAAGAGCTTCTCGGGAACCAAGCTTAAGAAGAACTGATACACCATGGAATAGACTTTAATAAACTGAGCTCTTTTGGCACATAAAAGCTTATGTCATAAGAAATATACTAGTGTTGCAGGCACCCTAAGAACTACTGTTGATTTAAAACAAAACAAAACAAAACAAAAAACCAGCATGGCTACTCTCTGGAAACAGGTAGTGCTTGGAGCTCAAACTGTTTGTGCTTGTTTAAAATGAATTCCATCTGGCTTACCAGCTGCATTCACAGCTGCAACACAAAGATCAGGCTTCTGCCACTCACGCTTTGATGACATCCAGTTTTGGCTACTGTAATAAACTGCATGAGGGGCTATCCTAAAAGATAAACCATGAATTTCTGTGGTTCAAAATTCAGCTGCCTGGGGATGTAGCTAAAAATACAGTGGCAACTGTTTTATCTACAGAGTATAATAACAACATGATCTACTTTTCTGGGAAGAGAGTGTCCCAAAGTGACCTAGAAGAGAGACTAAATAGAAGGATATAATATAGTTTGGGTGTGTGCTGGTTTGTTCTGATTACTGACAGGTGATTTCATAAACTAAATTCCACAATGTCCTCTTGAGAGAGAGAGGAGGGCAAAGTGGAGATGGTTGACTGACAGACATGGGGGGGGGGAATTTGTTGACATGTTCTACAGAAAATAAACTTTTGGGTAAGCACACACAGGATTGCACTGGATTTTTGCCAGATTCAGCAAAGGTGGCCCTGCCTTTAGACCACACCAGCATACAGAAGGGAGGTTCCTAAGTTGCTTGTTGGCCAAGCATACTACCTGGATTCCTTTAAATGGTTCACCTGTACATAATCAATTTAGTACCCTATTGAAAAGAAAGTTCTGAGAATTATAGAAATTCAACTTGCCTTGCAAATTGTATCTATTTGGACGATGAGACTAAACTAGAAGGAAAACTGTTGATTCCAATGTTCTGAATTAATATTAATATGCTTAAACAATGGATCAAGAATTTAAGGATTTAATAAGAGATTGACCTCTCTCAGAATTTAATGTAATGTAGCTGTGAAGAATGGGTTTGGTTCCCAGACACATAAGTCCTTAAAATTCTGATCATGAGCATCTTTTCTTCAATGAACGCTTTCTTGAAGCATTAAAGTCTGCTAACAGAATCTAGCTCCAAATATTGGTGTTTGCTGATTTTTGCAGGATAGTGAAAATGCATGTATGTTGGTGTTCTTTGGTGAGCAGAAGACCCTCTGGTTTCTCTTTCTCTCTTATATTTTTTAAAGACCGACTTAGTGAATTTTGGCCTGTTCTTTACTGTTCATGTTCTACCTTTGTACCACTTATTCCTGCAATGGTTTAATTATTAAATTTATTTGCAGCAATACTTTAATGACTTTTAAGCATTTGATTTTATGTAAACCACCTTGGGAACCATCAGTTAAAATGGAATCTATAAATACAGTATAGTGAAGCAGAACAAGAAGTCCACACCTACAGCCCTGTACTTTCACTTGCAGCCATTTTTAATTAATTCTGAAAAGACAACAAATTTCTAATGTGCTCTATGCTGCAGTAGGAATTGTTACAGCAAAGAAAGAGGTTTACAGGATTATCTTTTCTCTCACCCAGATCACATGGTGCAACCTGCAGTTTTCATAAAACATAGTAATTTTAAATAGTTTTATCCTTGATTTTCTACTAAGTGTTTCTTCATTTAGAATACTGGATTTTGAACAATTGGGTATTTTCTGTAAATTATTTATTTTTTAGTATTTATATTTTGCCTTTCAGCTGAAGCTCCCTGGGCGTGTTACAATAGTGAAAAGATAAAAAGTGTAACAGTAAACACATAATTAAAATATAGTATATAATTCAACTGGACTCTGTGGTCCAGCTTGGGAATAGGTCATATCTGCTACTCAGTGGTGTCTTCTAGAAATGTTTCAAGGATATGGATAAAAACCCTTATACTATAAGAGTACCTCAAGTTTTCCTTAGCTTGATAAGTTTTTTGTTGGACAGTAATATTGTGTTTCATATACAGACCTTCAAGCTTGTCCTTGCCCTTATTCCCATGAGAAATTGCCATAGGGATAAGAAATACAGCACTAGACCAAGATGCAGCATTTTCTCTGCTGAAAGTGGTTGGAAAAGTGCTGTTGCCATTGCAAGAATTCCAATAACTGTGCTCTGGTGAACATTTTTAAACACATTGAATAAGTCAGTTCTCATAATACTGAATTTTTGTCTTCACCATGAATGCCACTAGCCTAACCTGGGGTGATTTTGTACTACCCTTCCCCTATGGATGGGAAAGGTGTGTGGTGAACCAATGTTGACTAGCGCTCACACTTGTGAGTCCTAGTAACTGACAGCCCCCCCCCCCCGCCCGTGTGATCGATCACTCACTTGTGTTCGCTGGGCTGCTCCACTTCTGGATGCTGCTATCTTGAGTGCAGTGCCCTCCATGACTGTGCATGTGTTAGCATAATCACTATAACAACCCGGATGTTCTGCGCAGTCACAGTCACGTCAGGGGGTCACTGGAGCTGCCAAGATGCTGGCCGCTGTCAAGTCAGTTCTGGTAGCGTGTGGAGCCTGATTTTGTGCTCCACTGGTAGTTCACGATTAGCAAACATCTGGGGAAGCAGGGGATGCTTGCAAGTTGCAAGTGCCTCCTGCAGGGCAAATACGCCTGCACAGATGTTCACTTATCTCAAACTACGGGCCAAAGTGTGAATTGGCCCTTGTATATTTTACTGCTTTTAAAAACAGGAAGTTGTTTTCTCCAGTATTCTCCAGATCGAGTTATACGGAGGCAATTTACTCTTATTTGGTGGATAGATAAAAGACTTCCTATGTATGACTGTCTTATTTCTTCTGTCTCACAGTCCCAAACTATTAGTCAAATCTCACATTTTTTATAATGTCGCCTCATCCAATGCTTTTGGATACATCCAGACAGAGCACAGTAGATATGGGTGAACCCATGGGTGCTTCCACATTTGCCACTAAGGAATGGCTCAAAGAAGAGCCATTTCTTGGCAATCCGATCTCCCAAGGATCCATCTCTATTTTGGACGGATCTGAAGGGCCCTCGTGCATCTACACACGTGCAGGGAGGCCAGATCAGGCAGCCAGATCACCTGGGTGCTGCACAGAAGTCACAACACCTATTCCAAAGGGCATCCAGCCTCCTGCGCTGCCGACACCACTCCTGGAGCTGTGGGACTGGAGAAGTGAGTTGCCAGTCACCGTGTTTCCGGTGGTGCACAGTGCGTAGGGGAAGGCAGAAGGAGGCAAATCGACCTGTTTCCACCCTCCCCAAGATGGCGGCTGCATGGACATCCATCCCTTCACCTGGCCATATGCAGAAGCTTCCTGCTTCCATAGGGGTCCAGGCGAAGGGACAGATTGAAGACCTCATTTTTTAGGCCTTCATTTTAATCCATTTTTTGGCGGTGAGACCCGTTTTAGAAACGGATCTTGCATGCCGAAATGTGGAAGCAGCTGCCACAAAGGATCACAAAAGAGGTCTCCAGTGCAGAAGGTAAATAACTAATGGTTTAAAATTGGGCTTAAATGTTTGTTTAATCTGGAAACACCCCATGTCTCTACTTACTATGCTTTCAATGTTATGTTCAAAGAGTCCTTCAATAATCTTTACAGAAGATGACTAAATATTATGCATATTTTCTGGCCATCTGTTTTCTATAAGGTACAAAGTTCCACACAGACTAGAATACTTTTTCCTTGTTGTGTTTCATTCAAAAGCAAAAGTCTTTGATTAATCAAGGCTTTAAACTACATAATACTTATGATATCCAAAGTTGATGCCCATTGCAGGTGGGATCATCAGAGTAGGGTTTCTGTCCCAATGTCCGCCTAATTTTAGCTACCAGGGTACTGCAATTCAGGTTGAGGCTACCTCTCTACCATGGACTGGCTTGTGTCCACAATAGTTCCTCTGGATTGGAATAAAAAGCCTAATCAAAAGGCTTTGGATCAGCATTTCCTGGCCATCAGAACCACACCTCAAAATACTCTGTGGTTTGGTCAATGCATTCCTTCTGAGGCTTGGGGAAGGACATATTCACCAATGGAGTGCAGCCATTTTCCTGCCCCAGCCCCCAGATGACCAAACATGATCCTTTTCACTATGTATAGATGCACCATTGCAGGAGCTAGAGATTTTCCATTCATTTCTAGTTCTCGGTCAGGACTAAATTCAGATACGTTCTTATGAAAGTTTCTTCTGACCCTGAATAGAGTCACATGTAACTGACCTTCTCTGAATATGTAACTTTAGTGGAACAAAGAGGAAAAGCTTTAGGGAGTAACTCCTCCAACTGCAGTGGAGTACCATGGCTGAAATAGCTAAAGGTTCTTCAGTTGCCTTGCACTGCTTGTGGTGACTCTGGCTTGCTGTCTTCTTTGAAGAAGACATCTCAGATTTTACATCTAGACAAGAATGAACTGTAACATCACAGTAGCTAATCTAGCCCAGCAACCAAAGGCTTCAAAAGGCTCTCTCTGTTTCCTTGCCTCCTAGCAAAAACCAGGCTTGTTCAAAGATAGTTGCCATCTACACAACTCTTGGCAAGCATATAGACTGACTTCATCCAGACTGACCTGTCTTCTGTGGTCTTTCTCAGGTCTGTCAGTGAGTTTCCATTGCAGTTATAATGAAGTAAATATACTTATTGTTGTCCATCCACCTCTTGTCTTTTCAACTTTCCCAAACACCAGCACATTTTTCTAGGAAATTTGTTTTCATTATGTGCCCAAATATGACAGTCTAAACCTCATCATTTGTTTCTAATAGATATTTAGATTTTATTTGGCCTAGAATTCTTTGACTGGTCTTCTTAACTATACATGATATCCTGAGGGGTTTTCTCCAGCACCAAATTTCAAAAGAGTATACACTTTTTTTTGGTCTTGCTTTGATGTCATCCAACATCAGCATCCATGACATTAACCATTCTGATCTTTGTGTTCAGTGCAACATAGTGAAACTTTAAAATGTTCGCTAAAGCTTTTGTTGCTGCTCTTTTCTGAGACAACTTGCAGCATACTTCCTGAGTAGGGATGTGCATGAATATCCATAACATTTGATATTTGTACGGATTTGGACGAATTTGGACATTCATATACAAATTGAATGTTACAATATTTGTACATTGACATTCGTATTCATTAGGGATGTGCATGAATTATCCGTGCATTCCACTAAATCTGGAAGGCCTGAATTTACCTCCCAGGAAGCCTGCTTGCAGTTTCACAGGGCCTTGGTGAGGCCCGAAGCACCACTGGAGCTCTTCTGCCTGCCTCCCCAGGCCCCACTTGCCTGGTGGGTGAGCTCCAGTGGTGCTGTGGGCCTCTTCCAGGACCTGCTAGAATCACAAAGGGGTTCTGAGGGCTAAATACAGGCCTTCCAGTAAAACCGGAAGGCCAGTATTTAGCCCTCAGAACCCTTTTGTGGTTCCAGCAGGCCCCAAAAGAGGCCTGGAGTGACGGAGAAAGTGCTGCAGAGGAGGCGCTGCGGAGAAAGGACGGGTTTAAGGACAGGTGGGGAGATTTGTTCCTGGCACCAATATTCTATAGAATATCTATGCCCAGAGCCGAATACCCCCACATCCTGGGGGAGGGGGGTATTCAGCCAGAGCCTAATTTTTCCACATTCTATTCAACTCGAAGAGAATGTGGGAAAATGGCTCCATGCACACCCCTAGTATTCATACGAACATTTTGGAACATTCATATGATGCTTCAGAACATTTGTGAAACGAGGAGGTGGGAAAGCGGCTGTACCAGTCACATCTGCAATCGATCTAGAGTGCATTCGGCATGGTTTGAGAGCAGATTCAAAAGTGGACTCAGGGCAGATTTTATGCTTTCAGAGCGGATATGTTATGGGATAGGTATTGTATATGTATGCCTTTGTATCAGATATTCATACAAATTCATACAAATACGTTCATATTGAATAGAATCCTACCACATTCAAAGGGGATCTATTCAAATGAATATGAATTTTCTTACATTCAATTTGATACGAATTGAATAAAAAAAAAACCCATTCATGCACACCCCTATTCCTGAATGCTAGACGTTTATTATTAGTCAAGGATCCAAAAGGCAAAAGTCATCAGCCATTTCCACAGCTTAACACTAGTTGGAAATCAATAATTGGTTCCATTGACATGATCTTAATCTTATTAAGATTAGACTTAAACTCATCTTCTGACTTTCTTCTTTGACTTTGCCTTGCAATGTGGTATAATCTGCAAATCTGAGGTTGTTAACATTTCTCCCATCTGTCTTAAAACTGGCCTTATCTTTTTCCAGGGCAGCTTTTCATATTATATATTCTGCATAAAAGTTATATAGATATGGTAACACAGCATGACTTTGATTTACTCCCTTACCAGTTGGAAACCAATCTGTCTCTCTGTGCTCTGTTCTGACTGTTGCCTCTTGGTCAGTATAAAGCTTCTTCATAATCACAATGAAGCATTCTGGAATGCCTACCTTCTGTGAAACTTTCCACATTTTAAAATTATCAGTAGAGTGATCAATAACTAATAAAACACATATGGTTTTCTTTCTGAAATTCCTTTCCCTCAAAAAACATCTTGCCTCTCTTAAAACTGCCCTGTGTGCCCAGTGGTTCTCTTCCTACATAATGGTCAAACAGATTATCAGTACATATACTGACCACTTCTGACCCAATAGCTTCTTAGAATCATAGAAGTGGAAGGAACCTCTAAGGTCATCAAGTCCGACCGCAGGATTTTCTAAACCATCCCAGACAGATGTAGGTCTAGTCTCTGTTTGAAAACCTCCAGCAAAGGTTTTTCAAATGTTTGTTTTGCTGACAAATAGTACCTTTTACTGCCTGTAAGACATCTGTTGCAATTCTATTGATTCCTGTAGCCTTCATTCCACACAGATCTGAGGGCTTTTTCATACTTGCATGCATGAATGTCCCATGCTGTCTGCTAGAACTCAACATCCACATTCAGATACTGTTGCAGTGGTCTTGAAGCTGTGTGCCCCCTCCTCAGATTGTTCCTGCTGTTGACAACTTAAAAATTGTCCACAGGCTTACCTGTACACAGAAAACTCTAGGAACTGTGTCTTCACACCATTTCCACATGCTGTGCAGCACAGTCATTTGCAGTTTCTAGATTGCCTTGCAAAGCCCAAACCTGGGGCTGAGACTCTGCAACAGTGATCTGTTCCAGCCATTCAGATCTTACATGGTGCTGGAATAGAACAAGGATGGTCTAACATACAAAATGCAGATAGTCCCAAATGCATATAAACTGTTTAACTCGAAATTGTATTTGTATATAATTCCCCAGTGGTAAGTGCAAACCTAGGGTATTTCTGCAGTTGCCTTCCTGTCTGCTGGATGGGAAACGTGTACTAGCATTCACACCAGGAAATGCTAGTACATGATAGCTTAGCCCCAGTGCACCCAGACATTTACCTTCACCTGGCCGCACATCTGATCCTTCACAGGATGCCACCATTTTGGTCATTGTGCCCTGTGCAACAATGATGCTCTGCATACCCAAAGTTACGTCAGGGGTCATCTGAGGTACCGGTGCACTTGTGCAGTACCTCAAATGACCCCCTTGCACTGGAAAAGGTGCAAACACTTGCCACCTGGACAGGAAAAGTAAGTTTGGGGTTGGGATTAGTTAAGGACTAGTTTGCCCTCTGGACTGGCATGGGACATTTGTAGGCTGTAAATGCCTCTTGCAAGTACAGATGCACCTGCCCTGATGTTAACTAATTGCAAACTAAGAGGCCAAATATGAATTGTCCTCTGGCTTAACTTCAGAATCCACAGTCAGCCTAATTCAGAGGGTTCTGATGTTACAATCATGTTTGCCTGATCTTGTTGCCATCATTTGTCATCAGTCCACCTGCATCTTTAAAAAGACCAGTTTGAGGGCAAAATGATCTCTTCAGCTCTCAAATCTTTTTAAACACAGATCTAGTTCTTCCTCAAAGTTAATTACGCTTTTGGTACTCATGTGAAGATAAGTTGCATATATTGTGTATTAAACTATTTCTTCTCCTTATTAAGAGTAAGATCTGCACACGTAGCTCATTTAGGCTGCATCCAGATGGGAGGAGTATAGCATCATTATGATGCCACTATGGTGGGATTGCCTCATGTGTCTTAGGCAATCCTATCATAGCACTGTTTCCACCCTCCCAAAAATGAACTAAAAACAATTGCTGGAAAAACTCAGCACTGTTTGCAGGTTTCCCAACAAGATCATATTTATTTACCTTCTGGACACATCTACCAAGATTGCTCCATCAACCCTACATGTGTGGAAGTCAAAATAGGCATTCACACATGCATGGAGATTACAGCAAGTGCATCCAGTTATTCTGGATGCACAGAAGCACACGTAACTTAAAACATGCAAAGACAGCTCCACAGCTGTTGCTTTTTGGCAAGCAAGGGATAATAATGGTGAGGGGTGCAGTGTCATGGCTGGGGCTAGCCTCTTGCCTTGCTTGATGCCTCAGGCCCCTTTTATTTCTGGGTTCTGACTTTTAAATTCGACTCAGCAGCCTTCTCCCTGAGCAAACACTCCACCCCCCCCCTCCACAACACACACACACACACGGGCCTCAACAGGAATAAATATGAACTTCGTTTTATTGTTACAACTTGGTTAACTTAACAGTCTCAGAACTTAGAGCATTTCAGTTAAAAGAACTAGTCAGGATCCCCTCTTACCTTTCCTCATAGGCCAAACTCAGGACCCTCCTTATCCTAATCTAACCCCCAGTCAGTCATAAGATCAAAAACTGTTATATCTAACAGCACGGGCTTTTTAAAAGGCCTCCTCCGCTGTCCACATTCACTGATTGGCTTGCCCCTGGGCTAGCTAACCCCTCCTTCCTGGGATTCCAAAGGCCGCTCCCCTTCTCAGCCTGTCTCAATCCCTAACCTAATACAACATAAACTCCTTAACTCTACCTACCTCCTCCCTGGGTCACTACATCTCCTTCCCCCTTATGGGGGAAAAACTTTTTTTGAAAAAACACAGACTGTACCAACCCAGCTCCTTTACCCTTTATTAAACTACACCTGACAAAATTAGACTCAAAGTCCTTTTTCAGTCTTTTTCATTGACAGCTATGTTGTGCATACTACAGTCCTTTTCACTGCTGGTGTCTGCATCTCGCTTCAGCTACTGTCCTTGTGCTCTTCCTGGATGTGTTGCTCTCCACACTGCACGTCTCCCTGCAGCTCCGAGCTCACTGAGCTTTTTTCTTAAGATCAGTATTAGATGCAAAAGTTGATAGTTGCTCCTTTGGCTGAAGACTACTCCTAGCCCTTTTGCTGATGCACCAGTTTTCACAAACCCTTTGCTAAAGTTTGGCACCACCAGTATGGATGCCATTGTAAGCCCCTCCTTCAGCTCCTTTTCTTTGCCGTTACTCGGATTAGTAGACTTGGCAGAAGTGACTTCTCTCTCTATAATGCCCACGAAATGTTGATCTGGTTGGGTATGGAATGAAACTCCCTCCTGGAAGTTTCTTGATCTTTATAGCACGATTTCTTCAACCAGACAGCATATTAGGAACCACAGCAAATTCTACTTCATCCGCAATATGGAGCTGATTGCCATCTAAAATTTCACTGAAGTGGAAGAACATGTGGGCATCTTGGTCAACACATTTAATAAAGCCAAAACCATCTCTCTTAGCAGCAATCACAGCCATTACTCTAGCCTCATCAGTGAGTTGGAAAGTTCCACTTTGTCATGCCAATCTGTTGTAATGTTGAATCTAACAAGGTCACCTTCCAAAAGTGTTACTTTTGATTTTGTATCTTCGTCACCATGTGTAAGTTCTTTAGAAGTCATAAAGTCAACTTTTATACGACTAGAAAGTGGATTACTCTGTTTTTTGTTGGTTACTTTTGAAAGTACTTTGGTTACTATTCCCTCCAAGTATTCAGTGCCGATACCTTCACAAATAACAGTACCTTGAGGCAAAAGTCTTACATCAGTTGCAACTTCTTTACCATTTCTGTCTCTGAATATGAATTCCACATCATCACCAGGCTGCAAGGCTTCCTTCATGGCACAAACTATTCCTTAAAACAAAGCTGGTCTCTTTTCCTGAAGCATTACTTTATGAGCGCTTACAGCACCAGCTTATTTGTATCAATAATAAAGTTCATTTTATCTCCTGCTTCCAGCTGAATATTCCCTTCAACTTCTTCTAGGGTGTAAGTTGAATAGCACACTTCCCCATTATGTTCGTAGCAAATATTCCCTGTTGGACTCTGTCCTTGGGCAGCTGCAGACTCACTCTCTAAGTTGTGGGGTACAGCACTCACAACCTGTCCAATTATTCGACCTTCAGGTATAGTTCCTGTTTTTATCTTTACCAGTGTAATAGCAATCTGTTTTCCAGTTGGCTGATCAGATGCCACTTCAAATTCAACATCATCTCCTACTTTAAGTTTTTGTAGTTTCCCATTATACTGTGAACAGTGGAAGAACAGTCTAGCTTGCCGTTCTGAACACTGAATGAATCCACAGGAGGTCAGCAGTTCTTTAATCACCCCACTTTCACACAGCCCTGCAGAAGTATCATTCTCACTTGCAAACTTTTCTAACAGACAGTCCTCATTATTCTGAACAGTGGCACAAGCTTTCACCAGCAGAGGCTGCAAAGCTACAGCCAATCTCTGTTCAGCAGCAAACTGCCTCTTGCTTTCTTGTCCACTTCCCTCCACTGTCACCGGCATCTTAGACTGAATCTGTGTGCGCTCTTCCCCATTTGCTAATGCACTGGCTTCATCAGCTTTCCCTGCTGTCCCATACTGTTCTCCAGCTAAGCCAGTTGCTGTCCTCTTTACCAATTTCCTTAGATCATTCCTGATCAAGAACAGTATGGATAAGGCCTGGCAGACAGCAAATTTGTGTTCTCCTACCCACTGCCTGATTCTCACATTCAACTGTGCAATTGGCACTATGAACAGGGTTCCTCCGAGCCCTCTAAGCCTTATTTGCTTGCTGGGTACATACTCCCTTTCAGTTACATCATCTCACCATGCTCACCCCTGACCCAGTACCCCTCAGCCATAAAAACTCGTCTTAAACTCCACCTCCCAGAGATATTCACTATCAAACTCTGCCTCCAAATTTGCTGGGACTGCCCCACAGCCTATGCTTTCTCCCTGCACATTCTGGTCTTGTTCCAAGCATAGAGCAGCCACCTCGCATTCCAACTGCCCTCACTGCCAACTGTCATTTCCCTCAGGCAACACATCTTGGGGCTTCTGTATGTAAAAATTAGTATGGACCTGAGGTTTCCTATCCCTCGTGGTTAAATTGGGTCTGGGACTCTGGGCCTTGAGGTGACCTGGCAGGTGATGGTTGTAACAGACCCTGTCCCTCTTACTGTCAAAAGCATATTTCTCTCTTTGCTGCCCAGCATTCACACACTTCAGCACAGGGTTATCACCAGCTTCCCTCTCACTGGCATAATCCCTATATGAAGTCACCCCATTAACTACAGTTCTCTTCTGGCCCAGCAACCAAAGGCTCTTAAACCTCTCCCTCTCCCCTCCATTTCCAAGTTTTGCCAGCTATGCATCTCCATACTCCAAACTCAAGAGTTCACCACCACCCCTTTCTGGGGATTTTAAACCCAAGACTTTTTTTAAGCCTTCCCATTGAAATGTCAGCTGAACCCACACATGAGAAAGTCTCCCACAAAGTTCTTGTTCAAAGTGGGCACCAACTGCCAGCCTCTACCATACCCTTTGGACAAATACCTCAAGGCTGCAGGCTATACCAACTGCCAGACCCTCTACTCTTACCCTAGAGTTTACCACAAGGGTCTGCACTTTTTAAAATTAACAGCCGAGAACTGTCCAATGTCTCTACGTTACCCTAATAACATTTACCTCGAGACAACTTTACCATACGCTTATTTTTACCTCAAGGCTCTTTACCATAGCTTACTTTTACCTGAAGAGCCTTAGGCCTCGGCTGACCAATTCAAAAACCCAGCTTTCACTTATATCCCCATGAAAGGGCTGTAAAACCACTGGGACACATCTGTCCCACACACTGCCACCAATTTATGTAGTGTCACAGCTAGGGATAGCCTTTTGCCTTGCCTGACGTCTCAGGCCCCTTTTATTTCTGGTCCCTGACTTTTAAATTTGATTCAGCAGCCTTCTCCCTGAGCCAACACTCCCCCCCCCCTCCACAGCACACGTGCACACGTACCTCAACAGGAACAAATATGAACTTTGCTTTATTGTTACAACTTGGTTAACTTAACAGTCTCAGAACTTAGAGCATTTCAGTTAAAAGAACTAGTCAGGATCCCCTCCTATCTCTCCTCATAGGCCAAACTCAGGACCCAGTCCTTATCCTAATCTAACCCCCAGTCAGTCATAAGATCAAGAACAGTTATATCTAACAGCACAGGCTTTTTAAAAGGCCTCCCCCGCTATCCACATTCACTGATTGGTTCACCCCTGGGCTAGCTAACCCCTCCTTCCTGGGATTCCAAAGGCCACACCCCTTCTCAGCCTGTCTCAATCCCTAACCTAATACAACATAAACTCCTTAACTCTACCTACCTCCTCCCTAGGTCATTACAAGGGCATCAGTGTTATCCACTGCTAGCAGTTATTTGGCTACCATCTGGAGGTGGCCTTGCCTATCCATCAGCATAACTTCAAAAAGAGCAAGTCAAGCCCTATTCAACATAAGGCCTCAGAATGTAAACCCCCACAATGCATTCAGTATGCTTGGGTTCCTGAGTTCCACGTAAAGGCAACTGTCCCATGAGTCATACTTGAGCTATTTAGTGAATAACTGACCCGGCTTCTATTATACAGATAAAGGCTAGAGTGTCAAACAAGAATGTCAGACACCATGGTTCAAATCCTTGCTTGGCCATGGGAGCTTCCTAATAGCCTATCCAACCTCAAAAGGTTGTCCTTAAGGTAAAATAGAGGGGAGGAGAATAACCTTCACCATGTCCTTGACCTCTCTAGTGGAAAGGCACAATAGAATTATAAATACGTTTTAAACAAATTTGTATCTCCATGTACAAGTAGATGTTGATGTATTTCACATAACACAAACATGGAAATTTTAAAAAGCAGAAAATTGTAGAACTACAGTGGAAGGGAGAAAAAGGAAGAATGGAAGGAAGCAGAGGGAACAATAAGGGAGATATTTACAGTTATATTTTGACCCACATCTTTAGCACTTAGAACTGCACACTGCTTGGATATTTCCATAAAGATGAGGAAGAGGTTGTGGTACCTTTTCCTTTGTGAAATCATTGAACAACAAACATCACCAGTATGTCAACACAGCTTCAGCTTCTGTGTTTGTCCACAGCTAGAGCTACAGACGAACACAGTGTAGTTCTGTGATGACAGGAACAGCTGACTCATTAGTAGAGAGCAGTGAAAGGTAATTAACCCTGGGAAAAGTACAGCTGCCATGCGAGCTGTTCCTTTCTGTAGGATCTGATTAGAAATTAGTGTTAAACCACTGATTCTTTTTAAAAATGTCATTGATAATTCACTTTTAGTTTCAGGTGTGGCCCCTGAAAAGGGGCCTAAGACAGTATTTAGTTTTTATTGTTTTTCTTTTTTTAAACACTATTAAGCTGGAAAAAAACTTTGAAAAAACACTACACACCTGTTTGGCTCCCAATGGAGTTTTCTAATTATGATTACTGAATGTTTTGAGGACACCCTTAAAATCTGTGGACAATGTGGGGAACATTTGAGATAATGAACAAATAAAGATTAAGTCAGGAGATTATTATTTCAAAGTTAAAAGTGGATGCATTGTGTGTGTGTGTGTGTGTGTGTGTAAACTGCTGGAATGATTTGCTACTGTCTGGGCTGTATAATAAACAGCCAAATGTTATGGGAGAGAAGATTTGTCTTAAAAAGGAGAGCAATCCAAGTGAAAACAAGCAGCATTAGGGAAGCTAATTTCAGTATACTACAATCCTACTCTGTGTGCCTTATACTGAAGTTATTGTAGGCTTAACAGTATAGTATTTGAACTAAGCAAAAATGTTGTTTCCACATTACTACTCTCGCAGTCAATAATAATAGCATTTGTTATTCCTAGTTTTCATTTTCAGCAATAAGCCATGTACCCTGAAGAAGTCAAAGCAATGGGACTGTTTTACCACAGGAACAGATCCCATGCAGTCACTTGATCAAGATAGTTAAGAAGGGAAGTCAACTTGTATAATAATGGACATGCATAGAGCAGTATGTTTTCTAATGCAATGGTCTCAAGTGGACCTCTACATATTCCTGAATATTCAGCTAGGTTTGAAGCTAGAACAAAATGTTAGAGACGGAATGTTGAGAGCTGTTGCTCAGATGTTCCTACACCTGGATGCTTGAACCCGCTGCTGATGTCTCAAAATCTAGCTAATGTCTCAAAATCTTATGTGTATGTATATGTGTATATAACATGGACTTCTTTTTTCCCCATAATAGTCTTGTAGAACTTAGCAGTTTCTTCAGAATGTTGGTGTACATAGCAAAAGGCATACCTCAAAGAGAGTGCATGGCCCTTGTGTTCTCAAACCTTCTCTAATCTACTTTTTCTGGTGCAGAATCTTTAGGAGAGGGGGAGGGGCAGTTTGGTGTGAGCATTTTTTTATTTGTTTTGCTGTGTCTGGTCACTTCTACAAAGTAGTCGTGAGTGGTATGTCTTTCTCCTGGTTTTCTGTGCTGCATGGAGGAGGAGGAGGAGACGACTATTGGCAAATAGTTACCTCACAACTAAGAGTTGGGGGGGGGTAGATTTACTGCTTTGCCTAGAAACTTCATTCCCAGCTTCAAAGCCTGAGTCAGGGTGGGCTGTCCAAACATGGAAGACCCTTGAAGTGGAATACCACTAGTGTGGCCCATGCTGGATTCAATGAGCTTCATTATGGCTGCATTTAATCTAGCTTCAGTCCATCTTCAGAGCAGAAAAACATATCAGCAATTTTATTTCTATATTATCTAACCCAAAGGTGTATTTTCTGAATTAGATAAAGCTAAAAGAAATCAGCTTGTCAGTTTGCTAATGTGTTCTCTCACTCTGAAAGTGGACTGAAGCTGGATTAAAACTTAGGTGTGAACACAGTTTAGGTGTTCTGAAAAAAACACTTAGTGCAGAAATGTCCTTTGACAGTACACTAATTGTAACAAAACTCTACACTTTACTTGCAAGATTTATTTATTTATTTGGCTTGATAGTTTACAAAAACATTTAAAATACAGATTATGGAGAACTAGCAACGAACCTGTGTGCTTTGCACTAGCTGTTTACTGCTCTGATCAGCAACATATTAACAGCTGATTGCTAGTTAGAGTTAAAATCTCTTTCTGAACCTATGATATATCAGAATATTCAAGAGTCTAGTTATGTTACTACAGCCATTTTAGAGCCTGAGGAAACTCTCTTAGAGTAAGCAGCTTGTATCATGCAATTATATTGCTAAACAAATGCATAACGGATGCACAATCATTAAGGACAGGGCAGTAAAATGTTGTGAAGCCCTGCCTTTAACTGTTAGGCCAGCTCCAAGTCTTACAGAAGCAGGAGGCTGCATTTCACATAGCACTATTGAATTTAATGAACATATGTGATTTGCATGCTCAAGTATGGCACACTTCTTTCTTTTGTATGAGTCAATCTCCTCCCCACCCCACTCCTTGGGGTATGTCTGTCATGTCTATTGAAAAGAAAAGCCTTTGTTCCCAAAGAAGAGTGGGACTAGATCTGAAGACTGAAATGGAATTGCTTTTCCTTGTTGTCATTGTTTTTGTTTATGAAGACAATTTTAAAGCATTTCTGGAGCACAAAGTGCTTTATAATCCTTATACTTTTTTTTAAAAAAAGTTGGTATCTAAGGTCAAAAGTTGGTAAACGATTAAAACACTGGAAGCATTTGAGGACTAAACAGACTAAATCTCTGAAGTATCCTATCGGTAGAGTGCCTTCAAGATTCCCTCCACCATCATTTTTTACTCAGTGATGGGCCAAGCTCCAAGTCCCTTCCAAATAAATTCAAAGTTTTCAGATATATTCATATCATTTCATCTAGTGTTTGTTGTCAGGACCAAGTGAGGGTGGTGGAGGACTTAAAAACCATACATACAGCAAAGTAATATAAACATCGCTAAAACTGGGACACCCATCAGATCACTTGTAGGCCATGATCCCACTTGACTTTTTAAAACTGGAATTAACATAAATTGGATACATTCTGCCCGTTCCCATTTTTTAAATTTTAAATCACAGTCACCCCCGATTCTGTTTGTCCAACAGAAAATGCTCCCAAAATGCATTGGGGAAAGCGCAACTTTTCCTCCTTGCTTTTTGCCAGTCAGGGTGCCCACCCCTCGCTCCTGATTGGGTTCGCTAACATGATGACATGGCTGAGGGTGGGGAATTCCAGCTCCAGCCTCTGATCCTATACCCAGCCTCTTTTGCACAACTGTGTAATTTTAGACTAGCGATTCCCCCATGACCACCAGGATCACTTCCATGATGCTTCAGTGTTGCGCAAAATCACCTTCCTAAGCCTCGCTTTCTCCTTTCTTTCCTGTCTCCTTGCTTTCCACCCACCCACCATGGTTGGTTCATGGAGGAAGGAGCTAGCCAAACTGTCTTTCTCCAAGTGAAGAGAAAGACAAAAAGGGAGAAAGCAAAGGGAAAGCGTGGGCGGGAAGCAAGGGTAGAGATGGCTTGACTGCAGGAAATTTCTGAAGAGATGAAATGAAAGTCAGCTTCAAAATGAGTGGGAGATAAGATGATCGTGTTCCAATTTTGACTAGGGAAAGGAAAGTTTATATAAAACTAAAACCACCAGTTGCTTAATGGCTCAGGAAAGAATTTTGTTCCTTTTCTTTAGGGAAGCCTACCAAAATGATTTTATCAAACTGGCTACAAATTAGCCTGGCAACAATGCCATTTTTCCTTTAATTTCCTTCTCCCTCCCTCTCTTTCTTTCTTCCTTCCTTTTTTCGTGGCTGCACTACCAAGAGTGAAACCTCACCCACAACAGTGACAGACATTGGGCAGAAGGCTGGGGGGGGGGGAACAACCCAAAAGCCACGATCTCCCCCCAATACTGCAGTGCCATTCCTAAAGGAAAAAAGATAAAGCATTTTAGCAGCAAAAATGGAAGCAAGGGCTGTTTTTAAGAAAGTTTTAAAATGCGTTTTTGGGCAATTTACTCCTTGGAAAGTGCAGGAAGCCAATTTTTAATGGGGACAAGTGATTTTGAAATCATTTTCATAGCTCAATAAAACCCCAGTGGAAACTCCCCCATATTCTACTTAAACTGTACATACTCTGTACAACACCAATCATCCAAAGTGATTTGAGCTGGCGGACATGGGAGCAAATTATTTGTGGGTAGAGCAGAAATTTAACAGTGTAATGAACCTGGCCCATGGAGTATGCATCCCTCTTTCTCCTACTCCATAATGCTGGGGCATAGATAAATGAGCAGGTTTTATTGGCCCAGTTTTTTGGAAGTGAGGCACATAGTGTTGGATTAAAGTGTCATTCTTGGTAGTACCCTTGGTGGTACCCTTGGGCACCTGTCTATGTAGGCAGGGGATTATATTGCTAACTTAGCTTAACTTTGATTCACTTTGCATTCCCAGTGGTCTGTCCCTTGCCTTCTTAGACATCAGCAGACGGGGGGCAATTTCACACTTCTCTTCCCATCTGCTGGATGGGAAAGGGGTGCAATCACCCAACATTGACTAGCATTCAACTTGTGAGCACCTGTCACTTACAGGCTAACCTCCACACAATCAGTTACTCACCTCTGACTGATCACAGGAAAAGTCCTCTTCAGGGTGACACTATTTTGGTTGTGGCCCCCTCTGGGTCTGCATATGTATCAGTGCCATCGCCATGATCACACTGATGCTCTGCGTGCACACAGTCGCATCTATGGTCATCCTAGGTGCCAGAGTGCTTGCACGGCACCTCAGACAACCCTAGAGCACCAGAAAGGATGCAAATGCTTGCCAGTGGACATTTCTGGTAAGTAATTAGTTAAGGTTAGTAAAGGTATGGAGCATGATTAGGGGACTTCTGGGAAGGCAGGGAATGCCTGGAGGCTGTAGCAGCCTTCTCAAGGTACGGATGCTCTCCCCAAGAAATTCCCTAATCGTGCACTACAGGCTGTAGTGCAAATAGGCCCAGGGTCAAAAACACAGAATTATTTTGTAATTGTACCTAATTTGTGATCAAAGTACTCCTGATACATTCCTGGACTATAGACCAGATTTACTTTCTAAAATCTCTCTCTCTGTAATTGTAGCACTGTCTGGATTTCTGAGCAAGAAGTACAGTGTGTTCAGTGTGAACTGTCACTAGTGAAAAAATATTTCACATGATATTATTGGTCACTTGTACAGCCCAATGAGAAGGTTAGATCACATGGAAAGTAAATCTTGCAGCTGTAACATCGATTTGCTGTGGCTGCAAATGCTAAAATGCAGAGCAGTAATCTAACGGCTGTAGTGCAAGAAGGCTAGGTCATGCGGGGACAGTTTCCCCATTCACACCTAGACATGTATGGGACACATGGGAACGCATCCTTACCTTCCTAGGTGTGAATGGAGAATCCATTCCCGCCTGGCGTAGCCCCAAAAGGCGGACATGAGGACCAGAGTCCCTGCCCCTGGCTGCTGCCATTGGGTTGAAATTGACCCAGGGGAGGGCAGCATCAGTCCAGTCGGTGCTTGGTCTCCAAGGGGCCCAGTCACCTTGGATGCCCCTAGGACCACCCCCCATCCAGGGACCTGTGCCTCCCTGGACCCATGCATGTGAGTGACTTACCTGCTTGCCACCAGAGTTCAAACCGGCAAGCCTGGGGGCATGGCTTGCTGGTCCAGTTGGCAGCATCCTGTGTCTGCACCAGGTAAGTTGCCCATGTGCATCTCCAGGGAGGACCGTGGCCCTGGGTGGGGGTTGGTCCCAGGGGGCGTCCACACAGTGCAGCCACCTCAATCGAGGTGACTGCATCACATGGAAGCCAACGATCCGCTCCGGCACGCTGACAGCTTGTGTGGCCCAGATTGAGCTGCACCAGTTGCCAGGGCACTCCTAGGTGCCCACCAGCACCGGGGTGGGGTGGGGTGGGGGGCTCACACCCTCCCCCCAGCTGTGCGATGATTTACCTTGTTGGACCCTGTGGTCCAACGAGGTGGTTGTACACTCAGCTGGGGCGATGTGCCTCTCCGGATGGTAGAGGTGTCAACACATCGGAACGGAGGTGCCAGAAGACGGGCCCCCAAATTTAAATCAATAACCTTCAAATATATATCTGTACATCTTCAAATAGTGATTTTTTTTTAAAAAAATCTCAGTAAAAAAGGGACAAGATATCTTTGAATGAAGCCATTTAGGTCAAAGAGATTATTTCAAATGTAAGTCCCAGGATATCTCAAACTTAAAATACAAACATTCTTATTCAGTAGCCTATCAAAGCAGCAATTACCTTCCAAATACCACATACAGTTTATATCTATTTGGATAATGAAATAAGTATTCAATTAAAAGAAAAATACAAAGAGACAGCTCTAAAAGTGGACTGCTATAAGTTACTTGTTCACAGTAATTATGTTACTTCATTATAATTATAGTTATGCATTTATTAGCTTATTTATAAATTATAATTATTTCATGGGAAACCACTTTTTGTTTTGGTTGTTGCAAATATGAACCTATAAACAAACTGAATACATTCTCCTCAATCCCTAGTGGCCAAACACATACAACGGGTTCATAGCATCTTTAGATAGTATGTGGAGAAGTTCCTGCCTGAATCCTTGGAGAGTTTACAGAAATAGTATATTTTGTTTGTTCTGTGGTTGAACCTGGTAGAATAATTGCATTAAGGCATTTCTTACTACTAGAAGTAAGCAAGAGGTGAGGTAAAACTTGTTTTCTCACCTAAAATGGGCACTGGGAGGGATTCTATTTCAGAGGGTCACTTCCCCCTACTATATGTAATGTCTCTTCTGCAGTGTTCCCAGAATCAAGGAATATTGGTTGTATCCACACAGGTGTTGGTAGGTACCCATTGAGGGCCCTGGAGTGCAGTAGTAAGATGCCCACAGGTGTGGGACATACGTACACATTGTTTACGAGCCAACAAGCACTCTCAAAAGCATCCTTCTTAGACAGTGTAATAAAGAACACTGTGACTTTCAGGCACCTTTGCTGTCCCCATGCAGACAGGCAACTTAACTGGCCTGCTCTGTACACAAAACTATTTTCCATCATGCAAACAAAGGCCCAAGAGGGAAAGAAAATTCCCCAGGTTTGAAGAAATTGAAGGAGAAAAGCACACGGAGTAGATATCACATGCCTTGCTTCTGGGACACAAGCAAGCATTCCTGTCATGGAGATGCAGCCTAAGGAAAGGGCTCTTTTCTGCAATTAGTACTTAGGAAAGTAGCTCAGTGGAAATGCATTTATTTTGCCTGCAGGAATTCCCAACAGCTCCTGGTTAGGTATGTGAAATCTTAGACTCCCTTCCAAATGGTATTAATAATATTGCTAATTTTATTGTATCACTTTTAGAGATGTGCATGAATGGTTTGTTTGTTTGTTTTTTGCATTTGATTAATAAAGGATCAAATGTAAGAAAATTTGTATTTGCTTGAATAGATCCCCTTCAAATGTGGTAGGATTCTATTTGATACAAATGTATTCATATAAATATCTATGAACGGATACATATCCCATACGCATCCGATACGTATCCTGTAACATATCTGTTTTGAAAATTTCAAATCCACCCTGAATCCACTTTAAATCTGTTCTCAATCCATGCCAAATGCACTCTGGATCTGTTGCAGATGTGACTGGCACAGCTGTTTTTCCACTTCCCTAGGTTCACTAATGTTCCAAAGCATTTGTATAGATACAAATGTCAATGTATGAATGTCATAACATTTGGTTCATATATGAATGTCTGAATTTGTACAAATTCGTATCAGTATCAAATGTTACGAATATTCATGCACATCCCTAATTTGACATAATACAATAGGCAACTGTGATTTCTGTCTCTACTAATATAAAACAATGGAAGTAAGTGTCCCTCAGCACAGAACACTCTTTGGATTTCACTGCTACACATCAGATGCTCTTCCAGTGAAGACTCTTAATAGAGACAGAACATCTGTGCCTTTTCCTGCTTCAGAGATGGGACACTCTGGCACAGTGCACTTGCATACTGTGGAGCTGCTTCCATCATGAAGTGGCTCCCAATGTGCCCAAATGTCCCTGTCGTCACTAGCTCTGGATCAGTTAAAAAAAAAAGTATACTAGGAGCACCAACAGAGGTCCTAGCACAGCCCCACACATGCAAAGGCTGTGTGTAGGTGGGTCAGTTCAGCTACAGCTGCACAAACATGCACCACATTGTCAAATTGCTGTGCCAATGGCCTGGTACACATGGCCATGCTACAACAAAGTGGATGCTTTCAGGTGGGAGCATCTGCATGTCTGTGGCGCTATTGCAGTAAGCAAAGAATAACTGTACTGAGCTAATGGACTAATGGGTCAATGAATTATTTTTTTATCCAGATCATTGTCACTGATGTGACGAGAAGTTTCCAGCTTTACTTAGCAATAATTAACCATCAGTTTGTGAGGACTGCATCAGATAACAACCAGTCTCCAAAGATATAATTCTATAATTATCATAAGGATACAGTTCCTTTAACATCAACTAATATTTATTTATTTATTTGGTCTTTTAATAAGAGTAGAGATTAGGAAACCCAATATTGGATATAATTATGGCATTGCATTCCCTCTCTTTGTGACCCTTACTGAAATTTGCCCAGTGCACTCTTGGGGGAATGGTCCTTACATATGGCATACCAGTTACTTCCACTCAGTTTCTGACTAAATTTATGCTAATCAGACCTAACAAAAGGAACAACTTGGGGGTAATTCCTAGAGGCAGTGTGTGACTGTCATGTTCCCAACCCTTCTCTATTCCACTTTTTCTATCACAGAATGTTTACGAGAGTGGGGAGGGGCAGACTCATGTGTGAAAAATCCCACCTCAAAGCCTTCTTTACAGCTGCCTCAGATTATTTATTTATTTAATTGTTTATTTAATTGTTTATTTAATTGTTTGTTTATTTATTTATTTATTTATTTATTTATTTATTTGCTGTGTCTGATTACATCTTCCATACCTTTTTGAAATGTGTTCACGATATGCCTTTTAGTATCTCTTCCAATAAAAGACACAGTACCTGGAAAAGATATTTTGATCTCAAACTCTGTGTGCTGCCTATATTTTGTTATCACAGTACAAATTTCTCTGAAATCATAAAGCTGCAGTAGTATAATCTTGCTCAAAACACTGTGCATCATTCTAACCCAGTCATTGAATTTAAGTGATTTGTTCAATAAGACACAGTTACCATAGCTACCCTAAAGGAAAAAGAGAAGTTTTCTTCCTTTGACAATATAGCTTTAAACTATGAAAAGAAACAAACAAGCATGTGGAAGTTTCTTATATCTGCTTTCATACAAATCATGTGTAAAACGAAAACAAAAGTATAGTGGTGCACATTAATGTTTTTTAGAGTTGGTACACATAACTGGCTCTGAGGAAATAGCAAATTCTGCTTAGGCTATTTGTTACCATCCATTCAAAACCATGGAAGCAAACTTTTCCTAAAAACAAAGTAAAAAATGTACACTGGGAAGGCAGTTAATGGTCCTTTCTACATTGGGCCTTATTCTAGATTGTATCCTAGAATAGGGCCCTGCTGTTTGCATGCTAGTGCAGATTACTTCAGGGCCTTCTGTAATCTGCACATGGAGTATTGTGGGTGGCAGGGCTTTGTTCTGGGCTATGATCTGGAATAAGGGCCAGTGCAAGAAGGGCCAATATTTGCCTTGCCATGGAAAAGAGGAAGAAGCAGAAGAACGAGCGTGGCATGTCAAAGGGGGGGGGGGAATTACAAAGGAAAAAAGGAATAACCCTTCACACTCAAAGGTACAACTTTGTTGTTCATTATTAACATTCTCTCTTTGAAGGCTGGGAAGGGGGATTTATTAGAAAAGGGTTTTTTATTGTTGCTGTTGTTTTTGGTTAGTAGTGAGATGTGTGCTCCCCAAAGTGTTAATGGAGGTCAGTGCTGCTTCCCTTTTTCTAGATACTGTATAAGCAAGAGAGTTTTTGCATCATTGACTGCTGAGGAGCAAAATGACGTACTTCCATGTATTTCACCTTCAGCTTGAAAGCAGCAGTGATTAACAGGACTTTTACAAAGTTTCTGTGTAGTTACAAGGACAGCTTCAATCTTCTGTCATTTTTTTGCATTACCTATGATTATGCTTTTACCACCAAAATGCATTTATTTTAAAGGTAACAATACAGACTCGGAGAAGAGCTTATGTTTCATCTATATTTATCAGCACTCACTGTACATTTGTGTCTTCATTACCAGGAAATATTAAGGGACATTGTGCCATCTATTCCTGTTTACAGTTTATTATGCAGAGATAGGAAACACTTAGCATGTAAAATGAATGTAGAAATTATTCCTGGATAGAAACACGGACATTTCCCACTCGTTGGCTCTTTCTCCTCCATCACCGGATCAGAGTGTAATTGTCAGTAATCAGGCCTGCTTGCTGCTGATAAAACCACTCTGAATGCTAGCAGCCTTCTTTGTGTGATGACTCAATTATTCCAGAAGTGCCTCATCAAATCTGCCCCATCAGCTGGGCTAATAAATAAGGAGAAGAAACTGGCCCCCCAAAGCAAATTATAAATCCATTTGCATTAACCATTTCGCTGGTCCATGATCTAGGCAGAAATAAGCATGGCAGATTGTGTTAAGCTTATTTGAATATGTTTATAATGTTTACAGCAGGCACCCCCTCCCTTTTTTAACACAAGGTGTTGGAACTATCAGCCATGAATAGCATCTAAATGCAGTTATGTTAATGAATACAAGGCCTTGGGCATCTTTGGGAGATAGTATGTTGTTTAAATCAGGTGAAAGTTAAACTCTTCCGTTAGGTGAAATATGATCATGCACAATACTAGAGACTGCTTCAGTATGTGTGTGTGTGTGTGTGAAAAAGAAGGGCACTCTTTACAGGTGTTAAGAAGACATATGTAAGGATTAAAATGCTTTTCTTCACAGGAGAAAAAAGTACTCATTATGCTAAAATAATGTTTTGAAAAAGTTAAATAAAACATCATGATAAACAAGGGACCTTCCTCTGCAAAGTTCAGGGTCTGCCACAGTTTTAAGCAAGTGCTAAAAAGTTATGTATGATTAGATTTGCAATCAGGAAACAGGGGCCTTTTCATGTTTAGCCCTTCAGGATGGACAGACATGTTCTAATAGCTATGCACCTGCATAGCGCAGAGTTGCTTCCATTCCAGAGTGGCCGATCATGCGTGGCCATCTTTGATCTTAAGAAGCTGTGCAGCAGTATATCCTGCTCCACAGCTTCACTGTGAGGGGTGTTATGGCACAGCTATGTCCTCACAGTCATGAGTGTTATCACCTGGTCACTGGAGCAATTGCCCAGCATGCATAGCCATTGCTGCAGCAAGGTCACACTTCCAGAAAGGAGTGTCTGCACTCCAACTTAGGAAAGAGCTAGATAGCTTTGGGACTGATCAGAATTTGAAATGTGAATCCTAGCCAGCATTCTTATACTTAGCATCTGGGAGACAATGTCTTGTAGAAGTTAAGTGCGAAAAGGCCCACAGGTTAACCTTAAGCCATGAGACAAGAATGACTTGACCTTACAGCCTACGAGAGATAGGAAATATGAGAAATATAGTTTTAGCCATGTTGGGTATATTAAGATCCCCAGGACTCTCAGCTAGTCAACCAATAAGACAGACCTTTGCCCATTCTGATTTGTGGGCTACTCAGAATGGCCAAAGCTTAGTAGTAGAGCAACTGACTGGAAAACAAAAGATTGCAGTGTGACTCTTCAGCATCTCCCCAAAAGAAGGAAACTGCTTCTGCATCTGCTAAGAAACCTGCATGGAAATGGCTACATCCAGGCGTCACATACTTATTTTGCTATTTTTAGAGTGCTGTATTTCATAATATTCATGTTAAATTCTGTAATATCCAAAAATAGCAGAATAAGAAAGTGATGCTAGATTCAGCTAATGTTGTCATTAGAAGTTGAATCTGACTCAACAACTGCTGCTTTCACTAAGTAATATATCAGTAGGAGAGCACCAAAGCTGTCAGCTGTGTTTTGGGAGCCTCAAGTTGGGCGGAGGGCCATGCCTTTGGAGAGGCACTGTCAACATTTTTAGGGGCCTCAGTTTGGATTTCTGAGGACATGCTTCAACGTCAACCTTCTAGTTCCTTCTTTTCCTGCTCTGCAGTTAACTCTTGATTCTAACTCTAGAAAGCTAGGCATATACTATAGGTCGTGGGTTTTGTAAGGAATACTTCTGCACTTTAGGAGAATTCAGAGGATCTATGGAAACATTGTGAAGAACTGGATCTTTGCATCCTACAAGTCAGTAGAACTTGTTAATAGTGGTGATCAGACACACTGAAGTCTACATTCACCTCCAAGACAGGAACCTAACTATGAGTGTTACCCACTGATTGACCATTTAGTGGGAAACACCTACCTCTTTGATTCTGTAGCTTCTTGTCCAACCTGGCTTAAAGAAAGAGCTATGACATCCCAAGTGATGATGAAGTAACCTTTCTAAGATTTCAAGAAAAGGTAAGAAGAGTGCAGCGGAAAATGTCTACTGTTATTGACTCAAGTATATCTGATTGCACCTTAGAACTTAGTCTCTAGTCATGCATCATGAAGAGCACTAGCCTAAAATCCAGGAGTCTCTTGGTTTGAATTCCCACTCTGCTACAGATTTCATTGAGTATTCCCAGAGCCTTGTGGGTCCCTGGGGCAAAATAAAGGCTAAGGAAGTAAACCTGTCAGAAAATTCAGAGTGGAACCCCCAAGGAGGTTGGATGGACCAGAGGTCATTTTTCTGCCAGTTCTGGTAGTCAAACCAGTGCCAGATGCCATATTTTCACTCTTTGGGTAACATTGGCAAGGCTGAGAGAGAAACTTGAGACGCCCAGACTGCTTCCACTATCTAACCGCCTTCATGCTCAGGCTGTCTCCACTGTCTTTCAAGATAGAAAGATGCCAACAAGAACAAGTCAGTGTGGATGGGGATATAACATTAATAAACGTTTTCTGCCTGCAATGTCTGTGTGTCTGGGAGCAGCAGCAAACATGCAAATAGCACATTGCTACTTTGTGAAGAGCCCTACATTGATAGTACTCTTCCAAGAGTACTGCCTGCAGGTCTCATGCAGATCCTGCCCTAGTGCTTAAGTGAAATCTCCAGACAGTCACTCATATTGGAATAGATTGTACATCTCAGTCCAAATACGGTTTCAAAATTCTGGCAAAATGTACTGGATTCGTTCTCTTTATCACCAAAACCTTTGGAGCAGAGCCCATTACAAGTAAATTAATCTTTGTATGTTAGATGTAGGAACTCACAACACTTAACCAATCCATTTGAAATAGGAATGTGCTTTGTCTTTATATTGAGTTTCAAGAGTGGGGTACCTGGAGTCTCCAAATCTTGTAAGCATTGGACTGGGATGTCCAAATGCTGGTGAGCATTCAAAACACTGTATATCATTATAAATCAAGCTATGTTCTGGTGTGCAACAAACTGGAAGTTGGGCTGAATAGACAAAAGTGGGACTTCCATCTTTCACAAACTAGCATACAGAAATTTGGGTGTCAAGTGAAACTTCAAAGCAAAGCGAATAACTTTTTTTTTTACTTTAATTCCAAGGTCTTTTAGATCCTCACTGAACCCATGTAAAATAGGCAACCTTTTGTTTAACGTCTACTTTATGTTTGTATTGATATTAATTGATTTTTGTTTGTGGGTGCTTATAATTAGGCTTATTAAATTGCCTGACCCTTGTCCTATATTTTCTCCCTAGTCTAGTATCCTCATTGACAAATAAAGGTGGGAATGTTTCTACAATGGGTACCAATACTGTAGGAATATTCAGGAGAAACTCCTGTTTCCTCTGCATCTGTGTCTGCATGTGGGTTTAAGTCTGCTCTCACATACTTTGTACACACATATGTCAGAGATATGCATGATCAGGCTCCATTTGATCCATCATCTGCATGCATTTCCCTCAAACAAGGGATTTTTGTTTTCTTTGCATATCCCTCCATCTCCTTTCATTCTGAACATGATGCATTATACAATCCCTGCACCGTTGTCTGGGCATAAAAGCGATATGACAGCACAATGCATGGTAAAACACGCCTTTCTTCTGAAGCAAGCAGAAGCAGATTGTCAGCATGCGGACAGTTTAATCCAGAATCAAAATGCATGGTCTGAACTTCAGAGAACAGGGGGGGTGGGAGGGAGCAGGAATTAGTGCCTCTAGTTGTTACCTTCATGCATACCTTTAATTTTAATTGTATTTGGTTAGTTAGTCATATGGCTTTTATTTTGTATACCACCCTAAGACTTGAGGGAAAACTTAAATCCAAGCAAGCAAGAATGTGGAGGTAGCGTTAAATATGGATATACATGGACCCTCCTGCCTCTGGATGATTGCATCCTGAGATCATTGTAGAAACATTAAATCCATTTTCAATCCATCTTGAGAATTCCAGGGGCAGCAAACTCCAGGAAATAAATCCAGACTGCTCACTGGAAGAGCAGATATTGAAAACTGTATTACTTTGTTCACTTTGTGAAAAGGCAATAGTTGGTAGGGATGTGCCCAATGGTGGAACTGTTTGAAGGCCAGAAGGAAAAGATGGTTTCAGGAGCTAAAAGGGACAGACAAATTTTAAAAAAAGAAGTGAATAGGAACTTGAGGGGGCATGGAAGAATGACTACCAAAGGGTAGCCATGGTGTGCAAAAGTTGGTGTGGCCTAGAAGAGACAGACTCATGTCAACAACAGAACAGCAACAAATGTAGCTTCATAGACACCCACCTAGGCGAATTACATAGTAGGTGGCAAAAGGCATGTGTGTGTACACACATAGAAAACTCCTATTGGGGATGGTGGTAGACAAGCATTTAAATTTCTTCAGTACATACCTAGGATGGAGTAAACATAATCAATGCAGTGTCATTAGACTGTCATCAGCTGTTGAACATGCACGTACAAACTTCACTATTAATTTGGCTGCAGTTTTTAGACTTATTAGTAAACTTATTGCAATTATTAGAAACTTATTGCAATTTCCTATGGGATCCTGGGATCTAGATAACTTTCCTTGCAGATAGACACTTTACCATTCTAATTGTTTGTGCTGTACTCTAGCCAATCCACTAACAATCAAAGTAGCAAGGAGAAAAAGCCTATTAAAGTGCTCTCTGAAATATCTATAAACAGCTCAGGAGTGCTTTGCATGCTGGGCAATGGACAGTGTCCCAGATCAATCTGATTAGTCTAATTGCAAGTCAAAAAACCAGCCAGTGCAATACTTTTGGTAGAAAGACAAGGTGCAATTTTTTCATCAACCGTTGGACTGAAGGGACTTTGTGCATTGGAAATTGATATGTCATAGCTCAGTGAAAGCCCTTTTCCATATGAATGACCCATCTTCATAATAGAGCATTCAGCCATATCATTTTTTCCCTCTCAGCACAGGTGCAAAAAACTACAAAGACCTTTTAAGAGGTATCGTGATCAAAGTAGATAAGAGCACAGTAAAGGTTTCCACCTCTAGCCTACCTGTATTTATCAGACTATCATTGGCAGGTGTACAATGGTATGCCCGGTGATTTTAAGAAACACTTTGGCTGTGACCAGACAGGACCTAAAACCTGGGATTAACTTGAGGATATATTAGGATTGTCGCACATATCTGTGGCAATCCAGAATAGGCCAAGGATATAGTGGTGAAATCCTAGCATATTGCTATTTCACGAAAATTAACTCCCAAACTGGGTTTTCCCAAGGTAGCAATATGGTTTACTTTGGTCCTTTTCCTCAGTTAATTGATATTAGCTATATCCATTTTAGCTAGCTCTATATTAGTTAGATCTGGATCAACAACAGGTAGAGGCATCTGCAGAGCTTTTGAATGTCAAATGTGTGCTAAGAAGTGCTAGTACAGATATATACCACATTTATCTGATCTACCACTAATCTGGATTAATGAGCCCTTAGCACAGTTCTGATCCAGATCTACTCTACTCCTGTGCAAGTAATGTGTTCTTAGCAGCTCCTTGATCCTGATTAACAAGTAATAAAGAGCCATTGTCTGAATGCTTGCTTACATGATTCATCTTGAAAAAAATGGCCAACACACTATGTTAAGTGTGGATGCCAGAGCTTATGCACTTTTGAGTATTTTGCACTATTGAAATACCCAAAACCACCCAATGTACTATCACAGGAGCAGTGCCAGATGAGGTAAGGACCTGGGCTTGCCCTGTGCTATCACTCTGCCATCTTGCAGGACCAAAAAGAAATTGTGGGATCTGAATAAAATCCTGCATTTTCCTCTCAATATCTGGGAGTAGGCTAACATCTGAAAAGAGCTTTAATTTAAACATAGTATTTTATTTTACTTTGTTTCATATTCATGCCAAATGTTTGCTAGCAAAATTTCCATTATGAACTGTACCGTAGTGTATTCAAAAGATTATGTCTAAGAATCAGAACTTGGAATGAAGTTAATGGTTGTGAAAACAAACTCTTTTGTTTTGCTTTGCTTCACTTTG
This sequence comes from Aspidoscelis tigris stejnegeri, assembly GCA_023333525.1. Classification (NCBI taxonomy): domain Eukaryota; kingdom Metazoa; phylum Chordata; class Lepidosauria; order Squamata; family Teiidae; genus Aspidoscelis; species Aspidoscelis tigris. Next base: position 47,218,436 of record JALMGA010000004.1, read on the forward strand.
CATTGCATTCCCTTGCTGTGATATTTTGTAGTATTTCCAGTTTTTCCAGTATGGAGTGTAATACAGACAAAAAAAATCCCCTTTTTCCTAGCAACAATTTTCAGTTACCATTAGGGGTGTGCATGTTCAATATTCGTACAAACTCTGACCTTCATATACAAATAAAAATGTACATTGACATTTGTATGAGTGTTTCGGAACATTTCTATGAATGCTTTGGAACATTCCTGAACCTGAGAGGTGAGAAAGTGGCTGCACCAGTCACATCTGCAACGGATCCAGATTGATTTTGACATATATTGAGAGTGGATTCAAAGTGGATTCAGGATGCATTTGATGCTTTCAGAGTGGATATGTTATGGGATTTGTATCAGATACATATTGGTGCATACTGATATGTATTGGATATGTATGTCTTCGTATCAGATATTCATACAAATACATTTGTATCAAATAGAATCCTACCATATTTGAAGGGGATCTATTTAAGCGAGTACAAATTTTCTTACATTCGATTTGATACAAATTGAAAGCAATAAAATAAAATAAAATCCATGCACATCCCTAGTTACCATATAATGGTAGCACAGAGCCAGAGAGTGCCCAAGTATGACTGTGGCTGTGCTTAGACCAGCAAAAATTAATTAGAATGAATAAATTTAATCTCTGAGCAGGCTTACAGAAAGCTTTGAGGTAGGATTGTTCATACTCCAGTCTGCCCCTCCATATCTCCTGAACATCTGTGCTAGAAAAGGTGGATTGGAGATGGCTTGGGTACATGGGGACCACACACTGATTCTGATCAGACACTGCAAAAAAGGAAAAGGAGAAGAAGAATCATCTCTGAGGCAAGTTAGGGAAGGTTTTGGGGTGGGATTATTCAGACTCCAGACTCCTGCCTCCCATAAACATTCTCTTCTAGAAAACTGGATTAGAAAAGGCTTGGGAACACAAGGAATTCCTTTTATGTCTGAATACAGACTTGGTCTAGTGTAAAAGGTAGTGTGCTTCTGAAGGTTAATTGGTGATAAACTGTGAGAATGGCAAATTGTTGTACTTCTCTCCTGCTTACAGATTGTACAACTATGGAAACAAGCTTCTGGCCTATTGCTGATTATGTTGTTACCCTGCAACAGCATTGGCTGAGATTCATGGCAGTTATAATGCAAAAATGGGAGACTTACAAGCTTTGAAGCCAGTGGAATAAAGATGTGCAACCACTATTTTGAAAAGTGCTGAAAAGTGCTGAAAAATCTAGGTGAAGGACGTTCAAGTGTGCCAAAACAAGGGCTCCTTCCCCCTTCTAGATGCTTGAATCCTGGTAAATGCACACCTGGACTGCTTTCGTGCGGCAGTGAAACGCTTGTTCTGGGTAGAATTACTTTCTTCAGCACAAGAGCAAGAGGCACAGACTCTGAACACGCTGTTACTTATGGCCTTTGCAAACCTTTTAAGGGCTTTGAAGTTTCTAACTGGCCCTTTTCTCTCTGTCCTTTAATTGGTTCAGTCAGAAAAAAGCAGATAAGTCAGTCCTGCTGCCGCCAGTTCTCTGCACAGGGACAAGAAGAGCAGATGAGGACAGGAAGTATCCTCAGAGTTGATTTCTGCTTTGAATAGAAGGCTGTGGGCCCAGTGCTTACAGTGTCAAAAGGTCACTTCTCCCCTAAGATCCTTCCCATGCAGCCTTTTCTGGCTGTCTGGATGCAGCCTCTGATACCTAAATACTAGGGTTTGTTTTGAGCATGCATGACTGTTTCATTTCATTTAAAATAACACATAGTGGGGAAAGACAATAACTGACAATAGTAGTCTTTAAGGGGAAAATAGAGACAGAAAATTGTCAAAAATTGTTACTCTGGACTTTGCTATGAGTTAAATAGGATGAAGCAAGTTGAGGAATTTCTGGCAGAAATTGCTAATTACAGTTCACAAAACAATGGTAAATGTCCAGTTGGAACAACAGGACTGTGGTAGAGAGAGACTAAACTTCTGTCTAGAGGATCTCACTTTGATTTATTGAAATCACATTTTAATCTGCTTAACTGGGAAAAATCAAAGGATAGTTCCTCCCTCCTGATCAAGCACAGAGAGGAACTCACTCTTGCAGCTCATATAGAATAACCTGTAAATTCCTAAGTGAATTAAACTTAAATAATTAATAATCATTTTACAAAAGCTAGAACTTAGCCAGGAACTTCATCTTTGCTTCCCTCTCAAATCCTTCTAGAAAGCTGGTGAACTCTTGAATAGCATAAGTAGTCCTTCACAGACTGGCACTGACAGCTGGGCATTATTAAAAATCAGGCAGAGGGATCTGTACCACTAGTCATATATTTTGCTCAATGAGAATAAAAGAACAGATGACTCTTTCAACTTCCCTGGATAGCAGTGCCAATTGTGGAGGGTTTTCTCTACCTTCTTCAAAAAGATCTCCTGGACACTATTACTGCATCTCCACAAAATCAGATTAGAGGTTGCAGCGTCTGTATACTAGTTCCTTAATCCACATTAAAGACCAGAAAATGCACTTCCAAAATCAATTCTCTGTTTTTCAGTTAAAATTAGAGGCAGGATGGGTATACCAGAGTTTTAGTATATGATCTCTAAACCACATCTGAACTGATTTAAAAAAAACCTTGTGCAGAAGCTGCCTGTGAAGATAGTTAACAGGGTCTTAGTACCAGTTTTGTATCTACTCACACTATGCGTTAGTAGTTATTGCTCAGTTATTGAGCCAGTTCAGTCTAGTGGTTAGAGAGCCAGACTCTTATCTGGGAATAACAGGTTTGATTCCACTTTCCCCCATGAAGCCAGCTGAGTGACCTTAAGTGAGTCACAGCTCCCTTCTGAGCTCTCTCAGCCCCACCCACCTCATAGGGTGTTCTGTTGTGGGTAGAAGAACAGAAAGTTTTGTCAGCCACCTTGAACCTCCTAATGGGCGAGAAAAGCAGGGTAGAAAAACTTACTCATTGCTTAAGTAATGATGAAGCCTGGCTCTGCTAGGATTGAGCTTAGCAACTCTACTAGTAGGTCACATCGGGGAAGTCATAGATGCTGGTGGTTAAACTGATGCTGGTAATGGTAGTGGCAAGAGCAGTCTGTGATTCTGTCTCATCAAGTGTCACTGGCCCACTTGATCATTTCCCTGTATTTCCTGAGCCTAGATGTTCTAGCTGCCTCTGTTTGATGTTGGCTCTGAACAAGACTGTGTAGAAGAAAGAGAGCTCTGGAAAGGCTTCCACCACAGTTTCCTGGAGCACTGCTGGGACCTCCTCCTCTGCAATGAGGCATTTATTACTCCCAGAACCCATCAGCCATACCATCGCAGCTAGCTGTCTTTAGTCATGATGGACAAGACCACCATTGCCACATGGTAGGCATGATAGGGTGCTCTTACCTGTGATTGGTCACATGCACCATGGGATTAACACCACTAATGCTCTAGCCATCAGCCCTTGCTGTACCAAGGACCTTATCAGCTCTGCAGGATCTCCAAGGGCACTGCCCTCCTTAAAACTCTTCTCTTTTGCCCATTACAACTATGGGACCTCCATGATTCTCCTTTACTCTTGGTTCTCCTTGCACATGGTTCTCTTCAGTCAACAGACCCCCTCTGCCACGAATACTCTAGGCTTTGCCCATTGGAGATGATCCAGTGCTAGCACTCGGACAATGGGCAGGGGATCCTGGCTCTCACCCAGGAGGAGATCTAAACTTCGCCCACCAACAGTGCCTACCACATAGTTCTAGCAGCAAAAGGAGTTGAGTCAGCTAGAGGTGATGAAATATAGCTAAGCTATACCTCCTTTAAAATCTATTTTTAAAGTTTTTTTTAAAAAAGCTATCTACAATTAAGGCAGTAAAAAGTTAAGGCCCACTAAGAACACTTCTGCCTCCCCAGGTGGTCTCCAAGTAGGCTCTGCTTTGGTTCCTCTACTGCTTAAAGGGCTGCCTAACCCCACACCAAAACAGCTCAGCTGAAGCTGTTTCAGTAGGAGGGGGGGCTAAAAGGCAGGATGGTGGCCTGAGTGGTGTGAGATCATGTGATCCCTATGTACTTTGGGTTTCTCCATGGTGACATAAGTATGTGATGCCGATCCTGCCTAAGTGCATGTGTTGTTCAAGCTGTGTTCCACTTTCCCAGTCATAGGTGTAATGACAGTTCAATTCTATCAGAACCAGAGGTTAAAGATAACATGGCTCTCATTTGAAGAGCTCTCATCAGATAGGCAGTCTGCCTTCTGGAAACCATACATGCACAACCTAAGTGTGCTTGCTGGGCTTGTACACATGCTGGACCCTAGGAACTGGCTAGTTCACATAAAAGTAAAGTTTGCTGTGCCTACACAAGGATCTGGGCTTCCAGGACAACCAGGCACAAGAGTGTGGATGAGTGATTAAAATTGTGGGGATCTTAGGTGATTTCTCAGGGCCTGTGGAGAATTCTGCTGAAGGTGTAATACCATCTGCAGGTATCTAAATCTTCTGAAAGTCTCTTGCATTTTCATATGCAGCAGCAATTCCAGCCACACTGTTGCCACATTAAGTTAGCTCCTGCATGCATTTGCATCATGGCAAAGCCTTGAGAAAGGCAGCTTTGGAGTACTTTCTCAAAGTAGGGTCTGTACTTGTCACGGTTTGGGGAGGCTTAGGGGCTGAAAGGAGGTGGCAATATTTATTTAATGTTTAGTTGTGTATGGTTTTTGTATTGTAAGCCGCCCAGAGATCTTGGGATATGGGGCAGGAAATGAATGAAAGAATAAATATACATAAATAAATATTTGACCACCTAGCTCCACAGCTGCCCAGAAGACAGCTAAAAGTGGTTGTGTAGATGGTACCACATAGAGGTGTGTACAGATTTTTTTTTGCATTCGAATTTGAGTCAAATTGAATGTCAAAACATTCCATTTGATTCGAATGTTTAAAATCTGGATGTCAACAAATCTGATTCGAATCCGTAACGTTCAAATCTATTTTTTTGACTGTTAGTTTTGTATTTAAAGATATGAATGTCGGCAACATTGTTATATGTATCTGTGTGCATTTCGTATGCATCCTGTTTTATCCCGTATGCATCCCATTTTCATCCCATATTATAAGTGCAAACATGTATAATATTTGTACAGATATGTATGTAATACATACGTATCTGTACATTCAAATAATTTGAATGTTTTGGAACATCTGAAATCTGTTTGAATGTCTAAAATTGAATGTTATTAGATCCAATTCAAATTCAAATGTCAACATTTGTCAGATTCGAATTAGATTTTCAAATTTTTGAATTTTTGTGCATATCCCTAGTATCACAATCTAACAAATACATATATATGTCAAATATCATAGTTTTTTTTAAAAAAAGAAATCTCCTTATTCAACTTCACCAGCATTATCATTTCATTGGAAGAAGCACTATATGATGATCATGAGGACTCTTTCAAATCTAACTGAAGAATAACTGAAGTTATTCTAAGAATATAAAACATTGTCAGACTTAAGTTGAGGCAGCGGATCTAAATTAGTGGGAGAGCTTATATATTTAGCACAGAAAGGATCTTGAAAATTATTGGGTATCTCCAAGGGTAGCTCAGAATGACTTCTGTCCAAAAGCCTAAAAATCATGGCACATTCTTTTAGGAGGAGGTCTGCATTATTTCTAATGTCTCAAGCAAAAACTTGCTGAGCATAGATGTACAAACTCAAAAGCAGTTTGTTCACTCATAACTCTGATATATTCCCAGACCTGTGTTAAAAAGTCAAAGAATGTTGGTTTTGCCAAAGATGCAGGTATTTCAGATGTTTGTTTTCAAGAGAAGGTTAATGTGTCTTGAGACACCAAATAGCTGTTGAAATATCTTTATAGTGGATAATAAGCCATCAATCTGTGTGCAACTCAGCTCCTAATACAGTATTCTGTAATGCAGGGATTATAGCTCCATACTTTTCAGAGAAGCTTTTGTAGCTTTGCCTGTGTGTCAGTCAGAAATCTAGTGCAGTCTGAAGTCAGTGTGCACAGTCACACCCACCCTTGCCCTCTGTGCACTTTCCTAAGTGGATCTCAGCTGCGCTGCCTGAACTCTTGGTCCCTTAGGAAGCAGGAGACAGCAGATGGGGTTAGGGCAGAGGGCTGATGCTTCTGACAGTCAACGGCCCGGTTGTTGAGTTGGAGCTCTGAGCGTCAGGAAGCGCCTCGTCCCTCGAGAACCAACCACTGAAGAAAGTTGAAAATGAGCCTTTTGAGAAACGCTATTAAAAGTAGTAAAATTTACAATTGTGCAGATCATGGGCTGCTGTGTGGTTATTCGGATGCTAATGAGTTTGACATTAGGGAACTCCAAGGCTTTGCGGCTACTCCCTTATGTGATTTAGCACTTTATTGGCAATCTTTGAGAAAATAAGTGGAAAATGTATTGCTAATAAATACGTAAGCTGATGGAGCATTAAAGAGAGGGGAAGCTTGCAAAATTTAAAGATATGGAAAGGCCTTTATTCAGGGCTCTTTTGTTTTAGGATAATGCATTGCAAACAAAAGCACAGAGGCAGGTGCATAGTCGCCCTTATGCAGAAGTAGATTAGTAAATTAAAATCTCATCAGTGTGTACAACCTATTTTCCTGGTAGCATGTCTATTATAAGATTAACATCCCTTTAGTGACTTGCATCACTTCTCTCAGCTTTAATAGTGTTATTTTCTGTGCTTGTTGTAACTATTTCTGTTACTTGCTAAACTTTTCTTTGCTTAACATTCTTGGAATTAGAATACAGTGCTTAAAAACACTTTTTTAAAAACCCTCCTACCTCCAAAAGGATTAAAACTCAGTCTGAGTTTTAATAATAGTATTTTCAGTTTCAAGGAATAAAATTACATTTTTCTTGGTATAATTTAGAGCACAGTATTATTTAGCAATGTTATTTTCTGTGCTTACTATCAGAAACTCTGGTATTATATTTTTCCTGTGCTGATACCTTTAGAGTATCTAAAGCTGTGTGCTTAGATTGCTCCTGTAAGTTTCTTCTTAGCTGGAATGAGTTTTGAATAAAGATATCTTGAGAAAAGCAAATATTCCAAGTATGTTTTTTTCTTCTGTCTCAGCGATGCTTACCCTGGCTTAGCTGTATTAGTAGAATGAAAATAACCAAATTTCTAACATGTGCTTTATTAAAAGCTTGCCACTGCTCCTGGCTTTTTGGAAGACCCTTTCTTCACTTCAAGGGTGTCTGTGAGCATGGCATAAAAGAATGTGACATCATCCCAAAGATCTGGGAGTCATTGGTAACTGATTGTAATATATGGAGGCAGATTGTTTGGATAGGAACAAAGAGGAGTGGATGGAGAACACTCCTGATGGAGAAAAAGAGAATGTATAGGCAAGAAATAGAAATATCACGTCAACCAATGATAAAGTCAATATTAATATGTACAAACCGAACCAAGGTCTGATGCATCAAGATCATTCAGTCACATCAGGCATTGAGAATCTTGAAAAGTTGTGGCCCAGTATTCTGTTGTTTCTCAAAACAGAAGGATGCTAGCTCATGGTAGCTTCTGCATGATCCATTTGGACCATGTTAACTTCTTCTGAAGACCATGGTGTCCATTGGCCAGAGCAGTCCTGGGAGACATGGCCTTCTGGCAAATGCTTTAGACATGTAATCACAGCAGCTGGATCACTTCCCAAATATAGTTCCACCAGTGGTCTCCTGAGTATTCTCAGACTGTGGACTGCTTGGCCATCTACCATGTGGACAGCTGGAGTCCTGCATATGGTACATAGAACCTGGTACCATCTCTCTGGACTCCCTAAAAGTGGGAGTCTGGAGAGTCTGGGGAACTTTAGTTCCCTGGGCTCTGAAGAAGGCTCATATGGGGTTGTGGTAATGTGCATGGTTCCTGGAGTGTACAGTCTCACCCCACTCCATTCTTGGGCAAGATTAAGCAGTCCAGCCCTAGAACATGCTTATTTATGTTTGTATCCTGCACTCACCCAAAGGCCTCAGAGCAGGTCATGACATACAATAAAAACACAAGCACTAAGACAGCCTTCCCATTCTGACAGAACTACCTTTAGGAGAAATTATGCATTAAAAACCATATAAAGTTGGTATCTGAAGTTTCTCCACAGGGTGGCTATTTCATGACTAAGGGCCTACTACAGAAAATAACTTCTCATGTACCACACCCCGTTGCACCATCAAGGGGTAGCTGAAATACAAGAAGACCCTCACTTTGTGCCAAAGCATGTGGTGCAGAAGTTGTCTTTGATGGTACAAATAAACATATGCATCTAAAAGGCTCAAATTGGTTTTTACAGTCGTTCAATATATCTGGGTTTTTATATAGCTACCCTAAAACCTTGTTAGCAAAGAGGGACTTTCATGAACTCTACAGAAGGTACTTAAACTATTCTTAATCCTTAGTTGCAAGCAGTAAATGGTGCTGTGTCACACGACACTTGTTTGTTGTGAATAAACACTGTGAAACCCTGAACTTGAGGTATAAATGTCATATGTGTTGGGCATTCAGTATCCTTCCATCTCTTTATCTTGAAGCTGTTCTCCACAAGTCTTGATGCATAGAAACTTGCTGAAGACACTCATTGATGAAGGAAATGGATTCTGGACTAGCTTGGCTCCTTTTCCATCTCTCCTCATATCAGGAGTTCCTTTCCTATTTGAGTTTTGCACTGAAAACAAGAGTCAAGGCAGAGACCCTGAAATATATTATTAAGTTCTGTTTGAGCAAGTACTTATCTTTGTGTCTACACAAGATCAAGATTAGCCCTAGTAAAGTGTTAAGAGATGCAGCCACCCAGGATCAGGGGAACAAATACTCTTAACAGCACCATTCTCTGTCTGGATTGTCAAAAATAATATAAAATAAAATACAGAAATTCACATTTGGGAGAAGGGGGGGATTAACAGTACTTGGTTATGCTCTGACTGGGTGGGACATCATTAGGCAAAGCCAGAGAAACAGGTCTAGAGGGGACGTGAACGGGAAGGTGGCAGAAGAATGGAAACAGAATGGCATGTGTAATGGATGAAGCAGTATGGAGGCGTTTTGTCAAGAGAACACGTGGTAACACATTTCAAAGATGGTATAGGAGGTAGTAATTAGACAACAGGAAGTACCTGATTTCCATATGAATGTAGCCTAGGATTGTGTCTACACTTAGGGGTGTTCAAGAATGCAATTTTTGACATTTGATTCAATTTGAATCAAATATTCCGATAGCCGAATTTGTAAGAATGAAGAAAAATGAATGTCTGGACATTCAAACTGATACAAATACATTCATATGTATTGGTTTGAATATTTGATATGTATCTAATGAAACAACTCTCATATGCATCTCAAATATTAGCATCAAATCCTAAACAGTCCCCAAATGAATATCCAGTTTTCTTTCAAAAGTCTTTCCCCTAGTTATCTACGTTTATGCCTCTTTGGAAGATAGTGAAAATTAGATAGGGTTTGTTTGGCTTGGTTTGACATATAACCTACTAAAAGAAATAAACAGGACATTTTAGCCATAATTCATCCTGCTTCATCTGTACTTTTGCTCATTCACTTTGCATTCTTTTTTACAGAGAATGAATTTTGGGATTGTCTGTTAAGTCAGACAAGACAGTTTGGTCCAAGAGACGGATTTGGGCATTTGGAATTTGCACATTATTTTTCTCGGAAGCAAACAAAGGTGGGATAATACATTCAGTGTTTAGTTTTCAGTAGAAAGTACAATGTAATTTCATTTAGCACTTTAGTGATGCATTCAGGAGTCTCATTATGACCTCCACCCTTTGGGTTCATTCATACTGCAACAGCATTTGAAAATACTACACAGGCTAGCAATTCTGATGCCCTTTTTTCAAATGGCCAGACAATCACGATATTTCCAAATCCATGTCCGCTACCATCAACTGAAAATGTTTGTTTCATATGCACCTATTTCATTTAATACAGGATGCACTGAAAGCAAATTTCTCAGCAGTACATTGTTTGGCTTATTATTTTGTTCTTTGAACTGGTAAAGCCTTGGCATGTAGTTTGCTTGCTTGTTTTCTATTTTATTATGAATCTGGTTTTGTTTTGAAATTAAGCATTTGCTATTCCTCCTGAAAAGTCCTTTTTATAAAAAATAAAATCCTACAGGATGGGGGGAACAACAGCATTGCTTTAAATTAAGATTCTGCTCTAGCTTGTCCTGACCTATCTTTTCTGTAGTATAATATTTTTACATATTTGTTCTGAAAATATAAAGCTGGCACCTGTCCCTCATTTCATAAAGCTGCGACTTTACCCTCTGATGCCTTGGTAAGGCAGACTAATAGAAATCCTTGGCACACATTAGTTACCTAAGGGAATAATAGAACTATTTGCTGTAATCGTTTGGCAAAAGGACATAAACATATGGCTTTGGTTTATATTCAGCAGTGCCAGTTGTGCAAAGTTGCATGGATGAGGTATACAACAGCAGTGACAACTCCGAAATCAGAAGTGAGAATCAAAATAAATCATCCTCATTACAGAACCATTGAAGCTTGTCTCTGGTCTAACATTTATTGTGCTGTTATGCATTCTCAAATATTAGATTCCTCTTTGAAAAAAATCTCCTTCAAAAATATACATAACATTTGGCCATCAGTAATCATGGTGTCCTAGAATGGATTACACGCTATGTAGTCTCAAATTGAATCTGTTTTCAGATTTAGATTTAGCATTTGCACTTATTTATTTTAGTTTTGGAGGACAGTAACACAGCTGAGACCATCAAATTCACATAATTTGCTTCTCATTTTGAGGAAGCAACAGAATAATATTGAAATGGTAGGGAGAGGAACTGCTTGAAAGGAGTTATCAAAATCCAGAAAGCTGCAAATCATAGAAAGATACTTCTACATTGCTTCAGCATTCTGTATTTGCTAATTGAGAGAAGGTTAACAAATCAAGTCACAACTTGAGATTTTAAAAATTGGCAAAGGGGTGGGATATTTTTAGGGAACTCTTAAAATGCATCATTAATCTTTCTACATTGTTAAACTGAAGAAAAGAAATCACAAGAATATTTGTTTGTGCGCGTGCATTACCTTATCAAATATTATTAGCATTTAAATTCTGTAGACATAAGTCACATTATTCTCAAGGATCCAGTTATTTGTTTAGATTGAAGACTAAGGTATCTCTGGGAAGAAGGATAAATATTTTTTTCTTTCCCTTAATATTATCCTATTTGAAATTGATTAGACCTATATTTTATAAACTGCAAATGAGAAGGGCATCTTGATTGAAAATAAGACGCACTGTATATAATCATACAGTGTCATCTATAATACACAAAACGTTAGTAGCTTTGTAGAGTCTTACAAACTGATTCCTTATAGTCCCTTTGGCCTATACCTTGGTGTGGTGAGGGTCTTCATGGTAGGACACTCCTTGGAAGGCATGTGTACTAGCCATACAGTTCCTGTGGCAGGAGCACTCCTAGGTGTGAAAACCAAATCTGGAGTGGTCTCCTTCATGTTCCTGGTATTCAGTCCACATCAGCACCTGGAGTAGGCTGTGAGGTACATGGAACCCATTTTGTCAAGTGCTGGAAATTTCCCACTTTTGGGACCATTTCCAGACATCCTTCGCAGCCAGTGACTTCAGAGGAGAAAACTCAGGGATGGACAGGCATCTTGCAGTCACCTGCCTGTGTGCTTCATGACACCTTAACCCACTCCTATTGTGATCTTCAAAGAGCCAAGGAGCACAGTGTGGAAGCAACTACACTTTTCTATCTGTTGAATCAGTTTTGGAATTTACTACAAATCAGGTATATGATTCATTTCCTTACAAAAAATATTCCCCTATGCTATGTCATTATTGCGCTTACTGTGTAACTATAGTAAAACTAATGATCTAATAGGCTTGAAGTCAGTTATCAGTTAGCTATATAATTTTTAATTTCCTCATAATATTCATATTTTATGTAAATTTATAATGCATTGTGCTTCTGATTGTTTTCACTTGAGTATGCTATATATGTCTTAATAAACTAGTTGGGCAGATGAACAAGTTTGCAACATTATCTTTCTCCTTTTGAGCCTTAAATACAAATCAGTGGGTCTAGAATAACGGCCTGCTGATCTGGATCATGAGGAGGTATGAGCCAGATCACTGTCTTCCCTGACAGTGTTAATCCAGCCCATGCCTTCTCATGGCTGTGAAGTTTCCACAGGCTTCACAGCCCCCTCCCCCTCCCCTCCAAAGGCTAGCAAAAAAGTACCTAGCCTCAGGGCCTGGGGGGCAGCTTTTTGGCAGCAACTATGCCATGTTCACTGAAGAGCACCCCTCACTACTCCTGGAACATGGAAGCATGCCGCCTGCGTGCATTTCATGTTTCGAATCAAGACTCTGTTCCTCTGTTGGACCTGATTAAAGAGATCCTCTTCATCCAAATCCTCTTCCATATAGTGGAGATGGAGCAGGACCAATGGGGGCAGGCCCTCTTTTGATCTACATTAACATATGGATGAGGAGACCTAGGATCTGAACTGCAAGGCTCCTTATGTCAAATCTAAGGTAAATGCAGAAAGGATAAAATTCTTTCAAAGCTGAAGAGGCCTATACATTGTTGCATGATCTCATAAGGAAGGTTTTCTAACCCCCTGATTATATTGGTTACTTTTTTTGGGGGGGGGTATCTTTTCCATTTCCAAAATATCCCTTCTTAGATGTTTTGACCAGAATTCCAAATGTGTCCTCTCTGTAGGTTTTTCAAGTGGCTTGGAAATTTATTTTTTCTTTCTTTCCTGATTAGTCCTAACATTGATTTTGCTTTTTCCACTGCTGTCACACACTGGATTGACACCTTCATCAAGCTATCTACCATAATTTCAAGGTCCCTTCCTTGGTACGTAACAGAAAGCTCAGATCCCATCAAATTATAGGTGCAGTGTATGTCACTCCCCTCCTCCCTGAACGTGCATTCCTTTGCACTTAGTAAAATTGAAGCTTATTTGTCACTTGTTTGCCTACTTACACAATGTCAAGAGATCCTTCCGGAGCTCTTTAAAGTGTCTTTCAATTTTTACTACCCTGAATAATTTTGATCCTTTCTACACTTGTCACAAGAACAAAATAAGAAGAGGACTATACATATCCCTTCTGTACACTGGCACAGGATGAGGGAAGCCCTCCTCCTCCTAGTATGTTCCATCCACACAGAACGAGCATACTGGACTAGGAAACACAATATATTGTTTTAATTCAGTTCACTAGTAGACCTCGGTTTCAGATGATGGTATTTTGGGAGTGGTATATCAGGCTACAGAGACACATGAATGGCATGCCTTCATAGTCCAGAATACTACAGGGGAAGGACCCGTTCCTTTTCTGCCCTTTGAAGCATTTGGAGACACCCTGTGCTGGCTCCAAATCAGGTGCAAGTTTCAGAGCCAGCACAGGTCTGGTACAGAATAGGCTACCACATTATGGACAACCTTGTGGTATAACAGGAACCATCTGGGGTGGATTCCATATCCTGGTATGGGCAACTCACCCTGTTGTCGTCAAACTTTGTTGTCTTGTCTCATGGCCTACACCTACTTCTAGATCACTTAAGAATAAATTTAAATCCATAGGTCCCAATTTTGAGCCTGAAGGGACTCAACTTTTTATTTCCCTCCATTTTGGGGAATTGCCCATTACTAATCTTTGGGGGTTTTTTTACCTTTAGCCAGTTGTCAGTCCAGGAAGGAGCCTACTGTCTTATTCAATAACAGATGAGGAAGCTTTTGATGAGGGACTTTGTAAAAAGCCTTCTGTAAGTCCGCATAGAAAATGACAATTGGATCACATGTATGCACAAGTTTATTGTAGCAAGTTTGGAAGACACAATTTACCTTTGTAGAAACCATGGTGGCTTTCCTTTAGCAATGCTTGCTCCTCTATGCATGCGCTGATTTCATCTTTAATAATGGTTTCCATCACCTTATCTAGAACTGATGTTAAACTTAGTAGGTAATTTCCTGGCTCACCCCCTGAGTCCTTTTCTGAAAATCGATGTAACATTTGTTACTTTAGGACCAGTGCCTAATATTAGGGAAATAATATGTCTGAAATATACTTTTGTTAGAAGTTTAGCAATTTTACATTTTAGTTTTTAAAGAACTTTTGAGGTGCACCCAGATGGGACAAAAAAATAGCACCATTATGGTGTAGCTTTGGTGAGATCACTGCTGGAAAACTGCTGGAAAACCAAACACTGGTAGTGGGTTTTCCAGCAACAGCACTTTTTAGCGACAGGGTTGCCTTTCTGGATGGAGCAGCAACTGGAGCTGTCTCCAACAACTGCATTGGACACTGATCTGAAGTCTTAGACGGTAGAACCAGAGGCAAATAGTTTCATTAAGACACCAGTAAATATAGCTTATCCAGGCAGTCCTCTGGATAGACATTTAAATGCAAGTCCAGTGGTTTCTGATGCTGCAACAGCCAGCAAGGAAGATGTGTATTTGTTAAAGGCATTGTCAGCTAAGCTAAGTTCAGGCACACCTTTGGCCAGGAACTTTGATGTTAGCAGCCTCCCAGATATAAGCTCCACATTCTCCCAACCTCACCTGAGTCAAACTTTCCATAAGGAAGTTGATGGTGGGAGGTGCTAAGCTGAAATGGAGCTTGTTTACTTTACTGTTCATCACAGTAAAGGGCCAAGAGCTGTTTTGTCTTGAGAGGTTTCACTTGTTTTCAAAAGATGAAGAGTGAAGTGACTCCCAGGAATTGGATGCAGTCAGTAGTCACTGGGGTTGTGGAGAAGAAACAGTCTAGTATGATTACTGACAGGCATAAGAACTCAAGGGAAAACCCAAAAAGATTAAGGACTGGAATTAGCCAGCTGATCATTTGCAGAAAGCCTCTGTGTAATCATTAGTGGCTGCTGGGCCACAAGGTCATGTGGATGGACTGTGCCCTCCATCTACTTTTGGAAGATGACCCAGCTGTGGCTGTATTTATGGAAAGTTTGTCTCTTCAGGAGCACCATGAGCTGGGAGCAGCAAGGGGAGTTGAACCAGCAGGGAAGGCATTTCACTGGCAGTGTCTTAGATTTCTTGATGAGTGTACAAAGCTGGAGTCCACCTTTGGGGCCTCCTGGGACCTCAGGGCATACCCTAAGGGCAATGACCTCCATCCACTGCAACTCCTAGTTGTCTGCATGGCTCTTTCCCATCTTACGTCTCACACCTATGCAGACAGAGTTGAATTGGAGGAATGTGGATAAGCTAATGATTTGAACTGAGATCTCCACTGTTTCTCTCTACAGAATTTTAGGAGCTCACAAAATATGTTAGCTAATTCCAGAGATCAGCGAGCTTGTTGAATGAATTTCATCCAAATGTTGGCCATCTAACTGCCAATCAAACAACAGGAACCTTTAAGAAAGGAAACAAGTGCTAAGAGGCCACCAGTGAGTCTGATGATGGATATTGCAGGTTCTTGGGGAAAACCTGGAACACAGCATAACAGCCTCCAAAAATTCCGCAGACAAGATCTAACAAGTTAGTTGCCAAATATTATTTGTGAAGCATCTCTAGTTGTGAAATATAAGGCTAATATATTCACAAAAATTGTGTGAATATCTAGCATGTATAAATATGGGCCTTATTCTATTCTAAATGTAGGTTTTTGAATGAAACTTTATTATGTTATTTTTAATCCTGTTGTAATTAAATTTGGAGCATCATGCATTGGCTTTCATAAAAAAGCACCACGCAACATAACAAATAGTTTGGCCATAGCAAACATGTAGCAAAATACTAGGCATGCCCTTTTAGGAAAAAGTTTCATGGACTTTTGATGGACTGACTCCCAAGTAAGTGTGTATAAAACTTAGTTATGTGCAATCTGAACAGAACAGACAGATCTTCTATGTAGGATAAAGCTATTATTAGCAATAGTAAAATACACTCTGTTCAACTATATCAGCTTAATCTGGTGGTAGGTTTGGAGATTAGAAAGATACTCCATTCCAGTGAAGGGGCCTATTCGCACTTGGCTTTATTCTGGAATATATCCTGGAATAGGGACTTGCTGTCCAAATGCTAGTGCAGGCTTCAGCTGGCCCAAAGTGAGGTCTGCTAGAGTCTGCATTAGCATGTGGACCACAGACCCCTATCCTGAGATATACTCCAGAAAAAGGCCAAGTGCGAATAGGCCCAAGGTAAAAGCTTTTTGAAGACCTTGGCTTATTAGAACAAAAATCAAATGCACTCAAGCACTCCATTTTGTGAATATCTACTTACTTAGAGAAATATCATAATATATATATATATATATAATTTATATATGTTGTGTCTTTTCAAAATGTGTATCTCAGAAGAGTACCTAAAATCATTTTTGTTAGAATTGGGGATTGTGCTGAGCACCACTCCTCTGGTTTTGAAACCTAAAAGGGGAAATACATTAAATATCAAAAAATATCAAAATATCAAAAAATCAATAAATGTTCCTTCTCCCCATGGTATTCAGGTTTATTATCTTTTAATAGATAAACATTTTGAAATAGATAAAAATTATTGAATGATATGGACTGTTGCATTATACCTTTTTTGATGCAAAAGACAGATATGTTTATTAAAATTTAGATATTTTTATTAATATTTTTAATATTATTTTGGTGATGTACTGAAGAATACTGTATATACCTTAGCTTTCTATCATTGTGGTCCACCCTGGGACCTTTCAGTGAAGGATGGGATATAAATTTCTAAATAAATAAAGTGTCATGGCTATTTCCCCTCGTTCCAAATTTGTCACAGAAGTTATTTTCTTGTTGCACACATGAAGCATCAAATCTCATTGTCTTTATTCCACTCAATTATTTTTTCTAGCATTTGCTACCTTTCATGAGTTTTTTTTCCAATATTTCCTCTGAAAAGAAATACAGCCAGCATTAGCACCATCAGATATGTAAAGTAAATGGAACATTAATTTCTGCATCACTCTAATTTTGTGATCCATGGGATTGCCCTACCATGATACATAGATAACACTGACTTAGCTATTGTTTTAAAGGCAAAGACATTCACAAAAGGAATGTGGAGATTCAGATAGTCCTTTTAGTAAGCTGTAAAGGATCCCACATAGGTTCAGATGGGATAAAAAGAATTCCACAGATGATGTCCTGTTATGCTGTTCCATACATATATGATCCTAATGGCCCATGGCCAATATGTGGTCACCTGAACGTTAATATGTCTCATGCATTTCATGCATCATTTTACGGAAAAAAAAAAGATTAAAGAAGAAAGATATAATAGCTGAAGCGGTGAACTTCTTTGCAGTACAGCATTTTGACCATCTTAGAGTTAATTGCACATAACAATGCCAAAGAAATCTAAATAAAAACCATTATGTGAATTTGGGATAGGGACTTTCTGCACTCAGCTGAATTCTGGATTACAATCCCCTGTAGTCTGCTTCAGGGCCTCTTGTGTCCACATTGTGGTTCTTTCTGCACTGGGCCTTGTTCCAAATTATATCCCTGAAAGAGACTTCCATCCCCATGCTGGTGAAGATTATGGCAGGCTGGGATATGAACTGGAATAAGGCCCAGTAGAAAAGGGCCTATTCCTTATCTGTGAAATCTGGAATAATTGATCAGGAACAAAAAATTCATCCCAAGACTAGGATGGACCACTTTGAGCTGGGCCAACACCCTTTACAAAGTGCTAGACCTGAAGCTTGTGTGGAGCTGGATTCCATGAACTCCAATGTCCAGGAATGAAAGTTTTTGGCCTCAGGGCACTGGGGGATGTATTTCGGCAGGGCAATAACATGCACCACCAAAATGCCTGTAAACAGAGATGTGGACCTTCTGCCCTTGCAGGAGATGTTTACAGGATAGAAATGCACCCTGCATGCCCAGAGGTTGACTAATTATCAGCTACCTGTGGAGGACAATATGCTCCACAAGCTTATGAACCTTTACCAAAAACTTACCTGAAGTGTCCAGCAGTGACCATCCACAGCTCTGCTGAACAGAGAGGTCAAGAAAGCTACTGCACAAGTGCACTGGCAGCTCTGCTGTCTTGACCTGACTGCGACTGTGCAGAGTGTCAGTGTCATCTTAGCAACAGCGCTGACCACGTGCAGTCATGGAGGATGCAACCCCCAGAAGAGGACCACCTCCCAGATCGATCACAAGTGGGGCATGGGCTGTTAGTGACTAGTGCTCACAAGTGCGAGTGCTAGTCAACTTTAGGTGATCGCACTCCTTTCTCACCCAGAAGACAGGAAGGGAAGTGCAAAAATGCCTAAGGTCCTGATAGTATGCCAGTGAACCTTGAGATTGTGCAAACTTCAGAGCTAGTGTGGGGACTGGGCTGGAAGAGCAGTTGGCCTTGATTTGCTCATACCTGGGACAGATTCCTTGGACCAGATCAGTGTGGGATGCTCTGATCTGGTACAGCAGCAGTACATGCAAAAACGGCCTTAAGTTGCATCTCCAGTGTGCAGCAAAAGCACCTTGATGAGGCCCTTAGGGCAGCTGGTTGGGAGTAAGAGAAATTGGCCTCATTTAGAGTGCTTTTGCTGTGCAGTGGAGACCCAGCATGACTAAACCTGCACATCCACCTATCAAAGGCAATGGGGATAATATCTCACAATAGTCCTGAAACTAACAAGAATCACCCAGCAATTGTACTGTGTGAATTATATTCCGTTTGCTGAGATAGAATCCCTCTTTTTTTTATTTATTGTCGCATGACTGTTTTATATGCAACAGCCTTTCCCTTAGCCCATAGTGATGGGTTTACAATGTTATGTTCATCATACTAAGTAGGCCTAGCTAGTTTAATCTTAATCTGTTTAAACATCTGTCATAAATTCAAATGATTTTCCTAAAGAAAGAAAATCAATAGAAAGAATCACCTATATTGATTTGGCCGGTGGTTTTCACTCATTGTGTGGTTTTTAAATATTCATGGCAAAATTTAAGCCCAAGCAACTGCTGCATAAAAAGAGGCAGGGCTCCCCATTTTTGCCATTTTAACACAGTTAAAAGGAAGTGGGGGTGATCGGAAGGATATTTATTATAAAATGCTGACAAAAGGATACCATTGGTTTTTAAATAGTTTTCACTTACAGGAATGGCTGTTAATTTTGTCAGCAGAGTTGCAGGTGAAATAATGCATATTGGATAAATAGTCTGTATTGGTTTAACTGAACATAATATATAGTGTGTTCTGGAGTTGTTTGTCTCAATAGACTATAGTAATCAAAAGTAATGAACCTATTATGTGCAGGACCTTGGAGAGCATAGAATGGCAGTAAAAGTGTGGCACATAAAAGGTTTATTAAAGGAAATTAAAGTCCATCATTGCCACACCTGCTCCCCTATTATAAGTCTATGGCAGGTCAGAGCCTTCAATCACTACTCAACATCGGAGAACAGAGCCACGGTTCCCCATTACCATTGCAGTCACATTGCAACCAACTCTGCCTAAGGTATGGATGGCAGCAAGCAATCACAGGCAAGTTTTAGTTTCTGATCAAGCAGGAGTGTTATTTTTAATTATTGTGTTGCTAACTATTAGTAACAGACCATATATGATATTCTTTTTAGGGACACAGAGAGAGAGAGAGAGTGTCTTGGTTTCAGATTACACAAGATAAACAAAGAAGCAACAGAGTTATTCAAGTATTTGCATAACATTTTCAAAAAATCTGTTCAAGCATCTCACTGCTTGTTTATTCCTGTAAAGAGCTATTTAGGTCATATCTCACATGCCATATGTTCTGTGTCTCATGTAGCCCTATGTAATAATTAGCTGAGAAAAAAAGAATAGAGAGGCACACAAATGCTGTTCCACCTTTCAGTTGGTGCCTACTCTTACTACCCTTGTCCTTTCCTGACAGTCTTGAAAAGTGATGTGACTCCTGTTTTGTGTAGACTTCTATGTAATGAAGCTCAACAAATTATGAGCGCTGCAGATGTCCATCTTGCAAATACAAATCTAAATAAAGTCTAATGAAACAACTTCATCCATGTTTATAGAGGAAATACAAGCCAGGTAACTGTATGTCCTATTTACATTACAGGTAGTTTTCTGTCCAAATAATACAGTAAAGATGCAGAGAAGCTGTTATGTAAATATGTGATGCATTTTGAGATGCTAATACACAAAATTGTGTGATTTAGACACATTTGCATTCCATAATCACTTTTAGTTGCTGAAACATGGCTTGAGTGATGGAAATTTGGAGTCCTGATCTGCTTATTTACCATCAACAAATGGCATATATTGTCAGCCATGCTCCATGTCAACAGCTGTAGGGTGAATGAGATGCTACTACATTTTGGATCAAAATGATACTTACATTTCCTGAGGACATTATCTTGAAAAGAAATACTGAGATGGTGTCTGCAATGACTTCATTACATGCCCAGAGTCTTTTGCTATTGTTGCTGCTGCCGATGATTTTTACAGATCAATCTTGATTTAGTAAATTACAATTGGTTGCACTTCTGTGCATATTTTGGCAGATTAGTCCATATATCAGATTTTCTTCACTGACATCCTATTTTTCAGTCTTTTGCTTTGTTTACTAGCCATTTCTATTTAGATACTTAGGCCCTTTCTTCACTTACTTTAGTAGATCTAGAACAGACAGTCTGGACTGGTATGGATTGCCCTGGTCAGGAACAACACCATCTGCACATTGGTGGTATGTTCCTAACTATCCCCATGCTGATCCTGAAGATTGTGTGAGCTTTGGAATTGATTTCTATGACTTCTGACAGCCAGCAGTGAGGAGGAGAGGGAGAGGAGGAGAGTTGTTTTTTCTACCCCACTTTTTTCACCCATTTGAGGGGACTCAAAGTAGCTGACAAAGCTTTCTGTTCTTTTCCCCACAACAGACATCCTGTGAAGTAGGTGGGGCTGTGAGAGGTCAGAAGAGAGCTGTGACTAGCCCAAGGTCACCCAGCTGGCTTCATGGATGAGTGTAGAATCAAACCCAGAGTTCCCAGATAAGAGTCTGGCTCCCTAACCACTAGACCAAATGAGAGGTGTGCATTAATATGGAATTCAGTGCCCAGATGACCCCATGTCTAGCTTGCTCCCAGGTACAGAGACTGTGTCTGAGCCTGCTCTAGTGGTCTCTGTTGCCAATCAAACTGGGTCCCCATTTCTGCTTTCATCATGTAGACAGATAACAATGGTAAGCCAGGCCCAGACTCCATTCCAGAGCCCAGTGACGTTTCACTCCTAGGGCCATTTCTATGGGTGCAGCAAAACAACTCCAGCTTGGAACTTCCAAGTGTGGGGAACTTTTGTTAGCCAGCCTCAAAGGTAGATCAAACCTGGTCTAGGATACTTTTTCAGACCAGGATCATTTTTTACAACATGCACTTATGATCTTTATTGGGAGAGAAAACTGATCACTATAGTCCTTTTGGTTCATCTTTATTTTTTAATGGCTTTCAGTTCCATCAACCATTGTATATAGTTAGAATAACTTTGGGGATTGGGACTTTTTGTTTGACACTTTGGGAATGTTCCTCGGGAGTCAGATCTGTCCCTTATGCTCTGCAACATCAATAAGAAACCAATGGGGACATTATCATTTGGAGTCAGGTGCCATCCTTATGTTGATTCTATCTGGCTCTGAATCTTCTATGCTAAGTCAGGGAAGGCAGTTCAGGTGCTCCAGAATGTACATGCTATATGCCATAGAATCTCAAGTCCAGGATGTTAAGGAGCACCCAATTCTTGATGGAGTCATTTTGCCCCCCACATTAAAAAAGGGTGATCTGGGGGTGCTTCTGGGTTCATCACTGTTGCTTGAGGCTCAGGTATTAGTGATATCTAATATCATGGAGTCATGATTTGCCAGCTTTAGCTTTTCTTAGATAAGGACAACTTGATTACTGTGATCCATGCTGTGGCCATTTCCAGATTAGTCTACCACAGTTCACAGCACATTGGTCTTGAAAGGTTAATAAAATCCAATTCAAGTGGCTTGATCCCAAATATCTGAGAAAGCACCTTTTCCCATATAGGCCTGCCTGGGTATTAAAGTCACAAGGAGAAGCCTTTCTTGTAGTAGTACAAGGGATGATGCACACAAGAGGGACTGTTCTTCAGCATCTCTCAAGCTTCTGTGGAGGTACACAGGCTCCAATGTTTTATGGCTTTCAGTGCCTGGTTATAACATAAATCCTTATCCTGGCCTAAAGCCTGCCTCCCGATGGTAGCCGGATATATCACTAGCAAGCAATAATGCCAAATAATGTCTTGCCATTATCACTTGCTCATCAGATAGCATGGGCCACAATGCTGTCCTGGCACATTTTTGAGACATGCACATCTGCATGTTCAACTCTTGCTGAATACCTGGAAGTTCACTGCCGCCATGCATGTGTGGCTGGCAGTTTTAGTCTCCATGTGTGTGTGATGGAAAGACCAATGATGGCAGCCCCATCCATAAGGTGAGTAAATGCGCTATTGCTGGAAAACCAACCACCAGAGCTGGGTTGGCCAGCAATAGTTTTTCATGTGTTTTAGGGCAATGCCACAATGGGGCTTTATTCCCCGCTTCATGATGGGACCTTTGATGTTCAGTTTCCTCAAAATGTTGACCTGCAGAGAGGAAGGAAAATGTATATTTTAAGCATGGCTGCATCCAGGCATTTGTTACTTATTCTGCAGTATTTGCATATTTTGGGATAAAGCATGGATATGTGTTAGACTGTTTCACTAATTTTATCAGTGTTTTTACTGATTGTTGTGACCTTCCCTGGAACTTTCAGGTGGAAATGCTTAATAAATATACCTGTAGATGGAAAGTGGCCAGTATAGTTTGGTATAGAAGACCAGAAATATTTGCATTTTTCCAGCTGCTGTTCACATGATGGTAATGATGTCTTTAAGAACAGTTCCTTTTCTTTGTTTTCTATTCCATTCAACTTGAAAATGTGTTTACTGTAAAGAATTTTAAAATGAGTTAATAATGGATTTTACATCCTTGTTTAAAAAGATGTTTCCTTTCTTTTCCAAAATAATGTATTCTTTTTTGACAGTTCTGTACTGCACTGAATATTGAAATCTCCACGAATGTTTGGAATGTTTTTGACTGAAGCTTCATAAACAGCTTTGAGAACAAACCTGCATCAGTGTGTCAGCTGCTAAAAAAAAATGACCGTGTATATACATATACAGTATGTGTGTATATATATATACATATATAGTTGCATAAATAAATTGATCCCATGTTGCTCTGACCACATCTCTACCAGAGCCTATGATTTATTGGGACATGATGCAGACAGCAGTATCAGTATTTCTGTGCATCGTATGGCAGTATAATTGCACTAAGGCACCCTGCTCTAGTCCAAACCCAATTCTACACCACTGTGGTGACATGTTCTAAAACTTGTTTGTGGGTGAGTTCCCACTTGACTATTTTAATCCAGATTGGACTATTTTACTATGGATTGATAACTGACTGCGCATTCTGGCTGTTCCTATTTGCTTGGTGCAGTTCCCATTTAAACCGCCCAAATCCCCAGCACGGAAAAACAGGATATTTTCATCTCCGCCCCTTGTCCAAACCCTGTAAGCCTGCCCCGCTCAAAATCAGCTGAGCAAAAGAACAGACAGGGGAAAGCAAACAGATTGGGCACTCCCTCCTTTCACTACGTTGCCAGGAAGGCAGCAGCTTTGCACAGATTCAGCTGAGCAAAAGAAGGCTTTGAAAGGGAGAGCTTCTCAGGATGGAGCTGGGCTAAAATATGATTTCCTGTGCTGATTGTTGTAACAATCTCCAGTGGCATTCACAAAAAGGGGAAATCTATGTTCAAAGATCAACACTTTTTTTGATCTCCAGGACTCTAGCACTGCAGGGTTGGGAAGGACAGGGGGAACAGACCTTCCTAGATGTGAAATCCCACCCATCAGCAGCACGCATTGGCCAGAAGAATATGGGGGGGGGGCACAGCCTGAAAGGCAGATCTCCTCCCTGAATAGTCTGGTAGCTTTCCCAAAGGAAGAAAAAAAAAGTGGACTAGCCACCAAAACTGGACCAGTAACAGTTTTTCCGAGGACTTTTTTTCTGTGGATTTAGCAGTATAGTCTGATCTAACTGAGCTCTTCATACTTTCTTCTGATCCCTTCTTCAGCACTTACTTAACCTCACCAGGATCAGCCTGTACATTTTTATTAGTTGCACATTATGGCACCGGTCCAGAAAGAATAATTGGCATTTGCTTTTTTTTCCCATTGTGAATATCTTCTGAACTATGTTTAAACATTATTCACAGATGGCATTTTATCTGAGTGACAGGATTAATAAGTTCTTGGCCTGTTCAAACTTTTTAAAAGCATGTTAATGATGCTCCCCAGCATTGCCTTCTTCAATGGTGAACAGAATTAACGGAAGATTTTCTGTTACTGTTATAGATGGATGCAGATGGTGAAGATAAAAAGCTACGCACACGTTCAAGAGGAACCAAGGGTGAGTTAGAAGGCCCCTTCTATGACCCTGTGCCCATCACAGCATGAAATATAATGACTTCTGCACATGGTCCCAAATGTGTAGTCAGTGAGACTCTTCCTTAGGGCTCATTTTAATCAAGTCAGGACAAAACTGCAGACATTAGGAGGTGAAATGTTATTTGATGTGTGGAAGAGAGAGAGGGGAAAGAAAATTTCACTAATAATTTCACTAAGCCAGAAATCCAGCTGATGTTATTGGATATTTTGACACAGAATGGTGTTCCTCATGCAAACAATGCTTGAAACAGAGCAATATAACATCTCTAAGATGGAAACTATTCTCTTTACACTACATGTTAACTATGGAAGTGCATCTTACTGTATTTTTGCTTCTTGTTCAGTCAGTTTTACTATAGGCTTCTTTTTTCCTCCCCTATGATTTTAATGTTTTAAAATTTATCTGTCCAAATGATGAACAAGTTAAACTTTCAGTTTCTCTCTCATTGGGCATAGAACAGATGGTAATGTCATATTGAGATTAAAAGCTCCCTTAATGATCTAAACATCTGGAAAACATGATTGACTACTAATACAACCCCTTAAGGAAAATAACTTTTTATTATAATTGGTAATGCTTTGGGTGACCCTTGATTGTGAGTG
This sequence comes from Aspidoscelis tigris stejnegeri, assembly GCA_023333525.1. Lineage (NCBI taxonomy): Eukaryota > Metazoa > Chordata > Lepidosauria > Squamata > Teiidae > Aspidoscelis > Aspidoscelis tigris. Next base: position 47,243,578 of record JALMGA010000004.1, read on the forward strand.
GGAAACAGGTTTATGTGAAATAAAAGGAACAGGGATTTTTTCCCTTCAGCTGAAAGATACTTTGATTGCAAAGTTTGTGGCACTTCTTAAATGACTAGATAACAAGTCTAATTTGCCAGTACAATTATTGTTACAATGGGTGCCCTAAGGGTGCTTTAGCACATGGCTCTCTAAAGTGCCTTTGAAGCATCTATTTATTTATGCCTTGTATGAATGTTGCTAATGTGGCATCGACAAGAGCTGTTTTTAAATCAAATGTATATCCTGTGCAATTAGTAGCAAAAACTGATTCAAGCATTACTTGTGGGAAATGCCCCAAGAGCTCCTTTGTGCTGCAATGGAGCACACAAGTGGAAAAGAGTTTATTCTTTCTAAAAGATAACATCTATATTAACAGGAAGAAATCAGTTAGGCAGACTGCACAGCCTTTTCTGCTTTTGTTACTATTATCACCTGTGAATATAAGGATACAACGAAGGCCTTTGGCCCCCAAAGTGGCAATATTCCCCAGTTGTGTTGCACTTTAGTCCTTTCCAAATCCAACAGATGAGGCCACATTGACACAGGGTAGCAAATGTGCTCTGCTTTCCTGCCCCACCTTGTTTTGCCCTGCAGTCAGTCCTCAAAGGGCGGCAAGTATCACTAGAATCTTTCTTTGCAGGTGGTGAAAATGTCTCTGAAGATGAATTCCATCCTCAGATGTTTCCACTGCTGCTGAGCAGATGGACGACAGTGGCACAGGCAACTTGCTTGCTCAGTGCCCAAGTCCTTCAAAGAATGCAAAGAAAATGGCCAACTTCCCAGGCATCTCTTATGGGACTGGGCAAAAACTTGAAGGCTGTGTTCAGACATAACAAAAGGGGTCCTCAGAGGCACCTTAAAAAGGCAAAGTGGGAGACCGCCTTGTTTTTAATTTTTTTCTAGCACATAATATTTCAGAGAGGGGGGGAAAGCTGGCTGTGAACACAGAGCTGGCTCAAAGATACTCCCCCCGCCCCACCGGTATCTGATTACAGCCCTTTCATTCTGGCTTAAACATTTACAAAGTCAGGTGGTGTGTGGAGTACAAATCCTGCATTTCCCAATTCTAGGGCCAAAGCAAGTTCTTTGACCCATGAGACACTTTTCTTCCTCACTATCAGTATGAGGCTTGAATAGATCCCACTGAAACAAAACAGGATTCATTCCTTGCCCAATACAGTTCTTTCTAAATCCCTGACCCTCAAATTCCCTGACTGTACATCAGTGTGTGTGTATGAGAGAGAAAGTGAGAAAATGAAACATGCAGTTATTTTAAGAGCTTCCTCTTCCTAAACAAATGGCTGTATTTCTGTGTATTTCATGGAGCTCAGGATCAATCCCCCAAAGAAGTTACTAATTGTAGCAGCATAATGAAGTTACTGCTGCATATCTGAACATTGTAGCAAGCTTCCATTAGACTGAGTCTGCAGGGAGCTACAGACTAAACTGGCGGGGTTTCATTTAGCAGTTCCTAATCAGAGTTAATGCACTGCCATACTTTCTTGAAACATTTAAAAGGTGATCACTTTCGTTTAGCAAGCTAGTTAACCATATTTAGGGCTTCAGATGCCTCTCTCTAGCACACAGATACAGGCTTAATAGAGCGACAGCAATTTTGTAGAAGCGAAACAATGGATGTTGCCCATGCTCCATGTGTAACCTTTAGAATCACCTGTTGCCTCTCCTTTATGCTGCACAGCCTTGTATGCACAGGTGTATGGAAGCACCAGCCTTCTTCTGGCCCAGATCTAATTGTCAGAAGAGTTTCTCGCTGCATGGACAATAAACAAACAAACAAGGCAAAGTACAGTGACTATTTTCTTTGATGGAGAACATCATTTTTACTTTATAGAAAAAAAGAAAACAAAGCTAAGTAATGATGGGAATAGCGCATTGTGTTCAACTGTTGCCATTGACAGGCCTAGTCCTGTCATTAGTGGTAAGGGCTCTTGTCTCTTTAGAAATAGGCAGGTGTGCAAAGGACTATACATGTAAACTGATTCAGTCTTTGCTTCTCTTACTGACAGCACACGTGGATTCAATAGTTCAGGAGCTCAGGTAAGATTCAAGAAGTTAATCTCTCAGCTTTATCACCCTCAAATAACATTTTCCCTGTCGATGCAAATTATGCATTCACAGTGTTTGCCTTTTTAAGTAGTGCTTGAGGATCAAAATCTATGAATGGGTACATTATAGAACAGCCTATCAGAGAGCTTGTGTAGTGGACAAAACTTTCTTTAAGCTGTGTAGGAAGTTGACAAAAGGATTGATCCTCCCTCCCTCCCTCCCTTCCTCAGATTCTTCTCTGTGTAAAATAAATCAATGCATTTCTTGGTTTCTCCTTTCTCATTGCAAGCAGGTGAGCTGAATATGAAAACATGCCTCTGTGTAACCCTATGCACAGGATCTTCAGGTCTATAAGTTTGGTTTTGCTGATAACACTTTCATGAGAATCCCAAGGGACGGGAATCATGTAGCTGACTTTAGTACAAAGTTTATTTGCTGAAAAAGTAAAAGGCACACAGGAAATAACTTTATTACAGTAGTAAACAATAATAACATGCAAAAAACAACGATAAAATACTTCCAGGTTGGAGCAAATTAGCCAAATGGTGAGTGGTAACTCAGCTTGCAGCTACTGTATTAGTGAAAAGAGAGAGACTTGGTAACACTTTACGTGTATTGGGAGAAGAAATAACAAAAATGATGGCTAGTACACACAGTTTTCCTGTCAGCTGGAGAACAAGAGTTACTTTTAACACAAACTAACAATGTAGCATGAATTCTTAAGATTGAAACTGGGCAAAGGAACAGTTGATTGGGCAAACAAGGAAGTGAAAGGCACATTGCATAGGAATTTTTATTAGCCATTTTAGCACTTTAGCATCTGAGGAGAAGTGGTGCTCTGGACTGGAGCCCCTCAATTCAACCAACTCTTCCCCCATGATTCCCCTGATTTGAATCAATGTATACATTATCAGTTGTTGCCCTAGAATGATTTGGGGTGACCATTTCAAGCTGCAATTTCCCTTTTTGCCTACAGAAGATGTTTATTTAACTAAAAGAAGTCATTTAGAAGTATAGGAGTGAGAAACAAGTAACTTTCAATGAGAACTGAGAAATGAAGAAGTGAAGAGGGAAGTAAAGGTAGTTAACTCTAGGAAGTAAGGGAGGCATGCCTTTCTTAAGCAATTGTTTCAATCAGGGACAGTCTTCTCAGTGATTAATAAATGTAACAAAATATAAGCACTCTCTCCCACTAACAAGCTAGCTGGAGGATCACTATGCTTGGGAAGACAAGCTTATGGGGAAGGCAGAAGCACCAACTCCTCACCGTTCCTACTTGCTTGTCCCCATGGCTCAGCCTCATAAAACATCAAGTAAGAATGATTATCCAGCAAGTTCCAAGTTAGCCCTTGAGCCTCATCTCTGGAGTGATTTCAGTCAACTAGCACATCTGCAGTTATCTACTTGTCTCTTTGCACATCTGTGCAAATACACAACAAAGTTCAGCTTCTTTCTTTGATGAACTGAAGGTCTTATGGTAAAGATAAAGAAAATGTAGTGGGCATTGGAGATGTGGCAGTGTACCAGCAAAAGCCAAAGATGGACGAAGACTTTGCTGACGCCAAAGACACTTGAGTAGGCAGAGAAACCTATTCTTGTACCCTAAATGCTACACTCAGAACAGGTGGGTAAGGAAGTAAACAAGGAAGTTTGTTAACATTCAGGCTGTCCAGGTCATATAAACAGGTTGCCTTAATTCAATCAGGTATTCAGTCTGAGTACCCACATTATTATGCCAGTCTTATAGCTACTCTGGCGAAGATATAAACTCTTACATTTAAAGTGTACATTTAAATTCATGGGATTAGACTGTGGCATAAAACTATTTTTTTAGTAGAAAAGCAAGCAGATATTATATACAGACTTATATTTCCTGGAATAGGAACCTGATTTAGGTAGGCAGTGATAATATACACAGAAAACAAGTGAACCAGCAGAAGCTGATGAGGAAGAAAGTCTCAAAGATCTTCTGGATAACCCACCTGGTGTGAAGTTCCTCTAAACAAATACTTCTTAGGAATCTTTAGGAAAGGATAGAAAACTGCCAATATTATATTATCTTTATATAAATTGATGGTGTGTTAGTTTGGTTCTCACACCTAAGAGAGGGAGCTATGAATCTTTGTGGCTGTGTACTTCATCCTGTACTGGAAGAGGAGTGCTCCAAAAGAACAGAGGCTGAAGTCTGTGAATCAGAATATCCTCCTAAGCTACCCCTTCACCATTACTGCAGTTAGCTCCACATGGATCATGTAAAGGCTCTTTGCTTCCTGCTCCCATGTGCTGGGGGGGGGGGGTTGGTACCAAAGGGGAGCCCAGAGGGACAAAAAGGAGGCTCCTGGAATCTTTGACTCTCCCATGCAGAATTTCAGCCCATGCTGTGAGATCTTGGGGTATTCTCCAAGCTTGCTTTGCCACAAAAAAACCCCCAAAAACCTATTTTGTGAAACTAGAATGAAAAGTATGTAAGGAAGAACAAAATAAGAAATTATATATGGTATCCTTTCCTGTACTTCCAAAACTGAATGGGAAAAGGGTGAAATGCTCTTAAATCTCAGACAAAAGGAGGAATAAAATAAAATAAAAAAGACTTTGGAGCTTCTGCTGCTCATTGCTATCTATCCATTGATCGTTCCATCCTACTTTGTAGGAGGACATACTTTCAGATCAATATATTTAATATACTTTATGGTTTTGTTTGTTTGTTTGTTTGTATTTCTATCCTGCTCTATACCCGAAGGTCTCAGGGTGGGTTACAATATTATATTAATCTTAGAAAGGTCTCTGCCCTCAGGCTTACAATCTAAAGAAACAAGAATAAATTCTCTGAATCAATTAATCATTGTGTACTGAAATATCTGCTGTTTCACACTAATCAGCATAGAGGTTAGAATCCACAAAAGACTCTTGGACTATGGATCCATCAGTACCTGATCATTGGTGGCCCATAGAGTTGGACATAAAGTAAATAGATGGCTTCTGGTCTAGAACATAGGAGAGATGGCTGGGTGGCAAAATAAAAAAGAAGCTTAAAGGTGAAGGAGTACAGGGGCTGTAAAGCAGTAGCAGCTTCAGCTGTGGTGGTAATAGAAGGGCTTGGCAACACCAGGAGGGTGTTAATTATAAACTAATTAAATTATCAAACAACTACCCCCCATACACCTAGGCCAAGGTCACACCTTCCTGAAATAGTCCCTCCCATTAAGAAGCTGAACTGAAGCAGTCCTAATCCTGTTCACATCCAGTTCCTGATGATTGTCCTCAAATCATTTTCAGTTTAGGCTGATACGCTCACACCTTTCATGTTATCACCCCAAGTCTCTTTTAGACAACTCTTTAGTTCTCCACCACCACCCCCTTAATTGCATCAATGCCACCTGCACTCTGATAGGATAAAGCTCTGTTAATCAACAGTGGCAATGGGGTGTGTTTGGAGTTGTATGGTGCTGATGGCAAACTTGATGGCAACACAAGGTACTGTTGGTGTAAAGGGACTATGGCCCCACACAGGTGCAGCTGAGGCATACCTCAATAAGCACACACCTGCACACCCTCAGCCGTTCCTGAAGAAAAATGAGAGGCTGTGTTCTGCTGTTCACTCTTTAATAAAAGGAAAATGCTAAAGGAAAATGGAGGATACATTGTCCTTAGAATTGTATCATTAATATTGTTGCTCCACTCTTTCCCTTGGTTCCCCTCCTAATAGTGCTTTTCTGGCCATTTTTTTAAAAAATCATTCCAGCTGTTCCACAAAACGGCTAGAGAGCAAATGAAAAAATATGCTCTGTTGCTTTATCAGTCTACTGTTAAACTGATTTATATATTTTTAAAATAACAGAATCTGCCAGCATGTGATTGGAATAAAGGGGAATGAGGAGGCAGGATGGGAGAGGGACCGTCCTAGGAATGGTGACAAGGGAAGTACAAACTACTTGGCAAGGAAAGAAGAAACTGCTTTCCAGGAATGGAACAGGGAGTGGGGGAGTGATGTCAACTCCAGTGTCTGCATTGGGTGGAAGGGAAGGCAGATTCTACCCATCTTGGTACAGTTCAGCCCCTTTTAGTCCAGTTTGCTATGCTGAAAGGGACTGAGTCCTGTGAAAAGTGGACCACAGAGCTTATAAATTGGATTGAAAAAAAGGTGTGAGCAACAGGATTAGAGGACAGGCTGAAGATGACTTGCAGTGAAGGTGTGAGCATGGCCCTAAAGGCAAGCTGAATCTTTACAATCCAATGAACATCTTCAAATAATTCTGCTGAATGCCTAGATTAATTTAATGTAATTAATATCAATTGCAGCTGTCTCTCACTCAAAGTTAAATAAGGTTCTTCAGAAAACAAAGTATGTTTTTAGGGAAGAAGAAGAAGAAGAAGAAGAAGAAGAAGAAGAAGAAGAAGAAGAAGAAGAAGAAGACAACTCGTGTTTCCCTCCAGTTCAGTAGAACAGAACATGTTTTCAGGATAGAACCATAGAATTATAGAGTTTGAAGGGACCTCTAGGGTCATTGAGTCCAACCTCTGCTCCATGCACGATTTCCTAAACCATTCCAGATAGATGTAGGTCCAGTCTCTGCTTGAAGACCTCCAGTGAAGGAGAATTCACTACCTCCCGTGGCAACCTATTCCACAGACTGATCACACTTACTATCAGGAAGTTTTTCCTAATAGCTAATCTGTATTGACTCCCTTGAAGTTTCATACCATTGTTTCTAGTCCTCCCATCCTGTGCAAATGAGAATAGCGATGATCCCTCTGCACTGTGACAGCCCTTCAGATACTTGAAGACTGCTATCATTTCTCCTCTTGATCTTCTCTTCTGTAAGCTAAACATTCCTAGATGCTTCAACCTTTCTTCGTAGGACATGTTTTCCAGACCACTAATCACCCAATCCCTTCCATCTCTCAGTTCCAATCATGGGCCAACTCTCAGTTTGAACAGACCTGTCAAAACATGTGCTGCTTTAACACATCCCAATGGGGGGATCAGTTATGCCTATCATACTGTTCACCAAGCATTGTGAATTCACCCATAGAAGAATCAGAGGGGGTGATTTAGCTGTTAAGATTGCAGCCTTCCTGAATATCTGAATCTTTCCTATCCTCATCAATTACCTGATGGCAACAAAAGCAAAAAACATCTCACTCCTAGGCAGCTTGAGTGCAGTTTCTGTAGCACAAGAATCCTCGTGATGTGTAGTTTCCAAACATCTGTTAATCCTTCTAAAGACTGAAGTGCCTTGGAAAGCTGCATTTCTCAAGGATGCTGGCATCTGGACATCAATCCTTGTGCCATCCAAAGCACCAGTGAAAGAGCATGGCTTTCATTCAAGATCAAGAATTCTGTGGTGAAACCCTGCTTCCTTCCTAATGCTAATGAGCATTGCAGGCCAGACAGTTTTGCATTATGAGCTAGAGAACTACTGTTCAGCATCCTCATTAGTTATGGCTGCTCCTCACATGTTTCACATGCTGGATGGACATTTTTTGGGCTGCATCTGATATCATAGAATGTCTATTCTTTTATTCTTAAATATATAACTTGCTCACTTAAGATGCCTTATAGTACAATTGTGTCAGCTTAGATAGTGCATAGGTATTTAAAAATGAGTCTACTGACCTTGAACCCAACTCACAGGGCTAATAAAGAGTCTATGCTGAAGATCATTTTACCTTGTATGTATATCCTATAGGTAAAGTATTCATTCTGCTATTAATTAAACTAGTTATAAATGTAAACCATTGCTTCCATAAAGTTTATAGGCCCACAGTCTTTTAGGATCCTCCCTTGTTTCTTTCTCTTCTGTCTTTTGGGTCCTTCCTTAATTAGCTGCAGCTAAAATCCAGTTCTGATAAAGTTTAGTTTAGTCAGTGCAAAGTCATCCTTTCTTAGTTCATCCAGAAAAGGGAGGGGTGGTTTTCTCCATTATTGTCTCATAGGGTTGTAATATGACATGTGCTAACAATGTGCAGCCAGTACCATGGTCAATGATTGTGTGAGAAACAAGGATATACAATATCTGATGCAGGAGAGATCTGAGAATACTTTTAGTCTGCACATATAATATTGCCAATGTTATGTTAAATTTATCATGTGGAGATTGTCAGTCCTTATAAAACCCCACATACCCACAGTAATGGCTGTGGCTGCCAAGTGTTCAGAAGCAGAGATGTGGATAAACCTAAAAATTGTAGTCCAGTATAAATTCAACTGAATCATGTGGTGTTCAGTTTGAACTCAAACTGGGTTGAAATTGCTTGATCCCATTCAGTTTGTACATCAAACGAGTCTACAACCTGTTCACATCTTTTTTTTTTAAAAAAAACCAAAATAGCTTGAAAAAGCGCTTTTTAAAGGGGAAATGTTGCTAAACCAGTTTGAACTGAACTGCTCATATTGAACTGTCTAGTTGAACTGATTTAGATGAACCCCCTCAATTCGGTTTGTGTTTACATTAGCCCCCTCAAACAGGAAGTGGTTCAAGTTCCAACTGATCAAACCACACAGTTTGATTCAAACTGGTTTTGCACATCGCTGCACACAGAACTTCTGGACTCAGTCTCCAGGAGAAGGAAGCAGGGTTTCACCACAGAATTCTTGATCTTGAATGAAAGCCATGCTCTTTCACTGGTGCTTTGGATGGCACAAGGATTGATATCCAGATGCCAGCATCCTTGAAAGTTTGTAGTGGGTTTTGTTTTGTTTGTTTTTTGAGATAGTGAACATTAAACTTACTTCAAGCACTGGCCATTAAATTTATATCAGCTCCACATCTAGTATGCAACGTCTGGGCAGGCAGGGGGTGTTTCTAGCCTGTAAATGCTTCCTGACAGTGTAGATGCACCTGCTCATATGTTGCTGAATTACATACTACAGGCTGAAGTAGGAATTCAGCCAAGAACAGGGCAGACCAGGGTGGTGCATGCCAGAGGCTACCCATATTGCAGCATTCTCATTCTTTGAAGGCCAAGGGGCAAAGTTCTCTGACCTCCAAAGTTGCAGGATGAGGATTTTGACAGGCTGCCACAAACAGTCAATTTCTGGGACCTTTTCCAGAAACCAACAAAATGGCTTGGCCTCTGCTCAGTACCTGGCCTACTCCAATCATCCAAATTGTGGAGTGGTCCACAATTCATGAATGGTTGAGATAGCAGTTTAAAGTAGTCACCTCTCGGACTGCAAGTGAAAGGCCCATGCTGCCAGAGCATTTCTTGGGAGACCATGCCTGCTCAGCCAGCTCTGGGGAGCCAGGCACCATGGTCCTGGGCAGGTGCTGGCATGATACAAGCTGAATATGCAAAGACTGCTATAGCCTGAAGCCTAGGATGGCTCCTCTGATTACCATGACATTGTCCAAAATTATTTGTCCACAATAAATTGTCAAAGTAGAATGTTGGGTCATCATGATCAGTGCTGCGGATCCATTGTGAGAATGTTTAGTGGAGTGATAAATTTGTCTGCTTTTTTCTGTTATTTTGTTTTAAACGCAGTGGCATAATTCCTATAGCACCTTAGGATCTTTAGCAAACGGTGTGTATGTGTCAGTTTTCTAAAGAGGCTGGGCTTTTTGCTCCTCATCTTTCACATTGAGCTCAAGGCACGCATAGACTTCGTTATAGCTTCATACTTTCTCCTGGGTTATTACCAACTTCCTATCATTTGGCCTTTTTACATGCTTCTTTTTATTTCCTCAGCCATTTCACAGTCCAATCGTTCCTTTTGGTCAGGTGGCCTATAACATTAGTTTACTGTCTGAAACATTTCCAGCCTCAAAGCATAATGACTCAACAGCATTACCCATTCCTCCCCAGCCTCCTCTTAGAAGGACTAATAAATTCTGTTTCCCCAACAAGGCTCTACCACCTTTCCTGTTCCTTCTTTTGCTTCTTTTGCTTTTAAAGAATTTGTCCTTTGATTTTGAAATCCCAGCTTGATTCAAATTACATCGTACTGTGTTTTCTTAATTATGTATATCTTTGACCCAGCGCTGTCTTACTTTCTTCTTTGTCAAGCCTTTCATTGGTATATTTGTCCACTTTAATAACCTACATATTGCCATTTTGCCCCTAATATTAGCGTTAATCAAGGCATCAATCATAATTTCCCTTTTATCTTCATTGTCATTCAAACCTTTCTGTGTATGCCTTTCATCTCTGTATGGTCAGTGCACTTGTCCTGATGCCATACGAATGTGAATTTAAACTTGTCTTTAGAACTTTAATTGGTTTTAGTATGGAAAAGGCATTCCTTTTATTCAGCAGGATCACTTTATCTTTTCTATTTCCCCTTCAAATGTTAAGATTTTCTTGAGTTACAATAATTCAATAACAATCCAAAGACAGATGATGCTAATTACAATAGGCTCACTTCATTACTTAAGATGTGATCACAAAGAGGGTTTTGGGGGTGCCCATTTTTTGGCATCAACCATAGTGGGCAAGGGGGGAAACTCTTGTCACATAGTTTTAAAAAACAAGTAGCTTGCTTTCTCTTCCTTCCCCATTGTCACCTTCCTTCTTTGCCTTCCACAGGCTGCCACCAGCCAATTGATTGGTCAGTGAGTGCAGCAGGCTGGGATTGGCTGGGAACCTCCATAGCCTCCCACCCCATGCACCCAGTTTTTCAGTGTTGTCCAAAGAGTGTTTTGTTTTTCACATCTGCAAAATCACACAAACAGAGGTTTGGGGACATGATGATGATAATGACGATGATGTAAAAACAGGAGTTACACATAGCAAACAAGATCACTATGCTGGATTTTGTATTATATCACTAGTCGGGCACTTCCCAAGCACCTAGGACTGCATGATGTATCGGTGAATTATGCAAGCAGATTCCAGTAAAGTGGCTTTTTGTAGTTGGCAGATGGATATTTTGTCAATGCCAATGGTTTTTAGGTGCCCACTGAGATCTTTTGGCACCACGTCCAGTGTGCCGAGGATGACTGGGACATTTATTATTATTATTATTATTATTATTATTATTATTATTATTATTATTATTATTATTATTATTATTATTATTATTATTATTATTATTATTATTATTATTATTATTATTATTATTATTATTATTATTATTATTGCTCATCTGTTTCTCGACCCTCAAGTGCACCACAAAGATGCTGATTTTAACCAGTGCAAAGAAGGAAGGCTCCTAGTGTGCCTGCTGGTCCAGTATACCATGCAGTGAGTAGGCTCCCCAAGGCAGAACAGGTTTAACTCTTTAACAATGTAGTATTTGGCATTCTTGCTTAGTCAGTTCAGTACCATGAAACCTTTAAGCATAAATGCATGAATCCTGTTGCTAAGTTTTTTTCATTACTCCTACAATTGATTTCTGAATACTTACAAATGTTGGTAAAATAAATAATGTTTTCACATCAGGGCAAATCCCACTGTTATTCAAAACATTATTTCCCCAGAGTTTTATAACTACCCATATTTTCCGGCGTATAAGACGACCCCCAACTTTTCCAGTTAAAATATAGAGTTTGGGATATACTCGCCATATAAGAAGATGACACCCGGCGTATAAGACGACTCCGACTTTTGAGAAGATTTTCCTGGGTTAAAAAGTAGTCTTATATGCCAGAAAATACAGTATTAAACTTTGAATGGAGTCACATTAAGGGAGTCACATTAAGGCAGCTGAGTAAGGCAGAGAATGAAAAATCTTACCCTAAGACTTTATTTATCTATTTATTTAGTCACTGATAGTGGTATGCACAAATATTTGTATTATTTGTAATTTGTATGAATTTGGCTGAATTTGGACATTCAGATTCCAATTGAATGTTGGCACATTCAAAGGCTGACATTCGAAGCAAATGCTTTCAAACATTACATTTGTTACATTCATGAACCTAGGAGGTGGGAAAGCGGCTACCGCAGTCACATCTGCAGTGGATCCAGAGTGGAAGTGGATTGAGAACGGATTCTAAATGGATTCAGGGCAGATTTGACGTGTTCTGAGTGGATACAGATGGGATATGTATGAGATTCATATGGGATTTGTATCTAACATTCATATCGAATTTGTCTGGAACATTCGTATCGAATTGAACCCTACCACATTTGAAGGGGATCTATTAGAAAAAATACTAATTTCCTTGCATTCAATTCAATACGAATCAAATACAAAAAAATTGTGCACATCCCTAGTTACTGAGGTAGGTGGAGAGTGCTAAAACTTTCATCTTGGTTAAGATTAATCCACACAAAGACACAAATGTAGTTTATTTGTTGGTATGGCAGCCTTTACCACATCACTCCTTACTTTTTACTGTAATTAGTCACAGTATAGTTAAGGTCTGGCCATGACTCCACTTACTAAAATAGGGCAGCCTCATCATCCCAAAAAAGCATCCATTCTGCCCTATTTTCAGTGGCAGCTGGTATCTCCAAAGTGATAGTGTGTGCCGTTTTGTGGTGTGATCACTCAGGTGCCCCCACAGCAAGTCAGTTTCTTCCTGCCCTGCATGGAGGTGCTACAGAAAATGCCAGTTTTTCAATCTGAAATGGGATCAAGGAGGTCATGAATGGGGCACCTTCCCCACCCACCCACAACAGAGCCACCTCTCTCAGAAGTAAAGATTTGGCCTTACCCTCCAGGGTGGAGAAACACAAGTAGCAGTGATGTTTATTGCATGCCCTCCAAATTTCAGAGTTGCTCATAAGAGAAAGTCAGCTTCTGGACAGGTCTCAGGTAAATGAGTGCTTCTTCAAATGTGGAAAGTGAGGACAACATTTCTCTTGGGGTTTCCAGAGGCAGGACCTGTTTTCTGCATGCTAGTGCAGACTACAGCAGGCCCCAGGCAAGTCCTGCCATAGTCTGCACTAGCACGCAGACAAGAGCCCACTGTCCAGAGATATATTCCAGAATAAGGCCAAGTGCAGGAACAGACTGTTTTTGCTTCCAGAGCTACCATTGTATTGGACTAGTGTATCATATTAAATGTATGATATCTGTCATACTGCCAGTCTAAAGTTCAGCTTGCTCTATAGCATTTGTATATTATATACCTGTCTTTGCAAGCCATTTTTTTCCCAAATGTCATGCATTTTTATATGTCCATTTCACTATCATAAACATTTTTGTGCTGTATTTATCACATACATATTAGGAACTGCATCATACAATTTAGAGATATATAAAATTCTAAGGGCACTTTGATTTCCATATAGATATAGAAACATTTTATAGATTTGCAAGGTAAACTAATTTGTTTCTTATTGTGATCTGTTTCTGTATAGCTAAACTGCAAATGACTTTGAATGTTTCCATTTCTTACCCCCCCCCATCCCATTTCTAACCAAGTACGTGCAAAAGTCCATCCTTAAATATTCAGAACAGATTTTGGATTTCCTGAGAGTTGTGGCCTTTCCATATTCCCTACTAAGCCTTTTCAGTCCCCCTAGAAGAAGAGCAATGCATTTACTTAGGCACACATACTTCTGGAATTTTATTGTAAAGCTATGCTGGATGATGACATCTTCACAGAGCACTGTGCATTTCTAGATCTCTCAGGGCTTCACCCACCCTATGCCAATCCCCATAGCGACAAACAATGTAAAAAGGAAGGTTTCTTCCCCCCCCCTTTTTTGCTCTTTTCGGCTAGCATGGAACATAGAAGTACCAACATGGTAAAAAATGTGCCATGTTCTATGATGACAAGTGGTTTTTGAAATGACCTTACTTGCACTCTGTTGAGCTGATGCAGCCAAATGTAATGTTTGCTTTCTGGGGATAGTTGAGGGATAGCATTATTGATGGAACAGGTGCAACTGCCTGATCCATTTCTTTTCCAGATTGTCAGAAGAACCACTGCATTTTAGCAACACGTTTTATCAATTCTGAACCATATGTTCTAGATTTTTATCCCATTGCATTCCATGTCAGCATTCAGAAAAGAAAAGAAGAAAGTCTTCTGTGTTCCAAATGTTTTTACTTGTATCACTATTTCATCAAAAGCCATCTCATATGAGATATTGGAAAAATGAGTTATATTCGCTCCTGATTCATAAAAGAAAATATTCATCCATTTTATGAGTCTCAGATTCTCCAATAACCTTGACAGCTGAACCAGTGTTCCATGACAACAAGCAGACCATTGATAAATAGCAACAAAACTATTAGTGGTTGAATTTATGAGATGAGTAATAGAGAAGCTAAATTATAGGCTTACCATTTGATGAACTACAGCTTGTCATATGTTTGCAAATGCATGAGTTTGTTTCTCACAGAAAAGAAACTTTTCTAACATTCTTGTCCCTTATCTGTTGGCACATTACATGGAAATAAGCCTTAGTGTTTCCCAATGGAATATTCAGCATTATATTTTGGGACTAAATGAAGTAAATTTATATTTAATCACCAGATACATCTCTCAGGTGTTTGTTTCAAGTTAAGAATATGTGGTGCCTCTTCAAATTAATGCAAATAAAAATATGTTGAGAAAAATGGAGAATATTGTTATTAAATATGAATTAAATTCATTTTTATTATCTCCCTGGTTGCTATTCCTTTATTTATATTTAATGAGTATATTAAAACTATTTGATTAATCAAAATGGGAAAATAGGTTAAGTGGGCAATTTCAGTGGAGAGTTATATTGCCTGTAAATTATCAATTTCAATAGTAAAGCACTTTTTATTGATATTTGTTGGCATTCAGACTATAAACTTTGTCTTGAAATTACTGACCTATATTAAATAAGAAAAAAATTGTAATAAAAATATTATTCTGCATTGACAATAAAATTAAGAGTGCTGCCTAGTTCTACTATAGTTCTATACATAAGTAGCTTATATTTGCTCTCTATCTGATCCAATTTCATTCATCTTGACTTTTAAAATTGATAAGATTAAAAAAAACCCTCTAGTCAAGTCACATAATAGTTCTCCTGCTGGTATAATATATATTTAGAATTAAAAATAAATAAAAGATTAATTAAATTAAAAATGAATAAAATGATTTGATTTTCTTTGGTTTAGCTTTTTTGGGAAGAGATAGTGTGAATCGTTATAGATTGTACAGGTATTGGTTCAGTCCCAAAGTTATCCTTTATCTTTTATTTCAAGTATTTAAGACTTGTTATGCAATAAAATAATGCTGGAAGCAGGGAATATTCTAGTAGCTTATGAAACTATATTGCATGGAGATAGTGGACAGGATATGTCCTTGAAGGGCTAGTAAAGCACTAAAATGTTTCAGAACCTGCACTTATGGACATCCAAAGCATTTGAACCTAGCGGATCCTTAACTAACCCTAACCCTAAATCTGATTTTTCTTTAATCATTTTCTGCTCATATTGATCTTGGACAATATTTTAAGTCTTTTGTTCATTAACTGTAAATCCCATTACTATACCAAAAACCCATTAGTTTATCTTTCAGTGTTTTAATACTTTCATTAAGATCTTCCAATATGAATGCCAAATCATCTGCAAATACTTATAGTTTGTCCTACTCTTAATTTTTACTCCTTTTATAGGCTTTTCTGCTCTTATAGTCCAATGACAATATTAGTAACCACAATAATGGGCATCTTTGCCTCATACCTTTCTGCATTTGACACTATTCTATAGTGTCTCCATTAATCAATATCCAGACTGATTGTGAATTATGAATTGCCTTCCGCTATTCTATAAAATGTTCTATTTCCATTTTATCAGATACTCAAAACATAATATTCCAGTTTAAATAGTCAAATGCTTTTTCCCGTCCAAAAATATCAGAGCAGCTAGTTTTACATGTTGTCTTTCGAAGTATTTGATTGTATCTGACACCACACTCATATTGTATCAGATCTGTCTCCTTGGTAAGAAATCTGCCTGGTCCTGATGAATATAATCTTGCAATACTACTTTCAGTCTATCTGCCATAATCATAGCAAATAATTTATAGTCATTATTCAGCAACAAAATTGGTCTGTAATTCTTTGCTGTTGTTAAGTCCTTTCCTCAGGAATCAATGACATATAAGCTTTTTCCCAGCTGGCCAGAATTTTACCAGGTTGAAGTATCTCGGTCATTAATAGTTGTTATAACAAGATTTTTGGTTAATTTTGAAGCATTTGTTTGTTTGTTTGGTCTCTTACTTCAGGCTACTGGCTGACCCAGCAGGTGTTTCTTTTATTCTTAAAATCTGGAACCAGATTATCAAACTCAAAGTAGCAGATCTGGGGGACATTCGCACTTTGCTTCATGGGAAGCAAAGGGTGAACCTAGCCCACACGTGGACTAAGCATGTGCTCTGACAGACTCTTAGTGCACACAAACTCTTC
The DNA here is from genome assembly GCA_023333525.1 of Aspidoscelis tigris stejnegeri. Lineage (NCBI taxonomy): Eukaryota > Metazoa > Chordata > Lepidosauria > Squamata > Teiidae > Aspidoscelis > Aspidoscelis tigris. Next base: position 47,259,952 of record JALMGA010000004.1, read on the forward strand.
CCACACATGGCTGGACACTCAGTGGAGCTGCAGACGGTATCCAGGCACTGCCACCTTTCCTCCACAATGCTGACGCCAGTGCAACTGTGGAGTGCTGTATCACAGGATGCAGAAGCACTAAAGAGTTGTGAATAGGCCTGCCCAGAGTCTTACTGGCTCCAGGATATATCAAGGTAAGTGCATGCATGGTGCACTTAAATATGCAGAACACATAGTCATCATGTGGGGAGCTTCTGCATGGAAGGAGCCATTTCTGGTTAGGAAATGGCTCCTTTACATGCAAATGCTTCATCTCGGAGCTCCCTGCCACAGTGACTGTGTAGCCAAGTGTGGAAAGTCCCCTGAATTCCCTAATATTAAAAAAAAGAAGACTTCATGATATCATGGGGAGGGAAGAAGCAAGTCATTGGAAATTTTCTGAAACCAATCAATGGCACCACTGCCCCACATATTAGTACCCTAAACTCTGTCCTTATCTGCAGTTTCCAGTTAATACAAAATGAAGTTGCCTGCCCTTGCAGTTAGCTGCATGGTGGCTGCTGGCTAAAACCAGCCCTGCACTGCCTTTTGCAGAGCAATTTTTGAGTCATTCCCAGTAATCCAGATTCTGCCCTGGGAATGACTCAAATGACAAAGTTCCTCTATGACAGTGACACCCATTATTTTCAATAAACTTGTTGTGTAATTAATTATGTGCACAAATGGTTGGTAAAATAGCACCACTTGTGCATTAATGGTAGCACTGAAGTCCACTACCTTTAACTGATTGTTGCTCAAGTTGATTATGTCAAGCTGTGTCACCATATGATGTCTTGGCGAAAGTGCATCAACTGTTACATAAATGGGCACCACCGCATTTTTGATACCCAATAGCATGACACCTGAGGAATTTTTGCTGAGGGCAAGAAATCATGCCCATCATGCAATATCATCTCTGACATCAATCACATCCGTCATTAGGGTGGTGAGCTTCCACTTCAAATGGAACCACAGTGGATCTGTATCCAGATGAATCCATGAGCACTTTCCTTGCTAAGTGAAGGCATATCCTCTATTTTCTCTCTGTGCATGGGTACCAAAATCATACTCCACCCAGGGAATTGAAAGTTCTTGAGCCAACCCTTAATGAATTAGCAAATGACAGAATAAAATTCTGTTCATATAATGCTGTCAAACTTCCATAGGAGTATAAAACTAGTTCAGAGTCCTGAGGAAGGATCTAAAGAATCCATTATCCACATGAAACTGGGTAAAGCTTACCATAAACTGGCCTACTTATTTATTAAATGTTTATACACTGATTCCAATTAAACAATACAGTCTTGAAGTGATTTACAAAACATGGAGAATAAATGCAAAGACCTTCAATAGTGACATATGTGTGTATAAAGGAACCCAACAAAGGTTTTAGACGATGGCAACAGCAAGTGGAATAAACAATTAGAAAACATGAGACCTTGAAAGAAAGGTTGTGAGCATGTGTATATCTTTTTGTAAAATATACATCGAATGACGTGTGTATATTAGTATGCATATGTTTATACACACAAGGACATACTTTTATTTTGTGAAGATTCTAAATCAGTGGGGAAAATAATTTTGTTACCAGATGTTAGGCTACTTTACAGTGCCTCTATTTTACATGGCTCTCTTTTATGCATCCTACAGCATTCTCTTACAGCCAAATAAATGCTTGAATATGATGATTGCAACAATGTGGTAATGAAAACTGGTCCCAGAATGATTCACTTGGTCTGTGTCTTTGTGATAAATCAAGAGAAGTTACCATTTCAGATGCTCATTGGTTGTACTTTTAACTTCTGCAGCAGGGCAGATCTTCACATTTGTTTTCATGTCCTTCATATTTGTATTGGTGAGGTGCCAAGAAGGTGCCTTGCCAACACGGTTCTTTAGAAAAAGGAGAAGCAGAAGCAAAAAGCTTAAGTTAGTCATATGCTACCATCCAAAACAATCAAAACTGGAGCCAATTTAGTGCACACAAGTTACCTTGGAAGGATTAATTTATGCTGTTGAGCCTCATAATATGTATAACCAACAGGGAGCTGTCTGGAGACAGGGATTTTTGCAAATCTTTCAGCTCGATCAATGAGCCAAATGCAAAAGCTAGCAACCAGGGGCATCATGTAAATTTGTGATGCTCCCCAGGGAAGAGTGGGGTCCAGCAACCAAAGAGTGGATTACACTGATCCATAAATGCAGTTTTTCATCTGTGACAGATATAATATAAATGCTATTATTCATGTTGCATAACTGGATGAGAACAACAGGCAATGAATATAGCTTATTGGGAAAAGTGTTATAGCAGGTAACAACTGATATTTCAGAAACTTTAAGATGCATCAATCAGTTGCCTGAAAACTAGGCTATACCATCTTGAGTGCATGAAATTGATTTTCAGTTCTTGTCATTTTGTTGATAGCTATTATGCAGAGAAATATGTTTCCTTTTCCTTAAATTTATAAAAGTTAATGCATCTTGTTGACACCAGTCACAGAGGCAGCCAGTTCTGGCATGTTCTGCGTGATCCTTGTAGGGCACACCAGTTGAGGTCTGGGACCAGAGGCACAAATTCCTGGGGTACATGTTGTATTCATGAGGCCTGGGCCTGGCTAATTTCCAGGTACAAAAATCCCACCTGGGAACATGCCAGCAGAAGATCACTTTTCTGATCTCTATTGCATTCTCAGACATTTTTCTGCTCCTGCTGCCACCATGTGGACACACAGCACTAGCAGGGGCAGCCCATCCCGATCAAGCCTAGCAACATTTTGCCAGACTCCAGAAATGACCTGCTTATGGGCTCATTCCTGGGTGCTCCATTCAACTCTCCCTGGCCTGCAACTTCAGAGGTCAATGAACTTCCATTACCTTGCTCTTTAGGTAGGCTGGGATATCTTACCAGAGCAGCCAAATATGTCTTTACATCATGGGCCATGGCATGTGCTATGGAAACCAACTCTGTGTTTTTCCGTCCAGTCCAGTAACCTGCTCTAACAATGTCCCAGCAGTTTCATAGGGAAATCCTTCAGAAGTACACATGGTACAATAACTTTCCCTACAGCCTCACAGCAGCTGGCTTCAGAAGTAGTCACGCATCTATCAGAATTTGGCAACAGCAACACAAGGACAACCTGGGCTTGAATGTAGTCTCGATTATTAAATTCATTTTTATACAGCTTTTCCAGTAAAACTGTTCAAGGTGGTTAACAACTAGAAAAGAAGGTGGAAAGTAGAATATAAACAATACAAAATAATACACTTTAAAATTAAGCAGTAAATGTAAAAAAAACACCACTGTACACAGAAAATAATAATAAGGAAGATTATTGGATGAAAACAATAACAGGAACAGGATATATGGCTTGAGACTGGAGCCCTTGGAATGCAATGTTAACAGGAAGTGCTAATGCCTGGCCTATAATCCTGCAAAGTCTCCTGCAACATCAGCTAGCAGCAATCACAACAGTTCTGCTAATGGCAACAGCATCACAAGCTCCACTTCCAGCAGGTTAAGATTATCTGCCAGTTATCCTTCAGCATTATCTACTTTCACACTCACTGCTTGGGGTGTAAGAAGAAAACTGCTGCTGGGCTTAAGTGCTTTCTGCAGCCTACAAATGGGTTAGATGGCTATCCACTTGGAGGGTCACCCTGGCCCAGCCTAATTTCAAGGCTAGGAAATGAAAATTACCTGCTTTCAAAGCTGCATACCAGGGGCATTTCCCCAGAGCCTAGTGAAATGTTACCACTGCTATCTTTCTGCACAATGCCAGCAAAAGTGATCCTGGCCCATGCCATATTTTCAGAACAGGTTTTCCAAAGTGCTAGTAGAGCACTCCTGGAATCAGATCCTGTCCTTAGGAGTGGTCTGGTATTCAGGGCATGTGGTCACCACATGCTAAAGAACACCCTAGCCTTCTTTTGATTTACAGTCACCAGTGGTCAGTTGAGTCATGATGTGCTACTGGCATTGTCTAAGTCCATTTCTGCACTCACCTCTCTCGAAGCAGTCTATCTCAGTCTTTGCTGTTCTGGGAGAGAATAGAGCTATTTAAAGCTACCGCTGCACCAATGCTCATATGTTTTTTGTTTACCTTTTAAACATACTGTAGACTTGTGCAATATGTCTCACAATTATGTATTCTTTTATTAATACTTTTTACATAACTGTAGTGCCTACAAAAGCTCCATGGCAAAGAAGAGAAAAGCTGATGAGGAGACATTAGGAGTTCCAGTGAACAAGAGGAAGTCTCTACTGATGAAACCTCGTCATTACAGTCCCAGTGTGGAAGGCAAAGTGGAACCTGAGGACAAGGCTAAACTTCAGGAAAATAGCAACATTCACAAAACAGGTACTAAGGACAAGTGCAGTAGATACATTGCAAGTTAATATTCCCAATTTAAAATTTATATTTCCAAGAGAAGAAAAGCTGGCACCATCCCAAACTTAATCTCCACTTACTGGAGGCCCCTGAAGTGCATATGATCCCATGCTAATATATCTTCATTGTAGCAATGACCATGTGTGTCGGGTTGTTGCTATGGCAATCACTGACATAGCACATGACTATGCAGCCACAGCCGCCCTGCACTTCCCGTAGGCAGTGTTTGCATATGGAAGTAATCTGAACACTGCCTTTGGGGCTTTATCGGGAGCATCCTGGGGATCAGGGTAGCTCTGGGTGGATCTGAGACAGAGATAGCTCCATGGTTACAAAGCCCAGAGTGTGCTGGGTTATCCTGATCATCTCAGTGCAAATAGGCTCTGTGTCATTTGCCAGTTTACATGGACACTTCAGATGGGCAAAAATAAGGCATTCACTTGTGTCATTAAGTTTCTCTATAGTCCCAATCCAGGAACATGGTGCCCATCTTGGATCTAAAGATTGTAGTTAAGTTACAAACCAATGACCTGGATGAGCCTGGCCCACTATAAAAAAGCATAGTATGAAACAGCACTCTCTGTGCCATGGTACTATCCAGAGCACCTCACACAAACTTTGGGGCTGGCCTCCAAGGGATCCAAGGAACTCAGAACTTTTATTCCTAGCCTGAGAGATCAACAGAAAATGTATTTTGGTGCTGCACTTTTGTGCACCACCAAAATGGGCTACTTTATAGCCATCTTCATACGTTCATGGTCTGGACCAGGATTCACTGGTCTGCTGGCCTATAAGTAATCTCAATCCAGACCTTCCTGATCAATATCACGCTTTGTCGAGCATGGATGGAGCCTACTAGGGCAAGGCCTCACAGATCAGTAGTTCCACGTGGACCAATGAAGCTCAGAAACCGCCTGTTCATAGCCTTCAGAGTTTTGGATGTGGGGCTGCAAAGCTTGTATCACCTTGGCAGCCACAGGGAGGCATGAGACAATTCAAGTATAGAATCTCCATTGCCATTGTTACACTATGTATATTTATGTCAAATATCTTGGAATTAACTTTCATTTATGTGTGTTTCTATTATTTATGTACTTTGTGCATTCATAGATATATAAGCAGCAAAAGAAGAAGCAAATATCAAATCATATTCCATGACACAAATTATTCTACAAATCTTTTATCATATTGTTATATTTTGATTTTTTTTTTGGCCTATTTACTGAGGATTGGCTTGATATTGAAAAATAGGCAGTATCCGCAAAACAGTACAGTATGATAATACCAAAGGAACTTTAGATATATGCAGATGACATCAAAATAAACTAACACTATTGAAATTGAATGAAGTAACATTATTTGGAGCTAGTCACCTTCTTCAAGAATCCTTGGAAAGTATTCAAAATAAGAGTAGGCTAAAATTCAACTCATTGCATCTGGTGAAACACATAACCACTAACCACTGCAGCAACAACAGTAGTTTGTTGTGATGTAATAATGAGAAAAACTTAATTAGCATCTGCATTTTTATGCTGCTTCACAAACTTTTGTTTCTGCTTGCGCAGAAAGCAGTCCGTGGATATCTAAATGTATTTGTGTGCACCTATCCAGGCCAGGTCTAGTTTACACTTACTTTCCTTTAACTAAAAAATCTGTTGGTATAATTATACACATTGTTGCATTGGGCGGGGAGGGGGGGGGGGAAGGCTGGTAAAATCATATTGAGGAGCAAAGGGACAAAAGGCAAGCTCCACTCTTGAACCTTCCTAAGCATTGCAGAAAAAAACCTAAAAATCTGTAATGAGCAAATCGCATACACATCACAGCTGAACAAATTATAATAGTCTGTAGTAGTGAAAATCAGAAGACAGGTGAGCCCTCAGCAGAGCCAATCTGCAGAAAGGTTATGAATCAGAATGGAGCTAATCTGTCCATCCCTACAACCCACCCACATGGAATGAGCCTTTTGAAAAGCATATTTGCTCAGGAGATTTTTCCTTCTGGGAAAGGAAGCAGCTAATTGAAGTGCTGCTTGTCTTTCTGCATTTAACACGATACTCCTATTTTGTCCTTGCTGTGTCAAGTCGGATAACTTTGTAAGTTGCCTAGAACTGCAGCATAGGTGAAGCATTAATTTTAATGATGTTGAAAGTATCAACGGTGGTAAGTTACCTGTACTATATGTGTAGTTAGGCACCTGACATGGTCCTTTTCACCTAAACAGTGACCAATTTGGTATGGAACTAATTTCTTTCTTTTGCACCATGTTGATTCAGTTTTGGATTCCATACACACAGGTATTTGTGGCACTCCATGGATTAGACATGGTGAAGTGACAGCATCCCATTTAGCCCATAGCTACTACAATCACAGATTAGGCTGCATTACCAGGAAGCTGGGAGAAAGATTTTCAATTAGGGATGTCCACCAATGTTTTTTAGACATTCTGTTCGAATCAAATCGAATACCTAAAAATCTGATCCGATTCAAATCTTTTAAATTCCAATTTAACAAGATTTGATTCAAATTTACCAAATCTGAATCTATTTGTTTGAATTTTTTATTCAAGTCTGCACGTATGAATGTCAACAACATTTGTATGTGCCCATACACATCTTCCCCACATCCGTACGCATCCCATAGTTATTGCGTATGCAGCCCGTTTTCAGCCAGTACAGATCTGTACAAATGCCTATGGTCATGGGAAAGATGCAGATCCTCAAGTATGCATCATGTATGAACCTGTACACATACGAATGTCCAGATAATTTGAACGAATAGATCCAAAATTCAAAATTTGATTCAAATGTTTGCATTCAAATTTTGGGACATTCTATTTGAGTTTGAATGTCAAAATTGGCACATTTGATTGGATTTTCAATGCCTATGAATATTCATGCATATCCCTACTTTCAATGGCACTTTCTCCCTTGGCAGTCAGTCTGGGCCTTTCTATGGCCACACCAATGCCAGATGTTTATTCCATTGGGTCAACACAATGAGGATTGGGGCAGGATTGACACATGCTGTGACAAATCACTGCACAGGACAGTAGGGAGCCAGCACTGTCATTGACCTTGAGAAGGTGGTTCCTACCCCAGAGTACCAGGCAGACCGGCAAACACAAATGGGTATGAGACACAGCCTGGGCATGAATAATGTTGTCACTATGAGAGTCCTATTCTAGATCACAACAGAATTGACTTGTCTTCTTTGGAGAAGCCAGCTTAATAGGGTCATAAGAACATAAGAACATAAGAGAAGCCTTGCTGGATCAGGCCACAGCCCATCTAGTCCAGCATCCTGTCGCACACAGTGGCCCACCAAATGCTCATGGACATCTCAAGCAGAGACAAGGACAAACCTTCTCCTGCTCTCGAGTCCCAGCAGATGGCCTTAGAAGCGCCCCAGTTCCTCCCCCCCCCTCAGCCTGAAGGATGCACCTAGGCATTCGTTCTAGTAGCCATTGATACATCTGTCATCCATAAATTTGTCTAACCCTACCTTAAAGCCATCCAGACTGGTAGCTGTCACCGCCTCTTCCGGCAGCACATTCCATAAGCCGATGACCCTCTGGGTGAAGAAATACTTCCCCCTGTCAGACCTTATTCTCCTACCCATCAGCTTCATAGAGTGCCCCCTGGTTCTAGTGTTGTGCGATAGAGAAAAGAAATTTTCTCTATCCACCCTTTCTATACCGTGCATAATTTTATATACTTCAATCAGGTCCCCTCTCAAACGCCGTCTCTCCAGACTGAAGAGGCCTAGACGTTGCAGCCTGGTTTCGTAAGGGAGGTGTTCCAGACCCTTAATCATTCTGGTTACCGTTCTCTGCACCTTCTCTAGTTCCACAATATCCTTTTTGAGGTGTGGTGACATGGTCATGTAGATGCAGACTTAAAGCTGATTCACACTGGCTTCTCACCAAAAGCCTGGATGGCATGTGTGACTGTTCTGGCACAATGCTATCAATATAGCTTTTTACCTCATTGAAGTATGCAAGTCCCACCATCACAAGCCCATAGAAACTATGCTAATATGTCAACTAACAGAAAATTGCTGAATCAGACAGAATAAATTGTGGAGGTGGGATTTAATTAGAAGTCTTCATAAAGGAGAGCAACTTGAAGATATTCAACATAACCAAGTGAAAAAGAAGACAAGCATCAAATGTGTAAAAAGAGCTCATAAAATCTTGAAATTAAATTAATAGAGCTAATAGAATTTTAGCCGTAAACACCTTGGCTATACCAGAGATTCAATATAGTGCAGGGATAATTGATTGGATTCAAGCCAAATGAGATTCATTGGATCAAACCCCAAAAGATTATTACAGAAAAAATGTATTTCATCTTAGAAGTGATGTTGACCACACATAACTTCACACCTACACATAGCATCAGGAACCTCAGGATATGGCAGAAGAAGTAAACAGCTGAAGAAAAGAGGTTTAGGCAACAGCCTCAAGCAACAAAAAAAAAGTTTTGAAGTTATCTTGAAACAAAAAATTCTTAAAGGAAGAAAAACAGTGAAACGTATTCTGGAAAGCTGGAAAGAAAAACAACTGTGTAGATAGTACATGAAAAGAAGCAAGGGAAAGGTAGGCAAGGGAAAACAGGTGGAAATGGCTGCAGGGCAGAACACTGAAAAAGGGTCCAAGAAACAACCTGAAAAAAAACAACAACAGCAAAGATCAATTTCAAAATTTTAAATGCTATGTGATTTTAAAATTCAAACAGGTAAACAGTTGCATCATACTATGGCTGATGTTACTATAGATGTGGAAAAGAAACTTGCCATAGTAGATATAGCAATCGTGGGATAGAAGAACTGAGGAGAAGAAATTGGAGAAGACTGAAAAAATACAGAGATCCAAACATTGAAAGTTCCAGGAGTTAATGTCAAATAACTAAAATGCTAAAGAAACTATTTGGTGGACAACTGAATAGAAACTTGAAAAATTCCAAAAGTTCAAAAAAGTAAAGCTATTAGGAACTAGCATTAGTCTTTTAGCAATATATGGGCCTATTCGCACTTGGCTTTATTCCAGAATCTATCCTGGAAGAGGGGCCTGCTGTCCACATGCTAGTGCAGGCTATAGGGTGTCCCAAGTGAGGCCTGCCAGAGTCTGCATTAGCATACAGACCACAGACCCCTATCCTGAGATATACTCCAGAAAAAAGCCAAGTGCGAACAGGCCCTATGATTGATTCCTAACTTTTTTGTTGGGATTCAAATTAGTGATGAGCAAAAACTCTTGTTATGGTGGACTGTTATGGCCTTTCCACACTTTGTGGGCTGTCTCCACCATGTAGGCCAAACAGGCAACCTGGCCTTCAGTTAGCCAAGCTACCACTGGTGTACAGGTAGGCCCTTTCCACACTGGCTCTAAAAATGGATTTAGAGCCAGATTGGAGAGGGATTAAGACGTGGCTTCTGGTTTTGCCACCAAAATCTGGCCCTGATGTAAGACCTAAAAATTAGGTCTTACATCCACCTTTTCCCCTGAAACCATTTCAGAAGCAGAATGCCTCCACAAATGGCTGGGGAAGAGCTGGATTCCTGGCGCATGCCAAGCTGTCAAAGAGGGAGAGCGCATGCTCTCCCTCTTTGACAGCTGGGCCCTACCCCTGGCCTCAGCCATTGGCTTCATTGGAGCCAGCACGGGGAGGCTGTCAGCTGGCTTCCCTGGGTTCCCCCTCACCCGAGAAGGCACAATCGCGCCTTCTTGGGTGAGGGGAACCCGGCTGACAGCCTCCCCATGCTGTATCCAATAGAGCCAATGGGTGAGGCCAGGGGGAGGGCCCAGCTGTCAAAGAGGGAGAGCATATGCTCTCCCTCTTTGATAGCTCACAAATGGGGGAGGCCAGGGGGAGGGCCTTCAGAGGCCAGATTGGGGTGGGTGCTGGCATGTCCACACAGCACCCACCCCAATCCATTTTCCCAATCCGGCCTTGCCGCCAGCAAGCCCACACGTGTGCGGACGCTCGGAGCCTCAAGGATCTGTCCCTATTGGGACAGATCCTTGGAAAAAACAGTTCACTGGAAAACGGAACTTTATAGATCCGTTTTCCAGCAGCATGTGCAGAAAGGCCCATATACATCAAATTGCTGGATTCTGAAGTAGCTTGCCAGGGCTGTTTTGGCCGATGGGCAGAATGCTGTGTGAATCACTTAGAAGCTGTCCATGCATGGAGTAGGCCACAGCACCATTTTCATTCTGTAATCCATTCCATTTCAGCATGCAGTGCAGACAGAGTGGTCTACCAGCAGGTGTGACCTCCCAGTGGACAATTCTGTCGTGCAGGTGTGGCATTGCATGGAGTTATTTTACTCTTCCTCCTGACTGCATAAAAACCATGATATTATTTATAATCATTTATGAAAAATGTTTGTGTGTGTGTGTTTAAAATTTCAAAATTAGAATATATCATCATCAGATAAAAGTAAATTGTTGTGTCTGCTTTGTCTTCCTGTCATAAACCATACTTTTATTTAACTTAGGGCTTAAGTGTCAAGAATATTATTTTTACCCTAACCTGGGAAACCAAAAGAGGCTTTTTTTTCCCCTGTGTCTTTGTTGGACAGAAGTCTTAAACATGAAAATAATATTGTGATTTTGAGTAAATTTACTGGAAATTGTAATTCAAACTGCGTCTCCATACAAATCTGGAACCGACCTGAGGGCCAATGTTTCAGCAGAGCTGCCACCTTTGCTGAATGAAAGGTGCCTCCACAGCTCATTGTGGAGCTCAGAGACACCCAATGATGTGATAACTGAGACACTTTTCCATAGAACACAAAATCATACCTTTGCACGAGGGTGCCCCATACCATGATTGGGCCCTTATTTATAATATGGAGACATTGCCTCAGTTCAGGAAATTACCTTCTAGTATGTGGAAAGGAAAATGCCATCATTAACAACTTGCATTTTTGCTATCTCATATGCTGCCCCTGAAAAACTTTGCAAGTATTTTCTTCCTGCCTACTCAGGAGGAAATGTGTCAACTTCTAAATATAAACAGCACTGCACTTTTCAAGCCATAATGCATAGACTTGGATGAGGACATGGGAAATAGTTTAAAATGGACCATTTCTTTTGGTGCAGGGCCCAATCTCCCAAAGAAAATGTATAAGAAGGAATTAATAAATATTTTCTGTTAATGTATAACAAACAGTTGAACCAAACAATTATGTGAACTGGAAATGAACCAAAATGCTAACAGTTTGGCAGCCGTAAAGTGAAAGGCATTGTGATGGCACATGTGCGTTTGTGTCCCTCTTCCTCCTTTCCACAATAATCTGCACTTAATAGGAATATTTTAAACTATGTAGCTAAGCAACAGAGGTAATTGTTGCTTTCTAGAGCTTTTGTTAGGCACTCCACCATAGCCCAAATATGCATAATTAGGTATAATGTCTATAAATCATTATTGTACACATGTGGGTAGTTAAGTGGATTGAGAGAATAGTTCAATGAATTGGACATATTCACTGAAAATGCTTTTTATTTGTTTTCTGCAGTTGATAATACTTTGAAATTATGATAACCCTTTACACTTTCTCTTAATAGCTCACTGTTGTTGAGACAAAACTTCATTTGCATTTTCAGATGATATTTAATTTATGATTTAAACTGGGAGTTGGTCTGTCCTGTATTCTGCAAAGAATCAGACTGTCTTATCTTTTATTATGAGCTTGTTTATCTCATTTTTCCCTCTAGGAAGTAAAAATGGACCATTCCAGATTATGTTGAATACATCCCAACAAAAGAATGTACCCTATAATCAGCATTATTGAAGGGGCTAGTGTTGTGGCTAAATTCTTTCCTTCATCCAAAAATGCTTTTAGTTACTATGGTAATATTTACTTGATCCTGGCAGACCAGTGTTGATTTTAGGGAGATAATTACCAGAAAAGAAGATGATGGAGATGTCTTTTGGAGTGTTCTTGTCAGGGAAAAAATGTTTAGTAATAAATAAATAAATGTGACACACAAAGGATTTATTGTATTTCCGCATATGAAAACCCTGTCCTGGAGCTTTTGTGACTTACTGTTTATGGCTGTAATTTCAATGAAATAGAAAAAAATGCTTCTTTACACAGAATGCATGTATATTTTCCAAACATTTAGAAAATACAAATCTACTTTAAAAACAACAACAATCCTTATTTCTCTCCTGTGGGAGCTAATATATTTTATATCCTAGTTCTGAAATTGCATGTACTGTTCAGAGCAGTTGCACTGTAGGATGTTAACTTTCAGTCTTTTTTTTTCATAGTAGAGCCAAAACATCCAAAGGGGACAGAATCTAGAGATGAGAAGAGGAAACAGAATAAAAACTAATTAAAAGATTCACCTTTTAATTTAAAAAAGAATATTGAAAGTTCTCAGTCCTAAGATAATCATGTTACAATTGTACTGCATTTCTGAAGATTCATCTTCAGTGAATAACACATACACAGAGTTTTTCAGTTTAACTTTTTTGACAATACACTACAGTCCTTCCTTTCTGTTTTCTGTGACCAAAGCAATCAAGATGATGAATAGATAGATGAAGCTATAAATCTTTTATTTTGTTTTGAAGCTGCAGCCCCATAAAAATAACAGGTTCCTGTACTTTAAAGAATATGCAGTATAATTCTAACTTGTATTCAATTTATGAAATACTGGATGAACTGAAAATGCATCAGTTGACTGCTGCTAATTCCATATCCTTCAGTGACTCCAGACGCAATTAAAAAAATATGTTTTTCCTGGGAGTGTATTGGGATTGCTTACACATACCTATGGCATCTCATACCAACCTGTCCATGCCCTAAGATCTGGAGGGGAGGCCATCCTCATTGTCCCACCACCCTCAATAGTAAGACGGGTGGGCACCTGAGAGAGGGCCTTCTCAGTAATGGCCCCCAGGCTGTGGAATAGACTCCCACTCAAGGTGCGTCAGGCCCCTTCACTGTATATGTTCAGGAAGGGGGTGAAGATGACCTCTTTGCTCTGGCCTTTGGCTAAATGTGGCACAGTTTCCCCCCACCACAGACATTATTGTTTTATACCATTTTATATATATGATTCTATTTTAAATATGTCTAAGTGCTGTTACCCACCCAGAGATCTTAGGGTATAGGGAGGGATATAAATGTAAATATAAATATATAAATAAATTCCCAGGATAGTCCACTCAAAATACACTATATAGGCACTGTGTTTTCTGTTATGCTAGAATGCTTATCTTGTCTGTTTTTTCCTTGTAGAATCACTGCTCTTGCAAAGGTACCTTGCAAGTAGGTGAGAAGTACGTTAAAAAAGGGAAGTAGGCAGACACTTTACATCTAGGTTCTTTTACAAGAAGTTCTTCAAGAATATGACAAAGAGCCTGTGTTTGTCCTGGCATTGCGTCCTGCCATCCAGCAGGGGTGGAGAGAGATGATTGTGGGATCTAAACAAGATCCCACCATTTCCTCCAGCTATCTGGATGCAGCCCTTATTTCTTTCATACCTCAATTTGATAAGATTTCAAACTGTGCACACACAGGTAAGTACTTTGTTATTATTATTATAGCTTACCAAATAAATTTTGAAAGATAAACATTAATCACTGATGAATTACTGCTATGCTACTTTGAACAAGTACCAATGTTTCAGTTTTAAGCCATACTTACTACAGTATGTTTAAGTGAGAGATGGTTATCTGATGAAGTAATCAATGGCTTCTGACATTTTTCTTTTTTAATATATCACTGCAGTCTTTCCTAATCTTGCTAACATCAGTGATAGACAAATATAACACAGGGTCTGTTTGCGCTTAACAAAGTTTTCATGGACAGTCGACAGATGGCATTCACACTGTGAGCACTGGCAAAGTCCTTAGCTTACCTAGCCACAATAGCAGTGCAGGCAGTCTGTCCTGGACTGTCTGCATCACCATAGTGCAGCAACTTCTGGCATGTGCTATGGTAATTGCAACATGGCATGGATTTGCACAACCCTGCCCTGCCCTGCGCCACCCAATGCAACATTCACAATGGAAGCAAGTGCCTTTGGTTAAATGGGGATACACTTTTCCCTTCCCACTTGCAGATGCTATTGTCTTAATACATATTATTATTATTTTAATAATGTTTGATTTTAAATGTTGTTACCCACCCAGGGACCCCCAGGTATAGGATTGGATAAAAATGTAAATAAATAAATACCAGTATGTTGTGTCTGGAAGCTTACCGGAAGCTCCCCATCAGCTCCTAGTGAAGCTGTGGAGCAGTAAAAACTGTTCCACAGCTTTGGAGGATCAGGATGCCCTTGCACACTCCTGGCTGCTCTGAGACAGAGGCTGCAGAACAGCACATGAATGAAGCAGCCCAGGGCATGCAAACACATCCCAGAAAGGTACATCTGATGGGAAAATGTGGTTTGTTGTGGGGGTACCTTGAAAACTCTCATATATGAAAGACAGGATGGTATAACTAGAGTGATGCATCTGGTGGGACATGTGGGTTGCCTGTCAGTCCCAAGATGCTGATCTGGAGGCAGGAAAAGGAATTAAAAAGTTGGCATGGGGGATGCTGGGTGGCGTGGTTCAGAGATACTTACTGTACAGGAAGGGGCTTCTGGACAACAGAAGACACATCTATTTTATCATTGTGTGATTGTAGTCATAGGTTGGCTAGCTCTAAACTAAGGTTGTACTGAAGAGCATGTAAGACTGGATTTTTCTCATTCGTGTTAATTGGAATAAATCTTAATAAAGCATTTCTGAATGGTGATTAAAATTGATGAAATTCATTTTAATGATGTGCATTTATCTCTTCTTTGTTCTCCTTTCTAGAAGAAAGCACACCAGCAAAAGCTACTCCCAGTTTGGCTGTGGAAAAAAGTGATCATTCAAAAAAGGACAATTTTACTAACTACCAGGATCTAATTACCAAGTCGCTGATTAACTTTGAAAAAATATCAAATGATGCGCCAAATCCTCCAGAAAATGATAAGCTAACTGAGAGTGGCAGACTGTCCTCAAAAACAGAGAACAGCAATGTTGACGAATGCTTTATGATTAGCACATTAGTACAAAAAGACAGGAGTGGAGTATCTGATCAACAGTTTTGTTCCTCTGATGATAATGAAAGTAATTCTGAAATCCTTGACAACGGATGGGACAGTTCCTCAATTTTTTCTGAAGAGGCACATGTGAAACTTTCTTTAAACAAAAATTATATTGTAGGATGTAGTCAGCAAGAAATCCTAAAAGTGCCAGGCATCAAGTCTGAAGATGTGAATTTTGAAAACTGTGAAGCCATTTGTGACTCAGAAACAGGGGTGAAGGAATCACAAGAGTCACATGTTGAATCTTCCAGCAGTGTAATTCAGAATCCATTTCCTGAAAGTGAGGAAGATGAGTGTTTGTCAAAAAATGCAGAAATCTCATTTGATTTGGGAAAAACAAAACAGAATTTGAGTTTGTTGGAACGAGCAATAGTTCTGCAGGCAGAGCAGGGTCACGCTTTTCACAGCACCTACAAAGAGTTGGACAGGTTTCTAGAGGAGCATCTAGCTGGCGAAAGAAGACAAGCCAAAGTGATTGACTTTTGTGGGAGACCAATTTATAACAATAAACGTAAGTTCATTTTTCTTGTTCATAATGGCTTGGATGTTTGTTGAGACACCCAACAATTTCACTTTACAGCTGTGTCTCCATATACTATTCCAAGGCATCTGCATTGTCTGAAGAAGGTACCTGCTGCCATCATGGCTCCTTTTACGGCAGCTGCAGATACCTTGGAATAATTATACCAGTCCTTTTACCATTATGATCACTTTTAGAGGCACCTTGTATATAGAGTGTGATTTCACAGCCTGCATGGAGGGGACACTGAAAATGGTACCTCTGCATTCCAAAATGCAAATCTGGAGAGTGTGTTTTTCTGTAGTGGATCAGAACACCCTCCCACATCTGCCCAGAATGGAGCCACCTCTGACCTGAGGTGAAGACATTTGCAGACTTAGTTGGACACTTTGGTAATGCATGATTTTGTTTTTCTAGAAAGGCAAATTTCACAAATTTTCTGACTTACAGATGTATTTGGCCTCCAGATCCCAGCATTGCCAGTTATCACAGATGATGGGACTTGGGATTCAGCAGTGTTTGGAGGACCACAGGGACCTCACCCTAAATCATGATGGATTCTGTTGATCTCTCCCTGAATTATATACTGATCACAGAATTTTGTGACAGAACTAAATATGTTACCATGGTGAGAGCTTACTTTGTTTTTGTACCAATCTGGATCATGGGAAAATCTATAATTTAGAATGTTGAAAACCACTCAGCACTCAAAATTGAGTCAACACTGATGTCCACATCTGTGTAAAGATCCTCAGTGGTGCAGATACACAAACCCATTGGCGAGAGAAGACAATGCAAGGTCAGGATTGGCAGCTCAAGTAGCCTGCCCAAAAAAGACCTGGATCACCCTGCTGCCCAGTGAGGGGAGGAGAGAGCAGAAGAAAAGAAGGGGAAATTCTGGCTGATGGCCACAATCTCAGATCCTTTTCTCACTTAGTGAAAGGGTGAAAATGATTGGGGGGAACTCCTGTACACATCATTTGCATTGTGCAGAGCTCTATCATGCAGGGGTCCTCCCTGTGCGTGTAGATGTAGAATAGTTAAAACTGCTCTACGTCTATCCCTACCTGCCTCCCTATTTGCTCTGTTTGCACTTCCTCCTAATGGAGGAGGTTTGAAAGGAACCTGGAGATGGGTGGCATAGGCATGGTTAGTGCTTCATTGTCCCATCACCACAGCAATGCCGCCTTGGAGGTATGTTGGCACCATTACTGGGGCTTTGCAATTGCCTCTGTAATGGATGTGATTCATACTTCACGAGCACTTAAGGAGGTTTTCCCAGGAAACTGAAGGTACGAAAACACCTGTAGTCCAATGCTTTCTGGAACTGTCT
Source organism: Aspidoscelis tigris stejnegeri (assembly GCA_023333525.1). Classification (NCBI taxonomy): domain Eukaryota; kingdom Metazoa; phylum Chordata; class Lepidosauria; order Squamata; family Teiidae; genus Aspidoscelis; species Aspidoscelis tigris. The sequence goes on from JALMGA010000004.1 coordinate 47,277,315, forward strand.
ACCCATCTCCAGTTTGGTAGCTCTGCTGTAGTGGCCAACCCAGCCCCCTATCCTCAGATGAACAAGCTTCTAATGCAGAAGGGATATCCAGATAAGGTGTGTTGTCTCTGCTACTGTTCTGGTGGCAGTTTTAAGGCATTTCTCATTCAAGCAAGCAAACTTTTGCTCCACTGTCCTTCGATCCTCTACAATAGGCTTTTTTTTTTTGGTAGTTACTCAGGTTCTTGGCTTAGTGTGCTAACAGTGCTTTGAGGATGTGTATGGGCAGCACCAGCCATCTACTGGCCATGTGGTGATGGGAACCATTATAATAATGTTGCTGGTCCCACCAGCTCTGGTGGACATACCAAATGAGACCTGTACATCTCTTCTCCTCCCCAATATTTTATATTGGCCTACAAACTTAACCTGATGCACTGAACTGGCTTGCTCATAGCCAAGCTGTACCATGCTTATGCAGCACACCAGGCTTCCTCTGCTAGTTATTCATGTGCTGCACACAATTGCCTATATTTTTGGTTTCCATCTGTGCATTAAGAGTGTTACTACCATAGTGCCTTCTCTTGAAGTGGCAGTGTGCTTATCTCACTCTGTTCCCCCTTGCTATCAAAAGGTGTTTTTTCACTGACCTCATTTAATCCAGATCTAAGATGATCCGGATTTAAGGAATGGGTACTTCCCTTAATCTGGATCTACTAGATCCAGATTAAGGGAAGTACCCAATGTGTTTCCACAGGTGGTCTAGCACCCAGTATCAATGGGTATTAGCCTGCCTGCTGTGGAAACGCCGAAGCACCCATGTTTTGAATCTGGATCTACCCACCTGGGGCCTGCCTGTCACCCCAGGTGTTTTGGGGGACAGGAGGTGCAATCTCTGGAGATGCTCCGGAGATTCTTCAAAGATCCTCCAGAAGAGCTATGGAGAATCTCCAGAACAATCTGCCACAAACTGAAGATTCTCCGGAGCCTTTGACAAAGGCATTGATCTCGCATTGGGTCCTCTTCGGAGCCTGTGCTAATCTTCAAAGGCAACTTCTGAGGGACTTTGGAGAATGTGCACAGACTTCAAAGATTGAGTTTTGGGACACCTTCTCCCATGGGTGCCCCCCCAAGCCTCCCCTAGACCCCATTTCCCAATAGTAGTGTAAACAGGCTCTGTATAATCTGGATTTGATGCCTGAAGACCCCATTGTAGACCTCTTTAATGGAGACTACACGAATTCCAGATTATAGGTCCTGAAGGACCCACATGATCTGGATTTCCCTAGAACTGGTGGAAACAAATGTGGCTCTAATGGGGTCTGTAGTGGAAATGGGGTCTTCCTGCTCTGAGCCAAAGGGGTCCTTAATGGGTCCTTACTGGGTACTTAGTGCTAGTGGAAAAAAAACCCAAAATCACAGCAATGAAACTGCCGTTCCCTGAATGTGATCGACGTCTGGCTGGGAAAGGTCATTATTGTTAGCTATTTTCTTGTGTTCATTGACTTTGCACAGGCCATCAATTAAGTTTCCTTGAGTGGTAGCATTGGGATGAAAGCAGGTCCATGTGGACTCTGCATTTGTCCAGTACACCAAATGCACTATGAAGGAGCAGGAACATGAAGTCCCTACATCCTTATCATGCATTTGCAGTGCTATAAAGACACCATGGATGGAGATCTGCCCACTCTGAGTATGTAAGCCCACATTAATCAGAATGTACTGCTTTACATTTATATCTTTATAATTTTCCTTCCTTCCTTCAGGCTGAAATTCCATACATGACATTATGTTATCCATGCTGCATCTCCATATAACATTACATTACTATGTCACCCAGCATTCTTTTCTCATATTGACCAACCAGATGTTATGGAAAGCACCCAACACTGTATTTTAATCAATAACGTAACTTTATGTGTCAATTGCTTCAATAAATGCATGCCTCTATAATATTAGACTTAGAGTGCTTCCGCATTTGCCGCCAAAAAAATGGATCTAAGAAGATCCTTTTTTCGGCGATCTGACCTCCCAAGGATCCATCTGAAATAGGGATGGATCCGAAGGGCCCTCATGCATCTGCATATGCATGGGGAGGCTGGATCCGCAGGGCCGGATTGCCTGGGTGCTGCGCAGAAGCCGCAGCACCCATGGCTGAAGGCAGCCGGCTCCTGCTCCGCCAATGCCATCCCCGGAGCTGCAGGACTGGAGCAGTCAGCTGCCAGTCACCGAACATTTCTGGCTGTACATGGTGCATGGGGAAGGGCTGAAGGAGGCAAACCAGCCTGCTTCCGCCCTCCCGAAGATGGCATCTGCTGGCACATCCAGCCCTCGCCTCTCCATGTGCGGAAGTGTCCTGCTTCCGACCAGATGGAGGCGAAAGGCCTCCGGGAAGACCTAATTTTGGAGGTCTTCCTGGAGGCCGGATCTTTCGGCAGCAAGACACGATTAAGAACGGGTCTTGCGCATCGAAATGCAGAAGTGGCCACACGAAGAGTCCCGGATCTGGCCTCCTGTGAGGAAGGTAAGTTTTTATGTGTTCTCTATGTGTTTTGTACAGTATCTGTCCTTATATGTCTTTTAAGACCCTGTGTGGAAGCACCCATAATGAGATGTGATCTTAATGAAAAGAAGTCTTTGTGGTTCAGTGGTGTTTCTCTCTTTTACTGGAGGCTCTAACTGGAACCAATAGTAGGTTCAACATGCAGTTAATGGAGATCAAATGGGTGCTTCCAATCAGAGCTCCCCCTTCTGTGGAAGTTCTCCATGAACCATTGTTGTGTACCACCATCATGTCTAGTTTTCACATCAAAATGTCTTGCTGATTTTTTTTGTGGGGGGGTGAAATGTAATCATGAGTTATTTCAAGGGAAAAAAGGGGGGTTAGTACCCTATTGACTTTGCTGGTGATCACAAGCTTAGTGAAGACATCTGAAGCTGAATTCCCCAGCACAAATCCATAGGAAATCAGAAATGGATATGTGCCATAACAACGGGGGAAGATAGTAGCAGTTTCACACATCTATTCATGCTAAATATGTGACCAAGGAAAGCCACAGATTGTAACTGGGTACAATGGAGTTCCTAAAAGTGATCATATCTCAGTCATAGCTGAGTCATTCATAAACATGATGAATCTAAAGTGCTCTTACACTGTGTGCTTTAGAATTCTATCATAATAATGTACAACAATGAAGCCTCAGTTCTCCATCTGTGTTTTGAATACTGAACACTTGGGTAAATGAAAGATATTTTAGAGAGAGAAACAGCATGCAGTGAATGACTGATTAAATCTATTTTATATTGTGGTGCATTGCACTGTACTGTAGTAAATTATTATAGCTAGATACGGATACAGATTACTGCGTGATTTAGTGCAGTACAATGTGGTAGAAATACAATGGGAAACAAAACGAGTTATAAGCCTGTTTATCTATCTTGTGATTTCCAAGTTATGCAGATCAGTGTGTTAATAAGGATGAATAGCAGCCACCTATCTTCTCACCCACAATAGCAGATTTCCCGTGGGGTTTGCTTAGCTTGTGTGTTCTTACATTCTCCTACTAGATTCCATCTCATTATTACTGTTTCTGTGCTTTTTTCCTGTTTGGCTGGTGACTGGTAACTTCCTATCTTCTGCTTCGACCTTTTCTTATGATGCTATTATGATTGTATGTGTGTTATGATTTTATTATGATTGATATAGCTGAAAATTCAACTGGTCCACCTGTATTCTATAGTCTCTGGAGCAAAAAGTCCCTATAAAATTCCATCAGGCATTCTGGAAATGATGTAAAGCTACAAAGACTCCAGTTTGGCACTACTGAGCATTAGGGCAAACTGGCTGCAGCATCTATCACCCCATTGATCACCAGGGCTGATATGACTGTTCAGGAGACAATGAATTGTAGGAAGTGTTTTGGGCTTAGCAGAGCCCAGAGGAAGGGCAAACAGTGTGGGTTCATTGTGGGCCACTATGATGGTGTCATTGTTAGCACTGTGTATTTTCTCCTCTGAGATGCAACAATAGTTGGGAAAAGGAAACTAGCTGTGGGAGATAACCTGAGAGAGGGTACATGAGTGCTGCTGTCACTGAACGCCATTCTGTGTGTACTTTTCACTCACCTTCCTCTCTCCCCTCTAGACATGTGCATGAATGGGGTTTTGGGCATTCAATTCCTAACAAAAGTTAGAAAATTCATATTCATTCAAATAGATCCCTTTCGAACATGGAAGGATTCAATTGGATATGAATGTATTCATACGAATATTCAATACAAATGGATATGGATCCTGCATATGGATCCTATACAAAACACATACATATCAGATATGTATCATATACCAACACATATGTATTGGATATGTATCCTATACGAATGCATACATATCTATACATATCTGATACGTATCCCCAGTTTAACGAATGCAGGAACTATTCGTAAAAATATTCCAAAACATTTGTATTCATACAAATGTTAATGTACAGGTGTCGCAACCTTCCATTCGCATATGAATGTCCAAATTTGTTTGAATAATGAATGTTAGGAATATTCGTGCACATCCCTACTCTACTCTCCCAATAATCATGGACGTGCCACACCAGGTACAACCTGGATAGTGCAAAGTTCCTAAATGGACACAAACTCAACTGCAAATAATTTTGAAAGCAGACCTTCTGTCATAGACTCTTTTTGAACTTAACGTGAGCATGTAGCACTCTTCTGTCTGAAAATTAAGGCAGGTGCTATGCTGTTAGTGACACATGCTGCCCCTGGCTGTCAGGATCACAGCCGGAGAACCCTGGCTTTGATCTTGATGGCCAAAGGGGTTATGAGGCCATCAGTGAGACCACTGAGGAGATCATTTTGCAAATGGACCCACCTTCAGAAATCAATAAAGGAGGACAGCTATTCCAGTGTAGAATTGTTTTACACAGGAGTAAAATTGCTCAATAGTTCTGAAGAGGAATACTCTTTAAAAAAATCAAATCAATATTCATAATTCTTTATTTACTGTCTTTTAGAATTTTTCCATATATGGTTTTCATTTTTCAGGTATATGATTCAAACAGCCTTGCGGTTCCAAAACTTTGTGCTTCATAGATGTTAAAAAGTTGTGTAATAGTTCAACTTATTTATCCCTTCACAAAAACTATTTAGCATGGAAGATACAAGAAAAAAAAAATTCAGACCTGATTTTTTAAAATTTTCTCAGACTTGCCTAGGCCTGAAAAGAGAGAAACAAAATGCCCTATTCCAGGATGTGATGGCACAGGACACGTTACTGGGTTGTATCCACATCACCGCAGTCTTTCGGGCTGTCCTCATAAAGTTAGAGTGCCACTTGAAAGTAAGTAGTTATACTTATAAAATCATAATAAACTGTGACCTAAAATCTACATATCATTTCCAGTGGCTGCCAATGCATCAGTTTTACAGAGATGGGGTGAAAAAACAATAGAAAACCTCATGTTGATCTTCCTTAACCACCTTTCAGTCTCTTGTGCACTGACACTTTGAAACACAGTTTAAGAAGCCAAAAGTGAAGCTTTGTGCCCATAGGGGCTGCAGCAGCAAGCACATGCGCACACATGTGCAAAGTAGGAAGCCAAGTCAATGTGAGAATTCTTAGGGGTATAGAGTACATGTAGTCAAAAAGGCCAAGAGTCAAGTTACCAGAGAGTTGTCGTAAGTCGGGAAGTCAGTGAGGAATCGGGGTTTCATGAGTTGGGGGTTGCCAAGAAGATTCTTTGTTTGTCACGGAGGTTGCTGGATTGTCAGAGAGTCACACCCCTGCCAGAGCAGCTGTTTTGTATGGAGGCGCGCTGAGCAGCGCAGGTGTTCTCGATGTCTACAGAGAGAACTCAGTTCTGGGTGGGGCGCAGCATCTGAGTCCGAGCCCTCCACTTCTGAGGGGACAGAACCCTTGTTTTTGCTGGCAGGGGCAGGGCCTTCATCTGAGGAGTTGGAGAGGACACAAGGCATGGCATTAATGGCACATTCCCTTGCCCCTTTTCCTCATGGTACTTATTCATAAGTCACTGCTTATGGTATCTTTTAATACGGTAGATTAGCATGTTAGTTATACGTCCATTCTTTGATGACTGGCACACCATAGAACACTTGGAACATAAGAAGAGCCCTGCTGGATCAGGACACAGCTCATCTACCCCCATATTCTATCTCACACAGTGATTCACCAATTGCTTCTGAGCATTCCCAAGGAGGAGACAAAGGCAAAACCTTCACTTGCTCTTGACTTCCTGCAAATGGTCTTTATAGACCAATGTAGTGGCAGTATCTAGGTATCAGTTCTACTAGAACTGTGGAACAGGTGGATGACACTCCAACTAGAAACATTCCTTTGCTCTTCTTTAATCATGTTTTGAGGAATGGATGAATGAAAATGCAATTCAAGTAGGTAAGAAAGAGAGTCCCAGATGGATTCTTGTCCCCAGCTCACCACTATGATGTCCTGATATGTGGGCTCCAACTGGGTGAAAGGGAAATGAATTGGTACCTTCATTCAAGGCAGCACTTTGTACTCATTTTGAATGCACTTTCTAACTGAAACAAAGCAGGACTCAAAACACAAATGGTCTGAATGTCTTCTGTCAGTAGTATAACTGGGTAGTTTCTTTTGGAATCAGTGAAAATTGCTAGGAAGGAACCGTGTTTTGAACTGAAGCAAAATCCAGGTTACCCAGGCTGTGTGCCTTTGTGCCTTCTCCTGAAATGGCACAGTTGATTCGTTAGTAACTTTAGCAGGATTTGCACAACCCTCTTGGACCGTGAAAGTATGGGGATCCACTTAGAATCATCTAGCAAAACAGGTCCAGATTCTCCTTTGGCTTATGGTGATTACACATCACTAGTATCTAGTTCAGTCCTGGGAGAACCTTATCTGCAGAGAATTTAAAACTGATACAACATGGTCCAGAACTGTTCCTGTCACTGTTCTGCAGAAAGATGGTCCACAGCTCATAACATTTTGTCAGACTCTGAAAATGTCACACTTTTAGGTCCATTTCTGGAGCCTTGCAAAATGTCAGCAGCATGTAACCTAAGTGATGGGGAACATTTGTTCCCCAGCTTTCAAGTTAGCCTGAGACAGAATGGCCCCCAAGAAGATGACTGGTCATCGTGTTCAAGATCTGGAAAAGTGTTCCAGGCCAGGAGAAATCTCCATGGGTGAAAAACTTGCCTTCGGCATTGAAGGATGTCATATCACAAAGTGAAATAGACTGAAAGGAATGGGTGTCATTTATCATGCACTTCTTTGGGCCTGTGTTAACGTACAGTAATATAAAAGTGCATAAAAGATTATTGAGAAGTGGTAGTGACACATGTGCATCTCCTCATGCTAGCTTAAATGCACATAAAAGCCCAAAAACACACTTTCAAAACACATTAGAGGTGGATTGAAGATGAGATAAGAATCAGATGAGAACACTAGTATCATACTACCACCTCCGTTTTTTTTCTAATCCACTATTTTACTGCATGTGAACAGAGTCTGGGAGGCTTGCCAGTGAAGAGAAAAGAAAGTATTCTGAAAGTCCTAAACTATTGCTATTTGAAAGTTAAAAAGAACACATCTATGATCTTTTATCTCAGGGCATGAATCAGTTTAAATCACTTTTGTTTGAATGCTTGACTCAGAAACGGTTGAAAGATAACACCAGAATTTGCGGAAGAATGACAATTCTTGCTCTCTCTCTTTTCTGAAGACTTGTGATCTATAGCGGTGTATAGCTATTTTTTTTTTAAAAAAATACAGAGACAAATGTTCATTTTAATCAATGTACAAATTTACAATAGAATATTAATAAATTTGTACCTTGATTGGAGAAACAAATCTATAGCATTTTCAATAAAAATCAATAAATCTTGATAAATACTTGCAAAATTTATAGTAATTGGAGTAGTGCCTGTATATTTGGAACCTCCTCTGTTCTTTTTGTTTAGTCCTTGCCATGCATGAAAATGTTCTCAAGTGCCCCACTCCTGGATGTACAGGAAGAGGACATGTCAACAGCAACCGCAACACTCACAGAAGGTAATCTTGCCTGTTGAAGAAAGGAATATATTCATGAATGTTTGTCAATCTATAGAAAATGGTAACACACATATTTAATTCTTGCAAGAGAAAAACCCATGAGCTAAAGCAAGTGGTACAGTCCATTCAGTGTATACACATTTAGGGCATAATTCAGCAAAAATGAAATGCTCTTAGATCCATTGTTTCCATTGGAAGAGAGTTAAATCATCCACTGAAATAACTACGCCATAAAGAAAAACCCAAAATCTGTCAAAAACTAGAATTTGCCTGAATTTTGGAAAATTGAAATTTTGAAATTTTACTTTTGATCTTAAACTAAATTTTGGGTTTGGGCCACAGCCAAATGGATAGCCCTGAAATTCATTTGTGTGCATGAGTGTGTCCTATCACCAGACAGAAATATGCTCATCTTTAGCTAGATTTTATCACTGCATTTTAAGTAAAGTATCAAAATGTTTTGTAAAATAAAATAAAACAGATCCATTCATTAAACTTTAAAGCAAATGGATGTGATGGCTATTTTTTTGTACCCAACTGCTGCAGTGCTCTAGTGCAAATCCTCTAGGAGAAACATGCTAGTGTCAAATATAGCCCACAATAGTGCCTACCAAATATGCTTTCATAGGTGTGTGCATATGCATCATGCATGCACACACAGACATATACACATACAGAGAGTTACAATCAGACACAGAGCATTTTATCCTTTAACATAACAGATAGTGGAACATGACCAAGGATAGCATGATCATGCGAAGTTTCAGGCTTTGTCTCCACAGGTGCTTACATTAGTTAAAATAGGCACTGCTGCAACCTCTCCTATATCTTTAGAGGCAATAGGAACCTCAAATCAATTGCACTGGCTACTTTGCCAGCCCAATTTCTAGAAGAAATGTGTCTCAATGCACTGTAGAAAATGGTGCCTCTTCACTCCAAAATTGAGGTGAGGCAAGCACCTATTTTCTTTGGTTCCTTCCCCAAGTAGCCCAAGTGAAGATGCCTCTACTTGAGAGACAGGGCCTCAGTCCACAGTGGATCACAGTGTGGTTTGAAAAGATCAAAGAGAGGTTTCCCAATAGAGTCTTGCCCTCCCCTACTCAACCTTACCAAAGAGATTCAGAGCATACATCAGCTTCTCAACTGCGGTCAACATATTAGAAACAGAGATCTTTCCTTCCTTCAAAAGTGGTGGGCTGCAGTATCTCCATCTGCCACATGTCTGAGTCCCATAATACTGTGGAAGACATATATTAAGGAACCCAGAGCGCATCCATTACGGCGCTGTTATGATGGGGCCTCTTTATGTATTATAGTCAACCCCACCATAAGTCCCACTTTTTCACCCTAAAAAGGGTGAAAAACTATTGCTAGAAAATCCAGCACTGATAGCAGTGCTCCATCCATCATACATGCATGGAGACTGAAACACCTACAATGCATAAGTGGAGGCAGCAGCTGAATTCCTCAGATTGCACATGACTAACATGTGGAAAAACAGCACTGGGGCCAGTGCTGCTAGGATAGAAAGCAATAATAGCAGAGGAGCAATTCCCCATGTTATTGCTTTCTATTGATATGTCAGGATGCTGTATGGAGGCAGCCCAAGTCTCTGGCCTGGAAATTCACTGCTTCTGCCCTACATGGTGTACAGGTCACATGAAGCAGTTAGCAGTTCATTCTCCTATGCCATTGTGTACACTTCACTTTAAATTTAATATCTGTATCATATTTAGATTTTAAATCAGAGTTAATTGAGGTGTTTACTTCTCTCTAATTATACTTGAGAATTCTTCATCCTTTCCTAGATCATGTGTCCAATCACAAACAACAGAAATTAAATTGTAAAATATTTAATTTGTGAGCTAGGTAAGTTTTATGAAGACTTTTTTGGCAAAAGCAATCTGGTTGCCCCCTCCCCCAGTGTACTTTAGCATGCTGATTCAATCTTTGACTTTTCCAACATATGTTCAGGCTGTGATTCACAAGGCTGTGATCCAACATGGCCCAATCATTGATAAGCTTGTCTTAGTTTGACTTTACTGCGGTATAAATGAGCATTATGCTCTGTAACTGAGAAAGTGAAGGCCTGGGAATTCAGATTCAGGAGGCCATGTGGACCACCTAAAAATTTGGAAGTCTTGCTTTGATAATGCCAAAACATATTGTGACCTTAAATAGTCCAAAATGCAATTTCAAAGTGAGGCTTCCAACCTGACATTATCTTTCTCTCATCACCCTCATAGAGTGATTTGCTAACCTCAGCTGGAATATTGGCAACACACATGGTACTATGGGTGATCACAAAAGACGTTAAGTTCACTGGGATTTAACAATAAATACATAGTTGTATGCAAATAGCAAAAGTGCTTTAATCCAATTCAAGCATTTTTCTCAGAAAAAGGAGGGTAAGCCCAACTTTATTATTAATCAGAAAATCAATAAGAAAAATGAATCAAGAAATGAAAAATGAAAATAAAAATAAAAAGGTAGCAACATACACCAACACAATAATGAAAGAGGAACATCAAATGCCATTTATGCTCTCTCTCTTTCTCTCTCTCTGAGTAGACAGAAGTTGAGTTAATCTCATAGTATGGGGTTATATATAAATATAGAATTTGTTTAGTTTTGGAATTACTGTTGTGAATTTTGGATAAAAGACAGTGTGGGGGCAGATCAGCACCATTTGCACTGACAGTACTGATCCAGTCCATGTCTCCCCACAACTATGAAGCTTGTGTGAGCTTTGTGCTTGCTTCCCCACACTTCTGAAGGCTATCATGCTGTCAAAAATCACCCCCTCATAGTTCCGGAACATGGAGACATGCAGTCTGCACATCTCCCATATAAGAAGGCCCATGATCTAGGCTCCTTAATTTGGATCAACAGTAGGTGCAGAAGGGGCCAGAGAGAAGGATAGATTGAGGGTGCATCTCCACTTACCATTAGAGGAACCTTCAAAAGGAATCAATACTGCACTCATTTCAGGTATCTCAGATCACCAGTTGAAATAACACCTGCATATTCTAAAATGGAGATGTGGCATCTACCCCTCAGGCACTTGTGCAGAAACTGGCTCCTTCAGCAATTAGATACCCGTCCCAGGTTGCAAAAAACCATATAGAGTAATTTGAAAGTAGCATCAATAATTTTGATCTCCCTAAGAGTAGGAGTAAAAGACTTCTATGGTCTGTCAAGTAACTTCAGGACGCTTCCTTGAAGTTTAAATTGATTTCAGACAGTTCCTTAAATAGAAAGGTCTTCCAAATGAAAACCTTCAAATAGACAATTGTCTTTGATAATGTGGGACACCTGGCCATTGCTATAGTGATTGCTCAAACTTGCAGATCTGTTGTATAAGGGTATTATAGTATGCACATTTTAAAAATGCACCATTGAGCATAAATAGTTGAAATAGGGAAATCTGTTCACTTTCATACCAACAAGTCTTTCTTGAACACCTGAACATATGATACTAAACCAATGGGAGATAAGATAATACACCCTATAGACATGTGATATAGCATCAGAGAACGCTCTTGTTACCCACAGCTGCGGCAGTGATAATTATATTTTGCCTATGATTTCAAATGCTGTTTGGAGGGAAGAAATGCCAAGTTACCAACAGTGACTCATGCGAGGCAACTCTCTTTTAAACAGTCTTTCTGGTTGCCCAATTGCTGCAGCTGAAAAAATGGCAATGTCTCAGGAAAAAAATCACCATGAGTCTCCCAAACCAGGGCACTGCCATGATCTGATCCACAGGTAAGAAATGTTTCTTGTATATATCATAGAGGTTGCAATCACTTACAAAAAAGAAAATAAAAGAAAATAAAAAAATAAATCTATTAAGAAGAAAATTGATTCCGTATTGGCCTGCTAAGCTGAATAACTACTTTTTTGGTTTTGTTTCAAGTTTAGCAAGCTGAGCTCCTTCCTTTTAAATCCTCCCCCTATTTATAAAACAGCCAATGACTGTGATGGCTAAAGAACATAGGATACTGTCCATGACTTTTAACATGGAGATATACAGCAAAAACTATTACAAATTACCCTTGAGTTCTTTATTAAAAACAGAACACAGCAGCAACAGCTTTATACCAGGCCTTGTAAAGAATACATGAGGAACAAGAAAATGGCCTGAGCACTGTACATTATCTCTACAGTTGCGTCTTTGTACAAATACTATATAAATGCAAGCACATAGTTTATCTATACAAAATGTCAGGTGAATAGATATGGAAGAAGTTGTCAGTGTGGTGCCTACAGGCATAGTCATGTCTCTGAGGGCTTTCCTTGGTTCCTACATAAAAGTTATTTAATAATTTGCATTTCTATCATATCCTATGCCCTAAGGTCTCAAGGCAGGTTACAATAAAACGAACCGAGTTAAATTTCAGTTCACTAACAACCACAAATAACAGTGTCTTTTAGGTGAGGGTAACCCACTTTTTCAGCCAAAAAGTTAAAAAGAGTTACTGTACATCTTTAGCACACTTCTGAATGCATATAATGCATATAATGATGGGGCTTCACATACTTCATTGCTTTTGTAATTACTTTGCCCTATTCTAGATTTTATATGCTTATCTGAAATTCCTGACTTAATAAAATAGCAACACGGTATCATTTGCCCACTTTTTTACTGGCCACTTTTCTTATCCCCACAGGACAAATATGGCAAGACAACTTGAATTATCTCAATACAGCTGCAGATCTGCCCAGCCAATCCTTTCCCCAGGAGCAACTTTTACAAGAGAGCAAGAAAAATGTGGGAAAGTACCATTTGACTATGCTAGCTTTGATGCGCAAGTCTTTGGCAAACGTACAATGGTGCCAACTATGCAAGGACAACCCTCCCCACAATTACCAGAAGGTAAGTGAGAAACACTCAACCTTCAACCCGTTTTCTGTTTTTCTGGTTTATTTGTATTCACTTTTGCTTTTTTTATTATGTAAACAAAAAAGCAAGAAAATCTATCAGAAGAAGAACCTTTGGGTGTAATCAGCTCACATCACTTCATTGTATTTGACTATTGGCCATTCAGCTTAGCGATGGAAAACTAATTTTTGCTGGAGTCTAATAAGAGACACCAGACTGAAGATTCATAGATAATTTCTATTTCTATAGTTAAAAATACATCATATCTAGTGCACATATGTAGTGAACAAATGTGACAAAGGCCCTTTCCGCACTTGGCCTTATTCTGGAATATATCTCAGGATCAGGGTCTCTTATCTGCATGTTATTGCAGACTACAGCAGGTCCTAGTGAGACTTGCCATAGCCTATATTAGCATGTGGACAAGAGACCCCTATCCTGAGATATAACCCAGAATAAGGCCAAGTGCGGAAGCAGCCAAAGTGAGATTTATCTAGAAAAAGGTTGTCTATATATTATTTACTAGTTGGGTGGTAGGTAATTTATTAGTCTGAAAGAAATGTATCACACCTGTGATAGGATTCCAATGACTATCCATTTTGAATTTTGTAACTGAATTAATATAACTGTTAAGTGTAAAATAATCTTAGCCATGGGCCATGGTCACACCTTCACTTTAAACCTACTACAGGTCTGACTGCTCACAGCTTTTCATTTCTATCCATTTTATTTGGGGACTTTCACCATCCATTTGGGCTTTCCTGAATGGGAAGTCCATAAATAAAATGGATAGAAATGAAATGGTGTGAACAGTTAGACCTGAAGATGGACTGAAGAAGGTTTGAGGTGAAGGTGTGACCATGGCATTAATGTGATACCAGAATGCCTTCTTGGGCTGTGGTCACACCTTGCTTGAATAGTCCATTTTATTAAGAAACAGGACTCAAACCACAGTAACTCTGACCATACCCAATCATTCTTTAGTTTGTCCTCACTTCGGGTTGCTATGCTCACACCTTTCTTTTCCCATCCTGAGAAACCTTTATGTGATCTTTTTAGATTTCCACCCATCTCCACCGTAACAACATTTCCTGTGCTCAGATAAAAGTTCTGTGATTCAACAGTGTGTAATCACACACTGGGCAAAAGGGAAGACAAATTCATGTAGTATCCACCTACTATAGTATGTTTTGGCCACTGTTAGTCTTAGTGTGATCTTCCCTGATCACACTCTATAATGGCTTGAGACCTGTAAAAATCAGGACTCAGGAAAGTACAATAAAAGGGAGGAAAGTTCACAAATAAAATGGATAGGACTAAAAAGGTGTGAGTGGTGGAGTCTGAAGATGGACTGAAGAAGGATTAAAATGAAGGTGTGACCACAGCCTTGAAAGACCAGAAGCCTACTTTTTGATCTACTTAATACTGGATTTCAGTTCAGATGTATACAATAGTTTGTTTCAGTGTAGCTAAAGTTAATGCCATAAAGGTCAAATAATATGCTTTGTAGTAAAAGATTAACTAACAATTCCTTGCAAAAAGTAGGTATTGTAGAATTTTTTGCTTTGATTTTTTTATTTTGTTTTAATCAAAAAAGAAAGAAAAAGAAACAAAGAGAAAATAATTGCTATGAAATGAAAAAGCTATAATGAAATTTGTGGAGGAATGAACTCAAAGGCAATGTCCATATCCTGTCATGTACGAATAAATTACATAGCTTCCCTGGTTTGCAATGTCCACATTCTGGCCCATTCCTTGCCACAGAGTTTGCATTTGAGAGCATTCTTCTAGAATGCTAAAAAGAAGTCCTGGTGTGAGACAGATAGGTCCCAGTTCTTGCTGCCACATATAGGTATGGTGAATGCAGGAATAACCTATGTCCATTTCAGCATCCAGAGGCATTTTGCTGAGGTCCAGAGCCATTTCTGTGGGTAAGACTGAAATGTCCCTGGTCTACAAGCTGCCAAACTGACTGTCAAGGGGACAGACACAAGCCTTTTTCACCTCACCCCATTCCTGGCTTGGAATGTTTTCTGGAGTTCATATACAATCTTCATGATATTGCCTAAGAATCCTATATTTGTCTTTGGCTGTGCCATGCACAGCACAGTAGGGATATGCATGAATTCAATTTTCAAATTTGATTAGTAACAAATCAAATATTCAAAAATCCAGATGTATCCTAATGTTCAAACAAATGTCTGGACATTTGATTTGATATGGATACATTTGTATGTATTTGTATAAATAATTCAAACATTTTTATCTGTATGGGTATATACACATCCGTATACGTCCCGTTTTCATCCCGTACGGATGCATATGGGTATTTGTGCAAAAAACTTGAGATATTCATATTCATTCAAATCCAGAAATCTGAATGCCCGGACATTTGTTTTGTATACGAATGTCCAAATTTGTCTGAATTCATAAAAATAATGAATCTTTTGAATATTTGTGCACATCCCTACAGCATAGAGTGTGTGCCAGATGGAATTCAGAAGCAGGATCTCTCTCACCCACTTCTGCATTCTCCTTTTCATGACAACCCAAACTGTGGCATGTTCTGAAGACTTTTGGAGCTTTCATCAGGGGCATCCATATGCTTCAAAAACACTTCTAGTTACCGTTCTGGCAGCTTGAAAACTGGAGTCAAGGCACTCCCAAAACGTATTTGCTGGTTGGGTACTCTGACAGACGTTCTAGAAATTTTGGTAGTGCATGTATACAACACCAGGGTCACGATGCCATGAAATTGGTCTCAATACCATATATAGATGCAGACTTGGTCTTATTAAAGCACATACTCATACTTTGGACCTGATTTTTTTATGTGGCCCTGGAAACTCCCTATAAAATGTCTGTGTGTGTAGTTTTTGAGTACAAATACTCAGAAGCAATATTCTTTGACAATTTAAAATACATTATCTATGCACACAACAAAATAGTTCCCCAAATGCCATGTCATAAAGGCGCCACTCTCCTTTCAGATAATCTGGGATCAAAAGATACTGCACTTTGGAAATTAAATTCACAAGCACTTTAGGAAAATACTGCTAATGTTCATTAAATGTTTCCTAGAAATAGTGGTTTAAATTGCTCTTAAGCCTACCCTCAAAGCAGTTAAAATAATAATAAAAAGAATCTTAAGGCATGATTTGAAGTCCTGAGCAGGGCAACATCTCCTATAGATAAGAACTCATGGTGCCATTGTGATATTGTGAGTGCAACATGAATGTACACATTCTGTACATCCCTGCACACTCATGGTATAGTGAGTGTGTTAGAAGATTGTAAGATCCTTGCACACCTTCACTCTTCTAATAAGTATCCTGGTGCAAGCGCTGTGCAGAGTAAGCACTATGACAACACTGAAGCTGCATTCAGACATAGCAGGAGGGTTCTCTTAGGTCCTTTCTGCATTAACCTCTTGACCCAGCTCAAAGGGTCTCTGATCTGAATCCTGGATCTTTAGAATCCCTTGACATTTGAGAAAGTTAAGGGTCATGATGCATGATGCTCTTCAAGGCCCTTTACAGGGAATTGAGAGCAGGTGAAGGTTTTGCTTTCATCTTCTGCTTTAAAACGACCAGAAGCTATTGGTACACCACTTTGTGAGACAGAATGCTGGATTAGATGCACTGTGGCCTGATCCAGCAGGGCTCCTCTTATGTTTTAATGTTCTTTTTACTTCAGTGTCCCACCTGCTTTAGCTTCTGACTTCTCTCCTCCTGACATGGAACACTCTAAAGCCTGCTTCTGGGGCAATGTGGCCCTGGGCTTTGAGAAGTTCCTCAGTACTGTTCTGTATGC
Organism: Aspidoscelis tigris stejnegeri; assembly: GCA_023333525.1. Taxonomy (NCBI): domain Eukaryota; kingdom Metazoa; phylum Chordata; class Lepidosauria; order Squamata; family Teiidae; genus Aspidoscelis; species Aspidoscelis tigris. The sequence continues at coordinate 47,294,053 of JALMGA010000004.1, forward strand.
TTACTTGGATATCTGTTCCAGTAAGCTAACAAAGTTCTAATAAGTCATCTAAAATATTTTGCTATTTTGAGTTGACTCTTACCACTTGTACATATATATGTGTGTGTGTGTGTGTGTGTGTGTTAAAACTGTTTCTAGTTAAGAAATTCATTAAATTTGGAGGAGTCCCCATTTGGACGTTTTGTTTATTATTATCTGTAATGGAACACGTTTTATTTAACTCAAACCTAAGATCAAGTGGTTTAGCAAGAAGGGCAAAGCACAGAAGCAAATTTGAAATCTTGGGCTTTATAAAACATAATTCAAGAGTTCAGTCAGTTTCACTATGCTTGTGCTCTGAAGTGCACAGATTCTCTTGTGCTTTACAACTTGGGCTACATTTACATTGGCACCTAAGGTGCCCTTCTTAGGGGTTAGCAAGCATTTTGGATCCTGGTCCATCCCAATGTCTAACTGAAGTAGCCTTAAACCAGAAAATGCCACTCCAACAGGGCATTCACCTCCCTTATATTGCTGGATGCATGAGGAAAGGAGACCTCTCACCAGGCATGGTTTCTGCCTGTCCAACTTCTGGACATATTTCCAATGCAACAAAGTGGGTCCCCAGTGGAACTCTCATTGCTGCACACAGAGTTCCACTCACAGCAGTACTCTGTCCACTTCTAGAATCTGCAGTAAGGCAACTGCCATTCATCCATCCACCTGATCTGGGATGGGATGTGGATGCAGCCTTAAGTAGGGATATGCACGAATATTCATAACATTCAAAATTCATACAAATTTGGCCAAATTCGGGCATTTGAATTCAAATGGAAGGTTTGTGCACTCAAAGATCGACATTCAAATTTGAATCAAATGTTTTGATACATTCGTATGAAGCTTCATATGGAATTCATATGGGATTGAACATTCATATCAAATATGAATCCTGCCACATTTGAAGGGGTCTATTTGAACGAATACAAATTTTCTTGCATTCAATTTGATATGAATTGAATACAAAAATATTTGTGCACATCCCTAGCCTTAAGTAATCCTCTTCCTTCCCCACTCATCCATTGCTGAGCTTAACAGTGATAAGAAGTTTCTTAAGTACATTTTGAGTAAAGGATCTCCTTTCCTCCTCCCTTTCATAAAAAACAGAAGTATCTGGACATTTGTATAGCAGATGTACTTTTAACAATTAAGCAAACAGCAAAGTAATATAATATTCTAAATGTATTCTTTTCTGACGCTTTGTAATCACAGCAGTGAAGAGCTCCTAGTTAAGGGTTGTCATCTTTTAAATTACCTTTTGGTCAATTTTATTGTAAGAAATAAAAAAAAATCATGTATATCTTAACAAGGGGAAAGTTGTATCTGAGCTGTTTCTCATCAAATCTCTCTTCAACAGCAAAGCCCTTTTCCAATCCAGAGAAATTTTCTAATCGGCTGCCTAGTGCTAGCGCCCACACACAGAGCCCTTGCCATGCCAACTCTTATGGCTACGGTCAATGCAGTGAAGACACCCACATAGCAGCAGCTGCTGCCATCCTGAACCTTTCCACCCACTGCAGGGAAGCATCAGAGATCCTCTCCAACAAACCACAGAGTCTGTCTGCCAAGGTAGGCAAGTCCAAGAACCTGGAGGGTGTGTGAGCTACTGAACTGTGTGAATAAACTGTACTTGGTATCAGGAACAGAATTAATTTCTTCCATTCCCCTTTACTCTCCTTCTGAAAATTGCAAACCCCCCGCCCCAAATATCCTTTTACCAAAAAGCAGAGGGATAATTTCAAGGGATGGAGGGGACAAAATAAAAATTAAAATCCAGGATTTGAATTAACATACAATCACCATAACTGGTTTCACAGTAGAAGATAAAAAAGGAAGTGTTGGGTGAAATTCCAAGGCATACATTACTTTCCATGAACTTTGTATAGATACAATGTTTGCAAAAAGAGGTTTCTTTTTGCTGAAGTATTTCTGTTACTGGTAACTAAGATAATCAGTGGGGTTATTCAAAATAATGTCCAAAAAAGGTAAATAAAAGAGTAACATTGGAAGGTTTGGGGGAGTGCTGAAGAGTCAGATTGCTTTTCTAGTTATTAGAGCTGCCCGTTTTAACTAAGATCCAGTGTGTATGCGTCTGGGTATGTGTTTCATTTCTTTTAAAAGCTTCAGATAGAATATTTGTATTTGCAAAATGTTGCTATAGAGCAGTGGTTCTCAATCTGGGGGTCGGGACCCCTTTGGGGGTCGAATTACCCTTTCAGAGGGGTCACGATGAGTCTCCCGCCGCCCTTCCCTCCCACCTCCCAGCTGCTCCGCCCCCGTGGTTGGGGGTCCCCACAACATGAGGAACTCCATTAAGGGGTCGCGGCATTAGGAAGGTTGAGAACTGCTGCTATAGAGTGTGAAGTATCTCTGGTGGTGCTGCCTAGCCAAGAGGGTTGCCAAATGGAAAATAGGACAAGGCTGGACAGGCTTTTTGCACTTTTAATTGAAAGAGAAACTACAGCCCATGTAGCCTGCTTGACAAGTTATAACTGCTGGAAATCCTCATTACAAACAACAACAACAAAATGGGAATCCTGCAGTGCTCAAGCCTTTGTGGTTACAAAAATGTTAGTATGCCTGAGGAGCATTGGGTGCTGCAGAAGAAACTGAGAATGCACTCCTGGCAGATAAGCAAGGTAACCACACTTTTCTGGCAATAAAAATGAGGTGGGCACGTAGATATAGAAACAGTGGCATGTGAGATCTTATCAGCAAATCTTCTACTATGTAGTGCACTGGTCCCAAACCTAGAATATCACATTTCTGTTGCAGTTTCTCTTCCACCACGACTTCAAAATATTTGCTGATTTTTTTTCTGTTTTCTTTCTGCCTTTGTTGACAATAGCAAAATTCTCAAAGCTAATTCTGATGACAATGTTGAATTCACAATGCAGATAAGTCCTTTCTTAGGATTCAGGCTTTGTTGTGGTTTTCTTCAGGTCCACGGCTTTATTTGTTATATTGGACAGAGACATTTTCTAGCGCTGGTCTGTGGCAGCTATTTCCACCCTTTTGTGATGAAACGGAGCTTGGTGCCAGAGGCTGTATTAAATTGCTTCCCCTACCTTTGGCTGACCTTAGAAACAGGCCTTTCTTGCCAAAGAAAGGTAATAAAAGGGGCGATATATAAGATTTTATTTATTTCCCTTTTTCTTGTTTTGTTCGGCTGTACACCTGCTTTGCATTTGCCAAAGAACTGAAGGCAGTCATAACAACTTATGGTGACATTGGGGGGAAATAATGGGCATTGGGAGTGGGTTGCATGAAGATTCCCCCTCCCACTGCCATTGGTTTGAAAATGGTCTTCATGCCTTGCTGTCTGCCAGTTTTCACTTTTGCCAAACTTCCAGCAGGGCATGGTGACAAACAGTGGTGCAGAATATTTGACAGAAGAATTAGAATTAGCTTCTGGCCAGAGCAAAGCAAATCATGGCTCAAAGCATGGAGGAGCCAAAAACACACATATTCTTTTTATTTAGTTTGGATAGTGACCCTTGCAGGAAATGGGGATTTTAAACAAGAAAATATACGCTTCAATAGTCTCTAGATTCTAAACTGAAATAGGTTACTGTGTTTTGAAAATACAGAATGACTCAAAAACCATTAAATCAGCCGATTTTTATTTGTTTTAATTGCTACCAGTTCTCTTATAGTTTCTATACTCCATGCATTGTTTTTTCTTTTAACTGCAATTTTTTAAAAACCGCATACAATTTTTCTAGAAAGTTTCCTAATATAAGAATGAATTGGAGTCCTGCTGTTCTATCTTCTAATTTTGTATGTATTAAAATTATGTTCTAATTTTGTATGTATTTTGCAGCTTTAGTTTTGGTAGAATGGTCTTTAGATTTTTAAGTCAGTAGTCTGAACTACAGCCACCATCACTGCCAAAAAAGGTTGTACCCCTTGTAGTTTAGCATCGTACCATAAAACCTTATCTGGATGTTAGGGATGAATACATCGCCAGAATGAGGCACATCAGCACATCCGGTGTATCATGAGGAACAAGAACAGAACCTGCTTGCTCATTGTTTATTTGCTGATTGTATTTCTATTTGTTTTATTCAGTGATGGCACTGAATAAATGGCACTGTGAATGCAGCATAACAGGGCACCTCTCATGGTACATTCCTCATGGACCTGCACTTAGTCCCACTGCTGTGCCACCATAAGCACTCCTTGTAGTGCTTTAATGTCAGAGTGGGAGAAAGGGCTCTGAGAACTAGTTCTCCCCCTCATTGGCAGCCCTGTTGTTGCTGTGCCACAGCTGCTGCTTGAGCAAGTGCTCCTGTTTCCTAGGTAGCTTCATGGAACACAGGCCATGGGTGCATTTCCTGTGTTTCATTTCCCGGCACATCAGGATCAAAGCTAAAGATTCCTTGGTTGCATTTTTGGCAGCTGGAGAAGACACCACCACCACCACCACTACCACCAAGGCTATAGCTTAAGAACTAAGATTTTGCCAGCTAGGGACTCTACAGCATTCCTCTTCATTCCTGACTAGAGGCGTTTACACGCGTTCCTGCGCTCCTATGTGTGAATGGTCAAAGCGTCCTGAAGTGTCTTAGGCTTCCCGTCCTACACCCGTTCCAAATGGAATGGATGTAGTGCGAAAATGCCTCAGGTTTCAATAAATACATCAACTTGACTGAATGGAACATCCTAGCATGAGAAAAAGAAATAAAGTCAAGTGGAAGACCATACATTTTTTAATAGAAAACATTTTTTTTTAATAGTAGAAAGTTTTCTACTAAGGGTGTGCATGGAGCAGGTTTTGAGTGTTGATCTGATCAATATGAAATTTTGGGACATTTTGGGACTGAATCAGCATTTTTTTACCTGATGGACAACACCTTAAGAGACAGAGAAAGAGAGAAGCTTTATTTTTTATTGACACTGATATCAGTGCTGGTCTGGATTGTATTTGCACATTGAAGGTGAAAAGTACTGTGTATCAGCAGTTCTTCAGTAGGAAAGTAGGAGAATAATTCTTTTTCTGTCTCCTGGCAATGAGACTGTGGGCTGTCACAGAACGTTGTTTTACCTCCAGTGATATTTATTTATATTTAAATTTATGTGACACTTAACTTGAAGCTGCTGGGGTATGTCATCCAAAATTTTGGAAGAAGATGTCACCAGCATGCACACAATACTCAGCCTCATTTTTCCATAATTTCTGACTAAAGAAAGTCTGTAGCTCTCTTGCTTATATGCAGTGATGTGTTGCATTATGGTCCATAAGCTTACATGATGGAAACTCTGTTGAGAAGGTGAGCTACCAGGCCAGGATCACAGTTCAATCATTGGAAGCAAGGCCTTCAGTAATTTGAGATGACGATACTCAAGTGATTGCCCTTCTGCTAAAATCTATAATATCTGGGGTTGTTGTTGTTTATTATGGTGTATATATGAGAAAGTGCTGAATGCTATCTTACAGTTGGCTGAATTTAGGCCTTCTCTGTGGTTCACCTATCTCATATGTTCTGTCCTCTACCTTTGGGAGATGCTTGCATTTTTATGGAGGCCTTTTCTGGTTTTACCTGCCTGTGATCCAGATCAGATCGCATTGAATATGCAAAGAAGGGGAAGGGACAAGCAGATACTGCCACTTAATGGTACATTCATGGTGCCACAAAAATGAGATCTAGTCAGAGATGCTGCTGAGGGGAGATCTAGTCCATCAATGTCTATTTCTGTACTCAGTCACTACACTGGACTGAGTGCTGTCTAGTGCACTTCATCTACATTGGAATAGCACTATCCCAGGCCAGAACCATCCCATAATGTTCTTATTCTGAATTACTTTTAGACCTGTTTGAAGAATGCTGCAACTGCCTTAAGCCATCTTGTTCTGGTCCAAACTTTGGTACTTCCATGCCCACTCTGGAACAAGGAAAACATTGGAGCCCTTCCTTCAAAGCTTACACCAGCTTTGAAGATAATTTTCAAAACCCTAGCATGTACGTAGACATGGTAGCTTTGAAGACTGTTCTGTTCATCCCCAGTCTTGTGCACTAGACAAGATGCCTGAGTGATGGGGTCTGGGCCAATAATTGGCTGGGGTGGGTGGTTGTCAGAATTACCACTCTAGGCCCAGGAAGTAAGGAATGAGACAAGAATTTGCTCAAAGCATGTTCTTCACTTTGTTCTGATAACCAAAGATAAAGAATGTAGGTAAGTAGAGGACATATAAAGTAAGCTAGCTGGCTGAGCTTCCCCACATTCCCTTTACTGCTCAAGGTCCTTTCAGGCCTACTAACTACTACAGAGATAACAATTCTCACACAGAGCCAGCTATGCTGAAACTAGAGAAAACCTGGGGTGCATCAGGAATGCATGCAAGCAAGGCTGAGCATTAGCAAGAGAACACCATGGACGGACAGTGGCCTTAGCCATGGCCTTTACACTGGTGCTTTGGGTAGGAACTCCATTGTGTGGTGTCCCTGACATTACAACGCAGATAGAGCCTAATGTATGTGGTCTTGAACAGGATGGAGAGAAATAGTTAAACTGCTGCCAGCAATGTTCTAGACCCATTTCAATCCGGCTTCAGGCCAGGTTATGACATGGAAACTGCCTTGGTCGCCATGGTTGATGACAAGGGGAATGCAACTCTGTTGGTTCTCCTGGACTTCTCAGTGGCTTTTGATACCATTGACCATGGTATCCTTTTGGAGAGGTTACATAGTTTAGGATTCAGAGGCTATGCTTAGCATTGGTTCTGTTCCTATCTCCAGAGCAGATCTCAAATAGTGGTTGTGGGAGGTATTAATTTGATGCTGTGGCCAGGAGTGACTACTCCCAACTATGGCTAGTACACCAACTGAAGCCGTTTCTGGACAGGGATGACTTGGCCACAGTTATCCATGCTCTGCTAACCTCTAGATTGGACTACTGTAATGCGCTCTACATGGGGCTGCCCTTGAAGATGGTTCAGAAGTTGCAGCTAGTGCAAAATGCAGCTGCTAGGATGCTGACTGGGACAGTGAACCAGATCCACATCACACCGGTCCTTAAAAAATTGCACTGGCTGCCAATTCACTACCGGGCCCAATTCAAGGTATTATCTCTGACTTATAAGGCCCTAAATGACTTGGGCTCCAAATATCTAAAGGAATGCCTTCTCCCATATCGACCTGCCGGTGCCTTAAGATCTGTAGGGAAGGCCCACCTGGTTTTTCCTCCACCTTCAGAAGTGAGGTGGTGGGCACCTGGGAGAGGGCCTTCTCAGAAATGGCCCCCAGGCTATGGAACAATCTTGCCTTGGAAGTATGAAAGTGCCTATGTTTGTCCCTCACTGCAAACGCCACTGTTTTTAACTAATATTGTTGTTGTTGTTGTTGTTGTTGTTGTTGTTATTATTATTATTATTATTTCTTTGATACACTGGTTTTAAAAAGTTGTTACCTGCCCTAAGACCCTTGGGTATAGGGCAAGATAGAAATATAAATAAATAATTTAAGTGTGTCCCTGTTCTCTCCAACACCATTTTCCTTTTGTATCTTGTCTCTTGAGATTGTAAACCTGAGGGCAGGGACCTGTCTAGGATTTTTATAATATTGTAACCCGCCCTGAGACCTCCGGGTATAGGGTGGGATAGAAATACAAACAAACAAACAAACAAACAAACAAACAAATAAATAAATGTGAGTGTGGAAATGACCAATGTTTAAGTGGTACTGTTGAGAACAGATCCATAGTAAGGTAACGATGCCTCAGAGGCAAACCAAACTGTTAAAAATGTCCAAGACTTCACTAAACATAAGAAGTCATATTTTGCCAACCACCTTAGAAAAACAAAAAAGTATGGTGTAAGAAATCTATGATATACACCAGAAGCCACATTTTACAAGATGTGTGAATGGAAAACCTGAATAAATGGAGGAACACTTTTTCCCATATAGACTTGCCCATGCCTTAAGTTCACAAAGCTGAGGGCCTTCTTGAAGTCCCCAAACTTTGGAACAGCCTTCCAGCTTTTTTTGGCATCTGGCTAAAACATACCACTTCACCCAGCCTTGCCAAGCAAGAGAGAGGGTTATATTTTATACTATATTATGTTTTAACCGTTACACATTTTATTTTATTTTTTACTTGGGACCCTGAGGTATAGGGTGAAATATAAATCTTAAAAATAAACAAACAATAGCTGCACATTGTTTTAAGCCTTCTTTTCGGTTTAGTCTGTAAACCACTTTGAGATGCAAACAAACGGTGCTATACTATACAAAGTGTAAGAAAAATGATAGAGTTGCATATCAGCAACGAGTGTGGACATGCTATACTTTCATATCTATACATAGATGGAGGGTTTTTCCCCTGCTTATTCAGTGAATGACTTTTCTTCTAGATATGGGTCTATTTGCTTCTTCATTTGGATCTGAGTGGGGATGTTTAAACATTTTTCCCTCCTGCACTACTGTATCCCTTTTTTCTTCTCCTGTAAATGTGCCTTCAGGAGCCTGAAATACTAGAGGGCCTTAATTAAAATGAGGCTTATAAATACCAACTGAAGAAACAACAGCAGCATAAATATAACTACCAGGAATATCTTTCTTTACAGTAACTGGTAATAATTAAAGCACCCAAGGAAAAAACAGAGGTCACATGTGGTACCCATACAGCATATAAACCATTTTGAAATTACGATTATTTTATCACAGATTGCGGAAATTCTATAAATATTTGCAACTACCTGTGTGCAAAATATTTTTCGATGGAAGTGGTTATCCTGTTGAACACAATTGAATTATAGGTATGCCTCTAAATTGGCTAATATTTTAAGGGACATATCAGATGGTATGGTGAAATGCTGGATCTTCATAGAAAGTGCTGGATTTTTCATAGAAATGTTTCAGAGATCCTCACAGAAGTGCCCGTTTTCACAGAAAATGCTGGATCTTTCTGCAAGGCATGGCCTACCGGAACTCATGAGATTCTTTCAGAATATTTGCTATGTATGGTGACATCCCAGAAGTTGCTCTGGATGTGATGAAGAAGGAGCCTTGGCAGAGATCTTATAAGCCAGTTACTGATATGGCAGGATCGTGGATTTCCAACACTATCCTTTCTATAAACTACATTGGTGATAAACTGGCAAAGCTCCATCTTGTCACAGGGGTTATGTAGTGGTCTCACCTTAATGTTGGCAATCTTCTGACACTTTAATAACATCTGGAAGCAGCCTAGGTTATTGATATAAGTTTATGGAAAATTATTTATATTCAGTGGAGATTATAATGAAATAGCTAAGGCTGACTATCTCACTATGGGGTTACCCAACTTTCTTTGAAAATGCTTCCAAAATCAGATTCAGATCTTCTCCTGTAACACAATAGTTTTGCATATTAGTTGTCCCATATCACAGTTTATTTCTTGTTGTTTTTCTTTCTTATGACTTATGTGGCTGGCACGCAAAAAGCCGTACATTCTGTCTTTATCCTCTTTGGTGTTTCTTGCCAAGAATTCAGTTTAATGTTTGCATATTTTTTCCCCAATATGTTTAGACAAAATTGAATATACATAGTATCTCTTGGATGAAAACAAAACATAAAAACAAACAGTATCAAATACCAAGAGAAAACATTTATGCTGATTTTGGCCATATTTGCACTTACACTTGCTATTCCAGGTCAGGGTAGGCCTATGGTTTTCTCAGTAGTAATTGTCAAACCAGTTTTTCCCAGTGAAAATTGCAACTGTGTTAGAGCATACATCACCAGGCCGGAAAGGCCTTCCACCCTAAAAAACACGAGGTGCCTTGTAATCTTGTAACATAGACATAATAAGTAAAGTTCCGGTGAGAAATGAGCGGTGTTGTGAGAACCAGGACTTCATGCAGCACAGAAGAATGGTCTCAACAAGGATAGGTCTAATGTGCCCACATGGGATATCTGCAGTTCTATGACATCATGCTATTCCACGTGTATAACTCTTCTCCTTTGTTCTTCTTAGTATAGCAAGAGAGAAATGATGTAGAAGATGAAGTAGTGTACCTGTATTTATATATTTTTTTCATATACTCATGCATTTATCCAGTATATTCATGCATTCACTCAGCATATACTCTGCAACCATAAAGCAATAAAACCTTCCTTTTGGAATGCAACCAAGTCTCCATTTGTGCATGGTAACTCCAGGCTCATATGCTATCTGCTGTGCATTTGCCAAGTGCAAGCTCTGTTACATTTTGAAGTTCCAACAAGTTATGGTCTATAATGAAGACTGAGTGCTGTTGAATCAGTGCTTTCAAACTGTGGTGCTGGAGAAGACTTCTGATACTTCTTTGGAAGGGATCTCCCAAAGAGAAGCAACATATACATAAATGTCTTAACTCCACCCACCCCTGGACTACGTAAGAGTTGAATATTCTGACAGACAATGCTCAAGGTACCATGTGTTCACCATTGCCTGTCCTGTATCAGCACTCATGGCACCCCAACGATTGCTTGAAGCAACATATCGGTAATTCCAGTTAAATGACACCAAACATGCTTTAGCCACTTTTCAGATCACCAAAATTGGTGCTTTATGAAATAGCTTGGGTCAGAATCTCTGCTGCTGAGAGGTAAACTTGGATGCTAGTGATCTTGGATGCTCTGAAGCTGCAGTAAGGTGACTCACTTTGGGCCAATGCTGCTTCTACTCTGTACCAGTCCCTGGAGCATTCAGCCTTAGAGTCAACACTAGGGAACTGCACGAGTATTCAAAACACTAGAAATAAGATCAAATCTATTCGACATTCAAATTTGTATTTGAATTGAATGTCTATAATTTTGGATTTAAACATTCAAATGAATTTTGAAATTTCTGATCTATTTGTTCGAATTATTTGGACACTTGTACGCGTACGGGTACGTACATGATGCGTGTTTGCATGTCGGCTTCTTTCCTGCATCCGTACACATTTGTATGGAAATGGGTTGCATACGGGATAATACAGAGTGCATATGGATGTGTATGGATACGTATGGGATACATAATGATGTGTACAGGCACATATGAATGTTGCCAACATCCGTAAGTGCAAATTTGAATTGAAAATTCAAACAAATAAATTCAGGTGTGCTTAATTCGAATTGAATTTGGGTAGATTCAAGTTTTAAAGATTCAAATCAAATTGAATTTTTGGATATTTGATTTGAATCGAATCCCAAAAATTGCATTCATGCACACCCCTAGTCAGCACTCATTTGATGCATTTGATATGTCTTTCAGTTAGGGAAAAAGTCCAGTATCTTACTAACTGAGGATAACTCTGACTAATGGTTCATTGGAGAGTCAATAGAAAAAGTTAAATGACTTTTTTCTACATCCAGGATGGTCACTTGCATTGAGACCAAAAGGTAGATAAAACTGTGTTTCAGTTGATGAAATTGAGACCTGCACTTGTCCTCTTGTTCTGCCTCCTAAGCATGGTAGTCAGGAGCCATCATTAGTGAGGTTTTCTTGAGCCTTATCTGAAAAGAATTAATCCTTTTGACATTGCATCTCTGCCAAAAATGCCCCCAAATGCTGAAAAACAAGCTATGTCCCGATAGGTATTCTTGCTAAGTGTAATTTCTTCAGGTACCCCATAATCAAAAAAGGACTTCATGGCTACAGTTCATCTTAAGGGGGAAAGCTTCTCATTCACACAGATAGAAAACTTTTATTGCAGTTTAGATGACAAAGAAAATAATTCCTAGTATATTCTGAATGTTAGAATGTCTGTAGGATTTCTGTCGCACGTGGACCAAAATACAGATCAGGGAGTAGGAAAGTGCAAGAATATTCGAAACATTCAAAATTCGACCCAATTCAGTTTAATGTTCAAATGAATTTTTGAATGTTTTGAATAATTTGTATGAATTATTCGGACATTCCTACGTGTACGGATATGTACGCATTACATATGTATCTGCACACACCTTATTCGTATTCATATGCATTTGTACAGATACGTACAGGATGAAAACAGGATGCGTATGGGATAAAAATGGATGTGTACAGATGTGTATGGACACATATGAATGTTGTTGACATTTGTTTCTTCAAATATGAATTGAATATTCATACAAATAGGTACAAATGTATTTGATTCAAATCAAATGTGAATACATAGGAATTTTAAACATTCAGATTGACTGGAATCTTCAGATATTCTATTCGATTCAGGAAGGTCAAAAGGAGACTTAAGGAGCATTGGGCCTTCAAAGTGTCTTAGCACAATAAGGAAAGGAGCTTTCCTTTATCTTCCTTTCTCACAAGGCACTAATGTAAGGTTTTTAGACAGATGTACTCAAATATACCATCTCTATATGCATTTAAAAGTTTCCAGCCTCATCACAGAACACATGATTATTTTGAAGATGTAATTCATAGCCTAGAGCCCACCAAACCTGTTTGGACCTGACAAGATGAAAATAAGCAATAAGCAATGAAGCCCGGGACGCCTATCTCAAGACAACTGGAACCTACAAATATGGCCCCAACTCACCAATGAACTGTTAACAGCGCAGAAAGAAAAGATGCAAGCATTTGAAGTTCAAAAAAAGTTTATTGGAAAATGGTTGCCATTTATCAAGAAAGCGCAACTAAATACAAACTACAGGATTATCGATTCGTACTCTTTTAAGGTGTTAAGGAACAAAATCCAAGCTTTACTTCCAGAATTAACTTGATAATGATAAATATGAGCCACGGTCCGAATCGACGCTGACTTGTTTGAGGCGTAGGCATTGAGTAGAGCTAAGTCTTGTCTTGTTTTGTTCTTTTTCTGTTTGTTTGATTGAAACTTTGTCCTGTTGTTGATATTAATAAGTGTAATGTTCAAGACATAATTAAATTTAAAAAAAGAAAAAATAAGCAATGAATCCCTTATTTCTCCTGTTTTTAATATGTACAGTATGTATGTATGTACGTACGTATGTATGTAATTCATTTTAGTTAACAGCAATTGAAATATGTAGACATTAAAATTAAAAAGTGAGAGGCAAGAATAGGACTTGGTCAACTGCCCAATATATAAAATGATGACGCTCAACACATTTCAGAAGGTAGGCCATTCTACAGCATAGTGTCTTGCGTTCGTTTCTTTCTTTCAGACGCAAAAAACTTAATACAAATTTTTAGAAGTGTTTATAAAACTGAAATGTCTATTTAGGAAGCAGGTTTTAGGAAGGAGGGCAAATGAACAGTCTGTGATTGTTTTGCTTTTAGCTTTTCCCTTAGCCTCAGCAAAAGTTGTAGCAAATTCATACTGGGCTGAATAAAAAAGCCATGATGTGAACATGGGACCCATCCTTCTATGACAAGGGGCTATTTAACCATGTCTGTATGTGATTGTTGTGTGCATCTGTGAGCTCACTTAAACCCCATCTGTATACTATTGCACGACTCGAAAATGTTCTGCTCAGAATTGGGGATATGCTTACTCCCCAGCTCCCTTGTATATCAGAAGATAGCCCTGGCCAGTATCTTCATATTTGCATCCACAAATATCGCTTCTCTTCCAACCAGATCTCACTGTTGCATCTAAATAAGGCCAGATTCCCAACTGTCAGATGCCTTTCCTGACATGTTTGGATCTGTATTTTAATTTGTAAAGACTTTGACTGTTTCATGGAATTTGCTTGCTGTTGTCTCTGCCTTCCGAGTAGATGGTATTTTGTCAGTGACAGAAAATCTGCACTATTTATGGGTTTTGCACTATAAAACTACTGCAGTCCTATCACATGGCATCTTCTCCTAAGCCATCTGTCACAGAGGTCTGGCATTTTATGTGATTGTTGGTCAGGCAGACTTAACCCAAGTTTTTTTATTATGAAAAATGTTAGCAACTACAATATTTAGCATTCTACTTTACAGTGGTCATTAAACTTGATTACTTGTAGCTCTGTTTCATGGCTATACTTATATATCAAGTACGAAGCCAAGAAAACACAAGGGTAATCATGGCAACAATGCATCCAGGCACTGGGTTCAACTGGCACTGATACAGTTAATATCTTGGATTTTTGTAAGTAAGGTTTATTAATGCTGGTATAAAAAGTGTATTTGATATTATACAGATGGCATAAGATGTTGTGGTTACTAAGTTATTATCCAGGATAAGCTGTACTGTCAAATTCAGGGCTTAAAACTATCACAGGAGATTAAACTATTTACTAAAAAGGGGCAGAAAGATATAACTAAAGCATCTTAGCATGAACATATTAGAAGTGTATTTACTTCCCATAAATATAATAATGCAAATATCTCTTTAAGCTCATGGATTGAAAATGTGGATTTTGTCTCACAAGAGAAACAAATGCAAGAAACGCAAATGCACAGAGAGAAGCAATTGGCTGGATTGTTTTAAACTTTCTGAAAGAAACTGGGATAGTGAGCCAGTTTGGTCTAGTGGTTCGGGAGCCGGACTCTTTTCTGGCAATACCAAGTTTGGTTCCACTCTCCTCCATAAAGCTGGAGGGATGACCTTGGGCTACTCACAGTTCTCTTCTGAGCTCCCGCAGCCCCAATTACCTCACAGGGTGCTGTGTTGTGGGGAGAAGAACAGAAAGCTTTGTCAGCCACTTTGAGTCCCCTTAATGGGTGAGAAAAGCGGGTTAGAAAAGTCAACTCTCTTCTTATTTTCTAGGTCTATAGTTAGTCACTACATTTGCTACATAGGCTGCATCTAGACATTGGCTACTTATTCCACTATATTTGGATATTCTGGAATAAAGCTAGTGTGAAGCAGCCTCATAAAACAAAAATACCTACAGTTGAAAGAAATTAGTTCATGTTGTATTTTCAAAAGAGATGGGTTAGTTTATCATTCTTCTGACTAAAATTGTACCTAGTGTCCACAGTTAATGCTATTAAGATGTTTGATGGTATTACAAAATATGAATAGCATGTGGTTCCAGTCTGTTTGTGCCCAACTGACACTTTAACTTTCCTTGCCCATTAGTGGTGGAAACAGGCTCTGTATAATCTGGATTTGGTGCCTGAAGACCCCATTGTAGACCCCTTTAATGGAGTCTACAGGGAATCTGGATTATAGGTCCTGAAGAATGGGTGGAAACAAATGTGGCTCTAATGGGGTCTGTAGTGTAAATGGGGTCTTCCTGCTCTGAGCCAAATGGGTCCTTAATGAGTACTTAGTGTTAGTGGAAAAACACCCATATTCCAGAACCAGTAATCCATCTGTGTTACATATATGACCTTCCCTCAAATAAAGAATTTTGAGCATCTCCTAGGGTCTCCTCCCCAAATTAATGTTGATTTATCACAGAGTAAAGCTGTTTTTCTTTTCCCTTTTGAAAACCAAAGGAAGAAATGGGGGAAGGGTGAATATTTATTTCAGTGTAGTGAATCAGGCTATCCTAAGTCTAGAGCAGGATCCACATGACCAAAGCTCCTGGTGCTTCTAGGAGCAAAGTTCTTGCTCCAGTCACAAAAGCAAGAAGTACACTGTTTGCATGCTCCTCCCTGTCTCTGGCAGTGCAACTTCTATCTCAAGACTTTGACTGTTCTATCTCAAGACTGCAGCTCAGCTCCCATTGGCTGCCCCATTCCATGTGACATGTGCCTTACCCCATGTGACTGTGCATGCCACATGGGGGTCCTGCAACTCCCAGAGCAGGAAGCTATGCCTAGGACTGTTTTGAAAGGCAAAGAAATAGGCTGTAAAAGTGGACCATTTTCTATGCCTTCAAAACAGGGCCATGGAAGCGTTTTAAAGTAGGTCTGCACAGGATGGCCAGATTTTGTTAAAATCAGCCATGCTATAATTAGTCTGGCTGATTACCTGGATAGCCTGCAGGAGGGTGGCAGAGTGGGGGAAAGCAACCTTTTGTTGGCAAGCACTTGTGACAGCTCTTTCCATCCCTCTGTGGCAGGATATTTGCTTGATAGAGGGAGGAACATGTGATCCCTTTGAATACTCCCATGGTGCCATTTTGGCACCAGGCAAATTTTGCCTAGTTATCAAATTCACCAGTCAGTCTATTATACATTTTAAAATGTATTTTTCTTGTGTATTGAATTGTGTGTTTTTCCTTGAATGATTATTGTATTTTTCCTTTGTTGTAAACCACCTTTGAGATTTTTTTTTAAACAAAGGTTGTATATAATTGACAAGTGCAAATACAAATACAGAATGCAAAAAGGGAATCTAGAACTGCAGTCAGTTCTTATAGTTCTGCTTTTCCACAGACAAGCCAGAATTTATGAAAATTCTTGCTGTAGTGGGTTCTTGCTTCCATTGAACCTGCCCCTTCTTCTGTTGGTCTAGGTAGAATAGTTAGCAGATCAACACACCATTAGGGATGAGCACGAATATTTGTAGGCATTCAAAATTTGATTGAATGTGCCGAATTTCAGTATTCGAACTCAAATAGAATGTCCTGTAATTTGAATGTAAACATTAGAATCGAATTTTGAATTTCAGATCTATTTGTTTGAATTATCCAGACATTTGTATGTGTGCGGCTTCGTACATGATGCGTACTTGAAGATTTGCATCTTTCCCACATCCGTATGCACTTGTACGGATCTGTACGGGATGAAACCGGGTTGCATACAGGATAATTACGGGATGCATACGGACATGTACGGATGCGTACAGATGTCAGGAAGATGCGTACAGGCACATATGAATGTTGTTGAAATTTGTATGTGCAGATTCGAATAAAAATTTCAATAAATTCAAATTTGATAAAAACAAATTGAATCTTGTTAAATTTGAATTTAACATTCGAATCGAATCAGATTTTTGGATATTCGATTTGATTTGAATAGAACATCAAAAAAATATTTATGCGCATCCCTACACACCATTAATAAAAAGGATGATGATGATGAATGAACCAATTTTTGAATGGTTTTCTTCCCTCTTCCATTCATATACAATTCTGTTTCTAAAGGTTATTGCTGTCCTCATGAATACATGAAATGTGTATGAGTGCATAGCTCATTTTGCTTGAACATGAAGCTAGGTACCTATGCATGTTCCAGATATTGATAATCCTTTTATGCAATGGCATGTACTAATGGGACCTGTGTACACTGAGCCTGCATGTGAGCTAGTGAAAATGCATTTGTTTACATTTCAAATGAAAATTCACATGAATTGAAAAGTGAAAGCTATTCCGAGGATCCATAAAAAATCACTTGAAAGTGACCATGAATAACATTTCATAAATAGAGAAACCACTGTAGTGCCTCAGAGCTTGCTTACTCTGCTCCTCTGAGAGACTGACAATAGGGCTATAGAAGTTGAATATTTAAATATGTTTTTTGGGATGAAGGACACAACTTAATCTGCTTCAAGTTTTTAAGAGGGAAAGGGAACATCATTTTCAATCCCTGCCTTGCCCCATCTCTCATGGGGCAAAATATTTGATTCTTGTAGGGGCTAGACTCTCATTGTGATGGCTATCTGTGGGTTAAGTACACCACAAAGGATTTCATATAAAACAATGTAGTCAAAGTAAGACATTGTGAGCTCACAGAATAACTTTCAACTCTTGTTCTAAAAAGTCTGTATTCCATTGAAGGACCCAGTTCTGACCTGTTTGTGACTTTATTACAGTAAAAGAACTTTATAATTCAAAATCTGTTTGAGATAAAGTGAGCTTGTCACTGATGTGCAAAAAACCTCAGCAAATGCTTCTCTTTAGCTCAGTTGGGTATTTCTTACCCTTCCCCCTCTGATACAGATGTTGTAGTATCCCTGCAATGTGGAAGAGGATGGAGTGTAATAGTAATAATACTGTTGATGAACTAAGCAGTGAATTAATGCTTTTATCTGAAAGGAGATCACAGTTGCCTTTAGAAGTGAAATGATTAAGGAGATTTAAAGCTAAACTTTGTTAAAATAAACTCAGATTTAGTATATCATGTACAGTATACAGTAGTTTTCATTTAAGAAGCATCTTACTCAGATTCTGCTTATTGCATTTGGGCACCGAAACATGGAAAGAGCATTACTGAGGTCTCACTTAAGTATGCCTAAGAATTAATGGGTGTAAACCGAAAAGCTGGTTTTAGGTTTAGATAAATTTAAATAAAAGCAGGCATTTTCACTTATCCGTTAAAAGCGCCACATGTCTTGTGTTGTTGCAGCAAATTGTTCCTATTCTAAACATTTTTCTCTTTCCTCTTGAATGTCAGGGAGCTGACATAGAAGTGGATGAAAATGGCACCTTGGATTTGAGCATGAAAAGGAATCGACACCAGCAAAAGCTTATTCCCTTAACCTCTTCCATTACATCAGTCCCCATGCCTTCCTCTTCTCCCTTCAAAACAGGCAGCGTTCTGGTCAATGCCACTTTCTATCAGACTCTGTGTGAAAAAGAAGGATGGGATGCACCAATCAACTACAGCAAAAGCCAGGGAAGAAAAGAAGAGGAGAAAGAGGTATAGTTTCTGTTGATCAGGACATAGAGATAAATTAGACATTTTTAGAACTATGGCTGCTATAATCTTCTATCCATAGGCATATGTGGGATTTTTATTTGTTTCAGAATGATCAAAACACAAATTCATTAAATGAGTACAAATAATTAAATTTGTTTTGACCAGTATCTAGCCACTTCCTGTGTACATGCACCAGTTCATATTGTGCATTCTAAGAGGTGGGTGGTGATACTAATTTGTTCATTTCCACATTTCTATAAAGATGTTCATCCAGGAAATTCCATTTCAAACAATTTGTTTTTGATCTTGCAACTGGTGAACGTTGCCTGGTTTCCTGATGATCTTCTCATACTACTGTATCACCCAGTCTGCAATGTGGTCACTCCTAGATTACCATATTTCTAATCCAGAGGCCTTTTTGCATGAGGAGGTATGGAACACGTCTACGACATGCCAGGGTGCTGCATTCGCTCTTGGGGGGGGGCAGATCCGTTCCAGGCTGCCCCAAGCATCCCAACACATCATAGACACGTTCCAAAAGCAGAGCACTAAAAAGTGTTCTACACACGTTCCAAGTGTTCTGGAACGCGCCCAGCTGCCATGGAGGGAAAGCGTTTGCACGCTTTCCCTCTGTGACAGCTGGGCCCCTCCCCCGGCCTCTCCCCATTGGTTGCCTTACAGCCAGGGGTGGGGAGGCCAGTTGGTTCCCTTCCCTGGGTTCCCGCAAGGTGCATTGGCCTGGATCAGGCCCACCCAGCACCCCCCAATCCAGCCTGGGCTTGCGCATGGGCATAAACGGTGCTTACCTGCTGCTGCTGGCTCAATTCTGGCTGGAATAGGCCAGCAGCATTTTGCGCATGCTCGTGGGGTGGCCCCTCATTGGCTGGGCACCTGCCTGCCTCAGCTAGCCATCTGCACAGGTGCGGGTGCCCGGCCAATGAGGGGCCACCCCACGAGCATGCTCAGAACATCACTGGCCTATTCCAGCCAGAATCAAGCCGGCAACAGCAGGTAAGCACCATTCACACAAGCATGCTCATGATCCCAGGGTGGGTTGGGGGGTGCTGGGTGAGGGGCCTGCCACTTGCATGGGCCTGATCCAGGCTGATGAACCTCTTGGGAACCCAAGGAAGGGACTTGACTGGCTTCCCCACCTCTGGCTGCAAGGCAGACAATTAGGGAAGGCCAGGGGAGAGTCTTCAGCCCGAACGTGTTGAGTACAGTTCCCTGTTCGCATGCAGGCAGGGAAAGGACACATTCAGAACACATCGTTTACTTGCCAGTGCAAATGGGGAATTGTACTCAACGCGTTCGGGCCAAAGCATCCTGAGGCATCTTCGCCTTAGTGCGAAAATGCCTTAGCCTGCTGAACTGATTCTGTATAATTCTCTGTTGTGTGGAAGAAACATTTGCTGAATTTAGGCCACTAGTAGGAAAGCTGGTGAACAAATAAAAGATTATGCCTTTGTGTACTTACCTGGCAAGACCTGGCAAGACTTGGCCTTTTTCTGGAGTATATCTCAGGATCGGGGTCTGTGGTCCTCATGCTAATGCAGACTCTGGCAGACCTCACTTTGGGCCTGCTGAAGCCTGCACCAGCATATCGACAGCAAGTCCCTATTCCAGGATATATTCCAGAATAAAGCCAAGTGCGAATAGGCTTCTGGTCCATATATTCTGGTTTGGGCAATCCATTCTATGACAGGATGGATACTGTGCAGTCCAACAGCCCAAAACAAAAGTTCCTGGCCTTGGAGCCTATGAGGGATTCATTTTGGTGGTATAATAAGACATACTACTGAAACAATTACTCCTGTAAACATGGAGGTATGCACCTTCTACATACCTCTATGATCTGGATTTACCCCTGCTAGCATGCCAACAGACCTAGGTATTTAGGTCTATTGGCTATCACATCAGGAGCCTCTCAATCAGGATCATGCTCCATTCTCTGTGAAGAGAGTGAAGCATATTCTGCACTAACTTGTGGAAGGGAGGCCCTTAGTATACTTGGGCTGCCACTTCTCGTTGAATGTCTGGGGGTTTGCTTCAGCCAGGCAATATACTTTTCCAGAAATTTATGATCAAACTATATACAGATTAGGGAGAAGGGCCCTTTAAAGTATAAAAGATGTAAACAGGCAAACAGGCCTGAAACATCTGATCGCTATTTCCTACCTGCATACTGTATTTTGTTTCCAAAGGATCCAGGGGTGATTCAGGCAATTACAAACCAGTTAGCTTAACACTAGTTCTGTGTAAAGTAATGGAGACCATCATTAAAGATCAAATTAGTGTGCACACGAAGGAGCAAGGATTGCTGAGCACAAGTCAGTATGGCTTCTGTAATGGTAAATCATGCCTATAAACTTGTTGGAATTCTTTGAGAGTTTCAGTAAACATGTGGACATTGTCTACCTGGGCTTTCAGAAAGCTTTTGACAAAGTTCCACATCAAAGGCTACTGAATAAACTCATCAGCCATGGAATAAGAGAAAAGTTCTGTCCTGGATTAGTGACTGGCTTAAGGATAGGAAGCAGAAAGTCGGTTGCTGAGAAGCACTCTTGCTGCAAAACCAACTACCAGTGGCAGGTTTTCCAGCAACAGTTAAAATTGCTTTTTAGGGGGGGGGGGAAGCAGGGTTATGGGAGGGTTGCCTACGATGCATAAGGTGACCCCATCATAACTCTTTTCATCCAGTCTGGATGTATCCTAAATGAAAGATATTTGATAAGGAGATAGATAAATAGATATGGATTTCATTATGGCTGCAATTCAATGTTTTCTTTTATTCATCTAGTATTATATGAACAATATATATGAAATTATATATCATGCATGTGTGGCTGTAATTTAGTGTTTTCTTTTCTTTATTCATATTATTAAGCCCTGCTTAGGCCCATTAGGCCCAGTTAGCCTGACCTGCCTAGTGTGCACAGTTTAGCCCTAAATCAAAGACCAAATCAGGCTGTGATCACACAGCTTAAAAAAAAAAAAAAAAAGCACCTCCAAGGTCTGTCAGGGAAAACTTTGAGGTGAGATTGTTCGCACACCAGTCTGATCCTCCTGGTTTTCATGAACGTTCTGTGCAGGAAAAGGTGCCTTAGAGAAGAGCTGGGAACATGGGCCACACACAGTGTCTCTGAGGAAGCCCTTTTGTTATTCTGAATATGGGGTTAGACTTCAAAGACTGCAAACGATTGCTAAAAATATAAGCCAGTGTCCTATTCTCTGCTTTCCTTACAAAGGCACTAGAAAAGAACATCAATATGCATGTCAACATGGCATATCAATTTGGCCTACAATGGTGATTGAATGGAAAACAAAAATGCAGCTGTGGGCCCATACCCACCCCCTTCATAAATAAGATAAATATTTACATAAAGTAATTCATCATTTGTAAGAGATACTGTACAAAATTATAATTTAAAACCTGGTGATTTCCTTGATTTTTTGTTATGCCCTTTTCATTTATTTGTTTATTGAGTGTTGGCAGTCTGTTTTTTGCTTGTTTGGTTGTCCCCCCCTTTTTTTAATTTGGCCATGTTTTCTGTATAACCACTAGTTTCAGAGCTAGGCAAAGTGACTGTTTATTTGAACTTCTTCTTATGACAAACGCCAGCATTGGGCCCTTTTATGCCAACTGAATTTGATATATTAACAGGAATCTGCAGAGTTTACTCAGATTTACCTTTTGTTATGACTTAGGAACGGTATACACAACATGGTTGACAGGTGGCAGCCATATTAGATTCTCCGTTGTGCTGATGGCGTGTTTCAGCAGATGCAGAAAATCAGAGAATCTTTTTCATGTCAGTGTAATCTCTGGGAGGGAAAATTCTCCCATGGGGAAAGAATCTTCCATTCCTTTCGTAAGCTCCTATACACTATCAGGAATCACAGGAGGATTCTTTTTTATCATCTAGGATTCATCTAGTTTCATATTGTTTACTTGGAGCAGCAGCTCTTGAAGGTGATAGGCAAAGCATCGGTGTCTGTGGAGGGAGCAGTACTGTGCTCCCCAAAAAGGCATAATCTCTAAAGTTTAAATTTTAATTGTGTTTTTTTAAAAAATCTACAAACTGTGGAAGCAGAGTTGTGAGGCAAAATGTACAAATGTTGTTCTCATTTTTATATATTGGTTGTATAGTCCAAAAGATGACTACAGTTTTGTCCCGTTGCTTATTCAAATTCTAACCAAGGCACTGTCTACACTGGGGCAGGATCTGACCTGCAACTAAGAGCAGCTGTCCCATGGGCGCTGCTGCCAGAGTCAAACCACGGGGCTCCTGAGGCAATTCCTTGGATCCCATAGGAACTCAAGACTTACCTGGAATTGCTACTGAAAACTGAAAGTGTAGTTGCCTGGTGCCTGCCATAATTTTGGACCTGGCAATGATTACAGCTACAGTCTTATCAGTATAGTTGATTCCTGACTACTGTGTGCATGCAAATGGCAGTCAGAAAGTGACTTTCCCCAATGTTTGTCCACTAGCTCCCTCAGATTCCCAGAAGTATCTAAAAAGAGACCATGTGGATGCATCCCAAGGATTAGGAATCAATGAAATATCTTCAAAAACTACAGCTAGTCCCAAGTAGTTTTGCTGTTTGCACTTGTGCTATTCTTATTCAATCTACTTTGGTAACTTCCAAATATTTCTCAAGTACTGCACTCAGTGTGCCAGCCACAGAGAAGGGCATAACTCACATTTGTCAAATATGAATGGGGGTTGGAGGCAAAATAAGTGCTTTCCCTAAAAGTTCTGGCTCTATTCAGTTCCACTCATTTTTTCGCCACCATTGCATCCTCAAGTAGCTGTCCAGCAGAGCTTTTCAGAGTAGGAAATGGCCTTATAAAATTGAGCTCAAAGAAACACGAGCCAGGGCCAATTATCTGCTCTGATAAATTTGCGAAGCACTCTGAAGACAAAGTCATCCAGATTCATAGGAGATTGGATGTCACAATTGGACAGAGTCCAAGCGAGTTGTCCAGAGAACTGTCTGGTCCAGTTTGCTTGGATCAATTTCAGTTGCTGTGGGCTGAGGATGCGGACAAGCTGCTAGCGGGGGTGTGACCGATGACATGCTCTCTGGATCCCTGCCCCTCGTGGCTGATAAAAACTAGCCTGCAAGGTATCACCAGGTGGGTCCAGGAGGTAGTGAATGCCTCTCTAAAGGATGGGGTGGTTCCACTGGCCCTGAAACAGGCTGTGGTGCACCCCCTCCTGAAGAGGGCCTCCCTGGACACAGAGGGCTCAGTGGCCAATATACCTTTTTTAGGCAAGGTTCTGGAGAGAGCTGTTGCTGTTCAATTGCAGGCATGCTTGGACAAAGCTGATTATCTAGACCCATTTCAATCTGGCTTCAGACCCAGTTATGCCACAGAAGCCACCTTGGTTGCCCTAGTCGATGACCTCCTCTGGAAGACAGAGAGGGGGAATGCTACCCTGCTGGTTCTCCTGGACCTCTCAGCGACTTTTGATACCATTGACCACGGTATCCTTTTGGAGAGACTACAGAGTTTAGGAGTGGGAGACAATGCTTGGCACTGGTTCTGCTCCTATCTCCAGAGCAGAACCGAGACAGTGGCTATAGGGACACTGATTTGACACCCTGGGAACTCACTTGTATAGTCCCTCAGGGGTCAATTTTATCTCCCATGCTATTTAACATCTATATGAAGCAGTTGGGAGAGGTCATCAGGAGATTTGGAGTGAGGTGTCATCAATATGCAGATGATACCCAGTTCTATCTCTCTGTACCATCTGAATCAGGAGAGGCGGTTGAAGTGCTTGACAGGTGTCTGGAGGCAGTAATGGGCTGGATGAGGGCCAATAAATTGAAGCTGAATCCAGACAAGACAGAGGTGCTATGTGTCACAGGGTCTCGATTCCATGTAGTTGGGAGATACCCTGCCCTTTATGGTGTTGCAGTGCCCTGGAAGGGACAGGTGCATAACTTGGGGGTATTCCTGGAGTTCACGCTGACACTTGAAGCTCAGGTGGAGGTCGTGGCCAGGAGCACCTACTCCCAACTACTGCTGGTACGTCAACTGAAGCCTTTTTTTGGATAGAGACAACTTGGCCACCATCATCCATTGGACTACTGTAACTCTACATGGGGCTGCCCTTGAAGAAGGTCTGGAAGTTGCAGCTAGTGCAAAATGCAGCCTCTAGAGTGCTGACCGGAACAACTAGATGGACGCACATCACTTTTTGGGTGTGATTGGGGAAGAGGACTAAAGGGGGCTAAAATGTATGATAGTTGGTGGATACTACATGGATTTGCCTTCCCTTTTACCCAGTGTGTGTTGAACACTGTTATGTCACAAAACGTTTATCCTATCAATGCACAGAGGCTGTTGTGATGGTGGAGAGGGGTGGAAATCTAAAAAAGTATCATAAAGGGTCTCAAGACAAGAACAGAATAGTGTGAGCATAGTGAACCAAATGAGAATGAACTGATGAAAGATTATCAGGTACTGGGTGTGGTCAGAGTTAGTGAGCTTTGTTTCTTAATAAGACAGACTGTTTCATCAAGGTGTCGCCACAGCCAGAGGCTCTGGCCTTTTCTGCACTCACTACCCTTAATCTTGATTAGTGAATCCAGATTAGTTTGATCCAGATCCACCACAGGCAGAAGCATCTGCATTAAGCAAGCTGGATGGTAGCAAATGCATCCTAAGGAGAGATACAATGCAGATGCTTAAGCCCTGTCCTGTATCAGTGGATGTTAGCCACTGGCAACAGCACCACCCAAACCTGATGCAATTGTTGGACCACTGTGTAGGCCAGGATTCTGGACTAGATAGACTGTGGCCCAATCCAGCAGGGGTCCTCTTATGTTCTTATTGTTGCAGAAGATAAACAAGATCCCACAATTTCCTCTTGCCATCCGGGGATGACCTTAGGAAATATTTTGATGATATAGAAGTAAATAAAATAACATTAAAATACAAAAGGCAACACTACTTGGAAATACCCAAATTCATCAATGGTATCTTGTTGATTTCTAAATTCTTGTTTAGTACTGAAATACTGCATTATTGAACCAAAACATGAATCACTGCATCCGGTGAATTGTGTAATGATTAAAGCACAAATTTTGTAAAACTGACATATTGTAAGCATGCAATATGGCATTTGAACATCACACCTTATACTGCTTGAGTGAGAGAGTGGGAGAAAAAATTCTGAGATCTTTTCCTCTGCTTGCCACCAGCTGACACCACTGCCGCTCAAGGTGATTTACCTCCAGGTTGATGATCACCTTCACCCCCATTAAATAACAGTCAGGAACTTTAAATCACAGCCAGAGAACAATACTGATGGCTGAGGGCAGCAGGAAAGCAACGCATTGTCACTTTAAGAATAGAACTATGAATGTAAAGCTATTCTTAGGCTGTGATTAAACACAGGGGAAAAGGCACCTCTGAGGTGCTTTATAGAAGGTGTTGTGGTGGGACTGTTCACACATCACTCTGCCCCTCCCCCCTCTCCTGAACATTCTGTGCTAGAAAAGGTGGATTAGAGAAGGCTTGGGAACATGAGGGCCACAAATGGTCTCTCTTCTAAGGTGCCCCTTTTTATTTCTGAACACAGCCTTTATCAGAAAGGGGAAGAATTTTACACTTGAAACATTTCTCCCCCTCCCTCCCATATGAATGTTGCCTCAAATTAAACAGAATGTCCCCTAACCAAAAATACAGTAAATAAATACACCTATTCTACATCCACTCCCATCCACAACAGGTCATACTTTCTTTGGGACAGGGCATGAGGATTTTAGTAAGCAAAGTGTTTAAGATTTGAAGTGGCTGAAAGTAATCAGCATTCTGGAAACAAGTGATGTCTTCAGCACATTTAGAGCTTTCTTTGCCATTCATCCAACATGTTCCATTGTGCTCTTCTGAGAGAAACATGGTCCATCCTTAGAACAGATATTTTTATGCCCGTATTATATGCAAGTGCTTCTGAAACAGAAGAATGGCCAGCAATAGGGGAACTGTGCCTGTGTCAGAACGATTGTCTTTGTGAGTCTTGGGACAATAGTGGACAAAAAGACAACTGGTCTTATATGTGACATATTCCAGGGAAAAAACACACAGAGAGAAATAAATGCTGCCATGTTGTTGTTTTTTAATTGTCCCCAATCTCTGTCTCAAGCACATTTACTCAAATAGCAGTGGATTAAGATCAGACATTTAGGAAAAGAGACTTTGCTGGTTTGCAAGCATGCTGATTGTCTCTGAAATGAAATGAAATAAATTAAATAGAAAAGGGGAACAGAGAAGTTTTGTATCTGTTCCTAATTTATTATCTATTTCATACACACAAACAGTTGGCCGATTGGTTGGTCATTTCAAGAAAATGTTGTTTCCCTCACATACTGAGAAATTGCCTGTCCAGATGCCCCTTAAAACTGTGAATTTGGAAAAGGTTCATCATCTCCTCAAAAGGAAAGAGCTGAGAAATAACTGGAGCTGTCAGTTTAGTTCAACTGTCAGTTCTCCAAAGATTTCAGGGTTTAAAATGTTGAAAGTGCCAGATGCTATTATCTGTTATTTGTGTTGTCATTATGTTCTGGTCTTTGCAGAAATCAATATAAATGCCCATCTGTACATTAATGGAATTTCATTCATTTATTTTTCTCCCCTGTGTGCCAATAGGAATATGTACACTGGCAAACATCCAGCAAACTTGCAGCTAGTTGAGCTGCTGAAAAGACATTCCATTATGATACTTTTGCACATATAAGCAGTTTCTCTCTGTGTGTGGCATGTATGAGAAAGAGAACAAGGAATATTTTGTTTATATACATCCCAACAATGTAAACACATCCTGTGAAAATGATTTTATCAGGGCTACCTGTTGTTTCACTCATTGAAAGAGCTGTTGTGCTGTTTTGCTCTCATTGTGGGCAGAGAAATAGAGAACCATTTCATGAATTTTCTCCAAGCTGAAAATCTTGACTAACAGCTCAGGAACCACAATAAGGAGTGTCAGTAGCCCTTCCTTCCTTCCTTCCTTCCTTCCTTCCTTCCTTCCTTCCTTCCTTCCTTCCTTCCTTCCTTCCTTCCTTCCTTCCTTCCTACATCATGGCAGTGCATGGCAGTGTCCATGATATGTCATGCAGTCAACCAGGAATCATCTATGACTCAATCGTACCAGACTGTTAACATTATGCACCTGGTCGCACCAGTGTAAGACAGGCCATCCTATTCATTAATTCAAATGGAGGTTGTACCAGTCCTGTTCATGCCTAGATCATTATAGGTCATCCTCAGGCCACCCTTGCTTTGGGCCATATCGGTCACACCTTTCTCCACGATTGACTTGATCCTCCCCCACAGAACTCTTGGCCCTTCACGCCTTTTGCTGTGTCAAATCTATCTCCTTTCTTATTGGATGCCATTGCATCTCCTGCAGTTTAAAAATTTATAATAGCAACTGGACACAATAAAATGCAGTCGAATAAATAAATACAGAAGGCACTGGGAGAAAGAGGGAGAGATCATTGATCTTTAGCCAAAGCAGCTTGTAAGGAGGAGGAAGTGCATTCAAGAGTATGAGTACTATCACTAAGAAGGCTGTTACATCTCGGTGGCGGCCCCCAGGCCGTGGAATGGTCTCCCCCTCGAGGTGCGTCAGGCCCCTTCTTTGTTCCTATTCAGGACGGCGGTGAAAACGTTCCTCTTCACGTAGGCCTTTGGTTAAGTGTTTCCCACACTTTCCCCCACTGAAAATCACTGCTGTTTTTAACTTTTCTTGTATTTTTAAAACTGCATTTTTAAATTTGTTTTGTTTTGATACTGTTTTTATACATTTGTTTTTAAATGCTGTGAGCTGCCCAGAGACCCTCGGGTATGGGGCAGCATATAAATGTAAATATAAATAAATAAATAAACATTCACTATGCCAATAAGGTTTACTCTGGGAGCAGGGTCTTCCCCCAAACATCCAGGTATGTCTATTTGGGAGGCAGTGTTCTTTTGGATAATTGGGACCCAGACCATTTAGGACTTTATATACAATATTTTGAATGAGACAGCAAAGCAGCATCCAGTGTACATGTTTGAAAGCCTGCATGCTATATGTCTAACCAGAGACACCTATTAGCAGCCTCATTACTGCATTTTGCACTAAGGAAGAAACCAGTGTCTGAGTGGGTACCTGGAATCAGTGCCTCCATTTCAGATCATGAAAACACTATTGCAGATGGCGATTCAAGCTGCCTGCAGTGAGGGTGGGAAATTGTGCCCCACAGCAAAGACACTTCAGATAGTGGTTACAGGCACAAATGGAGCACACAGGCACCTGTTAAGCACAGTGATGAAGTTTTTTGAAGAGTGTGTTACAACACTCAAGTCCAGAGGTTTCCAGAGCAAGGATGCTTTCACAAATGTTTGTCTGTCCATGATGGGTCCCAGCTGGCAGTCTAGCAAAATTATAAATAGATACTTCTAGCCACCACTGTCACCCAAGTTTCATGTGACCCCAAAAATATCCAGAAGAACTCCCAAAGCTTCTACAAATGAAGTTCAAGGAGAATAGGGGTGGGAAAAAAAGAAAAAAAGAGAGAGATGAGGACTGTCAGCCCCCAAAAAGAGACACTTGCCCAAAGTTTCATTTTTGTAACAGTCTCTTAGAAAAGAAAAAATCATAAGAAATATCAGTTCTATTTTAGTCAAATAGATTTTCTTAATTCTTCAGAATAACTTTCTTTTCATTATTTCAGAAAGATCCTGTGGGCTGTCCTGATAATGTGGAAGACAAAAAATATTCAGAGGTTTCTGTTCCAAGCCCAAAACCCAAGCTCCATTCAAGGGATCTCAAAAAGGAATTGATCACGTGAGTGCACGACATTTTATGATATACTTCATTGTCTTTTTTGGCCTACAGAGTCCTCAACACTGCTGGTTTCTTAAGAGCTCACAAAGGTAGCCATTATGCACTGTACATGTTATACCGCAAAGCAACAGATGCCTTTCTTTAGAATGACTCGATTTAAAGACTGTAATTTCCTTTTGCCACACCTGGTGGCCTATGGACCTGGACCATCAGGACAGTTGGAGAGGAGTATGGTTCTAATTTGAACCCTTCATTCAGTGTCCTGCAATCATATTTTATCAGCTTCATATGAAAATGCAATTTGGGGGAGATAAAAGGATGCTTCTGGCTATAACCTTAGTGCCTCTCCTTTAACCTCATATCAGGGCTGTGAGTCAGCCCTGGTTTTTGGCATATTCTAAGTGTAGAATCCTGTGATGCTTAAGAATGTAATAAGCAGACTATGGACATGCTTGCTGTAAACAGAATCACTCATGTAACTGCCTGCACCATTCAGGGCTGCAAGGTTCATGAAACAGTAATAAGTGGATGAAGAAACTGGCATGCCTTTCATTTCACTTATCTCACCGGGATCTCAGATTCAGTAGGTGAAACAAATTATATTCAATGCCCAATTTCTCACTTCTATTCTACCATCATTAGTTACCAATGATAATTTCCTGTTTGTCATGAGTGATGTTAGTGTAGCTAAAATCCTATGCAAATGAAACTACAGAATGTGTGATAAGATCTCCATTAGAGGCACCTGGTAACATGCCTTCTGCTACCGTTTTTCCATTTGTGGTGGCAGAACCATGATATTGCTGCTCAAGACACAATTTTGCTGCCCTCAATGGAGGTACCAGGGTCACCATCAAAAATGATGTCTCTATGCTCAAACGTGGAGTTGAGGAGGCGTAATTTTCAATGCCAATCATAGACCTGCCTCATGAGCCCACTACAAAGTTGCCTCTGTTTTGAAATGGAGATGTGACTGAAGACTGATTTTTCTCCAAACTGCTTGATGTTTTAATGTACTAATCCAAGAGGCATTTCTCCTGAGCAGACTCCATTTTGCTTCTCACTATCATATTATTCACAAATCAGCAAACTGCTTGATATTAGTCCCCAGTCAGGAATTTGCTGAGCACATTTGAAGTACTAAATTAGCTGTCTGTGAGTATAACAGTTCCCACAGGCCAAATTTGCTTTGACCCTGCACACTTCAATCTTTGTGTAAAGTCTCCTTACCATATTGTATCTACATTTACTGATCACTTATGGTTTAACTTGGCTTTCTTGAACAACAAATATTGCCGAAGTTAGGACAAGGAAAATAGATCATATTCCCAGTGACTTTTTAAAATTCTGTTGTTACCCATTAATTCCTGAGATTCACACAACTATTTATAATCTGAGGCCAATTTCACACTCTCCCAGGAGACCAGACCAAGCAGCTGTTTACTATGGCCACATCCCTATGCAAGCCATTGGGAGTGGGTCTGAGATTGCTCCCAGCCCATCCCCGTGCTATTTCTGGAAATGAAGACTAGGTGCAGGCTGGGCACAGATGGAGGCATCCCCATGCAAACTATGCCAAACCCTGGCATGGGGGAGCAGCGCCAACTCCTCTCTGACCCCTCTCTCCTCGTTGGAAGCCGGATTGACATCAGTCCACCCCTATGCCACATCCCTCCCCTCCCTTAGTGGCACTGAAAGCCAGGACTGGGCTGGGAGGCATGGAAAAAAAGTTAAAATAAAGCTTCCTTCATAATAATAAATTTATCAATAATTTTAAAAGACTGAAAGCCACTACGAGGTTTAGGCACTTGAGCAGTTTTATGCACCTCCACTCCACCGGAAACCGTGGGAATGCCCACCAAGTTTAAAAGGGAGAAAATCAAGCCTTTATTTCATGAGTACCTTGGCAATCAGGAAATGGGGATTGAAATTTTTGGAATTAGAACAAAAATCAAGCCATTATCCTACCTGCCTTGGCAATCGGAAAACAGGGGTGGAAATATTTCTATGGAAAATGCACAAAAATTAAGCCAGTATCCTGCCTGCCTTGGCAATCAGGATTTTAAAATGTCAGCGGCTGCAATCTCCAATGCACAGGGCAGGAATGGCAAGCACACTCTACCTCCTAAAGATGTGAGTGCCAATCTCCTCCCTGGATAGCCTGCAATCATCGCCATGCGCAGGCTCAGCTCACTAGGCAATGTGTGCTGGACCCCCAAACTGTGCCCAGACTTGTTTTTTCAGCTACCAAATTTGACCCTGTTCTGGCATGGTTTGGGGGCATTTGGTCTGCTTTCCATGGACCAAATTCAAAACACATGGGGACACCCCTTGCCAATCCTGTGTTCGGAACCATACCAAATGTGCATGGGGACACGGCCTATACTTCATCTGGATGGGACAAGTACCAGTCCAGCCCAGAATAACCCCCAATGGTCCACATTCTAAATTAGCTGTTGACCTATTTTAATAGGCCTACAACCATACTAATGTCATCTGTTCTAGTCCAGGCTTTGGCACTTCCACGCCTGGTCTCGAACAAGAAGAATGGTAGCATTCCTGACTCAGTGAAATGTCACAGCATCCACGCGTCACTGCTCTGTCTTCACAGCCTACACACCATCTCCAAAGATCACTTTAGGAACCTCACCATGGAGGTGGCATGCTGCCTTTGGAGACAACCCTGTTCAGCTCCACACTTCTACCCCAAACATAACGTATGAGTGATGGGTCTAGGCTAGTTGGTGGTGCCTTGGGCATGGCATCAGTTGCATGGATCAGAACAGCTATGACACTTCTGCATTGGTCTGAAACAGATGTGAATGGCATCTTCTGTGCTTGGTCTAGAGCAGGCTGGAATAAAACAGACTGCTCCAAGCAAGGTGAGTGCAAAAATGACCTTAATAAAAGAACACTTGTTATTTCTATATTAGAAGAACTACAAGCTTTGTATAGGATTTTAAAGCATTTGTAACAGTCACTTCACAAGCTGTGTGCTGATGTGCACCCAAAATGTGCTTTGCTATACAATTTAATTCAAAAACACTTAAGAATTGCTATAGAAAGAGACTAAAGGTAACAATGAGGGCACAGAAAATTTACTAAATATTCACTGGCAGAATGGGTAGTTAGTGTGCAATACAAATGGCTCCATCAAGAGGAACTACCTATAATGACAATAGCAATTGTAGAGAAAAATTCTATCTCTGAGGTTCAATTACAATGAACTTTCTTCATTATAAATACAGATTACATATTTTAAAATATTAATAGACTTTCCAATGATTATGTTATGCCAAAGGAACAGCATGGCTCAGGATGAAATAAGTTGTCTAAATGATAAAGTACTACTTAAAAGACTATTGTGCTTTCATTGTCTTATTTTTAAAATATTGTTCTGAGAGCCATTCAGTGATGAAGGTATTTCTTTTTGTTGCTTTTGCTGAGAATATTAAGTTTGCCTTTGAAAGAATGCAGCTAGGGAGAAAACACTTAACAGAGGACAAAGAGGAAAAATCCCTGGGCCTGGAGGTTTCAGCTGGGCCTCTGCTTACCTGAATAGCTAGCTTCTGTTTGAGCACCTAGAGGGAGGAACCATGATTGCCACTGCAAAAAGATGCCTTCATTTTAGTGTGCAGATAAATAATTTCTGTCTGAGGTGCTTCCAATGAGGCTGGAACACTACGCCCTACCCAACAGGTGCCTCAGATGGCAGTTGCATCCACAAACAGAGCAACATGGTTGCCATGAGGCATCTTGGTCAGTGCATATGGAGACACAGCAATGAAGACACTTTTGCAGGTGCTTCAAAGGATAGTGAAGTCATGTCTATAAAGTTAAGACAGAAGAGCCCTGCAGATTAGTAGGAACTATATAGAAAATTGGATTCCTTTGGCTGCCTAAGGGGCTGTTCATGATTACCTCTATGAAATAACTTCTATAGCAGAATACACTGTGACCAACAAAGAGGAACCTGAAGTACATACAGTGGAGGAGGGACAAATCTTCCCTTTGATTTCAAGCTACATTCCAGTTAGAGCATTCCCCCTCCTTTTACATCTTTTATACCTGACTGATTTCATGGTTTGTGCCCTGACTTTCAATCTGCACCTCCTTTCTATCTTTATGAAGAAGAGTGATTCTGACACGCAATTACAGTTTAATAAATCATAAATAATTGAATCAGGGCTCTTTTTTGCCCTTTTTCACCTCACACTTGTTTTTGTTGAGGCTAATTACACCAAAGTTTCTTGACAGCTATAACGATATTCTTTTTGTTTATTTGTTTGCAGAAGGGAGAAAATCCAAGGCCACCTTTGACTTTTCTCTGTGCCTCACACTAACACTAACTCTTAATATAGTAGTAGACCTAAATATGCAACTATGGAAAGGGTGGGGGAGAAGTCCACTTAGAGTCCGGCTACACCTAAGTTTTAATCCACTTTCACAGTAAGAGAGTACATCAGAAAAATCACTAGCTGTTTTCCTTCCCCATTATCTAACTCACAGAACCCATAAAGAAAACCATTAATTGCTTTGCTGACACGTTATGTCACTCTTGACAGTTGATCACAGTTGGATTAAAACCTAACTGTAGTTGGATGCTTATATTGGTATCTTGTGTAGCTCAAGCTAAGATAAATTTACCAAAATTGTATATGTTTGTGTATATTTCCTTTTCATCTTATTCTCCTAGGTGTCCAACACCAGGATGTGATGGCAGTGGTCATGTTACAGGCAACTATGCATCACACCGCAGGTAAAAAGAAAACATGATGATAACTAACAAAATTTAAGCAAGCTTTTATGGAATATTTCTGTACTGAGGTGGCAAAAGCCATGCAAAGCTCTTTAGTAGTTGAAAAGTGCAATCTGGGAAGAAAGATAATTTTCCTACTCTACTCCACATCCGTCAGTACAGATTTTTGGTCCAGAATATTTACTGTTATGATACAAACAAAATGAGATGAGGGAAGAAAGGAGCTCAGAAACTCAGCAGACGTGCTATAGTATGAAAATCTGCCTGCATTTTCCATTCACCACCCATGCTCCAAGATCTTTCTTTTCTGCTGTGTATGAGAGGCATTTTGGATGGTCATACACAGGAGAAAAAGATGGAAAGCAAATAGCCTTAAAACTGCAACAACAACAGCAACAAAAGAAAGAAAGAAAGAAAGAAAGAAAAGAAGAAGCCTAAACTTGTCTCTGAGCAATATGTTGTTATAAACAATATACCTGACATTATATTGGTCTCTTAAATTTAATACAGACTGTTAGAATGGCTAATAAACCGTATGTGGGGGATAGGGCACCTCACAACTTTGGGTGGTTCATGTGATCCAGTTCTGCACCACTGTGAATTGGAACTAGATGACTAGATAGGAAACTGATAAAAACCATGACATTCAGTATGGAGCTCTATCATATATTGTGTTTTCTAAGTCATTCTGCAAGTCGTAAAATCTTTCCATTCGTGGTCATTTCAATAATTAAATAAATATTTATTTTTTACTATGGCAAATTCCAGAAAAGCTTTTTTTTATGCTCATGTTTCTAGTGTTTCTGGCTGCCCTTTAGCAGACAAGACCTTGAAGTCCTTGATGGCTGCCAACTCTCAAGAACTGAAGTGAGTAGTCAAATCAAAGAAAGAGGAGGAAGGAATTAATTACCACTTTCTTTCCACATAATGTGTTTGCTTCAAAACTCTGCTTTCTTTTATAATAATAAGGCCCATCACAGTTCTACAGTACAGTTTTTTTTAAATTCATATCATAATTTAGGTGGGTGAGAAAATTGCAGTGTTACATTGTTGCGGTAGATTTTACCCCAGAGTTACAAAAGTTAAAAAATTAATAGAACATCAGTCTTGAGAAACAGCAGTATAATTGTCCTGCTTTTGCTTGTTAAAGTTCAATAGCTCAATAGCATGCAACCAACGTCCATTAACTTTAGTAACCTCAAAGCTTCAATTTAGAAGGACATGCATTTAATTATGTGGAATAAAAAAATATAGAAGTGTGAGGAAAGAGTTAATTTGTTTTGAAAGTGTTAAACAACAAAAAGAAAAGCAGGAGACTTCTCAGATAATTGCCCATTCAAAAAATTTTCCCCCAACTATCAATCAAAACAAAGGGGTCTAGGACCTCTGGATGAACTCAGATCTGCAAAATAAAGAGATGGGATCTTGCCAGTGGGGCATTTAAAAAAACCAATAAAACAACAACAGTGTTGTGCTGTCAAAAATCAAATTCCATTGATTCAACTAATCCAGATTTAGTAGATCCAGATCTTAGGAGGTACCCAATGTGTCCCCACAGGTGGTGTAGCACCCAATAGCAATGGGTGCTAGGCATATTCACAGTGAAAATGTCGGAGCACCCATGTGGTGATTCTGACTGTCCATCCCCCCATGTTTTTTTTTGGGGGGGGGTGATGCTCAAGGGGAGGCAAACTCCAGAGCCACTCCAGAGAATCTTAAAAATTGTGGCAAATTGCTTTGGAGATTCTCTGGAGCTTGGACAAAGCTTCATAGACGGGGCCTGTAGAAATGGCGTAAGCTCTGAAGTCTGTGTCATTCTCTGGAGTTTTCTCCAGAGCCGTCTTTGGGGCTATCTTCGGAGCTGTCTTTGGAGGTTAGGCACCAGCTTTGAAGCTTTGGGTTTGGGGCACACATACCCCATGGGTGCCTTGAGACCCCATTGCCAGATCACAGTGCAAATGTGCACTGTATAATCCAGATTCCATGGCTGAAGACCAAATTGTAGATCCCTTTAAAGGGGTCTACAGGAAATCCAGATTATAGATCCTGAAGGACCCATTTAATCTGGATTTCCCTAGTATAGGTGGAAACAAACGTGGCTCTAATGGGGTCTGCAGTGGAAATGGGGTCTTCCTGCTCTGAGCCTAATGGGTCCTTAATGAGTCCCTAATGGGTATTTAATGGATACTTAGTGCTAATGGAGCCACCACCACCCCTAATTAAACAGGTCTACAAGATTAAAGGCCTCCTTAATCTGGGGGTGTTTCCGCACTTACCACTTGAAATCTGGATTAAAGAAATCCAGATTTCTGAAATCAGTTCCTGGGAAGATCCGTCTGAAAAAGGGATGGATCCAAATGAGGTCTAATGCTTCTACGATCACATGGGAAGTACAGATAGCGAGGAACATTTCATGTGTTTGCTGTGCGGACGCCACAGCACCTCCAGAAGAATTGGGCTTCTCTGCAGCCCAAGGAGCTGCCTGATTTGAGCGCTCAGCCACACTCAACATGGTGACTTCCTGTCCCACCCCCATGCATTCCCTCTCCTGTCCTGTGCAGAAGCGTCTTTCTTTGATGCGGATTTTGCAAGCAGGAACAGTTTGAAGACCTAATTTTTCAGGTCTTCCCAGAAACTGGTTTTGGCAGCCTCTAGACCCCTTTAGAGACAGATCTCACTTGAGGCTGTGAGGAAGCACTGTCCTTGAAGGGGCCCTAATCTGTCCTGCTGTCCGGAAGGTACCTTGCACATGTGTGCCATATGTGTCCTTATTGTGTGCTTAATGGGTTTTTAAGGGCCAGTGCGGAAACACCCTGGATCTATCTTGTGCAGACAGAGCAGACCAGCAGGTGGCATGGTCACAAAGATCCATATTAACATGTAGATCTTCGTGTTCTAGAAGTGTTTTACATGGTCCCTTAATCCAAATTAAGGGACCATGTAGAAAAGCCAAAAGACTACTGAATACTCAGCTTTCAAGGTAGCCTGGAGTAGGTATATAAAGGATCTTTGCTTTTTCTTTTCAGTATCTTTCCACTGTCCATAAAGAACAGCTCAGCAGCCTATAGATTGGGACTACAGTATTTGGGGGAGGGGGAGAGCAATGTCCCAGCTAAAAAGCTTCATTTTCATCTTCCTGAATTACACCTTTGATCTGCAGTGAATGAAAGTATAATCTGGGAAGATGAAAGTGAACCATGAATTAGTCCAGTGGTCCTATTCTTCTGGTTACTATTGTAGTCCCGCCTTCTTGATGGGTAGCTCTATATGTTACCTTAAACAGCAGTAAAAGACTAATAAGCCTAGTTAATATAGTATATTGTCAACAACAAAGCACCACAGGTTTTTTCCCCCCTGAATAATAGCCGTTGAATTAACCTGGTCCACTATTTACATTAGAATAGTTTGTTCCACTGATCAAAAACTAATTCAGAATTCCACACTTTCAGAAGTCTGCAGTGTCAGAGTAGGAAAATTACACAGAAACATATATATTATGGCAAAATATGTATTTTACATTTTAATATCTATGTTTTTAAATGTAAAATAAAAACATGTAAAATATGCACACAGAACTGTATACAAATTTAACTGATTTTAACTAAAATGTGGCTGTTTGATCCGCTGATTGCTTGTATCAGCATTTCTTTGAAAGTTATGCAGGAAGAGAACCGGACCTTTTCTCTAAAGGAAACAGTAACTTTACTGGTCTGTAGGAGTTAGTTTTTATGAAAGAGCCTAAGTGTCCTTCTGTACTGGGTAGCAGGCCAGACCATAGTCACTTCTGGCCTTCATTTGCCTGCACCTTAGAGCAAAGAGACTCTAGCTCCTCTTAATATGCTACATCCACAGAGCAAGAGCATAGATCTGACTAGGACCACCACAATAACTACCTGAGGCCTATTCGCATGAGGGCCAGAGGAACACATGTAGGACCCCCTGGGATGGAGCATTTGCTCCGCTGGGCTGGCAGTTTCATTCAGAACCGCCCCAGCCTGTCCCAGGGCACCTACATGCATTCTGGATGTAGAG
The DNA here is from genome assembly GCA_023333525.1 of Aspidoscelis tigris stejnegeri. Classification (NCBI taxonomy): domain Eukaryota; kingdom Metazoa; phylum Chordata; class Lepidosauria; order Squamata; family Teiidae; genus Aspidoscelis; species Aspidoscelis tigris. The sequence continues at coordinate 47,332,120 of JALMGA010000004.1, forward strand.
CATGAAATCATGCTCTACACCCGACTCAGGGCCATGGCCATCCCATAGGTGTCCCATAGGTGTTCCAGAGGGAGTGCATTCGCACGCTCCCTCCCTGACATCTCCAGAGCCTGCCTCTGGCTGCCCTAATTGGGCAGGCTGGTTGCATACCTTCCCCGGGTTCCTGTGGGTTCTAGGGAACCAGATTGAGTCCCCTAGGGCTTGCAGGAACCCCCTGGGCACCCACCCATCCCGGCATGGGTCTACATGGGGACTCATGTGCACGTGAGGTACTTACCTCGTGCTCGCTGGGTTCCAAAGTGGCAAGTGCAGCCTGTGCGCAGCAATAAGAGCTAGCCAATCAGCTAATTCTGATTGGCTTCCTGTAGCTAGCCAATCAGAGCCAGCGGGGCAGACAGGCGCACAACACCGCCGGCCACCAGCCCCTTTGGAATCTGGCGAGCATGAAGTCCCCTAGAACCCGTAGAAACCCGGGGAAGGCACACAACTGCCCTGCCCGCCCCTGGGTCAAATTCGAGTTGTGTCCCGCCCCCGTACTAGCCTCTTCAGGCTAGGCCACCGAGGGACGGATTCCCCTTTCACAAGTAGGCAGGTAGGAATGCATTCCCATGCATTACCTGCCTAGGTGTGAGTGGGGAAAGCATCCCTGAGTGGCCTAGCCTTACTGCACTACAGCCATTTGGCTGTAGTGCAAAAGGTCTCTGGTCTGGCCTACTGGAAGACCTCTTTTTCGAGATCTACCATACTAGGGAATTATATACTGGACCATGGGGGACCCATTTTGGTGATGCAACAAGACACACTTCAAAAAATAAAAAGTTCTCTGGGAACACTAAAGGCCTGGAAGCTTTATTCCTGAGCTTTGGAGCATTCAAAGGCACCCCATGCCCACTCTGAAGCTGTCATGGGTGCAAGTGTGGGGTCTGGTATACATCAGGCCATCCAAATATGGATAGCCTTATTCCACTCCAAGAGCAATCCATTCCAGCTTGGACAAATTGCTTATTTTGTTGCCAGAAAAGCAACATCAATATCAATATGGCTCATCATTTTACCCATATCTACATTATGTGTATTTTCAGGCAAGTTCATTTTAGACCAGCTTAGGTAGAAATATGACTCTTAAAATAAGATTTTGTGACTATGGAGGAGAAGGGCTAAATGTATTTTAGAAATGGTTTCAAATTTTCTTGTGAGGTTTTCTTTCATTTTTTTAAACAATAACCTGTACATTTATATATGTATATAAAAGAGTAAACATTCTCTAAGTAGCAGTCCTTATGTAGCTATCACCTTGCACAAAAAGCAATATAAGCAGCCTTCTAGGCATGTCATAGGGCCTGTTCGCACTTAGTCTTCTTGTATGCAATTAGGGCAGCTCTGGTACAGATTCTCTGTACCAGGGCTGTCCTAATTGCATACCAGAGGCCTAAGTGTGAATAGGCCCATGGACTTTAACACTCGAAGAACAACCCAGTCAACTCAGTGGCCTGAGGGTTAGAAAAGAGAGACAAGCTTGGTGATGAAAAATGAAATAGAATATCCTGGGAAAGCTTATGGTTGCCTGGAACTCTGGACATTTTGTTGCTAGCTGAACACTTAAATTTTTAACTTCTACATCTCAATGATTGTCCCCCTTTTCCTTTGTACAATTGTGAAGTTTAACTATTGGCTTTTTAGTGTTTGAAATTAATATTACTTTAATGTTAATATTTTCTAATAATTTTTGTGTATTCCATTTGTTTGTTTGTTTAAAGTAAATATTATAATTGGCCCAACACAGGCTGGTCAAGGGCACAATATGCATGTATTAAAATGAAATGAAGTTCTCAAATTCTAGGAGTTAAAGCAATCCAATCTCCCCAATGCTATCCTAGTTTTGTATGGTTTGTTTGCTTGCTTGTTTATGGTCTGCCCTGGCTTGCAGCAAAGACATGTACACCACTGGGAATTAGAATTTGGGAACTCTCCCCCTATCCGCCTTAGCAGGTGTTAAGACAGGGAGAGGATCAGAAGCAGCTGTAGCTATATGTTATTTCTTTTTTCTTTCCATTTTTAAAAATCAGTTGGAATACCAAGTTTTGCAGAAAAGTTAGATCTCAAAAAACATCCAGGCTGATTTTTAGATCAAAGCACTTGGGCTAAGCTTTCATGTGCAAGTGTTTATCCAAACCAAGCCTGCAAATCTATCCTTTTTATCCTTTGCCACAAGGCATGCCCTTCTGCATGTGCTCAAGGCAAGCATTAAATCAGATGAGTCCATATATTGTATTGAAAAGTCTCAAACAAAAGGGTGGATATGCGAGTTCTTAAGGAGGTCTGAGTAATCTGGGCATCCGGCCTCACTGAAGAGGAAGGCTGGCAGGCTGGCACACAGTTATTATCAGCAACATTTTGGCTGATGAAAATGCTTGGATAAAGCACCAACAAGGCTTCCAAAAAATCCCTGACAGAATGTTGTGTTCATGTTATGTAGCCATAAAAAGGCACAATGCTTACAACAACTACAAATTTGCTGTGAGGATGCAGACATCTCTTCCAGAGAACGTGTTTTTGCTAGAGCGTTATTCACCTTTCCCCAATGCTCAGGCTGCAGCATTTGGTCACAGAGAAATAAAAGTCCTTTAAACAACAACAACAGCAACCAGCAGAGGGAGTGTGTGGCCATGTCTCCAGCCCTTCTCTAATCCACATTTTCTAGCACAGAATATTCAGGAGAGGAGGGAGGGGCATGCTGGTGTGCGAACCATCCCATCTCTAAGCATTCTCTAAGCCAGGGTTTCCCAAACTGTGGGTCGGGACCCACCTCTAGGAAATTTAACCATATTTGAAATAACTTTTTTGATGTAATTATTTAATTAAGTAATTAAAAAATTGTATTAAAACTTTGTTATTTGAAAAGTCCTTTATTCATATTGGTAACGGTTAAATTTCCTAGAGGTGGGTCCCAAGTTGGTAAACTTATATTAGATGGGTTGTAGCCCAGACAACTTTGGGAACCACTGCTCTAAGCAGATTTAGAAATGCCACTGCTGCTGCTCCTTCTTCATTTCTGTGTTTAATTACAGCCATGGTTTTGTCAGAAACATCTATGGGAGACTGTCTATGCCATTGCTACTATCCAGGGCTAATGATCTGAGGTCTGTTTGCACTAGGCCTCCAGAATGTGAACAGGACACTCTGGAATGGAGCATTCGCTCTGCTGGGCTGGTGGTTCTGTTTGGAATGGCCCCAGCCTGTCCCAGAGTGGCCTACTAGTGTTCCAGGTGTAGAGCATGAAATTGTGCTCTACACCCAGCCCAGGGCACTCCTGGGCGTCCTGGTTTGTCCCACAGCTGTACGGGAGTGAGAGCATTTGCAGTTCTCTTCCAGGACAGCTGCACGCCACAGGCCCTGCCCCTGCTGCCACTATTAGGCCAAAATTGGCCCAACAGCTGGCAGGCCCGCACAATCACCTTACCTTGCCAGGCCTGGGGTAATCTTCACACAGCCTTGAGAACGATCAGCTGCAATATGCACAGACACACACACTCCAGCAGACCACCCATGCTGACCTGTCAGGTGATCGTGGGGCCGAGCTACCAGAGCACGTGCACCTGCACAGATCTCAGCAGATCAGTCTTGAGGCTGCGTGGACTCCAGATCCCGGGCCCGGCAAGGTAAGGGGGCATTGCGTGCATTGGGGTGGGTGGGTGGTGTGAACCCCCAGGTGCCGCTGGGTGTTAAGACACCCAGGGGTTCACTGCCAGCTGCTGCAGCCCAATTGGGACTGCAGCAGTCAGTGGGACACCGGCACCTTTGTTTCGATGTGCTGCTCCATGTGGAAGACAGGGCCCACACTGTCAGCATATCGAACCAGAAACGCACACGATGGTAGATGGGGCCCATGCTGTCTATGGGCCCCATCTACCATTGTGCACACACTCCATTCCAATGCACTGACAGAATCCTGGGCTGTCCATCATACGGAGCAGCACACCTGCCAGCGCATCAGGGCGGATCTTTGGACTCAGTGCAGATGAGCCACCTCAATCTAGGTGGCTGAGCCCTGCGGACACCTTCCACGACCACCCCCCATCCAGGGCCAGGGCCTACCTGAGGACACATGTGCATGGGGAACTTACCTCCTCACCACCATAGTCCGGATTGGAGTGGTCCGGTCAGTGGTGTTCTGCATCTGCATGCACCACCAGCTTTGATTGACTAGCGGCCCATGCCTGTGCAGAACACCTGGCATCAAACCGGGTGTTCAACGCAGGAAAGGGACACAGTTCAATCACAGCCAGTGGTACGCAGACTCAGGGCACCACCGACTGTGCCAGGAAGCCCTGCCCCTGTCCGATATCCATTGGCAAGGAGGTAAGTCCCTCTCACACATGTGTCTGGTGAGGCATGTGGCCCTGGGTGCGGGGTGGGTGCCCAGGGGAGGTTTCCTGCTAGCTGTAGCTGACCTGATAAGTCAGCTACAGCCCGCAGGAACCCAGAGAAGGGACAAGACCGGCCTGCCTGCCCGTGGGTTGACTCCGACCCAATGGCTGCAGGCCTGGAAGGGGTATTCTGCCCCCGTGCTGGCCTTTTCAGGCTAGACCACACAGGGACAGATTCCCCATTCACATCTAGGCAGGTAGGGATGGGTCCCCATGTGTTCTTTACCTGCCTAGATGCAAATGGGGAATCTGTCCCTGCGTGTCCTAGCCTTCATGGACTACAGCCGTTCTCTATGTTTTATATGTATCATGCTTCCCAAGTTGGTGAAAATGTTGCTATGGAAAAAGATCTTGTCTTAAAAGTGGCTTCACCCTCTTCAATGTATTTGTGGTCTATATTAGTGACTGTCTCTCCTGTACCACAGCAGACTTTCCTAGATATCCTTCCTTATGTTTCAGTTCCTTAATAACATGAAGGATAGGAAGTCTTTATCTGGAGTTCTCCTACGCAGGGTCTGAAGGAGTGGAGGATATGACATTATGGCCATTGCCATACCTTCATTTAAACTGTCTTCAGTCTATCTTCAGGTCTGACTGCTCATACCTTTTCATTTCTATTTGTTTTATTTGTGGACTTTCCATCCTCCATTTGGACTTTTCTGAATGAAAAGTCCACAAATAAAATGCATAGGAGGTTTAAAATGAAGGTGTGATCATGACCTAAGTCTGCAGTTCTGTATGAAATCAAAGGATGGTTATCTTCTTATGCTATAACAGATTATGTTGTCAAATTTAAGCACACATGAAGGAGGAGGGGATATTGTATTCAAGCTCGAAGCTTTTATATGTGGTGAGGCATTGCACATTGTGTTGTTCTTGGTCAGCCAGTTTTATTTACTGAGACACAATTGATTTTTAAATTTCAAAGTGATCCCCACATTTTATTTCTTAGGTGCCCTACTCCAGGATGTGATGGCTCTGGACACGTGACTGGAAACTATGCCTCACATAGAAGGTAAGGACTATTCACAGATTTCAGGAAAGGAGATTGGGTGCCCTTCAAGTGGTGCTGAGCTAGAATTCACATGATCTGTTACCAATGACAACCCAGAGTATGGCTAATGAAAGTTGGAGTCCAACAACTGCTGAAGGGGCACAAATTTTTAAATGAAGAAGTTGGAGAAACCAAATGTTTTTGCTTTGTGATTTTTTTCCCCCCAGTTTGTCTGGCTGTCCTCGAGCCAGGAAAGGTGGTCTGAAAGTGACTCCTTCTAAGGAAGAAAAAGAAGATCCTGAACTTAAGTAAGTTGGCTTAGCAAAGGCTCGTCATTCAATTGGCTGCCTCACAAGAACTTTCAGTTTGTTTCACCATGTCAGGAATAAGAGACAAATAGGAGGATTGCACAGTTTCAAATGGATGGTCTCTGTGCCAACAAACTTTGAAAAATGGCCAATCTGCATAAAGAATCTCTATGCACCACATGATAGCTATTATATTTAAAATATTTTACAGTGCAGTCCTAAATATACCTACTTGCAAGTATATGTATATACATGTAGGCCTGTACAGGGTTGTAGTCCTGCTTATGCAGACAAGCCTAAGCATATTAAGGCAATGTGGTTTTGTCCTTGACACATCTGGGATTACAGATTCACATTACAGCCATACTAGGCCTAAGGAAAGTTGATTGTAATATCCATTTAAGGGCTCCTATATGATCAGTAATACAGAATCACCGCACAAATTTGGAGGAGAGATATCATATCACAAATAGCTTGCAGTGAATCATATATGTTGGGAAAAAAACTACCAATCCATGCCAAAGATTTATGCACATTCATCTGAGCATTACTGAGACATTTCCTGTTGAGCAAAATATATGCCTTTTCCACATGGGATGTGCCAAGAAAGAGTCTAGTTCTGCACGCTGGTGCAGATTAAGGGGGGTGGGGCTATATCCCATCTTAGCATATTCCATTCGCACAGGACAGAGCATAAACCAGACTATGTTCAAAATGGTCCCCTAGCCTAGTTTAGTGGTAGATCCCAATAATAAGGTCATCCAGCAGGCCAGGGCCAGTATTCTAGACCACAGAAGCATGCGAATGGCATACCTCTGTAGGTCAAAACAGAAAGGAGCCTTACAGCATTGGAAATAGTGTCAGAACTGGCGTGTCACCCAAAAACTCCCCTAGAAAATTTGAAGGCTGCGAATGAACAATACCAGCCTTTGTAGCCTCCAACACCAGGTTCTTCAGAGCTAGCAGCTGTGGTGAGGCAAAATGGTGCCTGAACAGCTCTTAGCCTGCACTAGGGCTAGTCCAGCCCAATGTAGGCTGAAATGCCTAGCCCAGACTAGTGCCGTGTGGGATAGCCAGGACCATGTGAAAGTGCCCATTGATATCTCCAAATTTAACTGAATGTGCTTTATTTGTATTTTGAAAATGTGTATACTGTTCCCAGTTTTTTTCCCTCAGAGAAAAATCTTTACAAAACTTGTTTATCATACTAATTAAAATAATGCTATCATACAACAAAAATAACAGTCAAAATATTTACAAAAGCAGCAATATGTTTTTGAGTGTCTCCAAACAGGGATAAAAGCAGTGAAGGGACTTCACTGCTTTCATCCCCCCACAGTAGCAATGGAGCATTCAACTCTCCTGGCGGACTGGAAGCCAATTTGGCGTCCCTGCAAAGTTTCAGGTCCACCAGTCTGATGGGCTGAAATCCCTTGCAGCTTCAATTGTGTCTGGAGGCACTCAGAATTAAGAATAATTGAACAAGTAATTACACACAGAAAAACAAACACATATGATACAGTGCCATAAAATCTAGAAGCCCTTCATTAGGCAACTATTGCATGTCTCAGGCCATGGTTACACCTTTACTTTAATCCTTCCTCAGCCTGAATTCCAGCCCGTTTGGTTACATCTTTAAATACCAAGCCGTTGTTTTTTTCTGGATTTTTCTCCCTCTATTCGGATTTTCCTTCATTTGGGCCAATGAAGCATTAAAGTTTTAATCTGTTTCCATTCTGGCTCCGCAGCTGCCCAAAAAATGATACTTTGGCAATCTTCTACACTGAGTCTTGCTCCTATGTCTAGCCATGACAGTCCTTCCTCTGCCTCCCCTTCCCCTCCCCTTCCCTCTTGCCTTGATTTCCTTTCCCTGTCGCCCTTGCCTTCACAATGATCTCCCTCCCTCTTGACCTGACTTTCTCTCCCCACCCCATCATCACTGCCCTGCCCTGATCCACCTCTGCCTGCCTCCACCTGTCACCTTGCTCCTCTTTACCATCCCAGAACACCTCCCCATCAAGCACAGCCCCACCCCCTCACCAGCTGAGGATTACCAGCTACAGCAGCAGGAATGTGTAACCAAGCTGGTCCAAGCCAAAAACAGCTTGGATACGGCTGTCTCCCTGACACAGGTTAAAATGGTAAAGTGTAACTGTGACCTCAGACACTCACCAATTCAGTTTTAGGAACTTGTCATACTTAGGTGAATGGGGAGGTACAGGGATCCACACCACGTGGTGCCACTTCTGTTCTGGAAACGGCTCCAAAAGTGAGGGACTATCTGGACTTGGATAGTGGGGGAGCACTAAAACATGCTCCACAGCTATACTAACAGCATCTAGGACACTGCCAGCACAGTTCAGCCTGCACCCTTTGCACTGCTTCCATTCATTTTGTAGAATTGCACTGGCTGCCAGTTCGCTACCGAGCCCAATTCAAGGTTTTGACTCTAACATACAAGGCCCTAAATGACTTGGGCCCCAAATATCTAAAGGAACGCCTTCTCCCATATCGACCTGCCCGTGCCTTAAGATCAAGCGGTGAGGTCCTCCTGGTTGTCCCACCACCTTCAACAGTGAGGTTGGTGGGCACCCAGGAGAGAGCCTTTTCTGTGATGGCCCCCAGACTATGGAACAGCCTCCCCCTCGAGGTGCGTCATGCCCCCTCCTTATATACATTTAGGAGGGCAGTGAAGACGCACCTCTTTACCCTGGCCTTTGGCTAAGCTGTTTATGTTCCCTCTGAGTACAGACACTATTATTTTAAAGATATTGTATACTGTTTTTTATATTGTTGAACTTTTAATGTCTTTTAATGTATATTCTATTTTAATCTGTTGTAACCCGCCCAGAGACCTTCGGGTATGGGGCGGGATATAAATGTAAATAATAAATAAATAAATAAAATAAATACTGGATCAGACTTGTGGCAGATAACAGCTTTAGTCACAAAGTAGCTCTGCCCCTGCTACAGTACCTATGGGTTTGGTCTACACACTGCCACTGACTGATACGTCAGTAGTAGTCCCTTACTGTTCTAACAAAATGGGTGATATACTTATTAGAAGAACCCAATTCAAACTATTCCCACAGTACATTTGACAACATCTTTTTTTTTCATCTTTTTTTTCCTGTTGTCCTGTAGATGTCCGGTTCTAGGCTGTGATGGCCAAGGTCACATATCAGGTAAATACACTTCCCATCGCACTGCTTCGGGTTGTCCAATGGCTGCCAAGAGACAGAAGGAGAGTCCACCCAATGGGTCTTCACTGCCCTGGAAACTGAACAAGCAAGAGTTGCCACACTGTCCTTTGCCAGGCTGCAATGGGCTCGGTCATGTTAATAACGTTTTTGTCACCCACAGAAGGTATTGCTTTGTGTCTTTATTATTTTAGTTCACCATCTTCACAAATATGTCTTATGCAATTGTATTGATTCAATAAACAAATGGGGAGGAAATCTTATTGAGTTTTTGCACAAGGCCTAGATTAAGGTAAGGCCTCTACATGGAGGAAAAGGAGTTTAGCCCTTCTCTCCCTGCACATCAGGAATAGTGTTACACCAGCAGCAGTAGTCTTAACACAGTGATGCACTGTTTGCACATCACTTGTTGTTCCAGCACAAGCTGGGGAATCCCTGGTTGTGCTCTTGACAGCCAAGGGTAATCCCTCTACCATCAAGCTTGCAGGCAGGGATTCTCCCACTTCAGTCTTGACAGAGTAACCAAACATGACTTTGAGAACCACCAGGAGATGCTGCAAACTGCCAAGGGCGTAAGGTCCATCAAGTGGCAGCAGCGATGGAGGTACCATGGAAGGTTGCCAATAAGAGTGGAGGAAAGAGTTCTGTGTAGGCACTTATGGAAGCATGATGGTGGGGAAAGTGTGGCATCCATGTGGACACCACACTTGACCTGCATGCCAAGTGCATCATAAGGAGCAGAGTCATGTGCACCTTCCTTTCTTGTGTCACATCATTGTATCATAAAGGCAGTGTGAAGATCCTATCTTAAGTAAAGTTGTTTACTAGGTTACAAATCACCAGGATTATTCAGGATTTATTTGTTTTCTTGTAGATATTGAATCATTCTCATCTCCAAAATGAAATAAATGGGGTAATTGTAATTATTACTTATTTTATTTATGTTATCTTTATACTACCTTCCATCACTGGGTCTCAAGGCAATGTGCAAGATCAAGCTTAAAATGAAAAATGAATAAAAATTAAAAGCAAAAATAAAATGCATTAAAAGCTCCTGAAAATATATTATTTCTAAAATTCTACTCTAAACCAATGCCCTTTCTGCACTTGGCCTTATTCTGGAATATATCTTGGGATAGTGGTCTGTTGGCCACAAGGTAATGCAGACTATGGCAGGCTTCACTTGGGGCCTTCCATAGCCAGCACTAGCATGCAGATAGCAGGTCCTGATTCTGAGATATATTCTAGAATAAGGCCAAGTGCAGAAAGCCCCCAAGTTTACACGCCTAAGTATACAACTAGGTACCAAAAAGTAAAGAAGGTATGTTTCCAGGGAAAGGATGTTCTGTAATATACCATTATAAGCTATTATCAAAAGGGCAATTACTTTGATGCCCCTTTACAAAGTAACTCAACCTGCAAGTTACTCAGGCATTAAGATGAAAATCTTTAATGGACTTACCAGGAGATAAACATGAGTAGATTTTGCATAGGATGGGTTAGTAGCTCAGAGATCTACTTTGGTAAACCATCATTCCAATTAGAGCAATAGCTTAACTCCTGACGGGCCATAGCAGGAGCCAGACTGGAGACTGTTCATCTCCTTGCAATCTTAGACAATTTAATAACCATTTGACCAGCTTGATCACTGGCAATTTTCTTTCTCCAATTACACCATAGTAACATTATAATGGGATTGCAGCTTTTGGGCAACACAATAAAATGGACATACTGTCAAGACCAAAAAAATGAGATGCAGCTACCAGAAATGTATTTCATCTTTCAAATTGCTCCCCTTTCTCACCTTTTTCCAGTTTGTCTGGGTGTCCACTGAATGCACAAGCCTTAAAGAAGGGGAAAATATCTGAAGAACTAATGACCATCAAATTGAAAACAAGTGGAGGTAAGAAGACAGGAATATATGGAACTGATGGATAGAAACAGGTCCTCACTCAGTAAAGTCTGATCTGGCTTGCAGTGACTGTACAAACTTTAGGACAGGATATAATTCTTCCCACCTCCAGATATTATGTGTTTGGAGAAAACTGATATTAAATGTGGAACATTTAACAGTCATAGTGCTGTGTGTGCCCAAACAAAGGAGTTAGACACCTACCATTTTTTATCAAGAAATATGCAATCTGAATTCATTGAATTAATTTCTAAGTTTCTTTTTCTTAAGTAGCTTAGCAGTTATTAAAACCTATTCATTTCAAAATTTGAATGAGTAGTGCTTTATGCTGCTTCACCATGAATGAAATACTGTTAGCCTGAGGCCTCTTCACACTACAATGAAAACGCTGTAGAACGCTTCAACCCAAACGCATCTAAGACACGTTCCCATCCACATCGGCAGGTAAAGGACATGCTGCAAATGCATCCTTTACCTGCCTATGGGTGGATGGGAAAGTGGCTTAGATGCATTCTGGCCAAATGGCCATCCCAGGACTCACAACCCTGGTGCCTCCCTTCCCTGGGGTCGCGCACACTCCATGGGCCCAGATTGGGCTCCTGCAGCTGGTGGGAACCTCCCCAAAGACCCCCACCCCAGGGCTGCACATGGCAGGGTCTGCACATTGTGGGGTCCCTGATTGGCCAGGCACCCATGCCTGCACAGACCAGGTGGGTGCCTGGCCAATCAGGGACCCCGCCACACGCAGGCGCAAAGCGCAGCTGGCCCAATCATGCCAGTAGCAACCAGGCAACCAGCAGGTAAGGATTGGGAATGCAGACAGGGCCCTGGGGTAGGAGGGTGGGTGTTTGGGGAAGGGAGGTGCCAGGGCTGTCCACCCCTGGCTCCACAGGAGCCAATGGGGACAGCCCAAGGGAGGGGCCCAACTGTCACAGAGGGAGAGCGTGTGGATGTTTTCCCTCCTGTACAGCTGGGAATGGCTAGGGATGGGCCAAAAGTGCCGGGACGGTTTCAGAGCACAATTTTGTGCTCGGAAACCCAAACATGTGTGGATGCGTTGGGATGGGCTGGGGTGGCTCAGAATGGAGTTGCTGACCTAGAGGAGCGAATGCGCCATCCCAACATGTTGTACACGCATTCAGAAACCTCTCATGCAAAAAGGCCTTTGGTTTCTGTTTGCAGACTTACTCTTTAACACATAGAAACACTGGATTGCATGTTCTGCTTCCTTTCATTTCTCCTTTGTGTAAAAGAAATGAACTGCTGCATGTTGAATGTTGAGAAAACATAGGAAAGACAATAGTCTCTTAACTTTTACCATGTGTGTATCCTGTTAGCCCTGCTTAAATGTAGCCCAATAAAAGCCTTCTGGACTGATTTTGATCAATACACAATTTTGCAGCCAGAGTGTGCAGTGAAACAGTTTATTAGCTGAAATTGCCAGCTTCTACTGCATGCTGATTGGGAACAGAAATGTTGGCTAGCCAACAACAGCATGCAGAAGGACCTAATTGTGTTGCTAACTGGCTAGGTGCAACCTTCCATTGCTATTAGTAAGGTACACCCCACTAGGATTTAAAGTATTGTCAAAAGAAAATGAACCAACATTTTATTACTTATATCTGAAATATTTCCTTTTCCACTGCCAAGTACTAGTTAAAGGAGGGCATTCCCCACCCTTATTGCACAGTAACAATTTTGTTTATTTCACTTTTAAAAGTTTTTTTTAAAAAAAGTTTTAGCTTGTGATAGCAATACATTCTGGCCATTAGGACAAAGTTCACGACAACTAAAAGGAAGTGGTACTTAAGTTAATAGTAGATGAGAAATTATGAATTTTGGAAGTCTGATCAAACTCACATGAAGATTAGCCTCACTGAATATAATACTTTGTGCATATATTAATCAATCTAAACTGAAGCAAGTATAAAGGAGAAAGGGAGAGTGGACTTAGGTTCAGAGAAGAGATGTGAATGAAACTTTAAAAATTGGTTCAGATTGGTTTGGTTGGAACCGAGCCATATGTGGTTCAATTCAAACTAAACAATCTGAAACATACGAGTTCAATTTGAATTTTAAACAAGTTAGAGCCTGTTTGTTGCTGAAACATAAATGTAAAGAAGGTTTAAAAGTTATTTAAAAAGGCAAAATTGCAGTGAACTTGAGCTAGTTCTATCCTTCCTTTTAGTCAAGTTTTACTTTATGAGTGACTTTACTCATTAATTTTGCTGCAGGTTTAGAGAATGAAGAGGAAATCAGACATTTGGATGAAGAGATAAAAGAACTGAATGAATCTAACCTTAAAATTGAAGCTGATATGATTAAACTTCAGACACAGGTAAAAAAGCAAATAATTGTGGAAGTCCTAACAAGTTGCACCTATTTTCATAGATTTCTAAAGACGCTAACTATGCATTCCTTTAGAGCTGGGCTATCAAACCCATCAGCAGCAAAACCTCTTGCAGGATTTTTCTGAAGTTCCAATACAATGACAGAAAATAGGCTTCTTTTTGAAGTTCATTGACCACTCTGGGAACTTCAAAAATGAACCCATTTATTTCAGAACTTCAAAAACACCCTACGAAAGAGTATGGTGTGAAAAACAGGCTTCTGCCTATGACTTGCCTCCAGCTACCACATAATGCCTTCTGGCCTTTTTCCAGCTTACACATGCTAATTACTACTTATTCAGAATTTTGTACACATGTACATGTACCTCTCTAAAATTTTAATTTTTGTGAGCCTTTTGATACAGCACGCCTCTGTAATTTTATGGAATAGTCTCCCTCTTGAGGTGCATCAGGCACCTTCACTGTACATGTTTGGGAAGGCAGCAAAGAGGCACCTCTTTGTATAAAAATGCAAATAATAAATAAATAAATGAAATTTCCCCATCCACAAGTCATTTTATCTATATAGGCTTATACAGACTTATATCTGCCTCTCTTATTGTAGACTCTGTTCACGTTTACCAGGTAGAGTGGCTCCATCCTGCTTCCTGGTAAGGCCCACCTGAACACTACTGATGCTGTCTTTCCAGAGCTCACCAGGCTGACCCCAGTCTTAAGTAGCTAGCTGTGGACAACTAAAATGTTGTCCACAGTTTGACTGGAAGCAGCCAGGGGGCTCCCACTCAGCAGCGTACACACCCTCTTCAGGTGCAACACTGTGAGTGAGTGTGATGGCATGGCTACAGCTAAACAGTGACATGCCATGTCTTGATCATCATGGCAACATCCAGGCGTGCACTGGATGTTGCTGCAGCCATTGCCATGGCAATGCAGCTTGCCTGAGCCTAGCCATCCCACTTCAGTTGCTGATGGTTCAGTCTGGGACTACACTAGCAAAGTCCTAGTGCGGTTGGATCCCTCTGTACTTCATCTTCACCTGACTGGAATGGTATTGTTATATCATGCTAGTGGTGAATGTGCACACAAGCCTCTAGTTCCTTATTTCTGCTTTGTTGGGCAGCTGTTCCTAGTTTCCAGTTTTTCATCACTTCTGGCAATTCTTCCATTTATTTAGGTGACTTAATGAAATATTCCCATTTTATTTACTTTTTCAGAGAGTACAATATAAACCATACACTTTAAATATTCATGGATTCTCCGTTTTATTTGAGTTGCTTTTTATAGTTCTTGATTCATATCCCTTTGGTCTCGTAGATTCCCATGCCTGTTTCTAAACAAACTTCTCTGATTCTATACCAGGAATTTCTTCCAGAGTACTGACTTTCTTTTCTGTTCTTTAAAAAATATTTTACTTATGCTTAGGAAAGGAAAAAGGGGGGATTTGGAAGATTCTTGTATAAGGAACACAGTGTTTGAGCACAAGCTTTTCTAGCTCTTTGGAGAGTATCATAGATCCAATTCCTCTGTCTACTTGCAATTTTTTCATATAGGTGTCTACAAAGTTTAAAAAAATATGATCCAGTGGAAATATTAAATACTGTCCAATTACAAAATGCACATATAGTTTTCAACACTGCTAGAAGATGCTTAAAAGAAACTTTGGGCCTGGGGATACTCTGACTTGGAGCATCTTCACACCGCCAAGCCGCTTCCAGCTCAGAGCAGGTCTGCACATGCACGGCTGTCCCCCGTCATCGATAGTTGTGGAGCAGGAAAAACTCTGGTGTTCTAGTACAGTCCCCCACAGCATTCGCAAAGAAAAGCTGTGCAGAGGTGGGGCATGGCAGCATGGCTGCACAGTTGTGTGCCAGGTTGCCAAGTTGCTATAGCAACAGGTATCCATGCATGACAATTGCTGTAGTGAGGCAGAAACTGCCTGATGGCTATATTCACGCCTCCCTGCTACAGGGTAAGATCAAGGTAGATGTGGGAGGGGACTGATGTTTGCAGTGTGAAGGCTCGTCTCCATCCCTGATCTTAACTTTCCCAGTACGGTCTCCCAGGAAACTTAAGTACAATGTTACACTGCCAACAATTAGCCAGTACAACCATACTCTTCACTACTGTAGAGTCCAGTGAACTTGAAACACTTTTGAAAAAAAAATCCTGTAACCTTGAGACTAAAGTAATAAAGTTAAACTCCTACGAATTAATTTTAAAAAGGAAAATTGCATCCTTATTCAATTTGGATTTGAATTTTTTAAATTGAGAACATATTTATGAACATTAATTGTAAATTTGTTCTGTTCATTAGAATTGATAGTAACCTATGCTAATTCTGCTGTGGCTGAAACTGAACATGTGCTCGTGTTGCATTAGAATCTCAATAAACAGAATTTCTAGTTTGGAAAATAGATGTCTTCTGTCTTTCGGGTGCTATTATCCTTAGATCCTTTCTGCACGGGTTGTTATACTATACTAGGAGAGGATCTATAGGCCTCCCCTCCACATGCTACTGCAGGATAGGGAGAGCTAGAACACTTTGTCCATATTTACTGTTCCCATGAAATTCTTAAATCTCAGCTGCTTCCCATATGGATAAGCTACAGCACTCAGAATGATGCTCCATTCTACTAGTAGACTTTAATGATGAGGTTTTCCAGCATACTACTCACCATGATCCAGAAGGGTGGGCTGAGTGCAGAAGTTCCCTATTCTGGTATATGCGGTGAGGATTTTGGCAATGTAACAGGGAGCACTGTCAAAACAGGAACCCTAGGAACACCAGAGGTCTTCAAAGGTCTGCACATCAACTCTGAAGCTAACCCAGACTTTGGAGCCTGCAACAGGGTCTGGGCCATCCCAATACGCACAATCCTGTCCCGTGCCATCGGGAACCCATTTCAGCTTGGGATGGGTTGTATATCCCTGAGCAGAGCACACACACCCCCGATCTGGGATACTGCAAGAAAGGGAAAATATGACATTTAAATCTTTAATTCTGCTTTGGTCAAAGCAACTATATCCTAGACTCTAGGTACCTCCAGGCATAAATTAAAAATTACTTATTGCAGAGTAAAGGAGCTCTGCAGGGAGAGCTAAACATCCTCACATTCTCCCAATAATTCAAAGCAGCAGAGAGGGCTCTTCTGACCATATGGTCAGCCCCTCCCTCTCTGAGAGGCCTGCTTCTTCCTTGGTGAGGGTGAACTCTTTCAAGATCTCACCCAAGAACCTAGGAAAATGTACAAAGAAGGGAAACTTTGCATCCAGTGCTGATGTAAGTAGTATTTTAAAAAAAACTTTGTAGCATCAGGTTTTATTCCACAGGGACTGAGGAGCATAGCAAAACCTGCCTGGCACTTTGACAGCTGCTCCACAGTCCTTGCAAAGTATTCCTTCTGTCTGGACACAACCTATCTGTTAGATGTTTTTAGACTGCCAAGTCTGCCTCAGACCACAAATTTCTCAATTTTGTTAAGAAAAATTTCATGCTTAGATTTGCAGTTACCCTTAGCTCTGAGCAGAAATTCTGCAGTAACATTCACAATAAAACCCTTCACAGGGGTTATGAGGAGAATAGAGGGCAACTTTAATTTCAATCCACAGCCTTGTCTCAGACCTTCATTTTAATTTTGTTTGATTCAGGATTAGTTAGCAGGCACACTGAGTGCCAAACCTATTGGTGCTTATACAGTCTGTTATTTAATTGTGTTGTTGTTTACAGTCTGACCTTGAAAAGATCATGCTCAGTTAAGAAAGCCTAATGATTTGCTCAATTAAGTGTCAAGTTTTCCATTGGTATTTACCTGCAGCGTGAGGTTACAATTTTCCCATTACTGTATTTTCAATGTATTTTCTACTTTGCAAAGTGATTATTTCAAACTGAAAGTTATTTACAGTTCCCATGAAATTCTTAAATCTCAGCTGCATCCCAGGGGAATTGGGATGCATCCAGGATGAATGACTAGTGTAAAGTAAATGCTGGCTGCCGAAAGCAAAAGTCATGGTAAATGCCACATTCTTCACAACCCAGAGCCTTGCAGCTGCAGTATGAAAGTTCTGCAACTTCAAAGCTCCCAGCTGAGTCACTTCCACGGGAAATTGCTGAGGGAATTACCCATTTTTGGTCTGCCACAAAAATGACACCTTCTACATTCTCCATCACATTATATGGAGTGTGAGAAGGCACATTAAAGGCAGACAACCATTCCAAGAGTAGTTGAACCCAGCTTTCAATTAAGATGACTCTAGGGGTGAATTCCCATTACAAGCTTAAAACGGTTTCAAAACGGTTTCGATCCTCGCAGTCCCCATGTCAGGTTGGCTTAACACGCTTTCTGCATGTTAAATTGCCCCAAGGAGTTGTTAATGTTAACACTCATTTCAACAGGTCTCGCTCCGGTTCGTGCATTTGAAACTTTTTAAGTTTCTTACTGTGGGAACGGTAGGGTTTTAGTGGGATGAGAATGCATGTTTAAGGTTTCCCTCCCCCAATAGCTTGCTTGCAAAGATAGTGATTTTACTGTAAAAATCCACCCCTTACAGCAGCTGCTACACTGTAGCAATCTACCCACTTCACACTTGATAACAATGTTGCAATTTTGCACAATTCTGAAAGTTCTGACCTTTAGCAAGGGAAAAGAAAGGAAAGCAACTGCAGGTTCTGTTTTTAACACTGTGGATGTGGATGTGAGCAGGCAAAGGAGGCTTGAGTTGCTGCTGCTGCTGTGTGCCCTGGGCAATGGGGAGAGGAGGGGAAAGAATCACTGGCTGCCCACTGCCATTTTTCCTCCATCCAGGCAAAAGGCAGCCGCCCAGCTATCCAGCTAGGCTCCGTGAAGGGGTCCGTTATAGGTGGCACGTTCACCCCAGGAGGAAGAGGGCAGGGCAGCCCCGAAAAGCGGCTTTTAGAAAGTAGCCACTTGAGTTCCACGTACAATCCTCAGAATCCGGATCCAACACAAATAAGTTGAAAGTAATTGGATAAGGCAAATTTGCGTTTGCATCCGGTTCTATTATTTAGGTTTAGGGAAACTGTATTAAGCTTATAATAGGAATGCGGCCTAGGAAGCTGTTGGGGTGGTGGTGGTGCATGCAAACACACCACCACAGGAGTGTCCAGATGTTTAGATGCTTCACTCCTGACCAGCTGGGTTTCGTACATGATGACCTCACCAAAAAAGTAATCATATGCAAAAATAAATGAATAAAACAGTGGTACCCTTATAAATGTCTTAACATAAAAGCATCTAAACTCACCCTGGTGGAATGAGTAGCAAAACAGGCATTCCTAGATTTGGGGAAGTCTGAATGTGCCCATCCAGATCCTGTACTCTCTAAATTGCTTCATTAGCAAGCCCCTACTTCCACGGAAGTTGTGTGAGCAAATAGTTTATAGAAGATATTATTTTCATTATTCTACAGGGCTTTTAGGCAATTTCTGTATCATCCCCCTTTTTGTTTTTGTTTTCTTTTTCCTGGAGAGGCACCTACCAGCCACAAGAAACCTTCTTTCCTTTCCATAACCTTCCTAGACTGGACAGCTGCCAACTGCAGTTGTCACAGAACCTGCTTGTATGATCTAGCTGGCACGTTCCCCAACCTCAGATTCCAATCAAAGGCTTCTTAAATAGCTTCTTCCAGGTTCTTACATAGTCTACATGAAGAGATGAAGGGTGGATCTACACAGCATGATGTAGAAGCAATCCCTGAACAAATGGCCCTGGAGGAGAGGAAAAAGAGGAGTTTGCTCAAGACACAATTAAAGTGTGGCCAGCAGTCTCCCAATTTCAAAAATGTTTAGGGTGCAGTAACCATTCAAAATAAAAACCAGATTAAGTTCAGATGGTAGGTGTGATGCCTCATGTCTATTTAATGTATTTAAAGTGGAATGTTTGCAAATGTGTTTAAAAATATTTATTGTATTTAATGTTTATACTGCGAAACTATGGTAAGAACAGGTAAGCAGAGGGGTTAGACTTCCCTAATTAGCATATTAAAGGGGGGAGAGAAAGCTCACAGGCTCAGCCAATAGGCGGGAGGTATATAAGGCACCTTCTAAGAAGGAAGTTTGTTCTATGCCTGTGTTTTTCTGGGTGGGAGTCTGGGAGAAACCACTCTGCATCCTGAGGGGAAAATTGCCAAGATAGTTCCATATAGTTTAACATTTCTCTTTGAAGTGCCTGCTGGACATTTTATTTATTTATTTCACTGACTTATTTATTCATACAGTTGTTACCAATAAAGAACAAGCATTTTTGTTTGAGAAGACTTGAGCCTGAAGTGCTATTATTTATTATATGGGGGATTCCTAGAAAAAGGAACTCTGTGGTTTCAAAACTAGTGAAAGCTAGCGGGTGAAAGTGAGCCAAGGGAGGCCGATAAGGATGCTTCTTCGCTAGGGGGTTTACTTGCTGAGGCAAGGGAAAGTGGTGTGCTCTTTGGCGCAGGGCTGAAGACTGGCCTGGGTGATGCAACTTTCAAGGGAAGCCATTATTTATGAAAGTATATTTTTAAAAGCTCCGAGCAGTGCAGTTAAGTAGGAGAGAGATCTGCTTGGGCTGAAGGCGTGCCACAATAGGGAACTTGCTTCTCTAAACCAGCTGTGTCTATGCCGAAATGAATACAGAAACGGTCTTGAGTGTATTCACCCTCACTCCTTACATATTAATAATATCTTGGAAATATACATTTTAGTAACTACTTTAAATGAAAATTGTTAATGATTTCCATGCTCATATTATATTTGGTTGAATATATATGGTCTGTGGCACTTTCTGCATTTATCTGTGCAATTCTGGATTTATAGATCCAGATCAGGCAGGGTCTGGTCCTGATCTGTTCTGCACAGCCTGTGCTGGCCCTGAACCTCATGCAAACTTTGAAGCCTCAGAGCCCCAGGGCACACTGCAATGAGTCCCCCATGTCTCTAGTATGCCAGTAGACCTCATTTCAAACCAGAAGTGAACTAGGAGGCATTATGCACTATCACGTACAGATGGAGTGTACTAGCAGTAGCTAGTGGGAGCAGGGCCTCTCTTTTCCACACCAAAGAGGAAAGAGGACCCAAAGTTATTGGGTTCCTTTCTAATTTTCTATTTTATTTCAGCTAATTCACTGCCTTGAGCTTTCTTTACACTCATCCTCCTTGTGAAATAGCAACAGAAGCAACTGCTTTGGGAATCATACGCCTTACCCCAGTGACATGTGTCTCATGATATCAGCCCTGTGCTGATACTTCTGAGGAATGACTGGGGGATTTTCATTTCAGGCCAAGCACTCCCTCGTTCATCCTGCAATGTACCACTTTGCTTTATGGTTTCAGATAACATCAATGGAAAGCAATCTGAAAACAATAGAGGAGGAGAATAAGCTTATAGAGCAGAACAACGAAAGCCTATTAAAGGAGCTGGCTGGACTCAGCCAAGCTCTCATCTCCAGTCTTGCAGACATTCAGCTTCCACAAATGGTACGTATGGGAATTCTGGTGGTTTCTCTGGGATCAAGACTGCATGATGATGTGCAGTAATTCCATGCCATCTTGTCAGGTCAGATACACCCCCACCCCCAACTTGACTGGTTTTGTTCAGGATGAGAGGCATGATGAGAAGTAAAAACATTACAAATCACAATTTAAGGCAGCATTTCATAGACTGGTTTTCTGGTGACATTGGTTGCCACTTAAATGTGGAGCTTTGCCTTCTTGTATGTGCATCTCTTGTTTTTATTTAGTTATTTATTTATTTGGTTAAGTTGTCATACTTTAATTTTGACACCTGTCAAGAGTTGTGGAAATAAATGCCAGTAGAAATGAGTTTTTGGACTAGACTTTTGCTTGCTGAGATTTAAAAAGAGACACTAAGTCATAGTATGGATCCTCTTAGGAATGCTATACATATATTTAGAGGTGTCCTAGATATTTGTATGGGATCTTTGTAATAAAGTTTTAAAGCACTCATGGGAACTGGTGGGCTGAAACTGAAAGGTGAGGAAGAGACATGCACAGTTATTACTTTATGCAATTTCATTACCCATTGATAAAGACATAGATGCAGCATAATAAGTAAGTTAGTCATCAAGTGTAGAGGCACTTGAATGGCTGTGTACAAACAACATTTAGGATGCCTCCAGATGTGGCTACAACAATTCTCCCAGGACTCTATTGGGAATACCAGACATAATTTTGGCAGTCCCAATATAGTACAGGGATAGTGAGGAGATGTCTCATAATATCGCTATTACGGGAAATCTGGCAATGATATTGGGTTTCCAGTAACAGTGATGCTTACCTGCATATCTCCCGGTTCATTTCACTATGATTCCACTTGTAGCTATCCAGAAGTCAGCTGAGCATGCAAAAAACATGGGTGAGTGCTTGGCTGACTTCCAGGTTGCTGCAAGTGGATTATAGTGAAGTGAAGCAACAAACATACAGGTAAATCCCTGATACACAAAAGTGCCTTGACAATGGTAGCACCAAGCAGTTGATGAGAATGGGGAAAATTAGGTGAAGAAGGGATTCATCATGACAAATCTTAACCCAATATGCAGTGCTATTTAATAAGTGCTAGAGCAAAATCTATTTTTGTGCGCACAGTTATTGCGTCCCTTTCTAATTTTCTGAAGAATAGTTAGAAAGGATGGTCAGGGAGCCATGAATGCATGGTCACTATAACATTATATGTTTTGCCAGGATCCAGAGCCAAGAGAGTTTAAAACAATCATTTCCTAAGCATCAGACATATAATCTAGCTTTTTTGAAGTGTGATGTGTATTCAGGAGTACAATGTTTAGGAGGGAGGAGTTTAAGACAGATCCAGTAGTCCTGTCCAGGAACTTGCTATACTCAAATCTGTTTTCTACAACCCTGCGGCAGTGGGTCACTATGGTGTGATTGTTGACTGCTCAAGATTATTTTAAAAGAGATGGCCTGTATCTTAAAAACATACTTTCAAATATCACGGATGATCTTACTGGGCCTTAAAATCTGCCAACCAAGGTTGTGTTCACACATAACCAAATAAGCATTTTAAAGGTACCTAAGAGAAGGCAGGATGTGGCCCTTGTGCTTTCACCCCCTCTCTAATCCACTTTTGTTGCCTAGAATGTTCATGAGAGGGAGAGGCTCTAGTCCCTGGGGCTCTGAGTCCTCTAAACAGTCTTGACATATCTATGGTGGTGGGGTTTTTTTAACTGTTTGTGATCACAATTTTATTTAAAATAAAGTACCACATATGCAAAGGACAACAAAATAATTTTTGGAGAGTGTAATTTCTGTGTGGCGTATCCATTTAGTTCATATGGGGTTCTAGTCCCTTTTGACTGTTTTCTGTTTTTAGTCTTGCTTGCTGGGATCCCTAACAAAACAAGAATGGGGAGATGGTGATCTGATGCTGTTGTACTACAGATCCCATTTGACTGTTGCCATTGCTGGCTGATTCTACTGAGGAGTTACACAAAACCAGATTAACTACAGGTTCCCTGTATGAGCCTTATAACCTTTCTGCACTTTTCTAGGCCAGTAAGTCTGGGCCAGTAAGGCATGTTAGTCCAGAACATGGCACAGCCTTGTTTGAAACAGCACCATCCAGGGAAGCCCCCACACTGGCTCTGAAGCTCTGAGGGCTCCAAAGGGCCAGAAACAAATGTTCCTAGTCTTGGAGTCACTGGGGAACCCACTTCAGCTGTGCACTTTAGTGCCTCACCAAAATGGGTCTTCTAGTAGTCAGACTAGGCAGCACTGGTCTGCCAGTAAATCCAGATCAAAGGCCCTGGATTTCAGATTTCAAGAACATTTCAGATTTGCAGTAACATGCATACCAATGAGATCCTGAAGAGGACCAAGAGGGCTCCTATTGCAGAATAAAGGTAAGTGCAGATAGGCCCTTAGACACTACTTTTCCCAGGACTATTCTTCCTCACAGAGTAAAAACATGCTACTCGCAATGTAAGTCCCAAAAAAATCAATACATGCTGTGAGCGTGATCTTTAACCTCCCTTCCTTGCTCTTCTGGAGTGCTTCTGTGCTCTCTGCTTACTCTGATACTTGATTACAGTGTAATATTTGTTCTTCTTCTTGTTTAGGGACCAATCAGTGAGCAGAATTTTGAAGCATATGTAAATACACTCACAGATATGTATAGCAATCTGGAACGAGAGTATTCCCCGGACTGCAAGGCTCTGCTTGAAAGCATCAAACAGGCAGTGAAGGGCATCCACGTGTAGGATGACAAAGCTGCTGGGCAACAGGAGTTACTTAGCAACAGCAAACTCCGGATGGATCCATGAAAGACACCCAGACTGCTTAGGACTATTGGTTGCTGCGCTGCATTTACAATTACAACATTGCACTATGTTTTTTTTTCCTTTCCAGCTGACATAAAAAGGACAGAAAACTCAACAGACTATTGTATTAACAGCAATGATTCAGATAATTGAATATATTTATTTCTGACAAATCCTTTTTGTTGTCATTGTTTTGCACTCTTTTCATTTTGTAAAGTGAATGTAAAAAGTGTG
Organism: Aspidoscelis tigris stejnegeri; assembly: GCA_023333525.1. NCBI lineage: Eukaryota > Metazoa > Chordata > Lepidosauria > Squamata > Teiidae > Aspidoscelis > Aspidoscelis tigris. Next base: position 47,355,833 of record JALMGA010000004.1, read on the forward strand.
TGTAACTATTTTTTTACATTTTTTAATTTATTTTCAATCAAAGAGGTGCGTGTGTGTGAGAGAGAAAGTGTGTGAGTCTGAGGAAGTATGTGGGTGTTTTTTTTAATCTCTTAACAGCATTTCTGCAGCCTGCCATATTTTTACAAATGTGTTTGTTAATTTATTTTCCAATGGGATTTTAAAATAGCCTGAAAGTTATACTGTAAATTAATCAATTTTGCTGGGTTTGTACAGGATGGGGAGAAAAAAAATATGAAAGAAACAAATTATCAGAACTGATCCTAGATTTATTTACACCAATTGTTGTAGTTTCTTTTTAAATATGACAGCTTTATTTTAACATTTTTTTCTTTTTTTAAATAAAGGTTTGCAATACTGTATTATAAAAGGTGGGAAACCAGAAATGCAAAGTTGAATGATGCCCTCTGCTGGAGGAACACAATTTCTTCAAGCTCAGCATGCTATAAGCATTTAAGGGTGGGTTTTTAAAAAAGCAATAATGAAATATAGCAATCAGAAAAGCACTGGAGTTGACTGTCTATTATCCTGCAAAAAAATGATCATTTGAAGACATATTGATTAGAGCATGGTTCCCCCTTTATCCCACAGTCATACATGGGGGGGGGGTAGAGTGGAACAATACTTGTTCGTCACTTTTAATGTCATAGGCTGAGTGACCTGTTGCATTTTCCCAAAAAATCCCGTAAAAAATATTGGCCAATTTGCCACTATCAGTATAATTTTATATTGGAAACAACACAGCTCGAGCTGGTAATTTTGTACATGTAAAGCCAATAATTTCTTCTCTGATATGATATGCCGTTGCTCATGAGTTTCACGCAGGGAAGTAAGCCCTACTGCTGTGAACTGCACTTGTACTGCAACTTGTGATGACTGGATCTCTGAAGTGTAGCAGCAGATGTAGTTTGCCCCCCCCCCCATTGATATAGCTGCTACAGATCTGAGCAATTTTTCTCAACCCCTTTCCCTCTAGTTTGGTAGGTCATAATGTCCAGCAAGTCTCACTTGAAACACATAGAGTTGCCTTATATCAGATTTAACCACGTATCCACATAGATTGTTATTGCCTATGTAAGAGTAACTAATCTTTATTTTACCACATACTGATGTGATGACAAGAGTGGAGTCAGGTTGAATCGCCATCAAGATACAGGCTTGCTAGAAGCTCTTTGTCCCCTTTAGAATGCTTCCAAAAAGAAACAGCTGGCATCCTTAGCCTTGAGGACAATGGCAACATCCATATAATCCCTTTGGACATTTCAGATGTATGCACCATCATATGTCAGGGAGGGTCATGGCTTCTCATGGCATCCGGTGGCTACATGGCCCGGAGGATCATTTAACAGCAGTTTCTACATGGGCCAGGTTGGGCCCAGGTTCCTGCTGCTGCAGTGTAGACAGGTGGTAGTGGCAGAAACAGCCCATGGCCCATTCTGGCCCAGTCCAGCTGCCATGCAAACATTCACTAGCCTGTGCTGCCCAAAACATTCCTGGAACATCCTAGAATAGGGGTGTGCATGAATGCAATTTTTGGGATTCGATTTGATTTGAATATCCAAAACTTCAATTCAAATCAAATCTTTAAAATTTTAATTTACTCAACTCCGATTCGAATTAAGCAAATTTGAATCTATTCGTTTGAATTTTTGACTCGAATTTGCACTTACGAATGTCGACAACATACGTAAGTGCCCTATGCATCGTTATGCATCCTGTAAGCACCCGTACATGCCCATATGCATCCTGTAGTTATTTTGTCTCATACAGTTCTGTACAAATGCATATGGATGCGGGAAAGATGTGTATGTGCAAGTACACATCATGTACAAACCCGTACACATACGAATGTCTGAATAATTCAAAAGAATAGATCCAAAATTTGAAATTTGTTTGAATGTTTAAATTCAAATTCATGGACATTCGATTCAAATTCAGATGTCAAAATCTAGATGAATTTGATCAGATTTTGAATGCCTTCGAATATTCATGCACATCCCTATTCTAGAATACTTTTTCCAGGCCAGATGAAATCTCCACAGCATGCACCTAAGACACACATGTGGAAATTGCCAATCTCAGGCTGATTCAAATGTGGGGATAGCTTCCCCTCCTCTATATTTACTGGCAGTTTTTCAGACAAGTTTCATTTCTAACTACACCCAGAGATGCCAGAAAATGAAATCTTGTGTGTGTAAATCAAGTGCTGTTCATCTCTGTTCCCTGTGTGTTTTAATATGCATCTGTGCAGTATGCCCAGAATTGTCCCATTTTTGCATTAGAGATGCATCTGCATTGCAGTTCTTTGTGGCTTTGGACCTGGTTCTTTCCTGTGTAGGGAGCTGCATTTTCAGTTAGCCCAAGATGTAGCTTCCACTGCGCATGGCTGATGATTTTTGTCAGGATGCAATAGACAAAGGGGGAGGCAGAACCACTACAGCTAGCTATTTGGCCTGGGTTTGGCTGGCCAGTGTCCTTGGTGTTTTATTATTGCAACTGTGCATGCTTTTGATTCAGTCTGTGCTGTATTGGCGAGGGTGTCCAGTTTTCTTTGCCAGAGGCTCATTCCACTCTGCTCCTGAGTAAGCCTTTATTGCATTTATTACCATCCCATAAGTGTCTTCAAGGCCTTAAGCACCCATTCAGAAAAGCTCACCTGCCTATGGGTGTTTTTCCACTGTCACTAGAAGTACCCATTAATGGGTACTTAATGGGTACTTTTAGTAACAGTGGGAAAACATCCTATGTTTCCCCAAAGCAAGCAGACAGAAACCATACATGTCCCAAATGAATCTCCTGATAGTACCTATTAGTTTTCATTTTAACAGCAGCTATAAGCAGATGTCCAATGTCTATTTCAGGGATTAAGAAGTAATAAACCTTTTTGTTGTTGTTGCTTTTGAAGAAAATAATTTCAACATTGATTTAAAAGGAGGTAAAAACAACCAGCTGAACTGCCTTTTTTGTATGCACACATGTATCATGTGCATATGTGCCTCACTGTAAAATGTACACATGAATCTAGCGTGCAATTATTATTATGATTAATTATTATTTCTGTACTACAATGGAAGTTTTTAGTTTTATTTGCCGACTTGATATCTCAGTTGGATATGATGGCATTCACTCATGCAATGATATTATAGTGATCCTATCCAAGAGTGCTTCTCCAAGATCATTTGACTTTCATACACTGTGGTTGCTGTTCTACATTAGTTGGAGGCTTGCTGTCCATGTGGGGGTTGATTTGGCCCCCAGAACTTAGTTTAGACAAAAGAGATGTATGTTCTTAGAAACTGTGCTTATTTTTTAAAGAAGACAATTTGACAAAAACTACAGTATGTGCTAATATATATATATTTAAAAAATAGACACCAAATTGCTATTAAATTATTCTATTTGGTTTTTCCTTTGTCCTTTACTTTTAAAAAGACATTTGCTATAATCACATACAAAAGTGAGTTCACTCATGGCAGAAAAAAAGTTAATTTACTAAATATTTTTTGAAGAATTGTTATATATTTTATTTAAGTTAAACTAAACAAGATCTCACTGATCTATCTATTTATTACAATGATTTACTACAGCTTCAGATTACTTTATCTGTGTTTGGATTGTTTGCTCAGGATGTATTTCCATATTTATTTGCCTTCTTTGTATTTGATGTTTTGTAACGTGCATTGTGATGGCAACCCCTTACCATCTTCCTTTTTTATTCCTTTTTCTCTCTTGAGTTAATTTGCATTGAAATGTTATCCTGTAAATTAGACTTTTTGTAAAATGCAATGATGTAAGGACTTCTGTTTTGTTCTGTTCTTTTTGTTAAAATTTTCAAGTAGTTTGTATACTGTTTCTTCATATAATTAATATTTCTTACATCAAGACAACAAAACTGTGTTCTGTGCTGTACATTTGGTGTATGGTAGGAAATAAAATTGATACTGAAACAGGTTGTGACAACTTCTGTAGCTTCAAGAATCAGATTCCAATCCAACCTACAAACTCTCTTGTCAGTAAAACCTTTTGAAATCTCTGGGTTACTGTTTCAGTTTGTAGGAATTAAATGTGACAGGTGCATGAAAATCATAACGAAGACAAGAAAAAAGGCAAGATAATTGCTTCAAAGTTTACTGCTATGCCATGTTAGACAGCAGTACCTCCCATTGGGACCTGCAATGTGGTGGGCGAGGGGCAAGGCATTAGGGGAAGGTTTCTCTGCAGCCAACAGAAGGCCTAAAAAACTCTTGAGTCCATTCATATTTACCTGTCAGGAGCAGTTCTAGCCACTCCTAGGGAGGCCTATCCATGTGCCAGGCCATTGTCACAGCTCTGGAATGTCCCATAGCTCACTATCACTGCCCTGAGGCATTTCCGCACTGCATCGCGTTCCAAACGGAACGCGTTCAGGCGGAAAGCTTAAGACAGCTCCGGGCGCTTTCCCCGTTCACACACAGACGCGCCAGAACGCGTGTAAACGCGTTCCGGAGCGTCTGTGTGCGAAAGGGGAAAGCGCCGGGAGCTGTCTTAGCCGGCAAACGCCGGCAAGGGGCGCGGAGACAGCCGCGGAGGCAGATCGACAATCAGCTGTTTGACGCTTCTCCTCCCGAACGGCTGCGGGCGGCTCGTCCGCGTTGGAACGCATGTAGAGCACTTTAAAGTGCTCTACATTTCGAACGCGGAAAAGACAGCTGCGGACACGTCGGAACGCAAGCCGTGCGCGGGCAATGCGGATGACGTGTCCGCAGCTGTCTTTTCCGCGTTCCGTTCAGCCCCGTGCGAAAACGTCTCTGGTCTTAACTAGCTCTAGACAAATAACTTGTCCACTGATTGACCAGGAGTATCTAGTGAGCTCCCAGTCAGCAACATTCACACCCTCTTCTGAGCAGGTAATGCGGTGTGGCTGCAGTTATGCAGCTGCACACCCCAGGCTGTTTCACAGCTTTACTGAGAGCATCTAGTACACTCCTGAGAAGCTCTCAGATACAGTGTTCATACTACTTCCCCGTGTAAGCACTGCATGGGAGTAGGATGCAGCAGCCATGGCTGCACAGTCATGTGCCATGTTGTGATCACCATAGCAACACCCCAACGTTCACTGGAAGTTGCTGTGGCTGTTGCTATGATGATGTGCATGGTCCAGGATAGACTGTCTTCACTGCAATGTCCTGTAGGTATCCCACTGAAGCTAAGTGCAAAAAGGCTCACTGTGGCCTTGTTATTTTAGGGCCTTTTTTCCACTAGGGCTTAGAATCCTTCTAAGACCCCATTAGGAACCCAATTGGTAACTGATTAGTACCATTCGGGAAGGCCCTGTCCCCACCTGGACCCCATTGAAGGCCCCATCTGCAAAGCCCTGTCCCCATGAGGACAGGGGAATTCCAGATTTAAGGAGTCCTTCAGGCCATTAAATCTGGATTTTGTGTGGATCTGATTAAAGTTGTCCACAATGGGGTCTTCAGGCATCTTCAAGATCTGGATTTCCAGGTCTTGAAGATCTGGATCTTTGACTGTGCATGGAAAAAGGGGGTTAAAGCAATATCTAGTTAAGACTACAAAAATGCTTTTTATTTTTGTGTATTAAAGCTTGAGTGATTACTTTCCTTGAGCTCAAATTATATATCCATAAAACCAAATTTCTTTTTAATTGTTTTTCTCCAAAAATGAGAACCCTTATACACCTGATTGCCTCATAGCATCACCATCACCACTGCTTGTGATTTGCAGATGGGGAATAACCTGGACATAGATGGCACATCCACTATTGTCTATGCAGATTTAGATTATTGTAATGCACTCTACCTTTGTACCTGGTCTAAAAGGTGCATTTAGTGCAAAACGCAGCAGCCGGGGTTTGAGTGGGGCAATTTGCCATATCACATCTGCATTTAAGAAGAAAAGTTGGCTTTTATACACCCCTTTTCTCACCCATTTAAGGATACTCAAAGTGGCTGGCAAAGCTTTCTGTTCTTTTTCCCCACATCAGAACAACCTGTGAAGTAGGAGGGCTTTGACAGCTCAGAAAAGAGCTAAGACTCGCCCAAGGTCAGCCAGCTGACTTCATGGAGCAGTGTGGATTCAAAACAGGTATTCCCAGGTAAGAGTCTGGCTCCCTAACCACTAGACCAAACTGGCTCACCTGTGTTGGTCCCCAGTTGGACATCTGGCCAAGTTTCAAGGTTTTATCTTTAGCATGCAAGGCCATTACCAACATGGGACCAACTTACTTGACAGTATAGACCTGAGAAATCATTAAGAAGTGACCTATGACTACCCACAGTAGTCTTCTGTGTGGTGGTATCCAGCCTCTGGAATTGTCTTCCCTCTATTCGTAGGACATCCACACTTCTGTTTTAGGTTTCAATTGAATACTTGCCTTTTTACCCAGGCTTTCACTGACAGAATGTCTTATTGTTTCATCCATCTTTGATTTTAATCATATTTTCACGTAGCTATGAGATTTTATTTTAATGAGAAGTGGCATGTAAATATTTTAAATAAGATTTTCCAATTCTGCTTTCAATATTCTAATGGTGATATTGGGGAAAAAGCAGTGTCCAGAAACAAATCAACACAGGAACCAGTAGCAGCCAAGAGCAGAGTGGCAGTAAACTGACCTGACAGAAAAAGCAAAAAAGGAGAAAGATTCCACTTTCTATTTTCCTATTTTGTATTTGGCTCCTCTACATTTGATTCTGTTCTCTACTGACTCCTGCAGTTTGCCTAAGCTCATGTTTCTTACTTGAGTATGTTATCTATCCATCTCTTCCTCTGTTGTCCTCTTCTCCCTATGCATTCCATCTTTCCCAGCATCAGACTTTTTTCCAATGAATCTTCTCATTATGCGGACAAAGTGAGCTCCAGCTTCAATATTGATCCTTCCAATGAACAATCAGGGTTGATTTCCTTTAGTATTGACTCTCCTTGCAGTCCAAGAAACTCTCAAAGGTCTTCTCCAGAAGTGTCCTCCAACACAATTTAAAAGCATTAATTCTACAGCCTACAGCCATTCTTACTGTCTGACTCTCAAAACCATACCTTACTACTGAGAAGCCCATAGCTTTGCCTACTTTTTTATAGATTGTCCAAGCTTTTCATAGCTTTCTTTCCAAGGAACTGGTGTCTTTTAATTTCATGGCTTCAGTGATCTTTGAGCCCAAGAAAATAAAATTTGAGACTACTGTTTCTTTCTTCCTGTATCTGCCAGGAAGTGATGGGATCAAATACCATGATCTTAGATTTTTCAGTTTGAGCTTCAGCTTTTGCACTCTCTTCTTTCATTCTCACCAAGCTTCTTAATTCTTCTTCAGTATTTCATAGGTGACAATTATGTGCAGTACCTGGTGGTTTGTGGTAAAAATGTACTAGAAATATCTGTACAATAAGTGAAATAAAGAGTTTCTCAAGACATTTTTTACCATGTTTAAAATAAATGATTTGCCACATGGTCTTCCATCCCATACGATTCTTTCTCCAAATGTTACCAGAGAAAATGAAGAATCCATTTCAGTGATGGCTCATGTATCAGGCAAAGGGGTGGGGGGAGTTTCCAACTACAAGCTTCTATCTGATCTATGAGAATTATATTTTGATCTGTTGTGAATAAAAGTGTGGGGAAATAAAAGGAAGCGCATCCCTTCTGTACATGTTCCACAGATTGCCAATCAAGTCACAATATCACTCCAAGGCTGCATCCCCAAACAACTTATTTGCCTCTCTAGTTTCCCTCTACCGTCACCCTATTCAAGCGGACTTTAAAAATGCTGTGCAATTCCGGAATAAGCGTCCGCATGAGGCTCAGCAAAACGTGCGTTTAAAATGCACCTTCCATCCCCACGGAAGCGTGTTTTCTTTGCTTGCATCTTTTTCTCCCCGCCCCCTCTCTTGTTGATAGGGTGCCGGCAGGAATGGGGAGGGACTGCGCTCTGCGCGGCCACAACCAGGAAGAAACCCCCAACAAGTTCAAAGGAAAAATAGCCATCAGTTCTCTGTTCATCTCCCAGATCTCCGCCCCCTGAAATGGCTTCCCGTGCCGGCAAAGGCAGCGGCTGCAGCCATCGACCACACGATCGTTCGCTCATTCACTCTCAACACTTTCACAGATCACTGTCAAAATCCACCTGGTAAAGCAGCGGTGACTGTAGCAATCCACCACTTCACACCTGATAACAATTGCAACAATGTTGCAATTCCACACTATTCTGGCTTTTTGAAAGTTCTGGCTTTAGAAAGAGAATGGAAGGGAAGCTGCTACACTTCTGGGAGATGTGTGAATGTTTTATGGCTGTGTGTGCAGGCACAGCAATCCCCGCCCCTTTTGCCATGGAGCATCCCCATGGTAAATGCTGCCAGGAAAACCCGCAACTTTCAAAAAGAGCACTGGAACTCTTCTTTAAAGTGCATGTTTTTGTTGCAGATTTTCCTCCTCTTGTAGCGCTGGAAGCTCGTTGGGGCATTGGGGCTCTCAGAGGCAAAATAAGATTTTTAGAGGGCTTTAAATTGCTTGGGGACAGGGCCCAATGTTGTTTAAATCAGTCCTTTTCCAAATGTTACTGGACCAGACAAACGTGGATCTTGTGTAGCTGATTGTTCTTAGAATTCTCAGCCACGTGACTATGGAATAGGCATATGCAGTAGCCTATTTTGGAACTTCAGTTTCAGTTGAGCTGAACTGCTCCCGGCTCTGCCTTTTATTTATTTACTTATTTACTTATTTACTTATTTATTTGTATTTCTATCCCACCCTATACCCAAAGGTCTCAGGGCAGGTTACAATGCCCTCAGGCTTAAAATCTAAAGAAACCAAATCTTTAATCCAAATCTTGAACTGTCAGAATGGATTCTATGAACAGGTCTGGCAGTTCACAAACTGATGGGTGAACGTCTCCATCCCCTTTCTGCTAACCTCCTTCTCCACATTCCCAGCCTGCTATAGCCCAAGTGAATGCTTGATGACCCACACTGATCATACTGTCCCCTTCCCTATCACATCCCTAGACTATTGTGACCTAACCCAATCAGACTACAGATACTCTACTGCATTCCAAGAATTTTACAGCCAGGCCCCTTCCAGATTAGTGGATTAAATATGCAGTATTAACAAAATTGCAGCTTACCTGCTGCAAAGTGGCAGTCCCGCATCCAGACTGCAGCAGCCCCCCATAGCTTCCTGCTCAGGGAGCTGCGAGACTTTGGTGTGGCACGTGCAGTCACATCACGTGAGATGGGGTAGCCAATGGGAGCTGAGCTGCATTCTCAGCTCTTGTTGGCTGTTCTCACCATCCTGTCCGGAATGGTGGAACACTTCGAATTAACTTAATGCTGTGCGGCTAGTGCTGCTATATCAGTATTAAGTAAATTCGCAGTCATGTTGCTATAAAGTGATGCCACTGCAAAGTATCAGCTGTCATGTGTGACAGCTCAATCTTGGCTGCACTTTCTAATGTGCAGCATCAAGAATTCTGGACGCAGCCCCAGTCAAAACACATATATTATACGAATGAAGAAAGGTAATATATAACTCTTTAGGTCTTGCAGATATAGCTAAAGCAAACAATACCTAAGCATGTCTGTGGCACTTCAGCCTACTCCTCCTTTCTTCATTCCCTGCAGAGTAACATGAGTTGGAAGTAAGCTGCTAAGTGCCCCAGTCAAGTGCTAGTTCCCATGGGGCTTTATCCTAAAAATACCCTCACTGGCGTCCTGCTTTATATGCCTAACGTAAAGGCTCCCTTAAAGCAGTAGACTGACTCTCGTGTAAAGCAAAATACTTGAAGTTTATGGTTACAGTAAAATAAAATAAGGAAGCTTAAAGTTAAGCTTTAAAGTCTTTAGGTTCCTTGTTAAATCACCCCAAAGCATTGTAAATGTTAATCCTCATTTCAACAGGTCTCACCCTGGTTCGTGCACTTGAAACGTTTTACATTTTTTACTGTGGGAACCCTTCCATGTTAAGGGATGAGAGTTTCCCTCCCCCAATAGCTTGCTTCCAAAGCAAGCTGTAAAATCCACCCCTTAAAGCTACACTGTAGCGATGGAACCACTTCACACCTGATAACGATCTTGCAATTGAAAGTGCTGACCTTCTAAAAAGAGAAAAGAAACAAAAGCAGCTGCCGGGGAGATGTGTGAATGTTTATTACTGCTGCTGCTGCATGCCCTGAGCAAGGAGGAGAGGAGGGGAAAGAATTGCTGGCTGCTCGCTGCTGTTTTTCCTCCATCCAGGCAAGCAGCAGCCATCCAGCCAGGCTCCGTGAAGGGGTGTGTTATGGGTGGTGCATTCACGCCAGGAGGAAGAGGACAGGGCAGCCCAGAAAAGCGGTTTTTAAAAAGTAGCCACTGGAGTCCCCCCTTGAGTCACGTACGTCCTCAGAATCCAGATTGAACGCGATTCTGGCTGAAAGTAATGGGATCGGGCAAATTCGCGTTTGCATCCGGTTCTGTTATTTCGATTTAGGGAAACTGGATTAAGCTTTTAATGGGGATGCGGCCAAAGAGTCCACAGCCCCTTTTCCTCGGGCCTTTCCCTCTCTGCTCTGAGAGGAGAGTTTCAACTTAAACACACTCAGAGTCTGGTAGTAGTTCTTTCTTTCCCTGCGTTGGCTCTTCTCCCCACTGGCACCGAGCGAAGAGGCCCACGCACACACACTTGGAGCAGCACTCCCTGATCCCCCTCTAAACCCTGGCGAGAAACAAGAGAGACCATGAGCTACCTCATCTGACTGCTTAAATAGTCCGTGATTCGGTAGCTGCGATTGGTCCCTTCTTGGCAGGCTGGTGTGGCTTCTGCTGGTGCTCTCCCCTCCTGTCAATCACGGGTCTCCAAAAGCCCACCAAGCTGCTGCTCTGCTGCCCAGCCTTGGTGCGATCGCCACAATTCCCATAACAGTTTCCACTTTCACACACAGCCAGCAGTATGGAGATGACACGGTGTGAGTTACTGAGAAAGAAAAATCTGAGAGGTGTGTAAACAGTGTATGTCTTAAGCTTCATTAGAGCCAGGATCATTATTCATGAAATGGTGAATTAAAAAAAAAAGTCTTAGGGATTTTCTGTGTATGAAATCATAAAAAAGAAAGAAAGCCCAACTTCATAACTGCATCTATTTAATAAAATGTTAAGCCGGGGGTAGTGGGTGTAATCAATTGATGTGACATGAAACAAAGTAAAATTCCTACACATTTGCTTTTTTCATTTCTGATAAAAATTTGTATTTAAAGCCTGTTAAAACAGATTATGCATCAATCAGTTAATAGGTGTTCTCCCTGACTGAAGAAGAGGGAATGTTATACTCTGAGTACATACTTGAGTACGCATGCAATGTAAGAGAACAGCATTAGAAAGTAAATTTTAATACATTATTTGAATAAATGCCACGCAGTAAGGACTGTATTTCTGAGAAAAGTCATCAGTTGAGTTACAAATTGTTATTTTGCACAGAATAAACTACATACACAGAGATATATGTACAATTTGTTTGTTTGTTTTCCAAAACCTGCCCAGACCAAAGAAAAATTCCTTTAAAATATGTTGTTATGAATATCTATGTACCACTGCCCTCTGCTGGAATTTAAGTAGCATTATTGAAATGATTTTAAAATGAGTAACTTCAGTTGACATAAGCTACATCTACATCTAAAGAAGAGCTTTAGGTTCCAACTACACTTAAAAAATTTTTCTGCCTTCAGTCAGGCGGCTATGCAATTGGAATACATTAATTTGCAATCGAAGAGTGCCTGCTCTACATTTCCACCTGCAAAATCTGGCTCTTTTGTCATAGCACTCAGGAGGCATTTCCCCTTTATAAACGTGTAACATATCATCAGTGTGTTTCTAGGAAATAGTAAGAACTAGGGACTAGTGTATACTTTGTGATGTCAAGGTGGTGAATACCCTAAATGCACTGTGTGAAGCTAGATCCTTAGGCTGTAACAACACCATAACATTTCAGAACAACAAGCAGTGAATGTCCCTCTAAGATCTAGTCCATGAGAGCACTTATGTAATATCTGCTGTGGCCAGATAAATAATACCTGCAAATGCTACAGATTCATTTGAACTGGACTGAATCCAACATTCACCCAGATACCATGGAAGAGTGAAGCATCTTTGTGTATGGACATATGTAGGCTTTCACGGCCGGATTCAATCTCATTTGTAGCAGTTTTGGGGATGTTATACAGAAGAAACTTGTAACATGGCATAACAGCCCCAAAACTGCTACAAATGAGATTCTTGTGTATGTTTTTCCTTTTCAGGGGGGAGACAGAAACCAATGCCATGCTCTCAAATGAAACTAGAAGGTTGGACTGGATCATTATACAAGCCTTTTTCTCTACAGTTCCACTTATAACTAGCCCAAGATGAAGATAAAGCACACAGAGAGCATGCCTTGTGTAACACCCTTAATCATTCATGTATTTGTGTACTCTTCCATAGTTAATGAACAGGCTCACATTTTCTTCCTTCCTGCTCCTTTTCTTGTTTGATCAGTTTGTTGCGCTTTTGTGCATCTAATCCATCTGTCACTCAACTACAGCTATAATTCACCTATTACAGATTTCTAGCTATTTCATTCAAGCTGTTGACAAGTTATTCACAAATTGGTCCTTCTCAGCCTGTCACAGCCATGAGTGCTTTTCTGTGAATTCTTCTGCGTACATGCTGTAACGGACAGAATCTGAATTAAACAGCTTCATTTAAAACAACTTAAAACAGTCACTTCTGGAGGATACATTCTGTTATACCTGTACTAAAATACTTGTAATGTTAAAAAGTGCTAGGCTGCGTTTTGACTGGTGTTTCAGTCTGGCCTGAATTTGGCTCCAGTCCTTGGCATCCCAACACTTTTGAAGGTATTCCCCATGTCCAAAAATCTGGGTAATCCCTTTTGGATTATAACAGGACTTGCTGCGGAATCCTGGAATAACCTGTATATTTCTTAATGGGAATGCCACCACCATGCTGATCTCCACCATCACCACCCGCCATTTGCCTTCCCCTGCCCCATTCCTCCATCTTTCATCTTCTCTCACTGCCATTTGCCTCCTCCCCAACCCACTCCTCCACCTGTTATCATCTCCTGCCGCTATTTGCCTCCCCTCTGCCTCGTTCTTCTGTCTGTTGTCGTTTCTCGACACTGTTTGCCTCCCCCCGCCCCATTCCTCTATTTGCTGGAGAATGGTGGGGAAGGCAAATAGCAGGATGACAATGAAAGGCGGAAGAATGGGGCAGGGTGGAGGCAAACAGTGGTGGGAGATGACAGATGGAGGAACAGGGCAGGGAAGGTAAACACAGGTGATAGTGAAAACTGGTGTGTCTGTCATCACCTCCCTTCTGCAGTGGAGAGTGACACCGCCACCACTTTCCTGCTGACCCAGTGCAGTCAGGACAACTACGAAGAGTCCTTTGTGCTGGTCAAAAAATCTGGATTAAAACCCAGACCTTTTTGATCAGTTGGAACGAGGCCCTATTGTTGCCTTCACATTATATGACTGTGTTTGCATGGCATCTCCAGCAAATCATCTTGAGGAGGGATCACTGTTGGCAGAGCTTGACTATTGGGAGAAGCTTATAACAGCCATTTTCTGAATCAACTTTTTGGCAGTGGACTGTGGCATTCAGACCACAGTAGCAAAATGGCTGCTATAATTGGAATCAACAGGGCAAGGACTATCAGAATGAGAACTGTTTACTTCATAAACCTTATCACACTTGGACTCAGGCTGCATAAATTATTTTGCAGACAGCACAATGGCTATCTTGTTTTCCAAACTATCTGGGATCGTTTGAGCTACAATGACTGATCACGTGGAATGCTTTTGCAAATCAATAGCAAGTTTAACTAGCAAACTGTTTCAGACTTTGGGGGCTCTTTCCGAATTAGACTGTGAATGGACCAATGTTGCACAAATCTGGCAAACATTTAGGGGACTTTTTGCCTACATTATTTTGGAATGAGTATTACAAGTGCAGAAAAAGCAATGCATTTGTGGATTGCAGGTCTGTTCAAATGCCTACAAGTGTACACAGGAAAAAGACATGAAACAGCTATATTTCATTCAGCTGATGTCTGGTTACCCTCTATGTCTAATCATGATAATGAATGGTGTCTTTTCAATCAGGCTGTCTAAACCCATTCAGATTCCTTGTATGGTTAAACTTTTTGCTCATCCATACTTTGGAGGAAAAGACAACATTCAAACAATCTCTATGCCATCTTCTTCGGGATGGAGTTGATACTTTTTAGCTTTCCCCTGCCCCTAAAAGCAAAGAGTATTGTGATAATTAGTTTAATGTAGTGGCTTAAAGTGATGGACTAGGACCTTAGAATCATTGAATTTGAATCTCTACTTGATCAAGAAAGCCTATTGGGAGACCATAGACCAATCACTGCCTATCAGCCCAGGCTACTGGGCAAGGTTATTATTACAAAGATACATTGAAGGGGAGAAGAATAATATGCACCACTTAGAAAAATACTGGCATATAAACACTGAAAATAAACTAAGAGTGAAAAGAGGGGGCTTAGAAGTGGATTAGGGGTGGTAGACATTAAGGGCCGGAAAATGGACTTTTAATGTGGATAAGAGGTGGAATGGGAACATGTGTGAATGCACCCAAAGACTAATACCATTATATGAAAAGAGGAGCAAATATACCTGTAGGCATTTAAATGAGCTTGTAGTCTGCATTTACTGGCTCCTGTGACAGCTTTTCTCACCCCAAAGCCAAGTAGCTAAGTTTTTCTAATTAATCATTATTTTGGCCATCCTACAGGGCACCCAGTTTGTGATTCCCAGTCTTGTGCACCATTCTTCACTCTTTCCCTGTATTTTCAGTAGAGGCCGTTGCCATTGATAATATTATGAGAATATCTGGTCACTAGTTTCTTGGGTGCTGCTCCAGCTGACTATGGAAATCTAGTCATCACATTCAATCTGCCTGCCCAAAGATACAGCCCTGAATCCTCCAAATATAAAGAGTACGTGGAATGTGTGTGAGATTGGATGTAACTGTATTTCAAGTAGAATTTGGGCACAACAGGACTCTATGGAAGTGGTAGTGGAAGTGGAAGGAACTAGATTTAAACTAAGCTCACTTTTTCATCTCTGGTTGATATCGCTCAAGCACAGCACTGGTAGTCAGGAAAATATATGTGCCACCAACCTTCCACAAATTTCAGTGTCACCCTCAGCACTGAATGAGATGCACAGTTTCTGTTAATGTTCAAGAATGAAGATTACAACAAAGATTATAATGGTGATGATGACAGTAACAGCTTTAGTAATAATAATGATGATGATTAATAATAACAACAACAAATAATACTGTGGCCATTATAGAATTTTATGATGAAGTATTTCTTTATAGTCTAGAGTGCCTTAGTTCCACTAGAAAGACACCATCGTAGTAATACAAGTAATTTTATATTAAAGCAAAGGAAGTATTGTGAGAATCTGCAAAGACATACCATATGGGAGAATAGCCAGCAAAAAAATTAAAATGCCAGCATTTTTATCAAGGTCTAGAAAAGGATCCAGTTGTTGAAGCTGCTCTTGCAGCTGCTCTTTAAAATGCAGAATGTGGTATTAGAAGCTGCACATGCATCAAAGGGAACAAATCCAAAAAGATTCAACATTTTGCAAAGCCTTCTGTCTGAATAAGCCTGTGAAGTGTGGGCTGAAGAACACATATCTCAGCAGATGCCACTGCCAAGCAGTAATGAAGCTGAACACAGACCCACAACAAACACTGGCTAGCCTCATTAAGTTATGTGAAGGGAGGTGAAGCTGAAATATTGGGGGGGGGGAGAAACAGTAGGAATTCAAACAAGCCTAATGAGGAGGTCATTTAACAAACAAGGGAACTGATAGATGCAAAAGAAAAGAAAAAGAGGAGGAGGGAAGTGTCCAAGTTTTGGACAGAAGAAAATAATACTGAGTTAAGGGTCTGAGCTTTTCTTGGGTACTAGCAGATGCAGCTCAGTGGTAAAGCAAAATGCCTAGAAAGCAGAGGACTGCCAGTTTGATCCTTAGCTGCATCCTGGAAGTAGGCCATGGCAAAGTACTTATGTATCACTGCCAAGAAAACTGCATAAAGGTGCCCAAGCAATCAACCAGGAGTCAGCCATGACTTGGTAGTACCCAACAATAACAACAAAAGTGAATCTGAGTTTGGCTTCAGTCATATGGGCCAGTGAATGTAGTGGTGATTCACCACTAAAAGCTGCGTCCAGACACACTAAAAGCTGAGCAGCTTTCTTCAGCCCACAGTAGCAGCACGGCATTCAGGGTGCATCTCCATGCCAAAAATACTCTGATGGTAAGCTTGTTGCACAGCTTTACTCCGGGCTACATCAGGCACAAAGGAGGAAAATCCACAACAGAAAAAAAAACCCTTTCAAACAGTACTACATCCGATTTAGGG
This sequence comes from Aspidoscelis tigris stejnegeri, assembly GCA_023333525.1. NCBI lineage: Eukaryota > Metazoa > Chordata > Lepidosauria > Squamata > Teiidae > Aspidoscelis > Aspidoscelis tigris. The sequence continues at coordinate 47,372,276 of JALMGA010000004.1, forward strand.
GACAACCGCGGATTATCCTGGGAGCATGGGGATGCTTACAAGCATAACTAAAAGCAGCTCAATCCCTGCAGCTATGAGATTCAGCTCCCTGCATTCACATAACGGCAGCTGTTTTAGCGCACAAATAGACCAGCGATCTGCCCCTTTCTTTCACATTGGAGACTGCATTATTAGGAGGGGGAGAGAGATTCTGCACTTGCTGAGAAACAATCTCCTTTGTTATGATAACCAGTATCACTTTTCCCCGATAGCAAAAGTTACAAAATCATCCCAGGCTATTTAGCCCACTTTCTAAGCAGCCCCTTTGTCCCTCTTCTTCCCCTCTCCTCTCTCACCCAAGAGGAGAGGCATGCATTCACACGTGCTCTCAGAGCTGCGCTCCCCGATCCCTCCTCCTGTCCGGATCTATTCAGCTCTTGGCGGCAGACAGCATTCTCACTGTCTGCTTTCTTTCATCTCCTCTTCCTGGTTCCCTCAATGAGGGGTTGCTACGCCTACTGACAGGAGCTAACCCACTCCTGTCACTGTTAATGCCTTCCTCTCCTTCTTGCCATGTGGAGCTTGGAAGGGATGGCAGTAAGCAGCTACCAGCTCCTCTTGCTTCCAGTTTCTGTCCCACCATTGCTGTTTGACAGAGCGGCTCCTCTTTTTATAGGGGATTCCCCACCACCACCACTTTCACTGGCTGGAAGAGTCAGCACTCTTCAGCCAGGTGGGAACTCCTCCCTCACACTTTCCCCCTAATAATGCCCCCTCCGATGTGAAAGAAAGGGAGATATCATTGCTGGTATGCTTTTGCACTAAAACAACTGCCATTATATGGATGGAGGGAGCTGAATCTGACAGCTGAAGGGAGGTGAAGGTGCAATTGAGTAAGCATGTCATCGCTCCAGTGGGCTGGGGGTGGGGGGGAGAAAAAGATGCGGGCTCACAAAAAGCGGCTTCCATGGTGACAGGAAAGTACAATTTTAATCCGCGTTGCCCCAAACCACATGGGGATGCTTTGTTGTGAGTTACAGCACTGATTTTTATTAATTGCATCACTAGTGGAGCAACCAGCTCCCATGGGGTCGTGCCCTCATTGAAGTAAAAAGATGCTGATTAATCAGCATCTTTTTACTTCACATTTTCCAGGGCATGCTGGGCCCCTACTGCAGGCAATGGCACATCCCATCTGACAGACAGGAAGTTGCATTGAAGGGACAGTGCAGTGTCCAATCAACCTCTCAGGTGGACTAGAAGCAGCTGTACTATCCCTGCATCCATTCTGACCATCCTGTCTGTCAAGCAGGAAGTGGCAACAGTAGGGTGGCACAGTTTTGGGCAAGTCTGGAACCACCTGAAGTGATAGGTTTTTCCAAGGACCTATAACAGAGGCCCACCATAGGTGGTCATTCTTATAACCTCTAAATTAGGCTACTACAATGTGCTTAATCTAAGGCTTGACCTGGGCTCAGTCCAGAAATTATAACACGTCCCAAATGCAGCTGCTAGTGTACTTTATAATGGATGAAAATGCAACCATATACACCCCTGGCTTTTCGTCTGCTTCCAGATGCACTTCAAGGTGTTGGAACTGATCCTTAAAGCCCTTCAAGGCTTAGCACCCATTTACCTTCAGGACCTTCTCTCTCAAACACATAGGACATAAACTGTGCAGAGCTGGCAGCAAAGCCTTTTTCAAGTCTCTGGCCTATTTCTATTAGAGGGAAGCTGAGTTAGGAAGAGAGGCTTTTCAGCTGTGGCTTTTTCACTGAGGAATGTGTTGCCACCTGACTTATGGAGTGATAATCTCCTGACTTTGCTTGATGGCTTTCTTTCTCTTCTACATACATTCCAATGCAGGATGTCATGCTTCCATCCATCTTCCTCAAAACTGATTTACAACTATCAAAGTGTTCAGAGTGACAGGAACAAACAGTTTTTGAATTACAAGTTGGTAGTTCAAACAGCTATAAACAGGATTATGCTTTTGCTTACCAGGAAAATCAGAGATTCCCTGAAGTACAGTGTGCCAGAACTAGAGTGAGTGAAACAAAAATAAGAATCAGGTACTTGTGGAATCTTAGCCAGTCTCAGCCAGTTCTTTACACCACAAGTTAACAAGCCATGGATGAGACACAAACTGAATCCATTCGTAATATTGGAGTCTTGGAACAAATGTTTCATTGGTCAGGTAGATGGTATAACTGCAGAGTCCTGTGTTATAGAACCTACCATATTCCCAGATATTAATAAAAAGAAATAGCAGGAATACAGAAATAAATGTTCAGCAAAGATTTTTGGAACAGGATCCAGCCAAAAAGGATAATAAATAAGCCCTTTTTTTTAAAAAAAAAAAGAGCTACTTGAGAAATCTACTCAGTTAGATGAAAACAGCGGCTGAAACAAAGACAGTACCACATGAGACAAGGTAATCCCTTTTGCTTTTTATAGCAATATGAATATGATTTTTATTCTTAAACATTGCTATCTATTACAAAATATTCCCAGATGCCAATAAATGTTGGGTTATTAGAAGCCTTTTGATTCACTACAAACCTCACAATAATTGTAAGGTATTGAATGATATCTCATGGCGTGAAACCCGATCAAGGGACAATATCTTTGTGGGAACTGTGAAACATGGAATCTCTGCATAATCGGGGATAACTTTTTAAATTTTTTAAATTGTTCTAATCAAAGAGCACACATCATTAAACAGTTCTTTAACCCCAAGGGAGATATTTATGTAATTAAATGCCCTTGTGGCCTATTGTATGTGGACTTGGCTAAGAGACCATTCAAGGAGTATTTTTCCACTAGAACTAAGTACCCATTGAAGTACCCATTAAGGATCCATTAGGCTCAGAGCAGGATGACCCCATTTCCACTACAGACCCCATTAGAGCCACATTTGTTTCCACCAGAGGTAGGGAAATCCAGATCATATGGGTCCTTCATGACCTATAATCTGGATTTCCTGTCGATCCCATTACAGGGGTATACAATGGGGTCTTCATCCACCAAACCCAGATTATAGGGAGCCTGTTTCCACTACAATTGGGCAATGGTGTCTAGAGGAGGGTTGGAGGGTTGTCTTCGGAGATTAGCACAGGCTCCAAACAGAACCCCCTTGCGAGAGCAATGCCGCTGTCAAAGGATCTGGAGGATCTTCGAAGTTAGCGGCAGATCACACCAAAGGATCTTTGAAAATTCTCCGGAGTGACTACGGAGATTGCACCCCCTGTCCCACCAAGGGTCCGCTAGCGCCCATTGCTATTGGGTGCTAGACCACCCGTGGAAACACACTGGGTACTTCCCTTAATCCAGATCTATTAGATCTGGATTAAGGGAAGTACCCATTCCTTAGATCCGGATCTTCTTAAATCCAGATTAAAAGAGCTCAGTGGAAAACCCCCCAAGAATGCAGAAATATCGGACTTAAGAAAATATAAGCACCTTTAATGCAACATTATTTGAAAGCTGGACATACAAAGCATGACATTCAGTTTTGATGTATAGAAATGACATATGGACAGGGTTATAAAAAGGATATATTATTACATAAGGAATTAGTTTGGATTTACAAACATAAACTTGAAAACCTTGTGATCTCAAGGAGGAAGTGTTATAGAATATAGTCATAATCTGAATGTGGTCTGCAAGCCTGTCCCTTCTTTCAAATTACTTTTGCAGCAGGTTCCCTTTATAAAGCTGTTTTAGAGTATAAGGTTGAAAAATGATTATTGTTACATCTGTTGGTTCAAGCATATATGTATAGTGTTTCATTATACTGCGAGATAAATTGGCAGCTACTAAGGATTTTTAATTCTTAAAAGCCATTGTTTCTGTAGTACATAATTACTGAGGTTATTTTAATCGTGTATAGTCTGTGCTGTATTTGTTATGTATATGTAAATTATTATTTACATTACTGTCTAATTGTGCTTTTAGTTTAGGATTATTGTAGCAATGGAGGAAAGCTGAGGCTAAAATAATGGCTGGCTGGTTTTTACTGTCATCCAGGAAAATCTTTGATTTTTGGAATTGCTCCTTTTTACAACACAGGATTTTACCTTACTGATGATGGATCTCTTCCTAGAATCCTGGAATATCAGCTTTATGATTTCAAGAATATTTTTAATTGTTGTGAGCTTTGTGCTTCCTAGTCACAACTTATTACTTACATATGGTTGAGAATTTGATTTTACTGACTAGACTATTTCTAAAGTATTTTTTTCCCCTCAAACTATTTTGGTCAGTTTGGGTGCATTCCCATAGGCATTTAAATCCGAACTGTATTTGACTTTGGTTTCCAGTGTTGCCATGACTTCTGCAATTAATCCAAATTCGGCATCAAATTCGGTTCCCATTCCCAGATTCTGCAATTCTGCAAAAATCTGGAGGAAAAAAACTCCAGGGAAAAGCAGGACTTTTTACACTTTTGGACTTGAGCCTGCTTCCCCCCCCCCCAAAATAAATAAATAAATGGGAATGGTCCCGGGCTATTTGAGATGGAGCTGTAGCCTTCTGGCCAATGCCAGCCACATGTAGGTGGGATTTCATAGTGGTGACAGAGAGAAGGAGGAAGAAGCACCAGCCAGCTGGCCAGCCGGCCAGAGAAAGAGAGAGGAAGGTGGCAAGGGAGGGAGAAAGAAGGGAGAAGAGGCCACCCCAAGGTCCTCTGGCAGAGAAGGGAGCCCACCTGCCTGCAGGTCAGGAGAGCCAACTGGCTGGTATAAACACACACACACACACACACACATATATATATCCCATGCTACCAGTAAATTAAAATATTCACCACTCTGCCAATAAAAAAACATATAAAACAGGGTTGAGGACAACTTTATTTCCACCCACCCCCACCCCCACCCCCACAAGCAGCTGATCAGCTTGTGTGCAAATTTATTTTTCCGGGCAATGTGGATCGAGGTGCATGTGGGCTCATGAGGGAGGCAAGGAGGTAGGAGGTACCCCTGCTGCTGCTGTGATTCCCTCAGCCGGGCTATTTTTATTTCAGCATATATCTTCAGAGGTTACAATGGCTGCATTCACACCTAAATTTTAATCTGGCTTCAGTTCACTTTCAGAGCAAGAGAACATATTAGCAACATGACTGGTCATTTTCTTGCCACAGTATCTAATTCAAAGGTGGACTTTCCAAGTTAGAGTTAGATAACAAAAGGAAACAGCTTTTCAAAAGTGAACTGGAGCTGGACTAAAATTTAGATGTTAAACCTGGTTCTAAATTCCTCAGACATTTTTGTATGTGTGCTATACTAGACAAACACACTAGCCATATGAGAGTTGTCATTCTGAAGCCTGCTCCTACTTCCTGAACATATTCTGTCTCAGTACAGAAATTGCCTCAATGTTGCCAAGTTAAAACGGACTACCAACAAGCAATACAGAGCCGGTACTTTTAAAAAAACAAGCTATTCCTTCTTGCCTTTATTATAGTTCTTCACTTAAAAACTTAAAAGCAGAGTTGTTGGACTGACCAAACCCCTGTGGCTATTTTTCATTACATTTCACCCAGCAGAGGGTTGGGAGCTCCAGGGTGGTTCCTTTTTATCTCAGCAGTGGCTATGGGTGGATTGGCAGGAGGTCTATTAAGAGCCATAATTCCTGTCTACTGCTGTGGAATAGCGGGCTGTTTTATGCCACGTACATAATATGAAATTCCCAATTGGGAAATTGATAGGGAGTTCTGCACTTCCCGATCCACTTCTTACTGGCATCAAAGTGGATAGGCCTATGCAAATAATAAATTGATACTGTCTGTTATATTTCAGCCTCTTATGACAACAACTCTGGGCTTCTGTCTAGCAGTGTTCGTACACTGGGGATTTTTACAAGACATACATTCAGTAGCCAATCCTCAGGGAGGGAGAAATAACAAGGCCAATATGAACACAAAGTCTATTGTATTAAAAAGCATGAAATGCACAAAATAACTTTGTTACAGAGCAACTACAAATAGCAGAGAAAAAGTATCAAGTGAGAATTTTTTAACAGTAACTATAGCAAAAACAAGCTCAGAGAGAAGGTTGTCAACCACCACTGCTAATTAAAGGCAGGCCAGGGAGACAGAACTTTGCAGCCTATCAGAACTTGGTGCTAAGAGGAAAATGGCAGATTTGAGAGCAAGAGGTAAAGAGCTCAGATAACTCAGTTTTGCAGCTATGGAGAGATAGCACAGAGTGTCAGAATGCAAAAATATAATGAATTCTTCCCCTGTGATATCCTCACTTTGAGCCTCTTGTCGATTGCTTCACATACATTTCCCCATATAAATATCAGTTAGAGCTCTTGAAATGAATCAAGATGACCCAACCAAGCTACAACTCCATTTTCCTGCAGAAGGAGTTGACTTTTTAAAAGGTTAAAGAAAGAGATGAAACAGAGATGGGAGATGGGTTAAGAGAAGGAAAGGGGATTACAACTTTCTAGGGGCCTTCTCTTGAACAAGAAGGGCTTCACAGCTCAAAAATGGGATTATATTACCAAAATACTCATATAGACACAGAGAGAAGTTTGGACCAATTACTAAAGTTGAATGGTGTGAGTCTTATCCAACTGCTCTGCAATAATATTTGTTCTCAGTTCTGCACTTGATTTCAGTACTCTTATTGTAGAGGTCAAATGGAAACAATATAAAACTTAATTGCACTTATTTGCTTTCCGTACATTCTGTATCTAAATGTAAATCTTCTGCTTGAATGAATACAGCAAGATGCTTGCCATTAGCAGGCTAAAAGGCTGAATTCTCTTCCCTCTAAGTTAATGCGTGGTTGGGTTCCTTATCTTCTGGACACAGATGGTCAGGTGAAGGAGAAGAATTTATACTTAAAAAAACTAGTCAGCAGCAGGGTGTGGTTATGAGGACAATTAGACAAAATAAAGAAATTTAATGTTGGAATGTCAGAGTGAAAATATAAAACGGTATATTTGTTGACAGTTAATAGATAAAGTTTGCTAACAGGCTAGAGGATAATTTACTTGCTAGATACTCTTACTTTGAGCTAAAATGCCTGTTTGCTTACATCAGAAATTCCCTATCTTTTGAAACTTATAATGACTGGGCCAGGGCAGAAGCTACAGTTTGGTCTAGCCCTGTCTCTCTTAGCCTCTGCCCAGCTATTGTGCATTGATAGTAATATTAATTGGGGTGTTTTTATCTGATAAAGGAGGGGAGACCCTCCTATTAGAATATCTGTATAAAGCATTGCTGACTGTAATGGAGGGCCCGCAGTACTTTTGTGAACAATCACAACTGCGTCCTTGCAGGTAAATTAAATAAATATTGCTGATCCTTTCCTGAAACAATCCAGTCTCATGCTCCATTTTTGGGGACCCTTCTGGGGTCACCCAATGCCTTCATTATTACACATTCCTGATCAGGGAGTCTCAGAATCTCAGATATGATTCATCTTGTGAAAGTGTTTCCTAAGACACAAAGCACATGAGATGGAGGCAACATGCTGAACTGATCAGAAAACATGAGTTACGTGATTTCATAGTAAAGCTTTCACTGGTATGTAAAAATTGCCAGAGTAGGTTTGATATATTAAATTGCATTTCAGAGCTTCTGAACTTTCATACAAAAGTGCATTCTTCTCAAGAAAGACAACATTGGGTAGAAAGAAATGACAAAAAATATAAGAAGAAAGCTAATCCTTTAAGATAGGAAAAGAAGCAGAAATCAGGAGGAGAATCAAAACAGGACAGAAGGAGTATCAGGACAATAGGTATTAGTTAAGAGTAATTCCTCTTCACTTCAGACAGAGAAAATTTACAAATGTGTGTGACCCAGTTTTACCAGTTCTACTAACGCAAAACATGCAAAGCAACCTGAAGATGCAGGATGATGGTGAAGCAATAAAACTAAAACTAGTTTGTATTCTGAAATCCTACTTATGCAGGATTTATACATATATATATAACTTATTTAAAATATTTATATATGATTTCTCACTGAAAAGTCTTAAAGCAGTTTGTATGAAAGATTAAAAATGAAAGTAGAACTATAGACACATGTACAATTAAAAGTACATTAACATATGTTTTGAATTTTTGCAAGATACTTCTCTCCAGACATAGTACATGCCTTTTAGAGAAGAGTAAGGCTTTCTTGTTTGTCCTAAACACTCCACAGTCAGAATGAGAACTATATATATTTTTTAAAAGATTATATCCTATCCTTCACCAAAAGGTCTTGGAGTATGTCACAATAATAAAAAATAAAATATATAGGTAGGATATGCATCAAGTGAGTTAGCAAGTTTAAAGGGGGTGAGTCTTTCCTGGCACATAAATGTGTAGCCAAATTTTTTCTTATGCCTTTTTTTTCCCAGCAGTATAACCTTGGGTGTCTTTCCACTGTCACTAGAAGTACCCATTAAGTACCCATTAATGCAGAGGTGTCAAACTCAATCCGGCCGAGGGCCAGATTAAAAAAAAAATACTGTGTGGGTCAGGGGGCGTGGCCGGGGGTGTGGCCGGGGGCATGACCAGGGCACAGAGGAGGGGCCGGGGGCGTGGCCGGGGGCATGGCTGGGGGCATGGCTAGGGCACAGAGGAGGGGCTGGGGCATGGCCGGGGCTGGCAGTCCATGCGCCCGCGCACTCGGGCACTCGTCTCGCCTCGCTCCTCCTTTGTGCTGAAGGAGGACCGCGGCCGCGGCTGCGGGTCCCGCCTCGCCTCACTCCTCCTTCGGGCCCAAGGAGGACAGCGGTGGCGACGGCGGGCGGCGATGGCAGGCGGCGACGGCAGGCGGCGACGGCGGGCGGCAGGGGCGGGCTGGTGGGGGCGCGCGGCGGCGGCCACGGGCCGTATTCATACAGCCCGCGGGCCGCATCCGGCCCGCGGGCCATATGTTTGACATCCCTGCATTAATGGGTACGTAATGGCATTTTTGTACCCATTAATGGGTACTTAATGGGTACTTCTAGTGACAGTGGAAAAACACCCCTTGAGGAATTATTTGGAAGAGTGAATTCTCCCTGACTCCACATTTTCCCTACCGTCCAAGGTCACAGTTCGAAAATACATGGAGACTGGTTGCCCAGCTGTAGCAGCCTGGGATTAGCTACAAGAGCTTTTCATCCAAAGATTGTGTGACCCCAAAGGTTATATTTTTCCAATTGCACAAACTGAGGTTTTTGGGTGCACGAAGGTGATTTATGATATTTTCCATCTGTCCCCTGAGCCTCAAATTTGCCCTGGAGGCAACCCTAAAATCTGTCTGATCAAAGCCTGCCTTTTTAACATAATACTTTTCTCTGCACATGTAAATGGGAATGCATTCACCCCCTACCCCCCCCCCAAAAATTAAGGTAAAGTAGAAGTATGTGAACAATTATTCACTGCAGCTCATTGATTTGGGATGGATTCAAAAAACCCTAGGGTCCATTAATACTTGGTTTTTGGCATAAACACTGTAAAAATATCATCAAATGCAGCCTGCACAACGTTTGTGAAAACTGCATCTAGCATTCACTTGTTAGGCACATTTTATGCAACTTTGTACAGTTTATACTTACTACACAGAAAATATGAAGAATTTCCTTTATGTGATTCCATTTATTGCAACATTTCTGAGAAAACAGGAGACTTGTTCAAAGAAAGATTTTCAGAAGCATCTTTGGGTAAGTGTGAATGGGACTTAAGTTTAACCTCAAGACAGTGAAGAAAAATCCTTTTATTCTGAGTGATTTACTATAGGGTTAGTAAATTGCCTGATTTACTAACAGCCTCTTTGTCAAATCTAATCCAATCACATCATCTTTATGAATGTTGCCAGGTGGCTAACCTGCACAGATTTTCAGCACCAGGGCAAGTTTCCAATTATGGTACATTATTAAGCATTTGTTCCCATTTCTAAACTCTTAACAGGTGGCTGAAAATATTCTGCAGGGAATCAAATGTGTAGTTCAGTTGTAGATTATCTGAAACATTCCCCCACCTTAAGTCTTTTGGGCAATTTGGAATAAAGGAGCAGCTGCTCTTTCACCTATTGTGAGAGTAGTATAAGGGCCCCAAATGGAACGGCTTGACTCAGGTTACCTGGTTTCCTCTCAGTGCAAGGAAAGGTTGAAAATACCTTAAGGCTAAAAGAGAGATCACAGTACAAGCTTAGGTTAAGACCTGTTCCTGCCTGTCTGAATTTGCTTTTCTGCTTTTGCTAAATATGCTCACTGAATTTGCGCAAACCTCTCTAAAATGAAAAGAATGTCCATCCCTGATTCTGCCTTTGTCTGCTCATATCAGATCATGCAAGTAATGTGTAGGACAGAAACGTCTTGTTTCAGTGCACTTATAAAAATTCTTATTAGATATGCTGCTAAACAACAAATATTGAAATAAAAGGTGATAGGGACAGAGCAGATGAAATATAGGTGAGGTAAAACAAAAGCAATTTAATGAGAGTAGTGTGATTGGCATAGGGTATGACTTAAGACTGTTAATTTGGCTGCATCCTATCTCATTGAACTATTTTATTTTTCCAAGATGGGCTGTGGCCTGATCCGGCAGCGATTCTTGTATATTCTTATATAACCTAGTTTTGCTTATATGTGGTTGGTAAATGCGCACAACACATTTTGTATTTTTTAGAAAGAAGTGCCGTAATACATGACTTCTCTTGTTCAGCATAAAGGCTGCCTCCAGGCTTTTCCACTTTATTGCATTATTTAGTGATATTCTGGAATTATCACTTGTTGGCCAGACAACAGTGCAACAGCACAAGGAAAGCATAAACATTAACTAGTGGTATTGCTCCCATGATCATGTGATGCATATATCTGAGTATTTCATGACACAGAATACTCAAAAGTGCATGATCACCACCCTACATGCATAATTGCCATTTTTGGTTGGATTTGGCAGCACAGGAGAAACATGCAAGCAGCTGCACAAGCAGGTCCTATATATGTTCTCGCTTTTTAGGTAAAACCCTGGTTGGTGGTTGATACTTTCATAATAATGTTATTGTAGGATACCACTCCAATATTCCAGGGCTAATCCTTATCTTGTCAGGAGGCACACAAAGCAGCTCTGAGACACCCTACAAACACAGAAACATTTATTATTTGAAATATAAGGATGTATTTCCAATCTGCCCCGTTTTAACTGAACTTTTCAAATTTAATTATAGAGTTGGACCACTTCCAGTTTATTTAGTTTATTTGCATCTGTTTACAAATATCAGATGAAAATATATGAAACATGCATGAGTAGAATATAAGTACATAAGAAATACCTGGCTTACTCAGACCAGTAGCCAGTTTAGACCATCAGCTTGTTCAAGTGTTAAGCAGCTGCATACAGAAGCCCACACTGGGCATAAATATCTCATCCTGCTTGCAGTTACCTAGTGGCTTTTCTTCAGAAGCATACTGCCCACCTCGGAGGAAGTCACTGATAGCTTTGAACATAATGAACCAGACTCAGATCTTTTCAAAACCTTCCCAGGGGTTGATTCAATAAGTCATTTTATCTGTCTTTCACAGAAGTAGGCATGTAATGCTTCATAGCACCAATGAACCAAATATGCTTACAGTACCACCAGGTTATACTTTCCAAATGTATGTGCAAGGAGCATGTGGGAACCACACTGATTAGTGCAATAAACATAGCAAGAAATGCATGACTAAATCAGACCAGTGCCCCCTGTAGTCCATCAGCCTGCTTTCACAGTGACAAAGTTACATATGGAAGCTAACAAACAGGGTATAAGTACCTTTTCCCTGTTGAAAGTGGGTCATTGGAGCTAAGTTATCTGTGAAAGCCCTGTCTTCCACAAATTTGTTCAAACAGCTTTTGAAAGCATCCAGCTTGGTGGGAAGAACACATCTTGCAGTGGGGAATCCTAAAACTTAACCACCATATGCTCTGCAAAAAGTAAATTAATAGAATTTGTTTGTCCTGACTCTTCCAGGACTCAGGTTGCATTCACATGCAGTTAAACAAACAGACAAACTCAAAGGCAACTCAGAGATGGGTCAGAGCTGACACTGACAAACACAGGTGTGATCATCCCACTTCTAATGAACATTGAAGACCAGAAAGTGAATTTCAAAAGAGCATGAGAGATGGGATGAGAACAGTAGCACCAGAAGAAGTGGTTGTGGCAGCATCTAGTTTTGATAGCTTTGAGAAAGGGATCAAACAAATCCATGCAAGATAGGTGTATCAATGGGTATTTTTCCACTGTCACTAAAAGTACCCATTAAGTACCCATTAATGGGTACGTAATGGCATTTTTGTACCCATTAATGGGTACTTAATGGGTACTTTTAGTGACAGTGGAAAAACACCCAATAACTACTAGAAGTGATGCCTAGGTACTACCTACATGTTGGAAAGACAGGCAGGATGTCTCTAAAGGCCATGTGCAGGGAGCAGGGAGAATGCCTAGAAGCAATGGGTAGAGCACTAGATGGGATCTTCTTATGTTATCTTTACATGCTACCATTTCTAAAATGCAGTTTCATTTTCATTGGATGCCCCCCACCCGCAGGTCTCATGTTTTGGGAAGGGAGCTAAACATCAAGGGCCTGGGTAAAAAGATATGCTACACTGGTTTATCTCTACTAGGAAATGTTTCCAAAGCCTGGAGGCTCTGTCTTTTACTGTCAGGGTTTTTTTTAAAAAAAATGTGGCGATAAAAACTGTTCACAGCATCCAGGGTGAGGTCCTACCTACCATCACTTTGTACAAGAGCAATATAATATTAACAGTTTCATTTTCACAAGCCCATTTCAGCACTGTTCCAGTTATATGCTTGCCTCCCAATCAGCTTCAGCAGCCGGCTTGCCTCACCTTGTGTCTACTTAGGCCACAAAGAACTGATAGTGCTTACAAAATTCTGCACTAGCAAAAAAGCTGGTGAAAGTAATTTTCAGACTTCGTGTTAGTTACTTTTTCTGTGGAGCAGCCACTTCACTACTAGGACCTGTAACAACTTTAGGGATATAGGCTGTAGTCACATCTTTAAATCTTCTCCAGGCCATCTGCAGATCTGACTGCTCACACTTTTTTTAATTTCTATCCATTTTATCTGGAGACTTGCCATTCAGGAAAGTCTAAAAAGAAGATGGAAAACCCCCAAATTAAATGAATAGAATTAGAAAGGTGTGGGCAGTCAGACCTGAGATGGGCTGAAGAAGATTTAAAGTGAAGATGTGACCATAGCAAAAGAAAACAATGTGGGGTACTGCTCTAATATTATTGCTTTGCCCCTAGAACAGTGCTGGCCACAGCACTCTCTTTGTGCATTTTGGTGACATACAATCTGGGCAATCCAGCTGCCACTGAATTCCCAGATGTGCACATGACGACCTCCACATATGGATGGAGGATTGTTTCAGCCTCTATGGATACAGACCGTTCAAAGCTACAATTCCTGCTCCAGCCAAAAAGGCAAGTGGCTCCCTTAGAACCACTAAGCATGGAAAACCCATGACCAGTGCTGGATTTTCCAGCAACATTTAAAGTGCATATTGGGGGGGAGGGCAAGCAGGCTATGGCAGGGTTGCCTACAATACATGAGGCAACCCCAGCATAGCAGTGACCCGATGGCAATGTATTTGTCCCATCTGGACAGGGCCCAAGCTAGAGTAGCCTGTAAAGATCAGCTATATTCTGCCCCTACTGCCACCCCTACTTTATATTGCTCATTAAATCATTCACCCTATCATCACCCCAAATTCAAGTATGTGCAAAAGAAAAAGGTATGAAACAAATTTATAGCCATCTAAATGTGCTCCTGAAAACTGCTTGTGTGAGTGGTAAGTATGTCAACTTTTGGACTTTATCTAACAATACGCAAAATGAAGCCAGTTTTTTTCTCAGCTACGTACATAAAGAGATGTACATGAAGTATATTAAGCTGCTCCCAGAGGCTCGAGTAGATTCGGAAAAGGATAAAACAGGATAAAAGGACAGTAATGTTCTGAGTTAAAGCTTAAATTTAGTTGTGCACAAACCCAAGTTGAACTGCACAAAGGAAAATGAAGTTTTAAAATTAAAAACTTGTTTTGTTTTTGGCCAAAGTCAAAGCAAGAGTAGATCTGATTTTTTTTTTAAAAAATCATTTTTCAAATTCACAACCAACTGCTCTTTTCTCGCACTCGAAAAGGCCAGCCAGCCAGCACAACAACCCGACACACACACAGAGGGAGACTTAACAACACCGACAGAGCGCCACCCGCTATTGGCTGCCTCGTTGACGCAAGCAGCTTTTTTTTGACGCCGGACTCTTGCTTCTTTATTGGCGGCCGAGTTGCGGGGCGGAGCTTCTGTTAGTCTGCGTAGGCGCCCGACAACTCCTCGCCCAGTCGGAAAGAAGGGGAGGCGGAGCTCCTCCGCTCAACGGTGCCGCGGTCACGTGACCCCACTGTTTACATCCTCTCAGCTGTTTGGTTATTTTTCGCCTCCACTTCTCTTCCCCCCCCCGCCCCCTTCTCTCCGAGCCTCTCACATTCTACACAAACAGCCGGCCGCCGCCGCCGCAGTAAACGTGTGAAGAGGCGTCGAGGGGTTAACTCCGAGGCTGCCCTTCCTCCTCCTCCTCCTCCAGCCCAGTTGGCAGCCCCTTCTGAAAACAAAATCCTCCCGAGAAAGGGAACTCGAGCGACGCTCCTGGGCTTGCCTTGATAGCCAAATCCCATGGAGTCCCGTCGCTCGTCCTCCTGACCGCCGCGCGCCGCGTCAACGGTCAACTCTCTCGCCTCCCCGCTAAGCTCGGGGGCTCAGAGGACACGGCGGAAGGGTGAGTGGCTCGTCGAGGGGCGGCGGGAGGGGGCTGCGTGGGGGGGGAGCGGCCACGGAGGCGCGTGGGGGTGGGGGAGAACGCAGGCGCTCATGGCGGCGTCCGGGCGAGCGAAGTTTCCCCCGTCCTCGCTCGGAGGCCGTCGACGAAGCGCCGTGGCACGGGGCCAACTGCTCTCACTTCCTCCGGCCCCTCTTTGGTGTTATCCCGCATCCCTCTTACCCCTGCGGGGCTCTTCTTCGACTACTTGCCACCGACAGGGCCGGAAGGGGGAGTGTTGGAGGGGAGCCAGCGATGCGAGGGCTCCTCGTCCTGCGCCAGAAGTCGTGCCCTGCTTGCTGCCATCCCAACGGACATAATAGCTGTTGTTGTTATTGACAACAGTGAACCCAAAGGCGACTTTTGGGATTCCCCCCCTTCTTTTTATAATGGGGAAGCGGGGTGGGAGAAAAGAACAATAGACTCCCCCCTCCCTCTTTCCGTCCCTCTTCTGCGATCTCTCTTCCTCTTCTGCATCTTTCACCCCCCCCCCCCGGGGGGCTTTTTCCAGCCGTGCACGAGGCGGGCCCTTCTGCACGCAGACAGACAGAGCGCCGCGCACCCCGTCGCCGGGACTATAAAAGGATAAACAAGTTGGTGGAGTCGCCGCTGCTGACGCGGCACCGTCTGCTTTTCCCCGGCTCTGCCCTTTGACTGCCGGCTGGCCTCGTCCTGGAGAGAGGAAGACGGCGAGGCTCGCAACAAAAGAGTCGGAGGACGGGGCTCGAGCCGCCCGTCACAAGGTTAAGGAAAATTGGGGGGGGGGAGGCGGGGAGAGAGCACGGAGTAGCTCCGTTTCTCTACCGTCTCTCGTTGCAAATAACTCCTCCCGCCTCCCCCCGCGAGTTCCCAAAGCCTAGTTTGGCCTTGGTGCTTCTGACGAAAGGGGCCAAAGACCACCGCTTTGGCCGATTTCTCTCCCACGCAGCAGCCTCGAAAGTGCTAACCCGCACTGTGTTACATTTGCTACAGTAGACTAGTAGGGCTCCTCCTCCTTGTGTACTTGTCACGTTTTTTGCCTCTGTTAACTCTGAATGTTCTGCATTAACTGCCTGGGAGGAGGGACAGAAGTTTGGTTGCAGAAGAGCCACTTGCTGTCTGTTGCTGCTCTGCCAGAATAGCAAGGACAGGAAAGGACTGACAACCAGACCCCTGTGTGTGTTGAACAGTGGCTGTGCAAACTTTTATGGGGCTTCGTTTCCTCTCTTTAGCCCACAGTAGCTTATGATTTCTTCTTTTGTGTTTGTAGCTAGGTGCTCTAGGGCCGTGAGGAGCCTGCTGTGTGCTTGAGAGGGGAGTACTGTATTTTTGCATTTGCTACAGTCACAGTGAGTTATGGGGGCCTGACTTCTACCATCTCTCATTCCAAACATGAGAACTGTTTGTGGTGCTTGTGACCTTGAGGAGAAAACTAGGGAACAAAAACACTACTAGTTAGTCTGAAAAAGCCTCAAATCTTAAGTTAAAATTTCATGAAGCTTTATAGATCCCTGTCTTTTTATTTATTTATTTATTTACATTTCTATCCCACCCCATACCCGAAGGTCTCTGGGCGGGTAACAACAGATTGAAATAGAATATACATTAAAAGACATTAAAAATTCAGCACATATAAAACAATATGTTTAAAATAATAGTGTCTGTACTGGGGGAGGGAACATTAACAGCTCAGCCAAAGGCCAGGATGGAGGGACTTGCATAGCTCAATGAAGCTATGGGATATGCTGTGAAGGCCCACTCAAGATAGACAAGTCATAGTGGAGAGTTCTAAACAAAGATGTTTCACCGTAGAAGGAAATGACAAAACTTTGTCAAGAAAACTTCATGGACAATATTAAAAAGCTAAAAGATATTATCCTGGAAGATGCACCCCTCTGATAGGAAGATGTCCAATATGTCACTGTAGAGGAGCAGAGGGCAAAGTAGCTCCAGAAAGAATAAAGAGTCTGGGTCAAAGCCGACAGCATGCTCAGATTTGTATGTGTCTGGTGGTGAAATGAAAATCTGAGGCTGTAAAGAACAATATTGCATAAGAACCTGGAATATAAGATCTGTGAATCAAGGTAAGCTGGATATGATTAAACATCAGATGGCAAGACTAAACATTGATCATCTTTGGAATCAATGAACAAAAATGATTGGGAAGGGGTGAATTTAATTAACATGACCATGATGTTACTGTGCCCAAGAATCATTTAGAACAGCAGTTCTCAACCTTCCTAATGCTGTGACCCCTTAATGCAGTTTCTCTTGTTGTGGAGACCCCCAACCATGGGGGTGGGGCAGCTGGGGGGGGGAGGGAGGGCCGGTGGGAGACTCGTTGTGACCCCTCTGAAAGGGTAGTTGAGAACAGGTTGAGAACAACTGGTTTGGAAGGAATGGAGTAGCTCTCATACGCAATAAAAAGATGAGAATCTCAAAATGGGGTACAGTCTCAAATGATAGAATGTTTAAATCCAAGGCAAACGGTTCAACATCATAGTAACTCGTCTATGCCACAAGCACTAATGCCAAAGAGAATGAAGGTGGTCAGTTCTAGAATTTTTTAGCTTTGCAGGACAAAAATAAGGACAGAGACTAAAGAGTTTTGTCAAGATAGCTCCCTGACTGTAGCAAACAATTTTTTTCAGAACCCAAAATGCAACTCTACACATGGACATCACCAGATGGTCAGTAATGAAATAAGATTGATGATATATTTTGTAGGCAAAGATGAAGAAAACTTTATACAGTCAGTAAATACAAAACCTGGAGTTTACTGTGGATGAGATAATGAGGTTCTTATTGCAAAATTTAGACTTGAATTGAAGAAAGTAGGGAAAACCACAGGTATGACCTAAATAACATCTCTTATGAATATGCAGTGAAGGTAATAAATAGATTTAAGGGATTAGAGCTGGTAGACAGAGTGTCTGAAGGACTATGGCCAGAGGTTTGTATCATTGTACAGGATGGAGGGGAAAAAAATCCAAAAGAAAGTGTAAACGCAAAATGTTTGTCTGATAAGGCTTTACAATTAGAAATGTAAGGCAAGGGAGAAAGATGTATCCAATAGAATGCAAATTTGCAGGGAGTAGCAAGGAGAGGTAAGAAGGCCTTAAATGAACTGTGCAAAGAAAAAGAGAACAATAGACTGGGAAAGGTTCAAGAAAATTGGAGATATCAAAGGGACTTTTCGTGCATAAATGGGAATGATAAAAAAAAATGTTAGTGACCTAACAGAAGTAGAAGAGATTAAGAATTGGCAAAAATGCACAGAAAAACTACCAGTATACAAGAAAGATCATTGATAACCATGATAATGTAGTGACTGAACTAGAGTAAGATACCCTGGAAAGTAAAGCAAAATCCTAAAACGTAATGCTTTTAAAATGTTGTATTTAGTATACCAATAAATTTCGAAATGTTGGCCACTGGACTGGAAAAAGTCAAGTTTACATTCCAATTCCAAAGAATGTTCAACCTAACGGTGATAATTTCATATAAGATTGCTGAGAAGCAGTGTTTAGAAATGTACTTGGAATAACTGATAGGTTTAAAATTGGGGTGTACAACAAGATTCTATATTGTCACCCTATTTTTTAGTGTATATGCATCTTGTAAAATGCCAGGCTGAATGAAAGCTGTGATTAAGATTTATAGGAGAAATATCAGCAGCTCTGGGTATGCAGACACTATTACTCTGTTGAATGAAAGTGAAAAAAGGATTGAGGAGCCTCTTAAGAGTGATGGAAGAGAGTGCAAATGTTGGCTTGAAGCTCAGCATTAAAAAACAACTAAGACCATAACACCTTACCGATTTTGTTTTCTTCAACACAAGAGATCATTGCAGTTGGTAACTGCAGCCATGAAATTAAAAGGTGCTTGCTTGTTGAGAGGAGAGCTATGGCAAACCATGCAGCATATTCAAAAGTAGAGACATCACCTTGCTGACAAAGATCTATACTGTATAGGCAAAGCTAGTTTCTGAATAATAATATATTGATGTGAGAGTTGGAGCATAAGGAAGGATGACTGCTGAAGAACTGACACTTTTGAATTGTGTTGCTTGAGACTTCTGAGAATCTTGGACTGCAAAATCAAATATGTCAAAACTAAAAGGAAATGGTTCATTGGAAGGACCAAGACTGAAGCTGAAGCTCAGAAGACTTTGGCTACACATGAGAAGGCAGGGGAAAAAACCCTGATCCTGGGAATGATTGAAGGCGCAAAGAGAACAAGATGGCAGAGGATGAGATGGATATATAGTGCCATGGAAGCTATGAACATGAGTTTTGGGAAGACAGCAGATGTGTTATGGTCCATGGGGTCCCAAAGCATTGGACACAATAAAAAGACTGAAAAACTATAACGGTCACAAGTTTCAAAGCAAAACAAATATTTATACGCTTCTTAAAATTGTAAGCTGATGGTATTTCTTAGATACATTTATTAAAAAAGTTAAATTTAAGATCAGTTTCAAGTGACTGGACATATATGGAAATAGTTTTCCATTGAATAGTTAGGTTTAAAAGGGTTTAACTTTTTTAGATCTGCTGAGTTGAGCTAAATTAGATGAACATTTGTTACTTTGAACTGGAAGAATGGGCACTTTTTTCTGGCTCATCCAAAATAGCTAAATTTATTCTGAAATTCCTTTTTTCTACCCTAATTTCTTATTTATTTGAAGTACTGTATTTTCAGTTTGTTGTTAAGCTTAACAAAGCTTCTAAAATGGCTCACTAATGAATGATAATATTGACATGGCCATCTGGCATACAGTCTTAAAAGGGACACGGAGAGCTTGGGAGCTGTTTCTTGGTTTCAAAGTTCATATAAATGCTCTTTCTATAAAGGATGGGTGAAGCAAGACTTCCTCTTGTCCACGTGAGGCTGTTGTAGAGGTCTTTAACTCTAATTTAGCCCTGTAAAAGGAAAAGGAATTAAACATTTGTAAATAAAGTTGGTGGACTTGGTGAGAGATGAAAAAAACAAAACTGCTGTGTTTTTAATGAGCAGATGGATCTTGCATTATAGTAGGAGTGACCTGCTTACATTTTTACTGTGGCACATAGTATGACCAAATGCCTTATATTGCTATGGTAATAGAGCAATACATGGTATTTACTAGGTGTAGGGCGGTGATGGCCAACCTATGACATGCGTGTCACAGGTGACACGCCAAGCCCTTTTAGGTGACACACCTGGTCACCCTGGCACCTGGGCATGTAGTGCTTGCTTGTTTTTGAAGTGTACAAAATACCAACTTTCAATTGAAGATTTAGCAAATGTAAATAATTATTCATTTTTGCTTTTAATAAAATACATATATCAAAAATATAACTTTCTTACTAGAACTAGAAATATCACAAAATTATGGATATTTCTGGAAGTGACACAGCACCCGAGTTAAGCTAGGTTTTCTTGTGAATTTTGACACACCAAGCTCAAAAGGTTAGCCATCACTGGTGTAGGGTATGAGCCAAACCACAGTAAACACCATCTCCTCCCCAGACGCCTGAAATAAGAACTCAGAGGAGTGAAATATTGTAGACTTTTTAGAACAATGGTCTATTATATATTCAACTAAAACTACCATAACTAAATTGAACATCCAGAAGTATTAATGTCAATTATGAAGCAAAGAGTTGATTCTCCAACTGCAGAATATTGAACAAACAAGGATATATGGAACTAAAAGTGCAATCTGAGAGTATACCGCATTCTTCCGTTATGTCATGGCAAGGCCTTTTTATAATACCTGTGGATTGAGTATTGCAGTACAGGGACAGTGCACTTTTTAAAGCCTATATTTTCAGTTCCTGACATTCTTGACCAGAATACAATTAATGTCTTCCACCCAGTTCTTTGCCCCATCTCTCCCATACTGCAGAAGTTCTGTTCATCTCCTCCCACCTGCCTGCTATTTCAGGAAATCACCAAAATCTTTTTTCACTTGATCTTGACTAAAAGGTTGGGATCTGCTGTTATTCCACTTTGGATGTATATGATTCTTAAAAGTTTTGAAAAATCTGCTTTTGAGTAAGATCTCCCATTAGGTACAAACATGGACTAGTCTTGAATGGTGGTGATAGTCAAGCTTATTCTTCTTATTCAGTCTTGTGTTTGGTATTGTAACCATTGGCAAAATATCAGTAAAATACAATTCTAAGAGCTTATAATATATTAATTTTGCATTTGACAGACTAAATCCCAAAGACTGAAATAGTGATATTCTTTATCTGTTCTGAGTTCAGTTGCTATATAAGGGTGTTCCCGCATTTGCCACCGAAAAGCAGATCTAAAAAGGGGATCTGAAGGACTGCTGTGCGTCCACACCACGCGGGGAAGACGGATTTGGGAAGACAGATGGAGTGGGTGCTGTGTGGATGCATCAGTACCCATTCCAAAAGTCCTTCGGCTCACGCGCCACTGACCCTGGAGCTGTGGGACTGGAGCATGGAGCTGCCAGTCATTGTGTGTTTCCGGCGGCATGTGGGGGAAGGGCTTCGGAAGCAGGCAGTCCTGCTTCCGCCCTTCCCAACATGGCGGCCGGAGGGAATCCGTCCCTTTGCCCTGGCCATGTGTGAAAGTGTCCTGCTTCTGCACACATCCAGGCGAAGTGACTGACTGAAGACCTGATTTTTCAGGTCTTCAATTTAATCCGGATTTTGGCGGCAAAGCCGGTTTTAAAAACTGGTCTTGCACACCAGAATGCGGAAGCAGCCTCCACAAAGGGTTGCAGAAGAGGACTCCAATGCGGAAGCCGTTTAAGGTAAGTGTCTTTAATCTTGCTAATGGGGGGGGGGGGAATCCGATTTCTGCAGCTAGTGCGGAAACACCCTAAATTAACTCTATTAGTTACATGCATTTTTGCATGCCCCAACAGTAGGCTTTATAAAACAAATAATTGCAGCCAGAGAATCCTGATATCTGTGGAGATGGAAAAGCCACCTCCAGAAACCTGTGGCATACACTACCTCCAACTTAATCTGGATTCAGCTTCAGTTTATTTTTCCACATCGAGCCAATCAGTGCATCCAAACAAGCATCAAGGACCTGAACTTCCTCTCGTGAATTGAATAGCAAGATAAAGGTAGGTGCCACCTTCATACTGATGGCACCTTACTTCAGATTTCTTCATAATCATATATACCAGAAGTTACCAGGGCAAGCCAACTACAAAAAGATAGAAAACATAAAACAGCATAAAACATACTTAAAATATAACCCTCCCTCCCTGGCAGGGCATTTTTTTTTAAGGAAGCTTAACATCAAAAGCTTGGGTAAAGAAGCATATTTTAACCAGACAGTGAAAACCATATAAGGGTTGACCTCTGATGAGAGGCTGTTCCAATATCAGGACCACAAAACTTTAAAATACACTTGAATCATTTTTATTCATTTTCTCCAATAGTAGCCAACAAACAGGAACCACTGGGTTGTAAAGAAGAGGTGAGGCTTCAACTGGAAGCCTCCCTTTTGATTTCCCCAAATTATGTTTTATTGTGTTATGTACTAAAACACAGTTTGGGGATATGAAAGAGAGGCTTTCTGTTAGAATATCACTTACTGTAATGAATGCTGTGCTTTTGTTTTCTGAGTTGCAGATTGTCAGTCTGTAAAGCATGTTGCTGAAACCATTGACAGATAAATCCAGGACTTCTGTGAGCTTTTCTCCCAAATCAATCTTCACTTCAGTTTGGCCAAGTTGAAGGGGAAACCTGATCCCCCCCACCCGCCCCCGAATTCTGTTAGTTTTACTCTTTGGGATACCTCTTCCTTGTCTCCAGAACAATAATACTGACTGTATTTTATTACTTCTGTGGTGGTCATCGTGTGCTCAGGCAGTGGATGGAAACTATTCTTTGAATTTGTGTTATTTAAGAAGTCTTGAATGGGTTATTGCTAAAAATATAGTATATGCTTATTGTAAAAATTTACTTTAAAAATGATTTATTTGCATTTTTATCGCGCCCTCTACCTGAAGGTCTCAGGGAGGGATACAATATATTAATCGTAGACGGGTCCCTGTCCTCAGGCTTACAATCTAAAGAGACAAGAAACAAAAGGAAAATGGTGTGGGAGGGAACAGGGAACAGCAAAAAGCAAGCACTTGAGGTCTTCAGTTCCAATTCTTCTGTTAGTTTCTTATTGCTGGAATTTTCCTATTCTCTTTACTTAGAATTTCTCTTCATTGATGACAAACTGGATGATGGTAGAGATGGTCAGCTGGCATCTACTCAGCCCCACCCTGCTCAGCTTCAGGACCAAATGTTTTCTCAACTGGTGGATCTTTGCTATCTTGTGATGGGAGCAGTTGGAAGAGGGAGTGGCACTGTTGGGAGCAAAATGGCAGAACAGAACAGCCTGCTGCTGCTTCTCCACTCCTCTCAGGCAAGATGGTTCACAGCCTTGTGATGGCAGTTGGAGGAGGGAAGGGCAGTGCTGGGAGCAAGATGGCAGAGCCCAGCCTGCTGCCTCTTCTCCACTTCTCTCAGGCAAGATGGTTCGCAGCGTTGTGATGGCAGTTGGAAGAGGGAGGGGCACTGCTGGGAGCAAGTTGGCAGAGCCCAGCCTGCTGCCTTTTCTCCAGTGCTCTCAGGCAAATTGGTTCATAGCCTTGAATGCTGCTTTTGAGACGTTGATACAATGTTAGAGGTGGTTAGGAAGTATTCAGACAGTGTGTAAGTGTTATAGAAAGTGTTAGTTTGGGATTTCTCATCTTTAATGATTTCAGGAGACAGACCCTAGTTATCGTACATGGGAACACTGGAAAACTGAAGTAGCTATTTAGGTCATAAATATAATAGTTTGCATAGTTATTCTGTGATAATTTACTATTTAGTAATCAGTGTTTATTATATAACCAAAAAAATTGTTTATTCCAATCAGTTAATAAAGTTTCCATTGTATTTTAGAAGACCTAACCCAGTTTATGCCAAACACTTAAAGCTTTGTAGTCAGAATCTATGAGAAATTGTTAGTTATGTTTTCTGGTAACTGTTGTCTCAACTGAGGACATGTTGTCTCAACTACAGCCATGAGCATTAAAGGCTCTCACTACTCCGCATTCATCCATCAGCTTTCTGATGTAAAGTACACATATTATGCTTAAAAACAAATTGAACTTTTCAAGTGCAGTTACATCTGATTGGATTTCAAGCTAAAAGTACTTCTGAATGTAGTAAGACCTCTGAGGTAGTTTTGACTACCTATTCACAAGTTTTTAGTATTACCTCTGCCTGCAGAAGCCTGTGTATTATATAGAGGTAGAATCTGTGGACAACCAGAAGAAGAATCTCAGTTGCTTGAATGTTGGCCAGTACAATACATTACCTGTATTTTCCGGTATATAAGATGACTGGGCATATAAGACGACCCCCAACTTTTCCTGTTAAAATATGGAGTTTGGGATCTACTCACTCGCCGTATAAGAAGACAAAACCTGGCATATAAGACAACCCCTGACTTTTGAGAAGTTTTTCCTGGGTTAAAAAGTAGTCTTATATGCCAGAAAATACAGTATATCTACTGTTTAGTATAGTTACAATTGAAAGGGTTCTTGGGATTCTGATTTTGACTATAGTATGAATCCTACAAGTAAAAATATTGTAGGAAAAAATGTTCAAATCCTGTTACATTTCATGATTTATTTTATACTATACAGTATTTAATACAAAGTTATGGTTATACATCAAAATCTGTTTCAAATAGTCTTACCTTTTGGTTACTTCTGTGCTTTGTAGTCCCAGTTTTTAAAGTTTGTTAATCTACTTCTGAGTCGTGTCTAGATTCTGTTTAATCTTCTAAGCAATTAGACGCAAGTAATGTGAGTCACACCACACACACACACACGAGAAGAAAAGGCTAAGGTCAAACTTTTTTCTTTTGTGGAGATTGTTCTAAGTTGTAATCTACTTGGCAAATCATATAATTTAAAACTACATTAGACCAGTCAGGCCAGAAAAAGTAATAAATCAGCTCTATAGATTTCTATATAAATAAGATATGTAAACAGAAGGCTAGACTAGTGTTTTCAAATGCAAACATACATATATCAGACCTATTTGATCTTACCTTCAGCAGGCTTCTACAAGTGGTGAGAAACTCTCCTGCAACCCTCAGGTTTTGAATTTTTAAAAGCAGGTTCTTGGAAATATTTCATAATGTGAACAACTTTGTTTGAGTCTCCAGGGATCCTAGTCCTGAACAACTGAGCCCAGAATCCCACTTGCAACAGAGAGAGAGTCTGTTTATATTAGAAATGAAGATATTTGTTCCACATGGTCATATATTTTGGTTTGGGCCTTCTTACCTCAAATTGTGCTGTTTTTCTGTTACCTGAGTGCAGACTGTAGAACAAAAAGAAGGCTTGGTATGATTTGCCTTTTTGTCTTGCCATGCCATAATCTTTCTGGTTTCACAGGATCACCATGTAGCAAGTAAGCAACCATTGTTGCAGAATGTTAGGGACATGGATATGTTTCCCACATAATCAATTCTGTATAATATATAGTGATTGCCAGTTTATTAATGAAGTGAATCTGTGGTGTTAAAGGCAAATATACAAACTGTAAATGACATAGCCCAAAAGTATCTATTGAATGCCTTCTGCATAGTCTTCTTGCTTTGAAAGGTGGAATTAAATCCAATCTATTCTTTCTTAATGAGCATGGCTTTTATATTTACAGTTTTAAATTGGTTTACAGTTTTGATTAGGTATATGACTGCATTCTTTCGAAGTAGTCCTAGGGCTACTAGTTGGGAGAAGGTCCAAACAGGTAGTATGGGAGAGGTAGGTGGTTTAATAAGGGATTAGACCTGTGTCAGACATACAATTTGATAAACCCAAACTGCTCAAATTGAGTAAGGAATTGCAGCCATGAAAAGGGGAAGGGTGTGGAATCATCATGGGGTACACAATAATGTTATCATAAGTGTTATGTGGCCCTCCCCAGCTGCAGGGACTTCTGGGACATAAGAGAGACCATGGAGAGGGCAAGTGAATGCTTTTGTGTCTACAACATGCAACTGTGTTCACAATTGGCCAACCTTCTACCTCCTATCAACTGCATATGTATGAGGGGAGGAATTGCATCAGTTTCTCAGCCTCTGAAGTGGTTTGTCAAACTGCTTATAAACTACAGGTCTGTATTATATTGTTTGATCCATATACACATACTTTGTTTTGATGGTTGGATTACTTACCCGTATAACTAAGTAAGTTAACTTTGGCTAAGTTGGTCTGACATTCACCTTCTTCCTAGTACGTTCTTACAAGTTTTAATTGAGTTTTCTCTTGTGTAATGTAACATTGTAAAGTAACTCCCCCTTGTTAAAAATACACAAAGTTATGAAGGCTTAGAAGTAGACACAGGAAAGGTAAGAAGAGAGTCCTGTTGGTCACTTTAAGGAAGAGGGTAGGCTGCTGCTGATGTTTTATCTCAACACACACAGGTCTTGGGCTAAGTCCAATCTCTGGAAGGGGTGAGAAGGAGGACACAAAGCTGGTAATTTAAGGTTCTGCTTCTTCTCTCCCACCTTGCTAATAGTCTTTGTTCTTTCCTTTTCAAGACTCTCATTTTCAGCCATATATTTGTGTCTTTATACCTTCACAAAGAAAGAAGTAGCTCCCCAAGGTGGTCATTAATTGTTCACTACTATAAGGATATGGTGGAACAGCATGAGAGCTCCACCTGCTGCCTTTGGATGGAAGCAGCAGCATGTCAATTTATTTTGAACCTGTTGCTCTCTACCTTGCAAGCTCATCTTATGATGACTTGTTTCCTCAAATGGTAAAACTTCATGTATCTAGGATCTATACGTCAAGTGAGCTTTACTGTACCCTGAATTCACTTTGTCTTGAATACTGTCTTGCATCTGTTGGCATTTGTGCCTAAGTAGCCACCAGCCTAACTCTTAATTTCAACTTAAATTCTCCTGACAATGAGTTATCTTTGTTCCAGTCCTGATTTGTGATCTGATTCTGATTATTGAGCTGCTTCCTATCTTCTCGTTGCTAGTTTGAACCTCATATGGAATTCTGGCTCAGCGCTAAAAAGACTTTGCCTTTACCCCTCTAGAAACCTATCTGATCTAACTCCAGTGCTTCGTGAGTTGTCCAGCTGTGCTTCAACTCTGACATAGTATTTACTTATGTTTCTTTTCAAAGATGCAGATGGTTCTCTAAGGTCACCAGTTCTTCCAGTAAATGCTGCTACCCAGTAAATGTTTCTTTCTCTTCAGAGTCAGGTTTCAGCCTAGTACGTGCACATATTTACTAGTAAAGATGTAGTTAGGTGAGTTTTTATTGGATCAAATTACTTGCCTGCTGTGCTTTTGTACAAACCAAACTAGTGTAATGTTCAAGAGATGCCTAGAATAACAGCATATGCTTCTAGAACATACTGCTTATTTTCCACAAGTTTATCTTCAGTTTATCTTAACATGGAGTCCTGAATCTTGGCTGTGTTAAATCTAAACCAATTTGACAAATACTGAAGCCATCTAAATCTGTCTTCTTCATGAGAGACACCCAGAAACATAACCATTTTGCAATTTTTGACAACATGATTTAATGATCACACTGGAAAAATCAGCATTCTTGGGTGTTTTTCCACTGAGCTCCTTTAATACGGATCTAAGAAGATACACATCTAAGGAATGGGTACTTCCCTTAATCCGGATCTAGTAGATCTGGGGTGTTTTTCCACTGCAGCCCTTAGATCTGGATCTAAGAAGATCCGGATCTAAGGAATGGGTACATTTCTTAATCCAGATCTAGTAGATCCGGATTAAGGGAAGGACCCAATGTGTTTCCACAGGAGGTGTAGCACCAATTAGAAATGGGTGCTAACACCCCTGCTGTGGAAACAGCTTTGCACCCATCTGGGGAATCCGGATCGACCCACAAGGGGTCGGTCCATTACCCCAGGTGTTTTGGGGTGCAGGGGGGTGCAGTCTTTGAAGCAACTTCGAAGTGATTTCGAAGTCAGCTTAGAAGTCACTTCGAAGTCACTTTGAAGTAAATGTGAAGTCAACTTCGAAGTGACTTCGAAGCCGATGTTGGGGGGGAGTCAAAGGTGCATCCCCTCCCCCTAGCCTCCTTTGGATCCCATTGCCTGTTTCCAGTGGAAACAGGCTCCCTTTAATCCGGATTTTCTGGCAGAAGACCCCATTGTAGACCCCATTAATGGTGTCTACAGAAAATCTGGATTAAAGGCCAAAAAGTTCCAGATTTCCCCCACGGCAGTGGAAACAATTGGGTTCAAAATGGGTGCCGTAGTGGAAATGGCATCATCCGGCTCACAGCCAAAAGGTACAAAAATGGGTGCAAAAATGGGTACAATTGACAGTGGAAAAACACCCCTGGATTAAGGGAAGTACCCAATGTATTTCCACAGGTGGTCTAGCACCCAATAGCAATGGGTGCTAGACTGCCTGCTGTGGAAACACCAGCGCACCCATTTGCAAATCTGGATCTACCCTCTGTCACCCCAGGTGTTTTGGGGGACAGGGGGTGCAATCTCCGAAGTTGCCTTCGGTGATTAGCAAAAGCTCAGCAGAAAAACCCCTTCCAAGAGCCAGCTCTGAAGTCCCTCTGAAGGCAACTTCGGAGATTAACAAAGGCTTAGCAGAGAAACGCCTTGCTAGAGCAATGCTGCTGTGAAGGGCTCCAGAGGATCTCCGAGGTTAGTGGCAGATCGCTCTTGCCAGGGGTTTTTCTGCAATGCCTTTGCTAATCTCCGAAGGCAACTTCAGAGGTATTTCAGAGCTGGCTTCAGAGGGACTCCAAAGTCTTGAGTTTGGGGCACCTCCCCTTGGGTGCCTCCCCCACCCCACCCCCGAGCCTTCTCTAGACCCCGTTGCTGAATTGTAATGGAAACAGGCTCCCTACAATCTCGATTTGAAGGCTGAAGACCTTTAATGGGGTCCACATGGAATCCGGATTATAGGTCCTGAAGGACCCATATGATCCGGATTTCCCTAGCTGTGGTGGAAACAGATGTGTCTCTAATGGGGTCTGCAGTGGAAATGGGGTCATTTGGCTCTCAGCCAAATGGGTGCTTTAATGGGTACTTAGTGCTAGTGGAAAAACACCCCCTGTGTCTTTAATAGATGAGAGTTTTCAAATACATTATTCCTCTTTTATCCACAATCGGTTGGTTTCTGAAAATTCACTTTAAAGCAAATAATGGAAATAATTATTCCTTAATTTAAATAGGAAAAATTCTAAGTCATTATAAATCCATTCTGGAAGCATATAAAAAGCATAATGCCATAAGGAAAAATCTAATATGAAAGATAAAATGGAACGTGGCTGTTGCTGGTATCCTTCTTTATGCGCAGGGCTTCATTGTCATCGTGCAGGTGCAGATGTGTGTTGAGACTTTCTGCACTTGCTCAGTGATGTTGTGTGCATGTGTGGTGCAGCCCTGCTCCTGGTGGGAGATAATGGCTGTGACCGCATTTCTCAAACAGATGAATTTTCTGCATCTTTTACCCTGGAGTAGCTGAAGGTGCCATTGAAAGACAGGGCTGTTGGATGAGGCACATGACAGTACTGAGCATTTCTGAGTAGATCATTTTACAAATCACAGTTCAGCTGAAGCTTAGTTTAGTCTTGCTACAGCTACTCATAATCTAGTAACATTCTGATTGGAATAAGGTAAATGGTGCTGCTTTTGAAGAATTCTGAAAAATGTAGCTTCTATTATTCCAAGTTGTTATTTTCTTGCCAACTACTGCATTTGTATGCCCAATTTGAGCTGTTGGTTTAGTCTGTAAAGTTTTCCCATGCCCTGAATCCCATACCTGTTTACCATATCCTTAAGACCTTTAGCAACAGTCCTCCCTCTTTATCCCCTTTTTTAGTGAAGGTCCAAAGGAGGGCAATGAGGGCATGTGCTTTTTAGGTAACAACATCCCACTTTACTGATTATTGTTTATTTCTTTAGTATTTGTTATATTTGAGCCATTTAGTAATACATACTTCTTAAGTATGTAATTAATAGGTTCTTTAGAAATTATTCTTGATTTTCTAACACGTTCTAACGTTGTCCTGTGCTGATTTGGGGGTGCTCTTCTAGATCAGAGATTGCACTTAGCACAACTACAGCAAGATTTGTTGTTGTTTTGCTGAGGATAGATGTCTTAACATTGTAATGTCCCATAAAGTTTTGGGCTAACTTGTTCTTGTGACAAGGTTAAAATTGTTTGTTGGTCCTTTCCTGGTAGCAAAATGTTAAGGATTCTTGGACTGTTTTGTGAACTTACAGTTGATTTGTAAGACCAATGTCTTATGAGGGCAATTCTGTATGTGTGCAAATAAAGTTTTTAAAGAAGAGGCACTGTATTAGGGGTCTCTGGTACATAGTGGATTGTTGTTTGCTTGGTTTGCTTGATTTGGCTGAAGTAGCCTGCATGCAACCTGTTCAACATACTTATTGTAAGAAACAATTTTGTCTTTTGCGTATGTTTCTTTTTGGTGTATTGATGCCAAATGAGTAGTGTGGACTCTGTTAGAAAAATTGAGATATTTGATTGTGTGAGTAGTTTGTTACCTAGAATACTATCACACACACTCCCAAGTTGGTGGTACACAAATTTTCCCTTGTATTATACTAGTTTCCTTTTTTAAAGGAACAGCTGGTAAATTAATTAGTCATCATGATCCTGTGCTTTATTTTGAATATGATTGTGTTATGAAATACATTTGGGACTTAAAGAGCTATAATCTATCTCAAGCATTCCAGTTTGGTAATACTTGTAAAGATCCAGACATACACAGTCTAAACTGTGTTTAGCCCTGTGATCAGTGCAATGTGTGTAATTGTCTCAGAGCAACTGGCATTTGTTAGACAGAGAAGCAGAAAAGAGATTGCAAGCTCTGTGCATGTATTCTGTAGTTGACGCTTGGGCCTAGGTAATGAGGACTCAATTCTGAAAAACGGATTCAACTTCCTGAAATTTTATAGTCGGGCATCTTATCTGAATCAGAGTGTTCTTGATGTTATTAGGAAATGAGCTCATTTAGTGATTTAAGAGATAGTAGGAATCCTCTCTTTTATTGAAAGCTTAATGACTGGTCTCCCTGCTTGATCTGAATTCATAAAGCTACTATCATAAAGGGAATTACATGCAAGTTATAATTGAGTTGCTGAAGAGACAGTATGTGAAAGCATTGTTGTTGTTTAAGGAAAACTGCCAATTATGTGTTGAACTAAGAATGAAATGAGTGGGTAGAGAATCATATGCCACTCTATAGTTCATAGATTGGTTGCTTTGTTGTTTTAAAGACAATTTAGAATCCAGGAGAAAACATCTGACTAACCTGTCCAAATGCCAAAAGTAAGTTCAATTCTGCTCACAATTATGCGTACTGTAGCAAGTGTTGCTATAGAGAGTAGGGATGTGCATGAATGTGTCTATTTCTGTATTCAATTCGTATTGAATCAAATGCAAAAATATTCCCATTCGATCAAATAGCTACCCTTCAAATGTAGTAGGATTTGAATTTGATACAAATGTTCAGTCCCATACAGATGCATACAAATCCCATAAAAAGCTTCATATGAATGTATCAAAATACTCAATTCAAATTTGAATGCCAATCTTCTAATGTGCCAACATTTGATTTGAATACAAATGTTCGAATTTGGCCAAATTAGTATGAATTTTGAATGTTATGAATATTCAAGTACATCCCTAATAGAGAACTTACGGAAATAATGAGTGATCATCAGATGATTGCAGTATAGTACAGATAAGCCTTTATTTGTGGGTTCACAGAAGGGAAGTGAAATATCATTGTAGGGGTAACTGTAGGAATTCTGTTTCATGGATTTCCCTGTTTTAGTATATAAGACTCCAGTAAGCAAATTAAAATTTGGGGAAAATTCTTACCTACCTCCCCCCACCATGGTGTTGTACCTAGTACAGTTATTTTTACCTATCCACCGGTTGATAACCAAGATGTGTTAAAATGCCTGTTAGTCTGTTGAATAAGAACAAATATAAAGTGTTTTACTTGTTTTGGTAGTTTGTTAGGACATCATCTAGAATGAATTTACATATGGTTTCTTTCAGTAGGATCAAATTCACATTTCCAGGCTTCCTTTATTTTGACCTAGTTCCATTTAGGCAGGCTCATATGGATTACTTTGACCTAGTAAGGCTCACTATTACATGCTGTCAGAGTTCCTAGTATAAATAAAATATTTTTTATTTAACATATTCAGAATATTTGATACAAATTAAAATGATTAACTTTTGTACACTAAGATGTTTGCATTTGAATTAGTTTTTACATCTTCTGAAAAGAAAAGGATGTCCTCTTATATTGTTGTTTTTGTTGTTTTAGGATACTGGTGCAGAGCAGAATTATACCAGAAACAACTGGATTTTCCTTCACATCAGAACAGCAAACATTTACGAATGTTTTGCCAAAGCTAATTGGATTGTTATAAAAAGATCATCATGGGAGGAGCTGTGAGTGCAGGAGAAGACAACGATGATTTGATTGACAACTTGAAAGAAGCACAGTACATCCGCACTGAAAGAGTGGAGCAAGCCTTCAGAGCTATTGATCGTGGAGACTACTATCTAGAAGGCTATAGGGACAATGCGTATAAAGACCTGGCCTGGAAACATGGAAATATACATTTATCAGCACCTTGCATTTATTCTGAAGTCATGGAAGCATTAAAACTCCAGCCAGGATTGTCTTTTCTTAATCTGGGTAGTGGAACTGGCTATTTAAGCACAATGGTGGGATTAATATTAGGTAATCTTTAAATATCATTATAATTGTTTTAAGGTAAACATACTGTCTTTGATTGTATAATGTGATGCTTTGGTTCCAGGAAATTATTCAAAACATAAATTGCACAAGCATTGCTTCTTATGGAAATCTAGGAAAAAGGGGATTAATTGCCACTAGGGCACTGGACTAGGGGTGATTTGAATTCAAATGTCGTCATTCAACGGATTTGAATCGGATTTTTTAATTTCTGTGCACATCGCTACACTGGACAACTTTGCAAGTTAATATAGATCTCAGCTCTGCTACTCTGGGCTTCCAGTGGACTAGGCATCCTAGCTAACTATGCAGATCATCAGAGAGAGATACTAGGATCTGGTAGAAGATTTCTGAGTACAATTGGAGGCAGCCCTTCTATTTATATTGGTGTATAGAAAAGCTGTATTTGGTTGCCAAGAGTCTTAAACACCCACTGCTCCTAGATGTCCATGCACATTTTTTGACAGGCACAGAGGTCAGCCAGTGAAAGAAACATGTACAATGAGGAGTCTACTCAGACTTCTCAGTAGTCAGACTTCTTAAATGCAGCCAGGCTACTTTGCTCCCAATCAGCTTTTCTTGGCTAGGCATTGGAAGTGTTCCTGTACCATATCACTGCCTAAATGCCAATCCCACAGATGAACAACCATATACGAGGAACGTGCTTCGATTTTCTTACTCTGCAAGATAAGGAGATTTCCTCTTGAAGGCCTGAATGTCTTTGCCAGATATTAGAAGTTCTGTCAAACTATATCATGTCCTGCAATACTAAATCCACAGATTAATAAAAGCAGATATATTTTTTCTTTGCTAAATTCTGACCAGAGTTCGAAAATGTTTCTTAAGGCCAAAATGGATTCATGGGGTGTCTTGCAATTGTCCTTGACCCTTCATCCTGATGCCTGATAAATGATACCCAGCCCATCAAAGTTAAGTCATTGGAATAAGCCAGGTTGGCCTACCTACTAAGTCAGTGGTGTCAGTATATTCCAGTTGCCTATGCACATTATAAAACAGACTCTGGGACAAGCCAATAAAAATACAGGGAAGTGGGAATAGTAAGGTCAAGCCAGAAAATCTCTGTTCAGCAGCTAAGGGTCATAATACAGCTGTACATGCATGTAACTGGATAAAGCCTTTGGGATCATTGGGTAGAATAACTTGATAGAAGGGAAGAATAGTCTACTCCGTCAGTAGGCAAAAAAGGCTCTTTCCAGCCACTAGGATATCTGGTCTAACAATGAACGTTGTTGAATAGCTGTGCTTTGATCACAGCTACTACTAAAATGCATGTTGGGGGCCCAGTAAACCAATCATATATAAGTAAATTTAACCACTTGGGCTAACAAAGGGAACACATTTTGCAGATTATATATAAGTGAACTCACTATGGGTAAAGCTACATCATTCAAGTGATCAGTGTGTCATATTAGCAAGCACATGTTCATAGTTCTCTTATTAGGGAACTGTCATTCAGTGCTTGGGCTTTAGCAGGGCATTTCCTAAATACTTTCCTCTATGCTCCATAATAGACCACACACATTAGATCTGTTCTTCATATTTATTACTCAAATATTTAAAAATGCATACACACAGAGATGTCCTTTCAGAGTTGTACCAAGTGCCTTTGTTATTTCAAATGTTTTTCATTCTACAGTGAAAAGAGAATGACTAAAATGTATGATTGATTGAGTCTCCCTCTTGTGGGAAATAAAATGAGCCTAAAATGAAATGACCCCAGAATGTTATACTGGGAGTGCACAAGTGGAGACAGACAGTAACTGTCACATTCTCTATTGCTGGTATTCTTTTCTTCTGATGTAAAACACATTTATTTGCTGTGCAGGGTATACCAAACCAGAATGAAGACAGCAAGTTCTGAGTTTAAAAATATTTATTATGGTTTTGTAACAGCACTATAGAATATGAAATTAGGTCTTGCTGTGTCATGAAATCTTCTGGCATCATTTTAACCTTCAGAGGGAAAGGAATTAACCTGTAGGGTTCCCTTTTCCTGTTTCTTATTAAGTGAAGCATGTGTATTTTCTGCTTTATATATTGGTTTCATTCTGAGATTGTTTTTGCCAACACATACAATCTTTTTTTATAGCCTGTTCCCACCCACGAAGAACTAGAGTGTTTGCTTGATTCTTTATTGTGCCAAAGGTATCTTACTTCACACTGATGACATCCATTGATTCAGTTAGTTAAATTGTTTTTGTTTGTTTACAGGCCCTTTTGGAATAAATCATGGAATAGAACTTCATCCAGATGTAGTGGAATATGCCAAGGAAAAACTGGAGAGCTTCATAAAATACAGTGATAGCTTTGATAAGTAAGTAAATTATCAGCATGATACATTTTGTGGACACTGTTCATTATTGCAGTCAAATTTGTTTCAACTTTGTTCAAAAAATGTTCATGATACTGTTTTAAAATAAAAGGTGCTTGAAATACATAGAGATGACTGGTTGAAAATGGGTTATAGGTAATGACTGAGAATGCTAGTAAAATGTTGGTAGCAGTTCTTCAACTTTCAGGGTTGTTTTGTTATTATTGTACATAGATATATGCTGTGTGTATTGATTCAGGTAATTCCTTAAATGTTTACCTTAATTTTTGTATTATGTATACAGTTCTATATGACAGAAAAAGGTATAAACATATACTGGTTTGTCAATTCTTCTATAAGAGTACTTATAAACTTAACTTTTGGATAAGTTTATATAATTGTTTGACCACTAATGAGACTATTTTTAAGTAATGCCTCTATCACTTTTGTTATTTTATACTGAGTGGACTTAAAGTACTTGTACTATATTGTTTTTCATGGGACACTAAACATCCTCCTTCTATCAAGACAGTGCTCTATACATATTTCTAATTTGTGATGGATCCTTCCTTCTTTCTTTTCCTTCACTGTTTGGGTCCAAAAACTTCCATTCTTCATACTGAAAAATTCCAGGTTACTAGTTGTACAAGTATAAACCCATTATTTCATTATGTATCATCTTCGTGTTCATGTGCAATATAGCACAGGTTAATTCAAGCTTTGACGATATGTTTGTGTCAGATTAGAGAGTTTAAGATTACAGCCCTTACTTTGGGTAATCCAGTAAGCATAACTATCTGAAGCTATTCTTTCCTTTACTTTGGACTTAAAGAAGTAGTATGTTATGTATCTGTTAGCATCAGTGTTAATTATCCAGGCTCAGTCTCTTTGTGTCCTTAAAATGATAACTACATATTTTGTCACATATTCATTTCTGAGTGTTGATGAGTTGTTTCTCAGAAATTACATAAAACCTAGTGGCCTGTGTTTGAAATAAGTGTATTATACTTTTATTTCTCTTCTAAGTTAAGAACAATACTGATACACAGAAGTCTGTTACTTTTAATTTGCATTTTATTAACAACATCTGTTAATGTTAAGATTTGTATTGAACGCTATATGGAAAACATCTCTGTTAATTAAAAGTCATGAATGATACTGTTAAAACTCATTTTGACCTGTATTCACCTTTTTATTAAAAGGTAGGCACTCAAACCAAGTTGAAATCTGCCATTTCAACAGCATCATCAATAAGCAAAATATTTAAAAAATAAGTTTTGACACAATGGGAAAATGTATATGTATGTGTATAAGGTATATGGCTAGTAAATATGGAAGAATAAAACAAGTTCTCCACAAGTTTCTACAAGTTTCTTATGTGTTTTACAAGATTATTACTTTCCCTTCCATGTTTAGTAATAGTGTTCAGAGCAATAAACAATATATTAAAAACAATGTGAGGTATACCAGAAAAAAGAACTGCCTAATAATAGACTATCCTGAAAAAAGTGAAGCAGAAAGCAAGCCAGTTAGGAAAAGCAGCACAGCAGATGCAAGTGGACATTTACAATGGCTTGAGTACTTAACCACAAATGAGCAAGATCCTACTGGGAGTTAACAGCAGAGTTGTTGAAAACACAGTAGTGCATAATTGTTGTAAGGAGTTAAATGCAAAACCTTTGTTGTAGAGAGTTAAGTTTGAAACTTTCTTTCAATGATTTGTCCAGCGTGATACATCTATGGAATAATGAAAATAAAATATGCACAGTAGTATTCAAGACATTCTTGTGAAGGAGTACAGCTGATGAACTATTTGAAAGTATTTACTCAGGAATTGTCCTCTGCTTATGAACCTGATGCTTCAGAAGTCATATGATACTTTACAAACTCCCAAAAACATCTGCCTTCCTCTTTATCTGGTTCTTTACAGAACTTAAGCCTTCTATGGATTCAGTTTGCTGCTGGATAACAGAATAATAATGGTTACAACATTACAACATCATTGTAATGGTGAAGCAAAATGTTACAGCTTTGGACATCATCTTTTTTGTGTGTGCATTTTGAAAAGAACATGAGAGACCAGATTACACATGGCTACATCCAGAAATAAACCAAAGCAACAACTTTTATTGCATAAACGACAAGAAGATGTAGCTTGGGAACTATCCTGAAGTAGTGTTCCACTTGGACACAACTTGCATAACCAACCTGGAAGAAAGTAATATCAAAATGTGATAGGATAGAAGACTTAAGGGAAGTGTGATCTTGAGCTTTTTCTAGCACACTTTATCAAAGCAGGCTACTATTAAAACTTTAGTCCTGGAACCAAGTCAGAAGTCAGTCTGAGTGAGCCTGATAACTTGTAGATTTTTCAGGGTCTTTACTGGCTCATTTTGTCTCATGTAATTAGGCAGTTTGTTTGTTTTTTAGTACTGTGAAAAAGTTCTAGTTATAAGTGCTAAAGCACAGAGGATATAAATGCATCTGTACAAAATACAGCTGATGAAGAACTGTTAACTCAGATGATTCAAAGTGAATCCATAATCTGCAGCTTTCTGAGATAAAAAGAAAGCTGTCTAGTTTGAATTTGAGCTGATGTTACTTTTATATATAATCTAAATGATTTAAATATATATAATGCCTTTTACCTCTGATGTTTCTCTGATTTTTTCAAATCCTTTATTTAGCAGGGATATGTACCGGTTTTTTAAAAGTAAGCTGTTAAAAGAGCTGTTTGTGATCCAAAAACAAGTGTAGCTGGAACTGTTCTAAATCAAAGCCTTAAGACTGTGAAAGTTTTCATTGGCACTCTGAATACTAATAACTATTTCTGGATCAATTGTTTCTTCCGCTTGTAGTCATATGGAGAGTGTCAAGCTAAATTGTTAGCAATATATATTCTGTAGTGCTGCTTTCATCAGTGTACTTTGATATGCTTTTCATTATATTAATGTTCATATGGCTTAAAATGGTTAATAAAGAAGTGGGTTTACATTTGGTATGTTGGTTAATGTGTGTGTGCATAAAAGAAAGTACTCTTTTCTCCAAATACCTGTTTTCCTTTGTCTGTTGGTAATGTCACACATTTTAAAGGATACACTCCATGGGAGAAATTATAACCTGTGACTTAATATATGTACATAGCATTTCTCCGAAGTGCCTGGTGAGCTTAGGCAGTAGTTGAGCAACTGTGCTTCAGCTTAGGCAGTGCTACACTTGTAACCTTCTAGCAGAATGTGTAGCCCAGAAGAGAAGGGCTTTTCTAGGAATCTTATTTGAGCAATTATTTTTGTTTTATCTATTTATCATTCACTTTCATCAGAAATCATTTGGAAAACCAGTTTCTTCTTCTGTATTACATG
Organism: Aspidoscelis tigris stejnegeri; assembly: GCA_023333525.1. Taxonomy (NCBI): domain Eukaryota; kingdom Metazoa; phylum Chordata; class Lepidosauria; order Squamata; family Teiidae; genus Aspidoscelis; species Aspidoscelis tigris. Next base: position 47,410,552 of record JALMGA010000004.1, read on the forward strand.
GTTTTGAGAAACACTGATTCAGGCAGTAAGAAAAAGCAATGTTCAATCTAGGCTGCGCTTCAGAGAAATATTTTAGAGTTCTGGTAGTTTTATTTGAACACGGAAACAGCATCTTTCACCTTAAAATAGCACAAATCATTTCATTTTTTTTACATGGAAGAATCCTTAAGGCTGTGTCTGAAACACAGATGCGGCAGTATCAGGGGCCCTCTGCACTTGTTTATTGAAGGGGAATGTATTGTCTTTTCTGCTCCTAGTCAGCTTCTAGATGTAGAAAGCCGTCTTGAAGGGAGAGCAACGGGGCAATGCTAGGTTGCCTATCTGCTAGCAGCCTACCAAACCCCAAACTGCACAAGCTGATATGATCTCCGCTATGCAAGAAAATCAACAGTTCATCTTGAGGCCAAATGAAACCACCTTAAGAAATCTCCTAGAATGGTAAGTGATAAAGAATCATGGTAATGCTTTGTTTAGTCTATTTATCTCTTCAACAAGTGTGGAAATCACCTTGCTCTCATCTGACAATGCATTTTGATTCTGTCAATACAATCAAGATCAGGAAAAAGTGTTCTTCATTCTTCATTCTGTTTGAGCTGAATTAACATGCTATATCATAGTATAGATTATCAGAGAATGAAAGTGGAATACTGTCATCCAAACAGTGGGAAATTCAGCATTACTAGAAACCAATCTGTCACAGATTTATATGTTTAAACATCTACAAGAGCTTTATCCTTTTGGGAATTTTCATTCTGACCACATTAACTATGAGAGTTTTGATATTTCGAGATTCTTTGAAGATCATGTGATGGATTTAAGATTAGCTCCATAGAGACACGGAAGGTCAAATTTAAAGGATAATACATACATTCTGGTGGACAGAAAAGTTAGAGAATTAATGAAGTAAAAAAATAGCTTTTTCATATATTCAGAATTGAACTTTTATTGGGGAAATCCAGCTGATGAAGAATAATGCACAAGGAGGGAAAAAAAGTTCTGATGAAATGAAGACTCTTCAGTCAACATAACAGTGAATGATTCTACAGGGGAACCATCTGAAATTTAATCCCTACTGCTTTTGAACAGAATATGACAAAGCATTCACAAGTTTTTGAGGGGAAAAAGTCACTTTTTTTTTAATTTCCCCCATCAGAATAATACTGGAGAGTACTGAAGAAATAATATTCAGTTTGTAAGAATTTTTTGTTCAGTTCATTGTATATAATTTATTGTGTACGCATTTGCATAAACATGACAGGTACAGCTTTTTCAAAGAGAAGTTAACTCACAAATGGGGATTTAAAATAAGGCGTTAGTATCAGACTTTAAAGATTTATGTACCTGTTGATTTGCTGCTGTTAGTGCTTATGCAATAATTTTGACATAGCTGTTTCAGATTGAGTTGATTGCATCATTCCTTTAAAGCCAAATTTGTCAATCTAATTAGTATTGTATATGCAGTCTCCATATTAGATTGTAAAAAATGTTTGGAGAAAGAGATTCTCAGTTTGCTGCTTCTCCCTATCATCTCCAGCATGACCAGTTTCACTGATTTTCCTGAATTAAATATCTGACATTGTCTCACAGGTTCACTTGTCAAATTTTATTTTAGTTTGTCTTCTGTACTTGCCAGATGATCAGACAGATGATGAGTCATGGAATGATTTGGATTGGAGAACTGAAAACTGACAAAAGGATGCGTCAAAACTTATAAGGGCAGGCATCCTCAGAGACATGGCAGTTAAGCACCCAGGGAGCTGTCTGTCATACATTGCTCTGAGAAGAGTGCTTCATCAGAGTACTTAAAAGTTCTGACTGTTCAGCCACAGTTTTAACAAATTGGAGCCTGCCCATTTCTAAAGGGATTCTCCAGCAGGAGAAGTCTCTTGCCTTTGAAGCTGACAACTCTGTAAACAGAAGGCTCCTTCCTCAGTTTGCCCTATGCTATTGAGGTGTTGATACACCCAAAGTCTTAAGGATGGGGACTAAAAAGTATTCCTTGGATTGGGGAATTAAATCTTTTTACTGACAAATGATTAAATTGCTCTAGCTTATTCTGTTTATATCTTGTTCAGTACATGAAATCATTAAATATATGTTAAACCACTTGTACATAAGCAGATTCAAGAAGTCTCTAAAACTGTATATTCAGATTGTGAGGAAATCTTAGTTGTGAATAAGTGTTCACATTTTGAACTATGCATGATATGCGATTGCTATATAAAGTAGAAGTAAAAAATGCCTGAAGCAGCCTAATTCTAAATCAATAACAAACTAATTTTTAGGCCAAAATGACAACCTCATGGCCTTGGATAGAAAATATAGCTAATAAGCCTAGCTGGCTTGGTTTCTACCCTGACATCACAGCTTCTGGTAGTTGTTAATCCTTAGGGAATATAAAACTTTTTAGTTTCTAATTTAACTGCTTAAGTATAAATGTGAGAATGATGAGTCTGACTCCTAGTTTTGGATTATAGTTTTTCCCTGTACTCTTGATTTCTTTACTCTGGACTAGGCCTGTATGAAAACCCTTTTCCAGCTTCCAGTCTTGCTTTCAGTATTCTAACTCCATCCAAGCATCCAAATGTACCCCTTCTGCCTCCAAGTTTCCAACATGACACTCGCATCCTGCCCCTTTCACTAAGATATTGGATAAAGAACACTGCTTTGTGTCAAAGCTGTAGCCATCAAACTATGTTCAAGAAATGTAATTACAATTACTTAGTGTCTATACTAAATTCTGCACAAATTGTTCCTACAGGCAAATAATACAAAAATGCAAGCAAGCGGGTATTATCGCTGGTGCATTTTATTTTCTCTACATTCCTTAACATCATCAACAACAAAACAATGTGTACTGGAATCCTCCTTCACAATGGACAAAAAATATTTTTCAGACTTTCCTTAAAATATCAAAATGTGTTTTTGGAGAGAGAAGCATATGTTAATGAGCAGTCTTTTTCTTTCTTTAAAAGTTAGGGCAAAGAAATTATGTAGCACTGTACTTGAACTCAGGTGTTTGTATATTCATATAAACCTGTCGTAATTCTTGTTAGTCAGAAAAATAATAATAAATTGTGCCTTTAGAAGGCTGAGAACAAACTAGTGATGAAACACTCCCTGCCAGCTTACTGGTTAACTGGAAGGAAGAATTTATCAGAATAGCTGCTGTTATCATACTGATAGGTCATCTAGTCACTAAAAGCTTCATCTGCAGAGTCCATATAAAACCAGCTTTTGAAACCATTTTCTTGAGCAAAATTATTCCAGAAGAGGTGCAAATGGTTGCATGCCAGCATGTGTTAGCCAGTGGCTAGCATAGCTGTGGAGCACTAAAAACTCCCATAACAATCTGGCATGTGCAGAGCTGCTTCTGGAATGGTATTTGGTGTGACCACCCTTTGGCTTCAGCATCTTCTTCTAGGGACACTAGTAGATGGTTTTTGAGGGAACTCAGCAGGATGGTTGTTCAAACATCTTGAAGAATTCAGCACAGATCTTCTGTGGATGTAAGCTTGCTCAAATCCTTCTGTCTCCTTGTGTAATCCCAAACAGATTTGCTGTTGTTGAAATCAGGGCTTTCTGGTGCTCAAATCAAAACTTCACAGGCTTAGTTGCAGCATTTGGTCCACATCTGCCAAAACCTTTACATAATACTGTATATCATAAGAATGATGAGATTGGAAACAATTAGAGCTGGAGTTCAGACTGGGAATCAAAACATTAACACTCTGAAATATGTAAGTAACATCACTTTGTTAGCTGAAAGAAAAAGACTTTGAAAAGTTTATTATGAAAAATGGGTGAATGGAAAACCTGGACTAATGCTAAATCTTAAGAAAACTGAGCTGATAGCCGCCTGCAAGCATGATGAGCTTTCAGTTGATTGAGAAGAAGAAATTGTAACAGTTCTGTTCTTTTGTTCCCCAAAGAAAAAGATGGATTGTTTACTGGAGCACTGAGGGGGAAAATAATCATGGCGAAGAAGGCGTTGTCAAGCTTAGACAAAATCTGGAAGAGTAAGGACATACCATTTACAAGGCTGTGAAAGTTGGACACTAAAGGAAAGAAGAAATCTCCTTAAACAAATCTTAAATAAACCTGATTTTTGTCAGATCTTCCACCAGCCGCTCAGAACCCCAAAACTATGCAGTGATTTCAGACACACAGGACTGCCATGGAAAGCAGGTTCTTATGTTTATTTAGTTAATAGCAGAAGACAGAGAGCATAGGAATAGTAAGGCTATACTAAGACATAACAGGTTCCCATGGGTTGCATTCCCCATCAAGGTCACATGTGTGAAAAGGACTTAATAAGCTAAAGGTTTGGGTTAAGGTTAGGCCATGGAAACACGGGATCAAGAGGGAGAACTAAGGCAAATGGCTGCAGGTTGGCAAGAGCCGGGTGAGGAAAGGCTGTAGCTCTCAAAGTTATCAAGCAGGACTCATACAGTACTTTATTCATATGATAGAAACAGGAAGGAAGACTGGACAAGATGGATGGATTTAATCAGTAGCAAATAATAATGTTCTTAGAAGAGCTACATGAACTTTTGGAAGACAAGTCAAAATGGTGAGCACTTGGTGTGCACTTACCTGGAGCTGAATCCAACTTGATTGCATCTAACAGTAACATAAAATTCAAAAAATGCCTAAAGCAGCAGAGAAAACAAAATTGGCAAACAATATATTGTTTTAATGTCAACTATCCTGAGAATCTAAACTTATCATATAGCAATAAAAGTCAACTATTTCAGCATCTGGTGTTCATAATAATTTTTTAGTAATTCAGCCTTCATGAAATAACCAACATTTCCTGAAAAAACAGGGGGAAAAACTTTAGCTACTAGAAATTGTTTCCTTGTGAAACAATCGAAATTGGTTCCTTGCGAAAACCATGAAAAGCCACATGCACAGGATCTCAAAGCTCAAATACATGGGAACATTCATTTTAAACAGATTGTGTTGTCCTAAGCCGTGATAGGTATTCATAGTCAAATACAAGGTGTTTTTAATTTCAAAGTGTGCAGAAACAGTTTGGTCAGTTAAGAACCAATGTCATCTTTGTCAAAATCCTCATCAAGATAGGGATGCAGCAAGGCCACTATCTGAAGCTAATAGAAGGTATTATTGTCACTGATGTTACTTGAGCTTCAGATGGTAAAGCTGAATCCAAAATCTTTAGAAGGAATATGACTGCATCTGTCACTAGAGTATTCCGGAAACAGGAATCTCTCACTATGTATGTTGTCAGTGTTGTCTGTTTGCTTAAGGCCATTATCACAGACAATCACTATGTAATATTAGGTGGATGAGTTCAACATTTTTTAAAAAATCAGAGTACTTTAGCTTTTAACTATATTCGTGGATTTTTTGTGATATTTATTGAAGTTTTACCGGCGAAATGCTTGTTAAGCTGATAGATTTGTTAAAAAAAATCACTTGATCAGAATAAACTATATAAATAGAATCATAGAATGGTAGAGTTGGAGGGGACCTCGTGGGTCATCGAGTCCAACCCCCTGCTCAAGGCAGGATCTCCTAAACCATCATTGAGTCTTTAAAAATACATTGAGTCTTCAAAAAAAGATTGCATTCTGGCACTGAATACAAAGATTTTTTGTGAATGTTGTATAATGATGGCTGTTTTTTGTCAGTTGCCTTTTAAATTTGTAGACATTGAGAGTTTTTTACTGTTTCAAAGTGTGTGTTTTGAGAATAACATAGCAAGAAGCAAACTTGAAAATCATGCTGAAGATCTCAAATTTTAATTAATTTTTAGTCTAAATAGTATGTTCTGTACTGTGGTTGTGGTTTTTTACTGTTTGGTTTTCTGGCTTCTTTCTGCCCTTTTGTGTAATAAGCCATAGAATGTAAATCATATAATGTACATATAAAAAGTGTAGAAGTAAATATCTTAAAAGTAACCTCTTTACTTGTTAATCTAAGCTTTATTGATATTTTTCATTTTTAACCGTACATTTTCATAATAAGACAAGTAGGAGTGAATATTAGGTGAAAAAGCCTTTGTCTGCTGTATGTGAATTTCACCTTCACCAGTGACCTTATACAGAAGGAGGCCTGGTCTTTGTTTGAATTAGTTCTTTAGTTTTACAGCAAAGAAAAGAAACCTCTTCATGCCTTAAAGACCTAAATTCCAAGTTTTAAGTTGCGTTAATAGCAAACTAGGATTTCTGAAAATTATTTTAAGTTGCCCGTCACTTAAGCATGACTTTAACCTGGTTTCCTGATAATGAAGGCTGTTCTTCATATTTTTCAGCTGTTAACTTCAGCTTTTATCAATTTTAGCTAATTCATCTTCAAACTTCGCATACATAACTAGATAATGCTGGCCATATTCACATGATGCACCTCTTTGCCCTGGCCTTTGGCTAAAGAAGGAAACTGCTTTTCTTCACCACATTAAGGCATTGTTATGGTTTTTAATATGTTCATTACTTATGTCTTCGGCTTAATGAGACAGTTCTTTTCCTCCAGGTACAATATTGTTAATTGTGCATTTTATTCTGTGTGTTTATGCTTTTTAATTAGGTGTAGGGTGGGATGGAAATGAAAAATATCCACCTGTACTTGCATAACTATATAGGTACATATATACAAAAGCATTGATCATGTTTACCTTTTCCATTTGAAAATAACTAATTGCTGGCCACCAGCAAAGATAGCTTCAAAAGTGGTTTATGCAAAATCATGAGAGAAAAGAATATTGGTAGCTTGTAATGTTTATGGAGATATGTCTACCTCCTTTAAGCTAATTTGCTGGGATGGACAATGTGACTTCGGCATTTTAATCTTATATCTCATAAACTGTTGTGTGTTTTTTTAAAAAAAAATCCTAGTCTTATTATAAATGTCCTTATTTGACGCACGGGTAAATTTAAGCAGTTTCAGCATAACAAAATGAATAAAGCTTAAAATGCTCCGTTCTGGCAGGATTATGTCCATGACAAGTACAGTTCTTGCATATATCATAATCATGCAACTGTAGTATATTCAGAATGTGCTTCAAATATAATTTACTCTGTGCCACTGTGGCAGAATATCCTCTAACCTAAAAGTAGCTTGGATCAAACAAGGATTTTGTGGGCTTTGTTTTCATAGGTGAGAAATGTCCGTGCATTATCTGAACAAAATATTTTTGTAATATTTTTGTGAATGCATACATTAGTAATATAAGCACAGCTCTTCCAGTGTTGGTTTTACTGCTTCATTAAATTACATTAGAACATTTATTCAGATATGAAGATACTGTGATCATTTTCTGCAAGACAACATGTTTTTATGTGTAAGTCTGAAATGAACTGTTACTGTGAATGTTAAAAACTTCAGAATGGAGGGGGATTAAATAATGGTGAGTATTTCTTTTGTCTTGTGACTGCAGTAAATCTTACAGCCACCTGCATTGTTGAATGTGTTGTCTTTATAGGTTTTGCAGTTAACACAGCTTCATTTCTTTAAAAATGTCTAATTGTTCTTAACCACTTTTTGCTATTTTCACAATAGATAGTAGAAAAGTACAGGCTTTCATTTCACAAACTTTTAATATACCAATTCCCCCCCTCCCCCAAAAAAACCCTGAAACCCAATTTTAAGAATAATTGTAATATGGCAGCAACCACAGTTTAGCAGATAAAGAACAGTTTATTTTCCTACGGTGGTCAGGGTGTTGGTTGACAGAGGGTTAACCTCCTTCTGCCTCATCCGAAGACTGAGAGGTGGAGCTTAAAATACCCCATATAGTCTGGTAGCTCTACTCCACCCTAATTTCATCTCTCGGTCACTTCATCCATTGTTGATAGAAGATTCAGAGTGAGTTACTCTACAAAGAATAGAGATTATAAAGAAGACAGGAGCCTTACTGCACTTCCTGCAGCTTGCGAGTTGGAGCCTCTACCTCATCCCTTGAAGGGAAGAGCTATTGAGGCAGCCGCTTCCTACTCCAACAGTGGGCTTAAGCACCTAGCAGCAAGGCTTTTCCAGCCCCTCAGCCCTGAGTTTCTTCCTTTTTGCAGTCACCTAACAAAAGACAAGACTATTAAGTAATTATCACCCTGGCAGAACACAAAGTGACAGAGGAGGAGGAGAATTTGAGTGGTGGGTTCTGCCACAGGGCAAGAAGCTTACAGTGCTCTTAATATAGCTGACACGCTAGAGCTAGGCACCCAAATGGGATAGACTCTGCAGTCTGACTCGGGGGAGGGCCCTTCCCACGCCATTGAAACAGGGCAGAACAGAAAGTGCCAGACCTTTGAGGCTATTAAAACTTCTCACATGGCTGAGAAAAGAAGATTAAGACCTTGGGGCTCCAAGGAACCCAGAAAGAAAAGGAACATCAATCTCAGCATGCTGTTTTAAGCAGCTTCCAGTCTCTTCTGCAAAACAAAAGAAGGGTAATACTTTCACTTTTGCTTTTACCCCAGTAGCCAGCACTTCAAGTGGGGAAACACTCTTCTCAGCAATCCTCTTCTTCAGTACCTGTTCCAGCTCTTCCTGCTAATATTATGACTTCAGTACAAGAGGATTCTGTTTTTCCTCTTTCACCAACTCAAGCTGCTCCTGCACCTGTTTCTATTGCCTTTCCAAATTTGGTTTGACAGCAATGGGATTTTTCTTCCGCTTCACATAGATCACCATCAAGTCCAAAGTAGCTCTTTGAAGTTCATAGGCCATCTACTGCTGTGTGAGGAGTTCCCACAATTGATGTCTGGTCCTTCAGCTCTTGTTGAACCACCTTTTTTCCCAAATAGGGTGAAACAAACTTGCGGGGGGGGGGGGGGAGGTGCTCAAAAGAAAGCAGGAGTCTCTTTTTAAGAGGGACTTTGAGGTCACAGCTTTGGCTGTTCAAGATTCTTCAAGAGTCTCTGTTCAGCAGGGGCACCTTAAAATGAACAGATGGAATTATTTCTGATCCAGCCTTATCCAAACAGTCTAAGCAATTATTAAAGGACATCAGGCAGGCACTTGCTTTCTGTGCTGGTTCGTCCAATGTTATTCAACGTATGGCTATTTTCAACTGATGCAAGGAGAATTATGAATAGAGGGTGCTGCACATTGCAGGTAGTAGATCCAAGGCAGTTGTTTAAACACTTTTCCTGAATAACCCAGCAAATGTGTTGTGCCATTTGCACAAGTTTGATCAGTTTTAACAAGTTTCTACAAAGATGTTTTTAATCCTTTCGAGAAAGTGATAAAGATATCAGCAGATTTTAGTACAATTTAGTGTTTTTCTGATAGGGTGATTTTTATAATCTGTTTTATCCTCAGATTTGAATTCTGTGAACCCGCCTTTGTTGTTGGCAACTGTTTGCAAATAGCATCTGACAGTCATCAGTATGATCGAATTTATTGTGGAGCTGGTGTACAGAAGGACCACGAGAACTACATGAAGATTTTATTGAAAATTGGAGGCATTCTGGTTATGCCTATAGAAGATCAGGTGATTAGTTTTTTTCTCTAGTATGACATTTAAATTGTGTTTTGGTATATTGATCCGAATCCATTCTCTTTTGTCAGTTAGCTCAGTGTAGCAAATAACAAAATATTTTGTAAATTTTAAAATGGAAAATATCTCATAGGCCATACAAGCCTACTCTTCCTGTGATCTTGAAATGGAAATTGTGTGTCTGCTGTTTCAGTTTCAAACTAACCCTGGTTCAGAGCACTTCAGTTGTTCAAAGTCTTCAAAAACATCTTGGGAAATTGGGGCAATCTCCAAACTGTTTAAGCTACTTCAGCAGCTTCCAAACTGCAAAGCCATGAAAACAGCAGTGAGGCATGATGTTGTGAGAAATCATATCAAATTTGCAAAGCTATTTTTCCAATACTTTGAAAATTGCTAGAGTGGTTTGGAAGTTTCAGTACCAAACAAGGACATATATCTAATATACAAATTTTTTTCTAGTCCTACCCTTTCCTCAATGATTTTGTGATTCCACCCCACACCCCAAGTTCTGGTTTTGTCATGTTGAACTTTTTTCCATGTATATGTGATTGTTATGCCAGATTGCAGAGGATATCACCAAAAATAACTTTAAAGAAATATGAGTTCAGTCCCTACTTTGTAATTGTTTATTCTACAATTAGGTTTTTTATGTATGAATCCATTATTTTGAAATTCAGTCAGTTTAAGGCTACTGTTTTAAAGTTATATTTTGTTTTCAGTACTTCACTTGTAAAGTTATATTTCACTTTACTGATGCAGCTTATTTTTTTATTATGGTCTTATAAAGACCAATGTGTAGACATAGTTGAATGCCATAACTTTCAGATATTCAAAATGTTTTGAGCACAATTTCCCTATGGAGCTTAGGAAAAATATAAGATCCTTTCCCCCCAGTGTTCATACCCGTTTGTGGGAAGAGTGATGCCCTATGGCCCAACACCCTTTAATATCTGCCCATCAAGTCTACTTATGGGAAACAAATCAACTCAAAACTCATTTCCCATATTCTACTATGATTACAATACCTGATTTTTTATTTTTATCTTGTATGTGTGTGTGTGGTTGTGGTAGAATAGCTGTTTCAAAATGAAATATTTAAGAGCTTTTGCGTGAACTAAAACACTGGTTTAGTTAGAACCAGGTCAAACAAGTTTAGCCCAATTTAAATAAAACCTGAGTGGAACCACCCAGTTCAATTTGAAGCAGAAAATCCTAAATTCAATTTACACATTTCAACAGCACATTTAGTTTTTGTCATACAAGACTCGGGACATAACACAAAATTTGTTCAGTCTTATTAGCTTCCCAGATAGGTTTACTCTGGGAAACTTTGAATAATACAGTTAAATGGGATATTGAAATCTTATGATTTGACATAAATCTTATTATTTGATGCATTTGTTGGTAAGAGACCAAGGGAATGTAGCTACAAACTGAGCATAACCTACTAGTAACATGAGGGTTTTTTTTTTAAGTCTCTACAAACAGAATAATTGGCTAAGGGCAAATGCATATTTAAGAGAAGTTTATCACTATGTTTTGAGGGGGGAAAGTGTTTCAGTAATGCTTAGTAAATATTTTTCATTCATAGATATCAAAGGGCTTTTCTACGGTGAGTACAAATTATCCCCATTTTTCAAATGGAGATGTTTAGGTACATTGAAACATGGCGTGTGCCAGCTCACAGTATCTATAAAATCTGGCTTTCTTGTTCACTCTGTAAAGTAGCTTTGTAATAATAAGCATTTTTGACAACTAAACATGTAATGGCTTTACAATTATTTCAAGTCAAAAGCCAATTCCATTATTAATTATGAGGGTATTATAATATTTCCTTAATGGAGTGATTTTCTAAAATGAAAGACTTGTGTTCTACTACACCTTATTAATTAACCATCAGTTGCTCTCCATTTTGAGGGTAGGGGGGAATTGACACTGAACTGAAGCAAAGTTCATTATCATTAATAGCTACACTACTGACCTAAGATTGCACAGATAATGCATTTCCAAGGAAATCGGATTGAGATCTGTAACTTGACCAATCTTGTATGCAGTTATTCAAATAATGAGGATTTAAAAGAAGAAAGCAAACCACATCCTTATAAATTTTTAACAAATTGCAAAAGAAACCACCGCAAGGAAAAGTGTGTGTCCCAGAGTAGTGAAACTGACACTTTAGTTTTGATAAGATACAATCACTGTTAAGACCTTTGTTGTGGGTATTATGTGTTTTAGTATATGGATGTTTATATATGTGTGTATATGAACACTCATTGTCAGGAACGCTTCATGGATTCTTGGTTTATACCAATGCTATACTTTCATTGTTGGCAAGAATGAACTTTTTTATTTTTCAGAGTTCAGGAAATTATTGTAAAAGAAAATTAGAAATTAAAGGAAATGTTTTTGAATGGTAATATTATGTTGATTCTCTATGCTCTTTGGCCTCTGCACTGTTTGTTTGTTTATTTATATTACTTCATCTAAACTGGAAAACTCTGGTTGCTTTTGGAATATCCGTAAGCCACCCAAGCACCTACCCACTTGCCTTTGTTTATTTTCTGTGAGTGCTTGGCAGGCTTCCAGTATTTGCAAGACCATTGATAACAAAAGTAGCCAGCAGGCAGGTAAATAATAGCTATTATAGGAAATCTGGCATCATTGCCAGGTTTACCATAATAATGATGAAACAGCATATCACCTCAGTATTTTGGACTATATTGAGAATACCATAATTACATAGGGCATTATAGCCCTGAAAGTATTGTGAACTTTAGCCTATGTCTGGAGGCATCCACCATAATGGTTTATTTGAAAGCTTCTTACAAAGGGTTTTCTATAGCTTAGTTTAGTAAGCTGAAATATGATTATTCAGTTTTGATTTTGGTGCTTTGTGTAAGTGGTAAATGGTGGCTTATTGTTTAAATTCCAGTAGAGGTTTAAAGATAATTTCTGCAAGCTGGTAAACATCTTTAACCTCTAGCATTTTTTTTTTTTACCAAATATGGTTCGTGGAGAATGAAGCCAGGTTTTCAATGAAAGCTTTGACCATCTCCCTCTACCCTGTCAGTCCTGATTTGCAAGTCACATCCTAAATGTGCTTCTTTCTGTTTCTTTTTTGAAATTACAAAAATGAGATGACTTTCAGTTTTTGTTAATCATAATCAGTTAGGTCTTAACACTTATTTAATTGAGCTTAGTGTGAAATATACTAGATTCATAAATCAATATCGCTTTTAGTAGACAAATTAGTTAAGACTGACTTGAACTAGAACAGAGTTGAACAAAAATATCATCTCTGCAATAGAAGGAAGGAAGGAAGAACACAAGAGAACATAGGAGAAGCCCTGCTGGATCAGGCCAAAACCGACCTAGTCCAGCATCCTGTCTCACACAGTGACCCGTTAATTTCTTCTGGGCATTCACAAACAAAAGATGAGAAGGCATCATGCCTGTCTCTCCAGACAAAAAGAAAGTTCAAAGGGAAACTTCTTAACCTTATGATTGTTCAGTAACAGTAAAACATGCAGTTTTGTCCAAACAAGGCTAGTGTATAAAAATGAACAAATGAAACAATGTACTTTTTTATGTCATAAATTTGTGATGATTCCATGCAGTTAACACAGATCTTGAGAACTGGACAAAATACTTGGGAAAGTAAAAACATCCTTGCTGTTTCATTTGCTCCACTTGTGCAGCCAAACAAGAATGACAGCAGCAAAAATGATACCGTAGGACTGCGTAAGTAACCATACAGCTACTGCATCTTACAAATCATAAACATGTCCCTTGTATAACAGTTCACTTCCGGGAAACCACCATGTTATGTGCATAGTATTATGGAAAGCAGAAATGAATGCCAGGTCTTTTAAGTACCAACACCTACAATGATTTTTATACATGGCCCTGCGTAGTGTGATTTTACACTGTAAAAAGAAGCCATAAAAGTGAAGCTGCACAGTGTAAAACCATAATATATGAGGAGTAACTATGCTTATGTCAGTACAACCATCTAAATTATAGTAGAACATAATGCATAGAGAAATAAATGGTTCTGTTGGCTACATTTGTTAGTGATTCTGGCATGCCTACACTTTAGAGAAAATAATAAGATGTGGATTTTTTACTTTGAAAACAACTAAAAATAACAAAAATGGCACAGTATCTTGCATAGTGGGTCAAAGGAGAAAACTGAGAATGCTTATTTCCTCAATTGGACATGCCCAATTCATTCAGTTTGAACAGTGGCCCTTTCTGTACAGGTCACTATTTTGGATTATATTGTCATGAGAAAAACAGTATCCCCTCTTTGAATTCTATGGTTTTATGTATCAGGACATAATGAAAAACAGCTTGTTCAGAGATGGTGTTAAAATTAGGTAAATACAAGCTCAGATGAACTGACACATGACAAATCACACTGTCATTATTTATTTAACAAAAAATGGGTCAAAAGGCAGAAACTGTGTGTGAAAAATTAACTGCCTCCATAGGAATTAAGAGGGTAAGTAAAATGCCCTTGATTGATTGATCATCAGCAAGTATGACCACCTCTGTAAAAGCAGAAGTTCTGGAAGTTTGCTGGTCTGGAGCATTCCAGAGTGTGTTAACAGCGCAGAGAGTAAAGACATCAGCAATAATCTTAGAGGACTATTGTTGCTGCTGATCAGTCTGAGGCCATTTCCAAACAATTTTGAAGTCTCAGCATTCAGCAGTGAGAAAGATTATTCACAAGTGGAAAACATTCAAGACAGTTGACAATCTTCCCAAGAGTGGACATCCCACAAGTTCACCCAAGGTCAGATTGTGCAATGTTCAGAGAAACTGCAAAATACCCAAGAGCTGTACAAGTAGAACAAGACTGAACAAATATGGCTTGTTTGGAAGGATTGTTAGGAGAAAAGCTCTCTTTTTTAAAAAGAATATGGCAGCATGGCGTAAGCTTGCAAAGTTGCATCTGAACAAACCACAAGGTAACTTTTGGACAGACAAGTCCAAAGTAAAGATGTTTGTTCATAATGCATATCAGCACAAACATCTTATACCAACTGTCAAGGACAGTGGTAGAGGGATGATGATTTGTGCTTGTTTTGCAGCTACAGGACCTGGGCACCTTGTAATCATTGATCATGAACCCCTCTGTATACCAAAGTATGCTAGGGTCAAATGTGAGGCTGTCTATCCAACAGCTAAAGCTTGTCAGAAAGTGGGTCCTGCAATGATCCCCACACACACTAGCAAATCTACAACAGAAATGTTCAAAAAGAAAAGAAAGTGTTGCAGTGGCTTAGTCAAAGTCAAGACCTCACCCCAATTGAAATTCTGAGGCACAATCTTAAGAGAGCTGTGCATAAACAAATGACCGCACACCTTAATAAACTGTAGCAATGTTTTAATTTTATTTGTAGCATTTTGGGGGCTGTTATGCCATGTTCCAGGTTTCTTCTGAGAACCTAAGCTTTTGGATATAGCTATGCTATCAGTCTTAAGAGGATTTTGCTCTTCCAGCATATCTCCTCCGCATCATCTCTTTTCGAGAGTAAAATGTCCCAGACATTAAAACCTTTCTTCATAGAGCTGTTCCTAGCTTCCTCGGTCACGCTTTTTTAAATCTCTTATACCTTTGTTTAAAATCTGCCATCTTTCTATGATTTCACAACATTTTACAGTATACTATTTGGGTTAAATTTAGAAAACAGGGCTAATACTCTTTTCCCTTTAGCTCCCTGTGCTGTTAGGAATTTACAAGACTTGGCTCGGATCTACATTCGGCGTACTCTTAGAAACTATATAAATGAAGAAATGCAAGCCAAGGGTATTTCTCAGAAACCTCCACCAAAACGCAAGCGCAGACGATGTCGTAGGCGCAGGATTAACACATATGTGTTTGTAGGCAACCAGCTTATTCCTCAGCCTCTGGATAGTGAAGAAGATGAAAAAATGGAGGAAGACAACAAAGAGGAAGATGATAAAGATCACAATGAAGTCATGAAGCCAGAAGATCCCCCACGAAATCTGTTGCGGGAAAGGATTATGAGTTTACCTCTCCCTGAATCTTTAAAAGCATACTTGACATACTACAGAGAAAAATAACTTGTTTTCATTAGAAATCAGAATGCTTACTTGATAGTTCCATTGTTCTTGAAATGTAGCATTTATTAAGAAATACATGGACAAATCAGTTGTCTTTCAGCAAGACTTAAAAGTGCAGTGATGAAATGTAAGCTCTCTTAATGTTGCTACAAGGACTTACTGAGCAGTAGACTTCTATTTTAAAACTATCTGTGTTACCTTTTTGGAGGGGAAATGCTCTTAACACTTGTAGAAATATATTCCAAAGCAGTATATGCCACTAATTAAGAATTTGTGTGATATTTTCTTCTTCCCTGACAAATTTGTATTGATGAAAGTGAATTTTGTTATGTGTGAATAAGTGAACAGCTATGTTCAGACGTAATTACAATCTGTCTGTGTTAACGTCTGTTAGAAAAAGTTATGAACACGCAGATGCATTTAATTGTATTGGAACTTTTTACCATGGTTATATTGCAATCACTGTTAACTATGCTGATGTGAACGTATTCCATAGAATACATGAGTGCAATAAATGTGTGCAGACACTGAATTCAATGAGTTTAATGAAATATGAACACTCAAGTTCAAATACGTCATATGCCCCATGCTTTATTTTCTTGCCTATCTCTTGCCAAAAGATCTCATGAAAAGTGACTACTTTCTTGGAGCCTTAAAATCCTGTTTGACTATATTCAGTTTTTTTAAAAAGTTCTACAGCTCTTGTTTCCTTTAACCCAGCTTATGATAGTTATAACAAATTTAAAAAAGGGTTTTGAACATTTATGAAAATACTTTAATTCTTTTTAAATTTAATGGTACAGAAAAAAATTCATATATAAAAGATTGTAATTTAGTCTTAAACTACTATACTTGCTACTTTTTAGAGTAGACTATGTAAAAAGTTGAGCTTGTATTCCTTAAGTAGCTGTAGTGGTAGTTTTTTTTAAAAAAAAGTTCAGCAAATGCACTTTATGTGGATTCTGTACTTGTTTCAAATAAAACAAAGGGGTTTTTTTGGGGGGGGGTCCTACATTTGCTGTTAATACTTTTCTTTCTGGAAATGAATAATAGCGTTGCAAGCTTGGAGGCAAGCAGCACTTGACTATTGTTCCATTTGCTATTTAAATGACATTGTTTGAAGAAGTTATTTTTCTTTTTTTTGCATGACGAGTATGCAATTTTCATTAGCTTTATAATTTTAATATTAATGTAAAATATCACTGAAATTAAATGAATTTCAAGTTTT
Organism: Aspidoscelis tigris stejnegeri; assembly: GCA_023333525.1. Classification (NCBI taxonomy): domain Eukaryota; kingdom Metazoa; phylum Chordata; class Lepidosauria; order Squamata; family Teiidae; genus Aspidoscelis; species Aspidoscelis tigris. The sequence goes on from JALMGA010000004.1 coordinate 47,427,336, forward strand.
GCTGTAAAAACTGCTATTCTTAAGGACACCGGATCAGTTAGGGCCCAATCAGAAGCATTCCTTATATAGAAAATTCCTGCACAGCTAACTGCTGTGGTTGCAGCATTACACAGTAAACAGTTATAATAATGAGGACATTTGATGAGCATTTTTTGTGTTCTCACAGCCTGATACCCATAGGTGGGATTCTGCTCAACTACACAAAGTTAAATGTGTTACATTATCCAGTTTAAAACCTAAAATAAATTTTATTGATACAGTCTGTGAAATGCATAGTTTAATATCTGAATTTCATGAATTAATTTTAAAGTCTTGGTGATACTGAAAACTAAAATACATCTTGTGTGTTAATCAGCTGCTGAATTGGTTGCTGTAAATTTATACTAAGTAAGCATAATTGCTGGAAATAGGTGGGCTACTGTTGTTTCACAGCAATAAAACTGACAGAGTTGACTGTTACAGTAAAATTGTTGCAGTAGTTCTGAAGCTTTATCTGAGGAAGCATTGAGTATATATTTTATTGAATTAAATTAGTTTTCAGACATTCTGAAATTCAAGTTATATCTTCTGGCCTTGGAATTTCATTATCTTTTCTCAAGTCCTCAGAGAGCAAAATGTTAAATATTCTTTTAAGAACAGATCTTTACTCACAAAGTTATTTAAAAAAAAACAAAAACCTCAAGTATGGTTTTCCCATACAGATATATTCTTGTTAAAGTAGATGATGTATGAATATTCATTATGTAATTTGGGGGAAGTCACAGAGTTCTTGAAAGTTTCACATTCTTGGTTTTTTTTTCTTTTCAAATAAAAGTAAAAATGTGCAAAATAAATCATAATTAAACATTCTGTCATTATTAAAATAAAATGTCTGGTGCTTCTTTGCTGACTAATAATTTCACTGTTGTATGCTTCTCTTCCATTTTTATTTCAAAATTGCACATTTCTCTTGTCATCGCAAACAGGTATATGGTAAAAACTCAAAGCAGTCAGTCCCATCTGGCATACTGGAAGAACAGAATTAAAGGAGAAACTGAGTTTTGTATTCAGTTCCCCCCCCCCCCGCCCCAGTAAAAATGCTTTTATGGGAACAGTGCATCAGAAGTAAATAGTTTTGGCTCCATAGCTGTTTTGCTTTGTCACTCCCAACACCCTTTTCCTGTGCTATAAAGTTATATTGTCAGTGCCAGTTCATAGAGGAGACATGTAAATGGTTTAGAAAGTTGTCATGTAATATTTTAATCTTGTATGCTTGAGGCTAAATCATAATTGTGACGACCCGGGCAGCTCTGGTACCACCTGCCTCCTTTTAGCGTAGCCTGGCAGGCTAACAGACAGCCCAGGTGCCCATTCACTCTGCCAGATCCTCTTAGATCCTCAGCACAAATTGGATCTTCACTGGCCCTCTGCTTGCTGGTTCTTTCTAGTTGTTACCACAAGCAGAATACTGACTCTTTAATTAACCAAATTCAAAGGTTTATTGTTACAGAGTAAATAGAATAAAAGGAATAAAATGTATGATTATGAGTCCTATTGTACATGTGAAAGGAACTAAAATGGTAAGGGAACAGAGTAAAATCCTTTGCTTGTTCACCCAGCAAAAGTTCTCATTTAATACAGTGGTTTCCTGACTGAAAATGGCTTCCCTCCCTTAGTCTGAGGTAAACTTCTTATGCTAATTCACAGCCTCTTAATAGCTTCTAGCCTTTGAAACCCTTTCCTTTTGTTTTGTTACAGCTTTGTTTTTCTCTTCTTTATATCTCTTAGTGTTCTGTCTCAAAACCTTGTCAGTTCTTTCTCTCCCTAAAAAACTTCTGTGTCTCTCTTAAAATCCTCCAGCTTCTCTCTGTCAGCCAGCCTGTCTCAAAACTCTCTGTGGAAAACACACGTTCTTCTTGTCCACTATTCAGACTTTTATACTAATTACTTCTTTTTTCTGTTGCCCTCATGTCAACAAAGTTAAATTCAACTTGACTGGCTCTCTCCTTCTTTCTAACTAAGAGGTGAGGCCTACATAGACACACAGGCGCACTCAGCAGCCCTCATCACTTTTCAAACCCCAGCAGAGACTCTCTCCTAGCAGTCTCAGCAGCAGCTAATATTCATCCAGAATCCTGGCTGCTGATTGGTTGAAGAGCCTTGATTCTTGGTAGGCAAAATGGAGCTTGCTGAGTCTCCTCCTCAGCATGTCAATCAAACACAGCAGCAGCAGGTTAACTGTTTCCTGCCATGGTGGCTGCTTAGGGGCTTTACAATAATTAATTAAACTAAAATAGTGGCAGAGGAAGTTGTGGTGTTGCCTGTCTTTAAGTATAGCCCTTGAATCCTACAGATTTTGTGTTTTCAAGGATTCAAGATTATGAAGTCATAATTTACAGAAAATATATTTGTCCCATATTTCTTCTATTTTTGCACATTTGCCACAGGTGATTGTTCTGGGTAATATGAGACAAAGGCAATCTAAATAAACACAAAGTACAGTTTTCAAATTATCTTTTTAGTTGTCAAAGGAAAAATGCTATCCAGCATGTATATCACCCATATGTTGACTCACATTTGCCAAAAGCACCTTGATAAACTTCAAATCTATTAGGATAGTGTTCTGAGGACTGGTGAGTCAAAGGTGGAACTTTTCAGGAGACATAGATCCCATTGTATCAGGTGTAAAACCAACACAGTATTCTGACACAGTACCCACTTTAGATAGGACTTGCCAGAAGGAGGTATCATCTTTCATGAGCAGAGACAAGGGTTAAACTCAAAGAATGGACACATTTCTGGCTAAAGACAAAAGGAATTAGAAGAAATGGAAGAAAAACCATAACTGGATCAAGATGGAGAGAGGAGTGGTCAAGAATTAGCAAAATAGGGAGCCGTGGCAGCAGATCCTTTGGATAATACAGTGAAAATGGAGAGTAAAAATTTGCAGGTAAACTTCTTATGCTAATTAATGGTATGAATACACCTCTTGCTCTGCAGGAGACTCATATTTGCAAAAAAGGCCAAAAGTACTGGATTCAGAGATTGTTGCAAAAAGAATTTATTGCAGCTAGACCAAAGAAGGGAGTAGTAGTGTATATAAAACATTTGATAGTGGATCGTTATAGATGGTATATTGGAGCTGAAGTGACAATTGGTGGATTAAAAAAAACATGCTATTGGGGATGTATGCACCAAGCTAGAATATAACAGACTTTTATAAAGAGTTGATGAATAAATTATTGGAGTTATTATACAAAAATTGTGTATTTGGAGGCTTATATGGAGCAGTGGACTCACAAAAAGATTAATCAGAGAAAGAAGAAATGCTTGCAAGGAAAATTACCAAAGAGGGTTTTTAAATAATTAATCAAGGCACTGGAATTGATGAACACATCAGGGTTTAAAAATGGTAAAACAAGAGTTTTATATATATTATTTGGAGAAACAGCAATCATTTTTTGTAGATAGATGTGATATGGATATCAAAGTCCTGGGTTAAACTAATAGGTAATGTGGAAATTTTACAAAAATCTTTGGCTGATCATAACCCTGCCAATGTCACAATTGACAATGATAAAAAGAAAATGTATTGATGGAAACTGAAGGTGGTACAACCAAGAAGCCCTACCGTACAAATCATAAGGCATAGCCAAGTCAATATGGAAAAAAGGCATTCCTTGAGATATTTAGGGCTTATAAGTTAAAAACCTTAAATTGGCCCTTTTAAGACTGGTGTGATGTGCATCCAGTCAGCAGTATAGCAGCTGCATTCTGCACCAGCTGCAGCTTCTGAACTATTTTCAAGGGCAGCCCCATGTAGCCCATTCTGGACAGAGGATGAATAACTGGCTAAATCATCTCTGTCCGGGAGTCTTGGGTGTCGAAACAGCCATAGTTGGAAAAAGGTACTCTTGGGCCAAAGCTAGTTTGGTCTTGTGGTTAGAGAGCAGGGCTCATATCACTTACTCAGCAAGTTTGTGCATTTTTCCACGAAGCCAGCTGGGTGACCTTGGGCTAGTCACAGCTCTCTGCTGAGCCCTCACAGGCCCACCTACCTCACTGGGTGTTCGTTATAAGGAGAACAGAAAGATTTGTCAGCTGGTTTGAGTCCTTTTAAGGGTGAAAAAAGCCAGATAGAAAAGCTGACTCTACTTGTCAGTACGGAGTCCAACGGTACCCTCAGATTTTGACCTATCCCTTCCAAGGCATTACAACTCCAGGGACTCAAGACACTGACACGCAGCACCTCCTTATTGTGTGAATTCTGCTTCAATTGACACACACCCCCCTCCATCCAGTCCATTACTGCTTCCAGGCACCTGTCAAGGACTTCAACCACATCTCCTGATTCAGATGGCACAGAGAGACAGAGCTGGATGTCATCTGCATATTGATGCCTAACCCAGCAGCTTCATATAGATACTAAAGGGCATGGGAGATAAAGTAAAACAAGTAAGTTGTACCTATCACTGTTATTTATATTTTATTTTGTATTAGGATGTTTTATGCTTAATGAATAGATATTTATTTTTACAAGGGAATGGCAAACAAATGACAAAATAATAAATAGCAGTCACCCAGTTAATTGTCAAAGCAGAAGTGAAAAATATGTTTTTAGTATTTTTTAAAAGACATTAGGATGGGACAGTTTGAGTTTCAGTTGGTAGAGAGCAGAGACTGCAATTCATATTGATCTCTTCCCTGGCCATCCTTTCCAATAACTCATGAGGGGCCGGTATTCTGTGATATAAAGGATGAGCTGAACATGCAGGAGGGATGTTACTAATTGGGCCAGAGAGAACACACAGCAGTAGCAGGTGAGGGGAAGGCAAGAAATAAAGGGTGGGGAATTCCCTTCATTGCGAATATTTGATGTACATGAAGCCAAAGCCCCCCACGTTGGGGGGGGGGGGAGGATTTCGATGAAGCAGAATATCCCCTATTCAATTTGCATTGAATCAGATTGGGGAATTTGGCTTCTACTAAATATCTTATTGCTATCTTGTATTTAATTGAACTTCTCCAGCCCAACACTGAAGTAGCTTATGCAGCTAGTAATTTTTCTACTACCTCTAGTCACTATGATGGGGCATAGCATCATGCAGCAGAAGTAGTTCCTAAGGGCAGGCAACAGATGGACTGCAGTCTAAGTTCATTCACAGCAGACACATGATCCAGGCTAGTCTTAAACATCAAAGATCCCTCTGTGTCCTCTGTCTTCTCTGAATCAATTTGTCAATCAGCATGATGGCTGCATCTAACAAAATCACAGTTTGAAACAACAAGCCAATGACATGACTGTGTGTCAGCTTTCCCAATTAGGAAAGAGGCAAAAAATTCAGCTTCACTTTCACCAGGCAGTTCAACAATTGCCAGACTGGTTTGGGTTAAACCAGGGTGAGATAGATTCACAGCCAAACTTGTCTTTTTCTCCCTGTTTGGTTTTCATCTAATCCAGCAAAACAGAATGATTTGCAGTTGAAACAAACTGCTACCAATGGCTTCTTCCTGACACTGATATTATTCTTCATATCATTTATTCTGCTTTATTTCCACTAATCTGTATATTGATGAAAGTTAAATTTCTTTTAAAAACATGTTGGCCACAGGAGGGCAGTGTTGCCACACAAGAAAAAAGCCACAATCGGAAATGCATAATTAGTTAACACCAACTGCAGGTTTCAAAAGGTGCACAGACAAATCACTTGTTCAAGTGAATTTTCAATTATATAGCAGAAACCTACACATTACTACAATACATAAATAAGAAAAAAATTGTCTTTGTTCACAATCAAATTAGGATTCCCATTTTATAGGACTAATTTTTTTATAGAGTTATTTGAGAATTACATCTAGAAATGGTGTCTTTATTTTTTGGGATCAAAGCTATCAAAATTCTTGTTATTTTTGCATTGATCCTTGTTTTCCGGGACTGTTTGAAATCACAAAATGAAAATGCAACATATATTCCCAGTGCAACAGTTTATATCTAATGTACTTAATTTCACACATTAGAATTTAATGCTTAAGACAGTTTTATTTTGCGTTTCATAGTTCGGATAGACTCAGAGAAAATCTGCACAAATGCCATATGAGCAACAGTAACAAAAATCTATTTAAAGAAAATCCCCTTGATGCTTAAATATTTGCTTGAGGTTGATTAGGCATTTTATTTTTTCTCCCTTGGTTTATTTTTAGGATGGGAAAATATTATTTAGTTTTCCCTGTGACAGAAGGACATGTATTCCAAGACCTAAGCAAAACTTAAGCTCTGTTTTGTTTTAATGTGTGCTCTCTGCTAATTCATATATATGATCATTATCATAGTATAGTCACTGACCTATCAATCAAAACTTTTTTCTAAATCCGAGGATCAAATGCTATAGTAAAGCATATAGCCTTCTTCAGCAATAGCTCCTATGCACAGGAAATCTGTTTCTTAAAACTGCATGTGAAGTTATTACTTATTTGTTTTGCAAGCTGCACTATATTTTTGTGCATTTTGTATTGAATTTGTCTTTCACCTGGCACAATCTCAGAACCACCAACATACTCATAATGGAGGGTTAATAGTTACAGACAGTAATAGCAATGGCAGCAAATGAACAGATTTACACTAGGACAGGCCAGCAACTGTTCCATCAGGGTGGCCTCAAACAAAAGAGAGCCAGTAGACAAACAGAAGAAATTAATGGAGAAAATAATTAGACATGTGAATGAACAAATTGAATGTTAATGTTGGCCTGTATTTAAACTTGTTGCAAATAAAAAGCCTGTACAGTCACTAAAAGGATTTGATCAGAGTTGTAGCAGAAATGAGGACACCATTGCTGCAACAAACAAACTTGCTAATATATAGCACAGCACAAATAATCTTTCACCTGGAGAATTGGAATACAAGATCAGTAAACCAGAAGCACCTAGCTTGGAAGCCAAGATCAGCAAGCTGAGGGCAGCTGCTAGCACACTGAAGAAAATGAAAGAAAAGAGTGTGGAAAAATGGAAATGGAAGGGAACATTTAGCAAAGAAATATCACCTGGATACAGCTTATATCAAAGAAGGCCTTGAAAGTGTGAAGTAGAAGCTTAATGCTGTATCAAAGTTGAAGCTCATATTATACAATACAAATAGAACCTTTTCTAGAGAAATCAGACTTTTTTAAGTGCAGTGTGACTTGGTGAACAACATAGTGCGACCAAATAAAGATGAAACAGTGTTCTGGAGAAAACTGGAATAATCCAAAGAATTATAATGGGTGGGTAGGAAGAATTAAGGATGTGGCAGTAAAAACAAGAGGTACTTATATACTCAGTCCAATAACTGATTATTGGACTACAACTGACAAGGCTTGTCTTCTGATGCAAAGGTTATAAGAAGGTATTTGATTTACTGCCACACAATTGGATTCTAAAGTGACTAGGCATTATTAAAAACTAGCCAAAACATAAAGAAATATGTCAAAACATCCATGAGCCATTGGAATATTGGCCTAAAGGTCAGTTCTGAACACCTCAGCCATGTCAACATTCAATTAGGTATCTTTCATGACAATACTGTTGTCATTACTATTTATAACAGTATGTTACCATTGTCAATAACCTTGAGAAAAATGGGCCATGGGCATAAAACATTAAGAATTTCACTCAGGTTTTTGTCCTTCTTTTATATAAGAAAAGTCTATAAAGAATCACCATAAAAAATGCAACCACCAGTTAACAAGGACATTACTATGGAATTTAAACTAGATAAATGTGCAACCCTGGCAATTAATCAGGAGAAAATACCAAATGCCAAAGGTATAAAGATGGAAGAAAGGGCACTTGGAGGTAGGGGTGTGCATGAATGCAATTTTCAGGATTCAATTTGAATTGAATACCCAAAAATTCAATTTGATTCAAATCTTTAAAATTCAAATTAAAACAAACTTGATTCAAATTAAGCAAATTAGAATCTATTTGTTTGAATTTTCAGTTTGAATTTGCACTTATGAATGTCGACAACATTTGTAGGTGCCCTTATGCATCTTTCCCACATCCATACACATCCGTATGCATCCCATAGCTATCCCGTATGGAACCAGTTTGTCCCATACAGATCTGTATAAATGCGTACAGATGCAGGAAAGATGCAAATCTGCAAGTATGCATCATGTATAAACCCGTACACATGTGAATGTATGGATAATTTGAATGAATAAATCCAAAATTTGAAATTTGTCCGAATCTTTAAATTTGAATTTATGGATATTTGATTCTGAATGTTGAAATTTGGCTAGATTTGATCAAATATTCATGCACACGGCTATTTGGAGGGGCACTGGAGACTATCCATTTCCACAGCATTCCCAAGCTGTGTCACAAAAGCTTCACCATGTTAAATGCAGCTCCGAAGCTGCTTCTTGTGCACTGAGTCAGACCCTCATCACAGTAAAATGCATAGCACTTCCATGCAGGTCTTCTGCACCTGTGCATATAGGGCAAAGTCTTGTTAACAGCAGCCTAAGGGAACACATTAGAGCCATTGACTCCCTTTCCAAGGCTGCCTGAGGCTGGAAAGCCCAATTTGGCACATGGGGATGCAACCAGTGACATAAAAAAACCTTACTGCTAGAAGAGAGCTCCAAATGTCTGGATGTTATGCAAGTTGGTAACACCAGCCCTTCCCATGGAGAAGTCTATAATGGTGGCCACACTTCAAAAAAGAGGTCAGTTTTTCACACTGCTTAAATGTGTCTTGCCTCCTTATAAGTTACACAAAAGTGCCAAGGAAGAGTCCAGGGTTGTCAGTTAAGAAGCTCACAGCCCCAGGCTTCTAACTTCATTTTGTGCTTTGGTGAATATTTTGGCAGATCCCTTGTCCATTTGATTCTGCTACTGTGTTCTAATCCCCTGTGAATCAGGATGTGAAATGAAAAGACAAACAAGGGGTTGTAGCGAGTGCTTCCACTTGTGTCTGCTGCTTCTGATGTTGATTCTGAGCCAATGGGTCTTCCTGCTGGCTGATCTAAATGTCCGTTCATTCTTATAGTTGCTAACCTGTCCTCTCAACCACTTACTCTCAACCAGCTTCGTCTCCCTGCTTACACTTGATTGCTTTCAAAATCTTTCAGAAGCTAGTGAGCAAGTGGAAATAAGAACTTACCAAAGGAGGAAAAACTGGTAGGGAAAGGCACTAGTTCACACAGAACTAAATGGTCATGCTGTTAGTGCTTCACTCAGTATGCCAGCTGATACAACCTGTACCCCAGAAACATGAAGTTCTAGAGTGCTTTGCCACCAATAGCAGGGATATGCCAAGGCACAGACATCCTGAAACTAAATTGGACCTTATGATTAACATTTTGATTGACATATAGGTTGGACATATAGAAGTATGGAAAATGGACCAGAAAGCCTGAATCCCTGTATCAGATTAGAGTCCATTTTAGTACACGTAAGAACATAAGAGGAGCACTGCTCGATCAGGCCACAGCCCATCTAGTCCAGCATTCTGTCACACACAGTGGCCCACCAATTGCCCATGGCAGAATACACACTGGAACATATGTTGAAAATATCAGATGCTGATTCAGAAGGACCAGGAAGAGGTTACAAAAAATTATGTTTCTGCCTAAAGCAAAGACATGGAAAAGAGACATTTACATAAACAAGGCTGATTCAGAGAAAATTTAACCCTGAGAAGAGTAATCTGTTTAAATATCTTGATGATGGTTGATGTATGCTCTGTACAGAATCTAAAAGGATATACTGAAAGGGCTGTTAGCATCTTAGATCAAACTTTGGCATCTCTTAATATGTATCTGGAACATTTCAGAAGAGATAGTCAGCAGTGATGGAATTTTAATTGGGAATTTGACTCAACCCCATTGGCTTTGTTCAAGTGAATGTCACTCATGTTCACCCCAATCACATCTTTGTCCATGTCCAGAGGTGCAAACTTCCAGCTGGGCACATCCACCAGAGGAAGGGGATGCCTTTTGGGTCATACAAGCACATACATCACATATCCCTCTCACTCAGGTTTCCCCCCCCCCTGAGAAAATTCCATAGACTAGAACTCCCCTCATATGAATCTTCACTGTTGCTGGGGCAACCTGGTGACACAGTGTGTAATTGCACCTGCACTGTACTTCTTCCACCAGGAGTATACAGGGCTTTACTAGCCCTGACACTAGTACAGGCATGGAGCACTTTTAACTGCTCCACACCTATATGGCACGGGAGATGCTCCAGAATGCACAGAACCATTTTTGGTAAAGAAACAGTCTGTGTCAGAGCATCCTTCACGTTCACTTACAACATAAGTGCAAAAAGGCTCAAAGACTGCTGCCATAGACTGCTGCTGAAATTAAAAAGTTAGGCTGCCTCCCCAAAAGACTTATTTGCCTCTCTACTGTCCCTCTACTGTCCTTCTATTCAAGCGGACTTTAAAAGTGCCATGCAAATCCGGAATAAGCGTCCGCATGGGGCTCAGCAAAATGTGCATTTTTAACGCACCTTCCGTCCCCATGGGAGCTGTTTTCTTTCCACGCATCTTTTTCTCCCCGACCCTGCTCTTGTTGATAGGGTGCCAGTGGGAATGGGGAGGGACTGCGCTCGGCACGGCCACAACCAGGAAGACAACCCCTGACAAGTCCAAAGGAAAAAAAGCCATCGGTTCTCTATTCATTGCCCAGATCTTCCACCCCCTGAAATGGCTTCTCATGCCGGCAAAGGCAGGGGCTGCAGCTAGTGGCCGCGCAATCACTCATTCACTCTCACCACTTTCCCCTGTTATCGCTGTCAAAATCCACCCCGTACAGCACACGATCGATCATTCACTCACCACTTTCCCTGTTATCGCTGTCAAAATCCACCCCATACAGTAGCAATAATCCACCCACAGTGATTGCAACAATGTTGCAATTCTGCACGATTCTGGCTCTTTAGTTCTGAGCTTTAGAAAGGGAAGCTGCTTGTGTTGTTGCTGTGTGTGTAGGTGGCAATCCCCGCCCCTTTTGCCACGGAGCATCCCCAAGGTAAATGTTGCGAGGAAAACCCGCAACTTCCAAAAAGAGCGCTGAAAGTCTTATTTAAAGGGCCCTTTTTTTGTTGTTGCGGGTTTTTCTCGTTTTGTAGTGCTGGAAGCTCATTAAAAACCCTGCCATGGGGGCACTCAGAGGCAAAAGAAGATTTTTAGCAGACTTTAAATTGCTTGGGGCTGCACCCTTAGTTGCACCTTGGGAGGAAAGCAGTATCAAGTCTGAACAGCATAGTAAAAAACAGAGATATTTCCTTGACGACAAATGCCAAAATAGTTAAAGGTATGGTTTTTCCATAGCTGTGAGTTCAACCATAAAGAAGGCTGAATGCCGAAGAATCAATACTTTCAAATATGATGCTGGAGAAGAATTATAAGAGTTCCTTGGACTGCAGTCAGTCAATACAAGAGAAAATCAGCCCTAACTGTCCACATAATGAGAAGACAGAGCTCATTAGAGAAGATGCTGATCCTGGGAATGACTGAAGACAAAAGGAGAAGGGGATGGCGGAGGATGAGATGGATAAAGAGTGCATCAGAGGCAATGAACATGAGCTTGAGTAAACTGGGATACAGTGGAGGACAGAAGGGCCTGACTAGTATGGGGTCAAGAAGCATGGAGTTCATGGGGTCACGAAGAGTTGAACACAAGTAAATGACTGAACAACAATGAAAGAGAATGTTTCCAAATGGGATCTAACCCCTTCCCTTCTACCCTTTTGGCTATAATTTTGAAAACTGCTAATGAAGTCTACATTACTATAGAAAGGTCAGTATTTTAAATGGTAATTCTATATATACATTTCATAAGAATATAGTTCTGAGTGGATATACGTAGGATTTCATGCTGGAGTCATACATATGATTATAAGGAAGAAAGTTGCATTTAACACTGTGAACTTTAAATACATGTATATAGTGATATAGGGAAACATATCTGTTCATTAGTTGCTAAACATCAGGTTGCACAAGCCCATGCTGATGTGGATGGTGACAAAGAATGACAGGAACTGTCATTTAATAGCAATAGGATGTCCATAGCTTGGTGACTTCTAATGCATCAGATTGAACTGTGTGACAGCTGCTTGCCCAGCCAACCTGTTCTTCAAGAAGTGAGTGAACAGAACTGCCATTATAATCATAATGAAAGAATAAAGAGGCTGCATTTTTCTTGCTCTGCCTCCCACTCCACAAAATCTCCACTGCATCTCCATGACATTTCAAATGAATGTATTTCAGAAGATTCCTTTTCACCATGCACAATAACTTGCTTTTGACAAGAATGTATGCTGGCACATCCAACTGTTGTTCATAGTCTTTTATTGCCCTTCGATTTATGGAATTTACCTTCAAAAAAGAAGGAAAAGATCTCTTTCTTTCTGCATGCAAACAAACTGAAATAGCTTTTGCCAAGTTGTATTGTTTTAAGGAATCAAGCAAAGAATGGACAGATTCTAAATTTGTTTGGCACTTAACTGGTGCAGTATTCCTATGCATTGATTTACCTTCTAATCTATTATAGTCAGGGGAAGATTGCTTGTCATTCTGGAAAAATACTATTCAGACTTCTCAAAAGAGATTTTTAGCACATGGGCTGAATTACTTTCCTCATCAAGACAACTAGCCCCATTCCCACTCATTGAATAAAACACTATTTAAAACGCTATTTAAAATCTTATTTAAAACATTATTTAAAATGCTTTAAAACTAAGCAAACGAGTGTCTAGCAATCGCAGTCAACCCTGAATTGTGTCCCCACACTTCAAATACTTCAAACACTTCCAAAACACAGATTGGGAAAGGGATTCTTCTCCCTCCTCACCCTTTTCCCACCCCTCTCTCCCCATTGGCTTTCATCCGATAACATGGGGAATCCCAGTCCCCTCCCTCCTGCTTTTGCTGCCCCTGTTTGATTCCACAGACTAAACACCATTTACATGTTTCACAAAATCATCAGCCCTGCCTGTTAACAAACACAACCCAAACAACCAAAGCAACAGCCACCCGCTTCTAGCCTCAGAGACACACAAAAACACAGGCACAGATAATTCCTGCATTTCAAGCAGGGAGAGAGAGAGAGAAACAGCTGACTGACAGCATGAGCTCTGCTGGGTGGAATACTAATCAGGCAGCTTTCCTGAGTGAGCAGTAACTTTGTTACCATTGTGCATGGATGGGAAATGAAAGTTTATGGGATGAATTGTTACTTATTCACAAAACTGAATTCATGAAAAGGCTTTAGGCTTTCTGGCACTTTAAAATCTGGCTAGGGACTGTATTGCAAAGGAGAAATCCAACCCAGTTCGTGACGGATCTGCCCCAATCTGCTGTAGCATTCCCGAAGGAATAAAGATAAAGTGTTTTAAGTGTAAAAATGTGAAACACCTGAAAAACCAGGTGTATTGTTTATTCTGTTTTAGAGCCAAATACTCCTCAAAAAACCCCTGAAGATAAAGAGGATCCCAACCATTTCTAAACTGTTTTAAATTATTGGTAATGGGGACAAAAGAGGATACAAACCATTTCTAAACAGCCTTATTCCATAAGTGGGAATTCACCCTGAATGTCCTCAGGGCTAATTATTACTACTGTATGAAGTCGTGCCCTTACACACTCACTGGAAAAGGGCTTTTGTTTTTGTTTTTAGCTTATAAAAGATAGCTGTTGAGTTGCTGAACCCCTCTCAAGAGAAAGATGGGTAGAATACATAATTTCCCTAACTTTAACAGTGTTGGGGATAATGGGGTGGAGAATGCCCTACTCCATCCATCCTTAAGAAGAAACCATGCTTTTTCAAATTCTAACCAAATATTTGTGAATCAATGGCTGTGGTCACTTTAAACCTTCAGTTTATCTTCAGATCTGACTGCTCACACCTATTTATTCTTGTTTTATTTGTGGACTTTTCATTCAGGAAAGTCCAAATGGAGGGTGGAAAATCCAGAAATAAAATAGAAAGAAATGAAAAGGTGGGAGCATTCAGACCTGAAGATGAACTGAAGAAGGTTTAATGTGAAGGTGTGACCATGGCCATAGATGTATCTTCTGGTTCTATGTAAGGATTTGGCAAACTGAAGTTTAAACTTTATAACATTCAAACTGCTCAAAGGAAGACACTGTACAAATGTTCCCCTGCACATCAACATCTCTACAAGAAGGAGGGAGTACAGGTGAGTGACAAGTGTCTCTACAAGAAGGAGGGAGTACAGGTGAGTGACAAGTGTGTGCAGGAAAGTTTAAAAACATCATTCACTTGTTCTCCCTATTACTGAGTTCTGTTTCCCAGCTGGGCTTGCATCTGGCAGGGGCAGGCCACAGAGGACCCGCAATAAAATCCTTTCATGAGCCACGGAGATTCTACAATCCCTGACTCTGCCCTGGGCCCTGCCAAGCCTGGATAGGGGATTCAAATGTTATGAACTGCAGTTCAACACATCCCTTGTTCCAAATGATGTTGCTTTTTGCAATTGTGAACTTGTTATTTTAGCTATTTTATATTGTTCCTCTTCATATTACAGCCAATGTGCAGATAATTACTAGAATTACTTTGTGTCAGATTTCAGTATCCAGATGTATATATTCTTTGGTCTTCTACAACTGTTATAAAATCTACTAATCCCTGAGAGCTACAACTGTTACATGGTAACTTTCATTTTCTCAACCACAGTAATGTCAGGAGATCACAGTCCAGCTATTGGGTTAAATTTGTGCTATATTTTAACACTGCTGTTTTCAATCATTTCTCCTGGCTTATGTTCCCACTCACTGATAATTTATAAGTTTTTTGTTTTGTTTTGACATAATCATCACTTCCTGCCTCTTTGGACTATTTATTACTATTCTCTGTTTCCTGCCATCTAGCCAGTTACCAGTTCAGGGCAGGACCTGTTCTATTATTCCATGCAGGATGAGTTTATTCAAGAGCTTTCTGGGAGGGACTTTATCAAAAGCCTTCTGAAAGCTGAGACACACAAAGTCAGCTGGATCATCTTTATTCAGGTGTTTGTTGACACTCTCACAGATTTCTAAATTAGTAAGGCATGATTTATCTTTGCAGACTGAACTACAACCAGAGCCCATTTCTTAATGCTTCAAGTGTACAGGGGTCTTATATCTTATATAAGCTGCAAGACTATAAAATTTATATCTATTTTATAGTGGCTTTATCGGTAGCATTGTCCTCTTTAAAACTATTTCGACTAGTTTTTCACAGATGATTCATGCTAATTTTTAGTATTTTATTCATGATATTCATTCCTGCTCGGAAGAATATTACTTATATCTGTTCCAGTTAAATTGCCTCATCAAATTTGTGGCAGTTCAACTAGGTGTAATATCATTAAGGTAGATGGCAATTTTCTTCCTGTTCTTGCCTAACCCTAAAGTATATATTAATCAAAATATCTGCAGGATTCAAATTTGATTTTTCAAATTCCATTTCTGTTCATCTAAGTGTTGAATAGAATAGTTAATCCAATAATAATATAAATGGTTTTTTAATGGAACACTTATTTATTAAGCTCTCTCCCATTTTTCGCTACTCTTTTCATATTACAGTACATGCAGTAACTCAGAAGATCTTGTCTTGGATAGGTAAAGTGTGTTCATTCCCTCAAAATATTCCATCTTATAAAACTTGACAACACACTTCCTAAAATGCAACCAAAGATATAACTAGTGAATACCTATGTGTGGTTCACGCACATTTCAGCAGACATATAGAATGACATGAAACTGGAATGAATGGAAATATTTTATTTTTCTTTGTCAAACATTTAATAGTGATCCGGAGAAGTGAACTCAAGTGAACTACTCCATTGCAGTGTTATATACTGCTAAGTTCTGATGGGACTTTCATGTCTGAAACAGCCTGCTACCAAAATGTTATGTACAAAATCACAATCTTATGGCATAGTTTAAGGAGAACCTATTTCTGAAAATACTTGATAGACATAAAGAACAGCCAATCAAAACATCCAAATGTACTGTCAAAGACATTGTATTTCTTTAAGAATTTATATCCTGCCCTTCAGTTGAAGAACCCACAGCAGGGCACCTAATAAAGAGATAAAATATATAGAAGATGACATGGGTTTTCTACCCCACCTTTCTAACCTATTTTAGGGGACTCCAAGCAGCTGACAAAGCTTTCTATTCTTCTCCCCACAACACCCTGTGTGGTAGGCGGGGCTGTAAGAGCTCAGAAGAGAGCTGTGACTAGCCCAAGGTCACCCAGGTGGCTTTGTGGAGGAGTTCGGAATCAAACCCGGTATTCCCAAATAAGAGTTCGTCTCTCTAACCACTAGACCAACTGAATATACCTAAAACATATTTAAAATATAACTGTTTGTCCCTAACAGGATAACACTTAAAGGAAGCTGAATATCAAAGGCTAGGTGAAGATATATGTTTTAAACTGGTACTGAAAACCATATTGTGTGGGTGCATGACAAACCTCCAGAGGGAGACTGTTCCATAGACTGGGGGCCACTACAGGTAGAACTTGCAATCTCAATACTTGAGCAGATCCATGTGGAAGAAGCCACCCCTTCAGATACCTGGTGCCCAATCCATTTAGAGCTTTATATGTTAACACTGACACCATAATTAAGACTCCTTAGCAAATAGGTAGCCTGTGCAGATCTTTCAGGATCAACATGATATACATCTGGCCAGAAACTCCCATTAGCAGTTCAGGCCCAGCTTCCAGGCTCTTTTCAAGGATAGGCCTATGTAGAGTGCATTACAGTAGTCCAGTCTGGAAGTTAGCAGAGTGTGGATCATCATGGCCAAGTTATTCCTGTTCAGGAAAGATCAAAGCTGGTGGACCAGGCTGAGATGGAGGCAGGCACTCCTGCCTACCACTACCACGAGTCTCAATGAATTCTTGAACACCTCCAGATCACACACCTGTCTTTTCCGAGACAAAGCAGCCCCATCCAGAATTCGGTAATCCAAAATTTTCTGGATACAGGACCCCACGACACACAGTACCTCCATCATGTCTAGATGGTTTCAATTTATTGTTCTGCACCCACTGAACTGTGTATGTATTACATAAATATGGATTTGTGTATATAGGAATTCATTATATACAACATGTGCCTTTGAACTGGTAGAAAAATTGTAGAATTTTTTTCCGCATTCAGGCTTTCACAAAGACCTGAGGAGTGATGCAATATATAGCCTGACAATAAAAAGGAAATGGAATATTAGATGAATGACCTTCCCGCCCCTATTCCTTTCATATGCTTTTCATTTCTTGGAGTTGTTTAACTAGAATCTACCACATAAAGTTCATATTGTATTAAGATGTCCCTATTAAAGTAAGTCAAAAAGCTGTACAACATGAGATTTGACAGAGTTTTTGAGGGAGTGTGGTGGTGAAATCATGGGAACAGATGCCTTGTTCAGGCACTCAGTGCAACACATAGCTGGAAAATAAACTGCTTGTGTTTGTTTATGCAAAGCTGAGTTCAAGCTCAGTGACACTCATACTCGGATTGCTCAGATTGTTTACCGTTTTTCTCCCCGTTTGACTTAAAGTGTCTAGACGACTGTCCTTCATCCAAAAATGGATTTCAGGATGGCATACTCCCAAAAAATAACATTACAAATTCATTACATATCATAATACAAATACAATAAAATGAAAAAAGCCTTTTCACCAGTTAAAAATGCCATTTCACACATGAAATGCAAATGACTTTTTAATGGAACATAAAAAGCCTTAATTTATTCACCCTATAAAACTTTCTGTTCTCATCTAGCTTCTCTGGACAGCTGACATGCCAGCACTTTCATCACACCAGGACCAACAAAATGTATGTATTTGTTTCAAAAGATCACCAGAGGGGTCTCGTCAGTAGTTTGAACAATCTCTGCTCCATTCAGTGATCAGTAGACACTATTTAGCAGCTCCATTAAAACTGCAAAGAAGTTGCAACAGCTTTGAATTTGTTTTCAGAATGCAAAATTAGAAGACACCCTTTGATTGTTGCAGATGGCAGGCACCCTGGGGCCCTCTTCCAAAACTGTTAGAGCTTTAAGGGAAAAAGAAGAAGTGGGCAGCAGGGAGAGAGACAGGAGCACACCCAACCCTCCAATTAGTTTATGAATCTCATTGTAGTAAATGGCATGGAGATGGAGAAATGAGTAAAGCTAGATAAATTTGCTGTATTTTTCTTCTTCTCTTGCTTCTCTGCAAAAGACTATGCAATGCCAGCCCCAAGTGGCTAAAGAACAATTTGTTGTTGTTTTGTCCAACTCTCTGTGACCCCAGAAACAATGGCATGCCAAGCTTTTGGTCCTCTATTTGCCCAAAGCTCGTGTTTGTTGCTTCCTTGACACTATCTGTCTGTCTCACATTCTGTTCACCCTTCCAATCTTCCCCAGCATCATTGTCCTTTATAGTGAGTTCTGTTTTTTTTATTGTGTGTCCCCCCAAAATGGAGCTTCAGTATTTGTCCTGCCAATGTACAGTCAGGGTTAATTTACTTTAGAATTGGCAACTATAAAAATACCATCTCACTGAGGTTAAGATCAGGCTCAGAGGAAGGCCTCCCTCACCAAACCTCCAGGACTTGAAATGTAGATTGCCCAGCACAGGCAAGCTGGATCGTCATGGCAATGGCCACAACAATATCTATTTACTTATTATTTACATTTATATCCCACCCTAAACCTGACAGTCATGTTGTCATGGTGCATGGCCCATAGCACATGACTGGGCAGCTGCAACTACCCTCCTCCACCTACTTGCAGTGTTTGCATTTGGAAGACACTGTGAATGATGCTGTGGACACATTTTTACTTGACCTCAGCTAACAATGATCAAGGCAACTGGACACTCCAGGATGTTCCAAGTTCATGGACATGGCATGGCATGTGGAGGAGCTTCCTCTGTACCAGTTGCAGGCACCCCAGACAAATAGGTGTGAAAAGCTAATTCAATGCTGGGAATAATTAGGAGCTTCCTCTGTACCAGTTGCAGGCACCCCAGACAAATAAGTGTGAAAAGCTAATTCGATGCTGGGAATAATTAGGAAGGGAACAGAAAATAAGTCAGCAAGTGTCATTTTACCTCTTTTTAAATCTATGGTGAGGCCACATTTGGAATATTGTGTACAATTCCGATCACCACACCTCAAAAAGGATTTTGTGGAACTAGAGAAGGTGCAGAGAAGGGCAACCAGAATGATTAAGGGTCTGGAACACCTCCCTTACAAAACCAGGCTGCAACGTCTAGGCCTCTTCAGTCTGGAGACATGGCGTTTAAGAGGGGACCTGACTGAAGTATATAAAATTATGCACGGTATAGAAAAGGTGGATAGAGAAAATTTATTTTCTCTATCACACAACACTAGAACCAGGGGGGCACTCTATGAAGCTGATGGGTAGGAGAGTCAGATCCGACCAAGGGAAGTATTTCTTCACCCAGAGGGTCATCGGCTTATGGAATGTGCTGCTGGAAGAGGTGGTGACAGCTACCAGTCTAGATGGCTTTAAGGAAGGGTTAGACAAATTTATGGATGACAGATGTATCAATGGCTACTAGAATGAATGCCTAGGTGCATCTTTCAGGCTGGGGCGGGGGGGGGGGGAAGCGGGGCACTTCTAATGCCATTTGCTGGGATTCTAGAGCAGGAATAGGTTTGTCCTTGTCTCTGCTTGAGATGCCCATGAGCATTTGGTGGGCTACTGTGTGCGACAGGATGCTGGACTAGATGGGCAGTGGCCTGATCCAGCAGGGCTTCTCTTATGTTCTTAGGCCCTAAGTATTGCACTTTGTTCTCATCCTTTTATTGACAAGCTACCCCATTCCTTCTAAGGGATTCTTGCCTAAAATAATAAATATAACAATAATCTGAATCAAATTCTCCTGTTCCTGTCCATTTTTGTTTACTGTCCCCCAGGAGGTCAATGTTTATAATCTTGCCCTCTCATATTGGAGCATGTCCAGCTGATCTTAGTTCATAGAACATTCCAGGTTCCTCTCACAAGAAAAAGAAGGGAGCATTGTTCAACTGCTGTTTAAAAATCCTGATCTCTACATGGCTTTCCTTTTTATTTTGTCATTCCTTTCAGTATTTTCATTTTTACTGTTAAATAAGTGTAATGTTCTACTGCCTTCCTGAACAGGCAGGCTCCTGATCTGGTTCCCAAGCACAAAACCACCCTGGGATGTTGCTCAGCAAGAAAGGAAGTGTGGCTCTCAAATTGTGGTTCTCCAGATGCCCCTGAACAATCCCTAGCATTCTGTGCCATTCCCAGCAGAATGCTGTTCAGGAACATCTGGAAAACACAGTTCACAATCCTTTTTATTACAATGAAGATCACTACTTCCACATTTTTTTGTAACAGTAAAAAAAGAAAATGGACATTCGCACATTGGAGGTGGTTTGCACAGTTCCCGTTCATAAATCTCTTTGAAGCTTGGAGAAGCTGCTTTTATTTATTCAAATCTTTTTATGCCCCACCTAAATTTGGTTTTTAATCTACTATGCTTTTGGCTTTTCTCTTGGATGTTGTTTTTATTTTACATAATGGATGGCCCCAAATGAAAACATATCTATATTTAGTCGATTGCCATAATTCTTTCTGTTGTGCGTTAAGCAGCTTACGTGGTCATGATATGCAGAGGACTGCAATGCCAAAAAAAGAAAAAAATCCCTTTAATTCATCTTTTTCATTTTATTTACTGGAACCTGTCAATGCAATTAAAAACAGTGAGATTAATGGTATTGTTGGAAGCTCTCTCTGCTTTGTAGCGAGAGTGTGGTGCCACTTCCACGAATGGGTTGGTTTAGTACAATAGGCAAGAATCACTGAAAGAGGAAGAAGTCAGAAGAATATTGATGAAATGGAGTTGCTGGGAGCTGCAGAAAATGATATTTATAGTCTTATCAGCCTGTACAAATGCTTTGCTTTTTATTCCTTTGTGACTAAATGTTGATTGTAAAAGAAAAGCAATCCAACATTATCCATGCCTTCATAGACTGGAGTAGACCAAAGAAGAAGCTTCAAAGAAGAGAAGAAATGAACCAATTTACTTTTGCCTTTCAAAATATCTTAGGTATTGTTATTTGTTAAAATGAATAGTACTTGACTTATATGCCCAGCAGGTAGAAACACCTCAGATGTGGCTGTAAGTGACTGAGAAGAAAGCAATGACAAACCACTTATGTACTGTTTATGTAATTAAGCTTTGTGACACCAGTAGGTTAAACATGTAGAGTATGGGTGGTACACAGGTCTGGCTAGATAATGGGGACAATGTTAGAAGCATGGATTGAATACAGGAAGCCATCTCACTGGGTCCTAAATATCACCTCTTTTGCCTAAAAGCCTCATGACTCAGACAACAGGTTATATTTACCCACCAAACATCTTCTCTTTCAACTCAAGTATTTGCTTTAATAAAATAAATAAAATAGTCAACAGGTACTCCAAAGATAATAAATAAACAATCTTTTAGAAACACACTCAGCATCAGACAACCAATTCTACCCTAGGCTGTCAATAGGTCGCTCCCTGGCTCTTCCTAGCCTAAGACCCTAAGGAACAATGTGGAACTATCTTGTCAATTCTTCCCTCAGGATGAAGAGCAGTTTGACCCAGACATCCTACCCAGAAAAATCTCAAGCATAGAACAAATTATTCAGGTGTCAATGCCTTTTATACTCCTTGCAGCCTGGCATGGCTTTGGCTGATTGGCTGCCCTGTGGGCAACTCTCCCCCTTTGGATATGGTAGTTAGAGAAGCCTAACCCCTCTGCTTACCTGTTCTTACTATGGTTCCACAGGATAAACATTACATACAAGTACATTTGCAAACATGTTATTTTTAAATATAATAAATAGACACAAGGCATCACATGTTTCATTACACATTGGTCTGATATTTCAGAGCACCCCACACCATATTAGTTGGCTTGCTGGTACAGAAGACCAGGCCTTGATGTACAACAAATTAAAGAAGTAGCTTCAAAAAACATAGAAAGTGAGAAACTATTTTTCAGTTTTCTTATTTTTATGACTTGAAATTTATGTAAAGATTATACTATATGTTTTTAGCTGGAGTTTCTTACAAATACTACAATTTTGTCTATCTTTAAGTGAGTAATCTTTAAAAAAATAATATAAGTCTAATTTATATCAAAACAAAAATTCAGTTGAAAAGAAAAGAGGCTTATAGTTTTGAATGCAAGAGTAATTTTACACTGTAAAATTCACTGTTTAAACATTTCATATCTGTGCAATGGATAAAGTGCATTAATGTCTAGATAAAAATATGTAAATTAAAATCTTTGCCAAGATATTATTTCATTTGTGATACTGTACTTTCACTTTCAAGAACATTCTCAAGGCATCAAAGAAATAAATGAAAGATGACATTTCATGTCCTGTGAGACGACAAAAATATTTTGAGGCAAACATCTACTAAACTAGTTATGATAAATGCATCATTATGTGCCACCATTCCTTGGAAATTTGATATTAGAGTTTAACTGCCAGCCAAGTATTGAACTGAAAACAACAATAAATAATTGTCTTAAATCCACTCCAAGATTTCCTCTGTGTTTGTGCAGGACAGCATTCATGTGGCTAATATAGGACACCCCCTATAGACTCAGCATAGAACACCTAAATATCTGAAAAACAGTAGTCCAATTCACCTAATTCCAATTGCTTCTTGGGGTGTGAAACTCAGCCAGAAATTAGCAGAAGTAATCAGTACTCTATCAAGGAAGAAAGATTTTTGTATCTCAGCATCATGACTTGCAAAACTGAAAACTGACCAGACATAGCACAAATCTTCTAGCACCAGCACAAGATTATACCTTACATTTTCCTGCCTAATTCTCACACCCTCAAAACTATCTGAGAGCCCTATCATAGTAGCAAACAGAACCAGAGACAGACAGTTTGACCTTGAGACCAGGCCTCTTTACTTTCCCCCTACTATCTCCTGCCTCTCGTATTAGCCCAAAGCACAAGGAATTCACATGTAACACAAGGGTGCAAATCTGCCGATAAGAGGTAATGTTTTTTAAAAGTGAATATCAAAGTAGCTTAAACAAGTGAACAACCATTTGTTTGATTAAATGGTTCATTGGTGAACCAAGCAGATGTCTGTTCTGTTCAATGGTGAACTAGGCGTGTATGTGTGTTTTTTGTTCACATCCCTAGTAGATGGTGCACAGCCTTTGTTCTCTGTGCTTCTTGCTTCTGTGTGTTTCGTGTGTGTCATCCATCACCCAGCTGCTTCCTGCCTCATCAGGATACAGTCTCTATGATGATTGGCCTGTTTGTTGAAAATACTCTTAACCTGTGACAATTTATTTGATAACAGCGCTTAGTCTCAGGGCTGTGCACCCCACAATAACTTATATTGTGTATACTGTATTATTGTATATTTTATGAAAATTTAAAACAGATGCAACAACTAGGTGACCAAATCCCTCAAAGCCTAGTCACCCTGGACTGATGTATATTTGCTTTCTGTCTTTTGGTTTCAGCCATAAGAAATGAAAAACGAACAAAAGAGAAACCAGGCACATTTCTGTCTGAGGAAAAAAAGAGGTGACTTAGAAACACACAAACTGTAATAGTTCTTATTTGTAATCTATTAGCATGAAGAATGAGTAGGAGCACACAGTTTTGTAAATTAACACCTGAATAAAAGAGAACTGGTTTAGTACAACTGTACAGAGGACCAACAACAAAAAGAAATGAAGGAGCAAACAAAAGAGGAGAATCTGGATGTTTGCATTGAACTTTTCCTAAAGGTATTTTGAGTAGAAGCTGCTGTTGCTGTTTTGTTTATATGGCTGTTTACATAAAACAAAAACAATGCAGGAGAACCAGAAAGGCAGAAAATGTACACACAGCTGTGTGGTGGAAACAATACAAAGAGTCACTGTGCAATGATGAAATCAAAAGACAAAAAAAAAAAAAGCTACTGAGTAGCAAAAAAAGATGACCAGTCACATTATATTGCTGTTGGGGGAAACAAAATGGGCTGGGTACTTGGAATGAATTGAGGCAGAATATATTTCACGTGTGCTGAAAAGAGATGAGAGAAAGGAAAGTTTGAAACAGGCTAATAATTAAGGATGAGAACGTTCCTAAAGCAGAATGAGCCATTTTCTTGGCCCAAAGAGCTTCAGGAGCATTGCGTGTAGCTGTGGCCTCAGATCATTTTTTAAATTAAAACAACTCTGCAATTCAGCTTGCAATATTCAGTGACGGAAACCACAATCCTGACTAAGGCTGTGATCACATGTATCAAGAACCTTGGAAGTGCCTTGGAAGTTCCTCAGAG
Source organism: Aspidoscelis tigris stejnegeri (assembly GCA_023333525.1). Taxonomy (NCBI): domain Eukaryota; kingdom Metazoa; phylum Chordata; class Lepidosauria; order Squamata; family Teiidae; genus Aspidoscelis; species Aspidoscelis tigris. The sequence goes on from JALMGA010000004.1 coordinate 47,451,664, forward strand.
ATAGTAGTGTGTGGCTCTCATGTTCTCATCCCATCCCTGATCCACCTTCTCTAGCACCAAATGTTCATTAAAGGGGCTGGATAAACATACATGTGAATGATCCTCTTTTAGAATAATATCCAAGCTGCTTCTGAGAGCCTGGCTACATGCTGGAAGGCACCTCCATTCAGCCAGGGGTCTGAGCCATCTCAGATATGCTTTTTGTTTTTCATTTTAAACTGTGTGATATCAGCCTCTGCTGTAGCTATTAGCTCAGTTCCACTCAAAATGTTTTTCTCATGCTAAAGAGCAGGCACATTCCATACTGGCTGCCACCAGACTTGTGGAATAAATCTGCAGTTAAAGGAAAAAGTGCAGCTTACCTGCTGTGAAGCAACGACCAACTCTCCAGACTAGAAAGCGACTCTGTAGCTTCCTCCTCGGAAGCTGCAAGAACTGAGTCAGTGTGTGCGGTCACAGAGGATGAGGCAACCAATCAGAATTGAGCTGCCCCACCTGCTCTCATTCATCTCTTCTTGCAGTTCTACCCAGACTGGCAGGAAAATTCTAATCTTCTTTATACTGTGCAGCGAGTGCTATTTAATCAGCATTAAGGTAAGTGCGCAGTAGCAATCGGATAATGCGCCACCATGACAATCCATCGATCGTTATGTGTGATGCCCTGATCACGACTTCTTATTCCACTGCGCAGTTTAAACAAGTTTGGACCATCAAAACACATAAAGTAATATAAAAGGCTTGAAACCAGTGTAGTATCACATAATTGAAATACATAACAACAGTTCTGATTGATGGTTTAGGCTGTATTCTGGCAGATTTCTTCATGGAAAGGGGTTTGACTAGTTCTTGTCTAAATTCCATCCCAAGTCATGCATTCTGTGATTCTTTACTTGACTGATTCATTTGGCCCATAGGTTTGTACAATAGTGGTCAAACAGCATTTTTAGAAGCTGACATTGCATGAGTGCAATCCTATTGTTCCCACTCATTAGTATGTCTCATTGCATGGGCTGTTTTAGAAGCACCTGGAAATACCTTGGGATGGTTCATCACCTTTGTTTGGTGTCAAAGCTCCCTTTGATTCAACCCCTGTAGCAGCTCCTGACCTCTCCAGCACCACAGTGGACAAATGCCTGGGCAGCTTGTGGCCTAGGCAGAGAACAATACAACCTGCACTTGGGCTAGAACAACCCCAGCTGCCCCATAGGTTGATTTATTGGTCATCCCTTTTAAAAGACTTTTGCGGTGGTCCCCAGTTACTCAGACACTCCCCCTCCCCTTGAATGGATGGGAGGAAAAGAAGCACAAGAAATGGCTGATGAGGTTTTTGGAGCCAGAGCTTCTATGTTTGCTTGTTGCATTGCCAGCAGTGGCTATTGGGTGTCTCAAGCATATTGCTCCATATTGCATCTGCATTCACCTTTCTGGGGAACCACCAAAGATGGATAGATGGGATCAAAATTGTTGCTATGCCTTGCAAGAACTTGTAAAAACAAGTGGGAAAGGCAAGGTTTTGTCCACACAAACACTAAAAGCTGGACCTGGCTTGATGGAATCTCAAATAACAGCAGCAACCAATGTTCTCCCCACACCTCATTTGCTTGCTTTTTAAGTTGTTTCAAACTAGAAAACTGCATGTATTACCTTGTCTTGGAAAAGCAGAGCCAGTGTTGCTAGTGGTATGACATCACCCAATGAAGTTTGAATACATTTTGAAAAAGGGCAGACAATTTGCTTTCTGCATAATTAGAGAGAAAACACAAGTTGATATATGAAGAAACTCTAATGTTTCAGACAGAAGAATGTGCTCCTCTAGACAAACTAATCCCTTCTGCATTTTATCTGAGGGTCATAAAAGCAGACAGAAAGCTTCCAGAGATGCTGCCTGTGATTTTCTTAATTGGAGAAACTTAGCAAATAATAGGAATGGTTGTATTAAACTGGTAAAGTGTTATGTTGTCTCCATGGGCAAAATAAGATTGTTTTCTTGGGAGCAAAATCTCCCACTAGAGACTGGCTGGCTACGTCCTCATCCAAGAGGCCAATAGACTATATTCCTTTGCTCTGGACTGAATCTGAAAGTCATTCTTATTCCTTCATTTAATTGGGAAATTGCTATTATTTTGAATGTTCATAATGGAACTATTTCTAAGAAAAATAAAGAGAGAAAGAGAGCAAAATTATGGTCCATTCTATCTAAAAAAAAGAAAAAAGAGAGAGTAAAATTATGGTCCATTGAGCTTGATGGCTTCTGTATTCAGGAAGCTTTCGTGAAGATTCAGTTTTAATGAGTCAAATAGAGAAAGTACAGCTCTTCTAAATCCCTCCATTATCTGAAGGAAAAGTAAGCTCACTGCTTTCCTTTTTCTGAAAATCTATCTTTACAGATGGAGAAGATCATATAAGCCCTGCTGGTATAAAGGTGAAGTATATGAAATTCTGATATATGCTTTGCCCCTTCCTTATGAGGAGTTTTAAATGATTTGCAAGGAGAAGAAAGAGGAGATAAGAGTTCCTTGTTACTCCATCAAACCTGCCTTCCATCCAGCTGAAATCAGCTTATTGAGATGAGCCAGTTTAGTCTAGTGATTAGGGACCCAGACTCTTATCTGGGAATACCAGGTTTGATTCTGCACTCCCCATGAAGCCAGCTGGGTGACCTTGGGCTAGCCACAGCTCTCTTCTGAGCTCTCACAACCCCACCTACCTCACAGGGGTTCTGTTGTGGGGAGAAGAACAAGAAGCTTTGTCAGCCTGAGTCACCTTAAATGGTGAGAAAAGCAGCGTAGAAAAGCCAACTCTTCTTCGTCTATCCATGGTCAAGTATTACCTCAAACTCTTTCCCACTCAATGGCCACATCTTTGCTTACCTCACTGGGTGCCTTCTGAAAAGTGATGCAGCTCCACTTTTCAGCACTTTCAGAGGTCCCTGCCAAATCATGTGGTTCCTTCCCAAAGAACACAATGTATGCATGAAGTGCCCCAGGCTGAATGGCGTAGTATCACATCTTCTGGAGGAATGCCTCATGTGCCATGTTGAAAGATGTCTTCACATGCCAAATGGCCCCATGTGGCAAAAAGGAGATGCAGAAGCATGCCATCAATGAGGCACTTTTGCTGAGGTTCCCAACCCCAGACCCCCACACACCCTTGCTATAAAAATATGGTCTCTCTCACACACAGATACACGCAGAGTTCTTTATTATTTTATTTTCCTTTTTTTTACATCTTCGCCAATACACTATTCACAGGACCATTTATATTCATGCTCTTGACAAGAAAGTTCTTGGTTTTAAGCTTAAACAAGGATCACATGTGGTCATACTAAAAATAAATCTCACCATGTAGAATACTACTTTTTAGGTGAAAGATTCAACAACTCAGCTCTCTGTGATAAATAAAAGGAGCACAGTCAGCTGAAGATAACTAAGTAAAACCTAATGTAGTCCCTATCATAAAACTAGTTTTAAAATATTAATCAGTATAAAACCAACTAAACCCAACATCCGCCTGGACCCAAATAGGTCCCTAAAGGGCACTGCTCTTAGGCTATCACCCTTTAGTCTCTTCCCATGGCCATTACCTTGGTCTTGTAGACTCAAGGGAGCCTGCATTGGGCCTGTTGCAGGTGAAGCAGGCACAGTTCTAACACCAGCCAGCTGTTCTCCAGGGATGGCTTAGTGAACTCATCTGCAACTTCAGTTTGAAATGTAAGGAGTTATCCTTCAAAATAAAGATAGGTGGGCAATACTCTGCCCATTCATCATGGCAGCAAATGTCTGCTACTAAATTAATACTTCATGCAACTACTTCTCATGTCCACTGTGAAGCATTAGGAGTCAAGAGGCTTTTTAAAAGGTAAAATGAAATAAATTGCATATTGATGAAATGCAGTCTAACAAGCTGCCAATAGGTAGAACCATTTTCCACCTAAGTACTGTGCTGAAATCAGAGCACCCTGGGAAAAAAGTAGAACAGAAAGTGACAGAGAACAAGTCTTGTTTGGGTCACTGGAACTATTATCACTGATATTTTACAAAAGTTTTTTTTTAAAGATTCAGTAGTGCACATGCACAATTCATCCACCAAAAATTTCAAAAAGGCTGTCATATAAATAAAGAGTTTCCACTTGGACAGCTGTAACCTTTTACAAATGTTCCATTCTTATGTTCCTCAAATATCAAAAAAGAAAAGGTATGGAGAGTCAACATAACAGTATTACAGGCAGGCAGTAAAAGAACCACTTCAGCACTAAGTACAAATTCAGCTTATTTTCATAAAGGATGTCAGTATAGTAGGCATCTATTTAGTGTACTTGTTTCAGAGCTTTAAGACACACAACTCCAGTGATTTGACCTTCTGTCTATCTCATCTGTCTGTCTGTCTGAAAGTCTCAGGGAGTCACAATAAAGTCAATATAAAACAGATAAAATAAGTTACTTAAAACAGTGACAGTGCCTGGATGCTGTTCCCTCAGCCAAAGTTCAGGGTAAAGTGGTATGTCATCACGTGTCATCTAAAAAGATGGTACTTGACATACCTCAGAGGGGAAAATATTCCATAGCCTAGGAGCTATCATTGGGAATGTCCTGTCATGTTTCCCCACTCCTTTAATTGCTGAAGAGAGTACTGCTGCCAGCAAGTCCTCACTGGGAGGTCTTAGAGCACAGGCAGGTCTGTATGGGAGGAAGCATTTCTTTAGATATTTGGGGCCAAACTATGTGGGGCCTTTTAACATTAATTAGTTCTTCCCTTCCTCTAAGGCCTTTTTGCACTGGGTCTTACTCTGTACTATATCCCATAATAGGAACCTGCCATCTGCATGCTAGTGCAGAATATGGCAGGCCCCTATTCTGGGATATAATACAGAATAAGTCCCCAGTTCAGAAAGGGCTGGAGTATCTCTGAGCTATGTGTCTTTTTTAGTATTAGCTCTGATTTGGAGAGTTTCTAATGAGGCTGGCTTTATACTGGCTTCACTTTTGTATTAGTTTCATATAATTAGGCTGACTAGTTCTTTACACATCTGTTCTGTTCTTGGGATCTGCAAATTTTGTTCTTTCTTTTTCTTTTTTTGCATATTTATGGATGTAGCTGGAGGGCAAGAGGTGGATTTGAAAGGGATTTCTGATTTCCCATCTCTAGCTTCAAAACCTCTCATGTAGGAATTATTCATCAGGCTTGCAATTTGTACGAATTTGTATGAATTCAAGCATTTCATTTGAACTGAATATTGGTCATATTCAAAGATTAGAACATAAGAGATGCCCTGCTGGATCAGGCCACAGCCCATCTAGTCCAGCATCCTGTCGCACACAGTGGCCCACCAAATGCTCATGGGCATCTCAAGCAGAGACAAGGACAAACCTTTGCCTGCTCCCGCTCCCCCAGCCTGAAAGATGCACCTAGGCATTCATTCTAGTAGCCACTGATACATCTGTCATCCATAAATTTGTCTAACACTACCTTAAAGCCATCTAGACTGGTAGTTGTCACCACCTCTTCAGGCAGCACATTCCATAAGCCAATAACCCTCTGGGTGAAGAAATGCTTCCCCTTGTCAGATCTGACTCTCCTACCCATCAGCTTCATAGAGTGCCCTGGTTCTAGTGTTGTGCGATAGAGAAAATAAATTTTCTCTGTCCACCTTTTCTATACCGTGCATAATTTTATATACTTCAATCAGGTCCCCTCTCAAACGCCGTCTCTCCAGACTGAAGAGGCCTAGACATTGCAGCCTGATTTCGTAAGGGAGGTGTTCCAGACCCTTAATCATTCTGGTTGCCCTTTTCTGCACCTTTTCCAGTTCCACAATATCCTTTTTGAGGTGTGGTGACCAGAATTGACATTCAGATGTGAGGCAAATGTGAAAGTGCAGCATACACTATTTTATGTAAAGAGAGGGAGGGAATTATCATTACATCTCCTGCCTGCTGACTGACAGCCTAATGATCAGCTCACCATTGGGCAGTTAGGGCAGAAGCTAGGAAGGTTCTGGTAATCACTGACACTGCTTTTAACAGAATCAGTGTGGACGGTGGCAGCAAAATGGTTTGGAGCACTTTTCTACACACAGATCCACATGCTGACATGATCCGGATCTAAGGAATGGTCCTTCAACTAATCTGGATCTAGTAGATCCAGATTAAGGGAGGTACCCAATGCATTTCCAGGGGCAGTGCAGCACCCAATAGCAATGGATGTTAGCCTGCCTGCAGTGGAAATGTCAGAGCACCCATGTGGTGAATCCAGATTGACCCACATGGGGCCTGTCTGTCACCCCAGGTTTTTTGGGGGGACAGGGGGTGCAATCTCTGTAGATGCTCCGGAGATTCTTTGGAGATTATGAGTCCCTAATGGGTACTTAATGGGTACTTAGTGCTAGTGGAAAACCCGCCAAAGAGGTCTTCCATCTGCATGGTGTAGGGATGTGCATGAATTTGTTTTTATTTCATTGGTATTGAATCAAATGCAAGAAAATTTGTATTCATTCGAATAGATCCCCTTTGAATGTGGTAGGATTCATATTCAATACGAATGTCCAATCCCATATGAATCCCATATAAATCCCACATGAAGCTTCATACAAAGCTTCATACAACTGTAATCTTATTCAATTAGCATTTGAATGTCAATCTTTGAATGTGGCAACATTCGATTCAAATTCGAAAGTCCAAATTCAGCCAAATTTGTATGAATTTTGAATGTTAAAAATATTAATCCACATCCCTAGCATGCTGGTGCAGACTACAGAAAGCCTTAAGCGGGCGCTGTCCTAGTTTGCACCATCCGGAATATGACAGGTCCATGTTCCCTGAAATAATTCAGGATGAGGTTCAGTGCAGAAAGGGCCACAGATGAGGAAGAGCTTTCCTTGTAATATTAATGCATTAGTAACTGTCATTACTTTTGAAAGGCACTCTTAGCCCAAAGAGGCCAAAAATGTATACCTCAGAAATTCTGAATTTCAACATAGAGAGAATGTTAAGTCAACAGAAGTTATCTTGGAAGGCAGTGTCATGCTTGTGTTTGCATTTGTGTTTATAGCTGTGACAAGCATAGTACCTGGCTGTAGGTGACTTTTTTAAAAAAAAATGCTCTGTAGTTGTTATATGCAAAAGAAGATATAGATCTAATGCCTTTAGTACTTGTATAGAAGAAGAAATATCAGCATGTGCAATATATAATGGTAGGATCCTTGTGACACAGTAATGGTGCCATGGGAAAGGAAAAGGAATCCGCACAATACTGCACCCATTGGACTACCTTCATGCTACAAAGAAAACAATATCAAAAGTGTTTTTCGTGTAAAGTGGAAGAAAATATGCTATTATGCCTTCTTGCTCTCTGCCCACCCTCTCATCCCCCCTGGACTGTTGTATATTGAGCTTGTTGCCATGAACGCATTCAACGCAATAGCACAGAAACCCATAACAACTTAATGCATCTCCCCTTTCCTATGACTCTGAATCTCTGACATTACTTGTTTTTCTTGTTAAAAGTTGATTTTGTGCTAATGAGACAATCTTGTCAATATATTGCAGGACACTTAAGCTGTAAAGGGTTGACACCTTGGCTGAGTGCAGCTGCAAATCTAGTGTAGTTGCCCAGATTGAGTACTTGATTAGATTAACATAACTTGTTTATTTGATCTGTACTGCCTGAATGTTGCCCAGTTTCCTTGTTTACTCCATTTTTTCACCTGGACAGTTCCATTTTCTGCCTTGTCCTAGAGTAGGGTTTGGATTAAAAAAAATAGGTTCCCCTGTCCACGCAGGGTCTTTTGAATAGTCTCTGATCATCTCAAAGCCTGGGGTATTCTTCAGCATTCCAAAGTCCATTCCATCTCTGACTGGCCTGTGGTCCACTCTGCATCTGATGAGCTGAAATCAAGTTTTCTTTTACCAGAAGAGCTGAATTCCAGTCTTTGACTGCATCAAAGCTTACTGCTATGTCTGCGGTAGTTGCTGGCTCCTCCAAATTCTATTCTAAAACTGCAAGAACTGAAACTTTGGACCATCCCTGCAAAAACCTAGACTTTGAATGCTGAGTGTTTGGATTCTAAAGAGCTTCAGGCTTGTTACTTTGCTGAGATCATTCCAAAGAGAAGATTCAAACTCAATCTTTGCTCTTACAGGCTTGCTATGTGAGTCCCACTGGAGATAAGGAGTCTATAATCAAACTTACATGATGTCTTGCACAGCTGGGTCCTTGAGGGCAAATAAGACTATTTAACATGTTAATTTCTATATACATATACATTAATTATCCCAGGGTCTTTGCTTTGCAGGACCTCATTCTTGTTTTAATACTGCCAGTACAGAGGCCCAAAGAGTGAAATTCAGCCTGGGGCCTCCTCCCCTGTGGTTGGTCCTGCCTCTGAAAATCCAGATGGTGTTCTTTGCAATCCATTTTCTCCTAATAAACAGTGACAAACAGGGATTAGGGAAGTCGTCTTGCAGTAGAAGTGGCCAACTATAGCCTTTCAGAAGTTGCTGGACAATGAATTCCCTTAGTGATCAACAGTGAAGAAAGATGGAAGGGTCTTTTAGCTGCTTTGAGCTTTACAAAGCCCAGGTAAAGCCAGGGAGAGTGGCATCTCTGTGAACCATAAATTGATGTCATTGCTGCTGCACTGTGTCTCCACCCTCAATGGGCTGCAATGCAAACTGGGGAAGAGAACCCAGCCTCAAAGAGAACCCAGTGAACATCGAGTTCTGATTTAAATTCCTTAGGATGTAGTAACCACAAAAACTGCACAGCTTTTCCCCCGGCTTCCTTTTCTCCAGCCTTCCATTTCTCAAGCCTCAGAGTAAAAGCAGCAACTATTTTCCTGTCCCATAAGCTTGTAGTACATACGCAGCACCACCAAGGAGCTGAATTCTTTCCACTCCATGCAGCGGCCTTTGGGCATTATGGTGTCTGCAAAGCACACGGCTTTAAAAGGACAATTTTTCTTTTTCTGTTTGAGGATTTCCCCCGCCACCGGCCACAGGATGTGACATCAGAAGGACCTCTGACTTGGAAGACAGCAGCTTTTACTCCAATCACCTCCCCTGATGTTGCTTTGATGTCATTTCCCACATGCCCCTTGAGATTGCTGTATGAAAAGCCCTGTGAGAATAAACTGGAGCTTTCTTTCTCCACCTTTACTCTTGTCCCAGCTTCTTCTTTCCCCTCCCTATTTTCCATACTATCAAGTCTGCCATTACTCGTTTACCACATGGTGGATTACCAGGGCTCTTGCTGCTAGAGCAGCCTGGCTTTTCTATTGCAACATTCAGTGTAAGAGCAGCAACGCTTGCTACTGCAGATTTTCCTTCTTGGCCATTTTAGGGCATGTAAGCTGGATACATGCAACATTAGGATACATCTTTCACTCTGCTCGCCTGCTTATCTGACAGGCACTGAACTGTAGGGTGGAATACAATTGCTCCTTCACTCACTTTGGTAATTCAGCTCTCTTGAGTTTTAAAAGGCACTTGAAACACACATGGACTCACCCTCTAGAAAAGATGAAGACATTTGACAGGGACAGGAAAAAAAAATGTTTCTTGGCTAATGTATGTCTCTTCAAGTCTAAGAGAAAAACTCAAAATGGGATGTATGAACTCAATATACTAATGAGAACCAGAAGACACAGCTAAAGTAATAATGGTCAAGTATGACTGTCCAAAATGTGTGCACACAGGGAGCCCAGTCACCCTTATGATCAAAATCTGATATTTGAGAGGAGGGGAAAGAGAGGATATATCATTTTACCTCTTCTTTATATTTTGGGGTGGGGGGAAGCAACTCATTTCTTCATGTGTATTCTAGCACCATCTCTTCCAAAAGGTAATCATAAGAGAGAACATGGCACATCTGACAAGGCAATTCAGCTGTCAAGTAGCATCTGCAAAAGAAAGGTTGCTTCATTACACTTGAACCTTCCTGTTCTCATTAGACTCACATATGGGATTTCATAGTATTCTAGAGATAGCTGTCTCTTGTAAAGTAGTTCTGACACGGACAAATGAATGCAGAGCAAAATGGAGTCTTCATACTTCTCTACGTTACTGAATGTCAGTGGCACATAGGTCATAATTTTATAAACGAGAGGGGAAGATTTGGCAAGCCACCAGAAGAACAGAGAGGAACATTTTCCTTGGAGGGTATGTGAATGTATACTTCCCTGATTCTTTGTTTTATTTAATATCATAGGGCTTCCCCCGCCTCTTGAAATTTCAGTCATATTATTTGTGGGAAGATAAATGAAATAAGGCAAGTGTATAATCCTTGTGTATAATGTGCAATCCTACACATGCTTACTGGCCAGGTGTAATTAGGACTGCATTCTTAATTGATGATTGGTAATGATGAAAGCTTCTTGTTTCTGATTTGCTGAACAAAAGGCTGAAGCAAGCAATTTGCTTTTGTTTTGTGGTCCTGTATGTGACTTAAAGCATCCCTGATAAGGTTGCCCAAAACATTTTTAGAAGAGAAAGCCAGTATATTGTTATAGCCAGAATATTGGGCCAGAAACTGGGAGTATCTAGCCTTAGCTCCAACTCAGTTATGAGAGATTGCTAAATACACAACCAGAGAGGGCTGTTTTCAAATATGTCTTTTAGAAAATGAACCTCTTCTTTAGCTGTCCAAAAATCCCAAACAGTTAAAAGAATAACCTTACCTCATATTTTCCACATGTTGCCTTTCCTTTGGCTCAAAGTCTGGCAACACCTTCCTAACGTCAAGTGCTTGCCACTGATTATCCAGCCACCAGCCCAATTTTGCAGGCTCTGATTGGTGGCTGACTGACGGCATTTGTTCCCAAGCTCTCATTGGCTAGATTTACCTCTTCTGTGTCCCCTACTAATGTGAACTGAAAGAAAAGGTGTTTGTTTTTCTGTTTCACCCTAGACTTAAAGTTCTTAGGGCAGTTCACAATAAAATAATTATAAAAGCAGATAAAACAGACTGGCTAAAATGTGCCTGCATAGTGCCTGTGCAGAGAGGGGATGTTGTTCTTTAAACCAAAGACTAGTTGTCTGAACAAGTACAATGAAGATTGCCAGATGCACTTCAGCTGAGTGAAAGAACAGACGGGCAAAGCCATATTGGGGCTACAACCGAGAGTGTCCTCCTGTGTGTTTGCACAATCCTAACTGCTGAAAGTGGCGGAACTATCAAGAAAGTCTCACCAGCAGACCTTAGGGAATGGCTTGGTCTATATGGGAAGAGATGTTCCTTTAGATATTTAGGGTCCAAGTCGTTTAGGGCCCAATACCTTGAACTGGTCTCAGTAGCCAGAGCAGTTCTTTTAGGAGTAGAGTGATGTTCATCAGGCCGGCAGTCTAGCTGCTGCATTCTGCACAGCTGCAGCTTCTGAACCATCTTTAAGGGCAGCCCCCACATAGAGCACATTACAGTTACCTTCTATATGAGGAACTGATGCCCATTTCCAGACTTCAGGCCATGAAAAGGTACATGCAGGGGTAAATGTCTGGCGTCCCTGACTCCAGTTCTCCCAGGCCTCATCCCTTTAAGCATGTCTAATCACACCCTGGGTGACCTGAGGCTAGTCACTACTTCTCAGCTAATCTACCTCACAGGTTTTTTGCAAGATGCAAGATAATGCCCACTGTTTTGGATTCTTTGGAGAAAAGGTGACATATAAATGTATAAAAGAAAAGAAAATAGAAACATTTTAGGTGTAATATCATTTAGCCTGGCAATAAATTTCTATATTGTTTTGAATAGACTTTGCTCTTATTTCTTCTCCATTATCAACTTGGATCCAGATATTTTTAATGGAGTGGATAGTGAGAGCCAGGAACATGTGAAATCAGGAAATAGGGGGAAAGGATATAAAAGCTAAGTAACTCAACTCAGCTAACTCAGGCAGAAGATGGATAGGAACCAGCCAACTGAAGCATGGCCTTATTGTCCCAAGAGGCCATTCAAACAGCCACTGACCTCATTAGTCTGAAGACATTGGTGGCTGCATGCTAGGGCCATTTTATGATCTTTTGCAACTGTGTACCACAAAGTGTAATCTGGAAGTCCAGAACCTTGCAACAAGTAGAAGTCAACTCACACCATCTTTGTTGCTACTGTGATGCTACAGGGCAACTTCAGAACAGGAAATTCCACTTGAAGGCCTGAATGACTTTTCACCCAGTTCTTTGAGTTTGATCCTTGTAGGAGGGCACCTAAACCTACTTCCCTGGGATCCCTTTCTTATTACCCTCAGATGAAAGTATTGATGTGGTCTCAGTTTGAAGCTAAGAACACACTTGTTGTGAGGTACTATCAAACTGGGGCCAAATCCTGAGAATGCACCTATTCATCTTTCTTCACAGATAAAGGATTGGTTTGCTATCATCATCTTCTTGGGAGATTCTGGGAGTCACCTTGAATTTCTCTGCTTTGCAAGCAGTTGCTATATGACTGACCTATGCCCATTTCCAACAGCAACATTTCCAACATTTTTATCAAATCTATGAACCTTGGCTCTGAAGGACTCCCTGTCAGAATTAAGCGATCAGAAACATTCCTACAATCCCTGTTAGTCTCACATAGGAAGAGAGGCATTTGGCATAAACTCCTTCTGAATTCTATTTTTCTAGCTTCATACTTCATCCAGATCCCACCCCAAGAAGGCAAGCTATAGGACACACCCAAATAACTCACCATAAATATCCTTGGTGAATTTTGCAGTGGACTGAGAGACCAGGCATGGCCAATGCTCTTGTTGTGAGCTCTAACATCCCTTCTAGATGAGTGTAGTGATTGTGGCTCATAAACAGACTGGGTAGCAGCTATGATTCTATTCCTGTACCCTTTCCATAGAAAAGCATCTGATTGAAGGAGCAGAGAGTTTTACCCTACAGAACCTAAGAGTTCATAGCTATGCTAGTTGTCAGCCTCCTAATTGAGACAGCTACCTGACATCTTGACTAGTTTGCTATAAGGCAGGAGTTCATAGCTATGTTCATAGCTATGCTAGTGTCAGCCTCCTAATTGAGATAGCTATCTGACATCCTGACTAGTTTGCTATAAGGCAGGAAACTACCTACCTGCTCAGCCAAAATGACCAGGCAGTTCCGAAGACTCCAACAGATAGACCATAAATCTTGTACACTGCTATTCCCCATAGAATAGATAATATAAGATGTAAGATTTACTGTGCAGGAAAGAGGTATAACGTTTCTCTTTCCTTCTCCATTTCCCCTTTCACTGGTCATACAGAATTGAGTTTCAATGAAGAAGTGTCATATACATATTTCAAATAGACCCAGAAGTTTGCCAAATTCCAGTAGAATATGTGTCTTTCAGTTTATCTCAGGCAGCTGACACATAAGAGCAAAGAGGGATGTACCCTACTATTTTCTTTGATAGCCCTTTCAAGGCTTGTGAAATAACCAGCTGTGGAGTGAGACCCAGCAATCCCTTCACTGTGCTGGAAGGTACTGTATGCACAAGACCAACACTGCACCTTGGAGCCTTGAAGGCTGAGAAGAGTAAAAACTCCACAAATCATGTCCAGCATGATTAGGTGCTAGGCAGGAAATAGATACTGGGCAGCTTTTGCCCAGGGCCTAATCTTGCTGGACAGAAAATGGCAAAAGTAAGGTTGCTGTCAGTGTCTCTCCAGACAGTGGTAGTGAGGCACATGAAGGCAGAAAATGTCCTCAGAGTGTTTTGCTAGGAATTACTGACAAGGTGACTCCAAGGGTGGTTTTTCAGGCCCCTGGGTCTGACTATGGGCCTTATGAGGTTGGCAACATGCACCATGTGTGTCCCAGAATCCCTTAGCAGATGGCATTTTTGGGCCATCTGGATACAGCCTCTGAACCCAAGTCCCTTATATCTTTCTCCTTCATGCTCATTTCATTTCTGATTTGGCTAATATTTACATAATCCACATTTTTTCTGTGGAGTCAATTTTTAATGGGTTTACATAGCACTGTAGCCTGGTCATGTCTCATTTGCCATTATCTCTATCTCTTCCAACCACTGGTAACAGTTATTTTTTAACTGCTTCCCCCTCTGCCTCCTCAGCCACTGCGATTTACATATTAAAGCTGATGTGCAAGACTCAATTTAAAAGTAAAAAGAGGCAAGTGTCCTTTCAAACAAATCCTCACAGGAACAGCACAAACATAAGAAACTGTTTTATACTAGGGGTGTGCACAAATGCAATTTTCAGGATTTGATTCAATCCAAATCGAATATACGAAGATTTGAATTGACTCAAATATTTAACATTCAAATGTGTTCACATTCAATTCTAATCCAATACATTCATATCTATTTGTACAAACATCCCATTTGTCTTTGAAGATACAAATGTCAACAACATTCGTATGTGTCCATAGGCACCCGTATGCATCCGTACACATCCATATCCATCCCGTTTTCATCCCACACATATCCATACAAATGTGTACAGATACGAATAAGATGTGTACGGATCTGTATGTTATGCATATGTATCCATACACATACGAATGTCTCAATAATTTGTACGAATGATTAGAAAGATTCTTTTGAATGTTAAATTTGAATGTATAGACAATTGATTCAAATTTGAATCTCAATTCAGTCAAATTCAACCAAATTTTGAATGTTTTGAATATTTGTGCATATCCCTATTTCATACCAGATGTAGCATTTCACACTGTTGTCTACTGTGACCAGCAAGACTTCACTGGGGTCCTTGGTACTGCATACTGTCTAGTTTATTTTCATGAAGAATAGCAAGGACAGGATCTGATACCTTCTGCATGTGAAATACATGGTTGACCACTGAGCTACATTCTCTTTCCTAATGTATATGCATGAAGTAAACATTCCTCTAACAAATGAGCCTTATCACAATTTACATAACAGTGCTAACTGGTGGAAGCCATGTTTAGTAGTTATGTATATATTTCTTTACTCCAGGTGTAAGCTAGAATACATACCCATATATATTCTTAGGATACATATTGCACGATAACTTCATGTAAGTCTAGCCTAGAACAGCTGGTATTTGAGTCTGTAAATACTGTTTGGATTATGAACCACCTGCCAAGATCTAGGGCAAGAAATACATCTGGTAAAGCAGCTTCCCCTTTAGAAACCAAGCTTGTGGAAAGCAATTTTAGTCACTAAACTAAATTTAGCTTAGCATTTTTCTTTCTTTTTTTGATAGAAAGATATATTTTAACATTATTCTTATACCCCATGACTGACATGATTGATAGTAGAAGCGAAAGAACATGCCACTGACTCTCTACTCATTTTTCACAACATTAAGTATATTTTGGTAGTCTTCATGCATTTCGGTAGAGCTTATACTCCTACTGGTGGTGCCTGAGCAAAAGCAGCTATTCCTTGTGCAATCAAATTTACCTTCAAGCGCTTATCTAGGCATATTCTATGATGCTAAACTTTTCTGGGAATTCAGTGCTTAGCTTTGTCTCTCTTATGCTTTTTAAAAGTGTTGAGATGCCATACAACTAAATATGTTCTGAATTTTTCTCTGTGGCAGGGGTGACTACTGAATGGGCAACACAAACGATCTACCACCAAAAGAAACCACAGTCCTTCTAGAGTAAAACAACAGGTGAAATTTCTAGATACCAAAAAAAATGAAAATATACACGACCTTATTATGAAAATAGCTATAAATTTACTGATAAAAATAATAATATCCTATAAAAACTCTTAGCAATATAAGAATGAAAGAAGGGGACAGTGTATAGTAACAATAGAGGAGATAGCAAATGTCCGTATAACTCAAAAACACTAATATGAGAAACCTCAGGAAAGACATGCAATAAGCTGCATCACAAGTGTTTCGGGTTGATAGTCCAGTATAGCAGCCAATATCAGGGGATCTAAAGCCAAACGTGTTTGGACTTTCATCTTCTTCAGTGGCTCGAGTGATCGTCCCAAATGAGGCAAGACTTTTCCATATCTATATGGTTATACAAAATAAAATTAGGTAGCAAACTGCACAAGACCAAACTTGTCTGAAATTTTAGATCCCCCTTTCTTTCTTATATTGATAAGAGTTTTTATAGGATGTTATTATTTTTATCAGTAAATTTATAGCTATTTTCATAATAAGGTCATGTATATTTTCATTTTTTAGTATCTAGACATTTCACCTGTTGTTTTACTCTAGAAGGACAGGGGTTTCTTTTGGTGATAGATCTTTTGTGCTGCCTGTGACTACTGTATGGCCCTTCAGATCTTGCTGAATGGCAAAGCCAATGAGTCCTAGCTTGCCTGCTTAATAGCCATGGATGAAAGTAGTCCAGAGCCTTCAGAAAAGTCAAATATTAGCCATTCTATCTTACTGCTAAACATAGGCAGCACAGCTAGGAATGATTGAAAATTACTAACATGGTTTATTCACATTTTCCTTTTGTGTAGGCTGCTTGCATTTTAATTTTGCAGCTTCTTTGATTGGGGCATGGATACTGCTCCCTCAGCTAGAATCTTCCTGTCACAGATTGATGGGATTGAGCTGTTGCGGTGGTGCAAACACCTAAACAAACAGATGCTTTTGGTGGAAAGTAATATTGAAAAGTCCAGTGGGTCAAGGTGGTGGTGGTGCAACTGTTCTCATCACTTCCCCAAGAAGCTGTGATGGATTTGATGCTTCAATGATTACTTCCCTCTTCCAATTCAAATATCCCATACACATGCTAGATGTACCTGTTTTTTTTAACACATATCATCACATAATGGTGGGTTCAGACACTGCAGAAAGGAATGTTCCATTGTATTCAGTAACAGTGGAGCATTCTAAGTTAAGAACAAAGTAAAAAGATGTTGTTAAATAAGCATCTTTTAATGCTACACTTCTGCTGTGGTTTGACAAAGTTGTATACGTGTGGCTCAGCATACCTCATGTCTGGAGGCACCCTAAAGGGATTAGGAAAAGAGGGTGAATGTAACAAAACAGCTGGGAGAGAAAGCAGTGCGACAAACAGAGAGGCAGAAAGCAAGAAGAGAAGAAAAGGAGGAATGCAATGCAGGGGCTGAACAGAAGATGGTGTGGAAGTAATAAGGAAGGGATTAGGAGAAAGCTTTGTTCTGGCTCAAAGTCATCTTATAGTTTGGGTCAACCATGATTTTGCACCTTGAGGTGTTATTTTTTTTTTTTAAATCAAACTGCATGGCATATTCTGGGATCCAAAGCAATGCATGTCCTAATGGTGCATAGATCTCCCACTAGCAAGTGATAATGCAGGATATTGTCTCTCCACTATTATCACTTGCTAGCCTGACAGCCCTTTGTCCAGCACTGTCTTTGCACATTTAAAGTGACATGCATTTCTGGGCATCTGGATGGTACTGCATGCCCAGAAGTGCATGTTGCTATCACTGTGCATGCATGGGTGTTTGTTTCAGCCTCCATGTATGTGCAGTGGATGGAGTAACAACGGCACTATAATCCCTCCATCTGGTTGTGGCCACAGACATAAGAAGCA
The DNA here is from genome assembly GCA_023333525.1 of Aspidoscelis tigris stejnegeri. Lineage (NCBI taxonomy): Eukaryota > Metazoa > Chordata > Lepidosauria > Squamata > Teiidae > Aspidoscelis > Aspidoscelis tigris. The sequence goes on from JALMGA010000004.1 coordinate 47,469,138, forward strand.
GATATGGAAAGGCTATGTACAGATGTGGTAGGATTCAAACTCAATATAAAATGTTCAATATGAATCCGATTTGAATCCCTACTATGAATTGCCTATGAATCCCTACATATCCCCTATGTAGTCTCTATACACTTTTAATCCACTCTGAATCTGCTTTGAATCCACTTTGGATCCATTGCAGATGTGACTGGGGCAGCCACTTTCCCACCTCCCCAGGTTCCCAAATGCAATGAATCAAAGCATTCGATTCAAATTCAAATGTCAATCTTTGAATTTGTACATTCAACTCAAATGTCTGAATTTTGATGAATTTTGAATGTGACTAATATTTGTGCACATCCCTAGGCTATGCACATAAAAGGTCTTTGAATTCCACATTAAAACTAGTAAATATTACTGTAGCCACATGTTGCACCTCCCTAGGCTTAATAGTCCATATGCTGCCATCTCCTTGCCTCTCTTTCACTGAATCTCTCTCCAACAACAGCAAAAAAAAGTACTTCTAACGATAGTGGGATTAGCCATTCTCCAAAGAAAAGGCATCCTCAGAGTAGCACAGAATCAAAGGAGTACATTTTCTGTGCGTCTCGGTCATACTCTGAGTGAGGAACATCATCTCCAGGCTATGGCCATTGATCAAACCGAGTGGCACAACTGCCACATTATTGTCTTTGAAGTGGTGTCTGATAGGACTCCAGTCCAATGGGAACTAGAGGGGAATCTGGCCAAGACTCATGAAGTTGCAGGGAGGCATGAGGTGAAAACAAAAACAGTATTGCTTGGTCTCTAGACTTCACAAATGTGTCTAGCCACATCTGTATCATCTCCCCCTTCCAAAGACGGCATCCCCTCATGTCTTATCTAGGCTGCATTCACACATAATGACAACAACACAAGAAGACGCTCACTGAGACAGTGGCCCTTGTGTTCCCATCCCACCACTAATTCACCTTTTCTAACCTAAAATGTTCATAAGAGAAGTAAGGGGGCAGGGTGGCTTTTGAAAGCTCTGACTTATCAGCCATCTGTAACTCATCTGTGAGCTGCCTCATGGATGCATATGAACTCAGCCCTGGATCCAGTTTTTCTTTCTGAAGATTTATATATGTACTGTTCCATTCATGCTGTAGAATTCATTATAAATATTTCTTTCATTTGAAGAACTGGTTATAATCTTTCCTTTTTGTATGGAGTGATGGCTCATCTTGCTTTAGGGTTTTGTTTCTGTTGTATAGTTGTATCACATCTTTGGCTTTGAAAAATTCATGCAAGTTTTTACATAATTCATAAAAAGACCTGCTGAGACTAACGGGGGGGGGGAGGGAGTTTAATATATTCATGATATTACTTCTAAAATGTTTCCAAGGTCACTCATTTAATTGATGTCAGATGCTGTTGCTGTCAGTGCTGGTGCATCTATTTGAGGCATGCAATTTCAGAGGTATGTTTTAATTAAACCATTTCTTAGGTGCCCACCTATGATAGAGCTGGTTTCAACAGAAGAACAAGGCATTTCTAAGGAAACAGAAATAATACCTGTGGACATTCTGTACAAACTGCTGATGAAGGCAATCCTTTGGGAACAGTATATTCCCTTCCCTCTTCACCTCACAGGCTTGCCGAATGATATTGGCTTAGCTTCATACTTTTCCAAATTGTATTGGCCTAGCTCCAAAGTTATTATGGTAACCTGGGTTGTTTGGACAGATTGAGTCTTGTCAGCTGTGGAGATATTCAGTTTCTGCCAGGCTTTTTTCAGCCCACTCCATTCACCCATAGAAACTGCATGGATTGTCGCTTGGAAGCTGTTAAAAGTGCTAATTTTATTCATTATTTGAAGGGAATGAGAAATCTCATCCTGCTTTTTAGCACATTAATACCATTTCCCCCAATGTCTCCTTCTTGGATTGGTTTTGTGTTCATCATGCTCTCTAATCCCTGTGCTGGTTAATGACTCCATTTTGGGAAAGAGCTCTGTGCAGCTCAAATGATACATAGAAGAGGTCTGCTCTATTACTCTTCTATACCGACCAACTTTGAGGGATAATGGGCCTGTTTGCACTTACCTTGCAGGCATGGTCTGGGATGCTCTGAGTTGCTCCATACACACACCACACTGCTGCCTCTGCCTTGGAGCATCCCGGACCATTCTTGGTCCTCTGAAGCTATGGAACAGTTTTTACTGTTCCACAGGTTCCCTGTGCTCCCAGATGCAGCATCCACACCTTGTTCTGTTGTGAATGCTACATGTGCACAGGGCAGGGTGGCTGCCACCAGGGATGTCCACAGATATTTGTATTATTCATTATTCATTTGAATTCAGCTGAATTTGGACATTCAGATTTGAATGCTTTGTTACATTTGTGAACCTGGGATGTGGGAAAGCGGCTGCCCCAGTCACATTTGCAACAGATCCAGACTGGACTGAGAGTACATTCAAAGTGGATTCAGGGCAGATTTGATGTGTTCTGACCAGATACATATGTGATACATATGGGTCTAACATTTGTATCAAATTTATATGGAATACTCATACCAAATTTGAAGATCTGTTCAAACACAAATATTCTTGCATTTGATTCAGTATGAATGAAATGTAAAAAATAAAAAAAAAATCATGCACATCCCAATGTGCAACTGTGCAGATGTGCAGCACATTACAATAACCATGGCAATGACCCAGTGGATGTCAGAAGTTGCTAGTGGCCTGTTTTGGGATTGCTCCAGCACTTTGAAGTACAGCGGCATCCCCGTTCACCCCATCTTAACTTCAGTGGGATGGTATTGCTATTACTGGTATTCCAGTAAGAGATCTCAGATGTAACTTCCACATCTTGTAACGTGTGGCTATAAATGTGTAGCCTTTTAAATGTTTCCTGACTTCTCTAGTGTAGTAGAGCTACCCTGAGCTTCAGCTTGTGCAAGAAGGGGAGAAATAGTAACTGGAATTGAGAACATTTCCCAGGAGCACACAGATTATTCAGAGCTCATCTTCCTTGTTCACTGCAAGGGAAGACATTCAGTTCCAGTTGCTGCTTTTCTCCTTCCTGCATGAGTCAGACCTCATGTGTAAATTTTCTATGTTGGAGAAGACAAGTAACTTTAATAAAGCTATGCTCTTTCAGTCCAGATGGTCCAGGCAGATTTTTGAATTATCTGCCATGAACTTCAGATATTTTTAGGCAAACTATTGTCACTAAATCCCAGTTTTGTGCTCTATAATATAAGAAATGTCTTAGGCCATTTCTTCACCTGTGCTTGCTGTTCTGGGGTATGACAAGGCACCCTGTCCCACAGCAAGCAACCCATTCCACTTTGGGTCAGGTTGCTGCTACAGTAGAAGAGGGCTATCCAAATGCCATTCTGCCTCAGGGCCACCTGCTAGCTCCGAACAGCCCTTGAAGGCAGCACAGAGACTGTGAAGGCCAGGAATTAATAATAATAATAATAATAATAATAATAATAATAATAATAATAATAATAATAATAATAATAATAATAATAATAATAATAATAATAATAATAATAATAATAATAATAATGATGATGATGATGATGATGATGATGATGATGATGATGATGATGATGATGATGATAGTATCCAAAAACTAAGTAATAATGGAATGCTATTATGAAATAAACCAATCAGCTTGTGATATTCAAAAATAATTGTTTGACCTTTGGAAACAAATGCTTCACATTCTCATTTATCCAAGCAGTGATTATGAATTCAAATATCATTAATTATGTGAAAAGACATGGAAGAGGTATAAAGAAAACCAAATGAACCTCAAATAAAGAATAAAAGTTAAAATTTGAAAAGATGCTAATTATTTAACAAACCTGAATGACAGGAAGCTAAATAATGACACAATAAAAGAGAAACAACAGGGGGAAATACATGAAAATACTTTAAAAGGGCAAAAGCAATAAATAAACAAATAAAATCACAATATAATGCTCAGATAAATCATATTTCAGTATACATGCAATGCCAATCTCAATGCAATGAACAACTCTTGTTTCCCACATAAGGAAAAGAAAAATATTTGCCATTTCAACAGTGATTATGGAATAATCCATTTTAGAAATGCAACTTAGATAAAAAATGTTGAAAATGAATTGAAACCTCAAACAGAGGCCTTGTCCCAAATGGAACCCAAAGTTACCTGGGAGCATCAGAGTGTGAACAGCCCCTTCTGGGACTGTTTGTATTGCTGTAGCAATGGCCATACACGTTAAGCTGGTACTGTGGTGATTGCCAATGTGTGCAATGTGGCTGAGCAGGTGTAATGCCCCACCCCCATGCAACACAGCAGTGTGAATGTTGCATGTAGGGCTATACAAAGAGCATCTAGATGTTCAGCTTCTGTTCCACAGATTGTAGCAATCAGGACAGACTTGCCTGGAATGGAGATGGCATCAGGGACTGCATATGCTTTGTCCCAGATCACACCAGGCCTGCCTGATCGCTTTAGTGCAAACAGGCCCATTATTATAGAAAATATCACAAAGCAAGTAAAAATTAGTTAAAGTCTGGCTAATCCTTACAGAAGATGAAGTATGTGGATTGTAGCTGAACAATCTAATTAGTTCTTGTCCACAGTAAGCAGAATAACTTATTGCAAATGGCTTCATAGACTGGACAATTATGTTAATTATCAGAAAGAAATGGAAAGTGTCAAACAATTATCGACCAATTATTTTCTCCCTGAAATATTTTCATTGTTGACTGGAACAGTGGTCAACAAAATGAAAAAGCATCTGACTGCTGAAGACCTTTCCCCAAAATTTAAGAAAGGAAACCCATAGTTGAGGGAATCAACGTCTAAATAATAACAGCTACAATGCTAAAACCAAATTTATACATGGAATTGATTGATTCCTTGGACTTAGAAATGTTTGCTGTTCTTTGATACCATCAAATAGGGGGCAGCTCTTGGTGACTTGGTTGTCTTTGAAAATATAAAAGTAGTTTCCTATTATCTCTTACATGCTATAAGTGATGCTAATTGGCTATATTTAACAGGTAACATGGGTATCACCAAGTCAAGACCAACTCTGGCTTGATTGCATAAGTACCTCAGTGGGCATCTCCATGCAGTTTTCTCAGTGGAAAGACAGAAGTAGTTTGCCATTGTCTACTTTTGGAGAGAGGCTGGGAATTGAACCTGCAGCCCTCTGTTTTCTGGGCAGTTTGCTCTGCCACTGAGCTGTGGCTATTCCTTGTACCATTGGTGGACAAGGGTTATTACAAGCAACAAAACAAAACGGATGGAAAAAAAAGTTTAGTGACATTTCATCAAACAAAGTAAAGGAGAAGTGTTATTGAATAAATGCACAGAATGCATTTTATTAATGAAAAATATTCTTAAAGAAAGGGAATAATGATTGGAAAGAAAAACTGCAAGGTGACTACATGGAAAAAAAATGAAAAGGAAGATATGTAAGGGGAATATTTGGAAATGACTGCAGTATGGAACATGAAAAACCAGGAAGAAAAGAATTATTATACATAGCTTAAGAAAAGGCCCTACAAAGGAACATCATCAAAGCAAAGACTGAAAAAATATTTATATACAAGAGAGCAAATGTAGCTTGGGGGGAGGGGGAGGGGAGGAGGAGAATGCTTTGTTAATTCATGCAGTAAGATCACACAGACCGAATGTAAGAAATGAAACACTAAATTGCAGCAATGTTAGATTTGAATTTCTATAAAAATTGCAACTTACCAGCTGTAAAAAAAGTAAGAATATATTAGTCTGACAAAATTGTCAAAATATTGGGGAGGAAATAATAAGATCAACACCTAGATCATAATTTGCCCAACTCTGGAGAAGAAGGAAGTCAATAATCGCTCCTGACTGGCTTTGCAGCCAAAAAATGATACCCAGTGGCTGCATACATGGAGAGGAGCTGTGCCAAATCAGACTGGAGTTTTATCCAGACAAGAATATTAAAGTTTACACAGTCATGATCATGAGGGTAATCATGTTTACAGTAGCCACAGAAAGTGGGACAGAGTTCCTGTGCCTTTAATTATTGTAAGGAAATGAGAATTTTAGTGAGAGCTGACTGTGTGGTAATCTACACCTCTTAAAATATCCCATTCTAGGAAACTATTAATAATACAAGAGCATTGTCTTCCTTTTCAGCCCTTTCCCCACTGAGCCTTATTCTGGATTATACCGTGGAATAAGGACATACCATCCACATGCTATGCAGACTATGGGCATTTCTGCATTTGCCTTCCTTTGCATTGGATGGGAAAGGTGGAAAACAAACTAACATGTACTAGTGTTTGCACTAGGGAATGCTAGTACACGATAACCTAACCTCCAGACTGCCTGGACACACACCTGGGTCTGGTTGCATGTCCAATCCTCTGCAGGGTGCCGGCATTTTGATAACGGTGCCCTGTGTGACTTTGTGTGCACATGCACTGTCGTCATGGCAACAATGACACTCTGTGCATACGCAGTTGCCTCAGGGATCATCTGAGGTGCCCAAGGACTGAAAACAATGCATATGGTGCTGCATGGGTGCAGCAGGTAAGGCTGCAGTTGCTTTTAGTAAGGATTACTATGCTTGTGGTGCATGACTTCATGCACCACAGCTAGTATGCAATTAGTCAACATCTGGGAAGGCGGGGGGCATTTGCAGGCTGTAAACGCCTCCTGCAAGTGCAGATGCACCTGCCCAGATGTTGACTAATTGCATATTAAGAGACAAAGTGCAAACTGGCCTCGTGATTGGCCCCTAGCAGCTTCAACCTAGCTCTATGTCAGAGCAGCACTTCCCAGGTGCCTGATCCTCCAGCAACATAACAGCACATTAAAGACAGTACAGGATTTCCCACACTATCTTTAAGTGAAATCTTCATGGTGATAAGCTGACAGCAGCCTGACATGCCATTAGATGTGCTTGCTAGTCTCACCAAAATGGTAATAGTTTGCCAACATTTAAAGCAATCTGAAAGCTCCCTTTTTTTTCACTGCTCCACTCCCATCATATTGTTACTGTTTCACATGCCCACAGTCACTCCAGGACACTTCAAGCGTTTTCTCTGGGTGCCTATCACCGGAACTCTTAGGCAAATGTTCCCCCAGTGGGCCATGACAGCATGCCTTGAGGGAATTAGTAGTAGAGGTGTGCACAAAGTACATCCAATCCTTTGATTTGATTTGAAGCAAAGGGGAGAATGTTCAGCTTCATGTACAAATGAAGGGGGCTTTGCCTTTGAGCATGAACACTTGTCAAATGTTCATGTGCATGGGAACCCCCATCCATTCCTTTTCATCCTGCCTTGTTCCCCCCACTCAGCTTTTGCCACCGTTGGACCCTCCCCAGAGGCTCAACTAGGCCTCCCAGAGATTCATACACAGCTGGAGAGGCCATTTGTGACTTGGGCATCCAGATAATTTTATTCTGGATTATCTTTGCTTTATTCAGGATTATCCACATAACAAGGCTTAAGTAAGTGCTGTCTGGATTAAATTTAATAATTCTTTGTCCTTCCTGTCAAAATAATATTTTGGGGTTTCTATGAGGCACTAAACCAGAAACAGAATCTTTGGTACAGTTGTTTTTATTGCTGCTCTACAAATCAGCAATGATAAAGTTTTGATCTTTCAATACTGAATCTCTTTTCTTCATAAGCATGTAATAGTTGCTGGAAAACAGTTCATTTGTGTTTTTTTTTATCATTTTTATACATAGATACTTTATAGCTTTATTTGAGATTTCAAGTCCCAACATTTTTTTACATTACATTTGTCACACCTAAGGTTTAATCCAGCTTCAGTCCACCTTCAGAGTGAGATAACACATCAGCAAAGTTACCATAAATTTTCTTTCCACATTATCTATCCCAAAGGTGAATTTTCTGAGTTATTTAATACTGAAAGAAAACAGCTTGTCACTTTGCTGATGTATTCTCTCACTCTGAAAATGGACTGAGGCTGGATCTTAAGTGTGATCACAGCCCGTTTCATTTCCATCTGTTTTATTTGTGGACTTTCCACCTTCCATTTGGACTCTCCTGAATGAAAAGTCCACAAATAGGGCTGTACTCAAACCAAAGTTTTAAATCAGCTTCAGTCCACTTTCAGAGTGGAAGAACATATTATCAATATAGTGACATCGTGTTCCTTCCACATTATCTAACCCAAAGTTGGGCTTTATGAGTTAAATAAAGCCAAAAGCAAACAGCTTGTCACTTTGTCAGTGTGCTATCTCTTTCTGAAAGTGGACTGAAGCTGGATTAAAATGTGGGTGTGAACACAGCCCAAGTATCTGAAGCCATACAGTGAGGAAGCCTGACACATTTCAGAGGATACACTTTTCCATATCTGGGTGCTGTTATGAAGGTCCTTTCACCTGTCCACAATCCTTACTTATGTGTGTGGTAGAATAGCCAAGAAGGCTTTATTGGCAGATCTTAACACAGGTCTATTTAGGAAGGGGCATACATTTAGATATTTAGGAATCAAGCAAAATCATTGCTGCTAATATTTAACACCTCCACACATTTATTGTTTTATGCTGAGAAGGAAAGAGAGAGAAAAAAGAAAACCTTCCAGTTGTAGACTAGAGCTATGCCATTTGGCATTCATGTTATTCCTCTACAGTCTTTCCTTGGTTTTTAATATCCCTTCTGAATAATGAAAAACAGATCTTTCAATGTGTTCCCAAGAGAGAAACTGGAAATGAAGCTGAAAGGAAATTACAAAATCACTTGATATTTTATCAATGCTGCAATTAGAGACTTATATTTCCATGAATGGGAGCATTTGTCAATAAGACTGCTAAAACATGCTGCTCTTTCTAATTAGGTTCTCCTTTGCAAAAATCAGGTTGCTTAATTCCTTTGCTTCCTACAAGTCTCAAAACCTATATTTTTGTCATGCAGACTGTTAGAATAGGCAAGATTGAAAACAGTTTTTGGCTAATTGACATTTTGTGCTATGAGGCTAATGCTGAGTAAAATGCATCCACAACACACAACCCACTTCATTAGCTTTTGGCCTCCAATTCATGCATTCAGTGAAGTACCAACATTTATTTCCTCATGTACCAGTTGTGTAGAAGAGGAGTCATAATAAAGCTACATGCATCTGCAAAAATGTTTGCATTCTCTGAGATGAAGGTTACATGAATTCTTCAAGAGCTCATCATTACTATATTTTATTTTCCTGAGCACATTCAGAACCATTTTAGTAAATTAACATTGATTCCTAACGGCTTTAAGGCCAAATTAGACACACATCACCCTCATTATCATGATCTCTCTCCATTTCTACAATGGCCATGGAGAAGGTGGTTGGTGTACTTTCATAGAAACATGCCTGCAAGCCACATCTCTGCACTGAGGAAATAAGACCTCCTAAAACATGAATATTGTGAATATTCTAAAACCTCTTCTTGATAAATCTCTGGTTTTCAAAGCAATAGCTATTATTGGACTGGTAGGGTAGTATGAACCTGTCTGTGAGTTAAGTCCAGTGATATGCTTGTATTTCAACTAGTAACTTGAGAAAACTGGACTAAGAGCCAGAGATAAAGGTAGAAATCTCTGCTCAGCCTTGGAAGCTCTTAACAGTTTCCTCATACCTGGATAAAGTGGTTTGAAAGAAGCTTAGAGGTTGCAGCATTCAGGCACTAGTGTTAGCATCTCATCTCTAATCCACATTAAAAGCCTTCACAAGTATACTTTCAAGCCTTTAGCATGGATTAGAGGCATTAGTGATATGTGTGCAGCTGTTACCACCTCTAAGCTATTCTGAAGCCACTTTTTTACTGCGTCTAATGCAGACAAAGTCTATGAGTAAGCACTGAGTAGCATTGGTGGGAGTGTGGTGGGAGCAGCACCAGATAAAGCTTTGAGAGGATTTTTTCTGGTTTGAAATTCAAACAATATACAAGTACTTAAGGAAGTATGGCTATAGAGGGAGGCGTGTGGCATCCATATGTTAAATGGATGCTGCAGTCATCCTGCATATTAAGCTCTTCCTTCTGCCTTGATGTTCATGAGCCCTAAGAGGCATTTTAACAAGAGAAGTGTTGGTCCTGCTCACCCAATCCACCATGGGGGAGTCAGACCCTGAAAACCCTGTTCCCTCACAGCACCATAATGGCTTTGTGTATATCCTGCCTTTTATAAGAAGATGATTGATTAGTATTACTCTAGCAATGGGAAGAATCATTCTGCACTACTAACAGCAATAAAACAGGTTTTTCACTGTACTGAGCAGATTCTAGGCACGTGCCTATTTAGGCCTTTATATCCACCAATGTTGGCTGTCTCAGGCAGCCTTCTCGTTCAGCCCCATGATAAGGAGAATATTATGTGCTGTAGAAAACCAGTTAATTATACATTTATTATCTGTTATGTTTCTAACCCATGATTCCACCCAATGGTGCTCCAAGTAACAAACAGAATAAGAATTCAAAATACACTGTTAGTATTAGGAAGCAGTAGTAAAACTACGGTACTCACAAAGAAAAAAAAAAGAAACCTTTGCAAATACCCACAAAAAGGTGGTTAAAAAACAAAGAGCAATTCTGCATTGGCCAATATACCAGACCCATGGTTAATCTAAACAAATATTCTTTTTTTTTTCTCCCAGGCATGCTAACCAGGCATCTTTTAGTAATGAGTTCCAAAGTCTGAGAGCAGCAATGGAATCTCTTTCTCAACTTATTGTTTGCTGAAAGTACAGAAATGTAAGCCTTTGCCTGAAGATACTGTTTTCCACCATTCTGCGAACAGAGATACTATTTTTTAAAGGAGTGTATTTGAAAAGAACTGATAAAAATGAAGCAAGGTCATGAGACATGGATATTTTAGGACAGGAAAGAATTGTGTATGTTTATGCATATACCACTATTGCTGAGCCCATTGGAAGATGTCTGGAAGCACCATCTCTCTGGAAGAAGGGAATGATGTACAGGTCTTCCTTATGGTATTTTTATAAGCCTCTGGTTGGCCCTTATGGGAAAATGATGTACTGGACTAGATGATGGATCTTTTGTTCAGAAGGTCTCTTGTGCTGTTAGTATATTAACACTTTTGCTTTAATAACACATGCTTTGGGCTTCTTTATACCTATGAGGCTTAAGTAACTCAGGAATGTAGATGTTTTTAAGGGTGTAGATTAAAAATGAGCTTATTAGACAAGAGGCCATTTCAAAGACTTGTTCAAGCCACAGATCATCTCGGGAAGGAGGGTGATTACTCTCTCCAGATAGCTAATTATAATTCTTTGCTATGTTCATCAAAGAAAATAAGTTTTTTATTTTCAGGGACAGTTGCTTTTCCCCCCCCCTTTCCTTTGTAGGTGTTTGGGCATGTAACCAAAAGTACAGTTCTTCCATCTGTTCCATTCTGCAACTTCAAAAGTTGCTGCAAGTGCAGACAGGATGTGCCAAGACTGGAAGGGCCCAGATGACAATTATCAGCCTTAAATGATGCCTATGTAAAAGGAGGAACAGCAGCTACAGAACAAAGACAGGAGTGTTTAGTGTCCATTATTTTGCCAGTTTTACTTTATGCATCAGAAACGGAGTGTGCTGGCAAAAATCCATACTAGGCTGAAGACAGTGTTATATCATTGGTCAGATATGCTCTAAGTAACAAAAAATGAACCAAAAAAATCAGGGCATCACACCACTGGTATTTGGATATCTTTGCAGGACAGACCCTTCATGTATTCCAAAGCACTTACTGGAGAAACAAATGGTCTCCAGAATAGATAATGGCTCATATGAAGATTTGATTAAACCAGGTAGAGAATAAAGCAAAATACAAAAAATACAAAATGGAGGAATCTGAAATAACTACTCTTGATAAAGAACATTGAAAAAGTATCACAAGGGACACTCATACTATGGCTGCCACAGCTCCAGTGGGTCTGCTTTATAATTTTCAGGAATCATCCTGCCAGGACAAGAGTGAATAAGCTGGGTTGAGCTATAACTACAGCTAAAGGACATTGATGAGCTAGCTAGATTATGATTCATAACAGCAGACAAAGAAAATTAACAAAGGCTTTCCAAAAGGTTCTGTCAAGCACAGATTTGTCTCCTATTAATTGCAAAGCAATTTGTGCTGCATGTCAAGTAAGAGAAAGAGAGATGTAACATATACTAATTGGCTTTGACAAACATAATTACCAACACCCAAACTGATTGAATGTTAGTCTCTCTGGGAATGAAGATGCAAGGTGATACTGACCAGATGTTAAGATTGCCAGCTTAATTGACAACTTCATTATTCATGCTTAAACAATTAAAAGATTAACTCCATCTCACACTGCCTTACTATTTACTTTTGTTACATCTATACTGTGTTAGAAAAGTATAAGTGGACTGGATCATGCTAAGATGTCAACTACAAAAGAGTCACCTTAAGTGGAGTGGGAGGCCATTCTTGCTGTATTAATTTTAGTCTTGACCCTATTTAGGCATTAAATTACTCACACCATTAGAATCACATAAAAGAGACAGAGATGTTGTAACTAGTCTAGTGGCAGATCACGGAATATTTTCATACAATATAATGAAGTGGGAACAAGACAGATGGGTAACTTCATTTTGATCTTGCCAGACCACATTTTGATTAATCAAAATTGATCAAATTATACACCAGAATTGCATTAAATTCCCAAAACTTGTAATGAAAATCAAATTGATGGCTTTCATCAGGGTAAAGAAGAACATAAGATTATGCTTTTTGTAGATGATGCAGTGTTGGTGTTCTGCTGGACTTAATTTATCAGTATGGATCACTCTCAGAATACAAAAGTTTGAAGCATACAGAAGTACTTTATTACAAGGCACAGAAAATCAATGTCAAAATGGAGAGAGACCAACTGATCGGTACTAACAACTTGAAATGTGAGGCAACTAGGTAAATTAATCAGTAACTTGTATCAGGTGAAGAGATTTTAACAGTAATTACATGAAAGTTAAAAAAGAAAAAAGAAAGAAAAAAACCCAGGTCATAACTCTAATAACCGAAAAAAGGCCATGGTAATAGATTTGTAAAGCTTGAGTTGCAGTCCCCAAATCCTCGGAGTAATTGAATGCATTCTTGAAGGCATTTCAGGCATTTCTTCTGCCTGCTACATAGGAGATTGTCAGATTTGAAGGTGAGGGGTATCCTGAAAAATTGAGGTTTCACTTGATCAGGCTGGCAAAAGCCTTCCTGAAGGTCCCCTGAACCCACATACTAGGAGTGGAGGTTTGACAGAAAGGCTTGCATCTACTCCTGAAGCAATTGGCTGCCCTTCTCAATTATGAGGCTTTCTTTTTTCAGAAATTTAACGTTCCTCCTTTTGCTATGGGAAAGTTTCTAGAAAGAAAAACCTGGGGAAAAGTTAGTATACAACTACATGCCCCCACACACAAGTAACAAAAAATGCAAAAACACAAAATAAATGACCCTAAAGTACCTTGTCAGAAAGCTATTTGTTGATGAGCTCTGAAAAAGGAGGCGGTTCAGGAAGATCCAGATGATGACTCAAGAATGGAGATGCTACATCACCTGTTTGTTTTCCACTTCAGCCAAGGTCTCAGACTGATACTGGCCCTTGGCTACTGATCCACAGGGTATACTTTCCCAGGGCACTAAGTGCACCTCATGTCATCAGAGACCTGGAATCACTCATGGCGTGTATGTGATTGGATTTTCATCCCCCTCCCCAGCACTAATGCACAGCTGTGGCATGCCTTATCAGGGGGTTGAGTGTATATGATATGCCATGTGTGTGATGTGCTGTTTTGCTTTGTACAGGCAACAGATGAAGTCCTTCTCTGTGCATGTGCAACAAGGGCTTTTTAGAGTTCTGTCCTGGTTGGTTTTTTGTTAGCCTGTTGATTGTTTAAGGATAGGGTTTTTTGTGTGTGTAGGATCAAGGAACAGGCTTCTTCTTCTTTGCGGGGTTATGAGTTGTTTTGATTTTATTTTGCTTTGTAGTTTTTTTCCAGGCTTTTCATTTTTCTTTTTTTTTGTAGTTTCCCCCTCTTTTTTCTATTTTTGGAAAGAAAGTTTTGTGTAGCCTTTCATTTGGTTTCTTTTCTGTCTATCTTTGGTACTTCAGGATGGAGTACTCTATAGTCAATGATTCTTCAAGCACAACTTGGGAAAACTCAATAAGAGGAGGATTGGCTTTAGGAAAATGAGATGTTCCATCAGCCAAGCACCCATATGGGTTGAACGAGACATTACCATGTTATCTGTCATGGAAAACATTCTGGACTCTCATTAGTAGACATGATACATACTACTGGGCAACTGTCTCCAAATTTGGCCAGCTGGCACTGTGCTCTTGTTTTCCATTGGCTTCTGTAAATACTGTAGAATGGGCTGCCAGCACTATTGAGGCCAATTGACTTTTCCCATCTCAGTGTCAATTCACTCCTTTCTATATTTCTGTGTCATGTGGCTGGTAGGCATCCCACCCTGGGAGCCTTGTTATAGTTGCCCTCTAAGTTTTAGCTTTCACCCCTTAAAGCAGTTTTGCGTAAACAGCAGGTTAACGTTGTTAAGGAAGAATTTAGAGGGTAAAATGCATATCAGCATTAAGACAAATGGTCTAATTTTTTTCCATGTGATTTAGGAGCTTCTGTAACTCAAATACAACTTTCTCTAGAATTCTTAGTTCTTTGGGGGGTTTTGTTCCCTGAGGAAGAGATTGCTGGTTTTGTCAAATCATTAAGCATCAGGCCATGTTTAGCAGTTGACAAGGAGTTCACTGTATACTGGACTGAGAAATTTCCCCGGAGATGTAATAATTTTATTGTAGCAGTGAAGTAAAAGCAAAAGCATGTCCTTTTAAAACAATGTCTAGCCTTCTCACAGTATGGTGAAAGTTGGCTCTGTCATTTGATGAGTGTCTGTTAGGGAAGACAGTCTATTTTTGAAAAAACTATTCATTTGTGTTAAGATCTGAAGGGCAAGGTGGATTCTTGAGAATTTGATAGACATGTTACGTAGCCTTCAGAGCTAGTAAATAATTTCTGCCACCCAATAGGTTTAATGCCACTGTGTCAATGCATTCATTTCTGAATAAATAATCATGAAATATAAAACACTTAGGAACAGGAAAAGTTTGTATAATTCTACAATTTCCAAAGGTGGCTTGTACAAATTTTTCCTTTAGATGACCTCAGTTCTGTGGCTTTGTATGTTCACAGGCTCTTATCATGAGCTTCTTGAGAAGGTGAATAGAACACAAATAATAATGAATGAATATATTCAGTAGTCCAAAGTAAAAACTAGAGAAATAAAGAAAATTAAAAAGGTCCAGCTGTCACACTTCCATCTTTCGTAATGCACAACTCTCCCAAATCTAGCTGAAGTCTTGAAAAACCACTTTTTGAGATCTGGAATCATTCATTGTTCATGCACACAAAAATGGAATATTTCAAAATGATATACAGCTTCTAATGCATGAATATATGGAACTGAAAAATAAAAATCAACATTTGTGATGAATAATGGACTTCTGATGGGTTAATAATTTTTATTTTTTAAAAATACATAAGCCACAAGTTATCTTATTAACATAGACTTCCAGCCTTCTACTGAAACTTCATTATGCTTCTTCTGTCTTCTTCCCCCTGAATGTCTTTTTTAGTCTATTGATATTCAAACCATACATATAAGCCCAATTTATAATTTTTTTAAAAGGTCAGTAAAAAGTTTCCAGTTTTTAGCAGACTTCTCCACAGTCTTATTTTCGTTACATTTATCAACCCTAACCATCATTACAGAATTAGTCTTTTTCACACATCAACCACTCTATTTGCTATCACTTTATACTACATTAAAGCAATACATTCTCTAAAATATTACCAACTTTATCTACTAGATGCATTTCTATTTAAAAAACAGGTATTAGTTTTCAGTATATTCTACATTATCTACAGTTATAGACTATATAACTTTATATATTTACTTTAGCCTTAACCTCAATATTTCAATGTGTATCTCCATATTAATCTTCTGCATTCTATCTATGTATATATTGTTTACCAATTACCATCCTTTACATTTTGTCTTCCCCATAACACCAGAAGTTTATACCAAACCTGTTGGAATGGGCAACTCAGCATGCCTGGAGATTGGGAGAGGAGTGTTGTCCCCCCCTCTCTCTCTTTTTTATTTTGGCAGAAGCAATCATACTCTTGCACGCAAGGGATGGCACAAGAGAGGCCCACTTGTATAGGGAAGTTTAATCCATAGAGTAGGCTTTCATTGTATCTGGCTTCACTCTAACACAGGATTTAGCCCAGCTTGAAGCCAGCTAGAGCCCTCCCCATCCTGACACTTTGCAAGGGATCCCCTGTTTATGCAGACTAAAGGTCCCCAAACATGAAGAATCACTGTTTGGATCATAACAGAAGTCACTGCTGGATCCAGAAATAATCCTGGCTTTTTATCAATGGGGATGCAACTGGGTTTTTTTGGGGGGAGGAACCATGCTTTGGGGGTGTTGTCTTCAGTTGTCCATGAGCCAACAGTAAGCTGTGATTCCCTCTCTCTTCCCTGGCTGTCTGCCATGGGATCACAGGTGTGGAGAGATCACTGCCATCATGAGATTGGAGGCAAGGGAGAATTGTAACATTGTAAGAGATCGGTGTAACAATTGTCTCTCCCTCCCCTTCCATCCACGCCTTTTGCCTGCATCCCCAGCATTTTGGGCTGCCGTGATCTTCCAATGCAGTGGAATTTTCAGCTCATATGTCTTGTTTCCCTCTATCCTTCCTCCCCTCCCCCCAAACAAGACAAAATATGACACCTTCCACTGAAACTGTCTGCTTTAACTCTCTGTGGCCCTGCTCACTGAAGAGATGTCATGTTCCTTTTCCATTGTGCAGGGAGGAGAGATTCTCAACTCTCAGTGCTGATGGGTGGCTGGAGGAAGAGAAAGAGAAGGGAGAGAAGGATGAGAAATCTGCCACAGCTGGGGCCCGCATGCCAATTATCAACCAGGAACCTAAAAGATGTGGCCAGGCAGGAGAAGCAGAAAGGATGTCATGATCCTGTTTTTCTCCCTTGATCAGATATCACTGATCAAGCAGCCCTGAAGAATTGCTGCCAAAGGACCCCATCATCATGGACAGGCTTATATAGGGGGTGGGGTTTCAATTGCTTGCCCCCAATGAAGGTATGACAAGAGGACAGAGGGGAGGGGGTTTCTCACATTATAAGGTAGCAGTCTGAATGCAAAACAAAACAAAACAAAACCCAGACCTCACGGTGGATTAAACAAACCCAGATTAAAATGCCCTGTTGGAATTTGGCCTCTGTCTTTCTACTGAAACAAAAAATAATAATTTGAGTCTACTTGAATGAAATGTAATTTTTTGCTTTGCTTTGAGAAGGTTGTTTTCTTTTTTCCCATTGCATTTAGAGTAGCTTTAGCTGATCTACTCTTTATTTTAACTAAACCATATCCATACACCATTACACTGTCATTTTAACATTTCTTAACTCTTCTACCTCTTCCATGCACACTCTTTTTTGCTTCTGTTCACCACGAACTAACAACATAAGCTCAGGCTCCCACAAAACATAAGTATCTCTTTTGGTGAGCATCTGCATTTCATCGTCATATAGATGTTGATGGGTTAGTGTAATGCTTTATCTATGAGCAAAAAAGCATTTTGTATATATGGACACTTGACCACTTTCAGCTGATACTCTTTTCTTGATGTTGAAATCTCATCTGTCTTCTGTTGTTGGCAGTATTCTGGTTCCTTTCTCTTTCTTATTCATATAGCCTCTCAGATCTTGTATATAGAAATTCACTGCCTCTGCTTGGGAGAACTTATTTGAACTCTGTTGAGGATTCCTTCTGGCTATCCTGTCTGAGGCAGGTGTTGGCAAGAACTCATTGACTAACTCAGTCTTTAGAGAAGCACAAAGTAAGGACAGCAGTCTGCAGGCCCGGTTATGGCACGGAAACCACCTTGGTCGCCCTGGTTGATGACCTTGTCCGGGAGAGAGACAGGGGGAATGCTACCCTGTTGGTTCTCCTGGACCTCTCAGCAGCTTTTGATACCATTGACCATGGTATCCTTTTGGAGAGACTACGGAGTTTAGGAGTGGGAGGCAATGCTTGGCACTGGTTCTGCTCCTATCTCCGGAATAGATCTCAGATAGTGACTGTGGGAGACACTGATTCGACACCCTGGGAACTCACTTGTGGGGTTCCTCAGGGGTCAATCTTATCTCCCATGCTATTTAACATCTATATGAAGCCGTTGGGAGAGGTCATCCAGAGATTTGGAGTGAGGTGTCATCAGTATGCAGATGATGCCCAGCTCTATCTCTCTGTACCATCTGAATCAGGAGAGGCGGTTGAAGTGCTTGACAGGTGTCTGGAGGCAGTAATGGGCTGGATGAGGGCGAATAAATTGAAGCGGAATCCAGACAAGACAGAGGTGCTGTGTGTCACAGGGTCTCGGGTCCAGGTAGTTGGGAAATATCCTGTCCTGCATTCTGTTTTAATCTGTTGTTTTAAGGTTGTAACCCGCCCAGGACCTTCGGGTATGGGGTGGGCTATAAATGTAAATAATAAATAAATAAATAAATTTACCAGTCAAAATAAGAGAAACACAGCAGAAATCAAACATTTCTGTGGTTGTTTGGGAGTAACTCTCCTCTGTGTCTTCACACCACCATTTCTTATCAGAATCACAGTAATGAGGGACTATTGTCAGCAGCACTTGACATATGGGGGGCAAGGGGCTTTGGGAAGAGGCATTTGAAGTGGGGGAAGCCCTGTCTGCTCACACCCTCAGTTTTTGGGAGTCAGGAAAGCCTCTGGTAAATAGTGTTTCAATGCCTCGTTCTATTCTATTCCAAAGCAGTTTACAATATATAAATATAAAAGCAAAGTTGAAAACAGGTGAAAACAGCCAAGTATAAAGAAAATTACAAGTTGGTGATGCAAGTCTCATTTGCCACTGTTTTCTGATGTCGAAGGCAATTGAAAAATTTCAGGATGTCCTTTCTCTCTAAGCACACGGCCTGGCTACTAGTTTCCACTATACATCTCCATTTCTGTTTTCTGGGGACTTGCTCATTTACAGAACAAAAGAGATCTTATTATGCATAATCCAGCAGCTTATGACTGCATCCATATACCTGAAGAAGTCCCAGAAGTAACTTGGAGGTGGCAGCTACCAAACCTACTGTTACCATTCCACCATTAATTCATATTAAATGTACTTCCAAAATACATTAGTTTTAATCCAGCTTCAGGTTACTTTCAGAACGAGAGAACACATCAACAAAGCAACAAGCTGATATCTTTCAGCATTCTCTAACTCAGAAGATCCACCTTTGTTCACTTTGCTGTTCACTTTGCTGATGTGTTCTTCCATTCTGAAAGTGGACTGAAGCTGAATAAAAACTTAGGTGCCTTTAATGTGGATTAGAAGGAAATGGGAACATTAGCGTGTAGTAGCTGCTACCTTTGAGACACTTTTTGATTGTGTGCAAATGCAGCTTATGACTTGGAGTTCTCCCTCACTATTCCTGTCTGTTTACTGGGAATAAATATGGAATAGACAAATCTTTGATGACACAAATGGTGAATCTTTGGCAATATCCACATAGTCACATTCCATTGTATGCCAGAGAAGGACATAGCCTCCTTTGTTGCATGGTGGCCTTACTGTCCCAGTGCTTGTCCCTGTCCCAGTTGCCAAATTCATGAGTGGGAGCATTGTAATAGAAGTCCACTAAAAAGCAGCCCACATGTGGGCCTGTTCCCAGTTCCCACCACCACCTTTCAGACAGTCACTGGCAGCGGGAATGACCAATGGTCCATTTCAGAGCCCACTTCTGGGGCCATTTCCAGGAGTGTGACTGAAATGTCTTCAGCTTGCAACTTTGAATCGAAGGAACTTTTGTTCCACATCTTCAATGACAGGCTGGCCTAACCAGGTCTGGCCAAACCACTCTACCTTATTCCGCTATGTTCTTCCTTGGGTCAGGTACATTCCTCCTCTGACTGTGTCATAGGCACACATATGTTTTATTTTAGTATGCTGTTGCTCATATGCAATTGTCTCAATTCTTGGAGAATCCCAAAAACTAGCACATAAGTATAGAGCAAACTAATTAATATTTGCCCACCGTATTGCATGGAGATATTATGTGTCTATATACATATATGTTTGAAACATAGTGAAACTTTAGAGGGCACGAGGGACAAAGAAACATTTGAAATAAACTAGCAACTGCAGGCATTGAATATCCAAAAGTCATGAGAATGGAAAGATCAATCTGCCAGGAAAATGTCAGTAGATACAGTCAGTTTATTACTTCCAAGGGAGGAAATTGCAAGGAGTTTTGGAAATAAATTCAGTGGGCTGGATAAAATGGCTGTAACTAAGCAACTTCTTACCAAAGTGCCAATGTTGAGAGATCCTCTAGAGAATGTCAAATGCTACATTATAAATGACCTTTCAAAGAAGTGGTTGTTAATCACTTCTGCATATCAACTTTTCACTGAGCCTTATTGTGTTAGATAAACTTTTTCTTGTTAGAACCGTCCAGGGGGGAAAGGATGGGTTAAAAGAAACCTAGAGTCTCATAAATCTAATAATTACTCTGTATGTAAGGCACTGCCCACTTCATTGAAATCAATGTGTGATGCCTAAACAATCATTTTATGTAAAATTGTATTCTAGTCTAATTTTTTTATATGTTTATGGAAGAACCTTCCATTTAAAAATACTTTTGGACACACCAGTCCCTCTAAATATGCAAACTGATCTCATTTATCAGTTTCCAGGCAAGCCAGGCAAAGCTCACAGTTCTTGCTAACATTGTACAGTTAGCCAGCAGTGACAGGAATGCCCTCGTCTGTTCTGATGTCCTGAGACATTTCCCTGATTTTTTGGAGGAGGAGGAGGGAGTTAGCTTATCTACCCTGCTTTTCTCACCCATTTAAGGGGACTCGAAGTGGCTGACAAAGCTTTCTATTCTTCTCCCCACAACAGAACACACTGTGAGGTGGGAGGGGCTGTGAGAGTTCAGAAGAGAGCTGTGACTAGCCCAAGGTCACCCACCTGGCTATGTGGAGGAGGGCGGAATCAAACCTGGTATTCCCAGATAAAAGTCCGGCTCCCTAACCACTAGATCAAACTAGCTATCTCGATGGTGTGTACCACTCCATGGTAGGGATGTGCATGAATGCATTCTTTGCATACAAATTTGAGTCAATTAGAATATTAGAATATTTGATTCAAATTGAATTTCAAAAATCCAGATTTTTGAAAATCCTATTCAAATCCAGATTATCCAAATCCATACATTCAGAAATTTGATTCAAACTCAAAAATACGAATGTTGGCAACATTCGTATCAGATTTTTGAATTTGCGCACATCCTGTTTTCATCCCGTATGTGTCCCATTTTCATCCTGCATTATAAGTGCAAATAAACATGATATTCAGATGCAATATACACAGATCTATTCAGTCGAATTATTCAAAAATTGGTATTGGATTTTCAAAAATTAAAAATTTGTTCAAATGTTTAAATGTGGATTTTCAAAAATCTGATTCAAATTCAAATGTTGACATTTGAAGGATGTGAATCAGATTTTTGAATTTTCAAATAATCGTGCATATTCCAACTTCATGGTGTGTAGCACAGGTCTGCACATAGAAGTTCCAGTGTACTCAGTTTCTTAATGGTTCCAAAATGGATGAGAGATAGAACGTAGATATAAGAAAATAAAATAATAATACTTAAACTGATGAATAAAGACAGTGATCATGATTGACTTGACTTTTTGAATACAAAATTAACCTAAATTTGAGGTGAACACACATTCTGCTTGATCCAATTGAAAACGTATACAAATGTATAGAACCCGAATTTTGCCATTCCCACTGAAAATGCTACATAAAACACATTGTGGAACCAGCATCCTTTGCTCCCCGCCTTTGCCAGTTGGGGTTTGGTGAATTTACCCCTTTGCTTTACATATAGATTTAGGCTTTAAAACCCAAGGGCTGGGAAGAGGGTTTTTCCAAAGACAATATTTCCCTGCAAGCGAAGAGCTCTACCGCCAGTGCCCAAAACCAGGTGGGAAGTGAGCAAAAAGGAGGGAAAGAAGTAAAAGAGAGAAGGTGATGGGGGGCAAATCTGGATCTGGGCAAGGGAGATGGGGAAAAAATGGATCCTTTATTTGGCAATATTATCCTGTTTTGCCCTACAACAAAAGAAGAGGGTAATGATAATACAGGAGGGATGATAAAGGGCTGCCCTCCCAAGAGTGAAATCCCAGCCATTTAATGACGCACCCACAACAGCAACAGACATTGGGCAGAAGGCTATTGGGGGGGGAACAATCCTAAAGACACAATCTCCCCCCAATACTGCGGTACTGTTCCCAAAGGAAAAAAGATAAAAGTGCGCTAGCAGCAAAAATGGGAGTGAGACCTGGTTTTTCTAGGGATTTTAAATGCATTTTGGGACGATTTACTCCTCAGAAAGTGCGGGAAGCAAATTTTTGATGGGGTCAAAATGTTTTCAAAGCTCAATAAAACCCCAGTGGAACCAATAAGCTGTATCTTTGCTTTAGAATAAAGATCCAGATGGATGTTTTCCATATCAAAGGCCAAGAAGTACAGACAGAAAAAGGATCCATAAGTTTATAGCTAGTAAACAGAACAAAGGAACTTATCATAGGGAAAGTTTTAATAAGGACATATGTTACAACTATCCAATTTCTGTGAGCATATTACAGTTTGCAAGCCCTTATGTTTAGCATTCTAGTTGCTCTAACAACAACAAAAAATATCTGCAGCCAATTGTAATTGGTATACCTTTGTAAACAATTGGAAGAAGCATTAAGCATCTCTTCAATGCTTTTTCCCTCTTTCTCCTGGAAATTAGAAAGCTTGGCAGCAAATTAATTTATTTTCTGAAGACTTAACAACTTACCATCTGCACCAGAAATCTGGAAACATATTATTTTTTTTAGAGCATCTGCGGATATTTGGAGGTATGTTGGTGTTTTCTGTGTGACATGAGTAACATTTCAGGTTCAAAGTAGGAAAAAAATGTTGAAATATGATACATTAACTCTAATTCATCTCTGTAGTGGGGAAAATCATGGTTTTACAATTTTGAGGCAAATTTCCACAGCAGACTTATACAGCTTTGAAAAATCTACAGAATATCTCTCTTGGAAGTTAGGTGTATATTCCCTCTGCAGCTATCAAAAGTTCAAAATTTTGAGAAAACAGCCTGCAACTAACCCTTTGTTATTACTTGTTTGTATTTTTTATTCCGCCGTACTAGGGATGGGTAAAAAGTGTTTTGTTAGCTTCAAATTCACATTTTATTGAAAGGGGTCTACTTCTGCAGCCCATGCTTTGCACATGAAGCAGATGTATCTAGCCTTCATTAAAGCTTTGACGTAGCCGGGTCTGCCCACTCCCTATGGCCCCTCCCCTTACCTCATATCTGCCTGCCACCAGCTCTGCCTCCATCACTGTTGTCATTAAGCTCAACCCAGGCCTCTTGGAGGTGCACACACCACTGGAGAGACTGCCCCATTCAGGAATTGTGGGAAATTCCATGTGATTCTCTGTGATTCCTGAATGGGGGTGGCCACTCCAGGTGCATATGCCCTTTCAGGAGGTCTGGGTTTAACCACTGAGGAGGGCATGATGGCAGCAGTGGCAAAAGGTAAATGGTGGTCAAGGTGGGACAGAAAGGAAGGGATGGGGGGTTCTCCCACATTCATGGGGGGGGGGCTTTTCTCCATGCCAAACACTCCCCCCTTTGATTCAAATTGAACCAAAAGGGGAAACTGTGTTTCTTGCACATCCCTACATTCTACACCCAAAAGTCTCAGGGCAAGTTCCTATCTGACTGCTAGACAACTCCCAAACTTCATAACCTTTGTAACGGGACATGGTCTGGACACATATATGAGGAAATTAGCTTGCCTAGAGGATCAATGTGCATAGGTTTAAAAAACCAGTAAATTGGCAAGTATTCTGTAACACAGACAGGCCGGCAGTAAGATAAAATACTTTTCAAGACAGTTTATTTGATAAAAGGAAAAGTCTTCTTAAAACTCAGCAAAAACTTGAACACCAGGAAAAGGGACAGCAACCAGTCAAGATTTATCTGGCAACCACCAATAATGGACTAGAGCAAAGGAAAACAAACAAATGAGTTTCATTTCAAAAACAGATAAGGGGATGCAACTAACACTGTATACATTCATGAGAAAAACAAAGCACACCCTCTTTGAATTCTATGGTGTTATGCACCAGGATATAATAAAAAACAGCAGGTCCATAAAAAGGACATAAAATTAGGCAAATGCAACTTCAGATGAACAACAACAGATTCCACTGTTTCATTATTTAATCAACGAAAATGAAGCCAAAATGGAAACGCCATGTATGAAAAACTAAGCACAGCTCATGAATCATTGTCTTGTTGCAGGACCCATTTTCAGCCAAGGTTTAGCTGTGGGAGACCCTAGAATACTTTGGTATACAGAGGAATTCATGGTTAATTCAATGACTGCAAGGTGCCCAGATCCTGTGGCTCCAAAACAAGACCAAATCATCACCTCTCACCATCATGCTTGACATTTGATATATGGTGTTTGTGCTGATATGTTGTGCTTGGTTTTTGCCAAATGTGGCACTATGCATTATGGTCAAAACATCATTTTTGTCTTGTCTGTCTAAAGGGTATCTCGTGGTTTGTTCAGGTGCAGCTTTGCAAGCTTAAGCAATGCTGTCATGTTCTTTTTAGAAAGGAGAGGTTTTCTTCTTCCAAACAAGCTATACTTGTTCCGTCTTTTTCTAATTGTACAGTCATGAACTTGAACATTTAACATGCTAACTGAAGCCTGTAAAATCTTAGCTGTAGCTCTTGTGTTTTTTTAATACTCTTTCTTACTGTTGAATGATGGACTTTAAATTGTTTGGAAATGATCTTATAATGCTTCCAAGATTGATGGGCAGCAGCAATTGCTTCTCTAAGATCATTGCTGATGTCTTTCCCTCTTGGCATTTCTGTTAACACATGCTGGAATGCCCCAGACCAGCAAAATGCCAGAACTTCTGCTTCTATAGAGATGGTCACACTCCCTCCAAAACAGAACACTACACAGCTAAATGGGCTATAAGAATACTAAACCACAAGCAAATTAAAATAGACCAATTTCAAAACCACCCAAACCTCTTCCACCAAATCCAAAGGTCTAGGACCAGGGGGAGTCATCCACACACTCATCATTTCACAAAATGGATCCCCCAAAGGGTGAACTCTTTTAATATTTACTCCCTCTATGGTGATATGCCACACATAGCCCTTGTATATAGCTACAGAAGCTGAACTGCTGGGTCTCAGGTGTTTGGTTTTGAAGAGCAGGGCACAGTCTTGCTAAGAAGCATCCAACTCCCCCAGCCAGCAGACCTACTGGTGCTAAGAGCTCTGGAGACTGAAAGTAGAAGTTCAAAAGGCCACAGAGAGTATCAGGCAGCAGGCTTAGAAGTCAAGAAGTGGCTTCTTGTTACTCTCATCGTACACACATGTGGTAGAGCTTTCCAATCTTCTTGAGAATGCCCAGAAGCAATTGATGGGGCATTGTATAAGACAGGATGCTGGACTATATGAGCTGTGGCATGATCTTAAGCTCTTATGTTTTCCTGGGCATGGCTCCTAGACATGTAGCAATGTTCACCTGAAATAATTGAATTAGAGGAAATTATATGGAGAAACCTAAAAGTGTCAAGAAAAAAAAACTAGCTTTTTTCTGAGTTAACAAAACATGAAGCTTTTTGTTTTTTGCTTGATTGCAGGGGGCATTAAAAGGCATTAAAAGGGTGACCCTGCTGAGATAATTGCCCCGTGAAGCCACTAAGTCTGAAAATAAATGAACACCCAACTCTATATTCATCTTTTAGCTAATGAGGTGCTTGACCTGTGGAGAAACCCCAAACTGCAAAATAAAGTTTACAAGGAAGGCTCAAACAAGCATTAAAGCACAGTGAAACACACGTTATCAAAAGTTACATTTAATACACATTGAGGGCAAATTTCTACCGCAGAGGCTAAACTATGTATCCACAAAATTTATTTTTGCAGGGCTTGCACTGAAAGGGGGTTCTGAAAAATGCTTTACATTTATAAGATCGCAGGAATAATGACCATGGGATAACCAGCTTTCTAAAATGTTATAATTAACACTAGATGGAGCAAGATTTCCACCACCACCCCACACACAAAGACTCTACACACACACTTCTAGAGACCAAACCATGTAACCCCAAAAGCTGGTTTTTGCTGAGTTTGTTTTCAATGGAATTCCTGAGCATTCCCCAAATTTGCAGATCTGGAGGATTAAACACCCCATAATAATTAGTTTTTCTGATAGCACTCGGTAGGAATACATCCTTAAAATGAAAATGAAAGTTAAATACAGTAAGCAAGACAGCCCAATAAGAAAAAAGTTATCTGGACTCAAATTTGACATCAAAAAAGGGAAACACACTGTAACTGTTTTAATTTATACTACTATTGTTTTAAAATATGTTTGATTTTAAATGTTGTTATCTGCCCTGAGATCTTTGGGTATAGGGTAGGATATAAATAAATAAATAAATAAATAAATAACCTGTTAACACCATGAATTGGTTCCAGCTGCACCAAGGAAGGTGTGTCCACACGCTGTTGCTGCTGCTCCAGAGTTCACTAAGCTTGCCCTAGTTTTCACTAGCTGTGTCAGCTAAAATGTTGCCCACAGCTTGATTGGGAAAGCTAGTGAGTTCCTGGTCAGCAGCCTTTGCACCCTCTCCCATTGAGAACAAACACTGTGAGTGGGCATGGTGGCATGACTGTAGCCATGCAGTTGCACACTACATCCCGATTATCATGGCAACCTCAGGCTTTTGCTGCCCAGGTCTGGCTATCTAGTACTGGTGATTTGGTTCAGGGCTACACTAGCACTTGAAGTGCAGATAATTCCCTTAGCACTTGATCTTTGCCTCACTGGAATACCATTATTATGCCATTCCAGTGAGGTAAGTGTGAACAGGGCTAAAGAGGAATCAAAGAAACAATCATGAACAGGCTTCTAAAGAAACAGTGAAGCCTTTAGACTGTAGATATTTGTTCTAATGCATAAGATTCTAGAATCAATCTCTTTGGCTGCATCCAAACAGAATGAATATTGTGCTGTTATGGAGCTATTATGGTGGGATTGCCTCATCATAGGCAATCCCACAATAGCCCTGTTTTTTAACCCTAAAAAGTGCTTTTAACTAGGAATGTGCAGAATTTTTTTTTGTATTCAATTCATATTGAATCAAACGCAAGAAAATTCATATTCATTTGAATAGAGCTACTTCATATGTGGTAGGATTCGTATTCAATACAAAAGTTCAATCACATACAAATCCCATACGAATCCCATATGAAGCTTCATACAAATGTATCAAAACATTCGATTAGAATTTGAATGTCAGTCTTCAAATGTGCCAACATTTGATTAGAATTTGTACAAATTTCACATGTTACGAATTTTCATGTACATCCCTACTTTTAAATATTGCTGGGAAACCCACTAGTCGTGGGTTTTTCAGCTTTAGCACATTTTAGGGACATTCTTACCTTTCTGGATGGAACGGTGATTGGAACTTTATCTAGCATCCATGTGTGGAGGCTAGAAAAGCTGTCTATTGTGCACATGTGCTTGGACGTGGCCACGTGCACATCTGGGAATTTGCCAAATTGCCTAGATTGTGTATCTCCAGATTGCACAAATACAGCACTGAGGTCAGCACTGTCTGGGTGTGAAGCCATAATAGCGTGGGAGCAGTGCCACACATTATTGCTTTATATTACCATTATCAGTCTGCTGTCAGAAGGCAACCTTTGTATTCAGCCACTGCTGAGAAAGAAGCAGTCAAGATAAGGGTTTCGTTTGAGAATCCAATTGCCAAGTTCCAGCTTATCTGAAACATGTGATGCACTGTGTTGCAAGAATCCATTTGGTTGGGTATGAAGACTGAATGCTGCCAATGGCCTATTTTGTGCTCACTGGTTGTTTGGTGCAGCACAAGGCCTAGCCTTCTTCTGGGCTTCTCTCTTCCACACTCTGGCGTGTTGGGAGGCCCTAGCATCTGCTAGCATGCTGCATCCACATTGGATACAGTGTGGCCTGCTTATACTATGACACTGGTAGGCTTGTTTTTTTTTCAGGTCTACCAGCATTTGGGAAGGGGGCTATGCTAACCTAGGGAGGCATGGGTGGTGGACCAAACTGTGCTGCTGAAATGCACACACACACACACACAGTGCCAGGTTTCCAAAGCTGTTAGAGCCCTCACATAGAGCTCTTGAGCTTCTGCGGGCTTCAGAGCAGCATAGGGTGGCATGGGGGCCTGCCCTGGAACAGGCCATTCAAGTGGAGATAGCCTTTTTTCTGGGACAGTAGACCCACTTCAGCCAGCATCACATTCCATGCCATCAGTGATGGTAATGATGGAAATTTCATAAGTAAGGAACAGTTTCCTGGAATAGATCCCAAACTAAGAAAGCAGAAGCTTATGTGATGATGGCAGCATATTGGATCAAAACCTAGTTTGCTGTAGCTTGTGGAAATCAAAGGCTAATGACCAGTTGGCATCTAGTCCCTCTACTGTGCTCCACAGAATTAAGGAAATAGAAAATTCTGTTACTCAAAATCAGACTTCTGATCAGTGCTGCTAGGTTAACTGGCAGTGACTAAGTCATGAAACACAGATCGCTGACCTGCATTTCACCTCACCAAAGCTGCGTAGAGGGATACAAGAAGCTCAAACCCAGTTCTTCCAAACACTGCGCCATCATATCCCCATCTAAATTAGCTTCTCTGCCAATTCTGCCTCTTGTGAATGTGACTGACAGTGGCTCCCCTTGATTCCAGGAACAGTTGTTGCTCAGCCTTATCTTGAGATGCTAGAGATTGAAACTGCTTTTTCATGCAAAGTAAATGTTTTACTACTAATTTATGACCCTGCATTGGCAGAGTTTTACTTTGAGATAATTCTGTTATATGCTGTGGATTGTAATCCCCCCACTTTTGCTATGCACTGCACCAAAGTAGTTTATTATCAGAATGTCCCTTGATCTTCCTTCCCATCTGTCCATTATGTTCTCATGAAATGTGCCTAGTTTTCAACTGGCCTGCAAAGTGTTAATTTAAATTGGTCCAAAGCATATAATGCAAGCCAGGAAAAAGAGAGGAAAAGGGAGAGATGGAGAGAAGCTATGCGCAGAAGGGACCCAGGTCACCTTCACTCATACTAATAACTCTGCTGACGTATGGAAAGATGATGCCAACAGCTCCTTTATAGTGTCTATATCTGGCTGTGGTCATTTGGCATAGACAGTAAATATGAAAGAAGACTGTTCATTTTACTCCCAACCTCCCACCCCCCATTCTATGTTTGTTGAAACCTTGGTTTTCTTGTGGTTTAGCGCATTCAGTTAAGTCTGACACAATATTGTAGGTAATTTATGGCACTTTACTGATTGCAAGAAAGAGACAATGACAGGGCAGTTAAATTCAAAAGGACTTTGTTAACAGCGGAGAAGACTGTGGAAATATTGACTAAGTGCAAGGCACTATGTTTTGGAGACACTTAGGATGAAAATCAACATTTTTCCAGGTGAGTTCACTGCTGAAATTAAAATGCAAATAGCAGTCAGCATTGTATGACAAGCACAATAATTGCATTTTAAAAGTTTACATACTGTTAAAACACACATGCAGAGATAACCTTGTTCAAAGGCTTCTTTTATGTTTTGTGTTTTTATTTCTAAAGAATACTCAAAGACTTCAGTATTCTTAAACAAGTTTCTTATTGCAAGCAGAAAGTGGAGAATCAGAGATATAACAATCACTCAAAATGGAAAAGGTAAACAGCAGTATTTAGGCTTCAGTCAAATTTGCACCTCAAGTTGTGTGATAGGGTAGGGCAAGATCTGCACAAGATGTGGCAAAAATCCCACAATCCCTGGCTTTGGTCTTGATGGGTAGGGAAGGTGTCATCCAATTCAAAAAATGATGCCATGCATTCAATGAGGCTGTTCATGAGACAGTTAGAACTTCCTGAGTGGCTATGGTGTAGGAACAGCAGAGCTGACAAAGAGTGAGCAAAGAACTCTCATAACTCTTTATCCCACTCTGTTGTTCAAGTACCATAAGGGGGCATTTATGGTGGCATGGTGATAGGATGACTGTGACCCATTATGGCACATCAACAGTATGATTTTAGGTTGCATTCAGCAGCAGATACTGGTATAGAGTGCATGAGAAGTGCCAGGCCCTATCTCTACTTACATTTAGTCAGGAAAATAGACATATTTCTTCTCCTTCTGGGTCTCTAAGCCCCCCTTTAGTGTAGATCTGTGAGTTCATGCCCCCCTCAGGGAAGTGAAGATGGGGATGGATTCAGAATCTGGACTTTGGGACACCAGATCCATTCCAAACTGACCAGGCACTTCCCCAAGTGCTGAGCCAGTATGAATTGCCTCTATGCCAGAGGCAACCATGTTGCTGAAGCAACAGCATCAATGGGAATGGGTGGTGCCATTGCTGTGCCAAGCAGGTAATGTGGCATGCAACTATGCCTGTGCTGCCCTATGACGGCATGCTCTGTTCACTCAGAAGAGATGCAAATGGCGCACTGGGCTTTACCTGTTCATGCTTAGTATAACTGAAGAGCATGAAAGCATCCTCCACCACTATCCTGGATGGGGAAAGGTCCAGTATGTGCAGAGACATCCATGGAAGCCTCTCTGATTCTCTGAATCCTTGGATGGTAAGGTCCCTGCCCATGGCAGCCAAAATGCAGGAGGTGTGCCCCAGGGTTCTATCCCCCCAGAAGCAGAGGACTCAGTTTCAGACTCAGACGCTGTGCCACACTCAGACCAGAGTTCTCTCCAGAGACAATGAGAACACCTGCAGCACTTAGCATGCCTCCATGCCAAACAGCTGCA
The DNA here is from genome assembly GCA_023333525.1 of Aspidoscelis tigris stejnegeri. Taxonomy (NCBI): domain Eukaryota; kingdom Metazoa; phylum Chordata; class Lepidosauria; order Squamata; family Teiidae; genus Aspidoscelis; species Aspidoscelis tigris. The sequence goes on from JALMGA010000004.1 coordinate 47,500,192, forward strand.
TCAGCGGGGACACGATTCTCCAAGTCCTACTTAAGAAACAACCAATCCGGCAAACTCTGTTGCAAACAAAAAATCTTCTTGGCAACCCCCGACTCATGTGAACTCCTGACTGACTTCCTGACTTCTCTGGTAACCCAACTCTTGGTCTGTTTGACTACACATACTCTATATACCCAAGGACTCTGGACATTGACTTGGCTTCTTGCTGTGTGTGTGTACATGTGCTTACTGCTACTGCCCATCTTGGAGCATCCCCAGACTTCCCTTGTTTGCCAAGTGCAAACAGGCCTTCTGTCTGCTTTAGAAAGAGTGCAATATTGGGAACAGGGCACTCCTGGACAGGTATGCCTCCTGTGTCTACTGGGGCAGGATGGGTGGCATAATTTGGGTTTTGCCAAAGCATGCCACCCAGAAGTGTCCCACAGAGCCTTCTAGGCTTTAAACTTTCATTCCTAGCCCTTAGAAGCCTTGTGGCCTGGCATGAAACTTGTTTGAGTTCTGGACCATGGTATGGGCTGGCCTGAACCAGTACTGTGATGCAGACACCAATGATCCAGTCCATGCCTTTCTGTGGTCAGAAGGAATGGCCCTGGCTGGTCCAGACTTACTGATTCTCACCATGGGCCTTTCAGTACAGAAAGACTCAAGGAGTGCTTTTCTGCTTCAATGTGGACTTTAAAAGCGCCCAACCAATTGACAAACAGTGTGTCTATGTACTTCTGGCTACATCTGCAGCTTCTGACTGTCATGTGTTGCATTCAAATTCCACAACCTCTTCTTCATATTACTAAAATGTCACTATGAAAAATTGCACAGAATTGAATGTGAAACAGTCTTGCACTTGAAAGTTGTGACAGGGATTTGCAAATAAGCCACATAATGTTGTTACAAACAGCAGTTGCCTAGTTGTACCAGTCAAGCACTGCTTGCTTAAACAGTCTGCAGGGGTGTTATGATCACTGTGCACCATTTACTCTTGGAGATTTGATGTTACCGAGGGATAAGATGCTTAAGTACTAAAGAAACTAAAATCTTGTTCAGTTATTTTGTTGTTATTATTAATAAAAATGAATAAATAATTGGACATATTTGATTGGGGAAATTCTGGCATAAAGGCATTATATTTGGTCATGAGTCTTTAAACAGAATTGGATGTGATTAGAGCTTGAATTTGGCTATGATAAAATCATTTATGGGTAAAGTTAAGATGCAGCAACAATTGAGACAATCCTTGAAATAAATGGAAGAAATAGTTAAAGAATGGAAAAAGGATAGGAAGGGTATTAGTAGGAGAATATACAAATTGATAACGGAAGACGGGAATAAAATAATTGATTCATGGATTCAGGCACATGGATGTTGGATGTTAATGTAACAAAAGATGAGGTAAAGAAGAAAATAAAGGACATAGCACAATTGAAACATTTGAGATTAAGGAAATTAATGATGAAATTAATATCAAAGTGGCATAAAACCCCAGCACAATTATCCTACATGATTCCTAATTTTTCATCAAGATGCTGGAGAGGATGTGGAATAAAGGGAATGACCTTTCATATGTGGTGGTTATGTCCAAAAACATATTTAAAGAAATAAAGAAAATAATGGGTACAGAGGTAAAAAAGTATCCAGAGATTGTATTATTACAGCTGTATAAGGGCCAAAGCATACATGAAAGTAAGAGGTACATGTTAGACCAACTGTTTATGGCGGCATTATCAACTATAGCTGCATATTGGAAAAATATTGATAAGTGTACAATCAATGCATGATATTATTACATATCTGAGCAGTTTAAATATACGATCAGGCAAAGAAGAATGAGGATTTGGGGAGGGAATGTTCAAACCTTAGTTGAAGATAGTTGGAAAGACTTATATAGCTATATTGCCAAAGCGGAAGTAAATAGCAACTTGAAGGAAATAATAAATGTTTTCTCTAAGTTTGAGGTAAATGATATTTGATATATATATATATAGTAAGTATAAGGGTTTTTTTTTGTTTTTTTGTATTGGTTGTAGTATTTTGTTTCTATCTTGTATTGTTTTATTGGACGTAAAGAGGTTGGACCATTTGACTTGGAAATTTTAATAAAGCCTTGGAAAGAAGGCTACAAATTCCCTGGGAGTTCAAATTTGGGGATATTTTTAGGCTTCAATTAATCCAAATTATCCAAAATTTTACTGCATATTTGGTCACAATTTGCTACATGTATAGTGACTGTAATGTGATAAGAGACAATATTTGCAGTCATACATGAACTGAAATGCATTCTTCTGAAGCAGAGAACTTTCTCTAGTGTTGAAAATATCTGCTTAACTGACAACTATCTTTATTCAGACCTCAATACAAAGATCACATTTCTCAATTACTTCTTATTTTGTGGGTTCATGCTGAAGACCAAGTCTGAAATGCCTTTTGTGGCAGAACAGTAATGTTGGCCAGTTTTGAGGCTCTGTTGTACTCAGTAGCATTAATTTCCAGGAAGATTATATTAGAATTACAACCTTGTGTAATTTTTGGGTAAAGTAAGTATTTTAATATAAAATGCATATTATGGGGGATGAAGGGGGGGATGTCATAATGATTCAGAAATGCAAATTTCAAGTTATGTCCTCACAATCACTGTACAAAATGAGATACAAACATCATCAGACTTGTGCATATCTCCAAATATTGCAAAACATTTCTCCAAAAACAAAACAAATAAACCCTTCAAGAAAGCACTTCTTAAAAGATAGATTGTACAGAAATGTTCATGTTACTAAATAAAACATTCATTGGGCAAATCCTTTCAGATAGAAGTATATTATACCAAATTTAGCATGAGTATTCTCTTTAAAAATGGGAACAATAATGATAGAAAAAGGTGGCAAAGTCATTTTTAGATTAGTAATATAAGCATGTGAGAGATGAAATTCATCTTTGTGTATTTTTTACATAGAATACAATTTTAAATAACATTATACTGATATTGCACTGAAAAATCTGCAGAAGACCTAACAACTAGGAGTGTGCTTCTAAAGTAGTAAAAATTACTGCTAGCCACTTATTGGAGAGTGATGTCAGTTGGTGTAAATCCTTTTTTCTATGTGCAGTTAGGCTGGATCTTCGTTCCACTAGAAACTGAAAAATTAATTACTTTATTTATCTTTATTCTACAGGGAATGATAAGGTTATCCTTCCTTGCACCACCTATTTTCATGGCAGGGACTATGCAATGAACAGTGCAGAAATTCTCAACTACAGCTTTCTAAATGCTCTTGAAAAACAACTTCCATAACTTCGTGCCAGCTTTATTTGTATGGTCACATTGTATGCTCAGTGGGGGCAGCCATGGTAGACAGAATGAGGGGATGATGGGGATATGTTCATGAAAACTTCTGTGTTTCCCTTAGTACTCTCTCATGGGTTGAGACAGGACAGGAATGGTCTGTGACGAATTTATATCTGCAAGGCATTTTCAAGGACATGTAAATGAGGGATAAAGGAAGGGACAGTGTCAGAAACTGAATACCTACAGAGTGACCAGTTGAGAGGAGCTGTTTGGGGATATAAGGTACAAGATATCTTTGTTCCATGTGGTCTCTCATCAACCATCCATTATGCCTGCCTCCAGTAAACTTAGCACCGTATTCTTTGTGACTTCAAGGGAACTTGACCTTGATGTCTAAGATGTCAGTTAGCACCCTCTGAGTTGGGGAGATCAAAACAAAACTTCTGTGAGGAATGAAGGCTTACTCTTCTCCATCGGCTTCATAGTAGTGCTTTGTAGGCCTCCTATACTGCAGGGAAAATGGTCTCCTGGGTTGCACATGATACAAACTCCTGTGATCCTATTTTAAGTCACCTTAAGAGTTGCTTCATTATTTGCTTTCCAATTTGTGTAGTCATGAACAGGTCAGAACAGTGCCGGGAGCATGTATTTCATTGATTTCTCTCTAATCCCTGTTTCTGTCTCACAGAATATCATTGCAACAACAAAATTATGATGTACACAATACAAAATCAATATGCAAAATACATTATTAAACAGAAGATACAAAAATACACAACCTAGAGAAAACAAATACATATTTAATTCCATGAAAAACATGAGCCCACACCTCAGACCCTTATCCTGGCAGCTGTTAATGCAGGCAACAGCTGATCACTTACAGGAGAGAGGAGAAAAGACAAAAAAAAATGGAGTCCAACAGACAAATCCCAGACATATCTGCTAACCCACCCATGACCTTCTGTAACTGAGATAAAACCCAAATTCATTGGTTGGATATTGTAGCTTCAGTAAAAGCCTGACATAAATCTTAGCAGTGTGACTTTAGGTCTGGGCAGACAGAAACAGAAGCATTGCACAGTGTTTAGACAGCAGCTCTTGTAAATTGGGCCCAGGAATAAGAAGTCAGTATGCTTCCATGAAAAATTATAGTGCTTATCTGTCCCCTGTGTTGTGTTTAGATATCTGGAAACTAAATCACTGCTTAGACTAATTTGCAAAGATCTTAAATACGTGTTGAAATTTCTGACAATGGACGTAAATGATCATGTAGAGAAAATGCCTTTAGACAGAAGCTAAGGAATGTTTAGGGACAGGAGCTATCCATGAATGTTTCTAGGTGAAAGCCAATTTTTAAAAATTGATTAGTGTATGAAAGAAGGTAAATATGTTCTTTCCTATTGTTTATCACAACTTTAATCTGCATAGAAGGAGGATATGTGATAGGCAAAGGGCTTGTTTACAGACCAGTTATTTTTTAAGAAACTTTACCATTGCCAATCACCTTGTTTTTGGAACAGCAGTGTGGTAATATGGGCATTCCCCACCCCTCAAAACAACTCACAATTGACAATCTTCTGTGTGAGAGGGCCTTCCAGCTGCAGCTGCTTGTGATAACAAGAAGATTCATACTTTTTCTGTGCACTACAATAATCCTTCCTACCTACTTTCCATTCATAATGGAACTGCAGCAGAGAAGGAACAATAAAAATTCCTTTTCTGCTTTTGAAAAGTAAAACTTTGGGCCTTTCTGCACCATCGCATGCCACAGCTACATCAAGGAATAAATTCTCGTCCATTCAGTACCTGAAAAAAAATCACATCTAAATACAATATGTAAATAATTTTCAATATACTGTTTTTCAAAATCTGCAGTTAAGATTAGTAGTGTTTCAAATGAATACAATACACTTGAGAAATATTCACAGCATTAAATGATCTGAAGATCAGACTGAAACACTCAAAATTAGTCAGCCTAGCAGCCTGTTCCCATTACAAACTTAAAACAGTTTGGAAATGGTTTCAATCCTCACAGTCCCCACGTCAGGTTGGCTTAACACACTTTCCGCAGTAATTTTAAATGGTACTGTGGGAACAGCACCATTTTAGTGGGATGAGAATGCGTTTTTAGGGTTTCCCTCCCCCAATAGCACTCTAGGAACTCCCCGCCCTTGCGGCAGGAGGAACCCCAATCAGAGAATGGGGGTGGGAACCATGACTGGCAATGGGTGGGGAGAAAAAGATACACTTTCCCAAATGAAATTTTCAAGGGCTTTCAGAATTGGGATCGATTAAAGTTGAAAGTAATGGGATCAGGCAATTTCATGTTTGCATCAGGTTCATTTATTTCGGTTTAGGAAAACCGTTTTAAGCTTGTAATGGGAACGGGGCCTAGATGTATTTTCATAAGTGATTGAGCTCAATAATTCTCTGGTAAAATCTGGAGAAGTGCAAATCCTATTCTATACCTATGATGTCTATGATCATTAGTTTCAGTCATAAAACAATTAAGGTATGCATAAAGTTTTTATTCAACTGCTATAGATACTTCTAAATAGCTACGCTAAAAAAAATCACAAACACTTTTACAAAAAAGAAAAAAGAAATGGGAGAAGTATGAAAGCTCACAGATTTTAAAGTTGTTTTTGGTATGTAGACTTTGTTTCAGGTAAAAATATTGCTACTTCTTTGTTATCTTGCCATCTCAGTAGAACAAAAGCTTTACAAACACTGGGGTATGTCTATATGGTTTTGCAACCCCACATGAAATGTCAAGCCCTATAGAGCTTCCGCCTGTCTTTATGTTCCAGGTTTAAAACATCAAGGATATTGCAACGAAGCAACAATATATAGGGAAACTGCAGTGTTCAGAAGTGTAAAGAAGCAATAAAATGGTGAAGGGCATAACTGTTTACCCTGATGCTACCAGCAGAATCAGTAATGAAAAAGAAGAGCAAAATAATAGAATCAGAAAAACAAGATGAAAAGTGGCAGAAAATAAATTACACTAGATCCGTTCAAGCAGAGTTTAAAACCTTCAGGGAAGGAAGGGCCTCTGCTGAACTACAGTGAAACATTAGTGGGGAAGCAGACCTTACAAGGCAAAAATAAAAAGGGAATGTGGAAGGGATTTCTGATATAAAAATAAGAAATAATTATTTTTTCTGCAATTTAATGCCAGAATGATCTACTCTTTGCTGTACATTAGTAGAGAGTCTTTTTCTTCTCAATAAATAATTGGTTTTTCCAAACATTTTATATTGCATATAACTTTTTAAAAAAATCTTAGTATTCCTTCTTTAAGTCTTTCACTGACATTTCTGTTAGACGTAGTATAATCACTCAACAGAAACTGATTTTTTTAAAAAAAGTAATTATGGCTGCATCTGCACCTTTTTATCCTGTCTTTGGCGGTGGGAACAACATTTTCTTCCCATATAGATGCTGGCATTGATTTAGCCATCCTTTCAGTTTGTCTTATGATTTTATCATGACCCATCCCAAGATCTTAATGTACAGGGGAGGATGGCAATGAGATCTGAGCTGTGGATTGGAGCACTTGCATTGGATGTGATGCCAGATTGTGGGACACTCAGGTGATCCAATGGGGAATACTTAACCAGTTTGTTCTTGTGCTTAGAGTGTCAGATTCTTATCTGGAGGTTTCCCAATTGGAGTCCACACTCCTACAGGAAGACAGCTGGGTGAGCTTGGGGAGTCACACCTCTCTTTCTGAGTTCTCCGTCTCTCTCTCATACACACACATACATGCATGCCTCAAGGATGTCTATTGTGGGGAGAAGAACAGAAAGCTTTATCAGTCACTTTGAGTCTGGTTAAATGGAAAAGCCAACTCTTTCCTCCTTTTCTTCTTCAAGAATACAATGCCATTTCTAGAACCCACTAAACGCAGTAAGAATTGCTACTGGGGACTACAAGGGGTGGCAGAAATCTTCCCAATTTTTGGTCTCCTATAGCAATTCTAGACATTCTTTGAGCCCTTGAGCTTGGTTCTGACCACCGCATGAATTTGCAGAGAAGCTAGGAATGACTACCCTACCCTTGCACAATAGCCTCCAAACAGCTGAAATTGAATTACTTTCACTGGGGACTGGGATGTGTCAGGGATTAAAAGGGGGAAACAGGTGTGTTTGTCTGAGGCTGTATGGGTGGCACTTAGGATCCTTAATGAAGCATGGTATAAACATGAAAAAAATGATCGAAGTCTGCAGAGAATATTTTTCAAGAGGAAGAAGGTGGTTTGTGGTTGGATACAAGAAAAGAAGAAAAATCATATTTACACTACAGTTGTGCAACCAACAGCAAGTCATTTAAGTATGTTATCAGATAATAAAGTTTAACAAATAGTAATTCCGTTGAGACTGCACTATAAGACATGGGTTTCTATCTGCTTCATGGTAGTTTTGAACCACACAAAATTTGTTTGAAACAGAGAATAAAAACAACAACTTGCTACTAGCAAAACATGTCATGCCATCAGAAGTCTATTTTCTGCATGATGGAACATTGCCTATAGGGAAACAAAAATCTACAGAGCTGAAATGTTTCAAATAACAGCAGCAGTCTGTGGTTACAGAATGTAAACAGAACAATTTGGTAATAAAATCCCATTTCTTCTAATTCTTCAGGAAACATTTACAGTTGAACCACAGTTTACATGGTGGTTCTTTTCATGGAAAACAGCATGTAATGAAAACCACATAAATCAAGCAGTTGACTTCAACATAAAACTGGGAGTTAGGCCAACTGCAGCTGAGAGCTCCATTGATTGCATGGGGTTAACCGAACTGCCTGAAAAGTGTGTTGACTTGATTTAGAATCAGACTTCCAATGCAAGTCAATAGAGGAAGGAAACTTTCATTCAACATGGCACAGCAGAGCAACCCCAGAGAGGATCTATCATAGGGACAATGCCGAAACACAAATGCAGCCCTTGAAACCTGCACCACAGAGATGCTAGCCAAAAAGTTTGGTACAATACTTGCCCACATATCAGATATTTTCGTAGACTGCAATACAAAACACACAGATGCTAGTAAAACTCTGAATCTGGCCTGGTAGCTAATTGGCAACCAATGTAGGTGCTTAAACACAGGTGTGATACAATGAGATGCCCCGTTCAACAACCTGGTTGCCATATTTTGCTCTAGTTGCAGCTTTCAGACTAAGTACAATGACAGCCTCACTAGAGTGCATTATAGCTATCTAAAAGTGATGTTATGTGGAAACGTAGCTGTGATTAGGCTCTCTCTTTCCAGGTATGAGTGTAGTTAATACAGCAGCTGAAGCTGGTAATAGGTATTCCTAGCCACAGAGGTCACTTAAGGCCTCCAATGACAATGATGACTCAAGCATTCATTCTGTTCCTTTAAGTCATTAATAAAAATGCTGAAAAGTACCTGGTCCAAGATTCAACCTTGTGCTTCCCTATTTGATACCTCCTTCCAGTTATGAGACAGGACACAAACATTGTTTGCTACGTTGAGACAACCCTTGAGGTCAATGTCACCTCTGGGGAGGGGAATTGAAACATCTTGCTCTGAACCTCCAAAAAACTCTAATGTGAGTGTGGAGTTTTATTTTTATTCTATTTTATTTGCATTTCTATCCCACTCTATATCCTAAAGTCACAAGATAGGTTACAATAAAAATCAATATAAATATTAAAATCAAATGCATTAAAACCCACAAATCACAGACCCTGAAAGGGAAGAATAATCTACTTCTTTTGCCAAAGACTAGGTAAAGGTGTGCAAGAGGCAGTAACTCTTTCTCAGTCCTTCTAAAGATTTTAATTTTACATTGGGCAGCATCCAAATAACTTTGAGGAAAAGTGCTTCTTCCTGTCTTCTTTTAGGTATGCATTCAAGTTGCACTTCCGTTACTCTGTTTTTAAGTAGTCTCCATGCATTTTGAAGTGACTGAATTCTTCTAACTTTCCCTTTCAATTTTCTTTTTACTGGTTTCCTCATTTTGGGGAAATTTCCCTTATGAAAGTTTAAGGTCTCTATGTTAGACTTTATTAAGAACTTACTCCCTGTATTTAAGTTGAAGGTTATTGCATTGTGATCACTGTTCTCAATTGGATCAGCCGCAGTGATGTCCTTTATCAGGTCCTGAGCGTTACTTAAGATCAGGTCCAGGACTGCCTTTCCCCTGGCTGGTTCCATGACCATTTGCTCCATGGAACAGTCATTTAGCAGGTCTAGGAATTTTTTCTCTCTTTCCTGAATTGAACAGGAGTTCATCCAGTCTATGTGAGGATAATTGAAGTCCCCCATTATAACTACCCTATCTTTTTGGGATACCTCCTTTACCTCCTTCTCCAATTGTTGATCTCCTTTGGGTGTTTGGTTGGGAGGATGATAGCATGTCCCTATTGTTAGGCTTCCTTTTTGGCTTGGTATTTTTACCCACACTGCTTCTGTGGAAGAGTCAGACTCACCTAGATATTCCAGTTTGTAAGATTCTATCTCTTCCTTAATATACAAAGCTACACCACCTCCTTGTCATCCTTCCCTGTCTTTCCTGTACAGTTTGTAACCTGGGATGACTGTATCCCATTGGTTTTCACTGGTCCACCAGGTTTCAGTTATACCAATAATATCAATCCTATTATCTGTAACTAAGCTTTCTAGCTATACTATTTTAGCTCGAAGGCTTGTAGTGTTTGCATGTATACATTTGTATTCACTCCTCTGGTCCAAATTCTGTCATTGAGGAACATGTGAATCCTTATACTGCCCCTTGCATCATTATTCTTACATACTAATTACTAGTTCCCCACTTTGCTCAACATTATGTGCGTATTTCCAGCCCACCTCACTCAAAGGTGTGCTCTCCCAAACCAAATGCTGCCCAGCTCCTGTCAGTTTTCCCCCAGGGATCGGTTTAAAAGCTGCTCTGCAAAGTTTTTAATGTTAAATGCCAGCATTCTGGTTCCTTCTTGGTTCAAGTGTAACCCGTCCCTCTTGTACAGGTTTGACTTGTCACAAAATGTTCCCCAGTTCCTAACAAATCTAAACCCCTCCTCCCGACACCACTGCTTCATCCATGCATTGAGACTCCTGAGCATTGCCTGTCTGGCTGGTTCTGCATGTGGAACAGGTAGCATTTCTGAGAATGCAACCCTGGATGTCCTGGACTTTAATCTTCGACCTAACAATCTAAATTTGGCTTCCAGGATGCTCCATCTCACCTTCCCAACATCATTGGTACTGGCATGTACCATGACCACTGGCTTCTTCCCAGCATTGTCTACTAACCTATCTAGATGCCGTGTGATGTCTGCAACCTTTACAACCGTGCGGCCAACATGCTCATCACAAACCCAGCTCTCTATATACCTGATAATCGAATTGCCCACTACAAGAAGCCCTCCTCCCACTACCCCTGGAGAAGTATGCTCGGTGCAAGAGGATACAGGCACATCCACTAAGGAAGGGGTCCCAACTGAGGGAGCCTGTCTCTTGGCTTGATGTCCTCCCTGTCTGAGGCTTTCATTCTCTGAGGCAGCTGGAGGGCTGCTTGTCATGGAGTGGGATTCTCCTACTGCATCCCTGAGGCCCTCACCCTCAGCCTGTTGCTCTTTATCTCCTTCTCCAGGTCTGCTACCTTGGCTTCAAGGGAAGAGACACATTCCCTGAGAGCCTGGAGCTCATTGCACTGAGCACAGACCCAGGACTTCTTCCCAGTCATATATGTGACACCCAGTGCAAAACACTAGGAAGTCCCCCTCCCCCTGCTGGCATTCTACCTTCATTTTATTTAATGGACTTGTTTTATTTTTGAAAAAAATTAACTTAAAAAGTATTAAATATTTTTCTTAAAGACAAACTTTTCCAAATTAATACTTTATGTTATGATATAGTATTGACCTAGAGTAACCTGAACTAGCTACCACAGCAAGTCCCTCAAACTGACCTAGATTTTATCTGAACTGGCTACCACAGCAAGACCCCCAAACTCTGTCTAAAAACCAGAGCACTTACCTCCCAAACTTACCACAGTGCAGCAGCAATTTTTCCAGATTATTTTATCAAATTCTCAGTCAGTTTGTGTTCATTCTCTGGAAAGACCACCTTCTTCCACTGAGATCTTTCTCAAACTTGTAACATAATTGAATAGGTTTGAACTGTGTACACATGATGTATACATGTGGTCTATTCACTATCAACTGACAGTATTTAGGCAGCTATTTGAGCAGAGAAAAAACATTACCCACAGCTTGACAGTTTTCTTTCCCTTAACTGCCCTGCTTTATAAAAATAATAATATCTCTTTTATAAAGAATCCCAGGTTCAGTCCCAGGCTAGAAACTGGGAGTGCATCCAGATCTGCTCTTTATACACACAGCTAGTTCAGTCTTCTGAGAACTGCACACCAAAGTTCTGAAGAGCAGACAACTTCAAATGACTAATAGTCTCTTTTTAGTATGCAAACGATTGAGGAACAGTGGGTAGTTTTCATAAAATACTTGTTAATCCATCTAGGCATCTTTCTTGTATGTTACATTACTTAGATTACTTTATCAATAAAATGAAAATAAAAGCAAGTTCTTAATCAGGACTTCTATAAAGTTAACACTACTGAAGATTCTGCAGGAATACAGACTTAAAAAACATTGAAAGAGAAGTTCTTTCAAGGTCAATGATCTCCTGGTTCACAGTGTGAAGAAAGCTTCAAAACAATGTCCAAAGTCCTCTATATTTATCAAGCTCAGCTTGGAATGTATTTTGTGAGCTTTCTGAAAGCAAAATTTTTCAAATGTTTTCACACTTTAAACAGAAGGCTGCATTCTGCATACTCCTGTTGGTGGAGTTAAGAGATTTGCAAATTCAATTCAAATTCAAATGGTTTGAATTGAATTGTTCAGTTCAAACCAGTTTGATTTGAACTGAACCAGTCCCTCTTCAAAAGTGGTTGGTTTGATTCAAATGCCACCAGGATTGCTCAGTCAGACAGAATGGTTTGTTTCAAACCTTTCAAGTACAACCACATCTTCCTTTTCAAACAGGGTCCTTTTCAGTGTCTTTCCAATGGGTTCTTTATTTTAACCTCAGCCTTTCATGAACTATTCATAAACTGTTTGAACCTGGTTCTAGATCAAACTGAACTCAAGGAGGTTTAGTTCAATTCAAACTGAGCCTCAAAATGTGGGTTTGTGCAGATGTCTAGTTAGAGTGTCTCAGTTTTTAATGATGCAGGGCATCTGTGCAAATGTCTAGCACAATGGATCTGAATGCATAAGAACAATACTTCCTAATATGTCTGCTTATAAATAAATCTACAGTGTATGTGAGAAGGATGTACAACTTGCTTCTCTGATTTTTATATATCCACAAAATGACTGCATCTTTCCCAGTGAGTGGTTTGTGAGAGTAGAGGCCAAGGGCTGTCCTGCAGATTGCTTCTGCTAAAGTGACAGTTTGTATAGCCTTTGCCTCCTGAAAGGAGGCATTATGCACTTTGATAGGCAAAGCTCTTGCTTGCCATCTTGCAAAATCTTGTATAAACCACACAGTCTAGGGAAGAATTTGTGCAGTGCCTCTCCTAATATGCCAAAGCACTTGCAGAGTGATTTTGTTTAAAGAAAAAAGAACATATTGTCTATCACTCCCAGAATGATTTACCAAGACAGATGAGAAGTCCTCATTGCAAAGGACTTCAAACTGAAAGGTAAATCAGAGTGACAGCAAAGAAAAAGAAAGTGAGTGGAATCAGGGCCTTTTTTTTTTAAAAAAAATCCTCATTGATATTAGCAAGATCCACATTAGCTAAATCTGTATTAGGTAGATCCATATTAGCTAGATTTGGATCAACTACAGGCAGAGGCATCTGCATTTAGTGGCTTTAGAACAGCAAATGTATGCTAAAGGGTGCTAGCACAGATGTAGATCACATTCATCTGGTCTACCGCTAATCTGGATTAGTAGACCCTTAGCACAGTCCTGATCCAAATCTACTCTATTACTACACAGACAATGTGATCTTAGCAGCTCCTTGATCTGGATTAACAAGTAACTATAGAAAGGCCCAGGAATAAACAGAGAACCAATATACTGTTTTTGCAACTCCCTACACTAATGCTTACAGTTCAGTTGAGGGCCCCATCCCATCCTTGTCATTTGTGGTTATTTCCAGAGTGGTGAATTTAGGATTAAAATCATTGTAGGGCAAGTGAACTGTGGGCTGTGATGGAAAAATGAGCATATGGGGAGGGAACAGCTGAGGATGGCAATTGGCACTCCTGGCCATAGAAATTGCCTGTGCCTCCAAAAACCTAGATGATGTCAGGAGCACCCTTAAACTATGTAGTTGTTCCTTCTGAGAAGTGCAACTCTCTTTAGAACAAGCAAAATATCTAAATGGTGGAGCTTGGCACTTCCTAAAAACAAGATCTCTATCAGCCTCAGTTTATTCTTCCATACCCAGTCCATCACTGTGTCCAAGAACATTCACAGACTCACTTGACTGAGATGTTACGGAGAAGCAGAGCTGAGTATTGTCAGCAAACTGATTATATCCAGCCCCCAAACTTCCAATGACTTCATTCAGATGTTAAGTAATATTGGTGACAAAATTATACCCTGTGATGCATCACAGCCCAATTTCAGAAGCACAGAGTTGGTCACCTGATGCTACTTTATAGTAGCAATCTCGCCATCAAATTCCAGAATATAAGCCTGAACACAATAAAAAGTAAATAAATGTAACAGGTGAAACTAACAAAACCTTTCCATAAAAAATAAAATAACTCTCAAAAGTCCTTAAAATAACGCGTCATAGTATTCTTAAATACACAGTGAAATGCGAAAAAGAAAACAGGCTTTTTGTAACAAGCAGGTAGTGCATGAATATTAGTAACATTTGACATTTGGATGAATTTGGACATTTGTATATGAATCAGTTTTTATGACATACATACATTGACATTCTTATTTTTTTTACAAATGTTTCAGAACATTTGTGAACTAGGGAGATGGGAAACCGGCTGTGCCAGTCACACCTCCAACGGATCCAGAGTGCATTTGACATGGATTGAGAAGGTATTCAAAATGGATTCAGGGTGGATTTGATGCTTTTAGAGCGGATATGTTATAGGATATGTATCGGATACATATCAGCATGTATGGGGTATGTATGTGTTCATATCAGGTATTTGTACAAATTTGTCTGAATGTATTGTATCGAATAGAATCCTACCATATTCAAAGGGAGTCTGTTCGAACAAATACAAATTTTCTTACATTGGATTCGATATGAATCAAATACAAACACACACACACACACACACACACACACACATTCGTGCACTTCTGCATCAATTAGTACATTCAGGATGATAATAATGTCTCTGTTCCAACTTACCTGAACCCTTATTTTTCAGATATACATTTCTCTTTCAGTTTAAATGCAGCGCTAAAATATTTACATACTGCACTCATTTCCAAGGTGCACAGTATTCTATCTACATAGACCTACAGATTTCTTCACATGTCATAGTGTGTGATTTCAACTCTTTGTTTTACTTGTAAAATACTGCCAAAACCAGTCTTCAAAAGTTATAAAGGCACATCCATATCTAGCCGAAAATCACTGAACTCAGTATCTAAATTGAACAGAGTACTGATAACTGTCACAACTCATCAAAGCTGTGATAAAATAGAGTGAATAAAATAACATGCAAGACATAAGTCTACATGAATGATATTTCCTCATAAAACTCCCATGTTTACCTTCCACACTTTCCACACTTGTCTGACATACTAAAACAAGCTGCTTCTTACTATGCTTCTTTCATTTAGGACTAGTGCCATTCCCTAGGCTCCCTATCCCAGTTTGATGGTACAGAAAGGATCTTTGAAAAGATCTGCAAGCATACCAAAGCCATTTACTCTGGTCCAGGAGACCTTTCTAAATTTTCCATTACAACAGGATAGTTAAAAATTCTGGCAAGCCATTTGAGCCACATAGATTAGGCAGTGCTGCATCCAATACGGGGTGCATATGAATGCAGTGTGCCAACAAAAGACATATCATCTCCTGGTCCAGCGTACAGAAGGAGATACCAGAGTATAGAAGGAGATACCAGAGAGGGCCCATGTCTCACATTATCCTGTTGTAATGGAAAGTGCACTCCAAGTCCCAGTTCCATAAACTGCTTCAGCAGGATACCATGGCTGATAGCACTGAAAGCAACTGAGGGTGCTTCTGCACTTACCTCCTGAAGCCAGGTGAGACCCTGGCCAATCAGGAGGCGCACAGGATGCAGGCACGAGGGCAACTGGGACCTCACAGCCAGAATCAGGCTGGCTGTGTTAAGGTAAGGAGGGGATCCTGCTTGGTAGTCCCCAGGGGGGTTAGGAAGGGTAGGTGAAGCTCCCCCTGGCTCCAGAAGTGGCGATCCACTTCTTCTTGGGCGAGGGCAGGCCCCGAAATTGGAGTACCCTGGCTCACCATGCTCGGCTCCGGAGGAGCCAATAATGGCGGGCCAGGGGAGGGCCCAGTTAGAGACCCTTTTCGCTGTGTGGACACATCCTTTTTGGATATGTCCTAACAGCAAAAACGCCCATCAAGACTACCTTTTATGTGGTCTTATGGGAAACCGGTTTAAAGGCCGCTTAACACCCATTAGCGACACATCTGGCAGGAGTCAATGCGGAAGCGGACTCCCCGATGTGTCTCTAATGGGTGCTGCTGTGCAGACACGGTTTTCCCAAGTGTCTAAAATGTGGTCTTAATGGGTATTAAAGGGTCAATGTGGAAGTACCCTGAGTAATCAAGAAGAAATGAAAGGTCTAAGCTAGAGTCTCTGGGAAACCTATTTCAATGGAATGCTTTTGTGTGCTTTAGGTGCATGGATAAAAGACAATCCTTTCTTCAACACTTTTATTTCTGTATTAATACTCTCATGGCCAGAAAGATGAACTACTATTCTACTCCTGACAAATTGCTTTTTACATATTTTTGAGATCTTGATGTCCATAATACTTTTCAAACTTCTGTATATTTTCCTTTTAAAAATCCTGATTGTTTTCCCCTATGCTCAAAAAGGTTCTGTGATCTCTCTATTTGTTTGATAAATACTATAATTCTTCCCTTCAATGTAACTGACTTCATCACATCTATTATTGAATGTCAGAAAAGAAATAGATTCCCCTATTATTTGATCATGCATTTCCCTTTTTAAATAATATATCATATCTTCTTCAGAATCCTTTAAATTGTTTTTGAAAGTTTTAAAATAACTCCTTCTTCACTTTTACACATCATTCTATGTACAAGAATACTACAGTGGATTATTTTAAGAAGTTTAATGTTGAATGATATTTGATTTTTGCTATATATATATATATATATATTGTGCATTTCTTCATTCTTTAAATCTAACCTATTTTATGTTCCATTTTCCTTTTTCCACCCACACCTCCAAATTATTTTTAAAATCACAGCCTCTGCTTATTTTAAACCTTAATGAGGTTGGTTTCTCTTCAGTTCCTGCATATTTTCTTTGTACACAACATTTTCCTAGGATATCAAGGATTACAAATTGATGCTCATTTTTAGAATAGGAGCCATTATTCATTTATTTTTTTCTTTCATGCTCTCAGGCTGTGATCACACATGCACACACACACACACACACACACACACACACACACACTCAAGCATCTCTGAGAAGTCTCAAAAACACTTAGACATGGGTGTCCGCTCACCAGTCTGCCCTTCCCCCTCTCATGAACATTCTGTGCTAGAAACAGTAAATTAGAGAAGGCTTTGGAACACGGGTTACACAATGTCTCTCTGAGGTACTTCTTATGTTACGTCTGAACACAACCTTAGATAACCTATTAAAGGATGATGGTCTTCCAGGAAGCTGTATGCCACTTAGTAAATGCAGAGATGAGTGATAATGCTTTTAAAAACATGCCATTATAGCCTAGAGGAACATTATCAGTACCTTTAAAGCTGCAATTAAAGCTATTTCATATCCTCTCAAAGGTGGTGAACTTAGGTAACAGTCAGGACATATGTTATCTGAGCATGTTTTGAAAATATGGAAGACCAGGAGACTTTATTCCTATATCAAGAGTGTACAGGGTTTGGTTGCTTTTTGGAAGTCATATATTGACAATAAGTGTGCCCAAAGCCAACAGCTTACTGGGGCAGATTTAAAAGAAACAGGAAATCTTTCTTCCTTTTCTATTTAATTTCTTCTATCTCTCTTTTTTCCCTTGTGACATTTTTATTTCTCTATCATTCACTGCAGAGCAAGCTTTCTGGGGAAGGACAGATTGGTGTTCTCACAGGTCTAAACTAATAGATTGTAGGACCAGTTAAAATGATGCTGAGAGCTGCATAAAATTGGGAATGTATTGCATTTGACATTATAGATACTAGTTGTCCAATCTTGTCCTATGCAGACAGAATGTATTTAAGTAAAAAGCTCTAATCTTTTACATAAAGTGTAACTCTAGTCTTGAAAGCATGCCTAAATCATTATTCTTTGATAACTCAACTTACATTTGGCAAGAACAGTAAGACTTCTAGATCAGAATGGCTTGAACTGCAGAGGCATACTAAAGAGCCCATTTCAAAAGGCATGTGACCAATTTTTTTTTTTGAATTTCTGTTTCAGCATTTGTCCTTCCAGTGAACAGCAAGGGTGTTGACAGATTTGATCTTCTTGTAGTTCCAGGGGCTGTCAGAAGTCTTCTTCAGCACCACAGTCCAAAAGCATTGGTTCTTCAGTACACAGCTCTCCTAACAGTCTAGTTCCCACAGTTATATATTACTCCTGAAAAAACTATAGCTTTGACTAAACAGATCTTTGTCAGCAAGTTGATATCTATGCTATCCAGGCCTTCTTCCAAAAGAACAAGTGTCTTTCAATTTGGGGCCTCAATCACCATCTGCCATGTTTTTTTGAGCCTGGAAGAATAGAATCTGTCACTACTTCTATTCCTTCCTTCTCTATTTCTCAAGGAGTAATACGACTGGATTCTATGATCTCAGGTTTTTCTTAATGCTGAGATTCAACATACCACTCTTTTCTTTCACCATCATCAAGAAACTCCTTAAATCATTTTCACTTTCTGCCTTTAGAATAGTATCATCTGGCTTAGCTGTTTCACTCTTTTGGGAGCTACTTGTAGTTAGTTGTCCTCCACTTTCCCTCAGTTGGATACTTTCTGACCTGAAAGGCTCAACTTCCAGTGTCATATTTTTTAGCCTTGGGATACTGTCCATTAAGTTTTCTTCACAAGGATACAGGAATGCTTTGCCTTTTCCTTCTCCAGAAGATAGCTTTTGGCAGGAGCTCTCTACTATGATCAGTCCATCTTGGGCGGTCCTCCATGGCCTCTATTTCATAGCTTCATTGAGAATTGCAAGCCCTTTAAACATGACACAGCACTGACTCACAAAGAGAAGGGCTAACTGTAGGCTGTGCTGCTCCCTCTCCCCATCTTCATACATGGAGAGGGAAGAGACTTATTGGGAATTATATCTGTCTAGAGCACCAGAAATAACCAAACTGTGACCATGGGCAATTTTGTACTTTCCTTCCTATCCCATGGAAGACTAACGTTAACTAGTGCTTGCACTTGCCTGAGATTGATCACATGGATGATCTGCTCCTAGACACTGCCATATTGAGAACAGTACCCTGTGCAACTGTGTGTGCACCAGCACCCTTGCTACAGTGACACTGACGCTCTGCACTGTCATGTTAGAGGGTCATCTGCAGCTCAGATGACCTCCTCAGCCAGCCAGAGTGCATATGGTCACTGTCTGGATGCTTAAGCGTAACCTTTTGGTTGGGATTGGGTAGGGTAGGGTAGGACTCCTTGTGGGGCACAATGTCATGCACCATAGCTAGTTGACAATTTTCAACATCTGGGCAGGTGGGGGTGCTTATAGGCTGTAAGCACCTCCTGGAAGTGCAGATGCACCTGCCCTGATGTTAACTAATTGTAAACTATGGACCGAAGTGTGAATCGGCCTCATGTTTCAAGTGCTCTGAAGATGTTCTGTGTGGATTCCTTACTGCTACAAACTTCAGTTTGCAGCAATGTTCCCCTCACCACTGTGCATCCCTAGATGCTTTGGATGATGCCCTTGTATGCAGGAAGGTCTTACCTTTTAATGATTGGAAATCATGGCAAATTGGAATTTCTTCCAGATCACACCAAAGCCCTGTTTCTCACAATTTCCTAACATCAAATTGGATTGATCATGGTAGCTACAACAAAATAATAACATCATTTGGGATGTGAGGGAATCAGCAGGTGTGCTTTAGGGCTTTTCTGCATTTGCCACCGAAAACGGATCCATTTTCCGGCGGAACGTTTTAAAAAAAGAATCTGTCTCAAATAGAGACAGATTCTTGGAGGCCCTGTGTGTACGCATACGTGCGGGGCCGCAGCGGCAGGGCCGGATGGGAAAACGGATTGGGGTGGGAGCTGTGCGAGCCTAGGGATGCTGGGAAATGTAGTCCTGGGCTGCTGGGACTGTCAGGGCCATGGCACACGCATGCGCGATTGGCGCCTGCCCTGCCAGCCTCAGAATCAAGCTGGAGATGATCAGGTAAGTTGGAGGGACTCTCGGTGGGGTGGGGGTGAGAGTAGGAATAGGAGCTGCCTTACCCTGGTCAGAGAATGGAGGATCGTCGGTTCTCTGGCCAGGGGAAGGCAGGGAAGCTGGCTGCCAGACTCGCCCACCTGTCAGAGTCACAGAGCATGCGCTCTGCCTCTCTGACAGCTGAGCATGTGCTGGCAATCCGTCTTTTTCCCCTCCGGTGCAGAAGGGTTAGCTTCCAAACCGTTTTAAGGGAAAAAGCCAGATGTAAGACAGGTCTTACATCTGGGTAGGATTCGGCGGCAAAACCGGTTTAAACAACCATTTTTGCCTGCCGATGTGCGGACCTGGCATCCTCAAAGGGACCCTAAATGGGTTCCCTGTGCAGATGCCACGTCCAAATCCTTCCCCGAACTGGCTCTAAATGCATTTTTAGAGCCTGTGCGGAAAGGCCCTTATTCTCTATCTCTCTTCTGCTGCTGATGTTCTACAGGATCTTCCAGGTGAATCTGTAGTGCACAGCCTTTTTGGGAGCTTTTTGAGAAAGAATAGAAATGGGAAATTCACATTTTGTTCCTATCCATGGGAAGCAAAGGGCAAACTTGCCCACTTGTGAACTAAGTATGTCCACTGGCAGACACTTAGTATCCTTCCGCTATGGGGCTGGACGCTCACTTCAAATGCTTGCATGGATGCACCAGGATTGTCACTGGGGCAACCATGGACTAATTCACACTTCAACCCGTAGTTGATAATTAGGCAACATCTGGACAAGTTCTTCTGCATTTGTAGGAGGCGTTTACAGCATAGAAATACCCCCTCCCTACCCAGAAGTTCACTAATTATCAACTAGCTGTGGAGTGTGCTCCTCAGGCTTACCAACCTTTACCAGAGACTTACCTGAAGCATCCAACTGTGACCATCCACACTTCTGCTGGACAGGAAAGTTAATGAAGCTGCTGCACAAGTGTGCTGGCAGCTCTGCTCACCTCCTGATGCGGATGCGATTGCTCAGAGCATTAGTGTCATCATAGTGATGTTGCTGATGCATGCACAGTCACAGAGGTCACCACACTCAAGATGGCAGTGCCCAGAAGAAGACCAGCCCCCAGATTGATCACAGATGAGTGAATGATCATGTGGGGCATGAGCTGTTAGTGACTAGTGCTTACAAGTGTGAGTGCTAGTCAATGTTGGGTGATTGTGCTCCTTTCCCATCTACAGGGCAGGAAGGGAAGTGTGAAAAAACCCCATGATGCACCACATGATGTGATGTGGAAGCACTGTAAGAGATACAGATGGACCTGCCCAGAGCCTTATAAGCTCCAATGCAGGTTAAGGTAAGTGCATGCAGAGTTGCCATGGGATAGTTTCTGTATGAAGGAAGGAGACATTTCTAGTTAGAAAACAGCTCCTTCAAGTGCAGATGTTCCATCTCAGAGCTCCATCCACCATGACTAGTGGGCCAAATGCGAAAAGACCAAGAGAGCCTGTCTCCAAGCAGCCTAGTGTTATGGGCCTAGGCTTCTTGTTCTCCTGTATGGAACTGTTACTGTTTCTATTACTTTTGGACTACTTTGAAAAAGCCTAGCAGTAGAATGGGGCACGACACTATTTTGGTGCTGTATCCCACTCTATAGTTCTGCCTTGTGTGGACAAAGCATGGGGGTGAGGCCTCTGCTAATCCACCCCAGCATGTGGATGTACTGGCCTAGCACGTCCATGTATGGTTCAATGGTTATGTATGGAAAAGGCCTGTAAACTCCTTGGAATTCCATAGAGTTATAAGTAATGATGCAAGGGGCTCATCAGAGTGCAAGTGACATAAATTCAATTCAGGATACTTTATTATCTTACCATGTATGCCTAAGAATGTCATGATGGCAAAGATAAAGTAAATTTGCAAGTAAATCCATCCTCAGCTAAGTCTATGGAGGTTGTCAGATGACTGCTAGGTTCCTGCTGGAATTGCTAGTGAGATATTTGAGGGGATTGGAAGGAGAAGGGCCCTTTCTGCACTTGCCTTATACTAAGTTATATCCTGGATTAGGAACCTGCCATCCTCATGCTACTGCAGCTGACAGCACACATCGGGGAAGACCTGCCGTAGTCTGCACTAGCATGTGGATGGCAGACCCCTATCCTGGGATATAATCCAGAATAAGGCCCAGTGCAGAAATGCCATTTCATGAATGTTAGCCTAGTGCATTCCATTTATCCACTGTATTTTCAAGACTTCTCCACAAGAATGCTCTGGGAGTGCTCAAAAACAAAAACAAAAAACCACAAATCAAATAAGATGTGCTACTGGTCTTGCTCCTTTCTCCATTACCTAGTGAATGTTAGCAGATGGAAATTCAAGTTTTGAACTCTGCCACTTAAACCCCACCTCCATACTCTGACTTCCAGTGTCAGGAATGGGGCATTAATAGGCTTGGGCCAGCATCTTTTAATTCAGCTTAAATCACTAGACAAATCTCAGGGTGCTTCCCATGAAATTCTTTGCTTTCAGAAAAAACTTTCAAGGCATTCTATTATACACTTCAGTCTCTCATTCCATCTGTAATGTGATGTCTTGCAATTGCAGGCTTGTAAATACTTAGCACAGAGTTAAAGTAAATGGAGTTCAAGGTTAATCAGGAGGTCTCCCAGCACACAAGCCAGCAGGAAGCTATGCATATATATTCCAATTACCCCCATGAAATAATAAACAGCAGCAGGTGTGGTCTTTTTATATTCCCCGTGATTTTGGCATGTCCCCATTTAATAATGTAAACGCTATGAGCGTGCTCACACAGTACTAGCTTCTTTTGGTTCCTCGCCCATATTGCAGCAGCAAATGTGAATTCAAATTAGCTCCATTAAACTGAATAATAAATGCACCAGGGGGTTATCTTCTAAGTTACAGACAGTAACAGCTCATGGCAACTCTTGCTGGTAGGAACCACCCTCCGATCTTCTCTAGCAGCAGGTTCTTAGAAAATACACTAGCAGTGTTTGTTGGAAGGACAAGGTAAAAAACCTTCCAGATTTCTCATGTTTATCAATTGCTTTCTTACAGTTCGATGGGGAAAATTTTCAGTTTTTGTCTCCAAGCTGACTGCCCTGCTAGAAGATTAGTTCCTAACATTCAATGAAATGTTGTTTCTTCATTTAAGGTGCTTGTGTACAAATAAAATCTCAGTTAAATTCAAGTAACCCAGCACATAGTGAAAGTATGATTTTGCAAATAATAAAGACTGGACTGTGTAATGGCAGGGCTTTGATGGAGCAAGGCCTTTCCCTTACCAAAATTCCCTGGTTTCAGGGTTTGAGCAAGATTTGAGAAGAAAAAAAACATTAAGAATAAAATAAAAAAAGTATACAAAGTACTAAGTTCCAAAAGTATTCAAAATGGCATAGCATAATGCCAATGCATAGACAAAATAACAGATCAGAACAGCAAGGTGAATATGAAGATTGCACTGCTAATACAGACATCATTATATCCTAATTCATTACTACATCAGGTGCTAAATGATAGCCAATAGAATACAGACAAACGTAGAACTTTCAGGAAAATGAGTGAGTAAACCCCTCGCATCAGGTGATGTGAACACTTGCTCCCTCTCACCACTGTAGCCAGTTATTAGAAGTTAGCTCCCAGCTGCAACTGGTTGTGGGTGGTACAACTCCAAGGTCAAGCGGACCTTGCTTTTTGGCATCTTGCATAGACACATGCTTTCCCAAGAAATTATTTTTACTTTAAAGATGTTAACCCTCTAGCACGAAGATAGAGTCAGTCAGGTTCTTTTGTTACAGATGGGCAATTATGATGGAAGCAACTATCATTTGGGCTACCCACAACTAATCTTGAAGATGCCTTAGGAGCTTCAACTGTTCCAAAATGTAGCAGCTTGACAGAGAAAGAAGACATGGTGACATTTCCCACGCCCTCTTCAGTCACTGCTTCGGTTGCTGGTTTTCTTTCAGATCCAATTCTAAGTGTTGGTTTTTATTATAAAGTGTTTAGTACCTGAATGTATCTAAGAACATCTCTCCTAGGCCCTGATCACACTAGCAATTTAGGACAACTGCAGGTCATCTTCAGGTTGTGTTATTTTTATTCGTTTTCTAAGCCGGCCTACCCCCGTTAGATCATTTTAATCAGAGTCCTCATTTTCAGAGGACTCAGCTTATCTTGGCATGCCAGGACATCTTTGCTTCCTCGGTGTGAGCGGGAGGATGGGCTAAAGGATGCTGAACCATGCTGTGCTGGGTGGAGTCCAATTTTTCCTTTCAGCAAATGTGCACACACAGAATTTGTGATGCACCTCCCCTTCTTTCCTCAGTTTATGTGTATGATTCTTTAATATAGTGTTTTTCTGCAAATCTATTATGTTCAAAATTAATTGCAGGGCGAAGAAAAGCATATAAAAAAGGAAGGGGGCATGGAGGTGGGGGAGCAGGCTTAAAAAAGAACCACAAACACACAACCTCACCTCCCTTGAGTGACACAACAGCATCCAATAAGAAAGGAGATAGATTTGATGCAGGAAAAAGAGTGGAGAACTAAGAGTTCCATGGCGGAGTCTCAGGTTTATCATGGAGAAAGGTGTGACTGATGTGGCCCAAAGTGAGGACAGCCTGAGGACAGTCTATAATAATCTAGGTGTGAACAGGACTGGTACGACCTCAGTTCAAATTAATGAATAGGACCTCCTGTCTTATACTGGTGTGACCAGGGCCCTATCTTCTGCAACTGTCTCATTCCTTAGACCTATACATTTCTAATCAACATGAAGTATCAAAAACCAAGGCCAGGAAGATAGTACTTTTGGTGGTGATTCTGCTTTTTGGAACTCTATTCCAGTCAAGATCTGGGGAACTTGTTTACTGAAAAATCTCAAAAATTGCATTTCTTCACCCATGTCCTTGGAATGGTTTAATAGGGTAATGATAAAAGGCACTTTCTGTATTCTGGGTATGTGCATATGTGGGTTGTTTTTTCTTTGGGTTATTGTTTCTTTGAACCTGACTTTGTAAATGTAATAAAGTGATACAATAAGGGAACAAAGAAACACATAAATAAATAAATATGTTTTTTTTAAACTCCACTGTTTCATATTTTGAACAGATGTCAAAACACACTGTTTTCCCTTGAATATAGAGCTTCTCTGTGGTCATATGGGAAAGATACCCTGATGTTTTTGTGGTCTTCTTGATGGAGCCTGTACCCCTTCCTTTAAAAAAATAAAAATAAAGTGTCCTTCTCAGAGGGTGCTTTTTCATTTTGGGGTGAAAATGGTGGGTGTCAGTATTAACCCACAGTACTAGACAGGGAGGAGGATTATTGAATATAAACTAGATTGAACTACTAGTGAGGAGGTAGAATAAACACATAGAGGAAGGAGAGGAGGGAGAATATACTCCCATCCCACCCCAGGAAAAAAAAAGTCACAATGTTCCTAGTTCCCAAAGCCTGCCACTAAAGTCTGTTTTCCCTCTTTTGGTCTTCAAACACCATATGGTGATTTTATTTTTAGAAGGGCCTTTGAATAAGATATCAACCATTCCTGTCTTAATTGTTTTGTTAAATGAGATGGTAATTATGTTACTATTGTTTATCCTGCTGTTTTAATGCAGTGTGTTTTATTTTGCTGCTTCATTGTACTTAGTGCTATAATTGAAAATGCAGTACAACTAGTCTTCTCTATGTTTGTGGGTTTGGAGTGTGTGTGCATGCTGTGTTATGTATAAGGTACACGGTTTCAGTTATAGTAACCTTTATTAAGCAGGGACATTCCAATTGATTTGGACTACATTTCCCATTATTCTCAGGCACATGATTACACTAATGCAATAATCAGTATGATAGCTACTCTCTAGGTACTGGAGCAAAGCCCTTTCCACACTGGACCTTTTTCCAACATATATCTTAGAACAGGTTCCTGCTGCCCATATGCTAGTGTAGGCTACAGCAGAACCTGAAAAAGACCCAGGGTGAAAAGGGACTAGGTTGATATGGAGAAAAAGTGTGTCATCAGCATAGATGATTTATGATATAATAACACATCTCTTCAATACCTTTATCAAGACCTAGGACCAATTCACACTTTGGCTCGTAGCTTGCGATAGGTGAACATCTGAGTGGGTGCATCTGCACTTAGAGGAGGCTGTTACAGCTTCCAATCACCCCCTCCCTTCCCAGATGTTCACCTACCATGAACTAGCTGTGGAGTACAAAATTGTGCTCCACGAGCTACCTAACCATCCCCAGAAACTTACTTGTCATGTCCAGCTGGCAAGCATTTGAACCTCTGCTGGATGGAGAGGTCATTGGAGGTGCTATGCAAGCATGCTGGCAGCTCTGTTGACCTCCTGACATGACTGTGACTGTGCAGAACATCAGTGTCAGCATAGTGATGGTGCTGATGCACATGCACTCATAGAAGGTGCTGCACTCAAGGTGGCGGTGCCCTGAAGAGGTACAGCCTGGTGATCAAACAGAGGTAAATGTCTGATTGTGCTGGGTGTAGGCTAATATTGACTAGCGATTGCAAATGTGATCGCTTGTCAACATTAGTTGATTGCACTCCTTTCCCGTCCATGGGATGGGAAGGGAAGTGAGAAAATGCCCCTAGCTTTTGAGGGTTAACTAGTAGGGTGAGGAAGGAAAAATCCAGCAGACTGCATGAGTGGAGGAAGGTGGTCTCTCCAGAGACTAAACACAAATTGACTGGGAGTTTGATAAAATAATCTGGAAAAAATTGCTGCTGTGATGTGGTAAGTTTGGGAGGTAAGTGCTCTGGGTTTTGGACAGAGTTTGGGGTACTTGCTGTGGTAGCCAGTTCAGATAAAATCTAGGTCCCCATAACCGAACACCCTGTGAGGTAGGTGGGGCTGTGTGAGCTCAGAAAGAAAGCTGTGTCTAGTCCAAGGTCACCCAGCTGGCTTTATGGAGGAGTGCAGAATCAAACCTCGTGACAATGATTTAAGAATCTGGCACTCTAACCACAAGACACCTCTCTAGAACAGTTACAGCTGGAAGCCTCTGTTTGTAGCTCCAAAGATGGACTGGACTGGGCTTTTGGGCAGTAGCAGATCATTCTTAACTCACATCATTGGATGCCCTTCCAATCTTGGGTTTGATAACTCAGTTCTCTCCATAATTGACCCAGGACTGCATAGAATAACATGCTGTGTGTAGATTCTACCACAGAGATTACTACATTGGCCTTGGAAAAGTTTCAATATTTTACTAAAAACAGGTCAAGATGATAAGCATTTGCCCATTTAGATACCAGAATATAAACTCAACTTTATGACACTCTGCAATAATATTTTATAGGTGTTTTGGACAAATACACACTGGAGTTAAGCTTGTATGTTTTCATTTACATTTTATTTTGCTAGATTTTTATTTTTGCTATTTATTTCTCTGCATTAACTTTTCATAAGCAATTATTTCCAGTTTAATCATTTTGGCTTGTAGTTATTTGGGGGAAACTATGAAAATATAGTATATTTCCCTATCTCATGTTTGGCTTATGTTTGTATATTTATAGTGCTCCAAGGAAGAATTGTTCTGGAATGAATCAGGTTTCTTGAACCCACCACCGGAAGCTGCAGTTACGGAAGCAGTCAATTTGGGAAGTAGATCACTAAAATTAGAACTGAAGCTTTGCTTGGTGACAATTTTAATTGTGGGACCCTGTCAGAGTTTGTGCTGAAATAATCCGTTTCTTTCAGATGACAAAAAAGGCTTTATTAAAGACAAAAACATCCATGATACAAGGTGACTAGTTTTGCTGAAAGGGAACCTCAACACAAAACAGCTAAGGATATCATCTACTCACCACCACAACTGCTGGGATGATAGCAACACTCTTACCTCTTTTCTCACCAGAGGAAACTTTTCCAGCTAAGAAATGGCTTTGGGAACATTGATACCTCTGTTCCTCTCTCCCACATTTCTGGTCAGAATGACACCATGGGTATTTTTCCACTGCACTACTTAGATCCGGATCTAAGAAGATTTGGATCTAAGGAATGGGTACATTCCTTAATCCGGATCTAGTAGATCCTGATTAAGGGAAGCACCCAATGTGTTTCCACAGGAGGTCTTACCTCCCTGTTGTGGAAACACCTTTGCACCCATGTGGGGAATCCGGATTGACCCCCAAGGGGTCTGTCCGTCACCCCAGGTGTTTCGGGAGACAGGGGGGTGCACTCTTCGAAGTCCCTCCGAAGAGACGAGCACAGACTTCGAAGCTGCTCCGGAGTCCCTTTGGAACGTCTCCGAAGTCAGCGCGAGACAGCCCCGGAGTGCCCGCAATGTCAGCACAAAATTGCTCCAGAGCGCCTTCGGAGAGACCAGCAGCAAGACTCTGAAGTCTTTGCTGATCGCTTCGGAGGGATTTCGGAGGGAAGTCCGCACAGTCTGTGCTAATAGTGAATGGACTGGAGCCTCTCCGAAGTGTTTGGAGTGACTTTGGAGTCATTTAAGACCCCAAAATCACTTCAAAATTGGAATTTTTGGGCTCCCCCCCCCATGGGTGCATCCCCTCCCCCTAACCTCCTCTAGACCCCATTGCCTGTTTCTCGTGGAAACAGATTTTCTGGCTGAAGACCCCATTGCAGACCCCATTAATGGGTTCTATAGAAAATCCAGATTAAAGGATGAGATGTACCCATATGATTCGGATTTTCCCAGTGGTGGTGGAAACAAATGTGTCCCAAATGGGTGCCATGGTGAAAATGGGGTCATACGGCTCACACCCAAATGGGCCCTTAATAGGTGCAAAAATGGGTACTTTCTGACAGTGGAAAAACACCCCATGGTCCTTTCTGCCCTTACCTTGTTTAATCTGTGTTAACTAGATCTGTATTAGCTAGATCCAGATCAAACATAAGAAGAGGCATCTGCATTGATTGAGTTTTAGAACAGCAAATGTGTGCTAAAGAGTAATGCAGTACATGTGCCTAAGCTGTGTTCTGCATCAGTGGATGCAAAGTACCTCCATATGAACTGCCCGCATTGTGATGAAATTGGTTTAATACCACCTTCAGTACCCGATGCAATGGGCCATGTCCTCATCAATCAAGTGTAATATTTGGTGTGTGTGTGATAGCTTTGCCACGGACGTGAGGTGTCTTTGCAGGCACTGTGAAGACACCATTGCTGTCAATGTAGACACTGTTATGGAGGCACTGTGAAAATATCTTTGCAGTTGAGTTGTAACTACACGTCACTCAACGCCATGCCCACATTCTCCCCAGATTTGTTCTATGTGCAGATGCCCCTTCCTTGATCTGGATCAGAGAATGCTAGCAAAGATGTAGACCACATTTATCTGATCTGACACTAATCCAAATTAATGAACCGTTAGCACAGTTCTAATCTGGACCTACTCTACGTCTACGCAGATAATGCATTCATAGAAGCTCCTTGATCTGGACTGCCATGCAGGTGACATGTTCTTAGCAGCACAAAGCATGGAGATAACCTTTACTCAGAGTACAAGAAGTGTAATAAACCCATAAACCTCATGAAAAGCATATCTGACCTGACAGTAATATTTTCCATAACAAACTTTTTCCTTTCTTTTTTTTCCTTTTTAAAGTTTTTCTTTCACCATAGTATTCTCTTTGGCTTTCTCTGAAGCCTTACAAAAGTGAATGAACAAGCAAACAGTGCTGTACATTTGGAGGCAGATCCAGAGGTGAGGCCACCTGGGGAGGTCCTTGCACGGGGGGGGGGGGGGGTAAATGCAATAAGAAAGATTGCAATACCCCAGAATTTTGGAAGTGGAACTTTCAAAAGTTTGTGAGCAAACATACACAGTGAAATAGTGTAGCCCAACATATTTCATGAAATATTTGGATCATACGAGGTTGATATTTATGACTTACTGTTTTAGTTTTATTTAATTTACTCTTTGAAGTATAGTGTGTGTGTGTCTCTCTCGGTGTGTGTTGTGTAAAATGAGATTTTCCTGGGTCTCGTTAGTGTTTTCCTGATGATGCCATTCTGTGGAAAGGTCATTTTTAAATACTTTTGCTTAGGCAGATACTGGAGTAGCTGTCATTCAGTTGGGGAGCAAACTGGTTAGCAAGCAGAAGGCGTCATCTTTTATCCCCCAGCCCCTTCTTAGAAGTGGGAAATGGCAAATCACTTTGTCCAGAAAGCTGAATAAAAGAACCCACAGGGGCACCCATGAAGTCAATGAGGCATTGCACTGGACTCAAGGCCCCCCAGCAACTAAGATATTCACTAGTGCCAGCACCAGCACCTCTAAGATCACTGAGAAAAAATTATCATAGCCTTCCTTCCTGACTGTATGTTAATTTGAGATATGAAGAAGTACCACTTGGAAGCTTGCAGAAATATGAAGCCAAAAAGCTTCCCTACACTTATGTAAATATTACTGTCTTGTTATTGTTTTTGACTGTGTTATGCACAGATTGGATTCTTCAAGTTTTAAAATATACAACACAAAACCATGATCTTACATTTATATGAATAATAAACAACCCACAGTTCTTACCTCATGGCAATCGTCAAGTGTTCCTCAGATTTGTGCATAGCAATAAGGTGTCTAAAATCGCAGCTGGAAGATACTCATAATTTTACTATTCACCAAAGGTTGCAAGTTTTAAAATGCAGGTTTTGAAATAATGATGTTTCTCCCTTCTGCAAAGCTATGGAACTGTGAAAAATTGTCTTTAATTAGGCTAGCTAAATGAAGGTGACATCGTTCTGAAAAAAATGATGTTGTCATAACCCTAATGGGACAGGGGGAAAAATCAGAAGTGAATTTTTAGGAGGAATGAAAATAAATACATTTTAAAAGAAGATTGGAATAGAGAAGGCAAGAAAGAATAAAATATGAAAGAGAAGTAAACAGCTATTGAACATAGAAGGAAGGCAGAATAGTAAAGATATTAAACACCATGATAACTAGCTTATTAATAATTTTATCAAGAGCAAGGGTTAAAAAGATGAGCTTTAGGCTGTGTCTTGACATATATGCCCTGGGGAATGGTCTCAGAGACGGTATCTCTATAACACCTGCCCTAGGCACCCTGGAGCAATGATGTGAAGAAGCCCCATCCCACAACCTTTTCTGGTACCCATACTGCTGGGTGTGGATTCTATGACATAGGGAGGACACTTCCAAATAGTGCCCCAGGCACTTCCAGACACAGCTGTGGAACCACAGCCTCTGTCAGGTACCAAAAGCTGTACAGAGCTGGTGCCTGATCTACAGGGCCACAATTAACCAGCCATATCTTCCTTCATAACTGCTCCCATCTTTTCATATCCTGCTGATAGTGGCTAGTTCAGTCTCTTCTCCTGCCAAGTGTTGACTTGTAGTAGGGGTGTGCACAAATGTATTTTTTGCATTCTAATTTGAGTCGAATTGAATATTCAAAAATTCTATTTGATTCAAATTTCAAAAATTTGGATGTTTGAAAATCTGATTCGTATCCAGATATACGAATGTCGATAAGATCCGTATCCACTATATGAATTTGTGCAAATACGTATGCATCCTGTTTTCATCCTGCGTTATATGCGCAAATACGTATAATTTTTGTGCATATTCATATACAATAGATGCAAATGTACTCATTTGAATTATTTGAAAATCTGAAATTTATCTGAATGTGTAAATTCAGATTTTCAAAAATCTGATTCAAGTTCGAATGTTGGCATTTGGCGGGTTCAAATCGGAGTTTTGAATTTTCAAATATCCGTGCACGTCCCTAGCTTGTAGGCTCTGGTTGAAGCTCACACCATACCAGTAAAGTTTCCTTTGGTCTAATCCATTGTGGCAAAGCCATTTTTGAGTCAGATCAATGGGAGCTTTGCCAGTGTGACATGGGCTTCACACACTGGCATGTCATGAGAGGAGGACCTCCACCTGGGCTTAGTACCCTCCAGAGGCTATTACTGTGCACTGCCATCTTTTGCACTTCATAAGATTAAGACAGTGCCAGCATAGCACGCTCTGCTGATCTTAAATGATGGATCAAGTGAGAACTATCCTATAGTATTTCAAATATCCAGCCATATGACTTAATTACCCCCTACTGAGTTTACTTACATCCCTTTGCTGCCAGCATATATCACCTCTCTACTTTGTATGTTCATTATTCCTTTGGCTGCTTTTGAATTTCATTTAGAGTACTTGATGAAGGAATACTCCCATCGATCACACATGAGTTGTGTACTTTATGAGTGTTTTTCCACTGTCACTAAGTACCCATTTTAGCACCCATTAAGGACCCATTTGGCTGAGAGCTGGATGACCCCATTTCCACCACAGACCCCATTAGTGACACATTTATTTCCACCACAGCTAGGGAAATCCGGATCATAATGGGTCCTTCAGGATCTATAATCCAGATTTTGTGTAGACCCCATTAAAGGGGTCTACAATGGGGTCTTCAGCCTGAAAATCTGGATTGTATGGAGCCTCTTTCCACTACAATCTGGCAAATAGGGTCTAGAGGAGGCTCAGCGGGGGAGGCAACCATGTGGGTGTGCCCCAAAGTCAAGACTTCGGAGTCCCTCTGAAGACAGCTCCAAAATCCCTCTGAAGTTGCCTTTGGAGATTAGCAAAGGCTCCGAAGTCCCTCCGAAGGCAACTTTGGAGATTAGCAAAGGCTCCGCAGAGAAACCCCTTGCGAGAGCAATGTGGCTGGGAGCTGCCTGTTACCTTCAGGCATGGAAAGAGGTGCATATTAATGAGGCTGACTCATCTGTGCTCAAAGGAGCTAATTAATATACACTTCTCTTGCATTGCTCTCGCCTTTGGAGGGACTTCGAAGCCTTTGCTAATCTCCAAAGGCAACTTCAGAGGGATTTTGGGATTCCGAAGTCTGCTAATCTCCGAGGGCAACTTTGGAGATTGCACCCCCTGTTCCCCAAAACACCTGGGGTGATAGTCAGACCCCTTGTGGGTCAATCCAGATTTGCAAATGGGTGCTCCGGTGTTTCCACAGCAGGGAGGCTAGCACCCATTGCTATTGGGTGCCAGACCACCCATGGAAACACATTGGGTACTTCCCTTAATCTGGATCTAGTAGATCCAGATTAAGGGAAGTACCCATTCCTTAGATCTGGATCTTCTTAGAGCTGGATTAAAGGAGCATGGTGGAAAAACACCCTATATGACATCAGATGAGACACCTGCCTATCTGGCAAGACTGGCTTCTGCCTTTTGTTTTGTTTTGGGGCACATTGCTGATTCAATGAGATTTCTTTAAATAACTAGCACATTTCAGCAATGTATCTTGTTGCATTGCTGAAATAGATCCCCTGTGGTATACTGGACCGCAGAGACATGCTGACCACAAACTTTTATGGTCTACTCCCTAATGCACCTGTATTAGGCTGAAACAAGCACACTGTGGCCCTGGAGAGGACCCCTCTTGTGACTTTACAAGAGAAACCCCAGTCTCATTAGTTGATTTTAGTCCTTCAAGACATTTTTACACTTTGCCTCCCACCCCAGAGCAGTGCAGATTCCCAAAGCATTAAAAACTTAGCCAGCACTTTACTAGGCGATATCGAAATATAAATCATTGCTATTATGGCAGTGATCACTTTGCCAGGGTGACCAGGCAATGCCTGTGTCATCATGCCTGTGTCATCAGTCACATGCTCTCCCTGCACCTCTTCCACCTAGAAGAAGAACATGATCTGGCTTTTCTACTCCACTTTTCTCACTTATTTAAGGGGACTCAAAGCGGCTGACAAACCTGTTCTTCTCCCTAAAACAGAACACCCTGTGAGGTGGGTGGAGCTGTTAGAGCTCAGAAGGGAGCTATGACTAGCCCAAGATCACCCAGCTGGCTTCACGGGGGAGTACGGAATCGAACGTGGTATTCCCAGATAAGAGTTCGGCTCCCTAACCACTAGACCAAACTGCAGATGCAGTATGCAGATTTAGACTAGTGCTGCTACTAGTATAAGTGTGGAACAGTTTTAACTCCTGCACACCTGTATGCAAAGATCCCTCCCCATCTTTGGAATGTGCAGAACCATTTCTAGTAAAGAAGCAAGTTATGAGCAGTGTGGATGCATTGTGCAGGAGTTCTCCCCGCTTTTACCAGTAAGGTAAGTGCAAAAAGAGCCTCAATGTAACATGGTTTATAGATGTGCTATGGAGGAAGACTGTGGAGGTGCATACGTGCATAGGTATGCATAGGTGTGAGATTCCAACAAGAAAGATATGATATAAATGTATCAAAACTTAAATAATTTTATTATTCAGCATTTTAGCTGAATGTGACTAAAATTATGCATCTAGAAACTTTAGAAGGTCTATGCATATGCTGCCAAGGGCCATATGCATGAAGCAAAATTTACAATTAACTTTACAAATGGTCTGAGCATCTGTCCCTCCTGAATTATAATTGGCAAGTGAAGTACTTTTGAAACATTTAATCAAAACTGAATTATCTTCAAATTAAATTAATATAAAACTTCAAGAGATTAGTAATGAAATATAATTTAATACCATTCTTCTTGTGTATGCTTTAATGGCAGATTAAAAGTGATCAGACATCCCAGATTTACCATGGGGTTTTACGGCACTTTTACTGGATGTTTTAATAATTTGTAAGGATATTAAAATGTTAATTAGAATTTCTTCTAACAAAACACCTTCTTCCAGCCCTACTCACTTTTATATTCAGTGTACCAAGCAGAGGTAGATCCAGCACCAATAAGCCTTTATAAAAGGCTGGGGATTTTTCTACCTGAGGCAAAGTATGAAAACAAAATGCAGAAAGATGACTGGGTACCCATCTTGAGTGTGTGTTATGAAAACAGAGCTCAAAGAGGTCAGGACTTTACAAAACAAATGGAGGAAAAAGAGCAAGAAGTCAAAGATTATTTACCCTTCTCTTGTCTGTTTCTATCTGTCAGCAACACAGAGAAATTAAGACAACATTGATGCAGTATAATTCTCAGTGAATTATGGCTGTATATGTACTGTCAAGAGTTATAATTTACCTTTGACATAAAATGGAAAACCCGGTTATACAGTGTATAATAAACACAATCTCCTATTTGGAAAGAAACAGAGTATGAAGGGCAACTGTCCTTAACTCTAATTGATGACATTTAGGGGAAGAGGGAAGAGAAGTGGAGGTTACTTTTTTGGGTAAACTTTCACTTAGGGTCTTTCTGCATTGGCCCGCTGAAAAATGGATCTATTAGATCCATTTTTCAGCAGTCCATCCTTGCAAAGCACACCAGGCCCCGGCAGCCAGAATCAGTCTGGTTGCCTGCAGGTAAGGAAGGGATTGCGCACACCTGACCTGGGGTGTGTAGGGTGTGTGTAGGGAGAGAGACATCTCGCGCGAGCCAATGCGGAAGTGGGCTCTGTGAAGGGTCTCTAATGTGTGCTGCAATGTGGACGGCGACTTGGCAAGTGTTTTATATCTGGCCTCAATGGGTCCTTAATCCATGTTAAGTGGCGTGTGCGATGGCCAATGGGAAGGAGGGGGAAGCCAGGGAAGCTGGCTGCCAGCCTCACCATGCCAGCTCCGAAGGAGCCAATGGCGGAGGCCGGCGGGCAGGGCCAATTGTCCAACCAGGAGAGCATGCGCTCTTGCCATTTGACAGGGGAGGCCCTTCCGACGCCTGATAGGGATGTATGCTGGTGCGTCCACACCAGCACCCTCTCCAATACGGCCCTGCCGCCGGCACCCCGCGCATGTGAGGATGCGAGGGGTCTCCAAGAATCTGCCCCTGTTTGAGGCAGATTCTTTTAAAAAACGTTTCACCGGAAAACAGATCATCTAGATCCATTTTCCGGCGGCATGTGCGGAAAGACCCTTAGTCTCTTGCTGTCCTCATATATACTTAATAAATGGTGGGGTAGAGTGATGATTACAAACGACAGTTGTGATAATGAACTTTTATGACTTCAGCTGACACTTCAAGGTGAAATGACAGTAATGTGTAATGGCTTGTGAGGTTTCATCTTACTTGCTTAATTAAGCTTTGAATCCTTACTTTAAAGGTGTTTCTCCATTGTGAGAAAAAAAAAGTCTAAGTGCAGTGCTGTGAAAAGCTCCTCTGTCC
Organism: Aspidoscelis tigris stejnegeri; assembly: GCA_023333525.1. Taxonomy (NCBI): domain Eukaryota; kingdom Metazoa; phylum Chordata; class Lepidosauria; order Squamata; family Teiidae; genus Aspidoscelis; species Aspidoscelis tigris. The sequence continues at coordinate 47,536,158 of JALMGA010000004.1, forward strand.
AGTAAACTTCATTAGCCAGCCTTAAATGGGTATTAGGAAGTTGCTTGGCACCTGAGCTACAAAATTAGCTTTGCCTCCCTGTAGCCGTTGACAAAGTGTGGCTTCTACATCTCGACCTCTCTTCCAGGATCACCTTAATTTCTGCTAGGAACACTGCTTCTTCCTTTCTGGGTTATTTTACAATTGCCAACAGATTCTTTCATTGGGTTCTGACAATGTTGAGCAACAAGTGTTTTCAGCAATAATGCAACAAGTTTTCAGGAGGCTAAGTCAACAATTATATTTGCTTTTTGTTCAAATATGCAGTCAAAGTGAAGCAAAAGTAAATAGTTATTTTCTATAGCAGCCAGCAAATTTGATTCTTGTTTCAGTTTTTCAAAGAGCAAAAAATCTCTTTTCTTCCACAAATGTATGTGTGTGTACATATGTGTGTGTGATAATTAAAAAGTAAACTCAACAGGCTTTAAAATTTGCCATTTTTATTGTTAAATGGTTTTGTAACAATGAACCTTGATCTTCAAGCAGAAACTTACTTGCTTTGAGATATGGTGAGCTGGAAAACAAAACAAAAAAAAGATTATGCTTAGGTGTTGCCAAACCTTCACTTTAAACCTTCTTTAGCCCATCTTCAGGTCTAACTGCTTATACCTTTTTTCATTTCTATTTATTTCATTTGTAAACTTTCTATTCAGGGAAGTCCAAACAGAGAGCAAAAAGTCCACAAATAAAAAGGATAGAAATGAATTGGTGTCAAGAGTCAATGTTTCTGCTGCTTCACAATTTGAACATTGAGCTTAAGTGCCCAAAACCTGAAAAGTATAATTGCCATATAATTTGCTGTTGCTTTTTAATTTTTTTTTTATTTTTTAAAAGAACCCTGATGATGGTCAGCTTGGCTCTGAAGCCAGGGAGGAAAAGCACCCTGACCTTGAATGTGCAGACTGGGGCTATTTCACTGTGTCCATGGAAGTGTCCCCAGAAGTGGCTCATCTCCTGGAGTCTGGTGCCATAGTCATACCTATATGAGACAGGATGTCCTATTCATAATTTGAACTGAGGTTGTACCAGCTCTGTTCACACCTAGATTGTTATAGGTTGTCCTCAGACCATCCTGGCTTTGGGTTGCATCTCTCACACTTTTCTCTGTGATCGACCTGAGCCTCCTTCATGGAAATCTTGGCTCTCCACCCATTTTGCTGTATCAAATCTATCTCCTTTCTTATTGGATTCTGTTGTGTCACTCAAAGGAGGCAAGGGTGTGTGTTTGCAGTTCTTTTTAAAACCTGCTCTCTCACCTCCAAACATTTCTTCTTTTTTATGTACTTTTGTTCACTGTGCAATTATTTTAAAAATAATAATAAAATTTCCAGAAAAATGCTAGAGGAATCAAAAACATAAATTGAGGAGAGAAGGGCAGTTTCCTCATGAATTCCATGCATGCTGCCCTCCCCTAGACATTGGCTGAAAGGAAAGAGTGGACCCCACCCACCACAGCACGGTTCAGCTTCCTTTAGCCTGTTCCCCTGCTCACACTTGGAAAGAGAAGACATCCTGGCATGCCAGGATGGGTGGAGTCCTCTGGAAAAGAGAACTTCAGTTAGAACAATCCAACAGGAGTAGGCGGCTTGGAAAACAAATTGAATAAAAATAATGTGAGTAACACGGCCTGAAGATGACCTGAAATCCTAAACTAAAGGTGTGACCAGGGCCTGGCAGAAGTTTCCCCTGTCCCTGAATATGGTATGGGCAGTAAGGATACTGAGCCAGGAGGGAGTGGACAACTCATGGGCCCCAGGACCTTCTATGGTATGCAGTGGCATGAAGACACCCAGCACTCATTTAGGACAGTTCCAGAGGGACCTTACAAATGTTGTTTTCCCATCCCACCTCCACTAGGTGAGGCTAGGAAGTGGGAAACATGGATTGGAGTTTTTTAAGGTGGCCCCTTGATTGTGAAATTCTGTATCCAGGAAAGTCTACCTTAAGATGCCAGGTGAAGACAGTGTGTTCATTGGAAAACATGGTCTCCCGGAGACCATTCTCCAAGATGGATGCTGTGATCCCTGGCAACATCTAAGCCAGCCTCTGGAGACTGTACAGATACTGCCATTGAGTTCAATGGTAATCATACATAAATTAATATACATAACTTTGCAGGTTATATTAAATTAATGTGATCACTTATTTTCTGCTTGTATGTTAATTTCAGTGCTTAACAATATGTAAAGCACATATTGATGGTAGACAAGATGAGTCATTTTATGATGGGGATTTTTTTTATAGCAATCTGTTTTGATTGAGTGCTTTTCTGTGCTTATTTACTCTAGATTTTATTCTAAACTCGATATACAATTAGTAGGAGAAAAGCAGCCAAAACGTTTGCATTGAAAAATGTATTGAAATATAGTGTCAGTTAATGCTGGGGTAAAGTTATATAAACACATTCGAAAACTCATCCCATTGAGTGAATGTGTTTCTTCTTTTCAATAATATGGGTGGACATACCTTTTAAAAATACAAGTAAAATTGCTTTTAGTGTTTTCATACTGGTCCAGCACATTCTATTGATTTTCTTTTTTTGTATCCTATTGTTTGTGCCCGGGATTTAAAGTAAAAGACCTTCCAACCCCTCACAATTTTGTTAGCTTCCTTCTTTCTTTTCCCCGCAGTTACTATTGGACATGATTGCAGTGACTAAAATGGTAAAGAGCAGAAAAGAATTGTCATCCAATTTTTCTATTTTTGCTTGTGTGTGTGTGTACACGGGCACACAGCATGCTGAGCTTCTCTTCAGTCAAGAATACGATATGCTCTTTGTATGGCTCAGTAGGGTGCTATAACAAAACAATCATCTGACCAGTTCTTCAGTTTATTTAATGTAGTCTGATTTGGGATGTTCCTACCACATAATTAACAATAGATGAGCTACTGATTGAAAAGAGCAGAACAAAGGAAGGTGTAAGTGCTTGTGGATATCACTAGTCTAGCAGTTTGTCTTCTGTAGGGAACGGAAAATAAAAGATACCCTCACATAAACTCTGTAGTATTCCAAGCAGATCGATTTATCTTTTTTCTCTTGTCTCCTATTCAGCCCCTATTCAGACAGTGAAAGATTTAAAGTGGAAAACACTAAAGATGCTGAAAGATGAGTAAATAGCAGCCTTGAAAGATATGTCCAGCTAAATGTCCTGACTGTGGATCCAGAAATAAAAAAAGAAAGTCTTCAGGTAACAACACACAACTAAAATCAAACTGTTTTGCCCCAGTTATGTGGTATGAATTAGGGGTGTGCACAACATTTGATTCAAATCAAATATTTAAATGTCCAAATTTGTATGAATAGAGAAAATATGTATGTATTCAAATTCAAACCGATTAGAACACATTTGTATCTATCGTATGAAAATTCAATTCACATTTGATATGGATGTTGACAACATTTGTATGTGTCCGTATGCATCAGTACACATCCCAGTTTTATCTCGTACACATCCCGTTTTTGTCCCGTACGTATCCATACAATTGCTTATGGATACAAATAAGATGTGATGGATACGTACGTACACATACGAATGTCAAATAATTAATACAAACTATTTGAAACATTCAAATTCATTCGAATGTTAAAAAATTAATGTATAGACATTTGATTCAAATTTGAATGTCCAAATTCGAATGAATTCAATCAAATTTTGAATGTTTTGAATATTCTTGCACATCCCTAGCATGAATATATGACTATGTTCAGACATAACAAAAGGGGTGCCTCAGAGGCACACAGAGAGACAGTGGGCCCTTCCACACATACTACAGTAGAATGCCCCTGTGGGATGCAGGATTTGCACAACATGCTGCCCTTTCCACCTAACACTGTGCAGTAGTGTGCCAGAGACATTCCGGGATGTCCTACCCACAGAGCATGAAAATCCATTCTACATGTTCACTAGTTGTGACTAGAAAATGCCTGGTAAATTGGGGTTTGTGTGATTTCCAGACTCCACACTGTGAGGGTTGTGCAGCTGATTGTTATGCATACATGGTAGGTAGCATCCGATGCTTGAGGGAGTCTCAGCATTCAGACAAGGTAGCCTGCTCCAGCAGTGTTTGTCTGCACTTTGCAGTGAGGTCTGGAGTCTCTGTGTGAAAAATACACATGGACACCAGCCAAATGATGAATCGGAGGAAATGATAGCTCACAAAGGAAGAGGAGGGCCTATCATGGCAGGGCATGGGTGGGACCTCTGGCTTGTGGTTAGAACAGTCAGGAAAAGGCCCGTGTGCATTTAATGCACTTCTGCACATTTGGGGGATTATTTTGCCATGCTGCGTGTGGATGGATCAACCTCCCCTGATTGTCTCTAGCCCTGGGATGGTTCTGCCAAGAATGGTATATGCGAAAAGGCCCAAGCCTTTCCAAAGCTTCTTTTATAGTACAAGATATTTATGAGGTGGGGAGGGGCAGACTGGTATGTAAACAATCTCATCTCAATCCCATCTCTGAGATACCTCAGAGAAGCTCTTTTTTTTTGCTGTGTATGAGCACAGTCTATACTATAGTGCACATACACTAAGCCTGTTGGATTCACACTACTAGCCAGTGATCCCTTGTTCCAGATTTGTTGTTTAGGACAAGCAGAAATGTTGTGGGTAGAGAGTCTCAGATTCATTCTCCAGCATATCTCTGAAGGACTGGAAGAGAAATCTTTTTGGAATTCTGCGTCAATACTGGATAGCCAATAACATTGCTAATACCAAATTAGATGGACTAATGGTCTGACTAAAGAAGCTGATTATATGTTCTTTGTTCTGTTGATTTTATATACAAACAAGAACACAAATAGACAGCTTCTGTGTAGTGCAAAACTGTGTTACACGAGCCAATAATCACCCACAGACTTAGACAACTGATGTGAGTCAATGGAACTGGTGCCAGAGGGGACCCAGACTATCAATAAATCAATGGTACTGCACATAAAAATCTTACTCTACCATTGTGCTAATAAAACTCTGGTAGGGGTTGTTCAGTCTAGTAAGGTAAGTCAATTGCTCATCAGAGGCCAAAACACACTATTCATAATTTCTGGGAGTAAACAAGTGGGTTCATGATTTGCTAACCGTGCCAAAGAAAAACTCTGCTAAATTACACAGTGTTATACTCGATGGAGGATGGGGGAAGAGGAATAGTATTCATTTTCTGTGTTCTACATGGAATATTCAGACTTCTAACATTCCTGTAACCTACAGCTGTCACAAGCATGAATAAATACCATCTTTTTCTGACTTTCATTTTTCTATGGAGATTTAAAGTTGCAGGAAACTTGTCCTACTTTTCATCTGCATATATACTGCAACACTGAGTCTCAGCCCCACTGCCAGCACTATCACAAGGACTATGTACCTCATACTGCTGAGGAAGACCTGCTGCTTGAGGTTAGAAGACTCAGCTACCCCTGAAGAATGGACACCTGAAGCTGCAGCTGGAGCTGCAGCTAGGCCTCAGGTTAGCAGCTAGACCAATGGAGAATTTGAAGAGTTTTAAAATGTGTTTATATAACTTTATTTCAGTATTAATTAGCACTATATTTCAATGCATTTTACAAACCCATTGGATACTCCTTAATCTTGCATTTAGAGCAAAATGGAGGAGCCAGGGAGCCATTTAAGACAACAGCACATTATTGTGCCTACTGTGTGGTGGTGGTATTGGTGAAAAAAGCTTATATTTCCACCCCCATTGTGTCCTCAAGTGGCCATCCAGTGTTCCGGGGTGGTTAAGGCGGTTGTGGCACACAAGCACTGCCTCCCGATCTCTACTGCTGGGGAAAGCAGCTGGTGGGGCCAAGGGCTTGGATCAGGCCACTTGCTCAAACTCCCTCCCAATCTCTACCATCTCTGGCAGTGGCTTTGGTAAAGGAAGGAAGGTGGAGGAAGGTGGCTAGGAGGCAAGGCCGCATAGGGGCTTTCTCACTTCCTGATTGTTTGCCTCCATGTGAGTTGAGGTGGTACGGTTCCCTGTTCACAGTACCCCCTGGCAGGCCCCAAATATAATAAAGTAGGTCCTTTCACATTTGCGCATGAAGCCTTGGATCTTTGCAATTTGTTCAAATTGTGAAGGTGACAAAACCTTTTGGCACATCCTTACTTGCTGGAGTGCTCCTGAGCACAGTTTCCATGACCAGGAAATACTAGACTCAAGTTTCCCAAGCATGCATGAGCTAGAACATTTTAAGCGTGGTCCTCCTGGACATGCAGATGTTGCCAAAGTTGCAAGATGCAAAGAAAACTGTGGGTTTCTATGTGTAATTGTGTACTGCAATTTGCATTTGTGGGCTAACCATTCCAATCCATTTAGCTTATTGAAGCAAAAGTGTAACAAAGTGGTAAATTGAGTTGGCTAGCTCCATCCCATTTGTCACCTCAGGCCCAGAAAGCAATTTCTCTGCCTTTGCCTTGATTTCAAAAGATAACAGATCAACCAAAGTTGAACACTGTGGCTGCATCCAGACTTATTCTGTTATATTTGGATATTCCAAAATAGTGTGGATATTCTTGAATATCCATGCTTTATTCGGGAATATCCATGTACACCTACTTCTGGGTGCAGAATGTGTGATGCATGTAAAAATGTGGATTGACACTTTCAGAAGTTTGACCAAGATTCAACAAAAACATCAAAAACCATTAAAAATGTTCATTACAATCCATAAACCAAATTATTTAACAATTAAATGCTAAATGTCCCCACTCTCAGCAGGACAACAATAACAGGGAGCTAAATATCAAAGGCCTGGGTGAAAAGGTACATTTAACCGGACCATGAAAGGTACTGTATAAAATGTTGGTACTAGTATACCTCAGCAGGAAGTCTACTCCAGAGTTTACCACAGAAAGGTCCTTTCACATATCTCTATATTACTGTGGTCACCCTTAAGGGTTAATCCAGTTTCAGTCCACTTTCAGAATGAGAGAATGCATCAGCAAAATAACAAGCTGTTTTCTTTCAGTGGGCGCGTCTTCATGGCATGTGTTATTTCAGTTTAAAGAATTCGAAATAAAAGAAACGGAACAAAGCTGTCCAGACGACTTGCAAGTTGATCCGGTTCCGATGGCAGCCTTAACGCGGGATCAATACTCGGAGTCCACACGGCAGCATTGTCCTCCTGCCCATTGCCCACACTCTCTCCTGTGATTGGTTTTCCCTGCCAGGATCCCACCCTCCCTTCTCTTTGCGTCATGCTCGCCGGGGATTCCACCCTCCCCCTTCCCAGCAGCAGCAGCAGCAGCATCCATCCATCCATCCACCCATCCATCCATCCATCCTGGCGCTGCGGCGCGGGCGGCTTCGCCCTGGGGCTCCTCGTTGCCCAGTGGCAGAGCCGCTCCACCGCTGCTGCCGCGTTCTCGGCGCCTTTTGCCCGGCCTGCCAGAGCGCGCTCGCAGCCCGGGCCACCCCTGCCTCCCCCCCCCCGGCGGCTCTGGCGCCCACCGTGCCATCCATCCATCCATCCATCCATCCATTCATCCAGGCGCTGCGGCGCTGCGGCGCTAGCGGCTTCTCCCTGGGGCTCCCCCGCCGATTTCCCCCCGCTTTGCCGCCACTTTGCCCCGCAGAGGAGGAGAGCCAAGGGGTGGACAAGAGGGCGAAGGGGGCTCCTCGCTTGCTCTTCCCCCCGTGGCCGGGAGGGAACTCCGAGAGTGGGGAAAGTTCCCCGGGGACTCCCCTTTCCTTTCATTTTGAAAGTTCAGAACTGCGCAAAAGTGAAACTTCGACTTGCTACAGTATCTTTGGAGGTAGTGGGTGGATTCTTTCAATAAAATCATTTGAAAGCAAGCTATTGGGGAAGGGAATCCTAAACATGATGTGCCTACAATACGGAGAGCCCATTGGTTACAGATCTCTGCTGAGCTCTCACAGCCCCACCCACCTCACAGGGTGTCTGTTGTGCGGAGAAAAACAGAAAGTTTGTCAGCTGCTTTGAGTCCCCTTCAATAAATGAGAAAAGCAGGGTAGAAAAGCCAACTCTTCTTCCCCCATGAAACCAGATGGGTAACCTTGGGCTAGTCACAGTTCCCTTCTGAGCTCTCACTGGGTGTTCTGTTGTGGGGAGAAGAACAGAAGGTTTGTCAGCTGCTTTGAGTCCCCTTCAATAAGTGAGAAAAGCAGGGTAGAAAAGCCAACTCTTCTTCCCCCATGAAACCAGATGGGTAACCTTGGGCTAGTCACAGTTCCCTTCTGAGCTCTCACTGGGTGTTCTGTTGTGGGGAGAAGAACAGAAGGTTTGTCAGCTGCTTTGAGTCCCCTTCAATAAGTGAGAAAAGCAGGGTAGAAAAGCCAACTCTTCTTCCTCCATGAAACCAGATGAGTAACCTTGGGCTAGTCACAGTTCCCTTCTGAGCTCTCACTGGGTGTTCTGTTGTGGGGAGAAGAACAGAAGGTTTGTCAGCTGCTTTGAGTCCCCTTCAATAAGTGAGAAAAGCAGGGTAGAAAAGCCAACTCTTCTTCCCCCATGAAACCAGATGGGTAACCTTGGGCTAGTCACAGCTCCCTTCTGAACTCTCACAGCCGCCCCCCACCTCACAGGGACCGAAGCTGGATTAAAACCTCGGCTTGTGGTCACACCTAAGGTTTAATCTAGCTTCACTCCACCTTCAGAGTGAGAGAACACATCAGCAAAGTGACCAGTAGTTTTCTTTCCACATTATCTAGTCTAAAGGTGGATTTTCTGAGTTATTAACCCTGAAAGAAAACCAGCTTGTCAGTTTGCTGGTGTATTCTCTCACTCTGAAAGTGAACTGAAACTGGATTAAACCTTAGGTGTGACCACAGGCAAAGTAGCCTAGAGGGGGCTCAAAGCGGTTGACATTCTGTTTTCACCCTTCAAGGGACTAAGTGGCTGACAAGCCTTCTCACCATTAAGGGGGCTGAAAGTGACTGTTCCGAACCTTCAAAGGTCTGAAATTGCGCAAAATTGCAACATTGTTTTAAAGGTGTGAAGTGCTTAGATTGATACAGTGTTTCAGCTTTAAGGACTGGAGGTTTATAGTGGGTGTTTGAGGGTGGATTTTTTCAATGAAGGAAACCCTAAACATGACGTGCTTCTAATAGGTTCAGCCATTGGTTACAGTGCGATTGGGGGGGCGGGACAGCCTTAACACTGAATCTCATCCCGGAACGATACTGTCCACACAGTTAAAAAGGAAACACGTATCGACGCCCGATCCGGAGTGAGACCTGTTGAGATCAGGATTTATTTCAAATCGGGATAACGTCCTTTAACACGGAAATACCGTGTTAATCCGAAGTGCCGTCTGAACTGCACGAGCTCAAAACGTTTTGAATTCGAGATAACTATGCCGTGAAGACACGGCCAGTGTTAAGTAACTCAGATAATTCACCTTTGGGATAGATACTGTGGAAAGAAAATTACTGGGCACTTTGCTGATATGTTCTTTCATTCTGAACGTGGGCTGAAGCTGGATTAAACCTTAGGTGTGACCACAGCCTAAGTAACTCTGAGGTTGACAGAACTACAAACTATGTCTGCCCTAGTGATCTAAATGCAGAAACGTGGCAGGTCCTTATGGGAGAATACACTGTTTCAGATATTTGGGGCATGGCAGTGAATAAGCAACAAGTACAATCTTTCACAGTCAGTGTGATCTGCAACCTGCCAGAGACTCCTATCAGAAGTCAAATTAATGCCTTTCTGATTTCTGAACCTTCTTCAAGGGAAGCTTCTGAGAGGTGTTCATGAAGGCTAGGCCATGCGGGGACGCATTCCCCATTCACACCCAGGTAGGTAAGGAATGTGTTCCTACCTTCCTAGGTGTGAATGCAGAATCCACCCCCATGTGGCCTAGCCCAAAAAGGCTGGCACAGGGGTGGGATGACCCTCCCAGGCCTGCCGCCATTGGGTCAGGTTGACCCAGGGGCGAGCAGGCATGTCTCATCCCATCCCCGGGTTCCTGGGTGCTCTAGGTGATGTGATCGGGAACTCCCCCGGGCACCCACCCCTCCAGGCCGCAGCCTACCCAGGGATCCGCACACAGTCACCACTTACATTGTGCATCTGCTGTTCTGCGCAGGCATGGGTAGCTCGCCAATCAGACCTGGCAGCGCATGCAGACCCACAATGCCACCAGCTGGGCCATGCCAGTTCAAACCTGTCAACAAAGAGGTAAGTGGCATGTGTGCGTGTGCACCCCCTGTAGGATGTGGCCCAAAGGGATGGGTGCCCAGGGGGGTTCCTGTGGGCTCTAGGTGACATGATCGCATCACCTAGAGCACACAGGATCCTGAAGAAGGGATGAGACAGGCCTGCCCGCCCCTGAGTCGAACCTGACCCAATGGCGGCAGGCCTGGGAGTGGCGTCCTGCCCCTGCACCGGCCTTTTCAGGCTAGGCCATGTGGGGATGGATTCCACATTTGCACCTAGGGTGGTAGGAATGCATCCCCACATGACAGCCAGCTGTTCGTGATAGAGCATATGAATGCTCTCCATCCCAAACAGCTGTGGGATGTCCCGGGATGGCCGGGAACACGCTCTACAGCTAAACTTGTGTAGCATGCCCTGGGATGGGCTGGGGCGGTTCCAAATGGAACCACTGGCCCAGCAGAGCAAATGCATTCAAGAGGCCCTCGTGCGAATAGGCCTCTGGTTTCATATGATAGATATAGGCAGTATGTTGATTAATGTATTTGTTTTATATTTGAAGATATATGAATATATCGTGGCAAAGAAATACTGGTGTGACTGACAATGGTCCCATGGATGCTGATCCACAGACATTGGTCAGAAGATTCTTTTGTATGAGCTTTGTTCCCTATAGGGTCTTTTTTCTGATAGGTGGAATGACACAAATGAGACTTTACAATTTCAGTATGTATACTGTCCGTATCAAATAAATTAAACTGTAGAAGGGAATATGACTGCATCCATCCACTGGTTAATTATTCCAGTATATTTAGATATTCTGGAATATCCAAATATAGCAGAATAAGTAAGCAATGTCTGGATTCAGCTTATGCTTTCCTTGTTTTATCCCTGTATGATTTGGTAATATATTTTTTTGCTTCTGCTGAGAAAAAACAATCTGCATAAATTTCAATATATACTTCAATTATGATTTACATTAACATCACCCTGAATGTATAGATTTCTAACCTGCCTTTGTTACCAAGCTGAGAACAGTATTAGGAGATTAAGAAGTACAGAAGTGAGGAGATCACTGAAAGCTAATCTGTATATTGGTTCAGATGACTTTAATCCATAATTTACACAATTTCATAAAGCGTTTCCTTGTGCACACAGCTGGAAAGGGGGAATTAATACAGTTTTCACAGGATATGTTCACCCTTCTAATGACTTTGGATTTATGTGCACAGCTGTTCTGTGATAGGAGCATCATATAAAATAAGAACTGCAAAATAAGACACAGGTTTCCATGACTAACACCTATTCTCGCCATAATTAAGAAGGAAATTCATCTGTCTCAATTAGTGAGGAAACTCCATTTACATTTTGAAAAGATAAAAAATGATGAAAGAACAGCTACAAGGGCATTGCATGGTAAATATTATTATAAGTTATTTGTATAACACTTGGTAGGTAGTCAATTTTGTAACAAATTATTACATCACTATTTACTTTCAATTGGGGGCTTTAATAACAGTTTTAAAAAAATGTGAACTATGGATGGTTCCATCATAGCCCAAGCTTTATTAAGGAAAAATGACTTCTCTACATTCAGGAGAAAAAAAAAAGAATTTGGAAACTGTAGGTCTATTCCCGTTTAGGCCTCTGGGGAAGACTTTGCATTATGGGACAGCCAGTTTTGCCCAGAAGCGTCCCCAGAGCTGTTCTAATTAAGGCCAGGGTGTAGAGCATGAAATCATGCTCCACACCCAGCCCAATCTTACCCCCTGGCATCTCAGAGCTGTCCAGCAGGGAGAGCAGTTAGGAGCCCCCCCCCCGGGCTGTTACCACAGGACCCTATCAGCCCCGCTTGCTGACAGCTCTGTTCTGGAACAGCTCTGTTGGGGTCCCGCAGGGTCCTGCAGCTCTGATTAGGCTGGCTGTACCCAGCAGGGGCCTTCTGGATGCCCACCCTCACCCAGAGATGCATGCCACTCTCCAGCCCCCCACTTACCCGTTAGGACTGCTAGTCTGGTCTGGATGGGTCCTGGGGCTTTCTGCTGCATTCTGTGCAGGCGCATGCCATGACAGATCACTGCCACACTGACCTGAGTGCCTGACATCAGATCTGTGTGGGGGTGATGATGCAGTGTGCACCTGCACAGTACACATCAGATTGCTCCAAGCAAGCCCCATGACCCATCCAGACCAGGTGAGTGGTCTGAACAGGTAAGTGGGGTGGGGGGGGTGGCACACCCCCTGGGTGAGGATGGGCACCCAGAAAGTTCTTGCTGGGTGCTGCTGGCTTGACTGGGGTCGGGGGAGTTTGCAAGACCCCAACACACTCCTGGCCTGGTCTACCAGCCAGTGGGACACTAGAGGCCAATGGTGGCAGCCCGGGGTGAGCTGTCTGGCCCCCATCGGGGCAGTTGCAGCTGGTACACACTGGGTACAGCTGTACCATTTGCACCTTGGCCGGTAAGGGGTACATTGAGAACGCGTCCCTTACCAGCCAATGAACAAGTCCCAATGGTAAGGGGTACATTCACAAGGCACTCCTTACAGGCCAATGCGAATTGTACAGCTGTACCCAACATACCATTCAGCCTTGTATTATCAACAGCTTGTATTTTCAACAGCTATGTGAAAATACAAGCATAAATTCCACACAGATTTCTTTCTTTATTTGCATTTTTATTCCGACCTTAGGTCTTTTTCTGGCTGTAGTGCACTGAGGCTGGTACACCTTGGAGACACTTGACCATTCGCATTGGCTGGTAAGGGATGTGTTCTCAACACTTCCCTGTGCAAAGGGCATGCACAGGGTTGTGTATAGGCTCCCAGCCCCCTGCACCCCACTTACCAGTCCGGACTGCTGGTCCAGTCTGGATAGGTCCTCCTTCTGCTTACTGTGACCAATATGCTGTGTGCTGCACAGGCGCACACCGTGGCATCACCCCCCACAATGACTTGGACATCTTACCTGGACGTTTCTGAGTAGAACTGGTCTTCCCAGAATGTGTGTGGTCTGTGCTAATTCTTGACCAGAGACCTAAGTGCGAACAGGCCTCTATATCTGAAAGTCTCATGGCGAGTTACAACATTAAAAACCAAATGTAAAATGAATATACTAAAGCCTCACTCAGCCAGCACTTACTTATTCCATATTTGGATAATCCAGAATAAAGCATAGAGACTCCAGAATAAAATGTGTCTGGATGTGCTTTATTCTGGATTATACAAATAATATGAAATAAGTGAATGGTATCTGGATGAAACTTAAAACAGTAACAGTGCCAGAATGCCCAGGGCAAAGAAGTGTGTCTTCATTACTCTCCTAATGGGGATATATGTTCTCTTCTTACTTTTCAGACATTGCTATTGTTTTAATATATATTATTATTCTGTTAATATATATTCTTGGTTTTTAAATGTTGTTACCCACCCTGAGACCTTCAGGTATAAGGTGTGATAAAAATGCAAACAAACAAACATGTGATCACTTGGTCTGTAGCAGCCATTTCCATTGGCTTCAGGATCTGTTGCAGCTTCTCACCCCATCTATTCCAAACCCCGGGATTGCCCCTATCTATGTGTATGAAAATACCCCAGTATTGAATGCCTCTGCCCAGATACTGTTCTGCAGCTTACCAAGATCACATTACTGAAAACTTAATTTGGCTTTCACAGAGTTGTCTGACCCATCCTATGATAAGAACATAAGAACGTAAGAGAAGCCCTGCTGGATCAGGCCACAGTCCATCTAGTCCAGCATCCCGTTGCACACAATGGCCCACCAAATGCCCATGGGCATCTCAAGCAGAGACAAGGACAAACCTATTCCTGCTCTAGAATCCTATCAAATGGCCTTAGAAGCACCCCGGTTCCCCCTCCCCCAGCCTGAAAGATGCACCTAGGCATTCATTCTAGTAGCCACTGATACATCTGTTATCCATAAATTTGTCTAACCCTATCTTGAAGCCATCTAGACTGGTAGCTGTCACCACCTCTTCTGGCAGCACATTCCATAACCTGATGACCCTCTGGGTGAAGAAATACTTCCCCCTGTCAGACTTGACTCTCCTACCCATCAGCTTCAAAGAGTGCCCCCTGGTTCTAGTATTGTGTGATAGAGAAAATAAATTTTCTCTATTCACCTTTTCTATACCAAGCATAATTTTATATACTTCATTGAACTGTCCACCAAAACCCTGAGATCTCTTTCCTGGTGTGTTGCAGAAAGCTCAGATCCCATCAGTTTGTATACTTTTGCTTGTTTGATTAGGACCCTCTGATAGTTCCAGTATAGTCAGAACTGTCACAATATTTTGCTTCTGTCTTTTCAGATCTTCCCATGCTATCATTAGAAGAAATTTGCTTTCCTAATAAGAATTATTATTTATTCACATAAACTGTTCTTGTTTTTGTACTGTTTAGGCACTGTATGTTCCTGAATAATATTTTTAATGGGTAGAACAAATTAATGCCATAGAAACATTTCTCTGTAATGTGACCATTGTTCTTTAAATAGCCATCATTATTTGTTCAATGATTTGAAGAAAAGCATATTGCTTTATTTGGTGCCCATACATAAATTTGCTTTCAAATTCATCTATTGCCACTCACAGTTGCCACTTAATGTTTTTCTATGGCATCATTCAGCCTAGCTTGAAATGACATCTGAAGCTTTGGTAAGAAAAGAAAACAAAGAACTTGCAGGACTGCTTGTTCCCTACCTGGCAAAGTATGTAGCTACCTTGTGCTCTGAGCTTTTTCATTTTGACCTCCATGCTCCAAGATTTAGGATGTAGTTGGTGGATTGAAATAATAAAATTAGAATATAAGATCAGGTAATAAAAATAATTAATAGAAGTATAATGGCAAACATGATTGCATTTCTCACATTTGCTACCATGTGCAGGTGCTGGAGCAATGGCCAGCTTTTGGCCAAAGTCATTGGGCAAAAGAGAGGTTTTCAGACAGACCGGAGACCCTTATCCCTGTCCTGCTTCACATACTCTGAATCAGAAGCAAGGTGATACTTGCAGATATTTGAGGTGTGTGAATAAACAGTAGGTCTAGAGGACAGTTGTGTGATTCCAATCTTCTATTCAATGAAGCAATGTATGCAGCTCATATATTTAAGTGGACAAGATGGAGGTTTCCAAACATGCTGAACCATCCAGTGGCTCATAGTCCTGATTTGCATAGCATAAGCAATATTTACATACTTCCGATGTTATGCCAGCTTTCCAAAACAACTGAGCATTGTATACAGTTATCTTTAAAGAAATTCCATGTACATTTTTATCCTTATAATTATGGACTGTACACAATTAAGAGTCCAACATAACCAGATGTCTTGATTGCACAAAGGTACTGTGTATTAGTTTGTTTTCTTACATACACACAAACAGGTTGAAACACTGCTTCACAAATGAATAAACCATACACAGACCAACAGTGATAGTGATACATACTAGGAATGAGCCTGATCTCCCAATTCAAATTTGGTGGTTCTTTGTCATTCCTCTAGCTGATCAAATCTAGCTGACCAAATGAGAACCTCCAAATCTACTTTTGAATACAGGATTTAGGTCTTGGCATAAAAGCCAATAACTAAAACATGAAGAAACTCTTAGGTCCATTTTGCACTTAGTGTTGATTTGAATTAAGGGGCCTCTTAATTCAGACCCTAGGCCTCCTCATTCACAGATTAATGCAGATCAAGGAGACTCTGCCCCTTGCTGGTCAAGCTCCATCTGCACTGAACAAAGCCAGATCTGGATTAAGAGGACCTTAATCCAGATCCCTGGTAGACTCATTTAATTGGGTCCACAAGAGGATCAAGGGTCTTGTTCCAGAACACAAGAGAAGATAGCATGTCTCTGAGTTTTGGACATACTGGGTCTGCTTTTTAATGGTGTGTCATTGTACACTGCTACCCCCCCTCAGGCTCTGAGGCTAAGAACTTTCATTCCTAGCCTTTTGAGGAGTGGGGGAGGGGTGGCTGAGAAGTGCAGGTGGTGGTGATATGTTGATTCCCCTCATGCCTTCATGCAATCCAGATCACTGGGCCTGGTTATTCTGGACTCACTGATTCAGATCTAGGTCAGGTTAGTGCTGAAAGGGCCTTAGTAGACAGGGTTTAACTAAGTGAACCAATGGTGACTGGTCTGATGTTTTAGATCTTCTGTGCCTTGATTCACTTGCTTTCCCATATATCAATATTGTCTTGTCAAAACTGCCAGATTTTTTTTTTTTTGGGGGGGGGGGAATTATTTAAATTGTGTACCATTTCCTCTCCTGCCCAACAGCTGTGAGTAGTTCATTTCATAGGTGGGGTATATTCACCTCCACCTATGCATAACCTTTCTTTTGATAATGGACTGTTTCAACTGTTGCCTCTACTGGCCTTATACTCATGGCTGTACTTAACACTGAAGGTGCATGGTGATATAGATTTGAGCCACATTTTCACTCCTAAAACAAGGGAGAGGAAGCTCCACCAGAATGTTCTCCTCATGCCCACTTCCAGGTGTTTCCATTGCTCCATTTGAACTATGTTACGCAACACAGCTGGGGCACTTGCACTCTGCACTGTTTCTCCTACCCTTCTTTCCAGCCAATAGGGAAGATGGTTGGGGCACTCTCTAGGACAGTATATGCTACTAAAATGGATACCTGGGCCATTTTCAGAATCAGTATTGTTCTAGGATAAACATGGACCTGCTGTCTGCATACTAGTGCAAACTACAACAAATGTCAACCCCCATCATAGTTGAAGTGTGGACTGAGTTAGTATAGTTGTAGACCTTGGCATAGAGGTCTACAAGCAGACCACAGAAGCATGTGGGATGGGTTCCTACTGGAGTGGCTGGAAGTGGATCCAGACTAAAATCTGTCAGGCTAGAGACTGCAAAGTTTCGAAAATTTTGTCCTTGGTCTTAAGAACCCAGCACTGTCTCTGAGGGCTCCCCAGAGATGGCAAACAGGGCTGTAGGGGACAGCCTTGCTCCACTCCAGTAGGAACCCATCCCTGTGTGGGGCAGGGTGCTTGTTCCAGGACAGGGTGCTCTGCCCTATCCTGGAACACTGAAGGTAAATGTGGAAAGGGCCTTGCTGCCCAAGGCAGCACTCAGAGCATCTTCTAATATAAGTAGAGACACAGCCTTTATAGTGATCACATACATAAAGATAACATAGAGGTCCTTAAGCTCACATTAGGAATTACTTGTATTAATAGAAACAAAGGGTAAATTGATAGAAACAAGTGATTTTGGTCAGGAACTTGAGAAGTTCCATGGAGTGATACTGGCATGGACCTCAGAGGTAGCATTCACTTTCTGTGATCACAGCAATAGT
Organism: Aspidoscelis tigris stejnegeri; assembly: GCA_023333525.1. Classification (NCBI taxonomy): domain Eukaryota; kingdom Metazoa; phylum Chordata; class Lepidosauria; order Squamata; family Teiidae; genus Aspidoscelis; species Aspidoscelis tigris. The sequence goes on from JALMGA010000004.1 coordinate 47,553,659, forward strand.
TTTTCAAATAACTCCATGTGAATGGATGCCATAATTAGAATTGCAACCTGGGTTTATTCTAATGTTCATGAAATTTGCACTTTCTAACCTTCAGTTTGATATTTCAAGTTCCAGTTGTTAGAGAAGCATCTTTAAAAATGCAGCATAGACACCATGTTTTATGACGATTGCTGAACATCTGAATTCCCTTTAAAACCCACAAAGTCAGGAATTGCATTTGTTCAAAACATTTGGCATGTCAAAGCTGAAAAGAATGTTTTTAGTTGATGAAAATATAGAAGAAAATTGCACTTTTGTTAGTAATAGCCTAGTGTGATGAAGTCAAAGCAAATGAAAGCTTGGCTGCCAGTATCATTGCCACTCTCACTTATAGTTTGTTTAAAACTAACACATAACTATCATTCTGTAAATCATTTCAGAGACCAGCTGCTTAGTGCAAGCCATACCAATCTGAGTCAGTATCATAACAATTCAGCCTTCTGCTCATCAACAAAAGGAGAAAGGAAAAAAATTACTTGGTTGTGTCTACTAAAACAGGTTGAAAATTCTGAACAATTCAGTTGAGATCTTTTACAAAGAATAAGAACCTCTGGTAGAAAAACTTAAAAAATGCTCACAGATAGGGTTATCAGGAGCTGCACGTACTGTTCATCCTCTGCCGCCATCTTTACATTTACCCAGCATTTTGGTGTTTGCCCTCCCTTTTGGATTAAGAAGTGCAGTTTTTGGTATTTACGGTGAATGGGTGGCTTTCTGATCTCAGTTTTGCTGACTGGCAATTGGTATGGTAAGACTAGGGCATGGGAAGCCAGCAAGTCAGATGTAGAATCCTGGATACTAGGGCTGTTGGAGCTGAGGTTGCTCATTGCTGATCCTCCTCTTAAGAAAGCAGGTAAGGGTGAGAGTCCAGTTGAAAACCTCATTTCGATCTTGCTGAATTGCATTTTTCTTCTGGTTTATGAGCTGATACTTTGAAGATGTTTGTTTTTTGCAGTAAACTTCCTGGCACAGCTCCTGACAGAAGCAGCGCAGTTACCTTTTTGGCTTTATTTATTTATTTATTATTTACATTTCTATCCCGCCCCATACCCGAAGGTCTCTGGGCGGGTAACAACCTTAAAACAGATTAAAACAAAGTATACATTAAAAGACTTTTAAAAAGGATTTATGCTTCATCAAAACCTCAGCTTCAGATGCCAACAGCACATCTCAGAAGTGGAAAGTCAATGTTCAGCAGTTAAATATGGTTGAATACAGTTTAACTCTACTCACAAGTAGACCACTCTTGGCTTCAGTGTGGAAATAGTTCTGATTTTTGCAGATAATTTATTATTATTGTAGAGCAAAAATATGTGGTGCTTTGGGAAATCTACACATTTTCATGCAATATCTTATCCCTCAATAAAAAGATATAATCTTACTGTTTTCTCCATGGATAGGAAAACTGAACTGTTTTGTAGACCTTACTGAGATTTATTTACCATGTTCCATATGCAACTTTGCAAAAGTAATTTTGTTTAGCTATAGTTGATCCAATTTTTTATTTTAACTTTTTGTACAGAAGTAATCTATGGAAATATTTACTAGTCAGCTCTTCAGTGAGAAGGAACAAAAATGAATTAATGTATTTCTATTTTACCTTCTCTGTAGAGACATCTGGCAGAAGGATGTTTCTTACCAGGTTCTCTGGTGGCCCCAATTACAGGAAGCAATAAAGTGTTAATAGAAATATGGCTAAATTTTTGCAGCGGCAAATAAGGCTCTCAATATCAAAGAGCTTAGCAGCATACAACATATATTGTGGGTCCATGATTATAATAAGATCATGCATATGTTTTAAAAAAGGGGGGTGCTTTCTTTTCTTGAACATGAAATTATAAACAGAAAATAAAATATATAAAATCATGCATGGTATAGAAAAGGTGGATAGAGAAAAATTCTTTTCTCTCTCACACAACACTAGAACCAGGGCACTCTATGAAGCTGATGGGTAGGAGAGTCAGATCAGACAAGGGGAAGTATTTCTTCACCCAGATAGTCATGGATTTATGGAATTTGCTGCTGGAAGAGGTGGTAATGGCTACCAGTCTAGATGACTCTAAGGTAGAGTTAGACAAGTTATGGATGACAGATGTATCAATGGCTATTAGAATGGATGCCTAAGTTCATCTTTCAATCTGGGGGAACAAGCAGGATGCTTCTAAGGCCATTTGCTGGGATTCGAGAGCAGGAAAAGGTTTGTCCTTGTCTCTGCTTGAGATGCCCATGGGCAATTAGTGGGCCACTATGTGTGAGAGAATGCTGGACTAGATGGCCTGTGGCCTGATCCAGCAGGACTCTTAAAATCCTCCTTCAGTGTGGCATTGATTTGATAACCCAAATCCTAACTGTAAGTATGTTAATCAAAACCAAAAAAATGCAGAGGACACATCATGGATAGGGGTGTGCACAAATGTAATTTTTGGATTTGATTTGATTAAAATTTAAAATTCTAATGTTCAAATTTGAATGAACAGAGGAAAAAATGAACGTATTCAACTTCAAACCTATTTGAATACATTTATATCTATTCACATGAATATTTGATTCATATTTGAAGAAAGAAATGTTGACAACATTCATATGTGTCCCTACCCATCTGCATGCATCCTGTTTTTATTCCGTATGCATCCTGTTTTCATCCCATACATATCTGTACATATGCGTATGGATAAGATGCGTATGGGTACATATGTAATGCACACACATATCTGTACACATACAAATGTCCAAATAATTCATACAAATGATTCAAAACATTCAAATTTATTCAAATGTTAAAAAACTAATCAATAGGCATTCAATTCGAATTTGAATGTCTGAATTCAGTTGCATTTGATCAAATTTCAAATGTTTCAAGTGTTATTGCACATCCCTATATCGCCAATCCTGTAAAGTAGACCACCTTAACAAAATTCCCATTTTCTTCCCCCTTTGGGGATATTTGACATAAAATAAAATCACATTTGTTATTTTGACATAACTTCTCTTTTTTCTTCTTACTTTAATTAGCTTTACGTTATGTATCTTTTAATCAAGAATGGAGGGGTAATATGCACATGCACTATTTTAAAAGGAAACTTCTTAACCTTCCTCCCTGCTCCCATGTACAATCCTACTGAAATGGGTAATTTATGCACAGCTAACAGAAATCACATAAGGTGTCTGCTCACAACATTATTGAGAGTGCCGTCCCATATATTTCACTGTAGTGAACTCCTTGCATGTATGTGTCAAAAATAAATATTGTTCAGTCATGTGCAACCACTGCAGCTGTAAAATAAATTTTACTTAATATCTGGTGCACATGTTTTTTTCAGTGACACTGTGCAGCAGATCTGGTTTGCACTTGCCCTCTTCATACCCTATTGCTGGGAGACAGGGAGATCTACAGCTAAGGTCAAGGGACCTTTTTTCAATCTCTACAATTAGATCTCTTTGTGTAGTTAAAACAAAGAAAGTTATGAGATGTAATATTAGGGACTTTTTATTATTTTATTTATTTGTTATTTATATTTCTATCCCATCCTATACCCAAAGGTCTCAGGGCGGGTAACAACTTTTAAAATCCAGCATATCAAAAAACTCTATATTAAAACAATGATAGCCATCACAACATTTAAAATCCAACATGTTAAAAAACAACACAGTTAAATCAGTTAAAACAGTAGCTTGGTCTTCATTGCATCAAAGATTCTTAGCATGCAATTTTTAGTGTTTCAGTTGTGACCTGTAAAATCAAAGTATTTCTACACTGCTTCTCTCTAAGGGTGTTTTCCCACTAGCACTAAGTACCCATTAAGGCCCCATTTGGCTCAGAGCAGGAAGACCCCATTTCCACTACAGACTCCAGTAAAGCTACATTTGTTTCCAACAGTTCTAGGGAAATCTGGATCATATGGGTCTTTCAGGACCTATAATCCGGATTTCCTGTAGACCCCATTAAAAGGGTCTACAATGGGGTCTTGAGCCATCAAATTCACATTATACAGAGCCTGTTTCCACCACAATTGGGCAATCAGTTTTAGGAGAGGCTCGGGGGGGGCACCCATGGGGGGGGTGCCCCAAAACTAAAAACATCAAAGCCTGTGCACATTCTCCAAAGTCCCTCCAAAGCCAGCTCTGAAGTCCCTCCGAAGTTGCCTTCAAAGATTAGCACAGGCTCTGAAGAGGACGCCATGCAAGAGCAATGCCTTTGTCAAAGGCTCCAGAGAATCTTAGAAGTTTGTGGCAGATCACTCCAGAGATTCTCCGGAGACGCTTTGGAAGATCTTTGAAGAATCTCTGGAGCGTCTATGGAGACTGCACCCCCTGTCCCCCAAAACACCTGGGGTGATAGGCGGTCCCCATGTGGGTAGATCTGGATTTGCCACATGGGTGCTCCAGCATTTCCACTGTGAGCAAGCTAGCACCCATTGCTATTGGGTGCTAGACCACCCATGGAAACGCATTGGGTACTTTCCTTAATCCAGATCTACTTAGATCCGGATTAAGGGAGGTTAGTGGAAAAACACCCTAAATTCATCTTTCAGTGGGGATTTCCAAATCACTATTAAGATTAGATTATGATTGACATCCATCTGCAACAGCTATAAAATTCCCATTTAGAATCACAGTGTGATATGAGAAAAATGTAAGAAGTTTTATGTTGTTGTTTTTTAAAAAATCTTGTAATAAATTATATATATAAAGTAAAGCTCTCTTTCTGAGCTCTCACAGCTCCACCTACATCATAGGATGTCTGTTGTGGGGAGAAGAATAAAAGTTCGATCAGCCACTTTGAGTCCCATTAAGAGTAAGAAAAACAGATTATAAAAGTTTCTCCTCCTTCTCCTTCTCCTTCTTCAACTATGATCTGGAGCCTGCTTTGTTTTATTCAATCTTAAGGCTTCCAACTTCCTTAGTGTTGATAATTAGACAATAGAATTAGCGTTAAGCCGAATTCAAACTTATTTTAAAAACACCCTTTACACAAATTTCAAAACAGCATATATTAGAATGCAGTTATACAAAAGAATATGTTGTGGGTATCTTATCTGCATAGGTTTTTCCTTAAACTGATATTAAGCACAAAAGCAACTGGAACCTGAGAGGAGGGGTGTTATCACACAGATAGATGAAAAATGGAGTGCTTGAGAAATACCTTAAAAACCTTCAAAGAAAACGTAATGCACAACTTCCATCTGGAAATTCTGTGTCCAGATGGCAGCATAAATTCCCCAAAGAGAATCTACATCTGTTAGTTCTTCATATTTGTGTTTGAAGAAGTTATTTAGTCAACTTGTAGCGTGAGTTAGTATATTGCTCAAGTTACTGTGGCAAGTAACCCTCCCAGATCAGAGACGTTTTCGCACGGGCGAAAACGGAACGCGAAAAAGGCAGCTGCGGACACGTCATCCGCATTGGCCGCGCGCGGCTTGCGTCCCGACGTGTCCGCAGCTGCCTCTTTCGCGTTCGAAATGTAGAGCACTTCGAAGTGCTCTACACGCGTTTCAACGCGGACGAGCCGTCCGCAGGCGTTCGGGAGAAGAAGCGTTCGCGCCGCTTCTGTCTCCCGATCGCCTGCCGGCTCGCCTCCGACGCCGCGCGGCTTTGACAATCAGCTGTTTTTCAAACAGCTGATTGTCGATCTGCCTCCGCGGCCGCCGGCGCGCCCCTGGCCGGCGTTTGCCGGCTAAGCCAGCTTCGGGCGCTTTGACCATTCGCACCCAGACGCTCCGGAACGCGTTTACACGCGTTCCGGAGCGTCTGTGTGTGAACGGGGAAAGCGCCCGAAGCTGGCTTAAGCTTTCCGCCTGAACGCGTTCGGTTTCGAACGCGATTCAGTGCGGAAATGCCTCAGGAGTACTCTTTTATTTTAAGAACCCACAGAAGATTATCATTTTCAGTAAGCAGATGTAGCAGGACTGCAGATTTTAATAGCTGCACTGGGGAGAGTGAGAGAGAAATGCTGATGAATCAATAAAGAAACTCAAGGCACTCTTCACTTTGGCTTTTATCCAGAATGTAGAAATATTCATGTACTGACAGGAGATCTAATTATGAAGAACTACTGCATTAAGTGTTGGAGCATAACCAGACTTGCTACACAAAGGTAGAGCCATACTCACTGATGCTCTCAAAAAGTCCATGCAAAACCATCCTATGTAGGGAACTGCTGTGTCCTCAAGTGCTTTGTTGGTGATTAATGATGACAGATTTGATGCCTCTGTCCCAGTCCACCCTTTCTGCTATAAGGATGCTTATGATGCTATTAGCAGTGTCCCCTTTATTGGCAGTAAAAAGATAACGTTTAATATAAGAGCTTTTGCCTAAAATGCTTATGGACTAACCTGGCAATGCAGACTTATTAAACACAGAGATATGCATCCATGTACATTCCTTCCTTCCCCTGTTATTATGTTTCTGTTTTTGTTTCTTCACTCCCTATAAAGAAGGATGCATAGAAGTGCAAAAGGTATAATTAAAACTGGTGGTGGTTTTGTTTTGCTCATATGCTTTCTTGGTTGAATGAATGTCTCTTTAAGCCTAATTCCAGAGCAAGATGATATGAGTATCTGTTAATAAAATTTATCTTCTAGCTTGTTTGTTATCAGTTTTTCAGCTTCTGTGGTGGGCTCCACGTGACATCCTAATGCAGCTGTGTGAGCAATCGAACAGCAATCAGCCATAAGTGCGCTTTAAAGTGCTTTAGCAGTAGAGAAGGAGAAAGCACGACCGTAGCCTTTCTCCTGCTCTTCCAACCCACTGGTGCTTTCTTCAATGAATATAGACCAGCTCTTTTTTTTTTTAACACAGGAAATGGCTGACTTCCATGGCCATTTTCTTTTTTTTAAGAAAACAGTCCTGGCTGAAAACATCAAAGCTGGAATGTGAAAGTCCCCAGACTGTGATATTTCCTTGGCCAGGAGCAGCAGAATGCATGTGGGCAGCAGCATATATGCGGACTGCTTGCCTGGAAGTTTTCCAGCCCTAAAGCAGCAGAATCTGTCAGCTGTGCAGATCCGGCCTGAGTCCCAGGTGGAAATTCCTTTCTCATCCACCTCCATTTAATGGTTACTTCAATATAAGCCCATTAGAATGAATACCCCCACTAATAAACTGTGCACACCATTAATGTGAATTAGCCCTAGATTTCCCCCATTTCTACACAAATCATATTGCCTAACTTAAATAAGTACATAAGAACACAGGAAATGTCCTGCTGGGTTAGTCCAGACTGTTCTTCTAGTCAAGCAGCCTGTTCTCATTGTGGCCAGACAACCATGTATTAAAACTAACAAGTAGGCTTAGCTATGAACACAGTAAAACATCTTCCCCATAGTCTCTCAGCAAACCAATCTTCAGAATTATGCTTTCTTCTAGATCAAGTATCTTTAATTTCCACTTAATAAAGCAGTTTTGAAAACTGCACTGGATTCTGAGGAAAGGAAAAACATCAGCAATGTCTTTTTAATCACTGTAAATCAACAACAGAAGACAAACTACCAGCAGCTTACTTATGAGAATATGGGCCAAGAAGACATGTGAAAGGGTGCACACCTCCATGAGCTTGTTTAGCAGGGGAACCCATTTTGTTGTCACACAAAATTACACTCCTGAAATGGGTCTCCTGGGAGCTCCAAAACCATAAACGTTAGTTCCTAGCCATTGGAAAACACATAGGGGGGCTCTGACGTTCATGTGGCTATCTCAGAACAGCTGTCCAAATGTGGACAGGTTGTTCCAGGGCAGTGGGAGCAGGCTAGCTGTTGGGACCATATCAGCATGGCCTGCTCCTGCTGAACTGGGCCAAGAAAGTTAACTATGGAAATGTCTCTAATCAATGCTGTATAGAAAAATCAACAACTTTTTGTTACAGCTCCCACTATCATTCTTTGTATTAGGAATTAATACTTGCCACTGAAACTTGCTTTTGGGGGAGACTCACAAAATATCTTTAAAATCATTACATTTATTTCTATTGTATTCTGCATATTCCCCAGTCTCAAAGATGCAGCATGGGCCTACACTTTCATCCTAGTAGGAATGGCTCTGGATGTTTGCCATTCTTGGTGTAACAACAACAAAAAGACTTCCAGGTTGAGCGTGGAATAGGTAGGTTGCTTGTTATTTGCATGGTGATTGCACTCAAATACTATTTATTTCAAATGACCTTCCAACTTCCCTCTCTTCAAAAACAGTACAAGAATGGGAATAACAATTTTATATATTTGTTTCTGTGGGTAAAATAAATTTAACACCTGTTTTACAGAACAAAAATAAAGAGGAGGAAGCTTGGGAATACTTTATCTTCCTATTTTGATGCATTTCAATTACACAGATTATTTCTAGCAGAAAACGTTACTTATCATTAGTGGTAACATTTGGAATTTATAGAATTTGCTTCCTCCCTTTTTAATTAGTTGTACTAAATAAGCAAGTAAGATTGTGAATCTATTTTTGTGTTGCACATATAAAGTATGGCCAAGATGAAAAAATAATGCACTACCCTTCCCCAATTATGCCATTGATATATCATCCATTTTTAAAGACTACACTATCAAAAAAAAATGAAAAGTTCAAAGTAGACTCTTCTATTTTCCTTAATTAAAATATTTTTTACATAAGTTCTCGGAATTCAAGGTTTAAAAATGAATTAAATGATACAGGAAATTCCTCCTGTGTATGGTTCAAAGTCATAGCTATTCATTCCATTTTTATCATCTATCATTATGACTCCAGCTTATAATAATAAATTAACAACAACTGAATAGAAGTTTAAGCTTCTTAAATATCTTTCCAAAGATCAAGCTAGATTCTATATCAAATATTGTTTTTAAAAAATTACAAAGACATTAACAAATTAAAAACAGCATGAGTAGTAGACTTACACATAATACACAAGTTTGAACAATGAACTGCAATTATTCAAAAACAGCCCATTCAGTAGCAAACTCCTAAGAACTGATGTTACTATATTCCAAATTCCTTATCTGGAATGGTATTGAATATATCATCAGCTTGTTGGCATGGGTACAACAAAATTGCTAATTAAAGAACATGTGATGATCATGTGAATACGTACAGCATTTTTGATCCTGAATACAAAAAACAAATATTACTACCATTTCAGGAAAACATTTCCTGCATTATGTCTTCAGCATAATATTAATAGCCTTTCCATCATAAACAGAATTCTCGATTTATTAATAACTGTAAAAAGAGATATAACATGTGGATTAAAAATAAAAGAAAAAGTTAGTTAGTAAATGGTAAATACATTAGGGAACTAATAGTTAATGAATTTATTTCTCATCAAATATGCATTATGCAGGGTCAAACACCAAAAATATTATTTTCAGTAGTATGGAAACCTATTATTAATGTCATTCTCATTTTGGGCCAGACAGTTATTCCTTTGGTAGCAATTCAGTTTCTTCTGCAATATTAATAGATTAATGGATGTTTATGTTCATTAATATGCTAATAGATATATAATTGTTTTTGATAGTGACAGATTAATAGATACTTTCTACATATAGATAACATTAATTATTAATTATATAATCTATTTTTGTTATCTATTCTGTAAGATACATTGACCGTTATATTCTTAGATAAAATTTATTTACTGGATTTTATTTTGTAAACTGTTATTATGAATTCTACATAATTACAATGATTTTTCTCAATATAGTTACAAATAGCAACAATAAAAATAGCCCTGCTCACAGCATGAATATACACTATGAAGAATTTGTATTTAAAGACCTTCATATCATTTAATATTAATAGAAAATAAAATATGTTATTGCTAATGCCATCTGTTTCACTAGGCAGATTGTTGTGACATTTATCACTGCAGTTTATTGGATTAAAACAAAATGTTTCATAAACTGTTTATCTGTTTTGATAACATTAAAACCTTGAATACATTTATCACTGTGGGCAGTTCTCATGGCAATATGCTATAGGTTCAGGGTAGTATTCTAGATACTCATTTAAGGGTCCCTTCAGACACCACTTATTTCTTCTGCAATGTATTGATTTACTGGTTTAAAGCACATTCAAAACTATTATGCATTGTCTATATGTTATAGATACTCCAGGTTTTAGCATTCTCACACCAGCAGAGTGATATTACAGCTGAGATATTTTTTCCCATGTGACCTAACCCTCTCAATAGTATTAGATGAAATACTTCCTGGTAGGAACAGCTTGCACTGAACTCTCACTGTACTTCTTGCACAATAATCCAGACAAAGCTGCAATTAAAGATTAACATGATATTGCACTATTATAGGTAATTTCCCCAGAATAATGATAACCCAGTAAATTGAGTTTATACTCATCCCTTAGGGATGTGCACAAATATTCTTAAATATTCATATGAATTTGTATGAATTTGTACATTCATTTAGGAATCAAATGTCACAACATTCACACATTGACATTCGTATTCGTATGAATGTTTCGGAACATTTGTTACCTGGGGGGTGGGAAAGTGGCTGCGCCAGTCATATCTGCAATGGATCCAGAGTGCATTTGACATGGATTGAGAGAGGATTCAGAGTGAGTTTAGGGCAGATTTGATGCTTTCAGAGGGGATAAGTTATGGGATACATATCGGATACGTATTGGATAAGTATGGATACGTATGTGTTCATATCGGATATCTGTACAAATTAGTACAAATACATTTGTATCAAATAGAATCCTACCACATTTGAAGGGACCTATTCAAACGGATATGAAATTTCTTACATTCAATTTGATACAAACTGAATGCAAAAAAACAACAAAACCCAAAACTCATTCATGCACACCCCTACACAAGACTATATATTTCCTTATTTTTTAAAACAAGAAAATTCCCAATTTTCATATCTCTTTTGGTAGACCCAGAACGATCAGTTCTAGTCCCATCTGAAAAAGCATAGCAGTGGTATGAGGATAAACAAGACTGTGTTCAGAGATAACAAATGGGGCACTTCAGAAGTATCTCAGAGAGACAGTGTGTGGCGCTTGTGTTCCCAGACCTTCTCTAAGCTGCCTTTTCTAGCACAGAAAGTCCATGAGAAGGAGAAGGAGCAAATTAGTGAATGAACAATCCCTCCTCAGTTTTCTCTAAGGCACCTCAGAGGCACCTCAGAAATGGTGAGTGTGGGATCACAGCCTAAGAAGATGAAGGATTTGCAAAATTGATGCTTCCCATTCTTCTAAGTATAGTTGAGTAAGTGAAAAAAATGGGATTTAGCACCTAAAAAGGATAACAAATAATGGGGCAGGTAAAGATATTTCCATTGCTCCGTATCAGTGTATACTGAATGTTTATTTCACTTTTTCTTCTGTCCCATGTCTTCCTCATTTTTTCTCTCATTGCAAATCCATTCCCTTTCCCCCTCTGTGTATCTCTCTATTCTATCCTTTTCAAAAAGCATTTTTGTTTTACTTGGGCTGCATTGCCAGGAAGCTTTCCTTATATTCTGCTTGTGATGCTCTGAAAAAGGATCAAGAGCGAACGTAGGTCAGGGAAAAGTCAATATGTAACTGGTGCCCAAGATTGAGATGAACTTTGCTTATATTTGCTTGGCAAGGACTTGAGATGCAACTTAAAGAGCAGCAGTCAAACTTTGAAGAAGCGGCTAATGAAAAAATTCTTGAAAGAATATGCACTCAATAGCATTTTGTTATTATACAGTGATTCTGTTGTTGAACACAGGAAAAAGCTAGAGCTCTGCTTATTACAATTTTTCAGAATTACAAACAACAGATTTTGGAACAAATATGGCTGAAAAGGGAAACTTCAGATATAAAGATCTGGTGCTCATGTAGCCTTGTCTGCTTTTGTGTGTAGTGAGATATATTACAGACAGGTTGAAATCTGTATTCATCTTCTCTCTGAAAAGATGTTTGTTTGTACTAAAAATCAGATATTACATTAACCTTTGCTAAGACAGATGACAAAATTAAATAGTATTTCAACATTAAAAACACATCAGTACCAATTTTAATGAGATTTTAGGGAACAAAAGCTGATGGGGAAGGATTACAGTTTAAATTGGCTAGGAATATAAAGGCATTCATTATCTGCAGTGTTACAGGCTTTTTATTTTCTGCCCTTGCTTTTTCCTTCTTCCTTCTTCTCAGAAATGTTTTTGTGGAAGAATGTACAAGAGTATATTATTCTGATTTATTTTAAGACTGATTTGAGGAATATATATATAAACCTTGGGCTATGGTCACACCTAAGTTTTAAGCCCAGGCATTTGGGGCACGTGTGGGTAACTGGCCAATCAGAGCCGGCAGCGCACGCAGACACACAACGCTGCTGGCCAGGCCCACCACTTCGAACCCAGCGGCAGTGAGATAAGTCATGTGCATGGACACACATTCCTGCTAGGCCCCAGCCTGGGGTGGGCTTAGGGTTAGGGTACATGGGGACAGATTCCCCTTTCGCACCTAGGCAGGAAGGAACGCATCCCCACACCTACATTCCTTACCTACCTATATGCGAAAGGGGAATCCGTCTCTATGTGTCCTAGCCTTCATGCACGACAGCTGTTCAGCTGTAGTGTGAAAAGGCCTATTTTTATCGATGCTTCCTTGTTCTCCTTTAATTTAATATTTTAGTGGTAGAGCACAAAGTAAAATCTCCAGATTCCAGCACAATTTCAAAGAATCTCCTCTCAAAATCTTTCCATTTGTTTTCTTATACTGTTTCTTATACTGTCTCTTGTCCAGTGTCTGTTTACTCTTTCTCTAGTACATGAGGCATCTTTCCTGGACTTAATCCCTTCAATCACTCCTCTTTACCTCAGTCAGATTCTCTGAGTGAAGAAAAAAAGCCCATGTCATTTTAAATTGTAGGGCTATTCTTTCATTTTCAGCAATATTTAGATTATGGAAACATTTCCCAAGGCTTTCTTTTTAATATTGCATGCTAATGGTCCAGCCACTTAGTTTTCCATCACTCCAATCATAAGCCAAATTCTTCCTTCTACCTAAGATTCTACCTTTTACCTGTGGGACTGAAGCTTAAGGTTTTACAACCAAAACTCCTTTCATGATACCTGTACACGAGAATATCTTAAATTATATATATTATATATGGTCAATTATATATTTCACCGCATCTCTTATTATATCTCCTTACACTTTGTTTTTATATAAATTCTCTATCATAGTGTGACCTTCAGAATTGAGGACCAAATGCTCTCCATCCAGCCTCAGAATTTCCTAGGGCGAGTTCCCATTCAAGGAATAAAGTGCTATATACAAGGCTATTTACATCAGGATTTACATCAATATGTAAAGCATGTTAAAAGGAAGCAAAGGAGCATCTGGCAATCGGATTCAACCCTGATTTTGTGTCCCTACTCTTAAACACTTAAAACGCTTCCCAAAACAGATTGTGGAAAAACAGACTCTGGAATCTGTCAGCCTTTTTGCACTTGGTGAAAAGGGGAAGACATGGGTAACTCAGCCCTTCCCCACCCTCTCTCCCCATTGCCCAGGGCGCATGGCAGCAGTGGCAACTCAAGCCCCATTCGCCTGCTCCACCTCCACAGCCACCATCCCCAGCAGGGGTTCCCTCTGAAAAAAGCACCCTGGCTGGCTGGCTCACTCTGCTGCCGCCACCGCTTGCACTTAAACATACACAGATCCCCCAGTTCCTGCAGCAGCTTCACCCCTTTCCCTTTTTAAAGATCAAGGAAGGAGGGAAACAGCCAGAATTGTGCAGGATTGCCTCTTTCAATCTTTAGGCTTGCATGGGTGGGAGAGGAAAGATTGTTATCAGGTGTGAAGTGGCTGAATTGTTACAGTGAAACAGTCTGTTGTATAGGGGAATACTCTAGCGTTCCCACAGCACTAAGGAAGAAACGTTTTAAAGGGAAAGTGGAAAAAAACACTGGAAAATTCCGGTGTTCATTTATTCCATTTTTAAGCCAAATAATCCTCAAAATACCCCTGATACTGATTGGGAATGGGGACAAAGAGGATCCAAACCATTTTGAAACCATTTTAATTAATTGGGGTGGGAACGTCGAGGATCCAAACCATTTTGAAACTGTTTTAAAGTGTTAATGGGAATTTGCCGCAACCGTCTTCACCAGTCCTGCTGCTTGCTCTCCTTAGGTGTCTTGGTAGGTGCAGAATATAATAATCAACTTCCACAGCTGTGCTGTAGGCTCACACTGTGGAATTCAGTTCTCACCCAGAACAAGTCTTCTGGACCAGGAACATGGCTGGTGGCACAGAGCAGGTCAGGGACATGAGCCTGTGGCCATGGAAGTGGCTCATTTTTCAGAGCCTTGCAAAATGTTGCTGGGCTCTTGAATGGACCTTGGTTTGTCCTGCTGCTTGCCATGGCAGTGGAATGAACTGGGACCCAGCCAGGTTCATGTGGGAGATCACTTTAAAGTGGTTTTCTGCTAGAGCACTTGTGATTGCAGTTTCTGCATCCAGGACTCATGCAGACAGTGAGTTCCTCTGGAATCTGTCAGCCGTTTTGCACTTGGTGAAAAGGGGAAGACATGGGGAACTCCTACACAGTCCATCCACATTGTTCCCCTGTGTGTGCAGATCTATCCTACCTGCATCCTGGTGTGGCTGTATTTGCACTTCTTTCTGATGGAGGAGGTTTGAACAGAGCCAGGTGCAGTTCATGCTGCATCACCCCATCACTTGCTACCTCCCAAATTGAAACAGGCCATTGCTGAGACAAGACATATTATGGACCTTTCTTCACTTATGTGCCAATGATCCAAACCTGTGAGCCTGCACCAGCTAGGCCCTTGGGTGTGAATCAAGGCAAGGTAGTCTGGAACAATGCTGTCTGCATGGTGATACTGTTCCTGACCAGTTCTTATGCCATCCACAAGCTTCAGGATTGGCCTCTGAAGGCTCTGACAGCTAGGAGTGAAAACTGTGTTTGATTCAAGACAGTTTTACCTTACAAAGTGCCTAATATCTTTAGTAAAGGACAGAATCCAGACCCCCCCCCAAAAAAACCCCATGATTTTGTTATCACAAGGCAGCAAGACCCAGTTTGGTCATGTGATTAGAATGTCAGATTCTTGCCTGATAGTCTCCCAGTTCAATTCTGTACTCCTACATGAAACCATCTGGGTGGCCTTGGGCTAGTCACAGCTCTCTTTCTGAGCTCTCAAAGCCCCACCTACCTCAAAGGGACTTCAAAGAGCAAACCAAGTGCCCCCCCTCTTTCTGTGCTCTTGTCTGATATCTGATTTCATATGTACCTCCCCAGACATGAAGGTAAGTGGGATCCATGAGTGAAACCTTATTGTCACTGTTGTGTACTGGATTTCCTCTGATACCCTTGCAAGATTTTTTTTTGTGTGTGTGTGTGTGGCAAATGGCAATGCATTGGGAAGGTCACAGAAAAGTCTGGCAATGACAGTGAAATTTTATTAATAAAAGATCTTGTACTGCAGTTATTTTTTTTCTGCAATTAATTGGCTGCATACAAATCACTATTGTCATTTAATTGTAAGTCTTCCTTTGTTTTAAAAAACTGAACATTGATAAAATTAACTGAAAAGCGCTGGCATTGAAATGCAGCTTGAAACACTATTTAAAGAGATGAAGCTAGAATGCTGTTTCAAGATTTTACATTAGATATTCATCAAAGCAGAGATTGATGCTAATTTAATACTTCTGTCAAAAAAGATGTAGGTAGATTACTGATGTTTGGAACAGCTAGAAGAAGCAAAGATCCAACAGCTATTGATTGCTCTTCGTTTAAATGCTGTCACGTAAGAAACATTCTGCTTTGAAGGAACATGCAAAAATGCGTACCATCAGAACTTGTGTACATTTCCTCATCACAGCTATGTACACATGCTTGAACTCTATTAAACCTTTTGACTTTTGAGAGTTTGCACAATACTGTCTGCTAATGAGACCACAGGTATCTCTGGAGAGTAACCTGTTAGTAAGGATTCCATGTGAAAAAAGCAGTCTTATATAAACAAAGCAGGTATAGTCAAGCTTCATTTATTGACATTGTGAAAGGTATGTAATTATAACTGAATGTGGCATTCAGATTATTGATCGTCATTTCTTGTCACCACTGTGGAGGGCTAAAGATGGTAGTTGCTGTGTTTCCACACACACACATATAACCATCTCCGAGAGACATGGCAATAACAAGGAATGATTTAGAAGGGGATTATTCAGCTGTGTGCAAAAAGTCTGGTGCAGGAAACTTTCATGTTTTCTTATACCATCACTCATCCTACGCTTAACTAAATGTCTAAAAAAAAAGGAAAATGTTTGGTTGGGAATTCAATGAGAATGATATGATTAGAACAAAATCATGTGGAGTGCCCTCAAAAATGGCTATATGAGCAACACCAAAAGGTGACCCAGCTTAGGTTTGGACATGACTTAAAAAGAGGCTGTATGTATTTATTAGGACTATTTGTATGCTGACTTGCACAGTATTTCAGGTCATATAAGTGATACTTTAAAAAAAGAAAAAAGAAAAGAAAATCCACAGAACAGAACAATATAAAAAAGAGCTTCAATCTCCAAAAGCTAAGTTAGCTCAATGTACAGTATATAAACCAGATACCAGAATCTGCTCAGTAATGGTACCTGGTCTATCTTTGCCCAGAAACTATTCCAAACTACAATGGGAAATGCCCTCCCTGACCGCAATGTCTGACCCATAACCCTCATCAACAGAAAGTCTTCTCAAAGGTTCTCAACAAATGGACAGGTCTATAGGGGAGATATTCCTTCAGATATTTAGGTTCTGTGCAGTTCAGGGCTTTAAAATGTCAGTGTCAGAACTTTGTGTTGGACTCTGAAATGAAGCAGCAATAGGGGAAATTCTTTAAGAACTGGTGTAATGTAGGACACTTCGGAGTCACTTCAAAGTTCACTCTAAAGATCAGCACAGACTTCAAAGATGCTCTGGACCTATTTTGCACAGACTTAGAAATTACTTTGAGATTACTTCAAAGCTGAGGTTTTGGGGCTCCCCCCCGCATGGGTGCCTCCTACCCCTCCTCTAGACCCCATTGCCACACAAGAGTGGAAACAGGCTCCCTTTAATCTGGATTTTCTGCCTGAAGACCCCATTGTAGACACCATTAATGGGGTCTACAGAAAATCTGGATTAAAGGCCAGAAAGTACCCATTTGATCCGGATTTCCCCAGCAGCAGTCGAAACAATCGGGTCCCAAATGGGTGCCGTGGTGGAAATGGGATCATCCGGCTCACACCCAAATGGGTCCTTAATGGGTGCAAAAATGGGTACTTTCTGACAGTAGAAAAATACCCATGCTTTACCGCTAACATGGGTCCTTTCCGGGTTTCAAGATGACTAGAGCTCTTGGAGGCTGGCTCCAAAGTGCACACAAGTTTTGGGACCAGAGCAGGGGCTAGGCCATAACAGTGAACAGATTTGTTTAAAGCAACATGGACGTCTCCATCTAGTGGAGTGCTCCAGAGAAAGTGGACAAGAAGGAGCAGTCCAAGATAAGCATGGAAACAGCCACAGTTTCCACATATTTTTTTCTGCATATTTTTTCATGATTCACATTCACATTAAAGTATTTTTTAAAGCCTCTATCACTGCCAGATTTCTAGCAAGAAAAGAGACTCATATGAAAGAGGCTTTCCATAACCATTTTCAGCAAGTAAAAACTGGTTCACACCTCTACTCTTAAAAATAAATAAATAAATAGCCAGTTGGCACTCCCCACATGCAGTATCAGTCTTTCATTTTTATAGTTTTTCTTTCTTTTCTTTTCTTTTGAGAGCATGTTATAGATTAAGAAAATATGTATTTTTGTTGAGCAAATGTGAATTTTGAAACCAGCCTCATTTCTCTTATGTCTTATTCCCACATCCCATGAAATAAACTACTTAGTACAACACACTGCCTTTCTTTGCTCAGGGATTTTAAACTTGATGTTTTGCTGATGGATGCAGACGTTGTCTATGCTGTATTACACATTTTTTTAAAAAAGATTTCCAGTCTGTTTGCTTTGTTTTTATCAATTTAAATTGGATAATATTTCTGCTGTTATTGAAGACTTGCATATAAATCTTGTTTAATACAACAAATCCAATAAATAAATAATATATGACAGTTGAAAGAGATCTGTCATCATTAAACAAACATTCACAGAATATTGATACAAGCACATGGCATGCAGTGTAGCTTATTCCCTTTCCAGTTTATCTTTGCACAAAAAAACTCTAACAGACGCTAGTTAAATGCCAAATACTTTTTCAAAAATTGTTATATTTATCGTTACAGCATTATGAGGGCTAACGTATTAATACAGTATGTCCTAACCAACCTTATCTGTAAGGTACATGATTGCTCATACTTTTCCTAGGGCTTTATGGTGGCTGTTTTCCCACTTTTCCTCCCGTGTGCTCAGTCCCATACCCTGTTTGATTGTTTAGGAAAGAGCTTGACAGCAAGTGATCCAGCAGTGGTGAAGATGGAGGCACATGTCAGAGAAAGCAGTTGCCTGAAAGCTCCAGAAAATACATTCCTCCCCCCGCAAAAATTATTTTCTTATGTATGAATATATTGAAATTGGACATATCTAGAGTTCCTTATGCTATCTAAATATCTGCTCAGAGTCACTCGTTTTTGTCACACCAGGAAATGCATAGAGTTGTGCAGCCTGTGTAAATAACTAGGCCCTGTGTGCACAATTGCTTAGTTTTTTCATGAAGTGCTTTTGGAATTATTATTCCCTGACCAGTTCTCAGTTGTCTTTAGTATTTATGCTGAAGGACATATAATTTTTACTATTGCATATTTTTTTTCTAACCATTGCTAACACCACGAAATAAGTTTTGAGATACAGTTCAAATAGCCTATTAGGGCCTTTTCATATTTACTGTATGTGTCAGGGATAGCCTAGCATGCTCAGGGAGCGTGTGTGACCATCCCAAGCTGTGGAGTAAAAACTGCTCATTGCTTGACCAGGGGTGTCTAGTATGCTCCTGGTCACTCTTGCATGAAGCATTCACACCTCTTTCCCTAGCAGGCCTGATTTTTAAAGCATTTTGAACATTTAAGAAACAAACATATGTGATTCATTCATTTTTGTAGTCATGCTTGAACCCAGGAAATTGCATGTGTTGTTGTTATTGTCCCTCTCTTTGTGTGAGTGGAGACACAGATTGGACCAATTCACACTTTGGCCTGTAGCCAACAATTAGGCAACATCTGCAGCTAGAGGAGGTTGTTAGAGCCTCCAGGCACCCCCTGCCTTCCCAGAAGTTACCTAATTGTTTATTAGGTGTGGAGCAACCTTTCACCCCAACCTTCTCCCAAAGCTTACTTGATGCATCCAGCCATGGAGCGTTCACTCTTCTGCTGGACGAGGTCAAGAGAGCTGCCGCACAGGCATGCTGGCAGCTCTGCTGCCTTCCTGACACAACTGCAACTGTGCAGGGTGTCAGCATTGTCATAGCAACAGTCATGGTGCACATGCAGTCACAGAGAGTGTCACACTCAAGATGATGGCACCCTGAAGAGAACCGGCCCCAGGATCAGTCACAGGTGAGTGAACGATCATGCAGGGCTTAGGCTGTAAGTGACTAGTGCTCACAGCTATGAGCACTGATCAATGTTAGGTGACTGTGCTCCATTCCCATCAAGCAGACAGGATGTGTGAAATCACCCACTGTATGATACAATCTTTAGTAGGCAGGCCACACATATAGGGAGTAAAGTTTTTTTTTTAGTTTTCCATGTAGCTGTAATGTGATTTATTGTATGTTATCATTTAGTTGCTTAGTTCCTGCCTTATCCCACCCCACTGCTTTCTGCTGCCTTTTTTTTTTTTTTTTTTTTTTTTTTGCAGATAAACAAACTGGAGGCTTGCTGCAGGCAGAAAGGATGCTTGAATGGTAATTCAGCAGAAGGAAAATGATCATTGAATGAAAGAAGGCTGTATTACTAGGAGCTGTAAGGTATGTGTTGCTCAATGCTATCTTGAACTAATCGGCAATGAAAAGTAATACTGAGAGGGTGACCTTGCCACAGAGATGGATGAGGATGATAAGAAATCTACATGTGTGAATATGAGATTCTGAGTATCAGAAAAAATGAGCAACAAAAAGAAAAAAGACAAAGTATGTTGGGTCACTTTTTTGAGGAAACATTTTCTGCTTTAAAATAAAGATTTGATTGGTAGGCTGTATCCAAATGGCACATCTACTAGTGTGAGGGAAAAACTACCCAACAGCCAGTTTTGTGATTAGTATTCTCAACATTTCTATTATAAACATACCCAAAGGCAGAGAGGACCACTAGGAGTGATTGAAGTGTTTCTGTTCTTATTGTTTCCTGATGCTAATAGACTTTTCTCATATTCAGCTGTTATTAGCCCAGTAAGGGCAAAAGTAGAGCATTCTAGACCCATAAGTCTCCTTGTTAGAAAGCAAAACTGGGGAAAGGGAATCCTAAATTGAGATATTCAGGCAACATATGGACAGCCTGCCAAAGGACTTTTTGAAGAGTGGGATGGTCTTTTCACACTGAAGTGATCAAGATGGCCCAGCACGCTCTGGGATGGTGCATCCACAAACCATGATGCTGCCTCCATCCTGGAGTGGGCCACAGCATGAGCAACTGTCACAATTGTTGCTAGCTGTGGAGCAGTAAAAATTCTTCCTTAGCTTCACCAGGAGCACCTAGGGTACTCTTGTTAAATTTACAGATGCAGCGTTCACACTGCTTCCTGGTGAAAATGCTGCAAGGGGGTGGGGTATCATAGCTGTGGTTGCACAGTCATGTACCGTGTTGTGATTGCCATAGCAACGGGCTGGCATGCAACAGAAGCTGCCATGGATATTGCTGCAGCAATGCAGACCGTCTTCAATGGATGGTCCACACTGCAGCAGGCCCCAGGTAAGTTGGTGACAGTGTCAGTCTTGCAATGCAAATGCTGGCCACTGTCCCTGAACTCAGCTTCTATGAAATACAGTCCCATGGAAGTTAAATGAGAAAAAGTCTGTAGTATGAGGTTTTGCCTCAGCTGCTGGAGGAGAAACTTTTAATGGTCAATAGCTCTGGGCCTCATAAGATTGGGAGCCACAGAATGTGGGTTCCACAGCTTTGAAATTTATGCCCACATGTTATAGCACAAAACTGAAGATAGTTCCAGGACTCAGCCATTTCTGATGAAGCAGCAAATTGTACCAGGTAAAAAAGTGTAATGATTTAGATTTCTAACAACAACAATCTCAGCAAAGTGAACAAAATATACCACTTCAAGACCAATGAAACCAGAAAATGTACACATTCACCAAAACCATAAAATCTACAGACATAATCTTTGTGGTTTTGTTATAAATGTTTGGGTATTTTTTTCCTGCAAATTCTCAGCAAATACATCAGAGGTACTTTGTGGGTTTTGACTTCTATTTAAAGTGCTTAAAAATCCATTATAAAGAATATTATCATAGAACTGCCACATATCTCTTTGAAAGTAGGACATATTAATACGTTTACTTCATTGTTTCACTGAAGTCAGAAAGCCTATACTATTCAGTCATGTCCTTCAGCATGCTTTTTCTACTGTCCTTGGAAAATAACTGTTCTTATGGCAATCTGAAGTTGCTGAAAGTGATTTTTGGAGAGGATGGGTTTGCAAAGAGAGAATTTTCAATGTTATTGCAAAGTTATATTGTTTTGTGGGATTTCTCACTTGGAACACAGCTGATGCTGATGTGGTTTAGTTCAGTTTGAATCTTTTTGAACAATTTTTCCATTTAAAACAAGTTTAAAATGCCCCTTCAAAGGGCAAAAATACACCAAACATGAGTGAACTTATCAGCTATTAATATTCACAAATGGGATCCTGGTTTAATTTGAATCAAACCATCTATTTTCAAACAGAGGGTGGTTCAGTTCAAATTGAATATCTTTAAACTGTTTGGTTTTGATTCAAAGTTTGATACAAACTAAACTTTGTACATATCTTCTAGTTTTCTACTTCCATTACTTTAGAAGAATGAGTTGAATTTACAATAGTTTATCCAGATTTTCAACTAAATCTGAATGATTTTAGTGGGATTGATTTTTGTTGTTTACATAGGAATACCTACATCTAGATTGTTCCACTGATGAGGTGGAAGAGAGAGAAAGGTGAAGGAATTTCTTTATCTAAACTAAGGAATGGAAAGTCTCTTAGCATAAATTCATAGCCCACATATGCATTGGCAAGGAAGAAATTACTAACTGGACAAAGAAAGTCTAAGCACCGGCCATAATTCTGATATAGGATGAAGCAGGGAACTATCTTCATCCTTGCTGTCCAACCCCAACTATTTCAGAGGCTTTTGAGCAGCTGCACCAGACTGCTTCTGTTTTTGCTATACAGTTTTTGCTGATGTGATACAAAATCCTGTTATTTTAATCAAGTGTTCTGGAAGATGCCACACATTTTTTTTGCTGGAATGTTCTCTATATGACTTTATCAGAGATCACTATCTAATCACCCCTTTTTACAAAGTTCGAGTGACTAAACAACAAAGGCAAAATACACTGGCACCACTTAATTTATTACACTAGGTGTTGCTTTGTTTTTGTGAAAGCTGCCAGAGTTCATGCTTTGCTAATTAATTTTAACTAGATATCACATTATTATTCTGATTGTATTAATAGTTGAATTTGTAGATCTCTATATTTCTTTCATTTTTCCCATGACCATTTATGATATGGTCATTTGACTAACAATTAATAAACTTATGATTTTGCTTAAAACATGATTCAGCCCATTCAGTTGTTACCTACTTCTGTGGATGCAATCTGTTATTTCCTAGGACTGGCCTAAGTGAAAGGAAAACAACAGCAACATTGCTTTAACTTTAAATTTATAACTGTGACATTTCCCAGGTTTCTTAGTTGGCATGAGATGCTGAATTGTGAAAAACAAATCTTAGCAGACAAAGGATGGGGAATGACTTTAAAATTTAGCTTCTCTGGTTGAAACACTAGACGAAATTTGATAAATTACTGCAATTATTACACCATTTCTTCTATTGAATGTGGTACGGTGCCTGAACACAGAAGTTGTAAGACAATTTATTGTCCAAGACAACCCCAGAACACTTTTTTTTCTCCATGTCTGACTTTTTTGTTTATGCTCCTAAAACATAAGATCAGGAACACTGTGAGACAGAGGAAAAGTCTCTTTTCAGGTAGGCAGAAAAGGAAGACAATGTTTGATGAGACTGCATGGTGTGTTTGATGAGACTGCATGGTGAATCCTATGGATTGATTTTTAAATAAATGCAGGGTAATTCTATAGACCTGTGGCATGTTTGATATATATGTTGTTTTCAACAGATATTTACAATGTGTTGTTTTTGGACAAAGGCAGACTATAAACTATTGATGACAAAGTACTGAATACAAACTGCATTAACTGCAAAAGCACCACAACATTTTTGGCAGGTTTATTTAGATATCTCTCAAATTGTAGATAGGCCATGCTTTTCATAAATGTAAAGTAACATGTATAGATGAGACTTGGCAAAAAATAGTTTATCTGTACTACCAGCTTGTTGTGGTCTAACAGTGAGTGTCTGAGATCCTTTCTGCACTTACCCCTTTCCATGACAAATTCTGGAATAAAGGCCTGGTTGCGTGGACTATGACAGTCTACAGCTCCATCACACTTCATCCTCCTTAGACAAAGCTCCAGTTTGGAATAATATACCAAAATGGCACCTAGAGATGGCCACTTTCTTGTCACCCAGCAAAAACAGCCCTGGGTAGGGATGTGCATGGTTTTTTTTTCTTTTTTTGTATTTGATTCATGTTTAATTGAATGCAAGAAAATTCATATTCATTCAAATAGATTCCCTTCAAATCTAGTCAGATTAGAATTTCATAAGAATGTTCAGTCCCATATGAATGCATACAAATCCCATACAAAGCTTCATCCAAATATATCAAAACATTCAATTCAAATTTGAATGTCAATCTTCGAATGTGCCAACATTTGATTCAAATTTGAATGTCCAAATTTGTATGAATTCGTAAAATTTCAAATGTCACAAATATTCGTGCACATCCCTAGCCCTAAGCGATGCAGGTGACCTCTGGCATGCACCATTGGTTGCCACTCTGATCCAGGCCAGTACTGGCCTCTGGGGTGCACACCAACATGTGCCATAAGGAAAATGGCAATGTTATCAATAATGATGGATTGTTTGGATGTATTGATTTAAGTTTCACTACTTCCTAGATCTTTTCCTCCCCCAGATTCCAATTTTAAAGTTGCTCCATTCTTTTTTATATTTATTTTTTTAAGGAAAAGGGGAGCAGGACTTCTATGCTAAAGTTTCTTGCTATAACATATTTTCAAAAATATGTCATCAATGAACTGTAAGAAATTCTCAGACTGAGCAGAATTTTTAAAGGTCTTAGTTTCTGTCTAGGAGTCTCTGTCTAGGATTGATTTCAGCCTCCACAAATGGGAGTCAGCACTCATTTTCTTGCTGATTTGTTTGGGTCTGTGTGCTGTATATTCAAATAGACTGTGCACTGTATACTTGCTTTGTCCCAGTTCTTTAGAGTAGTATATTTCCATAAGATATATGCTGGGTCATTCTTCTTCTTTTTGTTCCTTTTGCAAGATGCAAGGCTGTGAAATATTTACTTTGGAAAATGATTCAAGGTGCTAACTTGGGTCTGCAACTCTTAAGGTGCTTTGGAATCTAAGAATTTGAAGGATTGCCTCTTCTGCCTGCCTCGCCATGCCTTGAGATCAATAGAAAAGAAACTCCAATTTGTATGGAGATTTTAAAGCATGGTGTCTTCCCTGTTGTGCCACCCAAGATTAGCAATGCCTTTCCCACAGAAACTTTCCCTAGCTTTACTGGGGTCAGGTGATTAAAAAAAAAAAGTTGCTACAGCCTTTCCCTTAGGCTCAACTGCTTTAAGAAATTGTTTTTATGGTTCTTAATCAGATTGATCACTCCCTTTGGATTGAAGAATGTGATCTAGAATAAATAAATATCTTACAGTGTCAAGAGCAAGCACAGTAAAACACACCTACACATCTGCCAGTTAAGGCAATGCTGAAATTCTTGCAAGCCAGGCATATAAACAAATTTCATGTGCACAGATGTGGAACAGACTCTTACATGGTTCAATAGACCAGAATAGACTGAAATGAAGGACTTTCAAAGCGTGTTTGAAGAAATATGAAACGGACCCACCATGTGAACTAAACATACTGTACTACCAATGGAATGCAAGGAAGAATTGTATATGGTGAGAGCAGAAATTAATATCTCTTATTTTGCATTGGTCAAGCTAAGTGCCAATTTGCAGTGGATAAAAATGCAGTTTGGTGCAAACAGTGATGTAACCCTGATTGCCACCTTGTCCTTCCCTGTAGAATCTTAGCACTAAGAATGACAGAAAGGGCTTGTCCCCATGCTGAAAATATTCCAACATTATTGTGAGGTCGCCTCAGGAGCATCTCTATACAAAGCCCTAATATGGACTACATGCAAGACAATATGTGTAAAAAAAAAAAAAAAACCACTTAGCAAGTATACTACATCTGAAATAAGGGACTAGCACGTATTGTCCTGGGGTCATGTGGATGCTCCTGGATTATTTGGGTTGGAGCTTGGCCGCCACAGTATTAGCAGGCAGGGTTTCGCCTCTGCTCCCTGTTCCTGCCATTTGTTGTTTTCCTTTAAAGGCTCAGCTCCATAGCTAGTAAAGCTATCGTATTTTAAAAAATAAAAAAAACTTGAATGCTGGTTTGGGGCAGTAGAAATCCTTCTTCTCAAGATTCTATTTAGAATTTTAGAACCAGAATTGCAGGGCAATAAAAACGTGTGGATGTGCGCACCTCCACTAACCTGTGACGGCCAAGGAAGGGAATGATCTGCTTTTATGCTTATAACTAACTTTTGGTTATGCTTTTAACTGTGGCAGCCAAGGACAGGAATGATCTTTGTGTTCATGGAGGTGTTTGCCTGTTATCGCTGCAGCTGTTGTTTGCCTGTTATCGCTGCAGTGGGTGGGACGGGTTATGGCGACGTCAACCCGGCTTCCTATCAGGGAAGAGGGTGGGTGGGGAGAAAAAGATTCAGGTTCACGGTGTGGCTTCCATGGGGACAGGCATGTGCGATTTGAATCTGTATTGCCCCAAACCACATGGGGTAGCTTTATTGCGAGTTACAATGCGGATTTTTATGACACATATCACAAGCGAAGCAACCGGCTTCCATAGGGACACAGCCTTTAAATCCCTTTTTGCACTTACCTCTCTGCGGTCTGAACCAGTGGGTCTCTGGACTAGCCAGGCCTGGTTTGCTGCACTGCTGAAAATGAGTCCTCTGGTAGTCCAGAAGATGGATGCATGCTTTCTTGATGCCTCTGTGTTTTAATAATAATAATAATAATAATATTTATTTGTATACCGCCCTATGGCAAACCAATCCGGGCGGTTAACAGTAAAATGTAAAATATAACAATTAAAAACACCTTATCCCTCCCCCCCTTAAGACAGTATTAAACAGTATAACATATTAAAACATAATATCAATGCATAAAACATATAAAAACTAAAAACCCTGATGTCCCTCTACTGATCCTCAACCATCACTAAGATGGGGCCACGGGAGGAATCAGGGAATCTGGGCCGGGATGGTTAATCTGGAAAGGCCTGCCGGAAGAGATCCGTCTTGACCGCCTTTTTAAAGCTGTCTAATGATGTTATCTGACGGATCTCATCCGGCAGGTCGTTCCAGAGTGTTTTGGATTAGATTACACTGTTCCACCTGTAGATCTTGATGTAATCCAAATCAGGGCCTCTCTGATTGAGACTATGCTCCATCCAGTCTGGGTGGAGCATAGCAGCAGTGCGTGGGCTTCATATATCCATACCAATATGTGTACCACTGAGGCCCAAAACCTGACTACTGTTGCTCCTATTCCAGATTGCAGGAAAGTGCAGAAAGGGACAAAATATTCTTTGTGTTTCTGTGCTCAGGAGTGTTTTCTGTCATTCTGTTTCCCTTTGTCTGTCCTTGCTGTGAAACATCATCTGAACCCTTTGGGCACAACAAAACCTGGCAGAGTTATGAATTTTCCCAAACACCAAAAAAGCACAAAGATGGAGAAGAATTGTTGCTGGTAAGGAAGAGCTCAGAAGGTTCTCACTACTTTCTTAGGAATATGGTCAAATTTTAATTGCGTCTTACTGTGCAGTCAACATGACACACAAGACTGGCTTCCAGCTATTGTTAAATGCATCCTTTTCTTAGCATCTGAGGCCAATGGCTGGAGAGGGCATGGAGTGAAGGGAAGGACAACCACAGTTCCTATTTCTTTGGTTCTGTTTTGTTATTTTCCTTTAGTAAATAATTCATTCTAATATGAATAGAAAGCCCTATCCTTTTTTCCATCATGGGGAACAAAGAGTACATCAATGAGGCAAATAATTGAGGGGAAGGGGATTTAAGTACATTCTGACAGAATCTCAACATCAATCCTGCTTTGGGAACTTGGAATAATTGCAGTTAGGAGAATGTGATGTCCTTGGTTCACTATCTAGTTCCCATGATTTCTACGGGAATTAAATGTGTGGTAATTGTGATTGCTTTGTAGCCTTTCAGTTACTCTGAAAGAGGATTGTCTTCTCATTAACAATTCTTTAAGCTCCCAAGAAAGATTCTTAGAAAAAAATTCTCTCATCTATTTTTAAGAGTTTTCTTTTAGAAAGACTTAAATTTACAAATGCCCCATAAGTATAAGCTTTTCTATTAGACTTGGTAATGAGCAAATAACTTTTGTTCTGCAAAATATCAGAAATATGTATGTTCAAACAGGTACTGGGAAAAAAATGCTGTATGCAGTAAGGCCATTTCTGTGCTTGCCTCCCCCCCCACCCCCTCTATCCTGGGTCAAGGTGGGATAGGACAGGGCTATTACTGCTAAAACAGCCCTTCTGGTACAGTCTTGGCTGCTGGCTTCAAAAACTGTATGTACTGTATGTGTGGACACCATGGTCAAGATAAGAAAGTATGCATGGCACTGCTTGAAAAGCCAATAGGTAAATGAATGCTCATTAGGGATGTGCATGAATATTCAAAACTTTCAAAATTCAATCGAATTTGTTCGAATTTGGACATTCAAATTCGAATTGATTGTCTACAAATTTGAATTTAAACATTCAAATGAATCTTTAATTTTCAAGTCTATCCATTCAAATTATTCGGACATTCATATGTGTATGGATACATACGCAATGTGTACTTCCCCGTACACATCTTTCTCACATCCGTATTCACTAGTATGGATCTGTACGGGATGAAAACGGGATGAATACAGGATAAATACGGGATGTGTATGGATGTATACAGATGCATGTGGGATTCGGATGTGCAAATTTGAATCAAAAATTTGAACGGATATATTCGAATTTACTCAATTTGAATTGAATGTGTGTAAATTTGAATTTTAAAGATTCAAATTGAATCAAATTTTTGGATATTCAATTTGAATCGAATCCAATCCCAAAAATTTCATTCAACCCCCCCCCCCCGCTCATGGATTGAAAGAGTATATGAGTGTGTTGAATACGAGACAAAATAACGTAGAAAATTAACAATATATGTATCTGTGATATGCCCTTAGCCAGTATAACTCTTCAGCCAGTTTCTTAGATTATTGTCCTTCCACTGTGAAAGGAAATAAAATGCTTTGCTTCTCTACCTCCCA
Source organism: Aspidoscelis tigris stejnegeri (assembly GCA_023333525.1). Lineage (NCBI taxonomy): Eukaryota > Metazoa > Chordata > Lepidosauria > Squamata > Teiidae > Aspidoscelis > Aspidoscelis tigris. Next base: position 47,582,442 of record JALMGA010000004.1, read on the forward strand.
AGCCATTTTTTTATTGCCAAGTACTTGCTGGTGTGCAGTGCTGAAACATAGGCTTCTGACTGAGGATGCAGCATACAGATTTATAGGATGTGTAAAAGGGAGCAGGTTTCTGCTGGATTCCAGCCACATAGTGAACATTACTTTTTATTATTGTTATAAAAAGAATCTTATAAAACGTCCGTCACATGAAGGCCTAAGCCATTTTGAAGGAAGCAACATTGACTGAAGGACTGAATGTAACATTCCTAAACCTTTCTTAAGAGCAGATTTCAAGGGTGCTGTTCAGCCTGGGTTTTATTTAACCGCTGCATCTTTCTCTGTATTGCATTGCTTTATTTTCCCCTTTCAGCTTGACCTAGTTGACATCTGCAACTGATACTTTATCAAAGACTGGGCCCCAAGAGACCTACAAAATGGTGCCAGAATGTCTGAGCCAATTGCACATCTTTCTTTGTGGCAACACAGATGGAAGACCTGGCACGCCTTCATACAAAACAAAGAGATTGAAACGTTATACTGAAAACATGCCAAGGATTAAATTTCATGCTGGACGGCATGGTAAATGCTTTCATAGATTAGTGGCTATGTTCTCTGACATCTGATAAGCAACCCATGGTACAAGGCACCCAGTTTTGAAAAATGTTAGCTTCTCTACTTTCCTACAATTTCTCCACAATTTGTAGTCTGAAACAAAAAATACTCCTTCAGTGATCTTAATGTGAAAATTCTTCCAAGTGTAAACATCTGTTTCAGAGGGGTGGTATTCATCAAAATTCCCAAAGTATCATATTCCCTTATTTACTTGCTATAGGATAAATAGTAAACATTGTAGCAGCTGCCATTTAAATTCTGAAAATGTGTTCCTGTGGTGCAAGGTTGCCTTCCACATAAAAGTGAATTGGCTCTTAAAGTAGATGATACTGGACTAGATTGTTCAATGGTCCTGGTTGACAAAAGACCATCTTATATTATCATGATCATGTGCTATAAAGTGTTATTTGTAGGTAAAATAGGGGTGTACATGAATATTCATAACATTCAAAATTCATCCAAATTCATATGAATTTGGATCTTTGACTTTCAATGGAATGTTTTGATATATTCATACGAAGCTTGAAGTTTCGTATGGGATTTGTATGGGATATGTATGGAATTTGTACACATTTGTATGGGATTCATATAGGATTGAACATTTGTATTGAATTTGAATCCTACTGCATTTGAAGAGGATCTATATGAGTGAATACACATTTTCTTGCATTCAATTTGATATGAATTGAATTTAAAAAAACCACATTCATCCACATCCCTAAGGTAAAGCATTGAACATTGCCATATAAATGAGTTGTAAATCAGGAGATATCCATCAAAGGATGGTTGTTATTGCTTAAGAATTTTACAATATAGTTAAAATCCTAGGAATGGAGAAAAAAGAAAAAGGAGCTTGCAGTCTGGGGCTTATTTACGATGTGTGCATCACTTTTAAGCAATGGGGGACATCAGCTGGTTGTATTGTACATCTACAAATATCACATCAATGAAATGAATTTTCTTTATCCTGTACATAGAAATGTTACTAAAATTGACTTTTGCCCAACGTAACAGATGGTCCAAAAATATTTTTTTTAAAATAAGCAAAAATAAAGATTCAGGGAAAATTATTGTTCTTTATAAGGTACATTCTCCCTGCCCCCCCAATGAGATCAAATCAACCAAATGTTTTTTGTTTTTGCGGCAGAAAGCTCAATATCAGTTTACTCTTCTTTACAAACCAAAGCACCTTACACTATTTGAAAGATGCCTATGAGAGGTAATTGTACCTTGAAAGATGGCAAGCATTTCTCCATACAGTTGCCAGGGAATGAAAAGGACCACATGGCATTTGACAACTAGAACAGCAGCAAAAGAATTGCATGGGGGTGATCAAAAGAGCCTTAGAGCCATGAAGCTATAGGTTTCTTCCTTAAACATATAATTCAGTGAACTCTTAAGAAAGCCAATCACAGTAATCACCTAGTCTAATATGATGAAATTTTGAAAGTACGTAGAAGTGTTGCAAACAAATTACAACACATCAGCAAATATTTATGGTTCATCACTGGTGCTTCACCTAGTATGCTTTCTAGGAGAACTAAATAAATAATTTTATAATTTCACTGAAAAAGGTTCACAGGTGACTTAAACTTCATCCAGACAGAACTTAAATTAATCCACATTATTTGGATAATATGAGGTAAAGCACATGCAGAAACCTATTATCCATGCTTTGTTCTGTATTACCCAAATAATGTGGATTAAGCAAAGCCCTTTCTACACTTGGCCTTATTTTGTAATATATCTTGGGATAGAGGTCTATTGTCCATATGCTAATACAGACTATGGTAGGCCTCAGATATATTCCAGAATAAGGTCAAGTGTGGAAAGTCCCGATGTGCTATCTGGATGAAGATTTAGGTTGTGACTTCATTTCCAGTTGGTGGCAGTTCCATTCTGGAAAGATGGGGGAGACACCCCATTCTGCCCTGGGAAAGGGTCTCTCCACATCTCCATTTTCACTAGTGCCTCTGTGCAGGGTGCACGACCATGCCCAAACAAGATGCCTCAGACAGCAAGCACAATGGTGAAGGAGATGATGTGATCACTGTGAGCTGCTCATTGCTGCCATGTGTGAGATGTGGAGGTGAGGATGACGGTTAGGTAAGTGGACACATGGCCTTAAATGTGATTTCTCTACACCTCTAAGATATGTATAGATGATGGAATGTACAATTAGGTTCCCCAACATGTTACATTATATACCTTTAAGTATCTCAAGCAATACTAGAAGAAAACATGTGTGATTAAGCAGCAGTTTTATGCTCCTGCAATTTATTTGTGTGGCTGCCATTCACATTCTGTCATGAAGACTCAGAAAGGCATAGGAGGGGAGAGAGCAGGATATTAGACTCTTTGAGTGCCTCTTCAAGGCTCTCTCTCACCTTGCACCAGTTTGGGCATCCATGGTTTGCATCTTGCTGCCATAGCAATGGAGCAATAACGATAATTCATTCCAACTCTCCCTCCAAATTCATACTGAATGCTTATTGCTGTAAGGGAAATGTTGTGTAGCTTGATGAAATGAAATGAATAGTGATTAATAACTTATTTTTAACTGACTTCCTTAAAGTAACCAAATACTTAAAAAAAACACACCTGCAATCCTAAATAGATTTGTTAGGAAATAAAGGCCACCAAATAAAGTGAAAAATAAGATTACTCTGAGGTGTATGTGTGTATCAGACTGCTATTAGGAAATCTTTAATACACCCTAAGTCTTAGGTTGCAATCTGATACAAACACTGATGTGGGGATAATTCCTATCAAAGGCAAGATCTACTCAGAAGCCTTCTGGCAGTGTCCATACTAACATCATAGTTGGAAAACTTCCTTTCCTGTGCTGCAGTTTCACCACTCTAGGTGAACCTAGGAATTGGCTTCATGGGTCATCTCTTTGGTTCCAAAACATGGCAGCGCGAGGGTGAAATGGCTGCAGGGAGAGTGATTACTAGGTGGGACAGTGGCAAATTGTGTGTAGATTAGGGATGTGCATGAAAATTCATGCTACTTGTTATTCATACAAATTCGGACATTTGTATTCTAATCAAATGTTGGTACATTTGGAGATTGGCATTTGTGTTCAAATCAAATGCTTTGGTACATTCATATGAAGCTTTGTGACATTTGTGTAATTCCCCATCAGGTGGCACTATTCTTTTTAAGAAGGTTCATAAAATTCTAATGTCATCTCTGTACCCATACAAATCTCATTTAGCTTCATGAGATTCATATGTGTACAATTTGACTGCGCAAATCTCATTTGGCTTTATAAGATTTGTATGTGTACCGATTCTAAGGGACAGCATTGTTGCTGCGTGCCAGGACAACCATGCAGGTAGCGCTTCCATAAGGAGAACAGCTACCTTTGAAGAGGACCATTGAACAGGAGTAGGTGCTGCCACCTTTCTGGGAGCTCTGGAGCATTTTAATAGCACAAACACGTGCTTCCAGAGTGGCTACAAATTATGACATGCATTTGTCACACATTCATACGCATGAGTACGGCATTTATATGAATGCATTTATATGCCCTACAAAAGCATTTGTATGCCATGTGGATGCATTCATATACCATATGAATGCATTTGTAAGACACCCGAGTATGAGCCATACATATGCCATATGGATACATAAATATCTGCAATAATTATCCAAACGTGAAAATACCTATCCGACACTTTGCGTATCATGCATTCATACTCTTGCTAATTTGACATTCATATCCAGCACAAATACTTGATGAACATTCGAAGCTGATTTAACCCAGATATGGATTTTCTGCATTTGAATACACCATCATCTGGCCCAGTATAAAAGTAAAAAAACATTTGTGCACATCCCTAGTTTAGATTCATGTGGAGTGCTTCTCTGCCACAGCCCCAGTCATGCCACAAGGGAGCGGTGTATTAACTGTGCTACTAAGGAGGAGGCCCAACAAAAATGAAGTTCTGCAGCTGGGTTACAGCACAGTAAGGGTGCCACATGGACCCTGCCAAATTCACTGGGTCTACATCTGAGTAGACTGTTTCACTGCATCAAGAAAAGCAAAAAAAATTAACCCAGAAATTAAAATTAGAAATCTCTCACACATACACCCCCACACTTTTCTCAATTGCTATTGCAAGGAGCCACATCTGAGGCTGCCTGGAGAACTCATAAAAAGAGTCTCAGGAGTGATTTAGAATGTGGTAAAAGAAAAGAACAGGAAAAAAAGAATCAGCCTGCAAATAAAATGTTGCTCACTTACAACTATTAAGGTTACAAAGTCTGAGTTCAAGGTCTGTTTCCAGATGATTTCCTTTGCCTCAAAGTTAAAGGCAGAAAAACTCATTAAATCAGCCAGGCCATCTGCCTCCCAAAGCAGATATTCCCTGATGTAAAATTATGCTTTGTCCGGTGCATGTTTAATTGCCCTGAGTGATGGCATTTCCCCTGCTCCTCTGGAAGTCCCTCACATAAACGTTTAATAGAACACAAGGTCACCATGTTTGATTATGTTCCCTTCATTTCCATTGTCTTTATCCAGATAGTTCTATAACTTAAAAAAGTTCCTCAGTGTGACCTCAATTGTTTTCTTCTTTGACTGAAACATCAGTGTCATCACATCATCCAGAGACACTCATTATACTTACAGTGGGCTACCATAAAATATCTAAAAGAAAGAGTGTTCTCCTACGAAAACAAAACTCTGTAGACGTATAAGATTACATTAATGACGGAAGTGATTTTACCATACACTTCTTTGTACACTCAACCTCAACAGTTAATCACTGTGACCTTCTCCTAGGAAGATGCTGAGGATCAAACGTGTGCCCCCCTACTTCCTAGGCATTTCATTTTATCACTGAGCCACAGCATTCTGTGCAGCCCAAAATTAATTTGTAAATAGTGTGTGCATGCACATATCCATGCACATGACCTTATTTGTACAGTTCTTAAATGAGGATCCTGTACACTTCCATTCTTGTCTGGTGCCATGTATGACGTGACCATCTGACAATCTGTGTGATTTTCTTTCTGAGATAACTAAACAGTTATAGGACAATTCTAGACTGCCTTGTATACTGCACCAGCAAAGCAAACTATACACACAGATGTAGTCTAAGGGAGGCCCTTAAATTTGAATGATTATATAGGAAACAGTTTATAGAATATATTTCCTCTTTGCCAGTTTACTACAGAGATACCAATGTGGCACCCAAGGACTTTGTGGAGCTCCTGACTGTTTCCCTGGCACAATCAGAGATCTCAAGAGACCTTGGGATGGAGTGTTTTTCAAATATATGTTTTCTGTGTTCGAGGGGCTTCAAAATTGCTCCAGGGGTGCCCAAAACTATGTATCTGAAGGTACCCTTAAGAGTGGCATGAGCCTGTTCAGGAACAGGCCATCAAAGTGTGAACATCCTTGTTCAGGGACAGGTGAACCACTCCAGCTGAGAACCATTTTAATCAGAAGGTTTTAGCCAGAGCAGCCCAGCACAGGTAAGTGCAGAAAAGCCATTTGTTAAAGGTCTGGAAAGAACACCGTATAATAATTGCTAATGTATGTGCTGAAAATAAGGGCTGGAGTCATTTTATATACTATGTATTACAAAAAACCTTTGTCATTTGCAGATCATGAGGTCATATTTTGGGGAGATTTTATTTATATATAGACATCAAATTGTAAAGAGATAAGAAATAAATCAGGATAACAACCCAAAATATATTGGAGGTTTAATAGCGAAGGGATGGGTTATTATATACATATAGATTTAGTAACAGGTAAGGGATTTTTTTTTATTATTCTAGTCATCATGACCTCAAAAATGAGGATAGACTACATACTTGCATCACCTTCCCTAGCCACAGAATATAGGCACAAAAATTTGGCTTTTGGATCATTCCCCGCTCATAACTGAAAAGGTTTGCGCTGTGCAATTATAAGCTCTCCTAAATGTAGTAAAGCCCTGAGCCCAGACAGATTCATGGGTTTATTTTATACGACATTAAAAAGACTTTGCTCCCAGACAAGATCAAGGCTTATAATGCTGTAATAGAAACAGGGGTATACTACCTATTTATAAAATGGGCAAAGATCCAGACCAAATGGAAGTGTATAGCCTAATCACATTGCTAAATATGGATTATAAAATATTTGCAGCTGTTATTGCAAACCAGTTAGTAGAAATACCTAGAGATTTTATTCTGCAAAACTCAATATGGTTTTATCCCAAAAGTGTACAAACTCAGTGAGGTTAGCCCTGCCTGAGCAATGCAGTATTTAAGCTAAATAAGACATGGTCCTTCAGATTCAATCCTTTGACTTCCTGTAGTGACTCCATCCTTCCAACACCGTTCCCACGTTCAAGCCCAACATGTTTTCAGCCTGTACTTTGTATGTTTTGAAGGCTGCTGTGTGACTACATGTGACTCTTTTTCTGTCTATTTTTGATGTAGGAAGCACATGGGGAAGCATCCACTAAGCTGCCTCATCAAGCACTTCCTGATAGCTGTTTTTGTCATGTTTGGGCACTTGCTACAGGAAAGAGACAAGGCATGATTTTGCACTCTTGGCCATGGGTATTTTGGGTAGCTATCCCAGTCCTCATTGGTGCATCATGCTTCTGAGAGTTGAGATGTCATACTAAAACTGTGTCCATGGCTACTCTGAACTGTAAGTGGAGACATGGGCCCTTTCTGCACTTGGCCTTATTCTGGAATATATCTTGGAATATGGGTCTGTTGTTTGCATGATAATTCAGACTCTGGCAGGCCTTGCCTGGGCCCTCCCATAGTCTGCACTAGCGTTCAGATAGCAGGCTCCTATCCTGAGATATATTCCAGAATAAGGCCAAGTGTAGAAAGGGCCATGGTGACTTTCTCTGTTCCATTGTGGCAACAATGATGTTCAGTTGATCTGATCTCTGTCTATAGAAATTTGGTGTGTACACTTTAAAATTGTCCAGAACCCTTTATACATCTTGAGTCAAACTGACTAACATTGAAAAGTTTCTTTCCAGACCAATATTTTCTCTTTTCAGCCTGCCTGTAATGTGCTACATATAGCCTAACAAAAAATACTGTCTTCGTGTCAGTAATGTGTTAACAGGCATAGTCAAGGCTCTGGAAAGCTGAAACACCTATGCTGGTAACAGCTGAATCTAAGGAGATGGAATTTACAAGAACTTTTCAAAACAATTATAGAAACCATAGGTCTCTTCGCACTAAAGCTAAAACGCTGTAGAATGCTTTGGCCCAAACGCGTCTAAGACATTTTCCCATCAGCACTGGCAGGTAAAAGACACATTGCAAATGTGTTTTACCTACCTATGTGAGGATGGAAAACTGTCTTAGACATGTTCGGGCCCAGCAGCCATCCCGGAACTCACAAGTCCTGCCCCCGGCCTCCCCCATTGGCTGCTGTGAATGGGGCTTACCTGTTCAGCACGGGGAAGTAAGTGGGACAAGGAGGCCGGCCATGTTCTGCACCTGCACAGGGGGTGGCCCCTGATTTGCCAGCATATGGCCAGTTGAAGCCAGGCAGGTGCCTGGAGAATCAGGGACTGTCCCACATGCAGGCACAGAACGCAGCCTGCCTCACCCCACTTGCTGCCCCACGCTGAACAGGTAAGCCCTGTTCACACATGCACATCCCTGGGGTGGGGTAGGGGGTGCTGGGTGGGGGTCCTGTCAGTGCCAGGAAGCTGATCTGGCCCCAGGGAGTGCACACGACCACAGGGAAGGGAGGCACCAGGCCTCCCCACCCCTGGCTCTACAACAGCAAATGGGGGCAGGAAGGGGGAGGGGCCCAGCTGTCACAGAGGGAGAGCGTGTGAATGCTTTCCCTCTGGAACAGCTGGGAATGGCCTGGGATGGGCCATACATGCCAGGACGGTTTCAGAGCATTTTTTTGTGCTCTGTAACTCAAACGTGTCTATGGGGTGGTTGGGGAGGCTTGGAGTGGATCCGGCCGCCCCAGAAGAGCGAATGCTTCATCTCAACCCATTCTATATGCGTTCGAAAACCTCTCGTGCAAAAAGGCCTCATAACCAGACATGAATCACAGCATTTAGGGGGCATTTAGTAAGTGTTCTTCAAGCCTAGCACCTTTATTGGGCCTGCAATCTGAGATATTAAAATCAGCAGCCATCTGAATGGTAAACATCAGTAAAGATCTCCAAAGGCACTTTTTGTCCTCTTGCACCTTGCTGCCAAATCTAGAAACGTGGTGGTAGGGGCAACCTACGTGGGATTATCCCTTGCTAGTGCTGGATTTTCCAATGACAGTAAACAACAACAACAACAACAACACTTTTTTTGCAGGGGGGTAGAGGGGCTATGGTGGGGTTATCTACAATATATAAGGCAACCTCTTCAAAGTAGTGGCTTAATAGCGCTATAGTTCCCACCCCCAGCTGGATGCATTTCCTGTCTGGTGCTGAAGCGTGTTAGGTGGAAGCTTTGAAGCAGTGGAACCAATGCAGCCATTATCAAATCACAACTAGTATTTATTCAATTAATTAATTCAAGGAATTAATAAGAAAATAAAGAAATGATTTAGTATTGCATATCTGGACATACTGATATATATAGCACATGAAATTATAGATCTATTCACTATACTTTCCATTTTGCAAAACAGTTTATATAATTTGTCTTTTGGATTAAAGGAAGAAGATATTATTTAAACTTCACTGAATAAATTCATTTCACAAAGAATTTGAAAATTGGAAAATGGGTTTCAGGAAGACATCTGTGGCTGAAAAACCAATTATAAGGAAAATGAGTAGTCTGCTATAATTCAAATAACTGTTTTTTTAAAAAATAAAAAAACCTTAGAAGTGGTGTCCTGTGTATAAGGCTAGTGCACAAAAACTTAATGGTTAATGTTAATTGCAATGTGATCGTGAAAAATATGTGGTACAAATGCCTTAAAGAAAACAAAAACTACCACACTTGAGCTATCTTGCTGCTTGTGACAATATTTTCTGAACTCTACATTTGTGGGTAGCTACTTTATTAGGATGAAATAATTCTACCAATTTTCTTAAGGATTATCTGTGAATGAATCCTTCAATCTAAGTAATCAGATTGATAGTGAATTTATCTCAGAGTTGTGTGGCCTGTTGCTAGTACTGTTGATCAAAAAATTAAAAATCAGTCACAAAGAAGATCACACTGACTTCACGGATTTCAAAGACAAGCACGTCTGTGAATTCAGAAACTTAGGTTCATACACACCTGCCGTTTCTCAGCTCAGGGACCCAAACTTTTGATAAAAGTGCTCAGTAAGACTGAAGCATCCCAACTATTTACTTTTTTCAAGTGAGATTTCATAGAATTAATGTTTGAGAGGTTCACCTTGCTTTTGGATTCCTCCTTTACTAAAGTTTGAAACCTGCCTGGAGGTTAGAGGAACTCCAATTTGAGGCTCCATGGCTGCATTCTGTCCCAGCATACGTCTAGCTTAGATTTACTCATAAAGACTTCTGCAAATTTATGGCCACTTTTGGAAATACACACCAAGGACAATTGTTTGTTTGGGGTGTCTAGAGGTTGGTAAGACAAGAGACGTTTTCGCACGGGGGAAAACGGAACGCGAAAAAGGCAGCTGCGGACACGTCATCCGCATTGGCCGCGCGCGGCTTGCGTCCCGACGTGTCCGCAGCTGCCTTTTCCGCGTTCGAAATGTAGAGCACTTCGAAGTGCTCTACACGCGTTCCAACGCGGACGAGCCGCCCGCAGGCGTTCGGGAGAAGAAGCGTTCGCGCCGCTTCTGTCTCCCGATCGCCTGCCGGCTCGCCTCCGACGCCGCGCGGCTTTGACAATCAGCTGTTTTTCAAACAGCTGATTGTCGATCTGCCTCCGCGGCTGCCGGCGCGCCCCTGGCCGGCGTTTGCCGGCTAAGCCAGCTTCGGGCGCTTTGACCATTCGCACCCAGACGCTCCGGAACGCGTTTACACGCGTTCTGGCGCGTCTGTGTGTGAACGGGGAAAGCGCCCGAAGCTGGCTTAAGCTTTCCGCCTGAACGCGTTCGGTTTCGAACGCGATTCAGTGCGGAAATGCCTAAGATGTACTGAAAGAGCAAATAGCACAAAAGGCATGAGAGGATTGTCACAACTCTCATTAGCCTGATAAAATGTCAGACTAGTTCAAATCCAAATAAAGGGCCTGCTCTCACTTACTTTGTTTTGGGATGCTCCATCTGCACACTGTAGTGTTGCATCCATCTTGGAGCATCAGGAAGTGTCCCAGAGTGTTCCCAATAATCTGAAGCTGCGGAGCAGTTTTTATTACTTCAGCTTCACCATGAGCTGCTAGGGAGCTCTTTGTGAACTTCCAGATGCAGTGCTCACACCTTCTTCCCGTGCTCACACCTTTGCACAAACACTGCATGTGGGCAAGGTCATGTCACCATGTCAATGGCTGGGCATGTGGTGTAAATAGCTATGGCCATTGCCAGGCAGATTTGGACACTCCGTCTGCACCATGAGCACCAACAGTTAAGTTGGAGACAGCACTGGCGTTTATGGTGTAAATGTAGCCCACTGTCCCTGAACTTAACTGCACTGGGATGATATAGTTCTAGCATTCCAGGCAGTTGTGTGAATGGGCCCTAAGTGTCCATTCACTTTCTTTGTATTGAGGTTCATGAAGTTTTGTCTCTTTGAACAGCTACCCAGGAGTCAAGCAGTCTCAAAAAATCACTGTGTGCTCTTTTTTTGCTTGCAGTATGATACTAAGAACATATATCAATTTAAAATTGGACACGAGGCAACACATTTTCTTTTTGATTACATTGCTAGAAATAAAAATACCAAATAGGGTGAAGAAGTGATGTTAAAAGCCATTGCCTGCTTGCATATTATGATGTAAATGCTATCTTGCTAACCATTCATTAAAAATGTTAATTAAATGTCTTCAAATTACCTTGATTTATAACAAATAAGATTGGAGTATCTAATTTCAGTATGCTGGATGTATGTTATTGTATTTAATTAGGCAATAACAAGAAAATATGACCTGAAAGGCATGTTACTGAAGAAACACAACTGATGTGGGAGGTTGCTGAGAAGACAACAGTTCTTTTGACTTTTGCCTGATTCTGAATTTCATTATAAAGATGGGCCACAGTCATTATCTTTTATAGTAATGCCATGCCAAGACTATGTCTCTGTCTGGTAGGACTTGGGGTGTTTTTCCACTGTCACTAGAAGTACCCATTAAGTACCCTATAGTTATTTTAGTAGTTGAAAGCTTACATTGGCACACCTTTTTACTTATCTGTCATTGGCTGTTTTGAAATAAATCATGGATATTCTAGAATAAGGCACTCCTGGCAGTTTTTTTTAATGGAATATCCAAAAGTATCAGAAGAAGTAAGCAATGTCTGGATGCAGCCTTATGTATTTGCATTTCAAATATAAATGCAGTAGATATTAACACTAGCTTTTGCTTTGATAACAGTCTAATTTCTAAACCAATGTCATTGAAAGATTTGAATTTAAGTCAGTTTAGCTTCATTGTTGTCAATTTTGCTTTACTAAATTAAAGAGAGAGAACTCTGTAAGGTCTGAGTGCTCTGGCTTAATTAGTTTGCTGGTCCACCATTGCCATGGTAATGAATTATTTTCCAGTCTAATGGGCCAGTCCTAAATTTCCCTGCACCAGCAGAAACGTGCTCAGCATGGGTTACAATAGTGATTGCTGTGCCAGCTGATTTCATATGCCATGATATATTCCAGCACTGCAGCTTTATTTTTTCTAGTTCTGTAAATACTCAGCAAGTAGCACAAATATCAAAATGTGGATAGAAAATAAATTCATCCATGGAATTAACTAGAGATTCTATACTAAATCACTGAATATGTTGTAGAAATAAATTATTAGTGATTATTAAGGGAAAAAAAACTAATTGATCCTTCCTTCCTTCCTTCCTTCCTTCCTTCCTTCCTTCCTTCCTTCCTTCCTTCCTTCCTTCCTTCCTTCCTTCCTTCCTTCCTTCCTTCCTTCCTTCCTTCCTTCCTTCCTTCCTAGTGAGCCAGTTTGTACTTGTGGTTAGAATGTTGGACACTTAACTGGAAGTTTCCTGGTTTGATTCTGCACTCCTCCATGAAGTCAGCTGGGTGACCTTGGGTTAGTCACAGCTCTCACAGCCCCACCTTCCTTGCCAGATGTCTGTTGTGGGGAGAGGAACAGGAAGCTTTGTCTCTTGAGAAAAGCAGGATGTAACAGCCAGCTCCTCCTCCTCTTTTTTCTTTTTCTTCTACAGAAACAGGGCTCTTTAGGGACTGTCGCCCTTCTGTCCTGGCTGTGTCATTGGAGCTCACTATGCTGCATAGTGTATTTTACAAACAAGATCAACTGCATCATCAGTGTTCTGGTGAAGGGTCTCTGACAAATGCCCACACTGACTCATGAGCTACAAGAGATTATTATTATTATTATTATTATTATTATTATTATTATTATTATTATTATTATTATTATTATTATTATTATTATTATTATTATTATTATTATTATTATTATTATTATTATTAGTTTATTTCTAAAGCGCTGTACATGTACTCAGCACTGTACAAAGTAAAATAACCAAAGAGTAAAAAGTAAAAAGAGTAAAACCTGCCATTGCCGTACAATCTAAAAACAGTAATAACATACAATAACAGAGACGATGATTAAAATAGACAGCAGAGCATTAATAGGCAGACTCTCCTGGGTGGGGAGAGTAAAGTCACATAAAGTCTGGGAATGCTTCCCTGAACAAGGTTGTCTTCAGCTCAGATTTGAAAGAAGAGAGCGAGGTAATAGTGCGTAATCGAGGGGGAAGGCGGTTCCAGAGATAGGGGGAGGCAAGAGAAAAGGGACGAATCCGAGATGGGGCAGTGGAAATTCTAGGCTGAGCCAAAAGACCTTGGTTACTAGAGCGCAGGGGACGGGAGGGGGCGTAGGGAGAAATAAAAGCAGAGAGATAAGAAGGAGTGAGCTTGTGAAGTGCCTTAAAAGTTAACAGCAACAGTTTATACCGGATACGGAGAGGGAAAGGAAGCCAGTGAAGGGAGGATAGTAAAGGAGAGACATGATCGAAGCGACGAGCAGACATAATGATGCGAGCAGCTGAATACTGGATAGAAATTAATGGATGAAGATGAGAGAGGGGGAGTCCAGTTAGAAGGAGATTACAGTAATCTAATCAAGAGATAACCAAGGCATGAACCAGGGTCTTAGCAGTAGAGGTAGAGAGAAATGGACGGATTTTAGCAATGTTAAAAAGAGAAAATCTGCATGTTTTAGCCAAGGACTGAATGTAAGGAATAAAAGATAGAGAAGAATCAAAAACAAAACCAAGACTGCGAGCTTCCTGGACCGGCTGAATAGAAATATCGCCAACAGAAATAGAAAAGGAACTTGGGAGAGAAGGCTTTGGGGGGAAGACAAGGAGCTCCGTTTTTGACATGTTAAGTTTCAGGCGCCGATGAGACATCCACTGAGATATAGCAGTAAGACAGGATGAGACTTGCTGCTCAAGCCCTGCAGAGAGATCAGGGGTGGAAAGATACAATTGAGTGTCATCGGCGTATAGATGGTAAGAGAAGCCGAAGGAGCTAATGAGTGATCCTAGGGAAAGAGTATAAAGAGAGAACAAGAGAGGACCCAAAACAGACCCCTGGGGAACACCAATAGAGAAGGGGACAGGGGAGGACGTTTGACCATTCAGGGTCACCGCAAAAGATCTGTCTGACAAGTAAGATTTGAACCAGTCAAGAACAGAGTTTGAAAACCCAAGCTCTGAAAGAGTATCAATTAATAGACAGTGGTCCACGGTGTTGAAAGCCGCCGATAAGTCCAGTAAAATGAGAACAGAGTAAAGGCCATTAGCCTTAGCCCCAAGAAGATCATTGGAGATCTTAGTCAGGGCCGTCTCAGTAGAGTGTCGGGGGCGAAAACCGGACTGAAAAGAGTCAAAGATGGAGTTTGTTTCAAGAAACTCGAGACAGTGAACATAGACAACTCGTTCCAGCACCTTGGAAAGAAAGGGGAGGAGAGAAATTGGGCGATAGTTAGAAAGAGAGCAAGAATCCAAGGAGGGTTTTTTAAGAATTGGAGAAACAAGGGCATGTTTAAAATAGGCAGGGAATGAACCAGTAGAAAGGGAGAGATTAAAAATTGAATGAAGGGAGGAGAGAATAGAGGGGGCAACGGAAACTAGGAGGTGAGAAGGGATTGGGTCAAGAGAACAAGTAGTAGGTTTAGAGGAAGTTAACAGCTTGGAGAGTTCATCCAGAGAAACAGGAGAGAACTCAGAAAGATTAGAGGATGGGGAAGCTAGGGAGGGAGGGGAAGAAGACAAGTCAGGAAGGGGAATCTCAGAACGAATGGTAGTAATCTTAGAAATGAAATAGTTGGCAAAGTCAGTGGGAGAGAATAAAGAAGAAACAGAAGGGGGGAGGGTTTAAGCAAGGAGTTGAAACAGGAGAATAGATGCTGGGGGCGTCTTTCATTGGCAGAGATCAATGACTTGAAGTAATTTTGTTTTGCCATTGATAAGGCACGTGAAAAAGATAAAAGAATGAATTTGTAATGAATAAAATCAGCCCACTCCCCGGACCTCCTCCAAAGACATTCAGCTGCTCGAAAGCAGGACCGTAAAAAACGAACAGTAGGAGTAAGCCAGGGCTGAGGCCGGTTTATAGAAGAAGACATGCGCATAGAGACAGGAGCTAGGCTGTCAAGAGTAGAAGAGAGGATGGAATTGAATCGGAGTACAGCCGAATCGAGGGAGTCCCCAAGAAGTGCAGAAGATAGAGAAGGATCCAGGTTCTGGGAGAAGAGGTCAGGAGTAACAGATCGAAGATCGCGATAACAACGTTGAGTAGTAAGGGGTGGAGGTGGGGAATAGGTGAGGGTAAAAGAAATTAGGTGATGGTCAGAAAGAGGGAATTCAACAGCCAGATAGTCAGAAACAGAACAGTTAGAAGTGAGAACTAAATCAAGACTATGACCAAGAGAGTGAGTTGAAGAGTTAGTGTAAGGTTGGAGGCTAAAGGAAGCTAGAAGAGAACTAAAGCGGGAAGTAGAAGAAGCATTAGGGTCATCAAAATGAATTTTGAAATCACCAAGGATCAAAGTAGGTGTTGTCTCGGCCAAGAATAATGTCAACCAGGAGTCAAAATCAGCAAGGAACTGAGTAGACGAACCCGGAGGGTGGTAAATGACCGCCACACGTAGCTGGACAGGAAAGAAAAGACGAATAGAGTGATACTCAAATGAAGAGAAACGATGACTGAGGGGGAGAGAGATGACTTGAAAATGGCAGGATTTAGCCAGCAGGGTCCCGACCCCACCTCCCCGGGCTTCTGGGCGGCTAGAGTGGGTGAACTGGAGACCACCATAAGTGAGCGCAGCAGGAGTGGCCATATCCTGCGCTGGAAGTCAGGTTTCAGTAAGGGCAAGGAGATTCAGAGATTTAGAAATAAAAAGATCATTAATTACCACTGCTTTAGGAGCAATTGAGCGACAGTTCCAAAGGGAGCAAAAGAATGGGAGCTGAGAGATGGGGAGGGGTTGAATAGTGATCGGATTAGGAGAGGTACGTAGAGCCATAAAGAGAGAATGTATAGCAAGCCAATGGTAGATAAGAGAAAATATAGCAGTGAAAAGAGGAAAACAATAAAAAGACAGGGTAGTTGATAGCATACCTTGCCGGCAACAGGTAGAATTACCTAGTGCAGAAAGCTGTAAGAACTTCAACCCGGCGACCCAGCCCAACAACCTAGGCAGGGAGGGGGGAATAGATAAGAAGGTGAACTGGAACGGAGAGCAGAGTTAAACCACCTAAAATCTGTTGGCAGCCAGTCCAGAGCTCAACAAGAGACCAAGCGAGGGGACCGAGTGCAGAAGAAAAAGGGGGGAGGGGGAGGAATAAGGAGTAGGGCCCCAGTAACTATTTATAAGCAAAGTATTGAGGTTAATGGAGGGGAAAGCTGGGGTAACTTCATACCAGAGAAGCCTGAAGCCAGGAACAAGTTATTGTAGAAAAATAGTGATAAGGAGCAGTAAATTAAACCAAAATAAAGATAAGTGAGGCAGCAACTCCAATTAAGTAATCCAACAGAGAAAAAATAAAAATATCAGGTAGGGAAGCAACAAAACAGAGAGAACAGGTGGAGCAAATCACCACAGCATCTTAACTCATCGCCATCTTGGGGGAAAAAGAAAAAAATGGATGCTGGAAGGTGATAAGACCCAAATAGATGAAAGCTGATCTGTTGGGAGACAGGAACTCTCAAGATAGATGGATAGTGATAATAATTTGTTATGATATAGTATTTATTTCGCGCGCCTAACGGCGCGCGGTCCTGCTCACAGCGACTCTCAGCCTTCCTCCCAGAAGACAGTGGGATTCGATGCAAATCACCTCTGCCAATCCGGTTCCACCCTCTGGCTGCTGGAGTGCGGCTGGTCCCTGTAGACTTCTTGCTCGCGGTGACTCTCAGCCTTCCTCCCAGAAGGCAGTGGGATTCGATGCAAATCACCATTGCCACCTTAAGAAGGCTTTCTGATCAGTGCCTTTGCCACCTTAAGAAGGCTTTCTGATCAGTGCCTTACTCTCCCTTTTTCCTCCTCCTGATTAACAAGATGATCATATGTATATTTACAACCCCCCCCCAAAAAAATTAGATATTGCATTTCTGTTCTGACTTTTCCAGGAGGATGCTCAGTTAAATATAGCTAGACTTGCCACTGAAAAAACATGCACATTTTTAACCATATTTTTTAAAACATGAATTTCTCTACCTTTTTCCCTATAAAACTGTATTGAAATACTCAAATAAGTGTAGAATCCTAAACATCTTGAACATTAGTTCAGCTGTTGGCTTAGTAAGTGCAGAGTTTGTAAATTCCCATTTAAAATTGGGTGAAATTGGGCTATTTTTGCACACTGTAGGCTACCCTGCACTGGGCTGGCACACACTACTTGGGCCAGACTAGTCATGGTGCACACTGGGGACATCCACACTTCAGGAAGCCTGTCTCTGCCCAGCCATGACTTTTGACTTTCAGTGACGCTTCCTTGTGTGCTACCAAAACACTCCCCTCACCTGCTGTATTCCAGGCTGCAGGGATGTGTTTTCCATGTATTTTCATAGTTCAGGATAGTCACAAGGCCAAGATAGGGCACCATTTTGGTTCCCTATCCTAGGTTGAATTTGTGCTTAGGCCTCTGGTATGCAACTAACAGAGCTGTCCTAATTACATACCAGAGTCCTAAGTGCAAATAGGCCCGTGGTCAGTAGCATTGACCAGTGTGGATAAAGTGTCATACAGAGCAGCAGTGCTTCTGCTATTCCACACTAGTGGGTGGAACACATAGCCCTTGACACCTCTGTAGACCAGGGCGCTTTCCACATTTGGCCTTATTCTGGAATATATCTCAGGATGGGGGGCTATTGTCCCCATGCAAACACAGCAGATCCCTATTCTGGGATATTTTCCAGAATAAAGCCAAGTGTGGAAAGTCCCCAAAATAATGTGCATAAGAGGCCTTAGCTTATCTCTTGCCCCTTCCTACAGCTGCAGATAATGGAGAAAGGCTTATTTTGGGGTTAGCTGGAATACAATATGCTCAAGTCCTAGGAAGGTGGATTTTATTATTTTTGCATACTAAAATTATTGAAAAAGTAACAAACCATAGTTTATTTTTTCATGCTGTGTCAATTTTGGGCATATCTTGTGGCCTTTTTTTAACCACCTGAAGTGACAGTATTACTCATTCCTACCTGGTGAATTTCAATCATATGAATTATAATGGGAAATAAAACCTCTTTTGGAAGCATGATGACTTATGCTTTTTTTCTCTCTGTAGGATATATCTCCTCTAGTTGTAGAAGAGTTTGACCACAGCAGGAGAAATACATTAAAGTTATTTCTATAGTGTTTCCAGCCTGTAAATACAGTGATGCGTGCAGAAAAATGAAGCATAATTGGTATTGGAAAACTATTTGCCGTTATAGCATATGGGACTACCTGGATTGCTAATTTTATGTCTCACAGTATTTGTCTAAAGTGATGAGTTATTATCCATTCAACAATTATTATTCTTCAAACTCATTACAGCACATAATTAAAATCAAGTTGCCCCTCTGTTTCATCACTTAGAATTATAATTCCTTTTTTTTAAATCCTGTGGGTGGTAAAGTTGAATCTCAGGTAGAACTGTAACATTATGGGATCCAAGTTAAGTGAAAGAATAAGATTAGAGGGAGGGGAAAGACATAAAAGACTGGCTAGTGAAGCTGAAGTAGAAAGAGCATTATTTGACACACACACACACACACAGGTGGGTTCATTTAAAAATTATTTTTAAAAGTGCTAAAATAAATTCATTATGTATTTATTTATCCAAATGATCCCAGGACAATAAAAGATAAAATATATGAGGTGTTAAAACATATTTAAAGGATAGCACTGTTGCCCCCACACTGCCATTGCCACTCAAGGAGACTTATCTATCTCCTTGGTCACCTGTAAAAAGGCACTAAACACAAAAAGTGACCTGGTGTCGTTTTGTTAATCACCTGCGCCATCAGAGCTGTAACTTCTACCTCCTCACTGTTGTGATTGGCTGTTCCATGGCATGCTCAGACGCCATTGTAGAGAGGTGTGTTCGAGCAGAGGGACGTATTTTGGCCGGTCATGTCAGCATCCATGATTAAATACCCATCTCACGACTCTAGGTGTCCTGCTCCTTGTCATCAGCGCCCCTTCCTCTGAGGCTGAAGGGGTAGTCATGATGCCCAGCCAAGCTCAGGCAGGCTACTTGGCCAGGCAAGATGAGGAGTGCTGGACACAAGAAGCTAGTGAGGACTCTAAGCCTATACTTCCAAGTGACAACTGTTCAGCTCAGAGCATGCCAGGCAACACCCTTCGCTGACTGGCCTGAGACATGAGCGGGAACAGCTGCGCAAATCAGCTAGAATCTGTGGCCATCACCTTAGGTGAAGGAAGCCTGACTCTGTCCTGCCTATTTAAGGCAGAACATTCTGATAAGCTTTGTTCCAGGCAAACATGTGTAAACCTGCAGCTCTGGAAATCTGTGACCTTGCTTCGTGATTGATTGCTGACCTTCTGCTACTTCGACCCTGGAACTCTTTTGACTATGTGTTTGTAGATTTGTAGAGGTAATTGTCTTGCGCACTCTTGCTTTCACTAAGGATATTCATGTTTTGGTGGTTTCCTAATCATTTTGACAGGAGCAAATGGGAAGTGATGGGTTGAAGGATCCACACATTAGATTTGTCAATGTAGTCTGAACTAGGTAAGGGGAAAGGGGAAAACATTATAAAATGCTCTGTGCTCCATCACTTGTGTTTTATCAGTTGTTTCTACATTTCAATCAATGTTAATTGTTTTTAGTTTATACTGAATATCCTTGAAGGTCCTGCCATAGTCTCACTAGCAATCTGATGACAGGTTGTTGTTCCAGGCTATAATCGGGAATAAGGCCCAGTGCATAAAGGGCTTGAGATTTTTGCTGGGTGAAATAATGAATGTGTCATTCAAGGACATCAAGGTACTTTTCAGTATGTTCCTGGGAAAGAAAGAAAGAAAGAAAGAAAGAAAGAAAGAAAGAAAGAAAGAAAGAAAGAAAGAAAGAAAGAAAGAAAGAGATCATGATATAGACAGACAGACAGACAGACAGACAGACAGACAGACAGACAGACAGACAGACAGACAGACAGACAGACAGACAGATGAAGCAAATTCATGAAAATTCTGTTGGCTATTTTTCTCAAAGTATTTTTCCTATGACTGTAAAAGGATTGGCTTCTTTTTCTTTTTTTTTATGCCAATTTTACTAACATGGAAAGTAGCGTGGTAGTCTCTCTTCCCTAAGCCTGTCAGGATTTCTTTTAAATAGTAATGGATTATTACGCACTTGCAATCTCCCTTAAATATAGCACACTTATAAACGTTTTATAAATTGGAAGCTAATCAAGGGGAAATGTTACAGCTATTACTCTTGCTAGAAAATAGAGTACAATTTACTGGGAGGGGGGGACCATAAGGGAATTTGCTCTTTCATTTACAACAATTCACATGATTTTCTTTTTCCATGATGGAAGGAAGGTCAGCCATTCCTAGGTTGTTTTTTGCCTGCTGAAAGGTTCACTCTTTGAAATAAAAGCAAGAAGTAACTCTGACACTAAAGTAAAAATGCTTATGATGGGATAACACAGATTTTAATTTAATAATTTGAACTCTAGCAGCATGACAGGGAACAATAGGAATAACAATACTAACAAAACATAGCAGAAAAAATTGGCAATGACAGTTTTGGTTCTGAGGGCAAAAATAATTATTCACAGTAAATTGAAAAAAATATGTACCTGAATGACATGATAGGCTCAACCAGCCATAAAAATAATGTTATAGCAATTTATAGTCTAACTTCACTGTATTATATATATGTCTAGTCTAGTAGACAAAACTTATAAATAAGACTAGGACTAGGTTATCTATAGCATTGACTGGTACCTCACCTTGGAGCTGTGTTTTGATCTACTGAATGCCTTGCAGTGTCCTGCAGCAGAGCCTTTTCTGTGATGGTACCCAATGCTGGAAAACTCTTCCCTCAAAAGTTCCTACCTTCTGAAAACATATTTGTTCACCTGGGGGTGTAAGTGAATGCCTGTTTCATGACTCCCACCAGGTTCCAATAGTTTTTGACAGATTTTAATCTTTTTTTCCTTCCAAATTTTTATTGTAAATGGTTTCAATATTTAATATGAATATGATATGAATAAATAGTACAGATATGTTTTAAATAAAGTGTGGTTCACTCTGATGAATCGTTCTAGATTTCTGACTTGTCTGTGAACCACCAACATATATATCTAAATCTATTCATTCACACACACACACACACACACACACACACACACATCCATCCATCCATCCATCCATCCATCCATACATCCATCCATCCATCCATCCATCCATCCATACATACATACATACATATACAGAGAGAGAGTCCTAAGAAACATCTTCTGTGTATTTATACTGATCATGATTAAATTCTTCTTGGCCTAATTTTCCCTGTAGTGGGGTGTTCATGTCACTAAAGCAGTGTCCAGCATACAGCAACCGATACTAAAGTGACCAAAGAGCAAAAGTTCTCGTGTTATGTGCCCAGCAGTCATGATGAGAGAATTACACCTGAGGAGCTGAAGTGGAGGAAAGTCAACTCTTTAGTCATTTTCACATGGTATGTGTTGGTGGAAGCTTACCTTGGCCTAGATTGAGTGGTCCAGAACAAGACCAGTGGCAGCACCAAAGGCCATCCACATTACGGTCACCCATCCTTGCCCAACTGTTGTTGCTGATTGGAGCTGTTTTTCGTGAGCACCAAGAAAGCCCAGCAAAATGGCACCAGGCTCCAGCGCCCAGTGGACCAGCCCAGTGCTTTGAAGTGCCTCCTCTTAGAGCAGAATTTAGTGCCATTTTTTCTGCCAGGAGTATGCCCAAGGCCTGGTCCTAAGCGAACAAACTTTGGCAGAATTTTTTTCCACTTCTTCCTTGGATGAATGGAATAGAGATTGTTGTTGTTGCTGCGCACTATTGTCCAACTTCTGGTTAACGGCACGGGCACTTCAGTAGGCACCTCTATACAAAAGTTCTTTGACATTACCTATTTCCAAAGAGAGCCTGGGGATAGAAACAACCACCATCTGATTGCATTACCACTGTGTATGACTGGACATACTAACAATCCCTACAGACAAAAGTGAGATGGGAGCAAAAAAGTGGAGGATATACTGAAAACATACACTCAGAAAGAAGGAAAGAAAGAAAGAAAACCCACAAGACACACTGCATTAAAGTGCTATCTACATCACTCAGTAAGTTGATGACAGTAAAGGCTGACGTAACAATGGGAAGGAACTGTTGAAGCAACAGTAAATTTCCCGATCTGATCTGCTCCAGTGCAGTCTGACTGCTTGCTATTTCCCACTGCTCCATGCCAGAATAGCTTGAGAAACAATTGGTCCACCTGAATTTACCTCACAAGTCCTCTTCATGTTGGTGAGAGTGAGAACCAACAACTTCTGCTTAAGTTAAACATTCTGGGTAGTTAAGGTACTTTTAGGTCTAATTATTTCCTTTCTGCTTCCAATATTTCTGCCAAAGTTTATCTCATACAACCTCTTCCTTCATAAAATCCTGTGTGCCAAACTACTGTCCCTTATTTTGGGCTGCTTCTCTGTGCCTTTTGCCTGATTAAATACATCATTTTTTGGGAATCCCTCTTTACTGCATTTTTTTTCCTGTTTTGACAGCAGCATCTGCCTGAAACTGCTCCTTTTACATTTTGCTGCTGGCTGGTTAATAAAACCTTCTGATTATTCCAACAAACACATTGCCATTGATAAAGACTACCTGCTGAGACTGGAACTGTAGATTCCAACACTGTGCCATGAACTGTTATCCACAATAACAATTAATGGACTGCATTCTGAGACAGTTGAGTTACACTATTTATTTTTGTTATACATCCAGTTTGCCAGTGGACATTTGATTGTAGTGGGCATTTTGTCGGCACAATTTTATACATTTGTTATATTTTTACTATTTTCATCAGAAATTATTATTATTCTATTTTTGTATATTGTTAATTGCCCTATACTCCCAGAAACTTTCCGAGGCTTCTTTGTATTACATGTGTATACTTTGTAAGCAAACAAAGGCTACATTCCCACTTAAGTTTTTACAAATGAAACAAAGCTAAACCCAATGCAAACATGCATTCTGACATTCCCATTTTTTTTCATTTTATATCACAGTCAACCATGATGCTGTTCCCACAGAAAACACTTCAAAAATGCATCGGGGAAAGCAATGTTTTCCTCTCCACCCTTTGCCAGCCAGGGTGCCCACCCCTCTCTCCCAATTGGGTTCAATCCTGTTCTAACGTGGGCAAGGGTGGGGAATCCCAGCTCCCCTTCCCCTCCTGCTTTTGCTGCCACCGTTTGCCATTTGCTTCCCTACAGCAAAGCCAAACCTTCCACAGTGTTGCGTAAAATCACCTCCCTAAGCCTATTCGCCCGGGTCTTCCCCTCACTTTTTCCTTTTTCACACCTTTCTCCTGCCCACTCACCATGGCTGGTTCACTCAGGAAGGAACCAACCAAAAAAGGAGAAAGTGGGGGGAAAGCATGGGCAGGAAATGAAACTTGTTATCAGTGTGAAGCGGAGTGGGTGAAAGTGAAACTTGTTACTTGTTATCAGTGTGAAGTGGGTGAAAATGAAACCGTGAAGTGGCCTGCGGAGGGAAAGAGGCTTGAACACTTTAAACTCTTCTGCAAAGGAGGGATGGCAAAGGGCTGTGCTACAGGGTGAAACCCCACCAATTTCATGATTCATCTCCCCCCAATACTGCACTACCATTCCCAAAATAATGAAGATAAAATGTTTTAGCAGTAAAAATGGTAGTGAGAGTTGTTTTTCAGGTGGGGGGAGTATTGCACTTTTTAGCAATTTACTCCTCGGAAAACACAGGAACCTAATCTGTAACGGGGCCAAAGAAAATTCAAATCATCTTCAAACTGCAGTAAAAGCCAGGTGGGAACAACCCCAAAATGCTTGGACCCAAAATTGGCATGGTTCTCCAGGTCAATCAAGGTCAGTCTTACTTGGCATGTTAGACTTTAGCAGGTTCTGCATGCTGTGTTTATGGCTCCATCCTGCTCCTTTTAGTACATTCCATGCATGAGACCCATGGACACCATACTTTTTCACTCCATCCTGCCATAAGTGCCTGCTCAGTTCTGCAATGGCAAAGCAGTCTAAAGGACCCTCAAAGCTCTTTGTTCCACTCTTCACTTGTGGTGGCAGTCCTGCCACAGTCACCTGTCTCCTCCTGCAATGGCCACTTGTTTCCTTGGAGACCTCATCAAACACAGGATATGGCCCATAAAGCCAATTCCTGTGTTTGATGCCCCTCACTCATTGAGATCAAAGCCTGATATTCCCTAACTGTGATCTCAATTGATGGGGAGCTGGTGGCTGTCAAACTGCTGCAATATTCTAAATGTGCAGGAGACTTCTTCATGGATAGATCTTTGAACCAGGAGCTGAAGTGTTTTCTAGACCAAAATCACATCACCATATAAACTAGAGAAAGTTCACTGGACGTTGATTAGTGCTGTAGTATTTGCCTGATTAACTGTAGTATTTAATTTGTTGAGTAAAAATGTGAATGAAAATATATTGTCAGTGTTATCCATAAATTTGGTAGGAAAAGGCACAGAGCCTTCCAGCACCTTCAAAAAGAGTCTTATCAATTCAGTGTCAGCATTCCTTCTATGAAAAGCATTAGATAGAAAGTGGAAAAAAATCTAGAGGGAAAATACACACACACACACCCTTCACTATTCAGCTAATCTATAGTTTATCAGTATGTATCTGACAAATTAGTATGAATATTCCTACCTTTTTCAGTAGTCTATTGATGCTAAATAAACATTATATTGGGGGTGAGAGACAGAGGAAAAGAAGAATGATATGCTCTGGATTAAAAATGTGGCTTGTAAAATAATTTCCCCAATGCTTATCCAAACGTTCCCTATAGCAGAAAGGATTAGAATAAACACCTTGATTATTTTGAACATGTTCCAGAGTTTTTCTATGTAGTTAAAGGGTTCTGCAACCAATAGCTGCTGGCACTCAAATCAATGCAATTTAACAATAAGCTGACACACTAAAGATCATGCTGTTTGATTTGGCTGTGTTATCGGATGACAGTGACCATTATAACAGATGGTCCTTTCAGTGTTTAGCAATTTCACATTAAACTAAGACTAAACTGTATGGTCTTCTCCCTTAACCATTTTCACGCTTCTTTCTTTCTTCATTGTCAGCAAACGTATGCTCTCAAAAACATTGTGTGCTGCATAATGTACAGCCAATATCTTCATGTGGTTACAAAGGGGGAAGGAAGGACAGAAATACTGTGATACTGATTTTAATAAATTCAGAGCAGCCAGAATTATTTTATCAGTGTCACAACTATCAGTGTCCATATGTAAGAAATATAGACAAAATCTATATTTCTGCTTTTGTTCAGTCATTTAGTCATGCCTGACTCTTCACGATCCCTTGGACAATGGACAAAACAGAGAATGTTAAAATTCACATCAGTTCATACACTGGTAGATTGAAGTGGCTGTAGTTCAGTAGTGGGACAGACACAGAGGGTTGCAGATTTAGGGTGTTTCTGCATTGACTGTGGAAACCGATTAACAGCCCCTAAGGTAAGATTAAGGACACTTACATTAAATGGCTTCTGCATTGGGGACCTGATTAGAGACCCTTTGTGGAAGCTGTGTCCGCATTTTGGCATGCAAGACTGGTTTTTTAAACTGATTTTGCTGCTGAAATCTGGATTAAATGTAGACCTGAAAAATCAGATCTTACATCCGTCTCTTCCCCCTGGATGTGTGCAGAAGCAGGATTCTTCCGCACACGGACAGGGGAAGAGCTGAGGCCTTTTTGCAGAAGTCCGTCTCGAACGTGCAGAGAACTCGTGGAGACGTAGCATTCACATTGCTGGGTTGGTGGTTCTGTCCCAGCCCATCTCCACGTGTTCTCTGCATGTTCGAGATGTAGAGCAGTTAATTCTGCTCCATATCTGTCTTTCCACGTTCGAAGCATCCCCAGCCATCCAGGGAGGGAAGCGTTCGCAGACGCTTCCCTCCCTGATAGCCGTGGGCACACCCTCCCACCACGATTGGCCGAAAATTGGCCGAACAGGTGGCAGGGGTGCAGAAATCACTTACCTTGCCACCTCTGGGGTTGCCCTCTGTCGCGGTCTGCGTAGGTGTGCCGACTCTGTTAGATGGGACCCAGCAGGCTCTAAAGCCTTATTCTGGAGCAGCTGACCATTCCAGCTGGAGTGGTCCAAGCCAGGTAAATGTGAAAAGGCTCCTTGATTCATGATTGACTCATGCACTAGAGAGGACGTGTTTCAACAAACGAACAATGAATCATAGCCTTTTATTCTTCCAATTTTTTGTTGTCACTTTATAGGATATAGTTGGTTACAGTTTTTCACTTTTCAGAATGAAATCTGTTGACAATTCACTTCTCTCTTTGGATGTGTAGATTGCTGTTTAGTTTCTATTTTTGCCTTCATATTTATAGATAGCGGACAATCTGCAATTTGAAGATGACAGTCAGCATATAGATGTTCATTTCTATTGTTACATTTAAAGGATGCAAATAAGACTTGAACCCATGGTACTATTTTTGATAAGTTCCTTATTTGCAAATTTAATGGTTGACAATATAATTTAGCATCCCTAAAAATCCAAATTCATGACCTCCCCATTCTTCCTTCAGTGTTGGCTACACTACAAACACAGTTTGAAGAGGTTCCCACAGGCAGGTAGGGGATGTGAGCCAGAGAAGTTAAGAGTTTTGGAGCATTGCATCATTATCTTGAAGGACTCCATTTTTTTCTTCCATTTACTCCCTGCCATTTCTCCTGTCGTACAAAGTAAGTGTGTGCATCGAGCTGCAAGAGACTCTTGTGATTTTTGACTATCTTGTTTGCTTTGCCTCATGGGTGGGCATCCATTAAGCAAAATCACTCAAATGTTTCAAGTAAGGAAGGTGACAGGTAGAACAGGGACACTGATGTGCCATCAGATAAGAATGAATTAGGCTAAAACCTTTAACAAAGGAAGGAAGCTTTAAAAATAGCAAGTTTTTTTCATGTTTATTTCTGCATTATGTGATTGTGGATGAGAAATGCATGCATAGCCACAAGGAATGTACATGAATATTCGTCACATCTGGAATTTGTATGAATAAGTACAAATCTGTACATTCGTAGCCAGATTGTGGCCCTATCCATCCACAAATTAGATTATCTGGTATTCATAGAAGCTTCAGTTGAAGCTTTGGCAGATACTGGATGCCCTGGGGCCTCTTCTCATCGCTCCCCCCCCCCCACATGCACCTCCTTACCTTTTGGGGTGTACTCCGCTGGCGTCCTGGGTCCTTTTATGTGAGCTCCAGAGGCCTAAATAGGCCTTCTAGAGCCCAGAAAAGGCTGAATTTTCCCACATTCAATTTGTACTGAATCAAGTGTGGGAAATGGGCTTTGTGCACAGCCCTAATAGCCACTCCTTTTAAAAGACAGCATGGGCTGTGACCTGTTCACCACTGGTGACTGGTCGAATGTTGATTTTCTTCTTCACCCTTTATATCCACTGTCATAGTCTTTCCTAGTTCTATAAAACACAGCTGAAACCAAGATTAGGAGCTCTGATATTGTAGCTGAGTAACAGATAAGGAAGATATTGTTAGGGTGTGAAGGAACACATGGGCCCAGCCCATGCTAGGTGAGACAAGCCCTATCACATGTTAAGTGTCTTCTGCACATCTGAGACCTATTCACACGAGGGCTGAAGGAACACATGAAGGATGCCCTGGCATGGAGCATTCGCTCCTCTGGAACCATTCCGAACTGCCCCATCCCATCCCAAGGTGTTCTAGACGTGTTCCAGGTGTAGAGCACTTAATTGTGCTTTACACACAGCACAGGGCATTCAGGGCCGTCTCGAAGCTGTTCAGGGGAGAAAGCATTCACACGCTCCCTCCGTGACAGCTGCAGGCCCCGCTGCAGGCTGGACCCAGGGGTGTGCAGTCCTGTTTGTTCCTTTCCTGGGTTTCCTGCAGGTTCTAGCGGACCAGATTGGGTCCCTTAGAGCCTGCAAGAACCCCCCAGACATGCACCCTCCCAGGCCCAGGCCTATGCGAGGACGCACACATGTGTTAAGTACTTACCTTGTGCTCAACAGGTCTTGAAATGGTGAGCCGGGTGCCCTGTGTGTGTTGGCTGCTCTGATTGGCTAGCTACCTTTTTGGGAGCTGGGAAGCACGAGGTAAGTGCCTCGTGTGCGTGCTCATCCCTGCATAGGCCCAGACGCGGGTGAGTGGGTGCTGGGTGGGGTTCCTGCTGGCCCTAGGGGGATCTGATCTGGTTCCCTAGAACCCACAGGAACCCAGGGAAGGACCGCAACAGGCCTGCCTACCCCTGGGTCAAGTTTGATCCAATGGCAGACAGGCCTAGGACTGGGGTCCTGCCCCCGTACTGGCCTTTTCAGGCTAAGACACACAGGGACACTTTCCCCATTCACACACAGGCAGGTAGGAATGCATGGAGATGTGTTCCTTACCTGCCTATGGGTGTTTTTCCACTGCAGCCCTTAGATCTGGATCTAAGAAGATCCAGATCTAAGGAATGGGTACATTTTTAATCCGGATCTAGTAGATCCGGATTAAGGGAAGCACCCAATGTGTTTCCACAGGAGGTGGAACCCCTACTGTGGAAACAGCTTTGCACCCATCTGGGGAATCCGGATCGACCCACAAGGGGTCGGTCCATTACCCCAGGTGTTTTGGGGGGCGGGGGGGGGGCAGTCTTTGAAGCAACTTGGAAGTGACTTCAAAGTCAGCTTCAAAGTCACTTTGAAGCTGACTTCGAAGTCACTTCGAAGTGAATGTGAAGTCAACTTTGAAGTGACTTCGAAGTCACTTTGAAGCCAATGTTGGGGGGGGGGTCCCAAAGGTGCATCCCCTCCCCCTAGCCTCCTTTGGACCCCATTGCCTGCTTCCATTGGAAACAGGCTCCTTTAATCTGATTTTCTGGGAGAAGACCCCATTGCAGACCCCTTTAATTGGGGCTGCAGAAAATCCAGATTAAAGGCCAAAATGTACCCATTAGATCCGGATTTCCCCAATAGCAGTGGAAACAATCGAGTCCCAAATGGGTGCCGTAGTGGAAATGGGGTCATCCAGCTCACACCCAAATGGGTTGTAAATGGGTGCAAAAATGGATACTTTTGACAGTGGAAAACACCCTATGTGTGAATGGGGAAAGCATCCCCGCACGTCCTAGCCTAAGGGCACTACAGCATTCGGCTCGAGTGTGGAAAGGCCTCTGGTGGACTTTACTGGTCCAGCCTCAGGTGTCAGCACCTCCTGGCCTTTGCATTTTCTAGGAGGGCCCATTTCAGAGGACATGCCAACTTCCAGCACCACTACCAGTGATGCTTACTGGTGCACTACCAAAATGGGCAGCCATTGTATTCTGGCATATGCTGACCTTAGGCCTCTGTCTTCTGGCACCCAGAATTTGTCTGCTATTAAACTTCATTGTTGATGTCTGCTGCAAGCTGCAAAGTGGGTCACTGCTCACCAGTGATTTAAGCTGCTCCTCCAGATCTTTTCAAGACAGAAGGCTGCAGCCTTTCCATATGAGGGGCTGGTGAGTAGACCCTTTGCCAAAGGCCTGTGAAGGTAAAGGACTGATAAGCTTTGTTCCATACGTGAAGGCTGGTCTATGAATGTAGACCCATTTACCTTTATGATTGAAGTCTCAAACCTTTACTATGTGAGCAAATAGTGAAAGTGATGAATACCTAGTTTAGGCATACCTAGAAAGGAAGCAACATCACTCAGCATTCCTAGGACCTTGTTTCTCCACACAACAATCACTATTGTTAATCCTTACCTATCAGCAACTAAGAGTTGGCACCTCCAATTGGATTTGATATAGGAACTTCATAACAGTTGGCTTCTGACTGAAAAATCACGAGGCGCCTTGTGCATATAAATACATGACTGTACAAACACAGACAAATGGAAATTTCATACAGTGAAGAACCGCTTTGAGTTATTTTGTACTGCTGCTTTCAAGGTCAGATCGTAACCCTGCTGGGAAAACTTGCGTCCACTTATTTCTTTCTTCTGCTTTTCTTTATTCATTCATTCTTGCTGCCAACCCCCAAATCTACTTCCCTTATATTATTCACATTACAATTGCCTCTTGGTACTTTTATTTCATCTTTACTACATGAGCTTATGCTGCATTCTTAGAACTGTTAAGCTTGGTAGTGAGTGAAGCACTCACTTTGTTGCATCTTTTCTCACTTTCCCTTTCGTTTTCTTTCTCTTTTTTTCTCTTTCTCTCTTTTCTTTTATTTCCTCTTTTTTTTTAATTTGCTGTAGTGGATATGCATATCCCACAGAGATTCAGCAGTGTCACCTTTTGTGAGGGTGATGAGGAGTTCTATATTTTCACATTCCTATATGCCAGCGTTGCAGGGAGTGAAAAACAGTTCTCTCAGCAGCATCCATTGGATTTTATTTTTTATTTTTTACAAACATTTATAGTCGGCCTGTCATGCATGAGTCCAGAGAAGATTAAAAAGTGCCACTAATATAAACCATGCCTTTTGGTTTTACCTGTAAGATAAAATCAAGGAAAACACTGAAAACTAAAAAAAAGATGCGGTATGTTCTCTTCTTCAAAAGTGCAGATTGAAAATCATGTTTTTTTAATTAACAAGACTGAACTTCAGAAGCATGGGACCATGTAACATAAATGCTCACATTCATTGTGTTCTTACATAGTTGGTGCACTAGGTTAGAACATAATCCCCAATGCATTAATACTCTGGCAAAGGCCATTGCAAATAGCAGTAGTGTGTCAACAGCAATTTTTAGTTGACAGAAGACATGAGTAAATACCAGAACTAATCCTATCTGAAGCTCCAGATATTGCAGTAGAAGGCTGCACCAAGCATCTTCTTATATCATGCACTTTCTGAACAGTGCACTACCAGAAAACCAGCCAGATATCCTGGCATTTGGGATGTGCATGATTTTGTGTGTGTGTGTGTGCACGCACACACGCGTGTGTGTTCACTTTGCATTGAAGCAAATGTGAAGGGAATTTGTATTGGTGGAAATAGAGCCACTCTGAATTTGGTAGGATTCAAATCCACTGTGAATGCTCTTTGAATGCTATTGAAATCCCTGCCACCAGTTGCGCTTCTGAATCTTCTCAGAATCTGCTTTGAATCCACTTTGAAACCGCTCTGAATCTGCTGCAGATGTGACTGAGCAGCAGCTTTGCTGCCTCCCCACCTTTGCAAATATAACAAAGCTTTGAACAAATTCACCAAAGCATTTGCTTTGCATTCAAATGTCAGTCTTCAAATTTAGCTGATATTTGATTTGAACGTGAATGTTTGAATTCATATGCGAACCTGATGAATATTTGTGCACATTCCTACCCTGTGTGCACCACTGTACCTCCCAAATTGGATTTTCTTAAAACAGTCCTGAGAGAAAATATGTATTCAATTTGATTTTTTAATGTAGTGATTTATTTTTCAAGAGTTCAAAAAAACCCCTCTGTTGTCTATTTTGTCAAAGTTTAAATCAGAGCCTCTTGTCCAGTATTGTTAAGAGTTTGCCCATACTTCTCAAAAATAAAATTGAAAATAATTTACAGCTGCATTTATTGGCTCAAATATCCCAAACTATTTATTAGCTCAAATATCCCAACTATTTTTCATACCATTGTGAAATATATTTAATTTCATTGGTTAGTCTACAGAAAAAAAATAGAGGCAAAATACACAGCCTTTGGGACATTAGAATATCAAAAAATATTTCAATCATGGAAATAAATGCAAAGTTTTTGACTGTTTAACATTTTTCTTTCTTTAATTCATGATAGAATGGTTTCTGCCTGTGGTAAGCTATGTATCATAAGTGATCTACCTGAAGCGTCAGGGTGGCTGCTTACTTGGCAATTCTGGGTTGGAGGCAGCACCATAGTTTGTGAATGTTCCGTCCCAGAGCATGCCAGTTTGTCATGATCATCTAAATGCAAACAGGCTCTGAAATACAATCACAAAAATCAAAATATTGAAATCATAATTATATGTCTCCACCATCCCAGAAAACCCCAATTACACTCCAGTCAAATACCAGCAGCCACAATCTATTTCTCCTAATCCTCCTGTACCACACCTTACCCACTTTCTCCTTGTTCAGTCAATCTGTTGTTGCCTCTGCCCATTTACATGCTCCTTGCTACCCCTCTGCACATCTCTTGTGCACCCATTGCATTGTTAGAAGACAGTTTGAGGGGGGTCAACAGTAATGAAGATGAATGGCTCCTTCTTTCCTTTCTCTATCCCTGTGTATGTGTGTGAGTGTAAGGAATGCACCAAACCACAATTTGTAAGAACTTTGTTTCTTGTGAACTGCTCAGAGAGATGCAGAAATGTCAGATTCTTTACCTGACAGCCTTGGGCTTTCTACAACATCTGGATCCTCAGAGTAGGTGACCTGAGGCCAGTTTTCCTAAAGTCACAGGCTGGCACAGAAACACTGAAACTTACAGAAAGGAAAATAAATGGGCATGGGCATGCACACACACACATTTTGGCCCAAATACAAACACAACCATCACACAGGCAGAATGTGCTCTCTGAGCCTGTACAGTAACACCACACTTGTACAAAATGCAATTCAACCCTGTCCATAGAGAAGGATAATAGCATGGGGCACATTTCAGGCATAGGTGCATTCACATGCAGCAAAAACACACCTCTGAGATAGC
This sequence comes from Aspidoscelis tigris stejnegeri, assembly GCA_023333525.1. Classification (NCBI taxonomy): domain Eukaryota; kingdom Metazoa; phylum Chordata; class Lepidosauria; order Squamata; family Teiidae; genus Aspidoscelis; species Aspidoscelis tigris. The sequence goes on from JALMGA010000004.1 coordinate 47,615,514, forward strand.
TTAGCCTGTGTCTCAACAAGGGTTAAAAAAATGCAAATATGGTGTGGCTATGTTGGATTTGCCACATGTATTTGTGGCAACCCTAACATAGCCCTACTACATAGGGATAAAATCATGTTTTTTCCCCTATCCTGGGAAAACCAACATGGGTTTTGTCGTGTTCAGAGGAGGCAGCATCAATAAAGCACATGCACATGCATGCACATGCCTACCAGCAGCAAGAATCAAATTCAGTCCAAAGAGTTAGTCAGGGAGCCAGAGAGTCAAGCGACATCAGAGCAAGTCAGAGGTCAGGTTTCCAGGAATCTGTCATGAGCCAGTCCAAGGATCAGAAATCTGGATAGAAGCATGAGCCAAGGGGTTGCGAGGAAAGACATTTTTGTTTGCAACAGGAAGTGACAGGCTAGGAGTGCTTATGAAAGCTGGTGTTGTCCCTTCCCCTCCTGCACAGCTGTTTGGTATGAAGGTGGGCAGTTCACCGCACCTGGGCTTTCTCTCACTGGACCAAGCTTGGCTCAGCATCTGATTGTTAACTGTGTGGTTGGAGACAGAAGCAGTTTCCAGAGTGGACCCCTGTGGCATGGATCCTATGCCTGGGAGTTGCAGGAGGTGTGAACTCCTCATCTGAGGAGTCAAACAGGGTACAAGACATGAGAGGTTTCCCCAAAATAGCACGGAAGCACAACCAGTTTTGAGGTAAAAATGCCCATTGCACATGAGTGGAGCCTGGGATACAAGCACTTCTGGGTAGTTCATGGTGGATAAGCATGTGATGACAGATAGAAGAAGACACTGTTCTCATGCTGTTGCTCAGCTTTCTTGGCAACAAGCAATCATTTTGGAGGACCATTGTTCCAGAATATCACTAAAAACATGATTTCCAAAGATATCTGGAGACGGTTTTACTTAGAAGCAGTTTTCAGGTGAAATTCTTCAATTGCAAGTCTGATCCTTCAGTCCTATAAACATTCTAGGTTAAAAATGTAAATTAGAGATAAGAACATGAGGACTACATGCTAAGAGCTTTTGATCCACTTTTTTATCTGCTTATGAATGTGTTAATTATCTGGACTGCATTTGTGCATAGCAAAGGAGTCCAGGAGGATTCCTGCCGTCCTGGACTGCATTTGTGCATAGCAAGAAAGTGACTCAAATGTACCAGAACTGTGCTAATTGCATACCAGAGGCCTAAGTGTGAATATGTCCATAGCCTAGAATGTTCATGAGACAGGGAAAGGCAGACAGGTGTTCAAATGATCCAACCTGTGAACCATCAACTCAGAGGTAGATTAATGTCACATAAACCCAGGAGATGACAAAGAAATCTGGGACACTCCAGGAAAAAATGAGGCTGTTGGCAAGCCTAGGTGACATACTGACAACCAATTAATGTATGGAAGTCATTAGTGAACTGGCACTAGAGAACCGGATGAGAACAAAAACTTTTTAAAATTCTTACAGAAAATAACTAAGAAAAGAATGGATCAAATGAAGGTATTCAAGGTGATGCTGACAAGAAAACCAAACAAGACTGTTTGGTTCTTTGGTCTTTGTACATAATTCTCAGTAATCAAAAAAAGTCTCAGCTTGAAAATCTTATTTAATGTTTGCCAGTGTACCTACAAAGGATCTGACGGTGCATCATTTGTCTTTGAATGCCAACCCTGCATATTTAATTTTTGTTTTATATTGCAAACCAAAAAAGGACACTTGGAGGGAAACGTAACTTGGATTTGTACAACTGAGCATTAAGTTCTGCATACATTTCTATTACTAGTTTAGTAAATACAAACTTTGGTGGCATCACCAGTTAAGAAACATAAGATCATAAGAACATAAGATAGGCCCTGCTGGATCAGCCCACAGCCCATCTAGTCCAGCATCCTGTCGCATGCAGTGGCCCGCCAAATGCTCATGGCATCTCAAACAGAGACAAGGACAACCCTTTTTCTGCTCTTGAACCCCAGCAAATGGCATTAGAAGCATCCTGATTTCACACACACCCTCAGCCTGAAAAATGTACATAGGCATTGACACACCTGTCATCCATAAATTTGTCAAAAACAGTACCAGTCAACAAAATTAATCCCATCTTCTGTCTTCAGAGATCTTGCAGCAACTTGGTAATGAAACATGCATATTTAAATAATCAGCTCAATTTATTTAAATCTTTACAAAACAGCTCTAACTGGCAATTACAGATGAACTGATAGTGAGCAATTGAAAACAAACTTTCACATTGTAGAATTAATCTAAGACTGTAGTTAATCTGACATCAGAAGATTTGGAGGATTTTCCTACAGTATTGCTGAATGATGTATTCATCATTCTTAATTCTGCTTTAAGATTTCTTGATGTTTATACAACAGGTGAAGTGGAAGAAGAAATAGTCTTGTAGACCACCTTTGCACTCTCTGTAAACACTCCAGTTCTCAAATGCCATGTTCTGAATTATTAAACTACTCTACTGGTTTTAGTGGTCCACTAAAATGCCATAAGTGGTGAAATGTGTATTGTAAAGCAGGGGAATACAATGCTTTTCTTCTGCAAGCATTTCAAATGCTTTGTATAATGTTACTTAGTATCAATTTGGAATCATCAGAGGGTTTCCCCACTACTTAAAATGATTTCAAGTATGTTAAAACTGTAGCTGCACCAATTGCTGAACACTACCAAAGCTGTCTTTATGTTTTTCCTCTGCATATACTGCAATGATTGGTTTATTTTGTATTAAGACATGCAATAGTTCTTATTGTTGTGAAGAATGAAAAAGTTTTTCATTTTCTTTCTTTCTTTTTGTATCTTTTGCTTGCTTAATTGCTCTGTCCTACAAGAAAATAATGTTGTTGAAACCAAAGACTTTGCTAAGAAGAGGCATTTCCGCACTGAATCGCGTTCGAAACCGAACGCGTTCAGGCGGAAAGCTTAAGCCAGCTTCGGGCGCTTTCCCCGTTCACACACAGACGCTCCGGAACGCGTGTAAACGCGTTCCGGAGCGTCTGGGTGCGAATGGTCAAAGCGCCCGAAGCTGGCTTAGCTGGCAAACGCCGGCCAGGGGCGCGCCGGCAGCCGCGGAGGCAGATCGACAATCAGCTGTTTGAAAAACAGCTGATTGTCAAAGCCGCGCGGCGTCGGAGGCGAGCCGGCAGGCGATCGGGAGACAGAAGCGGCGCGAACGCTTCTTCTCCCGAACGCCTGTGTGCGGCTCGTCCGCGTTGGAACGCGTGTAGAGCACTTCGAAGTGCTCTACATTTCGAACGCGGAAAAGGCAGCTGCGGACACGTCGGGACGCAAGGCGCGCGCGGCCAATGCGGATGACGTGTCCACAGCTGGCTTTTTCGCGTTCGAATCAGCCCCGTGCGAAAACGTCTCAGATCTATAAATCTTGTAAGAAAGGGTCCTTTGGATGTGGGTAAAACTAGCAACTTTCCCAGCATCATTTTAAAACTGCCACATATTGGAATTGCTGGGATATAGGGGTGATGCCATAAAATAGCAATATGACAGAAAATCCAGGACTGAAGGCAGATTTCTCATCATATCAATTATCTTACCTCATCTGATTGTTTTCATAATTGTTCCTCTTACAAAATATCATTTTCTTATCAAGCAAGGGGTGGATAAAGGGAAAGGGATGGACACTTGCTAACATATGGATATTCTGGGGAAAAATATGTGGACGGGGAGCAAATGAGATAAATTGCATCCTGCTGTCTGGCAGGGGTGGTCAGAAGCAATTGTGGGTTCTAAAGAAGATCCTCTTGCCATCTGGAGACACCAAGGCCAGGTTCTGACCCAGCTAGAATATTCCAAATTCTCAGCAAATGGGCACTGAAAATGATTTCGGATCATTCCCATCTGCTGTCTTATAACATGGACTCAAGATGGACTTCCTCATTCCATTGTTATATTGTTTTAAAGATTTTGCAGTTTATTGCAAATGTTTTAATATTATTATCTACGCTCAACTTATTTATACTTAACGTTCTCATGCAGTGGACTTTCCCCTCTTGTTGAGGCAGGCCATTATGCACCTAAACCCCCTTAGGTACCCCAAGGGGGAATCCTCCATGTAGAATTTGAGAATCAGTGTCATAAAGTATTATGCACAACATGAAGGGAGCAGGGAGAACAGCTAGGAAAAGAAAAGAAAAGAATGAAAGTTCAATATTCTCACCTAAATGAATTCAGCTTCTTGATCTCTGAGTAACCACTGAGTGCAAATCAATTTGGGTAAAAAATCATTAATAATGAATATTGCAAAGTATCACACTCATCTATAACCTTCTGAAATAAGGTTACTATTATTTCTGTGCTATGCATATGGATTTGAATTTTAGGTTAAATTGCTTATAAAAGGTCAGTCACTGAGTTCACGGATAGGCAAGGATTTGCAGCCAACTAGGCCAAGGTCACACTGAATATTTTCCCTACAGTATACTGCTAAGTATATAGTGATATTAATTCTTATCTGTTTTCATTGAGCTACAGTAGGGTTAGGGTTATAGATCAGGACACAAAACCAATTCTAAGTGGCATAATAAAGTGATAAAGTAAAAGATACACACTTTTCAGATGTTTTTAGACTTCCATCCATCTCAGCAGAATAGCTCATCGAGATTGTGGGAGTTGTGGTTAAGGACATACAATGATGGGTATCCCTGGACTACCTGAGTAAAATAAGAAGTAAAACTTAAGGCAGTATTTTATTCCACTAAGTGAGAACATTAAGATAATTAACAGCAGTTAAGATGTTGGTTAACTAAATTATCCTGGGGATTGCTGGGCAGCAGAGATGAAACTATGTATACTGTTAAATGTTAAGTCATGTTAACATAAAAACATGTAGTCGAGCATATTAGAAAAAAACTTCCAGTAAGGGTGATCAGTAAATGGAATAGCTTTCCACAGGAGGTATGATTCTGTCTCACATAGTAGCCCATCAATTGCTTCAGAACATTCTCAACAATAAGATGAAAGCAAAACCTTCATTTGCTCTCAGTTACCTGCAAATGGCCTTTGGAGGTATCTTGTCTGTCTCTACAACCTGGAGGCAGTATCTAGGCATCAGTTCCAGTAGGTATTGACACTAGGGATGTTGAAGAAGAAAATTTCCCACATTCTATTTGAGAGGAATCAAATGTGAGAAAATTTGGCTTCAAACAGATTCCCCCCCCCCATGAATGTGGGGGGCTTCAACCCTCCCCAGTCCTCCCCTCCTGCTCCTGCCCCTTCCTTCCCACTGCCACTTACCTTTCATTGCACTGATGCCAGTGTGCACATTCTAAGCACTTCCGGGGCTGCGGACACAGCTTCCACTGCTTTGTGTGATCCCCAGCTGGAGAGCTGAATGTGCAGAAGACCCAGAAGTGCTTTTTCAGCCTCCAAAGAGTGCCAAAATGGTGTTGGGTTGCCATGGTGGTCTCCAGTTCCCTTCTGGGGTGTCCCTTTAGCTTTGGGGAGGCCATGGTGGCATCCCTGGGCCTATTTTGGTGTTCTTTGGAGGCCAAAAAAGCAAGTCCAGGTATTCTGCACACACAGTGCCCAATCTGGGGACCATGTGACATGATGGGAGCTGTGTGTGCAAACCCAAAAGTGCTTTTTCAGCATTCAAAGAGTGCCAAAATAGGCTTGGGGACAGCACCGCAGCCTCCACAAAGGTATGGGGTGGGCCGGAGGGGAATGGGAGGCCACAGTGGTGTCCCTAGGCCCATTTTGGCACTCTTCAGAGGCCAAAAAAAAAAAAACTTCCAGGTGTGCACATGCAGCTCCCCATCTGGAGATCATGTGACATGGTTGGAGCTGCATGCATAGACCTGGAAATGCTTGGGAGGAAAGCATGATGCAGTGGGATCAATGTAAATGAGGCACTAGGAGGTCGCGGGGTGGGGGGAGGTTGCAGTGGCATCCAGTCATTGCTGAAGCTTTAACTGAAGCTTCAACGAATACCAGATAATCTGATTCACAGATGAATAGGGCCTATGAACGTAGACTCTATTCAATTAATCCCTGAATGTCGAATTCATATCTATTGTTATGAATTCTGAATAGCATGAATATTCATGCGAATGCTAAAAGCGTCCCGAAGTAACTTAGCCGGCAAAGGCCAGCCAGGGGCGGGGACACGGCGGCAAGGCTGCCTCCCATTGGGTGCGAGCACCCAAGGGGCGGTCAGCCCTGTCACGCCGACTGCTCTGCATCGTGCGGGCCGGATTGGGCCTGTGCTGCTGGCACGAACATGCCCGGCCATCTGGGCACCCACCCTGGAGCAGCTGCCTATGGGGCAGGAGCCCTTCGGAGATTGGAGCCCCTGGTTCCGATCTCCGAAGGCTTCCCCGCCACCCCGATCACTGCCATCTATGGGGTGTGGGCGCATGGATCTACGCGCCTACACCTCGCAGATGATTCCCACCCCCCACCGCATCTAACCCCCACCCCCCACTCACCCCGCACCCACCCTGGGATGGGTTGGGGGAGAGGGAGAGGGAGAGGGAGAGGGAGAGGGAGGGGCCCACCCCACCTGATCACCCCCCACCCGATCACCCCCCACCCGATTGCCCCCCACCCCGGGCATTGGGACTCTGCGCGTGCAGGGAACCTACCTTCCCAGAGTCCTGGCCCTCCCCTCCCACTCCCTCTCCCCCTCCCCCTCACCATCCCCATCCCGGCATCAGAAACTTTTACTCCAGCTTCCAACGTGGAAGCAGGAGTGAAAGTTTTCCTTCTCCCTGGCAGATCGCAGGCTTGGAGGGGTGGGGTGGGGTGCCCTCCCCTGCTGCAGGTGGGCACCCTCGGGGCCTCTCAGCAGCAGGTGGGAGGGAGCCCCACGCCCCTCCCCCGCGGCGATCTCGATGGGTAAGACTTTACTTCACTTTGAAGCAAAGTTTTACCTGGCCAGATCGCTGGGGGGGAGGGGCGTGGGGCTCCCTCCCACCTGCTGCTGAGAGGCCCCTCCCTGGAACCTGCACCCCCACCCCGGGGCAGGGGCAAGGTCCCTGTGGGGCAGGAGCCCTTTGGAGATCGGAGCCCCTGGCTCTGGTCTCCAAAGGCTTCGCCTAACCCTGTTCCTGCCCATCTGTGGGGCGCAGGCTCCTGAATCTAGGTGCCTGCCCACCGCAGATCAGCCCTCCACCCCCCAAAGCCCCCACCCCACCCATCCCCCAAAGGCGATCTCGACCATCTACGGGATGCAGGCGGCTCGATGTAGCCACCTGCACCCCGGAGATAATCCCCCCCACTGGCCCCACGAGCAACGCGCGTACGCACCTACCTCTTCGGTGCCCAGGCTCGGAATGGCCCGAGCATGCCGGGAGCATGCTGTACGTGCGTGCACAGCGGCTCCCAGCATGCTCGGGCCATTCCGAGCCCGGGCACCGAAGAGGTAGGTGCGTGCGCGCATCGCTCGCGGGGCCGGTGGGGGATTATCTCCGGGGTGCAGGTGGCTACATCGAGCCGCCTGCACCCCGTAGATGGGCAAGATCGCCTTCGGGGTGTGGGTGGGGGCTTTGGGGTGTGGGGTTGTTCTGCAGTGCGCTCCGGTCGCCCAAGGGGTTCCTCGCCCCCAGCCAACCCGTCATTGGCCAATGGAAAGGGGGTACAGGAAGCCGATGCTGCCAGCTCCCCGACTCCGGCGGCCGCAATGGGGCCGCTGGGGCCGGGAAGGGCCTAGCTCCCCCCCGCCCCGCGGAAGGCAATCACCTTCCTTGCCGGGCTGCGGGAGTGATCGCGCAGCACCGGCGAGGCTGGCAGATGGCAAGGGGTCCTACGATTCGAATCGTGGGTCCCCTCGCTGTCAACCAGCCTCGCCGCGGCTGCGCAATCGCTTCCACAGCCCGGCAAGGCAGGCAATCAACCCGACCGCCATCAGCTGCTGGGCCGATTTTCGGCCCATGCTGACGGGGGAGGCTTGCCCGCGGCTGTCAGGGAGAGAAGCATGTGCGAACGCTTCTCTCCCCGAACGCGCCAGGACGCTTCGTACGCGCGGGAATCGATGCAGAGCACTTTAAAGTGCTCTGCATCTGGAACGCGTGGAAGACAGCTCGGGACGTGCCGGGACGCAAACCCGGCTGCGGCAATGCGAATGCCGCGTCCCGTTCCAAAACCGCATGTGCGAAAAGGCCTTAGATCTGGATCAAGGGCTTCTTGATTAGGATCTAGCTCCGCAAGGTCTAACTCTGTCTTGTTCAGGCAGATCTGGCCTAACAGGGGGTGGGACCTCCACAATCTGGATTAATGTACAGATGAGGAGGGCCCAGATCTGGATCAGAGGCCCTCTGATCTTGATCTAAACCCTAGTGCATAAAGGGCCTCAATTACAGCTCCCTTTCCAGGGGGCTGTTTTAGTAGCACCCAAAAGTAAGAAACAAATGTTGGATGTACATACAGATCTTGGTCACCTACCTTAGTTGAACAAGATCCTGGTCATCTGCCTTAGCTGAACAAGAAATAGGAACTTAGGCTGTGTCCACACTGGATCAGTAAAATGTGTTTATCCACATCAGATCTCTGGAGTGGACTATAGCACAACCCACCCACCCATACACCATAGTCAACTCTAAGGATGCCCTCACTGTAAGTGGTCCACAGTGCCCTTGGACTGGTATACCTCACCAGCACAAGGCTCATGGTCTGATATGCCATGCCCAGCACTTTGAATCAGTGCTAGAAGTGTCCCACATCTGGCCACATAGCCACAACAACCTTGGATGACAAATTTGGAGGCTGAGATAGGTCAGGTTACCTATCTCAGACGAGCATAGTACAGGATAGTCTGCACTGTGTGAAAAGGTCCCTAGAGACTAGCTCTTAGGGCAGTGGTGTAAAGTTCAAAAGAAATAGAACATAATGCTCAAAAGAAATATTCCTGAGATGATTCAGAAATAGGAAGCTGAAATGTAACAGAAGATTTAACTTTATGGGAGAGAAAGCTTCTTCTTCCATAAGTTCCCACATTGACAACAGACAGGGGTCCTATTCGCACTATGGCTGGTAGTGCATGATTACTGAACTGATGAAGAGCATCTGTACTTTGAACAGGCTGCTACAGCCTCCAAGTGTGCCCTGCCTCCCCAGAAGTTCACTAATTGTTGATTAGGTGTAGAGCACAAAACCTGGTGTGTCTGGGCAGTGGACATCTGCACCTCTTCTGATGCACAAGTGCTCTGGCACCTTCGACAACCATAGACACAACTGTTCATGTGCACAGTGTTAGCATCATCATGGTGATGGCGCTGATGCACGTGCAGTCACGGAGGGCACCACAGCCAAAATGGTGGCACCCAGAAGAGGACTGGCCCTCCAATTGAATCAGGGAAGTATTCAATTGTGGGAAGAATGGATAAAGTTGACTAGCACTCCAAGTGCGAGTGCTAGTCAACATTGGTTAATCACACCCCTTTCCTGTCCAGTGGATGGGAAGGCAAGTGTGAAAACACCTAGGGTATCAGAATTTTCCATTTCTCAGCCTGAGACATACACAAAATACTGCTGGCATTCAGCCATACAGGAGTCAGAGCTGGCAGGCTGCCCTGACTCTATGCCAGGCCTCTGCTAACCTTCCCCTCTGAAAGACTAGGTTTAAGAAAGGGCAGGGACTTAAAAAGGCCTATGCTTTCTCTGTGCCAATGCAGCACTGGATGAATTAATCTGAAGTTTGCTGAGGGTCATGAGAAAAGGCATGAAGTACTGCCATTTTCTTGGGCCAATCTGCATTGTCATAATTAGCAACCAATTTGAACTACTGAGGGCTACCTGGGCTATTCAGAAACCTTGCTAGAAGGCAAAAGCTGTTAAAGTGGGCTATGAAGGGAGGCTTAAACAAGTAACTTGCACAAAGGACATAGGGAAATAAAACTGTGGTAGCAGCTATGCCTTCTAAATAGCATTAATAAGTGCAATATATTTCTACTCATGCCTTTCCAATAATTTTGAAGTATGGCATCACTGGAAAATGACTTACCTTAATGTGCATGAAAATCTGTCATTTATCCTTTGGACAGTATCAGCATACAAAGCAGCTTCAACGTCATCTTCACAAGGGTTATATTATCATTCAGGGTGGAGTGCATTTGGTTTTAAGACAAATAGTCACTGCTGAGGTTAAGGAGCACAAAAGGAATCCATAAGGAAACTGCCCAGTGTTTGCTTCTTTGTGCTGAACAGTGAAATCATCAGTTACTCCAACCAAAGGCAAAATTGCTTCCTTATAATTATCCATTTTTTAGGAAATTCAGCATGTTAATTGCATCTGCTGTCCCAAAGTAATTTCAGGGGAGCGTTCTCCCTATAAAAACCAACCTTCTGTAAGATCCGAAATTGTAACTCAGTGAATCTTTAAGCAATAAAATGCAGGAATAATTTAACAGCTTTGAGAGGTAGCTACTACAGTCAGGCATAGGTAATCTAAATGGGTCTTCCTTTGGATCAGTTCTTGCTGAGACAGTAAGTCAAAATTAGCTTTTTTCTCTCTCTCTGTTTAAAGTTATATGTACAGATACATATAACAGATACGAATGTTATCGACATTCATATCTTTAAATACAAATCTAACATTTGATTGTATGGATTCAAATGTTATGGATTTGAATTAGATTTTATGACATTCAGATATTAAATATCTGAATCAAATCAGATTTTACGACATTCGAATCTACTCAGATTCAAATGTCAAAATACATTTGTGCACATCGCTAACCAACAATGTCATCAGACTGGAGGGTTGGGTGGGCCCTGCAACCTTGGGGGACTTTCATGGTGCCACAGTGGTGCTGTGCAGATTCTGCTTAAATGCTAATATTACATTAATCACATTGCATTAATCATAGCTCGGTTCAACTAAGAGAAAAAGGTGATTTATTGCATGCATGCCAAACAGTGATGCTACGAATGACATTGACCAAGTTTGGCTATCTAGGAATATTACAGCAGAGAGATGTGATGAAAATAAAACAATTTTTCTAAGATTGTGGGAAGAAGAATAAATTCAGCTTTTATTATACTGCTTCAAGAACATTTGTTTCCACATTTCATTAGCTGTTAACATAGATTACCAGCCCACTAGGCCTCACAGTATTCAAATAGGCCAGGGTGAATCACCTGAGACTCTCCACAGATTGTACTTTCAGCTTCACTTAAGCATTTCTTTGAACTTCAATTGACAATACAGTTTGCTATGCAATGCTAAACAAAATCCCATGTACAGGCCTCAAGACCAGTAGCTTGCTGAAAAACACAATCAGCAGGTGTTATCCTGTTATTACATTGTACTACAACCCAAACATGGCAACTTGGGGCCATGATGTTATGAGAAAATGTTTTTGCTGCTGAAACAGGGTCAACCTGACACCAGAGACGTTTTCGCACGGGGCTGATCGGAACGCGGAAAAGACAGCTGAGGACACGTCATACGCATTGGCCGCGAGCGGCTTGCGTTCCGACGTGTCCGCAGCTGTCTTTTCCGCGTTCGAAATGTAGAGCACTTTGAAGTGCTCTACACGCGTTCCAACGCGGACGAGCCGCCCTCAGCCGTTCGGGAGAAGAAGCGTTCGCGCCGCTTCTGTCTCCCGAACGGCTGCCGGCGCGCCTCCGACGCCGCGCGGCTTTGACAATCAGCTGTTTCTCAAACAGCTGATTGTCGATCTGCCTCCGCGGCTGCCGGCGCGCCGCTTGCCGGCATTTGCCGGCTAAGGCAGCTTCGGGCGCTTTGAGCATTCGCACCCAGACGCTCCGGAACGCGTTTACACGCGTTCTGGCGCGTCTGTGTGTGAACGGGGAAAGCGCCCGAAGCTGGCTTAAGCTTTCCGCCTGAACGCGTTCCGTCTGGAACGCGATTCAGTGCGGAAATGCCTTAGAAGCACCTCTTATTCTGATTGGCTGTGAGAAGCCATGAGAAGCTGTATGTCTAGAAATATTTATTCATATATATCCTGTTCTTGTGTTGTAACCATCTATATAACCATGCATTTATTCTTTAGTTATTTGTATTCACCGCTATTCATCTATCATGCTATCTACTGCAACTAAGCAATAAAGTTATCTTATGGATGGAAAGAAAACCTGGCTCTGTATTTACTGGATGTTTCAAGAAAGATTCTAGTCTGCTGATTTATTGCCTGTAGAATTTCTCAGGCTCTCTGCCAAAAGGTTATTGGCCCAGTGGGATCGTGTCACTGAAAAGTGGAGTGCTGAACGGAATAATGGCTGTGCTGAATGTGCTGTGGTAACCCCTGGAGCTATGTCCAGAACAGCAAGAAGTCTTGTTTAACAAGGGACCCTGTCAGCTGCAAACCTAAAAAGATGAGATGGCTGCTACTACTTCTTTGCTTTTAAGCTTTGAAAAACTTAATGACCAGAATTATTTATCTTGGTCTAAGAGAATTAAAACTCTTTTCATTGAAGATGAACATTTTGAAGCTTGTTCAGCCCTACCAATGCAAGGAAATGTTGCACAGGAGTTACAGGACCAGAAAGCTCAGTCTGCTTTAATCCTTAGCCGAGACCCATATTCTGAATTCACTCAGACATCTGGAACATGCCAAAGAGATCTGGGGTAGTTTAAGAGATGTTTATCAATAGGTTTCTTCTGGGAGCAAATATTGTGAATCACAGTAGACCATGAATGGTTTCTTGCACTTTTCTCTCAATTTGATCACCAATTGACACAATCATTAAAGTTCAGTGCAACAGTGAGATAAAGCGCAATATTCAGCCTCTGTTGAAGACTGTGCGACACTATCTTGTTTCTTAGATTTCCAGATAACAGGTACATTGGCTTAGGGATGTGCACAAATGGTTTTGTTTTGTTTTTGTTTTTTTGCATTCAAATTTGATTCAAATTGAATGTCAAAACATTTGATTTGGTTTGAATGTTTAGAATCCAAATGCAACAAAATCCAATTCAAATGGAATACATTTGAATCTATTCGTTCAAATGTAAGATTTGAATCTGAACATACAAATGTCGACAACATTCATATGTGTCATACATATCTGTACTCATTTTGTATGAACATGAATACAGATATTTTATTTATTATTTATATTTCTATACCGCCCCACACCCAAACGTCTCTTGGCAGGTAACAACCATTAAAACAACAGTTTAAAAACATAATATACATTAAAAGCACTATTAAAAAATAATCACCAAATCTAAAACAATACACAGCATGCTTAAAATGATGCTATCTGTGCTGGGATAAGAAATACAATAATCTCAGCCAAAGACCAGGATAAAGAGGTTCATCTTCACTGCCTTCCTAAATATATGTAAGGAAGGGGCATGACGCACCTCAAGGGGAAGACTATTCCATAGTCTGGGGTCCATCACTGAAAAGGCTGTCTCCCGGGTGCCCACCAAACTCACTACTGATGGTGGGACAACCAGGAGGGCCTCACCTTAAGGCACGGGCAGGTTCACCTTAAGCCACGGGCCCTTCAGCCCAAGTGGATCTCTCCTGCTTTACTGCACTGCTTGGTGCTTTTTAAAAAATATACTTTCATAAATAATGTCTTCCCTTTAAAGTTGTGTCAGCTGGGCCAGTCTTCAGCCCTATGCCAAAGAGCACACCACTTTCCCTTGCCTCAGCAAGTAACCCCCCTAGCAGAGAAGCATCCTTATCGGCCTCCCTCGGCTCACTTTCTCCTGCTAGCTTTCACTAGTTTTGAAACCACAGAGTTCCTTTTCCTAGGGATCCCCCATATAAGAAATAATAGCACTTCAGGCTCAAGTCTTCTCAAACAAAAGTACTTGTTCTTTATTGGTAACAACTGTATGAATAAATAATTCAGTGAAATAAATAAATGAAATGTCCAGCAGGCACTTCAAAGAGAAATGATAAATGGTTTCGCAAATAACACACACTGTCTTGACAACCTACTGTAACCTTGGCTATCTACAGGTCTCTCCCTGGCTCTTCCTAGCCTAAGACCCTATGGAACAATGTGGAACTATCTTGGCAATTTACCCCTCAGGATGCAGAGCAGTTTCACCCAGACCTTCCCCCCAGATAAATCCAAAGCACAGAACAAACTCCCTTCTTAGAAGGTGCCTTGTATACCTCCCGCCTGGCACGAGCCAACCCTGGATTGGCTGAGCCTGTGGGCTTTCTCTCCCCCCTTTAATATGCTAATTAGGTAAGTCTAACCCCTCTGCTTACCTGTTCTTACCATAGTTTCACAGTATAAACATTAAATACAATAAATACAATAAATACTTTTAAACACATTTGCAAACATTCCACTTTAAACACATTAAACAGACATGAAGCATCACAATATGGGAGAAGGTGTTCCTTTAGATATTTGGGGCCCAAGTCATTTAGGGCCTTATAAGTTAGAGTTAGTACTTTGAATTGGGCTCGGTAATAAATTGGCAGCCAATGCAGCCCTTTTAAAACCAGCATGATGTGCATCCAGCTAGCTGTTTTGGTCAGCACTCTAGCGGCCACATTTTGTACTAGCTGCAACTTCTGGACAGTCTTCAAGGGCAGCCCCATGTAGAGTGCGTTACAGTAGTTCAGTATAGAGGTTACCAGAGCATGGATGACTGTGGCTAAGTTGTCTCTACTCAGAAAAAGCTTCACTTGACACACTAGACATAGTTGGGAGTAGGCACTCCTGGCCATGGCCTCCACCTGAGCTTCAAGTGTCAGTGCAAAATCCAGGAGTAACTCCAAGTTATGCACCTATCCCTTCCAGGGCATTACAACCCCATCAAGGACAGGATATCTCCCAACTACATGGACCCGAGACCCTGTGACGCACAGCACCTCTGCCTTGTCTGGATTCAGCTTCAATTTATTGGCCCTCATCCAGCCCATTGGTGCCTCCAGACTTCAACCACCTCTCCTGATTCAGATGGTACAGAGAGATACTGCATATTGCATCCGCATACTGATAACACCTCACTCCAAATCACCTGAGACCTCTTCCAACAGCTTCATATAGATGTTAAATAGCATGTGAGATAAGATCGACTCCTGAGGGACCTCACAAGTGAGTTTGCAGTGTGTTGAATCAGTGGGCCTTTCCGCATTTGCCGCCGAAAACAATTCTTGGAGGCCCCGTGTGTACGCATACGCGTGGGGCGGCAGCGGCAGGGCCGGATGGGAACCCATCCCAAACCAGCCCTGCCGGCACCTGCCTAGCTGTCAGAGAGGCAGAGCACATGCTCTGCAACTCTGACAGGTGGGCAAGTCTGGCAGCCAGCTTCCCTGCCTTCCCCCTGGCCAGAGAACCGACGATCCTCCATTCTCTGGCCAGGGTAAGGCAGCTCCTATTCCTACTCTCACCCCCACCCCACCGAGAGTCCCTCCAACTTACCTGATCGTCTCCAGCTTGATTCTGAGGCTGGCAGGGCAGGCCCCAATTGCACACGTGCGCGCTGTGGCGCTGATGGTCCCAGCAGCCTAGGGATGCTGGGAAATGTAGTCCTGGGCTGCTGGGACCATCAGGGCCACGGTGCGCGCATGCTGTACAGATATGTATGTGATGCGTAGGTCTGAATTATTCATACAAATAACTCAAAATATTTGTATTTGTACAAATACTAAAAAATGAATGTCTGGACATTTGATTCATATATGAATGTCCAAATTCATCCAAAAACAAATATTTTCAATACTCGTGCCATCCCTATCCTTCAGTGCATCCCCAAGTGGATAGGGAAGTGCTGTGGAAACAGACAGACTTTAATGCACTTCCAGTTCAGTCTGAATGTCCTGTGGAGACACAGCTTAAATGTGACAATCAGTTAAATCCTGAATGTGCAAAGTCTCCCCCTCAAATCAGGGATTATATTTTGAGCAACATAGACACCAACCTGCAGCATTTTGCTATTTCACATCTAAATAAGCTTACTGGATGCCTCTTCCCTGCATAAATCAGGGAGGTAAATGTATAAAAAGAGAACTTCACCCAAATATCCAACCAGCTTCAATCAGAGCTGCTCAATCAATTCAGACAAATTCTAACAATGTACTAAGTCATTTCATAACATTTCCTACAGCCTGTTTATCATAGGTTTTAGGGAATTCATTTCTTCAGAACTTAATAAGATGTATGTCACAAGAAGATTAGAAATGATAAAAATATTAGTGGAGTTCTGGGTCTGATCTGTGATTGGAGTATTATCTGTCAGACAGCCTGTTGGGCACATACTTTATTTGAGAGTTGCTGATATAAGTAATGAAATTAATAAAGAAAAGTTCCTTTGCATATAAGCATTATTTCTTAGCATGAGCAATTGAAGTTCCCAGCTACTGCTCCCTCTGGGAACCCATTTGATTGAGCAAATCATCCTACTAAACCAAAATTTAGAGGAATGCCTCTACCAGGCCTTGCTCCATCCCAGTGCAAATAGAACAACCCAGGGAAGGGTAGGAGCCTCTCTCTTCCGTTCTAGTATGTGGAAGAGAGGGTCAAGAAGAAGACACACTTCCTTGCTGTAATGGATGACTGATAAGTGCGGAAAAGCCTCTAGTCTGAGAAACTGATGCAATAGCAAAATTACCAAGAACACGGAGCAGTGAATGCACTGTTCTGTATTGCAGATCACACCTCTGGCACTTAGATACTTGCACTGACAGCCAGTAGGTCTGTGAATGACGTGCAGGCAGTGGGACTCAAACTCCTGTCTGAAGTCTCATCTGCCTTCCTGCTTTCTCTGATGAGCTAATTTACAAGGCAAATCCTTTCCTACCAGAATTTTGCTTTTCATTAGTTCTGCTTTCAACAAAGCATGTTTATTCATTAGTTTGATTTGGATAGACAGAGTGACAAAGCTTTAGCTGCCCATGAACCTTATCTTCACCTTTAAAATGAAACCCAATTGTTCTCTATCAGAAAAGAACAAACCAGAAACAGATAATGAACATTCACTATGTTTTCCTGGCACACCAAAATGACCTATTGTATCTAATATGCAAAAGATAGCTCTGCCCCAATATTTGACCTACATAACTTCTTTCCACTGACTTAATGATTGCTCGACAGAACATGTCAATTGTCTGAGAAAGACAGTGGTTATAACTATATTGTATTGGAGCTTGCTTGCTCCAAAAGCTTCTAAATAGTAGAACAATTTGGAGTCAGTAGATCCACAGTTTCTGCTGCAGTGGTTGAAATTAGTCTTGCCATTGAGATGGTCACTTTGCAATGCTGGCTTTGTGGGACAGAGAAAGAGGAATGCTGGGAGAATGGAAGGGAATGAAGAGGGAAGATTCAATAGTCTTTACCATTTTGCCCCCATGCAAGAACTGAATAACCCTTTACAGATCACACTGGTTGACTTATTGTGTGTGGAAAGGCACTGCATTTTCTTCGGTGAGTTCTTACTTGCACAGTTTCAGGGGAGGGGCCTGTTGGATAGAGAGCAACAGTAAACAGTGAAAGTATTTACTATAGATAAAGGTACATATAATGATAAAAATGGTCACTTGCTTATGTCTTTTCTCTTTTCCCAAACGACTGAATTCAGAGATCTAGGGTTCCCACACAATGTTTGATGGTACTCATATCCATGTAGTTTTGCCAGATCAAAAGGTTGCAGAATGTGGATGGTAACAATGTGTTTCAGGATGTTTATTCTGGATAAAATAGCCAGCATCATAATGCTTTTATTTTTAGAAACCGTGCTCTCTTTGTCAAAATGGATGCAAGAGAATTAGTAACTTGGCAACCCAACAATAAACCTGTACAGTGTTCAAATTCCATTGTTTGTCATGAAAGAGAGCATGTTCCCAAATAGAAGGTGGCTGATGAACCTGATGAACCAGTTTCAGGACTTCTTCAGCAAGCATTTTTTTGCAGTCCCAAACTCTATGGAGTATGCCTAAGATATGCTAGAGATGTCTAAGGCAAGTGTGCTGGGACCTCAGATGACCCCTGACATGACTGTACATGTGCAGAGCATCATTGTCACTGTGTTGATGGTGCTGGTGCATGCGCAGTTGTGCAGAGCTCCACAACCAAAATGGTGGCACCCTGCAGAGGATTGGACACACAACTGGATCCAAGTGAGTGTTTGATCATGTGGGGCTTAGGGTAACCTGTATTAGCATTCCCTAGTGTGAACACTTGTACACGTTAGTCTCTAATGCACTCTTCCCATCCAGCAGACAGGAAGATAAGTGCAGAAACACTTTAGAAATCTTGAGTGTGAATCGTTTCTATTGTTTCTACTTGTGGCCATATTACAATTATCTTTGCTATTCTTGTTCAGGATGGGTCATCCTGTGCCAGAATAAGCAGTTGTCTAAAGCTGGGACAGATTGTTCTTGGCATGCAACGTGTCTGTTCACTTTGGGATGGGCTATTTCACGTCAGTCATATCCCAAACTCATGTCAGCGTTGGAGCTAACATGGAGGACTTCAGAACTTATGGAGCACCCACTTTAGTGGAATGCCTTGTTGCACCATCAGAATGGGCGCCCTGTGGTATTCTGCTTGTGGTATGATGTCTGCATGCTTCCATGGTACAGTATATCACCTTCTGGAATGCCTGTAGACCTCAAACAAAATGTCTATTAGTAGACTGGATTAGGATGCCATTTTGGACACCCAGGATAATTGGGGCCTCTCGTATTCCATAGTAGTTTGTAGGTGGCACAAGGACAGACTGCACATGGTTCACCACTCCATATGGAAAGGCCCTGCAATGTATTTTTATGCATCCCATCCCCCTCTCCCCTCTGAAACATACAATCTCTTTCCTCCTAGTAGTCCTAAGTCATTTCTGTGCTTTGCTTTAAATTCCACAGCAATGTTAGAACACTTAGATTACTCTTTCTCAGCAACTTAAGAAGTGGCTTATTTATATTAAATGAAAGCAGGAAAGGAGACTGATTTTTCTTGATTTGTATCCTGTTCTGTTTTTCATAAGACTCAGGGCAACTCAAATAATCAAACAAATACAAGGAAGTCAATATATATTAAAACTTCATAAACATTTCTATAAACACATATAAAAACAAAATTAACAAAAATATGAAAAGTCTGCAAAACAGCTCCAGTGAACTAAAATGTGCTTTTAAACTGAAGTATCAGATAGCAGTCTCTATCTCTATAGCAACCACATAATGTAACATATGCAGGATATTTTTATGTTTCTCTATTTATGTTCTGAAAGTCCTGCATCTAGGCAACAAGACAACGCATGCACTCTTCAACTGAACAGCAATGCGGAACTTCTACAAGCTCATATATATATTGGATTAAAAGGTTAAATATTAATATTAAAGGGCTACCTTGGCTTTTTCTTGATTGCAGCTCAGCTCACACAAATACTGTAGCTAAGCCAATTTCTATACTCTCCACCTCAGCCTGTTCCAGACCAAGCACAGCGGATTCCATCCTCATTACAAGGTTGGGGGTGGGGGTGGTAGTCCATCAGGATCAACACTAGCAGCAATGTGGAAGCACCATAGCTATTCTGGTCCACCCAACTGACTCCCTACCCAAAGCACCACTCCCTCCTGCCAGCAATTTACCTAAACCCCATCATCCTTGTGTTCTTTTTTGTGCATGAGGCCAGGGCTGAACACAATAGTCTTCAAGGGTATCAAACTATGAACAAATCAATGTATGCCCTGAGAGCACTGTTACTATAAAAGGTAAACACAGCCTTTCTACTAAGAACTTAAAAACACCCACAGTTTAATGAATTTATATATGGATTTTGAATGTGATGAATGTTCGTGCACATCACTAAAACCTATAACAAATATGTTTAGACACCTGCAACTGGAGTATAATTGTCGCTCATGGGAGGAAAAAGATAACACTGGTTTGCTTATCTAGAAGCACTTCTGTGGAAAGTCCTATGCAAAAGGATGTTCAGTGTCCGCAGACCTCATGATTAAGTCCTGTGCTCGGCAGGGAAACCAGCCCCCCAAACCTGAGCCTTTTCCTCTAGCAGCATTTAAAGAACTGAAATGTAGCTTCAAAACCATGCTCCTGGCCACAACTTTGAAACCTCCAGATTCATCCATGCCTCTAAGTGACCTCTCAAGCTTGTTGCCCTCCCCAGGGGACCTTTTCAGTGGGCCAAGGAATGTCCAGCCCTTGTCCACACTGCAATAAGGGATAACATGTACCCCAAGCAGATTTTAATGAAGAGGGGGGCCCTCCTCAGCCCCACAAACCGAGAGGAGTTAAAACCAAACCATGAGGACCCACCTAAAAAAACATCTTCCCTACATCCCAACCTGGCCATGATCTTGCTCTGTCAGAGACTGTGAATTCCCTCAAGCTGTCTCTTGTGCTATTTTCAACAAATCTCCTTGCATCACAGTGAATAACCACATTCTTCTGTCCAAGGCTGATTTAAGCAGCAACCATATTTCACTGACAACTACCATCTACAGCATCAACAAACAGAGGAAGAACAGCAACTCAAGATTCACATCAGCTCTTCCTGACCACAAACCCTGGAAGAAGGCCAGGCCCTTCTAACCATCACAGAAGATACCCAAGACATGCCAGAAAGTGATTCATCATGCTTTACTACCACCACTGATCCCACTGCATCCCAGCCTGAGATCCCAGCTCAGGGCCTGCTCCTGGTGATCAGATCTATGGCTAGCAACTCCTTGGGGATGCCCCTCATGGATTTTAGCATCTTTTCAAGACCCTCCAAAAATCTGACCCCCTCCAAAACCTCCAGATTACATCCACACTTGAAGAAGAGTGCTGCTCGAGATTGTCTCTTTTGGTTTGAAATCATTTTTAAAAATTCTGCCTGCATTTTCACCACAAAGCAACCAGATTCTTCCTGACTGTTCTTTTGTTTTTGCAATGACTCTGATCTACCCTCTCCTGAGATGCAAGAACCTTCCTTTCTGGCCTGCCCTCCAGCACATTTACATTTCTGTATTCTTGATGCTCTCTCTGCTGCGAATGTGTGTGTGTGTGGGGGGGGGGCTACCAAAAGCAAACCTTCCTTTGTTTTGTTTTTCTAGATTTTTGGATTTTTATATTTATTTTCAATGTTATTGACTTTCTGTAGCAAAAAGAGGGATAACTTTTAACTCTCTCCATACCTGCATACTTCAGGAAATGTATTTCTCTGATTTTTCAATTGAAACTCCAGCTGTTGCCTCAATTGAAGCAGCTTCCCAGCTGCTTCCCAGAGCCCTCAGATTCAGGTTGTGAAGCTGGATCACAACACAGAAGTGCTTTTTTGTTTTTCTCCGAAAAGCACCAAAATAAGCCCAGGGATGCCACTGCAGTTTTTCCAAAGGTAAGGGAGAATGCCAGAATGGAACGGGAGGCTGTGATGGCATCCCCAGGCCCATTTTGGAGAACAAAAAAGCACTTCTGTGCAGCTTCCCACCCGGGGATCACATAACATGGTGAGAGTTGCACACGCAGACCCAGAAGTGCTTAGGACAAAAGCACATGGCATTGGCATGATGAAAGGTAGGTGGGGTGATGGGAGGCCAAGGAGGGAGGACAGGAGGCCCTGGAGGCATCCAGCCTTCACTGAAACTTTGACCAAAACTTCAATGAATACTGGATAATCTGATTCACGAACAAATAGGGCATATAAATGTTGGGTTTCCAGTTTTGCTCTAACTTTGCTATGTTTGTGAGCTGCATTCTATAATGGGATGAGGGATGTAGAGCTCTCCGAAAGCTGTACAGATGCAACTTTCATCATCCTTGGTCATCGCCCACATTTTCTGGGACTGATAGGAACTGGAATTCAATTCATGGAGGGCTGCTTATTCTTCATCCCTGATTTACAGTTTACCTGGAGCCTGTACTCTTCAATACCCTCGTAAATTTAAAGTAAGGGTGAAAATAAGGCAGGATAAAGTTAGCAGAAGACAAATCACAGCCAGTCAGACTATGTGCTGGCAATGCAACAATATTTGACTTGTTGGAAGAAAAAGAAACAGAAACAGAACAAAACAAAACATGGTCAATAGAGTGTGCACATTTCTGTGTAATGCTCCTATCTGTCTAAGAGTCTGGAAGACACACATGTTCTGTACTACTGATGATTTCCTTCCTCTGGGTATTGTGGCTTATACTTTAATGAGGTCATTCAGGGTTCAGGAAGGTTATTTTTATACAGTCTGGCAAGTCTGGCTTCAACAATCTGGACTTGCAATTTCGTGATTCAGTACATAATATGTCTTGTGCTCAATACACTGCTTCGTTAGAAAAGGAGGTTTCAAGTGATGTCGACCCTTTTCCGACTAAGAAGCAGTCATTCCCAATACCTTTGGCATTTGCATCTAATTTGTTTTCAGCTCTTATTTATATGTTCCCAAAACTGTACCTGTGTAGTACATCTTTTTACATCTTTCTGACCTACATTTGTGCTTTCCCTTTATGCTGATTGTTCTCTTTAGAGCTGTCCAGTTAGTTTTATTTCACAAAATCATTTGGCTGGGTATCATAAAAGCTTTTTGCATTTTGACTTCATTTTGATATAATTGCTGGCTTAAACTATGTGGTTAAAGGTGTAACTAGGAAGTAGAGTGGCAGATTAGGGGCTGTGGGGGGGGGGGTGAGAGTTCAAATTACCTCTCAGTCTTGAAGCTGTTTTACAGAGTCGTTGTGAAACTAAAATAAGAAGAGAAGACCTGTCTCTATGCCTCTGGATGTTTTATGCACATTATTAGCAGCTATGATCTGGAACTTTGTACCTGTGCAGAGGTTTTGGGATCTTTTTAAGATGATGAGCTTGGTTTAACAGACGAGCAACTGGCAGTCGATCCATAAGGGAGGGAGGAAAACCACCCGGGTTCTTAAACCATTTTTCATTTAAGAATGGCATTAGAACAATTCAGAAACAAAATAGGTTTAAAGCAGCTTTAAATGACATGGGGAATCAGCACAAGTTACAACCAATTATTAAGGCAAAGTAGAATTCACACAGAATAGAAACTCTGATTTCCTAAATCCTAGGCAAAGTAACTTACTTCCCAGAAAGAAAAAACCCACAACAGCAAGATAAATTCCCAAATATTCATATTACCTGTCCAGAAATCACCTAGCAGCACAGAAGTCTTCATCTTCCCTAACCCCACACCAAACTCCTTACCCTTGCTAGCTCCTCCTCCCAGTCCTAGATTAAAATCTTCTTTTGTATATATTCTAAAAAACGTGTAATGTCTCCTCAGCCCAACTTCAGTAAACTATTAAGCCTTCATTTACTCCAGAACCAAACAAAAGGTGCTAAGTAAAATGAAACCTTTTGCTTAATATTTACTTTTGAATATCTCAGCTCAGAATCTTGAGAGATCTCTTGTTTGCTTGCAACACAAATGGCATTTACTGGGAATCAACTTAAAGCCATCAGATAAACAAACAGAAGGATGTAACTCCAAGAGTCATGTTTACTTGTTTATGTGTTAGGATGATTAGTTTATGTCTGGGGCCTAAGCTTTACCATGTTTCATTTCAAAGTCCATGTTTTTAGCAATGATCTCATAAACCTTTGCAGCACACATTTACACATTTAATATAGAAAATTTGGATTATGTCCATAATAGCACAGTGGATAGCTCATTACTGGTTATTTGAACTGCATAGAATTCATAGGGTCACATGTTTAATATGCCCTATCTCCCCAGATGGAGGCAATGACATATCACACTAATGCAGATTAGGTCAAGCCTCCCCCCTTGGCATGCTTTATCCTCATTGGATGGACTGGGCTAGGGCATTGAAAATGGCACCTTAGGCCGGTAAGTTAATAGAATTTATTCAGTCCTCGATCAGAACTTTAGCTAAGTTGAAATGTTGAGGTCTGCAATTGGTCTTCTTGAGGTAGTATCCACAGAGGCATGCAAACAGTGCTCCCCCATGGGGACCATTTTCAGCAGTACTCCTAGAAGCCTTCTCAAAATGAGTCAACCACAAAACTGGCCAGACTGGAAACTTGGAAGGCCAAGAATATTTGTTCCTGGCCTTCAGTGCCTTGTCACTGCCTCTGAGGGCTCTCTTGAGGTAGTGGCAAGGACTGGAACAGAATGGACCATCTGAATGCAGACAACCCTGTTCTGCTCCACTGGCAATCCATTCCAGTCCATCTTGGACCACTGCATGAAAGTGTGAAAAAGTCCATAGTATGATACCGAAAACAAAAACATGAATAGTCTGAATTAGAAACATAGATGACTGTCAAAGATACCCAGCATCCTATGGTCTGGTAGCACACTAATAGCTACATTTGAGATCCTTTCATTATGTCGAACTGTGTTATGTTACAGAGCAGCAGGCTGGAAGTGGTAAATAGGAGAATTCCAGAGGACATCAGGTTGGAGAAGAGAGCTAAAATACTGTTAAGTGCAGCGTGAATGAGCTTGCTTTACTTTCCCATATCCTCCTATGGTGGAGTGAGAAGGTGATTTAAAATATTAATGTCCACTTCACAATAGCAAGAATTAGTTGCTTCCACTAGCCTTTCTCCACTGAAACGCCCACCATTGGAACCAGTGGGTTTGGAGTAGCCAAACCTGCTAATTCTGAGAAAGGCATCAGCACAACGGCATGGTCCAGATGAGCCCATTCCATAGCTTCTCGAGGCACACATGCACTTTGAGGTTGGACACCAAGCCTTTGAGGCCTAGGAACAAAAAGTCCTGGCCTTGGGACCCTTTAGGAGGCATATTTTGGAGCACACTTTGGCATGCTGCCAAAATTGCTTCACTGGTAATTCTGAACACAGATGTGTGTGTCTATGTGTCTATGTTTGTGATCAAGACCTGCTTGTCTTTGTCTCATATATATCAGTGTTGTTGAAAGACTGAAACTGTGCCTACACTATGCAGCAAAGGTACCTTAAGTGAAGGCAGTGTACATTACTTTCATTTGGGCCTGGTTAAGGTGTCTTTACTGCAAAGTGGAGACAGCCTGAATCATTGCATTATGTTTTGGTTCACAGAACAGGGGAAATGTATCATCTATAAACACGACATTCATTCTTCCACTTCAAAATAAAGCCTGCTAATAGTTATCCAAGGTGAATGGATGGATGGATGGATGGATGGATGGATGGATGGATGGATGGATGGATGGATGGATGGATGGATGGATTTTTATTTACCGTCACAGACCAAAATCTATCCAAGATGAACACAAATATTTTGGGGAGGCAATGCAATGACCTCTGGAGCAGTGATGATCCGAGGGAACCAGGTGACTTTTTTCAGGACAAACGCTATATGGTTTATTGCTTAAGTGAAATCCTATTAAGGGCTGCAAATCATTTTGTCAGATAAAGGATTTCATTTGCTTAATGGGCTAATGCCAAGGGATAGGCTGTGCGGATCAGAATCCATGCCTGTTCAAGAGCACAGTATTTAATGCATGATCTGGTTTATTAAAACAGTCTGATTAAATGTTTGATACTTTAAGCTCAGCATGCTGGCTATGCCTATCCTAATCCAGAAAAATAATTGCTTCTGCAGTGCACAACTGGTACTGTAAAGGAGGAAGTGTGAAAGCAGCAGCCATCTGGAATGAATTACTAATTGTGAACAGATGTGCTAAACCATACTGTTCTGGAAAGATAAGGTGAAAATAGCCATATTTGTCAATATAATGAGTAAACAAGCAGAGACTCTTCAAAAGCTGTGAACAGCAAATTCAAAGAAAAAAAAAAAGACCAGACTGATTCTCAAGAGTATTTTTGTGATTGTGTAATATATTTACAGTAGATTGAACTAGTTTCCTCCTCTTCCCCACCTCGGGAGAACAGAGCACTTGGGGAAAGTAATCTTGTATCACAGAATGTTTTCTGGCATGTATATCTGCCTAATATTTTTTTTAAAAAATGAAATCTATAGAGATTAATTTCCATCTGATACTGTGGACAGGAAACACTTGGGTTGACAACAAATCGGGATATTCAGACTCAAATTAGGAATATTTAATCTGGTAAGGGTAAAATAGGGGAACAATACTAGTGTTGTCTGGTAGGAAGTGTATAATGGCTGTTGATGAAGGATACCTGAGCACCAGACTCCATTTACAATTCTGAGAAGAACATAGCAGGTACAATGACACCTTCCACACAGTCCATAAATACCAGCCTGGCTGCCACTAGGGTACATGACATTTTATCAATTAAGCAATCTTTGGGATGCTATATCTCTAAAAGAACCCTCTAGTCACACAAATCATAACATAGGGCCTTTCCACACAGGCTCTAAAAACGGATTTAGAGCCTGTTCGGGGAGGGATTAAGATGTGGCTTCCACATTGGAGGCCACATTGGAGCCCCTTTGAGGACGCCGCGTCTGCTCTTTGGCGTGCAAGACTGGTTTCTTAAACCAGTTTTGCCACCGACATCCTACCCAGATGTAAGACCTGAAAAATTAGGTCTTACATCTAGCTTTCCCCCTGAAACCATTTCGGAAGCAAACACTTCCGCAATGGCAGGGGGAAAGCCAGATGGCCGGCACATGCCCAGCTGTCAAACAGGGAGAGTGCATGTGCTCTCTCTCTTTGACGGGGCAGGGGCTCTGGAGGCCAGATTGGGATGGGTGCTGGTCAGTCCGCACCAGTACCCTCTCCGGAGGAGGGACTTCCGGCTCCCGGTGGAGTGAGACGTGTTTTTAAAGCTCCCTTTATCTCATTGTTTTTATATACTTTTTTTTTTTACGTATTTATATATTTTATTGACCCTTTTGAACTTTTATCTTTCTGAGGAAAGGAATTAGGGTTTTTTTTGCTGACACAGCTTTGGACAACACTATCTTGTACTGTTTGCTATGGGAAAGAAAAACAAGAACAAACGCTCCAGAGGAAGCCCAGAGACGCTGAGTCACAGCAAGTTACCAAAGATTCCGCGGAGAGAGACAGAGGAGATTGCAAGAGACATCAACATAAATGAATTGCTAACACTTGCCTCTCCAAACAAATTTGCTACGCTCGACATAGAAGGGAATGGGTATGAGGGTGGGTGTTTTGGCGTTATTGTTTTGTTTTTAACTGTCATTGTTTTAACTATTTTACTATTGTTGACTTGTTGTAAGCCGCTCCGAGTCTTCGGAGAGGAGCGGCATAGAAATTGAACAAATAAATAAATAAATAAATTACCTCAAACAACGGGAAGAAAGGTGTGGGAGCGAGTCTGCTGATATTTTGCAGGAAGACTTCTTCCACCCACCCCAATTAAAAACAAATGCTCCAGTTGATAATGAGAACTGTGACCTTGATCAAAATTTCCTACATGATATACTGGGAAAATATTGCTTGTTAACTGCAAATACTGTAGTGGACATTTATACTATTAGCAACAAGCTGGACCAGTTAGCAAACATTATAACAAACTCCCCTTCACAGGGGCTGATAATGAACCAAACTGTGAATGCTGTGAAAGCTCCAGGAATTTCAGAGAAGGAGAAAGAGCCTAATTCACAAGAATTTAATATTAAACTCCCAGGAATCTATAAACCCTACACGTCGCTTGCAAACTAACCAGATAATTCTGAGAATTTCTCCACTCCCAATAAACGAAGGTCGCTGGAATAGAAGAATCAATGTGCTACGGTCATTATCTCTTATTCTTAGATGCCACATACACGATATAGACCTGGACCGCATTATAAAAATTCCCAGTTACAATTCCTCGCTCCAATTAAAATTAGTGTTTAGGAATTCAACTATACCTTGTATGTTATTTAAAATGTCCAAATACCTGGCTGGCTTCCGGATTTTTACAAACCGAGTCTTTACTGAAGATAAAACACGTCTTCTACTATCTCAATCTGAAGGAGGCAGGTCTGCACCTCCTAACATTGGAAATGGGATGAGCCGGAATAAGCAAACTGTGCCTCAACAAGCAAACCTGGCAGAAAACTTACAAGATCTGAAATCATTGTTAGCTAGAACTCTGATTTCCACTGAGAAACTTAATTCTCTCTTGCCCAATAATCCTATAAAGAACCCTGACCCTTTCAGTCTAAACATGCCTGCAGAGAATAGTCAGGGGCAAAACAACCTTAAGTTTTCTCCCTTGGAGGATATACTATCTGCTAACCGTAAACTAAGGAATAAGTCAGTACCCTCTCCAATCTGGTCCTGCCGCCGCCGCCCAGCACGTATGCGGACACGTGGAGCCTCCAAGAATCTGTCCCTCTTTGAAAAAAATGTTTTGGTGGAAAATGGATCTTTTATCAAGCTCCATTGTACACCAAAGAAATTTAAAGTCATCTCATGAGCATTCTTGACTGAAGACCAATCCAGCTGTCCAGTATTTTTTCAATGTTGCCTTGCACTGAATAATTTCATGCAAATTAACCTGCCATAAATACATTAATCTTTTGTTAAGTTTAACTCTTAATTTCTAGATGAACACATTTTATTTTCAAAGAAAAGTGTACAAGTGTTGCATCGTAGGAGTTCTCAAACTGACGCTGCCTCCAGAGGCTGGCTGAATATTGCAGCAGCAAGTGATATTCCAGAAAAAAGCCCTTCTATAATTATAACTTGCTGCCTTCTTTTTGGCTTCCACACACCAATGGTGGCTATTATTGATGCTTTATTCCAGAATATCCAAATATAGTGGAATAAATAACCAACATCTGGCTGCAGCCTCTCTCTCATATCATGAAGGTACATTAGAGGTTGGTTGGGTTCATAATGATTTCATTGGTCTAACCCAGATTGCATTTCCACTGACCATGTTCAACACTGTAGCAGCAGTGAAAGAGAGCACTGAATCTCTTTGTAGCAAAGTAGATGCAGAAATCAATGTCTTGACACATTCATGTAGAAGTCATTTAAAACACTTCAGGATCTGAGGTTGAAATTCTAAAAAGAGTTGTCCCCCATGAAATTGCTGCATGCTAAAAAGTGATTGGCAGATCTTTGTACTTTCGCTGTTCTTTTATTTCCTTGTCTTGCACTTGTCATAGAAATCACCCTAACTGGTTGTTGATTTCTTGCCTGGGTCCAGCCTAATGGATTTCAATAATACCCATCTGTAATTCATTGTAAAATTTTGTTTTCTATGCCAAATAAAGTAAAATGGAGATAGATTATATGCCTTCTGCCCCTTTTCTCTTTTAGAATGGAGTTGAAACAGCAGGTCTGTGCTATTTCTCTTGCCTTCTCTTTTTTCCCATTTCCATTCGTCAGGGTTTTGTTTTGTTTTGTTTTAGTAAAAATGTTGATTTTTTTTAAAAAAGTGTGTATTTAATAATTCATGCATAATGAATACTCAGGCACTATTCGGCAAATGTCATGAGCATTTATCAGGTTCTTATAATTATGCATTAGTTCCAAACAGTGCAAGAATTAAAAGATCATGAAAATTCATGATGACTTTATAACAGGTTCACCACCATACCCTTGCTTCAGATGTAGTTTTTCCCCCCTCCATAGGCTGACATGAAATATTTATAAACCTTTCACCTGGGGATAAAGCTTGGGTGTAGAAGACAATAAATGACAGGTTATTAATGGCACTGGTCATACTGTTAACATGCAGCTATATACTTAGTGCCTAATTATTCTTCCATTTCAGTATCATTCATTCCATTGCTGCTGTCAAGTTCTGACACTTAGCATGCGTGAGTGATGTTTCAAAAGAAGAACTACATGATTTTCTCCCCTTCACAATGTGGTTTGATCAAGTATTTATGATAAAGCTTATTCTTAAAAATGATGTAGTGAATATATTTAAAAAGATAAAGTTGCTTTAGGTATTTTTCTGGGATGTTTTAGCCAACCCTACATAATTAGTTGCTATTGTTCAGGTGGTGCTTAGTTGTGTTTAAACTAAATTCATTATTGTGTCATATGACATATCCTAGATAATGCCTTGTGTATAGTACACAATGACTATTTCCATGAGAAGGAAAATAAAAGTTGCACGTGTGTCTCACAATGTTCCTTTTTGCATAAGCTTAGTTTACAAAGTAAGAAAGCAACTGCTTGACCTTGCATGTATACAGTGGGTTCTAGAGCACAGATAATCACAGCAAGAGTGAGACTTCCCCATGAGGTAGAATTGTTACATTTCCTTGATATAGTTGGTGGCAGTAGTGTGAGAAAATGATGGATACCTGGACACCTTCTGATCATGGGCCTACGTTTTTTCAGCCTTGCTCTGTTCTGGACATTAGGGGTGTGCATGAATGCAACTTTCAGGAATCAATTAGAATTGAATATCTAAAAATACAAATGAATTCAAATGTTTAACATTCAAATGTATTCATATTCAATTCAAATCAAATACATTTGAATCTATTTGTACAATTATTCAATTCGTATTTGAAGATACAAATGTCAACAACATTTGAATGGGTCTGTAGGCATCCCGTTTTTATCCCATACGCATCCCGTTTTCGTCCCATATGTATCTGTACAAATACCTACAGATACGAATAAGATGTGTATGGTTATGTATGTAATGCATACGTATCTGTACACATACGAATGTCAGAATAATTTGTACAAATGATTCAAAAGATTTGAATGTATAGACATTCAACTTGAATTGGAATGTTTGAATTTGATTGAATTCAATCAAATTTTGAATGTTTGAATATTCATGCACATCCCTACTGGTCAACTTAGGCTCTTTCTTCACTTGCCCTAAGTCTGGAATATGGAGGTAAAGTGGTATCAACCCTATTAGCCAGGGCTTGTTAAATTGCCTTCAGCAATACAGAGCAGGGACACTGCTGAGATCATTAGGTAAGGTTCTTCTGCAGGTATTCCTAATCACTGAATGGCATCTAATGGTATCCCACAGCAATGTGTTCTGTGTACTGGTGCCCACGCTCTGGAATGTTCTCCCCTCAGATATTTCTATGCTATGGTGTAAATTATTATTTCGTTCATTACTCCAGCTATTTTTACCACTGTTTTTATATATTGTTTTCATAATGTTTGTACACTGGTTTGAAATGTATTTGTATGGGGAAAGCATTATAGTAATATAATAAACAAACAAACAAACAAACAAACTTATGCCAGTTGCTAGATTGCTGCCAGGCCTACACAGCTGCACCTGGTGTTGTGGCCAACAGTTTTGTAATGATTTAGTGAATATTGTGAACCATCATGAAACCTCCAGGTAAAGTGCAGGTTTTAAATACTTTGAATATTTTTTTTTAAAAAAAATTAAACCGGATTCAAAGAGACAATGCAGAACACCCTTCCTAATTTTTGAAACATTCAGTGTATGAAAAGGCTACCAAAGTGAGGGAATAAGGAAGGTTTTTTGCTTGGGATCTATCCTTTACCCCCCAGCAGCTGACCCCGGGACAATGTGAGGCTGGCTACCCTAGTGCTCAGGGACTCATGAGTTAAAGTGCAGAAAGGAGGCTCCAAGTCTGTTCAGTGAGCCAGTATACTGTGCAAAATGAGCCAGGCCAGTGCAAAATCACCCATATTCTTTTGGGTTGCATCCAGGCACCAGTTACTCATTCAGTATATTCTGAAATAAAGCATGGATATTCTGGGATATCCATGCTTTATTCCATAATGTAGAGATACAGTGGAATGCATAACCAATGTCTGGATGCAGCCCTAGTCAGGAAGATTTTTTATGACAATAATATCTGGTAAATAAATGTAACTAGAAGCTAATCACTGCCCCTCAAAAGCCAGTGTGTGGACTTCATTCTCACCATCACCTGCTCCTATTTGCTTCTGAAGTTGGCAGCTCTGTATGTCCAAGATGGCATATCCCCCCTCCCAAATTTTATGTGAGTGCTTCAGAGGTCCTACAATGTACTAATTGACCTCATTCTGTCTTCAGCCTTCTGAAAATGATCTATTTTGTTCTACAAGAACCTTCTATTACAGTTCTGCAGTGAACCATAAAACAAGTGTTTTATGAAAGCCAGTAACTCCTTGAAACTTTTCAAATGAAATACCACTGTGATAGTGCAGTTTACAAAAAAGAAAAGAGCTGAGTTTTACCTAGATGTTCAGACTCGTCCTTACCAGCCTCAGGCATGACTAATTTCTGTTCTTTGTTCTTTAATGGGGACTGAAGCACAGTAATGTTGGATCATTTCACCTCTCAGCATCTATATAGAATTGCACAGCAGTGGATAATAAGCATATGGGTAAAGAGATGTGATACATTTGTTTCACTACATAGTCACTATAGTCAATGGCCAGGGAATTGGGTAGCTGTGATTACATGCCAGTACCAACTACTGGGAGAATTCTAGCTACCACTGACGCAGCAGCAGCTCTCAAGTATCAGCCTGGCCTGAGTTCTTTAAAGAGAACTTCCGGCTTAGAGCTTACGCTTGGGTGCTCTTGTGCATGCAGACAGTAAGGCAAATTTTGACATCAAACTACACCTATCCCAGCTTCACCACAGGGTATGGATGTAGCCATATTATTACAACCACACTAGGCAATAGGAAAAAATGTTAGTGGGGAATTAGTTTCATAGCTGAAGGTGGCCTTCACGTGGATCCAAATCAAAACATTTCCTCTCTCTTTAATGGTTTGATGTGATATTAAATAAAATCTATCATAGTTGCTGTCTTAGCTGGCTGTTCCCTTTGTTCATTTGAGTCTGTTTCTAAATGTGCAAATACATCAATGCAAATGCATGGGATAATTCTATGTGTTATTCTACATCACTCTAAATTAATACCTTATGAAACATATACACTTAGTGCATGGGCAGAAATCTATGTACAGATCACAATAATTAGCATGTGCAGATAAAATACCTGTGGAATACATTTGGAATAGATTCAGCTCCCTTTCCCATCAGCTCAGTGCTCTTACCATATAGGTTTTAATCAGTTGTGTCAGCAAGTCAAACAGAGCGAAACAAAAGACCTTTTTGGAGCAGCTGTTGCAGAGGGAATGGCATAAAGGAATTAGAACAATCTGGTTCATTATGAATCCTTATCCCTCAGTGAATCTCAAATAAAACAATAAATCTCAAATACAACAGAGAAATATTGGCTGAATTAGGGTTTTGATAGAAGATATAGGCAACCAATTATTGTTTCGCCCTTGCGCATCCCCTTAAGTGGGATGCACAGTTATTCCTATAATATTTAACACGCTAATTATGGGTGACTCCACATTGGCCAGAACACCAGATCAAGAAGTGTACTAGGAGCCTCCCTCCTCCCTTATGCTGATGAGGTCTAATGGAGGCAATATGGGTCCTGTGAGTCCTGTTGGATGTATACTAGTAAGGGGGCAGGAGCTCTCTTAGACTGCACCAGTGTGCAGAAGGGAAACTCCTAGTGTGTTTGTTGGTCCTGAAGATGAGCCAATGCAGAATCGTCCTATTTCTGCTTCAGTTGAACTCCTGTGAAATGTTTGCTGTGATTAGTGGTTGAGCTTGTAGCCTTGAAATAAATTTAAAAGCATTTAGTACGGTTTGTAATGGCTCAGCTGCTGAGCTGACAATCTGTGACCAGCAATGCATGTGCCTGACAATAACACTCACTCAAATAACCACTTTCTTCCAATGTGGAATGAAGACATTAGGCAGCAGGTTTTGATTTAAACCTATCCTGAGGGATTCCGGCTAAGCTGACTTCCTCATTGGTGTCATGTTCAATTATTGTTCACATACAGTGGTTGAGAGGAAATCTGGACTTTATTCCAAGTACTGATGAGAACAACATTCTTACTATATTTTTTGTTCCATATTGAGTGTTGCTCCATAAAAAAGCAGAGGGAAAGTCTTTCTTTCTTTCTTTCTTTCTTTCTTTCTTTCTTTCTTTCTTTCTTTCTTTCTTTCTTTCTTTCTTTCTTCTTTCTTTCTTTCCTGCTCTCAGCTCTTTTTTTGGGAGATCATATGAAATGCATTTTGCTTAAAATTTCTTTTGTTTAGTCAGGTTCTCCACTGCCCAGTTATTGGTGCACTGCCATACGTTCAGTAGTGTTTGGTGTTCCCTGTAGTTAGTGGACCAGAAGGAAGCAGAGAAGAAGAAATCAGAGAAGTTAGTGCTAATGGTGGATGAGACACAGTTAAGTCCATAATTCTACTTAAACCCATATAGAAGTTGTCCTAGTGGGACATAATGGATTATGAACACAATAACCAACCCTGAATTGAAAAATTCATGAAGAAGGAAGTTAGGATGGACTCATACTGAGCTGCTGAGTGTGTTGATGGAAACCTGTCTCCATAACAGGTCAGACAGCACTTGACAACCCAGGCCTGAGCATCAACTTCAAAGGATGGAACCAGCCTTACAGCTTGTACTCAGTCTATATTCAGTATATTCCCCCCACCCTTTTCTTATGTCTTTGCAGTCTCTGGCCTTTGCAGTACTTTCTTCACATCAAATTTGCAGCACTTCCTTGTGCACCATCGAATTCCCCCTCCCCACACTGTACTCCAATCTATAGGGAAGTGCTGTCTGTACGTCCGCTGTAGTGCAGAATATGGACAGTGGTCCCACTGTAGACCACGTCTGTAACTTCATCTTAGGCGGAGACTGGATCTGCTCCATTCTGAAGTAGCAGGCCCCTAGATGCATTCCTATAGTTGGACTATGGTACTTGTGATAAGGGGCTTTGTCTTTGTTCCATATAACTTTTTTTAAAAAATGGTTAGAATCAAAATCGTTAAAAGCAGCAGTAGACCTGGACCTTCCACTTTAATTCCCTCAGCAATGTCCATCACTGACATTCTATTCTTGCTGAACTATAATTCCTCTTAGCCTCACCTGAATGGCCAAGGCAAGGAATCATGACAGCTGTATTTCAGTAACCCCAAGAAGATCATGGGTCAAGAAAATACATCTACCTTTGATGTAAAGAGATGTACCATTTTATTCAAAGATACAATGATAACATCCATAGTGTAATGGGTACATGATTGGTTCAGAAGCATGGTGGAGGAGAATAAACCCTAGCAGTAATTCACAGGATGGCCACCAAATCCCAGCCTAACTTTAGAACTGAGAACAACTTTAATGTGGTATCCCACTGGAGTGCTCCCAAACCTGGTTTCAGTGCCCATGAATCAGCCAGATGCATTGTCCAAGAGTACACCACATGTCTAGACCACATCTGGTGCAGTTTGGGGGGATCATTTGCATTCAAAGCAAATAGTACTTCAGCATAGCAAGTTAGTTCCCCCACTTTTCCCTAAAGAATTTACATGTTAAATTGCAATGAATCTCCCTACTTACTTTTCCTACTTACTTTCTTTTCCTACTTACTTTTCCTACTTACTTTCCTTGAGTCTCCAGCTTTGAGTTGCCACCTTACTTTGGATCTGTTACTTACTTTGTTACTAGTTTGCTTGTAAAATAAACTTTTACTGAGTTGCTTGAATAATGAAAGCTCTGAATCCTACATGGCTGTGGAAATACCAAAAGCAGTGGGTGACACAGGATTAAATGGGAGAAGAGTTTTGCATAGATCAAAATCAAATAAATGTTTTGATTTTGATCTATGCAAATTGTCTTGATCCATAAGGGACACAAATGTGATCTGTTTTCATCAGCTACATATCAAAACCAATGTCTCTCTTAAAAGGGAAGCCCTACTGCCTGTGTCTGGTGGATTGCTAAGTGACTTGGTCAGTCTATGGCTCAGACTCTGAAGTCCGTGGAGTGTTAGATCAATTTATGGGTGGATCTCTCTAAGTCCCATTCCTTTGGAAATATTGGCAGCATCCATATAGTAGGTTTTTAAAAAACAGTGGCTCGAAAGCAGCTTAGTTTGTAGTATCTATATGATAGTGCCTTAATCCAACACTAAAGCCCATAAACTGCACTTCCAGATAACATTCTTTGGCCTTTAATATCAATTAGAGAAGTGTTGAAAACATCAGTGTCTACATTACCCATTAAATCCCTTTTGAGCTGCTTTTTAAATGCATGTGGATGCAGCTGCAGACTCCACATGGGCCATACATGTCTTGCTGGATGCTTCAAACATGAAATTCCATTTCATCCAGGCGTCACCCATTCTGTGCCCTTAAACCAATTGCTTCATTCTGCTTCATTCTGCTTCTTGATCTAATGCCAATCCATTTAGCTCTGAAACCCAACGGGATAACAGCAAGTTCAGAAACATATATGAACTTTAAAATAAACTCATATATTCTTGTCCACATATCTGTTTTCTGAGAACTTTATATCCATTATCCATATGTTGCCTTTTATGACCTCAATCTAGTGAGCATGTTTAAACAAAAGCTATACTGAATTTTCAATCTCTATCAGTCTGTCAACTACTTATATTCCCTCTGATGAAATGCAGGCTAACAAACATAGATTGCACTGTTTCCCCTCCCATGGGAGCATGTCATTGCTAAAATGAGAAAGCACATTAATCACTCCTTTTTCTCTGGTATGGTTGAGTTCTTGAGATCCACAACAAGTTTCCACTTTCACTGAAAAGAAAATAGGAGATCAGAAGATGGATTAAAAGTTGTTAGGAAAGAAAGGAGCCAATGTCAAAGGAAACATAAAGCATTAGCAAAGATGATTCTTACTTGGCCCTTAGGATTTGGCTAGTGACCTCTTTGACTCAATCTGGCAATGCTCAGCATTAAAAGATATAAGCAGTCAGTCCTTGAGGGATCCTACAGCTTGGCAGCCAAATGGGTTCACATGCAATATTTCAGCAGGCCACTCTGTGGAGGCAGAGAATCTACCTTCAAAGGTAACGTACTCCAGGACAGATTGCTAGCAAATTCACCTCTTCTAGCATCAGGAAGAGTGATGCAGGAGAGTAAAGGCAAATTAATGGGTCAATTTCTGCTATGCTGATATTGCAACAGATAAAAAACGGCTGGCTTCTGTGGGGATTTCCAGCTATCTGTAAAACCCACAGAGAACTTTCATTCCAAAGCTGCAAGGATTTTGGAAGCCAAAAGCTACTGGTTGTGTGACTACTGTACCACCCACTTCTGTGTTGCTTCTCTGGTCCCTGGGATAGCTAGTTTCATGGCTGACTCTATGCTGTTAAGGTCACACAATTATGGGAAAGGCCCGAACTAAACTATTCCTTGTCAGATGAAGAAATGAGTCTACAGACCTTGATTGGAAGCTATGTGTACACTTAGTAACAGAGGCACACATGTACAGAAGCAGTAGAAACTTTGGCCTCAATCAGATAGGGCCTAAGACCTGTGATTATCCTAGCTCTATGTTGGGAAACACCAACATGCCTGTGACAAACCCAGTATAGACCCAGGATATTGAGCTGATATCCCACAATAACATTATTGCAGGAAAATTAGCTTCCAAATCAAATTTTATGTAAGAAGTGAAAAGACTTACCAGTCTGGATGCTTTTTGGTGCCACCTCCCATCTTGGAGATGAGTTCTATGTACATGCACTGCAACCAACCAGAAAATTGTATCTGCAGATAACACACCTCCTGGTTATTGAAATATCCAGATAATGTAAAACACCATCATGGGATCAGCACAAGGTAACTGGTCATATTAGCCCTGCTATGTTGCCTGCTGTCTGACAGACATGGCAAGAGGTGGTTGTGGGATACAAACCAGTTCCACATTTTCCTCTCACAGTCTGGAAGCAGCCTTTGGACATACACATTTCATAACATAATCACTGGTCAGAGGTGCCATTTTAAAGGCCATTTCACACCCTGAATGGAGTCCCTCCTGGATGGCATTAGAAATGATGATCCTGAACTTAAGAAAAAAAAGGGGGGAGGCATCTGTTCCAGCAGGTAACTCTTCCCAACTCATCCACAATGAAGCCAGATAGAAAGCAAGCCTTAAGGCAAATTCACACTTACTGTGCTGGGGAACTCCAGGTTGGTATGCTCCCAGATGGAGCGTAAACACTGTATTGGAGGCATTTCTACACCAGAACAGCTCATTGTGTGCCAGAGTTCTCCCAGTGTGTACTGTGGAGAACAGCTATACCAGAAGCAGGGCACACTCCATCTGCACTAATTCAAGGTGGAAGAGGTTAGCATGGAGCATGTCACCAGTGGCGCAGACACGGTTGTGTGCTGCATCACCCGATCATCATGGCAATGGCACCATTCCCACAGCAATTCAGTAGCCTCCTTAATGGGGGTGATTCTCACTTAGCTGGCACCTAGTTAATCACCAGTTAAGTTCTGAATGGTTTGGGCATCCCAAAGACAGGATATTCAAATCATTCCAGAATTCACTTTCCTAGAACATTTTCCCAGAGAGGTTGAAGTGCAAAAAGGCACTTAGTTTCCGAAATAGATTTGGATTCATGGAGATTCCTGTAGACTGAAATGTGAATAAGATACCTGTCTTGGAATTAGTAGACCTGAGCTTGTATTGTTTCAAAGGATTACAAGGAATACTGCCCCAAAGCACAATGTTGATTTTTATTAGGCATCAGACAATAGTCAAGGGCTTGTAGTATGATGTCTTATTGATGCTTTACTTGGATCATTATTTAGGGGAAATAGATTTGCGAGTGTTTCAGCTGTTAAATGTGACATGTTTATGATTGCTTGGTACACTGCCTTAGGAGGAGACTTAGGCTAGATGTCACAGAACCTGTCATTCAGAAAAAAGAAGTTTCCTAAAGTCTACTGTGATTCTGAATCTATATTTAGACTAACATTCATTCATCTGTAATGAAATCCTGAATCTCAGGGTTTGTTTGTTAAAGGTTTTCCTTAAAACTTTTTAAAGAAGCACGTATGTCCAAAGCATCATTCTCCTCTTTGTAGGGGGCAGAGTTTGGTAGATGGAAACAAGGTCAGTTTTGATAGGATGCAAGAGGTGTGGCCATGCAGGATATGGAAGCCCCATCTCAGTAACTACATAGACAAGAATGTGAGGCACTGTTACAGAAGATGTCATGACCTAAAGATTAGGGATGTGCATGAATATTCAAATACATTCAAAATTTGATTGAATTGACCGAATTTTGACATTCAAATTTGAATCTGAATTTGGTTAAATTAGAACTTTAAACATTCAAATTGAATCAAAATTTTTAGTACCCAATCTGAATCAAATCCCAAAATTTGCATTCATGCACACCCCTACTCCAGATATGCCCCTGTACATATCTGCCCTCTCAAAACAAAGAGGTGCTTCACAAGGGCCTGATGGGAAGCCTTCAGACCACTGTTGATGCAGCTCTTGTCTGGCAGCGCTTCCTCTTGTCTCTACCATTTCAATGATGGCCAAGACATGGCAGAGATGCTTTGCTGGAATGATGGGCTGTGGGGATGTTACCAGTTCTGCTCCTGTAATAAACTGTAAGCAACTGTGGAGGGAGTAAAATTTGGATAATTTGGATTATTTTCGAAGCCCAAAGAACACCAAATTTAAACCTCCCAGGGGAATAGGTAGCTAGATCTTTTCACAGGTTTTAACAACGATGAATAGCCAGAAAACAGAGACAAGACCCATTTCAGACACAAAAACCAGTGTTTCTTGTTAAACCAGAGCAAAGAATTTATTAGAAATACAGAAGAGAAGTTGAAATGAAATATAAAGCCATATCAGAAGCATTTTTCATTAGACATTTAAGCAAAACAAGGACAAACATGCAGGGACTTTAAACATGGCTAAATAACTAATCAGAATAATTCTATGAGTTAAACTGGTGATTTCAGTTTTGGGGAAGAAATGCGCCCAAGCCAGTAAGGAGGTAGAAAATTACCCTTAATACTAAAGGTATTCCCTAACCAAAAATCAGAAAATATAGAAAACCATAAGAAATGAGGGAAATAAGGAGGAATGGGATGAAATTCAAGGATTGTTTCTCACCACTGTGCCTCAGTGTACCCAAAAACTGCAGATGTGAAGTCTCAGCTGATCCGTGTCTTTTCAGGAAAATAAAAATAAAAATGATCTTCCCTACTTGTTGATCTGGTCTCCAAAAATGTAAAATATATCACGATGAAATGCTATTTTAAAATGAGCCTTTTCAATTGCTCTAACCAAGCAAGAACTCAGTGACGAAAAAAACTTTTAAAATTTAAAATGTAGCTTTTGCAGTAAAACTCCTCCCACTTGGAGGGAAAAAAACCAGAAGAATGGAAGGCAGGCAGGCGTCTTCAGGTCTCTCTCTCTAGCCTCACATGACCAAGAGAGAAGAAGGGAGAGACACCATCCCTTTTCTGCTGGCCCTTTTTATAGACAAAATTGACCCAAAAATTGTGATGTCAAAATAAATCCCTTTGAGAGGTGTGTTTTACCCCCAAACCACTGTACTACTATGGAAAATTCCACAATTACTCTTTGGATGTGATGAAACACATTACAAATTAACCAGACTTAATCAACTCTTCTTGATAAAGCAAACAATACAAGTAAAACAGAAAAATACATCTGAAATTCAAATATTTTATTTCCCTTGTCTTTAAAAGTGATTATTTCTTTCCTCTTGGCTAACAGAGATCTAATCAAGTCTTGGGAGACACTGAGTTAATCATTGTCCTCTTTCACAATGGGAATGCCCCTCAGTGAAGTCCCACAGAAAAAGAAGAAATGAATAGGATATTTAAAAACCCTCTTATTTTAGAATAAGGCTGAATAATTTCTTATTGAAAAGAAACCCCATTAAACCTGTTTCCCCCTTCAGAAAATAAGGGAGAACCCAACTTTTATTAATATGAAACCATGCTGTGTCTCTGTATTATGTCTCTGCTTGATTGCAAAAAGTTACTGACTTGTATACCTTAAATTAACATTTCTAATTAGCACCTCTACTGGCTCACTTAATCCCTTCAACTAAACTCACTCAGTGTACGTAGACACTAGCAAACTCTTATCCATCTCTGTTAAGGTGTCACGCCCATCCCAGTACTGATGAGGTTTTTCTTATCATTTCCTTCAAGTTAAAATGTAATGGAACAGCTTATGCGAACTTAGCAGATCCATGGAATTCAGCACACCTTCGCAAGATCCCCCTCCACAGAAACATTTTGAAATATTTTCTTGAAACAAAAGATATCCTCTCTCTTCAGAACCCAGCGATCAATCATTAACCCATGTCAATGTTTATTTTGCAACCCTTGTTCTAGCATTCAGGCACAATCTTGATTTGATCATCTCCAGTAGCTCACCAAGGCACTACTGAGAAGTCAACAGGAATTAACTGTATCAGCAGCTTGCAACTTAATGGAGAGATTTGTCTTTTTAAAATACTACAGAGCCTTCCTTTGCTTTTCAGAAATATTTTATAAGTCCGAGGCTTTTATTAATAATAACTCCAAGTTAAAAATGGTCAAGCCTCTACTTATTCCAATCACGGCCAAATCTTAAAGCTCTGATAGGATCATATTCCAAGACAATGCCTTTATACCGGAATTTCTCCCAATTGTATTTAGCCAATTGTTTTTATTAATAATCATGAATGGTATCAGGGAGACTGCAGACTGATGTTTCCACAGTTCTTCCACCACCTTCCCTGACTAGTTCACGCCAGTACCCAAGATGCAGAAGAAGAATATCATTGCACTGGTGGTTGGACAGGAAGAATACTGGAAGCCCTGCCCAAGGAGGAGGACCACCTTGCCACCCCTCCAAGGGTGGTCTAGTGGTGGCAGCCAAGACCACTCTGCCCTCTGGATGACTCTCCAGCCTGGCTGGTCACTGACATCCTGAAGGAGGTGATTCTTTGTGGGACTGGGGACTTTTGTCAGCAGCTCTGGGCTCCACTTGGCCTCAGCTGCCTTATTTGTGTGTGTGTGTTTGGCTTATTTTGCAGCGTTATAATTTTTATAATGTATTTTTATCATAATGTTTTATTATTATTTTGCATTGTATATCTTCTGTTTGTTGTATCCCTTGGGCCAATTTCCTTTTTTAAAATCGGTATACAAATAAAATGGAAACGGAAATGAAATGAAATATGGACCACTCTTGCTCAGTTCCGCATCACCATGTCACTGCCTTCCCTGCCTTCCCTGACTAATTTATGGCAGCACTGAGGGGAAATGAACAACTTTGTGTCACAATGTTTAGATGTCATCATTTAGCAACACACAGTTTTTGGCCTAGCTCTGTAAGGAATAAATAAACAGTTGGTATTCGAATTCTTGCATGAAGCAGGAAGGTTGACTCGATGGCTTAAAAGGCTTCTTCCAAAAGTGTTACCCAGATTAGGACTGTCTTGAGATTAGATAAGGAAGTTGCTGGCCAAATATAACACTTGAAATCAGTGACGTTTACATGACTACTTATCAAAATAGTGAATGTAGAAATCTCAGACATGGAACTGAGAATGTCTGGTTTGAGTGTCTTTCAGCTTCCATGGGCTAGAGTGGTATCTGGGAGGCTCAGGCTCTAGGGGATTTCTCTGTCTGCATGACATTGATGGTTGGCCAAATTCCAGCTGCAAATATAGTGCTAAGGGGAAACCACTTTAAAAGTAGTATCTAGATTATGCCTCACAGTGGACTAGTTTAGCCAACAGACAAAAGCCAGTACCACACTAATCCTCCTGACCTGCAACTTCAAAGACCAGGGAACCTTTGTTTTCAGCCTCAGTATTTAGTATGAAAGAGGTCATGGCAGAAAGACAGCCCCTGGTGTATGCCACCACCTAGCTCTCCAGTCTTGTCCCAGTTTAGGTGAATCTCAGAAACTCACTTTAAAGTAGATAGTACAGAACCAGTAAATTGTAGCCCCAACAGACAAAAGCCAGTACCACAGTAATCCCCTTGACCTGCAACTTCAGAGACCAGGGAAACTTTGTTTTCAGCCTCAGTATTTAGTATGAAAGGGGTCATGGCAGAAAGACAGCCCCTGGTGTGTGCCACCACCTAGCTCTCCAGTCTTGTCCCAGTTTGGATGAATCTCAGAATCTCACTTTAAAGTAGATAGTACAGAAGCAGCTATTGTAGCCCCAAAGGAACTCTTAAGAGCATGTAGAGTCCCCAAGGTAGCTATAGATTTTATTTTATTGTTGTAACCTGCCCTGATACCTTTTATTTATTCACTTACTTAAATGAAGTAAGTGAATAACTAAAATAAAGATTGCAAAAAAGGAATTGTCACTTTAGAGGAATTTGCTTCCATTATCCAAATCCCTGTCCTTTTCACATTTATCTTGAGTAGACCAGATCTTGCTGGGGCAGGTGCTTCTGGGCTGAAGCAATACCATTCACACTGGGATAACCTGTTCCAGTCTAACCCCCATTGGATGCCAGGGTTAAAGCTCACACCAACTGTGGTGCAGGTGCAATGAGTTTCTAAAAGCTCTGAAGGCTTGGGAGACATATTGTGTTGGCATGCCATCTGCATGCACATGCCTCTGTGGTCTGTTATGCTGGTAGACCTCCAAAAAGTGGTCTACTCATAGAATGGACTGAGCTACCATTTTGGGCCTCCTGGTCTGGTCTAAACTGAGTCCTGTGCAGATGGAGCATAGCAGAAGATGATGAGGCCTCCCTTAGACAGCACCAGTATGTGGAAGGAAGGCTCCTCATGTGCTTGTTGGTCCAGTGTACTGGCCAGTGCAGAATCACCTAAAAGTCTCACTTCAATTAATGCTTTACACCCAGACCTCATCCTTTTTTCCTGCTCCTCTTGAAAAAGAGATTTCAATATAAGTTACAGTAAGTTGTCTACAGTATCTTGTCTGCTTGGGCATCTGTAAAGAAAAAATAGTTTATTAAACAATATACTGGTCATCACACCTCAAAAAAGATATTGCAGAACTGGAAAAAGTGCATAAAAGGGCAACCAGAATGATTAAGGAACTGGAGCACCTCCCTTACAAAATCATACTGGAACATCTAGGCCTCTTCAGCCCGGGAAGACGGCATTTAAAAGGGGACTTGATTGAAGTGTATAAAATCATGCATGGTATAAAAAAGATGGATAGAGAACATTTCTTTTCTCTGTCATACAACACTAGAACCAATGGGCAATGTATGAAGGTGATCAGTAAGAGTCTCAGATCAGACAAGGGAAAGTATTTCTTCCCCCAGAGGGTCATTGGTCTATTGAATTTGCTGCCAGAAGAGGTGGTAACAGCAACCAGTCTAAATGGCTTTAAGAAAGGGTTAGACAAGTTT
Organism: Aspidoscelis tigris stejnegeri; assembly: GCA_023333525.1. Lineage (NCBI taxonomy): Eukaryota > Metazoa > Chordata > Lepidosauria > Squamata > Teiidae > Aspidoscelis > Aspidoscelis tigris. Next base: position 47,659,444 of record JALMGA010000004.1, read on the forward strand.
ATGGATGACAAATGTATTGATGCCAAGGCTACTAGAATGGGTGCTTAGGTATATCTTCCAGGCTGGGGGACAGGCAGAATACATATAAAGCCATTTGCTGGGATTAGACATGTGCAACTGGTGCAAAATTGTGTAGACAGGATGCAGGACTAGATGGGCTGAGGCCCGATCCAGCATAGCTACTCTTATGTTCTTTTACGTGTGATATTGCTTCATAGATGTATGCTTCATGATTTTCATAGAAACACTGAAGATAATTTTGTTTATTTATGTTATAAAACATAAGTTAAACTTTTGCCTTGGCTCAACCGGATGCACTGATCAGTAGCCGTTCTGGCAGAAAACATTAAGATACTTCCACATGAAAAGCTGTTCTCACCAATCTGACAAGCTTCAGTTGGTATCTCATCTGTTATTGTACTGTTTATTCTATGCGGACATCTGATCTGTGTTTATTACCTCACTGCTAATTTCCTGGCAGATCAGACACATTTTATCATACATTTTTCCTAGCTGACTTGAATACTGAAATCACCTGGAAGGTAGTTTGATTTCTTGCTCAAGCTATAAAGAAGTGATTGCTTGAAAGTTTTAATTGAAATTTTATGTTAGGAGCTCCCCCCCCCATATTATTACATGCCTCTATGCATAAACAGTCCTTAGACCATAACAACAAAATGACAGAGGTCCTGATCACATTTCTTGTAATAAATTTTAAGTGTTATTGCCTTTGGTCTGGAATGGAGCACAAAAGCATGAGAAAATCCCCAGTTTTCAAAGTAACTCTCCCAAGGTATGGAGTGTCAGCATTTTCTTCAGAACTTGCTAATGCATCTGGTGGTCATTTGGCCACATGTTTATTTTCTGACCTTCATAGTAACTATTAGAAAGTGCTGACAAAGCAACACAAAGAACATGCCACTTCCAGTAGTGCTTCTCACAATACTTGACGTGCCATTGAGAAATGTTCTCCTAGGTATACCGGACAATGGGTGAATGCAATCTGAACACCATCATGGTCCAGCATACAGAAGAGTCCACTGTAGACTTCTTTGAGAAGGTCAGCTACACCTAAGTTTTAATTTACATTTCATCCATCTTCAGAGTGGCAGAACACATCAACAAAATGATTAGCCGCTTTATTTGTTGTATTATCTACCCCAGAAAATTCTTCTCTGTGTTAGACAACATAAAAAGAAAACTTCTGATGTATTCTATCATTCAGAAGATTGATAAAATGTGGATTAAACCTTAGGTGTAGCTGATCCCTTGCACATTATTTTTGGAAAATCATGAAAGACATAGTGCGGATGCTTTAAAAGTTTGTGTGATGTTTACATAATACTTTTCAGTACAGAAATACATGCAAAGTTGATAGATTGCACTATTTGTTTCTCATTAAGCATAAAATTCTTAAAAATGAGAGCCATGGTATGCATACACACACACACACACGTATATGTGTCTTGAGGTAGATGAATGGCAGTCTCAATAACCAGATCGAATAAAGCATTTGAAGATGTTAATTTGTAGGAATAGTTTGAAGGGCAGAGAATGATGATTATATGAATGTGATTAGTAGCGGAGATTTAAAGGATTTATCTAATAGCATGCATTGCATAAAGTGAAAAATGGATTAAATAGTAAAATGACCTTGAAAGTCATATTGTTGTCATAAGATTCTTATTTAGTGAAGAACGTTTATTTATGACCATGCCAAACAATCCAATGCTTTAAAATTGTTTTTCTTTACCTTAGAAATACAGAATTATTTTAATTTTGAATATATACATTCAATTACAAGATTTTTTTTAAAGAAACTTGCAAATTTATCAGAATTTATTCAACAATTGTTCATTGGTGCAATCCTACTCAAGACCGAGCCCCATTGTGCTTCCAAAAAATATGGATTGCAACCCCACTTAATGCTTTTAAAATAGGTATGCTTTGTGAATAGTTTTGTTTAGGATTAGAAATAGGGCCAGGAAACAGAAAATTGGAGAGAATGAATGAAGTACCTCCTCTCCACCATTTTTTTCAGGTCTTTCAGATGTCTACCAATCACATGGATTTCCTTTAGATAACATTGTATTTTTTTTAATGTCACTGTAAAATCTAGGACTAAGGCTGAATTCTCATGCAGTATTTTTTTTAAAAAAAACCCAAATATTTGTAGGACCTATACAATTAATTCCTCTCTTCCCACTCACTGACCTACTTACATTTTACGCTAAATGCTCTACTTTCTCTTATGCTTGCCTGAAAGTTAAGAGCCTCTTACTTGATTCATTGCTGAATTCTTCAGTTTTTGCTCTCAGAATTATTGCTTTATTACATGTTATACTTGAGAAGAGTCTTTTTCAGTCTTTCATTAGCAGTGTTGAGTGCTCTGCATGCTCTGTCACTGTTGATTGTCTGTTCTGTTGCTAAAGTACCTCTATAATAGCATGGCTCACTGAACATTTAGCCAGCATCACCATGATGGTGATGGTGGGAGTCAGTGTAGGGTGAGCCAGCTCACGCCTGACCTAGCGTACCAGTTCAATGGATGTTGTTCGTAATATACTGAGAGATGTAGTGCTTGTGCATGGAGGCTAATTTTACAGCTGCTTTTGCAGCTGCACAGATGACAGTAGATGCCTCTATTCAGAATAGCTGTTGCAAGCCAAATAAGTGGGAAAGGGCTACCACTGAGTTGGGACCACAGCCACATTAATGCGGAGGGGCATGGGGGTAGGATTAGAGTGGCTTCCATGGAGCTGTGGTGCCACAGCCTTACCCAAAGTTGACAGGGGCAGTTAGGAACCTCACTTTGATGTTTTTGAACCACCTGTGATCCACTGGAGAATGGGAGATTAAAGTGAGGTTTCTAGCTACAACCTTGTCTTGCTTCATGTCTAGGGATGGGTGAAAAATGTTTGTTATCTTCACAGTTTGTAAAAATGGTGAAGATTCAAACTTGGCATTAGAACTGAATATTGGCTATATTTGAAAGCTGACCTTCTTATGCAAAGCAAAAGCTTCTTGTGGTTTCATTTGAAGCTTCAGCCTGGATTCGGAACCGATTCAGAATGAATTTGGAGCCACAGCTGATGGCGGCAAGGATTTGAATCAAATTTGAAGCCTTCCACATCCGGAATGGCTCTATTTGCAATAATGTGAAGTACCATCCCATTCGCTTCAATGCAAAGCAAATGGGGGGTAGGACATGCACATCCCTATTTATGCCAGATAGCCTGATCTGCCAGTAAAGATCCCACTTCTTCATCCAAACCCAAGCTAGAATCTTCTCTGAGTCTGGCAGTTTGGAAGTACAATGATTAAAAGTCCATTTCAATAAGCCTCTACATACTGACTCTGTTGTGTAGGGCACAACAGATTTGAAGGTCCCTCTGTCTGGTTTTAAACTGCTCCCCATTTACTCTAGTGAATAAAATGTGAGACAAGCCACACCTGCGTTCAGATAGGGTTTCTGCAATTACCAATCCTTTGTTTTGTTTTAAGTCAGTTATTGGAAAAATGTGCAGTCTGTTTCATGCTCCCTTAGTTTCACAGTCCTTGTTTTCCTATAAGCAACTGGGGAGAAAATATTAAGTTATTTCATTTTCTTTCTTAGCATCAGAAGAAAGAACTAAGTAAGTAGTAAATGGAAATGAGCTCCTAGCTATAATAAAAACTGATGCATGCTGGATGAATGTCTTTGCAAAAATGTAGTACCAAGACAGCTTTGCAAGGGAGAGAACAAAATGCTTCAATAGTGCCATTTGAATGTGCCTGTGAGTACAAGCAGGATGTTGCATTTCTATGATCCTTTATTCTGGTTTTCATTAGATTTGTAAATTTCAAGCATGGGAAAAAAGGTCCTTAAATCTACATGACAGTGTACTCTAAGATATTGCACAGGGAATATGGGAATTCCTGTATGAGTTAGAAAAATACTATGTGGTATAGAAAAACGGTAAGGGAACAGATTTTTCAAAAATTGCAACATCACAGGAAACATATGGCTTTTACATTTCTTGATGCTGTACTAGAACATTTCAGGGTCCTTGGTCCCTCTAAGCTTAGGCAAATGTCCTTGCTTTCTTGAGAACAAAGCTGCATTTCTTTTTGGAAGTGTCCACACAGAGAGAGGGTACAGCATTTCAAGCACGAGACTCTATTCTCTACAAATGGAGAATAATCTCACACAAGTACTATGATGTTCACCATGGTCTCTGCAGGCCACCACTGCCCCTCACCTCAGAAGTGATCTTGAGGAGGGGGGGAAGAAGGATTGCTTTCCCCACTACCACAATCAAGGTCATCTGAGATTTCGAGATGGGGTTAATTCACCTCCCTCCTCTGCCATTAATATTAGCTGCAATCTTGATACCAAGGACCATCATAACTGGCTGCAATCTTCATGTGGGGCAGGGAGTCTCATTCCCCTAGCAGCAAGATTGACCGCAATCTTGACATGAGGGAAGCAGTCTCCCTCCTCTGGCATCGAGATTGCATCTGGTCTTGATGGTGGTACCATTTCCCATGTTTGATGATTAACAATATTGTTGCCAAGGAGACCAATAACTTCTTTATGTGCTGCTGCTGCTAGTGATGGCACCAGCAGTAGTACTGGAGAAAATGCTCTGAAAGCTCCTATGTCAGCGCTTATGCCAGCATGGCAGGGAGAAAAGCCCAGCATCATGTGAATGCCAGACTCTTCTTGCATACTGAATTTGCCTCCTTATGGTGCATTCACAAAGCCACAAAGGGGGCATCCCCATGAACGTTTGGTCCGGTACCAAAATTGGGCTCAGCAAAGGGTGTCTGATTTCCATGGACCAAATTGCCCCAAACCATGCCAGACCAGGACCAAATTTGCTACCCGAAAAAACAAGTCTGGGCATGGTTTGGGGGTCCAGCACACATTGGCTAGTGAGCCGAGCCTGCACATGGGGACGATCCCCGGGCTATTCGAGGACAAGATTGGCCTTGACATCATTGGGAGGTGGGAGGTGCTTGCCATTCCTGCCCTGTGCATTGGAGATCGCAACTGCTGAGATTCTTTGGGAAAGAAAAAATCCCAATTGCCAAGGAGGCAGGATAATGGCTTAATTTTTGCCCCTTTTCAACGGCAAATATTCCACCCCTGTTTCCTGATCGCCAAGGCAGGCAAGATAATGGCTTGATTTTGTTCCTTTTCCCAAATATTTCATCCCCATTTCCCGATTGCCAAGGTGAGGATGATAATGGCTTGATTTTCTCCCTTTTAAGCTTGTCAGGCATTCTCATGGTTCCTGGTGGAGGGGAAGTGCACAAAACTGCTCAACTGTCCAACTGCCACTAAACCTCATAGTGGCATTGGGTTTTTAAAAATTATTTTAAAATTTATTAGACTTAATTTAATTTCCCCCCCATGCCTTACAGCTCAGTCTTGGCTTTCTGTGCTGCTAAAGGCGGGGCGGGGCGGGGGGATACGGCATTTGCAGCTGGTGGCACAAGGGTGGGCTGACGTAAATTCAGCTTCCAATGAGGAGAAAAGGGGCAGAGAGGAGGTGGCACTGCTCCCCCATGCCAAGGTTTGGCATGGTTTGCATGGGGACACCTGCATCCACACCCAGCCTGCACCCTGCCCGTGTCACCGGGAATGGCATGGGGACAGGCAAGATCTGATCTCAGACCTGCTCCCAGTCCTTTGTGTGCCCATTCCGAGCCAAATGGCTTGCATGGGGACATGGCCAAAAGTTCCACATGGATCCTGAAATCATCCTCTAGTTTCTATTCAAACTGTAGAAGGTCTCAGTCTGGTGACCACTTTTTTTCTTTTTACCCCCCACCAAGATTTGTATTCTGAAACAGAATACTGTGCACTTCAGGAACCTAACTGGATGAAAAGAAAATTCCGGCGAAAGGAATTCCCCTAATCTATTTTATGTATTTCATGTCAAGTGAAGGAGGAAAGAATTAGATTTATGCATTTTTCTCAGCCGAAAAAATAGGCTCTTGATCATAGATTTTAATTGACATTCCATTTATCTCACAAAGCTGCCTGCAAGGAAGTATGAAACAGCTAACTTGATTACCACTGTAAGATGGTGCTGTGAAGTGCCAACTGACTACAAATGTTTTAATTTCATAACGTAATATTTTAACACATTTATAATGAATCTGAATATCCTTGTATCTAATGAAGGGATGCTAAAAAGGCATATGCCAGATTCTGACGATCTTTTTTCTTAACTACTAATTTATGTTGAGCAAAATGCTAATTACAGCTTGGATCAAGTTAGATGTTTCATGCTTCCTTGCAGGCAGCATTGTGAGCTTTGTGACCTTTATTTGCATCATTGTTTGCAATAAATTTTGCACCAGCAAGCTTTAATTCTAACCTTGTCTCAGAAAAGGTTGCTCCCATGTAGTACTAGATGTGTGGTAAGAACTTTACAGTGTTAGGCTGTCATTTAGCAGTTCAATAAATTAAGTCCGACGAAGTTCTCCTGGACTTTACGTATTCTAATGATTGTGGCCTTTCCACAGGTTACAGATGTTTAATACACAATGAATGTATTTTCTCTCTCCACCTGTCACCAAAACCTGCCTGAGTAATCACTGGCCTGAGACGAAAATATTTGGAATACTACCTACAAAAGAGAGAGGGGGGATATTCAGGACCTGTTTGCCCTATGGCAATTGGGACAGCCTGGTGTGTTCTGGCATGGAGCATATGCACTCTGAGGTGTGTGCTTGATCCCAGATCAGCCAAGAACTGCCCAGATCACCACTAGCTGGGGAGCAATAAAAACTGTGAGTCCCGTGTGGTGTGTGTGTGTGTGTCAGTGTGTGTGTGTGTGTGTGTGTGTGTCAGTGTGGCTGCAGCTGCACAGTCATTCAGTGTGTCACCAGTCACCATAGCAATAATCTGGCACACATGGCCATTGCTACGGTGAGGCAGAAAGTCCCAGATGGAACCGCTTGCACTTCACCCAGACCCAGGTAGACCTGGGTGAACTTTGGGACAAGACAGTGCTTGAAGTGCAACTGGGCACCATCCCTAATCTTAACTGCTATGAGATACTTTCCCAAAGCAGTTCACTAAGACTCAGAGAGAGAGAAGAAAAGGAAACTAAAAGAAAGCATGACTGAAGTGACTTGAAATGTGGTTTCCTACTGCTGTGGGAAAGTTTATTGGTTTCTGTTGCTGGAAAGCAAGTCAGGCAACTGACAACTGTGCTGACTCAGCCAAACTTGTAGACATTTCTTTGCAGGAAGAAGAGAATATTCTAGGTAATAACCTAGTGATGAGCTCTTTCAATGATGTTGTTCATTCTTATTTTCTCACTCCTCTAAATATGAAGAAGGACTGTAACTTCCTTATGCCCAGTGTATGATAAACATAGAGGCAACTTACTCATAAAAGCACTAGAGGTGTGTGGAGTGCTGCACAGCAAATTGTTCGTTCATTTCTTATTGCTCCAGTTTTGTTTTGTTTTTCAGAATAAAATATTCAGGTGTTTATGAAATGTTTTGTCTCAGGAGACAAAAATAATTTATCTGCCTTGGTTGTGAAGGGATCCTGACTTGATCAGAAACTGCAGCCATTTGCTGTTCTGCCTCAAGCAGCAGTATTTCTGGCATCAACCGTAACATTCTTGTGTCTAGCATTTTTCTGTGCTTCTTTGCAAATTCCCAAGGGAAGATCACAAACAGTAAGCAGAACTCAAGATAAGTGAACCTTACTTTAGAAAGATACTAATGCAAAAAGAGTGGTAGTTCATGGAGCATTTCCAAGAAGACAAACGGGAGAGTCCCAGCATCATTTGCAAGTCTCTCTTTCATCTGCCCAAACTATTGTTTTTAATACTAAACAAAGGTCAGAAAGACCAAAGAAAGGCCCTGCAGTTTTGCCCTGACTCACAAAATCTGAGCTTCTTCCTATTCTTATCTGCCATAGAACTACAACCATGGTAATGAAGAAAGAAAGAAGCTCTTTTTCTTTCTTCATCACTGTAGAAGTCTCTGGGTGCTTCCACACCTGCCACACATGTGGGGTAGACCGATTGCGGAAATAGATTGGAGTGGGTGCTGTGCGGATGCACCTGCACCCATTCCCATCTGTCCTCTGGTGGGCGGAACTGCTGTCAGCCTGTTTGGGCCAAAGACCCTCCCCCCAGCCTCCCTGGTTGGCTTCCTTGGAGCCAAGAGTGGGGAGGCTGTCAGGTGGCTTCCCTGGGGTACCACTCACCCCAGAAGCTAGCGCAAGGGGGACCTGCACCCTGCACCCCCCAACCCACCCTGGGTCATGTGTGCATGTGTGGGGCCTTATCTGCAGGCTGCCAGGTTGATTCTGCCTGCAGGAGGCCCGGTGTGCTGTGTGTGTGTGTGCATCTGTGCATGTGTGCAGCATGGCACCTCATTGGCCAGCCACCCTCCTGACTTCACCAGGCCATCTGGTCAGGGTGGCTGACCAATGAGACACACAGCACACCAGGCCTCCTGCAGTCAGAATCAACCTGGCAGCCTGCGGATAAGGCCCCACACATGCACACATGACCCAGGGTGGGTTGGGGGGTGTAGGGTGCGGGTTCCCCTGGCTCTAGGAGCCACGATCTCAGCTCCTGGAGACAGCAGGAGTTGAGGGAATGGCTTCAGAAGCAGGCAGTCCTGCTTCCACCCTCCCAAGATGGCAGCCGCCGGGACATCCAGGCTTTGCCTCTCTGTGTGCAGAAGCATCCTGTTTCCAAAATGGATTAAGGCAAAGGACCGGATGAAGACCTAATTTTTCAGGTCTTACCGAAGGCCAGATCTTCTGGCGGCAAGACCCAATTAAGAACGGGTCTTGCCTGCTGATGTGCGTAAGCGGGCGCCTCAATCTGGCCTCATGCACAGAAGGTAAGTTTACATGAGTGTCTAATGTGTGTTTATATCCATTTTTAGGGCATGTGCAGAAACACCCCTGTCTGTATCCATCTGAAATGTAGAAAGCTACACCAGTGAATTAAATGCAAGTATTTTGGTCCTCCTAGAGTTGACCACAGAAGGCCAACCAGTAATAGAATGGGGGAGACATGCAAGGCAATTTGAAATATATCACAGCAAACCAGATTTTGACCCCTTCCAAACTTAGGTCTTTAGTCCTTTTCTGCATACACCCTTAGCAGAGTGTAGGAAGAAGCCTCCCTTCTGCATGCTTTGCCCCTCCTAGTATAAATCATCTATACAGGATGGAATTAGACTGGGACAGGGAGCCCAAAATAGCATCCTAATTCAATTTACCAGGAGACCTTGATGCGAAGATCTATTGGATTAACAGGCAGTATACAGTACTACGGATGTATTTGATTGGTCCACCTCCAGGGTCCATGGAGAACCCATCTCAATAGCTATGAATGCATGCAGATGGTACCCCTCCATGGAGGACCCATTTCAGTGGCTCATTATCTTACACCGTTGTGTGCAGAGAGGAATATAAAGTATTTAGGAGTTTGGGACCACATTGTGATTATCTAACATTATCTTCGAACCTTTATGTATGGTTTTATGCGCAAGAAATGAGGTTCATATATTGCTGGATATATTGATCAGAGTATTAAATCACAAATTCAAGGAGAAAGTGTTTGCATCATAACTGAAGGATAAATTAAAGAGGGAATATGCTTGTCAGCATGACTAGATTCTTCCTCATAAAAATTGGCAGATTATATTTGATAGGTGATTTTAGCAATTCATCTGCTGTCATTTTGTGATAAGTAAGTGAGGCTGACATTAAGTGGCTTTACTTTAAAGGCAAAGAAGAACCTTCCTGTTGCTGGTTGCATTAGCCACTTGTACTGCAATTCTGGGACTGTGTAAAATGCTACTTCACAAGTTTTATAAAGCATTCAGACCACTCATACTCCCTCAGTTCCCGAGTATTCATTAAAGTCAAGTGAAGATGGGGGCAGCTGTAGCCACAACAGGCTTCACAATGAAGTAAACAGTGGTGCGTTACTTCTCCTAATCCTTGTCAGGCCTCTAAGTGACACAAAATGGAACAAAAAACTATGGAACATGCAATGACAGATGTTACAGTTCCACCAATCAAACCTGTCCCTCCCTTATAAGAGACATGTGGCTGAATGCTTTATGAAGCATTCTAGGTAGTGTTTTGTACACCCTCTAATCCTAACTTTTAATACTTAGTCTTCTGAAGAATAAAGCTGATGGTGAATCCAAACCCCACTCAGAACAAGCAAGATGCTACTTAGAATTTGAAACCCAGCTCCATTTCCTCAGTCAGTTTCCAAGCATTAATGCCTTTGGCCGAGTCCCCATGCACACTGTTTTGTGCAGAATGGGCATGCATGGGACCAGGAGTGTGTCCGAGATCGATCCCAAGCCCATCCCATGCCATTCCCAGTGATGCGGGCTGGGTGCGGGTTGGGCGTGGATGCAGCCAGCCCCATGCAAACTGATCCAAACCCTGGCATGGGGGAGCACCACCCCCTCTTCTCCAACCCCTCTCTCCTCATTGGAAGCTGGATTCACGTCAGCCCATCCCTATACCACCAGCTGCAAATGCCACATCCCCTCTCCCTTAGTGGCACAGAGAGCCAGGACTGGGCTGGGAGGCATGGAAAAAAAGTTAAAATAAAGCTTAATAATAATAATAATAATAAATACATAAATAATTTTAAAAGACCGAAAGCCGCTATGAGGTTTAGCAGCAGTTAGGCGCTTGAGCAGTTTTGCACACCTTCACCAGGAACTGTGATAACACCCACCAAGTTTAAAATGGAGAAAATCAAGCCTTTATCATGATCACCTTGGTGATCAGGAAACAGGAGTGGAATATTTTCCGTGGAAAATGTACAAAAATCAAGCCATTATCCTGCATGCCTTGGCGATCAGCATTTTCCCACTCCCAAAAAAATGTCAGTGGCTGCAATTTTCCAATGCACAGGGCAGGAACGTCACACACACAACCTCCAAATGATGTGAGTGCCAAACTCCTCCCCGAATAGCCTGAACCGTCCCCATGTGCAGTCTCAGCTTGCTAATCAATGCATGCAGGGACCTCAAACTGCACTCAGACTTGTTTTTTCGGGTACCAAATTTGGTCCTGGTCCTAGTCCGTGGAAACAGAACCAAATCAAAAACACATGGGGACACCCTATGCCAAGCCTGGTTTTGGTACCAGGCCAAACATGCATGGGGATGCACACTTTATGTACCAATAGAAAGACCAGTGCCCTTAAAGCTCTACCACACCCTCTTTGATGCCTAGAACTCTCTCCCCAGCACAGTAGAATAAAATAGATGCTTTGAGCAACTATTTCGAACACACGTGGTTCTGCTGTCTTTGCCTTGTCTCAGTTTGTGGAAACTTGACTGTGGAAGAGGGAATTACTAAACAGACCTTACTCTTTATCCTTTCCTTGCCGAACACCGTAGGATGCAGGGATCTTTGCAAGCTGCATGTGTGAGCCCCTGAAAGAGCAGGGAACCATTTTCTTTAAAGATAAGCCAGTTTTGAAGAAGATTAATATCTGCACGGTGTCTCTATGGTGCAGGGTCTGCATAACCCTGCCTCCTCATGCACCATATAATATGCACAGCACAGAATACGGTGTCAGAGGAATGCCACATTTCTCCCTCTGGCACACAGTGGTGCCGCTGCTGCCATCCGAGGAGGCTTACCTGCCTCTCCACTTTCTGTATTTGATGCCCCCCTTCTCCCATAAGCAAGATCACAGCTGGGGATTTGTAGTAACGATTTAGAACTGATGCTGGACGGTTGCGAAGTGAAAGCAAGCAGGTCTGTCAGCAAGCAGGTTCATGTTCAAAGCAAGGTTCATCATTATTGTCAAGAGTCAGGGCTCTTTATACCCTTTCACACAGCAAACGGTTACACAGTGGAAAAACACTACAGGATACTCATAACTATAAGGGAGGGGGGAAATCAGGATGCAACCAGCCTAATGCAAGGATGTTGCTACATAGGAAGTACCATATATGGTGTTATGGTGAGGAAGCTCATGGGCCTTGCTTGCATGTGGACTGCTCATGTCAGCTACCTTGAGCATTGTATTGTTTACATGTACTGTGAATGTTATGACTTCCTTGAAAGAGATTAGGAAAGTTACAGTGACCCAGGATGTATCCTTTGGCCTAATTACTTCAGCTTAGCAAGAGTTGCTTTAGCTGAGATGGGCAAATTGCACCCCCACAGGGATTCCCATACCGCAATACTGACCTGGGTGAGTCTTCCCCCTCACCCCTGGCATCAAGGTGGGTTGCAATCAGATCTGATCTTGACATCAGAGAATGTGGGGGTAACCTTCCACCATGTTAAAATTTCATCTGATCTTGATAGGAGCTGCGGGGAGCACCTCCCCCTGCATCAAGATTGGAGCGAGTCTTGGACCTGGCAGTGTGGTGTGGCCTTCCCCCAATTTTGATGCTATGGGGTAGAGGCTCCAACCTCACCCTGCATCCAAATAACTTTAAATTGATTGTTCCTGTATGGAAACTTCCTTATTGTTTTTGTAGACTAAATATCGGCTCTTGACATTACTTATGTATCTGCTTGTACATATATACTTTGCTGTAGGTTTTCTCATAGGAGCATATCTGTGGGAACTCCACTATTGCTGTGAAGATTGCTATGCTTTTTTTCCCACTGATTCCTCCTTGTGGATTTGGATCTACACAGCACCCCAATGGCACTGTGCATGTCATAAGAACATAAGAAGTGTCCTGCCGGATCAAACCACAGCCTATCTAGTCCAGCATCCTGTCCCACACAGTGGCCCACCAATTGCTTATGGGCATCCCAAGCAGAAGAAAAGGGCAAAATTTTCATCTGCTCTTGAATCCCTGCAAATGGCCTTTAGAGGCATCCTGCCAGTCTCTCCAGCCTGTAGGATATATCTAGTCATCCAGTCTCATAGCCATTGATACACCTGTCATCCATGAATTCGTCTAACTCTTTCTTAAAGTCATCTAGGCTGATTGCTGTTACCACCTCTTTTGGCAGCAAATTCCATAGACTGATGACCCTCTGGGTAAAGAAATACTTCCCCTTGTCTGCTCTGTTGTGTGATAGAGAAAATATTTTTTCTGTATCCATCTTTTCTATACCTTGCATTATTTTATATACTTCAATCAGTTGCTGTTAGCCATATTTGAAGCCTGAAGAGGCCTAGATGTTGCAGTCTGATTTTGTAAGAGAGGTAATCCAGCTCCTTAATCATTTTGGTTGCCCATTTCTTCACCTTTTCCAGATTCCAAAATTGTACACAATATTCCAAATGTGGCCTCACCATTGATTTACAAAGAGACCAAATGACACTTTGGGTGTGTCTCCATGCAAGCCAGTTGTGTGAGTTTAAAAAATCTGCATTGTAATTTGCAATAAAGAGTCCCCATGTAGTTTGGGGCAACGCAGATTAAAATCGTACTTTCCTGTCCCCATGGAAGCCGCTTTTTCTCCCCCCCCCCACCTGCTGGAGCGATGACCAGCTTCCTTCAGCTGTCATCCACCTCCCTGCATTCACGTATGCACAAGCAAACCAGCGATCTGCCCCTTTCTTTCACAGTGGAGGCTGCATTATTAGGAGGGGGGAGAGATTCCTTCCCTTCCTTACTCTCAGTTTCATCCTCCATGGGTTTCCTTGTCTGTTTCTCCCCCCCACCCCCTGCGTAAGCTTCACTCATATGTGCATCTTCCCCTCTGTTCACTTTTTCCCGGCTTCGCTTTCTTCTCTCCCCCTGCTCCTTGCCACCAGCTGCACTTGTGAGTGTGTGTGTATGCACCTCCCTTCACTTTCTCTCAGCTTCACTTTCTCTTGGCTTCACTTTCTCTCTCCCCCTGCTCCTTGCCACCAGCTGCACTCGTGTGTGTGTATGTATTCACCTCCCTTTGCTTTGTCTCAGCTTTGCTTTCCTCTCTCCCCCTGCACCTTGTCAACTTCACTCAAGAGGGGCGAGGGGCGCAAAGCCTGTCGACTTCTAGCCGGCAAGCATGCAGGGCAAATGACAGCTTCCTAATGTTATGTTTGTAAGCGTCTCCATGCTCCCAGGAAAATCTGTGGCTTCCCCCTAAGTTGGTTGCAGTACTGTTTGAAAGGGTTTTTTTTTTTCTGCCACGGAGTTTCCTCCTTTGTGCCTGATGTAGCCCAGAGTAAAGCTGTACATGGAGATGCTCCGAGGCAAAACAAGCTTAAATCCAGAGTATTTTTGGCATGTAGACGCGCCCACTGACTTGTTTTCTATTCCCTTCTTAATTATTCCTAGCATTGAATTAGGGCTTTTTTTTTGCCACTGCTATGCACTGGGCTGACATTTTCATTGAGCTGTCCACCAAAACCGCAAGATCCCCTTCCTGGTATGTTTCAGAATTAGCTTTATTTTCCCCACTGCTGTACACTGGACTGACATCTTTATTGAGCATTCTACCACAATCCCAAGATCCCTTTCCTGGTGTGTTGTAGAAAACTCAGCCCCCGTAAGTTTGTAGACATAATTAGGATTCTTTGCCTCGATATGCGTGCTTTGTCCCACTCTACTGTTGAAGAATGTTGACAGCACTTATGGTGGCTGCAGGGACATGCAATTATCATGTCCTCTAAGGGATCTCTTGCCATTGGGTGAGTGAGCAACCAAGTGGCAAATGTGCTTTAATCATAATAAATGCAAAAAGCATTCACACAGTGTTTTGTTGAGTTCTGCCTATCACTACCTGTGTGGACTTTCCTGAAGCACAATCTTAGCGCTCAATACTACAGCCAAAGTTTTGCAAATGCAGAAAATAGCCAACTTTTGAGGCCATTTCCTGCAAAAAATAGTCTCAGAAGAAGTTCCTTGTTTTTCATGTGTCTGAGGCTGGGAGTATGGAAAAGCTAATAAATAGCATGCAGTTTTCCTGTTGCTGTGCTCTGGCCCTTGAAATAGTAGAATTTAAATCCATGTAGCTCCTGCCATAAACAAGCAAACAGAGAAATCCATCCCTGTCATTCTTGGTGGCGAGTGGTGTGGTGGTTCTTTAATCAACCAGACTAGTTTATATATTTCCTAAAGAAGTGGCAAAATGATCACTAATTGTTTACAAAGGTGTGTTAAAGGTGATTTGTTTGGCTTCTACATTAAAATGTATTTGCTTCTAGGTAAGTCTTCCTTCCTTCCTTCCTTCCTTCCTTCCTTCCTTCCTTCCTTCCTTCCATATCCCTCAGCCCTTCAAAACAGTTGTTTTCACATGGATTTTTAATGCTGCTTGACCCCTTTTGTGTCATTTTTTAAAAGAAGGATGTGGAATTAATACATGTTACTGCTTAAAAGCTTTCATATTTTAATATTTGGATTTCCTAGCATTTTGGGTGAACTTGCAGAGCTGCCCAGAAGGTTTTGCTGTTTGTTCTAGCTAAATAAATGTCAGTCGACCTGCAAGAATGGCTCTTGGCCTTGTTTACCTTGCCAAACATTTGTTCAAGTCAGAGAGCGGGGTGAAAAAACATGATCATATATTTATACTTTGTCTTTTACAGCAGTTCTTTGCAAGGTGTTTTTAAACAGGATTGTTCTACTGTTTCCTGTATTTTACTAAGAAGAAAATTCACTTGTTATCACTGAGGCTTATTGCCACATCACCTTACAACCAATAATATACTAAAGACTTCCTTCTAAAACATCACATGTTCAAAAAGACTGCATTACTCTGGGAACTTTATCACATTTCTTTTTAATAAACAATATATCAACTTTTTCCCCAAATAATATGCTATCTTATGCTATACAAGTCTAAATACAAACTCATGCATCAACCACATGCTCCAAGAAGGTGTCTGGCAGGATCTGCATGGAGTTGATATGGTAATGTGGAACTGACCTGACAGTGTAGTGCATCATTGCTGTACCACAAGGGCACTCCTATGGCATAGGGTGCTCACATTCCTGTGCTCTTGGATCATGCACTACACTGTAAGTCTTCATCGGAGTGCTGTAATGGCAAAGCAAAGGGAAGGGTTTTCATGGCTTTTCTGGTCACTCTCCTTTTTTCCTATACCACTGGTATGCTTCTTAGTGTGACTAGCGAAGATTACTGAAGGAGCAATAAGAACATAGGAGGAGCCCTGCTGGATCAGGCCACAGCCCACCTAGTCCAGCATCCTGCTTCATGCAATGGTCCACCAGTTCTTTATGAGCATCTCAAGCAGAAGATAAAGGTTAAACCTTCACCTGCTCTCAAACTCCTGAAAATGACATTTACAGGCATCCTACCTGTCTCTTCAACCTGGTGGAAGTACTTAGGCATCCATTCTAATAGCAAATGATACACCTGACCTCTAGGGATGTATCTAATCCTTTTTTAAATCTATCCAGCCTGGTTGCTGTCACTATCTCAGTCTTGTCTTCTGTACTATTACCAGATTGTGTGGAACTTGCCACTGTCTAATAATCTGCCTTTTTCTGAGGTTGCCCTCGAAAACCTTCTCGAGAAACAGAAGATAACTTGATAATGAGTGCGTCTATAGATTTGACTCAGTTGACAAAACAATCCCTTGGAATTATATCTTCTTTTTCTTTCTGGGCTTGTCCCCAAGGAATAAAAAGTCTGCCAAGACTCTCCTTTTGCCTCTGAGTGTCCCCAAGCCAGGGTTTTTAGCGAGGTTCCAGCGCTACAAAACGTGGAAATCGCACGACAAAATACATGCACTTTAAACAACTCTTCCAGCGCTCTTTCTGTAAGTCGCGGGTTTTCCTCGCTACATTTACCTTGAGGACGCTCCGTGGCAAAAGGGGGGGGGATTGCTTGCTTGCACACACAGCCAAAAAGCATTCACACATCTGAGAAATGCAGCAGGTTCACTTCCTTTCCTTTGTAAAAAGAGCCAGAATTGCTCAGAATGGCAACATTGTTTTCAAGGGAAGCCTTAAAAGAGAATGAGCGAAGGATCGCGCTCCCGATCCTGCAGCCTTTTCTAACAGAGAATAAAGTGAAAGTAACTGCTGAAAGTGAATGAAAGTGACTAAGAATGAGCGCTCATATGCTTTGCTAGAGGCAGGAAGCAGTTTCAAGAGACGGAGATCCGGCGATTTTTCCTTTTAACAAGAGAGGGGGCGGGGGGGGGGGGATGCCTCGAAAGAGAAAACTGCTACCACGGGGACGGAAAGTCCGTTTAGATCGCGGCTGCCAGGGGGACGCTTATTCTGGAAGTGGAGGGGACTTTTAAAGTCAGCTATAACAGAGTGACTGCAGAGGAATCCGAGAGGGGCTAATAAGTCTTTTGGGGATTCAGCCTCTGTCTTTAATACTTTACTTATCCTTTAGACTCCCACACTCTCCCCCTTTTTTGGGTTGGTCATGTAAGCAATGCAAACAAAAAACCTCTTTGTTAGATCCCCAGGAGGATGGGCATGATGTGAACAATTGCATATGACAGAAATACCACCCGGACGCACCAGTGTCGCCCCCTTTCCTGGTAAGTCATGTGGGTGTGCATCTTCTGATCCTGTCTTCACTGGATTGTAGACACCATTAAAGGGGTCTATAGTTAGTCCAGATTTAAGGACCCAAAGGACCCATTAAATCTGGATTTCACCAGCACTCGTGGGGGTGGCACAATCAGGACGGGTTCCTAATGGGGTCCTAAAGGGGTCTTGATCAGTTCCAAATGGGTTACTAATGGGGTCTTCAGTGCCAGTGCAAAAACAGCCCTATACACCTAGATAGAACTATCTTTCTAGGGATCACTTTTGTGCTCTTCCATTGCTGCAATATGCCAGGTGCTTGTTCTGTCACTTGGGGGTGGGCAAATTGGAAGAAGCATTAGATATTGCCACATCATTGACACTTCCACATATTTGTTTCAATGCAAGAAGATACTTGATAACACAGACAAGGGGTCTTCTGAAAAGCACAATATTGCATCCTCACACCCTGGTACTTTGGACAGGGATTCCATTTCACACTGGGCACATTGTGCCACTGAAGTTGGAGGTATAATGCCTTAAGCCACCAATATGGATTCTGAGTATCATAAGTGAAGAAGACACAGCTATAAATTGATGATAACAAGGTCAAAAAGGCTTGCGGAATATGTTCATATCACTGGGTCTTTCTGATCAAATAAGTCTTTTACATCCCATTGAGTGAGTTATCTGAGCAAATGGAAGCATGCAATATTGCCATCTAAAATGAAAAGAGGAAAATATTTTCCAATTATATGATTATGGTCTTAGGGATGCCTTTAATGTAATTTTAACTTCATGGATCATAAGATCTGTGATTTGTATCACTGAAAAGTAGGCCTGCACAAATCCATTTCATTATAGGCACAATTATTAGTCTGAAGCAGGATTTCAACTTCATGATTAGATTTAAGCTGGGTAGATTGATACAATATCTAAGTTGCAACATGTTCATCAAGATACCTTTTTCTTTGTATTGCCCTAGGATCATTTAGTGAAGAGTGGATTATAGATTCAATAAATCTCACATATGTATTCCAAAGTTTGTATAGTTGTTCTTCACACATTTAAGTGCTATTTGAGTATGGCAATATATATAAATATATATTGGCCCAGAAAATGAGTGCAAAAGAGTATTTTTCAACCCAAAATGTCCAGTGTCTTCTGAACTACAGACTTCAAACTCAGAGGCTTGTCTAGTGGTTGCCATTTGTAGCAGAGCAGTTCCAGAGGCCTGCATGGACTCAGTAGCTGTGAGCACAGGCTTCATAGTTGCTGTGTAAGCAGCTACAAAGCCAAGACTCTTCACGATGTCCTCTGTTGGCAGATGTATGCCTTGATAGACGTTGGCAATGGCCAATTGTGCCATGCCACCAGTGGCCCTTCCAGCTCCGGCTAAATGGAGCACTGGGATGGGTGCCACAGTGTCCACACAGTGCTCCTATTTGGCACCCATGTCCACTGGGTGCTAGAGGGGCCGTGTGGACATATGGGTCCTCACCAAGATCCAGATCTTCAAAGACTGGATCCCACGAGGACCAGATTTCAAAGATCCAGATCTTCTAAATCCTGATTACCTAAGGTAATTGCAAAAACAGCCTATGAATCAGCAGCAAGCAGCAAGGGAAAGACAGGCCTCTCTTCTTACCTTCATGGATCTCCCAGGGACAGAAAGCAAACATATATTCTTTAACTTGTTCTAGTTCTCTTTCAAATTTCAACAGTATCTTTCACAATGTAGAGATAAAACCCCTTTCTGCTTCTCCCCCACTCTCTTTCCCATTCCCTTTTCTTCTTGACATTTTATATTATTTTGACCTAATTTAAAACAAACCATAATCTGTGCATACATATACAATTATACCTCCTCTACACATTAAGCTGTTCTTAAAGAGGAGGCTGTTTGTGAGCAGCCATGATCTTGATGAGAGGAAATTGACCCATGGACTATACTGTATTCAGTTACTTAAATGGAGAGGCCTCTGAGGAGTCAGGAAAGTTTTTTCAAGTGATGGCAACAAGGCAGCTGGTAGATAAAGTACCTGAAGCAGCATGGTAACAAGAACATTCATGGTGGTATGTCAGCAGGATAACAGCAGGTCCTATACTTTGATGAAGCAGAGTCATGTGATTCTGCCCTCCTTATTCATGACACCATAAAGGTGCCATGTGGATCCTGTCAGAATATTACACCAGGGAGTCAATCTGTTCAGTGTTGTAGTTATTCCTTTAATTCCCTAACCTTTGTGCCCTGGTTCCAGGCCTAGCAAAATCTCAGCATTTTGCTGTTTAAATACAAACATGAAATACAGGTTGGGGTGTGAAATCTAAGTTTGATGGACATAGAATCTAGGGTTCCTGCCATAATATTCAATAAAAGAAATTTCAAAAATCAAATGACTATCCACATTTTAAACAATTATTTTATAATTTTCAAGAGGTCTTTAGGTATGTTGATTTGTGTGTTTATAATTGTGTTTGTCAAATAACCCCCACAGAAGAAAAAAAGAGCACAAATAGAAACAAACTATTTGGTTCCTTCAAATGTAATTGGTCAATTTAAATATTCTCAGTTCTAATCATCAGAGCATTCTCGTGTTACTGAGTACCAGTCTGAAAAGACTTGATCATAGTATATTACACTGGCTGAGGCAAAGGCAATTTGACAAAGTGAAGTTGGCTTATCTGTTTAATGCAATGAATAAATTTGGATTTAGAAATATATTCTGTAAATGGATTAAAATCTTATTACAAGAATGATAGTTTACCAATTTTAATGCTCAGCACTAATGATTCCCTTAAACTACAACTCAACATTTTGTCTTAGGGTGCTAAAAATGTGAGACCTCATATTTCATGTCTTGAGTATTCCTTGAACTTCTTTCCCTCAGGCAGCCCTAAGTCCCAGTCCATTTCTTCAAACTCTTGCTGCAAGACATTTAAGCATGCTTGTAATAATTCTGTCAAGCACAGCTGGTATCTTACTAAGTAATAGCGAACTTGACTCTAAGCTGATATTAACACCTTGATATGACCTTCATACTCATTATATTCAAAGAGTTTAGAATTAACAAATTATTTTTCACACAGAAATCATAGCATGGTAGATGTCTTGGGGTGGGGCTCCTAGAAATTAGGCAGAGTGCCACCCTCCACTACTAGAGATCCATGCAAAAAAGTATTTTGTTATATCTGTGCATTGACTTCCATAGGCTAATTAGAGGGCATGTTGCTATATGGACCTTGAACAAATGTAACCTTTATTCTAGCAGGTCCTGAAGTAAACAATATTCAGTCTGGTCAGGCATGCTGTGCCATGGGAAAACGAATTGAGAAAATGAAGATTTATAGAATCCATGAGAGGGGGAAAATACTTCTAAAGAAGTCTAATCTGAACTCAGAAGTCATTAACAACTATAAGTCTGCAGCCCT
The DNA here is from genome assembly GCA_023333525.1 of Aspidoscelis tigris stejnegeri. NCBI lineage: Eukaryota > Metazoa > Chordata > Lepidosauria > Squamata > Teiidae > Aspidoscelis > Aspidoscelis tigris. The sequence continues at coordinate 47,680,303 of JALMGA010000004.1, forward strand.
TTCCACATAGGCCAGTAGAAAAGTTCAGAAAGGGCTACAGGGGTTCCTCTGTATGCTGGTGTGAGATAGGGGAAGTCTTATCCCCCCCTAGAACATCCCACCTACATAGATGGCACAATAAAGTAGAATAGAGTGAACTCCCTATTCTGATGTCTGGGGAGCCATTTCAGTTGTGCAACAGGAAGCACTGCCAGCAGTCAGTGTGCCACCAAAATGAGAACTCCAAAGACCAAAAATAAAAAGTTCTTGGTCTTCATAGGATGGCTGCCAGTTCTAAGACTTGTCCTCAATGGCATGAGCAGTACAAAATATAGATATGGAGGTTGGGCAATACCAACTCTGGCAGGTTATAATTATCCCTTCTTAATTGTAAAGTTGCCATCATTGGACTATAAGACAAAAAAAAAGATGTGTCAAAATGCAAAGACAAATAAATGAAGAATAGAATGTTTCATTATTCTTTGATAGGAACAAGTATGGAAAAATGTAAAAATTACATTGGTATGTGAATATTCAAAATGTAGACAAATTGAACAATTAAATAATAAAGGAATTATATTTGACAATGATTTAACTGTGAAATGTAAAGCATATGAAATTATGTGTTTGATGGACATATTTGATGAAAGAAAAGGATTTAAATAAAATGAATTACAAACATGATTAGATGCAAAGAGATGGCTGAAGTAAATAGAATTATTTCTTAGACAAAGTAATATGAAAGATATAATAAAAGCACCAAATAGGGATGTGCACAAATAGGGGGTTTTTTGCATTCAGTTTGTATCAAATGTAAAAAAAAATGTATAGATCCCCTTTGAATGTTGTAGGATTCTATTCGATATGAATGTATTCATACAAATTTGTATGAATGTCCGATATGAACACATACATATCTGATATGTATCCGATTCGTATCTGATGCATATCCCCTAACATATCTGCTCTGAAAGCATCAAATTTGCCCTGAATCCACTTTGAATCTGCTCTCAAACCATTTCAAATGCACTCTGGATCCATTGCAGATGTGACTGGTGCAGCCACTTTCCCACCTCCCCATATCACAGATGTTCCAAAGCATTCGTACAGATGTTCCAAAACATTTGTATAAATACAAATGTCAATATGTGAATGTTGTAACATTAGATTCATATGCAAATGTATGAATTTTTATGAATTCATATGAATATTGAATGCTACGAATATTCATGCACGTCCCTAGTGCTAAATAACATATTTGATGACATTCTCAAACACAGATTTAAGGGGGGCAAAGAGATCAATAATATGATATATAAACTCCTTATGTACAGCAAAGCATTAATAATTAATGGATTATTGGGAAATTTGAATAAGGACTCGAATTGTTGGCATAATTGTGGGGAAGGTACACCCACAGAGAGAAAGGTCATGGGGTTGTAGAAAAGTATGTAAATTTGGGAAAGACATGGGGTGTTTTTCCACTGTCACTAGAAGTACCCATTAAGTACCAATTAATGGGTACAAAAATGCCATTACGTACCCATCAATGGTTACTTAATGGGTACTTTTAGTGACAGTGAAAAACACCCATGGAGTTAATAATAAATGGAGCTAATAAAAAATAAACTAGCATAGTGTTAAATCCAGAGCTGAGATTTATGTTTATTTATAGAGGTGATGGGTAAGATACGTACAAATTAATAACAGCTACTCATACTACTTTTGTTCTGTAATGGATGGTGATTCCAAATGGATAATTCAAACATGGTTTAATTATCTAATGGATCAATACAGATATGTACTATATATATATACAGAGAGAGAGAGAGGAGACAGACAGACAGACAGACAGAGACAGAGAGAGAGAGAGAGGAGAGAGAGGACAGAGAGGACAGAGAACATTGATTAACATGCACAGAAACACAAGCAAAAATAAAACAGAAGAAAAACGGAAGGACTCATTAACATCAATCAACCCAGAGCACCTGTGGATTTGAAAGAAGAGATTAGAAACTTGAGACAGCTGTCATCAATTGGATTTTTTTAAAAAAATACTTTTGCTGTCATGGGGTTAAAGGGGTTGAATGATTAAGTATGTAATGTATGATTTAATAGAGTTACGGTTGTATACTGTTTTGAATTTGTTAAAAAATTTTTTTAAAAAATCAAGGTAACTTGCTTGTAGCAGCATTTGTGCACGTAATCTCCCTTCCCACTGCAATGGGAGAAAGATTTACCCTTGATTCCTGTCTGCATAGCAGCCACCACAACCATCCTTGACACAGTTTCTGCCTTTTTTGTCATCATTAATTCAGCAGCAGCCAAATACCGATGTGGCTCCCTCCTTGTTTTTTGTTGTTTTTCATAGCCTTCTTAAACAGCTGCCTCCTTGCTGTCCCCAAGCCCAACCAATGTGGCTTTGGAAACCAGCCAGACTTTCAGTTCATACTCCACCACGTGGATGGCAGGAAAGACCTCTGAAGCTTCAGTGCCTTGCCTTCTCTGCTTCTCCTTTTCTCCATCATTGTGAGCATCTCTTGGCCTTCCCTGGCTTTTCTCAAGGCTGGAAAGCCACTTCTCTCCAGGTGAACAGTGAGACAGCAAAGCCCCAAGAAGCCTGGAGCCATGAAGACAACCATTAAGTTTCTGTCCTTCTCCCACAGCAGTTCTCTCCAATGAGCTAAAACCCCAGACCATGCCAGATTGCCATGAAGCGCAGGTAGGGATTTGGCCTCTTGGCAGAACATCAGTTTCCTTGCAAATGTTCTGTAACAAGAGCAGAGGGGAGAGAGAAAGTGCCGTACTGAGCGGAAAAGTTATGACTTCCTTTCTTTTACTAGACAGTCACCGAACCTCTGTAGAAACCAGAGGGTGCTTCCGCATTGGACACTAAATAACCATTAAGCACCCATTAAGGATGGATTTTAAAAACCACATCTGCACCACAAGACCCATTAGAGACCCATGCGTCCACATTGGCTCGTGTGCAATGGGTCTCTAATGGGTGTTAAGAGGCCCTTAATACATATTAATGGAAGACTACTTCGGAGGTAGTTTTAATGGGTACTTAATGGGTACTTGTGCAGTAAAGACACATCCATTTAGGATGTGTCTGCACTATACAAGTGTCCTTAAGTCCCCCCCCCCCCGGCTTCCATGATTGGCTCCTCTGGAGCCAAGCATGGCGAGCCAGGGGCCTCCTATCTCAGGGCTCCCCCTCACCCCAGAAGCTGTGGATCGTGGCTTCTGGAGCCAGGGGGACTTCACCTACATCCCCTTACCCACCCTGGGGTGAGCATGCATGATCCCCTCCTTACCTTCAGGCAGCCAGGCCGATTCTGGCTGCCGGAGCCCGGTGCACTTTGCGATTGTGTGCAGTGTGCCTCCCTATTGTCCAGGGCCACACCAGGCTTCAGGAGGCCCTCTGCGCATGCACACAGCCCTTCTCATACCTTTCTCCCACCCACCCACCGTGGTTGGTTCATGCAGGAAGGAGTCAACCAAGCCATCTCTTCCCAGCTGAATAAGGAGAAAGTGAGGGGAAGTGTCGGTGGAAAATGAAACTTTTTATCAGTGTGAAGTGGAGGGGGTGATGCCCGCCAAATGCTCATGGGCATCTCAAACAGAGAAAATCCCAGCAAATGGCATTAGAAGCATCCTGCTTCTGCCCCCCTACCCAGCCTGAAAGATGCACCTAAGCATTCATTCTAATAGCCATTGATACATCTGTCATCCATAAATTTGTCTAACCCTATCTTGAAGCGATCTAGACTGGTAGCTGTCACCACCTCTTCCAGCAGCACATTCCATAAACCGATGACCCTTTGGGTGAGGAAATACTTTCCCTTGTCAGATCCGACTCTCCTACCCATCAGCTTCATAGAGTGCCCCCTGGTTCTAGTGTTGTGCGATAAAGAAATGTTTTCTATCCACCTTTTCTATACCATGCATAATTTTATATACTTCAATCAGGTCCCCTCTTAAACGTCGTCTCTCCAGACTGAAGAGGCCTAGACGTTGCAGCCTGATTTTTGTAAGGGAGGTGTTCCAGACCCTTAATCATTCTGGTTGCCCTTTTCTGCACCTTCTTTAGTTCCACAATATCTTTTTTGAGGTGTGGTGACCAGAATTGTACACAATATTCCAAATGTGGCCTCACCACATGACACTTGCTGACTTATTTTCTATTCCCTTTTTTGCTGCTGCTGCGCACTGGGTTGACACCTTCATTGAACTGTCCACCAAAACCCCGAGATCCCACAGAGTGAATGGATTCTGGTCTTAAAAGGCCATCTTTTGAGGTCTAATTGTTGCAGCCTTATCTCATATCGTTTTTGTTGCTGTTCTCTGCACTTATTCCAGTTCAACAATCTTTTAGTAGATGTGGTGTTCAGAACTGTATACAGTATTCCAAATACAGCTTCATTATAAATTTATAAAGTGGTAAAATGATAGTTGCAGATTTATATTCTATTCCCTTCCTTATTATTCATAGCACTGAATTTTTTTTTCCACTTCTGCTGTACTGGGTTGATATTTCATTGAGCTATACATCAGAATGGCAAGGACCCTTTCTTTGTCTACTACAGAAAGCTCAGATCCCATCAAACTATCAATGTAATTGGGCAAATGTAATTCCCAGTGGGCATCACTTTCCACTTACTAACACTGAATCCTATTTGCCACTTGGTTGTCTACTTGCCAAATGTCAAGAGGTTCTTCTGGAGCTCTTAACAATCTTTTTCAGTTTTCTCTATCCTGAATAAATTGTTATCAGCAACCTTTGCTATCTCTCGGCTTACCTTTACTTGTAAGATTAATTTACTTGTAAATTTAAAAGCACAGGTCCAATACTGAACCGTGTGGGGCTCCTTTTTGTTGTTGTTTATTTATTTATTTATTATTTATATTTATATCCCACCCCATACCCGAAGGTCTCTGGGTGGGTTACAACCTTCAAACAACAGATTAAAACAGAATGTACATTAAAAGACTTTAAAAATTCAACAACTTTAAAACAACTTTTGTTGTTGCTTCATTTAGAGAACTGCTCATTTATTAATACTCTCTGGCTATGGTCACACCTAAAGTTCAGTCCACCTTCAGAGTGAGAGAACACATCAGCAAAGTGACTAGTAATTTTCTTTTCATATTCTCTATCTCAATTGTGAATTTTCTGAGTTTATTAACACTGAAAGAAAGCAGTTTGTCATTTTGCTGATGTATTCTCTCATTCTGGAAATGGACTGAAGCTGGATTAAACTTTAGGTGCGACCACATTTTTTGTCTCCTAACCTTTTGTCAGTTATCAATCCAGGATAGAACCTGTCCTCTTAATTCATGATTGGTGAAGTTTTTAAAGAACCTTTGATGAAGAAATTTATCAGCTGAAGCTTCAGATAGACAATGTCAACTGGATCGCCTCTATTCACATGCATATTAACATTCCCAAATAATTCTAGCAAGTTGTAAGGCATGTTTTACCTTTGTGAACTAATTTTTCTTCAGCAATGCTTGCTCCTCTATGTGCACACTAATTTTATCTGTAATGATGCTTTTCCATTACCTGACCTGGAAGTGATGTTACGCTAACTAGTCTGTAATTTCCTGAATTACGCTTGGATCCTGTTTGAACATTGGTGTAATATTTACCAACTTCCAGCCTGACCTTAGAGAAAGATTATGTAGTTTTTGCTAGGAGTTCAGCGGCTTCAGATCTGAAAATCTCTAAGAACTCTCAGATGAATGCTATCTGGTCGCAAATATTTTTCAGCATTTAATTTATTTAGACATATAAGAACATTGTCCTTAGTTACCTCTATCCAATTTAATTCTTCTGATTCCCTCCCTGAAAAAAAACAGGCTGTGCTGCAAGGCATATGTCCTATTTTCCTAGTGAAAACAAAAGCAAAGAATTAATTTAGCCTTTCTGCAATTTCCATATCTTCTTCAATTTCCCCTTTCTGTCTATTTTCATCTAATGGTCCAACAGCTTTCCTGGTTGGATTTTTGCTTCTTTTGATGTCTTAGCAACATACTCCTCAAAATCCTTCTTAGCATTCCTGATTGCCACCTTATATTTGTTTTGCCAAAATTTGTGTCCTTTCTGTTCTTCTTGCTTGGGCAAACAATCCAATCCCTTTAGGAGTTTTTCTGCTTTTAATGACTTCTCATATCACACTCATAAGCCACTCTTGTGTTTTCTTGGACTTGGCCATGCCCTTTTTTTCTTTTATGTATGCTTTATAACTAAGCCAGCCATTATTGTGGTAATAGGGTGTTTTTGCACTGGCAGAAAGTACCCATTTTTGTTCCCATTAAGGACCCATTTGGGTGTGAGCCTAATGACCCCATTTCCACCACGGCACCCATTTGGGACACATTTGTTTCCACCGCCACTGGGGAAATCTGGATCATATGGGTACATTGCAGCCTTTAATCAAGATTTTCTGGGGTCTACAATGGGGTCTTCAGACAGAAAATCTGGATTAAAGGGAGCCTGTTTCCACATTAGTTTTGCAATGGGGTCTAGAGGAGGCTAGGGGGAGGGGGCACCCATGTGGGGGGAGCCCCAAAACCTAGGCTTTGAAGTCATTTTGAAGCCATTTTGAAGTTATTTCAAAGTTGCCTTTGGAGATTAGCAAAGGCTCCAAAGTCCCTCAGAAGGCAACTTCGGAGATTAGCAAAGGCTCTGAAGACAAACCTCTGAGAATAAAGGGAGAACAAAGTGGACTGTTACCTTTAGGCATGGAAAGAGGTACATATTAATGAGGCTGACTCATCCCTGCTCACAAGGAGCTAATTAATATGCAAGCTCTCTCAAGGGGTTTGTCTTTGGAGCCTTTGCTAATCTCCGAAGTTGCCTTCAGAGGGACTTCGGAGGGCCTTCGGAGATTGCACCCCCTGTTCCCCAAAACACCTGGGGTGACAGGCAGACCCCTTGTGGGTCAATCCAAATTTGCAAATGGGTGCTCTGGTGTTTCCACAGCAGGGAGGCTAGCACCCATTGCTATTGGGTACTAGACCACCCATGGAAACACGGGTACTTCCCTTAATCCGGATCTACTAGATCCAGATTAGGGGAAGTACCCATTCCTTTGATCCGGATCTTCTTAGATCCGGATTAAAGGAGCACGGTGGAAAAACACCCATAAATAGCCTCTGTGCATTTTGGACTGATTGGATTCTTTTAGCTTTCCATTTCAATTCCCTTTGTACACATTTATTTTGGAGAAGTTTCTTTTATGAAATATTAAGGTCTTTGTGTTATATTTACAACTTGCTGTCTATATTTATGTACAATGTTATCATAGGGCCTTTCTGCATAATGTTGAATCCAGAATAGGACACCCATAGTTGACGTCTGGGTTTCAATGGTCTGTATGTTAGTGCAGACCAGTGTTGGGCCCTGCTTCACATAATCCGAGTTGGAGAGGCCCTGATCAGGATTACCAATAGACCTTAACACTGAGGTCTACCAGCATATCTGTTGACCTTGGTCCAGAACACAGAGGTATGCAAAAGGCATGTCTCTGTATTAGGAACGACACACACTACCAAAGCACACCACTAAAATGGGGTCCCCTGATGGCTTTGAGACACAAATGTTCCTAAACCTTCAGAGGTCTTTGAGACAGAACCTGAAGCTTGCAGGAGCTTTGGGGCAAGGACAGGGACAGGAGCTGGGCTGAAGCAGTCCCATTTTACAGACAGTGTTGTTTGAGATCATGCCCAAAACTTTGGTCCAAAACGGAAGGCCTGCCTGGTTCAGATTTAGACCATGGAAAGGTGAGTTCAGAAAGGCCCATGTTTGTGTTCAGTTTTCCCTATTGAATCAACCACAGTGATTTAGTTCAGTGTAGTTTCTGTGTTTTGTAATCTGGAGTGGGACCCATTCCTGAATGCACTACCAGTAAATGTGGTGGGCAAATGTGAAAACAGCCCAGGATCCTATTCACCTTGCTTGCTATCACAACCATCTGTTTTGAGGGACAATCGTTTAGCAGACCCAGGAATATTATCTCTCTTGTGAACTGAACAATGGTTCAACACAGATGATATGGAAGCATCCCATAGCCTGCACCTATAACAAAAGTAACTTCACTGTTTGAGTTTTACTCTGACCGTTCGTACCTGATAAAGAACATGACGTTCAAAGCCTTACTGGCATATTTATTTCCAATGATTAGTTAGTCCAACAAAAATATATCATTTCATTTGCTCAAGGTTATCTTTGATCTCACAGAAATGTAAATGGGTGAGTTGGTTGAAAGCAAGGAGCAATATTTTCATTCTAGATGAACATTTTTTAACTGTCCTAGTTACATTTCTTAATGAATATTCAGAATTTAACATAAGAGGATTAATGAGGTGTTGTTGAATTGATTAAATGGCAAACATTAAGAGCTATATTCAGCATGAGAGGTGTAATTTATGTCAGCAGCCTGACTGGTTAATTTTTTTCTCAGAGTAGCTTTTATTGACCTTTTTTATGTACTGTATACAGGGAATCTATCTCATGCCCCCACATCTGTTACTGCTTGGGAAACTTGGTAAGAAAAAAATCAGGGCGATAGGAAGGTAATTCCCAATATAGTGCTGAAGCCATCTAGTGACGGCAGATGACACTGAGTGTATGAGGCAGTGACATACTCATTGGCTGTGTTCACACCCAGTTTTTATTCATTTTCAGAGTGAGAGGTTCTTCCACATTATCTAACCCAAAGGCGAATTTTCTGAGTTAGGTAAAAGAAATGCTGAAAGAAAACAACTTGACACTTTGCTGATGTGTTCTCTCACTCTGAAAGTGGACTGAAGCAGGATTAGGTGTGAATACACCAATTGCTGCAATTTTAGTCTTACTATTAGTAATTGATATTTTGAACAATTGTTCCCAATTAGAACACCAGCAATAATTATTTGGCTGTGCAAATAGGAATGGGCCACATAAATATTCATCAGCTTCAGGTTCACAAGCAAATTTGAAGCTTTCACACTTTTTCATGGATCAAGGAGGGCCTATATTCATAGGCCACCTCTTCATGCATTAATCAAATATATGACCTGGCTGGAGTGCCAGAGATGTAGGTCAGAGGATACCTGGCTTCACACCCTCTGGAGCACTCCAGAGGGTCAGGGGAACCCCTGCCCAATCCCACCTCATGTCTCTCATGGCCACCCCTCCCCCAATGCACACCTTATCTTCCTGCTCTGACCACCATCACATTTGTCAGTCTCTACTACCCCCTTGATTACTGAAGTCAGTGGCAAATAACTTCTGCATTGTTAGCAAGAAAACAGAATGGATTGGTCTATGCAATCATTAGAAGTCATATTTTACTTAGCACAGTTTTATGTATTAAACTGTCTGATCCAGGGATAATAGCCTAATAAGTTTTAGTAATTAGTATTTTGGGGATCTAAACAAATGGCACATCTTGGTTGATGCCTACTTAGGGCTGTTTTTGAAACCAGTCCCTCTATAATTTTTGTTTGGTTGGTTCCCTTTTTGCTATTATACAATGAACAGTGTACTATAAAAAGCTGAGGAATTCTATGTTGATGCTTTCATAGATCTCCTGAAGAAAATAAATATCTCAGTATGTAACAGAGCTAACCTCAGCCTGACATTCTTCTTTGCCAGGGACACAACAATATAGTTTACAATGAATACAATTTTGCTTGCATCATTACTGTTTATACAGAAGATGGCAGCAAATAAATGATTCTTGAGGACAAGATCCTGCAATTTGGCTGATCATTTTAGAAAAAAAAAGTTTTAATAGGTATAACATTTGTATGTGTGTTTTGGTGCATGCATATGTGTGCATGGATGAATAAGCACCTGCATGTTCTGATTATCTGTTCTATAGAATATTTATGTTTTCTATAATAGCTCCAAAAAAGGTAGATTCTAAAGTTTCCTAAAAAGTTTGTTTATCCTCTATTCCAGGAGGAGGGGTACTTTAAGAATTTTCTTCTTCTTTATTCTTTAGGGAGTGTGCCTCAAACTGTTCTTCAGTCACAATCTTTATTCATTTCAATGCAGTGCTTTAGAATAAGCAAAGCTATATAATATGGGATTGGTTGCTTTGCATTCTATTCATGATTCTTCCTTGGTTTGACATCTAACCTACTGCCTACTTTCTTCAGGACTGAATCTAGAATTTTTCAAGGATTATTACTGTAGTACATCAACTTTATCTAAATATCTCACAGTTTCTATTGGCATTCCACTATGATTATACTGAACAGCTAAATAATCTTACCAGTTCCTTCAGAACACAGTAGTATGTGCATGAATATTCATATCATTCATTATTCATACAAATTTGTATGAATTTGGACATTCAGATTCGAATCAAACATTGGCACACTTGAAGGCTGGCATTCAGATTTGAAATGAATGCGTCAAGTATTCTTACAAAGCTTCATTACATTCGTGAACTTGGGAGATGGGAAAGCAGCTGCCTGAGTCACATCTGCAATGGATCCAGAGTGGATTTGGATTGAGAGCAGATTCAAAGTGGATTCAATGCAAATTTTATGCATTCTGAGTGGATACCTAAGGAATATATATGGGATATGTATAGGATAATTATGGGATACATCATGGATACATATGGGATTTGTATGGAATTGTATCTAACATTCATATTGAATTCATATGGAACATTTGGATTAAATCAAATCCTACCACATTTGAAGGGGATCTATTCAAACAAATACAAATTTGCTTGCATTTGATTCGATACAGATCTGCTTTCAGTTTTCTACAAATAACATTTAAAGGCATCCTGCCTGTCTCATTTAAAGGCATCAATTCTAGTACCCATTGATACACCTGTCTTCCATGAATTTATGTAATTCTTTCTTAAAGCTATACAGGCTGGTTGCTGTCACTACCTCTTCTGGTAGTAAATTCCATAGACCAATGACCCTCTGAGTGCAAAAGTACTTCCCCTTGCAGTTCTAACTCTCCTGTCCATGAGTTTCACAGAGTGCCCCCTTGTTCTCGTGTTGTGCAATAGGCAAAATATTTTTTCTCTATCCACCTTTTCCACACCATGCATGATTCTGTATACTTCAGTCAGGTCATCTCTTAAAGTTTGCCTTTCAAGGTTGAAGAACCCCAGATGTAGCAGCCTCATTTTGTAAGGAAGATGTTCCAGCCTCTTGATTATTCCAGTTCGGCTATTCTGCACCTTTTCCATTTCCACAATATCTTTTCACTTGAAAAGAAGGATAAAAGAGCTCTCATAATGCTAGTACCAGTAACTGAAAGTAGCATCAGCAAGATATTGCAAAGCTGCAAAAAAGAAAAACATCTACAACTTTCCACAAGAGAAATAATGTAGTTTCTTGGTTGTACCTAAAAGGATACTGACATAGCAGAAAGCATTGTGATTCTATATCTAAATTTCCTGATTATTCCCAAGAACTTATAACAATAATTTTCTAACATTGCTTTTGCTTTTTTGTACCATGTTCCTTTAATAATATGGCCAGTTCCATTCTTAGAGTCTTATATTCACTTTTTCATTTCCTTCCCCTGAAATTATTTATGATTTCTAATTTTCTAATAGTGCTATTCTTTTAAGCTATTAAGCACTCTATTAATGTGAGAAATGGTTTCACAGCTAGCATATAAGGCACCATATAATTTCTAGTCAGTTCACTGAAACATTTTATACAAAGGAAACACGTTACTGGGGTGCAATTAAACCCCATGGCTACAGGATGCTTGGAGACAATTAGAGATATAAAAACCAAGACATTTTCAAATATATTACAGGAAGACACTGAAAAACAGCAAGGAACAACTGCTATAAGTACATGTGGAAATTAATTATCCTACTAATAAAAGCTGTCATAATGTATTAGAGATTTGATGAGCTGCATCTCTCTGCATTTTATCTCACCATATCCTTCAAGTAAAAGAAATAATGGGACCTCCATTGGTTAAGTGTCATTTGTTATCCAGTTTTTATGTGAAAGAATAGTTCTTCAAAGACACAGGGACGCCAAAAGTACTTCAGTGAATTTTGCACCACACAAATTGATTCCATTCAATATTTTGTATCACTTTGTATGGCAGATCAAATAAATGATATCTTTTCAAATGAACAAATGAAGCTGCTGATCTAAAAATAATATATTAAAAATAAATATACCGCCATAAAAACTATCCTATGCATAAACCATAGCAAGTAGGTGAAAAATCTGTTAACATAAGAACATAGGAGCCATGCTGGATCAGGCCATAGCCCATCTAATCTGACATCCTGTCTTACACAGTGGACCACTCATTGTTTTTGGCTTTCAAGCAAAAGGCAAAGACAAAAGCATCACCTGTTTCAGTTCTCTGCAAATGGCCTTGAGGGGCATCCCACCTGTCTCCCCAGCCTAGAGGCAGTACTTAGGCATCCTCCATTCTAGTAGCTACTGATATTTATTTATTATTATTTATTTATTATTTACATTTCTATCCCACCCCATACCTGAATGTCTCTGGGTGGGCAACTGTTAAACCAACAGATTAAAAACAGAATATACATTAAAAGGACTTTTAGAAAATCCAACAAATCTAAAACAATACACAGCATGTTTAAAATGATGGTATCAGTGCTGGGATGGGAAATATAATATAATCATCTCAGCCAAAGACCAAGGTAAAGAGATGTGTCTTCACCGTCTTCCTAAATATATGTAAGGAAGGGGCATGATGCACGTCAAGGGGAAGACTATTCCATAGTCTGGGGGCCATCACTGAAAAGGCTGTCTCCCAGGTGCCCTCCAACCTCACTACTGAAGGTGGTGGGACATCCAGGAGGGCAGGTCGGTATGGGAGAAGGCATTCCTTTAGATATTTGGGGCCCACATCATTTAGGGCCTTATAAGTCAGAGTCAGTACCTTGAATTGGGCTAAGTAGTGAATTGGCAGCCAATTCAGCCCTTTTAAAACTGGCGTGATGTGCATCCAGCTAGCTGTTCTGGTCAGCACTCTAGCAGCTGCAATTTGCACTAGCTGCAACTTTTGGACTGTCTTCAAGGGGAGCCCCATGTAGAGCGTGTTACAGTAGTCCAATCTAGAGGTTACCAGAGCATGGATGACTGTGGCCAAGTCGTCTCTATCCATACAAATCTTCAGTTGATGTACCAGCCATAGCTGGGAGTAGGTGCTCCTGGCCATGGCCTCCACCTGACCTTCAAGATTCAGCACGGAGTCGAGGAGTACCCCAAAGTAATCCACCTGTCCCTTCCAGGGTGTTGCAATCCTATCAAGGACAGGGTATCTCCCAACTACATGGACCCGAGACCCTGTGACACACAGCACCTCTGTCTTGTCTGGATTCAGCTTCAATTTATTGGCCCTCATCCAGCCCATTACTGCCTCCAGACACCTGTGAAGCACTTTAACTGCCTCTCCTGATTCATATGGTACAGAGTGATAGAGCTGGGTATCATCTGCATACTGATGACAACTCCAAATCTCCTGATGGCCTCTCCCAATGGCTTCCTATAGATGTTAAATAGCATGGGAGATAAGATCGACCCCTAAGGGACTCCACAAGTGAGTTCCCAGGGTGTCAAATCAGTGTCTCCTACAGCCACTATCTGAGTTCTGCTCTGGAGATAGGAGCGGAACCAGTGCCAAGCATAGCCTCCCACTCCTAAACTCCGTAGCCTCTCCAAAAGGATACCATGTTCAGTGGTATGAAAAGCCACTGAGAGGTCCAGGAAAACCAGCAGGGTAGAATCCCCCCCCTCTCTCTCTCAAAGGAGGTCACCAACCAGGGTGACCAAGGTGCTTTCCATTTCATAACCGGGCCTGAAGCCCGACTGAAATGGGTCTAGATAATCAGCTTCTTCCAAGCTCGCCTGCAGTTGAACAGTGACAGTTCTCTCCAGAACCTTGGGTAAAAAAGGTATATTGGCCACCGGGCAATAGTTATTTAAATCCTCTGGGTCCAAGGAGGCCCTCTTCAGGAGGGGGCACACCACAGCCTCTTTCAAGGCCAATGGAACCACCCCATCATTTAGAGAGGCGTTCACTACCTCTTGGATCCACCAGGTGATACCTTGCTGGCTAGTTTTTATCAGCCACGAGGGTCAGGGATCCAGAGAGCATGTCGTCAGCCAAACCCCGTGAAGCAGCTTGTCCACATCCTCAGGCCACAGCAATTGAAACTGATCAAAGCAAAACTGGACCAGACAGTTGTCTGGACACCTAGTTTTGACTCTGTCCAATTGTGACATCCAATCCCCATGAATCTGGGCAACTTTGTCCTCAAAGTGCTTCACAAATTTGTCACAGCAGATCATTGGCCCTGAATCATGCTTCTTTGAGCTCAGTTTTATAAGGCCATTTACTACTCTGAAAAGCTCTGCTGGGTGGCTACTTGAGGACACAATAGTGGCAGAGAAAAAGTTCTTTTTTGCCGCCATCACCACCACATGGTAGGCACAATTGTGTGCTCTAACCTGTGTTCAGTCAGACTCACAGCCGGATTTACGCCACCTGCGCTCTAGCCGTCTACCTTCCTGTTTCATAGCCTGTAGCTCCATGGAGTTTCAGGCAACACAAGCATGCCAAGGGCACTTGGGAGCAATCATGTCAATAGCCCTGCTCATATTCTGGTTCCAGAGAGAAAACAGGGCTTCCATAGGAACGCCTGTCATGCCAACCAGAAAATCCCCCAGAGCATTCCAGAATCACTCGGATTCCATAAGTCTCCATGGGACCATTTCAATAGGTCCGACCCCACAGATGGGAGCTGCCATTGCAAGTCCAAACCTCACCAGTGAATGATACATATGTCCCACATGAATTTATCTATAAGAACATAAGAATAAGAGGTTTTTGGTTGTTTCCACATTATCTGCAAATTTTGGAAACCTGCTTCTTGCAAATAGCAATGGAATATGGCATTAGTGCCTTGCTTTTCTCCTGAACTAGTGAAATTGCTAACCATTGTTCTCAACAATCACAAAAACAACATGAAAACAACAACCCAGCTGTGCAAAATAAGAACAAGCTCGGTTTCAAAAAATGACACCTCTCAATATAGTTGATCATTTCCAAAGGGTGAATTAAGGAAAGAAATTTTACTTTCTAAAACTATTGAAAATGTATCAGAAGTTGCATGGGCCAGTATCAGGGATTTCTTTCTTTCTTTCTTTCTTTCTTTCTTTCTTTCTTTGCAAAGGCAAAGAACAAAAGAAAGGGGATTTGCATGTGGTCAGCTCTCAGAAATTCCCAGTGAACTACGACCTTTCCCCTTGCTGTCTAGAGGCTGTATGTATCTCATAGGAGAGATATCAGATCCACTCCAACAGATCTTGTTGTCTAAATAGAAATCATGAATCTGAGATTGAACTGGTTTGAATTGGATTGGTTGGCTTGACCCATGCAAACAAACATTTGTTGATTCAGTTGGATTTGAACTGCCACCTTTCAAATGGGGAGATGATTCAGTTCAATTAAAACCAGATTGAACCCAAACCAGTTCAGCACATCTCTAATACTGATGTCAGGATGGAGCATTCCTTGCATAGGCAAATGGTTTTAACAAATACAGAAGCTAGCTTTTAGGAAATTGAGGCCAGCTTGTAAGAGCTTTAAGAACCTGAGCCACTGTGAAGAACCACTTCACAGTGGGCTGAATTTTTAATTACGCCAGCATTGTAGCTACACTTGTGCAGGTAATGATCTATGTAAGACAGTTGGGACAACTTGCCTGAAGTCCTTCGTATCTATTTTGGCTCCTGCAGATAATTATACTGTTGTCTAGAATAGAACATTTTCTCAATTAAAGCAGTGCAGAACTATTGCTATGTAACACTAATTTCATTAAATGAGAGTTTGGACTCTGCCAGGTTGCTTTTGTAAACTCAGCATGACTTGCTTTTTTACTAAGAACCTTAATTAAGGTTGCATCTGTTTTTTTATTTCCTATTTTTTGTAAAATAGTGGCCTAGCTGCTTATACCGGCTCATAGTTAGGTAACACAATTTACATAACTTTATCGCAGTCCTTTTTTTTTTCCTCTTCAAGTATGGACTTTGTGACATTATCTTTGTAATCAGATATATCTGTTCCAATGTCTACCAAGATATCAATTTATAAGCTTTTAGTAATGATGCAGAGAATCTAAAGACAATTTGTCATATGTAGTAATGGCAAAGGGGTACAAGTGGGCCATATCTCACATAATCTATCTTTGAACAAGATTTTAGTACTTGTAAGGTTTTTCAAAATTCTTTCAGCAATTACCATTAATCCAAAGTTAAGGATCGTGAGATCCTGCCCCCCACCCCACTAGTCTGTTACATCTGCGTCAGGTGGAATGAGATGTAGACCAGGGAGACACCAACCGGGATAACTGTTACACCTATAAACACATTTATTGATGAGACAACCCCGGTCCAGTCTGCAATGCAAATCAAACATTCTCATACAGAAACAGCCTAAACACCTATTTTAGCACTGTTTTTCTACAAAGGAGAATTAAAGTACAAAGTAAAGCACAAAATTGGTCAGAAGATTGGAAATGAGTCTTATGAGACTAAGGGTGCTTCCAGATTTGCCCAAAACTGCACCATCCTGCCATTGCTGCTTTCTGCTCGACAGACGGAATAATCGGAAGCTATGAAAGAATGGCACAGTCTCTTCCGGTCTGCCTGACTGGCTGATTGGAAGCTGTGCTGTCCCTTCAGTGTGACTTCCTGCCTGTCAGACAGGATGTGCCATTGCCTGCAAACTTCCTGACAGTGAGGGAGATCAGTCAGTGGAATAGGTTGCCACAGCAGGTAATGAGTTCTCCTTCGCTGGATGTCTTCAAGCAGAGTCTGGACCTACATCTGTCTGGGATGGTTTAGGAAATCCTGCATTCAGCAGGGGGTTGGACTTGATGATCCTAGAGGTCCCTTCCAACTCTATGATTCTATGATTCTATGTCTCAAAAAACATGTAGTAAAAAGATGCTGATTACTTCAATGAATTCTGCACCACTGCTGCAGGCTGAAGAAAGCTGTGTGGCTTTGAAGTGACTTTGGGATACAGCCAATAATAACTGAAGCAACTTCTGCACAGCTATGGGAGAACAGAACTAAAGAGAGGAATAAGCATTTATTAAATTTTCATATTTTTAGAGGAGAAAGAAAAGGCTATCTGGGAAATACCAAGCGCTCTATTCAAAGAATAGCCATTAAAAACAACACCTGCTCACTATACCTATTTTAAATAATTTATATTTACAGAATCCTTTTCCAAAATTGGTATGACATCATTTCTCCCCGTGTTTGCATCTTCACTGACTGAACAAGCTCTGACAATGCTTCCATTTCTTCCCTCTCTATCTGTCAGGAAGTGATAGGACCAAATGCCATGCTCTTAACTGTTTTGATGTTGAGCTTCAAGTTAGCTCTTGAACTCTCCTCTTTCACCCTCATCAAGAGGCTCCATAAATCTTCTTCACTTCTTGCCATCAGAGGGGTATCCCCTGCATATCTGATGTTACTGATATTTTTCCTAGCAGTCTTAATTCCAGCTTTTGGTTCATCCTGCCAGGAATTTCACGTGATGTACTCTGACTATATTTAAATAGAATGACAATACACAGCCTTGTTGTACTCCTCGCCCAGGCAGCTTCCAGATTAATGGATTAAATCCACAGATATTAAAAAATACACAGCTTACCTGCTGTGAGGCAACGACTCCTTGTCCCCACTCCCAACGGAGGTCCGCAGCTTCCTCCTTGGGGGCTGTGATACTTTTCTGGCACACATGGTGAGGTGTGCATCACATGGGAAGGGGCAGCCAATGAGAGCTGAGCTGCAGGTGCAAGTCTCATTTGCTGTTCTCACAGTCCTGTCTGGACTGGTGGAAACATCTGAATTTACCTTACACTACTTTGAGTACCACAGTAGGTAAATTCAAAGTAGCGGTGGCATAATGTGTTGCTTTTATGCAGAATTGGGTGTCAGGTGTGATGCCCTCACTTCGGCTGTGCATTCCGATGCACGGCTCTCTTAAGTCTAAACACTCCCCAGTCATGAGCCAATCAGTCGTTCCAAGGCTGGTTGTAACTGCTGCTTCTTAACCTGAAGACAGGTTCCTTAAGAGATCGGTAAGGTGGTCTGACACTCTTATCTCTTTAAGAACTTGCCATAATTTTATTGTGATCCACACAATTAAAGGCTTTACTGCAAATCAATGAAGCAGAAGTAGATATATTTCTATCTTTTTCTATGGGTTCCCTTCAAATGAGAAACATTTTGGCCCTTATTAGGAAATAACAATAAAGAAATAAAGAACAGTCAATGTCACCAATGTAACCATGCTATGTGGGCAGGGACAGGGATGGCAGCATAGTTGCCTCAGAATTGGAGCACAAAGAACTATGTGGAATTTTTTTAAAAAAAATGTTTGAATTCCTTTTAAATATATCCACAGTGGTAATGCTTTTGGGGAGAGAACTGTTAATATCCTATTTCAGTTCAATCCTATTAATCAACCATCAAAATTGTAAGCTGTGCAAAAAGAAAAAAAGCACATCGGATATAAAAAAGGGAAGTGTTAAATGCCTTAAATCTTGAGAGATCATTTCTCTGTGTGAGAACATGATTCAAAGTGTGTATTAAGTAGGGCTTTGCAAGCAATAGAAAGATGAACTTCAGTCCTGAAGGAATATTGTTATAGATTATGATAATGAAGAAGGAAGAAATGTTAACTTACCCTGACAGTATTTAACATTAAAAGAAAAGTATGGTTTGGGAGTTAGTGTGTTGACAGCAGAAAGCTTGTATAACTGATATATTGCAATTATAGCCTTTATAACCCAGCTGTTAAACACCTGGGACCAAGCTAATTTCTCACTGTAAGATTTCTGTTCACCACAGCTGGCAATTGGAAACTTTTATATGAGTGGTTACTTTTAGGCCATGTTCACACATAGCAAAATAGAAGCGGCTCAAACGTTCTTTAGAGATGGTTAATCTGTGGCATTGGGGTTCCCATCCCACCTCTAATCTCTCTTTTCTAGCCTAGAATATTCATGTGAGAGGAGTCAAACTGAAGTATGAATGATTATCTCTCTCTAATCTCTAAGCACCTCAGAGTTCTGGCTTCTTAACCGCATCTGAGTATAGCCTAGTGTCATGTCCTCCTCTTCCTCCTCATAGACACTGTTGCCTCAGCCTGGAGTACAACTTAGGGCTTTTTTCAGCGCTTACCTTAGACCCAGATCTGTTGCTGCTATAGACCTCTTTTGGGCTTTATGCCACCTAACCAGGAGTTAATTGCCATCAGCCTGACATATGCTGCTCCCGAACTCTTTTATTTATAAATAAACCCACAGAGCTTTCCCTTGGTGTCAATAATTATGACATTCACTTCTTTTTCCATTTCCCAACCATCAAGTGACTGAGAGCCTCCTGCCGCCGCCAGTCAAGGTGCGTTTTCAATAACTTTTACTTTTGAAAGGAACAGAGTCCCTTTTCTATGAGCTCCCCTGCTGTTGTTGTACACACTGATAACAGTCCGATCTCTTCTAAAACACACAAATACTTATTTGGTTCAATCTTAATGCTTTCTCTGCCTAACCCTACAGTTATTATCAGGATCCTTCCCTGCTTCTCCTCACAGGCCTAAGAACTGGGTTCTACCCTTGTCCTTATCCTTCCCGGGTGTTGAACAGTTCACACTAGAAAAATCACAAGAACTAGAACACATCTTCCCTTCTGTCATAGCCTCTTGATGATTGCTCCTTCTGATTGGATGCTCTGCTGGGCTAACTTACCCCCTCCTCGTTCAGGCTGCTAAGCCACACCTCCTCGTAAGCCATGAGCTGACCTGATCTATAGGCTTCAC
Source organism: Aspidoscelis tigris stejnegeri (assembly GCA_023333525.1). Classification (NCBI taxonomy): domain Eukaryota; kingdom Metazoa; phylum Chordata; class Lepidosauria; order Squamata; family Teiidae; genus Aspidoscelis; species Aspidoscelis tigris. The sequence goes on from JALMGA010000004.1 coordinate 47,700,158, forward strand.
TCTCTCTCTCTCTATTTAACACTAACACAAAAGGTGTTGCCACAGGACTCTTTTGTCCATATGCCCATATGGACTAGAGAAGTTCCACTGCTCTGGTATACTCCATCTCCACCAGATGGAGTGTATTCTGAATCAATAGTCCCAAAATGGCTTCCTGGTCTGATTCTGGGCCAGAATACCAGCCACTGTATGGGTCATGGGGCACTCATTTCAGGGGCATGCCTTATTGCACCACTAAAATTGGTCTCATAGGGTTCAAGGCTAGAAACATGTTTTCCTGGCCATCTGAGCTGTTGGGGACCAGCCTCAAACCTGATGCAAGTTTCAGGAAGGTGCGGGGCTGGGGGAGAATCTAAGTCAATTGTCTGTGTGATCTAGATCAGCTGATCCAGATCAGCTGAATGCAGAAAGGCCTTTCGACTGCATTCACATAGAACAAAAAAAAGTTTAAAAATATAGTCTTAGTAGCATATGCCATGAACTACAGGCCAGGAAACAGCAAACTATGGGCTTTTTTGCACTTGCAAGATGGGAGAAGTCCAGGGCTGCTCTGGCATGGAGCATCCACACACAGCAAAGTCGCTTCTGACTGGAAGTGGCTCCAAGTGGGTGTGTCATCCCCCAACATTGATAGCTATGGAGCACTCAGACATGCTCAAGAGCTACACTAGGAGCATCTACCACATTCCAACTAAACTCATGCACAAAGCTTTCACATGTACTTCCATATGTATTTCCATGTGAAGGCTACATGAGGGGCAAGCAGGGCAGCTGCAGCTGCATAGTTGTGTGCTGTGTCACCTGTTTCTCCACTTCACTAGGAGGCAATGTCCTGAAATATTCTGCAGTTACTGGATCAAAAGGTCAGTGTACTTTTCCTCCTCCTCTTCTTCATCTTACGTATAAACATACAAGACTCACAAGATTAGTGAGCCAAATGATGAAAAGGTAACCTTTGTTCCATCTGATACTGTTAGATTACAATCTCCATCACTCTTGCCAATGGACCCTGGTGGATATCTAGTACTGAAAGGAGCTAGAGTGCAACAATGCATGGAAGGCCATAGACTCCCCATTACTAATAAAGGGATGCTTTTTAAGTAGGGGATTAAAGAAGGCATTAATAATCATAAAATCAAGTAAGATATGAACTTTCAATAACTATCTTGTTACTGCTCTATAAATGAAGTAATAGCTGTTGGAGTATATAACAATAAAAACATAATGAGTATCTAGTGTAGACAGCAGACAAGTTCTTTGATGACAAGCCTCTTTAATTAGAAAGCCACTTGTAGGAACTGCAAATCTTTTAATGCTGGGTTCTTATTACAAAATAAAACGAGCTATTACTTCCATGCCCTGTCTGAGGATGGAGGTAACTCTAGCTCAAAGATGTAGCAAGTGTATGGAGAGCTGAGGAGCACAGCTCTGATCCCTGGCATTTTGTTAGAAGGTTTAGCAAACCACTTCTTTATTCTGGAAACATTATTGCTAACTGCCAGGCAGGGCTAGCTGCCTGCCATAATATTTGTATGGGATTCTGTATATATGTATACAATGGCTGCCTGTTGTTTTGGAACTGACAGTTAACTCCCCTCTCCCTGCTGAGGTCAAGTGATACATTTCTGTTGGAATGGTTTGGCTCCAGGTTTAAACTGGTTTTGAAAAATAGTTATTGTACATTGGTTAAGGGCCAAACCCCGCCCAGCTATGAAACATATAAATATGCTTCTCTTATGTTCTTATGTTCTTATGCTGGGTTTTCTGTTCATAATTGCTCCCAACAAGAAAAATCCTAATGCTGAGCTGAAATAAATCACTGTTCATCTTTTTAAAGAAAGAGTCTCATGGTCATTCTTTGCCAGCCTGACACTAACTGCTTACCTATTTTCATTCCCAAATACACACCTGATGGGGGAGTGGATCTGTTTCTATTTGCCATATATGAAATATATTTTTGTTGGGAAAACCACCCTGGGAGCTCAGGATAAATATAATTTTTTATTCAATAAAAATGAATGTTGAAGGTTTTCTTTGTCAAAACGACCTGGAAATATATATTTTAAAATCTAGCATGTTCTCGTGAACATGGGCCATGCTAGAATGAGTTAGAAGCATCTTTGCAATTGAACAGTCATGACCTTCTCCAATGCCTTGCTGAAAAGAATATATCAGCCACCAGGAATTAGTTGTGCAACTCTTCTGGATCCAGAGAAGACTTCATGAGAAGAGAGTGTACCATTCCCCCTCTGAAAGATGGTGGGACTACCCCATCCCTCAGGGAGATATTCACCATTCCCTCAACCCATCCGGTCATACTGGCTATAGATTTTACAAGTCAAGAAAAGCAAGGATTCAGAAAGTGTGTTACCAGCTGAACTCCAGCAAGCAATTTGTCCACATTCTCAGGCCACAGTAATTGCAACAGATCCAATATAACTGGACCTGGGCTGAATTTGTGCTTAGGCCTCTGGTATGCAATTAGGACAGCCCAGAGCTATCCTAATTGCATACCACAGGCCTAAGTGCAAATTCAGCCCTGATGGCTTTCTGGACATTTCATTTAAACTACTTTCATCCTATCCCCCAGTAGTCCTAAACATGGGGTGCATTCCATCTGCATCCCTCCCATATTCCAGATCAAGGTCACAATGGTCTTCTGATAAACCTCATTAAATGGATCTACCAGTAATTCAGATTAAGGCCTCCCTTAATCTGGACCATGTTATATCTAATGCAGACAAAGCAGATCAATGTGGAGGTGTGGAGTTATAGATCCACATTAATATGCATATCTATGAGGTCTAAAATTATACTCATGGACCCTTAATCTATATTAAGGATCTGTGCAGAAAGTTATTTTCTCTTCCTCTGTCCCATAAAATGCCATCCTTCAGCATAGCCAAGACTGATTCTGTTTCAGCCTAAGCCTGCACCCACACTGAAATAGGTTCAGATGTATAGTTTAATCCAAGAACACTTGTAACTGCACAGCCACAAGCTTCTCCAGAAGAAATGGAATCTTATCCACTGGGTGGTAGTTAAACTTCTGTGTCCTTTGAGGGTTTTTTCAGGAATGGATAAACTAGTGCCTCTTTTGAGGCCAGTGAGACCACCCCCTCATGCAAATATGTATTCACCACTCCCTGGATCTACCCAGTCAACCCTTCTCAGCTGTGTCTATATGAGCCAAAATGAGCAAGGATCCAGAATGCATGCCAAAGGCCATACTGCTAGAATTTTATTGTCCACTTCCTCAGGCCTCAAAAATTGAAGGTTATCTTGCAAAATTGGACAAGATGTCTCACTGGGAACCTCACCAGATAGTACCTTAATGGAAGTACTTAAGTCAGCATGAAGATGAACAACTTTATTATCAAAATAACCTTGCAAATCTACTGCAGCAGGCTTCTTGGTTCTAATACAGGATTTCCAGGAGCTGGTAACAACAGCATGTTGTGTCACATCTAAAAGTACCTCACATAAATTCTTTAAGTTTCTTTGAATTCCAGATTGTGAGGCAAATCTCTCTTTGATCTGACAGAAAGCGACATATAGTACTTTCGGAGATAGTAAAAAATGCATTTACATACAATTATGTCTTTAATAATGCTGTAAAACAATATTTATATAAATAAATATTATAAATGAATAAATATTGCATGTTAATACATTAAGGGTTTCTGAAGACTGACAAAGTTGAGTGACAAAGATTCGGGTGAAGAGCTGGAGCAACCTGTAACAAACAGAATGTGAGAAAGTATAATATAAAAGAAGTTTCAATTGAAGGATGCTAAAGATTTTATTTTTTAACAAAAACATTGCCAACCCCGCCCCCTCCAAGTAAGAGAACTGAGGCTGATGCAATCATAACTGATTGATCATAGCACAAAATCTATCATTCATGATTTTGGTTTTTCTACTGAAGGCAATTTACATAACAAGTAACTTCTAAGTACCAGATGTAACATATGGGGTTTCTCATTAGATTTTTCTCACTGCTCATAAATCTTCATGAGCATCATAATACAGCCCTATTCTCTAGGCAGTAACAAAGTATCTAAATGACAAGTCTTCCTCTACCTTCACATATGTAGTTATTCACATTCTGTTCCTTTAATAACTTTAGGACTGGCAATAAACATTGTTTTCTTGTTTTATCACTAATAAAAACTATTTGGAATTGGCCCAGAATAGCACCTGTTGGATCTTAATAAAGCCATTGGAGCTTATGTTGACAATAATAATAATAATAATAATAATAATAATAATAATAATAATAATAATAATAATAATAATAATAATAATAATAATAATAATAATAATAATAATAATAATAATAATAATAATAATAATAATAAAATGGTGGCAATCCTGGGTGACATTAAACATTTCCCCCATTACTTAAATAGTAAAAAAATAAAATAAAAATCTCTTCTTGTTCTTAAATTATGAGTTTTCCTGATACTGGCTGCATTCAGATGTTGGCTATTTATTCCACTATATTTGGTTATTCCAGAATATCCATGCTTTATTCCAGAGTATCTAAATAAAGAGGAACCAGTAACCAACATATGGATGCAGCCACTGATGAAAAGGACTGATGAATTAACAGATTTATTATTAATTCAGCCTAGCTTTTGTTCACGTATGGATGATACTATGTGCAGCCCAAGGTGGGTTTTTTCCCTGCCCCTTCCTCCTGTTAAGAGGCCTGAATATATTTAGATTTGGTAGCGAAAAGAACAGCGCTGGCCTTGCCTTCCCAACCTCATGTGAGAGAGCGCACCACCCTCCTTCTCTTTTCTCTCTTGAAGCAAGTGTTGAGCGTTTCTAACTGGCCTCCCTGCAGTTCATTTTCTCTGGCTCCCACTTTCCCTGCTTCTTAAAGCTATAGTAGCTCTTCTAAAGTAGTGTTCCCTTTTCCTCTCAAACAATTCTATGCAGCAAAACTCTTCTTTGGAAAAAAAAAAAGATAAAAAAAAGAAGTCTCAAGCTTTATTGTTACAATGGTCTCCAAAGGTAAAGTAAAACAAATATGTTGCGAAGTATATCAGTATTCACAGAAAGACCACACACATACACTACTAGTTCCCTAATGCCCAAGGCTATCCTAGTCTTCCCTTCCTGGCTTATCACAGCCCAAGAAGTATGAATCAATGCAGGTAAGTTTCCCTCAGGGTACTGATCAGTATAACCTGAAACCTCCCACCCCCAGATCTTCCCAGCAAAGAACGATTCCTTCCTTTGTCAGGTGTTTTAAATACCTCCTGCCTGCCATGATCCATCACTCTGATTGGCTGCTCCCGGGGTATTCTCTCCCACCTCCTTTATGGTTTTTTTTTTCAAATTTTATTTTCAATATTGCAAATATATACATATTCTAATACATATATATCTTTACAAACAAATCTATACTGAACATATTCTTACAGACAAACTTATTATTGCATGCCTATCAACTATACTGTGTTGCATGACATAAAATTTCAGCAAATTTAATCTTAAAAATCCTAACTAACCTACAACTATAACAACAAAACCAGGATCAACAAGTTTATTCTTACCCCATACATTTTTACACAACAATTGCCCTTCCTTGCTAACTGAGCATATTACACAGGCAATTTTTATAATAAATACATTCAAATACATTACAGTCAACCTAAATAAACATGTTAAATAGGCATGGGCACCGCACATGGCACCAAATATTTCTACAAATGTGGACAACACAATTTTCTGTGAAACTCTTCAGATCTGACTCTAACCTCAACAAATAGAATGGTTCTGAGCCAGAAACACTGGACAGAATCCCAACATAAACATATGACCAATCCGTACTGCTACATAGCTGATCACCTACCACAGATGAGGGTAGCACTGAAGATGTTGCCTGGTCAAGTGGTGCAATGTCTGGAAGTTTGGAAAACTCTAACAGTCCAGCTAATCAAGCCAGATATTTGCCACTATTGTAAGAGGGCTGTTGCTTCTTACAGAAGAACCTTCTTAAGCACATTCTTTTTTCTCTTTCTGTCCCCTACTTGCTAGGATTTTTTTCTTCAAACTCCACCAGCCAGCCAGGCCTCTGGAACTGAGAAATTTCTTTTCACCCAGTGTGTTTGTGACATCATATACAGAGACATACACAGCACCTATGAGTGAGAAAGCAGGTAGGCAAGTGGGTGAGGATCCCTCAATATGAGAGATGGTCTCGTGGCAATGGATGCCCTAAGAATGCAAAGAGGGATGAAAATGACAATAGCCACTGAACTCTTTCTTCTCTGATATGAGCCAACTACCATGAAAAAAAAAGAGAGAGAATAATAATAGAAGTTTTTGGAACCTGCTGCCATTGAGAAAAGGCAGGGATGGAAATGAGACTGTTGACCCAAGGCCAGTTTGCACTTGGCCCTGTAGTTTGCAGTACATTAAAATCTGGGCAGGTGCATCTGCACTTACAGGAGGCATTTACAACCTAGAACCACCCCTGCCTGCTGAGATGTTAACCCACTGTAAACTAGTGGTGGTATATGGAATCGTGCACCACACACAAACCAGTCTTACTTGGAAGTTTACCTGTAGCATCCAGCCAGTAAGCATTCACACCATTTCTGATGTGAGGGGTCATCTGAGGTACCACACAAGCACGCTGGCACCTCAGATGACCCCAAATGCACCTGTACATGCACAGAGCATCACCAGGTGCTGCAATCAAGATGGTAGCACCCTGTCAGTGATCAGACATGTGCACTGACCAAGGTAACTTTCCGGGCATGTGGGGCTTAGGCTGATGTGTACTAACATTCTCAAGTGTGAATGCTAGTAAATGTAAGTCTGTTATGCACTTTTCCCAACCAATGGATGGGAAGCTAAGTGCACAAAGACTCCCCAGTGTGGGGCTTTACTAGCACTTGAAGTACAAATTGCTTCCGTGCTACTTTACTTTACCAGCCTAAGATGGTATTGTATGCTAACTCATTTGTGGAGTTCCCCAGGGGTTGATCTTATCTCCCATGCTATTTAACATCTAGATGAAACCATTGGGAGAGGTCATGGGGAGATTTGGAGCTCACAGAGGTGGGGGCACTAACTGGGGGGGGGAGTGGTCCAAATTGGGAGGCTGGCCACCAAGGTTGTTTGGAGCATGCTGATGGCAGTGTGTTATGGCCACTTTAAAGCTCTTCATAACCATGTAACACAAATTAGGAATTCTGGACACTTACAGCTAGCGGGAGTTGACTCATGGTGTTTACATTGCTGCTGTGAGCTGACTTGATATAATGAAGCTTCAGAGATTCTACTCTGAACTTAGAGCACCCTCTTCCTTGCCTCAAGCCAGCAAAGGAGCTCTGAACCAAATCAGCACAGAGAACATATAAACCAACACACAGCACTAGACTTTTTCTGTCTCCTACATTTGAATGCAACCACAGACTCCTTTAGGGTTGAGTGCACCTTCTCCCTCTTAGGCCGTGTCTTCACCCTTATTTCACTTTCCCTAAACCGAGATAACAGAACCGGATGCAAACGCGAATTTGCCTGTTCCCATTACTTTCAGGTTAATCGCGTTCAATCCGGGTTCTGAGGATGTACGTGACTCGAGGGGGGACTCCAGTGGCTACCTTTTAAAATCCAGTTTTCGGGGCTGCCCTGTCCTCTTCCTCCTGGCGTGAACGCGCCACCCATAACAGACCCCTTCACGGAGCCTAGCTGGGTGGCTGCCTTGCCTGGATGGAGGAAAATTGGCAGCAGGCAGACAGCGATTTTTCCCCCCTCCTCTCCCAATTGCTTAGGGCGCGCAGCAGCAAATAAACATTCATTCACACATCTCTCCAAACGGCAGCTGCTTTTCTTTCTTTCTCTTTTAAGAAGGCCAGCACTTTCAATAGCAAGATGTTATCAGGCGTGAATTGCTTGTTTGCTACAGTGAATTGCTTGTTTGCTACAGTGAATTGCTATTCGGGCTGCTGCTGCGTTTACAGCTTGCTTTGGAAGCAAGCTATTGGGGGAGGGAAACTCTCATTCCTTAACACGGAAGAGTTCCCACAGTAAAAAATGTAAAACGTTTCAAGCGCACAAACCGGAGTGAGACCTGTTGAAATGAGGATTAAAATTTACAACGCTTTGGGGAGATTTAACACGTGGAAATCGTGTTAAGCCAAACTGCCGTCTGGACTGCGAGGATTCAAAATATTTTGAATTTGAAATAAGGGTGCCGTGAAGACACACTCATAGAGAGGAATTAGCTACTCCCTGGATCACTGTGAAAAACTAATCTGGCTAGATTTTCTGGTTGAGATTCAAGAGAGTACCTGGTCATCTGAATGCTTATAAGCACCTTCTTCGCATCCTCAGATATTAATAACTAATTGGTCCAAGATGACTGAACCAGGGAGCTCTCTGAACACCTTCTCAAGACTGTCTATAACTGTGACATTTGTTTCCATGGGGATCCGAATTATTTCCTCCTGAAATTGCACTGCAAATCTGTCTCAACAGACTCCCAGTGGTGTTATGCATTCATTCTTTTACCATAATGCTGTCACCCCATTTATTACATGGAATAGCTCTGCTGGACATCTAATTGAGGAGGAAATTGTAGTGATGAAGTATGATAGGAATGATAATATGCTTTACCATATATTCATTCAGAATACTCATGGCAAAAGCCAGTTCAAAGCTATATTCGGCTGCATGTGTCAGACTAAATGTTCTGAGGCAACCCCATGATTGTTGTGGAGGCCATGAAATTCCTGGTAGTTGTCTCAGCATGGATATTGAAGTCTTCCAACACAACTGTTGGAAAGACTTTAGCACTACCTCTGAAATACTCTAAGCTCACCCAACCCAACCATGCTTTATTTCAGAATATCCAAATATAGCAGAATAAGTAGCCAACATTTGGATGCGGTCACAGTTATGGATGCAATTGAGTGGATTTTCAAAATTGTATACATATAGTATGTATGAGGGAACCTATCTTTTGAAAAGCATGAAATACGGGATAAATTGAAGAGAGAAACTTGTGAGAAATGAAATTGGATGGCTTTGTCCATAGGAGAATAAAACACAGTTCAAGGAATTCAAATCAAGGCTTCCCAGTGGCACCTCTGCTGAAGCCCTGGTGATCATTATTCAAGGTCTATCACTGAACACAGGTATCTTATAGTGATGAAAAAATTAGTATTCCTTTAAGTCATTATAAAGCAGATACTTGCAATCAGGGAATGATGACAACTAATTAATTAATTTGATTTGCATTTTTATTCCACCTTATACCCAACGGTCTCAGGGTGGGTTACACTATTAAAAGTCAAATGTAAAATGAACATACTAAAACAATAACAGGGTCTGGCAGCGGGGAGCCAACACTTGCCAAAGGCCAGGGCAAAAAAGTATGTCTTCACTACTCTCCTGAACATGTGGAGCGAAAGTGCCTGATGCATCCCAAGAAGGAGACCATCCTTACTTTTTAACCAGGGGGCTATTCACACTTGTTCTGGATTATATCCTGGAATAGGGGCCTTGTGTCAGCATACTAGTGCAGACCACAGCAGGACACTTGTCTGCAGACAGCAGACCTCTATCCTGAGATATACTCCAGAACATAGCCGAATGCTAACAGGCTCCTGATTTTAAGTAGTTACTGACATGACAGCTACACCAGCCCAGCTGGTATAGATAAATCATAGTCCTTTCTGTATCAGATCCACTGACTACATATTCACATCACCAATGGGAAAGGAATCATTAATTGTTCTAGCATGTGTGGGACTCAGGGACTGTCAACTCCTGCCTTGTGTTATATTGCCTAAGTAATTGCTGCCTCAGCCATTCATGCATTAATTAGTCAGGCAGAGTGGCAGTTCCGCAGAGAAAAAGTTTTTCCTCATAAGAGCAGAGCTGGAAGAAAGCCAAACTGATGCTAGAATGTCCTCAAGAGGCTATACCAGCATAGATGATGCCAAGGGATATAGGCAAGCCAATAATGGGTTATCAGAGCAAAAAGTCAAAACCAGATGAGTCAAATTAGGAAAATGAACAAGGCAAAGAATCTCACTGCTGCTTTTCTTGGCAACAAAAGTAGCTGGTGTGGTGACTCTGTATTGTGTTGTCCACAACCACTACCACCACCATGTGTTCCACAACTATCCAAGTCAGAAAGGGACAAGAGATACCTTTGTGCACCCCCTCCTTTCTTCACTTCAATTCATGCTAAAGAAACTTTCCTGTAATGTATACTATATAGAGTTTGCTTTATGTCCCTGTGTTTGAGGGAAGCACTAGTAGTATATTAAAAACTAATATAGCAGAAAACTCATTATGGATCCTTTTTTAACTTTGTACAGCAAGAATCCATTTGTGTTTTCTAACTAGTTAAAACACTTATCTGCATAAAAACTATTGGCTACAAATTTCTAATATTGTTTACGTGCCAAAATGTCTGCTTTATCCATACCCAACAAACAGTTTTAAAGAGTGTGAAAACTGTACCTGTGTACAGAAAAATAAAAATGACACTGGGACATAGTTCTAAAGAAGTTTGCATTGTCTATACTTGTTAATACTTTTTAGGACTTGCCACTAGTGCTACTTGGTGATTATTTTTAGATCTATCTGCAACTGCCAGTTCCCCCCTGGTTCAATTCTAACAACAGTGCAGCCACAGTGAATGTGGGGAAAGGAACTTCACAGCAGATCACGTGGGATGATATATTACTCCCATAGTACCCTGAGTGCAACCCTCATCAATCTGAGAATATAAGGGTGTTTCCACACATACAGTCAAACCACATTTAGACACACATTAAGGACACATTTGAAACACATATAAACTTACCTTCTGTGCCAGAGGCCAGATATGGGTCTGTTTTCAGTGGCACTTCCACCCAAGACTGGTTTTTAAAACCGGTCTTGCTGCTGAAAGCTGTCTCAAATGTGAGACCTGAAAAATCAGGTCTTACATCTGTCCTTCCCCTATATATGTGCAGAAGCAGAATGCTTCCGCACATGGCCAGGGGAACAGCTGGATTCCTGGTGGCTGCCATGTTTGCAAGGGCAGAAGGAGGCCGGTCTGCTCCCGCAGCTCCGGGGAGGGGGGTGTTGGCGGCATGGGAATCTGGCCCCCTTCGGCCCTGGGTGCTGTGGCTTCCACACAGCACCTGGCCGATCTGGCCACCCGATCCAGCCTCACCACAGCTGCCCCACATGTGTGCGGATGCGCGGGGCCTCCGAGGATCTGTCCCTATATATGTGGCCTAAATGTTATATTCTATTGTTGTTGACCTCAAAATTAAGTCACTTAGAAAACATTCATGTAGAAAATAAAAAGAAGGTATATAAAAAAGATTTTTGACAGAAGTGTTTGAATTTGCATCAGATGTACCAACTGAAAACTGATAATCTGTATATTCTGTCTATGTAAGTTTAGTACTGCAGGAACTTAGATGGAAGCTCATAATTGACTATTCAGCAATTCCAGTGAATTTTGTCGGAGCATAAAGCAAATGTTTTGGCTATCATCACACATTCCACATTTTGAGTAATTAAGTCCATGTGCCAAAACTTATATTTAATTTAATTTTAACAAAGCGAGCTGTTACAGCCATAACTATGCTTTTCAAAAAGAATTTATGGATTATATGACTGTTGCTGTGCAAATAGACAGATGCTGAAAAGCTGATGTGGCAAGAAAGAGGGTAGAATTTTATGAGGACTGTCAGTTATGGTAGTGAAAAACCAAACAACAGATTTAAAAAGACAGTTTGATCTCTTCAGAAAGATCCATGATTAGAAGGGCTTTATTGATGGCAGATGTTAATGACACATGGCTGCCTTTGAATTTTTGAAGTCCCAGCTGTTAATTTAGATGGAGATTATCTAACATGAGTATTTGCAAAATGTCAAGGTGTAACTCCAGCACTCAATATGTCACATTCCTCAGCTTTTCATCCCCCCATCCATATAAAGCCTTTGACATAAAACCTAATCAATAACTTCAATTTCACCTGTCAGCATTTTGATACATTTCCCAGATTTAAACATTCTTGTCTTGTCTGATTCCAATAAACTGTGTTTACACCTCTTGAAAAAGAATAATGAAATATTTGAAGAGCAGTCTTGCCATAGTCAAACATATAGTAATTCTTAGTGTACATGCTTTTACTTAATATTTGAGCTTAAACACTTAAATATGTTTTTTTAAAAAGTGCTCAATGCGAATTCTCTGGAAGCCAGGGCATCATTCAGCACTGAGATGGAGGAATTTTTCTACTATAGTGATACCTGAAATAATATTTTTCCCTTTCTATTCAGCCTAACATTGAGGCTGTGATGGGACACAGCTAGCTAGCTAGCTAGATGACAGACAGACAGACAGACAGACAGACAGACAGACAGACAGACAGACAGACAGACAGATAGATAGATAGATAGATAGATAGATAGATAGATAGATGATAGCTTCTGAAGCAATTTATAGAAACCGCAAGGTGGGATTGCTCTCACATTAGCCTGCCATCCCCTCTTCTAAACATTCTGTGCTAGAAAAAGGGGATTAGAGAAGGGTTAGGAACACAAGAGCCAAAAAGTGTATCTGTGAGGCACCTTCTGAGACAACCCGCTTGTTACATCTGAACACAGCCTGAGACTCTTCACTTCATTAAGCCTCTTTCCTCTTTGTCCTGCATGGGCTAACTTTTCCATCACAGCACTGAACTGAAATTGCCCTAGGACTGTGATGATCTTTCAAAACACTTATCTTCTTCTTCTGGCATCAGGCCATTGTAAAGAGATCTTATCAGTCCACAGCAGAAAGTAGCATTTCTTTCTACTTTTGACCAGTAAATATCCTAGCAATGTTGAAACACCAGAAGAAACAAAGCACTGGAAATAAAAGGAGGGTGGAAGCACTTAATTTGAAAGCAATTGTTGAACCCTTGGCAACATCCTAGTTACCTAGTAGGCTGAATCCAGAAGATTGGAGTTAGAGAAAAAACACACAGAAAAGCAAACAGATGTTCATCAATACAGTGTCAATTTTGACAATGGAATCACATTTTGGATGAAGAATTTTAATTCTACACTACATCCAAATGGCTAAAAACAACAACAAAAAACTGACACGTAAATAAGGCTAAAAAAAATACCGCCATGACCACATACGACTAACCTCTTCTATGCTGCAACCAGGCCCAGGGGAAGTAAAATAGGCAATAAACTTTACCTGGTCTTTACACCTGGCACAATTAAGTGCTAGACAGAAATGGACAACTTCCATGGACATTTCCTGTCCATTACTTAATTGCACTAATCATAAACTTTAAAGCTTTAAAATGATCAAGAAATGTACATAATGGCTGCCAACTCCCCTCTAGCTGGAACTCTGCTCAATCACTGCGTGCAGTTGTGTCATGGTTTTGTACCCAAAGCTTCTTTTCCCTTTAGAATACATTTCCCAGAACTTCCAAGTTTCCAAGCAATAGCACACTGCCCTGTCTGCAGTGATGGGATTCAAATCACATTTGGCCCAGAAATTGCCATTGGGGGAGCTCTGAGGCAGAGCATCTGCACTTGAAGAAGCTGTTTCTGAACCACATGTGAACCTACCTTTACCCTTACCTGCACCGGGGCCAAACCCAGAGCTGGTAAAGCTCCAGGCAGGCTCACACACACCTCTTCTGGGTTCTGGAGGGTCACCTGACATGATGTGCAAGGATGCATGCATGGCACATCACATTTGCCCCATGAACCAAACTTTAAATTGTGCAGCAAGGATTATAGGCTTGATCATTTACTTTGCCATGGATTATTGTTTTAAAGTAATTTCCCCTGATTTTCATTTCATTGATATGAAACCACCATCATCATGATTTTAATTTTCATTGCTAGTGAACAGGTTTGGATTACAAAGAGAGAGACTATGTAAATGTTTAAAATAAATAAGAAATAAGTGCAAAGAATGAAACAGGCATTCAGATTAAAGATTTGCATAAACTTTTTTCTGGGAACACCTTGAACTTCAAACTTGGGGCATTTCTGCACTTATCTCCCCATCTGCTGGATTGAAAGAGTGGATTAGAGACTAACATGTATTAGTGTTTGCACTAGGGAACACTAGTACACATCATCCCAAGGCCCATGCAATCGGACACTTACCTCTGTCCAGTCACATGACCAATCCTCCACAGGGCGCCACCATTTTGGTTGTGGTGCAACTGCATGTGCGCTGGGGCCGGTGCTATGGTGATAATGATGCTCTGTGCATGCACAGTTGCATCAGGGGCCCTCTGAGGTATCAGCACACTTGCATGGGGCCTTAGATGACCTGGAAAAAGCACAGATAGTCACCTCCTATATATGCCTGGATTTTGTTCAGCTCAGTTAGTATTCAATTAGTCAACTACAGGACAGTCAGGAGTACTTGAGAAGATGTAAATGCTTCCTGCAAGTGCAGATGCACCTCCCCAGATGCTGACTAACTGCATATTATGGGACCAAGTGCAGAAACATCTTTGTTCTAATCAGACTTTGGACTTCTCAAAGAAATTTGAAGTTCAGTTCAAATGTGTACACTTCTGTGTTGGAAGCAATGACGAAGAGCAATGACATGGCACACGGCCCAACTGTCAGACAATTGGTTGTGCCCTCACTCAAAAAGGGTTTCCTGTTTCAGAAATTTCCCATTTTTCTGAAGTTTGCTTTTTGTGCAAATGAGAAAAAGTTTTGAAAGGAAAATGTGAGAGAAAATATGTGTGCCTGCATGCCTATACCCATAAGCAACAAAGAACAGAAAAGCACATGACATGATCCTTAATTGCTTTACACACACACACACACACAAATCTATCTTCCTTTAACCTTACCTGAGCTAAACATCTGCTGCTGTCTTTGTTGTTGACTTGAGCTGTGAAAAAAGTCTATGTCCAAGGAAGGGGTAGAGGGTAGTAATAATTCAAGAATGGAGAAACTGCATCACTTGTGTATTTGCCCACCTCATCCAAGGTCTCAGACTGGTACTGGCCCTTTGGCATTGACCTTGGCCCAGTTGCATTCAGTGCACCACATGTCATTTGTGGCCTAGGGTGCCCCAAATGTCATCGCCCCTGTGCTGCAGCTTTGTAGTCCCTCACAGGGGCTTCCTGTATCCCAGACTGGCCAATCAGAAGCAACATTGTCCCTGGAGAGCAGCTTACAATCTGCCAGAAGGGACGCTCCATCACCTGCAGTGGCAGCAAAGCATTGAAAAGTACTCATTAAAAAAGATGCTGATAAATATTTTTAATGTGTGGGAGGGTTAGAATACTGTGGGTGTCAGAAACAGTGAAGGAGGCACTGGAGGGACTCCTAGTGTCATTGTTAGTATATGTGTGTATGGTTTTTGGAAAGCTAAAGCTAAAGTGAGCCATAAGGCACACTTACAAGTGGGAAGGGAAAAAAGGATGGCACCATGTAGCTTCTCTCTGCAGAATAGGCTACTTATGGTGAACAGATGATGATGATGGTGGTGGTGATTGGGTGCCTGCCTGTTTAAAGATATTGAAATCCAGGGTTTGAATCAACCAATTGCAGAAGGCAACATAGTAAACAAAAGGTGAATATTATAGCATATTATTGGTGACTGAGAACTTCAAAGTGTTCTTAGAACGACTCATAAAATATTCCAGGTAATCAGTTCTGCATTGCACACTTCATGTGGTTGTCTGAAAATAAACACATCAAATGTCCCTTGTTCACTATGAGCTGTGTTTGAATAGAACCAACTTGGCATATCCCTAATTCAAATGCCTTTCTATTAGTTTCAGCTAGAAAAGAACAGAATTCTTGATGGTTTGGGGAAGAGGAAATAAGCGGAAGGTAAATAATATCTGAGGCAAGAAGGGTGAAGATATTAATTCTGTTGAAATAGCAATTTTTGAAATATTGGCTTTGCAGTACTAATAGGTGAACCAGTGTGCTTTGATCTTGCCTCAAATTAATTTATTTATGGGATTTATATACTGCAGATTTCATAGACACTATGCAGTTCACAAATACCATTGGTTTTTGGAAAAGATTGCTCTGACATCTGATTAATGAAAGTGAGACTACTGCACGCTCAGCACTCTAATAGCCTTCCAACATCTCACAGTACCAGATGCTTTAACCATTACTCTTGTGGTTTTAAAGAATAAGCTTACTCTTTGATGGATGCTATAAAACTGAAAATACTGTGAACACATAGTGTAATAGAAAACTGTTGCACAAGTAGGAGGGATATAATGCTTATTAGGAATGCCTCTTTGGTATTTTCAGGGCTCCCACTGTCCTTCACTCCTTTTGACACACAGCCATTTAGATGGAAACTGGCCAGAGTTAGATGTTACATAGAAAAAGGCCATTTCATCATGTTTTGCCAGCATGCGAAGCTAGAGTTTGTTAAAGTTCCTCATTCTTTGCAAATATTAATAATGATGAACTATGTCCCCTTCCTTCCATCCATCCAACCAGCCAATCAACATGGGTCTGTTTACATGAACCTCCAACATTATACTACACTGTGGTTCTCAGGACAACACAGGAAGGCAGTGTTGGAAATCATCAGATATGGTACAGGCTGTAAGTGGAATAGCTGGACATGTGACCTGGGACTCTTGAATAAACTGTGCCATCTGGTTGGAAGTATGCCTAACATATTATCACTTTAGTAAAAATGGGATTGCATTGCATACATAATATTATGTATATGTGTTTGAGTACTGCCCTCTACCCAAAATATACTACAACACAACAGACTGTAAATAGATCTGGTGTTGAACGTAAACATTATCTGAGAAATTCTTTAGACTGCATAAATTCAAGCTAAGAGTCAGAAAACTGAAGATCATTTGAGCCAGCTGCGGGGAATTATTTACATGTGTTATAGATTCTAGTATTAATGGAAGACCATCCTAGGCTTAAGTACATCTATTACAAAGCTTTCCCCTATTAATTGTTACTACACAACTGCCAGTAAAAATTTCCAAGAATTATGGGGATCAGCAATAAAACAGAAATCAGAAAGAAAGAAGTGTCTGTCTTGAACATCTTAGCCATGGAGATTTGTTTCATCAGAACTTCCAAAGCAGTCATTTTTCTTTTAAAATGTAATGAAAGCATATCATAAGTTTGACAAACCCAGACTACGCTTGTGTAACAGACTCTTGAAAAAGCTCTGAAACTGGATATTAATGACTAGAGATACTAAGAGACCATTTTCCTATTATTTAAGATGATAAATATTTGATCAGACTGGTGGAAAATTAATAATTGTTGCATTTGTATGCACAGAGATAGTCTTTTTCTTCTTCCATTAATGTCTTTACATTTATAACCTAGGATATCCTGAAAAGACAGAGTGAAGAGATGAAAGGTACAAATTCAAATTATAAGCAAATAATCCTTGTTGACCTAGCCTGTTAACACCAAATGACAGTTTAAATAGAAGATATTTGCACATAGGCTCAGAATTTAGAGAGTAATTTAGAGGAAGGATTTCAGGACCTGGAAATGGTCACCTTGGTATCTGTCCTTATTATTCAGGCAAATTCACATGTAGGCTTATGCATTTCATTTCCACCATTAATTATTCTAATGACATCCAGAGAACTATACCATCTATTCGAGATCCCAAGTTCTTTATAACTGCCATTAGTCAAATTCATCTGGATAAAATTGATGGAAACTAGAGCTAGAACAGGTCTTTCTGATTTGATATTAGTTGTGTGTGTGTGTCCCACTAATGATCATGAAAAAGGCTATAAGAGGTTCTAAATATTCAGCTTAGGAATGTGCACAAAGCCGAATGCGTATATTTTTATTTGATGTGAATCAAATGGGGAGATATTTGGCTTTGTTTGAATTCGCACCACATGAATGTGGGGGGCTTCAACTTCACACATGAATCTCCCACTCTCCTTTCCATCTTGCCTCATTCCCCCCCACACACACTCACCTGCTGTCACCACTAATATTACACACCCTGCTGAGGCCCAAGAAGGCCTTCTGGAGATACGTGCACACCGCTTCCATCCAGGAATCATGGGGAAATCTCAGAAGATTTCCCACAATATCCAGATGGGGCAGATGTGTGCGTACCTCTGGAAGGCCTACTTGGGCCTTGGAGCAGCACACAAATGGCAGCAGAGGATATGGAGGATGTGGCTATGGCCTCCATGGGGTTAAGGGGGTATGTCTGGAGGTGATGGGAGGCCAGGGGAAATGAGAGGCTGGGGTGGCCAGATCCAGCCTTCACTGAAACTAATATAAAGTTTTGATGAAGGCTGGAATAATTAAATTTGCAGGTAAATTTCACCTGCAACTGTTCAAATTCTTAATTCAGCTCACTATTTGTCAGACATATTTCATTTGGTGTTAGTATTTGATGGTCAGAGAGGATTTTTACTTCATTCTGAATATAGGTAAGTTCATTCTTCAGTGAAGTTTCAGGAAACCCCTGTCAATGGCATTGCCCCATCCTTAAAAACAAACAAAACCTTTATTAACACAAATAAATTAAAAACAAATAAATGCTCACAACTTTCTGTATCCATTATCTAGAAACTTACAGGCAAAGCAATGGGATACCAAACATCATACATGATTTCTTAGCTAGCAACCAGTGTACAATTTTAAGGGGAAATCTGGATGCTTAAATCAGATTCTTTGCTTAGCAAGGACTTCCATTTATCGAATATCTCCAGGGCCATGTTAACATCTTTTGGCCTGATGTGTAATAATGGAATTAATAGAATTATTCCATAGCCTGTTATAGCAGTTCATCAAGTTTGAATTATTTCCATGTTTCCAGTTTTGATCAATGAGCTGTTTTGTCTGCTAACATCATTATTAGTTACTTGGTCATTGGAAAACTGATGTAAATGTTCAAACAGCAACATGCAGAATTTTGGTTTCAGATTTTTTTCCCTCAAGATTTTCCCAGCCTCATTTTTTACTTCCTTTCAGAATATATTAATTTTAGTATATTACTAACGAAGATGAAAGTAAGTTCTGTTAAATCTGCTAACCCCCATCCGTGTAGTGAAGCGTTAGAATTTATATGAGCCAACCATCGGCTGATTGCGTATTGCCTTCTGTTCCTCACTTGACAATGGCAGTATCAAATAAGTTTTCCTGAGATTTCTTAAATGTGAAGAATAACATAGAATGCTGCAGGTGGGGCTTTTCTTGCCACCTGAATTTTACCAAAAGCCTTAGCTTGTGAGATTGTTGGGTCATTAATAGTGACATCCTGACTGGTGCATAATAATGAGAAAGCTTAGGAATATCCCAACCATTAGAAGCTGTTTACCTATATATATGGACATGTGCTGATTGATTGAGGCTGAATGGTGATCCAATCATTTTATAAATAAACGGAAGAGTTCAGTTGTATTCCATTAGCAGACTACTTAGTAAAGAGATTTAGGCCTTCCATCTTCCCAGCAGAGTGACTGGCAACTTGGATGAGGTATTTGTTAGATCAACAATATGTGTGAGTGTCCACATGGATAAATACCTTATATAAACAATAAAAAATTACTTGTGTACTGGAATTTGTGTGACAGTAAAGATTAAGCATAAAATAAAACTGTATTTATAAATGATTTGAGACCTTTTAAAATCTATTTAAAATCTTTAATTTGGGGGAAAGCACAGTAGTTTTAATATGAGTCTGTGGAAGACAAACCATTACTGCGATGCTGCCACATATAAAGATCTCCAAGGATCCACTGACTGGCATTCACATTTAATTAGGAATATATGCCAAATCTATAAAATGTTTAATAAAATTATATAGATACAATCTTGATCTTTTAAGCTTTCATTTTTAAGATGTTGGAATTATCCAGTCAACAAAATCTAGCCAAGATCTTAATGGTATCTATCTATCTATCTATCTATCTATCTATCTATCTATCTATCTATCTATCTATCTATCTATCTATCTACCTATCCACCACCATCATCTAATCACCTCAAAATGTTTTTCTGTTATTAAACATTATTTTGAAAGAAGAAATTAATATAACTGTTGGAAGTTTGAGAACCTCTATTATTGTTACAGAATCTTTATGCTACATCACTGCACTGAATGTCATTAAAAGTTGTTTTGTGATGCCACGAAATACAGAGGATTATTTATTACCTAATTAAATATAATAATAGACTTTGCAAGATAGAGATGCCTAGAAGTTGGACATTCTGAGGATAAACAACAGGAATGTGTGCCAGCCATGATCTCCACAATGAAAACTGGATTTCTGAAGAGAACAGATGCTCATAGCATAGGTTCACACTTCCTCCAGTGCTCAATACTCAGATGCTGATTAAGCTTGTTAATTTTTATTTAGATGCCTTGGCCAGCAAGCTTTTACATTTATTTGTTTGAGAAACAAATTATATCCTGTCCTCTAGTTCCTATTCAGGATGGCTTATAAGAACGATATGCCAATAGACCTATCCCTGTGAATTTGCCTAACCTCACACTACATTTTCATGAATTGACACTGTAAAGTCTGCTCTTTCTTCCTACTATATTATGAACAGCTCAGAATACCACTACCAGTAGCACCACCAGGGTTACATTCTCCAGGGTAATGAGATGGGCATGAAGACTTAGAAGTGTGTGTGTGTGGGGGGGGAATCAGAAAGCAAAGGATTTCAGCAGGAGAAGTTAATGATTTCTCTCTTCCCCTATTCTACTTTGCTTTCTCAGTCCCAAAAGAGAAGTACTTTTCTCTTCATTTGATCAAAGTTCCTGACCTGGCCAGATGTCTGTCTGACATGATTTGCATTTGCTAAACTATTGTATTGCTTATTCTACTGTGAAAAAATGTGGTCTGCAGCAAGTGATACATTATATAAAGCACCATCTCTTTTCAGCGGTTGTCACTATCAATTGGTTCTGTATCTGAGAACACCTTTCTACATGGCACTGTGTCATGTGTATTGCAACACTGTTTCTTTTCCAGCTAATATATAGTTACAAGAATAACCCATGTTTGAACTCTGTTTTGGAATTTCCGTACTAGAAGTGAGTCTGCTATGCACAGTAGAAAGTACAGAAATGGAAGGACCTGGTAACAGGCATCATTATAATCAGCACAGAACATTGCCAGCTAGAAGCTACCCACCACTAAATGCAAAATGACACCAATTTTTTATTTATTTTGTTGGGGAAAAGAGTTAGAATTCTGCAGGAATTATATATGCTACTATATAACCAAAGTCATATAAAATCTCAAACAAAATATTTGTTTATAAATTATATACATTTGGTATATACATTTTGATATAAAATTCCTTGGACCCTAGTATCCATTCTATTCATCAGGGCTGTTAGCATTGGAGGAACTCCCTCTGTTCAATTTCTTCCTGAAAGATGATCCATGTTCAGAGCCATTGCAGACTTCCACACTTCTGAAATTCACCTTAAAACATCGAGAATAAGGGGAAGATAGCACTTCACTTCCTCTTAATTGTACAAGAATCTTTCTTATATATAATAGCTGAAAGGGGTTTCAGTAAGGCGCAACACTCTTATTATTTCTACAATACTAAGCGTGCATACTTTTCTTGGAGCTTCCCTCCCTCCTTTTCTTTGGCTAAAAGGCAAGGCATAAATCTTTAAAATGAACAAATGAACACATAAATAATAAAGAAGGTACCATTTAAAGAAATGAAATTAATGTCTAAAAGAATCCACATAGGACTGAGCAATTGTTCAAGGTTGGGCTTTTTTTTTTTGCTCATTATACTTTATTTGCAATATAGTTTTTCCTAGTTTTAAGAAACCTAAAGGCAAGAAATAACAAAATAAATATAAGAATGACAACAAGTAAACAAACCCAAGCACAATCTTCATGATTTTTTTTTAAAGACAAACAGAAGGAGCTATTAAAATGAAATTAATAAGAATGCTAAAAAATAGAAGAATGATTGCAAGGGGATCATTTGACAATAATGTCTAGCAGATTTGACATTTCATCTCATGATTTGAGTTTGGTTATTTTTTGTAGTAAGTAGTAAGTTGAGGAAGAATCTCTGATTAGTATATTCATCTGGACATTCCGCTCATCACATGTTGAAATGCAGATTAGATTTTGAGGACTAGATTTTGAGATTTTGAATTGAAGGTGCAGGTGCAGGTGTCATCCAAGCGGCTCAGGGTGCAACCATGCAAATACCACCCCATTATGGAAATGCCTTCCAGTGATAATTCCTCCCTCAAGACACATTGTGGCTTTCTCACATTGTATGTGGCCTCCCTTTTCTCTGTTTGTGTCATGTCTAGGTGGGTTGCAGCAATAAAGCAAGTGCACATGCAGCCGCAACGACAAAGAGTTTAGTCAAGGAGCCAGAGAGTCAGGCGTAGTCAGAGCAAACCAGAGGGTCAAGTTACCAGAAATCCATCATGAGTCAGTCAGTCAAGGGTCAGGAGTCTACACACGAGCTGGGGGTTGCCAGAAAAGACCTTTGTTGCAATGGAGGTTGCTGGGTGGGATGTCCTTATGAAGGCCTGAGACTATTCGGAGACCTTTGGATATGGGGTGGGATAGAAATGGAAATAAATAAATAAATAAATAAATAAATAAATAAATAAATAAATAAATAAATAAATAAATAAATAAATAAATAAATAAATAAATAAATAAATAAATAAATAAATATCCCTCCCCCTCTGGTGCAGCTGTTTGGCATGCAGGTGGGTGTATCACTGCAGGTGTTCTCTCTCTCTTTCCAGAGAGAACTCGCCTCTGGGCATGGTTCAGAATCTGACATTGCACTGTCCACTTCTGAGGGGACAGCAGCAGGTTCCAGGGTGGGCCGTTTGGCTCTGATCCTTTGTCTGGGCTGGCAGAGGCAGGGCCCTCCTCTTCCAATGGGTCAAAGAGGGCATGAGGCATGACAGTTTGTGCTCATGGCTCACTTACTATCCAGGCCATGCTCACTGGTTGCCACCTTGTCACACACAGTTCTTTCACAGGCCAGTTGGAATATTTTGACTTGACTTACTAGGTCTTAAAGTATAGAGTACATTAAGTTTTACCAGAGAGCCATGAGCACCTCTACTTCCGGGAAGGCCTTGATTGGCAATGTTTAAAGCCTTCCAGAAAGTTAAAGCATGCCTGGCTACACTTTCTGGGAGGACTTGCAGCTTTCCATTTTGGAAGACATAGTAAGCTAAGACGAAATAACTTAGCAGCCAGTAACTTTGG
Organism: Aspidoscelis tigris stejnegeri; assembly: GCA_023333525.1. Classification (NCBI taxonomy): domain Eukaryota; kingdom Metazoa; phylum Chordata; class Lepidosauria; order Squamata; family Teiidae; genus Aspidoscelis; species Aspidoscelis tigris. The sequence goes on from JALMGA010000004.1 coordinate 47,723,398, forward strand.
CCTGGTTCAGGCTGCCAGACAGGTTAGGCATGTGCATAGGGGGTTGGGAAGAGGACACCATTAATGTAATGGGGAGGCCACAGACAAAATGTAGGGATGTGAGATGGGAAAAGGGAAAGCTGTGGACATAATGAGGGAGTCTACAAACTTGTTGGGGAAGGCAATACACACGAGGAAAGATAGGAAAGGCTGTGGTTTTAAGAAAAACCTAAGAGTGTCACCTAACAAAATGTTACTAAGACTCAATGTTACTTAAACTACCATGGAATAATTCTGCTCTCCATTGCCAGAAAAAATCCTTGCAGGAATACTTTTGAACAGACTAGTACCCACCATCGCAGAAGAACTTCTACCCGAAAGCCAATGTGGTTTCAGAGCTAACAGGAGCACCACAGACATGGTATTTGATCTCAGGCAACTGCAAGAGCAATGTAGGTAACAAAACAAAGGACTGTATGTGACATTTGTTGACCTCACTAAAACTTTTGACACAGTGTGCAGAAAAGAATGCCAAGGCAGGCTGCATAATGGTTTGATTTCTGTTCCATTTGCAACCCCCGTTTTCCTGATCTGCAAGGCAATCATAAATAAAGGCTTCAAACAGGGTTGGAATTACCTCTGTGGAAATGGCAGAAAATTTAAAAACTAAGCAGTTCTCCAGCCTGCTTTTGCAGTCAGCATTTTGAAAAGTCAGTAGCCACGATCTTCAATGGACAGGGCAGGGACAGCAAGCACACCCCACCTTCCAATGACAAGAGCGCAAATTTCCTCCCTGTTAGCCTGCTAGTGTCCCCATGTGTGTTCCCGGCTCACTGAGCAATGCGTACCAGTCCTCCAAACTGTGCCGAGACTTGCTTTTTTCAGGTATCAAATTTGGCACCCTTCTGGCATGGTCTGGGAGGGGTTGGCATGCTTTTCGTGGACCAAATCCAAAACTCATGGGGACACAGCTTGCCGATCCCGTGCTCAGAACCATACCAAAGAACCATGGGGACATCACCTAAGAGTCAAAATGCAGCCCATCCAGCTCTGAAGTCCACCCTGAAATGCAGCCTGAAGTCGACCTCAGAAGATACCACGACTTCTTTAAAGAACAAAAACATATGCTAGAGAATTTTCCTTCTGTATTTACTTGGATGCTAGTATGCTGAAAAGCCAAATTGGTCTTATATAGAATATATTTTCACAGAAAATAAAATCCCATGATTGAAGAAGCAATGAATATAAATTTTCTTCAGCATCCTGTCAGAAGGGATAACAAGAAGCTAGGTGAGGTTAGTGTGGAAGTAAAAATATTTTTGAAAATATTATATTCTGCATGACCCACAAAGAACTTTCCCCCCTATACACAAATATATTTTGAGACATGCTGACTTGTTTTCCCACACTTGCTATTATTTCCCCACTAAATAAACTGAACTAAATGGAACAGCAGGAACTGTGTTATTGAATGTGAATACTAGTCAAAATTTTAATGGTATCTTGGCACAATACTATGTTAATGTATTTAATGATGTTTATAATTATATTGATTGCTATTTTAAATGTTCTGTTTTTGCAGTACTGTTGTGTGCAGCTGTTTGTGTGCAGAAAGGCCCTTAAAACCAAAGAATTGGAAAGTACCTCAGAAATCTTTAAATACAACCCAAGAAATACAACTTTCACATAAACCTAAGAACACTTTAACTTATATATTCCCGAGGAATAAGGAGAGAAAGAAAAAGATTTAGGTCATTTCCACATAGTGCAGGATATCCCATTCCACATTGGTCTGGGATAACTCACATCAAGGGTTGTCTGTACTTTAGGTAGTCCACTTAGCTGCAGGGACTGAGCCCAGCTTTGGAAGGTCAGGAGCAAAAGTTCACAGTTCTTGGCTGAGGGCTTTTTTGCAGAGTGTTGGGAGTAGCACAATTCTGGGAATACTTATTTGAGTGCTGCCTAAAGGAGGCAGACATGATATACTGGATCATGGGGCATGCTATCTACATGCTGTATTATGGTATATAACAGACTTGTAGACTGATTGTAGACTTCTTTTTTCAGGTCTACCAAAGGAGAGGGATTTAGCACAATTTTGGCGCCATATGTAGCTTCATAGTTCCATCCAGTGCAGACAGAGTGTTCTATGGGATGTGAGGCCTCTGCTATCCTATGTTACTATGCAAAGGCAGAGGCCTAGACCCCTCTGTGTCCCAGTTTACTGGCCCATGAAGAAATGGTCAATGGAGCAGATGTCTAGAAATAGCAGCTGTGTGGAATTGCTACAGACCACATCTTCTACTGGGTTTTCCCAAAATCTATTGGGAAAGAGAAGATTCAGATAAACTACTGAGTCTGTGAGGCAAGTAAAATTATTCTCCTCACATAATTATGGGCTGAGACCTGGTATAAATGTGAGACACTAGTCTGTTTGCCAAAGGCTGGACAAAACTCTGTATGTTTGGATCCTGGGTGGAAGGGAAAACTGAGATGTTTGGGTCATAATAGGATATTGTGTAGCTGATAGCTATTTGAGAGGAGAGTCTATTTTGGGCTTACATATTTGTGATTCACCCTAGTGTATATTCTAGAATACCTTTTACAAAAATATAATGGCAGCCTTGCATGATGGTGTGACCCACACATCATGACTTTGCTTCCTTAAGAAGGCCATTTGATTATTGCCTTGGTTTAATTGTTCTTCTTGATTGGAATCTTAATTCTTCAGGTTATTATACCTTGATTTAACCAATCAATGGATTATAAATGACAAGAAGATTTCAGCCCTTACCCTGCTTAATGTCACCTTTTTTTAAGCTTAATGTCACTTTGCTGTAATTACTTATTCAAGCATTTAGAAGTACTAAAGTCATGTATTTAAATTTTAAATTGGCTATTCTTGGCAAAGGCTCAGCGATTTGGGTGCAGGCTGCTTTACATCATAAACTCTTATTTTAAATTATTATTAAAATATTTCACCATATTTTTTCTGTTTAAACAGTAAAAGGTGTGGAATGAAGGGAAGCTTGATATACCCACACAGATGACTATGTCACCATTGTAAGCTGATCATTCTATGCTGATGTCAACTCAGAGCTGATTCCATTGCTTGGTGGCCCAATTATGAGGGATATTAAGGATCCCAGTTAGGGGCATGCATGGATGCAATTTTTGTCATTTGATTCGATTCAAATAGAATATTTGTATGTCCAAATTAGTATGAATAGAGAAAAATATGAATGTATTAACATTTGAACAGATTCAAATACATTTGTATCCATTAGTACAAATATTCGATACATATTTGATGATACAAACATTGACAACATTTGTTTGTATCCATACGCATCCATATGGATCCCATTTTTATCCCGTATGCATCCGCACCTTTGGAACCAGCTCTCAGACCTTCAAAATTTCCAAGAAGTCCCCTTTTGATGGCATTTGACTTCCAGCATCACTTCTCAAAATGTTGCCTGTAACGGCATGAAAAATCGACTCCCATGGGACCAGTGGTGTGCAGGTAAAGTGAAAAAGGGTATAATTTTCAACATCTTATCCTTCTTTGTGCTCTGGCCTATGTGGACAGAACAGTCCATGGATGTGCTTCCAGTATCCAATGATAGCATATGGAATCCAGGCCCCTGGGAGTGCTTCCGCATTGACCCTTTAACACCCATTAAGACCACATTGGGAAAACTGCATCCACACAGTGGAACCCTTGAGGAACACATCAGGAAAACCGCATCTGCACAGCAGCACCCATTAGACACACATCAGGAAAGCTGCTTCCACATTGATGTGTGTCTAATGGGTGCTAAGCGGCCCTTAAACCAGTGTCCCAGAAGACCACATACAATGTGGTCTTATTGGGTGTTTTTGCTGTTAGGACACATCCAAAACTGATGCGTCCACACAGTGAAAAGGGTCCCTAACTGGGCCCTCCCCCGACCCTCCATGATTTGCTCCTCTGAAGCTAAGCATGGTGAGCCGGGGGACTCCGATTTTGAGGCTCACCCTTGCCCCAGAAGCAATGGATCACCACTTCTGGAGCCAGGGGGAGCTTCACCTAACCCCCCAACCCCCCCTGGGGTGACTGAGTGGGATCCCCTCCTTACCTTAACGCAGCCAGCCTGATTTTGGCTGCGGGGTCCTGGTTGCCTTCGTGTCTGCATCCTGCGAGCCTCCTGACTGGCCAGGGCAGCACCTGGCTTCAGGAGGCTCTGTGCACAGGTGCGCAGCCCTGGCCAAAGTGCACCTCTCGATTGGCCAGGGTTAGCACCTGCACAGAGAGCCTCCTGAAGCCAGGCGCTGAAGCCAGGTTTGAGCTAATTTCCCTCCAAATCATTTACCTCAGAGCACAGCTCCTAACACAAGTATGCAATTCTCCACAATAGATGTTATGTTGACTACCATGTTGTCAAGAGCAGTAACTTTTATTGTTTGAAATCTGTTAATTATTATTGTTTTATTGGAACTTTATATTCCATTACTGTTGTTGCTTTGAAATGTTAAGATTTTAATTGAAAATATTTATTTTTAAAAGGGCAGTGGAGAATTCCTTCCGTATTCAATGTGTTTATATGGAGAGGAGTGCTAGAGAAATTTCAGACATTCAGGAACATGGGGCCTACTCACTCTTACTGCTGCCACACAGTCACACCCCAGAATTGGCTAACTTGTCCCAGGACAATTTAAATATGGACTGCTAAAAAGCAGTTCACACCTTGAACAGGAGTTGCTAACCTTCTTCCAGATAGCAGCATCCATAGCCTCTTCCAGGTGCAGTGCTACAAGTGGATGTGGCAGTGTGACTGCAGCTGCACAGCCATATTCAGCATTAAGATCACCATGGAAACATCTGGATGTGGGTTGGATATTGATGCCGACATTGCTATGGCAATCCAGTTTATCCTGGCTATCTGCATTTTGAGTGCAGCTTGCCCAGTATTTAAAATACAGATAGCCTTATGTGCTGCTATAAAATAATAACAACTAACTTTATAAAGGTAGGAAGAGAAACAGCATCCTGACTCTGGCATGGGGATAAGCATTTAATCCCAGTCTCAATACAGTCCTCGTAACTACTGCTCCCAGTAGGAAGAAAGCTACTTTTGAGAGCAGTGGAAGCTTTTATCCTATTGTAAAATGAAAGTAGAGGATACTCTCTTGTTGGAAATATAGAGAAAGCAAAAAGTTGAAACTTCATTCACCACAACCCACAGGACCTGCCTCCTGTAAACTTTGTCCTTTATTCAGGCTTCATTTGAAGTTTCACTACTAAAGCTTCATGCTGTACCCTGCTGTTCCTGCAGGGCACAAACCAGAATAAGAAAAACAGCAAATCCAAATATTTTATCTTTAGTGCCTATTAGGTATCATTTTACCACTATAGAAAAAAATACCTGATAATGTTTTTACACAAAGGCAGGAAAAGAGAGGTTTATTCTATTGTCTACATTGTGGTGAGGGAGATGACACAGGTGCCCCCTGCGCCAAATCCCTTACTTAACCCGATGACGGCCTGCTGTGACGCATTTAATAACTTCTTTGCAGACAAAATCTCTCAGATAAGAGCCGACTTAGATGCCACCATTGATACAGAGCCGATAGACGAGGTGTCCAGTGATCCCGCCGATGTAGTAATACTGGATCAGTGGCAATCTGTGAGTACCGAGGACGTGGACAAGCTGCTTGCTAAGATGAGGAAGACAACTTGCCCTCTCAACCCTTGCCCATCATGGCTGGCCATCCGGGGGGGGGGGGGGGATGCATTGATGAGATTCCTTACGGATATCATCGGTGCATCCTTCAGGGAAGGACATGTTCCATCTTGTCTAAAGGAAGTGGCTGTTAGGCCGCTTCTGAAAAAACCTTCCCTGGACCCCCTGGATATGAGAAATTATAGGCCTGTGTCACTGCTGCCATTTCTGAGCAAGGTGGTTGAGAAGGCGGTCACTCTTCAGCTTCAGGCTGTCTTGGATGAAGCCGATTATCTAGACCCATTTCAAACCGGCTTTAGGACAGGCTTTGGGGTTGAGACTGCCATGGTTGCCTTGACCGACAATTTATGTCTGAGCATCGACAGGGGTAGTATGACCTTGTTGGTGCTTTTAGACCTTTCAGCGGCTTTCGAAACTATAGATCATGGCATCCTCTTGGACAACCTGAGGGGATTAGGTATCGGGGGCACTGCTTTGCAGTGGCTCCGGTCCTTCCTCTCAGGTCGGTCCCAGAAGGTGCTGCTGCTTCCACATTGATGTGCGACACACATCAGTGTGGAAGCAGCTTTCCTGATGTGTGTCTAATGGGTGCTGCTGTGCAGATGCGGTTTTCCTGATGTGTTCCTCAAGGGTTCCACTGTGTAGATGCAGTTTTCCCAATGTGGTCTTAATGGGTGTTAAAGGGTCAATGCGGAAGCACTCCCAGGGGCCTGGATTCCATATGCTATCATTGGATACTGGAAGCATGTCCATGGACTGTCCCCGATGTTATTCAACATCTATATGAAGCCGCTGGGTGAGATAATACAGAGTTATGGTGCTGGGTGTTATCAGTACGCTGATGACACCCAAATCTATTTCTCCATGTCTCGCTCGTCAGCCTCGAATTCCAATGGCATCTCTTCGCTCAATGAATGTCTTCAAGCGGTAATGAGCTGGATGAGGAAAAACAGATTGAAACTGAATCCAGACAAGATGGAGGTGCTCACGGTAGTGGCCCCGAAACCAGGAATTGGGTTGCAACTCCCAGTCCTGGATGGGGTCACGCTCTCCTCCAGTGACTGCGTTCGCAGTCTGGGGGTTCTCCTTGACTCGTCGCTCCTGATGATAAACCAGGTAAATGCGACGGTCAGGAGTGCCTGCTATCAACTTCGGCTGATACACCAACTGCGCCCTTTCCTGGAAGTAAGGGACCTCGAAACTGTTGTGCACGCACTGGTAACCTCACGCCTCGACTTCTGTAACATGCTCTACTTGGGGCTACCCCTGTACTTGGTTCGGAAGCTTCAGCTGGTACAAAATATGGCAGCCAGGCTTGTTTCTGGTACATCTAGGAGGGACCACATTACTCTGGTTCTTAGGTCCTTACACTGGCTGCCTATTAGCTTCCGGTCCCGGTACAAGGTGTTGGTTATTACCTTTAAAGCCTTAAATGGCTTGGGTCTAAGCTATCTCAGGGACTGCCTTCTCTCGTACAATCCTCCCTGCACTCTCCGCTCCTCTGGGAAGAACTTACTGCAGCCTTTAAAATCCAGGCTTCCGGCGACCTCCCAGAGGGCGTTTTCTGTTGTCGCCCCCAAACTCTGGAACGACCTGCCGGATGAGATCGAGAAGTTGTCTTCACATACGTGAAGTTACGTTCTGGATGGCTCCAGAAGAATACAGTGGGTTAACCTCCTGGCTGCATAGCCACCAACGACCGATAGAGGGCGCTAGACCAAATCTATAAATACCAGTACCATAATGCCCTTCTATCAGTCATTCCGAGAGAGCTGTTGACTTCCGTGACAGAGTCCAAAAAATACCAACACAAACACAATTAGCGGTGGGAAATTATTCTTCTGGAGCCATCCAGAACGTAACTTCACATATGTGAAGACAACTTCTCGTTCCCGGATGGCTCCAGCAGAATACAGTGGGATGTACCAAAGCTCCACTACTGGGAGGGACCCCAATATGTCTTACCGGAGACTTAAGCATGTGCTCCAAGACCTTCGATCCGAAGGATGCATCCTCACGACCCAGCACAATCAATCTATAGTGCTTGAAGAACGCCGACACAGAAGACCATGCTGCTGCTCTGCAAACCTCTTGCAATGATGCTGACTCTGAAAAGCACTTTCTCCTGCCTTTGAAAACTACATCCACCTTAGGCCTGTATCTTGGATCCAGCCTCTGAGCTACTGAGTTCAGACTCATCTGACAAAAACTAAAAATAATTGAGAAAGCAGCAATTTTGGACACCCTCCTGGCAGAGGTAATGGCCACTGAGAACAATACTTCATAAGATAAAAACTTTAGTGGCATCTCTTGCAAAGGCTTAAAGGGACTCAACAGTAACCTTTTAAGCAACAAAGATGCACTACTGGTGATGATCTAGCTTTGACCCCCAGAGAAAAAGAATTGATCCAATAATGGTGTTATAATTGACTATCTCCCGGATAGTATGTAATAGCTGGCAGACCAAATATTTGCTTATATAATGTGTTATACTTAAAATCTTCATTGATACCAAGTTGAAGAAACTCTAACACCAGTACTATTGATGGATCAATACACTTTGAATAAGCCCGTCTACAAAAGGCTTTCCAGTAGGTGTTATAAATTCTTCATGTTGAGTCCCATCTTGCTGCCAAAATAGTATCAAAAACCTATAAACCTAGACCTGCTTGTTGGAGTGATCTCCTCTGAGCCCCCAGGAGGTACACCCCCCTCTGTAACAGCAGATCCCTCCTTTGAGTAGGAAGATTGAACCTTCCTCTCTAGACATAGTAGAAAATGGAAACCAAGACCTTCCCAGCCAAATGGGGCAGTAGCAATATCACTGCTGCCCCCTCCACCTGCACCCATCTTAGCAGTGCTGGTATCAATGGTAATGGTGGATAAGCAAAAGGCAGACAAGGCTCCAAAGGGAGCCACTAGGACATCCACCACTAATGTTAAAGGATCTGGATTTCTTGAGATGATCCCCTGTACCTGCCAGTTCATCTCTATGAAGAGATCTATTAATGGTCTCCCCTATTCGCTTGTTAGCACTTGAAAAATAAATGGGTACAGCTGCTTTCCTAACTGTGGTAGGTCCACTCTGTTTGGATCGGAAAAAGTACTCTAATCCCCCTGTATGTTGATGACAGAAAGAAAAAACAACATTGTTGTTAGCCCAACAGAAGAGTCTTGTTGACAATTTCATGAGAAACCTAGACCTTGTCCCACCTTGTCTACTAACGTGGACTCTCGCAGTCATGTTATCAGCTCTTAACTAAACATGGCTACCTATAACAAACATGCAAACCGAAGATGTGTCAAGACTATAGCTTTAAGCTATAATGCGATCAAATCTTTCTCTTGGGCCCCATCTGCCTTGAATGGACTTAGTGGAACTCACAGCACCCCAATCTTGTAGATTCACTTCATTAGTTATCTCAACCTGGCCAGTTTTATGAATTGGCAATCCTGATGTAAGCCTTTAAAAGTGAGAACACCCTAATAGTGATTCCTTCAAAGATCCTGGCACAAAGATCTTGGATGCTAAGGAAAAGGCAAAAAAGGAACACCTTGGGAGTGTCCTACGTGGTCATCTTGAAAACAATTTCATGCATAAAATCATAACAAATACAGAACAGCATGTGCCACCTCCTTTGCATTGGAGGATACCAGAGTAAACAATATGCCTCATTCCACACTTCCTCCATAATGTGTGTAGAACAGTACCTTGCAATACTTGCATTAAACATCCAAAGATGGAGCCTGTGTGTAAGAATAATATCAAACAGGAACAGCTTCTAACTGTAAAGGATAGTAGCTAGCAGAATACCTTCAGATAATCCACCCAAGGCAGCAGTAGCCTGAACTCAACAGGCTCTTGCTGCTGTTCAGCATTGCTCCACATCCTGAAAAAGAAGTTGCTACTCTAAAAGGAACTAGAGTGAGCATGCGAGATGTTATCTGCATTTCCCTTATGGAACTGTGACTTTGCTTGATCTCTTGCCTTGGCATTTGCCTTCAAAGACTCCTGGAAGGGGAAAACCTCCATCCCTGAATATATTTGAGGCTCTCCCATGGTAGTTTCTTTCCCAGTGTGATCTCTAATAAAATGAGCACAGTATTAGCCCCCAATACACCATTCAGGCAGGCTTAACAAAAAGTAATAAACCACCAAAGAGTATTTTCCCCAACAGAAAAGAGATGGGGAACAAGAAGGAAAGGAGAGAAGGAGTAGGTTGGGCCTGAGCAGAAGTTGACTGTTCCACTTCTGTGTCTCCTGTATGAAGGACTATGTTGTAATGACCTCCAGGTTTGACTCTTGTCTGTACAGAATTCCTTGTGGGGGCAGGCCCCTGGTCTTTTTTGGATCTTGGTAACAACCAACTGTCCTTTTTTTTTTTTTTTTTTACACCAGCACCTAGGATAGGGTGAACGTAAAAACATAATATGTTATTTGTATAACACCACTTGATCATGGAATTAGTGTACTAAGATCTTAAGTTTATGTTTTTTACTTGGTAAATAAAGGTAATCTGCTCCAAAAAAACAGACCCAAAACCCACAATGGATCCAATTTACAAAATTCAATATAAGAAAAATATATGAGGCTGACATTTCTATGGTGTGAACTGGCCTAAGCCTCACGCAATGCAGCTCTTAAAATAATAGCCATATAAGACCTGGCCAGGCATACTCTTGTGTAAAAAATACAATTAGAGAACCCTTTTAAGAGAGGCAGATATGAAGCTTTATGGGTATATTCAAGGCTGAAGCTATCAGGCCAATTAATTGTGGCACCTGATCCAAAGGTACCTCCTTCCTGTACTACCAAACAAGGTGCATCACTGTGAATCCTTGGTGAAGGCATTCTGCCCTGAGAATTATCTCTCATCAATGTAGCAGAGTTACATTTGTCTTAACCTCCTGCTCTGCATCAATGACATTACAATGAGAGCAACCTCATTGACATCTGGTAGTGTGACCTAGAGTGTTTACTTGCCTCAGTCATAGGTTCCCGTTCCTCCTGATGATCTCCTATATTAGGATGACATTCTAATAAAATGTCCAAATTAGAAAATCTAAAACAACATATAACATTAATTACTCCTCTAAAAATTGTTAATTTCGACCCAAAAAAGCCCTTAAAGGGCTGCTATGGTGCTCTGCAGTGGCTGCCCTGTGCCTGTTTGCCTATTCATGCATAGGCGTGGCTTCAGATTGCCGACAAGCTCCACTGATACAGCTCTCACTGAAGAGAAAGGTAGGTAAAGTGAATCAGTACTTAAACAACTGTGTCATACACAGGCAGACACCCAGGGAGCCAGCAGCTACCTGGAGGTAAAAACTCATTCATTTCATTTGATTAAATGCGCCTCCTTGCATTTCACTCAACAATGGTTGCTGAGGGTATGAAAATATAGGTTGTCCTTTAAGGTGCTGCCCTCCCAGCATTTTTGCTCAACAGCGGTTGCCAAGGGAGTGAAAATAAGGTCCAACCATCTTGGCCTTTTCGCTCAACAGTGGCGGCCTGGGGCCTTAAATTATAATGTGGCCTCCTTGCAAAGCTGCATGGCTTCCATTCTACAGGAGAGGACTGTGGGGACTGTAGCCCACCCCACCCAGCATTCTAAAATGGTGGGCAGCAGATGCCTCTAATGCTGCTGGGACTAGTAGTCCCTGCAGCCAGTATTACAGTCTACGAACATTCTAATGGCCATTACTGAATGATAACATCCCCCAAAGCAGGGGAATGAAAATATTCAATCTTATCAAGGGGAGGTATATCCCTTAATATAAGATCCAAATATTCCTCCCACTTGAATGTGACCTAGAGGAGGAGGATGATGCACATGAAGAAGATGAAAAGTGATGCTTTCTCTTCTCTTCCTTATCCCCTAGCTTTAGAAGACTCACTTTGGCTAAGGAAATAATAATTCTAGCAATCAAAACATCTTCAGTTGGACTGCTTGTCTGTGGGACTGCTGGTAGCATCCATGGCTCTGGCACCACATTAACAATGTATTGTTGTATTAGTGTTGTTTGCTTTACAGGCTTTGATTTAGCATTAGCCTTGGACCTAGCCTTGGCCTTCATTGGTTTCTCGGGAGCAGCCGCCCCCTAGGAGCTTGTATCAGCAGCAGCCTCAGCCATGGATCCTTTCCCAAAACCATTACTGTGAAAAAACCATTTATTTTGCTTTAAATAATCAATGAGTAGCCCCCATAATGCTTTGCAATAAAACATGGCCGCTATTTGCATAAACAAGGCTTGCCGGGGCAGAAAACAGGATGTAGAGGAAGGACGAGGATGGCTCTGTGCTTATGGCAGCACACCTGAGGGCTGTTCACACCTGAAGGTAAAGGCTTTATTTTTAAAACAAAGCACTCCGTGATGCCACTCCACCCCTCCGGCATCTTTCGCTACCCCAGGTGCAGCTGGGGGGGGGGGTTGGCTGCATTCTCGGCCTTTGTGCGAGGTCATGTGGCCACCATGCCAATGGAGAGCTTTATTCTTGGCCTTTGTCCAAGATTGTGCGGCCTGCCTGCCAATGCAGAGCTTTATTCTTGGCCTTTGCGCGAGGTCGCGCAGCCGGCATGCCAATGCAGAGCTTTATTCTTGGCCTTTGCGCGAGGTCGCGCAGCCGGCATGCCAATGCAGAGCTTTATTCTTGGCCTTTGCACGAGGTCGCGCAGCCGGCATGCCAATGCAGAGCTTTATTCTTGGCCTTTGCGCGAGGTCGCGCAGCCGGCATGCCAATGCAGAGCTTTATTCTTGGCCTTTGCGCAAGGTCGCGCGGCTGGCATGCCAATACAGAGGCTTCTGGGGCTTGTAGTTCTAAGAACTGAGCATTCTAAAATGGCTGACAAGTGCCTCTGGCATTGATTGCTGGGAAATTGAGTCCCTGTAAGTGACAGTTGAGTCTCCGAACATTCTAATGACTGTTATATATGGTTAAAATGGCTAAAAACTCCCAAAATAAATAGAGACATCAAACAATATCCATCTCTCCATAGTAAACTACTGCAAGATCCACAACCCCTTAAGAAAGGGCCTTTAGAATTTTTTTTTTTTTTAAGAAAAAGCAACATCCTTGTTGCCCCAACTAGGGAGAAAACTGACATAGAAAACTAAGGACAGCCCTAGAGACATAAAATGGCAATACAAAGCTGTCTCACCCTGTACTGGAGCTTCAGATACCCCAGCTGACACAGGAATTAATCTTCTAGACATCCCTTAATGCTCTCTCTTAATTAAGGTGTGGCTAAGTCAGCGACCGAGGAATGACTGATAGAAGGGCATTATGGTACTGGTATTTATAGATTTGGTCTAGCGCCCTCTATCGGTCGTTGGTGGCTATGCAGCCAGGAGGTTAACCCACTGTATTCTGCTGGAGCCATCCGGGAACCGTCAGTTGACATCTCTAGACAGCTTTAAAAAAGCTGACAAGACGGTTCTCTTCCAGCAGGCATTTCCAGATTAATTTTTCCAGATTAATCATCCCGGCTTGGGCTCCCTGATCCCCTCATTCCTCTTGTGGCCCCATTTTTAGTGATGGTTGAGGAGCTCTAGAGGGACACTAGGGCTGTTTGTCCGTTTAATTACGTTTAATTATGTTTTATACTCTTGATACTGTATTTTAATCTGTCATATTGTTTAATACTTTTTAAGGGGGGAGGGACTATAATGTTTTATTCTTATATGATGTTCTTATTATATTTATTGTTGTTAACCGCTCGGATTGGTTCGCCACAGGGTGGTATACAAATAAATATTATTATTAAATAAATATTATTATTATATTTCTATGAGAACAAGAAGACTGTAATGAAACACACTTTAAATTAAATACTGCCAATTTTATATTTGTTCCTATCAAGGGAAACTACAATAATTTTATCTAGACAGGCTCTTAGATAAGAATATTAATTTGCAAAGTTTCAGTATTATTATAGTTAGTATAGTGCCCCCTTTTTTTATAACCCATTTTCAAGAACAGATATCCTGCAAACTAAGAAAAAAATGCATTAATAATTTGTAACTTTTAACTTTATTAAAATGTCAGAAAACAGTTAAATATGCTGTTAAATGATTGTCTAGTTATAGAAGATTGAAAGGAAAATTGATCTTTGCATAAAGCAAGAGTGCTTGTAAACAAGACACATGTTCGTTAAATGATTTTACATTTGTATAACTGTCACCCTAGGGAGGGGCCTGAGCGTTGGATGAAGCAGGTCTACAAACCTGAAGTCAGATATTTGGCCCCAACCACCAAAAAGAAGTAGGGAAAATGATGCAAATCCATTCTGTGGGAAAGTGTATATCACTGTTCTTGTTTCTGTCCCAATTCCAAAACCATTGTCATCATAATTTACTGTCTGCATATGGTGCAAGTGTGTGGTTTTTGCAAGTTTTCCTCACTGGGAGGCATATGACAGTGGCCTAAAAGGACATGGCTATAGAATTTAGATCAATATGGAATTAGTGTTTAGAAAAAAATGTGATGAGAAAATAGTCCATAAATATAGATGAATGATTCTGATAGATGCAGTCACAACTGTAAATGAAGTAATATATTTCTATATATGTGAAACATTTATTTGTATTTGTTCTACCCACTGTGTTTCTATTTCCCAGTACAGTCCGCATAAGTATTTTTGTACACTCATTTTCAAGCTATTCTTATTTTTACTCACTGAATCTGAGTTTGTGAGCCATGTTCAAGGGAATGAAATGGTCTCTCTGTTCCACCTGACCCCAAGCTATAAGAAAGCAAGGCTTTATGTTTGTACTGGTGTCTGACTCTAGCAACAAACAGCACAGAGGAAAAATCATTCTCAGTTTCATATCAGTCATGTGCTGAGTTCGACTATCAATGCACTGCATCTTAGGAAAAGGCCAGGAAACAAAGGCATGATTTTTTTTAATGCATCTGGAATGGTCATCTGCATCAGGATATGTAATATTAGGATCATGACATGATGGCATTCAAGTATATATGCACATGCTATTTGGAAGCATATACCCCTCCCCCAGTGAACTGAGAAATAGGGTTCTATTCCTCACAAATATGATCCTCTATGACAGCAAGAGAAGGGGGGAAAGTGGATGGCAGGTGCAAGCAATAGTGATAAGTGGTAAAATTCATCCTTTTTCTGTTACTTTCCTTCTTCCCCTTGTTTCCCCTCACAGCATCCTTCCCATCAGGGGGCAAAGCCATGTCACCATGAGCTTTACAGTGATTTCACTGTTACTATGTCTTTTCCTGGCCCTTAGCAAATCTGAACAATACTCCATAAATTCCATTTTTTAGTGCAGAGGTAATGCCTTTCAAAGGGAGAAACATTTTGTGGGCAAAATTAAGGCCACAGCCACATAGGGTTGACAAAGTATCCCATGAGGACATGGAGGGTGTGTAGCATCAGCAAGCAGGAAGAGAGATCCTGAGATACTTTTTGCCACCATCATTTAAAAAAAAATAGATGGCACTAATATAAGTGGAGTACCTTGCCTGTGGTCCACACAGCCTATTTTAAAAAGTACAGAAAATGGGTGACTTCTAGGGCCATTTTCTGCATTTTTCAATATAGCTATGGTGCAACTTCAAAACCAGGGGACTTCCATTCCTAGTGTCAAAGTTGGTGAGGGGGTGATGTGCTCTCAATGAAGAAACCATGAATTTCATCTATGGGGCTGTAACATGCTCCCTAGAGTAGAGATATGCCAAACTGGTTGAAATCAAACTGGGTGGTTGGAAATTTAACCAAACCATCCCACATTTGAAGGGGTCAGTTCAAATTCAATCTGAAACAAGGAGGTTGAAAATTCAAACCAGTTCAAATGAGCTTCTTTAGTATTTTGCCCTTTTAAAAGACTTTTAAATTGCATGTTTATGTTCAGAACCAGGTCAAACCTGTACAAGGTTTGAACTGAACTAGTTTGAGACAATTCAAATTCAAACCAAGCTAAGCCACCATTTGCAGTTTTGTGCACATTTCTACTCTAGTTCTGCAAAGGCACTACAGTCTCCTGTTCTGGGAACACTATGCTTAATTGTGCTTTGATGTTGTTTCCTTTATCAACTGATGCTAAAAAAAAACCCTTTGTCCTCAATTTGCCACATAAGATTCCAGTCAGTAGAGAAACATGAATGAGAATATATGTAGCTCAGGGTCGGCGTGTTCCATTGTAGGAGTTCCCTGAACTAGATTTGATAGTTGCAGACATTTTGCCACCAGGCTAGGTAGCAGCATCTGTGGAAAACATTGTTTTCTTGATAGCTGGTGGTATATGTAAGCCTGGGTTTCCTGTGTGTCCTCTGTGAGATTGATGGGTGGATGATCTTCCTTTATTTCCTCTGTTTGGTAATTATTTCTTGATGGTTTGGGTATTAAGGGTAATGGATTAGATGGGTTGTGGCTTCACGCAGCAGGACACTTATGTTCTTATGTCATGGTCACTACAAGGTATGGACCTAGGCTCTACTTCTGTTTTAATGCATTCCCCAAAGATATGGGGCATTCAAAGAGGTTAAAATGTTCACAGAAAAACTACTCTCTTTGGTTCTTTCTAATTCTAGAATTTTCACTAGTTTTGATTCTAATTTGGCTATTTTTCTTTTATTGTTGAAATGCACAGACAGAAACTCACAGCACTTGTCCTGTTTTGGACAGAAAATGAATAATGGGCCCTATCCTCAGAAATACTGAGCTTCTTAAAGACAGAAAGAAATGTTCTATACATAAATGAACTTCATGAGCTTAAAACAAATGCAAGAGAATTCTTCCTTTGTGTGTGATAGGATTGTTCTTTTTTAGAATCCAGAACTGATGTCTTCATCCCCCCCCCCTTATTCATTATGTGCCTCATCATCAAACTTCACTGTGTTAAACAGAGAGGGCTTACTGCTTAGTGAAAACTCTGCAGGGTATGCTTTGCTCTTTGTTTATTTGTCTTGGAGAAAAGCCTATTTTTCTGTCTTTTTGCATGATTAAAACTGTCTTTTCAATGCAGCCCTATGGGCCACTTTCAGTGCAGAACAAGGCAATGAATAAAATTAATCAAAGTGGTAACAAAGGATCAGAGTTCTTTTCACAAAGTGTCATTTCTGCAAACATTGTTATGAATTCTTCTAATATAAATGGATGCATGTTATCCAAGGGAAACATATAACTATTTTTGAGAGAGAGAAATGGTTTAAGGGGTTTTTATTCTAAAGCTGCCTTTTAAATTTCAAGCTGAATTTTGCACTAAACAGATGAGATGGTCCTGAATCAAAAGAGGCTTTCTGTGCCACCCCAAATGTTATACCCTAATGCTTTTGTTGCTGTGACAAAACAAATCTCCTTTCGTTACCATTTTCTAGAGGTAAACGCTCCCTGGACCGCAGATGAAAGCAATTCTTTAGAACCGATATACTGAGGTAGCTTCGTCCTGCTTTAAACTTGACTTTTAGCAATAACAGCTTAAAAATAGTGCAGTTATTCAGAGATGGCATTTGGCCAAGCAAAATACCAAGATGAAACTGCAGTGCCCTAATTTAATTAAAGCAACTATATACTAAAGTGATTTTCAGACACATACCATTAGCAGAATAAGAATCTTTCTGCTCTCCTTATTTTTAAGGACATTCAGTGTTGGCAAGGGGAAAGCCTGATGTGCTGTTTGAAAAGATGGACGAATCCCTTCTTTCCCCTCTTTTGTCCCATTCCTCTTCACCTACATGCCAGAGAATGTTGTGTGATGCTGATGCAAGTTCCATCATATTCTCTATGGCTTTTCCCTAGGACAGATGCTAAACTGACAGGCCTATCATTTCCCAGGTATCTTCATGAGCTTCTTTTAAGCATTGGAATTTCAGTACTCCAACCAATTTTCACTTCCCAGCTACACCAGCCATACTTAAGCTGCATCCACACACTTAGAACAGACTCCAAAAGTGGCTCAGTGGTAGTAGCTACCCTCCCCATTTCACTCCTAGTACACATTAAGAGAAGAAAGTGCAGTACATTTTCTGACCCTTAATGCAGATTAGAGGTGAGTTAGAAGCACTGGCGTGCAATTACAATCCTGTCTAGGTCATTTTTGTCTTTTGTGTTGTGTCTAATGCCCCATCTGAGTCCTCGGATGAGGAATTCCAGATGGATGCACTTCCAGATGCTGAACCCCTCACCTGTGGAAGCAGCACAGGACCCTCAGTTGGATCCTACCCCATGTAGCAAAGGCAAAGCAAACATACATAACTTTTATGGATTAGTCTGTTTGACCATATCATAATACAGAAACATAGTAGCACACAGCATTGTGCACTGCACATAATTTAAAAACTAGTAAAATCATCACGGGTCTTCATTGCCTTCAGAATAAAAAGTGCAACCATAAAAATGGACTGCCTGTCCGAGCCCCTGACCAATATGTGAAGCTTCCCGATATCATCCAAAGGCAAAGCAGATGCTGGGCCTGGTCCAGACCAAATGGATCTGTCTGACAGTAGGCCGGGGGGGGTGGGGTGGGAACTCCATAGAGAAAAGACAGCTGTGCCACTCTGCACTCCTTCAAAAGAAATACCTGTAGCAGAGGGGAAACCATCAGATTGACTGACCCTTGGAACCTGATATCTCCTGGTAAACGGCCTTTGCCTTGTTGCCATTACTTGAATAGGTGTGTGTATATGTTTGCCTCATGTCACCCACTTGGGATAGGACATTTGTGTTTTGTTGTTGTTTTCTTTTGGTCTAGTGATTTAGGAGCAGGACTCTTATCTGGGAATGCCGGGTTTGATTTTACACTCCTCCATGAAGCCAGCTTTGTGTTAGTCACAGCTCTCTTCCGAGCTCTCACAGCCCCACCCACCTCACAGGGTGTCTGTTCTGGGGAAATAGAAAGCTTTGTCAGCCGCTTTGAGTCCCCTTAAATGGGTGAGAAAAGTGGGGTAGAAAAGCAAACTCTTCTTCTTCTAAACTGCATGTGATGCAGCATTAGTCACAAACTGTATTCTTAGATTCTTCAGTAATGCTTGGATAAATGCCAGCTGGGTCTTTTGATTTGTTTATTTTTAATTTATCAATAAGTCTTGGCACTTTGCTTGTCATAACTATTTGCCTTAGCTCATCAGATTCTGGTCCTGAGAAAATAAGCTAGGGATCTGCCCTGAATTCCCAGCTACAGAGACAGATGTAAACAATTCATCCTTTTAGGAATTTCCATCTCCCTTTTAATATTCCCTTGACTCCCTCATTTATAGTGCTTTAGAATTTACCTGTATGTTAATATTTCAAGCAAATATTTACCCAGTCAATATGTGGGTAATTGAAATCTCCTCTTATTAAAACACTTCTTTGGGGATATCTCTCTTATTTCCAGCTCAAGATGTCCCAGAGTTCTACGTTTCAGAGGATGATAACTTACCACAATATCAAGAAACTTTTGTGACTTGATATTGCAAGATCTCAACAGCTGCCTTCAGGTCAGTATAAGAATGAGCTATTTTCTTCTCAAAGTGGGTTGCAATTGATCATTATTTTAAACCACAGATATAAAATACATTTAACATGCAGACAAGCCCTCTGTCTTTTGACCCCAACACACCAACCAGTTGAGAGAGGATTGTTTGGATTGCAGTCTCATGAGGCCAATTCGCACTTGGCCTGCTCAGTGTACACTAAGGGAGCTTCTAGGAAACACCATATGCACTAGCAAGAGACATTTCCACACCAGAAATGTCTCCTGCTATTCCAGAAGCTACCCCAGTTCCCACTAGCTATCACACATGAAACTGCATCCAGCAACATACCTTTCCTGGCCACTGGAGAGAGCATTCACACCTTTTCCAGTGCCAGGGGTCATTTGAGGTCCCATACAAGCATGCTGGCACCTCAGATGTCCAGAAATGTGTCACGATTGTCCTGGTGATGGTGCACCTGCAGGTTCTGCCAGCACCCAGACATGTGTTCTGACCGAGATGAATGCCTGGGCGTGCCGAGGGTTGGTTTGGTGTCCACTAGCATTTGCAAATGTGAATGTGAGTGCATGCCAATGGGGACACACTATGCCCGTCCTGCAGATGGGAAGCAAAGTGTAGAAATGCCCATGGTTTGCTAGTCCAAGATGGGGCAGCTTGCCATAACTAAAGTAAATTTCTATCCCTATCTCTTGAGAGTGTTATCCCTGAGATGCTGATAGAAAGAATTACACTTTGTCTCCTGCTATTCCAGAAGCTACCCCAGTTCCCACTAGCTATCACACATGAAATTGCATCCAGCAACATACCTTTCCTGGCCACTGGAGAGAGCATTCACACCTTTTCCAGTGCCAGGGGTCTGATATCTCAGAGATTTCACCAATATGTTCCAATTCCTATCCACTTGCCTACCTTTTTCAATCAATTATGGGACATTTTTATTGTTACAAATAAATACCTAATATGCAGTGAAAAAAATTCACTTGACTCTGGATGGATTTACAATGTTGTGCTAAAATTAGGAAAGGATAGGCAGTTACCAAGGAAACTTAACAAAAGTAAAATTTCTATTGGCTTTAAATAGCCCTGCAATGTCACTTCCCCTTGGAAACTATGAATCTTGACTTCAGCTTTGTCTTTTACCCATAGTCACTTGCACTACCCAATGCTATCCACCCTTCTACTCAGGTGGTGGTGGAATTACAGAATTCCCTTGAAGAGAGCTGTGACTAGCCCAAGGCCACCCAGCTGGCTTCGTGGGGGAGGGCAGAATCAAACCCAGTATTCTTTTGCACATTCCAGATAGTGGTTAAGGAGCCGGACCCTCATCTGGGACCCAGGGGAGGAGTGGCCTAAGCATGGTTAGTGTTGTGTCACCCTGTCACTGCAGCAGTGATGCCATGCAAGTATGTTGGAGTCATTTTGCTCAGTTCCTGGAATTGCTGATGCTTGCAGTGATTCATATCTGCCCAGCACTTAGAGCAGTGCTGGTGAGGTTTGCAGGATAGCCGTATCTGTAATTGTGGGCACAAGAACTATCCCCCATGTTCGCTTGCTGGGGAAGTTTTCACCAGGAAGTGAATCGGCAAAAAGGCTCATAGATTCAATCCTTGGCATGTCCCTGGTGGTAGGTGTGGCATACCACTTCTATTGCCTTGCCAT
The DNA here is from genome assembly GCA_023333525.1 of Aspidoscelis tigris stejnegeri. Taxonomy (NCBI): domain Eukaryota; kingdom Metazoa; phylum Chordata; class Lepidosauria; order Squamata; family Teiidae; genus Aspidoscelis; species Aspidoscelis tigris. The sequence continues at coordinate 47,744,206 of JALMGA010000004.1, forward strand.
GGAAACTGCATCTCTGTGCCCACACAGTTAGCCAATCCTTGGGTGTGTGCTTGGAGGCAGGTATCTGGGTGCAGGTGGCTCTGCCAAAGTGTTATCTCTTTAGTGGCACTGGGCACTTCATGGCTCCGAGTGCACCATGTGAAGCAAATTCAAGCAGCCTCTGTGCACATGTGGACCTCTGTAAACATGTCTGCTTGACATATAATCACCACTCTTTCCATGAGCCTTAGCAGGGCTACTGTTCCCCTGCCATGCACAAACAACCATTTAAGATTGGCTCCTCATGTACTGTGCCTCAAGCTCAATTTAAGCATCTTTTGGCATGCTTACCTGCCTCTAGGTGCCTTGGTGCTTGGCAATGTGAAAAATTGGCTACCTCACCATATTCTGAGTCTCTGCCTTGTTTGCACCTGCAAGAACAAGAAATTATGGCCAGCAAAGCAATCTACTTGTAACATGAACCATGAGCTTACTTTTTGTTGTTGTTGTTGTTGCATGAGTAATCAGTCCAAGGCAATCTTCAAACCAAAAGCTTTGGAATTAGGGGCAATTTCTTTAGATATAGGCACAATTTCTAGCTTCGAATCAGAGACCTAGCTGACTGTTTCCCAGTAGCAAGTTAAACTTATAACTTATTTATCATTCAGTAAGTCTATGAACCTTAGGAAAGGTCTTTCTATGAATATAGTTTGAACAAATTGATATTATGCAACACTAGATTGCTACCAGGAGATACCTCACTTTGAAAGCACCTGTATACATGGCACACCTGATCTAGAAAATATAGCTCATTTTCTTCTTGGCTATCATTCGTATCTAAGCATCACATAACTCTCTGTATACTCTTTATTAAATAAATGTAATTTCCTTGCTGCCATTGCTAAAATGTCCTTCCTTTATCAACGTGCAGACCAGCATCCCACTGCAGGGGTAGCTTTATTTATACTGAGGGTCTGCATGATAAGAACAGCTTTTATTGATAAAATTGATATTGAATGTTCTGAGAAAGAACTGTTGTAATTAGGGACATGCATGAATATTCATAACCTTTCAAATTTGTCCAAATTCGGCTGAATTTGGACATTTGAATTTGAATTGAAGGTTGGTACATTCAATGATGGACATTCAAATTTGAATTGAATGTTTTGACACATTAGTATGAAGCTTAATTATGGATTCAGAAGGGACTTGTATGGGATACATATATAATTTGTAAGCGATTCATATTTAAAATGTGTATCAAATTAATCTGGAACATTCATACGCAATTTGAATCCTAGCACATTTGAAGGGATTTATTCAAACAAATATGAATTTTTTCCCATTCAATTCTATACAAATCAGATACAAAAAAAAATTAGTGCACATCCCTAGCTGTAACATTTTGGTACATTGCTTATTTTTACTACCTTAGTGGATTTATTTCTTATAATAGTTGTACTTCTGTTGTACATTTTAATCTAATTTCATTTATTTTATTATATTGTTTTAGGGATGTGCAAAAATATTTGCCACATTTGAAATTTGTTTGAATTGTTTAAATTTTACATTTGAATTAAAATCCAATACTGGCTATATTCAAAAACTGGCATTCAAATGCAAAGAGAATGCTTTTTGTGCATTTGTTCAAAGCTTTGTTATATTTGTGAATGTGGAGAGATGGCAATGTAGCTTAAGAAAAATATCATATGGTTTACATTACGTGCTCTGCACCTTCTATATGGTAGACAAAAGTATTCAATGTCTTGATAGCTGCACGATTTGCTCTGTCATAGGAACTACTAGGTCCCTGGAGAACAGCTGCTAGGAATCTGTGAGCTGGACACTGTAAAAACAGGCTGCTAGATTAGATTAACCACTGGTCCAAGACAGACATTTCTTATGTGCTAATGTACTTATGGACATCATTATTTCAAAACAAGTTATTCTGTATTTGAAACTTTCACATGAACATGAAGTACTAATGGAGCATCCCAGGCAAGACAATAAAAATGTTTTCCACCAATAATAAGTTATCTCTTTGACGCCATTTGAATTGAAATTCTATTGCACTAGAAACACAGTGATATATTGAATGTTTTTATAAAAAACAACCTGAGTTACAAGTTCTCCTCCCCAATATTATAAAGGATGTGAAACTCCAAGTGCTAAATATGTAAACTTTTCATATGACTGAAAACAATGCAGTTGACATTGATCTATGTTTTCCAAATCATATCCCATAGCCTACACGGTTAGCCTTTGAACTTCTCCTATTTGCTTCTGTTATAATACAGCTTGAAGATTCAGTTCACTGGAATTGTTAAGCGTTTGGGATCTTGGATGTGAAACAGCTATTGCAGCTTAGACATTGCTATGGTGATATTTGTATGGTCTATAGCAGTTTTCTTCTGACCGGGTTGACTTTTTTTTGAAAGAGTTCTGTTTGAAAACAATTCCCTAGTATATTGACTATTGTACTATTACCACCATTCTAACTTTAACAAGAAGTAGAAGTTAATGGCAAACCAAATGAAAAAATGGCAGAATTTTTCATTGGGGTCCTGGTGAATTAAAAAAAAAACCAGTTGGACAACCTCTTCTCAAAAATGATTAACTGTAGTATCTTCTATTCTGTTTCTGTTAAGCTGTTTGCAGTGGTTTGGCTTTTCTATCAGAGATGGTATTCATTCCTTTTTTAAAAAAATGGCTTTTGAATGTTTTTGGGATCCTCTGAACATGGTGCAGCCCTGTTCTTCACTTATTTTGGACTATATGTCCATTTGCTCCAACACAAAACCTCAGAAACCTAATGTTTTGAAATGAAAACTCACACAGACTGGCTACTTTTAAAAGATCAAGTGAGGATGTCTCCTTCAAACGTTTAAGGAATGGTGGCATGTGAGAGGAACTTTTCTGTGGTGGCTTTCAAACTTTGGAATAGCTTTCCTATTGAGGTATGATTAAGACATATCTTTTCACCTAGGCCTTTGGTTTTAAGTTCCCTCCTAATATCATTCCTTTATATCATCCATCCATCCATCCATCCATCCATGATATAGATGTATGACCAGCTCTGGGACCTTCAAACAAAGGTCAAGATATAATTTTTAAAATAAGCAAATAAAATTTCAACTATTACCAATGTTCCATTCTCTCTTAACACACTCCCCCAGCATTAAGTTTCTAGGAGCTTATCTCCAAGGGCTGGTTGGACTTCAGCTGGGGCAGATCTCTGTCCTTCACTAACTGCCTTCCTTCCTTGGCTTCTCAAATAAATAGTTAAATAAATAGGCTTGATAAATATTACTTAGTGCTGGCCACGTTACTTTCCATATACTATTAAAACAACGTTTTATATTTACTTTTGCATTTTATAAAATCATATGAAAATCCATATAATTTAAATGCAAATTCTGAAAAAAGTACTTTTCTAAAAAAAAGAATGAATGCTAGCAATTAGAAACTGCTTGATGATGAAAAAATAAAATATAGTAAAATAAGGACAATACACACTAAATGTATTGGGTAAAATATTTGTTTTCACAGAAGAATAATCAACAAAACTATTAATGGTACATGAAGATTTGGTGAGGAGGATGTGAAAACATAGCCTAATTATTCCAATTTCTGAAGAAGCAAACCAGCCAAAAAACAAACTTTGGTTAAAATGATGACTAATTTGCCACTTTTTATATTTTCTAAATAATTAGCATGAATCTGCTCATATATTATTATTTTAAAGCACTAAAACAAATTATGGCAATGTTGATTCCTGAAGTACCTTGGCATATCTAAATATAGCAGAATAAGTAACTGATGTCTAGATGCAGCCAGTATGTTCCATTTATCCTGTCCCTCCCTCCCTTTGCAATCTCATTTTAAAAACTCACCCTTGTTACACAGAATACTTGATGAATTCATCTTTATTTTATGGCAAAGGGTACAATGAAAGACAATATAATCATAAAATAATCTTGTTGTAATTAGTTTTCTTAGCAGGTCAGCATCATTTTATAATGATTAGGATACTTGAGTTTTTGATGTGTGATGGGTACAATCACAATAATAGTTACTATATTACATGACAGATCAGTTTTTTATAACTTCTTAACAGCTATCATGTGTCAGGGGATTTTGTCTATTAATGTGTGATTCCAATGACTCCTAAACAAGATCCTTGATAGATAAGTCTTTTGAATCTTTCAAATGACTCGCAATTACTGCTGGAACGAAATTACATTTAAGCTTCATTGAACTCTAAGCAGTATGGAGAGAAAATGGTCAAAGGTAAGCTATGAACAGACACTGCAAAAAAGAGTGAGGTGCTTCTGATTTGGCTCAGAAATGTCTCCGAAGTGGGATTGTTCAAATACCATTCTGCCCCTCTTACTTCTCCTGAACACTGTGGTCTATAACAGGTAGTTTACAGAAGGGTTGGAAACATGACGGCCACACATTATTGTTTGTGGTGCTCCTTTTGATATGTCTGAAAACAGCTATAGCGTACCTATAGTAAAGCTTATGAACTATTTCTGTGTGAAGTCAGTGGCCTGTAATATCTCCTCCAGAGAACATGTCACCTATGTATAGCTAAGTGTATTAGTCACTTGACATTTCTCCTAACTAGTTCTGTGGCTTACCTTCAGCCTTCTGTCTAACCGGTCTTTGCAAGCTGTTCAGAATGTATTTCATGTTGTGATGGAAGGTAAGTGCCAATAAAGAAAGTTACTTCTATTACAATTGCACTTACTGTCTTTAGTGAGCCAGAAATAAAACTTAGCTCCCAAAGCAAATTGTATCTGGAATGCCAGCATCCATTCTTCAGCATTCTGGTGCTCCATTATTAATGTCAAAACCTCATTGTTTGCTATTCTTGTCCATTTCTCTTTTCATCTCTTGAAATACCATTTCAGAATGGCTACTGAATGATACCTGCTATGTTATCTGCACACTGGCTATTTTATGTTCTGCATTACTGATAGCGGTGCTAGTAATTTTGTTGTTGTTCCTAATTGAAATTGCCAGAGGCCTTTAGATGTGGCAAAGAGCAGGAGCAATAAAGGACACCTGTTTAGTCTTATTGGCAGAATTATGGAGGATGAATTGAATCTATTTCTTCTGGTAATTGGGTCCTGACATTTTAAAACATTCTTCACTTATGTCCAGCCTTAAAAACACTGATTTGAGAGCATCCGTTCAAAATGTTCAAATGTCGTTTCACTATCTGAATAAAAATGAGTTGTGCTTAAGAAGAGTTTGCTTTTCTATCCTGCTTTTCTCAACCATTTAAGGGAACTCAAAGCAGCTGACAAAGCTTTCTGTTCTTCACTCCACAACAGAACACTCTGTGAGGTAGGTGGGGCTGTGAGAGCTGTCACTAGCCCAAGGTCACCCAACTGGCTTCACATAGGAGTGTGGAATCAAACCTGATATTCCCAGATAAGAGTCCAGCTCCTTAACCACTAGACCAAACTGGCTCACTTGGGCACTGTACTGGTTGCTAGTTAGCTACTGGGCCAGAATCAAGATTTTATATGGAATGGAATAGCCTTGACATTATCTTGAGAGGTCCAAGTGTAAATTTTATTTTATTTTATTTTTAATTTACATTGGAATTTGTATTCCAGCTTTTGCCAGAAGGTCTCAGGGAGAGTCACAATAAAAAAATAAAAAATATGGAATCCTCCTAAAATATCTTTAAAATACAATTCACCCTCTCTTCCTCCTTCCCTGTAAGGACAGCACCCAGAGAAAGTTAAATATCAAAGTACTGGGGGAAGGGGTATATTTTAACCAGGTGTCCAAATCCTTACAATGTGGGTACCTGCCAAACCCCCACATGGAGCCTGTTCCAGAGTTAGGGGTGGTCACTACAGAAAAGGCCCTCTTACATGTCCCTACACCTAGCATCTCTGAAAGAGGAGGGGCCACAATAAGGCCCTATCCTTGATAACTCAATACTCAGGCAGGTCTGTGTGGGAGAAGACACTCCTTCATATAACCAAGTTCCTATTATTATTAATGATCATGATTATGATGACAACAACAGAAACATAACAATACAACACAATATCAGATCAGATCAAATCAAATCTCAGCTTTGATATTCATAACACATTGGGATCTTCCCAAGTTCCTAAAATGACATTATACATTGGTGGATCATGGAGAACCCATTAGAGTGGCCTTTTGTAGTTGACAGATGGCAATATTTTCAATATTGTGTTGTTTTAAGTGCCACCCAAGGTCTTTTGGAATGGGATCCAGTGTGCTGATCACCATTGTTAAGTGTGCTTAGTTTTGCACAGACCTGGGTGCATGCATCTAATTAGACTGGTTAATACTTCAAAGCTTATGGATTTTGTAAAAAGTTATTTTGGGCTGTGATTAGATGGGCAAGTGTACATGGGCAAGTGTCCTGCTGTCTGCTCTGTGTCATGGAGATGCGGAAAGAACAGGAGAAGGAAGGTGTGGGATTTTGCCCTTTTCACATACTTCATCAGACACTTCTGTGCCACTTTAGCCATTCATGGGGTTTGGGAACAGTTATGGAATACCTAGATGTATTTGCAACTGTGAAACCCACCGTGTAGCTGTAAAATGCCATGTAAAATGTAGAAACAGCAATGGACAGCTGTGACAAGCCCCAGGAGGACCCTGTCACTTTAGCAATGGGTCATCACTACTTCCACTGATCAGATCGTGGCTTTGATGCCTGTAGGCTGACTCTGAGATGTGAAAAAGAAGCAAGTTGCTGCTGTTTAAATATTCTCAAAGGATTTATTCTCCTTTGAAGCTATCTAAGTATCTGTGAGTGACTGTACCTCTTTTCTGACAAATGAATCCTTCCCTGGGGAAACAAAAGTTGTAACCTTAAAATGAAGGTTAAAATAGCAAAGGGTTAATATGTTTATCTTGGATAGTAGCAGAAAATTTCTAGTGCATTAAAATACAGTACTAAAAATCAATTAAAAAAAAAAGAGAGAGAGAGAGAGATGCAAATTTGCCACAAGGGAAAATATAAGTAAGGAGAGTTTTTCTATTGAAGACAAAATTATCCCAAGAATACACAATGCATCCATTTGTGAAAATTGTGAGCAATCAGGAAGTGCTTTCTGCCTTGTCTCCAGCATAATCTTTGAAGACTTCTTCTTTAAAGAATTGATTGACATATTTCTTACCTATTTCTTAGGCTATCTGAGGGTATTATACACAAATAATGAATAAAAATAAAAACTTTAAAAAGAAAAAGATCCATCAGTTTTTAAAGTACAGGGCTTGTTAGAATAAATTTGCAAGGCACTTTAAGGGCAAAGTGACTCAGATTCACATGAACATAGATACCATAATTAGGAGTAGTTTTGTATTTTTCCTATTATTTTATATTAGTTTCAATTATGGTAGTCCAAGGAAGTGAAGAAGCTGCCTGGAGGTGTTCAGTAATCCATTTGTCCACTTGATTCATGTCCATCATGGCTTTAAAAAAAAAAGCAAGCTAGCCAACGGGTTATGACTATTTGGGTTCAAGAAGTAGTAAATGTCCTGTTACAGGAGGTGGAGTGCAGCAACCACAAAAGCTGCTCAGCGTTCTTCCCCCTGGCCTCATTTTCAGCCCCTCTCTGTGCAAACCTCCAGAGTAAAAGGGAGCCAGAGATTTTCCTTTTGCCACCAGGGTGCTAAATTGTGTTCAGCTGCCTTAGGCAATTATGGAGTCTCTCAGCCATGTGGAGAGACAAAGGACAACTTCCCTTCTCTTCCTGTTTGAGTTTTCCCGCCTCTGACCTGAGAATGTGACATCAGAAGGACCTCTCACCCAGAAGACAGCAGTTTTCCTCCAATCGCCTCCCCTGATGTTGCTTTGATGTCACTTCCTCCATGCCCCCTTCCTGTGCTGGATAAAAACCCCTTGTCCCTTTTTCCAGCTGACATCCTGCCTTGAAGAATCTTTATTTCCCTCATCCCCTTTTGTACTCTAAATCAGGGTCGGCCATTATGTGTGGTCAGTCCCCGAGATCTGGGCTGGTCAGAATCTCAGAAATATCTATTGTAACACCCGGTTTAGCAGCAGCTCACAACTGATGCTCTCCATTTCACAGAGCCCTTGGATCAGTTGCGAGAGCTAGACTCACAACAATGGAGATGCCAGAAAGACTTAAGGAACTGATACACTCACTCCTCAAGAGAATGTCTCAATATCCTGAGGAATTAAATGTCACTGCTTTTTGGACAAGCTGCTGAAAAGAAACAAATTATTTATCCCATTTCAACCTGATTTCTGGAAGCCTTATGGCACTGAGAGAGTCTTCTTTATCCTGATGAGACAATTCCAGGAAGTTAGGGGTTGCTTTGCAACAGACTGAACAACTGTGTCATCTTGGGAGGAGGGATACTTCTCAAGTATCAGTGGGGGGCAGGAGTGCTTTCAGTTTTTTCCATCTCTGACTGGTTTATCAGGTTCAGCTTTTTCTCATGAGAGACATTTTGATCTTAGTAATCCATCTCTGGTAATTTCCAGATTAGACTATTACAATGTATCACACATGGGACTACTTTTGTGGCTTGTCTGGAGGCTGAAACTAGCACATAATACAACAGCCTAGCTGTTGATGGAAGTCTGGCTGGAGTCAGGATCACATCATTGATAGCATATTTAAAATGTTGACAGGTGGGCACCCGAGAAAGGGCCTTCTCAATAATGGCCTCCAGGTTATGGAATAGTCTCCCCCCTGAAGTGCGTCATGCCCCTTCTCTGTAAATATTCAGGGAGGTGGTGAAAATGCACCTCTTTGCCCTGGCCTTTGGCTGATGTGATTATACTCCCCCACATAGTGAAGATACTATTATTTTAGTATTTTAATAGGCTGGATCTTTTAAATGTTTTAATGTATATTGTTGTTTTAAATATTGGTTTTAATTTGTTGTTTTAAAGGTTGTTACCCACCTTGAGACCTTTGGGTATAGGGCAGGATAGAAATATAATTAATAAATAAATTTCACATAAAGCCCTAAATAGTTTGGCTATCAGTTTTCTGAAGAAGCACCTTCTCTGATACAGATAGTCCAGGATATTAAGGTCACTGGGGGCAGCCATCTTGTGGTTCTACCTTCTTCAGAGTTTTGAGGGATGGCTACACAGGGCAGAATCTTTTCTGGGATGGTCCCATGCTTTGTAATAGCTTTTTAGATGAGGTAAACAAGGTGCAAATATTATATTTTATGGCAACAGAATTTTGATATTTAACCCCCATCTAATGTTACCCTGCAGTTGTGGGGATACTAAGTATTTTAACTATGAATAATGTTGCATTGATTTTAATAATATCTTTACAGTATACTTTTTCATAAATTATTGAATGTTGTGAATCACCCTGAGACCAAAGGGTGGAATATTAAACCATGAAAAAAATTAACAAATAAATGTATAATGACTTTGAGTTCTCCAACTGAGGAACTCTTGCTGACTCCCAAAGTGGTAGTTTTGATGTGTATTCTTCTAGAAAACAACAGCCCAGGATCACATGCTCAGATATTGTGATAGAAATAATCATAATTCAAAAACCATCTGAAGAGACGCGTCTTAAAGTGTGAAATTGATTATCACAGGGACTGCTTGTAAACTCACTTTCAGCAGTCTTCATTAAATGAGACCAAGGAAGCGGGAAAGAGTAGGAATTAGAAAATGAAATACATATATCTTCTTCTAGCAAAATTTCTAGTAATTCTTATACAGTTACAAAAATAACAGCGCTATATGAGGCTCCTGATTAGGAATGGCAGTAATTGCCATTAAATTTGACTACTGACAGATCTGAGAGCCTTAATCCTGATTGAAGAGGCATGCTGTGCACATGTCCTGTGTCCATGTTTGGGACTATTGTGGTGGGACAGGGGAAGTAAATTAGGAATGTACCTGTTTCTTGCCTTTTGTGGCTTGGTGACACAGCCTAAAGTGCACATATATTTCAGAGTGTGACTTGGGCAAATCTGGACCAGTAGTATCATTCAGATGGCATTGATCTTGCATATACCTTCCTGTGGTTGGAACTAGCAGACCTGGCTGATCCTGATCCGCTGATGATAACCAAAGACAGATAAGTGCACCTATGCCCAAAGCTTCAGTTGGTTTGGAATAACATGATCCATTCCAAGGCTAGGGCAAATTGCTCTGAGCTGGAACAATGCTGTCAGCTGTGATGGCTGTTCCAGCTCAGCCCTCATGCTGACCTCAAAGCTTGTGCAGAGCCTCCATGAGCTCTGGCCTTGGGACCTGCTGGGGGCTCATTTTTGCAACAATAAGATGAGCCACTGCAATGGATTCCTGTGTAAACTGGAAGATAGAGGTATGCATCTTCTACACGCCTCTGTGATGTGGATCAGGTCCCTCGAGTACACTGGTAGACCTTGGTTTACAAGCAATCCAGATTAGAAGCATCCTGATCTGGACCACGCTCTGCCCTGTGTGGATACAGCATGCTAGCACTGGGTGGTGCCTCCCATATTCCGGACTGATATGTAGAAGGGAGGCTGCACACCAGCCAGTGCAGAAAGGCCCTAAATGTTTGTAGGGTCAAATTTTCTGGAATGTAGTATTTCTAGCATCTAAATACTCACTGCAGCGTAGCGTGTATCTTTTCTTCTTCTTATGCCTCCAGACATGATTCAAGATCTGAACTGTCTGTGCAGACACTTCCTGTCATGCCAACAGGGCAAGGGAAACCTGCGCAGGGAGGGCAGATCCCCCTGCAGAGCCGTGTCCCATTGTTCAGGCAGGATGAGTAATACACTACCGTATCCTTCCAGCACGAGAGGCAAAGAGTGAAGTTAAATCTGCTCATTGAACAGCAGCTTTTTACATCACACATTCCGGGCTGCTGAGCTGCCGCTGCCAATAATGATAAATCATCACATGACAAATCACATGATTGGTGGTACTGCAATGGCTGCAGAAATTTCCTTGGGTGTTTTTCCACTGCAGCCCTTAGATCTGGATCTAAGAAGATCCGGATCTAAGGAATGGGTACATTTCTTAATCCGTATCTAGTAGATCCGGATTAAGGGAAGCACCCAATGTGTTTCCACAGGAGGTGTAGCACCCATTAGAAATGGGTGCTAACACCCCTGCTGTGGAAACAGCTTTGCACCCATCTGGGGAATCCGGATCGACCCACAAGTGGTCAGTCCATTACCCCAGGTGTTTTGGGGGGCAGGGGGGGCAGTCTTCGAAGCAACTTTGAAGTGATTTTGAAGTGATTTTGAAGTGTCTTCGAAGTGAATGTGAAGTCAACAGTGAGTATTTAGATGCTTCAAAGTCAATGTTGGGGGGGGGTCAAAGGTGTATTCCCTCCCCCTAGCCTCCTTTGGACCCCATTGCCTGTTTCCAGTGGAAACAGGCTCCCTTTAATCCGGATTTTCTGGCAGAAGACCACATTGTAGACCCCATTAATGGGGTCTACAGAAAATCTGGATTAAAGGCCAAAAAGATTTGGATTTCCCCCACGGCAGTGGAAACAATCGGGTTCAAAATGGGTGCCGTAGTGGAAATGGGATCATCCGGCTCACAGCCAAAAGGTACAAAAATGTGTGCAAAAATGGGTACAATTGACAGTGGAAAAACACCCCTTGTGTCTTCAGGCACCCTTCTTCATCATCATCTTCTCTTTTGGAAAGAGCTGGATATCAGGAAAAAAACAACTAAATCACTACAAAGAAAGGGAGGGCTGAAACTTTTTGCACAGTTAATGTTAACTTATTTAAAAGATTAGGAGCAAAAAAGTCTAACAATGCCTTTTTAAAAATGCCTAAAAGCAAAAATAATTAAATTTTTAACTCTTACATTACCATCAGCATTCCGCCTGGGTGAGACATGACAGGTTAACACATTGATATGTTTCTGAGAAAAAGACCTCAACACACTATACTCTTCCTCTGCTGAACATAAAACAATGGAATGAGAACATCATCCTGGAATTTTCATGGCATTCCTCATGTGGCAGAAATGAAGAGGTGATGAAGTCAAGAGACATATTTTGTATCACCAGGTAACACAGCAACAAGAACAAGGCCATTGCTCAGAACTAGAGTATATTCAATGTATATGAAAATGCATTCTTTGCCATTGTTTCTCTTTCAATTGCAGTGGGATAAGCTTTAAGTTGAAAATAATGCTTTTGAGGCCTTGCTGTTGGCACCCAAATATTATCTTCCAAGATAAGGTGTTGAAAGAGCTCTTGAGTTTTTGTAAAATGCTTCAAATATATTCAAACACTTGCGATTGTGCAAGCTCTTACCTTTTGCTGTGAGCTGCTCTGAGGCCTATGGGTGATAAGACAGGTGATAAATAAAAATTTAAAACAATAGCTGTGGTCTGATCTAAAATTAAATGAATGTTTTTAACTTAAAAAAAACAACTTGTTTTAAAATTTGCACCAGTGTTTGTAAGGCATCACTTTTTGTTAGGAATGACCCCACTGTTTCAGATGAGGACTGCTCAACACACTAGATTGGCTTGGATTCATCAGAGATATAGTTTGGGAGCATTGGCCAGAAAGCCACAATTTGAATCCTGTTTCAGTTGGCAGATATATGATAGGATTTCTCAGTATCGGCACAGAGGTCACAGCTCCAATTCACTTCTCCTTTATTTCATTTCTCACTCACCTAAACAAGGATTGTGCAGCTGGACTCCATCACCTCAGCAGCAAGTAACAGCACAATCCTTCCTATTTCATAGTCAGAATTGCCTTTCTCTGTAAATGGCACCATATCCTAATTATTCTGCCCTCCCTCAAAAAAAGTCATATTTATTTAAGGATACAAACCCTGCTGGTAAAATTGTAGTATACACCGGCATTATATTCCATGGCCTCTACAACCATTCCTTCCAGAACCTTCTCCATAGAAAGAACTCCTATTGGCTTCAATTGTTGAGGACTGAGGTCAAGGGCATTCAATTGTTTGAGAGAAACAACAAATACTATCCTGCAATTTCTCAGTTGGGCCTAACTTATCCCATTACAATTCCCTCCCCCAATAAGTTTTGGAGCACCTCTGAATGGAGACAGACTTCATCCTAATCTTGACAGAGAAATAAAGAGATCACCAAAGTCTTTTTGTTGCATTTTGTTGTCACACTGAGGATCGGGTTTCCGGACTCCAGTTACTTAGGACTGGAGAAAATGACGCAAAACTGCCTGATGTGCATTTAAATAGACACCTAGTAGTTTGGCTGTTCATCTTAAAGCCACTAGACACATACATATCCACATTATATGCTCAAATAGTTTTTAAAAAGGTATTTTTATTTTCTTTCTCTTTCTCCCCCACAATGACTACAAAATCAAGAAAACAAAACCAATGGAAGGATTAATGTGCTTAAAAAACTAGATGACTTCTGAGCCCACAAGACAGTACAAACAGCACCAATTAAAAATGAAATAAATACTGCATCATTTTTATATAGTCTTCTAAACTTCTGTATTTATAAAATATATAATAATTTATTTTACATTTGCTCTGTTGTAACCTCCAACCACAAAATTGTAATGAATGGCACATAAGTAACATATGAAGCAATAAAATTCAGCCCAAATTAGATAAGTTCAAAATATGAGATACAACTGCTGAGATGTTTTTGTCAGTCTATGTCACAATTGTGCATCTGTGCAAAAATAGTCATTTCCCCCAAACTGATATATACATATTTTTCTTATATTTATATCATAATGCATGTGTAAAATATAGCATTAAATATAGAAATAAATTTGATCTTTATTCTTTCCAAAGGCATCAGTGACCTTATTATATCAATTTAGAGATGCTAGATTCAGGATATTTATCACAAGTGGGCTCATAGTTAATAATCACTGACATGTCTAAAATGTGATGGATAATTGTTATAAGCTTGGAAACTGTCAGTTACCTATTGCTCAGGGTCATTGTTTTAATACTCTGGCTGCACTTTTGACATAAGTTATAGGCATAAAGATTGAAGTGTAAAAGTTACACAGTGGTAATCCTGCTCAACATTTCAACTAGGTGTCCCTGTCAAGAGATACCTATAAAATCCCATCTTCTGTGACACATGGTTCACCCTGCCCTTTATAGTCAAAGATACTAAAGCAGAGGGATCCATTCATATAGAATATTCGCTGTCTGATTAGATATAGTGATTGCTATGGTTTTCTCCACAGAAGGTTAAGGATCTATCACAGGACTAAGAGGCATGGAAAAAGGAATTCTAACAAATGAAATCTGTGGTCTACACTACAGCAAATGGACTTTCAGCTCTTACAAAATTCTAATGTGGCTTCATTTAAAAAATAATACTAGCAAATCCCTTTAAACATTGTTGCTCTGATGAACGTAATTCATGAAAGCCATTAAAAACAAAACCTTTTTTCCTCGTCTGATGGCTAAGCTGATGGGTTTAGATGGAGGCTTCTTTAAATCCATACATAAGCTTTTCTGTCTTAGACTTAGTCAAACATGTGCTCAGATGCCCTGCTGAATTAAGGATGCTGTCCCTTACACTTTGGGAAGAAGTTTTCTATCTCTGGCTATTTACATGGATCCTTGATGCATTAAAAACAAGTAGAGGAAAATAACTTGAGAATTTAATGTTTACTGAGAGGATAATTGGGAGTCAGATATTTCAGAGTTATTTCCTGAATCATTTTAGCACTGGAAATCCCCCTGCCCCCCAAACCTGGCCATTTTCTGTATAGCAATAATTTTGCTGGTAGAAAATTGCCATAGTTATCTTGTTTCTATGGCCACCTCCATAGCTACAGAAAGGGTACAAGTGGGCAAAAAGTGCTCTTGGAATCATTTTACAGGATTTACCAAGACACTTGCAAAGGCTGGCTGCAAGCCTATGGGTGGGGCAATGTAGATTGCAGCACCCTGGGACTCTTATCAGGCAGCTTTTGGCTGTTTGGCTATACATTCTTTTGTTTATAGATTTAACGGCTGTAGCTTTGCAAAACTGAGCAGCACAAAACTGGAGTGGTTATTTGGAAGCAAAAGAACACACCTTTCTCAGTGAGAACACACTGTTGGTAACACCTTGGATATCCATGTTAGTGCCTCTTTCTATAAATGCAGCAAAGTGGGGAGGAGAAGAAAAGTTCCCTTTAATGGGTGGTGGACTGATAACTTCCACAATCCCTAGTTATAGTGGTTAAGCACCATAGGCATTGTAGGAAAGGGAAAAAAAGAAGAAAAGAAATGACTTCGGCAACCTTAGTTTGGGAAGGGAAAATGACTTCTAAAATAAAAAATGTATACAGATAATCAAGCAAAATGACATATTTCAATGACAACCAGAAAACATTGCAAGCATTTCATACCTTCCCTTTCATTTATTTATTTCCTTATTATTTATTATCAATAGACCAATGAGTCCCCCTCAACTCTATATGGTCATGAACCACAACTCAAAAAAGAAAAGAAGCATTTCCAGCTACCTACATTCTTCTCTAAGGCAGCAAAAGACTTATGGAAGGACATCAGGGAGTGCCTGTCACATCTAATTGTTGCACAGCAAAATGAAATTTTGATAGCAGAGGTTTATCACAAGAAATTGAGGGTGAAAAAAAACCCTTTTGCTTGTATGGAACTCAACATTTTATACTTTTTTTAAGGAACAAGGTATCATTTTCTAAACAGATTTGTACATAATGGTGATGTTACAAGTTAGGTCAAGGTTGCTGTCACACCTAAAATTGACCATCTTGGCTGAGGCTGAAGGAAGGTGGAGATCAACCTTTTCTAGAAGGCCATGTATTCCAATCTCTAGCCCTATGCCATTTCCCATTGTTTCGAAATGCAGTACACCAGGAGTGGCCTTTCAGATGTTGTTGAACTGTAGCTTTCATTATTCCTTGTCACTGGCCAATGTTACTGAGGCTCATGGAAATTATAATTCAGCAGTACCTGAAGGGCCATAATCTGAATCCCAGTGTTATGGAGAAATCCACATGTCTTTGTTCAATTTCATTTCAGGACTCCAAATTATGATAGTTGACCTCAACATTTTGTTTAAGCATCATCATATTGACAACTGAATACCACAAGACTTTAGAATAACTTCAGAAACACAATGGAAGCCAAGCATGGTTCTGTCATAACATTTTGCAGAAAATAAATACATGAGGGCAATTATCATCCTTAACTTGCTTTAAGAAGGCAATGTTAGAACACATGGTTTACATATAAAATAGTTTAATCCATATAATATCCAGATAACAGGGCTCAGTGAAAGACTTTGAAGAGTGGTTCCCGAAGTGAGCAACAGTCGATTGACTACATCCATGAACTACCACAGTATACATCACCTTCAGATATTCATATGAATTCCAGTCAATTCCTGCTTTCCTGTTGTTAAGGCATATTTTTGAATATGCATATGCTACAGTACCAAAAATACTTTTACTCAGTATCCTCATTTTTGTTTAAATTATTTTGCTAAAATGAAAATCATTAAACTTAATAAATATCGCCTTCCGTAGAGAAGTACCCATAATACAATTCTAACAATGCCAGAGACGTAGTATGAATAAGCTACCATAAATCTGTGAAAAATGCAACTTTTACCAGTCGTCTACAAAATTCATTTCAGACATATTGGGTTTTTTATATGTATTATTTCAGAAAATTTTCCCTTCACAGTGATGAACTTAATCATCATAATGAAAAGTTTTTAGCATGGGTATTATTGTAATTTTGTACTGAATTAAGACTGATATCTTTAAGGCATAATCTTGATAATTCTCATAATCCTTAGATGAACTTCAAAATAAGTTAGTGACTTTACTGTTCATAATGCATGAAAAGTATTAAATGCTGAAGAAAGGGTTTAATTGTTTTCCAACTTCCACTACTAAGGACAACAGTTTTCATAATCCCAGAGCCTTTAGAATACATAGAATGAAATTGGATAACTTTATTTTAGTTCTAAAGAAAACATGATTCATCATGATACTCTGATTTTGCAAATGAAGACCATGGCAGACGGACTTATGAACATGGATGTGGTACACCAATCTGTATGGTGAACTAAATGCAATGTAGAGAGCATTTGAGTGAATGTCCATATCATTCCGGTGCTTCAATGCATCACAGAAAATCTGACAAATTAAATAATAATGGCAGCTAACCTAAACTATGAGTGTTATAACCACACCAGTTCTATGAAACCTACATGCATCATTTTAATTAATTAAGTTCAGGTATTTCAGCATAAAATAAACACAAAGACTGAACTAATTTTTTTTTCAGAGCAAACTTACTTGACACCATAACATCTCACTTGAGTTTCAAGAATCAGCATATTTTATCACTGACTTTATATGATTACACATCTCATTCTTTAAAAGTGAATGGATTAGATATATCAAGTGAAATTTTCTTGTGGTCAAAATGCATGGTTTCTTCTACAACATATGGCTTGTTAATTGGGCAGAATCAAGACGTTTGGCTGAAAGGAGCAAAGAAAAAGGCTGTGCATACCTTCTTAGATCAGTAGGTGCATGAGACTGTTGAATAGTTTGTGTTGACAGATGAATATTGTGGAAAAAAAGATATTAACAACTTCTACACCTAAAGTGCCAGGTGAGCTTAAGTGGACATAACACATCATGTGGCATCAGCAACATCTTTCAATGAAAACACCTAGTCTAGTGGTTTTGGAAATGCTTCCTTGGCTCCCCAGATCTGCTCTTCTCTCTTAGTCTAACACAGAGATTGCCAAGATATAAACAGAATTCTCAGAGAAGATAAATCTTCTATTTAAGCAATGCTCCTTTAAAATATAAGTGCACTAAGCTACCAATTAGATCCCACACTGATGTCTATAACATTCTGACAATCTACAGAATCATTTTTATGCTGCTGTGTTTCAAATAATATTCATGTGTGCAATTATTACATAATGTTTATAGATCAATGCAGCCAATGCAATAGTCCCCATGTCAGTCAAAGTGTGCCCTATAAGACTCAGAACAATTGAGTCATTATTAAATATTTTGTTCTTGGCTGATATATCTCTACCGCATGTATATATTAGATGGGAGTCATGATCTATGAGCTTTTATTTAATATAACATTGGTCAGTCTTGTTCTATACATTGACTTTAAAGATAAAGTTAAAAAAAAGAAACAAACAAAAGAAAAACTATTAAATCTTCTCACTCTAGCAATATATCTTGCACAAAGTAATGTGGAAGAGAAGAAATGAGGCAACTTTGGGGAAACCATTTAAATACAAAAACAAAACGAAATACTCTCCAAGGATACCTATAAATGCTGACAGCTTATGAATTGAAGGATATCTGATTGGGGTTGCCTACAGACAGTAGTTTGGGGCTAGAGCCTATTGTCTCTCTGCTGTCCCTGCTTGGTTTTTTGCTCTCTCACCAAGCTCATATTAGGACAAGAGTTGTGTGAACACAATCTGGAGGTTATCTAGCCTTCTTTGAAGCAAAGTAGGAGGGGGAAAAACTGCATTCTTAAGCACACTTTGTTGCATTGATATAAATCTGAACAATGCACATTTAATTGCATTGGATTATGCTAATGCAAATTTCATTTTATTGGGGACAAGGAGTGAGATATTTCACAATGAGTCTTTGGAACCACATGCATACTAATCAAGTTGTATGCATATAACAGATTAAAATTTACAAGTGTATCTCACTAAATTAATCAGAATTGCAAATTTTTTGAACAGATATTAAAAATATAGACCTTTTTTTGAAAATTCTACACATGTGCAATCAAGTGTACCTGGGAGGAGTTAACATCGTAATTTCATACTCTGATTTCTGGCAAGTCCATTGTATTGACTAAAAAGATTATCTTTATACAATTGTCCCTAGGGAAGCCTTCCCTGCAAATAGCAGCACTTTCCCCCAAGGTTTCCAGAAACAAGGTCATTCTGCATATACAATTGTGTATATGAAAATCTTTGCAGACAGTGCAATTAACAACTATAAACAGGGACAGTGTTTTCCTCATCCAGAGAATAAAATAAAAGGGTTTACAATAGATGTCACTAAGCCAAAGTTCTCAGGATGTCATGGATGTCCCATCAGCCCTGGTTAGCACAGCAAAGGACAGTAGCTTGAATCAACATCTAGGAAGCCACAGATTAGCCATCAACACTCATCGAACAGCAGTAGACTAACCGGAATTTTATTTTAGCCTTTTCCTTCTAAATTTTGTAAAATTTTCTAAAACTTTTATTTAAAAAATGTGTTGGAGATGATCCTTGAAAAAAAATCTTTATAAGAACATTTTTGAACAACTGTTCTTGATCGTATTTTTGGCGATTTGAAATTACCTTAAAAAGTAAAACCATGTGTAAATTTTATTACACTTGTAACAAAATATAATTCTTGAAATTTAAAAACAAAGCCTAGTGAATTAAAGACACTCCCATATAACACTGAATAATAAAAGGCCTAATTAAACAGATTTAACATTAGTTTTCAACTCATTAATAATTAAACAAATTTGCATTTGAAAGATTTTTACTAACAAAAAACATATTCTGTTTCTTTTCTTTTTTTAAAAAAAAGTTTCCTTGGATTAAAGATGAGACCCTGTATCTATTTAATTAGTTCAAAGGGACTGCTCCAGAATCATATTGTAGATATCACAGAAAGCAAACACAAGGAAACTTGTATCTTTGGATTGTAAGTGGGAACTCACAATAATGAAATGGTTTATCCTGAAAAATCTACACACAGAGAAAATGAATTTGCTAAGGGGAAGATTAGGCAACAACCGTTCACCCTGTCATAGACTTTCTTTTCTTTTTTTAAAGAAAGCATAACATTTTGTGAACCCATACTTAAAGTTTGGATAGTGTAGAAGTCACAGTTTATACTGCTCTTTTGTGAAGGAAATATTTATGCAGGGATAGAACAGATGGCTTAAACTGTTTTATATTTCCATTTAAAAAAAGAACCTGTTTGCTTAATATGGCTATTCTATTACAACAATGGGATGGAAGCAAAAGAATGAGCATGGTTCTATGGCAAAAGGGCACAAAGATGAATTTGCAACATTACTTAAGGTGCTTTCTTTTCTAGAGAGTTAGAATAGCATTTTTTTAAAAAAAAAAATCCTTCATTGTTGCTACATGCTGATGTCTTCTGTTTGTTATTATGTCACATTTAGGTTAACAAGAGCACATTAGTCTGGGTCCGGAGCTCTCGGTAAGTTTCTGTACAAAAGTGTCTGGATACAAGATTTCAGTTCTAATGGAAATGTCAACATTGTATTAAATACTTAGGTGCAGTTTTATGCCATTCTTTTTCTGTCCATTTATTTCTTTCCAATATCATTCAAGGCAAAACAGATTGGACTAAAAGCATCATGGTCCACATCAGAGACTTCTTCATGGAATTTGAACTCTACTGATGCTTTGTTCATTTATGAGCAAATGCCTCTGGAAACTGCCACTTGCCTCTTCAGGTAATCCTCATGCTTGGTGTCTTCTAATTGCTTGTTACTGAGATTTATATATATGTACGTAGGTTTGTAGGTAGGTATCTTATGTACTTCTGGAAAGTGGCAAGTGCAGAAATGGGAGATATCAAGTTGTATACTTCAATTTGCCAGTGCCAGAAGATGTGGTGGCAGGAACAGTCATAGTGTTGGTAGCAGCAGCAGCAGCAGCTGTGGCTTGACTGCCAACATAGAGTGGGTCCAAGCATGCCACTTTGGCAGCAAAAAATGAGTGGATACAGTGCAGCACAGCAAACAGATTGGAAAATTCCAGCTCCTGAAAATGAAAGCAGAGAGATTAAGCATACGGCTTCTGGTCTGTGACTGTAATAAATTAATTAACCCATCCATTTATTAAACATAAGAGACAACACTGCAACGCGTCTAGCACCATGATGTGTAGAGACAAATTTTTCATTTCCATTTCCATATTATTAGTTTACTGTCTTTCCAAATAAGAAAATTGCCCAAGGCGGTTTATAGCAAACAGAATGTAAAATAATATCTCACAAACTATAATAAATAATACACTTAAGACCACATTTCATACAAAAAAAATTACAAGATAATGTTAAAATAAAACAGAACAGACTCCACGCAAGACCAGATGGCTTATAGAATCTGCTAGTTGTTCCAGGTTCAGTCTGTTGAGTCTGCCCCTTGTTTCTCCTCTAGATGCTTTCTGGGTCATTTCCACATTGTGTGGGGTATCCTGTCCTGTGGAAGCCCACTGTAGATAGCCCAAACATGGGATATATCATCCCAATTTTAAAGATAGGGAACTGAAGTTCCTCGTTCATGTGATTCTTAATTTTGATTAAAGAGAAACTCTAAGCCTATTCACACCTGCATCCATAAGGGCATACGTACTTTACAGAGTCCTGTGCATGTTGGAATGTCCCCCATGCATGTTAGAATGCTCTTTGTGCATATAGGTATACACCTATAATAGTGGCATCTCTTCCAGGAAAACGGAGCTTAGGATCAGGTGGCACAGACACAATTCTGTGCCACATGACATGGTCATCGTGCTAATGGTGGTGCATATGCCTGTTAGTACCTTTGCTGTGGTAACATGATTGCCTCTAGGATAGAGATGATTGTCATGATTTGTACTTTACCAATGCTTAGAGAAGTTCTGGCAAGGTTTGGGATAGACCTCTTTAGCCTCTTTAAAGCGTTCTGCCTGGAATAATTTTCTCCTGGGCTACTCTATCATACACACCTGGCATTCACCAGACACAGCCAGCATGTGTAAACTGACCTAGTGTCCATCCAGAACCTTACAGGACACATAGGAGCTTTCTGCACTGGGTTTTATTCCAGATTATATCCCAGAACAGGGACCTGCCATCTACATGCCAGTACAGACTGTGGGTGAGATCTACCTAGTCAGCATCAGAGCAGCCAGGGCTAAAGATAACTATAGTTTGCTTGCTCCCAGCTCTCCACACAGCTGGCCTGCAGAGGCCAAGCTCCTTAATCATTAGCACTTGGACAGCATAATGAACAGATCTACAGCTCAAACAATCAGAGTCTTTCTGTGTGATTTAGTTCTGCATTAAATTCAAGTATGTTTATGGATTAGTAATGTGCATGTCTTTTGCTCTAAGTCCAGAAAAAACACAACCAAAAATAACTGAAATGGAGCAAAATGAAAAACATTAAGTATCATGAAGTCTGAAGTAATCTCATTATTCCCCAAGGGTAGTTCATGAAATGCTGACCATTAGTTTAAAAAAAAGTAAAAAAGTAAAACGATGAAAAGAGATGATAGGCATATGAGGAGTAACTGCTTTCACAAATGGATGGCTTAGACACATGAAGCAAAAATGCATTTTCAAGAAAATCTTTTTTTAAAAAATAGCAAATTGATGCAGAAACAAGATGAACTAAGGATTAAAAATAAACAAAAACAAATTACTATAATAAGCAGACAACAACCCCATGTTTTTCCTGTGACTCTGTTGGTTTTAAGTTGCGATATCACCCTTCAAAGAATTTTTTTAAAAAACAAACATATTCTTGCTTTTACCTTTGCTTCAATCTGTTTAGTGTCTGGATTTTGGAATAAAAATTTGATTTTGCTCTTGCCATCGTCTGAAGACCCTTTAAGCTGGGAAAATTTGTACCGCCATAATACAGCCTAACAAAATAAAATATAGTTATATCAACACGTAAATTAGAAGAAAAAGAAAAGTTCTCCTTGGGAACTCTACAAAGGTGGGACAATATAAAATTAAACACATGCAGCAGTGTTATCTGGTTTGAAGTCTCTTTGATCATTTCTATTTTGACAAGGTCTGGTTCAGAGCAGTCAGGTTGCATTTCTGAAATGTTAGTTGAGTTCCTTTTAGCTTCATCCTGCCTAACTACTGAGGAGAAAAAAATCTAAAATATATATTCACAATGCAATAAACAATTTCAGCATATTTTTAGTGTACAGTACTTTCATCCTCTTCATAACATTAAGATAACTTCTATTTTAATAATGGGCCTGACTGTACTTGCCCATATTTTGGAATATATCTCAGGTATGCAGAAATGTTGTCTGCATACTGATTAATCAGCAACTTTTTACTTTATACTTTCCCTGATTGGTTGTCACCTGATGAGTCACTTGATCAGCAGTAGTGCAGTGGCTATAAAATTTTATGGGTGTCTCTAAGACTGGCCAGCTGGCAAATATTTTTAAAGTGAATTAGAATTTTACACTTGAGATGACAATTTTGGGATAACCAGGACTAACCTGACCTGTCAACCCAGTAGATGAAGCAGGGCACAATCTGGATTTGATCTTTCCAAATGATCCATAGGAAGGTATATGAAGAGTCAGGGGATTTTATTGTCACCCTTGCCATGAATGAACTACTTTTTGCTCAGATTCAAGACTCATCTTTACAGATCCTCATCTACACATAGGTAAAGAATGAAGAGTAGTAGATGCAAATATCTTTGTATGAGATCCTTGAGGGTTTTTCCTGCTAATGCTGCCAGACTTTCTATTAAAGTCGATATTAAGAATTAGGAAAACACTTCAAAGTTTGCTTTTCAGTGGCCTCATCCCCTTTGTAAAACCTGTCAGATCTCTGGAATACTGAGAGTTGAGAATGAGAAAAATGAGCATAGAAGATGCAAAAAGGTAGGGTTTTTTTTTTTTAAAAAAAAGAACACCAGTACACAAGTATTTGCCCATTTTCATGCATGTTCTCTGGCTATAGAGATAGCAAAGAGGATTTTCTTTTCCATCTATTGTATCCTCATTTTGTTTCAAAAATGGACCTGGAGTTGAAGCTGAATTCCTGCCATAATCAATTTGCAAGGCATTTCAAGTATAAAATTGCCTGCTTCTGCCAAGGGCTCAGTACTGCCAAGGTCTTTACAGCAGAACCTGAATTACTGCTGATGGATGATTTACAGTTGGTAGACATGGGCAGGGTGATCTGATGTGTAAGACCCACCAAATGTCTTTGTCATTCCTTTCCATCTTGAAAAATCTGAGAATGTTATGCCAGGGAGACTGTTAATTACTCTCTGAACAAGAGTGATGAAGACATCCAGCTCTCCTTCTCCTAGATCCTCAAGACATTAAGAACTCTTGTCCTCTTGTCATCATTTTCCATTGTGAGCAAGGCATAGGGCAGGTGGTGCCTGAGCAGGTCCACTGATCTTGGATGATACTGGGTGTCTGTTTCAATTCAGATTTTGATCAGAAATTACTATGGTTGCTTTATATGATGTTCTGGGGTTGGAAACTGAAAGTAAAAGCAAAACTTCTTGCTTTCCTTGGACCACTTAATGGATTTCTATACTATGAAAAGTAGAGTTTAGAGGTATCAGACCAGAAGATGCTGAGGAACTAAGGAAATTTTATTATATTATTTTCTGGTTTTTCTCTTTTTTTCCTCCAATAACATTTTCTGGTTTCTCTCCTTTTTTCACTCCCATTTTGCTGTTAAAATTGTGCCTCTTTTTTGCCCCTAGGTCACTTTATTATGAATAAATTTAAACACAGAAATAACTAAATAGGTTCTTGTCACCAAGAAAAAACATATCATTTCACCAGTGTGTTTAAAAGAAAACAATAATGTTAAATACTGAGCTAGTGGATCTCAATTCAGGACTCCAGTTACCCAGTGAGACTGCTTCTGAGAAAACTTCTGAGAAAGGTGCCTAGAATCACTGGTGAAAAAGACATCCTGTTTATCTCCAGCCAGGAGGAATCTTTTAAGTGACAAAATGCCTCTGTTCAGGTGTAAAATGGCACCTGGAAATGGGGATGGGTAACAGCAATCTCTTTTTAGGGCAGCGGTGGATGCCTCCCTTAGTAAGTGGAGACACAGCCCTCATCTATTCTATTGTTTTAAGAATTTATTTTATGTTTTCTGAGTATAGAAGTATATTTAAGGTCCACAGCATAACTTTAAAAAGAAAAAAATTGAAATTTTTTGTTCCTGCACATCCATTTAAGTAAAGGTAAAACCCCCCTTCAACTGAGTTTAGAGACTTTATGGAAACATCTTAGCAGTTTTTGTGAAGTGTTTTGCCATTGCCTTCTTCCAGAGAGATACTAGAGACTGAATCTGGAATCTTCTGTGTGAAAAACAGTTGTTCTATCACTGATCTGTTCCAGCCCACATATACACTCATATGGAAAATTCAAATATTAATAAAACTCTGTAATTGCTCACCCAACTTTTCAGGTCACCAACAACTCAGTGTTGAAAACCAAAAGTTGATTGATGTCAATAAAAAACATATGGTCCAGCATGTGGTCTTTAGCAACAGACTACCATATATGAAGGACAAAGCCTTCCACATATGGTTGTATGAATTCTATCGATGCTCAAGGAAGGAAGGAAGGAAGGAAGGAAGGAAGGAAGGAAGGAAGGAAGGAAGGAAGTTCACTCAGAAAGGCAGTGTGTGGCTCTTGCGTTCCCAGTCTTTCTCTAATCCACCTTTTCTAGCACAGAACATTCAGGAGGGGAAGACGGCACAATCCTATGTCAAAGCCTTCTGTAACCCATCTCAGAAATGCTTTATTTGCTGTGTCTGATTACAGCCTTTGTGCTGTAGAAAAACATATTCTTAACCCAAATTACAAGCTTCTGGAACTCTTTTCAAGGTTTTTTTTTTTTTTTTTGTAAGCATAGACAAGTTAAGGAAGTCTCAAAACTAAATCAGCACTGGCAGCTGATTTAAAGAGACAGAAAGGAAACTCTGACTTGCCTGTCTTCCCCATCTCCTGATCTGCATGTCAGGTCTGAGGCCTGGTACAGCGGTTCTTTTTGCATCTTCTTGGCAATGATCCTAGTTTAAAAGTTTTCATGCAATGCTAAAATTTAGATGTAAGCTAAGCTATTCTGGTGTGTCACGAATAATAATTTTCTCTTCTGTTTTCTTTATTAGAAGGGGTATGTTAACAATCTCTTACATAACATTCTTGTGATTCTGCAGTTGTTTCATGAAAATGTACTTCCCAAACTAGAAAAGAAAACCCTTTTGTTACCAAAGGACCTTTTTCTCTGCATCAGCTTGAACTATGACACTTAGAAATATGAAATACATTCATTTTCAGCCACTTCCACATTACAGCTGCAGAAGGGGCTATCTTTACAAACACAAAAGGAAGTCTAAGATTTCCAAAACACAAAAAACACAGTATATACAGATAAGTTTTAGGAATTTTACTATATAAAAATGTATGAATATAAAAGTCCAAAAAGCTTCATACGATCCTGTAGTAATCCTGGATAAATAGTCCAAAATACAATTTGGCTGGATCTGAAATACTGGACTAAAGAGATTTTGCCATTGAGGAAGACAACTGTCAAAACACGTCTGGCAAGGGTAGAGACCAGCTGGATACAGCTACCTTTGGACTGCAATATTGAGAATGGACTATAGATCCAGGATAGCTACAGATCCAAGTTATAAGGACATTAGATTTTATGGCTGCATCCCCATGCACATTTTCATCTGAATCAAAATTGGATTCAGGAAGGGCCATCCCCATGCAAAACCGATTTGGTCCGATTTCTGCAGACCAGATTGCCCAAACCCGTACCAAATTTGGTCATGGAAAAAAAACTGTTCTTGTCGTGGTTTGGTGGCTGAGCGCACATTGTTTTGGGAGCTGAGCCCATGCATGGGGATGGTCTCAGGCTATCTAGGGAGGAGATTAGTACTCAAGTCATTGGGAGGTGGGGTTTCATGTCCTGTGCTCACCGTTCCTGCCCTGTGCATTGGATATCACAACCGCTGAGATTTGGGGAGAGTAAATGGTGTTAAAGCCAAAACAATGAGGGTTTTGAATAGCTTTTGCTGACCCATGAGACTCTTTTCCGCAACAAGTATTCCACCCCCCTTCCCCGATTGCCAAGGCAGGCATGATAATGGCTTGATTTTTCTCCCTTTCCATGACAAGTATTCCACCCCCCTTCCTCAACTGCCAAGGCAGGTTCATGGCTTGATTTTTCTCCTCAATCACGGTTCCCGGGTGTTCTCACTGTGTTATGGAGGGGCACAAAACTGCTAAACTGCCGCCAAATCTTGTAGCGGCTTTGGTCAAAGAGCTGAGTTTTAAAAATTATTATTGGATTTTTTTTTATTTTAAAAAGCAACATAACATAACATAAAGCAACATAACATAAAAAGAAGATGTATACATATATAGACACTTCTTCCATTTTTCCATAACATAGTCTTGTCTTAATAACATTGCCTTAATAGTCTATATGACTTCCCCCGTTTTTCTGGCTTCTCTTCTTAATGTCACTTGTTTCTTTGCTTCCTTTTCCAATATCTTATTTTTTCAGGCTGACCACTTAAATTTCAGTCAAAGCCTTCCATCATTATCTCCAATTCTTGTAGATAGTTAATAGACGGTGTCCAATCTTCCAAAAATTGGTTTGTTGTTCTGTCCGTTACTAGATTTGTTAGTTTGTCCATTTCTGCCAAGTCTATCAGCTTAATTAACCATTCATGTCTTGTAGGTATCTCCTCCTCTTTCCATTTCTGTGCATATAACAGTCTAGCTGCTGTCACAATATAGAATATCAATACATTTATATTATCCAAAGGGTTATCCACAATTCCCAACAGAAACAATTCCGGTTTGAATATAAAGTATCTTTTTAAAATTTGTTTCATCGCATTATATATTTGTATCCAAATTTTTTTTGCTTTTGCATACATCCACCACATATGATAAAATGTTCCCTCCTTTTTTTTTACACTTCCAACATTTAGTAAACATATTCTGGTGAATTTCCCCTAATTTATGCAGTGTTAAATACTGTCTGTACATCATCTTATACATATTTTCTTTTAATAACATACAATTGGTAAATTTCATATCTTTTGTCCAGTTTCTCCCACTGTTCCATCTGAATATTATACCCAAAGTTTCTTGCCCATGTGACCATGCATTCTTTGATTTGTTCCTGTTCCATTTCAATCTGAAGAAGTACTTTATATATAATACCAATCATATGCTTTTCCACTTTTATTAAATTTTATCTCCCAGTCATGATTGGTTTTTACAATTATTATTATTGAAATTCAATCCTAGCTTCTCTGTGCCAGTAAGGCCGAGGGGATGTAGCATTTGGTGATGTTTCCCAGTAATCAATGCACCAGGCAGCACAGGGGTGGGGGTGATGTCAATCCAGCTTCCAGTCAGGAAAGAGAGGGTGGAGAGGAGATGATGCTGTTCCTCCATGCTGGGGATTAGCATGGTTTGCATGGGGGTGACTGTATACAGCCCATGTTATCAGTGATGGCATAGGGAGAGGCAGACTCGATTTCGGTCCCACCCCTGTCAAAAACAAGTCCAACTTGCTTGCATGGGGATGTGGCCTATATCTGATTTGAAATTTGATTGTATAAAGCTTTTTAGACTTTTATATTTATAAAAATATCACAGCCTTGGAACTCTTGTTTCCATCTTTTTGTTGAACACAGAAAATGGCTGCATAAGTTGAACATTTTCTTATATGTATTAAAAAAGAGTGCTACATCAGTAAGTCTGCATGGTGTAGAGAGAAGGGAGAGCAATAGGAAGAACTAGAGCTCTTCATATTACTCTGTAATTATAGTGCTCTAGTGAGCACTTAGGACATAGTGAGCACATGCATATTCCACACCTTAGAAACATTTCTTTAGCGTAGCAAAGGCACACAGATGTGCAGCCCTGCACCATAAGGCTATTCCCACGATGCCAGAATGGCGCCATGCAGATCCTGCCCTCCATATCAAACGCTTTTCTTCTTTTAATCCAGAAAAGACATAGCCTAAAGCATGTGAGGTGCCAGTTTTGGCACGTTAAGGAGCTATGATTATTTGTCTATTTCTTTCCTTTACAACTTGTTTGGCACAACTGATTTAAATTTAATTGGAAGCTGCAGAACTGGCTTCAGTGCCAATTGCTAATGACCCAATTTCAGAAAATATGGGCACCAGAAAAAGCAATTTGGCAGAGAGAAGATAATTATTTCTGCTGGATCACATCAAAGGTCCATCCTGCTTCTGTAAGTAACCAGCCCAATACTTTCAGAAACCCTATAAGCATGACAAGAAGGCATCAGTCTGCTCTCATTGCTTATCTTATAGTAATTAATATTCAGAGATGAAAATATGAAGGTTCAGTTACGCTATCATGCCTAATATTTGTTAGCATGTCTATCCTCAGTAACTCTGAAGAAACATATTATTTCCTTTTAAAAAATGCTTCCTCTTGGCTGCGTTGAATCTATATTTAAAGAAAATTATTTAATGACTCTTCTCTCACCCAGACTTCTCTATCAGTTGTTACTAGACTAAGTATATATTATGCATACTTAAGCAACAGAGCTCAATTACACTTTTTCTGGCACATTCGTATTCAATAACCCACTGCATGATATCTGCAGTTCACTCTTATTTGCAACTGCTCCTGAAAAGCATCCTAAACATAATGCACCATATCAGAATAAAACAGAACACAAAATAGCCCATATTTCAGAATTTGGCTGGTAACTGTATAAAGAAGGCTCCTATGAAGTGAGTCCTTGGGTGATGTAGATGAACCCATAACTAGGGCTCAGTACATTAGGTACAATTCTCACAAAATTGGTACTATATCTTTAATAATAATCCTTTATTATGATGTCCTTTGATAAAATGAAACTGGACTACTGTGTGCAGAACTAGGGCTTGTTTTTGTTTAACTTTGTGGCATGGTATAGAAATATCATCCCATTTAAGTCAAGATGGCTGAATAAGGATGCCTCCACACTCCAGAGCATTACGGCAGTCCCAAAGCTGACAATCAGCACTTGAATTGTGTATGGTTAGTCGTAGCTCAGCTGGATCACCATGGCAATGGCAATGGAAACTTCCAGTGCACACTGGGCTGCTGCCATGGTGCAAACCCCGAGTCTGGCAGCTCACTGTGTAGGAGCCAGTGAGAGGTACAAACTTCTGGAGGCAATGAAAAGTGTAGGCAGTGTAGGTAAATGTGAACAGGTCCTGTGATTAGTTATAGGGTAAGCAAGCACAAGGGTGAGTATCTTTTTAACAGTGGCTCAAGTTTGTGAAATAAGAGACAGTAGAATCTGCTTTCTTCATTTAATCAGGAGCTGAAAACACTATGCTAAGTCAGGATTTTAACTCTCAATAATGGCAATGGCAATTCAAAATCAATTTATGAAGCTCTTGAGCTCCTATGAGTTTATGATGCTCATATATTTAATTTTTAAAGGCAATCTTATAATTTACAGTATCTAAATTAACTGGAACCTGGTTTATAAGTATACATACTAGATCATAAAATTAATCTTTAGGAGATGGCTTATTGCAATGCTTTTATTTCAGGATAAACAATTAAGCTTTTTGTTAGCTGCCTTTAATGGAAAGTGGAGGAGAGTGGAGTATCACTTTTCTCCAAAGCTTATGAAAGTTTCAGGTTCAGTGTGGGACTGATCTGTACCAGAACTATTACGTACGCAGCACTGAATCAGCCCACACCTTGCTGTAGTCCAAACTCACTTCTTGGTATCAAGGTGAGACAGTGCAGAAAGGTGCACAGGTACTAGCACATTTCAAAGACTATGAACTAATATTTTGAAGTAATATTGATGTCTGTGAAAATTCATAGTAAATAATATGTGGCAATTAATGTAAATACCCAAAGCAATACATTTTGAATTGCAATAATATGGTACAATACTAGTTTTTGAGCAATATTTTTGCTCTGTAGGAATTCTGTTGTAGTCAAAATTTAATTAATATTTTATTAGAATATATATTTAACTTTTAACCAGAGGAAAGCAAAAGGAAGCATCCCCCTCCCCAAATAAAAAATGAGGTAGCCCTAAATTATGCAGTTTATACATTTTAGCATCTGCCCTGGGATCTAAAGTAAGCTATGCTTTTATTTCTTGTTTGTTGAGGTTTGCAACCGCTCCTGATCTGGCAAGTAAATAAATTCCCATCCTCTTTTTTAATTACCTGATGACAATGTTCATTGCATGTTTTTCAGCAGCTTTTGGTGAAAGGTGTATCACACCACTTGCAGATGACCGGTGATTGGTTGCTGTGTAGGCCTGATTCCTGTTTGCTTGCTTGCTTTCTAAGTCTGACTCTACGGGTGCTTCTGCACAGGGGCAAATAAAACCAGATCTCTTGCACCCAGATTTATTAAAACCGGTGGATCCGGTTTACCGAGGTAGATCCGCATCTAAGAGATGTGGATCTACTCCGCGCCCATGCCTCCGCACACGCGGTGAAGATTCAGATTGGAGCCAAGCCTGGCAAGCCAGGGGACTTCGCCGCCGTGGCTGTCCCTTGCCCCAGAAGCGGCGGATCGCCGCTTCTGAAGCCAGGGCGAGCTTCCCAAAAGCCCACCCTAGCCCACCCTGGGGGGAGTGTGGCGGTTCCTCTCCTTACCTCATCAGCGTTGCACTGAAACTGAAAGCAGGTGCCTAGGATGCAGCGCGCCTGCATCCTGCGCTCCTCCTGAGTGGCCGGGGCTGTGCCTGGCAGCCCCTGCCCTCAGGAGCCGTTCTGTGCAAGCAGGACACAGGCGCGCTGCATCCTGGGTGCCTGCCTTTAGTTTTGGGGTGACGCTGAAGAGGTAAGGAGGGGATCTGCCACGCTCCCCCCAGGGTGGGCTAGGGAGGGCTTTTGGGAAGCTCTCCCTGGCTCCAGAAGCCGCGATCTGCTGCTTCTGGGGTGAGGGCGAGCCAAAAGGTAGGAGACGCCCGGCTCGCCATGCTTGGCTCTGTGGAGCCAATCATGGTGAGCCAGGGGAAGGCCATAGGTTGGCACACTTGCGCTGTGCGGCCGCATCCGAAACGGATGCGGATTCAAAGCGCAAAACCATTTGATATGTGGTGTGCAAGAAACACCGATTAAGCACACATTAAGTCCAGATAGGTGCAGACGCACCCACTGGAAGTGTGCTACTTTGCCCCCGCTAATGCGGATGCTCTGGCAGCATTTCAGTTTTGCCGCTGAAATCTGCATTAAAAACAGGCTCGCTGTGCGGACACCCCTCACCGGAAGTGTCCTAATTAGCGACCCGTGTGCGGAGGCGCACATTGGAATGTGTGCTTAATGGGTGTTAAAGGGGCTGTGCGGAAGCACCCTACAAGTTCTGTAGTGAAGGCAAAAGGACTGCCCTTTTCACCCTGTCCTCTATATGAAGTACTGCATATTGTAGATATGAACACCTGATATGTCAATCACTGAAGATGCTGAAAGAGACTGAAAGAGACTGCGACTCCACTACCCAATAAAGGTACTATAATTGGGCACCTCAAGGCAGTTGGTCTCCATTAGGAGGGATGAGGATTAAAGACCAGCCTAGGGCACCCAAAATGGTGCCCAAGGGTAGTTTACCAATTCTCAAGGTCTTTCAGCACACTAGGGATAGTTTTCTGGACCATGGACAAAGTAAAGACCCTTTTCTGTAGCACAAAACGTGTGCTGCTGAAATGGGAAGATTTGGAGGCCCTAGGGATAGATCCAAAGCTGGCATAGACTTTGGCGCAAGGACTGGTACAGGACAGGATGTCCCAATGCATATAGCCTTACCCTATGCAAGAAACAACCTGTTACAGCTTCGTATAGATTATGTATCCCAGGACAAAGTAACCCTATCTGTCCTTGGACTGATAACCTGAATTTGCCCCAAAGCTCTTTCAGTTTCCCTAAATAGCAGCAGCAAATTCTAATTTTGCATATTACTGTGGTTTCTCTCTCCCTTTTAATAACTATGAGGGCGAATCCCCACAGCAAGCTTACTTCACTTTCCCTAAATTGAAATAATAGAACTGGATGCAAACACGAATTTGCCTGATCCCATTACTTTTAACTTAAGCGCGTTGGATCCGGATTCTGAGGATCGTACGTGGCGTACGTGACTCAAGGTGGGACTCAAGTGGCTACTTTTTAAAAGCCGCTTTTCGGAGCTGCCCTGCCCTCTTCCTCCTGGTATGGACGCGCCACCCATAAGGGACCCCTTCACCAAGCCTAACTGGGTGGCTGGGTGGCTGCCGCTTCCACGGATGGGGGGAAAATGGCAGCGGGCAGCCAGCCAGCGATTCTTTCCCCTCCTCTCCCCATTGCTCAGGGCACCCAGCAGCAGCAGCAACTAAAGCCCCTTTGCTTTAAGAACATAAGAACATAAGAGAAGCCCATCTAGTCCAGCATCCTGTCGCACACAGTGGCCCACCAAATGCTCATGGGCATCTCAAGCAGAGACAAGGACAAACCTTCTCCTGCTCTCGAGTCCCAGCAGATGGCCTTAGAAGCACCCCAGTTCCTCCCCCCCCTCAGCCTGAAGGATGCACCTAGGCATTCGTTCTAGTAGCCATTGATACATCTGTCATCCATAAATTTGTCTACCACTGGTTCTCAACCTGGGGGTCGGGACCCCTTTGGGGGTCGAATTACCCTTTCAGAGGGGTCGCGACAAGTCTCCCGCCGCCCTTCCCTCCCACCTCACAGCTGCTCTACCCCTGTGGCTGGGGGTCTCCACAACATGAGGAACTCCATTAAGGGGTCGCGGTATTAGGAAGGTTGAGAACTACTGCTTTAAACATTCACATTCAGCTGCTTTCCTCCCTTCCTTACCCTTTCTAAAGTCAGAACTTTTAGACTGCAACATTGTTATCAGGTTGAAGTGGTTCTGTCGCTACACTGTAGCGCTGCTGTTAAGGGTGGATTTTTAACACTGAAATCACTGTCTTTGGAAGCAAACTATTGGGAGAGGGAAACCCTAAACATGGATTCTCATCCCTTAAAACGGTACTGTCCACACAGTAAAAAATGTAAAACGTTTCAAGCGCATGATCCAGAGTGAGACCTGTTGAAATTAGGATTGAGATTCACCACGCTTTGGGGTGGTTTAACACGGGGAAAGCGTGTTAAGCCAAACTGCTGTGCGGACTCCAAGGATTGAAAATATTTTGAATTCGAGATAAGGTTGCCGTGAAGACACGGCCTGAGAGAATTATTTGCAGACATGAGTGGGAGCCTCACTTCCCAAATGCAAAACTCCCACTCAGTCCTGTTAACAAGTGAAGTAAAAACCTGAAACATAGCAAGTTAACTTTGAGTAATATAAGCTACATAAAAAGCTGTGAGTGAGTTGATGTTTTCATGTTTTGAAACAAATACACTGACATCTTTTGCCACTAGAGTCACTTTCTGACCAGATTTGAGTAGACTTTTGCCTAAAGATTTTCCTCTGCCACACTGTTCTATGTGGTTAGTGACAGGCCAGTCCTAATTCCAGTGATATGGGACAAGGAGCAGATTTATAGAAGGTTGTTGAATTTGAATTTTCCAAACCTAGTGAGAAAAGCTCAGGAGTGGCACAGTGCTCAATTAATGTGTTTCCAAGTCTGTTGCATTTCCC
The DNA here is from genome assembly GCA_023333525.1 of Aspidoscelis tigris stejnegeri. Lineage (NCBI taxonomy): Eukaryota > Metazoa > Chordata > Lepidosauria > Squamata > Teiidae > Aspidoscelis > Aspidoscelis tigris. Next base: position 47,778,605 of record JALMGA010000004.1, read on the forward strand.
TGTGGGGCTGTTAAGCTGTGATTCATAAATTGTCATGCCCCGTTCTGCCTGTCCAGTCTCCTCAGGGGAGGAAAGTGCAGATTCAATGGCACAACAGTTTGGGCATTAACCGGGACACAGCAGTGCAGACGTTAAAGGTCAGGGACCAGTTTTGGACAAGAGCTCAGACAGTCATACCCAAGAGTGCCCCTCTCCTCTGCCATTTAGACAGGTGCAGATCGCAACAGCTGATGGAGCTGCGCCAGCAAGCATGCCTCTCCTACTTAACTGAGCAGCACACTCTCAGAGTCAGCATTGCGACAAAACTTGTGCAACTCCTGGCCACGCCTTTGCCCGTAATCCTGACTTTTGGACCCTGCTGTGACTCTGCCGAACTTCTGGAACCCTGACTTTGGACTGACCTGACACTGACTACTCTTGAGCCCCCAACGGACTGCTCTAAGCATACACGTGTGTTTGCCTCACTACCCTCACCTGCCTGAGAGCTGGGGTGCCAGTAGAAGTGGAGAAGCTTTTCAAATTTTGGGAATTTTACTTAGATGCCGGAAAGAAATGGGGCTGGTGATGGAGTAGTGCTACACTGATCTCCTTGGCATGTTTTATGGCTCCAAAAACTATTCCTATATAAGATCAGAATTACTGGGCACCACTTGGCACCAATCAGTGTCTCCACACTTTGCTATTAAATAAAGGATGTATATCACAGAACAGGAATGTTCTCTTAGAATCCAAACATACAAAATAGTATGTGAATTTTCAGAAACTAATATGGATGGTATTGTCTGATTAGTTTCATACAGAATATATTCTTTGGGACAGGAATATAATCTGGAAAAAATATCTGCAGGTAGGCCTGAAGTATTTTTCTAGGAGAAAAAAAAATCAATAAAAAAGAACCCACTGACTTCAGTGAATTATAGACCAGGCATCTAGTAATCATGATAATGTAAGAGGTGATAGTATGTCATGAGACTGCCAAAACAAATTACTTAGTTCAGGTGATTGAACAAAGTAGGATTTTTAAAAGGCAAAATAAAATATTGAAAGTACTGGGGCTGAATCTAATGATTTCTGTCTGCTACAAAGCTGACATCTCTTATTCTGATACTGTAGCCAGTTGAATATCTCAATTAAAATATTTGTATTAGGTCTCTCTTTTTATGAAAATACAGATCTAAAGGCATAACCATGTCAATAGTTTTGCTTAATAGAGCACCATTTTGGATGGATTCTATCAGACAAGCCCTTATTGCAAGAGATCTTAGAGGAAGGAAATACAGTGAAAGAAGAAAAATAATCTGAGCCTCAATGTTGTTTTGTTTGTGTAACTCACACTGTAAAATTACAGGCTTGACATTTGACCAGTGTGGGCTGTGATTTTTCAATAACAGCTAGATTATAAAACAATCACCCTGATTCAGTAAGAGCAATCTGCAAGAAGACGCCTGTTTCTCTTCAGTTCATTTCTTTTGTGTGAAAGCAGGAAAATGCCTAGAAAGTTTTTCCAGTGCTGTTTGGAGCAGTTAATTATGTACAGGGCTGCAAAAGCAAAACAGTAGGCATAACATCTGTTTTGCTTCTAGTTAGTTGGACCAGAATTTCTTCATAATATAATCCAAAAGCTGTGGTCCAAGGAATGAACTTTTCCAAGTTCTCATTTTGCGTGAAAATCAGGGACAAGGGGAAGCAAGAAGATGGATCAAGCTGAAGGGGATCAGAAGTAGAAAAAGATTTAATTAAGTTCCATCTCGCTTGACTCATCTTGAGGGTGCAACATGTGGTGCTGTCCTCCGTGAGGTGGTGCAGAAGAGGACACCCTCAAACTTTCCGTACCTCCCTCAGCGCCTCTGGGCATTTACTCTGTGCTGCCACTACTTACATAGAGCTGGCTCATGGTGCGGCCATAGGCAAGTTATTGACTCTGGGTATCGGGGGAAGGAGGGAGGGAGCACTTTGGATCCCCCCCCCCCATTTGCACAATCAAGACGGATTGTGTGTTCCAACATTGTGTTCAGACACAGCAAAAGGGGTGCCTCAGAGGCACCTCAGGGAGAGGGTGTGTGTGCGTGGCCCTCTAATCAACCTTTTGAAGCACATGATGTTCAGGAGAGGAGGGAGGGGTGCTGGTGTGTGAACAGTCTCACCTCAAACCTTCTGTAAGCCAGCTCAGAGGGGTCTTTTTTGCTGGATCTGATTGCAGCCCAACTGACAAACAAAAGTCCGTGTTTGGAAAAATAGTTCTGCAGAACTTTTTTTAAAAAACTTTAAAGCACATACTGGAAGAATAATAAGCCTAATTCAAAGTATGCTCCAGTTGGTCACAAAGATTTACTTAGCTAAAAAAGGCATACAGAGATTTGTTTTTTCAGTTTAAGCAGATAGATACTATTTTATTAGTGGCTCACACAGGTGAACATTCGTTTATGATTTTTGTAAACTTCCTTGCTTGCAATTTATTTCTTGGGAAAAAGGCATACAGAGATTTTAAAATGTCTTAACTCTTATTTTCAAAATACATTTACATTGAATAGGAAGGATGTGCGTGGTGCATACATAATGGCATAGAGAAGTTTGAAGAGTGCATAAACCTCCTGATTCCACACCTTTTGGGCTACTATTGGGACAGAAGCACTATTATTATTGTTATTGTTGTTGTTGTGTTCTAGCCTTTACTCAAAGGTCCCAGGGTAAATCACAATCTATGATAAAAATATAAAGCACTGATATATTTAAAATATAATCCACCCTCCCTGGCAGGACTACATTCAGAGGAAACTATCCATCAAAGACCTGGGTGAAGAGATATGTTTTAACCAGGTGCAAAAAGGTGTGTGTCAGTGGACCTCAACAGGAAAAACTATTCAAAGCTGGAAGGCCAGCATAGAAAAAGACTCTCTTACATGCCAAAACTCATTTTGTTATCTAAAAGCAGAAGCAGCTCGATAAGGGAGAAGGCACTCCTTCTGACCCAAACCATTAGAGGAAAAGCAAGAAAAACTACTCTGATGTTCTTTTTTGTTGTCCTCCCTCCCAACCACTGCTGTACAGATGGACAGCAGTAGCTGCAGTCACCTATGTGTACTGCTTTCTGCCTGTGACTATTATTTATTCATTTAGAATATTTATATCCCATCTCATATCCTAAGATCTCTGGGCAACTTACAATAAAAACCCATATACAACAAAACATTAAATACATACCCTATTAAAACAGTTTTAAACATCATAGTAAGTTACAAAGTTAAAATTAAGTTTAAAATAGTGCTTGTATGAATTAGTGCCAAAAGGCTTGCATAAAAAGCCAGGTCTTTACTTGGTGCATAAAGGTTAGAAGAGTTGGTGCTAAATGGGCCTCCAATGGAAGGGCATTCCATAACTGAATGCTACAGTTGAGAAGGTCCTCCCCCATGTCCCAACACAATGGATTTCTCTAACTGGTCCACCTCCAACAGATCTTAAACCTCAGGCAGGTCTATATAAGAGGAGGTGTTTCCTCAAGTATTGAGGTCCCCAGCTGTTTAGGGCTTTAAAAGCCATTACCAGCACCCGGAATTCAGATTAGAAGTGTATAGGCAACCAATGCAGCTCTCTCAAAATAGGCATTATGTGCTGCCTGTAAGTTGTACCTGTCAGGAGTTAGGCTGTTGCATTTTGAACTAAGTGCAGCTTCAAACCAAAAACCTACAAAGTTTTTTTACAAAGTAAAACAAAAAACAAAAAAAACAAAAACAAAACAAAAGCCAATTTCTGAAGGCATTTTGTGTGTTTAACGAAATGCTCCTTATCTGAAACAGCAAGGTCTGGGAAGTTTCATTCCCCAGCTTCAACATTACCATAACCAACACACTCCCCACTTCCAGGGCTGAAGCAGAACTCAGGCCCTAATTGCACCAAAATTTGCCTTTGCAGATGTTGCCACATGTAACTACCATAATGTGATCAGTAATATCACACAATCTTACCTTTGTCGCAGCATCAAAGCAAACAAATCCCATGCCAAAGTCAATAGTAAGCCCCATAAGATGACTCTCCAAAACACAGGCATAGGTCTTGCACTGGAAAAGATTCGAGAAACAAAGGATAGTATTTTTCAAAGTGCTGTGAAATGAACTGAGTAATGAAATGTCCATTTTGAGCAGCCTAACTTACATCAAATTTGTGTCATCAAGGTGTTCTGGATTATTTATTTAATTCATTATTTTATTTTATCTAGCCCAGGATGAAGATCATAATACTCAATTAAAACAAAAAACTGATCAAAGCAGGATAAATAAAATATAAACCATTAATCTTGGCAGGACTACATTCAGATGAAGTTAAGTGAAGACAAGTCAGACCAAATCAGCTTAATAAAGCTGTACTGCTCAAGACTGAAAGACTGGTATAGATGTTGCATATCATAGGAATGACTGAAACTCAGTAGTAGAACAAACTGCACAGAAGGCAGAGGATTGTTAGATTCATCCCCAAACTCTCCCTGGAAGTAGGTGATGGCAAACCACTTTCTGTATTTCTGCCAAAAAAAATCTGCACAGAGGTGCTTTTGGAGGCATCTCTGCAGTCCACCAGGAATTGGTCATGACTCGGTGGTACCCAACAATAACAGAAAAGCAATTTTAAAAACAGCATTTTTTAAAAAAGAGGGAGAAATAGGTCTAAAGGTTAAAAAGGATGTCTCAGTACTATAATTCTAATAAGGGTACTGGGGAGAAAAATCTAACTTCAGTGGGATCGCATGTGTACATAAAAGTTATATATACATTTTAATTTGATTTCCCCTCCCCCCAAAGACCTACTGACACACAACTGCAAAGTAATGTGTTGATACTGGCAGACAAGAAAACCTCATTATCCATCAGTTGCTAATACAGAATTTCTAATGAGGATGTTCAGAATAATATCAAAATTGTAAGAATTTTCTCTATCTTTAATCCTCCCTAAATTTAATGTGATGTTTTAGTTTATGCTGATAGAACAGCTGCGACTCCCACTAAAATGATAGATCTATTCATCAAGCAAAGCCTTTTCAAATATTGGTTCCGTATTCGTAATGGCATGCTGGCACTGTTTACCAAAAATGCTATAAAGTTTGGACAAAACAGCATTGTCAAGTCATAAAGCAGAGACTTTTTGAAAAGGCCAGCACCTGACAAGGAAAGTGCTTTTAGGAGAAGTTACTTTTCATATAAAAAGCTTTACAGGATTGCTGACAGTGCAATTCTAGCCCCTCCATACACTGCTTAAGGACCATATGAATATGAAAAAATCCTGACTTATGCTGGGGACACAGCACCTTATGTAGTTTACTATTCCTAATGAAAATATTCCTCTGGTTCTATAATGATAGATATTGGCATCTCCAGAAATGGAGAAAATAGTCACATTATATAAGCTTCACCAATGGGGCAGTTTAGGCCTGCACTTTAATATGTAACAAGACAGAAGCTGTTTGAAAATACAGGCTTATATCCACACAGAGTGGAATGGAAGTGTTCAAATTCCCTGAAAAGAGCACCCCTTTTCCACCTTATTCATTCCACATGCTGCCATCTTGTCACTGCTTCCCTCATTCCCTTTGCCATGAGAACACAAGAAGAGTCCTCCTGGATCAGGACACAATCTGTTTAGCCCAGCATCACACATTTGCCCACCAATTGCTTCTGCCCATTCTCAAGCAAAAGACAAAAGCAAAACCTTCACCTGCTCTTGATTCCCTGCAAATGGCCTTTAGAACATCCTGCCTGTTTCTCCAACTCAGAGGTATCCATTCTAGTGACACAGTTTGGTTTAGTGGTTAAAAAGCTGGACTCTTATCTGGGAATGCCAGGTTTGATTCTGCTCTTCTCCAAGGCTGGGTGGCCTTGGGCTAGTCACAGCTCTCTTTTGAGCCCTCACAGTCCCACCCACCTCACAGGAGGTTCTGTTATGGGAAGAATAGAAAGCTTTGTCAGCTGCTTTGAGTCCCCCTAAATGGACGAGAAAAGCAGGGTAGAAAAGCCAGCTCTCTTTCTTCTTCTAGCTATCCAGGATATCCTCTACTTCAGAATAGCTTCTTTAAATTTGAACACTGATTGGTATATTTCTCAATCAACCTCTCCTAGTCAGAGCATCAGCAGGTACTACTACCACCCTTTCTCCAAATGTCAGTTTTCAGCTGTATTTTTTCTTCCAGAATATTTTTAGAATACAAACCCTCAATTTTCTACCTTCTTTTCTTTTCTTTTGTAACCAGAAACAAGGATTATTCATTATGGTTGTGTGCGTTTTTAAGATGCCCTTATTTACTTTGGGGCAGAGGTAAACTTCCCAGTCTGTCTAAATTCTCTAAAAGGTCCTTTCTGAATATGGAACTGGGCAAAATTTGCCAAAAAGAACTAGTGCTAATGGAGATCATGCTAATTTATTGATTTTAGTCTTTTTTCAAAGTAACATTTTAATACTATTATGATAAAGTTTTTGGCCAGCTCCAAAAAAGAAGGTCATATGATCAATCACGTTATTATTGATCAGCAATGGTGGGGCAGCAGCAGGGAAAGCAAGCTGTATAAAACTACTGTTTAATTAGCAGGGTTTTTTTTTCACACTTTCTCTTGCCTAGAGGAAAGTATCACTCATCCTGTGTGGATGAAGAGACATGGCTCTGCTGGGGCTCTGCCCTTCTTGCAGTTTTTCCTTGTCCTGTTGGGAAAATGGGAATTGGCTGTACAGGGAGGGTGGAGCTTAAGCATTTCTGGAGGCACTCTCTAACTCTATCTCTGGCTCTATCTCTATATCTACATAGGCTACATCCAGACGTTGTTTACTTATTCTGCTACATTTTGATATCCCAGAATAAAGCATGGATGTTCCAGAATATCCAAATACAGCAGATAAGTAACCATCTTCTGGATGCTGCTGACCATCCATCCATCCGTCTATCCACCTATCTATCATCTCAGACATAAGGAACCATTTTCTAACTGAAAAAAAAATAAGTGTCCATTATTAAGAGGTGACAGGGAAAAGAAGAAAGAGAATCTGATGTATCTGACTAGGGATGTGCAAGAATAATCAAAACATTCAAAATTTGAATTTGTTCAAATTCAGACATTTGAATTCAAATCAAATGTCTATACATTTGGTTTTAAATATTTGAATGAATTTGAATGTTTTGAATCATTTATACAAATTATTCAGACATTTATATTTGTACAGGTACGTATGCATTACATATGTATCCATATGCATCTTATTCGTATCCATGCACATTTGTACGAATACGTACAGGACGAAAATGGGATGCATATGGGATAAAAATGGGATGCATACAAACGTGTACAGGTGCATACTGATGCGTACAGACACATACAAACTTTGTCAACATTTGTATCTTCAAATACAAATTGAACGTTCGTACAAATAGATACAAATGTATTCAAACTGGTTCAAATTTGAACACATTCATTTTTTCTTTATTTGTTCAAATTCGAACATTTGAATATTCAAATGTTTTGCTATCATATTACTGTTATAGCCCTATTGAAAAAGTTTTACAATGCTTCTCTCTCTATCCTTTCCCACAAAACTGTCACATTTTGCGGGCATGTGTTTGACATGATCCTCTAATGCAAAGTACATGTAGAATATAGGAATGTGTTGATCTGCAGTTCATTGAAGCATGAACTGCACTAGAGGTCCCAGTGTTTTGCATAACAGTTCCAGCTCTCTTTGGAACCTTTATATGACTCCAGAAGAGCCCAAGTAGTATGGGAACTTGCCCTTTTTACATAAGCAATTGTTGCTACCATTATATCCCTCCCTGTGGGTGGGACTCCAGTATTTCAACCTTTTGAAAAACAAGTAAGTTCTTCACATCATGTCGATCCCTCAGGATGCATGTAAAGGTGCCAAAGAACCTGACAGTGCTGGGCTTCTACTGTAATTTATGCTTAGACTAATTGGAGTGTGGCTCATCCTAATATAGTACTGAACAGTTACACCAAAATGGGGTCTGTTGCTGTTTCATACTAGAGATCCTTGCTGCCCCAAAACAGTTGTCCTTGTGGGAAAAGAGAGCTTCTTTAACAACTTTCAAACTAGGCTGACTCACCATAAATGAAAGCAAAATACTTATCAGAACCTGATACAGGCAGGCAGGGCTTTGAACTAGAGAAACAACATGAGCACCATTCCATGCAGCAGGTGGTTACGAGAAGTATCCTCAAATTGAGGGAAAGCTTTCTCCTACACACATTGCCCGTACACCATCCACTGTGACTGTAAACCACTGCATCTAAGGATTGTTCTCTTCATCTCCCACTACAAAGCTCAATAACAAGCACAACTTTTAGTAGGAAACATGGGAAGGTGAAAGATTATAATTGGGTTTGATTAGCTGTCACAAACTGGTAAAGAGAGATTAGTGTGCACCAGAGGTTAAAGCAGTAAAAGGTCAATTTCCAGGCTGCTGGTCTCTGGCTACTAATAAGAAGCTTTATTTCTCTGCTTACTTTAATTAATACCTTTAGCTGTGAACTTGGACAGAATAAAATGAAGAACACTGCCACAGGCTACATAATGTCAGAGTTCTCATGGCTTTAATAATATAAACCCTAAAGATTTAGCAGCTGGTATAAAATAGTGTGGATTATTTTCTTTTTGATTATGGTTACTGACATTGGAAGCACTTAAGAACCCTTTCAAAATGAAGGTTTCCCCTATAAAAGGCAAGACAGTATAGTATTTAATACATAGATAAGAACATTAAAAATGTTCCATTGGATCAGACCTCTGGTCTCTCTGGTCCAGTGGTCTGTCATTACAGCGGCCAACCAGCTGTACAAGGAAGACCACCGGCAGGATATGACATGAACACATAGTTCCCTCTGCTTGTCGTCTTCCAACTGCTGACCTTCAGAGACATAGTAACTCCTCCTACCATCAGGGTTAATAGCCACTGAGAGCCCTGGCTCCTTGGAGACAGTTAAGAGGATAATGTATTCATCTTCATCCTTGGCCTTCCAGAATTCAGCAGAGTATGAAACACTAATCAATGTGTTACTGTGTGTTCTTGTTTGATCATGTCATCATTTGCAGAAACAGACTTATCAAGGGTCTGTGTCACGTCTGCAGACTCTGGAAAAGATATAGTTGAATGCAGGAGTGATTGAAGAGTCTCTTCCGTGTTCCTAGAAGACTGTAAAAGTGTGCCTTCATTTGCAACCATTGGCTGCCTTATAAATTATGACTGAAAATAATTTATTTTCATTGATTGTTACAATGCAAGAAATCCTACTGATTTTGATAGCTGTTCGTTAAAAATAATATTGCTATTAATTTTAAATTAAGCTGTCTTATTGCCTGGGTCATGTGAACACAATTAGTATTTTATTCATAATCATTTTATTTCTTAAAATTATTAATATTTGGATTCCATTTTGAAATCTACATTGGCAGCCACACAAATACAGCCTTTCTTTTATATAATGTCCTTCTTTTTGTGCTAGAAAGTTGACAAGTTTCACAGAATGACTAGGAAACCTGGATTTTAAATTAATTGGTTCAAGATTCTTTTTTTCTTTTTTTGTTTCAAAGCATTACTGGTTCATAACTCCACATGCATAACTTCACTTGCACTTCCCAAGTATGTGCTTTTTATCAGTCCATTTACATTACAAAGAAACATTTTTCACCCTTAGGCATGATAGGCTTTCCCACAGATTCATGAGTAAAGAGTTGCAATGCTATTCAACAAATGGTAATGATCATAATTGTTGTTATTTCTATTGTTGCTGGGTATCACCAAGTCATGATTGACTCCAAACTGACTGCACAAGCACCTCCATGGGTACCTCTAGGGTGGTTAAACCTTGCTGAAATAATCCATTGTATTAAGAAGCTGGAATCAAAACACACCAACTCTGACCACACCCATACTAAGGATGGATGAAAAAAAACTGGCAAGTTCACAGTTCATACAAATTTGAACATTTGTGGGTGCACTGAAAGGGCATTTGCCTGTCAATTGATTATATCTGGCCTTTGTCAGAACTTCATAGAAGTTCTGATGAAGGCAGGATCTATCTCTCATTCCCCTCAGCCATGCACTCTTACTTGGAAATCTAGCTGCTGCCACAGCTGCCGCAGCCTTCACTACCATCACGCCCTCTCCAAGGCTCAATCAGGCCTTCCAGAGGTGGACACACAGGTTTGGAGGCCATAACCATCTGGGGATAATGGCAAATCTCACAAGGTCCAGAAGGTCTTGTTGAGCCTCATACAAGAGCACAATGGCAGCAGAGGTCATTATGGTGGGGCAGCAGCAGCAAAAGAAAGGATGAGGGTTCCCTCTATGCACAAGCATTTAATGGGGGTAGCTTGACACGAAGTACAAAATTACCCCCTTTGATTTGGTATGGGCTTTGGGCACATCCCTATCCAATACTTGAATATCCTCCCTCAGTTTGGGTTGCTATGCTCACATCTTTCTGTTCTGATCCTGAGACTCCTTTATGAGACTTTTTTGGATTTCCATGCTTCTCTCCCATCAGAACATCCCTTGTGCTCTGATAGGACAAAAGTTATGTGACTCAACAGTGTGTAATCACACAGTGAATGAACATGAAGGCAAACTCATGCAGTTTCCACCCACTATAGGATGATTCAGCCCCCTTTAGTTCTCCTCCCTGATCACACCCAAGAAACGCAAAGTTAACTGAAAATGGTTTGAATAAAAAATGTGTAGAATTATAAAATCACAAACCCTTTACCTGGCCATCCCTTGAACTATCTTGGGCGATGCTGGTGCTTTCATGTTAAGGAAAGATACTAACTACCAGTTGTGGGAAATAAGGACCGGCAACCCCTTTGATTTGGCTCCCAGTGGATAAACAATTTCCGAAATCCAAATCAATGTGACAGTGATATTTCATATCAGGGTTTTATAGAGGGGAAATGTGTGAATGCCTCTACCCTCTATGCTTTCATACATGTGGATGTTTGAACATTAGTGTCACAATATGAAAAAACAGAACAGGGTTCCAGCTCATCATGCAGGCAACACCTTCTGAAATTCCTTTTTCTATGCAACTAATGAAGGAACAGGAACACTGACCTTTTTTATATGATAACATATTAAGGCTAAAATATGGTTTATTCATTAGGAGCCATTTACTTTCCACTTCCCCACTTGGCAAGTAGAGCATAGATTATGAAAATGAATAACATCAAGTCTGAAACAGAACACATTAGAAAGCACAAACAGCACTGTAATATCTGCCATCAGTGGTTCTTTTGCACCTTCTGCCCTTATTCTAAAACTACAATGGACACTGTCCCTTGATAGGAAATCCAGAGGACACCCTTCCACATAATGGTACAGTTTAATGGAAGCTTCCTCACCCCATATGCTCTATCTGCACAGAATGGTGCATAGACCCGACTAGGGAATCCAAAATGGTGTCCTAGTCTGGTTCCCCAGTAGGCCTTGATGGGGCTGGTATCTTGGACATGGAAGCATATGGAGGGTCCATTATACCATGGGGGAAACATTTCTCCAGTGCAGCAAGATGCACATCCAAAATCTCTTTTCCCCCACCCCTCGGAGCTCTGAAGTCCAGGAACTTTTGTAGTACTCAGAAGTACTTGGAGGCCTTCCATGCAGATCTCTAAGATGCTGTGAGCTTTGGAGCAAGCACAGGAATTGGCATGGAACAGGCCTTCCCAATGCAGATGGCTTAGTTATGAGAGACCAGCTTGGAATGGATTGCCACCTACTTAGTACTGGAACAGCACCATGAAATGTGGAAACAGAGTAGTCCGTGAATAAAATTCTAACTCCTTTAATTTATTATTCTACAAAGCTCTGCTTCAATGTAAGAAAACCCCATCTTTTTCATCTACTCTTTGAAAATGCTACAGTGGATCCAACCTACAGTCATTGTAGCTATCTGGCTGCTTAACAGCCACCTTTTGTGGTAGGCTTGTGATCTTGAATGATGTGGTGTTGACCTGACTCATAGCTTGCAAGAAAAGTAGCTTTTTCTTAAAGATGCTAATGTGTGGTCCTCATGTTCTAATGTCACCTCTATTTCTTTTTTTTTTCCTTGTTAAAAATGTTCATGAGAGGGTGAAGAACAGGTTGCTTTGTGTTTTTTTAAAGTGTCTGTGAAGGCAATTTCAGTTGCCCAGATTAAAGTCCCCATAACTGCCACAAGCACTATTGAAGACTTTGTCTATATGATACTTTCTAAGTATTTTCTGCTAGGATGGTGGAGGTTGCACTATTTCAGCATACTATTCCATCACATCAATTACTGCTTTATCTCAGCAGGAAGATACAGTCAGCAGCTTTCAATTTCACAGTAAAATCAAACAAAGTAAGCTAGTTGTAAAATTGCAATTTTGGTCTTACTGAGATGCTTGCATAAAGTAAAAAAGTCTCCTATTTGCATTTTCAAGATGTTAAATTTAAAAAATCAATATGACAACAACAATGACAATGACTCGCAGGCGTATATATCACATACTAACCTCAAAATATAAGTTCAGCATCATTAATTTCTTACCTGTATTCGTTCTACTTCTAAAAAAGTTGCTGACTGGAAAGCCTTTTCCCATAATATCAGGTCACATTCTAATTCCACAGAAAAATAGAGATCTTCTCCTGTTTCAGACTGGACCCCAAAGCAATGTTTTCGTCGATCCAGGAGATCACTGTCCTGATGAAAACCTGGAGTTATATAATCTTGCATACATCAATTAGTATTTCTTACAGTATAGACCCACATGTTCTATATAGAACAAAATACTATGTATTTTTTACTGTCATCAATTATTTCAATAAATAAATTGTTCATATTGTAGAACAGTGTAGTTACACATTTTTACAGATGAAGTTCAGTTTCCTAATATTCTAGTTCCTAATGTCACATACCGTTAAACATACCGTAGGTTCTAAAATGAGCGTACCTGATAATAGTTTAATCACTTTCTGCCAATATCAAGGACAAAAAAGAAACTAATTATTTTAAACACCTGTCTCTGTTTTTGCCATTATTTCTTTATTAGCTGCCAGTATATATTTTATAATCTTTATTTTAAGTAAAAATTTTATGTGGCCCTTGTATTATTCAAGTAGCTTGTCAAATCTAGATGATTCAGCTAGTATTGCAAAGTAATTGTATCTACAAGATCTGCAGTTTGGGCATGGATTTTGGATTTGGCAGACCTTTTATCTCTTCCTTAGGCCTGAGATCCATGGAACATCTGCAGGAGGGGGTAAAATAGCAGTCCTAAATTTGATGCAAAATCTATATGGGCCTAGTGCCTGTTGGCCTTCCTTCATAGCATGGGTTATCTCACACTTTGTTGGTCTGTTCTAAGTAGTCCACTCTAAGGTCTGTCTGTATTGTAGAGTTGATGGCTGGAAAGTGTTTAAGCTGGGTGCCTAGCAACAATGTGCTTCCAGTGTTCCTTCAGGGTGGAAAAGGCATTACACAGGCCATGCTCCAGTATACCAGGATGTAATTCTTTGTGGATTATTTGAAAGCAGTTTACATTTGGTGTAGGATATGATGACATTTTCATGCCATATCCTGATTTCAGCACCTTGTCCTGTGCAGATAAAACAGTCACCAGGAGGCATGGTCTCATAGTAGACTATTGTATTGTGCAGATGGGTTGTTCTATGGGTCTACTGGCTCAATGTGGACACAGCCTGTGGGTGCAGAAGATGGAGAAGATCCTCACAGTCATGGTGTCCTAGAATGGAACTGAGGCTGAAATAAACAAAGACTGGTGATCTACTCTGTTCAATTTTTATATAGGCAAAGTTTGTTGGTGACAATCAAATGTTGTTATGGGTACCTTATACACCAAGAAAGAGGCAGAAGCATAATAATTAATATAAAAGGGCCACATTTTTCAATTCAACAATAACTGTAGGAACTGCACAGGAAGTTGAACCATGGAAAATGTAAATCCAGAAGATATAAAAATCCTTTCTCCCCCCTTGTTATCTCCTTCCCCAGTCCAGATATCTGGGTCAAGGAACAGGTTGGCTCCAAAGGTAATATGTGTCTTGGGAACTATCAGATCAGTGACATGCCTAATGTTCTCCTCTTTGTTCCAGTTCCCATGTTTCCATTCCAATTTGACTGAATCAGCCTCTGAAAATGATACTGTTGCCAAAAAACCTACTGCAAAATGCTAAGGAACAGGCTGCAAATCACTCCCTGCCCATTAGTGTGAAAGTATTAAATGATTCTTGGCATACAAAGGAAGCCAATAAACATCCATTATCCAAAACTTCATCTAGATCTTCTCCTCCTCCTCAGGGACAAAGGAACAAGAGCCACAACAGACTACAGCATCAAGGAGGAGGGGGAGGCTTATGGGGACTCAAAGTGACTGGCAAACCTGCTTTTCTCCTCTGTGAGGTAGGTGGAGCTGTGAGAGCTCAGAAAGAGAGTTCTGACTAGATGAAGGCCACCCAACTGGCTTCAAGTAGGAGTGTGGAATTGAACCAGGAGACTACCAGAAAAAGTCTGGCACTCTAGTCCTAACTATATCACCTAACCCAGTGGTTCTCAACCTGGGGGTCGGGACCCCTTTGGGGGTCGAATTACCCTTTCAGAGGGGTCGCGACGAGTCTCCCGCAACCCTTCCCTCTCACCTCCCAGTTGCTCCGCCCCTGTGGTTGGGGGTCTCCACAACATGCGGAATTCCATTAAGGGGTCGCGGCATTAGGAAGGTTGAGAATCGCTGACCTAACCCTTGGACATATGGCTGAGGCCCAATGGCAGCAAACACACTACACAATATTGTTTTAAAGGTGATACTCTGCAACTTTTATTGTATTGACATAGGTATAATCTTAGAAAGAAACCACACAGCAGCAGATGTCTCATGGCCTGAAGCAATAGCTCCAGTCTTGGTATTACAGGGATCCTGTTCACACCAGTCCTCCCACCTGTGTTAATGTCAATGCTGGTGAATGAATGTCAAAGTCATTAAGGTAAACAAACCCAGAACTTGTCCATTTTCTTAATTATTCCACTTGGAGGGTGCACCTGCTTTGTTACAAACACTATAACCATCCATGCTTACACTTGTAGTAGGAAGAAGGAAGCACAGCAAGCACCCTTAGAATCATGTTTCACATTCTGCATGAAGGACACCTTTGAGGATGCTTGCCATTCATTGGAGGCAAGCTGTAGGCCTGATGAGTACAGTATAGACCCACATGAGTAATATGAGGTAACCACACCCCTCAGGGTTTTATCAGGTGCCTTTCCATTCTTCAAAGTTCCTTCCTAGGGCTTTTTCAGTGATGTGTCATTTTCTAGCATGGCTTCCTAGTGGGCTGCTCAAAAGGGGTCAGGCACAGTATACTGAACTATGGAATGTACTGGTCTGCACACCTTTCATGGCCCAGTGTACCATGAGTAGTCTGTTTGTAGCTTTCTTTAAATAGGTCTACTACCAGATTGGAATATAGAACCATTTTGGCACTCTGTCCCAGTCCACAACCTAGTCCAATGTGGACAGACCACGTGATGAAAGGGAAGAAGGGGCTCTCCTGCTGTGCACCAGTGTGGTTTGGTCTACCACCTAGTGCAAAAGAGCCACCACCATCCCCCACATAGTTTGATACTGAATTTTCCAGTAACAATGAACTACATAATGCACAAAGCTTTGTCTCATGTGCTAAGTCTGTGGATCCATGCTCTTTATCTCAAAAATCTCCAAATACAATACTAAGTGCAGAGACATCTATAGTTTTCTCTTGAATAGAATTTAAAGTGACTGGAGATGATCTTGCTAAAAAAGAATTCAATGATTCCTCTTGCTTATGTCGTGAGCACCGGCCTAGGGCAGGAAGTGGAAGGGCTGTTAGAATGTTCTGTGTACTGACAGCTCAATGACAAAAGAGTGTTGTAGTGTTCCCCTAGAAATAATGCAATTCTGTACACAAACATCATTTCTGGGTGTGTATTTTTCCCCTCTGTGGCACCAGTGAGACTTCAGATTGGAGTTGTTATTACTTCATGTCCTAGTTTCCTCTCAATGAATTGGTGTGAAATTTGCCTTTATGGAAGTTCTATTATTGTGTTCAGTTAAGCAGAGACGTATTGGCATTAGTAACTGTTGATTGTTGCTTAAATGATTATTGCAAAGGGGAGCCATTGGAGAAGGAGAATGTGTCTGCATGTTAAATGAGGAAAGGAACAAGACAGAAAAAGAGAAATTGGGGAGCACATTTGGAAAGAAAGCACCAGAGGCAGAAACAAGAGAGTAAATTTGGGATAAAATGATGCCTATGCCTTGTACAACAAATGAATATGATACAGAGAGACTGAGTTGATTCTAATCATTGCCCTGAATCCAACTATTTGTGTAATAAGAATTACATGGAGAACAAACTCAAGCTTAGGGCTTTATTAGGACTAAGAGACATTGACTTGAAGTTACAGTACTACATCCCTGAAGACAGTATTAAATTAAAACAAAAATGACTACGTTCCTGAAAAATTGCTTTGTAGCTTAATGATAGATCACCAGTTTCAAATTATATGCAACCATATCTAACACTTCCTGAAGAGATCTGTACTGTTCATTTGTTGCCAGAATGCTGTGATAAAATTGAATTTATTTTCCTATCGCCAGATGCCACAGTAAAGTTGGGCAAATGACAACTTTTGTTTTCAGTTGCTGATGAAAGATGTTAACCAAATACCCTGTCTGCATCAATAAGTTGACAAATAATGTATTACGGTTTCTATGCTAACTTTTCAAACGATTCCTTTTATTGTTATTACCTGTTGCTTGTTCCTTAATATTTAAGTTTGTACACTATATATGTGGAAATATTGAACCTTCTACTTTATTATGTTTCCTTGATCTGTAATGCACAGATGGCAGAAGACAATAAGGATGAAGTCAAATTATATTCTGACAGACAAAAATCACATTTGGTCATCAGTGTATCACATCTCAATATTGTTAACATGATATAAACAAATGGAACAGGGCATACTGAAATTAGATGTATATTATGATCAAGACTGACATTATGAGTCCCAGAGTTATTTGTCAAATTGCCTTAAATTCAACATGGTTTTATGCAAACTGTAGTTAAGTTTAATTAACTTTCATTATTTGGCATGTGTTAATCATGCAGTAGAAATTGGTATGGTTGGTTGGTTCCATTTTTCCTAGGGCCCTCAGTCCAGGGCATGACTCAGTGGTCCCTCCCCCCACCCTCTGGATGTCCCCCCCGTCTGCCAGCAGTGGCAAAAACAGTGTACTAAGAAGTTCAGGAGACCCTAAAGCCAAAATTTAAGAATTTAAAATTATCTCAGTGCCTCAGAGTGCCTGAATGCACGTGGGAAAATAAAATGGAATCTAGAGCTGTGTTCAGACATGACAAAAGGGGAACATCAGAGAGACGGTGTTTGGCCCTCTTATTCAAAACCCTTTTATAATCCACCTTTTTCTAGTACAGAGCATTCAGAAGAGGGGAAGGGGCAGACTGGTGTGTGAACTATCCCACCTCTGAGTCTTCTTGAAGCTGTCTAGTGGTGGCAAAGGGTTTCTGTGTTTGATCACAGCCCAAGCCACTATATTTTCTCACTGTGCCCTGTACTTCATTGGGGTGTCAGAGGCAATGGTATGTAATTAAAATTACAGTTCCGTGTTGTCTTAGGCTTCATAGCATGGTGGTGATGATGGGAGGAAGAAGGAACAGTGAAGAAAGGGACATGAGAAAGACTCAAGTACTCATGGAAGTTGCTTCATGCTGATATTGTCCATGAGATCTATATTGTCTCTTTGGCTAAATCCCATCCTGTAGTAAGCTTTGTTCCCAGAATATATCCAAATACCTTTATCAGTGACACAGTAAAGGGGTTTTCTTATGATGGAGCATTTTTTAATAGACCCTACTGGAAGCATTTGATAACAGAATTGTGATATGTACCCCTGATATTCTTCTCTTCCCACAGTTCAATTAAGTTATACTTTCAGTCTTCATACCTTGAATATTTTGTACATAATTTCATACACTGAAAATGTTCTTTCTGCTCGTGTCCAGTCCCATGTAGTAACCTTTGGTGAAAATACACAAAATACATTGGCATTAATTTTCCATACTAAAATAGTACATATTTTACAAAATTATGATATTTTGATATATAGTGAAACATTCTATAGGCATTTCTGAAATACTATGGTTTTGTAGGTCAATTTTACTTTTCCTAAGAATACTTGCACACCCGATTATATGTCTTCTTGGCATTGCTCTTGTTGCCAATGTTGCTAGGAAGTCCAATAGAGTGATTTTACAGAAGCACAGAGGCAACAAAACAAACAGAAGTCCCTCCTTTGAGCAAAATTTAATTTCTGAACCATTTTATTTAGATCCCTCCAATGGAATTGTGAAACTCCATACAATAATGAAACATTCTAGAATCCTTATTGAAAAGACTTCCTATCTTATCTGAACTATTTATCTTGAACTACCTTCATTCCCTTCACTGCCAGAATTAATATCCTACCACTACACTATAAACCTCACATATTGAACACAATTGATTTAGTCTGGATAAATACTGTGCTGGAGTTAGCCTAAGACTTAAATGACAGCTTTTGAGCAAAAAACAAACCAACACATCCCTTCTTGTGTTCTATTTTATCTGACATCTCAGTCAGAAGGGAGCTTTTCAAATAAGAAAAATGTTTTATGCATATGCAAAATACACTGCATGCAATTAGATGCATTTGGAGTGGGAGGGGGAGATGTAGCCCTACACCTTCTTTTGAAATACACAATGCATACACTGTAATCATGACATGAGGTAGATTCTTAGTAACTGTAGCTAATAAGGCCCTTTCAGCACTTGACCTTGTTTTGGAATGTATCTCAGGATAGGGGTCTGTTATCTGCATGCTAATGCAGACTATGGCAGGTCTCACCTGGGGCCTTCCATAGACGACACTAGGGCTGCGTCTTCATGGCATGCGTTATTTCAGTTTAAAGAATTCAAAATAAAAGAAACGGAACAAAGCTGTCCACACGACTTGCAAGTTGATCCGGTTCCGATTGCAGCCTTAACACGGGATCAATACTCGGAGTCCACATGGCAGCATTGTCCTCCCGCCCATTGCCCACCCTCTCTCTGTGATTGGTTTTCCCTGCCAGGATCCCACCCTCCCTTCCCTGTGTGTCATACAAGCCTTTTTTGCCTCTTTGTTCTGATCAGCTGTCATTGGGACGCCCCCTGCCTGATCCGGCACCTTCTCTCCCCTCCCTTCCCCTTCTCAGCAGCGCACAGTGGTGCCCTGGAGGCGCCCCGAGAAGGGCTTGTCCGATGCCATCTCTCCTCCTCCTCCTGCAGTCGCACATCGGCAAGCGGCCCCTCCACTGCCCTTCCCTTCCCTTCTCGGCCGATAGCAGACGGACGGACGGGCCCCTCCGTTCTCATCCTTCACCCGCAGCATTCCAGCTCACTCTTAACAATGTTGCAAATTTCCGCAATTTCAAAACGTCAGACCTTTAGAAAGTGAAAGGAGGTAATACAGCTGAGATTCTGTATCAAAGGACCGGGGCTTTAAACATTAAAGAGGCATAGGGTGGCTGTGGTGGGGTGTCATTCATTCATATTTTTATCCCACTCTATACACAAGGGTCTCAGTGCGGGTCACAACACATTGGTTTTAATGTGTTCATATTAAACATATTAAAGCCATAACTTTGCCTGAACGTGGGGAGGAAAAAGCTGCTTCTTTAGTCCACCCTCAGAGCGAGAAAACATGAGCAAAGTGACCAGTAATTTTCTTTCCACATTATCTCTCCCAGAGGTGAATTTTACCCTAAAAGAAAACAGCTTGCCACTTTGCTGATATATTCTGTCACTCTGAAAGTTGACTGAAAGTGGATTAAACCTTAGGTGTGACCACAGCCTATAAATTCTCTCACTCTGAAAGTGGACTGAAAGTGGATTAAACCTTAGGTGTGACCACAGCCTATAATGGATTGAGACCAATAAAAACCAGGACTCAGGAAAGTATGCTTGAAGGGAAGAAAGTCCACAAATGAAACAGATGGACTAGTGGTTAGGGAGCTGGACTCTCATCTGGGAATACCTGGTAACCTTGATTCCACACTCCTCCACAAAGCCAGCTGCGTGACCTTGGGCCAGTCACAGATCTCTGCTGAGCTCTCACAGCCCCACCCACCTCACAGGGTGTCTGTTGTGGGGAGAAAAACAGAAAGTTTGTCAGCCGCTTTGAGTCCCCTTAAATGGGGGTGAGAAGTGGGGCAGAAAAGCCAACTCTTCTTCTTCCTCCATGAAACCAGATGGGTGACCTTGGGCTAGTGACAGCTCCCTTCTGAGCTCTCACTGGGTGTTCTGTTGTGGGAAGAAGAACAGAAGGTTTGTCAGCTGCTTTGAGTCCCCTTCAATAAGTGAGGAAAGCAGGGTAGAAAAGCCAACTCTTCTTCCTCCATGAAACCAGATGGGTGACCTTGGGCTAGTCACAGCTCCCTTCTGAGCTCTCACAGCCGCCCCCCACCTCACAGGGACCGAAGCTGGATTAAAACCTTGGCTTGTGGTTACACTGAAGGTTTAATCCAGCCTCAGTCCACTTTCAGAGCGAGAGAATACATCAGCAAAGTGACAAGAAAATTCCCCTTTAGGATAGATAATATGGTAAGAAAATTATGCTTCATTTCCCCAGCAGCGGTAGGAGACGGAGGCGGTGGTGGAGAAAGGAGCAGCCGTTTCGCCGGTGCTGACATCGGGCTCCGGTAGAGCGGCGGCTGAGGCAAGGCACCGGCCGCACATCCCCTACCGAGGCGGGGTGGCGGTCTGGTGGGGAAGGAGGAGAGAGGTGTCAGATGGATGGCGGGCGGGGGGCGCCTGCCGTTCACCCCTCGTACTGCTGGATAAGCCCCGCGCTGAATCAATCCCGCTGCTCCTGCT
This sequence comes from Aspidoscelis tigris stejnegeri, assembly GCA_023333525.1. Taxonomy (NCBI): domain Eukaryota; kingdom Metazoa; phylum Chordata; class Lepidosauria; order Squamata; family Teiidae; genus Aspidoscelis; species Aspidoscelis tigris. The sequence goes on from JALMGA010000004.1 coordinate 47,799,568, forward strand.
CCTGCAACGCGGGCAGCGGCAGCGGAGCATCTTCCTTCGGCTGGAGGAGGCTGATCAATCATGCACAGGAGCAGCAGCAATGGCAAAGAAGGGGGGAGGAGGGCCACAGCTTTTAAAATACAGGCTCCAGGGCTTTCCTTTCCCTGTTTTAAAGTTCAGAACCTTCAAAGAGCTGAAATTGCGCAAAACTGCAACATTGTTTTTGAGGTGTAAAGTGCCTACATTGATACAGTGTAGCTTTAAGGACTGGAGGCTTATAGTGGGTGTTTGAGGGTGGATTTTTTCAATGAAGGAAACCCTAAACATGACGTGCTTCTAATACGTACAGCCATTGGTTACAGTGCGATTGGGGGCGGGACAGCCTTAAGACGGAATCTCATCCCGGAACAATACTGTCCACACAGTAAAAAATTAAACACGTATCAAGGGCATGTTCCGGAGTGAGACCTGTTGAGATCAGGATTTATTTCAAATTGGGATAACGTCGTTTAACACAGAAATACCGTATTAAGCCGAAGTGCCGTCTAAACTGCGCGAACTCAAAACGTTTTGAATTCGAGATAACGACGTCGTGGGGATGCGGCCTAGAATGCAGATGGTGGGTCCCTATTCCAGAATATATTCCAGAATAAGGTCAAGGGAAAAATGGCCCTAAGACAGAGATGACAGATTTTTCCTGTCATTCAGCCAGTTTATGGAGGGCCTTGAGTCTCTACACAGAAGTCTGTTATTACATTTATAAGAACTGGAATCAAGCTAGCTCCTCTAAAAAACATTGAATATTTCTGGAAATGCAAACTTTTGAAAAGAAGACTTATAAAGATTCTAATCTGCTAAACGCATGAGTGAATAGAGATATCCTAAGCAGCCTGGACATATGGAGACAATTCTACAGGTTCCCGGATGGCTCCAACAGAATACAGTGGGTTAACCTCCTGGCTGCACAGCCACCAACGACTGACAGAGGGCGCTAGACCAAGTACCATAATGCCCTTCTATCAGTCATTCCTCAGTCGCTGACTTTGATAGAGCTTCGTGAGATATCATAAGTTAGCTTCTATGTCATCTACAGGGCCTGACTCCCTGGTGCATGGTGAGACACTTATGGGTTTATCACTTGCTGCCCTGTTGGGGCTTTTGATTTTATTAGGTTTCCTTTATTTTTCTCCTTTTGGAGTGTCAGTGCTGCTGTCTTCATTTAAGGGGTGTTCTGAAGGTTTTCTACTAATTTGTCATGTTTGCAGTTTACGTTTCCTATGTGGGAAGAGGTTTAACTGTCTTTTTGTCCCCTTGGTGCCTATTAATCAGGCTTATTTTGTGATTTTATTTTGGTTAATGTCAGTAACACCTTTGGAACGTTTGCAGCAGCACAGATTCTGCATTGAGGGAACAATCACTGAGAGAGTTTTGTTTCTGCCTACCATCAGGCAGTAAACCACTGGAAACACCACGAACATGAGAATTTTAAAAATCATACAAAACAACCCAAGTCAGTTAAGAGCGTTTCTGCCACTTAGGCCCATCTCCATACAATTTTTATTCTGAATTTAACCCTGCTTTGCCTCGAGAGCATCTCCATGCAAAGCCCTAATACGGGCTACATCCGAGACAATACATGTTAAAAAAAACCCACTTTGCAAGTATACTACATCCGCAATAAGGGGCTAGCACATACTGTCCTGCGGTCATGCAGACGCTCCCGGGTTATTTGGTTGCAGAGCAGCTGTCAAGTAAGTATAGAGGCTGTAAAGAGGAGGGAAGATTTCTAAAAACAGACATGAGAGCTGTGTCTGTTTTAAAGGGCTCTAGCATCTATTTTTTAAAATCTTCCCTGCTCTTTACAGCCTGCTAACACTTGACAGCTGCCCTGCAATCAGCTGAGCAACTCTAAGGGGGTTATAGCAGCTCTCAAGAGCAGGAGACTGGCACAAGGAGCTAATTAATTATGCACCTCTTTCTGCTTGGATGAGTCAGCCCCCCTGCAAGGAGCTAATTAACAAGCAGCTCCAAGGGGTTGCAGGGGCTTGAAATTTCTCTCTTTTGTAGGGGGGTAACCTTATTGCCCCCCTGGAAAAGATAGAAATGTCAAGCCCCTGCAACCCCTCTTTACCACTGCTGACAGAAAGAGGCTTTTGGCTTTACTGTCGAAGTTAATTTGGCAGTAAAGCCAAAAGCCTCTTTCTGTCAGCATTTGGAACAAAATTTCTCTCTTTTCCAGGGGGGCAATAAGGTGGGGACTCCTTAAGATTCACATTAAGGCTGCCCCGAACCCACCCTGGGGTAAAGGCAGAAGCATGGGGACACACCCAAAGGAATTGTTTTCATTTTACTGAGAAAGCTTTGACTGACATGTCACCAAAATATCTGAATAAGCACCTCCTCCCCACAAATAATCATGCCCTTTTCTTAAGGTCTTCTGGAATGAATCTCTTAGACATACAATCTATTTCTGAAGTCAGTGGGATAACTGCAAGAAAAAGAACTTTCATCTTTTTCTATTCTATAGTTCATTAATCTTGCTACATTCAGCTGCAGCATTCAAGTATAGCTAACATTCTCTGGCAGGTAAGTGCAACTGGAAGCTCCTGCTGAAAGCCAAGTTATGAGCTCCCTCTGAATTGGATGAAAGGCAGATTTGCTGATGCTGTGCGTCCTTCAAATGAAGCTTACAGACTAGCATTCAGCAGTGAGAGAAGCTTTGTGCTCACCTGCACCAGACACAACTGCTGTAATTTGATGTAATTTGTCCCAGTTTCTATTAGCCTTGGCTAGTGTAGCAAATAGTCACAGATTAGTCCAAAAAGATCTGGATGTGACCTGATGAACAATGGGCATATTTCTAAATTCATGAAGAAATCCCGGTACCAATAATTTGTTGATTTTGTTAGAATTATTCTTCCTGCAATAGCAGCACTTTGACAACACCCTTCCTGTCTACAGTCTGAAATCGAATGCCTTTGATTAGCATAAACCTTTATATCAAAACATCAAAACCATTTAACAGGCAGCCAGTATAGACTCAGAGTACTTACTGGGGGTGCTATAAATTTATAAAGTGAAGAACCCCTTAGTGCTAGAAACTTTGGTGTATACATTCGGTCCTGAAGAGAATCTTGTTCCCGTTCCTCTGTCCAGCCCATGTAGACTATCTGGCAGAAAAAACAGGAGTTATAAAAAAAATTCTATACACAATCCTATCTTTAAAAGGAAATGTGTCCAGGATACTCAATATGACAATACACTGATATTCATCAGGTTGTTTAGGTAAGTTTTCAGCTGAAACATCACAAGATGATTCACCTTCAACACATTCACCACTGGGCATTCAACTGAAACAAATAGCAGCTGGCTAATGGCGGAGCATAGCAGTAGGACTGAATGACAGTGATTCACTGTTTGCCTTTAATGTCTTTGGATCCTTTTCTGCACTTATCCTGCTTAATCCAAAATCAGTGAATCCAGATTAGCTAGATTTGGATCAACCACAGCAGGAGGCATCTACATTAAGCAGGCTGGATGCCAGCAAACACATTCTAAGGAGAATGGCAATGTGGACACGTACAGTAAGTCCTTTTCCGCATCAGTGGATGTGAACAACAGCACATCTCAAACTTGATGCAACTGGCCATGTCCTCATCAACCAAATGCTTCATCTTGATAGTAGGAGTGAGGTGTGGATGCCCCACTTCTTATTCAGGATCAGACAGTGCTAGTACAGTTGTAGTGCCAATTAATCAGGTCCACCACTACATTTCTTCTTGGTAGTTAAATCGAAGGTTTCTACTGAATCTTTCTGTGAATTCTCTCTCATCAATAAACTAGTTTCAATCTGTATTTTCCTTTATTATACTACAAAGAAGAAAAGTTAGAAACCCTATAACGCATAAGTCTTTGAAAATACAAATGGAAGCCCAATGTCCATGAAAACCTGATCAGGAAAACCTGGAACAAAGATTAATAGTTCTCAGGCAAGAGAATTAAAAAGTTCCAGCATTCAGTCAAGAGGACAATAGATTGCATTGAAATGTTTACTGTTCTTAATGTTTTACTTTTTTTTTTTTTAATGAAAAGCACATATTAGAAATGTCTGACAATCCAAATTATACTATGAGCTACAAAGCTGAATGACTACAGCAAAACTATTCTAAGAACTTTGTGTGTCTCTGGATATGCTTAAAAGTCCTCAGTAACTTCAAAGTTCAAGGCTGCTTGTGACCTTTTCAAAAACTTGGATGTATTAAACTATACCCCCTATTCACTTTCAGTGAAGATATGGACTATGGTTCTAAATGATCTCTTAAAGAAATAAGGTGTAAGGTATAAATAATTATGATTTGCTAAAACAAACATCTCACTTAGACCAAAACCACATCTAAGTCTTTTTCTTTAACTATACTTTGACTTCTATATTTTCTCATTTACAATTAATTACTTAGATTCTTGTTTTCAGTCTACTTTTAGAACTGCAATTAGATTATCAAAGTTATTTTCAGTTTAATTTGTATCTTTTTAAATGCAAATGATTTTTCAATCTATATTGTTTAACTTTTGACTCATAGTGATTTTTGTTTTTGTTTATTGTATTGTTGCAAATTTCAATTTAAAAAGTTTTTTAAAAAGAGTGTCCAGGAATGTTCACAGATACACTAATATAGCAATAATTATCAAAGAACACAACAATGACTTATTCCAGGAGTGAAAAAAGAACCCTGATGAATATCTAAGAAAGTGTAGGCCTTTCCATCATTAGAAAGACACTGGGCAAAAATGGTACCTGTGGGAAAACTGCAAGGCAAAAACCACTGTCTGCCTTGCCAAAATACACCACTTTGAGATAATATTCTGTGGACTGATGTTGAAGGTGGAACTTTTTGGAAGATAAATTTCACTTTCAACTCATCAGTCCAGAGTTGCTGCATATTTTTAATCATGATTTACTATTTGATATGTTTTATTCTCATTGTAACCCACCCTGGGACCATTTGATGAAGAGCAGGATATAAATTTCCTAAGTATATGATAAATAAAATAAAGGTAGAACAACCAGGTATGGTTGGGGGGGGGATCACTTTTTTCAAACGAGGGATGCAGGTGTTAGATAACTTTTTACTTTAATATATGAAATGATCCTTTGAAAGGTGCATTTTATCTTTGCTCAGGTTGTCTTTTTCTCATATTGAATTCTGTTTGAAGATCTGAAAAAATGGTTACAAATATGCAAAAACAGAAGAAATCAAGAAGGAGGCAAATACTTTTTCATGGCACTGTATACTAAACTCTGTTTTATTGTTCTCACATATATGTTGGGTTGTTTGTAGTATTGTCTTAGAGACACTTTTCAGTTTGCAGGCTTCTCTTCTGAACTGTTTCTATCCTTGAGACCTAGAGATTTAAAGTTTTTTTTTTTTTTGCAACCCCCTTGCTACATTTTTTTTTACTCTGATATCTGTCTTCTCCTCTCTCTCAGACTCAGATTTCTGTGTTATAGTCCCATCTTCTACAGGGTCCCTCTTAATGGGCTGCCTTAGGCTTCCATTCATTAGACTTTCAACTCTTTATCCTTTTATTGTTAATGTTCAAAAATTTAATTCTAGCTGTCCACTTCTATCACATACAGTTTTCCTTCTGGCCAGAATTTTATAAAATTATTTTCTCTGTTATTCATTTACACAATTGTCACAACTTTGAGAAAAAAACATTTGAGAAGAAAATTCATTTACTGCATCCAGACACCTTTATACTGTGAATTGGAATGTGCAGTCCTGATCGAGCTGCCACACACAACAATCGATTGATTGTCATGGTATTGCATTATACAATTCAGGACTGTGCACTTACCTTAATGCTGGTTCAATGACACTGACGCACAGTATAAAGAAAATCTGGAGCTTCAAGTCAATGCAGGCAGGAGGGCGAGATAAACAGACGAGATGCCTGCTAAGCAGGGATGGCAGCTCAAAATTTGATTGGCTGCCTCAACCTGAGTGACACTGTGCACCTCCTCAACTCTCGCAGCTCTGATAGGGGAAACTACGGCACTGCCTTTCTGGTTGGGATGCCCAGTCATTGCTGTGCCATAAGCATACTGTGCTTTTAGATTTAACTGTGGATTTATTCCTCTAGTCTGGAGGCAACCTTAGTCTCATACTCTCACACTATTGATGAGACAAGTTCATTGTGCATTATGTTTCTTAGGTGCTGCCTTAATATTGTTTTCAGACTAATTGTATTATGTGCCCCACCTTCAGAAGATGGTGAGGAGCAATAATCAAGTTCTCTTAAATAAATAACCATCAGATAAAACACATATAATATTAAACTTTAGATTTAAAAATATGTCTTCTTTCATCTACCATTTTCATGCAGTAGCATTTGAGATTTGGTCTCTCCCACACCTCTACCTGCCTTGAAGTGACAGGGCTACTGAAGAATGATATTCAGAATGTTTGTATGTTTTTTCCTTGCTGGAGACATATGTTTCTATGCCTGTTTTGTGAGATATTATGTGCCCTTCTGCATCTGGAACTTTTTCTTGAGAGAGGCCTATTGAGCTATCCATTGTTCTGTTTTTAATTCTGTACATTTTTGTATGAGCACTGCTAAAACATTTATAAACACAAATAAAAGCAATGTTCATAGTAAAGACCCTTCAGCCAAGCTACATTTTGATGTTTGGACAGTGTAAGCTGAAATGACATGTTAAACTCAAGTGGCACAACACTACTGTCCTTTGAGAATTTTATCAAAAAGGCAATCCTGCATAATGTGAAAATATAACTGCAGTTCTTTGTGTTTTTACAGTCATATTTAGAGGCATGATCAGCCTGAGGACAACATCACACTGGAAAGCTGTCCAAGTCTATATTCTAAATAGGTCAATAGCTACACACAGCCCCCAAAAGAAGAAATGATCCACCCGAAACAGAGGATGCAGATGTACATATTTTCAAAAATGGTAAACTCAAGATAATGGCTACAGTTAAAAAACACATGATCTCACCATAATGGGAAACTAGATTATGACCAGCTCTGAATGTGGTCCCAGCTAGAAACAGTGGCACTGAAATTGATACTGAAATTGCTTCCAAGGGATATTAATTAATTTAATTAATTTGAAAACATGTGTGATACTGTCTTTCAGCATGGCAAATTCATAATTATTTTTTCAAATAAAATTCACTGAGAGGGTTCTTCATTTTCACTACCTTTCCCTCCCCATTTTTCCCCACAATTTCAGTTAGTCATACATAAATAATCAATGTAACTTTGAATACAGTCCATTAAATGGTAATTTAAGTGTGCCAGGATAATCTATTATCGTTTCCTTAGTAGAAAACTTATTTAATTCACAGCTACCAGGTTGTTTACAGCCCTTCCTATATGTGGTTTCTCAGTCTAAGTTTCCTTCTATCTATATTGTTGACAAACGGAGATGCTTACTTTTGCTTCACAATCTTGTATCATTTTCCTGTTAGGATTGTATGTTTCTAGACCCGTCATTTTCTTCATTTTAGTGAACTGTAAATTTCAGAGCAATATGGCAAAAATAGTCCATACTTTGAAAGTCATGCATAAGAATGCAGTTTAAGTTCTCCTGATGCCACTAGGAACTCATGGATAGGGCCTGGCAGTGAAAATCAGCAAGCAACACTTATTTATTTATGTATATCCTGCCCATCACACAAAGGTCCTGGAGTGGAAATGTAAAATATTTAAAATATGAACCTGGCAGGGTAACATACAGAGTGAGCTAAACGTTAGAGGCCTGAGTAAAGAAGTATGTTTTAAACAGGCATCAAAAGCTGTGTAATGTTGGTGTCTGGTGCAACTCCACTGGAGTTCTAAAGGCTGGGGACTTCTTGCATGCTGCCGCCATCTCACATTAGAGGGTTGCCAGATAATTAACCAGATTTTTTCCTAGCCATACAAAGAAGGAGTAGGAGTAGGAGTTGGCTTTTATATTCCACTTTTCTCACCCTTAAGGGGACTCAAAGCAGTTGACAACCTTTCTGTTCTTCTCTTCACAACAGACACCCTGTGAGGTAGTTGGTGTTGTGTGAGGTCAGAAAGAGAGCTGTGACTGGTCCAAGGTCACTGGATGAAGGCTTTATGCAGCACTGTGGAATCAAACCAGGAAACTACCAGATAAGAGTCTGAAACTCTAATCACAACACCAAGCTGGTCAAACATGTCTGACTATTCTGGCAAATGTTAGCCAAAGCTAGATCCTCTATGTTCTTAACAAATTGATTATAATTCACACAACATTCTATACCAAACTGTAGAAAACAGTTCAAATTTTAACTTAGATGACAGAAAGCTATCTGTAGATGTTACAATAATACATTGTTCTAACATTCCCTCAATTGTTAACAGACTTTAATATTTAATTAATCTCTTATCTAATAACTAATTTTCTCTTTTAATTCACTACAGCAACAGCACGAAGACAGGTGAATCCAATGAAGATGATTCATTAGACAGATTAATGTTAAAATAAATTGCTTTCAGTAAGAGTAAAATAATTTTTATCTTCTAGTAAAATAAATTAGAAACCATGTTTTATAGCATGTGATGTATAGGTCAACAGAAAACTTGCATTTAGTGAATATGGTTCCTGAAGTGAAATACATATAATTGGTGGTATTACAATCTGTGATAGTATATGAGTAGACTACTGGGAATAAAGTTTTTAAAAAAGGATAAAAAAAGAATCAGTTTATCAAGGCCAATGATTCTGTACAGCATAGTTTGGGGAAGACAGAAGAAAATTATTGAAGACACCGAAAAAAATGAAGCAAAATAATTTGTACTGTTTTCTGAAGGATCTACTTAAAAATTAAAAACAAGTGGAAAGATTGGTAAAAATTAACATTTGATATAATTAGAGATACAGGGATGCTGATGAATCCCTATCTGTTCTGGATAATTCCTTGATTTCTCTTGTTAATAATGCATAAATAATTATTTTGATCACACCTGAAGTTATAAAAAAGAAACATGTTGGTTTTTTTCAGTTAGCAATGATATTAATCTACATTTTATTGCCTGAAAAGCATGTACTTTGACACTATATTATTTTACCTGTCATATAACTTAACTTTGATGTATCTCAGATGCCTCAGTAATTTCATTTGGTCATTAATTATTTGTTCTCGATTTATTCAAGGGCATACAGTTCTTATTTGACAATCTCAAAGGAGCCACTCTCTACAGTTCTTTGATATGAAAGTTTCTTAGATGATTTGATTTAGAATTTGCCATACATGAGACCTATCATTTTTCCCCTTAAAATTCATAACACAGGATGTTTTCTACTATAAAGAAGATATACTTGTGAAAGACAATTTGTACTAGGAGTGCATAGACATTCAAAAGAATTGTGCTGTGTCCATATGGTATTAAAATCATACCATGTGAAAACATGGTATTCATGTTTTCATCCCACCTCTAATCCATCTTTTCTAGCTTCATGAAAGGAGAAAGACAAACTGATAAACAATTTCAACTTAAAACAGTTTCCAAGTAATCTCAAAGCCATCTCAGAGATGCTATTTTCCCTGTGTGTGAACACAACCCAAGTTGGCAGAGAACTATTTATTACTGACACAGGATAAATAAGGTACACAGAAGGTTTTATTTTGATGGAACTATAGGTTAACTATAACATCCAGTCTCTATGTAGCTAAATGTTATGCATATTCAGAAACTACATAGTGATTGAATAATTCTAGTAACCCTTGCCCATCCAATTTGTTTTTATTCCCGTTTTTTAGACTAATTAGACATGGCAAAAAAGCATCTCTGAAGGGGTTTTAAAAAGGCTTTGAGGTGAGATAGTTCCAACACCAGTCTGCCCTCCTCCTCTCCTGAACATTCTGTGCTAGGCAAGGTGGATCGTAGAAGGATCTGGAAACACAAGGGTCTCTCACTACCTTTTTGATGCACCTCTGAGATTAATATAATCTTAGGCTCCCTGGACATCCTTCAACTCTGATCATCTAATACGGTTTCTGTGTTCAGTGGTCTGAAGTTGATGAACTGTGACTTATGTTAGCTGACGGTTTATGGTACTTAGTTTTACCTTCTTTTTTGTAAAAATGATACTATGAAGCAACTTGAACAGCTTCATTACCAAGTGTTGCTCTTTCCCTAGTGTGTAGCTTATCTACCAAGATGACACATACATTTCTGCTCAAAGCTTTATAATACCATTTTTACTCCTTTCAGATTCCTTAAAAAAAATCTTCTACATGGAAATAATTGCAGAATTTAGAACAACCCTGGAGACAAATGGTTCACAATACAAAAAGGCTACTAAAATGTTGAAATTTAAAAACAAATGGAAAAAAATCCATTTGTAATGCATCTTGCTTTATTACATTCCAAATGTTGAACTGATTGCAGTTGGTGTTTATAGAAAAGAAAGTTCCAGAAGCAGAAGCATTAATTAATCAAGTTTGATAAAGCACAGATATAGAAAATTGCCAGCATAATTATACTGTCGCAGGGATGATAATTTGTCTTTAAGGGGAGAAATCAATGCCTATAATTGAAAGAGGATAAAATAATCATGGAATACAGTTGCATTTTCAGACTTTGAAGCTTTTATCTATGTACATCCACACACACAACTGCAGCATTAGGATTTATAATTTACTGACGTTTATTTCACATATGTTACACAACTAACATTTAAAGCTGAAAGACTGATTTAGCTAAATAACCTATTTATATTAAGCATTTGTGACTGAGAAATGATTTTATGAAGTTATCTTTTGCTCCTATGATCATATAAGCTTTACATTTTGCTTAAAATATCCTTGTTTTTCTCTAACACAAGAAACTCGACAGCTTAGAAAAATAACAGAAATATAAAACATTTGAATATAAACACAAATAACAAAAGCTGATTATTTACATTACAGCTGAAAGGAATAAAAGGGTCTTAATAACAGGGTTTAAGAATGAATAAGCATAACTTCTCCTTAACATCACTAGCTGTTCAGCATCCACTACGGTCTCTTTCCTTTCCTTCACTGAAAACCAAATGATTACTGGTTAGACTTTATTCCTCTTGTCCCTCCTGTTTTCTGTCACTAGGGCTGGATGCACAGACTTACTCAGTAGAATAGCTGCTCCAGACGAGGGCACTCTGTAAGATCATTTTAAATTCTAGTTGAACAATGTCTTACTAATGATGTCACCAACAACCCTGCCTATTTAGGTGTGACATTGATTTTTCTAGTATTTTCCCCCTTTAAGTACTTAATAAATTTAAATACATTCTTGTGGGGGAGGGTGGATAGATACATTTTTATTCATCTGTTCACATCACTCATAAAAACAATGAGAGGGGATGAGAATGGATGGGTTTGCTTGCACATCTCCATTATGCATCTCCCATTGAAATGGTACCTTATAGGATGCTTTGCCTCGTTAAGGAGTTACATTGAATTAGAATAAGCTTTCAGCCCCAATCTTCTCTCCTCACAACTCCCAGTTTCCATATATCACTCAGAAAGAGTGCTATCTGTATAGAGATGCATAAATTTGATTAATGTTTGACTGATTCAAATTGAATCAAAGAGAGCTGGTTTGATTCAAACCAAATCAGTGGTGTTCATTCAAACTGAATTTTAAAATTCAAATTGGTCAAAATTAACCCCCATTTAATGCCAGAGCTTGTGGGCATTAAATAAGGATGGTACTATACACTCACCTTTCTCCTTGTCCCATGTTACCTAGAACTTTATTTTAAAAAATAATAACAATCACCTTCTCAGGCAAGATTTGCACAATTGTGCATTTCTTTCTTTTTTTTAAGAGAATAATTTGCAAAGTGATGTTCAATCTAGAACCAGCTTGTTTAACCTTGTTAGAATAAAACAAACTAAGTTTAAAACTCAATCTACAAATTTGAGTTTATGCACATCTCTGTATTTGCCATCCCTTCATTGTGAAGAAAAGGTGCAAAGTGAAATGTGATTCATATTACTCCCCAACTGCTTTTTAGGGATATAAGCATTCAAACCTTTCAAGGAATGGGGATATGTGTGTTCAAACCTTTCAAGGAATATTGGTAGGATAGGGAGTTACATTAAGCAGCCATCTGTGTAAACCGTGCTGCTGGTCATTGCTTTCCGCGCCTTAAGTGTTTCAATAAAACTGGTGTTGCACAAAAAACATCCTGCTTAATGTATATCAAGCCTCAGAGAGCTCTCATGGTTAACACTCCAATTCTGTTACTCTTTCCCCCTCTTTTAAAAATAGTATTCTTGTTTCTAGGAAGGTCTTGTGCCCACCACTATTGATTTTTCCAAAGTGTTTTAGAAGGACGTGTTTTTTTCCAGTTTGAGTCCTTATCTATTTGTAGGAAACATACTTGCTTCGAAGTCAATGGTATTGGAAAGAAGGAGTAATATAGCATGGTGTTCTCTTTCTCAGACACAACAAAAAAGAGCATCTCTGAAATAGCTTTGAAGTGGTACTGTTCACACACCAACCTGCCCCTCCTCCCTCTTCTGAATATTCTGTGCTATAGAAAAGGTGGATTAGATGAGGCTTGGGAACACAAGGGCCACACACTGTCTCCCTAAGGTGCCTCTAAGGCACCTCTTTTCTTATCACTATTAGAAATCATATCCTCAGGAATGCCTTTCATATTCTGCATTATTTCCTGAATAGTGAGAAACAGGTTGCATTTATGGTTAGAGTTATGCAATAATTGTGTAATGACAACTGAGTATATCTGAAGAACAAGCCACCATGATAGATTCCAACTTGGGCGCATCACAGACTGGATTTTTCTGACTGCCTGCACCGAATGTGTTGCCTGCTTGCAATGCACAGTCAGTCTGGCTGCAAAAAAGCTATAGTAGGCCAGAAGCTTGTCAAGATTTGTGAACTTCTACTAATTACTGACTGGTTCCAATACAAACTAATCAGGTCTTATCCAGTGCCAGTGAGACTGGAGAAACAGAGGGCAAGGCATCTAAAAGGGAGTGGTACCTGGGTTCCAATTAGGCAGAAATAATAGAAGAGTGCAATAAAATGCAAAGTCATTGGAACTGACCACTTGAACACAATGCATTATATGCATAGCTTTTCTTGTCCTGAACTGAAATATTCATGAAAGAGTAAGGGAAAGTAGACTCAGACTCTCAGCTTCTGGGTGCTCACTTTGTTCTTATCGGCTAGATACCTCTAGTCTTGCCTTTCTTTTGCACTTCCAATACCTGTAATGTCTGGCCTCTGAGCACAGGAAGTGGGACACATCCTCTTATTCTACTCCTCTTATCTCGGATGCTGAATTCTGAGAAGCACCATATTCATGCATTAATCATACGCAGATCCCCTTTCTCTGAAATTTTGGGCACAATCACTTTTCCAGCCCCTAGCAAATAAATTATGCTGATTTTTCACTAACTCAAAAAAGAACAGAAAAAAAAGGATGGATTTTAAAGAACTTCTGGCAGTTGAAAACTTGATAATATTTTTTCTCCCTGAACAGAAGAGAGCACATTCTTTCAAAAATGTACTTCATCACTTCAGAAAAATGATGTGAAAGATAGACGAGTCTAGCATACACTGGCAGTTAAATTTAGTATTTTATAGTAGAAAATAAATTGAAGAGCAGCTGTAGATTGAGAAAAGAAGCTGCCACAAGATCATTTGGAGTTTTATAATTTATTTTCTCATTTGTCTTTGAGACTTCTCTCTTTCAAGAGCAGAACTGAAGAAGCAATGGTTTGCCTCTGCATGCATATAGGTGTGTATGAATACATACACACATTTCCATGGAGTAATGTGGCTTTTACAATCCCGCACATTTCTCATCCCCTAAAATAATTGGGCTGTTAAGTTTTCAGAGTCCTGTTAGGACCTACTTGCAAACGACCTCACAGAAATAAGGCTAAAAATGAAAGGTGTTCGTTTCAAATTTGATTTCTCTTTTTAGTTTGCCCTTCACACAATATTTTCTGGGTGGGTTGCAAGACATTAAAATTTAAAAAAAAAAAGCAAAAAATGTATGCAACTCTTCTGAGATTTAAATGATTAAAGATATCCCCCACTAATCTCATTTCTAGTTCTTAATGGATGAATTTTTCACCCTTAAGCCATAATTAATATTTCGTTTAATACTCTGCTATTTAAGTGGTTATTTTTCTTATTTCTCTTTAATATATTCCAATTTTTTATTTTTCTTTAATAGGACCAAATTCACAAATATTTATTCATCCAAAGTAAAACTAATAAGGCTGCATCCCCATTGCATAGTGAAGATGCCCTGCCCAGAACCCCTGGTTGGCATTGTCTCTATTTCTTCATCCAGCAAAATATTCACAAAGGTTATTTTGTCAGGTAATGCTAAAAGACATTGACGTAGCTACCTCAAGTCTTGGATCCTTCAATATCTCCCTGCATTTGATCTGTTCAGAATACAACAGCTGAAAGGGCAGCCTGAACCTACATGCTAATGGTGACATGTTGGCTACTGGCAATTCCCTTGATTAGAAACAGTTATTGGATTTTAGGGCACTGAGATGGCAGAACATTTCAGTATGTTGTTTTTACCCATTTACACCAAATCTTAGTAATTTACGCGTAAGGACCAGTTTAAGTGAGCAACATTTTAAGCGAGCAACCACGTGCCAACTGTACCTACTAAGATGTGCATGAACTGAAATTTAGTGGTTGAGTGTGAATCAAATAAAATGCCCTTGGTTTGGATTTGAACTTTTTTTTTTCCAAACTCGGTAATTTGCTTCATATGCAAATCAAATGAACCACAGCAAACCATCTGGGAACCAAAACATAGAAATGAATGCATTGTCTTATTGCTTGAATATGAAAAATCATTATTACAATACATCATAAGATTTGCCTAATTCTTTAAATTGTTCTACCACTGTGAAAACCCTCTTCTAATTTCACATTCCATATTTTACTGCTAGATGTAAATCTAATCTCAGTACTCGAGATATATGTAGAGGCTGTGAACAAGACCTGCAAGAGCAGGTACTTTCTATAAGCAAACAGAAGCTATAAAGAGATGCATGCCATATTTCACAGAAAGATCAATAACAACAACTTTAAATTGCATTGATTTAAGGCCTTGATAGTTCTTCTTCCTCTGTGCTCCTATAATAAACAATATTGCTGTTATGCTGGTAATATATTTGGAGATTTGGGGCATTAGGTTGAATGTATTCATTATCATTTGACATATTTTCAATAGCCCAATATAATGAGAAAGTAAAATAATGCCAGATTCTCTGCAAATTTTAATAAGAAACTGAAATTATTTTTCTTCTCCAGCAGGTGCTGAAAGCTTAACCATTTTGTGTTAAAGTAAGTATCAAAATCAAATGCCTTTCTCTCCAATGTCAATAAGGGCTAGCGGAAATAGGAAGCAAATATTGTGCTAGACCCTGTTATTTGTCAGATATGTTGAAACTTTCCACATTAAGATGAATGAAAATGAGTTCAATGTGCCTTTTCATGCTTAAATTTATGGATAATCCAGGATGAATAATAAGAGTTCATGTCTGAAGCATTGCTATTTTTTATTATAATTCATGCATTGTCCAGTACTAGAACAGCAACCTACAGATCTTGACTTGGCAAGTACAAAGTGCTCACTTTTAGTAGAAAGCTAGACTGTGACTACCACAAGAGTGAACTTCCTTTGCTCCAAGATCAAGGGAGCCCCCTGCGTCAACATGGCTGGAGGTTCTCACTACTGCCCCAGGGACAGGACAAGACTTCTTAATGTGAATTTCTCACCAAGTGAATTTCTTGATTTGGCTTCCAATGGTCATTCTGGCATGCACATGTGGTTAAAAAAAAAAGACAAAGAAGTCCTTCTAAGGTGGCTTGAAGTCAGTTTAGAGAGGTGGGACTATTCCTTCCCTCATGAACATTCTAGACTAGAAAAGGTGGATCAGAGATGCATGGAACACATTACCATACTTAAGGAGTTTTGAGATTTTTTTTCGCAGTATGTGAATACAGCCTTAAACAGTTTCTACACAGCAAGAAGAACAGTGCTACAAGCATAGCAACCTTCCATTTATTATTTAAGAGAAACAATTACTTATTTTAAAGTGCTGCGTGATCTCCACCTGAAAAATCACAGTGATTCCATGGACTACTAAAAGCACATGCAAAATGTCCTTAAAGGTTTTTAATGTGGGTTAGACATGGGATGAAACACTGGTATCTACATGCTACCACCTTTCAACACGTTCAAGTAACTGGTCTGTAATTCTGAAAATTACACAAGACTACTTTGATCAAGCTACAAGTGGCAATACACTCTTGGAGCGAACACAGATAGTGCTGCACAAATTCAAAAATGTCTTCTTTCTGTAACCCCTACAACTAGAAATGCTTTAATACTGCAATATAATATGTCTGAAGACTGACATGATCTCATACAAGATCTTGCACTGTGTAGGCTCAGACAGACCTTGGGGCAGAGAGACTAAGACTGTTAAAGTTGTGGAAATTTCCCATGGCAGTCTTATGAAAATCCTCTGCTGAAAGTGAAATGCCGTTTCTCAGAGAACAGATTTTCCTTGGAGCCATCTCCTTGGATCCTAACAAGTATCAGAACGCTGCTACGATACGAGAAACACATATTGGAAATTGATGGCTCCTTCCTTCTCCTTTAACCATTCAGCAGCTGTCTTAATAACTTCCCATCTTCCCTTTCAAAACTTCAGCATGTCATTGTTCACAAGTATTCAAGCCAGTCATCTATAAAACAGTCCATTTTCCAAATATTAGTCTCAAAATTCAGTTAATATGATAGCAAACATGATCCTGCCTGACTTTGACAACATGCTCATGAGACTAATAAAAGACAAGTATCCGGAATAATTCAGAAACATCTTCAGAAACAGTATGACAAGAATGTTCAATAACAGGTACAACATACAGAAAAAAGCCCAGAAAAGTGTGCATTCACAAACCATTAAATGCAGAGGCAATCAGAATTTAAGGTGGTGGTGGAGGGGAAGTGTATCAGATTAATCTAGACAAGAAATAATATAGTGCAATTCTCTCTCATCTCTGCATCTCCCCTACTCTTGGGAAGTACCAAAAATAATAAATGTTTATTCATAACCAACAGTTTACATCACAACATGAGGGACATATTGTAGCATAAGTAACACCCTATTGACACTTCTGCTTAATTTAACAACAAGAACCCAGGTCTCTAATGTGATTTTATACATACTTAGCAATACTCGATTCAGCCTAGTGACTTGTTCTTTACAATACCATTGTGACACCTCAGTCGTTCCACAGCAGAAATAAGGAAGTCCTTCATGCTGCATAAATATCCTTTATTCAGAGGGACATGGCAAGATCAGATTTATAATTGTAACAAGTACTTTTCTCTCAGTATCAAACAGCAATATAGCCAGCACTCACTCCTCCATCCTTTCCCATCAAAGTAACCCAGTGTCATCCTTATTTTAACATATAAATACTACAGAGCCACGATTCTGTCCATCTGCAGACCATAGAATGCAAATCAACATCCCCATATTTCACTTCCTTGGTTCCCAAGTTCCATGGTTACATTTACTCATCATTCCCAATGGCACAACTACTGTGGCTACAGTGTAACTGCTTATTAAACATATGTCATGGTGCGTTCCTCACCCAACCCCTCTGCCGCTCAAAGCCACTCAGCCATTTACTGGGTCAGCAGGCACCATGCCGCAGCAAATTCTCCCTTTCTGATGCTAAATAGCAATGCAAAAGGCTTCTCGCTTTAGCTGAACACTGCCCCGTGTGCTCTCCCTTTCCCTCTTAAAGGTACAGTAACAGTAATGAGATCTCTTGCCTCAACACACACGGCACTCAGGTGCTTTTAAAGAGAAACAACATAAAATGCTTTATTGGTTACAACTTCTTAAAGAGGCATACAATCTTCAGTCTTTGTTTCTCAACTATCAACACTACTTATATTCATCAACACTTAGAGTACTCAGGACTCGTCTACTCAGATGCCCTTCCAAGTAGAACAATAGCCTGGTTCCTTCCTGCCCACCCCAGGCAAAGAACCTCTGACACTCATTTCCAGAGCTTTTATTGTCTCTGCACTGCTGCTCTCCAGCTCTGATTGGTTCCTTTGCTGAGCTAGCTTACCCCTCCCTCTGAAATACTGTAAGCCACGCCCCTCAACCATTCAATAACAGTTATCCTACAATCAATTGTATAATCATAATGTGGTAGACATTAAGAGGAGCTGACAACTACCTACTTGTCAACTACTATGGTACACAATATTTTCATGAGACAGAGAATGTTCCAAAACGGCCTCCTTGTCCATTTAGACCCAAAATACTGGGAGACCCATTTTCTTGTTGTACCACTTGAAAGGGTCTCCCTGGGACTCTGCAGCCAAGAATGTTCAATCCTGACCTTTGGGGTATCTTTCATCCCACCCTGCAGCTCAGAACCTGAGTCTGCTCTCCCTTCTTTTTTTTATATCATTCTATTGATAATGCACCCAATTTCTACTTAATTCTACTACATTTAAATAATTTCAATGTACCCCTCTCCCCCCCACCTACCTTTTCTCCCTCTATTACAGTCAATTCCAGTTATGTCCATACAATCACTGTTCCTGCTTTCCATATCTGCAACTAGTATCTTTTTTTAAAAAAGTGCTGGCTTCCAGAGGAGTGAGTGGAGTGAGGAATCAATTTGGAGAGACAGCTTTGTTTGCATCACATTGATCTTTGTTCCACAATATTTGCGCACACAATTTGATGCAACCAAACAAGTGACTTTCTCAAGCAAGTCCTTGCATCAGTGAGTCTTGATCTGTACCCACTCATTCTGGAAGAAGCAGTTTCATTAAAGACACAAGCCTGTGTCAAGCCTGTCGGTAGCAATGATTTCCTCCTTCGTGCATGTTTCAAGTCAGGGGTAGGGAAAGTGTGCATAATCCATATCTAGTTTTGAATATGAATATGACTGCATATTTACAATTTAGTGCCATCTATGACCCTTAGTACCAGTCCCATTAGCTGTCTGCCCTTCATTCCATCAACCACAATGTGATTTAGCCAGTACAGGCAATGTACATGTATTCCCTTTTCAGTTTTTTTTCTTTAATCTCAGACTTGTGCATTTTGTAGCAAGCAGATCTAAAGTATTACATTATTGTATTTTGTACAATCAGTCAATAAACTGGCAAGCACATTCCTCATTACATTCAAAGGCATCTCCATAAAGAGTACATTATAATAGTTTAATCAAAGATGAGCAAAATATGAGTTACTGAAACTAACTTCTCCTGATCCAGGAAGGGTTGTAGCTCATTAATCAGGCAGAAGACAGAATTTGATACTCATAGACACTGAATTTACTCAATGTCCAAGTGATAGGTATAACCTCAAGACCAACTGAAAGTTACAGAAGAAGAATTTTAGGGAATTTGCAAACTTGCTAATTATAGGACAGGAACTTCACATCCAGATCTGGAATTCCTCATATGTCTTATTTATTAATAAGATATAATGAAGTAAGTGTGCTCGGGTATATCAATCATGCCTCTACTGTTTAGTCTGCTGCACTGACCAAAATTCTACAGAGAAAAGAGGAACATTGCATTACCAGAAAGTATACTTTAATGTGATCAACTCAACATCCCTTTGCATATTATTATAGAAATATTGCAGACTTGACAGGAAGCCATGACATTTGAATAATCCCCTAGATTATTCAGGAATTATGCAAATTTCTGTGGGTAAGCCATTTTAATAGGCTGAATCTATGAAGAATGAACAAACTATATCCTGAGCAAAGGACAGCCTATGTAGAAGCATACTGTCAAAAGTTTCAATGGTCCTTGTAGAAAGTCTGTGAACAACATTTTCTCTATTACAAAGACGTGGAATGGATATTTCTCTAGGAAGAGTACTGAAAGAGTACATTCAAATAGCCTTTTCCAGCTTCAGCAGCAAAAATAAGAAGATAATAACAAAACTCTATATTGCAGATAGTAGGAAAGAATGTTGCTTGCATCAGACTTTCATAGGGCGTATCCCAAACAATACAATGAAAAATAAGAATCTGCTATAGGCCTGGCACTTATAGCTGTACCCACAATGCCCTTGCCCCACTACTGGTTAATGCTATTTGCATCTTTAGCCATTCCAAAGTAATGCACGGAAGAATACTGATGGATGGATGGATGGATGGATGGATATTTATAATGTACTAGTACTTTAGGTTGGTGCAAAATAAATCTCACTGGACAGAAATATAAAGATAAAAATAAACATCAAGATAAAGGTAAAATAAAATCTATAAATACAAAGGGGACAATTATTCCCCAAGGCTCAGGTGAGCAGATGTAATTTCAGCAGGTGTCCAGATGAATCAGCAGTTGATACCTGGCAAATCTCACTGGGGAGGCTATTCCAGAATTGCAGCCACCTGCTGTGACTGAATAATAGACACAGTCTGATCTCTTTCTGGTAATAAAGTCTGAGGCTACTTATTAACAAACTGTATTGCCAATGTCAGGTTTCCCCTATCACAAGCAGGACTGCAGTCCCAGAATCCTTTAGGTTCCCTGTTGAATGAAGCCCAGCAGTTGAGTTGGGCTTCACTGAATGAAGTAGATAAATGCTATCAGCATTTTCACCAGTGGTGAGCAGTTGAATAAAGGAATGGGCCATGTAGCTTTCATGTACACAATCTTTAGTTAAGCCATCTCCTCTGGGGCTACCAACTCAAAGCATTAGGAGGCCTGACAGTGTGATGCCACTTCGTAACATAAACAGTGACAGCAGAAATGGAGGCTTAGAATAAGCTCTGTTAGGCAGTCCCCAGCAGCCTCTACCTCTTGAGCACCATCCATGCAAGAATAGAACAGGCCAGTATTTGATTACAGTGCCACCTGGACCCCTAGATGTGATCAGCCCATCTCAGAAATTAAGGATGAGTCTCTTCTCAAAAAGCAGGATGTCAAAGAGGTACAAGGCTGACAAAGAGATCTTAAAGATTCCCAGGCACCAAGAAAAAGCTTTGATAAGCACCAGCTATGAAAGTGCATAAATAGCTACTATGCTGACCACTAGGTGGTTAGCAAAGTTGTGATGCAGTGTGCATTTACTATGTTATGACTTATTCCCAAGATCTTGACTTCATTTTTGGTTTTTATTTCATGTGGACTGGCACTTTTGGAAACCCTTTTATAGAACAAGTTAGCTGATAAAGTTGATAACTATTCTTCAGTTGCTGCATCTCAGTTAATTTATAATAATAACAGACCCAATAAGTTCCCAATTGAGGGCACACGATGGCCTGAATTTTCCCTACACATCCCCCCCTACTCCTAAAGTGGTTTCCCACAATGATCCATAATTACACAGCACAAGGATCTTTGAATGCTGATTCAATTTGCTCTTCCCATATTTGAAACATATGCTTTTAAAATAAAATTGGCTGAAGAAAGAGATATGTACCATATATTTTCCCCTTTTCTATTTTTTCTGGTGTTCTCATATAGATGAAAAAAAATCAATGATACCTCAGTCTTCCCTCACTGCTTTCACAAAGTAAAATTAGTTAAAGATGCTAAACTATTTACTACTGTATGCCACTGTAGCGGGATTACCCATAATTCCTATATACTAGACAGGAGAAACACCATTTTGTAAAGCCTAGCTATACTAGAGAAACCATTCTGGGAGAACAAAATCTTTCCCGTGGGAAATATAGCTTTCAGAACATCCCAGGAACAGCTTCAAAATAACCAGTCTTACTTTAACTTAGGGGATGGGAGAAAGAAGAGAGAAATCCAAAGCAAGAGAAGTATAAAAGTCATTAAATTATGGATTTTTTTTTTTTGCTATGAAAATGTTTATACCAACTTTGCAAACTCAACAGCATTTAGTAATGTTTTCATTACTCCCAGGTGCTGACATTTTGTGCCACTGATAAACAGCTGCTCTGCAGCAATGAATTCCAAGAATATGAAGCACATGTGCCTTCCCCATCCTAACTTGGCAGACCAAATATAGAAGTCCTTATATGTCACCTTGACATTTTCTAATTGCACTGCAAACTGGAAGCCCCTTTCAGCATAACAATAACAACAAGCAATTTCCTTCCCTCCAGCATTTCCCTTTAGTGCCACATGCTTTTAGACTGCAAAGTACTATGGTGAGAGCAGTGTTATATAATAAAGCTTGAAAATTCATTCTATTAAAAGAATCACAAGGTGCATGTCAGTTTAAAAATAATGTGAGTCCTAAAAATATTTTTTATTAAATAATTATATATAATAAATATATAAATCAGATAATATAAAAGCAAAACAGTATAAACCAAATACTGAGGAAAACTAAAGGCAACTGCTGGGATCATATTATTATTTTAATAGACCCTCTTTGCTCATGTATTGCTTACACTGTAAATGGCAGTTGTACAGGCAAAACACTGTTTCAAAAAAGTCTAACTAGCTCCACACCACCACCTTCAAGGAGTCCTATGTTTGCACAGGCAAGCACACATTCACCAAATTCTTGGGAGGAGGGAGCACTTGCTTTCATTCACCTTGAATTTGGAGCTTACAGGAGACAGATATATTCTAGGCTGTGGCACACTAACGTTTGATGCTACTGGTTCACCCAGAGAGGACCAGGGTTATTAGGTGCTTCATTTTGCAAACCTGGTCTTCTCTCATAACAAAAGGCAAGGCGAGGGGCAGTTGAATGCCTCCTGTCTGTTATGTTCCCTCCAATGCTGCTTCCCACTTCCTAACAGGGGCTGCATAGGGGCATGTCAAGCTTATAAACAATGTCATCATTGTTTATAAGAGATTTTGCTTTTGGGGGATTTTCCAGGCCTCTACCTGGCCTCACTGACAGGCCTTAGTGCAAACTGAAATGAAACTGAAGCCCTGGCACATTTCAATTTGAGTCTGCACAAAAATATAGATCGTACATAAAATACATGTTTTAGTAAACAAAATAGAATTACGTGTACAACATGCGTGCATTAGCAACATAAGACTACAAGGAAAAACAAAGTGGGCATCGGACCTAGTCCATAACAGGTTGTTCTGTGGAAGCCCTAGATCGACTTGAATGAATTCCAAGTCTTCTTAAAGAGATCTTATTTAGCTTGGAATGACTGTGTATCAGTAACATGCATGACAGAGTAAATCTTCAAACAAACATGTGTGCATGTGTATGAAATTAGAATAATTTGGAATTGTGTCTCAATGTCATGTTGTGTCTAGTCTTCGAATGTTAGTAATGTGAAGTAGGAGTAAGGGATTCCCAGTGTTGCATAGATCCTCAATCAGACCCAATAAGTAAACTCACTGAGCATCTAATATCTGAAAAGAAAGCAACAAAAACAACCTTAGTTAGATATCTATACTAATTAAAATCTCTTGATTTTGTTTCTGGGTCTAGTTATTCATAAAGGCTTTTAAAAATACTTAAATATGCCTTTAATACATAGCAACATGCTCAAACAAACAAAAAAGGTGCCCCTAATTGATATTCATTCAAGGGACATACAATTGGATATTGAGATTTCAAAAATCTATTTTCCGCTCTTACCTGCTGGTTTACTGGAAAATTTCTGTTGATTTTTTTGATCTATAAGAATAAAAACAAAATTAATCAATGAAAAACCACAATCGATGAAAACATATCACATGAAATATACATACAATTGGATATTGTATGTATTCTTTTGGAAAATTCTTTGGATGATTCATTACTGAGAAGTATCTGCTAAATCACCCTTTTTTTAAGGAACTGAAAAGGTACATATCTGATTTTTTTTTACAAACAAGTTATTGTTTTATTGATAAATAGAGATTGCAGATTGATCTTTTGAAAGCAGGCCCTTCATTTTTGTAGACATTTAGCACAGACTGACCTATGTTTACTAAGTTTCTGATAAGGGGTGGGTCCAGACTTCTTAATACTGTGCACTGGAATGTGCAGCGAAGATAGAGCCATCACACACAACAGCTAATACTTCATAGTGGCGAATTCTGAAGTGGTTTGGTTTAGAAGATTGTAATCTGACCTCAGAGCCGATTAAAAAGGTTTTTTTCTTTTTTTTAAAGGACAATGACCTGCATCAATCATGCTGGTTCTGATTATTGGACGAATACCTTTCTGAACATGTGGGAAATACTGCTTTCACTGGTCTTGGTTTAAACACTATAAACTTGACATGCAATTAAAAGAAGTTCTATCACAAAGCAACAAATATTCTTATAAAAATGGCACCATTGACAAATGATTGCAAAATTGACAGTATACAGGCCAACCTTTAATGCTAACTAATTATTGGGGTACATCCTATAATTGTTGTAATAGTTCAGCAATAGTTATAGCAGTGCTACTAACTTTTATAAGTAGTTGATCTAAAAGTGCAGCATTACTGACAGAGTAACTAATGCTTAGTTTGTTGCTAAGTATTTTGATTTACTCTTACACTACAGGTGAAAATCTTGGCCATATATATGGAAAACATGTTTGAAATTTGATATGGACCTGTAAATAATTTGAATTTGACATGTTACTTCAAGAGCAGTAAATCCTGTCCTCGATATATATATATGTATTCAGGGTTACTATTCTTGCTCGGAAAAATAAAAAGTGAGTTTGAGTCAAACTTCATGATGACAAGAAATGATTCATTATTAGAGAGAAAACAAAAACCAAAATTAGGGCCATGTTTCCGCTTAGTGACTGGAGGGACTCACATCGTTCTGCTTTCACCTTTGGCAGAAGCAGGCACCATATAAGCTCCATTGACAGTTTGCTATCAGAGGCATCTTATGGGCAGGCTGCTTTTTTGCCCTCTGAACAGAGATTCTGGGGAAAAAATGATGCCTCCATTCTCCAAAATGGAGATGAAGTAGGCACATTCTTTCATGAAGCTTTCTCACCATGTAAATGACTCCATGTGGAAGTGACAATGAAGCCTACATTGCAGTAGTAAACACAGAACCAGATCTGGGCCCTTTCTGCACTTGGCCTTATTCTGGAATATATCTCAGGATAGCAGTATGCTAGCCACAAGCTAATGCACACTATGGCAGGGCTCACCTGGGGCCTTCCATAGCCTGCACTACCTTACAGATAGCAGGTCCCTATTCTGGAATATATTCCAGAATAAGACCAAGTGCAGAAAGGCCCAAGTTCTCTGCTTATTCAGCCCTTCTGGCATGTAGCTTAGACAGACTGATAAGATAAACTGGACAAGATAAAGAGACATTTGAATATGAAGTTCAGCACACAAAACTGGGTCTGGGAATTGGCAAGCAATCTGCTCTAATGTTAAAGTTTATTATGGTCAAAGACCAGTTCTTAGAAATACAAAACAAATAAAAAATAAAAACTTTGATCTATTCATAACAAACTTTGGAAATGTCTGGTAAAGAGGGATACAAACAAAAGCCCTCTCCTACAGGTAATCAATCACGTCAGAACTGACCCATTCAATGTTTTTAAAATTGGTTAATGATAAGGAAATTCTTAAGTAACTGCATTCCACTGATTTTAATTGATCCACATGGATTGTCACCTTGTCAGATGCCAATGAAGCTGTGCTTTTTGTCTGATGTTACTAAAGTTGTTCTAAAAATACGTTACAATTTATGTTCCCCATTTGAAAAATACAGGAAAGCAAACATTCCAAGCCAGGTGGCTGATGCAGGTGATGACCTTCTTTTCACAGCATTCTGACATACATTTTTGTCATTGACTATTTGCCTCGACAGCATTGATAAACTAATCAGGAATAATCAAAATAGCACACATAGGAAAGTGAATGACAGATCCCACAAGGGAAGGGAAGATTGCAGTAGCTTTTGCATGACAATTTATCTCTCTTTGATTGTGTTCTCAAATAGCTGGCAAAATGAGCATACCAATTATTTTTTACAGTGAATTACTAAATGACTCTGAGTTTTAGAAGATGAGGAAAATAGGTTTCTTTCTTCTTGTTTTACCTAAATTCACCACTTAGTGCACTGCCTTTCTGCCTTTCTTCTACAAGGGGAATGAAAGGGAGATAATTTTTACTTAGTTCTGCAAACTTCGTTACCCCATGCAAATTGCCAATGTATGTCCTTCATTCAATCTTGAGGAATTTAGGGTTCAGTGGTGGAAGAAGGTGCAGCCTGGAGGGGAAAGAAAATTAATCCCCACACACACACACATTCTGACAGATTCATTCTGTTGCAAAAGGCCCGTTATGCATGGTGCAGGCTATCCTACACTGTCCTGGCCTGTGCTATCTACCCAAGAGCACACTGGCTCACATTACAAGTAGCATGTATTAAAGTCCATACCAGACATTAAAGGCTGGTGGAGTGAGGAGGAGATATTCTGAGCCCTCAAAGTTTCCAGCAGGAGCAGTTTCAGAGGCATGTCTACTTCCAGTAGTACTTCTTTGTGTCCCACTGAAAAGCGTCCTGACCTTTTATCCAGAACCAAAGGTCATGTTCTCAGCATACCCTTTGGGGGTCCCATTTAAGCTCAGTAGTCTTGGATTACATCCCCCCCCCCAAATCTATTGCAGGACTGGGATAGGGTGCCAGTTTGGCATCCTATTCTGCTCCATAGTGTAGACAAAATGCTACAGAGTCTTCTCCTGCCCCACACTGATGGGTGTAATGCACCTTTGTGGGCTAGGATAACAACCCTAAGGAAAAGGCCAAAGATGGATTCCACTTGGGAACCATGATTTATTTAAAGGCAAATTTTAATTATCATCAGTCATTTGACTGAAAACATGTCAAGAGTATTGAGAAGATATTTCCTTCACTCTAACGCAAGCAACATTGCCTTACAAATATTCTCCTTGACTTGGCATTGCAAATGAGAGATAATGAGATAATGTTGCACTTTCCTTTATATAATATATATATAATTACCTTATAAAATGTTGTGGTGTGTACATTATTATGGTGACTGCAAGTCTGGATATATACTGCCAAATAAGTGTTTGAGAAGGGGAAAAGATCCCCTGAGATGCAAAATAAACCTTCTCCTCTAAGAAATATTTAAAAATTGAATAACAGAAATAAATAAATAAAGACCCTTGAGAAGACTTTTATCCTCTGAAATATTTCATACTAAAAATCTTTGAATAAATAATTTAGAGTCACATAACCAGCAACATTTAACATCAAATATAATTGACTGAATTGCAGTTGTCATACCAATGCACTGATGCATTTGATCTTTTGCAAAAAAGAAAAGAAAAAAGATATATATTTAGGAAAGCGCTTTAAACATTCCTACCAACTGCAAGCACAAATTAAAAATAGAAATCTGAGCTATGCTCTCAGAAGGTCCCAATGCGTTAATTTCACTGCCTAGCAAGTAACTCCTGTCTGCTATAACATCTGTCATCACTGTAATGGTAGCAATGTAATCCTGTATACCTCCATGGATGAGCTACTAGAATAATTTAATCAAATGCACAGATGTTTATCTTTATGAAACTTTTCTTCTTGCCATTCTAAGGAAGATAAAAAGCCTTTTTGCAAAATAGCCGAAAGGCTAGGACACATGGGGAAGGATTCCCCATTCACACCTAGGCAGGTAAGGGATGCATGGCAA
Source organism: Aspidoscelis tigris stejnegeri (assembly GCA_023333525.1). Taxonomy (NCBI): domain Eukaryota; kingdom Metazoa; phylum Chordata; class Lepidosauria; order Squamata; family Teiidae; genus Aspidoscelis; species Aspidoscelis tigris. The sequence goes on from JALMGA010000004.1 coordinate 47,827,212, forward strand.
CGCTCAAAAAGGCAGACGTGCGGACTGGAGTCCCTGCCCTCGGCTGCACGACCCAGGGGCAGGCAGCCAGAGGCCAGCTGACATTCGGCCTCTGTGGGGCGCAGTCCCCTGGGCCCATCCCCCACCCAAGGCCACACCTCCTTGCACATGCACAAGCAAGCAACTTACCTGCTTGCCACCACAAAATGAACTGGCAAGCCTGGGGACAGGGCCTGATGGTCTGGTCTGCACTGTTCTGCACCTACACACACCACAGCCTGGGACCCCATGCTGAGAGCATTCTACTGGGGTCAGTTTACAAGGGGTAGGTCTACTGGTGTATGCACCTGCACACAGAGTGGCACATTGCCCTGGCCAGCCACACGACCCCCACATGGGACCAGAGGTCCAAGGAGGTAGGTGATCATGCAGGTGGCACGGGCCCCTGGGTGGGTGGGTGGGTGCACAGGGGGGCCATGTGTGGTGTTGCCATGTAACAGTCGGCATGGCAATGGTGTAGGCCATCCCACTTTCGCCCCACCCCCAACAGGGCCTGCCAGCTGTTGGACTGAAATTGGCCCAGTGGTGGTGGTTGGGGCTGCAACTGTTCAGCAAAAGGAGTATGAATGCTCTCCCTGCCTTACAGCTGTGGAATGGCCTAAGCCAGCTGGGGACAGTCTGGGCTGGGTGTAGAGCACGATTTCATACTCTACACCCACAATGTAATTAGGCCACCCTGGGATGGGATGGGACGGTTCCAGACAGAACTGCCAGCCCATCAGAGCGAACGCTCTGTCCTAGGGCTTCCCTAATTGCGTTTGAGGGTCGTAGTATGAATAGGCCTAAGGTTTCCCCATAGAAATAATTTATCAAAGCTGAGTCCTTCACTTGTAGGATTTTTTTAAAAAATGCACGCATAGGTATTTCCATACATGGGGATGGAAAGTGTGGGAACAGTGTGTATTTTTATGAAGGACAGTGGTGGAGATATCTGTCTTTTTAATTTGTTAGAAGCACCAACTGGGAGACCAATCGCCATATACCAATACCATATAATTCAACATTTGTGCTGTCTTCTTACTATATTCAGGTTTCCAGATTTAACAATAGTTTCTTTAGAAGAATATTAGGCACATACCTACATATTTAAAATCTTTTTAACGATAGCTAAAAAGACAAATAAGTGGATTTTAGATAAAACAAACCAAGTAAATACTTATTAGAAGTACAAATGACGAGGATTAAACGATCATACTTTGTGCACATAATGAAAAGCCCTAAGTCCCTTCAAAATGTGGGCAGTTAGGAGGTGAATTACTCAATTATGACAGCAATGAAAGCCTTGCTGGTAGCCATAAGAAACATTGTAGAAAATCGATCAGTCAGTCTAGTCAGCTATAACTAGATGGTACAAAGCAAATAAACTTAACTAGGAACACAGCAAGCTCACTTTTTAATTGACACATTATATATTGAAATTAAGATTTATTTTGTTATTAAATTTGTTTATTGCCTTTCATCAAAGGAGTTTAGAGAATAAAATAGCCAGAAATTAATAATACAACAGTTAAATGATTAAATTACAAAAAACAAAACCCAGGACTAGTAATACAATCTGATATCGATCTGCCCGTGCCTTAAGATCTGGCGGGGAGGCCCTCCCAGTTGTACCTCCACCCTCAGCAGCAAAAGGGGTAGGCACCTGGGAGAGGGCCTTCTCAGTGATGGCCCATAGGAATAGTCTCCCCTTTGAGATGAATCAGTCACCTTCATTGTACACGTTTAGGAACAATGCACCTGGCCTTTGGTTAAATGGGGATACACTTCCCCTTCCCACTTGCAGACACTGTTGTTTTAATACATACTGCTGTTGTTCTAATAATGTTCAATCTTAAACGTTGCTACCCGCCCAGAGACCTCCGTGTATAGGGTGGGATAAAGATTCAAATAAAGAAATAAAGAAGAGAAAAAACTGCGGAAGATGTAAAGCAACACGTTGGATGTAGATCCTTAGCAGCCAAAGGCCTAGTCAAAAAGATACCTTCTAGGTCAAGAGTCCCCCACCTTTTTTGCCCCAGGGACTGGCTTCCTTTTCCATGGTGTGGTGTGGGCATGAAATGGGGTGTGGTGTGGGCATGGCAGCTTGTTGTGGCGGTGCTGCGGACAGGCAAACCCTCCCCTATGGCCTGGCCCCGGTTCACGGACGGGTGGCTGGGGATCCCTGCTCTAGGTTGTAAATATCCTATGAGTTGCCCATCTTCCTTCCTCCCAATGTATTGTAATAAACATACTGAGGAATTGCAGCAATGCAATCAAACATAGTAAAAGGAGTCTTAGGAGGGCTGTTCCTACTCCACAATAAAAGGCACTCTGATATATCTTCTGCTACAACCTAAAAGAATGAACTCCTTATGACAACCCATACTGTCACTTAATGCTTGTTATAATCAAGCTAATCTTCGATGTCTTGCATTTTAACCTTCTCTACCCATTGTCATTGCTATTGTTATTCCTGCCTCCAGCTATTCATAGCTATTACCTGCTACTGCCATATTACTATTAGCTCTATTAGAGCCCTACCCTTTGTTCCACCACATACAGCAGGCCTCACCTGATACTTATAAGCTGTGTTCACATGTGGGGCAGGAAAAACACCACTGAAGTGGCTTAGGAATGGTTCGGAGATGGGATTGTTCATGCACAAGTCTGCCCCTCCCCCCTCACAAACATTCTAGCCTAGAAATGGTGGGTTAGAGATTGGAAGGCTCTTGTGAGGCACTTTTCTTCTTAGGTGGTGTTCTGACATAACAAAAGGGGTGCCTCAGGGAGAGTTTGTGGCTCTTTTCTAGCATAGAATCTTCAAGAGACGGGGAGGGACAGACTGATTGTGAGCAATTCCATCTCTAAGCCATCTCTGAACTGCTTCAGAGGTGTTTCAGAGATGATCTTCTTCTTTTTTGCTGTGTTTAATCAAAGCCTTACTATTATTTCGCTGCTACCTGTGAATGTAGCCATAGCTATATTCTGTTCTGCAGCATCTCTCCATCAGACTTGAAGCAACTGAAGCAAATGAAAAATACATTTGCCAGAGACCAAAAAAGAGCAGAATTATAGGAGTCTTTGGGGTTAATCTCTCAGATACTCAACAGACCTTTCTGAAGTAATTTATCCCTTCTCAGATAGATTTGGCTCACAGGTGGCTTTTTGACCAGCTCTGTGAAGCAAAGATCAAAGACCTGCCAACTCAGAGTGACATTAACTAGTGCCGAGATCTCTTGCTGTGCCTCTGCAGCGAGCTACAGGTATCCTCTGGCTCAAGAGAAATTGTAATTTCTTGAGCTTAACCCCAGATCAGCTAGTCTAAAAAGCTTTCAACTAACACCTTTTCATATCCATTGAGGCACTTCTTATCCCTCTTTATCCTGACTTGTTTTAGTTGCATGTCAGAATGTAATAGAGAAGCCATATTTGACATACAGATAAAATGACATTACCTCCAATAGCCAGTGAAGAGAAGATAATCTGTTCATTTTAAATGTTTTAAATCCCTGTAACTGATTCAGTTGTTTTATATTTATTTGTGCCTTTAAATTTAAAAACTGCTTCCCAAATTGGGATATGTGAGGTCCTTGCTGCTGTGCAAGGGCACGGTAGGAAGAAGAGAAAATGATTTTTTTAAAACCAATGATTCATTATATTATGAAATACATCACAAATTACATTGTGAAATACATCACAAAATAAAGATGAGCACTGAACAAATGTCTTTCATTTTAAAATAAGGAATTTGAGACAGAAGGAAAAACCAAATGTTGAACAATAGAAATTTTAAAAAGGAAATAGAAAGGAGAGGAAATAAAAACATAACTGTGAAAAAACCCATAACTAAATAAATCAAAGTAAATAAAGTTTGAATTCACCAGCAACAAAGTAAGGTATGAGGGTGCACACTTGGGGAAATCAAAGACCATTGCAAAAATGTGAAAATGGGAGTAATCAATTTTAGGAGTTATTAGAGCATGGATCAACGTGGACAAAATATTTATTCCCAGAAAGGGCTAAAACTGGTGATTCGGGTTGCACTGAAAACAGAAGCCATTTCTGCACTATGCACAATATCCCATGCTGTGCTGGTTTGCCTTTGCTATCACACAGGTCACAAATAGAATGGCTGCCAGTGTCCTACACCAAGGGCTGTGAATTTATGGGGTTTGTTCATCAATCAATCAATCAATCAATCAATCAATCAATCCATCCATCCATCCATCCATCCATCCATCCATCCATCCATCCATCCATCCATCCATCCATCCATCCATCAATCTGTTGTCTAGATTCCAGAACATGTAGCACATGTAGCCCATCACAACTTTTGAACAAATATCAAGCATCTGGACTGCCTTTAGTTTAAATGAACAGGCCAAGGATACCATCCCACCTTTGTTTAGTGGTACAAGGGTGAAGAAAGCATGTTACTACTCCACTGGTAACAGCCTAGGTAATGCATGTATATATCAATGATGTAGAAAATGGAGAAGCTATAACTGCCTCAAAGAAACAGTAAAAAGGCTTCAGGGCCTGATGTTTAGGTCCAGTGAAACTTAATCACTAGCAACTCCATGTTAACTCATGTCTCCACTGTTCTGTGGCTACATACTTCTCTAGCCCCTGGGGTGGTATATTACCACATATGTTAATGCTGATGCTTCAAGGAACCTTTGCTGTTTCCCTAGGAAAAGGGTGCCCAAGTCACAGGATGAGATTTTCTGACTCCAGTTGAATCAATTAATTTAGTTCACTAAAGCTGTAAAAATCCTATAACCCAAGAGCAACCTAGCTGGTGGCTATGGAAAGGGCCTGTGTGACAGCCAAGGCACACCTGAGATGGCTTCTCCCTTTAGCCAGCTTACCATACAGCCATATAGTGAAATACACTAAAGTTATTAACTTTAACAGTATGTACACCGGTAACCATCTTGTTTCAGCTAAACGAGTTACAGATGTTACAGACATATCTAATTACATTTCATTTTTGTTAAGCACTAATGCCATTATATTTTCTAATAAGCATGTGGCTAAATGTCCTTTGTCCTTAGATGCCTCTGTGTGCTCATTTCCTGCTTATGCTGTCAAATCTCTAATTCTTACTGCCACCTAACATTTAAGAGAACATTATTATTAGATTACAGATCAATTTCTCACCAGATCAAAAAGACATTAAACAGGCTAGGAAGCCCAGTCACAGACTGGATGTGGTAATTTTATTCTGGCAGCTCATTAACTATGTGTGTTTAAGCTTTCTGACATCTCACAATAAATTTCAAAAAGGAACTATTAGCTGTTTTCCTTTTGCTGCCAATTCTCTTGATTCAATGAGGTAGACAGTATGCCTTAGTTTGTGGCCTGAAGCACCAAACATGCAATTTACAACTCTGGGGAGGAAATAATCCTTTCCCACAGACGTAGTAGCCAAAGCCAGTTTTTGTTTTAGTGGCTGCTATAGGTTTTCCACTGCAAAACCTATTTCAGCTTTCTTCAGAATAGACAAGACAATTAAGTAAGTCATGATGGATGAAATATCTATTTAGTCTAGCAGTCTGTTCCTACAGCAGGGAAGGACAAATCTGTCAAAAAGTGTTGACATTATCTTCTGGCCTAACACATATTTTTGTAAGTAATCTTCTGTAACATACTGCATACTAATGTTCATATATCTTTACACAATTCTCTTATGAGGTAAACATTTTTTGTCAGTAGAAAATTTGGAAGAGTACATTCAAAAGAATGCCTTCAATTTAATTCTACTGATTAGTAAAGTGTTTCTTTTTCCTTTCATTTCTTTTCATGCATTTATAATATAAAGCTAATGAATCACCATTTTGGCTGCACCTCTTCTGCCTTTAAAAAGCCATTTTTGAGAAGTGCCAAAGATTTATCAGACATGATGCTGGAAGTGGTACTGACCCCCTTCTGAAGCAAGAGGACCTTCTGGAGCCTGTCACACCAGCCTATCATTGCTGTGGCACTGGATTTGTGCTATGTGGCTTTTTACAGTCACAGATATATCCCATTTTTCCTTTGCTTTGTCGGTAAAGGGTGTCCCACAGATGCCTGACAGCAGAGGAGGGAGGAAACACTATCAAAATCTGTGGCAAGTACAAAATACTCCATTGTCCCCTTCCACGCATGCACACCTGTATGATGGACATGTGTCAGGAGTGTATGCCTGCAACTGTTCTAAGCCAACCTGACCACATCCTTGACGGCACTGTGAAATGTACACCAATCCATTACCATGGTGCATTTAATCCCAAAGCTGAGAGTAGAACAGGAGTGTTCCTTATCTTTCTGTTATTAATGTTTTTACAACAGTTGCATACCAAGCAAAACTCTTCCTTGGCCAGTCATTCAAATCCTCAAGATCTCATTTCTGGCCAGTGAAGTAGCTCTTCTTCCCTTTTGGAGCATTCCACGTGATTTTGTACTGCCTTCCTCACAATTTCATTTTGGCCTACAGTAACTTATAACACAAACCAAAGATAGTCACAAGCAGTAGGGTGATTGAAAGAGGTTCCTATATTCAAGCAACCTTCATAATCATCCCATCCTTTCTGGAATGGATCAGCTCGCACAAATGTTGAATACAACATAGTGCAAACTGCTGATAAAATATATGATGCAGCTTACATACAAAAGCTTTCTACCTCAAAGAGTAGCAAGAGAATTGTCAATAAAATACACAAAAATTACCCAAATGATACATGATGAGATGTGGCTACTGCCTGCTGTATGCAAATAGGGGAAACAAGGCATAGTGGAATTCAGACTAAATGCACCATCTCTTTCTGACTCCTTGGCCATGTCCCGACACAGCATTTTTACCTTGGATTTTTTGGACTCGGCACTGAGCACAATTTCTGAGCATTTCCACAGTAGTGTTATAACACAGACTCAAAATGGATTTGCTGACTTGCTTGTTCCTATTCTTTATTCTTCCTGTGTTGGGCATGGTCATTCTCTCCTTCCATCCCTCATCCCATCCCCCAAATCCCTCACCATGCAGTTAGCAATTAGATACCATCCTTCAAACCATGACATCATTGGGGTGGGAAACTTAAGAGAAAGAGAGAAATGGCCTCCTCTGAGTATCATATACACACAAGCTGCATTGACACCTAAGTTTTATTCTGGTTTCAGTCCACTTCCAGAGTGAGATAACACATCCGCAAAGTGACTAGTCATTGTCTTTCCATTTCTTTACAAAGGTGGGTTTTCTGAGTTAATTCTGAAAATGGACTGAAACTGAATTATCCTTAGGGTAACTGGTATCCTTGGGTCTCCAAGGAAGGAGTCAGAGAGTAGAGAGAGAAATGGCCCATGTGTGAAAGATATATTTTTCCTGAGGCATTTCTCTCTCAACAACCTTGTGTTTGAAAAAGTACTGGGAGAAGGACCACATTTCATTGTTTTCATTTGTGTGTTCCTTTGCAAGAACAGAGATCACTGCCCAGTCAATGAAAAGCTGGCTGTCCCACTTTTTCTTTACTCCTTTACTATCTGTGTGTATGAGAGAGAGATACAGGGAACAGAGGACCAAATATCTTCTCCCTGTCCTTTAAAGGGCTACATTTCTGCAATGTTCCTCTTTTAACAAAAGAAAACAATTGTTTCATATTCCTTTTATTTTTATTTTCAAGGAGAAATGAAATGGAGGATACATTGTTCCTCCTTGCAGGAACTGGAGAGAAGAGGCAGATCAAGCTTCTGCCGTGTCCGCTCTTTTGTTCTCCTGCCTCCTGTATACAATGCTTACAACTGATGAGAGGCAGTAGGAATGCCCCCAAAAGGACAGTTCCATTCCAAAAAAGTCCACTTCTCCATTCCCATTTTGCAAAATAAAACAATCTAATGGTCTGAACAGGAGTGAGAAGTCATTTAATCTGCATTAAAATATTTTCTTTGGCCAGGTTCCCACTCTGCAATTTAATCCAGTTTTAAACAGTTAAAAAAAAATCAGCAGCAACAGTTTTTTTTGTGTGTGTTCCCACTGCTAGCTTATAACGCAGACTTACTATCCATTCTTCAGCACCCAGCAGCAACTGAACACCATCATACCCTGATTTCATTGGGGCAGGGAATTCAAACTCTACCCTCTCTATAAACTTCCCGCATGAGACCATGAAGTCCTTCAGCAGCAGCTTTTCTTCACTGCTTGTCCTCCCCATCTTGTATCCAGCAAGGCAAGAGACCATTAAATATCACTTTCCATTTTTTCTTATAATGGAGCTTTGCACAGAGGCTCAATTATTAGTTTCTTCCTGTTTGAGGAACTTGCGAAAACATGCCATGCAATGGCAGTGTATTAAATACTATCATTTCAGTTGTTCCAATTTTAGTACACAGTTAATCAGAAGCAATAGAAACTTAGCTAAAAATGGAAAATGCAACAATAACACCACATGAAACATTAAAAATAGTCTAGTGCACAAGCTAAAATCTGGAAGAGAAAATCCTTTAGCAAATAAGCACAGGAGGTTCTAATATTCTCATTTGTCTTGGTTGTAGTGAGATTAACAGTCCTATACGTGACAGCACTATCAAGATGAATAAAGAGTGATAGAATTGGCTAGTACAGCACAGGAATTTACAGATGGCAGACAAATTCAAGTCTGTCATGTTTCGATAACATATTCAACTTTTGGTATTGCCACCAGCTGGAATGGTTCTATAACTAGAAATAAATCTCCATGGGTTACAGAGTTCTTCAGGGTTCCCTGCATAAAAAAAATAATAACTTTACATATATTTGTAGAATGTTGTAGGTTTAAACAATTCAATATGCTATTAAGATACTTCGGTGGAATTGTTTCACCCCATATGGAAGTAGGAAATGTTCTGTGACTTCCTTTGAAGTATAAAGGGAGTGGAAATAAACTAAAAAAGATCAGTCAGGGGTTGTTTGAACTAATATCTCAGGCTTCATTTTAAAAAAGAAAGAAAGGAATTCCCATACTACACATTTATTTTTAAAATATTCCATCCTCCTTTCAAAGAAAGCTCAGTGAAAAGGGAACATAAAAACCACTATAAAAGGAAACATTTTTTTTTAAAAAAACACCAATTCATACATCTGATAACTAAGTTAAATTTTTTTATCATATTCATAGTTTGGGTAACAATCTTTCTAAAAGCAACATACATGGCAAACCTTTTGATTTTCAGTGGCAAGGAATACCACAAGCAGGAAATGGCTCTAAAGCACAGAACATAAGAAATTAAGAGGCGCCATGCTAGCTGCTGCTAAAGCCCATCTAGTACAGCACCTGCCTCACACAATGGCCCACCAATCGCCCATGGGCGCCTCAAGCAGAGACAATGGCAAATCTTCTCCTGCTCTCAAATCCAAGCAAATGGCCTTTAAATGCATCTTGCCTGTCCCCCATCCTGAAAGATGTACTTAGGCATCCATTCTATTAGTCACCTATAAATGTGTCTAAACCTTCCTTAAAGTCATCTGGGCTGGTTGCTGTTACCACCTCTTCAGGCAGCAAATTCCATAGATTGATGCTTATACGTGCTCCCAAGTTCCTCCTAACCAACACAGTTTCTCTTAATTTCAAAATACAACCTGTCTGATATCAAGAGAAGTAATCACTCAAATATATACATCCCACACATTTAGGGTTTGGGTTGCATGTACCAAAATTTGGAACTAGGACCAGTAATTGAGAGGAAAATAATGTAGTTCTGGAAGGACGCATGGAATATAATCTCATCTGGCCATACAATGTACCACTGACTGCCACCATTCCTACAGTCCAAACATTAATTTATCTTGTATATGGAACGCTTCATGAATTTGTGTGTTATCCTTGCACAGCAATCACACTTTTCTGTATCACTCCAATTTTAGTATATATACTGCTGAAATGAGCACCGAATTTAAGATGGGGAGACAACACTATTTATGCCCAAGAGTGGCTGCATTAGGCTACATTTACATGGGGGGAGGGTGGTGGAGGATAAAGTGGCTTAGAGTCCTCTTCATAGTAGTAGCATGTGGCACTACTGTTCGCATTCCAGTCTTATCCCCTTTACAATCCACCTTTAGTGCAACTTGGGAGTGCATTTTCTAGGTCTTAGAGTGTGATCACACTGAGTTTTTTTTCCAAATGCTCCTTTCACAAAATGCAGCCCATGTATACCCGATCCCACCCCCCACCCCCCAACAACCAACAACAAGTATTCATACAGGAAACATAAAACCCTACATCATGTTCATATTCCTTCACCTCAAAGCATGGCAACTCCTTCATATAAATAAGTGTTCTCTATTCAGTGACCACCACAGGCTGGATTTCTGGGTCCTTGATTTTCATTGGTTATACGAGTCTCTGGAGCTTTACACCCCAGATACCCCAAACTTGCTCTGGTCCTATGGAATAGACTTCCCTTTGAGGTGCATCTGTCATCTTCACTGTACACATTTAGGAAGGCAGTAAAAATGCATCTCTTTGCCCTTGTCTTCAGCTAAATGGGGATACATTTTCCCACTTGCTGATGCTGTTGTTTTAATATAGACTGTTATTGTTTGATTTTAAATGTTGTTACCCACCCTGAGACTTCTGGGTATAGGATGGGATAAAAATGCAAATGAACAAATAAGTGAGACTGCACATCTCCCCCTGCCCTAGTTATGTTCATTTCAAAGTTTATTGTCCAGTCTATTTTGAAAGGGGCAGTAAGGCCCTGTCCCCAAGCAATTTAAAGCACTCTAAAAAAAATTTATTTTGCCTCTGAGCGCCCCCATGCCCAGCTTTTCAACGAGCTTCCAGCGCTACAAAAGGAGGAAAATCTGCAACAAAAAAAGTGCACTTTAAAGAAGAGTTCCAGCGCTCTTTTTGGAAGTCACGGGCTTTCCTGGCAGCATTTACCATGGGGACGCTCTGTGGCAAAAGGGGCGGGGATTGCTGCATGCACACACAGCCATAAAACATTCACACATCTCCCAGAAGTACAGCAGCTTCCCTTTCCCTTTCTAAAGCTCAGAACTTTCAAAGAGCCAGAATAGCACAGAATTGCAACATTATTGCAATTGTTATCAGGTGTGAAGTGGTGGATTGCTACAGTCAATGCTGCTCTACAGGGTGGATTTTGACAGTGATCTGTGAAAGCGTTGAGAGTGAATGAGCAAACGATTGTGCAGCTGATGACTGCAGCTGCTGCCTTTGCCAGCATGGGAAGCTATTTTTTTCTTTGAACTTGTCGGGGGTTTCTTCCTGGTTGTGGCCGCGCAGAGCGCAGTCCCTCCCCATTCCTGCCAGCACCCTATCAACAAGAAAGGGGATGTGGAGAAAAAGATGTAGACAAGCAAAGCATGCTTCAGTGGGGACAGAAGATGCATTTTAAACACACGTTTTGCTGAGCCTCATGCAGATGCTTATTCCAGAATTAGACGGCACTTTTAAAGTCTGCTTGAATAGAGTAACGGTAGAGGGAAACTAGAGAGGCAAATATGTTGTTTGGGGATGCAGCCTAAGTGTCTTAAAAAGATGACCATTGTCTGAACCTTTGAAAACAGGGACAACAAGACATGCTCCGTTCTGCATGTTGTTGTAGCCTAAGGAAGGGCCCAGGCTGAATAAACAGAATGGTCAGTGTGAAATCCCCCTAAAATTGCAGACATCATATACCGTTTGAGGGGAAGGTCAGAAGAGAAGAAGAAAAGCAGATCAAGGGAGGCACACACGTTAGTATATTTACTTGTCATTTCATGTTTTGTTGAACAAACCAGGATAGAGAACACCACATCTTCAAATTATGACTGAATGTGATAAATACAGCTGGTAAACAGTACTGATTTATTTTACCATGCCTACATATCTTAAACCAGTACTACACCTGCTCTAAGATTTTTCCTACCTCTATTATCTCTGAATCTAGTAACTATTGTTCGTGTGTACTCTTATCCATAAAATGATGACCATTAAGATATATTATTATTACTATTCCCCTTCCACAAGCTTTCAAAACACTGGAACAGAAGACAGGCTCGAGTTGATTTCTCTGTGGAAGCTTGAAGCATGGTTTATTCACAGAAAATTCTATGTTTAAACCCATGAGGCCTTTCTGACAGCTAGGATCAAATGTAACTGAGAATTACGTTGAACTACTCAGAGGCATACTTACGTTGTGCTTTGTGAGGTTGGAAATATTCATTGCTATTGCTTGTAGCCAGTCAATACTGTCTTCAGCAGAGAGACACTGAATTATTCCACTGCAAATGCCATCCACAGCAATTACTTGGAATGCATTTTGCCTATAGAAACATCATAACAGATCAGGTCAGGAAGCAAGTTCATCTACTCCAACATTATAAACCTCATAATACTTGTCAAAAGATTTCAAAATCACTTCTTCCATGAATCCTTCCCCCATAACAAGAGTCAACTATTAAAATCCTACTGCTTTGCTTACTCTATGAGTCATTCTTTTCTATTCTTAGCATTTATACCTGGCAAATCTCCAGATAAACCTTGGCAAAACTTGCAGAATGCACTAGACAATTTGCTTAGGGATTAAAGCTCAACAATGTAGTACTCTGGCAGATGGCAGGAACTATAATTTAGAATGTGTCACACATAGTGCTTTTCTGGCAAGTTTTGCATATTTGGTCATGCTGGATTTGGACTCCTGTCATTCTTGTCACTTTGGGGGTGTTTCCTATTTGTGACATGGCATCCACAGTATTTAGCCCAAGAACAGTTACACAGCTCAGTTTCTAAAAGAGTTTAAGGCAACAATATCCATGTTGAGATTGGTGCCAGGATATGTCAAATGCATGAGAATCAGATGTATCAGGTATTCTAATCAAATGAAGATGCCTATTATCATCTCAGGCTTCCACAAAGAGATAAAGATGCCTTGGAGCCGGTTGATTTCAAACTTCACAAAAACTGCATTTGATTTCTCACCTACAACAAATGCAAAAGCTTTATTTTGAATATGTTTTGAAACATATGGATTTAAATATGGTCATCGGCTTATGGAAGGTGCTGCCAGAAGAGGTGGTGCTGCCGGAAGAGGTGGTGACAGCTACCAGTCTAGATGGCTTTAAGGTAGGGTTAGACAAATTTATGGATGACAGATGTATCAATGGCTACTAGAACAAATGCCTAGGTGCATTTTTCAGGCTGGGGGGGGGGAAACGGGGCGCTTCTAAGGCCATTTGCTGGGATTCTAGAGCAGGAATATGTTTGTCCTTGTCTCTGCTTAGGATGCCCATGAGCAGTTGGCAGGCCACTGTGTGCGACAGGATGCTGGACTAGATGGGCTGTGGCCTGATCCAGCAGGGCTTCTCTTATGTTCTTATGTAAATGCAAAGCTGTGCCCATTTTGTTTTAAGAAAGGCAAACTAATATGAAAAAAGGAATGGTACATAATGATAGGAGAAGCAATGCTGAAATGACAATGTTCACATTAACCCAACCAGTCTACTATGTGGACAGCTGTATTGCATGGATCTGTTGCTGCTGGATTATGCCATGACACAGCCAAGTCTACATATACGCAGGCCTTTTTACCAACAGTTATTCAACCAATACCTGACTGCGTCCACACTAGACCTCCTGAAATGCCTCACTTGCTCCAGAGACCAGTCTTATGGGATGCCATGGTTCCTAGTAGAACACTGTGCCAGCATCAGATAGAGCACTGGACCAGGCTATGGTGTGAATATGATGCCATAAGCCATTACAATCATGGACTGTTCATAAGTGAGCCGCATAGTATTGTAAACTGCTTGTAGTGGAACTACAATAAGCTGACCACAGTGTGGAGAACTCTTGGGATGCACTGCTGGTAATCTGGTTCATCATGGGGTGAATTACCTAATTTGGCCAAGCATGGCATGGGATTACTCCTGCTGTGCGGGGGAGACACCATGACCATGAAGGTGGTTTTCCAGGGTAAGGCTCATCCATTGCATTTCAGGTGTGTTGACCCCTGCAACTTCCCAAATGTGGGAAGTCTGACTGCAAACCCATGCTGTGCAGACATGTTCCTCCTATCTTAAACTCCTGTCAGCTATTACTGCAAACAGGGATTGTTGTTTTAAGGCCTTACTTGCAGTCCTCTACCAACAACTCTTTTGAAAAACAAATAACCACCGCTGAAAAGGCAGAACTGCACTGTTAGATCTGGAGTAGACCTATGTATGTATCCCTTAATATTATTATTAAAAAGCCATTACCATTCATGTATTAGATTGGGTATGTAATGTTTTACTATATCTAGTTTATTTTTTTAGTACTTGGTTCATGGAGAAAATGTTTTTATTGAAAAAGAATATAAGGATCACTATACATTTTTTCAGGTGTGCGGGTACATATATGTAAAGTTTCATTCTTAAGTATTTGTCACCAACACACTATAAAAGCACAATGGGTGTTTTCCCACTGTCACTAAAAGTACCCATTAAGTACCCATTAATGGGTACAAAAATGCCATTTGGTACCCATTAATGGGTACTTAATAGGTACTTCTAGTGACAGTGGAAAAAACACCCTAAAACACAATATTCTACATTGTCATGCTCATACACACACAATAAAAATATTTGAAAGATGATCTGCTTCAATAAGAACTTGGAGGAAGGGGCAGAGAACTCTGAATTGATCCAAGCAATTTTAATGATTTTCACATTGCACTTTTCCAACATTTGCACATAAACTAAACGCAATGAGCAAGTGTGACACATCCATCAATATAAGAGTTGGCGACCCAAGTATTAAGTCAATGCTCTTCTGCATAGCTACATTATCTGCTGTATTCTGGACTGATTTACTGCCTTCAAATGACAGGCAATTATAAAATGTATAGAAAACTTTTGGATGCAGGAGCGCTAAGGGCCTAATTTCTTCAGCTAATAGTCTTCTTGGCACCCAAACACACGGAAGTGCATAGGTTGAGTGGCTTAAGAATAATAAGAGCAGGGCAGTATTCTATAACCAAAATATCTGAATTTGCCAGCCTTCATGATAAACTAATTAAGATGCAAGGCATTTAGAAATTATAACAACTAGTTTAGAATCTATTCTGCTGTTCTGAAGAAATAATCACACCTAAAACAAACACAGAGTTCAACTTTTTTTAAAAAAGAATCCTAATGGAGAGGATATGCTGTGCTCAAGGTGGATTTTAATGCACTTTTCCTTAATACTGTCTTCACAAACAATAAAAAGGATGCCCCAGAGAGGGAGTATGAGGCTCTTGTGTTCCCAAACCTGCTCTAATCCGCTTTTTCTAGCATGGAATGTTGGAGAAGGAAGCGGGGCAAACTGGTATGTGTATAATCCCACCTCAAAGTGCTTTATTCTGTGTCTTATTACTGCCTAAGTGTAAAGTCTTCATTCTTCTCCCATAGCATGGTCCCCTGGGTTACAAGCTGGTTGCTTGGTGGATCAAATGCCCTTGGTTGTTTGGTGGATCAAATGCCCCTGAAGATTCACTAAAATAGCTTTTTAAAATTGATTTTTAATATTCTTGGCAACTAGAAGTGCAACAGAAATCTATACTTCTATAGCCTTCCTTCCTCTGCCCAATTAGCTTCAAAAAGTGTATACTGTATGCAAGTATACTCTTGCCAAAGTGTGGAGAGAAACAAAAAATATGAAAGAGTGTAGCTAAGATTAGGCCATCTTTCCAGCAATCACATCACTTGTGTACAACCATGTAAGATATGAAAAATCTATTTCCTGTCACATTTCATGCTAACATCTCTCTCAGGTAGCAAAGTCAGGAAAGTCTAAATGGAGGCTAGAAAGTCCACAAAGAAAACAGACAGAAATGAAAAGGTGTGAGCAGTCAGACCTGAAAATGAACTGAAGAAGGTTTAAGGTGAAGGTGTGACCAGGGCCCAACTAAATGCCAACATGATCTACCTGAGCATAATTAACTAATGGGTATTATTTTTTTCTGCTAAGTCAGCTTTTGATCAATTGTTTCAAGTATTTTGCTCTTCCTGATCTCCAGAATCTGAAGAAAGCTAGTGAACCTTAAAAGAACATAAGTTTGCTGCACTAAAGAATGCTCCATAGTTTCAACATCTCTAATGAACTTTTTTACAACCAATAAAACCATTTCTGTTTATAGTTACAATAAGAAACAATCCTTTATCACCTGCCACACCTTCGTCCAGAGCAAGAAGACTAGCATAAATTTGCATTGAACATATTTTTTTTACCTGCACATGTCTGATCCTGGCAGATATTGGGAAAATCTGGAATGAAGGAGTGGGATTAACCGGAGATCACACCATCTCTTTTCCCACCTAAGCCCTGGAGATGTTGGCCATGAAGAACATGAAAGTGTGTCCTGAAAAACAAAATCAAATACCTTCGATATATTTGACTTTGGCATGAGAAGAAAATTTTCTTTCAATTATTCTTTGTTTAAAAAAAAATAAGAAGAAAAATGCTTCTAGACAACAAAAGTCAGAGAAATGACTAACAAATGATACTCTCATTAAACAAAAATTAGATAGCTACTAGTAGACAAAAAAATCAATAGAGCTATATTAGTTTGCCCAATTTGTCTTGCAAAACTACTTGGGCTAGTAGTTTCACAAACTCTGAAATATTTAATATTCATATAACACTGCTTCCAGATGGTGGCTGAATAACCCACTAGCAAGGGATAATGTGGGATATTGATCCTCCGCAATTATACCTTTCGAGCTAGACAGTGATGCGGCTGGTGCTACCTTTGTGCATTTTAAATTATGCATGCTTCCAAGTTGTCTTCACTTCCACACATGCACAGAGGCATGTTTCAGCCTCCATGAATGTGCACAGGATGGAGCTACAACGGCAGCTCCATCAAGATGGTAAGTGCCCTACTAAAAAGCGCTATTGGTAGAAAACTCATAAATAGCACTGGGTTTTCCAGCAATACATTTTTGTATGGTTTTAAGAGGAAAAGCGGGGCTATGGTAGTGAGGCAATCCCATCATAGTAATGCCATTAATGGTGCTATATTCACTTCATCTGGACAGGGGTCTCACTTTCTGAATCTTACAATTTGAAATATGGATTTTACATGTGCATTTAAAAGAATATTTAAATTACTCTGCTTAATTTCAAGTTCAAATGAGCCATAGTAATAAATATGTGCTCCTGAATCACATATACTTCTTAGATAACAATCCTATACAAAATATATTGAGCTTTTTAAAGTTACCAAGAAGAGAGAGAGAGAGAGAAAGTATTATCTTACTGTATTAGTGGGATGGTAGTTAAGATGTAAACCACTATCACAGAGAGGTGATGAGGTGCCACTACTTTGATCACTAGGAATGCCTAAAAAGAAAAAAAATGCACACAGAAATATCAAGCCTATTGACATTCAGAACTTTGTAAGCAAACCTAACTTCTGCTCCAACATGACTGTAATATACTTACACATAGGACAAAGCTATTGTCTTTGTTTCATAGAAAGACAATATTATTACTATTATAACTTTGGACATAATCAATGCATGTTCTGTTGCTATCGCTCAGGGTTTATTACATGTGCTCAGAAAGCAGTTGTCTGTGTGGGTCTCACATAGGCCTTTCTGCACTTGGTCTTAGATTGGAACATGTTCTGTTCTAAGAGTGGATTCACATTTATCTCTTCAATCCCAGGATAGGGTGAGTTGCTTGTCAAGGGATGCAAAATCACTCCAAAGCTGGGATGGGTGGCTTTTGGTGTGGGACAAAACTATCCCCATTATCACATGCTAGCAGTCACGCTGGATCCAAAGCCCATAGCAGCTTTGAGGCTGGCATTAGGACCTCTGAGTGCTCTGAAGGTCAAGAATGAATGTCCTTGGCCCCAGGGGGGGGGCATTTTGATGGCATGGCTTGTTACATCACCAAAAAGGAGCCCAGTAGAGTGCACAGACAAGTGCCTTTAGATATAATACCAAGATGCACATTTCATCTTCCAGGTTCTCTTCTGAGGTTGTCATAAAAAAGCTATGATGTACAAATCTAGCCATAAGAACATAAGAGGAGCCCTGCTGGATCAGGCCACAGCCCATCTAGACCAGCATCCTGTCTCACACAGTGGCCCACCAACTGCTCATGGGCATCCCAAGCAGAGAAATATGCAAACCTCCTGTTCTCGAATCCCAGGAAATGGCCTTAGAGGCATCCTGTCTGTCCTTCCAGCCTGAAAGACATACTTAGGCATCCATTCTAGAAGCCATTGATACATCTGTCATCCATAAATTTGTCTAACCTTTCCTCAAAGCCATCTAGGCTGGTTGCTGCTACTACCTCTCCTGGCAGCAAATTCCATAGATCAATGACCCTCTGGGTGAAGAAATAATTCCCCTTGTCTGATCTAACTCTCCTACCCATCAGCTTCATGGAGTGCCCCCTGGTTCCAGTGTTGTTTGAGAGAGAAAATAAATTTTCTCTATCCACCTTTCCTATACCATTCATAATTTTATCTACTTCAATCAGGTCCCCTTTTAAATACTGTATTTCCAGGCTGAAGAAGCCTACACGTTACAGTCTAATTTTGTAAGGGAGGTGTTCCCACCCCTTAATCATTCTGGTTGCCCTTTCTGCAACTCTTCCGGTTCTACAATATCTTTTTTGAGATGTGGTGACCAGAATTGTAAACAATATTCCAAATGTAGCCTCACCATAGATTTACAGTTAGGTTGATAAATATTTGAACAGACACAACATTTTTTGAATTTTTGTTTTTTATATTACAGTGGATTTTGAACAAAACAATTCAGATGAAGTTCAGACTTTCAGGTTTAATTCATTGGGTTGAACAAAACGATTGCATAAAAATTTGAGGAACTAAAACATTTTTTAAACTCAATCCCTTCATTTCAGAGGCTTAGACAGAAAGGCCCACAAACAAACAGCAACTGAAAACTGCTACAGTAAGGGCCTCACAGACCATTAAAAAGGAAGAAACACAGCATCTGGTAATGTCCATGAGTTCAGGACTACATGCAGTCATTGCCAACACAGTGTTTTCAACCGAGTATTAGAAATTAACATTTTATTTTCAATTATTTAATTTGTCCAATTACTTTTAAGCCTCTGAAATGAAAGGATTGAGGTTGAAATACGCTTTAGTTCTTCAATTTTTTTATTCAATCATTTTGTTTAACCCAATGAATAAAGCTGAAAGTCTCAACTTCAACTGCCGTCTGAATTGTTTTGTTCAAAATCCATTGTGGTAGTGTACAGAACAAAAATTCAAAAAATGTCTCTGTCCAAATATTTATGGACCTAACTGGCAAAATGACACTTTCTGACTTGTTTTCTTTTCCCTTCCTAATTATTCCCAGCACTGAATTAGCTTTTGCCACTGCTATGCACTGGGATGACACGTTTATTGAGCTGTCCACCAGAACCCGAGATCCCTTCCTAGTGTGTTGCAAAAATGTCAGCCCACATCAGTTTATAGACATAATTAGGATTCTTGGCCCCAATGTGCATTACTTTGCACTTATTAAAATTAAAGCACATTTAATACTTCATTGCCCACTCACCAAATGCCAAGAGATCCCCCTGGAGCTCTTCACAATCTCTTTCAGTTTTTACTGAAATTTAGTATCAGCAAACTTTGCTATTTTACTATGTACCCCAACTTCTAGATCATTGATGAATGATTTAAAAATTAAATAGTGAATCTTGAGGGACCCCACTTTTCATCTCTTTCCACCCTGAGAATTGGCCATTTAGTACTACTCTCTGGTTCCTATCCTTAAACCACTCCCTAACCAAGGACAGAACATGTCCTTTTACTCCATGGCTGATGAGTTTATTCAGTAGCATTTGATGTGGGACTTTGTCAAAAACCTTCTGAAAGACCAGATAGACACTGTCAACTGGTTCGCCTTTATCCACGTGTCCACTGACACTCTAAAAAAATTCAACAAGTTTGTAAGGCACAATTTACTTTTGCAGAAGGCATGCTGACTTTTGTTCAATAATGCATTTCCTCCATGCACACTCTAATTTTATCTTTAATGATGGTTTCCATCACCTTACATGGAACTGATGTTAAGCTAACTGGTCTGTAATTGCCTGGATCACCCTTGGATCCTTTTTCGATGATTGGTGTTACATTTGCTACCCTCCAGTCCTCAGGTACAGAACCTGATGTTAGGGAAAGAGTATATATTTTTGCTAGAAGATCAGCAGTTTCACATTTGAGTTCCTTAAGAACACTTGGGTGAATACCACCTAGCCTCAGTGATTTGTTAACATTTAGTTTATTGAAACATGCAAGGACCTTCCAGGTTAATTCTTCTGAAAATACAGGCACATCTTCCTCCATGAATACAGATGCAAAGAACTCATTTTATCTCTCTGCTATCTCCATGTCTTCTTTAATTATCCCTTTCTGTCCCTTATCATCCAATGGCCCAACTGCTTTCCTGGTTGGATTCCTACTTCTGATATACTTATAAAAGTTATTGATATTTATTCTGATCTTTTTAGCAATGTGCTCCTCAAAATCTCTCTTAGCTTTCCTGATAGTCATCTTGCATTTGTTGTTGCCAGTGTCTATGTTTCCTCCTGTTCTCCTCATTAGGACAAGCCTTCCATTATATTGTTTTAATTAACTTGTGAGCCGCAATGATTTCTTGGACTTGGAAGTTCCCTTTCTTCTTTTATTTACGCATTCTAGTAGCTGCTCTTCTGTTACTGTGTTTCTAAAATAGTCTCTCTCTGTGCATTTTGGAGTGACTGGACTTTCTAACTTTCCCTTTTAATTTCTTTTTTACTAGTTTCCTCATTTCACTTATGAAAGTTTAAGGTCTCTATATCACTATGGTTAATTGTGATATAGAACTTGTTGAAACATCAAATTCAAGCCATAATTTCTGAAGATATTTTTTTCCCTCAATCAATCATGGTTAAGAACAGGAGTAGGGTATCCAAGTGGTCAACTGTGTGATGCCAGCACTGGATTCCAAATGCACATCTTTTATTTATTTATTTATTATTTAAATTATTTTATACCACTTCTCATTAAAATATAAACTTGAAGCAGTGTACAAAGAATAAAAAACAGCAAATACACAATAGTTTTATAAAAAAAATAATAATTAAAATCAAGATGAGGGAAGCAATCAAACATTCACTTTAAGACCTGGGTAAAAATTGTAGGTCCTGTCACCTAAAAACCATAAATCTTTTATATACCATTTCCTGTAAAAATCATGAAGTGACATGCAAAAGAAAACAAAAGTAATAATAATAATTGTATTTGATCAGTCATATGACCATTTCAAAGTTGGAAACAAAAGTATAATATTCTTAAATATTCTTAAAGTAATAGAATTAATGGAAAATGTATTAAAAGCTGGGTAGGAAGGACAAGAGAAGAAAAGCAACTATTCACACAGAGAATTTCTGCATAAAGAGATGCCACTCAGGTACCCTACTAATTGAAGGTCTGCCCTCCTTTCAATGTGTGATCTGGAGACATGAGCAAACAGGCAAACAGTCCCAGATCTGGAAAATTTAAAGGTTAATTAGAAGTTCAGGCTGACCTATTGCACCTAGTGCCAAAAGTCGCTATCACCCTCTATGCTGTGAGGTTGGGCACCATAAAGTGAATTGGTGAAAGGCACAAAAACATGCCAAAAGTGAAAAGGGGTGGGCCTTTACCCTATCAAGTAATGTATTCTACTGGCTGTCTCTAATTACTTTTCCTTTGAAAGCACAGACTCTGTTGAGATTGGATTGAGAGAAGGAAGAAGTCTTGCCTCCTCTTGAGAAGTTCCCAAAACTTAAACAAAAGCAGACATGCTTCTCTTTCAACAGTGGTTGACCAAAAAGACAAAAAGAAAGAAAAAAGAAAAGTTCATGTCCTGCAATCATGTTGCCATTATCGAAGGATGATCACTGATTGTACTTTTGCCTTATGTTTGAATGAAACGTATGAGAAATTAGCCAGAAAAATATTCAACAAAAAATATGAACATAGAAATTTAAAAGAAAATATCTGATTCTGTTGCTTTCTTATTGTTCACACAGTCATTGGATGGGCACAAAAACAAATTTCATATAGCAACCCTTAAAGAAGGGATTAATAGAGGATCTCTGTTATTTACACTTAGAATTAAAATTAAATATATATTGTGGTAATTTACTGATGCTATACAAAGTATATATTTTTCATAATCATCTTGCAGCTTTATGAAAGTGGGGAAATCCTATTGGGTGTATCTAATAATTTTGAGACTAGAAATAGCAATATGTTTTGATAACATCATATGATTATGAAAGTTTCTCCTCACTGATATAAAAAAGAACAGTTTACTAGAGTTAGGAATAAGTTAGGAGAAGTAAACTAATGTTTTGATAGAAAGTAAGTTGTTTAGGAATTACTTGATAGACTTGAGGCTACTCTAATTAATTTCAGAAGCATATTTAGACAAAAAACAACCATCTATCAAAATACCTTTTGACTTTTTTCCTAAAAAAAAAAAAAAGCCTGGAAGGGACTTTAAGAATAATTGAAAAAGCCAACAAAGCACAGCTTTGCTGAAGCTGTCTAAGCATTATCACCTAAAATTTATTAAAATTATGAGAACTGAATAGATGTAACAAAATACTGATAGCTCTAGAGTCTATTAATCTTCACTTAATCAGATGAGTCTGTTAGAGCCCATGTCTGAAATTTAAATTACAAAGCAACACTGCTTCACCCCTCTGATATTATGTGATGACTGAAAGATAAGATTTAGTTACTAAGAACAAATTGTTCATAAGACAAATGACTTTAAAAGCACCCAAAGCAACTTGTAATCAATTGAGGATGTGGTAAATACTAATCTAAATAAGATTTAAAGTGAAGCCTAATAGAAGTGTTGGGTGCTTTGTACACTAGGGCTTATTCTAGATTCTGTCCCAGGATAGGGACCTACCATCCCCTTCTGGAGTTTGCTTTTTCATTATGAAAGCAATACAAGTGTCAATTTAGTGCTGAAATAATAGTTAATGCTTACATGCACAATCCTCATTGAGGGGCAGTTTGAGAAATGCAGGTGCTCTTTTGAGAAAGGATACTGTTAGGGTTACCTCTTCTCCAGCATTCCGAAGAACCTGAACCTGAGGATTAAAGGAGTAGGAGTAACATATTTCACTTGCAATAGACCCTTCAAACATTATTTATCTGCTACTTAGAAAAGAAGCAAAATAAAAACATTTCCACACATTTAATACCTTCTGGCCCACAGAAAACACCTAAATGATTGCCCTTCAATCACACCATTTGTTCCTCAAAAGGGCTTTTGTCTGCAGAAGTGATAACAATTTGAACTGGATTTGAATGTTAGTAAAAACTGAATCCCTTATCAGCATTAGCACTGTGAATCTCATTGACAGCTAGATACCTAACTACTTCAAAGAACTACTTGGTTATTAGCTTTATAAAAAGTGCTCAACAGCATAATAAAAGACCAATTATCCTTTAATCAGAAGAACTTGGACAATATCATTTTTCCTTTTCTAATTTGCATGAATGGTGCTTCTCTTGACCTCTAAATAAGGAAAGCAGACCTCATAGAATTCAGCACTCTAATACGGGAGCATCCTGCTAACAATGTGGCAATACCTTGGAGAGTTACTTCATCCACATGATCAAAACCACTCTCACTAGTGTAAAAACCAGACAGTTCAAGAAAAAAAAAGGTTTGACTATCTGTATGCAGCAATCACAAAGGTCTGCAATTTCTGCTTCACACTAATTTATATGGTAAGCTTGTAGACTTTGTTGAAAATGTATTTTGAAAGCATGATGCTTTAAATCACAGAGAATGATGCTTTGATTAGAGTGAGAAGAACACTATGAACATATGCATACAGTTTTCCTGGTAGGAATTCAAAAGTGGCTTGCAGATGCCTTACTATAGGCAAATGTCACACCTGAGGACCTTCTGTGCACAAAGTGACATAATATGCTGAGCTAAAAGATGAGATATCTGGTTAAATATCCACATAGAATGCTTTTCTTAGTTATCTTTGTTCTGAAAGTGGTCCATCCCTAGGATCAGTTCAGCCTATTTATACCTCCATATTATTTACAAATCTCCAAATAGACTGCAACTCATAATAGCTAAGGTCACTGACATACACCTCCACAGCAAAGACTGATTGCAATGCAAAAGCAAGTTCGGCCCCTATTGGCTCCATTTGATGTCCTCAGGCATGTTGTTGCATTTAATTATATTGTATTTAATTGGCAGAAACATTGGATATCCTAAACCAGCCTTTGCCCACTTGGTGCCTTATTGATATTTTAGGTTGGATCTTTGCTTCCGATTGAATGAATCTCCATTCTGGATGGATGGGGAAGGTACTCCAAATCACTGCAGAAAAAAATACACCCTCTGCATTTCCATTTTGGAATATGGAGGGAGTATTTTCAGAAGCCACAAAACTGTTCCCTGCAGACAAGGCACCTCAGACAAAGAACTCACTGGCTAAGGGACCAGCAGTAATACTGGAAGGAACCTGGTGCTGATGAAAGTGGAAATGCAGTGGCATCAGGTGGCATCCAATCAGAACTTCTTTCCTCCCTCTACTGGTGTTACAGAGGTGTTTGTGGGAAATCACTGCCAGTGCTCTTAGTGTAGTATGCTGGGACAACCTTCATGTCCAAATTATTTCTTTCTGTCAGTCTTCATCATTCTTAATTTGTCACTTTATCACTCCCTCTCTCTTCTTTGAGGATGATCAGCCATAATCTATGAAGCTGAACCACAACAAACTATTACTGAAAGATCTAACTGTACACTTGCACAGATACCGACTGTGAGTAAAAAAAAAAGAAAAAGAAAATCAGATCTTTGTGTAAAGCCTGGCACCATTTAAATTTCTGGGGAATCATTGGCTAAAAGATAAACTAACATTTGTCAAAATCCCCTAGGAAGCCAAATAACAGAGATTAGATTAAGTCAGGATCTGCATGGGAGATTCCTGGCAGCACCTCAGCTAAAGCACTGCCAGGAATCGTTCTAAGAAAAGTGACACAATTCTACATTTCTTCAAAGCAGTGATGTGATGTCTGCATGTCTACAATTGCTTGCTGGCCAGGCAAGCACTTCCTACTGGCTTCAGTTCATTCTGGGAGCATGAAAAGCTGGAGGAAGGAGGACACTGAGGAAGAGATCATTTCCACAGCCAAGTTCAAGAACACGGATGCTTGCTTAGCAGTAGCATATCACAGTTTACTGATAAAATATCATGCAGAAAATAGCACCAGCAAGCAAATACAGTATATCCTTAGGCAACTTTCCTGATATGATTGCCTGTGCCACACTCACTTCAAACCCTCAAGTTAATTCCCTATATTCTCTCAGCCTATGGGTGACCTTGGATTAGTCACAACTCTCTGCTGAGCTCTCACAGCCCCACCCACCTCACAGGGTGTTCCATTATGGGGAAAAGAATAGAAAGCTATGTCAGCTGCTTTGAGTCCCCTTAAATGGGTGAGAAAACCAGGTAAGAAAAGCCAGCTCTTCTTCTTCTTTATAGTGGTCTATGGAATGCTGATCACACTCATCCAATGCATCTAACTGCTGCAATGGGAGCAGAGTTAAGCAGTCCCTGAACCCTTGAGGCTGAGTTATGGTGCAGTGATGGTATAATCAGAGACTAAGGGTCTGTGTACATTTTGGTACAACGCACAGTACAGCATATAAGTATCCATAGCACATTTTCAGTGATGCACTATATCAAAGTGGTGGTATCCTCTGCACTTTAAAAAGGAAATAAAAGTTTTCCCAATGTTTTATTTGCATAATGGTGTACTATATCTGATCATTTTCTTATCTAACAAGTGCATTTATTTGTTTAGACCTGCACAAAAATGAATTAGTATTGGTTCATAAGACTTGTATGATAGATCTCAAGGTGTTAGTTTTAAATCAGAATATTCAATAGAAGCTAAAAACTACTACTTTTCTGTTTCTGTTTATTCTACCTTTTTTCTTCAAGCTATGAGACCCTGACCATTCAGTGTAAATAAATGTAAAACCTATTAGAAACGTCAGCTATTTCTAGCCTAAAGAGAGGTAATTTTTCAGATGATTACACAGAAAAACACAGAAAAATCCATCAATATCCCCTATAAAGTCACAGTAAGAGCACAGTTAATATCTATTAGTTTAACTGTAAGTTATTTGTACCCTGAGATAGATCAGAAGTCTCATGAAACATTATACTTTGTTTGAAAATTAGACTTGTATACTGTACTACATGGTTGGCTTCAAAAGCAGTTTTGTCTTTTGGTATGAGCAGAGCTGATTCTAATTATGAAATATTCTAGGTTTGAGCTCATGTAATTAGTTTCAGATTCTTTTAGAACTGAGTGGTTTTTAAAAAGTAATTAACAGAAATGTCATCATTTTATAGTTTTATACAGAAGCTGATGTTGTTATGTATGTGGATGAAAGGCATGAATCTGTGGGCACTCTAGGGAAGGCACACCAAATTTGCCCACCACAGGAAGCTTTCAGGTCACCCTAAAAACCTGAGGGCCACCCTTCCAGGAAAGATGACTCTTGAGGAGATGGTGAAATTTGCCTCTCTCCAGGTTGAAGAATCAAAGGAGAAGGTGCGATTTACTGGCCACCATGACTGTGTTATTTGGGATTGCCTTGGGTGAATGATGTTTGTATGCCAGACCACTCACCTCATCAGCAATCTCATGCCTCCTGCCCTTCCTGGGACTGTGTGGATACAGCTTTAATTGTGGCATAAAGCAAAATTCTTTGAGAATTCTGAATTTTAATATGAACAGCTATCTCAGTTTAGTGCATAGGCTGCCCTGCCTCTACAGGGAAACATATCTTTGCACTACAGTGAGGGCTTTCATTGACAAATTAGTCTGCCACCTGAAAACCCTGTGAAAATTTCCTTTCATGCCTACTTCAGCCTATTCATATAATGATAACCTTTCATATCCATTTGAATAATTACACTGACTCTTTGAGACATAAAGACTGTGAAACTGTCTCAAAATTACTTTTTCTGCCACACATATTTTAATGTAACCTAGCTACCAATTCAGTGACACACAGAATCACGGGAACATGCTTTTGATTCCATTTCTATTTACAGATCTTGAAAAGTGCTGCATCATCACCTGAATTATCATGTCCCACATTACAGGGCAGAAAAATGTGTTGTCTCTTGGTAGAATTTTATATGTATGTTATCTTCAAGATTTTCTATTCATGCTTTATAAAATAAATTGAAACAGATTATAAATATGCTATCTGATAATCTAAAACACATAAAATAGTTAGCTGTGGTGCCACCAAATTTCTTATTTCTTAGTGGCTGTCCTTGCCTCCACCTTATATTTTGGGTCTGATCTAACCATAGGCCAACTATACTTAGGTTTTAATCCATATCTGACCCACTGTTACTATGAGAAAACATAATAAACTGGCAAGCAGATAACCCACCTTTGAATTTGATAAAGTAGAAAGAAGACAGCTGATTGCTGAAGCATTCTTTCACCCATGAAAGTGGATAAAATGCAGCTTAAAACTTAGGTGTACCTGCGCTCTATATTTGCTTACTCTCAGGGCCTCTACATATTAATAGCAGAGGAATCTGTTTTACATTGAATCAGACTACCCATCTATGCAGTTCAATTTATTTACTAAAACTATGGCTGCATGCATATGTTGTCACCCCAGGATAGGGCATGAAAGAACAATAATACTAATTTGCTTTTATAGTTGTTTCGCTATGCTTTACAGCCTCCGTTGATAGCATCCAGGTGTTATCTTGGATGTGAATGTGCTTTCCAGCTGCTATAGTGGCTGCTAGAAAGCACTGCCAAAATTGTATGAAATGTGTGAGAATCAAGTTCAATGCTCTTGTGCTGTACTGACTGGTCAATATATCACAGTCATATTTTAGTAACCAAAGCATGCACTGTGCCAAGACCGCCTCCTGGAGCTGTATAGATACAACCTGTCTGGCATATGTACTCTTGGCCTTTTACATGGGGAAGGGTCCTTCTCAGAATTACAGGCTGAAAATAAGGATAAACTTTGGGTACATTATTAAACCTCCTTTTCTGTCCAGGATGTTCAGAAATTCATTTTTAAAATTCAAGGTTACTCTTTTTTATATGAAGGCTTTGACTAAATACTGTAAAACAATTATCACGGATATGCTTACAGAAAGGCAAATTTGGAGACAAGTAGTCAAGCTATAGCTATAGACAGCACAGAACTGTGACCATGTATTCAGCCAGTCACTAGGAGTGAAACCCAACTCAACAGGACATAACAACAACAAAGTATAATAATGAAATGGAATGATGCATTATTAGTCATTTAATGTGTATAATACATAAAACTGTTCACAAAAGTGATCATATAAAAATTACTGAAAAAACAATTTCACATTTTTGTTATTTAAAATATATGGAGTAGGCTAATTTTAGATTAGTCTGACTCTCACACAAACACACGTAGACTGTAAGAAATAGCTTTGGATTGATTCATCATCTCTAGCTGGAACAAATAGGATGATTTTTGGACTCACAGACTGATAAATTGCAAAAATGGTAATAATCAGGATGGTATTTGGAAGGAAAAAGGAATATAAATTGGCTTTCTCTCTTTAGAATGTTCACAAATCAGCACAAAGGTGATTCAAAATGATAATGCTTGTTACAATCCATCTTTAATTTTGCCCCACTGCAGCTTTTACTTTAGTTCCATCTCACCTTCTTAATTAGCCAGAGGAATGCATTCCTGCCAGCAATTAATTAGCATTCAGGATATAACTTCTATTACCATCGCACTTTTATAGATGGAATAACATGAATTATTATTTCACCCTTGGACAAAATTCTGCAGCATCAACAACAAAAACAATAATAAGGTATTAATTAATTAAGTTCAGAAGTGCTACAAATATCATCAGCATCCCACAGATTATAAAATTTAGTAGCCTGACACAGTGAAAAATACATAAGCCCAACTATTACTTGCAATATCTGCTGTATTTGGTCACCCATGAAGGACGTTTTGGAACCACTGGGGAGAAATACCTTAGCAGTTAAAACGATCACCCACCTTGGGTTTTTTTGAAGACACTTTAAGAGGAGATATGATTTTTCAGACTCTGAAGAAGCCCCGTCCCATCAGTTTGAATCATGGTAGTCCTATCATTGCTGCAAACCAAATCAAGGGTGACTTGGTACATACACACATAGCCTGTTGTCATATGGATTAAAAGTTGGCTTATAAATCAATTGTTACTATAGAGCTTTAATTCAGGAATACATTCTATGAAATCTTCTTCTGCTTTGACATCTAGTGTATCATATAAAAGATGCTCATACAAGCATCTATTGTTTCTTCATTATATTTTATATGTATCTTCACAATTTTTGATGTAGCTGCATAGTGCTACTAAGAGAAAAGATAAGCACAGAAACAGCTCTACTGGATTGGAGAGATGACATAATTATATTCTCAGGATAGCTGCTTTAGTGAAGTCCACATGACAACATCTCAATCATATGCTACCATACCTGATCCTTAGAGGCATACTATCCATAACTCTGGAGGTGCTGCACAGTCATCAGAATTAATTGCCTTTCACAACGTGTCATCAATAAATTTCTATCATCAACTTCTAAAACTGTAAAACACACTGTCACTACATTCTGTCGCTGATCTGTTTTCTGTGCAAAGAAATATTTCCTTTAAAATTTAGGCTGTGATCATTCACAGTAAAAAGAAAGGAAAGAAAACACACTTCTGAAGGTCCCAGAAATGGCTCAGAAATAGTTCACAGTGATTTTGAATAATTCTTTTGCTACATGTTAAAGGAGCTTTAGGCCTTTTCTGCACTTACCTTGGTCAATCCATATTAGCTAGCTCTGGATCAACTACAGGCAGAGGCATCTGCATTCAGTGGGTTTTAGAACAGGAAAAGTGTGATAAAGAACAATGCAGTGCAGATATCTGAGCCCTGTTCAACATCAGTGAACAAACATCCACACGAATGACTTACGCTGCAATGAATCTGACTCACAGCACTTCCAAAAGTGATGCAATTGGACATATCCCTGCCAATTGAACATTACATCCAGGTCGTGGGGGAGTGTGGTGCTTTAAAGGGTAATACAAAAACAGCTTTGCCACAGAAACAAGGTGTCTTAACAGGAACTACAAATACACCATTGCTGATCAATGCCACCACTGTTGTGGAGGCGTTGCAAAGGTGTCTTCACAGTTGCGTTGCAGCTGTGAATATCACTCAGTGGTCTTTCTAGATCTGATCTTTGTGCAGAAGCCCCTCCCTGGACCCAGATAACAGAATGCTAGCACGGATGGAGACCACATTTATCTGTTTACTACTAATCTGGATTAGTGAGCCCTTAATACAGTTCTCATCTGGATCTACTCTACTCCAGTGCAGACGACATATACTTAGCAGCTCCTTGATCCACACTGCCATCCAGAGGATGTGTTCTTAGCAGCTCCTTGATCCAGATTAACAAGTAAGTGCATAAAGGACCTTGGTCTCTGATCACACAGGGAAAACGCACGTACAAATATCTCTGAGGCAGCTCAGATGGCCGAGAGATGGGATTGTTCATGCCCAAGTCTGCCCCTCCTCTCTTTTATAAACATTCCAGGCCAGAAATGGTGGTCAGATCAGACACATCCTATTCACTCTGAGGTGCTCCTGAGTTGTGTTTTGGGTTATGTGTGAACACAGTATCAGTCCCATAAATGACTTCTAGGCTGTTTTGAGGGCGGAACTGCTCAACCATTTTCTTCAACTCAAACACATACTTTCTAATATGTCCTCCCTTTGTCACCTTTTCTTATAAGATAATGTATCCTAAATATTTTCCCATGGAGGAGCTGCTTCAAGTACATAACTATTCTTTATGCAGTGTTTTGAAATGCATCAAAGCATTATAAAATTGCTAATTGTACTCTTTCCTTAATCTTTCCCTTAATGATCCCTAAAATTGAATTTCCTTTTTAAATTATTTTTTAGCACAAAACAGTAGGATGTATATATTCATAAGAACATAAGATAAGCCCTGCTGGATCAGGCCACAGCCCATCTAGTCCAGCGTCCCGTCGCACACAGTGGCCCACCAAATGCTCATGGGCATCTCAAGCAGAGACAAGGACAAACCTTTTTCTGCTCTCGAATCCCAGCAAATGATCTTAGAAACATCCTGCTTCCCCCCACCCCCAGTCTGAAAGATGTACCTAGGCATTCATTCTAGTAGCCATTGATACATCTGTCATCCATTAATTTGTCTAACCTACCTTAAAGCCATAAAGACTGATAGCTGTTACCACCTCTTCCGGAAGCAAATTCCATAAACCGATGACTCTCTGGATGAAGAAATACTTCTCCTTCTCAGATCCTACTCTCCTACCCATCAGCTTCACAGAGTGCCCTCTGGTTCTAGTGTTGTGTGACAGAGAAAAGAAATTTTCTCTATCCACCTTTCCTATACCATGCATAATTTTATATACTTCAGTCAGGTCCCCTCTTAAATGCTGTCTCTCCTGACTGAAAAGGCCTAGACGTTGCAGCCTGGTTTTGTAAGGGAGGTGTTCCAGACCCTTAAGCATTCTGGTTGCCCTTTTCTGCACCTTTCCCAGTTCCACAATATCCTTTTTGAGATATGGTGGCCAGAATTGTACACCATATTCCAAATTTGGCCTCACCGTAGGTTTATAAAGAGGCAAAATGACACTTGCTGACTTGTTTTCTATTCCCTTCCTAATTATTCCCAGCACTGAATTTGCTTTTTTTTTGCTGCTGCTGCACACTGGGTCGACACCTTCATTGAACTGTCCACCAAAACCCTGAGATCCCTTTCCTGGTGAGTTGCAGAAAGCTCAGACCCCATCAGCTTATAGACATAATTTGGATTTTTGGCTCTGATGTGCATTACTTTGCACTTGTTAACATTAAAGCACATTTGCCACTTGGTTGCCCAGTCACCCAATGCTAAGAGATCCCTCTGGAGCTCTTGGCAATCTTTTTCAGTTTTTACTACTGTAAATAATTTAGTATCATCTGCAAACTTTGCTATTTTACTACATACCTCTTCTCCTAGATCATTGATGAATAAATTAAAAAGCATTGGTTCCAATACTGAACTTTGAGGGACCCCACTTTTTACTTCTTTCCACCCTGAGAATTGGCTGTTTATTACTACTCTCTGCTTCCTGCCCTTAAGCCAGTCACAAATCCAGGCTGATGAGTTTACTCAGTAGCCTTTGATGTGGGACTTTGTCAAAAGATTTCTGAAAGTCCAGGTAGACAATGCCTACTGGTTCACCTTTATCCATGTGTTTATTGACACTCTCAAATAATTCCAACAAGTTTGTGAGGCATGATTTACCTTTGCAGAAGCTTCTGGCTCTTCAGCCCACCTGCCTGCCTTCACTCACATGGGGCACAGAAGGCCTGCCTGCAGGCCAGTGGTGATGAGGTATGGTGAGGGAGGGAAAACGAGGAGGGTAGTGGTGACAGGGGAAACACAAGGGTGGCAGGCACTAACTTGGCCGTGGCCCTTATCTTCGAAGGGCCACAGCCAGGCTAGGATCAGTGGTGGAGGATGTCACTTACCTTCTTCCTCCTCTATTGACTGGGCAGGAAAGTAATGGTCGGCTAAAGCCACTTGTTACTTTTAAGGAGCTGTGACTTTTACCACAGCCCTCATTGTCTTGATTGCCCATCAAGGGAGGTGCTAAAACATCATGCTTCTGCAAATGAAGATAGGGTGTAGTTCAAGCCTTTTTCCTATTGGCTAAACTATACTCTATCTTTTTGTGTGTGTTCCAGGCGACGGTTATGCAGTCATATCAAGGCACCGCATCTGATATTCAGATAGGATTTATTTTGTTCAATACTCACACTGAACCAAATTTTCCATGGTGATTTCCATTCACCTAGTTTGGAACTATCAATTTTTGAAAATTTTTAAGGAATCAATACATTACAATGCATTACCAAAACAAACAAACAAAAAACCACAAACTTTTTTTATTGCTTTTCTTACCTAGACTCTTTTTGCACTGTGGTTAATCTGAATTATATCCTGGAGTAGGAATTCGCCATCTGCCTGCTAGTACAAACTCTGGCTGGCTCCACCCGAGGCCTTCCATAGTCTAGCATGAGGATGGCTGGTTCCTACTTTAGGATATATTCCAGAATAAGGCCCAGTGCAGAAAGGGTCCTAGATACTAAAACATCTTGGCTGACCAGGGTTGTTATTTACTGAAGTAAAGATGAGGGGGATGCAATGCCATTTGCAGCAAACTATTTTGCACCAGCCTGGCTAACTTTGTTATTCTCTTTGAATGCATGGGAAACATGGGAAAACTGGTATTGTAGCAATTGCCTCCCTATGCAATGCAGTGACATTTTCTCTATCCCCAGCATGGAACTGTGTGGCATGTTTTATGAATCTAAATACAACTAGCCACTGTGGCATAGACAGACTGAAAGAAGAGAATAGGGGAAAGTACTACTGACATACTTGGAAAGGGCTTTCCCCAGCCCTCTCCTTCTATAGCCAGTAGGACTCTTCCGTTTGTCTTCAGTGCTGCAGCAGTGAGCGCCAGCCAGATTTGTTATTGTACAGCTTCAGATAGATAAAAGGCCATTTTGCTACAGGTCTAGCACCCTCTTCAAAGCAGTTAGAGAGCTCCTGATCTAAAGAAAGGCTAAATGGAGCTTTGTGCTCGACATTTCTCCTTATAACAAGGCCAGTGCAGTATATAAGTGGAAAGTAGGTCACAAGGAAACAGACTGTTGCCTACACTGCAAAACTACCGCATGGTAATTGTAGATTTCTTTTTTTAATGTCAGTTTCAAAACAGAACTGGCCAAAGGTTTTCCGATCACAGCTGAAATAAAACAATAAACTGTGAGTACAGAACATTGCCAATTCTTTATTTGTATTCTTCCAACAATATGACCCTCTTTGGAATGGTTTAAAAATAAAACTTAGCAATACACCACACCAACAGCAGAATCCTATTTATATCACATCTATGCATCACTTATTTGTGCACACTTAGCTGCTTCTAGTTTTCTAATCATTTTAATGCCATAAATTTGGTTTGCTATATGTAAAACTTGATTTTTTTACCTAAAGCACCAATAATGCTTTAGTTGTGTCCGAAGACTATTTACTACCTCACATTTTTATCATATCCTGTTTCTTAAAGGTAGAGGGTTGCAATCAGTTAAAACATATAAAAGTACATAAAAAGTAGCTTATCTAAATAGAAACTGGAGTAAAGTGCATAGAAGTGGAGGGTCAACTGCTTCTTTACCAAAGATCAAGATAAAAACCATCACTCTTCCAAATAAAGAAAGGAATGATGTTTAACACTACTCAGGTGGTACACTATTGTACAACTGGAAGGCTATCAAAGAGACCTCATGTTTCCCACACTTGTAGCTCCTGAAGGGGGCAGGACCAGAAGGACAGAAATGGTTTGATTTGGTTTGATCTGAACCATGTTGAGTTAGATTTGAATTCAAACCAGGTATAACAGGTTTGACCTGTCTTAAGTTTGAACATTGAACAGGTTCACACCTGTTTTTACAGTTTATACTAAAATTTACTTTTAAAAGCCCCTTTTGAAGGGACGCCGATCTGAACTCAGTTATGTTCAAATTAAATAGGAGTTTTTGACCAGTTTGTGTAAACACATCTATGATTTGATTTTGTTTGAACCAGCCCCACTGAGGGTTAGTTCAGTTTGAATCTGAACTGATCAAAACACCCTGTTTGATTCAAACAGGTGCAAAGCGAGACTAGTTGCCACATCACTACAGGAGGAACTCTCCAGAAGATCTCTATATACATATAAGTCTTTATGAAAGCACCTAGATTCCAAGGGAGTAGAAGTCAATCAAGGACAGCATATGTTTCTACTTTACTGACTCAATAATTCATGTGACCTATTACTTCTGTCTGGCCTAGATTCAGCTCCTGGTTACTTGTTTCCATCCACACAATGAAACATCTGAACTGCAGAGATTGATCTCATTAACACACTGATGACACATCACTTCAGAATTGCTCCTGTCCTGTCTTTAACATGGAAGCACCTACTTACCAGGGATCTGGGGAGCCACTATGCTTGCCACTTGAAAAGATGCCTACTCATCTCCATTTTTGAGGAAGGAAACATTTTTCACATCAGTGCTTTGCTGAGGAGAGCAAAATTGTGCCCTCATGAAATTATGCCTTGGATGGCAATCACAAGCTGTTTTCTAGTGCTGAAGTAGAAACATAGCAGAAGTCACTTTACCAGGAGCAATCATATCATCTCAGTGTTGTTGTGAACTGGCATGTTATTACTGGTTAGTTTTTACAGATTTTTTTCTTTCCTTTTTTTAAAGTGGGTTTCTGGACCATTGCTTATGAAAATATAACTCTTTTTTCCAGTTGAGAGGAAAGCAAAAGAAATCATAGTGCTGGCATATACCTTATGGTACCTGTCAGGTGCAAAAGGTTTTGCAAATTTCCTTAGTACTTCAGTTTGGTATCTGAAAAAAGAGGCACTTTATTTGCCAGTTAATAATTTATGTTCTCCAGTGCTCCACTGTGATTGTGGGCATTTAAAAATCTATAATTAGAGATGTACAAATTTGGTTCATTTTAGAACTGTTCAAATTGAATAGTATGGCTCAACCATATTCAGTTCAAAATGAACCATCACTCTGTTTGAAATGAGTAGAAGCGGGTTAACATAGGCTGCATTGCACTGAAGGTTGGTAGACCAGACCAAAGTGGGATGTTGTGGTCAGGGATAAGCATTACATCCCAAGCTGGGACAAGGCTTGACATAGAACAAGGTTGTCTGCATTGAGATGGCGTGCCTCACACCAGCCCAAACACTGGCTCCAAAGCTTCCAAGAACTTCATAACTGACACAGGTGGCCTCCAAATGCCCCATAGTTCAGGAATGCAAAGTCCCTGGCCTTCAGAGCTCTTGAGGGACCTATTCTGGCAATATGCATTGTTGCATTCTGGACCATGGAGGCACGCCATCCACATGCCTACAGGATCTGTTATACCACCCATTAAAAGAGATCTATCTGTACAGTGGACCAAGGAACCATTTTGGATGCCCTAGCTTGATCCATGCCTCACCCTGGGCACATGGAGAGGTTGGGATCTCTCTGGTCCATTCTGTGGTGCAGACAAAAGAGGCCCAGAAGTGGATCATAGTGCCATCTACCATCCAGTGTTAGGGATGTGCACACATATTTGTAACATTCATTATTCAGACATTTGTACACAAATTGAATGTTACAACATTTGTACATTAACATTCGTACGAATACGAATGTTTCAGGACATTTGTATGAATAGTTCATACATTTTGTTATGAGATACATATCGATATATATGCACTTGTATAGGATGCATATCCAATACATATGCATTGGTATAGGATCTGTATCCGATATGTATGCATTGGTATAGGATCCGTGTGAAGGATCCATATGCATTCATATCTGACATTCATACAAATTTGTATGAATACACTCTTATCAAATAGTATCCTACCACATTAGAAGGGGGATCTTTTCAAATGAATACAAATTTTCTAACATTACAGATGGAATGCCAAAAAAACCATTTGTGCACATCCCTATCCAGAGTAGAAAGGCTCTTAGTCTCTATCCCAAAATTCTTCTGTTTGGTATTATGATGAATGAGGCAAAGTTTTTAAAAGTTCAACTGAGGTCACTCAAGGAATCTGGGAAGCTTCAAAATACCAAATAAACTAGCTAATTCTCCTTTATTGTTCCTCTATGGTTGGTCGTTAATGAACCAGATAATGATTGACAACTGTTATTGTATTTTTTTTCTATCAGAAACTAAGCTAATAGAGAAATTATTTCAGTGTAAGTGTTCTAAGCACTGAGCAAATTCAGCCCAACAGTCATCAAGTTCTTAATAATCAGGACATTTCTACATTGGACATTGTTATGTGCTAGGAAGGACCCTAGGGTCTACCTTTACACCCACTGGTAGAGGGGAGGTCACTCCTTCTTCTAGCATGCTTCATCCAGAGAGGTCTACTGGCATGCTAGGGCTCCAGCTTGGAGCCGTAGAGCATATGCAGAAAGGGAAGGAGCAACAACTGTCAAATATTTGGACTGAAGTGATGAATTAGACATTCAGAGCTGGCTTTAATAACATGCCATGCAGTATTAAGGGAATATGAAAACTAGTTATTAATGTGCTTATGTATAGTTCCATCCCAACTCTATAGCTTGAGGACTCAGGGTGGGCTACAATAAAACCAAAATAAAACACTATTAAAAATGAACTCACTAAAACAATGCAGAACCATGCCTGAAAGAGGGAAGCACCCAAAATTTACAGTAAGTGGGGTAGATGCACCTCACAGCCTGGGGTGTACCACAGAGAAGTCGCTCTAACATAGCCTACCAAGAATCCTGGATAAAGTTCTCAAATATGAGCAAAAATTTGCAAATGAATGCCTGCTCTCTTTCTGTGTCTAAAGATCTAGCTAAGAAATTGTTTAGGTAGGAGAAAATGTAAACATACTGTAAATTATAACTGAAAAGAAGCATTAATCTTAAAAAGCACAATCAGGTTAAGACAAATTCAGAGAAGTTCAGGTTTCATTGGCTCGGATCACAAAATAACAACACTGTACTGGGATGTGCACAATTTTGTATTATTATTATTCATATTGAATCGAATGCAAGAAAATTAGTATTTGAATAGATCTCCTTTGAATGTGGTAGGATTTGTATTTGATACAAATTATTCTCTTTAAAATAATATGAATGCACATGAATAGCATAAGAATCCCATAGAAATGCATACAAACAGCATATGGAGCCTGTATACTGATGCATAT
Source organism: Aspidoscelis tigris stejnegeri (assembly GCA_023333525.1). Lineage (NCBI taxonomy): Eukaryota > Metazoa > Chordata > Lepidosauria > Squamata > Teiidae > Aspidoscelis > Aspidoscelis tigris. The sequence continues at coordinate 47,865,169 of JALMGA010000004.1, forward strand.
GAATAGCATACGGATCCATGCAAATACATAAAAATAGCGTTTGAATCCCATATATGAATCCCACACAAAGCTTCATACAAATGTATCAAAACATTCAATTCAAATCTGAATGTCCAAATTTGACCAATTTCAAATGTTATGGGTATTTGCACATCTGTACATTGTACGATGATAGTGTAACACGTCACTCAAAAATCCATCTGAACCTTTTCTTAAGCACCCAATATTTAATTTGGCACCCACTGAGAGATTTTCTGCATTAGCTTAACTACTGACTAATCTGTTCACTGTTGGATACCAAGGTTTGAAGATGCAGTAAATAAAAATCTTAGCCTCAGTATAAAAAAACTCAGGAACGGATTAAGCTTCTTCTGCAGACTAACCATACTCCAAAAGTTGATGAGCTGTATGTGAAATAAACACCAAATTAAAAGTGAATTTCTAGGAAATGGGATCAGGAAAAATAAGCTCCTTCTTCAAGGCCACATAATATACAATTTTAAAAAAGAAAGTATAGCGTTTTAGAAAATCAGATATGACCAAGCAGAGAAGATGAGTTGGCAGTCCAAAGCAGACTTTCTTTAGACAAGTAGAGACAGTGTCCCACATCCAGGAAGTTAGGGCCATCCTCTTCTGGACTGGACTGTTTTGCCCCAGAAATAGAGGACAGACTGTCCAAGTAATCAGCCAGACTAATTATCCCTACATACAATCTTACCCAAAAAAATCGAGTTATCTTCTTCCCATAAGATAGAGTGATCAGCATGTTCTTTGTGTTAGAATGTTTTTTTGTAGCATTACTTTGTCTGTTACAATGGAGGAACGACTAGAGTAAGTTCTTTTACCATGTTTTTTTTTTCTATGCTGTGTGTATGTTTTACTTGCTATAATGTTCCTCAGATTAATCCTTTCAATTGGTAGAACATACTCATATTTGTTCTATATATATATATATAGAATATATATATATATATTCTAAGGCGTATACATACAGTGAACAATGTTCTGCTATTTTGGAGTGTCTGCTGAACTTTTAAAATTTTGCTTTCCTTTGTTTTAATTTTTTCTTTTATTATAATCAACCTAAAAGGTTCCAACAGCTGTCCTTGTTTTGTTATTGAGTATAGGGCAGGAAGCAGACACAAAAGTGGCTGCTTTGTTCTTAGGTAAAGGCAAGGAGGGAGCAGGGGAGTGTACCCATACACATCTTGTATGCATCCGTATGAGATAAAACAGGATGCTTAAGAGATGCATACAGTATGTACAAGTTGCATATGTACCCATACAGATAAGAATGTCCGAATTATTCATACGAATACATACACCCCCCTAATGTATATACATGATATTCATTAAATATTCAAAGAAGGAAATACATTATGAATGAACATAAATTGCTTTTCTAAAAAAAACCCCTTAAAATATGTCTGTATCACTTTGTTTTTTTTAAAATAAAAACCTAAGTGCTTTAAATTAAAACAAACACAAGGTTAAAATATATTTAAAATATTAGCCTTTCTTCCTAAAACAGTGAATGGATAAAATAAATTCAACAGAAAAAGTACGTAGTTACTCAAAGAACACCAGAGTGAAGAAACAGATTTTCAATAGGCTCCTAAATGACACCATAGTAATTTTAGAAACAACAATGTTTTAGAAAAGGGAGTATAAGCTCACCACTTCCTCATGCCTGCATTTTCTTACATTAATTCCATTAATCTGTTAATGAAAGAAAATAAAAGAGCATCTTGAATATAAGAATTCTGGAAGTAAGGCCTTGTATTACATTAATATTATAACTTCACAAAGATGTGGATTTACTTACCTGAAGAATTGCATCTCCTATGAAAAGTAAGCCTGAGAGTTCCGCTGGTAGGAAAAAAAAAGACAAAGAGAAGGAAAAAATAAATGAGATGAAAAGAATAATGATAAATGGTAGACAAAAGGAAGCAAAAGTGTTGTAAGGAAATATATAAAATGTTCATTAGTCTGAGGGTGCCTCCAAATACAGGTATAAATCCATGTTTTTCCAGGGACTATGTTGGGCTTGAGACACATGTCTATGACAATTCCAATATGCTTAATTCTGTCTGGCGTTTGTTTGCATAATTGTTGTTCTTGGAAAAATGTATGTCAAAATGTGCAGGAAAAAAAGAAGAGAAGGGGGGTGGGTGCTGGCTAACATCCAGATATTTTGCATGGCCAGCAATTACATATGCAAACTCCAGACAAAGTAAGGCCAGGTATTTTCCTGGGATCACTTTCCACCATCTGGCAGGGGCAGTAAGAAGAAGTTGTGGGGTCGAAAGAAGATCATGCAATTTCCTTTTGCATTCTGGAGAAGGGACAACTGAGTTTGCATAATTTAACTTTTTCAGTATTCCTCTGGATCACCAGCCAAAGCTCAATTTATGTAGCTGTAGATAAGAGAAAGTACTCCTATAGTATTCATTGCTGCTGATTACTGTCAACTTTCAACTCACTCCAGCTTGGCTACAGAGCAAAAAAAATATATAAAAAAAAATCTTTTTTTAAAAAAATATCCATCCTGTAAGACCATATTTTTCTTTGAGAAAACTGTGTTTTGATATTTACCCTCTATTTTTCTTTAAAAATTTTGTATCAGTTTTCAAATCCTGGGCAATTTATAGAGTACCTTTAAGGGTTCGAACCACATGCACTAAAAGACAACTCAAAAGCTATTTAGATGCATGTAAGTATGCATGTTTCACTGCCATGCAGGGAATGTGCTAAGTTCATCAAACAGTTCACATTTGTGAATGCTTGTGTTGAACCAAACATGAGGTTGCTTGAAATATTTGGAAATACAGTTGAACCAAAACAGTTTTTCACTTGCAAATATGAATAATTCAATTGAACAGTTCATGTTCACAGTGGTTTCCCCCCCTGAAAAGGACATTTTTCAATATAAGTTCAGAATTAGGGATGTGCACAAATCTTGGGTTTTTTTGTATTTGATTCATATCAAATAGAATGCAAGAAAATTTGTATCCCATAGAATATTGTAGGATTTGAATTCAATATGGGGTGTTTTTCCACTCTCACTAGAGTACCCATTAATGGGTACTTAATGGGTACTTCTAGTGACAGTGGAAAAACACCCATGAGTGTTCCATATGAATGTTCCATATTTAATATGAATTTTAGATATGAATCCCATACAAATCCATAAGAAAGCTTTGGACAATTATATTGAAGCATTTGATTCAAATTTGAATGTCAGTCTTTGAATGTGCCAACATTCGATTCTAATTCAAATGTCTGAATCTGGCCGAATTTTGAATGTTGGGAATATTCCTGCACATCCCTACTCAGAATCAAACATGAACAACTGTCATTGAACTGAACAAAAGAATGTTTGGTTTGATGGCAAAGTGAACACACAATTTTCACTGAACACATGATTTTCATTCATGCACATCCCTATTTTCATTTTATCACCTTTAAGGTGCAACGGGATATTAATGTGTGGCAGCTACCACCTCGATGATCAGCTGATATGGAAGACATACCTCGTTGCTCTTTGGAAATTTTGGAAACAACTACTGGAATATTATGCTCTGCTCCACCCTATGAGATGAAAATAACTGTTATTTTACTAGGCCTATTGTCAGTTCATAAATATCATTAAATTCTTTTGAAGTTTCTACCTTATTTAAAACTTTGCATTGTTAAAGGAAAACAGCCTGTTCTAAAATTCTTTTAAATCATGAACATACAAGCACAATAAACTCGATTGTAAAGAAGAGGACAAGCCACTACTGGCAACAGCGGCAAGTGAACAGAATAATGAAAAACTGTTGAGAAAAGAAAGCAAAGCCACTGCATGTTTCCATAGATTCTGCAGAGATTACAGTGTCAACTGCAAGTTATATATATAAAAAAGCAAATAGGAAAATTCTGAATGTGACCATGCTGTGATCATTTTTCTTCTCTTGCCAGCAAGCAACAGATAAACAAAAGCATACAATACCAGCTTTCAACAAAATATTATTTCATTTTAGCCTTAAGTTTTTAATCTTAGAAGAAACCCAGTATGGGCCACATCCCCATGCATGTTTGGCCTGGTACCAAAATCAGGATCAGCATGCCTTTTATATTTGGTCTGATTTCTGTGGGCCAAATTGCCCAAACCTGTGCCAAACCAGGACCAAATTTGTTACCCCCCTCCCCAAAAAAACAAGTCTAGGCACAGTTTGGGCAATTTGGTCCGAGCTGAGCCTGTGCATGGGGACAGTCCTGGACTTCACAACTTTGGCTGATAGGAAAGAGGCCTGGCTTTACTCCCAAAGTAAACTCAAGCCTCTTTCCTGTCAGCCACAACTGAGAACAAGGAGTGCAGAGACCTGAGTTTTCTCCCTTTTCAGGGAGGCAAACTTATTGCCCCTCCCCCAAAAGGGAGAAAACTCAAGCCTCTACATCCCCTGTTCCTGATTTCGGCTGACAGGAAAGAGGCTTGAGTTTACTTTGGAAGTAAAGTAAAACCTCTTTCCTGTCAGCCGAAATTAGAACAGGGGGTACAGAGCAACCTTATTGCCCCCCTGGAAAAGGGAGAAAACTCAAGCCTCTGCACCTCCTTACTCCCTTTCCCTGAGAAAGGGAGTAAGCAAGCTTATCAACCGGGATCATGAACAGGGGGTTCACGGTCCGGGCATGGTTTGCATGGGGACAGCTAAATCCACTCCCAGTCTGTCCCCAGTCTGCGTTACTGGGAATGGAATGGGGACAGCCGAGATTCGATCTCAGCCTCACACTTGGTCCCATGCAAGCCCAATTAGCACCAAACGGCTTGCATGGGGACCTAGCCTAATATTATCATCAACGCCACATATATATATACAAAATGTTAGGGCATCTATGATCAGAGGACAAAAGATTTAAAAAAGAGCAAAACCCAATTTACGGTTTCTAACAGTTATAATCTGTATAGCTAAAGGTAGTTTGGATATTAACTGGATTTACACAGCTTATATTGGAATGTTATGGGTCTTAATAGCTATTCTGCAAAATCTGCAAGGTTACGTTTTTTAGGAGTTCTTGCATGCTAAAAATAAGGGCACATAAAAATTATTTGATCGGCCAGGAAGGTGTGAAGGTAAAGGGATAATATAACTGTAGTAACTAGCAAGAACAGGAATATGACACATGTTGAATGGATTCAATAGGATCATTACCAAGGAAAACGTTCTTTTGAATAGGAGGATTTTAGCAAATCTGGTGAGAACCACAGATGATAGGTGTTTTTATTTTTTTATTTACCAATTTATGTTACTTATTTACTTATATACTTACTTACTTAACTTACTTACTTAACTTGCTTAACTTACTTAACTTACAATGATTGTATATATTAAAACAGCAACAGTGTCTGGAAAGTGGGGAGAGAAAGTATATTCCTATTTAACCAAAGGCCAGGGCAAAGAGGTGTATTCACTGCCTTCCTGAATAAATATAGTGAAGGTGCCTGATGCACCTCAAGGGGGAGACTATTCCATAGCCTATGGGACATCACTGAAAAGATCCTCTCCCAGATGCCCACCCCTTGTCATATCCAATCCCCAAAAGGTTCTTTGGTGGACAGAGGCTGTTTTTGCAATAGCAATAACATTAAGACTCCATTCTGAAAATGCTGTACCTATGAGTGCCGGTGAAATCCAGATTTAATGGGGTCTTTGGCCCTTCAATCCGGATTAATGGTGTCTTCAATCCGGTCTTCCACCATGAATACCAGATCAGAGGCTGCATGTTCACATTTCTGCTAGGTGAACTTAGAGGCTGCTAGATGAACTTAGAGGCTGCCATTTGCAACAGGGCAGATCTGGCTCTGCTTCTGCCCCACCACTCACAGCTATATAGGCCCGCATGTCCTTTGTAGCTGTCTATGAAGCTGAGCACATGCTTTGTAGCAGCTACGTAGGCAGCTATGAAGCCACACTGTGCCACCAATGGACCTAAGTGGAGCCTCAGGGTGGGTGCTACAGCATCTGCATGGCAGCCCTGTTTAGTACCCATTGCTAGATGGCCTGTGCTGATGGGTGGGGCCCTCACCTTGATGTGGATCTTTAAGGACCAGATTCAACGAGGACCGCATCTCAAAGATCCAGATCTTCTAAATGGGGATTAATGGAGGTACATGAAAAAACAGCCAGAAATTAAAAATGTGATTAGAAATTAACACTCTGTAGTTGTTTGAGAGCAAACAGGAATCAGGAAATTATGATTGAAGTTAGGAAAGTCCACAGATAAAACGGATAAAACATGTGAGTGGTGGGATCCCGAGATAGACTGAAGGATTAAAGTGATGGTGTTACCATGGCCATGAACTCTGGTCTGAAGTTTATTGTGCTATTCAATATAAAGGACTCTTTTTCTAACAATTTTTTGTAGTTTGGTTGTAATTGCTCCGGACATAAGCCATAATAAGTGAGTTTCTTTTCTTTTTCAGAACTACAGATTCTCCAGGATTAAATGAATCAGTCCTTTTGACTTTTAAAGCAACAGTTGAGTAATACATGTCCTCAATCTCTGCTTTTAGTTGCCCTGCCTTCAAGCTTAAGAATACATTATAATACACTTAAGTACTTGATTTTTTTTTGCAGGAAGTTAATGTATCACCTCTAGCAATTTATAGCTAGAAAAGGGGAGCATACAACATAATTTTAAAAATAAATAAATCATTTTTTAATTTTATATCAGATTATTCCAGGTCCACCATTTAGATGTGTCTGTTTGACTGACACAACTAAATTATCCATCTGCTATGTTTTTGGGATAAAAATGGTAGCCATTTATTTATTTGTTTGTAATGAAACATTGTCTCACATCACTCAAGAATGACTCTCAAGGAAACTGGTTATTTGAGCAAAAGCAGACTGAAGTCTCACAGCAGAAATGGAAATCTGTTCTGCTGACAGATGTGAAAAGGTTCCTAAAATCTGCTTAGAAGAATAGTCATTCAGAAAGGTTATCATTCTAAATTCCCTTCCTTTATTTTGATATTTCCCATGATTTTTAAAAAAGATATGCATGTGGATTAATTCATTACTAATTAAATACAAGGGAGAAACAATGCTGTTTTCAATCTTATTAGCAAACAGCTGTAAAATTAAAGCAGAACTACTTGAGAAACTTGCTAGATATTATGTGCATCTGCCACTATAATCTAGTCTTTGTTAATAAAAAGTAAAAATTAATGCACTACTGAACAAAAGAAGAATATGTGCAGCTGCCCTTTCTTTATATGTATATTTCAAACTTAAACATTGTTTACCAAGTAACTCTGGGATAAAAAAGTTGTGCTTATTTTCTATTAGAAGGATAAACACTCAACAATTTATCTCTGAGAACTCACTGACATACCTGTATCATAATAATATAACCAAGCGCCTTTTTATCTCACTGGAGGCACTGTCTACAAGAAAAAAGATATTTCTGATAAACTATATTATATAAAATAGGAAAGGCCCACAGTACCTTTATGCTTAATCCAAATCCTCCTACAGCTTGTCTTCTGATTGTTACTGTTCTTTCCTGAAAACGTAAACAAGATCCAATTTCATTTAGATTTAATATCCCTTATTTTTAGAAATCCATACCTGAACTGACTGTTCACTTGCATGCTATGACTGTTTTTGCATTTGCCTTAATCACAGACTATGTTCTGATCCAAGCTCCTGCTATTCACATACTACCATAGAGTATGGCTCGGACAAAGCTCTGGTTTAGGTCAAAGTACTCAAATGAATAGGACCATGACTAGACCAGGTCTCATATTCTGGGCTATGAAAGTCTGGAGACCCCATGCCCCTGTAACCTGGAATACTGAAGTACCACCAGAAGTAATGTGTCACCAAATTTCATTCCTGGCCTTCAAAGGCTTGGTGATGCCATCTTTCTCAGAGAATGGGTGTGCTGAAGTTACAAAATCATGAGCAGTGGGAATGCTGGCTGACCACTTATGAAAAAGTGAAAGGTGAATGGTAAGGGGCAGGTCACAGAGAAAGGAATTATTGGGTGTTTTTCTACTGCCAGAAAGTACCCATTTTGGCATCCATTAGGAACCCATTTGGGTGTGAGCCGTATGATCCCATTTCCACCACGGCACCCATTTGGGACCCAATTGTTTCGACTGCCGCTGGGGAAATCCGGATCAAATGGGTACTTTCTGGCCTTTAATCAGAATTTTCTGTAGGGGTCTACAATTGGATCTTCAGGCAGAAAATCCATATTAAAGGGAGCCTGTTTCCATGCTTGTGTGGCAATGGGGTCTAGAGGAGGCTAGGGGGAGGGGGCACCCATGGGGGGAGCCCCAAAACCTAAGCTTCAAAGTCATTTCAAAGTCACTTTGAAGTCTGTGCAAAATAGCTCTGGAGCGTCTTTGACGTCTGTGCTGATCTTCAGAGTGAACTTCGAAGTGACTTCGAAGTTCACTCTGAAGATCAGCACAGACTTCACTGGAGCTGTTTTGAACAGACTTCGAAGTGACTTCGAAATGACTTCAAAGCCACTTCGTAGATTGCACCCCCTGTCCCCCCAAACACCTGGGGTGACAAGCAGACCCCTCATGGGTAGATCTGGATTTCCAAATGGGTGCTCCGGTGTTTCCACGGCAGGGAGGCTAGCACCCATTGCTATTGGGTGCTAGACCACCCATAGAAACACATTAGGTACTTGCCTTAATCCAGATCTACTAGATCCGGATTAAGGAATATACCCATTCCTTAGATCCAGATCTTCTTAGATCCGGATTAAAGGAGTGCGGTGGGAAAACACCCACTGAAGCAACAGTAGAAGAGGGAAACAGCATCTGTAGGCAACCTCTCTTCCCCACCCCCTCTCTTTCATTTCCATCCCAACAACAAAACAAAACAAGCTTATGATCATACAGGAATCTAGAAGGAATACATTTTTTGAATTTCAGCTTTAAATTTTTTTTGCAGTTATTCTCAAAGCTCAGCCTCTGAACTGTTCTGTTTTTGTTCTTTTGTTGTTTAAGATGGGATGGGAGAGAAATAACAATGCTACCTAATGCACAACTATCTGATAAACTAGTATGGTCCTCAGATATAAAACTATACATTGTATTTCATCTCTTCACTTTTATAATACTAGTGTAATCTTATAATACTCTTTAAACTTGACAGCTTTGCTTTCATCCAACATTTGGACATCCAGCACCAGTTTGGAGGGCTCCAAAGTAAGGACATTTACATACTTACTGAGGCTATCCCACACTAACATGAGATGCATGTCCCAAGGCAGGTCTTCAACGACTGGCCTTAAAGGCTGAGCTCAGTTTTCAAGGGCCAGGAACAAAACTTCCCAGCCCTCCAAGTTTCTGGTGGAGACCTTTTCAGTGGTGCCCGATTCCTGGCACTGTATCTATAGATCCACTGTAAAGAGACTACCCCAGTATACTGAAACAGGGGAAAATTCTGTCTGCATGCCTCCTGTGGAACAGTAGCCCATTTTTGGTTTTCAGATTTACTGCTGGACCAGGATATAATACCTTTTCAGCAATATATTCCAGTCCACAGTCTAGTCTACTATGGACAAGTCATAGTAACAGGGGACAGGGCCTCTATTATTCTGTGAAGGTCCAGTCTACCATCCAGTGCCGGAACAGTATAAGAAACTCAGGCATTTCTGCACTCCTCTTGCCTGGAGTGGTACAACTATTCTACTGTACTCTGTTCTGGAATCACATGTGAAGAACTGCCTTGGCAGCAGTGCAGACATGCCTAAGTCTATATCCATCCCAGGCACCACTCAGGCTGAGACCAGTCTTGTGCCTATGTTGCAGCCAGTGCTCGAGGGCAAAAACAGTGTGCCTACATCACTGTCAAGTTTTTGATAATGATCTTTGGAGGAGGTACTTAGCTTCAAAAATCCTTGTTCTAGACCAACTGCAGAGGCATCAATGACTGCAGCAAAACAATCAAGAGACAGTATTACAACTCCTTGGGACAAGTCTGGGCCAGGATATTGCCAGTGCAATGCAGACAAAGGGCCTGTTTGCACTTACCACTTAGTGAGTGGCTCATTAGGCGAGTGCTTCCACACTGGGGAGCCGAGAGAACTCTCTAGAGATTGCCAGAGGCTCCCCCAAAAACCTTCAATAGTGAACTACTAAAAACAGCTCAGCTCACAGCATGACCGGGAGTGGCTAGATCACTCCCAGACAGCAACGTTGTGTGGTGGTACACCATATCCAAACCACCATAGCAATACCAAGGTGCTTGCTGGATGTTGCCACAGACATTACTGTGGTGATCCAGGCTGCCCTGGCCATCTGCATCAAGTCTTGTTGGCCTGGTATGGGGCTTATCCAGCACTCAAAGTGTGGATGGCTGCTGCTACACTAGGTCTATTATAGCATGACAGTCAGATAAGTGCAGACAGGCACTAAGTATACTAGGGAGCTGTTTGGTCAAGTCTACTGGCCAAGTAGGGCCTCATTTAGTACAACTGTTCTACATTTATTATGGAATTTTAAAAAGATAACTGTAGAGTGCCACTGGTGCTCCATCTCAGGCTGATTATGCAGTTTGAAAGATAGAATGATTAGCCATTCCTGTACAGAAACTTTCTGAATTATGCAGACAAATTGTGATGAAGTCCACAGCATAGGTTGTTTGCAGAAGACAGGTGGAAAGTACCATTATCTTACTGATTTACAGGTGGACTACAAACCAGATTATAAGTGTTATCTATAAAGCCAGATTATTTGAAACATTAACAAAATCCAGCTTTGCCCAAAAGGATTATTTTTTAAAAAAGCTGATATCCACAGAATTAGTTGCAAAACACTCAGGTAAACAGGAATATTTACCACAGACAGAACTTGAAAGTGTGACTGATCATGCTACAGAGGCCTATTCCCTTTTCCCCACTTATACTCTAAACTTGTGCCCATTCCAGCTGCTGGCTAGGCCGAAAAAGGCCAAATCTTCACTAACTGTGAGGGATGTCCTGCATCATCCAAAGAAAGTGCCTCTATTCACCGTGGCAGTACGCGCCTCACAACAAAAGCAGTTCTTGCTTTTGGTGCAATCACCATTGGAGATGCCTTTTTGTGGGGTGATATTTGCACAGACAATGGCTCCTCCATAGGGATGTGCACAAATGCAATTTTCAGCATTCAACTCATAACAAATCAAATGTCCCAACATTTATATTCATACGAATGTGCAATTTCGAATGTCCGGATGTTCAATTTGATACAAATGTATTTGTATTTATTCGTTTGAATACTCAATGTGTACAGATGCGTATTAGATGACACACATTCATATGCATCCTGTACGTATCCATGCACATCCATACACATCTTGTATGTATTCTGTATCCATCCCATACATATCCGTATGTACCCGTATGTATTCGTATGTATCCCTACTGGATGCGTATGTATCTGTACCATTACATAAATGTCCAAACTATTTGTTTGAATGTCTGAAACATTCATATCTGTACGAATGTTAATGTACGAATGTCTAGATATTCAGTATGTTTACTAATGTCAAAATGTGTGAGAATTCATAAGAATAACTAATAGTATGAATATTTGTGCACATCCCTACTCCTCCATGCTCCAAAATACTTACTTTGGAAGACAGAATCTCTGCTTTCAAGTTGTCCTGCCTTCAGTCTTAAGAATACATTATAATACGCTTAAGTGCTTGATTTTTTTTTTTATTTTTTTTTGCAGGATGTTAATGTACTGCAGTCCCAGCTCCTGGCCCTTGACTACTCACACTTGTTACTTATTAGTTAGCAATAGCACTGTTAGCACTTTACAACTAACTTCTGGTTTATTTATTTATTTGCATTTTTATCCCACCTGAAACTCTTAGGGTGGGTTGCAACATTAAAAAAACTAATATAAAATGAACATACTAAAGTAATAACAATGTCTGAAGGCCAGGGCAAAGTGGCGCACCTTCACTCAGGAGAGGGGACACTATTCCACCACTGAGAAGGCTCTATCTTGAGCACCCAGCTGTTGTCTACTACTGAGGGTAGTGGTACAACCAGTAGGGCCTCCCCTACAGATCTTAAGGCACAGGAAGGACGATACTGAAGAATCCTGAAACTGAATTGGGCAGCTTCAGTGCATATTGTAGAATCTTGGAAACCTTGTTGTGATGTGTGTGTGGGCTGGGAAGATGATTCCCAATAACAGTAAGAGAAGCTAAGTTCAGTTAAGCACACTGATTTAGAGAATTATTTAAATGTAAAAAATGAACAGTCCGTATTTCTACAAATGCTTTATATTGTATAGCTCAGATGAGCCTCATCTTGTTTCAGTTCCCAGGGAAATCAAGGAATCAAAAGGGGTTAGCTGCAACAATTATTCTGGCAAGAAAAGTAAATTGCATCATCACAGTGATATAAATTACCTAATGTGTTGGGTTTTAATCTGCACATAACATACAGCCAGGCTAACCAAGGGTAGCGCATCATTTGTTATCTTCTATAATCATATTCTGAAAATATAGGCAGCAATAGTGTAAAGGAAATTAAAAATATTATGCATGTATGCCAAGGCATTATTTAAATGTCAACCAGGATATAAGTAATAGATGTTCCTGCATATTAGGGAAATGCAACTAGGGAATGATAAATCCTTTTATAAATAAGACTGGATATGATCTGGTAAAATGCCAGAGCGGTGGTTTAATGATCTTAAAGCCAGGCTTAGATTCTCCTTTGGCAGCACAAAAGGATGCTTGGTGCCATTTGAAATAACACAATAAATAACAGAAAGGGTGAGGAAGAGGATTCTTAGCAACATTTACAGCAAGGACAATTAAATAACAGCAAACCTTGTAAAAGCTGGTGCAAAATCACTGACTTTGGCTTCCCCCCCTTTTTTTAATATAGTACAAGTTAATTACATGCTGAAAATATTACATTAGCATTTCTACCATTAATTTTATTAACACTTTGAACTGTATTGTAAATAACTTAAACAGTTCAATGTGGAAGTTCCAAGTCAATACATTTAGCAAGTATTTTGTTATATACAGTATGTTTTGAATGAATGATTGCAACATGGCTTTTAATAGACTAAGGCTGTATTCACATGTAACAATAAAAAACCTCAAAAGTACTTCAAATATAGCAATGCATAATCATCGTGGTGTTATTCCATCTCCATTCCACGGACTGCATTGAACCAGTAGGGAACTATTTCATATTACTGTATTTTCTGGTGTATAAGACTACTTTTTAACCCAGGGAAATCTCAAAAATCAGGGGTCGTCTTATACGCTGGGTGTCGTCTTCTTATATGGCGAGTATATCCCAAACTCTATATTTTAACTGGAAAGTTGGGGGTCGTCTTATATGCCCAGTCGTCTTATACACCGGAGAATACGGTACAATAATGTTAGTCTTAGACTACGATCAGACACAGCCCAAAACACAAAGGCAGCTTAGAGAAGGCTTTGAGGTGGGATTGTTCACACATCAGTCTGCTCCTTCATCCTCTCCTGAAGATTCTGTGCTAGAAAAGGTAGATTACAGAAGGCTTGGGAAAATAAGGCTTGTTATATGGCTTATGCTGCCTGCTTTTTAAACCCTTCTGTTATGTCTGAACACAGCCTTACAGTGGAATTCCTGAATAGTTCAGGTAAAAATTCAGGTCTACCAGCAAGTATGGAATAACCCTTGTTCCCCTGAACTTCAGTACATTTATTATTTCAGCAGTGAGTGCTTTGCTTAGATTTGCCATTCTAGGTTTCCCTCCACAAGGCTAAGGCTCCATCTAACTTTAGCCCCTTATGGGCTGGATGATGCAGAGTTATCAGAAGGCTGGAATGAGGAGGGAAGCAGTGGAAGCAACTGAAGTGCTTGATCACTTATTCCAAACAAGCCTATTCTGGATAAGGTAATCTTGCACAAGAAAGGGAGTGTAATCTGGGAATAATTATGGATTCTTTGGTATTGCTTGAGGCTCAAATGGCAACAGTAGCTGGGAGTGCTTCCCTCCATCTTTGACTGGTTCATCAGCTTAGGCCGTTCTGGATAGGGTCAGTTTGGTCATGGTGATCCATGCTGTACTAACTACTGCTATGGATACTGCTTAAGGCTATCCCTGAAGATGGATGCTATGTATCAAATGACTTGGACCTCAAATATCTGAAGGAGTGTCTTCTCCCACATAGCTACAACAATTAGAAAGGGGGGCTCTTCTTGTAGATCCACTACCCTCAGAGGCATGAAGGGTAATAATGGCATGTCACAGGCCTTTTCTCAGGCAGCCTCCCAGTGGAAGTACACCAGGTGCTTTCTTTATATGGTTTATGGTACCTTTAAAAAAAAACCTCTTCATATGCCTTTGATGCTTAATTTCTTCTTAGTGTTGTTGTGCTAGAGAGGGAAGGAAGAAGGGATATATGAAATATCCATGCTTTATTCCAGAATATCCAAATACTCTGGAATAAACTAGTGTCTGAACGCAATCTAAATCTTATACCAGTTCCCCAAAAATAAAGCAGGGTCTTATATTAATTTTTGCTCCAAAATATGCACTAGGGCTTATTTTCAGGGGATGTCTTATTTTTCCTTGAACAAGAATCTACATTTATTCTTGAACAAACAAATCAACATTTATTCAGATATAGCCATGCCATCACATTCTGGAACATCATCATAACGCTCCAAACCTTGAATTCCATAATGAATTTCTTATTTCTCATGAGTCATTATAGTTTTGGGTCTCATGGGGTCTTCTGAGGGCAATTCTTTGTGGCTGCCTGCATTCCTTGGTGAAGGGTCTATCGGTCCTACTACATTCTATTGCTAATTGATTTTATTTTTTACATCTATCGCTGCCTGGACACTATTTAAATTGACTTTTTAATGAACTGTAACTAGGGCCTATTTTTGGAGTCGGGCTTAAATTTCAAACATCCTCAAACATCCTGAAAATCATGCTAGGGCTTATTTTCAGGGAAACAGGGTATATGTTGATTTAAGAGTAAGTGCAGCTGAATTCAATGGGACTGGCTTATGTTGCTACCTTATTCTTGTATAACTTAAATCTTATATTACATCCTGCCATGTTCTTAGTAGAATATGAACCATGAGTGTGACTAATCAACAAGACTATCCAAAACATCATTCACCAAAATGCTACTCATGTCACTTGTACCTTCAAAATAGCATCAGTATGACTTGATTGACTCTGTTTCAAGACTTCTTGCTGAGCCCAAGTACACTGGCTTTATCAATGTTTCCTTCATTTTTTTATTATTATTATTTTGGCATAATCCACCCACTCACCCCAGAAAGAATGAACTATCTCAATATGCATCATAACTTCAGTTTGAAAACTACTGAATAAAAGGATACTTACACCAGAGTAAAATGGCTCACCAGACACACAAATCACGTCTTGTTCTTGAATAGTCAAAATATCTTTGGCTAAGTGCAGCCGCACTTTGAAAGGCTCCTGGTTACCATCCTGCAGCAAACAAATCCCTGTTTTTGTCTTCAGAGGATGAACAGAGAAAAAGTTTATTTAGTTTCCAGGTGCATTTTACTTATTCTTTTTCTGAGATAAAAATCTGCATTTGGTTAGCTCTTTGAACTAGTTATATTAATTGAACCAATGGGGGATTGTATATGCCATCAGACTTTCCCACTTATCTGCTGAAATGTTCATTATATCAGCATTTCATTGATAGAATGTTAAAGCAGAATTTGTATTTGTAATGGTGTGAATATTCCTTTATGTAAAAATACCTACTTAATCCTCATCAATATAACTGAAATATCCTGCAATTTGTAGAGATGATGGAGTTGTTTGCCATTCAGCAGCCAAGCAATATATGATACTGTCCTGAATTCTACAAGGCTTTATGCAACCTGGGAGTCTAAGACTGTATTACATAAACATACTTTGGGGAATACATAAAGAAATACATCTGTGAGCAGCTGGGATACAAATTCAGCCTACTTGTACTAATAAGAACTAAACATCTGTATGTGGCTAAAAGATGACAAGCCCTGAAATTCTAGTAGACTACCTGTATACATAAGGCATATGCTTTAGTATCTTCTTCATTTCATAAAACCAGTAGAGAAATAATAGATTCTTGAATCCTAAAGTACAGCATTGGTCAATCTTTCATTTCTGCTCATTAACTGAACTCTTACATTCCATATTATTCTTTTGCTATTTTATGTCTATTATTCTTAGGACTTTTTCTACTCTTATGTTACAAAGGCAAGAATTATTCCACATCTTGCGTATCAGTGAGGCTCCCTGCAAGTCTCCAGTTAGAGATAACAGCAAGAGAATATAAATCCTCTGGAGGAAGCGTTAAGATATAACCAACCATGAAATTGTACAAATGAAGTCACAAGTAACTAGGAAAGAGATACAAGACAACCAATATACTTAGAAGTTTATAGACGACTCTTCAAGCTTCCTATCAAAATACATGCAAAGCATACCATATAAAAACTTAGTACTTAACAGTTATTTCTGTGCGCTTCAGCTTCCCAGTTAATGGAATAAGGACACCCTAACTGCTTGAAAACTTAGGTGTATAGGGAAATAAAGAATAAACAATAGGCTACAAGGACTGTGATTAGCTATATTTTTAATTTTCTCCCAAAAAAGATCAGGTTCATATTGGAAGAAAATCACCCAGGAATTCATACCCAGGAAAGCCACAATAGCTCCCAATTAATTTGAGAGTTGCCTAAAGTAATTTCCAAAAACATTTTGAAAAAAACGCTGAACTGTTCCTATACTTATTTCGCTTTTACTTGACTGCATACATCCGACTTGGATGATTAGCCTGTAAAATCTCCTGGGAAGCTTTATGAAGAGACCTAATGGCAAAAATTAAGTGGCACATAACTATACAGTAGACATAATTAAACATCACAATGAAATTAAAAGAAGAGCCAGCATTGTGATGCACAGAGACAGAGATTATTTACAATTTGAGCAAGGAAATCATGTGTGAGAAAAGCAATCCATTTGTGGTTAAGGACTGAGAGAAACCACACAGGCAGAAAAAACTGATTGACATGGGAAACTCTTAAATGTAATGAGGCACTGTATTACAGAATTAGTTGCTGTACAATACATCTTTAAATTAAATCTTGAGTTAAATTATGCATCTTCATTTTCTACTTGGAGGCAGCACTAATACGCATGAGCAGGATAGCTTCTGGAACTACACCATAGCTAATTTCTTCCATGTCTAATAAAATAGGGACTGCATCTTTACTTGCCACTGGAGATGCTCACTGCCATCAGGTAAGATGTTTGCTGCTGCTACTTGGCCTAGCAGTGGGCATTTTGTAGTAATGATGCTGTCCCATTTCAGCTGGCAATCACAGGGAAAAACCCATTGTTGTAAGGAGTGAGTTTTGCATCCTGAACAGAGGTGCTTCCATCTGCTGCTGGAAAGGCACCTCTTTGCTCAGTAATGGAGATGGAGGAGGTGTCTCTTCCAGCAGCAATTGCCTCATAAAAGGCTTCCTCACTGGATAAGTGGAGACCTGGCCTAAGTAACCATAGAGTCATCTGAAATCTTCTGTTTAAACTTTGAATTATACCTTAATTTCACAGAATCCACAAACTCTGAAGAGACAAGAAACAAAATAAAAGGGAAGCCAAGTGAATCTGCTAGCATACCATTGCAATATAGATACATTTAACAAGCTTTATACTTCAGATGTCACAGACACATTGTGGGAAATTCCTGCTTGAAGCCCTAGGAACTTATCTGTGGGATTTGTGAGGGATCAGTCTTATCTCCTATGCTGTTTAATGTCTGTATGAAGTCACTGGGAGAGGTCATCAGGAGCTTTGGGGTAAAGTGCCATCAATATGCTGGACACACGTCAATGGCTGGACACATATCTCACACTGCCTGCCTATTTGCTAGTGCGTCTATTTCAAGGTAATAACATCAACCAATAAGGTCCTATATCACTTAAGAATAAAATATCTGAAGAAATATTTCACATATAGACTTGCCCATGCCTTACAATCCACCACTGAGACCCTCCTGGCAGTGCTGTAATCTTCATCAGTTAAACGGGTGGGGACACATGGGAAGACACTCTAGGTGGTGGCCTTCAGACTACAAAATAGCCTCCCCTCTGAGGGTGATGAAGACACATCTCTTACGCTGTCCTTTGGCCAAGGAAAAACTATTTCTTCACTTGTAGGCACAGTTTTAGCCAAACTATTTTAACTGTGTTTATAGAGATTCTATTGTGACCCTCCCTGATACATTCAGGAATATGGAAGGATGAAAATATAAATAAATAAACACATTCAAACTTTACTCTTATCAAGATGATTTCTCATTGTGTCAAAAAACAAACAAACCCTTAATGACTGTCCCTGTATAATCACTAAACAGACTATTCCAAGGCCTGAGGGGCATGGCGGAAAAGCCATGGACATCATCCATGACTTGGGTTACCAGGAGGACCACACAGGTTGTTATTTATTATATATATGTATATCTGTATCATGCCTTTCACCAGATGGTCCCAGGGTAGATCACAGCATTCATAAAAGCATAAAGCATCAATAAAATTATTATTGTTATTATTGCTATTTATTATTATGTAAAACAACAGTTACACACAGCAAACAAGATCACTATGCTGGATTTCGTATTATATCACTAGTCGGGCACTTCCCAAGCACCTAGGACTGCATGATGTATCAGCGAATTATGCGAGCAGACCCCAGTAAAGTGGCTTTTTGTAGTTGGCAGATGGATTATTATTATTATTATTATTATTATTATTATTATTATTATTATTATTATTATTATTATTATTATTATTATTATTATTATTATTATTATTATTATTACAATAAGTAAGTTAGATCCAATAATAGTTAAGTCAGTAGCAATGCAGAAGGGAGAGTAATCTACCAAAGTCCAAGTGACACTGTGGAGGCATGGGCCAGACTACTACATTCAAGAAGTGGCAAAATCATGCTACTGAAAGTTTCCAGGATTACATTAACTTAAAAAAAGGAAGCCACGCTTTGCCAACCATATCATATCTTCAACCAAGTATACAGAAAATAGTAAGTGTGGGGGTGCCTCAAGTTATGAAAGAGCTTCATTACCTCTTCACATGTCCTGAAATCCATGTGCTATGGCACCAAGATTTTTTGTCTGAAAGAGAAAAAAGAAAAGCTTTAGCAGTTACAATTTACAACTACAAAGCATAGAACCACCCATAGAAGTCCTGTAAGACCAAAAATTACAAAGGTTTTACCACCACATAAGTGAGTTATAACATAGGGATTAGGATGCAAGTGATGCAAGTGATGCAAGTTTACACCAAAAATGAAGGCTTATCATCCAAAATATTTTATCAATGTCAGTGCTCCACTTTCAAAATGTGGTAGCACAGTCTTTCTTGTTGTTTCTCCCTTCGTGTGCAAGGTTCAAATGGAGCCTTGAAAGGGCCAGCACAGGTGCAGTTAGCATTGCATTCTATCACCATGGGCAAGGGCACTGGTACTTTTGCCATAGCTCCATGATCATCTCCATAATGGAGGCAATTTGCACCTTGACAGTGCTTAGGGAAGCAATGGCAAGGTTACGGTGTCCCAAAGTGCAGATGCTGGATCTATCCCATATTCACTCCCCTGGGAGTTTTTCCCAGGGAAGTGAAGGTGTGAAAATGTGCTGTAGCTAGCATCTCAACCTTTCCATTAGCCCTGAATTTAATAATGTGAAGCAAAGCAGTGGGTTTCTGTTCATTTGCTGATAATATATTTTAAATGAAGGGCACACAACAATAATAGAGGCACAGGTACCTAAATTTTGCTTGGTTTTTTTAAATCACTAATGACAAATATCCCAGTTTTTGTCACTAAGACTAAAACTAGTTACCGGTAATTATTCCAGAAATCAGCTAGCAGTCCTCAGTTGCCCTAACAAACATTTCCACAGTCTATGAGCACCACACCAAATGTATTTTGCTACTGCAGGGTCTGCATACCAGTGCAATGGCTGTATGGGCCCTGAGCCTGGTCTGTGGAAACTATAAAAGCTATTACTTTCAAGTATTATCTTATGCAAGTCAGACAGGGTCTGGTCCTGTTGCCATCATGTGGACAGGCAGCAGTGGCAGGATTCGGCCAACCTTCATTCTGAAACTGATAACATATTACCAGACTCTGGAAGACAGTCTACTTTTGTGACCATCTTGTGTCCATGGAAAATTGTTTCCAGCCTGTAATTCTGAATCTAAGAAAACGTCATCCTTTTTCTTTGGAGCTAAGACAGGATGGGGTGGTACCAAGTAATTTGCTACACAATAATATGATGTTCAGCTGTTTAGCATCAGAGAACTCCTTCCTTTAGAAAAAGGGAAAGAATGGAAAAACTCACTCCTGTGGAACAGCTGACCAAGTCCCAACCTTACTGGTACCCACTGGGTTAGGGAATTACAGGGTGTTGTGTATATTGAGCTTATCAGAACCTTAGAATCTGGGCCAGATGATGCCGGAGATCATTTGCAGCCATGGTATTTTCACCCAAGTCAAAATTCCAAAGAAATGACACTGAATCTCACACTATTTCCCTTCCTAGGACAACTGTCTCACAATCTTTGAGTTGCCTGTTTTCTTGTTAAAAAATAGCTTTGTCTGCCACAACATAATGATGTCAACATGTTGCATTATCACCTCTCCTCAAATACAGTCTCCTCTCATGGAATGCTGCTTTCCCACACTTAGCAACCAAAGGGTGCCTCCAAACAGCCACAAAAACATCACAGGTAGTGCTGATCTGGCAGTCACATGATTAGTCACATGACCATCAACCAGCAGCAGTGGTGCAACAGCATGGAAAATGCAGTGTTGTATCAGCAGCTTATAACTTTGCACTTTCCCTCGCCTGGTGGGAAGATACTGCAGACTTTTGATCATCCCATCTAGATAATGAGATGCGGCTCCACAGGAGCTCTGCCCTACCTGCACAGCTTTCTCTTGTCCCATCAGGATGATGAAAAGCAGTTGTGTAGGGAATTTAAACTGCCTGGATGCACCCAAATTCTGATTAGCCAAGAAAATCACCACACAGTGTTCCTTGTTCAGTCTCTGTATTTGCCCCAAAATTAATGTGTTCCATTGTTGCAACTTAACTTGTAATATAGTTATTTCTTGTTGCCTTTTAAATCTATGTTGGGATTTGCTACAATCCATTACCAGTTAAACCAAAACAGTAGTCCTAAAGATTCTCTGTGTATGTGAGAATGGTACTAAACACACGTTATAAAGACAGTTCCCATAATAATGTATGACAACTAATGATCAAACCAGGATTCCTTGTTTATGCACACTCCTACTGAAACCACAGTATAATATATCTATATCTTTGTAATATAGATAAGACAGGTATCAGGAATTTTAAATGCAAAAATGGGTTAAATTCCAGGTGTACACAGAAACACAAACATGCACATGGAGAAAGAAAGAGAGGGTGAAAAGTCCTGAAAGTAAATAAGAATTGCTAAAGAAATAAAATGGAAGACATATACCAATAAATTATCTCTGCCTGAATTAACAAACAGCCATCTTTATGGTGTGGTAGTAACTTTTCCACTGATCCAGCATAAATAAGTGCAATATATCCCATGGAGTTGATCATTACTAGCCTTGAGGAGATCAGCTGCTTGAATTTAAAAGGCTTCACTTTCCCTTTTCTACCTGTATTTGCTCTTTCCACTTGTGCCATCCCTAGGACAATCAGTCTATAGATTACTTATGTGCTCGTCTCTGTGTTTGTTTCCCACTGACACTGTATTACAATTTGTGCTTTGTTTCAAAATAGGTCCTGCAAGCTGCCCTGATTTTCTTTGAAGTCAAGAGTAGAGTATAAAGTGACAAACTACCTAAATCATTAAATGTCACTGGAAAGTATCTCTTTATGAACAGCTGACT
This sequence comes from Aspidoscelis tigris stejnegeri, assembly GCA_023333525.1. Lineage (NCBI taxonomy): Eukaryota > Metazoa > Chordata > Lepidosauria > Squamata > Teiidae > Aspidoscelis > Aspidoscelis tigris. Next base: position 47,887,148 of record JALMGA010000004.1, read on the forward strand.
CATAGAAAATAGAACTCTGACTCAATAATGAGGGGTCTGTGGATTTCTTTCTGCCTTAAACCAAAAGAGTGGCAGTCTTTTCAAGAATAGTTTTGCATTGCAGTTTGCTCAATCCTAATACATAATGGCATTCTGCTGAGGAGGAGGAGGATGAAAAAAGAGAGGGGGAAGGAAAAATTTTCTCTGTTGGACCTTTTGCTGGTACAGAGCCTATGATTACCAAATATTTTTATTTAAATGGAGCTCAGTGAGACCAATGTCCAGGCTTCCCAGCCTCTGCAAAAACACCCACTTATCAAAGCTACCATTTCCAAAGATGGAAAATACGTAGTTAAATCACTTCTGCGTTTGAGGGGACAGAAAGAGGCAGACACGAGATCTACACTGTGTATCTCCACTCAGCTTGCAGGCTTGGGTGGTTATAATGTGCAATGATTAAGTTTGACATATTTAATAAAAGCATTCTATAAAAATATGGCCTATTAATTTTAAATATACAAATGTTTCTAATTGGAAGAAAGAATGAACAAAGTGTATGTGGTTGTTGGGGCAAACTCCTGGTTGACTGCACGGACATTTCAATGGACACCTCTAAGCAGTTTTCTTGGTGGAGATACAGAAGTGGTTTCCCCTTGCCTACTTTTGGGTTGAGGCTGCTGATCAAGACAGCAACGCTCTGTTTTCCAGACAGTTTGCTCTATCACTGAGTGGGGTTAAATATCATTTCAAAGCTCGACTTTGCAACTATTTTTATTGGAATATTATTTAGTATTCTATAATCCAACCAAAGCATCAACTCCCCACATCCAATTCTTCTCTGCCCCAATTGAGATTTTAATATTTCAGCTACTATAGACTTAAAGGACCACATTTTATGCTGTACATTTATTCCTATTGCAAAGGTATTCAAGCTGTTGAACCTAATTTCTTCTGACAGGAAAGACAAGCAAGCAACAGAGATACCATTCAAGATACAGACTATCATTTCTGTTGATTGAAATCATCTGTTGTCAAACAAAACATGGGTAAATGTCAAAAGATTCTGCAAACGAAATGTCTATGACATCAGTGACATCCATCAAATGAACAATCCACACGACAGTGTCATTTCTACAACCAAATTTTATTTGCTTGATGTCAAGTTATCCACACACACACACAAAAAGAGAGAGAGATCAAATATGAGTTTGGATCACACATATGAAACATTATTACAAAATTATCTGACTCCAGCATCTGTAGCCTGCCCTGAGATCTTTGAGTACAGGACAGGATAAAAATACAAATAAATAAATTTGAAAAAGACAACATACATTGAATTGTTATGACAGAAAGTTATAGGAAGAAGAAAGGCAAATCCACATCAGCCTGAGTCCCAAGAATGAAAGCAGTGCAACTATAAAATTTCAGTGTGTTACTTGAGGGGTGTGTTCAGACAAATGAGAAGGATCAGATCATAAGTATCTCACAGAGTCAATGGTTGTAATCACACAGCAAAAAAAAGCACTTCTAAAACACCTCAGAGAAGTGTCCTTTCTTTTATTTCCTTCCTCTCCTCCTCCTCCTCATTGTTATTATTAATGACAGACTTCTTGTATGACTGCAGAAGGAAATGCAGGCTTGGGATAGTGGGCACTTCCCTGGGGTTTTGTAAATAAAATTTGCCAGCTGTGAGGTAAATTCAATAATAACAAAGAACAAAGAAGACGATTGCCATTGTTACTCTGTAATACTGTTTTTGCTAAAACTGACCTTAGGTAACTTCTCACCCTTTTGGTAGTTTTACCATGTCTACTTCAAAAGAATCCTTTATAAAAACCCCAGATTTAGGCCATAATTTCAGAATGCTCTTGCTTCCAAACTGGGTGACTCCAGTTTGGTGTGCTGTGCCAGTGGATCTCAAGCAGCTCCATCACTGTTACCATATTGGCATGGAAACTCAATGAGAAAGATACTTCTGTACCCCAAAGCAGTGCCAGTCTTCCCACGGAGAAACTGTTAGACTACGCTGCTAGCTTTAACCTAACTGCTCCATTTAAGACTGATTTAACATAAGGAGGCTTTATCTATGGATAAAATTGCAAAGGTTTGCCTAGAACAACAGCTGCTTGATGAAATTCCCAAAGAAGGGGTTCCCTGGTAGAGGATTGGCTGTCTCTGATAATGGGAATTCAAGTCGGTATGCAGATCAATTGCTGACGTTCAGACTTCCACTTCTCAAAACTACTGTAAAAAGGTCATGTATCCACCCTTTTGTGTGATGGGGCAGGACATCCAAATATTCAGGTGCACAGGGGGATGGGGTATCCAAGCACATCCTGAGCCATCCCATCCCCGACTGAAAAGTCCATTTCATCTAGTAGGCTAGTTCCAAACACTCTTGAAGTGCGCCTCCTTTCCATGTGGATGCACGAAGGGGAAAGGAACTGACTCAGCAGGTGAAACTTTCACCTGCAATTGCCATGTGGAAAACTTAAAATAGCAAGCTTTGCAATGGTATTTCAGAAGCCGCAGTAAATAAAATGGCCTTTGATCTTATCCATGGGGTTTAACAGATCCCATCCCTTCCAGACTGTATGTAGACACAGTCAGGATCTTCCTAAGTAGTACGTTGTCCTGAGCTACTGATTCCTCCATAGGCTAATAATTCAACATCAAAAGGTTTAGCAGCAGATGCCAAAATCAAGCTGCTGCTATTTAAAACCATCTTGCAGAGCCATTAGTGATCCTTTTTTTCCCCCTGGGTTTTTCTTTCAGTTCCTTCTGTTGTTTATTCTCTTTCTTTGGTTAAATCAGCTATTGTGTTCTTGCTGTTTTCTTTCGTGGTCTCTGCTCATCAGTTATTAATCTTACTAATCTCAGTCCTTTGTGCTATTCCCTGCCTTGTTTGCTGCAATTGTTCTCTGTGGAATTCATTCGCCTTTTGAAGTTTTCCTGCCCATTATATGTTTTTCTTCAGGTTGTTAATATAAAATAATTTTTATCCTTAAGTTTTGTCTGTGAAGTTCTGTGTGATTACTGTCAATCTAATAATTACACCCCCCAAAAAACTCACCCTAATTAACCCATGAGAAGAAATGTAGAAAAATGTATTTCTAGATTAATCAAGCAAATGGAAAGCATATGCCTGTCAGCACTGGACTGAAGTCTAATTCTTAAGATATTCAAAAGTGTGGGAAGGAGTAGCCCTGCCATGACAAAATAACATACCACTTGAAGACTTGATATAACAGTGCAGAGAGGAAAACTGGTAGCCATCCACAGACTCTTTCAGACATGATTCTTTTCAATGATCCTTTATAGCCAAGTCGAAACGAAGTACACAAGGAACAGGATGCATCTGTTAAAACATACAGTGGGGAAAATCATAACTGACATCATTTCAAAATACCATAAAGATTACAGAAATTAAAGAAAAGAGAAAAATGGGGGGAAATAAGCAAAATAGCAATATAGAAAAAGAAAAATACAAAAAATGTAGAAAAATATTATAAAGACTTCTTGCTTTTGATGATCATAAGCAAAATAATAATTCTGTAACAATTTCATTTCTTTCAGCAACTTCAAAATACATTAATCTTCAGATCCTAATCTTCAGAAAGTCAATAAAGGTTCCCAGTTCTTCAGAAAAAAGCTAATCAAACATGTTAGCTTATCTATATCTGCCAAATCCATCAATATAACCAACCAGTCTTCCAGGGTGGGTAAAGTTGAATTCTTTTACTCAGGTTCATATAGCAGTCACACAGCTGTGACAATGTTGAAGTATTTTTCCATGCTATTTGCTAAAGCTTAGTCCATCAGACCCGAAAGGAAAAATTCCAGTTCTTATGCAACTCTATCCAAATTTTTAGTTTGCTTTTTTTAAAATGTGTCCACCACACATGATGAAAAATGCCTTCTTCATCTTCACATTCCCAAAATGCATTAGAAACATCTCTATATAGCCATATATCATCAAAACATCATCTTGTCACCACCAAAGCAAATGAACTAAGTGAGATTCCAGCTAAGATGAAGAGGGACAAATTCCCTCCTGCAGTATCTCCACCCATCTCTCTCTCTCTCTCGGTCTCTGGCCACCTTCCGACTGGGCCAAAGTCCAGTTTTTAACCAGGATTTTTAAAAGAGCTCCTTTCTGCCATCCTGACTGCATTGTTTAAATCCGGGCTCACAGGGAAGAAATTATCTCCCCTCATCAGGGAGAAGGGAGGGGGAGAGCTGCTGATGCACAGCATGGCAGAGCCAAGCATGTCCCTCCTATTCTGTGCTACACCAGAAGATCAGAACAGCAAAACAGGAGGGGTTTGCTTGGCTGTGTTCCATGATCTCTGGGAGCAGGTTGTAGCTGCTTGGCCATTCATGGTGTGCAGATCGGCCACCCCTGGTGAGGACGAAGAAGAGGAGGGCAGGAGGGAAACTGTGGTGGGGCCTGCAGGGGCTTGGCGGCCAGGTGGCCTGGTCCCTTCTCACCCTCTGGACGACCCCCACCTCTGGACAGTAGGGGTCCGGCCTCTTCCACTGGGGTGTTCACCTGGCCTGGCCCAGCCTAGCCAGGGGCTCTTCCTCCCGGGAGGTGGTGCGGCCCTTTCTCATGCAGCCTTGCTGGGCTTGAGGGGTGGCAGTGGTGCCAAGGAAGGGCTTGTGATCATGCCGTCTGATCTCTTGCAAGCCCCTTCCCCCTGCATTCCCATTGAGAAAATATTCAGATTATTCCAGCATTCCACAGGAAGTCCTTTCATAATCCGAATAGGGATTCCCTGGATTTTCAGACCTTTAGTCTGCTGAAACCGGAGATCCCTTCCAAAGTGTTGAGCCAAATTCAGGCCAGACCAAATGGCCAGTCAAAATGCAGCCTCTCTGTCATTAAACGAGCTGCATTATTTGAAATGAAAGGACCCAATTCTTGCAAGAAACAAAGGGAACTGAAAGAGGAAAGGCTCTACTTGTAGTGTTTTCTTCTGCTTATTTTATATGGAGACATAGAAAAATAAAGAGAAAGTAACAATATTCATAACATTTATGACTCATGTGTCTCTCCAGAATCGTGCTTAATTAGAATTATCCTCTACCTTTTGGTAAGATATCAAAAGCAAAGTTTTCTATGCTAAAATAAATCTTACATGATCTTCAGTTGGGAGAAAACTTAGTATAAGTTTTGACATACTATAGATAAGAAGTGTGTAGATAAGTAGGTGCTTTGGTAAGTAGAGATTATCTGATTTATTTAATCAGGGGAAAAAAATCCAAGTCAATGATGATGAATCTACTATCACCACTCCAAAACTGGCAGATGTGAGATGAGCAATTAGAGATAGGTACAAGATGTAAAAGGCAATATGGAAAAGAGAGGAACAGGAGCAGCCTGCTTTTGATTTCCAAATTAGACACATCAGCTCAAATAATCAAATTGGCTGTTTCCAGTTTTCTTCTCAAATGCTCCTTATTATGCCAGTAATAAAAGGTTTTTTTTCCCCTACCTTATTACAGATTTCTAAACAGGTTTTGGTTTAAATATAGAAATTTTGCCCCAGGTATACTTAAGCTTCTGAGTTTAGTCTCCATTATGACCTTGGGCAGAGGTCTTGAACAAGAGAAACTCCACACACTTTGAAGAATCCACCAGTCTTTCTTGATATAAATGAATTATATTTGTTATACTGTTACAATAAATAATGTAACAACTTTCTTAGTAAATAAGAGCTTACAGTTTCCTTGCAGCTTCTTAGTTCTTCAGGCCTCAGTTCTTTGTAGCTTCTCCAGTTACTTTCCTTTGTTAAGACACTGACTAGACTAGAAGTTTCTTCCTTCTTTGTTATGAGACTGGCTGGTCCGGAAGGAATTTCTATTTTCTTGCTGTGGCACTAGCTGGCCTATGAAGAATTCCTGCTTTTCTGTTGCTTATGAGGAATCTACTTTCCTCAGGTATAGGAGGAGTCTTTCCCTGTCTAAGAATAACGCTTCCTTCCACTCTGACTGCAGACTGAAAACTGGAAGTAACTCTTCCCTGTAAGCTCGAATGCTCCACCCTCCTTATCCACAAACCCATTTCTTAACATTCTCTTCTAATAAACAAGGCTTACAAGTCAAACTCTAATTAACAAACAAACTTGTTATGGAGGCATGACAATAGAACAAAGCATTTTATGTACAAAGTATTTCTTTAATATTGAATTTATGCAGCCTTTTTAATGGTTGCTTTGATTAATGTTCCCTCTCTTTCTTCCACTCCTTTTGTTCACATTCCATAGAGCCCTGTCAAGACTTTACAGATGAAGCAAAATTAGAATTCTCTAGGGAATCCTCTAGCTAAAATATTATTAAACATAGTTATGGTGAAGTTTCATATTCCTCACTGACATAAAAGCAAACAGTTACAATCCCATACAGTTCTTAGTCCCTCAGGCCCAGAAATATGGAATGCAGTTGATGGAAGGGGAGGAACACTGCATGGTCTGTAAGATTCATATTAATTCTAACCAATCCCATCATTAACATTGGAAAGGGAGATTTCAAGGAAGCTAAATAAATTATTTGTACTTCTTTACTATTTAAGGAAGTAAAGAATGAAACTCCTATGAGTCAATAGATTGTGGGAGGAAACTGGAAGATTTGATTCAAGTGACATTGCAATGTTTTCTTACATGGTGGTGAATATGATTTGTTACAGGACCTACAATGGACACATATATGGGGAAATTAGCCTCTCCAACCACTGGCGCAAAGGATTGAAGTGCATAGGTTTTAAAATAAGATGAGAAATTTTAGCCCAAACAGACGAATAGAAAGACAAGAATACTCTCCAAGACAGTTTTCTTTAATAAAAAAGGAAAAGTTTTATTAAAATTCAGCAAAAGTATAAGAGCCAGGAAACATGGCAGCAACCAGTCCAGATTTAGCAGTCAGTCAGCAGTAATGGACAAGAACAAAGGGCTTAATATCAAAAATAAATAAGGCAACCCTGCTAGTATGTGCATCAGTTTCTGTGGCAAGTCTCTTTCTCTAAGGTAAACAAAAGCAATGCCTATCAGTTTAACCACCAAAATATTTAAAATGCAGTCTTCTTTGAAAAGGAGAGTTGTCCTCTTCAGTTCAGTAACAGGAAAGCAGGTGCACCTACCACCAAGAATAATGAGGGAAAAGGGCCAAGGCCTATTGGATAAAAGATGGGTTGAAATCCTCATTTTTTATTGGTTCATTTGAACTCAAGGGTCATGATTGATCCTCCTGCTAGAGAGATGAAGAACAAGTGATGTCATATTTTTGTAAACTATTTTCCAAATATGTGTTCCCCTTCCTCTTGTGCAGACCTGACACTAAGTCTGCATTTCTAGATTGTTGATGGGATTATGTCTGCAAGGTCTCTGAAAACACAAAGGTGTGCTGTGGACATAATAGGTGTGTGGTACACCCTGCAGCCAAGGTGGATCTCTTTCCCTCTCTGAGCATGGCAATTGTTTGAAATAAATCAAATGTGCATTTATTATAATTCTCAGTGCTGGCCAAACCTTTGTCCGGCCCTCTGCCAAAGAGCGCACAACTTCTCCATTTAAAGATACATACTGAGAGTGTCTCTAATGCTACACAAGGCACCCTCTATCTCTCTCTTTCTCTCATGCTTTCTCTGTTCTTAAAGCTACAGGCTCCCTTTACCCTGGCAAAACTCACAGCTTACTAATAAAGACTGCAGGCAAAATTGTATATAAATTATGAGCAATCAGAAGTTTGTATAATAAGCCCTTGGAATTAAAAAACTAATACAGAATAACATTGACATTTAAAATTTGTCATAGACCAAGGGCATATCTGCAAAACATTTTGGGTAAACCCAAAATAAATAATAATTAAAGTAATAGAAAATAACATTATGTCAGTTATACAAGTTATTAAAGTCAATATAAATGTAACGTTAAATCCAGTATGCAGAATTAATGTCAAAATGGCTCTTCATTTCTTTTTCCTGTTCTTCTTTTTTAGATATAACTACAAACATTTCAAAATCTTCAGAAAAAAAAGGGGGGAAAGTTTCCAAATGTTAGGTAGCCCAAGGTTATTTTTAGAAACAAGTTAATTTATTTTGGATTTAAAAAAACAAACTAAAAACTTTTGGTTATTTTAATTCTTTTTAATCAATATAAAATAAAGCTGCATTTTCTTCTATATGAAGACAGTGGATATACTGTATAAGATACTCTTTATTAGAACTGAAATCCAGCTGTGGAGTTTCTGGCCAGAATTTGAGTGGCTGAATGGATATGTCTAATAGAACAACCTGATTATTTCCCACAAATAAACCTACAAGTAAATCCTATTTCTCCATGTGAAAATTCATTCTGGTTGGTGAAATAATCTTGTGGTGAGGAACAGTGTTGCACTACAGTTCCATACATCATAAGCTACACTTTCAGCCAGAGAGCTGTTCATTTATCCATTCATTCATTTTCAGTATCCATACTTATATCTTAATGCTTAAGTCTTTCCCATCCCTCTCTTTGGCCTTTTCAAATATGTGGTATCCATAAGAAAAATAAAAAGCAGTTCAAAAAATGGTTTAATTTTAATTCACTTTGGAAGTGCATTTTCTGGATCTTAGTGTGGATCAGAGACACTAGCGACACCTCTAGTAAAGCCACTTTTTTTCTTTAATTGCACATGCATACAGACCTAGGGAAGGGCTGTACTGCAATGGTAATGCAAGCAGCCTGCAAATCAGGGGGTTGCCAGTTCGATTGTGAGCCTCTCCCAGGAAGTAGGCAATGGTGAACTATTCTGTATCTGTGATGAGAATGTTGCATAAAGTGGTACCCATGCTATCAACCAGGAGTTGGCTATGACTCAATGGCACCCAACAGTATCAACCTAACAACAGCCTGGACTTACTGCTGGAATGGAACAGCTTTAAGAAAGTCAAAAGACTGATGAATTTACAAGATTTCTCTCATCACTACCATTTACAGTGCACTGATGCAGGGACTGTTAATGACCATTTACAATCACAGCAGCTTTTGAATAGTTTAATGTAATCAAACAATGGTGATACAAAGTAGACCATCTTAGGGGAAATTTACAGTGAAAATGAAGACCCAAACTTATCTTCTGCGTAACAGGATTAAGACACATTTGTCTAATTTGCTTAAAGCTGTTGAAGTCCAAAGCAGGAATGATCCAGGAAAACATCCCTACTGGCCTGAAGGGATAAATCTACACTTCTCTTGAAATTGGAGCAGACTATCAGTTAATGGCAAGTGGCTTCACACTATGGATTAGTGGAAAATGCTTTTAATTCACATTATATAATATACAGTTATGAGTGGAAGGGCAATAAATAAATAAATAATCCATGTAATTTGCACTTTCAAAACCATTGCATGAACAGAAATGCAAACAGCCATAGAGATTCACACTCCTCCAAATGCTGACATTCATTTATTTAATAAAACATAAAATAAAAACAGCATGATGAGTGGCCTGGTCAAATGCAGCATCCACATGGGCCCACACTCATCCTGTCACCATCCTTCCAAAAGTGCTCATTAAACTGTTTGAAAGCCAGACAGAATAGTAGGAACAGCTCTGACAATTCTCCAGGTGCAGTCTTAGCACAGGATTCCTAAACAATCTGTTCAGTTTGGATTTGACTGAGTGCCATTCAGTATACTCAAATAATTGTGCTGTGAGACGGAAGAGAGCCAAGTTAGAGATTAACATGAAATTCAGAATAGTAGAACATCACAAAAAAATAATATTCAAACTAAAAGAAGTAAGCAATATTGAGTTGAAACTTTGTGTATAACCAGATGTAGCCTGAATCAGCTATTGCAACTCTTAGAAGTTTAAACAGATGTTTCTTTGGGTGTTTTCCCACTTAGCACTAGAGTACTTTTTAAGGACCCATTAAGAACCCATTAAGGACCCTTAATGAATCCTTAATGGGTCCTTAATGGGTACTCTAGTGCTAGGGTTTATTTCCACTAGCTCTAGAGTAACCATTAAAGACTCATTAAGCACCCATTAAGGACCCATTAAGTGCTAAGTGGAAAAACACCCCTTGATAAATTCCAACATGGCATGCAGAAATAGGGTGTTTTTCCACTAGCACTAAGTGGAAGGACCCATTAAGGGCCCATTAGGCTCAGAGCAGGATGACCCCATTTTCATTACATACCCCATTAGAGCCACATTTGTTTCCACCAGAGGTAGGGAAATCCGGATCATTTGGGTCCTTCAGGACCTATAATCCAGATTTCCTGTAGACCCCATTAAAGAGGTGGTCATACTTTCTCCCTAGTGCAAAGACTATTATTTTAATATTTAGGATATTGTTTTAAATATGTTGAATCATTTAGTGTTTTTATGTATATTGCTGTTTTTAAGCTATGCTGGTTTATATTCTGTTGTTTTAACAGTTGTTATCCTGCCCTACAGTTGGGTGTAGGGCAGGATATAAATAAATAAATAAATAAATAAATAAATAAATAAATAAATAAATAAATAAATAAATAAATAAATAAATAGCCCACCAAGTGTTCTAGGAGTATCTTCTGCATGCTGATGTGGTCTAAGAGAAGCCACACCCCCTGCTGATATGCTCCGTCCACATAAGATGAACTACTAACTAGATCCAAACTGTTGGGCTGTTCTGATCTATCAGTAGACATCTTTAAAGACAACTACTGCATGGAAGCTAAAAGCTGCTGGTTCAATTCCTAGCCTCTCCTTGGAAGTAGTCAGTAGCAAACCACTTTTGCATCTCTTCCAGGAAAAGTGCATAGAGATGTCCATGGAGGTGCCCATGCAGTCACCCAAGAGTTAGCTATTACTCAGTGGTAACCAAGAACAAGTGGTATACTATGGGGTGGCATACTGAACCACAGAGGTATGTGGTAGTCCAGTATACCATAGGACCCATTGCACTGGCACAACAAAGTACAAAGCTGCAATGGATTCCCTAGAACTTGTGGGCTTTTGGATGCCCCCTACTCTGGCTCTGAAACTGATGCAAGCTTCAGAGCCAGTACAGGAACTGGAACAGAACAGACAATCCCAGTATGGAAGGCCTTGTTCCACACTAGGAGCCATCCATCCCAGTGGGGTCTACTAGCAAAAGCAAGTACAGAAAGGCCCTTAATGTCAAAGTGGGTTAATAAAACATGTTTACTCAGGCTGACTGTTTGTGGAGATATGACTGCAAGGCATTCTTCCTACTTAACCACAAATGCTTCTGCAAAGGCTCTTTCTTGCGAGCAGGTATTTTGTGTCATGATAAACATTGTGAAGATCTTCAGGAGTGCTTTGAGAAAAGTGTGAATCCTGTATAAGGGGACAATGTGCACAAATATCATGCAAAGTATATGAAACATCATGTGAAACTAATACACAGTTTGTGAAGACCAAGGCCCTTTCTGCACTGGGCCTTCATCTGAATTAAATCACAGATTAGGGGCTTCCTATCCACGTGCTGTCAGAGACTATGGGAAGCCCTGGATGGGACCTACTATGCAAGTGGGAGACCCCTATTCCAGGATATAATCTGGAATAAGGCACAGTGCAGAAAGGGCCCATTTTGTGATAGTGTGTTGTCCTGTCTGGAATGAGTGGCACTTCACATGCAAACACACACACACGCACCACCAGCAGCAACAAGGCAATGTCAGTTCCAAAAACCAACCAGAGAATTCAGTTATCAGGAAATCACTCCCCAAGAAGACAGTTCAAGGCAAGAGATAAGGTTTTCAGACAGTCAGTCAGTTCACATAGTCAAACTGTTTCAGGGGTCAGATATCAGAGATGAGTGAAGTCAGGACATGAGCTGGAGTTTCCAGGGGTTACCAGAATGGATCACTTGTTTGCAACAACTGAGAGTGGCTCACAGCTGCCTTGATTAGTCCAAGTGTTTCTCATGATGCTGCAGCTGCCTTGATTAGCCAGGTGTTTCTCATGAAGCCCCAATGACAGGCTCAGCTTTGCCTTCTCCCTACAGAGCTGACTCACCCTGGTCTACTAGCCAGGCCCATTTGTTCTAGAGCAGGTCCAGTGTCTGCCACACCTATGCTAGATGGGGAAGGCTCAAACTGAGGATCCTGTCCTGCTTCCTCAGCCAGGGGCTCATCCAACAGGGGTCCATCAGCCTGGGGTTCAGTCTGGACTCATTAGACTGGAATTCATTGTCCCAGGGCTCAGACGGGGCGCAGGATACAACATATGTAATATTAACTGATGCAGAGATTGCTCAAAATTTGATAAGGACCTAAGACAATTATCTGTCAACCTAGTGGACTTAAGTTAATAAGCACTACTGATGAGTATTCATGACAGAGTGTTAAAAAGAGGATAGAGAATCAGCATTAAAAATTCTTCATTATAACTTACCATTTTCAAAAGGTACAGTGAGGCAACAGTACCAAATGCAGCACAGAGAATTAACTCCTTTCTCCATATGTATTTGGTGTCTTTTGTTCTCTGTATGTTTAGCCTGTAGTCAGGAAGGAAAAGAAAGGGTTACTTCTATAAAGTAGGACACAATAGTTTCCTCTGACAAATTGCTTTGATGTATGCCCTAGACATAAAGAGTAAGCCCCTCTGAATGTAATATAACTTATTCCTTGCCAGCCAAGTACAGAATTATAGTGCCTGTTGCCCCAATAATCTTGAAACCTTTTCAACCCCAATCTGTATGCAATAAACATGTCACACTGCTCAAAAAAATTAAGGGAACACTTAAGCATCAAAGTATAACCCCACGACACTTCAGGAATATTGACTTGACCAGTTAAAAAGCATAGGTGACTGTGAATTAATAAATGGTTTTAATATGTTTTATATGTTATTGGTTTTAATGTGTTCATTTTATATGTTGTGACCTGGCCTGAGACCCTGTTTTGGTGCAAATGGAAGTGACAACAGGTGCATTGCAGGAGTAACTGCAAGACAAGCCCCAAGTAGAGAAAGGTTTTGCAGGTAGAAGTCCCAATAATACTCTTTCCTTATCATTTCGGACTGATTCTTCTCAAGAACATGAAGCAGATTTCAGGCCAAGGGCTGTTACACAAGGAGGGCTGGACAGGGCCATAGAAGGGGATCAGCCGAGTATTAGGACTGGTGTCTGCCTCTTTGTGTGAGGAGAAACAGGAGGAACACTGCCAAAGTATGATATATCAGGCTTATATCAGAATTTTTAACCAAGTACCTTGTTTTAATTTATATTGTGTTTTTAATATGTTTTAATCTGTATTTTGTTCTTAATATGTTTTTAAACATGTTTGATCCGTTGTTACCCACCCAGAGACCTTCGGGTATGGGGTGGGATAGAAATGGAAATAAATAAAATAAATAAATAAATAAAGTCCTACAAAATGACTTTCAGCGTGCTACTGATGTGCATGCTTCTGAACAATCTGTCAGAAACAAACTCCATGAGGGTGACCTGAGGGCTTGACATCCTGTAATGGGACCTGTGCTCACAGCCCAGCACCATGCAGCTTGACGGCATTCGACAGAGAACACCAGAATTGGCAGGTCTGCCATTGATGCCCCATTCTCTTTACAGATGAGAGCAGGTTCATTCTGAACACATGTGATACGCATGACAAAGTCTGGACACACCATGGTGCTTGCAACATCACCCACCATGACTAGTTGGGCAATAGGTCTGTTACAGTCTGAGGAAGTATATCTGTAGAAGACTGCACAAAATTTTCAGCGGTACACTGATTGCTGTTAGGTATCAGGATAAAATCCTTAGAGTCATTGTCAGACTTTACATTTCTACAGTGGGCCCTGGGTTCCTTCTAGTCAGGACAATGCCCAGCCTCACGTGGCCAGAGTGCAGAGCTAGTTCCTGAATGATTTATGTCATTAACTGGCCCTCACATTCCACAGACTTGAATCCAGTTAAGAACCTCTGGGACATTGTGTATTGGCTCATTCAACACCACCAACTGCACCACAAGCTGTCCAGGAGCAAACTGATGCCCTAATCACCATCTTATCAAAAGCATGCCCAGACATTGTCAGAAGTGCATACAGTGATTTGAGCAGTGCAGTTTGGCTGTGATCAGACACAGCAAAATAAAATAAAATAAAATAAAAGCATTAAAGAAGGCATCAAGTTGGGATTGCACATATGCCAATCTGTCACATATCTATCCTAAACCTTAAGTGCTAGAAAAGGTGGATTAGAGAAGGGTTGGGAATACAGTGGCCACACACTGTCTCTATGAGGCATTTCCAATGCAGTCCTTTTGTTATGTCTGAATTTATTCAGACACAGAAGTCACAGAAAGTTATTCAAAATTTAGAAAGTCAGATTATCTTGTTTTGGGTGCCTACAGATGTGAACTAAAGCCCACAGTTATCTCAAGACTACATTGAGAATGAAAGATGTAACTGTAGCATCCCCAGTATAATACTGGGATAATCAGGAGATATCCTGTAACATCACTATTATAGAAAATGCAGTGATGAGGCCAGGTTTCCCATAATAGAAATGGTTGCCTCATGTTTATGGGCTCCTGTTGTTGTAATTCCATTTGCAGCTACTTGGAAGTCAGCCAAGCACATGAAGAAAACAAAGGGAAGCAGGTGGGTGTACGACACAAACCAGCAGACATATAGATAGGCCTGCAATTGCCTCTCATGACTATCAGAGCTAGGAATCACGGGATCTTAGTTATATCCTGTGATCGACTCTTATAGTGTGGAGACATTATTTATCTGCTAGCATATTTTAGCATATATTGTGGCTACAGACAGATGGACCTTGTTAAGTAGCAGCTCCTAAGATGGGAGGTGCCGGATGCACTACACCTCACCACATTGTTGCAGATTCAGAGAACTGAAAATAAGGTGTCGGAAGTAGCATATAGCATGTAAGTAGCCCTGAAAAGCTATTATGCTGATGGAAGTGCTAATTGCTGGCCATTTTTCTCTTTAAATTGTTTGTTGTGTTGCAACACGTGTGACAACAATAGTTCTAGAAATATAATATTCAACCACACTGAGAGGACAGTGCCAACTTCCTTTTTATTCAGCATGAAGTTACTGAAGAATCTCAGAACTAAATGTTTTCCTAATGTTTTATTTATTTATTGGAACAAAGCCTTGAATTTAATTTCCTGACAGGCAGCATTTCAGAGCTGCAAACTTCATCCACGCCACAGTACATGAAAGGAAACAGATTGGGCTGGGAGTTTTCTGGAGCACTTAAGTCTTACAGTCAGTCTGTCTGCAAGAGACTGAGTTGGCAAGTAGCTTCCCTGTCAACCACAAAGCTTTGAAATAAACGAAGTTTTCTTTTATGCTACTATTTCGTTACATCACTCAAAAGCACTGAAATCTCGTATCATGTAGTATCATTTTCAGCATTTTTAGCATCACTGATATAAAGAGAAAAAGCTTATTATTGAAACTGGATAACTAATAGCTCAGCAAGTAATATGACATAATTAAATACAATTCTCTAACATTATGAAAACTGGATCTTCCTTTCATGCAGCAAGCCTCTGCAAATAAATGTACTTCCCGTGTTTTTCAAACACCTGCCCCAGACTGATTTTTTTTTTTACCAGCTATTTCATTTGGCAAGCATCATTTCAGGATAAGCTAACATTCAGTGATATATGCAGCATATATTATTAAAGACTTTATATCCAGCACTGCATTCAGCAATATATATAACAGACACATAGTAAGACCATTGCTCTGGCGAATAATGGGTGGTTTAAAGGCACCGGAATCTCAACTCACTTTGCAGCAGTAGACTGCTGGACTTCCATGAAACCTCATAGTTTTTGAAGAATTGGCCACATGGAACTCAGTGCAAAATGGTACCACACGATAGATTTTTCTGACATATCTTGAATAGAATTTAACCTGGCTTTTTTAACGTTCCAGATTTCTTAAAGTGAGATCTTATATACAAGTGTGTACATTTTTATGGTCACTTTTTCAAAAGGAAGGGATTTTATTTTAAAACTTACTTGAAAGAACCTACACCTGGCTCATGACACCATATCCTTTTTCTGCCCCCGCCCCCATTATCACAGGTTCATATAACTGAGGAAACAGTCTACAGTTTCAAAAATGGCAAGGACAAAACAAAGATCAGGAATTTAAGAAATATATAAGGTAACTTAAAAATCATTATCCACTTCACAAAGTAAATATTAACACATAAAATTCCCCCAAAATAATAATAAGCTAAATATGACTGGTATCTGGCTGCAAGCAAGCAGGTACTTCAAGCAAAAATCCAATGGCCCACATAGAGCAAGGACAATTCTGCACTGACCAGTATACCAGACCAGCAAGCGTACTATGATCCTTATGATCCTCCCTTTCACATGGTAGTGTGATCTAAAGGAATGGCTCACTCCTACTATACTTGCTGGACCCTTGCGTATGGGGTGGGATATAAATATAAATAAATAAATATATGCAGGCCAATGCAGAATCGTTCAAAAGCTGTGATTAGACATAGTAAAAGGGATGCCCCTGGGTGCCTTAAAAACTGGAAGTACTCTCATAAAACTTTGCTAGATGGTGCCCTGGACACCTCAACAGACACAATATCAAAAACAGCATTCAAGTCAACGTGAAGATTTTATCCTCAAAGTACCTTGCAAATCTGTTACAACAGGCTTCTGAGTACTCCAGTACCAAATTAAATGGCAGGAGACAGGCACTTCAATCCTCCAGGGAATTCTTCTGGATGCAATAGAAGTTACTTACTCAACTAGATGGACAAACAGGCTGCTTAAGCACAGATCCTTGTACACATTGCAGCAGCACAGGATACTCAGACATAAAAGGATAGATTTGAGTCATCAATATACCGGTGTTATGTTTCTTCAAAACCTCTGAATGATTTATCTGTGCAGATGTCAAAATAGCATTGGTGTTTCAAGCCCACATTAACCAGTACCTGAAACTATACCTTTTTCTATCTCTAAACTTATTAACGATTCTTTGTTTTTACCAAATTTAGCAACTTGGCTCTTTCATGAGCAGTCTGATAGTGTGGGCATTTCTCTGTTTTTCTCATGCTTATTACTCTATCATACTGGCTTCATCTGGCAGTCCAAGTTTAGATCTCAGTAGTCTTTGCAAATTTAGCTGCCAAACAAATCCTTCCCATTGATGGGAATTGTCCTCTTGCCCCAGTCACTTCCTCCTAAGTGTCTAATTAACCTCTAGATGCACCTGCTCCCACAGCTGAGTGCCCTGAGCTACAGGATGCTGGCAGATTAAAGATCTCCTGCTGCTCAGGCTATGAAGTGGTGGCAGCATCTCGTCTGGCAATGATATGGCTTAGTATCCAACTGGGGAAAACATTCTGTTTGTTGATGAGATGGTCCATTACTCTGGGTTTCCATTTACCAGGAAGAAGTGCAACTAATGGAGGCAATCTTCATGTGCTTGCTGTTTAGTTACATGTCAGAAACAATTCCTTTAATTGATTAAAAATGACTACAGACAACAACAGAGATCATTCAATTCAATGTAGAAAAGTTTCACTTACTAATGAAATTAACATGTATAAAACCATGCGCACAGCTAACTCCAAACTTCTTTTTAATTAGGCACAAGAATTATTTACAGTACAAAGCATCTACAGATCTCATATACGTACATCATTGGATGACAACAGAACAATAGATTTTGCTCAAATTCCACATTTGCCAATAAATCCTACTTACCGTTTGGTCTATTAATATCTATCTGCAAGGCACAAAATCCTCTGCAAAGAGGTCGGAATTATCCCAAAGAATATTATAGCGAAACAATGACTGATTAAATCACCCATCTACTGCGAAGCTCAAATTCCACCTCTGTAATAACCTCAGTGATGTCCATTTTCAAAGCCACTGACTTTCAGATTTTGTCTCTTCCCCCCTGTCTGAAAGATGGCACAAACATTAACCTGCTTTACAGCATAGGTTAATGTTCAAGCATTACAGAAAGCATTTATGGGAATCATTTAAGAAAAAATAATTTATTTCCATTTGCACCATACATATAGTTCAATAAAATTAATGTATGCATTCTATCCATGCAATAGAAGGAATCTCAATTGCACATGAAATGAAGACTACTAAGAATTTAGTATCATAAAGGTACTTATATGCTTTTTGGCCTTATGTGTTAATATGTAATACCAGATCTAACAGTTACGTGAATCAAAATTCAGACCCTCCAAGTTGTTACCTATGAAACACCTATTAGTACCAATAAACTAAAGATAATGACCTCTGCAAGATTTCATTAGAGACAGGTTGAAAAATCTGATTTTTGAAAATGTAAATAGTTTCAATTTTCTCATTTTCCAACAATTTGAATCTCCAGCATGTCTGCACTTGGGATCCAGTCCATTCAGGCACATCTACTCTTCATAGCTTCTGTATGGAAATCTGTATGGAAGTCTAGAATGAATTATTTGTCAGGTTCAAATTCATACGAATTTGGATGAATTTGAACATTCACCTTAAAATAGAATATTGGCTGTATTTGAAGACTGACATTCATATGCAAAGTGAATGCTTTTGTGCATTTGTTTGATGCTTTGTTATATTCGTGAAGGTGGGGAGGCAGCAAAGCAACTGCCCAGTCACATCTGCAGCAGATTCAAAGTGGATTCAAAGAGTTCAAAGTGGATTTGGAACAGATTAGGAGAGGATTAGGAGGCACAGCCCATGGAAGGAATTCGAAGCAGATTTCAATAGCATTCAAAGAACATTCCCAGCCAATTCAAACCTTACCATATTTGAAGTAGCTCTATTCACAAGAATGCAAATTTCCTTCACATTCACTTTGTTGCAAAGCAAACATGAAAAAAATTCATGCAGATTTCTAGTGTGTAGTGTTTTTTGTAAACAGCTGCATACAACTACAGCCAAAGAGAATGGAAACTTAATTAAATTGGATAAGTAGAAGATTTTATACACTTCATGAGTGTTCAAATGATATTACTTCAGCACTAACAAATCCCTACTCTGAAGGATAATTGGTATCACCTGCCCTACTTATGCATGTTATAGATATTATAGCACAGATCAAGCATAACGAGTTAGTAAAGTGTGCCATAATTAACCAATGAGTGCTGTCAGTTCAAATACAACACACCATTATAATGTTCTATGTCTGAGCAACATCTTAATGCCTCTGCTTCAACATACTGTAACTGAAGGACTCCTGAGTCTAGGAATTAAATTTCCCACAATATACAAACAGAGAAATTATAGTTACAATTGAAAGTTGGCTTAACACCCATCTTGTTTTAAACAGTAATAATCTCAAATGAAGTTTTCAGAATCCCACAGAAGACTTTACATTGCATAAACACAAAGAAAGCTCACTGAAGCAGGCAGAACCATAATACAGTGAATCTGGCTAAATTTAAGGTCTTTTAAAATCAACAATATGTTTATTACTACATATCATGGTTGGTGAGCTGTGCAGCTATGGGTCCTCGATAAATATCAAGCTGCATCCACTCATGCAGTAAAAAAAGAGGAGTGGCTCAAAAGCAGCTTAGAGATGGTAGCATCCACACCAGTACTCATAAACCACATTAAAGACCAGAAAATGAACTTCAGAAGCATAAGTATACCATTCACTATACTATTTACTGTGGTACCTATCTCCACCAGTTCTTTTGCAAACACCCTTAAGGTATTTTTTGAGATTCCAGATATGAACTTTCCTCTGAGGAAAGTCTGTTGCTTTTGGGTTATTTTCCATCCCACCCAGAATAAAGTAAAGAGTTGATTATGGCAAAACATAGGCCCTTTCTGCAATGAACCTTATTCTGGATTACATCCTG
This sequence comes from Aspidoscelis tigris stejnegeri, assembly GCA_023333525.1. Classification (NCBI taxonomy): domain Eukaryota; kingdom Metazoa; phylum Chordata; class Lepidosauria; order Squamata; family Teiidae; genus Aspidoscelis; species Aspidoscelis tigris. Next base: position 47,906,967 of record JALMGA010000004.1, read on the forward strand.
GAATAGAGGCTTGAACTCTGCATGCTTGTGAAGACTATGGCAGGCCCTTACCATGCAGATATCAGACCCCTATTCCAGAATATGGCCCAATGAGGAAAGGGCCACAGGCTCTGTTCAGTTCTATAGTTTCTGAAAAGTATTATGAGCTTTGATGGGTTAGGCTAGAGCAAAGAAACCATTTAATGCTCAGTTATATGTCTGGTGGCATGCACTTATAAGACAATCGCTGCCATGCAAGAAAATGCAGCATGCTGGCAGAAATAACAAATTCTAAATGAAGAAAAATATGAGGCAAGGGGATGGAAAAGCTGATCAACAGTGAAAGAGGAATAATATTTCAAAATACTTCCAGTGTTTAAATAGGATTTGGCTAGAAATGTGCATGCACAAAAGAAAAGGTGCTAATTTTGCTGTTGAAGCAAAAAAACAAAAAAAAAACCCACTTGCTCTTTTCATTGTTGAAACCTGGGTTTTCACATTCATTTGCATGCTTTTTTTGCACAGAAAAATACCATATTTCCCTTTGAAAAAACCATATTTTCCTTTTTATTAGCAAAAATGCCACAGAAATGTAAACATTCAATTAAATATTTTGTTTTTACCAGAGGGAGGGTTTCCCCAATTTGACTGAATTTTCGGGAATGTGAAAAATTGCATTCTAGTAGCCATTAGGGCTGTACCAGTACTTGTTTGCAAGTGACATGCCAGACCTCTTTAGCCTTGTTATTCATACAGAAACCGACAACAGCATCTCCACAAATGCAGGTCAACTCTACTCCTAGTACTGTGAAAACCTGTGTCACTTGAGAATGATACAGATTTTTATGACGAGGAAGCATGGGAAGTTAGGACTTACTGTAGCCAGAACTACTGCATGCCAGTCAAATTGGCTGACAAAAGGGAGTGAATGTTTTCCTGGCAAGCAAAGCAGGACCATCTGGTCATGATTCACTTGCCAGACATACAACTGGACTTTAGCTAAAATCCACAAGTCAATGTTGATTTTCTTTTTCTTTTCTACCACAGCAAATAAATCAGTGAATTAGACTCACTATTGGGTTCGTCTATAGAATACTTTTGCAGATTGATATGGAACATGAACAGGTTAAAGAATGTATGATTACATGGGCTAGAAATTTTGGGTATAATATACAGATGGAACAGTGGGAAAAATTGTGGACAAAGAATATGAAATTTACAAATTGTACATTATTAGAAGAAAACATTTATAAAATGATGTATAGATGGTACTTAACACCACATAAATTAGGAAAAGTTTATCAAAATATATCAACCAAATGTTGGAAATTTAAGAAAGAAGAAGGAACGTTCTACCATATGTGGTGGACATATAAAAAAGCAAAGAAATACTGGGCTCAAATCTATAAGAGTATGAAAATAATATTAAAGAAGCATTTTTTATTTAAACCAGAATTGTTTTTGTTAGGTATAATAGATAACTCTTTGGATGATAATAATGTATTGGTATCATATATGGTGACGGCAGCAAGATTACTATACGCACAAAAATGGAAGGAGAAGGAGATTCCTACGGAATATGAATGGTTAATTAAACTGGTTGATCTGGCAGAAATGGATAAACTGACAAACTTGTTAAATGATACAACAATGGATAAATTTGTAGAAGACTGGCACCTTTTTATTAACTATCTACATGAACTACAAGTGTCGACAGAAGGTTTCGACTAAAAAACAAGAAGGCAGTCAGAAAATGATAAGAATGAATAAAGAAGCAAAAGAACAAGCGGTATTAAGAAGGGAAGTCGGAGAATAATAAAGCAATACATACTAAGAGAAGATACAAGAAATTGTATGATAGATATTGTTTAATTGTTTTTTTTAATGTCATATTGCTTTTAAAATCAATAAAAAATATATTTAAAAAAATGAATTAGACTGTGGATATTATTTCAAACTCTTCTGTGTGAAAAAGAAATCCGCACATGGATGGAGCCTAAGGATCTAACCCATCTACAAAGCATCTAATAAGTATCCAAGGAAGGAAGGAAGGAAGGAAGGAAGGAAGGAAGGAAGGAAGGAAGGAAGGAAGGAAGGAAGGAAGGAAGGAAGGAAGGAAGGAAGGAAGGAAGGAAGGAAGGAAGGAAGGAAGGAAGGAAGGAAGGAAGGAAGGAAGGAAGGAAGGAAGGAAGGAAGGAAGGAAGGAAGGAAGGAAGGAAGGAAGGAAGGAAGGAAGGAAGATGCTTACTTAAAGTATTAACAAATGAAGATTAATGCCAAAATAATCAAAGTTTATGTTCTTTCAAGGTGATTTGGAGATTAACAGATTAACAAATATTTGTATGCCTGCACACACTGCATGCCTGGAATCTCTGTAATTACCACAAGGAACAAGGAACAAAGCCACCACCATCCAGCCACTGCTACCACTGCACCTCATTAAAAGAACTTTTGCTGAAGTGCTTATGCCTATGTGTGAGTGTACAAATGAAACACACACTGCAAAAAAAAAAAAAGATTATTCTGCATGTGAAAATTGGAAGGGATTCAGAACCTGCCTTCATGTGCTTTGATCAATAAAAGAAGCACTTGAGTGCTAATCCTCTCAAAACACAAATGAACAGGAAGGGGCAGCAGTCCAATTGTATTGGTATTTTCTGTTCCATGTGTGAGACGTAAGATGTAAGAAGAGACAAGGCAAGGGGAGAAAACTAAAGGAATTATTGACTTGCTCTATCAGTCTTCAGTTAATAATATTAGTGTTACAGACTTTGAAGCCTTTCAAGGCAGAGGAACCACCAGTGACTATGAATAATCATGCCATGCATCCCTCAATGGTGATGCTCTATGGATCAATTTTTTAAAAGTAAGAACAGTGATTAGCCAATACTGTTTTTTAAAAAGGAAGAAAATAATTTTCCCTTTGTTGGGAACACCTTTTCTAGCTGCAGATAATCTGACCAGCATTTACACCAAAATGGAAACCCAGATGAGTTGTGGATAAAATTCATTCTGCAAAAATGGTGGACTATGCCATGACTGGACCTGCATGGAAAATCTTAATGGAATCTCCATTGATAGGGACAGGTTGGAGTCTACAAAAAAAGAAAAATTATAGTATAGTCACTGCCTTTGTTTTGTTTTTCTATTCACAGCTTTTAATTGCAGAGCACATAGCTAAACTAATACCCTGGAGGCCAAAGAAAATGTCATATTAATTTCAGACATCCATCTTTTATTCAATTTTCTGTTCCAACAGACACCATAATATTTGCCAGGACTGCAAAATTCTTATTTCGATTTTATTATTGTTATTAAACCAAAAGTTTTTATAAAGCACTAAAGGAAGGTTGCAAGCAAACTAGAGATTTTTACATCCCTTTACTAAGTGTTGTAGGAAATTAGCTCACAAAATAAAGTTTTCTGTGTGTCTTTCTTTCTGATTAATTCCCCTGCCTCCAAACAATGTGGCTGTTGAGATAAAGCAACTAAATGAAAACACTTAAAGTCAAACATAGAATTGACATATTGTACAAGATAACATGTTCATTTAATCAGATTCTTGTCAATAAATACAAGCTATACCATAAATGCAAGAAAAAGCAACCCCTAACACATACACACACACACACACACACACACCCTTTGCCATAATCTATCAAGAAAATTAATCTACGGAAGCAACTTTCCATAGCTGCTGAAATAATAAAATATTCTCATGTAGTCCAAGTTTTCCATCTGGAATGGTTATCAATGTTAGGGTACATCTAATCAGGGTTAAAAATGACTGTGGAATGCACAGCAGCTTTCAATTTGAGAAACAGGTTTAAAGATTCTTTGTTGCAGCTGCACATTATAACCTGATACTCCTTTTAAAAAAGAGTAGCTTTAAGGACTTGCACTGTGGAGAATTTTGCCACTCTGCAATGTTCCATGTGTTTTTGCATACTGCAGAAGAACTTATGGCAAATTGCTTTCACCCAAGAACATATGGGCCTATCAGTGCTGAGCATGCAGGAAAGGGCTGAGCATGTGAATAGAAGAAATCTCACTGTTGTGTCATCTAAAGTATAGAGTATCATCTATAAGTGGGAGAAACCATTTTCCCTCTGGAAGCACTTCAAACTATAGATAAACCACACATTTTATCATCATATCTGGAGGCACTCTTAATCTCATAATGGGAGGAAGGCAGTGAATCACTAGGGAGGAACCAAGGACTACTAGAACTGAACAATGGTGTGTCCAGAAATGAAATGAAAAGAAAAGAAATAGAAATAGAATCACATGTGTTCTCAAAGACAATGATAGTAGGATTTGGAATAGGTCAACATTCAGAATCCCCAAACTCCCACTGGCATTAACGATGACACTGAAAAATTAGGATTTGACTACTAATCTGTTATAAACTCTATGAATCACATATTTAAAAGTGATTCAGAATTGCCAATTAGAAAGGCTTACTAAGTCACTAGTTTAAAATATAAATTTACTTAAGCATTATTATGTAGATATCTGAGTTCTAGAACTCTCAATAATTTAAGTGTATTTTAGCTGATGAACTGCCTGGCATTGAATCAAATTAAATGATAAAATTTAAAGATATTTGCATATCAAAGTGGTGAATATTTCATAGATGCCCAGACAGCTATTATTTATGAAACATTTTAATGGGAAAATTTACTAGATCTCAAATTATTACTTGAGAATTGGATACAAACTACTCTGATAACTGCTCCAAAAAATCTACTTGGCCACAGTTCAGCAGCAAGTATCTTACTGAAGAAAATCGTAAAGCCATGCATTACTGAGTAGAAACAAGACAGGCCTTTGCCTGAGACTCTATGGATTCATGCCTGTCTGCATGGATAATATAGACCCAAACTGACCAATCATCTAGCTTGGAACAAGCCAGCTTCCAAAGAGTGCAACCTTAAGTCATGATCAGATGGTCTTAATATAGCAGCACACTTGTAGTGCAAAAATCCCACACACTTTCTCCCTTCTCATACCTTTCCTTGTTTCCATGATAGAACAGTGGTGACAGGTGTACATACACAACAACATGTCACATGTACTTCTAGTGACAGTGGAAAAACACCCCTAGAATACATGTGACATGTTGTTGTGTATGTACACCTGTCACCACTGTTCTATCATGGAAACAAAGAAAGGTATGAGAAGGGGGAAAGTGGGTGGGATTTTGCAATCTGGGTGCTTCTGTAGTCCCAGGCAAAGAGCTGAGTTCATTCACCTGGTGCTCCTTTATGCCCAATTAAAACACACCATGGGGAGATCAAGAAACCTCTTATTTTATATGCAAAGAAAAAGGGTTAGAGGGACTAATTCCCAGAATAAGCCGGCACATGTGTAACAGCCATTATTATGGGATTTTTTAAACAAATAATTATATAGAGAGTATACAAAAAGTGTATTAAAAAGACAACTTTTGCTGTGCCTGATTTGTTATTTCAATGAGTGGCCAGTGGGTGGATATCTCTAGTTTGAAAGCATTCCTTAATGTCTGGGAGAGCAGTTCATTAGTTAAACTCCATATCCCTAGGTGTTAAGATATGCTAATAGGGTAATTTCTCAATTGGTTTTTGATTATTTATGGTATTACAAATTTTCCTTTTAGTCTGAACTTGCACCCACCTTATCTTAGGTACCAACATTACTTTCTGAACTACCACCCATTAATTGGGATCACCACTCACACTACCATTGTAATAAAAGTCTTTTAAGTGGTAGCCTTCTTCCAAACGAAAAGAAATTAACCATGATATAACATTTTACATTCTCAATTAGTAAAATGAAAAATCAATTAAAAACATCATTTAATGTCTCCACTACTATGTTTTTTGATAAAATGGAGAGAAAAATTGTTTCCATATCACTCACCAGATATACCTATTAAATATTTACACAACATTCAATAGGATATCAGCGCTAATAACTGGAATTTTCTGAAGGGTAAAAAATTCAAGATTTCATTTGTGGACATACAGGATTTTTTTTTTTTTTTTGTCTTTTAAAAGGAAACTACTGTCAAAAATCATCTCTAGAATTTACCAAACTGAAAATAATCTATATAACTATCTATATAACTATCCAATATTCCATACTCCGGGATTAATAACAGAAGTATCAAATTTAGATAAATTACTTAAATTTTAAACTGTTTTCAAACATTATTATGTATTTTATTTACTTTATATATACATTTGTTTACATCTGTTTATGTTTGTTTTGGTTACAATTTTAGTACTCAAATAAAATTATAAAAAAAATCAAAACATAAAATTGAATTGACAATATTGCTCCTGCTGCTGTGCTTCCAATAACATTTCTGACTTGTTTTCAAAAAAAAAAAAAAACACTTTAAATGACTGTAAGCTACTCCACCCCTTATCTCTGCACATACAAACAGGATCTTATGTACGGTACCTTATGGCTTCTAATCATGACCCAGTCTCACACTTCTGCAGCACTCTTTCTCTCTTGTGCCACTTTGGATGTTCATGTGACACCCTTGACTGGAACAAAAGTAATCAGTTGTAAAATGCTGTGGAACATGCTTTAGTGTTGGAAGAGCAACAAGCTAGTAGGCTTGTGTCATGTCTCAGGCAGGCGAGGGCAGTGAGGCAAACAGACACGCACACTCATGGCAGTCCATTGGGGGCTCAAGAGTAGGCAACGTCAGGTCAGTCCAAAGTCAGGGTTTCAGAGGTTCGACAAGAGTCACAGCAAAGTCCAAGAGTCAGTTTGGGGCAAAGACATGGACGGAGGTTGCACAAATACTTTGTCTGCAATGCTAGACCAGCATGTGCTGTTGGGTTAAGTAGGGGAGGCAGCTCCACACCCTTGACAGTGCAGCTGTGCCAGGTGCTGGGATCTGCAAATCACCTGTTTCTGCTGTTGAAGGAGAAGAGGGAAGGGGCGCTCCTGGGACTGGCTGTCTGAACTCTCATCCCCAAAACTGCCCCCTGGCTTTCAACATCCATGCCGCTGTGCTCCAGGTGCTGCCCAGGCTGCTGGGCCATTGGAAATGCACCCTCATCCTCCAAGGAGGAAGCTGGACTGGCAGGACTGGACATGACAACCTGTGACTTTAGCAGGGGGCCACTTCCCCCATTCACAGCCTGGGATGGACAAGGTTCAAAACTTCACATTAAAATCAAATATTTGAAGACTGACCTTCACATATAAAGTGAAAACTTTTGTCCCTTCGTTTGAAGCTCTGGAACAAATTCAAAGGTGTGACTTGTAGTGGCAGGGATATGAATCGAATTCAAAGCCTAACACATTTGAAATGGCTCCATCCACACCACTGTGAAGTTCCATCCCATTCACTTCACTGCAGAGTGAACAGGGCGGACAGGACGGGAACATCATGCATACCTGTATTTTGCTATATTTGCATATTCTGGAATAAAGCAGGAATACCCCTACTTTATTCTAGATAAAATATCAAAATATAATGGAATAAGTAACTGACCTCTCAATGCAGCCCAACATACTATAAAAGCTAGCAGTCATTCCAGATCTTTTTCACACTGTTCAGCAGTCCTTACATAAATGGGGGTCCATTCTTAGAATAATGGATCACACTACATCTGTTAGAAAACTCTTGAGATAAATCTGAGCTGTGTTTAATGTTTTAAACTTGCTCTTTTTTTCTTTTTTTCCAGTGACCTGGAAGCTTTATTGCCTTGATTCTAGCCTCAACAGACTTTTAGTATTACTGGGATTTGAAGCCTCTTAGGCCAAGCAGTACACAGTCTAGCTTTAACACATGAAAGAGTTAGGTTTTGACTGAAAGATCTAAGGGATAAAACTTGCTCCATTAAATAGTGTCTGGATTTAACAATAATGACCAGGCTGAAAGATAAGTTCTTTGGGGGAAATTGACAACAACAACAAAAAAAAGCATTAAGGAGATAAGACAAAAGAGTCCACAGGGTCTCAGAAGATGATGATAGAATGCTGCAGATATGGGATGTAAGAACACACATTTTCTACTAAATGACTCAGAAGGAATCATGATTTATCCATCAGGCCGATGTATCTAGCACAACTTGAGTTACTTCACTGATGTACAGAATGAAAGGGTAAGTAGAAACAACACAGATGCTAACACTAGAGAATAGGGATGTGCAAGAAGCACATTCCTCCCCTCTGATTTGAGTCAAATCAAATGAGGAAAATATTTGGCTTCATGTGAAGCCCTTCAACAAATTTGGGGGCTACACCTTCATGCGCAAACACCCATCAAATGTTCATGAATGAAGGGAACCGCCATCTCCTCCCTTGCCACCCGCCTTGCCCCCCAACTCACCTTTTTTATGTCATTGTTGCTGCTGTCACTGTTGCAGTGCCCTCTTCAGAGGCTCAGCTAAGCCTTCCAGAGTCATGTGTGCAGCTGGAGAGGCCATCCCCATCCAGGAATTGCAAGAAATTGTGGAACATTTCCCAACATGCACAAGATTTCCCATGATTCTCAGGAAACCTCATGAGAACTCCCATCCAGGAATGGCCTCTCCAGCTGCATGCACATGTTTGTTTGTTTATATTCATATTTATATCCCACCCTATACCCGGAGGTCTCAGGGTGGGTTACAGTTTTAAAGCAGGTTAAAACAGTAATATGCATAAGAACACATTAAAAACTAACAAGCAAACAAACAACAAATCCAGCCTATTAACAAAAAAGTATTCAAATATTCAAATACTAATGTCTGCAGTGGTGGTAAGGGGGGGGGAATGGTCACACTAGCCAAAGGCCAGGGCAAAGACGTGCATCTTTACTGCCTTCCTAAATGTATATAGGGAAGGGGCATGACGCACCTCGAGGGGAAGACTATTCCATAGCCTGGGGGCCATCACTGAAAAGGCCCTCCCCCGGGTTCCCACCTGTTTCACTACTGAGTGACAGCCAGGAGGGCTTCCCCATCAAACCTTAAGGCACGGGCAGATAGATATGAGAGAAGGCATTCCTTTAAATATTTGGGGCCCAAGACATTTAGGGCCTTATAGGTCAGAGTTAACACCTTGAATTGGGCTCGGTAGTGAACTGGCAGCCAGTGCAACTCTTTTAAGACCAGCGTGATATGCATTCGGCTAGATGTTCCAGTCAGCACTCTGGCAGCTGCATTTTGCACTAGCTGCAACTTCTGAACCATCTTCAAGGGCAGCCCCAAGTACAGCACATTACAGTAGTCCAGTCTAGAGGTTACCAGAGCATGGGTAACCGTGACCAAGTCATCTCTATCCAGGAAAGGCTTCAGTTGCTGCACCAGACGTAGTTGGGTGTAGGCACTCCTGGCCACAGTTTCCACCTGAGCTTCAAGTGTTAGCACGGAGTCCAGGAGTACCCCCAAGTTTCGCACCTGACTCTTCCAGGGCATTGCAACCCCTTCAATGACAGGGTATCTCCCAACTACAGGAACCTGAGACCCTGTGACATAGAAGTGGGTATCATCTGTGAATTGATGACACCTCACTCCAAAACTCCTGATGACCTCTCCCAGCGGCTTCATGCCGATGTTAAATACCACGGGAGATAAGACCCTTGGGGAACCCCACAAGTGAATTCCCAGGGTGTCGAATCAGTGTCTCCCACAGCCGCTATCTGAGATTGGCACTGGAGATAGAAGCGGAACCAATGCCAAGCACTGCCTCCAACTCCTAAACTCCATAGCCTCTCCAAAATGGCCAATGGTATCAAAAGTCGCTGAGAGCTCCAAATGAACCAACAGGGCAGCATGTTGAGCCTCTTAGGAGACCACAGCAGAGGCAGAGGATGTGGTGGTGACCAGATTTTCAGATAACGGGGCATGGAGCTTTGACAAAAGCCAGATACATTCAATTTGTGGGCAAAGGGGGGGAATTCACCTGCAAATTGTCAAAGCTTCAAATTAAATTATGAATTCAAAATTGACAAATATTTTTTGCCCATCTCTACTCGAGAAGACATTATCAGATATCTAGCCATTTGAAATCAAATTGCTAGATTTTCTGCTTCATTTATGAGAACTCACAGAGATGGAAACACAAAGATATTTATTTTAACACATACTCTACAAAGCCCTTTAACTTAAGATATTTATTCAAACCATGATCAGATATCTAGAGAGTTCATATTGCAAGGCAAGAAATCTCAGGACAACAAAACATCCTTTAAAATTTTTTCCTAAAATTATATTCCATAATAATTATTACAATTTTAGAGAAAAAAATCATTTAAAACAAAGTTGTATAACTGCGATGTTCCATGTGTCTCTTAAAGAATCTCATTAACATAGATTTTTCTAATTCCACACCCTTAAACAGAAGGATATTTTTGAATCACCAGTCAAAAACTTTTGGGTTTGGCCAATTTGATGGGTGTAAACTAAGTAAGATATTGGAATGGAACAGCTATAGCACCTTGGCAATGCTGCAGGTGGTTGTCTGGGATGAAAAGCACTCCCAGCCTTGTGAAATGGATGGAACATGATGTGCTTGGTATGCACAAGGCTGGAGTGGAATAATTAAACTATTTCAAGCAATTTGAGTGTGAAAACAGCTGATGTCTACCAACAGATCAACCCATCTGCAAGTTTCAGCTTAGTTTTAGACTGACCTGTAGCCTCCTATTTTTCTGCTTGATGGTCTTGACCACTCTGGGCCCTGACTCTGACAAGTACTACAAAGAAACAAATCAATTACAGATGGACAATATTGCTTACAGATTAGAAACAGAAAACTAAATTATTTGTAACTCACCAGATACTTCTTTGATGGAAGCAGAGGCAAAAGAAACTTCCAACTATTGAAAATGCCTTACTGTTGAGGTTAAAAAAAAACCCCAAATCCTACTTGTCAACATCCAGGATGGCATCATGGATATTAATTGCCACTGTAAAAATAAGAGAGAAAATCACTATCGTTATGTACAATCCTGAACAAAGAGAATACATAGTATACAAGACAGGTAGGCCCTGTCCCCAAGCAATTTAAAGCCCTCTAAAAATCTTATTTTGCCTCTGAGCACCCCCATGCCCAGTTTTTCAACAAGCTTCCAGCGCTACAAAAGGAGGAAAATCCATGACAAAAAATTGCACTTTAGAGAAGAGTTCCAGTGTTCTTTTTGGAAGTCACGGGTTTTCCTGGCAGCATTTACCATGGGGACGCTCCGTGGCAAAAGGGGTGGGGACTGCTGCCTGCACACACAGCCATAAAACATTCACACATCTCCCAGAATTGCAGCATCAGTTTTTGTTTTGTGAACATTTTTAAAGGATAAACATGTATCTTTAACTTCGACCATGCATATATCATTCATATATCATTAACACACTTGTGTAAGAAACATTGTTTCTTTAACCTTCCACTACTGTGTTTCTAAGCCCTCCTCCTGCTGTTTGTATATGTTTACTTTTGTTTTTACAGCCTAAAGTAATTTGAAGGGCAAAACAGTTGCAAATTGCAAACAAAATTTCATTATGTTTCTTCCCTGACCCTAAAAATAAATGCACACACTTGCTTTCCCAATTTGACACCAGCCTTGTGCTAGTTACAACAGCAGCTTCATTCTATGAATAATTTCCCCATGTACTTCCAAGGGGGTCTGTGATTCTTCTAACACTCGCTGGCCCAATAAAGCCCTTAAGAAAGATGTTCTGTGCTTAGCTATTTGATGTTCATTATCTCCTTTTGCTCCATTTACAGTACATCTCTAGCCTGCCCTGAGCTTCTTTCAATAATCCTGTCAATCCTCTCATTTATTGTATGCTTTGTAGTTTTTATGCTTTGACTTTCACCCAGATATTGTTCTTTTCTGCTTTTGGCTTTTTCATTTTCTTTTCATGTAAAGAAGAACCATTCCTCCTTCCCCTTTCCTACCCCTTTCCTTTCTATCATTTACTGAAATCCTTTCCACTTTTCGCCTTCTTTAGAGTTTAATTTTTAAATGAAAATTAACTTTCTGATTTCCTCAATACATTTTCTCATTACTGCTTACATATATCCAATAAAAGTAGCCATATGAATATTTCAGTTTTGTTTATATTTTTGTTTTCTGAAGCAGTAGCAGAGCGATGAAGCTTCAGCTGAAAGCCTCACTTTGATTGTGTTTAGCTATCCTTTGACCTCCAGTGGATCAAGTTACCCACCTCTGGCGTTAAAGACACATTTCCAAATGTTGCCTTTCCTGATACCTAGTGTCATCTCATGGCTTACTGTTCCAGGCATGGTGGCATATTTGGAAATCAGGTCATTCTCTAAGCATCATTCACCACTAGGGATGTGCACGGATATCTGAAACATTCAAAATTCTATTGAATTCTATCGAATTTTGACATTCGAATTTGAATCGAAAGTCTCTAAATTCAAATCTAACATTCAAATAAGTTTTTGAATCTTTTGAATCATTTGTACAAATTGTTTATACATTTATATGTGTACGGATACATAACTGTGCACATCTTATCCGTATCCATAAGCATTTGTATGGATATTTACAGGATGAAAACAGGATGTATACGGGATACAAATGGGATGCGTACAGACACATACAAATGTCAACATTTGTATCTTCAAATAAAAAATTGAAAATTCATACAGATAGATTCAAAGGTATTTGAACTGAATGTGAATACATTTGAATTTAAAACATTCAAATCGATTCAAATCTTCAGATATTCAATTTGAATCGAATCCTAAAAACTGTATTCATGCAAACCCCTATTCACCACTAGCTACTTCCTTCAATCGCACAGTGAAATGGAGAAAGGAGTGCCTCAGAATTTACATGAGAAGAGATGGGGAATATTTTTATTTATTCTTTTCTATTATTATTTAATAAAAGAGTAACACTAGAAAAACATGCAAGCATTAACAAGAAAATAAAAAGATAAGAAAAACAATAACTGTGTGTATATATCATAGTAAGTTACAATGTCTATATCAGAAAAAGAAAAGAAAGAAAAAATTACAAGGGATGTCAATTTCAATGCACTACATTATAACAGATGGGGAATCTTTAAATTCACAAAAGTGGATTTGCGTTTGCACAGATTTCTGTTTGTAGAACAAACATTTGTTAGTTACACATAATCTAAATATTCATAGGCTGCACTATGGCAAGAAAATAAATTTTAAAATGTGTTAAATCTGCCATAATCAAGATAATGCTGTTATCACATGCCATTTGTGTCATGCACAGTCATTAATTTCAGGCACAGAAATGCAGATACAATATTGTCAAACTGACCAAGGAGATATACACTGCATGGAAAGATATAGTGTATACAGAGTCTGGAAACCCTCATTATTCCTAATCCTGTACATGGATTCAAATATTTACATTTATAAAACCTGTCCTAGGCTCCCCTAGGACAATCCTGGACAAAGTCAGTCTCTAGTATCAGGAACAGTCATGGAAGCAGGCTGTTCTGACATGATTCTGAAGATAAATTTTCCACATTACTCTCAGGACTTTCTTGAAGATGGGTACTTGGAGCCCTGTGTCAATACACAAATGATCCCAAAGCTTTATGTGGCGACTTAGCCCAACCCCTACCTCCTCATACTCCACAGAACAATGCAGAAAGAAAGAAAGCTGCTGAGCACCCAGGTCCCTACCAGCTCTGGTGGGGCTGTGTGCCAATCAGTTTCCACCCCCACACTGGTGTCCTGCCTTATATGTCTGTGGATCAGACTCCCATAAATCAGCAAGCTGACCCAGTTGTAAAACAAACACTATTAGCTTATTGTTAAAAAAGGAAAAATAAAGAAGCAAGTTTGTAGTTTGACTTGAATGTTCTTCTGTTACTTGAAAAGTAAAATATAGAAACTAATAACCTGTCCTGTTCCCTTATAAAGCCCTACTGTGAGCTAATAGTCCTATTAAGCTCCACAGTAAACTCAATCAGTTCTTAGTCCTTGCCTCTCAGGCTTTTTTCTGACTTGAAGTAATATACATTCCCCAAAAGAATAAAAATAGCTTTGTATAAAACCCAATACTGTTCTCCAGGGCTCTATTCCACTCTGCCTCTGAGTGGAGAGCCCCACACTCATACGCACACGCTTCCCTTGCACACCCCAATCTCCCTCCACACAAGAGGAGAGAGCTCCTGCCTTTCTTCTCCTCTCAACCCCAAGAGAAGATGCTTAAATGCAGCATTTCGGAGTAACACTCCTTTGATCCTCTTTACCCAAGACGAGAGACCAGAGCAAGTCGCCTGCTTTTACAGTCCGTGATTTCTCACTTTTGATTGGTCCATTTTGGTGGATTGGTGGGGCTTCTTCTGATACTCAGCCCCAGCTGTCAATCACGGAGCTTGGAAAGTCCACAAAATGGCTGCCCTGTCTCTGCTGACTAGTGTGAATGCCACACTTTATTTTAAGGATGCTCTCAAAGCAGGGGTAGGCAAACCATGGCTCGGGAGCCACATGCGGCTATTTGGCGCCATGAGTGTGGCTCTTCCAAATTAGGAGTACCCTAATTAAGTTAATAACAATGTATCGACTATATAGGTTAAGTTTTAAAAACCCTAACAGAGTTAGAGTTAGGGTCAGGGTCATAGTTGTGTTATCGTTAGGGTTAGGGTTAGGGTTCGGTTAGGGCAGTGGTCGGGAGATTCCAAATGACAAATTACTCTTTGTCATATTCTCTTCTTTAACATTCCCTTTGGCTGCAGTAGTGATTTGTTTGTTTTTGAAGATGCTGACACAGTTGTTTAAGTCTGTCCTCTAATTTTACTTCCCTATACTGTTCTCCAAATCATAATCTAAGTATATGCATATCTACCTTTGTATAGAAGTGCTTTCATTTGCTGTTGAAATGCCTCCTTGCTCTAAAATGAAGGCAGAATCTACCTCTTTTCCAGCAGTGATCATGGTGTCCAGAAAACAGATCCATTTATCAGTAAATGGAGATTCAACCTGGGTCACAGAATTACTCTTTCTTGTTTTTCTGTGTTATGTTCTATAACTTTAGCTGTCAATCACATATCTATGTCCTCTTTCAAAACTATTATTTCTTCTGTACTCTCTGTAAAATATTTATTTTCTTAATTTTTAAATGCCAATAGCCATTTTCATTTATTTCTCATTAAGGTTATGCATTCTTATGCAAGTACAATGCTTAAACCTACATTGTGTATTTTATCTGTTCTTTCAGTTATTTTCCAGTTTGTTCCCCCACCCCACCCCATCTGTCTTATAAATTAAGATTGGAAGCCTTCAGGCCGTGACGTACCATTTCCTCTAAGAGAAACACTATCAGCCTATTTCAAAATGTGCAATGAAAAAATATACACAATTTTACATTTAGTCAGGCAATTACGATTAAGCCTCAAATAATTGTTTTTCCCTTTAGAAAACAATATTCAGCTGTCAAACATTCCATGAAGTATAACAATAATACACTGAAGAGTTTTAACAGCAAAAAGGAAGAAATGCAAAATTGAGAATAAAATAATTATCTGAAAAGCAAAGTCAGTGGTAACACTGTTTTAAATTCATGCATGTTTACACAAAATCATGTATCATTCATTATGAATAATTTAATTCAAGTGCACAAAGTCTGCCAGGATTTTAAGCTGATTTAAATATGAACAATTTATCATCATACTTCTCCTTGTTGGCACTGTTGGCATTGCTTCTAATAGTTGGGTACCATAAAGTTGTAGCTGGCAACTTCAACCAGCCTAGATAGATTTAAGAAAAGATTAGAAAAATTCTTGGATGACAAGTGTATCAATGGCTACAAGTTGGATGCCTTCCAGGCTGTGGAGACAGGCAAGGTGCCTCCAAAGGCCATTGCTGGGACTCAAGGGCAGGTGAAGGTTTTGTCTTAATCTTCCCCTTGAGATGCCCCAAACCAACTGGTAGAACAGGATGCTGGACTAGATGGGTTGTGGCCTGATCCAGCAGGGCTCCTCAGCAGAGATACAGAAATTATTTAACATTGCCTACTTCTAGGGAAACGCTAGAGACTGAAGTAGCAACCATTTCCTTCCTAGACAGCTTGCATTAGCTTAGAGCTACAATCCCCTCCCATACCTGATCTAATTAAGATCAGGCTTGAATATGACTTAGGCCATGGTCACATCTTCATTCTAAGCCTTCTTCAGACCACCTTTAAGTCTATTTGCTCACACCTTTCATTTCTATCCATTTTATTTGTGAACTTTCCTAAATGGGGGTAAATGGGAGGGGGGTAAAAAAAAATCTTCAAATAAAATGGATAGAAATAAAAAGGTGGGAGCATTCAGGGCTGAAAATGGACTGAAGGATTAAAATGAAGGTGTGACCAATGCCATAGTGTAGATCAGGCTGTGTTCAAATAGAGATGGGGAGATCTGCCCTGAAGCCTTCAGACATAATAAAAAGGGTGCCTTAGATGTGCCTCAGAGTAATAGTGTACTCATGTACCCAAATCTTTCCTAATCCACCTTTTCTAGCACAGAATGTTCATAATGGGAGAAGCATCAGACCTGTGTATGAATAATCCCACTTCTCCAAGGCACTAAAGAAGCATCTAACAGATGCTTCCACTCCCCTTTTTCTTGCGCTGTCTGATTACAGTCTTAGTGCTCATCCCCATGGCAAGGACACTGAGAGGCGAAAGTTACTTCACCTCACAAGTGTTCCCATGCAAAGTCCTAAATTGGGCTACATGAGGGACAAAATCCTTTAAATTGAAACACACACCCCTTTATAACTGTTCTTGCCCTGAATTATGGGGCAAGAGTGGGTTATAAAGAGGATATGGGGACACTCCCCGGTTACAATCATACCATTAGCTGGCGGGGGTTCGCTGCCTCTGCTGCTAATGCTGCTATTGCAACTGTCCCCCTTTACCTGAGCACTTAATCACCCAGGTAAGGGGTTGATTTACCACAAATACTTGCCTGACAGCTGCCCTGCAATCAGCTGAGCAACTGTCAGGGGGTTATAGCAGCTCTCATGCACACAAGCAGAGCTCCACTAATGACTAAAAGAGAAACGTGAGCAAGGAGCTAATTAATATGCACCTGTTTCCAAGGCTCAGATGTAATAGGCAGCTAATTTCCTTCCAACGCCTGTGAGCTCTGATGAGTCAGCCTCCCAGCAAGGAGCTGATTAATATGCACCTCGGTCCACAGGAATATCTGCCTGTTACCTCTAGCCTTGGAAAGAGGCTTTTGGCTTTACTGCCAAATTAACTTCCCGGGGGGGGGGGGTTACCTCTCTGGAAAAGAGAAAAAATGCAAGCCTCTGCACCCCCTTACTCCCTTGCTTTTACTCCCCTTCCAAGGCAAGCAAGTGGCTTGTCTGGGAAAGGCAGCAAAATCACAATCCCGGCAGGGGGTAGTGGTGGAGAAAACCATGGCATCCCAATGCAGGTATTTCCCATAGTTTTCATGGGGACGGGTGGGTTTGGCTTGAACCCGCCCTGTCCTCCATTACCATGGGGACTCCTTAATGCGAATTAAGATTCGCATTAAGGCTGCCCCAAATCCAACCTAGGGTAAGGACAGCCCCATGGGAACACAGCCTTAGTTTCATCTTCTCAAATCTCAAGTTATACAGTCAATTACCACCATATCCCAACCTAGAGGAAAAGAAGCCAAGTATGAGATTTACTGAAGGTTTTTGGTCAAAGTAAAGCTGTTGAACAGCTTTAGGCTGCAACCAGACATGGTTACTTATTCCACTGATGTCCAGATGCAGCCTTGGATATTCCAGAATAAGGCATGGATATCCATGCTTTATCCATGAAAATCCAAATAAATAAGGAACCTGTGTCTTAAAGCGAGACAACCTAAGCTGTTATCCAGGAGTCAGGTTATGTTTGTATAACAAAACAGTTATATTTGTTCATAAACTCAGGTTGGTTATGTGATCCTTTGCATGATTCATCTTTTCATTTGTTGAAAGACCTCTTGCAGGCCTGAAGACTCTCTTCCAATTGGAATAAAAATCTATTGCTGAGATCCATTTCACTTTTATTTAGAAGCAGAAAGAGCTCATGCCCTTTGCCAGAGGAAAGCCCTTCTTTTCTCTCTCCGCCTCCCCAAATATGAGAATCTGGCCTACAGTCCTTTTAAACATTGTCCCAACATTAAGTCGTACCCGTGTACGGAACTGAATAAATGCCTTCTCTTTTTTATTTTACATAGAGAAACAACTGCTTTGGCTTTAAAATTCCGTTTTATACTTTTACCTTCCTAATATTACCTGTATATGAGTATATTTGTTTGCTTACTGTTACAAACCTCTGTACTTACTTTGCTTTAAAGTATGGCATTCATTTCACATTTAGGCATTCATTTCACAATTTATCGATGCCTTTTAAGTAGCCTTTCAACAAAAACAAAATTAAAGAAGGATCAGATGATAAGCAAGCAATCACCAGCTTAACTGGAGGACACCAGCGGATGCAGTGCCATATCATAAGCTGGTATTAAGGAAATAATGACCGAGGCCACCTCCAAAAATTAGCAGTATATTCTGGAGTTATCTCTTGTTACCCAGATGGTAAGCCAATGGTGCAAGGTAAGCAGAAGTATTTGCCATTGTGGACACTGGTTCCCATGATGCATAGATCAGGGTATTTTGATTACATCAAATACCCAGAAGTGCACAATTGCTGCTCTGCATACATGCACAGCCACCATTTTCACCTGGGTTTGACCTTGCACATGCACAGTGGCCATTCCCAAGCTAGTGTAGACAAGGTAAGTGTTCTCACTTTTTAGGTAAAATCTGGATTGGGAACTGATTTTCCTGAAGTAACAACAGCACAATAACTTATGAAGCCAACTTTCCAGAACTGCAAACTGGCCAAAAGGTATTGAAAATCACATTGCATTGTGAACAAATGAGGATATGTGGAAATGGATTATAAGACCAGAATCAGTTCCTGTTGAAAGTAACCAAATCTTATAAACACCAAACTAGTCTTAACAGCTGTAGAAGCATGGTATTCTAATATACCTCAAACCACATAGAGCCACACGTTGACGTACATCATCATATTTATATCTTATAATGCAGAGTCAAGATTCTATGTTCTCTGAAAACCATGCTCATTCTTGCACACTTTCAGAAACCAAATCTGCTACTGGAAATAAGCAGTGTTGGGAGGAAAAAAATCTGCAGAGGTGAGCACACGTGTATAGGAATGCATCTAAAGGTTTATGTTTACAGGAATGCTTATGAAACCCAGGCTGGTCTTGAAAAATTACACCCTAAGGAAATAGGTATCAATGCTTAAAAATATATCCCAAGACTAATATTTTCTCTTGGAGATGGGAGAGGAAATAGTTACATGCAGTAGCTCTTTTGTAGACTGAATCATTACAAATATACTTCACTGAACCAGAAGCCAATATTATTGATATTTGATGCTTAGGAAGTAAATAATGAGCACAAGAAAGGATTTCAGACCTACCAGTGGCAATAAAACTTGCTTTTCTATTTTGTTTTTTATTACACTAAATGAATTTGTTTCCCTTCACCACCATGTATCTAAATGAGTACATGATCTTAAAGTAATTGTAGAAGTCTACATAATGGTGAGCTAGTAAATCATGTCACAGCTTTTGTAAACTAGACATCTATGGCTGTACTGTAGTCTCCAGAAAACTGCATAGGGTATATTTGCTTCTCTTAATGACAGGGACAGTAGTATTCAAAGATTCAGTTCACGTGTCATGAGAAACAACAGTTCTGAAAATTTGAACTTTCATCTTGGTATGAAACTAGCCATGATCCTTGGCTTTGTCTTATATGTGAATTAGGGATTACATTTACTTCTCCCATGATCTTCAATCGTTACTAGTTAAACTTGTTGATCGTAACTTAGTCAGGACAAAATAAACCACGGCCCCACATGGGACAATTTTAATGTTCTCTATTTTAACTTTTAAGAAAATCGTGTTAAGTTGCACATATTTGTTATAAATTTGCAAATACTGTATATTCCAGCATATAAGATGACCCCCAACTTTCCAGTTAAAATATAGAGTTTGGGATATACTTGCCATATAAGAAGATGACACTCGGCGTATAAGATGACCCCTGACTTTTGAGAAGATTTTCCTGGGTTAAAGAGTAGTCTTATACGCCAGAAAATACAGTATTTGTCTTATGCCTCCCCAAAGCTGCAGAACAGCAGTGAGCTAGAAATGACAGAGCCAATGCATTTTAGGGATGTGCACAAATGTTTTCTTGGGCATTTGATTCCAAATGAATCAAATGTTCAAAAAAAGTATTCATGTGAATAGAATGCATTCAAATGTGTTAAAAGTCTATTCTGTATGAATCTATTCATATGTATTCGTACAAACATTAATACTTATCTGCTACAAACAGATACATATCAGTTACGAATAGACAGTATCTGCCATGAACAGATATATATTTGCTATGAATGGATACGTATCTGATATGTTTCCCCAGCTTAATGGATGTCCAAACTATTCGTACAAATGTCCGGAAACATTCGTATTTGTTCAGATGTTAGCATATGAATATCACAACATTCGATTCGAGTTCAAACATCCATCCATTTGGCCAAATTTCTAATGTTACGAATATTCATGCACATTCCTAATGCATTTACACTCTCCCAGTTTGGTTGTCAGCGCCACCCAGGAAGAGCAATTGTTGCATGGCAAAGGGGCAGGGGCAACCAACCCAGTGAAATGTCAGCTGTCCATTCACTCCTATTTCCTCACCTTCCACTGCTGCATTTCATTAAAAATGCAGCCAAAGAAGAGAAAGTATTGGAAAAGGTTTAGCATACCCACATGTCTATATGATCTCCCACTGGCAATCATGCAGAGGAGAGAAATCAGGGGTGAACTTTCCATATTACTCTTAGTAGTAGGGCTGCTCCATAAACAGAGATTTCCAACTGCATGTAGAAGTAGTCTGCACTGAGTCTACTCCTGGAAGATGAGCTTTCAGAATAGTTCTAGTACTGTAATCTCCCCCCCCCCCCCTTCAGAGCTCTGTTTCCTCTCTTCATCCTGAATTGAATTCTTACTTAGCACACACACCGGCTTCCTTTTAAACAGTCAGCCAACCAACTCCTACCCTATGGGAACAGGTTTAAGATTTTTTATGTGTTCTGAGGTCTTTTGAGTGGTTAAGAGTAATTCAAGTAAGAATGATTTAACTGATTGATTGGCTGATTGATTGATAAGAAGTCAAAAGGGTTAGCTGTACCTTTGACCTTCATTTTCCCAATTCTTGTTTTGTTGTTCATTCTTTTTTATCTGTCATAAAGATTTTAAAAAGACACAATTTTGCAGGCTTCTTAAGTCAAATTTAGTGATAGTGCAAATTACATCAATGCCCTAAGCGATATTAATCTGCTCAAGTAATATTCAAACAGCTTCTCATTAGTAGCATTATTAGGAGCTACTCTATTCAATTTTTTTTTAAAAAAAACCTTTTAGTAATATTCCAAATAGTTTCATAGCTGAATAGTAGTGGTAATAGCTATTAGTTAGTAGCTTATATAATGTGACAAATGTAACTTTTACATAAATAGTGTTGGATTTTGAAGCAATGTTACAAATGTGAGTCAGCAGTGAGGAAACAAGAAAACAGCCGTAGTACACACGGAAAACATGAAGAAAAAGAAAATACTGATTTGTTATTTATTTTTAGTATTTTTATATTTCCACCCTTCACTCAAGAGTCCCAAGGTGGGTTCCAACAGTAAAAGGATGAAACTTTTGATTAAAACACAGTACAAAATGCAAGCCTCCCTCCTCTATCCCAAAAAGACTGAAGCTGACTATCAAAGGTCTAGATGCTACCTATATTAACAGCTACCAGGCTAAGGACTCGGTATTAGAAATAACTCAGTGGATATAACTGGGTTTATCTACTGTGAGTACACTCTTTGCCTGTATCTCCACTTCTGGGAGAGGTCAGTTGCACATGGGAACCATTTTGTAGCAAGAAAACATCATTTTCTGCTGTGTCTCTGTATAGTAAAAACCTACCCTGCACCAGGGCCACCTCTTCAAGCGATCATACTGGATAATGTCTCACATCAACATGTGAATGCCTAGAAGGTGCCCATTGCCCACTGGCACTGACAGTGGAGACAGGGCTGCAGCAGGTGCCTTCTTTGACCCTCAGAAGCACTCTATTTAGGTAAGCTGAGATCCATCCGCTGTCTTGTTTCTTCCCTTTCCCATATAATCTGTTATACTAATACACATCAAGATAAAGATATAAATCACAGTTCAGAGATTCTTTGTGTTTTTCACGGATTGAGCTTCTGTTGTTGTTGTTTAGTTTTTTGTTTTTTTTTGTAACTCCAATACCTTAGCATTTAGGGCAAGATAAAAATATAAATAAATAAAGATCTTTTCATCACAGGGCCTGGATTTCCAAGTAAATATGCACAAGACTGAACTGTTAAATCCAATATTGACTAGAACACTGTTTAATCTTTTATTCAACATAGCTCCCCTAAAAACATGTTTTCTTCTTACACCTACACACAGCTAATTTTAATCTTGAATTCATAGAAGAGCTTTTGCATAAATAGCTGTTCCCAGTCTTATGTCCTTCTAGTGCATGGGTTGTTGTTTTTTTTAACAATTCTGCCCCTAGTACATCTTATCAACCCGAGGAAAGGAAGAAGAGAGGAGAAAAGAAAATGTAATTAAAATGTATTTAGATCCTAAGTAGAAGATATTCTTGCTGCATTCATACCCAGTAAAAATAGCATCTCGGAGGAAGCTGAGAGACTGTTCACAGATGAGACTCTTCCTGTGCCAGTCCGTACCTCCCCTTCTCATTAACATTCTAAACTAGAAAAGGTGGTTTGGGTGAAATGAGTACACAGGAGCCACAAACTGCCTTCTTTAAGGTTCTTTTGAGATGCCTTTAAAAAAAATGGGCATGCAAACTTTCTTAAGCATTGTCATGTCTCCAGAGTATCTTTGATGTCCTGAGACATATATTTAGTTAAGGTTATAACAGACTTTTCTATGTATTAGTGCAGGAGGGGAAATTGAGATCTGAACTAAGGAACAAAAGGATTGTGGGGGAAATCCAGGGTCATATACTGCCTCTCAAGTCAGTTCTTGTTAGTTGTGTAGTAAGCTTTCAGTCAATTCAGACCTAGAGAGAGCAGTTTCCTTTGACAAATATAGGCCTTATTCCACAAAAGTATAAGAATCAACCCACAGAAAACAGAAAATAGTCTACAACAAAAGTTGATCAACAGAGAAGAGAGAGCAAGCTACACGATAAAACACAAGCAAGCATTTAAGAGAGACACTATATTGAAGATTTCAGTTTCATGTTTTATTTGTGTTTGTAATAAGTAAAGTCTTTGAAAATCTAAGAAGTTTGTGGACAAGTCGTTTGTTCAGGCTGTGTTCTCAAGAGCCAGAGGCCTTACTACACCCAAAGTTTCATAGCATCGCCCTTGGGACAAAACAAGCATGTTGAATAAAATGCAGTTTAAATGATGTAGGTTTTAAAATATAAACTGGAGTGGAAATGGAGAGGAGATATTAAAGAAATTTATTTCTTCCCACCTCCAATAAGGGCAAAAATAACCCAACCAGACAGCTAAAAATTCAAGTTAATGAATTTGATTTTACAAACACATTTAACAATTCTCCACTGTAGCTGCACATTATACACTGATACTCTAGGTTTTAAAAATAGTGAGTTTATGCACTCTTGATGCAGAGTGTCACATTCCTCTGCATTTTTTCATTTGTGTCGGCGAACTGTTTGAGAACTGACTAAAATGTGCAGGCCTATCAGAACATATTTCATGCTGAGCATGAAGGGAGGAGCTAATCATGTGAGAAGAAGAATCTGCTGAAAACACATTATGAAAACACTAAAACATGGTTTATTGACTGAGCCACTTTCCCCTGGACTTACTCTGGACTATTGGTAAAACGTGGGTTTTTAAAAGAATCTCTGGAGGCAGCCCCTTACAGTGCAATTCTGAAGATACAACTCTTTCAGAATTCAGGTTTTTCACCAGTTTTTACAAAAACAACTTCTTCAGCACTAAAGCTAATCCAGAGGGTGTTGCTGCTAGTGATTTCCTTTTAAAAAAGGTATGACAGAAGGGAAAGACCAGTCAAGGTTGCATTCTATCCAAAAGTAAGCCAACACAACTCTTCCAATGCAGGTACATGGAATTTAAAGGTCCCACCCCTCAGTGGTAGAAGCTACTTTTCCTGATGCCTGAATAGACTTAGAAAAATGTGGCACATAACAAATTATATTCATTTTGCCACGACTGTCACTTTGAGGATTGCAATATCAATGAAAGAAAACTAAGGAAAAAAGCTAAATGATACACAGTAAGGAGATTAATTAAATTATTTTTTTAAAAAGCAATGACTAAGCAATGGAGACCAGGCAAAATGGATTTTTTAAAAAAAGGAAATGAGGTGTAGATACACTAAGGAAGAAAATAATAAAACAGCTAAAAGGAGTGGAGGTACAAAAAGAAATAAAAAAGGCCAAGTGGGAAATTTAAAATGAAACAAAAAGCATTCAACTTAGAATAAGTAATGGGAGAAACGAAGGCAACAAAGGGAGACAGAATGAAAGAATGGAAAGAAGCAAGGGAATCATCACTGTACTGCATTATAGTATTAGAAAAAATAAAAAGGCAATATAATCAGGGGAAAGTTGACTGAAAAGAAATATGAAAAAGAACAATGGAATGGAAGAAAAGAAAAACTCTGAGGATCATATTCAAATAAAAAGACAAGGTAAAACTATATTTGAAAGACCATGAACAATAATGAACCAAGTATGGAAATATAAGTATATAAAATTAACTTTGAATGCTCAGGAGTAAGCTTAACAGAGTTTACTGTTTGTACTTGTAAAGCAGGATTCTAAGCATAAAATGGGAGGTTGTTCAATATACAGACAGGAAAAGTCTCTGGATAAACACTCTCTTTATGATTTATATTTCAAATAGGTCAAAAAGCCTGCATGAACATGGGACATGAGTGCAAGTTTTAGCATTATCCTGACATGGTATTTTCAACTTCTTACTTAGGTTTGAGGCATCAAAGTAGATTTACTCCTTACATTGCTGAGGTCATCACTGAACACAGGAAAGGGTCATTGTATCAACAAGCAGCCTGGTAGGGGTGGGATGCAGGACAGGAGGCTAAAAGCAACTTCAGAAGTGACCAATGCTGTGCACCTCACTTCAGCTCCCAAATCACTCCCACAGTGGAACATCTGGCCCAGACTTGCTTCAGAAGAGTGGAAATAGGGCCTTTTTCAGGCCTTCACATAGAAAGTATGGGTAGGAATTCACACATTGAGTTGACTCCTCTCCACTGTGCATCCCCAGATGTGAAGGATGTTAATCCTAAGACGTTTTCGCACGGGGCTGAACGGAACGCGGAAAAGACAGCTGCGGACACGTCATCCGCATTGCCCGCGCGCGGCTTGCGTTCCGACGTGTCCGCAGCTGTCTTTTCCGCGTTCGAAATGTAGAGCACTTTAAAGTGCTCTACATGCGTTCCAACGCGGACGAGCCGCCCGCAGCCGTTCGGGAGGAGAAGCGTTCGTGCCTGCTTCTGTCTCCCGAACAGCTGCGGGCTCGCCTCCGACGCCGCGCGGCTTTGACAATCAGCTGTTTGTCAAACAGCTGATTGTCGATCTGCCTCTGCGGCTGTCTCCGCGCCCCTTGCCGGCGTTTGCCGGCTAAGACAGCTCCGGGGGCTTTCCCCTTTCGCACACAGACGCTCCGGAACGCGTTTACACGCGTTCTGGCGCGTCTGTGTGTGAAAGGGGAAAGCGCCCGGAGCTGTCTTAAGCTTTCCGCCTGAACGCGTTCCGTTTCGAACGCGATGCAGTGCGGAAATGCCTCTAGACCAAAGCAGCCATGGAGTAATTTAAAGTGGGTTATGGTAAGGGTACTGTGATCAGAGACTGAACAGGCTTGGGGACTGGTAGGGGACAGGACTTTCATTATATCAGGCTGGGAAGTATGAACAGGCCCATGATACCTTTATCTTGTCTAGACCATCCCGGCCCAGATTCCCTGATTCCTCCCGTGGCCCCATCTTAGTGATGGTTGAGGATCAACAGAGGGACATCAGGGTTTTTAGTTTTTAAATTATTGTTTTACGCATTGATATTGTGTTTTAATATGTTATATTGTTTAATACTGTCTTAAGGGGGGGAGGGATAAGGTGTTTTTAATTGTTATATTTTATATTTTACTGTTGTTAACCGCCCGGATTGGTTTGCCATAGGGCGGTATACAAATAAATATTATTATTATTATTATTATTATTATTATTATTATTATTATTATTATTATTATTATTATTATTATTATTATTATTATTATTATTATTATTATTATTATTAGATCCAACTTCAATTTACTGGTTCATATCTACAAACCATGACAACTTCTAGGCAACAATAAAGCTGTTTCTCTTGACTCACTCTGAATAAAAAGATAGAGCTGAGTGTCATCAATATATTGATGCTATGTAATTCTATTTCTCTGATGACTTCTCCAGGCAGCTTCATGGAGATACTAAAAATCCTAGGGGACAGAATCAACTCCTACAGAAATGAACAAAGATTCCCCATGAGAGGTCTCTGGTATTATACCTGAAGGGAGAACCAAAACTACTGCAATGCAATGCCTCCAGGATCAGGAGGATACTATGATCCATGGTATCGAAAGCTGAAAGATCAAGGAGAAGAACCTCTCACCCTTTATCTTGTTCTTTGCTTCTGCACAAAGAAGAAGAAGAAGAAGAAGAAGAAGAAACTTTCTATATTTCTGCTTCTATATATTGAATAAATCCTATTTGACTGGTGTTAAACCCCATCCATTAAAACTCTAGGGTGGGGGGAATGAACTGTGCTGATAGACTAACTATGTGGACAAGTAATGATTGCATAGTAATCTCCTAAATGTATTACACTGGAGGAAAACATGAACATTGTTTCCAAATTAATTATACCCAGAAAAGCGAACAGAATGTGCTCTTGACAGACAAGCACTTAGATATCAAAAGCAACAAATTACACTTCAGGTTACCTTGACCATGGTTGCCATAGCTTCTATAAGGGATATTAAAAAAACAAAAAACAAAAACCTACAATTGATCTCTCACATGCAGCAATGGAAAAAAAACACTAAACAAAAAGGAGCTCTGTGTGCCAAGATGCATCATGGAAAATGTATTCTTAATTAAAAAAACAAAACAAAGACTCATTATGTACAGTTTAACTGGACTGTTTTATTAATTACAACTTATTAATTACAATTTTAACTATGCATAAGAGGCAAATTAATGCAGCTATCTTATCCACCCACCCGCCCAGCCTACTAAGCCAACTTTTTATGTGAGTTTGAAGCTACTGAGACATAGCTTCCAGCAGCACACCATAGTGGACCACCCAAAAGCAAACTCCAGAGGTCCCAAGGCTAGGAGCTCTTATTTTATCCTTTTGTTTCCAGGGAAATGAGAGAAAGAAAATGGAAGATTCATTGTTCCTCCTTTGATTAGTCCTGAAAAAAAACATTTAATCCACACACAGTTTATCTCAGCTCACTTTCATGGACTTTAGTCCACAGAAGGAACAGAAACTGAGAAAAGAAACAACCTGTCATAATGGAGAAGTGTCTACCTGGACTCTAGATGGTTCAATTGGTATGTGGGAATGCAACCTTGGAGCTTTTTTGGCAGGATTTCACAGCAGGAAGATTCAGTCAATGACCAGTGGTGGTGTATAGTCACTGCTCACAGGGTGGTGGTGTGCAGTCACTGGGCACAGGGGCTCTGGCACAGTTTTTGGCACATTTGAATGAAGCCAAAACCTCAGCATAGAATTCCAACAAATTATCATATGGTTTAAAGTAAGTGTTTAAAACCCAATCAGTGAAAATTATATTTTGCCTAATAACTGGAATATTTTCACTATTGATGCAAATCAAGAAAATGTAGGAAAATATTCCATAAGCATCCATTTAAACTATTATTGTAGTAATAAATGGCAAATTCTCAGGGTGGAAAGAAGTAAAAAGTGGGGTCCCTCAAGGCTCAGTACTGGGACCAATGCTTTTTAATTTATTCATCAATGATCTAGAAGAAGGGGTACATAGTAAAATAGCAAAGTTTGCTGATGATACTAAATTATTTAGGGTAGTAAAATCTGAAAGAGATTGCCAAGAGCTCCAGGGGATCTCTTAGCATTGGGTGAGTGGGCAACCAAGTGGCAAATGTGCTTTAATCTTAACAAGTGCAAAGTAATGCACATTGGGGCCAAGAATCCAAATTACATCTATAAACTGATGGGGTCTGAGCTTTCTGCAACACATCAGGAAAGGGATCTCAGGGTTTTGGTGGACAGTTCAATGAAGGTGTCAACCCAGTGTGCGGCAGCAGCGAAAAAAGCAAATTCAATGCTGGGAATAATTAGGAAGGGAATAGAAAATAAGACAGCAAGTGTCATTTTGCCCCTTTATAAATCTATGGTGAGGCCACATTTGGAGTATTGTGTACAATTCTGGTCACCACACCTCAAAAAGGATATTGTGGAACTAGAGAAGGTGCAGAGAAGGGCAACCAGAATGATTAAGGGTTTGGATAGAGAAAATTTATCGCACAACACTAGAACCAGGGGGCACTCTATGAAGCTGATGGGTAGGAGAATAAGGTCTGACAGGGGGAAGTATTTCTTCACCCAGAGGGTCATCAGCTTATGGAATGTGCTGCCGGAAGAGGTGGTGACAGCTACCAGTCTGGATGGCTTTAAGGTAGGGTTAGACAAATTTATGGATGACAGATGTATCAATGGCTACTAGAACGAATGCCTAGATGCATCTTTCAAGCTGAGGGGGGGAGGAACTGGGGCGCTTCAAAGGCCATCTGCTGTGACTCGAGAGCAGGAGAAGGTTTGTCCTTGTCTCTGCTTGAGATGCCCATGAGCATTTGGTGGGCCACTGTGTGCGACAGGATGCTGGACTAGATGGGCTGTGGCCTGATCCAGCAAGGCTTCTCTTATGTTCTTATGTTCTTATTGCCACCACTAAGATCACCCTATGTTCTTACCATTTTTTTTACTTTAAACTATCTACTTTTTCTTTTCATGAAAGCAATTGCTTTAAGCAATATAAACTTTACTCACATGTAACATTTTTGAAATATTTAGTCCTAAACATCTCCTAACTCCTGAAGTTGATTTTAATTGACATAAGGACTAGATTATGTGACTTTTGCTCCAAGGATTAATTTAAACAATGATACCATAAAACCTTAGGGTTTAGTGCCTATATAAATAAAAATTGAGGGATGGATGGACATTTCTATCAATCAGTATTCAGTTCCTAGAAATATAATTATATATTAAAAAAAACACCCCAGAGAATTCCATTTCAATTCCTACTTTTCTATTCAGTCCAGCAAGATATCGGCACACACATACATACAAGAATTCCCTTTCTCTGTTAATGAAAGAAAGTAGGAAAGCCACTGAGGATCAACCAAAGATCTCATTTAAGTGTGCCCCAGGGTTTCAGACCTGTTTGGAGGATTTTCTGTCTTTTTCTTCTTTTCCTCAACAACACACCTCACATTACCATATCACATTCTGCCCTCCTTAAAGAGCTTACTTTTGCGTGGCAAAGAAACTTGTACTTAAGGGACATAAGACTATTGGAAGGATAGCACTAAATGTCTAAGCTTTTGCTACCCAATTATTCAATCAGAACAAAAATTTGCATATGACTATTCAGCACAGCCTTTCTATAGTAGTACTTGAACTCCAGGTTATCTTTCAGAGAAGTACTCTTGTCTTTCAGAGATGGACTTATAAAATTTTGGTCTTTTGCTATTTATCAGTCAATACATCCAAATAAAGCTACCATAATATGTGCTTATAAGTTACATTTCAAGAGTAAACTTTATGCAGACTATGTGTGGAGCAGGGCTTATTTCTTTACTTGAAGTGTATTGGTGTTTCATAAAAAGCCTTTGGATGGATCTTGCAAAAAAGAATTTTCAGCAGTATTCAATGGTAAGTTTGAATAGTGCCTTAGGTCTTTCTGTTGTTTATGGTTTTGTCTTAGTTTACCAATTTGATTGCTGGTTATTTTATAAGTGTTATTACCTGCTCCATACCTATCTAAGTAAAAATAGGTAAAGGATAAATGTACATCAAAGTTTTTTTGCCAGCAATATGAAAGTAGTTCATCACTGTTAACTTCTGCAAAGTTTTTTAACATCCTACTCTGCAGGTATTTAAAAAAAATTTGTGGTCTTAGTTGAATTCAATAAATGAAAATTCAGTTCTCTAATAAATGCATTTAACCATTCAGGTAATTGTAGCATTGGACCTGTGCTACCTAGCACTAACCATCTTCAGAATTTCCAGACTCAGTCCCCAA
Source organism: Aspidoscelis tigris stejnegeri (assembly GCA_023333525.1). Taxonomy (NCBI): domain Eukaryota; kingdom Metazoa; phylum Chordata; class Lepidosauria; order Squamata; family Teiidae; genus Aspidoscelis; species Aspidoscelis tigris. The sequence continues at coordinate 47,937,367 of JALMGA010000004.1, forward strand.
TTTTTGTGCACCAGACAGTGGTACTGTACAGGGGTCCCTTGGTTTTCAGTCTGTGTTGACAAATATTGTGATCATTGATTCTAGAAGCTAAGGTGAGTGCCCATGTATAAAACAAAATGGGAGATAATTCAGCACCACTGTATGTGTCTTTATTAGGTATGTTTGCTAATATTCATAGCATTCAGAATTCATACAAATTCATTCAAATTCGAATCAAATGTTGGCACATTTGAAGATTGACATTTGAATTTGAATTGAACATGGGATTTGTATGGGACTGAATAGTCATATTGAATACAAATCCCACCACATTTGAAGAGCATCTGTTCAAATGAATACAAATTTTCTTGCATTTGATTCAATATGAATCGAATACAAAAGAAAAATCAATGCACATCTCTAGTTTCTATCAAGCCATTGCTTTCTTTTTGTCTCTGTGAAGATTCTGCTTTAGTGTAGCTCAAAATTTCTATAGAAGGCCACATCTGTCAATTTTCTATAGTAAGGCTATAGTGAAGATGTTCATGGAGTTAGAGAAAAGGTAAGCTAGCCATACTGACAACGGCTCCCCAGGAAATTCCCTTCCAAGGCTGCATTCAGACATAACAAAAGAAGCACTTCAGAGGTGCTTCAGAAGACACACCATGTGTGGTCCTCACATGCCCAAACCTTCTCTAATCCACCTTTTATAGCACAGAATGTTCATGGAGGGGGAGAAGGGCAGACTGGTGTTTGAACAATCCTACCCCAAAGCCTTCTCTAAGTCTCTCAGAGGTCTTGTTTGATTGTTTTTGGATTTCATCAAAGGCTGAATATTCCTCAGAAACATATGGGGACCCAAGGCCAAACACTTTGCTACTTGGAGACAATTTATATGGGTATTAAATACTTAAGTTACAGAGCTGAAATCATACTCACTGTTTTAATGTGTCACTTATATTATAGTCTGCATTCAAACCTAAAGTTTAATCCAGCTTCAGTACACTTTTAGAGTGAGAAAACAGTGTAAAGTTTTGTTGTTTTGTTTTTTCCCTGTCATTACCCAACTAGGAAATCCAGATAATGTGGAAAGAAAATGAATTATCACTTTGCTGTTGTGTTGTTCTACTCTAAAAGTGGACCGAAGCTGGATTAACATTAAGGTGTGAATACAGCCTTACATATTTTTTGGTGAGGCAGAGATTCAGGACTTTCATAAAGCAGGCAAAGATTAGACTATAAAATTACTTCTACCCAGACTTTTTGGTAAATTGTCCCATAATCCACAAAATTCTGAAGGCTCAGCTCACAAAATTTGTAGGGGGGGGGGCAGAACAAGCTATTAGATAAATGAATAAGGTATAATTCTGACCGTTTCTATCAATCTCATTGCCTTCCTTCAACTGTGCTAAAGGATACTTTTTCATCTTAAGCTTCACACAAATGCACACATGCTACTTTCAGTCCAGTGCAATTTTCTGTTCTCACAACATTTGACATTTCTAGCTATAAGGCTTATAAAATTCACTTACTAGGACAAGTAGAAATTCCACCCAAGCAAGCAGGCAGAATAAGACCAGAGAACTGCCATCTTCTTCCCTGGAGGCAGAAACAACAAACAGCAGAATCACTCAGATTTTGTCCTTCTGAGGTGAGATAGAAAGACATAGGGAGCAAACTCAGATGCCAGTAATGGTTTGTCAGAGAAAGCGCAGAGTGTATATAAACCTGACGTCACTGGTACAGAAGCAGGTCAAACAAAATAGAAGCACTCATGGACTTTAGCCAGAAACAAACAAAAAGAAGAAGAGAGACAAAATCTCTTTTTATAGTTCAGAAATTCAAAATTTATTATAAAGCATTCAGGAGTCATTCAGTTAAAAAGAAAATCTTCTGCCAATTACTCATCTGCTTTCTACAGCATCAAATCTGACAAGATTTTGCCATCACACAGATGAGACTAAGTAAATATATGCTTTATTTATGCTAAATAGACCAAGTTTCCCAAATTATTTAGGAGATAATAGAAGAGAAATGGTGACATTTAATAAAACAACATAGCATCAACACAGATATACCATCCAGAGTGGGTCAAATTAAAAGGACTATAAAAGGCAGTAGAGATCTGGGAAAGTCATTCTAGTCAGGTCTGCAGTTTATTTTGAACTAAAAGCAGCTTCTGGAAAACTGTTTGGAATATAATTAAGATTATGAAAATGGCTTAATGTGACAGGCTTCCAAATGCAATAGGATTTTGATAGCATCCCCTTGGGCTGCTCTGAAAACCATAAATGCATATATCTACAAAGTCATATGATGAAAGTACAAAAAGCAGTATTCCACATGTATAGGTTCCCTTTCCTTCTCCTTTTAACTTTATTTTCAAGCACAGTCCTTGGTTCAAAAACCTGCTTACTTGTATTATTTGCTGAGAAACAAGCAAATAAAAATAAAAGCTTCTGTTAACATTTCAAAGCAAGCAAATCCATTGAATGATAGACTGATATATTAATATTGAAACATTTTAACCTATACTGTAATTTAATGTTATTTTCCATGTAAAAACGAATAGAGGACATTGGTACAAATCTGTAAGTGCCAATGAAAGATTTCTCCCCCTGATGTTGGAGTAAATTAGCATACTTATTGATATTGTGTTACACAGTACTATTATTTTCTTTTTCTACAGTTCCTCCTTGGAATCATAAATGTGTGCTAATAATACATGGCAGCAAAGTGAGAAAGCATAGTTGCTTAGATCACACTGATGATTTGATATTATATACTGTATAGGATATCCTATAATTTACAGACTTTATGGTAATCCTGTATTTCAAGTAAACAAAATAAATTCCCAAGACTAGGTGCACTATTGATATTCAGTACTCTAGAGCTGGAAAACATGCTATTTTCATTTGGAAAAGAAATATGCATGCATTCAGTTATCCAGGAGACAATGGATATTCTCACTCCTCAAGAAAACCTGTCTGGACCCTGAATATTAAGCTACTACGGTATTGTCCAATCACTAACAGTCCATGTTTGGGCAAGGTGTTAGAAAAATCTAACTGCAGGCATGTTTGACAGAAACAAGCATTGGAAGTTGTTTTCTTTCCTTTTTTAGACAAGGTGTGCTGTTGATATTCAGTATTCTAGTGATGAAAAACATGTTATTTTCATGTGGCAAAGAAATGTGCATGCTCTTATATACCAAACCACTAAACCACTCTGGACAATCAGCTCCTATTGATGCAATCTAGTCATGTACAGTCTACAAATCACTTTGATACCCTGTGGACTTAAAAATAATGAAGGAGGTCAATCAATAGCAAAAGCGTACGTTGCATAAATTCCAGTGCAGAGCACAAAATCATATCTGTTAGGCAGTGGCACAAAGAATTCCACTATTACATCCTCTAGGAACTCACTAGCTGAGTTCAATTGCTGAGAGGGTTGAGATTTGCATGAAATTAGCTACAGTAAGAGTACTGTCCAGCCCCATCATGCTGTGTCAATTTCAGTTATTGCATTCCAATGAAATGGACAAATGGTCCATATGATATGCAAGTAGTCATCCCACCATGAACTGTCTTGACCCTTTGCTGTCATTATCAATACAAAGTGGCTGAAAAACCCATGACTGATGATGATGTTTATTTCTAGCACCCTTTTACCAAAGGGCAGTACAGGTGTATATTACATACAAACTAAAATGAGGTTCTGAAAGATCTCAACTTGACCAGATATGAAACAATTTTAAAAACTTTAAAGGTATTTTGAGAAAAAAAAGGCCTTTAAAAAAACATGTTTGTCACTCCCAAAAGAAGACTACTTTTGGTAAAAATAATAAACCTCATGCTGCATAGATAATGCAGTTAATTCGTTATCTGGTCAACAGCAAAAAGCAAGCACTTAAAGTCTTCAGTTCCAATTCTTCTGTTCATTTCTTATCGCTGGGATTTTCATATTCTCTTTATTTCATATTTTCTCTCTTCATTGATGACTAAACCAGATGATAGTAGAGATGGTAAATCCATGTTTACCCAGCCCCACCCTGCTCGGCTTCAGGAGAAGACATGTTCTCAACTGCCTTTATCTCTTTGCCATCTTGTGGTTTAGGGTTTTCTGGACGTCTGCATCAGTAGTTGAAGTTGTGTTGAGATGGCTGCTATCCCTTGGCCTTATCACCCCGGTTCTATTTATCTTCTTTGTTGTTTTGGTAGTTCTGTTGATGACTACCTTAATGCAGGAGAAGGTACTAGCCACACTCATAAAAACGCAGACATAAGAAAATAAAAGGAGCTCTGCTGGATCAGGCCACAGCCCACTTAGTCCAGCACCCTGTTTCACTTGTGGGTTTTCCCCATGGACCAATCTTGTTCCTCTGCTTTTTAACCTCTATATGAATCCTCCAGGAATAGTTTCTAGGGATTTAGAGGAAGATGCCACTAGTATGCTAAAGACACTTAGCTCTATATCTGCCTTCCATATGCTTCAGAAGAACTGGTTCTGGACTACTCTCTGGAGGCTGAACACAGTTCAACAGACTGACACTGAAGCCTTATGAAAGTAGTGTGTATCACTTAAAGGAATTGAAGAGACATACTGTTCTTATGAGTATGCATTTCCACTGGAAAGAACACATAAAGAACAAGACTGGATCCATCACTATCCTTAGACTCTTGGGTACCAGTGGTGATCAGGAGTCCCTTCTTTTGTATTCTGGCTAGCCTGGCAGCTCGCCTTTCCTTTGACAGATAATACTTGGCCATAGTGATCCATGCTCTTATTGCCTCCAGCTTAGATTTCTACAATGAACTGTATGTGAAGCTGCCCTTGAAAACAGTTCATAAGAACATAAGAGGAGCCCTGCTGGATTGGGCCACAGCCCATATAATCCAACATCCTGACTCACACAGTGGCCCACCAGAAGATGAAGGCAAAACCTTCACCTGCTCTCAGGTGCCCCAGGTCCTAGTCATGTGAGACAGAGAAAAACAATTTCTCTATCCACCTTTTATATACCACGTTATATAAAAAGCTGAAGAGGCCTAGATGTTGCAATCATTTGTAAGGGAAATATTCCAGCCGCTTAAATCATTTTGGTTGCCCTTGTCTTCATGTTTTGCAGTTCCACAGTATCCTTTTTGAAGTGTGGTGACCAGAAATAATGCAGAATACTATTGAACATTCCTGGTTGGATGCATACCACACTGGTCCTACAAGATCTGCCATAATTACTTTTCACTTTCAAATCCAACTCAAGGATACTCAAAGTCCCAAACTACTTCGACTCCACACTTCTGGAGAAGAGTCTCCTCCCATTGAACCATGCCTTTTAATTAAGGTCTTTTGGAGAAGTCTTCTTTCGTGATGAATCTAGAGCGGCACCTGAGAAGACAGCATTCTCTATAGTGGTACAGTCCTGTCTTTGGAGATATTCCAGTTGCAAACATAGATAGCCATTCAGCATTTTTTTAAAAAAAATACATTTTCACCCAGGCATTTAGCAGTTAATTTTAGTCCTATTATATTGTTTTTATCTTAATTTCATACTGAATAACTCACAGTTCATCATTTTAATTTTTTTCTTGATTAATTCTTACATTATTTTGTCCAGTGCCTTAGTGAAGGTTGGTATAAAAATAACAAAAATTAGTAAATGATTGTGTTAATTAGTTTCATCTGTTCGCACACACACTGCCCTTTGTTTAAGCAACTACCAAACAATGAAATCTCAGAACAAGCCACAGTTTATCTGCACCAGGAAACAATGTTCATTAACTAGAAATAAACCAGGATATTAAAGCAGCAGCAAACTGTTCTAAACTGATAATCATAAATTCCTGCACCATACAAAATGGAGAGTTACTGATAATTAAATGATTTCTGCTTAATCACTATTTATGCTAAGAGAAGAACAAACGGGCTGCTGTTCATGCTTTGGTTTATTAAGAACAAAAAGTACATTCTACTTTAACAAGAAATTAACTGATCCCAGCCTCTTTGAGATGGCTGAGAGAGAGCTTAGAGATGGGATTGTTCACACAGCAATTGCCCCTACCTCCCATGAATATTCTGTGCTAGAAAAAGTGGGTCAAAGAAGGCTTGGGAATGTGAGGGCCACACACTATGTCTCTGAGGTGAATCTGAGACACCCGTTTTGTTATGTCTGAATGCAATCCAATTCATCATTCACAAGCTCAACCATCCATACAGTAGACAAATAAGTCATAGGCTCCAAGAAAGACCAAACAAACAAAAATAAAGATGTAAAAATGTTGAAGACTTCAGGTGTGAAAAAGACCAAGAAACCATTTGGTAATATTGCTGTGTTAACCATTAAAAACAGTTTTAAAGAAATACAAGTTACATTTTCTTCATATCAGGTTATAATAACTATTTCCCAGTTTTCCCCCATTAACAAAAACAGAAAATAGAATCTCAGCAGAGGTCAACAGATATTGCTAAAAGGCACCTGAGCATTTATATCCCGGCATTTTATCTCCATTATCTCAAATTTTATTCTAAAACAAACAAAGAAGGTAATGAAAAGTCTTAATACCCATTACTAGCTTAAGGGGTTTTTCCAGTAGCACTAAGTACCCATTAGGGATCCATTAGGCTCAGAGCAGGAAGACCCCATTTCTACTGCAGAGACCATTATAGCCACACTTGTTTCTACCTGTTCTAGGGAAATCCAGATTAAATGGGTTCTTCAGGTCCTATAATCCGGATTTCCTGTAGACCACATTAAAAGGGTCTACAATGGGATCCTCAGGCATAAAATCCAGATTATACGGAGTGTGTTTCCACTGCAATCAGGCAATGGGGTCTAAGGGTACCTCCTTAGATCTGGATCTACTAGTCAGATTAGTTGAAGGATTCATTCCTTAGATCCGGATCATCTTAGATCCGGATTAAGGGAGGTAAGTGGAAAACCCCCTAAATGTGTTTGCCCACTGCCCTCCCACTCTAGAACTGACCATCCAGCACTATTAGAGGCACAATTTGTCCCCAACCTATGAACAGCTTAAAATTCTCATTATGTTCTTACAATATTACTGGGATTTTCTGGGGCAGTCTCACAATAGATACCATAAATTACTGGGTCATCTTGTAGCTACCTATCTTTTGAAATGCATTTTCCTGTGATATTTGTGAAATATATATAATGAAATCCTTTAAGTGCTGGAGATACTTGTATCAATCCAGACTACCCACTGTGAGTGGTTTCCTCTCTTTTGCACTTCTCTTTTTTAAATTATGTTTTTATGAAATTTGTTCTCCATTTAAGCAGTGGAAAGCAGTATATAAATATTCTAAATGAATAAATGTATGCCTGTATCACACTAGTTTCCAATCACCTTCGTCAGCCCAAGCCCCCTTATCACTCCAGGCACTTTATCCCGCCCCACCCCATGCTCTGTTTACAATGAACACTTGATAATTCCTATAGAAAATTATGCAGGTTTCAGCTTTCTGAACAAGACTTACTGGAGCAAGGTGAATATAAAAGTTAAAACGCGACGTTAAATGTGGGAAACAGCTGAAAAACATAACTGAAAATGTTTATATTAAAAGGTCAAATTAGTGGTTAACATCCTATTGCTTGTCATTCCCAATATTTTTATAAAAATTAATTTGATTGCTTCAATACCCCATTACTATCATCTTTGTTATCATCATTCTTTTTTGACTGACTGACATTAGCAACACCAAGTTCTCAGACACTAAAACTCTTCACTGATCCTTAAAGAAGTAACGCATCACAGTCTCTGCATCCTCTTGATGTATCTTGCCTCTGGCCTAAGCAGAATCTTCAAAGTGAGATCAGTCTTTATGCCAATTTTATTCCTGATGAAAGTCACTGTAATTCAGGACGCAGGCACTCTGTGAATTAGACACTGAAGCAAGATTGCAGCTGCATAAATCTCCTGAAATCTCTGACCATATGAGCTTTATTTCTATCCTGCCTGGAGAGTACTTTTGCACAAAAGTAATTACTTAATAACCACTGCAAAGATACTTCTAAGAAGATGGTCCTGCAGTTCTTAAGTAGGAGAATATGACACATGAAAATGACCATGCTAATGAAAACAGGTGTCATAGATGGCACAGTGCTTCCAACTGAACATAAACGGTTTAAATCCATTGGTTTCAGTGGCCCCAAGGGGACCTCTTTGTTAGTTGACCTAGAATATGTATTTTCTTCTTCTTCAGTGAAAAGTATCCCCCTTAGACTGAATTATGAAATGGCTGATATTCCAGCCCACCTAAGATTACCCCAGTATGAACTATAGGCTGCGTCCCCACTCATGCCAAAAAATGATTTCAAACCGATGTGAACTTCTTTTGTCCTCATTACCAATTAGATTCAGGTGTTCTTTGAGGAGTATATCACTAAAAACTGCAATAAAAAACACCTGTTTTTTCCAGGTGTTTTCTCCTGTTTTTGCAGTTAAAATGCTCTATCTTTATTCCGTTGGGAATGCTACAGCAGTACTGGGCAGATCCGTCATGAAATGGGTGGGATTTCTCCCTGCACAATAGCCCCTTGCCAGATTTTTAAAGTGCCAGGAGGCACTTTACACAACAGTTTTATTTTTTTGCCATTAAGTAGCAATTTACCAACTCCACATTTTCATTTCCCACCTACACACACTGATAACAAAGTTACAGCATGGCTGGCCTGGTGAGCAGGCAGAGCTCTCTCACCCTCTCTGCTGCCATTTTTTTCACTTCTCCACAAAGCAAAAAGCTCTACACGCTTCTGCATCTAAGGTGGTGGCAGCAGCAGCTGGCTCACTTGCTCGCTGCAGACGGGGAACCTGCCTGATTAGTATTCCACCCAGCAGAACTCATGCTCCCTCTCTCTATTCTGTTCCTTTCATTCACACTCGTGCCTCGTCTAGTTTTACTTCTCTTTCAAGCCGCTGCCACCAGTATGTAGCTGGGGAAAACTTGGCTGTCATTGCACATCTTTCTCCCAGTGTGTGCATATGCTGAGTGTCTAATTACAGGGGAGTGTGAAATGCAGGAATTATCTGTGTGTGTATCTGTGAGGCTGGGGGTGGGTGGCTGTTGCTTGGGTTGTGTTTGTTGACAGGCAGGGCTCCTCTTATGTTCTTATGATTTTGTTCAATATGTAAAATGGTGTTTAGTCTGGGGAATCAAACAGTAGCAGCAAAGCAGGAGGGAGGGGGGCTGGGATTTCCCACCCTTGGCCACATCATGAGATCAAACCCAGTCAAGAGAAGGGGTGGGCAAAGGGTGGGGAGGAAAAAGAATCACTTTCTCCAATCAATTTTTTGGAAGTGTTTGAAGTATCTTCTGTATGGGGACACAATTCAGGGTTGACTGCGATTGCCAGATGTGCGTTTGCAACCATTTTTCTTGTTTCATTTTACAACTTTTTTTAGCATGAGTGGGAATGCAGCACTAGTGTATTAATATATATTGCTTATGTTAACTGCAGACCTATTTTATCCCAATACATCTTTAGACAATGGAGTGCAAGGCCAATGCCAACCAGTAGAGTGGGAGGCTGTTCTCTCAGTAGGACTGGCTTTCCTCTTTTGTTGGAGCTCCAGCAGCCCTTCCATCTACCCTATATAAAGTAAAATTATTACAGCTAGTCCCTGCTCAGGGCAAACTATCTCATAAACTGCATCCCCACTCTTTTTTTCACCTACTCCACTATGTCAAGACATTGGTCTTCTGCTTGAGAATGCCCAGAAGCAATCGTGTTGAGTAGAAGGGCTTTGGCCCAATCCACTGGGGCTCTTCTTATATTCTTATGGTTTTTAAAAGTATCTTTTAAAAATAAAAATAAAGGCCCTTTAAAGGCAAGCAAAACAGAAAAAGAGACACAAAGAAGCAACTATAATTTAGAAAGAACTCAGTCAATCTTTCAACAATTGAGAGGAAACTAGAGAGTGAAGAAGAATCAGTAAAGAAAAGGGATCCAATGTATCAATTGAGCTCTTGCTGTAAGCTTCCTGCAGGGAGGAGATGACCAGAAGAATGATTTCACAGCTCTTATCCATGCTTGAAAGCAAAGACACTGAGCAATGCACTGGAGAATCTGAAAAGAGGCACGTATTATGAACAGTAGATCATTGAGTGGAGAAAGATTGCCAGCTGTTCTGCTACTCAGGTGGCAGTTTAAAAAGTGAACAGAGCACACAGGTACAGCCACTTCGGGGAAATGCTGGAAGTGCCATCTCCTTCCTCACGGCTCCTCCAACACAAAAACTCTAAGGAGTCGCAGACTTAAATTGACTGGGCACTTTGCTCTAGTTTCAGTGAACTGTAGGAGACTCACCAGTTAACTTTCTTATCTGGCCAGGACCTTAAATTAGAATCAGTTTAACCCCTGCCTAACTGTTCAACATCAATTCATTTTCTATAAATCACCAGTGCCTGCATGATGGCCATCTGTTCAGCCCTTTTACTGCTTAAATTCTGAGATCTTTTATACACGTGTGCACATATTGAAAGGACTATACTAAATCCATAAAGCAGGAAGGAGAGGTGTTTGATTTCTTTCCTCAGTGAGCCAGTTTGGTCTAGTGGCTCTTCTTCCTTGTACTTGGCTGCATTGAGCACATGCTGGTGGTTGAATTACCAAGGAAAGAAGGACAGAAAGGTGGACAAAATATATTAGCAACATAAATACTGAAGGGAAGAGACAAAGAATTTTTACATTTCACCCCACTGTTCCTGCTGGAGCAAGACACAAATCCACGATGTAGCCACCAAATGAGTGAAGCCTTTTCTGGGATTAAAGATGAATTCAGCTAAGTGGTGAACTCTTTGTGGGGATCAGCAGTCCAGAGCAACTAATCACTTTGTAGAAATATCCTCATAAGAGACTTCTTCCAGTATATCACAGCCTGACCACCTGTCCCACAATGTGAAGATGCTCTTCTAGATCCATAGTAAGTGGCTGACAGTGCCACTAGGGATTTTCTCCAAGATTCTCCTCATGGGCCTACAGTCTATAGGCCATGATACCTATTTATGCTACCCTAGCCCTGAAAATCTGGGCAAGTCAATAAGCCAGGGAAGATCCTTAAGCAAGGCTGGAAATAGCACTGTCTCTCTTGGCTTCCTATGAAAATTCCTGGGCACCTATTGTCTCAGTAAATCTGCAAAGAATGGGGAAGATAACAATAATATGCTTTAAAGATACAGAACACTTACTCCCTTTTCAGCAACAAGTTCCTTAGAATGAGACACAGAAACTCCAGTCTCCAGATAAGAAGGAAAGAACATCCACAAAACAAGAGGAAATCCCAGAGTGCATCTTCCAGGCTGAGGGGAGGAGGAACTGGGGTGCTTCTAAGGCCATCTGCTGGGACTTGAGAGCAGGAGAAGGTTTGTCCTTGTCTCTGCTTGAGATGCCCATGAGCATTTAGTGGGCCACTGTGTGCGACAGGATGCTGGACTAGATGGGCTGTGGCCTGATCCAGCAAGGCTTCTCTTATGTTCTTATGTAGTTCTTACATGAAAAGGAATATGGTCCCTGCATTTCGATAGGAGTCATTTGATTGAATTGATCCACAGCTAATTGCTCAGCTCCAAGGCAATGCTAATTTTCCAAATCATATCTCTTCTGTTTTACAATTTACTAAGATAGCACAGGGAGAGCTCAAAATAAGTATGCTAAGAGTCAAAATAACTCAGCTTGGTTCCTCAACTATACCATCAAATTTCAGCCTAAAGCTTCACCTTTTCAGTCTGGTCTAGTGGTTAGGGAGTCAGACTCTTATCTGGGAATAGTGGGTTTGATTCCACCCTCCCCCACAAAGCCAGCTGGGTGACCTTGGGCTAGTCACAGCTCTCTTCTGAGCTCCCACAGCCCCACCTACTTCACAGGGTGTTCTCTTGTCAGGAAGAATAGAAGCTTTGTCAGCCACTATGAGTCCCCATAGATGGGTGAAAAGCCTCTTCTTCTTCTTTCAGGGCATACATCCACTTTTGTCTCTTTGTTAAGGCTAACAAAGCCAGCAATGAACAGATGAAAAAAAAAATAGCCTATAAATTTGATTTGTATTTGACAGGTGGGTGGAAACTATTTGGCTGAGGTTTAGTTTTTGGTAAATATCTTCAACCGCTCTTTTAAGGCAGAAGAACATAGGGCATCCTGCTCAATTCAAAATTAGCCGGCACCCTTAATGGTTTGTTTTTTGCTCCCAAAAAGAACATCCAGTGGGGAAGAGATGTGAAAGGTAACCTTAGAGTAAGAGTGAAGAAAGCAGATCACACTGGTGTCCCCAATTCATTTTTCTGTCCAAGGGTGGCTTCACACAACTCAGGAGATGGAGAATTTTCTTCCCCTCTTCCATCCTTGATTTCTGATGAAGAATCTGATTTGGAACCTTAAAGGTTAAATTAATAAGTTTATTACCTTAATCATATTTATTCTTACCCAGTGCTTGGACATGTGAGATTTTCCTACCACCCAGCATCACCTTTTAAACCTCCACCAGTTAAGGGACCGCAGTGGATCAGATAGGCAATATTTTGGGGAGGCTCCTTTTGATACCTCTGCTGTTTCTGCATTTGTGGGGCCTAGACCTACAGTTCCAGCTGTCCTAGAAGAAGACCACTTGCACTTCAGATGGATGTTCTGGGACACCTCTAGGGTTGACCCATTCCTGTCAGATTCTTCTGACATTGAAAAGTTTATGCACCTAAATCAGTGGTTCTCAACCTGGGGGTTGAGACCCCTTTGGGGGTCGAACTACCCTTTCAGAGGGGTTGCGATGAGTCTCCTGCCGCTCTTCCCTCCCACCTCCCAACTGCTCTGCCCCCATGATTGGGGGTCTCCACAACATCAGGAACTCCATTAAGGGGTCGCGGTATTAGGAAGGTTGAGAATCGCTGATCTAAATGGTGCAGGAACCAAAGATATGATAGTTAAGAATCACACTTTTGATTCTGCTTTACTATTTTTGACCAAAAAAGTATTTATCATACCATTTTAGCTTCCAAGAAGTGTGACAAATTGTTCTGGTTCATTTTCATTTTTCACTTAAAATAAATTCTTATTTATCCCTTTCTTGGATAGAGAGACCTCTAAGAAAATATTAATAATCCATTACTTCAAAAGCATCTCCCATATTAAATTGTCTTCCCTTGCTTTGACTGTCACCACTGACCTCCCAAATCTCATCATCTGATATGGTTGCCTTACGCTTTTGGTGGCATTTGACAACCACTTTAAAAAGTATATGTGAAATGGTACAAACAGCTCTTTCATTATGCTCAATATGACCTCTAAACAAGCATCACTAGAGGGAACAAGGCCTTCTCTTGAGCCAACACCACATCCAAGGGACTTGCCTTTTCTTGTCCTTTCTTTCTTCTCAGTTACCCCTTATTTATCCCCCTGCTATTTCTTTGAAAGTTTGCTGCTAAATCCTTGAAAGCAAGCATGGTTGTGAACAGGTAGCTAGTGAGGAAACAAGAGGGGGGATGTGCACAAATGGAAAAATTCCCATTTGATTCAACTGAACATCTGAAAATTTGTTTCTTCATTGAATCATTCTTTTAAACATTCACATTCACAGCTGAATATTTCTGCAGCTTTTTTCCATTGAAAAAGCCCATTTTACCAGTGCATTACTGCAAAAGAGTAAAAATTTCAAAAAACATTTTCATGTTCACAAGCCAAGAGCATTGTTTGATTTGTTCACATGTCTGGACTTTTAATTTGATGCAAAAATTTGATTGAATTTTCAAATGCAAATTCATTCAAGCATGTCCCTAAACAGGAGAGATGGAAATTAAGGTGCAGCTGAATAAGAAGTTCTGGCAAAAAGTCAGCCTTGTAGATAACTTCCTACTGTATCTCAGTAAGTTGTGCAATTCCACATCTTAGAAGAAGCCTTGTTACAACTCCCTTAAGGACAGTTTTTTCTTTGACATCCCACTAAATGTACAACTTTTTTATAATATAAGTCCTGGCAAATAACTATACTTTGGAAGAGGGCCTTCCAGACTCTGTATGTCTGTGCAACAACATATGTCCTTGGAGTGGCAGGGAAGAGTTTTTTTCCAATCTTATTCACAGAAATACCTCCAAGAAAATACCTTTATGTGTTTACTTACACATCCTGCCTTCCTTATACAAGTGCATCACTTACTGCCTACAATTATTTTAAAAATCAAGATTTCATACACAGGAAGACTCACAATAATGTTCTTGCAACATTGACTCCAACAGCTTTAAAAAATAATAATAAAGGAAAGAACAAATAGCTCTTAATGAACATTTTTAATACTAAAAACAAATAGTTCAAGGTACACTATCCATACTATTGCATTCAACTTTGTAATTAGTCATAGTGCTAGGAAATATGTATGAAATTTAATAGGGGAAATTCAATATTCATTTCCTTCCTCTTTCTTTTTTGGTAATAAAAGCATTTAAAGCATTGTGTAATCTTTGCTCTAGCCTCTCCAAGGCACGATTTCTTTCCGACTAAGGAAGACAGTGCCTAAGCTACACTATTAATAGCTAATTCACACATCTATTTTAAAAAAGCTTAAAAGTGTACTGTACTTCCACCATAACAGCTAATTAATAATAATGCTTCACAAATCACAAGTGACCATAAAATAAAATATTCGTTAGTAGCAAAGGCTGTAAAGTGTGAGAAGGTTTATCTCCCATATCGTCACTTTTAGGTATTTACCCTTGCACTGTGAGAAGAAAACTGACACAATCATAACTGTAAGCACACACAACAAACTGCAGAGAACTCTGAAGGAAAAAAATTGTTTGTGTGAAAAGGAAGAAAAAAGCACATCATTTCACCAGAATTTCCTACCTGTGCAAATTGTAGAGACTGTCTTGTATTGACTGTATATGTCAGAATATCTCAGCCATATATTTTGGGGATCTCAACAATATCAAGCACAATAGTCAATGTTTAATATGTCAACTATACTAAATATTAATTATATCAGACAAGTGTATTGATTGTTCCATTTATACCTGAGTGGGGGGAACAATAGGGGAAGAATCACTGAGAGGGATCCTATCTAGGTAGTTAAACCTTTTTCTTACTCTTCTTACTCCCCCCCCCCCACTTTTCCGGTTTGTTAATGGTCATTGTATCATTTCACCAGTTCTTAATAAAGCATATATTAAAAAACAAAGAATAAAGCAAGGAATCAACCAAAAACTTCTATTTACAGCCAGCCACTTTTGTCCTTCTTTCCTTCTCTCAGGCTGACATAAACCTTGGAAGTTGTTAGTGAACAACCGTTTTCCTTGGCAGCTGAACTTTGGTAAACAGCTCTGGAACAAAGCAATTTCAAACCTCAACCACATCCTTAGGATCCAATAGTTGAAACTCTTCCAATAAAATTGAACTAGGCAGTGCTTCAAACACCTCTCTTAATGACAATGCATTTCCAAGTCATAACAAATTTGGGTAATTTTATCTCAGTGTTGAGCAAAAATGTTACAAAATAAACTGTTGATGGCTCTCCAGTATGTTGTTCAGGGTCAGAATTTAAAAGACCCTACACCTCTTTGAAGCATTTCTGCTGGGCAAACTGACAAAACGCAATAGTGGATGAAAAAAAAATTGTCTCCTTCACACAGCCACTGACTAGGCTTGATAATAGGGTCTAACCTACTCTCGATCAGATTCACCATGATTTTTATCCAAATTTCATTGCCCCATTTGCTTCACTGCCTTCAATTCCTGTCTATACCAGAAAGATATGGAGACCTTGCAAAATGAGAAGCGGTACTTGGAATTGACTATCAATTGTCTGAGCCATCTCACTTCAAATAGCAGGTTGGACTTCAGCAGACTAAATACCCATACCAGCTCAGAAAATCTTTCAAAGCCTCCAGGAATCTGTCAGCATTCATCAGTATCCTGAGCAGCTGAGAAACCCAAGTCTGGAGTACATCCCAAAACATGGGTGGGGCTACTTACTTTGGGACAGCACTATGAGAGTCATGTTTGCTATGAAGCCCTGAGCTGCACCTGATATAAGTGTCTTGGTAGGAATGCTGAGACCTCCTGGACAATCAACATAAGAGTCCTCAATACCAAGCCTAAGACAACCTCTGTCAGCCTAAGCAATAAGATGAAATTGCTGGACAGCAGAGTAAGTGGTACACTAGCAGAATCTCCACTGAGTGCCCAAGCTGAAAACACTCAGATAAGGCATTCACTTAGACAGGTGTCCTAGGATTGGGAAATGGCACTTTATAGATAAAGGCAACACTCCCTCCATAACCTTCTCACTTACACTAGTGCTGAAGCATCTCAGGATAGAGGGAAAAGGAAGGAGTTATGAGGAAGAAATAATTTAAATTTGATTATTTTTATTAAAACTAAATAGAAAAATAAAAAATACACTTTTATTCTGAGTTTTCAATAACCAGCAATTGGAAGCAATGAGCTTTTCATCACTACAGCAACACATACAGGCAAAGAGAATAGTATTCACTAGTTGAAGTGTCAGTCAAGCTTCCTAGGCAAATAATATAGTGCTTTTTAACAATGGGAGATAACTGGATCTCATGGCTGAGTGCTACTGGAAGAAATGTGTGCTCTGCAAATCAGTGGAGTTGATAAAGTATGATAATGGCACTTGCAATGCTTCTTCATTGGACTGTAGTGTGATATGGTGGTGAAGTTAAGGAGTTTTCAGCATGGCTTCAAGCTAACCATGGTTGGAACCATGCTAAAACTAACTTGGGCCCTTTCTGCATTCATTCATTCATTATTTATTTATTTATTTCCATTTCTATCCCAGGTAACAACAGGTTAAACAACATATTAAAAACAAGATACAAATTAAAATAAGATACACAGTTAAAAACTCCTTAAAAATTCAACAGATTTAAGCCATGCACTCAATAGTGCATTAATAATAACTGTAACTGTAGGGGAGAATTAATTACCTTAGCCAAAGGCCAAGGCAAAGAGGTATGTCTTTTTAGCCTTCCTAAATGAAAACAAGGGGCACGGCACACCTCGAGGGGGAGACCATTCCACAGTCTGGGGACCACCACTGAAAAGGCTCTCTCCCAGGTGTCCACCAGCCTCACTACCAAAGGTGGTGGGATAACCAGGAGGGCCTCTTCTGTGAATCTTAAGGCACGGGCAGGTCGGTATGGGAGAAAACATTCCTTTAGATATTTGGGACCCAAGTCATTTAGGGCATTATAAGTCAGAGTTAACACCTTGAATTGGGCCCGGTAGTGAATTGGCAGCCAATGCAATTCTTTTAGAACTGGTGTGATATGTGTCCAGCTAGATGTTAGGGTCAGCACTCTGGCGGCTGCATTTTGCACTAGCTGCAACTTCCAGGCTGTCTTCGAGGGCAGCCCCATGTAAAATGCATTGCAACAGTCCAATCTAGAGGTTACCAGAGCATGGATAACTGTGGCCAGGTTGTCTCTATCCAGAAAAGGCTTCAGTTGACCTACCAGCCGTAGATCAGAGTAGGCGCTTCTGGCCACAGCCTCCACCTGCACTTCAAGTGTTAGGGCAGAATTCAGGAGTACCCCCCAAATTATGCATCTGTCCCTTCCAGAGCATAGCCACCCCACTGAGGACACAGACCCGAGAGCCTGTGACACACAGCACCTCTGTCCTGTCTGGATTTAGCTTCAAGATCTCCACATGTTGATGCAGATCAAGGAGACCCTGTCCCCATTAGTCCTGCTTTGTCTACAAAAGACAAAGCTAGATCTGTATTAAGAGGATCTTAATCTGGATCTCTTGTGGACCTATTTAATTGGGCCCTCAAAAAGACCAAGGCCTTTATTCTGGATTATAGGATTTCACATTCTTGTGATCAGGAACTACAGGAGAACTGCTTTTCAGTGGCAAGCCAGAGAACACACTGAAAAACACCCCCCAAGCTATGAGGCTAGGAACGTTCATTCCTAGCCATTTGGGATGGGTTTGTAAAGCTTGCACAGATGGTGTTGATCTGGCCCATACAATCCAAATCAGTGGGCCTGCTTATTACGAATCCACTGATCTGGACTGAATCAAGGTAAGTGTAGAAAAGTCATTTGGTTGAGCAAGACATCTATAATTTTTCCTGCTATATCTGGACATTCCAAATAAAGCATGGATATTGGATAGTCCCTTAGAAGCTCAGATACTTCACACCTTCCAAACTTATAAAACTAACTCAGAAATTTCATATTATTATACCAATATCAACATAAGACATTTTCACAAGGCATTTTTTGGAACTGCTCTTATGAGCTGCTTTGGTAATGCTTAATTTAATGTTATTTCTTCATGTCTTGTTCTCTATGGTTATGGAAGTCATTTTCACCCATCTGATTTCTATTTTTTATGTTTATGTGGCATTTTAAACTTTTCCCTCTCTTTTAAATAATCTTTTCAGAGTATTATCCTGAAGCAACTCTTATATTTTATTAAACTGCAGAATAAAAACTGAAGAGAGCACTCCAGCATCATATCATCAAAAGACACAGTAATACAAATGTTAATTATTGACTCTCTTAGTTACCAGTGTTAAAGGCTGGTTTGCATATTAAAGAATTCACTTGATGAGTCACCATTCAATGACTTTTCCCTGTTAGGTCCACGCAGAATATGTGAACAGCCTTCACTGAAAAACATTACATTTGAAATGTTAATATCTATTCAGGGTTAAGCACACTGAACAGTGATCTCATGCTAAGCTGTTTGTTTTCTGTCGCAAATGTTAGAGCTGTTGATTTGTTACTGTTGTTACTTAGAAAAGGGAACTGCAGGAGTCAACAACAACATCACGCTATTAACACACTCCTTCACACTTCTAACTCTTTTCTAATTGCTAAATGCTAGAGAGCTTGTAATTTATTCAATACAAAGTATTCATGACTTTACAACTTGTAACCAAATAATAGCATCTGAACTGGTGGGAGTGAAGAGGAATTTTATTTTGTGTTATACTGCAAGCAGTAAAGAGGAATATACATTAAGGTTTATAGATTCTGGTGCACATAAATATTGGGCTGTCCACCTTAGGGGGAGGGGTCCTTCTGCCCCATATCCTTTTTCAATAAAGGATTGAAATGGGAGTGAATGGATTGGAATCAGGTGAGTAGGGACCCAAATCCAAAAGCCCATTTGGGGCCAATGATAAGTTGTAAGCATTTGTTGATTTTTCGCACACACACCCTTTGATGAAATAGGAAGAGGTTGAGAAAGAAAAAAACATACCAAGAAAGAGAGAAAAAGAAATGAAAATAAAAGTTGACTACAATGATAACATTTACAGAAAAGACTGAGATACAAAAGCATATTTTGGCTTGTTTCCCATTTAACATTTGGTCCAATATCAATTTGATCTCTCTAGATATTGTCATGTATTATACTTATTATGTAATTTGAGTCTATGTAAATTAAATGTAAAATAATTAAACATAAAATTAAACACAGAAAAGGTCTTACACTTTTTCTAATACCTATAAGCGGGACAGAGAAGAGAAGTAGAAAAGGGGGGGCTAAATTGGATGATGTCCTATGTGAGGTCTTGAGCAGTGCAGAATTTGCTCAGTTTATGATATGAGAAAAACAGATCTCTTCCAGCTCTAAGCCCTACTGTATTCTGCTAACTACAGTAGTTTTGGCTGCAATATTACCCTAAACTTCTATCTTTTGCAGTTTGCTTTTAAAAGATGGAAATACATTAAAAGAAGACTAAACAAACTCAGCTGTGAAGAGCCAAATTTAAATTAATTTCCCTTTCTCCCTCTGTATTCTTACTAAACAACTGAAGCTTATGAATATATGTAATAAAGTACTGATTAAATTATGGCAAGTGATTGCTTGGGATGTTGGTTGACAGTTTCTGAACAGGTGGCTATTGGAGTACTTAATGTATAATAAAAACAGCGACAATTTGAAGTGGCGATACAAATGACTGAACTTCTCAAATGAACATTTGCAACAACCATTTTTTCTGGGTCTAGGAGGACAGCTTTTTGCTCCTCCTCTCCATTAAAGTTTTCCCTTCTAACTTGAAATAATACAAAACCTAATAAGTTTAACTTCCTTTTGCTTTGTTCCATGAACATGACATTAGCTGGACATCTGAACACCAACCTGCTACCTTCCAAAGGACTTGAGCTACAATTTCCATTGCACAGGAGCCCTTAAATAAATCTATGAGGCAGCCAAGAAAATCTTAAGATAAAATAGTAGTAAAATCTTAAAAGAAATAGTAATAGTGGTTTTGGAGACTAAGGTATCAGATATTTGATTAATAGTCCCATGGCTTCATGTGTGTTTCATAAAAGTAAGAGAATCATATGTCCCTATATTAAAAACAATTATCATTAAAACAATATTAGAAACAGAATTTATCATATTAATAAAATTTGCAGAACACAATATTTAAATAAAATTTGGTTTATCTTTACCAAAAAGATTTATCTTGATCCCAAGTTCCTTTGAATTGATCTGCCTAATTCTTATCCTTGCTTTATTCTCCTTACCAGGCACACAACATTGATAGTCTTTTTTATAAAGTAATTGCCCTAGAAATCCAGTAACGCACAATCAGATGAACCAGTAATGATAATGAGAGATCATTTGATTCCATACATAAAACTCTCCTCTCATAGTTAAATGCATTTGCATCAGAAATGTTCTATGTGGTTCTCTATCTCAAACCAGGAATTGTAATTAATACAATTAACTCTTTTTAAAAAGTCAGCTGAAGACTTGCTATTAAAATTAAGACCCTTATGCATGGAGCCTTATTCCAGATTATATTCTCGAATAGGGGCCTGACATCTGCCAGCCATATCTATACCAGCATGCAGACAAGGGTGTTTTTCCACTGTGCCTCTTTAATCTGGATCTAAGAAGATCTGGATCTAAGGAATGGGCACTTCACTTAATCCGGATCCAGTAGATCTGGATTAAGGGAAGTACCCAATGTGTTTCCACAGATGGTCTAGCACTCAATAGCAATGGGTGTTAACCTGCCTGCTGTGGAAACACCAGAGCA
This sequence comes from Aspidoscelis tigris stejnegeri, assembly GCA_023333525.1. Taxonomy (NCBI): domain Eukaryota; kingdom Metazoa; phylum Chordata; class Lepidosauria; order Squamata; family Teiidae; genus Aspidoscelis; species Aspidoscelis tigris. Next base: position 47,958,376 of record JALMGA010000004.1, read on the forward strand.
CCCATGTGGCAAATCCAGATTGACCCACAAGGGGTCTGCCTGTCACCCCAGGTGTTTGGGGGGACAGGGGGTGCAATCTCTGAAGTTGCCTTCGGAGATTAGCAAAGGCTCTGAAGTCCCTCCGAAGGCAGCTCCAAAGTCTTATACTGTTCTTTCATCCTTAAGGGAACTCAAAGAGGCTGACAATGATGTGGTGAAAGTGGGGTGTTTCTCGAGGCTGCCTACTAAAGGTGGCCTCAGGAAACTAGGGAAGAGGCCCTGTTCTCGAGGTCATCATCAGTTCCCCACACAAGGGGTCCTCAGCTCCCCTCGGCCGAGGCAAGAGGGAGGCTGGATGAGAGGAGTGGAGCAGGAGGGCCCACTTACCTTCTCCGCAGAAAACCGCAACAGTAAAAGGCACCCCAAGCCGTGCCTCTACTTGTTGTAGAGGGAGAAGGGGGTGTGATTCATTTTGAAAATTTTAGAACGCTGGTCCCAGAGCAGTCTAAAATTTCACAATTCTCCAATCAAGATACAGGATAGTTCACAATTTATTTTCAATTTGTTGAACTATCCTGCCTCTCTCCCTGTTATTTCTTCAGTTCCCCTCCCCCCCAACAGTCTGAGTGACCGCCGTTCCCCGCAGTCTCAATAGGCACTGCTGCCGGACAAGTTATCATTCAGTTTTATGATTAGCAACCAGAACTGAGGATGTATATTTGGGAATGTTTTGTATCCAGTCCTATTATCAGGCAGTCAGGTATCATGGCTGATAATATACATTGTGGATATTATATTGAGTCCAATATTTTTATGCACACATACCTAAACAACAATGACAACATTAGTAGGAAGTGATAAACAATGCAGTAATAATGCACAAGGTTTATATTATTAAAGCTCAGTTTTGGAAATTTTGTCTCTTTGTAGCTCTTGATGAAGCTACTGAAAAATTCAGACTATATAATAAACTTCCCTTTAAGTACTTGCCATATATTCAAAGCAAGAGGAAAGAACGGGGTATTATTAATCACTTCTTGTATATTTGTGCAGCATTTAAAGCAAAAACTTCTCTGCTTCCTTTATGATTCTCATTCCTTCAAAGACAATGTTTTAATTTTGTTCTCTGAAGCCTCTCTCCAAAAGGCAGCAACCACAGGAACCTGTCAGTTGCTTCTATCTGAAAACTAACAGAAGCCTTCATGTTCATTGTGGCACCCACTCCCCAGTCAGGGTGGGTATTTAACTTTCCAGACCCTCCAGTCCTTCTGTTTTATTTGCTTTAGGTAGTGTTGAAGAAGCCATTTCAGCTAACCCGTTCCCAGCCCTGCACAGCGAAGAACACCTCTTTCACTCCTTCCATATTAATAAGCTGTAAAGCAGTTCCTGTAGCAGCTGACCTTGTCACCGCTCTCTCTCTTCACTCCCTCTCCCTTAAAGCTACAGAATCCCCCTTTTTGCTAACGTTCTGTATATAGCTTTAGAAAATAAATACCGTATAACAAGTTCTGTCAAAACAAGGAAACTGTTCTTTATTGTTTACACCTCAGTTATAAATAAAGTAAGGAATGAATGATTCACTTTATCAACTCAGCTTGCCTTGCCTCTACCTGTTGTTAAGGATCCCCTGTGCCTGCCTTCCCAAGACCAGAAGAACCAGATCTATCTCTGTTTCCTTTTCCTCACAAGTGCTACTAGCCCCCTTGTGAGCCCTGGACCAGGAAAACAAAGCATAGAACAATTATTTCAGTGTGGCATCACCTTTTACACTCCCTGCTCAGCATGTGCCGCTTCTAATTGGCTGCTCCTGTGAGTTACTTCCCCCCCTTTAGGGTAATCTGCATAAACTCCACCCACTCCTTACCTGTTTCTCCAACCTTATCTGCAGTTAAATACATATTATTCAATGCATTCATACTTTGCAATAAATACAACAAATACTTTAAATAAACACGAAGCCCCACATCTGTCTCCTGCCCCTTGCAGATGTCCATTCAAGTGCCTGTTTGCTTCCAACATAATACTCCCCCCCCCCGGCCAATATGAGCAGCTCTCCATTTTTTTGCAGAGATAGCTGGCTTCCCTAAACAGTGTTCCCATGCATGGCACTTACTTTTAAAGCCCTTGTGCATAATGTGACAACCTGCTGGAAGTAAACCATCATGTTATATAAGAAATAACTATATTCTCATAGAAGATGCTTTACACACATGAAGAGACTCCCTGCCTGATTTTTATCAGCACAAAAAACTGGCACATGAACTGAGTAAATAGGCTAGAAATAATGTATAAAATTCTAAACAATAGTGGAAGACTAAAACAATAAAAGTCACCCTATAAGTGCCAATTCTCTATGGAATCTGCCAGATATGACTCAGAACTAGCATGATATACCAGTTTACATTAATCTGGTCAATTAATAAATGCAACAGAAATGAAAAAATTTCCATCATACTGTAAATGAAAATTTATAGTTCCCTGGATCATAAGGGGGGGAGAGATTATCTTGATGTCACTACAGGAAATAAAACTAGCAATTACACAATTTACCATAAGCACCTCTGCAGCAGAGGTGTAAGCTACAATAGAAGCACATAACATGGAAACCCTCTGGAAGATGGATGCAACATAATGTTCCACTTCCTCTAAACTATTGTTCTGGTCAAATTCAGCTTTGAAGGAAGCTTTAAAAAGTTTATATAAAGCATTAGAATAATATGTGTAGAAAAACAGTATTAGTATACCTGCGCTGCCCAATAATCAATGGTTCCAATTTTAGAGTTTTAAAAATTAGTGCTCATTAATTCTCAGACTAAAGTCAAAGCCTTAGAGAGATTAAATGTTATCAAAATTACTTGTCTTTCTTAAGAAACTCAAGGCAGATTACAAAAAGAAAACTAAGCAATATTAAACACAATACTATCTGAAGAGAAACCAGAGGACCACAATAAATAATAAAATAAAAAAACACTGAAAGAAAGAATATAAAGAGAAGAGGAATTCTGCAATAAAACAGTGGAGTGAATGGGTGTAACACTATCATGGGAAAACAAGGGGGATTGTCCAAATATAAGCCTTCTCTTGCTATCTTACTGTTTCTCCAGCTTGTATGGAGAGTGTATGTATATGTTTACATGTCTGTATAAAACAGAATCCCGAATAGCTTTGGCTTGCAAGTAGCTTTACGATCTGTGCCATTTTTCAGATCAACGACTAAAATATTTTAAAGTGCAGATCCCACAAATATAATGATCCATGGCCTTCATGTTAGGGGTTATTCAGATTATTCTGTATCTTCATCAATATGTGTTTGAATACCGTACTTGCACTGGTGTATTTGCCTGGGGATTTGCATTCAAAGTAATTTCAGTTTTCACATGCAGCTAATGTACTTTTAGAAAGTACAATATCATAGTTGTAAATTTCACATGCATACACATGTATCAAAAATCCTCAGAATATATCTGCCTGGATCCTTTTTTGTTTGTAGAACCATTCACATAGAGCCACTACCAAGCTTTTATATCAGCCCACACTGAGTTGTAAACAGTGCAATATTTATTATCTATTCTGATGCCCTTAAGTTGTATTTTTATATTCTTACAAAGATTTTGCTCTTTAAACTTTCAGCATCTGGGCAGAGCCCCCAATCGCCTATAACATAAATTTTAGAATGTAATGCTTTAAAAGCCCTGACTACATGCAAGCCTTTCATCCCATTTTTAAAGGAAATTTGCTTGAATTTTTTGTCAGGGAACAGACCAAAGATAAATAATACACAACCAGAGTGTTTGTTTTCCTAATACACTAAAGGAAGTATTAGGTGCATCCTTCAGGCTGAGGGGGGGGGGGAGGAACTGGGGCGCTTCTAAGGCCATCTGCTGGGACTCGAGAGCAGGAGAAGGTTTGTCCTTGTCTCTGCTTGAGATGCCCGTGAGCATTTGGTGGGCCACTGTGTGCGACAGGATGCTGGACTAGATGGGCTGTGGCCTGATCCAGCAAGGCTTCTCTTATGTTCTCTTATGTTCTTAAGTACTGGACATGTCTAATGTTGCCTACCACATCCCATCTGAGACTGTTCCCGGTCACTGAAAATTATTCACACAACCTGTTGCCAGAACCTCCCTTTTGTTTTTCTGTTCCCTTCCCCTTTCCTGTTGTCTGCTTCAAAAGTCAATCTGTGTTAATTATTTTATTAAAAAAATATATTACTGTGCCTGTCTATTTATATGCCCATCTGGTCACACATTTGCCCTGTCTGTCTATGCTGCTATCCTTAGGTTTGCTGACTGGAGGGGGCAGGGGATTTACAGCAGGGCTATGTAACTTTGTTGGGAGTACTGCTGTGCAAAACTACAAACAACTAAAAAAAAAAACCACCTTGTGGACACTGGACTGGGATCCCTTACCACTATAAATAATTAGTTGCCTTCACATGAAAGAGAGAGAAGGGAAGAGAGGGGAACACTGAACACCCTGCTGACTTAACCTTTCCAAAGGCTTGTTTGTCTTTTCATTGAGACCACGGAAATGTTATGCTGTCTTTGTGATATTTACTGTATTTATAAATACATAGATTCAACATAATTAGAATATGCACTTAAATATAAGATTAGCAATCCACGTCAGTCCACCAGGTACATATCTCTATTCCCAAACCACCTTCACTGTTCTCTGCTTCTAATAATATACTAGGGCAGGATGGAAATACAACTAAATGTCACATGGTTGGGTCATATTTTGGAAGCTAGACTGTGGAGTGTGGAAGATTGTGTTATCAATGCTATTCAACATATATTTAACACTGAGATCAGAAGTTTGGAATGAGATGTCATCAATATGCTGATGACATTCAACCCTATTTTTTCTTAACATCTAAATCAGAACATATAGTGATTGTCCTGTACTAGTACCTTGATGCAATAATGAGTTGAATAAGGGCCAATAAACTGAGGGTGAATCTTGAAAAGATGGATACATCCTGTGTTAAGAATTTGAGAAATTTGTCTGATCTAGATGAGGTTGCTATCCCTCAGAAGAATCAGGTACATAACATGGGAGTATTTCTGTCACTGGAGACTGAAATTACTTCTGTGGCTATAAGCATCTATTACCAATTCCAGCTTGTGTAGCTACTACATCAACATGGATAGGAAAACCCTGGCCACTGTGGTTCATGTTCTCATAACTATATGTTTGGGTCAGTGTAATGCATTCTTCATGCACACATTACACCTGCTTTTAATCAGTTGCACTGATTGAATTAGCTACTGGACCATATTCAAAAGCCTTGCTAAATCACCCTCCCCATTAGAGACTAATAAAATCACTACTACCATTTAAGGAGGAGGTTCTCCTATAGGTACCACCAACTGCTAATCTCATCTTACAGTATCCCATAACAGGGCCTTCACTGTGGTGGTGTTTATGGTCAGGAATTTTCTTATACTTTTATGTACCCAGTGAAACTCTATTTGTTCCTGTGTTCTAGGTATTCCTGTCATAAACAAATGTGTATTTCCTGACAATCATTTAGGGGGGTTTTATGCTCCCTTAATATTTTACTGTTTTTAACCTTGTTTTTATTTTATTTATTATTTGTATTTCTATCCCATCCTATAACCAAAGGTCTCAGGGTGGGTAACCACATTTAAAATCAACCATATAATAAAATAATAACAATATATATATATATATTAAAACAGTGATGGTGCCTCAATTTATACCTTATACCACTTTGAGATTTTGAAGTAACCAGGTAGTGTGGAAATATTTTTTCAAACAATAAAATCCACTAGCAGTCATATAACACAGCAAAACCAAACAAGAATAAAATGCAAAAGTCCCTCACCCAAAACAAAAGGGCTTATTGGGCAATATTGTAAAAATACTATAATAAATATATATTAATGTAATTATTAAAGTTTGCTGGATCCAAGGTTGCAGAAGATAATAATCTGATCCTCAAAAACAAACTGTGGTTGACTGATGCTGAATTATAAGCAAGCACATGGGCAAAGTAGAAAATAGTACTATTCTAAGTTTTAATATCATCTGCACGTGATTTGTATTTAGCCTATATAGGGTATACATAGTTTGTAGTTTGTCTTTGATGTTTCAAAGTTGCTACCTCTTTGTTTGTTTGTTTGATGTTAAGTATTAAGTGCCTTCTGTTAAAATTTTCAGGTTTTTGTGGAACATGAGTGGATTTGCGAAAGCTTTGACATTCAAGTCAAAGCTCTTCATTTTTTTCATTCCAGAGTCAATGTCAGGTTTTGCAGTTTGCCATTATGACCTCCCTCCCTATAGGTAATCACAGAGAAGTGGCATGCTGTGGACCACACAGAAGTGAAATGACATTCTTTTCAAGTGTGCTCCATTGTGTGAAATCCAATGTTTTATGCATAGTTTTGAACCAGCAGAGGCAATTCATAATGCCGGTGAAAGAAAGGTAGCTTCTTCCAACTCTTTTCTCATTTTAGCGTCCAGCATCCCCTGAAAATCGGCATGTAGGGGACTGAGAGACCCTACAGAGCATGTATACGTTACCATGAGCTGCAGCAGAATAGTACAGTAGGAGAAAAATGCCTCTTTTCTGCTTAGATTGGCTGAAACATGCTGCCCCCAAAGTATGACTCAAGCATAGATTTTACTGATTACCTGGAACTAGCAATAGATAAAAGAAAATATCTATAAATTTCATTTCCTGGAATGAGGTATCTATATGCAACAGCAAGATTCTGAAGAAGCAGTCAATAACATGATAAGAATGTTTAGCCCAGAACTATCAGCAACTCCAAGCTATTCACAAACCTTCTGCAATTTAAGAGTCAATGATGGTTGGTTTCGACAGGAAGAATATAGCTTCCCTTCAGGAAAAAGCCATGAGAATAGATAACGAACAACCACAGAACACATGAAGATTCCAAACCACAGCCAATCAATCAACAAGAAACAGCCAATAGCTTTAAAAATTAATGAGGGAAAATGTAATCAGCACAAAGAAGTCAAATCAGGGAACTGCAGATTAGGGTATGAAGTGGTCATTAGATCTATATATTTTTAGCCTCAGTTCTATCTCCTGAACACACCTGCTGTTTTCTTCATTCATCCAACAGGCACCAGCCACTAACATCCTTCGCATAATTTATCTTCACAGATTTTTTTAAAAGCTCAAAACTTTTTTACAGTATTGTTAAGAATCTAGAGTCCAGCATATCATGTTCTTATCTTGAATAAAAACCTTGTGTTCAGCCCGATAGCAAGCCATTTAAATGAATGGTTTCTTGCATTCAATTTCAAGCCTGTTCAACACCAAAAGAAAATGCACACACCCTATTTTAAATGGAAATCCACACTGAACATGAACTGTTCAGTTGAATTGTTGGTATTTGGGAGAGGAGGAGGGCTGGTTTGGTTCAATCAAATTTCTAGATATTTGAATAACCACATTTCGGTTAATGCAAACCAAACTTCACACATCTGTACTTCACATTCAGGTACAGATACAGACATATACCCTTCCCCACAATCTCCACTAGCCTCACGGGAATTTTAAGGTACTGTTGAGTGTATGAATGCCCTTCTGGATAGGTCCTTTCAAAGCAGTTTACAGCCCTCCTCTGCACTATCTGGTTTCATCAGTAAGTATAGCCATTTTGACAGCTAATTTCCAGTTCTAGGTAATTTTAATGGTCCTGGTACAGAACAGAAGTATGTGGAATGCTATTCCAAGTAATTTGGAACTTCCACAAAAACATTTCAGCAGGCATGATAGTATAGGCATGTTACTGTACCTTTACAAAGCCTAAGGAGTCAGAAGAAGCCCATACCTTGGTTTACTTTGTCTGGGACACACATTGGCATGCCACACTGCATAACAGCGTCATTTCATGCCAATGTACATCTTTGGGCCTGGAGAACCTTCCCATCCCATTCTCCAAAGGGCAAATAACCCTTTGGTGCTAATTGTCCTTTAGAAGATAGGAACAGGCTGAGAAAAGGGGCTCTGCAGTCCCAGAATATGTGGTGCCATGTGATGATTTTGTCATGTGGTGCAACAATGACGGATCCAACCCCTTGGGCTCAAAGAAGGTAAGTGTACTGAAGTGTAGCAGGGAAATCAAGTAAGGGCTGCACTTGCCTCCTAGGGGCCCAATAAAGACACACAGTAATGCACCTGCACATCAACCTACACTTAAAGCAATGCATGGTTGTTCTGAATGACAAATTATTGCAAATCACTCAGTTATTAAATTCCCAACATCTTTGGTGAGAGACATTAAGAAAAGCTTTTTGATAGTCTAAGCACACAAGATTTGCTGGATCAGGAAAACACTATTAACAAATGCTACAAGAAGACTATTCTTCCAGTACCATCACTGCTCTGCTTGCAGGGACAAAGGAAAAATAAGTGGACAGCTGAGCAAGCTTTTTCCCCATGACATTCCATCCTTCACTTTCTCCTATTTCACTTAACCACAGACCAGGAAAAAGCACTAGAATCTCATGTGAGTGTGTCACATTTTCCCAGTGTGCAGAAACTAAAGAAGCAATTAGAAATCCCACAGCCCAAAGGTCAAACACCACAGTCCCACTGGAAATTATCCATATCGTAAAAGAGAAGACAGGCACAAACCCAAGCCAAGTGCAAACGAATTAAAGTTGTTGTTTTTTAAGTACATACCAATATAAGAAAGAGAGTAACCTTTGCTCCTTCCCCACACTAACTTCTGCCAGTATTTATCATTTCAATTTATAAGCCATTCTTCACCCCAAAGGCTCCAGAGGAATGTGAAAAAAATGAAAAGCAAACTGATATAAAACAATAAAACTATCCTATAAAACTGTAACAATTTTAGCAACAAGAATGTAAACCTGAGTGCAGCACAATAACACAGGATGAATGAAGAACATCTTAATAACCAAATCCCAGGATGAAAAGGTGTGTTTGTTAAAGTTCAAGCATCTGAGACGTTTTCGCACGGGGGAAAACAGAACGCGAAAAAGGCAGCTGCGGACACGTCATCCGCATTGGCCGCGCGCGGCTTGCGTCCCGACGTGTCCGCAGCTGCCTTTTCCGCGTTCGAAATGTAGAGCACTTCGAAGTGCTCTACACGCGTTCCAACGCGGACGAGCCGTCCGCAGCCGTTCGGGAGAAGAAGCGTTCGCGCCGCTTCTGTCTCCCGATCGCCTGCCGGCTCGCCTCAAACAGCTGATTGTCGATCTGCCTCCGCGGCTGCCGGCGCGCCCCTGGCCGGCGTTTGCCGGCTAAGCCAGCTTCGGGCGCTTTGACCATTCGCACCCAGACGCTCCGGAACGCGTTTACACGCGTTCTGGCGCGTCTGTGTGTGAACGGGGAAAGCGCCCGAAGCTGGCTTAAGCTTTCCGCCTGAACGCGTTCGGTTTCGAACGCGATCCAGTGCGGAAATGCCTCTGTTTGCGCAATATTAGCTCTGGGGCAAAGAGTGAAATAGGCAGCTGCCTTGAGAAATGCTTAAAAACAGTGGCATCTTTTCTAGCTAAAATTGTCAGGACATTTCAGAGGACAACCATTCAAATTCCAGTGTTATATCATGATATCTAATTGTCTGACCATATTATGCCAGAGGAAGAAAACTGCTCACTAGTTTACTTCCCAGTCTCTGATGGACAACAACTCAAATCTGATTACTAAGGGGATCCACTGTGGACAAAGTATGAATCACTTTGTCCTTCAGCAGTGTATTTGGGGCTCAGGGAAAGTTCCATCTGACCATAAGCCACTGGAGCCCACTGGAAGCACAAGCAAGGTTACAAACAATGCTGCTGCACTTACAGAAGGATGATATTCAAATTATGTGTATGATAGGAAAGAATACATTTATAGTTGATATTCTTTCAAGGGGAGCAAATGGAGGACAAAGTGATTCATGATTTTTTCACAATAAATCCTCTTAGTGATCAGCGTTGAAACAACTTGACAAACTCTACATGAAAAGGATGGTCTAGTGGGCATAAACGAGTTACATCTCACATTGACCCTTTTAAGGACTATATTTGGTTGGGGAATAGGTTGTTGAGGATAAGCCGTAAAATTATTATTCCCCAATAGGTCAGAGAGGACCTGTTGAAATTACTCCACAAATCTCATTAAGGTGTTAATAGGTCTAAATAATATGCCAGGGCATTGATGAATTCACTAAATATGAATGTGGATATAGAATAGAGAATTAAAAATTGTTCATTATATCAAGAGTTCTAACTAGATAACCAGAAAGAACCCATGATTGCATATGAAATCACATATCAGCTATGGTTCATAATAGCTACTAATATGTTTGAAATAGAAGGGCATTGATATTTGGCAGTTGCTCATTACTTTTCCAAGTTTCCCAAGATTTTACCACTGGTAAATAAAACTGCATTGTTGTAGTCAATGATCATATACCCTTTCCTAGTCATAAGATGTAGCAATTTGCTAAAGAATGAGAGGTTAATCAAGTGGACAAGCAGAGCAAACTATAGATCATCGAGTGTGTATTATATGAAGTAGTACAAGAAAGCATTGACCAATACCTTGCCTCTACTGAATCTACAAAATACACCTATTACTGGATCAGAGCATTCACCAGCCCAGCTGCTTTTGGGACCTTGTCTGAATCCAGTCATACCTTCAACACTGATGACCAGTGTGCCAAGGCATATACATAGTCTGCAATGTTGTTAGGAACTTCAGAAGACATTTTGTGATTTAAAAAAATGCAAAACCACTTTCACCTCTGAGCATAGGCGAAGAACAACTACAGGATGGATGACCATATCACAAGTGGAGAAAAAAGAAGAACCGTGGTCATATGTGGTAAATACAAGTTAAGGTACCACAGACTAGGGATGTGCATGAATATTCAAAACATTCAAAATTTGATCAAATTCATTCAAATGTTGACATTCAAATTCAAATAGAATGTCCATAAATTTGAATTTACACATTCAAATGAATTCCGAATATTAAAATCTATTTGTTTGAATTATTCAGACATTCACAGGTGTACTTGCACGTATGTATCTTTCCTGAATCCATACACATTTGTACGGATCCATATGGGACAAAACCAGGTTGTATATGAATTGAAAATTCGAATGAAAAGACTTGAATTTGCTTAATTCAAATCTAATTTGGATAAATTCAAATTTTAAAGATTTGAACAGAACTGACTTTTTGGATATCGATTCAAATCTAACTGAATCCCTAAAATTGCATTTGTGCAAACCTCCACCCCAGATATCGGAGATATCATCATCATCATCATGTTTATTTATATCACCCCTTCCACCAAAGGGCAGTACAAAATTACAATCTAATAACTACAAAATACCCAAAATTACAGAGTTAATAGTAACATCTGAGGAATAGTGGCATTATTGTGAATATGTTTTTAAAGAAATTGAACTACGAGTATGGAAGTATTTCCTGGGCAGGTCCTTCCTTAGTCCACACCAGTGTGTGGAAGGGTGGGATGGGTGGGTTCCTAGTATGCTTGCTGGTCCATTATACTAGCTAGTGCAGAACTGTGCAAAGATTCTTTTAATAACCAATTTTATCTCTGGTGGATTTACAGCAGAGTCTAACCCTGAGGAAGCATGGATACCTCCTTGGGCCCTGGCTAGAGAGATACTATACCTAATTATAGAGCTGTCATTCAGCTAACGATTCTGAATACCTTCATTTGTGCCATTTGAAATGCTTGTGGTTGTTTTATTGTCACCCCTAAGGACCTTATCAATGATAGGCGGAAAATGTTACACTGCCATTGAATTTAAACAATTTTTGCAGCCATAAATCAGAAGCTTCACCTCCAGATTAGCATTTATCAGTTTTATAAAAGAAAAATCTTTTTTACCATTTATCAGCATTTATAATCAGCATTAAGAGGCCCATTTAACTGCATAGAATGAATAGTATCCCTGTCCTCCAACAATAGCTTATCAGCTTCTGTTTCAAGAAGATAAGAATTTTACAACTCTTACAAGAGCTCTATAATCACAACACAAAAGATATGTCCATTATTAATGAATGGTGATACAGAGACCTTCTCTATTAGTACTATTTGTTCAAAAGCACCCTGAGTGCTTTACCATTTTCCGGATCTAAATGGTGAGCTACTACGAGTACATATGGAGTAATGCAAACATATCTGATGGGCGTTCTTTTAGGGATGCGTACATGTTTTTTCGCATCTGCTAAGCATTGAAATGAATGGGGTCAAAATTCACATTTTTGCGAATGGAGCCACTTCAAATGTGCTACACTTTGAATTCATTTAAATTCTCTTTGAATCCTTACCACCACCAGTTCCACCTCCAAATCTGATCTGAATCTAATAGAATCCATAGCTTTCTAGAGCAGGGTCTCCTTGTCTCTCATTCACTGTTTTGTATGGAGAACACTTCAATAAGAGTTTGAACCAAACCTCAAACTTTTTTGAGATGTTTGATGTTCAAATCAAAGATGATTGAGGTTCTAGGAGTTCAGTTTCATTTGATCCAAACCAGTAAAATATTATTTGTTTACATTTCTAATCCTTATTTCCTTATAAGAGATACGACACAGAAAGTTTTATTAGGCAATGGGTATTTTAAAATTATGCCTATAAAATAATATCCATTAACTGCATACTTGGTGATATGTAAGGTTTCAGTGTAATTTAAGAGACAAGTTTTAAAAGTAGAATTTCCATTATCCTTCACTAGAATCTAGACATACTAGTGAAACTAATCAACTATTGAACAACAAATTTTATTCACCCTAAACTGTTAAAATGTCTCCCTTTACCTTTCAGTGTTAGCATTTAAGTCTAAATAAATGCAGAGAAAGCTTATTCTGTTTTTCGTGATGTCTAAAGTTTAGTAGTAGGTTTCTAAGCAAAAATAATAATTCAAATCTATGAAAGTGAATGTTTGCCAAACAAAGAAGCCTAATTTTCTCCCAAGAATATTCGAGTAGTCTATCTAATCCTGTCCCATCTCATCTCAAATCTTTTTTTTTCTGTTTTCCTCAATCTTACTTAGAATGGTATTCTTTTCAAGTCCTTAATTTGTTCATATCATGTTTAAGTTTTTGTTTTGTTGCCCTAAAGGAAAGATGAGTTTGTATTTGATCCAGGACTAACTGATTTGTTATTCTTTGCAATCCACTGTACCCTTAGTAACAACCTCCAAATCCATAATTCATGCCCTTCTATCTTTTTTGTCACTTGTTCTTTCTCAGTATCCAGTTTTCACAGCTGTTCATTAAAATGAGAAGATAACTGCTCTAACTATTCCAATCTTCGTTTTCCAAAAAAGTATTTATCCTTCCAGATCTCACTTTGATTTCTTCCCTTGGATAATTCTCTAGCACACTGCCCAACATTGTCTATTAGGAAACCAAAGAAATCAACTGCTAAGCAAAATATCAAAAGAAAAATATAGTGAAATAAAGTAGCAAATTACAAATATAAGCCTTTGCAAATAGGAAAATGCAAGAGCAATTTCAATTGATCTAATTCTTTTTCAGAAAATCTCCTGTGTTTTCACCAAGTGGTGATCAACAGCCAACAGCTATCTCAGGGACCGCCTCCTCCCGTACAATCCTCCCCGCACTCTCCGGTCCTCTGGGAGGAACTTACTGCAGCCTCTAAAATCTAGGCTTGCGGCGACCTCCCAGAGGGCGTTCTCTGCTGTCACCCCCAAACTCTGGAACGTCCTGCCGGATGAGATCCGTCAGATAACATCATTAGACAGCTTTAAAAAGGCGGTCAAGACGGATCTCTTCCGGCAGGCCTTTCCAGATTAACCATCCCGGCCCAGATTCCCTCATTCCTCCCGTGGCCCCATCTTAGTGATGGTTGAGGATCAACAGAGGGACATCAGGGTTTTTAGTTTTTAAATTATTGTTTTATGCATTGATATTGTGTTTTAATATGTTATACTGTTTAATACTGTCTTAAGGGGGGGAGGGATAAGGTGTTTTTAATTGTTATATTTTACATTTTACTGTTGTTAACCGCCCGGATTGGTTTGCCATAGGGCGGTATACAAATAAATATTATTATTATTATTATTAACAGTAGTACAAAAGTGATGCCAAAATTTGGGATTTTTTTTTCTTTTAGGGATAGATGTTACAGATTGCTGACTGCTCCACATGATTGACTCTACCAAGGTTGAAGGGACATTAAGTTCTTCCAAACTCTAAATCCGTCTTCTTTCTAGTCTTGGTTTTTACTCCTAACTTTTGGTTGTAGTTTTGCTGTCTGAATTGTTGCTGTTGTTTTTCTGGACTCTAGCTCCCAATTCCTGATTCACTCCAGATATTGCTACACAGTCCAGCCATAACAATGGAGAAAGCAACCTCTTCAAAACTGATGCATCTCAGAACAGTAGATGTTGCCTGACCACTATTATCTCTGACATATTTCTGGAAATCAAGGGGGGTGCCCATATCTTCTAGTGGTTCCCATTTCTCTGGCCACTGGCATACAGTATGTTTTTTCTTCATGTCTTGTTTCTCAAAGGAGATGAAACTTGAAGTGGTAAAGCTTTTCAGCTGCATCTTCACTCAAGGTTATTTCCAAATGTAGAATTTGTTTTCTGCGACATATTTGCTAAAGATTCATTTCTAAGGGGTGGCAGAGCCAGGATGCACTGCAGAAGTAGGAGGAATGCTGGTTCTGCAGCGAAATGTCCTTGCCAGTATAGCATCAGGTTGAACTGGCATGGGCAGAAATTGTCCCAACAATTTGCCTTCTCCCTCTGGTATCACTCCACATAGCAGTGGTGAGGTAGATTTGCCACTGATTCTCTCTCAAGGTTCACTTATTCCACCTCTGGGGCAGCCTCTTGGCTAGTTTCGGGGGAGACACATTTGCCTTCCAAACCCTGGAGACACTTTAGAGATATCCAGTTTCACCTGACTGGGTTCAGCCACATAATTCATTCAAAAAAATACATTTAAAATCTTTTAAAATCAGTATATGAGAACTTGCAACTTACAAAGCAAAGCACATCTTTGAACAGAAATCCAAGTTTTCCAAGCAGTATGTCATGTAATATCAAATTTCATGTGATGTCAAATTCAAGGATTTGATGTGCAACTATTCAGTATTCACATAAACAATTCTGCACTGTAGAACGGTACCTAGTTTTCCAGGCTGCTACATTTCAAATGATGAGATGCAAATTAAGTAAGGAAATGCTAACCACACCTGAATTTGTGGCCAGAAGTAGCTTCAGGCATTGGCACATGCATACATGCACGCACAAACATTATTTATATTTACATTTATATTGCTGTGGGGCCTTGGGTCTTTCAAAGTTCAAAAATATACAGTAAAAATACATTTCTTGTCTTTGTGGGTAAAGCATAATGCAGTTTTTACTTAAAAACAACTGTTCAACCAAATGTGACTCATGCTGTAGTATTGTATGCTGTCTTTTCAGCAAATGGTTCTCCTAACAAGAAAGAACAGAACATGATGCTAACAGAATCACTGACTTGAGATCCCCAAGTATATAACGACAGACAATAAGTAATATAAAGATGGTTATGCACTTTATTTACTTTTTTACATCTGTAATGGAAGGTTGAAGCATTGCTGATTAGCAGCATTTTTTGCTATTATGGCATTCAAAAGGAAGTCATTAGGAAACTTAACCATGGGTTAGATTTATCTGAGCCTTTTCTAAGTATTTTTCCCTCTTTCAGGGCATTTTTTTGCAAGAATAATTTTTCAGAGTAAATATTCAGATTAATGCAAATCATAATGTAACTACAGTAGAGTGATAAACTTATATATTCATTAGCTGTACTATAATAACTTCCTAAACTAAGAAATATCTACTAGGTCTTGAAGGTCAACTTTTCAAAAAAATTAATTTAATATACAGACCGGCCCCCATATCTGCTGATCCAGTAGCCACAGATCCACTCATTCTGAAATGACTTCGAAGTCACTCCAAAGAGATCGGCAAACACTTTGGAGAGGCTCCTGAGCTCTCAACGCGGTCCGTTCGCTATTAGTGCAGACCATGCGGACTTCCCTCCGAAATCCCTCCAAAGCAATCGGCAAGGACTTGAGTCTCGCCGCCGGTCTCTCCAAAAATCAGCGCAGATTTTGGAGGTGCTCCAGAGCAATTTCCCGCTGACATCGTGGGCACTCTGGGGCTATCTTGCACTGACTTTGGAGATGTTCTGAAGGGACTCCAGCGCGCCTTCGAAGTCTGTGCTGGTCTCTTCAGAGGGACTTCAAAGAGTGCATCCCCCTGTCTCCCGAAACACCTGGGGTGACAGACAGACCCCTTGGGGCTCGATCCAGATTCCCCACATAGGTGCAAAGGTTTTTCCATGGCAGGGAGGTTAGCAATGGGTGCTATATCTCCTGTGGAAACATATTGGGTACTTCCCTTAACCTGGATCTACTAGATTTGGATTAAGGGATGTACCCATTCCTTAGATCCAGATCTTCTTAGATCTGGATCTAAGGAGCGCGGTGGAAAAACACCCATTAACAGGCCTAGGAGGAGGGTAAATTAGAAATGTTTCTGTAAAGAAGGTCATCAGGCAGATGTCCCCTAATGAGCTCATGAATATTATTTCACACACCCCTGGGAGGCATAAAATGGGAATTAAGGGGAGGGGGTCATACCAAGGCGAACAGGGAGTAGGTGGACGGGTCAAGTGTGACTTCATAGTACGGACAGCCAATGAGGGGAACCGGAGGAGGGATTTGCGGCCAGGTATCAGGATAAAAGGGAGGGTTGCATCCCTCACAACTTTGAGATACACCATACAGTGAAACAGCTCTGGTGTTTCTCCCTTTATGCATAAAGAATAAAGTCTTCTTTTACAGTCTTCTTCTTCTTCTTCTTTTGCCTCTTTATTTAAAGACAGCATACAGTAACTGGTGAGCATCAGTAAGGTTCTTTTCCTTACATCTTGAAAAGAACATGCAGCAAAGTTTAGGAATACTGCCTCAGCTGTCCTCATTCTCTCTAGTAATATGTGTAATTGCAGACTTATTTTAAATGTTAATGTAAAAACTTTTATTCAGAAGAATTACAAATCACCAGCTTATTTTGTGCTTCTCTCACAGTGGGAGAATGTCCTGTATTAAAAATCCATTAAAATGCAATTCTTATAACTAAAAATGTAATTCTCATAAAGTAGAAGATATTTATGAATCAACAATTTGCCACTTTTAAAACTTTATTAAACTTAGACAAATCATTTACAACAAATCTTACATATATGTAATGGAAGTGAAGACAGCCATATTGAAATTATACTATATACCCGTATTTTCCGGCGTATAAGATGACCCCCGACTTTTGAGAAGATTTTCCTGGGTTAAAAAGTAGTCTTATACGCCAGAAAATACAGTACATAGCTAAACCCTTTTTGTGCAATCTGTCTTCATGCTAGAAAATATCAAGAAGAAAAAAGAAAGGTTATTGAAAAGTAGTTTTTCTACATTACTCTACAATCATACTAATAAACCTAGGTTTGCAAGCATTATAATACAAAAGCAATTTGCCTTTGAACACATGACTGTATAAAAAGTATGATGCTATCTCTAAAATTGCTACAGTTTCACAATATTATATATATGTTTTATCAAAGATAAGCTCAAAGCCTATCATCATCTCCTCGATATAACTTTGTTGCAAACGCCTTTATAACAAAACTTGATCCACCATTTGATAATCCAAGTTTATCAAGTGGTCTTTAATACACAAATTATGGAGCCCAGGCTTTTGACATATAATTTAGACATATCTGTAAATATATTTCCCAGTGAAACTTCACTGCTTCAACAATGTGAATTTTCAGTACTTGTTTTCCTAAAGAAAAAAAATTAATGAGCTAGTTATCAAAAAGTTAACTCTATAAACTGGAAATAAAATTTGGGAAACAGCACAATTCCAGAAAGCAAGTTGGGCAACAGACTCATTTTCACAACTAGATTTGAAGAGCAAACTATTATAAGGGTCTCTTCCAGTCTTAACAGTCAGTAAATTAAAAATAAACTTTTTAAATATAGGGTGTTTTTCCACTGTCAAATAGTACACATTTTTGCACCCATTAAGGACCCATTTGGGTGTGAGCCAGATGATCCCATTTCCACCACGGCACCCATTTGGGACCTGATTGTTTCCACTACCATGGGGGAAATCCAAATCAAATGGGTACTTTCTGCCCTTTAATCTGGATTTTCTGTAGACCGCATTAATGGGGCCTACAATGGGGCCTTCAGCCAGAAAATCCGGATTAAAGGGAGCCTGTTTCAATGGGGTCTAGAGAAGGCTAGGGGGAGGTGATGCACCCATGGGGGAGGGAGCCCCAAAGTCCCAGAGACTTCGAAGCCGCTCCGGAGTCCCTTCAGAGTGGCTCCAAAGTCCGTGCTGATCTCTTTGGAGAGACCAGCAGCGAGACTCTGCCGATCTCTTCAGAGGGACTGTGCACAGACCACGCTGACAGCTCCAGAGCCTCTCCGAAGTCCATGGTGATCTCTTTGGAGGGACTTCGGAGTCATTTCAAAATGATTTTGAAACGACTCCAAAATCACTCCGAAGCTGGGACTTTGGAGATTAAACCCCCCTGTCCCCAGAGACACCTGGGGTGACGGACCGAGCCCTTGGGGGTCAATCCAGATTACCCACATGGGTGCAAAGGTGTTTCCACAGCAGGGGGGTTAGCACCCATTGCTAATGGGTGGTACACCTCCTGTGGAAACACATTGGGTGCTTCTCTTAATCTGGATCTACTAAATCCGGATTAAGGAATGTACCCATTCCTTAGATCCAGATCTTCTTAGATCCGGATCTAAGGGCTGCAGTAGAAAAACACCCACAGACAAAATCATGAAGACACATCTTCAGACACAGTATATCCCTCAACATGAGATGTTGGAAGCCATATACCTCTTGGCCTCCCGAAGGCTCTCTGCCTGTTCCCTATGGGAACTGGGATACTGGGATCCTGATTATGTGACAGGTACATTTGACAGGTAAAACTCACAGGGAAGAATTTCTTCAAATTCAATTAAACACATATCCTATGTTAACTTGATACAGAAATAAATTTAAATTGCTTGATGGCTTTTTATGAAACATATATTTGTAATTAATTGTATCCTAGTAATCAGTCTTCTATTCTGTGTTCTCTTTCCCCTCAGCATGTGCTTCTCAAAAAGAATTGGCTTTTCAATCCTGATTTTCTCACTCAAAATGACTGACAAAGCTTCCTATTTTTCTCCCCGCAACCGAACACCCTGTGAGGTAGGTAGAGCTGTGACAACTCAGAAGAGAGCTGTGACTAGCCCAAGGCCATCCATCTCCCTTTGTGGAGGAGTTTGGAATCAAATCTGGTATTCCCAGATAAGAGTCCAGCTACCTAACCACCAGACAAAACTGGCTTACAGCGCGGCTCACTAACCACTATATATCTTCTTCTACATGGAAATGAATCTAAAGACATAAGCACAACTTGAAAAAAAAAAGGACCAAAGGGTTTATTGAAATCATTTCCATAAAGAACAATTTTACACTCTTCAAATATTCTTGAGAACTGAGAGGATAATGGGGCATCTTCCAGATTGCATATGCCACTAGGTGTCCTGCCTTACAGAGCTTGGCAGCACATAAAAACAACAGGCACATGGGAAAGAATTTCTACTGAGATAAGAAGCTAGGGTTGGATTATACAAAGAGGAATGCAAAGAGAGCCCTTTACTGGAGTCCAGAGATCATACAGCACAAGAGGTTCCAAAAGCCAAATCCAGATTCCGGAGCACAAGTCACAAGTACACAGAGTAGTCACGTTATGCATTTTGGTTGCTGATAACACTTTTGCAATGTAGTGAGGCACAGTTTATTCACTATCACTACTTGCTGAGTCATAGTCACGTGCACATCTGGCTTTTAATTTCTGATCCAACCTCCTGACTCTGCACCTGTCTGACTTCTCCTGTCTTTGCTGACTCATTGGGGGCCTCTGTGGAGAAAGTGAAGGCCCAAGCTGAGGAGACTCTTCAGACTCCACATTTCCCAGTTGTTCGACCTTGCTTACAACTCCAGCCATAGTACTAGTTTCTTCCCCTGAGTCTGTAAGGAATATGGACTGAGGACAAGACATGACACTAGGTCTTGCTCAAGGGTCCACAAAGTTCTGGACATTCTTGAGTAGTCATTCTATATAGCTTTTACTGTAGATATTTTCCCCATTAGATTATAACATAATCTTGCCTGAACCATCTTGCCTGAGAGGAGTGGAGAAGAGGCAGCAGGCTGGGCTGCTCTGCCATCTTGTTCCCAGCAGTGGCCCTCCCTCCTCCAACTGCTGTCACAAGGCTGCGAACCATCTTGCCTGAGAGGAGAAGAGAGGAAGCCGGTTGAGGAGGTCTGCCACCCTGCTCACAAAAGTGCCTCCTCCCTCTTCAAACTGCTCCTTTCAGAAGATGGCAAAGAGACTACGGCAGCCGATCCACCTGTTGAGAAATCATCTGGTCCTGAGGCCACGCAAGGCAGGGCTTAGATGCTGCCTCACCATCTCTACCATCATCAAGTTTGTCATCAATGAAGAGAAAATTCAAAGTTAAGAGAATAGGAAAATTCCACCAATAAGAAATGAACAGAAGAATTGGAACTGAAGACCTCAAGTGCTTACTTTTTGCTGTTCCCTGTTCCCTCCCACACCATGTTCCTTTTGTTTCTTGTCTAAGATTAATATAATATTGTAACCTGCCCTGAGATCTTGGGGGATTGGGCGCAATAGAAATACAAATAAATAAATAAATAAATAAAATCACATAGGCAAACTGAGAAATCTACAGATGAATTTTATATTTTTATAAGCTATTTATAACCACAGCTTTTAGACAGCTACTGCCTATTACAAATCAAATGTATTTATTTCAATCTAAAGACTCAAAAGATAATACATAAAACTGCCTATAAAACTGCAACAACCAAGAATAAAACTAGTTTAATTTGCTCTGCATGTTTTCTATCTTTTAAAATATCCCTAAAAATCTGTTTTTGATCATTATACTTTAGTTCTAAAGGTGAAATTGACTTCATTTCATACTGAGAACTCACTCCAAGGCCCTCATATAATGAGCGTAATCATGTGTGTCATGATTAAACAAGCAGATGCAAAAATAATTTCTGTACTAATGAACTTCAGCCACTTGTGAAGTCCTGCCAGGGGTCAAACCTCCAGCCATGGTTTTTCATATTTCATTAAACACACATGGAGAAAAGAAATAGATACACCATCTATATTCAGGCTAGAACAGCTGCCTACCAGCAACAGATAATATAACACAGATACAGGCACAGTGACTGCATATTTGGCAACTTTGGATGCAAATTCCTGTCCCTTTCTTTGCTACACTGTTACAGGACCTAATACCTCCACCCACCAGCTCATCTTCCAGGCTGCTTCAGAGTGTCACCTGTAATTTTCACTTCCATTTTGTCTATTTACCACCTTTCCAAAAGAAAATTTGCCCAAAGTAGTTTACAACAAACAGAAAATATACAATATAAAATAGTAAATGAAATATTAGAATCAAAATACATTCTAAAATCACAGATAATATGAAATAATACAAAAACAAAACCCAAACCCTGAAGCAGCTGAGGGCAGGTGGAGTCCAGAGCAGCTGACAAAAGGGCCACAGTCCTGCAAATAAGCACTTCCTCCAAGATATCAGTGTCCCGGTAAGAGAGGGAGCAGAAGGGGAGAATGGTCTAGGCTGCCACTTTCCCCAGGACTGATGGCACAGTTCTCCTCCTCTTCAGGAACAGCCAGCTTAATTGTCACTCCAAAGACATTTTCATTAGTAAAATGTGTTATTTATAGGTGTAACTAGGAGCACATCACAAACACTCAATGAGAACACTGTGAAAGTATAACACATGTCTGCCTTAACTATTTAATCAGTTTAAAAGTCTAGGCGTGGTTAGACAAAAGTTATAGGAGACAGTAGGAAGAGAAAATTGGCTAAAACTACAAGGATTAACGGTCTTTATGAATCAAGAATACATCCATACAAAATTTGACAAAATAAAGAAAAAATATTGGGTAAAAGGGATTGGAGAAAATCTATAGAGGGCTAATGGGCTCCAAGAAAAAGATAGATGAGAAATTGTTAAAAACATGAAGAAATGAATTACAGATGAGAACAGAAGTCAAAGAAATAATAAAGGAATACATGAGAGATAATAATAAAATGAAGGAATTAAAAATGAAAATGGACCTCCATATCCACTGATTCAGCAACCAGTTTCAGTTAACCATGGTTACCGGATCAGCCAACCCCCTGTGGGCGGCAAAAGGGAGAAACACACAGAACTGGAAGGCCTATATGGAATGTATTTCAAGATAAGAGTCTGTAGTTTGCATGCTAATACAGACTATAGCAGTCGTCACCTGGAGCCTGCCATAGTCTGCAATAGTCATGTGGACTGCAGGGCCTATTCCAGGATGTATTCTAGAACAAGGGAAAAAGTGGAAAGGTCCTAAGACAGAAAGAAGCTGCGGTGCCCATGCCTATTTAACGTGTTTATTTATGTTGATTGTAATGTATTGTAATGTTTTTATTGTAAAATTGCCTATGTAATATGCTCAGTTAACAAGGACAGGTAAGCAGCAGGGCTTAGTTATTCTAATTAGCATAAGGGAGGGGGGAGAGAATACCCTAAGAGCAGCCAATCAGGGTGATGGTTCATACCAGGTGGGAGGTACTAAGGCACCTGCCAAAGGGAAGGAATGGTGGTGGTTGTTCTTTTCTGGGAATACTTGGGGGTGGGAGGATTCAGGTTATACTGATCTACACCGTGAGGGAAACTTACCTGCATTGATCCATACTTCTTGGGCCGTGTTAAGCTAGGAAGGGAAGACTAAGAGATCCTAGAACATTAGGGAACTAGGAGTGTATATGTGTGGTCTTTTGGTAAACACTGATATACTTCCCAACTTACTTGTTTTATTTTACCTTTGGAAACCATTGTAACAATAAAGCTTGAGACTTCTGTTTTTTACAGAGAAGAGTATTGCCTACAGTGATTTATTAGAAAGTTAAAGAGAACACTACTTTAGAAGGGCTACTATAGTTTAAGAAGCAGTGAAAGTGGGAGCCAGAGAAAGTAAACCACAGGGAGGCCAGTTAGAAACGCTTACCGCTCACTTCAAAAGAGAAAGGAGAAGGCGGGCGGTGCACCCTCTCGCACAAGGTATGACCAGGGCTGTTCTTTTCACTACCAAATCTAAATATATTCAGGTCTCTTAACAGGAGGAAGGGGCAGTGAAAAAACCTGCCTTGGGCTGCAGAAGTGGGCCGCCACAGAAACTTAAGTAGAAGAAAGAGCTATGTACAGGATCTTGCATTGGGATATGCCATGGTACACTGTTTGAGAGCACTGAGTATGGCTTGATACACCACAGAAGTGAAGGAAATCTAATGTACTTCATGAATGGATGTGAAAACAGCTAGTAGTACTGAACTTGCTTAGCATTAAGGAGAGAAATTTCCTTAATTTGTTTATATAAATTTTAAAAATTTGCACTTACTGGATAAATGCAGAAGAGCATTTGAAGCAATTCAAATACTTATAAATTTACTTTTCTTAAAAAAATTGTAATGCATGCAGTGCTCCAACAACAAGTATTTGAGTAACAACTGTTCACAAAAATGTGTACAACATCTAACAGCTTGCAAAAATGCTTTAAATAAAGATCAACTGGCTTGTAAAATGAACATTACAGTTATACAATTTAAAATCATTTTCAAAACTATAGCACTTATTTTTAAAATGATTGGAATAACAGTTTTTAAAAATCTCATTGATTAAGTAATGGGATACATCAAAAACTTTAGTTTACAAACACAAAAGATGATATTTGCATGCAAAAAAAATTCTTATGCAGATCATTATAGACAAAATATTCTCAAAATATTCTTACTTTAAAGGTAGATACTTAAGTTTCTAACTCCATATGGATATTTAGCTTGTTGTGGTATTATTTTTAAAAAACCTCTCCATTGTAGACACTACAAAAGGCACCACAATCTGTTTGAACTAACAGAGTATTGCTAGGAGATGTATGAGTAGACGTTACACCATTCAATGCAACTTTTTTCCATTCACACAATGCAAAAAAGAGGACACACAGGATGAAACAAAGGGTGTTTTTCCATTGTCAAAAGTACCCATTTTTGCACCCATTTAGAACCCATTTGGGTGTGAGCTGGATGATCCCATTTCCACTACGGCACCCATTTGGGACCCAATTGTTTCCACTGCCATTGGGGAAATCTGGATCTAATGGGTACATTTTGGCCTTTAACCTGGATTGTCTGTAGACCCCATTAAAGGGGTCTACAATGGGGTCTTCTCCCAGAAAATCCAATGGGATCCAAAGGAGGCTGGGGGGGATGCACTTTTGGGACCCCCCCCAACATTGGCTTCGAAGTCACCTCGAAGTCACTTCAAAGTTGACTTCACATTCACTTTGAAAGTTGAGCTCATGCTTCGAAGTGACTTCAAGGCTGACTTCGAAATCACTTCGAAGTTGCTTCAAAGACTGCACCCCCCTGCACCCCCCTGCACCCCAAAACATCTGGGGTAATGGACCGACCCCTTGTGGGTCGATCCAGATTCCCCAGATGGGTGCAAAGCTGTTTCCACAGCAGGGGTGGAAACACATTGGGTGCTTCCCTTAATCCAGATCTACTAGATCCGGATTAAGAAATGTACCCATTCCTTAGATCCGGATCTTCTTAGATCCAGATCTAAGGGCTGCAGTGGAAAAACACCCCATAATTGCTAAATAGTGTATCTCCCTTGGTAACTCCTTGAGACAAGAACTATTTAAGGCATTAGAGAGGGAAAAAGTGTCATACAGAATAATACTATATTGTTGTATGTGGACATAAGGTTGGAAAGAACCAATGCATAATGCTCAAGGGAGATGAATCACACAGACACTTAAGAAACTTGGCCAGGAACACAATATTGGTGGGTAGATAGTAAAATGTTCCCCAATCAAACAATCTTTTAATCTTCAGAAATCATTTAATTTATAGCACCTGAGGAAAAATATGACATTTTGTTCAAAGCTTTGGGGTTATCAAAAAGTAAGAGTCGTCTAGATAAGAGTTTAACTGCAATATTTCTACAAAGCTGAAGTGCAAACCATCTGAAGTAATGACTAGAGATTCAGCAGTATTTTCCTATTCCAACACTGCTTTTGAAAAAGTTAATTTTCTTCAAAAATGAAACTCTCCCTCAATGAGAATATATTTTAAAAAATCACCATCAATGCCTTTAGTACAGCATATAAGAGATACTTCATGCAAGAAATCTTTCAATTTGCTGTCAAATGATTACTGTACTTGAGATTCACACAAAATTTACAAAGGTGAAGTTATATCTTTCAAGCATTGTGCACAATTGACATACATACAAACTCTAAATTAGACACTATTTGACCAGGAAATAGTGTGTGTATTGTATACACGCAGAAAGCAGACTTTAAATTATTGTAGCTCTTAACAGTGAGCTTTGATGTCTGTTATATATAGCAGTGCCCTATAGATCAAAAGTAATGGAGCAGTGGGTTGATGTATCCTGAGATCATATTCCAAGGCAGTGGGTGCTTACTTTGCCCCGTTGCCTTCTTGGCAGAATCCATGGGCTACCGCTAGCTATGTAGCACCTGAAGAGGACATTTTTAAGCTGAAAACAATTTGAGTTCACATGCAATTCACGCTAATTAATTGAGGTGGGGGACGCTTTAACACCAAAACTGGCACAGTAATAGTACTGATGTGTAATATTCAGACAGGAATAAAGCTGTACAAAGACAGTGCAGCCACTTCTTATCAATAGACTATCATTAGTCCACAGTAACAGTGAAGGATTCCACCAAAACTCCAAAGTAAAAAGTTGTTTTTCTTTTCCAACTGCATGTTTTACCTGCAGTAAAACCCAAACTCCATTTTTTTTGGGGGGGGGCAATCCTCATTCAATTAACATCGCCTCATGGATATCTCATGATGTGTTGTGAACAATCTTTGTGTTCTTTGGTTCAATTTATCCTATTCTAGTTGCATCCAACCAGCCATACATCTGATTACTGGCTTGATTGTATTTCCACCTTTAAACTTTGAATTTAACCTCTTCCAAACTATGTATATTAAAAAATGAACCTTAAATAAGGAAGATAAGAGTAGACAGGACTGTGAGAAATGGGCTAGTTTTTAGAATTTGCTGTATTGTATAGGACTATCAGCCACAGAAGAAATCACGCTATCAAGAATACCCATGAGAATTTATCAGATGCCCAACAATTTATCATATCTTTACAAATATGTGTTACTGCCAATTCCCTTTTGCTTCATTTGAGTATAAATGACAGAGGCAACAAAAAAGACTACAAATTAATTGGTGCTAATTATAAAGAGAAATGGAGAAAATGAGCATTTTCACGAGTTGCTAAGTAAAAAGAAATTATATTTTTGACGTTTAAATTAAATGATTTGCTGGAAGGGACTGACCTGCAGCATGTTGTAAGCTTAAAAGACAAATAATATATCTATACCAAGTTCCAATTCATCTGCTTTTGAATCATATTTTGACCCTGTCTGCAACAACTGCAGTTCCTTTAGGAATGACATAGCACACTCCGCACCACTTCGCACACTGCTGCATTCTGCATTAGAAGAAACTTCCAGTCTTCAAGCACAACCACACCTAAATGCATTGTAATACTCTAATAATGGCCAATGGACAAGCAGTCTCGGCCACAAAAATCCTAAGGTAGCAAACTCACCAGGACTGAAAATGGGTACTTCTAACCACTGCTACTATTTGAAATGGGATGGGGAGAGGGTGGGAGTGGGGGCTCCCTTCACACACAAACATTCAACAGATGTTCATGCACAAAGCCGAAGCCCTCCACATTCACAGGGAGGGGCTTTGCAAGAAGTTACATATTCCCCCTTCAAATCACATCAAATCAAAGGGGGGGTGGCTTTATGTACATCCCTAATGTGCATGAATGGATTTTTCACATTCAGTTCATAACAAATTGAATGTCAGAAAATCGGTATTCATTCAAACAGAACCTTCAAATATGATAGGATTCTATTCGATATGAACGTATTCATACAAATTTGTATGAATATCTGATACGTATTGGATATAAATAATACATATCCGATATGAACACATATGTATCTGATATAAACAAATCTGTATCCAATACATATCCCATAACAAATCTTCACTCTGAAAGTATCGAATCCAACCTGAATCCACTTTTAATCCATTGTTGATCCATGTCAAATGCAAACTGGATCTGTTGCAGATGTGTGTCACAGCTGGTTTCCCACGTCCCCAGTTTAACAAATGTCCAAACTATTTGTACAATTGTCCAAAGCTTTTGTATGAATGTTAATGTACACATGTCGTAACATTCAATTCATGCATGAATGTCCAAATTTGGACAAATTGAATAATGACTCATGAATATTTGTGCACATTCCTACTCTAGAGTATGCTGAAATTACACACTTTTCCCTTCCAGGTTAATTCAACCCCATCAAGAACAGAACTGTCTTCCAATTTTATGGATTCAAACTTGTAATGTTCTATATTTCTTTCTTGTCTGGATTCAGATTCAGTTTATGGGTCCATGTCCAACCAATTACTATCCCCACGCAAAAAGTAAGCACCCTTTCATTCATCTTATCTCCTCAGTCAAGGAAGAAAGAAATGGCAGAAGCAGAAAGGAGGAGATCTCATTTACTTACTTGGACAATCCAAGAAGGTTTTTTTTTTAAAAAAAAAAACTATTTTGTTATACAATTCCTACGACTATTAGCCAAAGCTTAAAACATTATGTGACAAGAGGCAATTTGGAATCCAAGCAACACTCCACAAATGCTTCTTGACACTGCCACTCCATCAGACAAGAAGAGCTATTGCAGTTTTAGTTTTATGTCCATTGAATAAGCTTACCTAGGGCTACCAAAAGCCAGCCAGGTTCCCACCCACTTCCTTACACCCTGCTCCCGAAAAGTCATTTGGCTTCTAGTAGCCCCATACTATCTAGATAACCTCTCTCCATTGCTACACTTCATTCCTGCACAAAGTAACTCAGGAGGCTTTTAAACCTGCCATTTTTCTGCTGCCACTTGTTGCTTCATCTGCTGCTTCAAGCCCAAGGCTCCACAGCCTGAGCAATACTTCACCTGGGCTAAGGTATCCAAATTGGATGAATCTGAACTTACATCAGCACTAAAATACTACTAGCATCAGGAGCCCTGCACACTACATCCACACTTCTTCCTCGTGCAGGGAAGCACATGACCACAGGCACAGGTGCAATTACATGCTGCATCATCTAGTCACCCCAGCAATGTCATCATGCAGGCACACTGGCACCACTGCTTAAGGATGGTTGCAGTAAGGGTAGTTCTTCACACTTAGCCAGCACTTAGTCAAGTCCCGGCTAAGTTTCAAATGCCTTGGGCATCCACAAGTGCAGACACCTGAAACATCCTAGCATTTTGCCTCCCAGAGACAGAGGTGAAGTGCAAAAAGGCCCTGTAGCTTTGCTCCTATATTGCCAACCAGCACTCTTCTCCTTCTGCACAAATCTCCCTTTTCCCTGTGGATACTTTACTAGACCAGAGGCACCTTTACTTATTTGTCTGTTTACATTTCTATCCCGCCCTATACCCGAAGTAGTAAAGATCTCATCCCCAAGACCTCAGTGCAGCAGAGGGTAAGACATTCTTATGGTTGCTGAGCAGTTTAGTTTCTCATGGTAAGGCCAGCTTAAGTTTAGATCCATCTTCTTCCTTATAGCCTTCATGTTAACCTAACTGTCAAAACTGACCTTAAAAGATATTTATTTATTTATTTTATTTACATTTCTATCCTGCCCCATACCCGAAGGTCTCTGGGCAGGTAACAATGAATTAAACAACAGATTAAAAACAGGATACAAAGTAAAACAAGATTCAGATTAAAATAAGGTACAAATTAAAACAAGATACACAATTAAAAACACCTTAAAAATTCTTTCAACAAATTTAAGCCTTACACTCAATAGTGCATAATAGTTATTATAACTGTAGCTAGAGGGGGAAATGAATCACTTCAGCCATTCGTGGAAGAATCCTTGAAAGGAGGGCAAAGTGAGGCAAATCTCACCATTTCTTCCATCAAGCATATACCCCACAGCAAAATTAAGTATATTTTGTAGAGTATCTCAAACACTTTAGAGCAGATTTTCAGGGAGCAGTGGAAGGTACAAATGAATTACAATTTCAAAGTTCATAAATTAATTACTACGTATAAATACCAACTTGAATTCAATATAAGTCAAGTATGGCAGTGCCAAGGTTGTAGTTAATGACTTCCAAGTAATTCTGTGAGAGAACATAAGGATTAGATAAATTTTATGGAGGAAAAATGTATCAATGGTTACTAGAATGGCTGCCTAGGTACTGCCTCAAGATGCCTCTGAAGGTCATTTGCAGGAACTCAAGAGCAGGTGAAAATTTCGCCTTTGTCAAATTTCGCCTTAAGATAGCATATATTAAGTCTGTGTAGTCTGCACCCCTGCTTAGTACACGCACAGTTAGGTCTCTGCAGTGCGGCACCTACTGAGGGAATCCCTGTTGTTGCATTCTCTTCC
Source organism: Aspidoscelis tigris stejnegeri (assembly GCA_023333525.1). Classification (NCBI taxonomy): domain Eukaryota; kingdom Metazoa; phylum Chordata; class Lepidosauria; order Squamata; family Teiidae; genus Aspidoscelis; species Aspidoscelis tigris. The sequence goes on from JALMGA010000004.1 coordinate 47,988,092, forward strand.
TATTGCTTTTGCTTGCCATTTGACAGGCTGAGATCAGCTGTTCACCTGTCAAATCCAACAGCTCTGCTGTTTTAAGCTGTTTCTGGGCATATTTTCCTTGTGTTTTTAATAGATTTTCTATATTTGTTTTCAAGAAATACTGTGTTGGAAGGTTTTGTGCTGTTCATCTTGTATTTTTACAATTTACTTGGGTGGTTTCACATTTTTAAAAATACTCTTTCTTACAAGGTCGTGTCTTTTGGGCTTGGTGCCGGGGAAAGCCATTTTCCCCATTCCATTATAGCCCAGCGCATTGCTCCTAACAAACTATCCTAGCAGTCATAAGTTAATTAACTGCATGAAAAAGCTATACTTGGCAGTCAGAAGTACCATGCTTCTGCTGTATGTTTTCCCCAGATCACTAACCGTTAAACATACACATTTTCTTTCTTTCCACAATGTCTGTATGGAAAAGTTGGAACCAGGACAATTAAAATTTCATCATACAGATTCATCAAAGCAGATATACAGATGAAAATATGAGGTTTACCAGGAGATGATTAAAAGCAGAGAAGATAATTGCTGGGACGTCAGACAAATCATATACAAATTTTACATGAGGACAGAAGATTCCTTTGAGGCTACAGACCAGAGGGATCTTATCCCATGAAACCTCCACAGTCAATGGCATCCTGGTTTCTGCTACTATGCTTGGTGCTCATGTAGCTGATAAACCTGGGGGTGTTCTTTTGATGGTAAATCACCATGAGACTTCTGGGGCTATGGTCACATTTAAAATTTAATCCAGCTTCAGCCTATTTTCAGAGTGAGAGAATACATCAGCAAAGTGACAAGCCATTTTCTTTCAGCATTAAATAACTCAGAAAATTCATATTTGTGATAAATAATGTGAAAAGAAAATTACTGGTCACTTTGCTGATGTGTTCTCTTGCTCTGAAGGTGGACTGAAGCTGGATTAAACCTTAAATGTGACCACAGCCTGGGTAAAGGGTGGAGTGTAAATACAACAAACAAATATTTCAATGATTCGATGCAGACAGAAAAGGCAATAAGAACAGCATTTCAAAAGAGCTGAAAGCTCTTCTAGCTTTTTAGGTGAAGAAAAGATCTGTATTGTTTAAAAGAAGTGGAAGTCTCAGAAGCTTTGCAAGCTACCACAATTGTACCTTCAGGCACCACGTTACCAACTTTTGCTCTGTACTCCCACATATATGCAAAACAGCCTTCTTTTTGCTTATGATACAGAACCTTTCCTCCCTCCATCTCACCATGTTCATCTACCAGCCCCCCCCCCTTCAAACTGTTGTGTATCATTTGGACAAAACACCTACCAAATTTGCAAGGAAAAGAAGAGTTAGGTTAATATCATAGCAAAGAAAATGCATGTTAACAAGAATCTCAACATGCATTGGTGCAAAAATAAAACACTCACTTTTTATGACAGTACATATTTGCTGATATTGTATATGAAAATTAATGCTCATCCAGAAACAATATCTACCAGTAGGCTGATATGAAATGGTGCAGTACATGCAAATGGCAAGGGGGTAAAAGAAACACCTTAATTTCATAGAATCATAGAATCATAGAATCATAGAATGGTAGAGTTGGAGGGGACCTCCTGGGTCATCGAGTCCAACCCCCTGCTCAAGGCAGGATCTCCTAAACCATCTCAGACAGATGGCTGTCCAGTCTCATATTTATTTACATTCTTATCCTGCCCTACACCTGGAGGTCTCCAGGCAGGTAACAACATTTAAAATCAAACATTATTAATGTGCCAATATAAATAAAAAAATATCAGATATATCACAAAATAGGAAATATGGGAATCCACAATGCAGATTAAGTAAAGCAATATTAGGCCCACACAGATCTTAATTACCCTACTGCATCTCAATTTCTACTGCAGTGTGCCATGATAAAGCAGACTGATTAACTGTGGTGCATGTTCCTTTTCACAACTAAATTTGGCACAGCAATACATAGCATTTTTAGAGTTCATCCTTTATTGAGGTTGTATGTGGATCAACCCTCAAAAACTGGGTATGTAAAACATTCAGTAAAAAATCTGAGAGAAATGTGAAGGGATATTATACAGAACAGTGATCAGTGCTCTACTGTCGCAAAGTGTGGATCATCACATAATGGGCTTCAGAACAAAAAAAGGACTTCAGATACAAGCTAGAAGTATGCAAAAGGCTCTGCAGAAACTTTTGAAACAGCTTCTAAATGTCATAAGACAATGCTACTCTACATTTACCAGACTCCCATGAGGGCACATGGGTGCTTATCTGTTGTTCATCCTCCCAGCCAGAGCTAGCAGAAGAGCAACAAAGTAACAACCACACTGTGGTATCATGATATCACCAACCAGTGAATGTGAACACTTCAAATGCCTACTCTGAAACAGTTTTATAGTAGATAATTTAGATTGTGAGCTCTTCTCCATTCATTCACTTATAGTAGCTGGACAGACATTTGTTGGAAATCCTTTAAACTGTGTTCTTACACAGAATGGGAAGTTGAACCCACAACTCTAAATGAAATAGATAAATTAATGGAGGACAGGTGTATCAATGAATACTAGAATGGATGCATAAGTGTTGCTTCCAGGTTAAAAGGCCATCTGCAGGAAGTCAAGAGCAGTGTGAGGCAGAATACTGTATTAGATGGTTTGTGGCCTTATCCAGCAGGGTTCCTCTTATTCTAAGAATACAAGAAGCAGTGTGGGTGCAGCTAAGGTGTTCACCTGCTTTTTCATTGCCTTGCGATTCTGTTCTCTTCATCTATTTGTACCAGCAGAAGATTCCGTGTAGTTCATATAACTAATTATAAGCAGGCATACATGTGAAATTCTCAACCTGTAGAAATTCTTTGTATGTGTGAAAATCAAATCCAAGTTTTGATCTTTGTACATTAGGTATTGGTACGATACTTTTCTCCCTTATTAGTACACCACAATGGAAGACATAAACCTTCAGAAATGCCATTAGTACAATGGCATCAGCACTAATAGAAAATTGTACAGGGCAACTCAGAATGAAATTGAACACACATTTACCTAGCAGTCTTGTTTAATTCAACAGAATTGAATACAGGAGCCACTTTATATTTCTTTTGATGGATGACCTACCTTTCCATATTTTAAATGCATTTTAAAAATATTTATACATTTTACCTTTTATCATTGTCACCTGCCCTAGGATCTTTTGGAGACATGTGGAAAATAAATGGTTAAATAAAATAAACATTTCTTCTTTTACTAGGAAGGTATATTTCCTTTTAAAATTGAAGAAATTTGACTTCTAAATAAGGTTAAACATTTTTAACACCATCCATAGGCTGCCTACACATTTTAGTTACATTTTAGACAAGGAAAAATAATGTATTTGTCAAAACTGTTTCAACTGTTTATAGCAATATATAATCTGTATCACTCAAATTGGTCGCTTATTAGGTTTGCTCTGTATTTGTTACTGACTGGCCCTTAAAAGCAAGTCTAATCAAGAATAGCTTGAGCTATTACAGAACTTTATTTGCAATCCAATCCTTAAAAAAGAGAATTTCTCTCAGAGACTTATCTAACCAGCCTGATTACAAGCTTCAGAGAACTCTAAAACTGACTGTTATTCTGGTGACTTTTTAATTGGATCTAAATACAGAACCTTTTGGACTATTCTTGTGGAGCTAGAACATCTTTTTGTATGTTTTTAATAATACTTTAATTTAGTGAAGTAATATCTTATTAACTTGCTTTGCAACAAATAAGGGATGTAAAAACTGAAAATGATTAATCACTAGATTGCATTGCTTCCCACTGCCTTCTACTTGAGCCACAAAGATATTAAGATAATTATTTCTCATAATAGTATTAAGTTAGATTGGAGAATTGTTGTTGGGTACCATCAATTTGAGCCAATTCCTGGTTGACTCCATAGGCACCTCTAGGCAGTTTTCCTAGCAGAAAAACAGAAGTGGTTTTCCATTGCATACATCTAGGCAATTTCCTCTACAGCTGAATAATTATCCAGCTGAGGTTGGATTGCAGACGCAGTGTTAGAAAGGAAAATACTCAGTCTGTGAATTTGACAGAAGACATCTGATTATCCAAAAATCAACTGTTTATCTATTCAGCTGTATTAATTCATATACAAAGAGAAATCTCTACTTTCAAGCATATTTCAGACTCCAAGCATACTTCAGTGAAAGACTGCCCCTCTGCCTCTATGAGAGGAACTACGACATATACAGAGTTTAGAGACATGTTGTCAAATGAATTAATTAGTGAACAACCTGCCTGATTTAATTAACAGCAGACAAACAACTCTTAAAACTTTTACTCTATTTTAATATTGTTGTAAATATGGACCTTTATTTTGACTGAGACATTTCTGGAAATGCATTTATACAGCTAGCATCATATTATCTGGTTGAAGAGTGCACCATATTCAGTTGTTCATATATAAAGTGATTTAATTCAACAGTTCTTCATACAGCAATGTACACAACCGTTCAAGGATTAACACAAGACTATATACAGTTATAAGTCCATACCCAAGGGAATATACAACAGTAGAAATTCTATAATGCTATGCATGCTATAAAGGAAGGGCTAAAACTTATGTATCTCTGCCAAAAAAACTGAACAGAGGTGCTGATGCAGTTAACCAAGAATCAGACACAACCCAAGAATATCCAACAAAAACATGCTAGAAAACACTTTTCGTTGTTGCTCAATATCTCTAGTCAAAGCTAACTCTTTGTGAATACATATGCTACTCCATGCAGTTTTCCTGGCAAAATTGCAGAAGTGGGATTTGTTTTTAACTTTCTTCTGAGGAGATACCCTATATATAATTCTATCTAGTAAAGATGCTGATTATCTACAAACCCACAGCTAAAGTGCTGGTAGGAATACAGCATAATAACATAAGAATTGTTGAGGTTTTTAGATTATCTTCTGGAAATCTTTTCAGCCAAAAAGATGCAAACTCAACAGTTTCATTTTACTTTCCTTAATCAGTACCTTATCCAGTAATCCCAATACATATATAATATCTGTTATAGCAAAGTTGCATTCTGCAAGTCAGTTTTTTTTTAAAAAAAAAAAAGCAAAATCTTATCTTATTGTCTCCATAGACATGCTTGCTGTTAATCTTCACATACTCATTAAAATAGATCAAGTTAGTAGATAAATGTCTCCCTGTACTTGCCTTTGGATCTCTGTTACTGCTGTTTTCCTGTAACCCTTGCAGGGAAAAACAGAGCAAAGGGCAAAGTAAAAAAAAATGCAGATAATAAGCTTACAGAAAAAAGTCAGGAAGAAATAGTTAACTTTGCTTGAAGGACTAAAGTGATAATTATTTCGGTGCGACAGGCTTCAAAATAAAGGTTGTTTCTTATACATGAGTTTACGGTCACACAATGGTTGGCAATGCCAGACCTCTTCACCACATGACTGAGGCAGCCAATCTGACACAGCTCCAATGATAGTGCCACTGCAACATGCCACATGAGTAACAAAAGCATGCAAAAGTTCTCCACATTTACACACACCTTTGGTGCTGGTCTGCAGGGCCAATACCGCTACAGCAGCGGCATGGCTGGACCACCACCACTCTTCCTTGTTTCAAACCCCTTTCTCAGCTTCTGTGCTGCTCTGAGCTCTTTTATTCAGCCATCACTGGGGTCAGGAGACTTCACATGATTCTGCACTTTCCATGACCAATGACAACTGCAAATCCTGCCAACCACAGCACAAACACCCCAAGTATTGCCAAAGCTTTCTGTAGCTTCAGCAGCACTCTGGGCACTTTTGCCCAGTAGCTGCCCTGGGGATCTGAGAGGGAATGCTGGCAAATCAGTTGCAAAGGATATGGGGAAACCACTCACCCTCCATTACTGAACTCTCAGCAGCCATGACAAAATCAGAGGAAAACTCCTGGAAATACTTCAATAAGGAAAAACCTTTTCCTAAATTTTAGCACAGCAGAAAGGAACCACTGGTTTCCAGCAACAGGATAGCCAGCCACAAAGCCTGACCCATCACACATGTTGGGTCAAGGAGAGAAAAAGCTTGCTTAAACACACAGCAGAATGGTTGGCAGATAGATATACCCATAGACTGAAACTCCTTAGGCCAGTCCTTCATTAGGAGACAACAGAAGGTTTGCAAATTAAAGAACTTTCATGTATTAGAACCAGCCATCTTTTCTGTTTATTTATATAAGGATTTAGATTTTCCTAACAGATTTCAATCTCCATGGTGACCCTGACAAGTACCCAAAGTTCTAGAGCCAAAGAAACAAACCGCACAGAGACACTGCATCCGTTACACACAAAAGTCATTCCAGAGTAAAACCAAGAGCCAAGGAATCCAAGGTTAAGGAAATCACAGATCCTTTGGGGTTCAAGCAAGGCACTTAAAAGTACCCAGAAACATGGAAGAAATTCGGGATCAGTTGAATGAATGTCTGCTTTGTTTTACCAGAGCCTTACAGATTGCAAAACCTCGCATTCTAGCTGAGCAGGACGGCTGGACTACAAGCCATTTCGCTAGACCCCGAGCACAGGAACAGGGGCATCTCTAATACATTTCGGAGCTGGACCAACAGGATGACGCATGGGAGCCCTAGCCGAATACCTGTAAGCTCCCGAATCCAAAACGTGGAACTGCAGATTATCTACTCCTCCCTTTCAGTTGCCAAGAGCTCCCAATGCCATGATGATGATGAAGATGGCGATATGGACAAAGTGCGGCCATAGAGACATCCCCTCTGACATCCAGAAACACTTACTTGCCGGTGCGGTTCTCTCGCCCATTTCTCCCCGAATCGCCGCTGGAAACTTATTTCCCAAAAGCGCCACCGAAAGGCACGAGCCCCGAGCCCGAGAACGCCGCGTCCATGGCTCAGAAAGGCAAGCGGAGGCTCGAGGGCTCAGTGCAGTCGGCTTGAAGTCGCGTCGGGGGGCGGGGGAGAAACAGATCTCAAAACCAGAAAGGGAAAGCACGGACAGCCAGCCACAGCTATAACGGCTTGGGGGTGGATGGGGGGAAGATGGAGTTGGAGAATAGATAGCAGCTGCGAAGATCACCCTTTCAGCAGCAAGGAATCAGCTGGTCTAAAGGCGCCGGCGCTTCATCCCACTGGCACCCCAGACTAGAGGCGGTGTCCATAACTGTAGGTATAAACCTGTAACTCAGGCTCCCAGCAGCTCGGCATCAGCCCCCCCCCCTTTTCTCTCTGCTGGCTGCCTCTCTCACAGGGCCTCCCCCTCCGTCGGCAAGATTTCGGCGCTCCCCAGCGACGCTGCTTCGAAATGCCTTCGCCGTGGCAGGTGCAGCAGACACAGGCGCTTAGAAAGGCAACGCCGAAGAAAGAAGCCGCAGGGCCCCCTCTAAGTCGACCCCAGCAATAAGGAGGAGGATGGATCGAAGTAAGTTTGCAGCCTTGTGCAATAGTCGGCGGTGTATGTGTGTGTGCGTGTCACGCCTCCAAGCCAGCCAGAGCCCCCAAGAGCGTGCGCTTCTGGAAAGGCTTTCCGACCACCGCCGTACGAATCCGGAGCTCTTCGGGGAGAGTGGGACATAGATGCCGCCTGCTGCTCCTCAAGCAACTCGGAAAAGGGATGTATTGAACTCTCCACCATCAGATTAAAGGAAACGCTTGCCTAGAAAAAGGACAGAAGATGCATCGTGACAACACGTGTTGCACAGACTTAAACGCGCCTCCTCCTTTCCAGCCGGGGACGATAAAAGGACAAAACCCACAAGAACCGAGGAACAGAGTTTATCTTCTTCCCACCTCTTTTCCCTTTCCCTCGCCTTCCACTCCTGCTGCTGAGTCAGGACTAGCCAAGGACCGAAAGAGCGTGTTTTGATTTGTTTAAAAAGCATGTTTACCATACACAGAGAACAGGATCAGGAAAACTGACTTATCTACTCACCCCCTCTGCCGTTTGCTGCCAATTGCCTACCACCATTTAAAAGTCTCCCCTCCGCACAGTTTGTGGGCTCGCTTATTAGTCTCTTGCCTAGAATTTGCTTTCCAAATAGGAAATGTCGCGTTACAAGAAGAATCTGAGCATGTGCAGATTGCCTTCTCCTCCCTACTAATCAAGACGTCAGCCTGAATATGGGTGAATATGACAAAGGGATTCCCTAAGGAGAGCGATTTCCAGATAGAGCCGCTGACGTTGCGTCTCAAGTTTCAGACGCCACCCGAGAAGATGGAAGTTGCAGCTTGATGGCAAGATTTCGCAGCAAATTTTGCTGTCGATCTAGCGATGGGCAGCAAAATCACGCCTCTCCTTCAGCATTCAGTGTCACAGAAACTAGAGGAGTCGTATATAGTACAATGTATCCCCTAAGAATTGCAATAACCAGGGCGATTTAAGAAAGAAAAACAGAAGAACAGATTCCTCCTGAGGCTCCAAAGCGAATTAAAAATTGCATCTCCAAAGGGCGATGCTCAAATCGTGTGGAGAATTTGGCATCTTGCTCGCTTAGGTGGCTCCCTTTTCCTTCACTGTTCTAAAAAACTTCAGGGCAAATATTAACGGAGGGAGCAGTCCAAAGTGCTGAAAATGGGTGGTGGTGGTGTAAATAACCGATAGCATCGTCGACAATACTATGTCTTCTCCTTTATTTAGCTGCCCTGTTTTGAACGGCGATGGCGCCTTGCTAAGTTCATTTCAGCGAAACCCACCTGAACAGCACACAGCCCGTCCCAATTCTCTGCTCTGCGTGGGTCTTCCTCCCACCCACATACAGGAATTAGTGAGAAACCAACTAAAAAAATAAACTTTTTAAAATGGAGCCCTCATAAGCACTAGGAATAGGCAGGAACTTCGAAGGAGCCCTCTCTGTCCGCAGCATTTCAACTACTGTCTGCGCCCGCAGCCCCTCAGAGAAGGCGACCCTCTCGCCGTCCCCCGCGCGCCACACACAAGCGCCGAACCAAAAGGCTATATATATAATTTTGGGGGCGGGACTCAAAGGACAAGGTTCTTTCCTCTGATTGGTCGTTGCTGTTCTACGCCATCCAGCCAAAGACTTCTGCATCGAGGAATCGAAGCGACTCCGCCCGCCTCCCAACCTGTCATTCTCGGGATGCGGAAGCGGGGGGGGGGAGGGGAGGGGATGAAGGCGCTCAAAAGCAGGACGCACGCGCGCGCGCTTCTGTTTGGCGCGTGTGTTTCGGGGGCTCCAATTAGGGGGGGGGGCTGATTAGGAACCACCTGCGCCAATCAAGGAGCCGGTGGGCGGCGCTCCCGGGAGGGTTAAGGCTTCGCCTCTGGGGCTGCTTTTGCAGCTTTGCAGCAGCAGCGGCAGCCTGAGGGACGAAGATTTTTTTTCAGACGGGGTGGGAGGGTTGGCAACGCGTCTTTTCATGGACTATGACACGGGAAAGGGAATTAAGGAGAGGGAAAGCTTGCTTAAACGCGCAGCAGAACGGTTGGCAGATTATTTTTGTCCCTGGTTGCATGAAGCGCCCAACTATTAATTATTCCTGTGAGGAGAATTAAGACACTAGCAGCTGGCAGTCTCGAAGTGGCTACAAAGGAAGCATTCAGGGATGCGCCGGGGTCGTGGGTGCGCTTTTCCTTTCTCCTCCTACCACGCGCAGTACGAGGCTGTTTACACTTTTTTGCTCCTTCTACATCTCTGCAAATTCTTGAGTACAGGAGGAAAATCACGTTCATTTACCTCACTGCCAGAAGATGTGGGGACATCAACTAGCCTGGATAGCTTTATAAAAGGCTTCGACAAATACATGAAGGATAGGTGTTTCAGTGGCTTTGGATGCCTAGGTATTGCCTCCAGCTTGGAGAGACATACAGGATGTGTCAAGGGCTGTGGTCGCACTTAAGGTTTAATGCAGCTTCAGTCCACTTTCAGAGTGAGAGAATACATCAACAAAGTGACAAGCTGTTTTCTTTTAGTGTTGAACAACTCGTAAAATTCACCATTGGGATAACATGGAAAGAAAATTACTGGTCTCTTTGCTGATGAATTTTCTCACTCTGAAAGTGGACTGAAGGTGGATTAAACCTTAGGTGTGACTACAGCCTCAAGGTCCATTTGCAGGGAGTAAAGAGCAAGGTAAAGTTTTGTCCTGATCTCTTTGAGAATATCCAGAAGTCATTGGTGGACAACTGCATGAAACTGGACTAGGTGGGCCATGGCCTGATCGAGCAGGACTTTTCTTATCTTCCTGAAAACTTATTCATCCACTTCCTACCCCAGTCACACTTCAGGGAACGCTTTTTCTCTGAAAGACTTTACTGTGACCTAGCAACTACAGGAAGTATAAGCATTCAGTAAGAAGCAGCAGAGGACCACCAAACTATATTTGGCAAAATACTCCGAGATGCCTATAAATGGGAAATTTCAAGTGGTACCTGCAGCACAATTGTACTGCCTGGTGCCCTTGGTCAAGATATCAAACAGCCACACTAGTTTTCCAGGATGTCACTTGGCAGTAGTTATCAGAGTGGTATCTCTTAGGCAGCTGTTTCCAAAGCTTTTGAGTAACCCCACACCATCCTGGCAAAAGAAACATCCAAATGATGTGGTGCCTTTTGAATGCTATCTGCTGGCCCAAAACGTTTGGTGACCCGAGTTCTGCAGTCCATTCACAAGAAGGTTTTCTTTTTCCATTCATGAGATTTTTTGAACACTGTGGTTCAGTTTTTAAGTCACATCCATAGTATACAACACCCATTTGTCCTTCACTCTCTCCCAGAGTTTCTCAAGCTTATTATACTCAGCATAGCTAGTAATAGCACAAGAGTGGGAAAATGTGGATAGGTTGACTGTTAAGAAATACTATACATAGATATGGATGAGTTAAAGATAGATGAAAGGGACTGTAAGAAGGACAGTGAAACAGTATGGAAACCGCTGATGGAAATATTACAAATACCACACCATTTATCAGGAAGGAAGGCTTTACAAATTGTACAACAATTTTGAGAAGGAAGAGGATTGAAATGTAATGAATTTTGGAATTTAAATGGAAATGATTGGACTGAAATCATATGTATCTATTGTTGCTTATTTGATTCTACAAATTTATTAAAATACAATAAAATTTCCAGCATCATGGTTTTTTCTAATGACTCCTGGCCAATGTATCTGAGCATCAGCTTAAGTATTTGTCCTTCCAGCAAACAGGCAGGGTTGATTTCCTTTAGTATTAGGGACTCTCAGAAGTCTTCTCCAGCAATATAATTCAAAAGTGCTGATTCTTTGGTGCTCAGCCTTCTTCGTGGTTCAACTCTCACAGCCATACATTACTACTGGGAAAACCATAGCTTTGATAATGCGGACTTTTGTTGCTTCTGGCCTTTGACTTAGGAAAGGAAAGAAGTATCAACTAATGCAGAGGAACCAATGGGGCAGTAATTATTTGCTGCTGTGTTTCTGTATTTTCACTTGCTTCTTTCACATTTATCTAGTGAAAAAATGCTACTGTATGTATTCTTTAGTACTGTATAACTCAGATCACAAACTGCTGCTATGTGTAAAATAAATGGCAGAAAGCATGAATGTGACAAAATCTTGCAGCACTCAAATTAATTCCTTTGCACTCTCACCGGTATTTCAAATAAAACCTTTCTAGGCAAAACTTTTAGCTTCTTCACATAACATATAAAGCACTAGTTTTATATTCATATACTACTGTTTTTTCCCACAAGTTCTACTGAATGCAGATTAACACAGTCAAACAGTGCAGCCATATACATTCCCACATCAGAAGTAAGTATCTTTGAATTCTATTGGACTTATTATCTAGTGATGCAGACAGGAATTCAGCCTTAATTAAAATGTCACTTATGGTTAGTTAAGGACCATTTGATTTTCCTTTGATTTTCCATGGCTTGTGGAAGCTACTGTATTTAAACAGACTGAAAAACTGTAAAATATAGCTGGGTGAGAGCCCAATTTTTTGTTTCATTACCAAACTGATCACACGGATGAGGTAAAAAGCCATCACATCAAGGAAACCTGATCAAACAAAAGCAGGGTGATCTGCACTGGTAAAGTTGTCACAGGTAAGGTGAATTAATGATAACTCTTGAATACAACTTGCCTTGAATTGACCATATGCCAGATGCATTCTTGCATACATACTGTTGATCTGTATGAAGATTGTGCACAATAAATTTGCTTGCTTCATTTTGATAGTTCATTTTTAAAATATAAATAGTTTAACTTACATAATTGGGTGAAATATCTAAAGTGATAATGGCCCTTCCACCAAAAATTGCAGTGATGGAAATAACCACTTTAAAAGCACCTTTATATTTTGTTGTCTTCACAGAAGTTAAACATATTATTTTTTATTTTTTTTATTTTTTTTATTTGAATTTTTATTGTGCCCTATATCCAAAGGTCTCACTTGGGCTGTCTTCAGATATCAGGCTGTCTTCAGATATCAAGACGCACTGTGAGAACTAAACAAGATTGTGCAGTTACTTCTCAACACTCCCTACCTGTCAGGAGGAATAACTGAAGGCTTACCATCACATCTGTTAGCAGCTTTTAGAAGCAGCTCTCTTGGGGCTATTGAAAACCAATCAAGGTCTTGCCCATTTTCTTTTGTTATTTTTCACATACTTCCAAAAACTGCTAGCAGACGCAATAATTTCTGGGTTTCCTGTGATAGTGACATTACAGTTAGGTGTGTGCATTTTTATCAAAACAATTTGCAAATATATGCATTTCTCATTAGATGGAAGCTTATTTTTATGCTTTAACTTGCATTATTATAATAAAAATATTCAATTCCTAAATACTTTTGGCATAAAGTACTGTTTAGGTTTGGTACAACAATATGGAGAAATTGAATCATAGAATCATAGAATCATAGAATGGTAGAGTTGGAGGGGACCTCCTGGGTCATCGAGTCCAACCCCCTGCTCAAGGCAGGATCTCCTAAACCATCTCAGACAAATGGCTGTCCAGTCTCTGCTTGAAGACTTCCATCGAAGGGGAACCAACCACCTCCCGTGGCAACCTGTTCCACTGGTTGATCACTCTTACTGTTAGAAATTTTTTCCTAACATCTAAACTAAATCTTTTCCCCTGCAGTTTCACCCCATTGTTTCTAGTCCTTCCTTGAGAGAGTGAGAACAGGGCTGATCCCTCTGCCTTGTGACAACCCTTGAGGTATTTGTAGACAGCTATCATGTCTCCTCTCAGTCTTCTTTTTGGTAGACTAAACATTCCTAGTTCCTTAAGCCGTTCCTCATAGGACATGGTTTGCAGACTGTTCACCATCTTAAATTGATGTTTAATAGAAGTTTGATAGGACAGAAGTGTTTCCATCCTGTAACTTTATCTGTGGAATGAAATGAATAAGGATGTATGCAGTCATCTAGAGTACTGTGTCCTTCATCCACCCTTTCCTTTCATCTACTCTATTTTATATGCACAGCAAATGAAAACACTACTGTACTTTGAAACTCAAATTTAGTGACATGATATATTTACTTGGACTAAGTTTACCTTAGGGATAATGGATGCATCTACATGAAGTGATAACAAGCACCACTGATTCACAGGTGAGATCTTTCATAGGCCAGTCTTCTCCTCCTCCCCTTCTGAATATTCCAGGCTTGAAAAAGTGAATTTTCCTCTTAAGGGTGATTAAAACATTACTCTACACCGCATCTTTTTTAAAACAACAATTTTCCATTATACCTTATTGTAAATATGATTTTTGGAACAAATTTTGATCTTGTAATGTAAACTCCTTGATTTGTTTATTGTTGTTTATTGATTTGGATAATTACAAACATAGATTTATATAAATTATCTCTAAGCTATTCCATAACTGGTAATGCGGGAATCTTTAGAATCCTTAGATGACAGCGCACTCCATTGAATTTCCTAGGAGTTAGTTGTGATGAAATATGCATAGAATGAGACTATGTATGAAGCAACTTTAGGCAGAATCAGTAGGAAAAAATGAGATGTTTTGAGGATTATAAGATGATGTTAAGTGGATAAATAAATAAACACTTAGCTGTGATAGGTTTTATGTCTACTTGAAAGTGTTTTATTTCTTTAGATCTGAAAGTAGAGATTATTTCTTCCCCCCTCTTTCATAGCTGTGATTGATGTTAACAGGGATCTGTGTGTGAAAGCATCCAGATAAATCTCTCTTCACTGTGCAAACATAAAGCATTTAATCATTTGAATTGTCAGGTCTAGTTGTTTTTCGAATTTGCTTCCCCATACAAAGAAACAGTTTCTTAAGCCATACATTTAGATCCTAAAATGTGAGTCTTTGGGTGTTTTCCCACTGTCACTAAAAGTACCCATTAATGGATACTTAATGGGTACTTCTAGTGACAGTGGAAAAACACCCCTTGTGAATGTAACCAATTACTTCTGCAATCAAATTTCTGTGTTTCTGTTTTGGGCAAAAGCAAGCTCCTAAAGTAGATGCAGGTGATTCAGGGCCACACTTCTTTTTGGATAAATGGCAATTGTGGTCATTTGCTGCTAATTAATCAGAGCTCAAGGTTGTAATTGGCAAGGCTAACCCACTATCATCACATTTGTTGTTAGACTGATGTCCTATTAGGTTTTTTAGGACTGCTGAAAAACTACAGTCTGTTTATTGTATTATTCTATTTAGTGTATAGAAAGGTAATAGATAAATAAAATTGGAAGTGACATCCTATGATTTCATTAGCAATGTAGAGAGCCTGGTAATATATAAGATGAAATTTCCAATGGGTAGTTCAGAATATAAACTTTCAGCAAAATTTTAGTATTCTGGCAATATTCTTGCCACTAAACCTGTCTGTAGTTTGACCATTTGCTAGGCATCAAAAATTCAACAAAATCTAGTTTTGGGGAACTTGATCATTGTCGATAATTCATAAAAGCAGCCTTCCTTGCCATCCACAGCACTGGCAATGGTTAAATTTGGAGAATGGTTAAGTTGGGTGGCAGTATACTCATAAAGGGAAAGAGGTTCAGTAAAGAGGACATGGAGCCCAGAATGGGCATGAACTTTAAATAAGCTAATTTGTATCTTACTCTGGATCCAGCTGAAGGCTACTGACAGACATGCTTAATATGCTGGCAGGTTATCAGCATTATGGCTGAACTGCCAGACAGTTCTAATCCCATGTTTATGGCTGTTGCAGTCTATCAGCCTCTTATTTTGAAGTAAAAATAGTTCTGGAGATCTAGCACTTAACCAGACATCTAGAAAGACTCTGGCATTTTTAGTATTCTGGCAACAGCTGGGAGCTTGCACACATGTGGAAAAAAAGGAAAAGGGGCTAGGCAGTATACATTCAAATGCTGCCAGCAAACTAATCCAGAGGACTCTATCAAATGTCTGGTAAGTAAAACCTGTTAAGGTGAACCCTGTGCATGTCTGCAGACCATGGCTTCCAAAATAGCTTGTTTATCTCCAAACCGTATGGAGGTAGCCTAAATTAGCTAGTTTTGTGGCATACCACTCTGGATGCAGAGAATATATTTCAGCATTTTTGTGTGAGTGAATGTGGACAATCTGATATGTACTGAAGAATGGTAGTGGATCATTGTTTTGGTTGTTTAGGTCACAGAAAGATCCAATTTGCAGCATTTTCTCTTTTCAATTTATTTATTTATTATTTGTATTTCTATCCCACCCTATACCCAAAGGTCTCAGGGCGGGTTACAACGTTTAAAGAAATTGAACAATTCTTATCATGGCATGGTTCTGTGAACTAATGAGTGTTTAGTTCAGGAGTCCCCAACCTTTTTTGCACCAGGGACCGGCTTCCTTTTCCATGGCAGGGTGGGGGCATGACGGGGCAAGACAGGGCAGGGCAGCTTGCTGCAGCAGTGCCACAAACTGGCAAAAAAAAACCTACAGCCCAGTGCCGGTCTGTGGACCAATGGTTGGAGACACCTGGTTTAGTTGATAAAATATTTGAGGACCGTTTAAAGTGATAACAAAAGGTGATAATGTTGTTGTGTGCCCTTTCTTTCAGATTTGAAATCAATTCAAATACTTGTAATCTATCTGGATTCATAGCTGTCATTGTTACTTTTCATGTATCTGAATGTAAGCATCACCACAACATTAACTAAGTTCATGTTCACTATTTTATTAACAGGACCAAATTAGAAAGAGATGGATTGGAATCTCAGAAAGTACTCTTGAGTTTACTGTTGTTCCCCATCTGTATTAATTATTAGGAACATAAAAGAAATCAATTCACCTGTCATAGTGTTTAACAAAGGGCAGTTGCCATTATTAAGATATTAGAAACTGCACAAAAAAGTTTAAACATATTTGTGATCTATGAATGAAATAGGGGTCCTTTCCAGGGTACTTCTGGATTTGATTAAAAGCTGTGCAGGGACTGCAAAGAACTTCAGACTGCAGTAGCATAATAGCATTCTACACCCAAGTAAAAAGCTCCTGATTAATCAGCAGCTTTTTACTTCGCAGTTTCCAGGGAACGCTGCACTGTTACTGCAGATTATCAAGGAAGTGGCTGCACATCTGTCAGACAGGAAGTGACTATGGAGGAACTGCGCAGCTTTCATCCTTTCTGGAGACAGTCCAGACCCAGACAAGAAAGATTTGGCTTCCAGAAAACAGGGTTATCAAAGTGCGCATTCAGTCCCTAGATAGAACTTGTAGAGATTGTCCCAGAGAATCAGATGGTTAACTAAGGCTGAGTTCCCATTATCACTTAAAACTGTTTAAAAACTATTTGGATCCTTGCCATTCCCACTCCCACTCAAGTAAAACAGTTTGGATCCTTGTTGTCCCCATTGGCAATCAGTTTCAGGGGTATTTTGAGGATTATTTGGCTTTAAAATGGAATAAATAAACACCTGATTTTTCAGGTGTTTTTTCCGGGTTTGGCTTTTAAAACACTTCTTCCTTACTGTAGTGGGAACACTAGAGCAGTATTTGGGTAAATACGTCATGAAATGGATTGGGGTTTCACCCTGCAGGTCAGCCCTTTCAGTTAAAAGGTACAGCAGCCGGTTTCACTGTAAAAATCCACCCTGTACAGCAGCGGTTTCAATGTAGCAATCCACCCACTTCACACCTGATAACAATGTTGCAATTCTGCACAATTCTGGCTCTTTAAAAGTTCTGACCTTTAGAAAGGGAAAGGAAGGAAAGCTGCTGCAGGTTCTGGGAGATGTGTGAATGTTTAAGGCTGTGTGTGTCAGCAGCAGCGGCAGCAAAGCCAGGGTGCTTTTTTTTGGAAGGAACCCCTGCTGGGGATGGTGTCTGTGGAGGTGAACGGGACTTGAGTTGCTGCTGCTGCCGTTGCCCTGGGCAATGGGGAGAGGAAGGGAAAGAATTGCTTTCCCCAATGTTGTTGGAACCATTTTAAGTGTTTAGAGTGGGGACCGAAAATCGGGGTTGAATCTGATTGCCAAAAGCCCTTTGCTTCCTTTTAATGCACTTTACATATCGATGCAAATCCCAATGCAAATCTCAATGTATATTCCGTTTTATTCCTTAAATAAAACTCGCCCTAAAAGACAGGAGGGATTTTCGCACTGCAACGCGTTCCGTGTGGAACGCGTGCAGGCGGGAAGCTTAAGACACTTCCGGGCGCTTTTACCATTCACACACAGGCACGTCGGAACGCGTTCCGGCGCGCCTGTGTGTGAACGGTAAAAGCGCCTGGAACTGTCTTGGCCCGGCAAAGGCTGGCCAGGGGCAGGGATTCGGCCGGCAGTGCTGCCGCCCGTTGGGTGAGAGCACCCAAGGGGCGGGCAGCGCTGTCAAGCCACCCGCCCCGCGCTTCGTGCCAGCTCTACGGGCCCGGATCGGGCCCGCGGGACCTGGCACGAAGATGCCCGGGCACCCGGGCACCCATCATGGCCGCGATGGGGGTGGGAGGGACCCTTGGGGGACCGGAGCGATGCACTCCGGTCGACCAAGGCGTTCCTCGCCCCCAGCCAGCCCAACATCGGCCTCCTGCCACCCCGGAATGGGGCTGCAGGAAGCCGATGCTGGTGGCTCCCCTGCTTCGGGCTGCTGGACCCAGGAAGGAGCCACGTCCCGGCGGCCGGCGGAGGCGACAGACGGGACGCACCGAATTGGGGTTCCCCTGTCCCATCTGCCAGGGTCACTGACCCAGGCAGATGGGAAAGGGGAACCCCAATTCAGTGGGTCCAGTCTACTGGCTTCGCCGCGCCGGTGCGATCGCCGGCCCGGCAAGTCGGGCCCTAGGGGCGTGCCGACGGCTGTCAGGGAGAGAAGCGTGCGAACGCTTCTCTCCCGGAACGCGCCGGGGCGGCTCGTACGCGTTGGAACGGATGCAGAGCACTTTAAAGTGTTCTGCATCTGGAACGCGTGGAAGACAGCTCCGGACACGAGGCGGCGCAAGCCCCGCTCGGGCAATGCGAATGCCTCGTCCGGAGCTGTCTTCCACCCGTACCGGAAAGGCCTGTGCGAAAAGGCCTAGTTTTTGAGAATATCAAGGATGGAAACTCACATAAACTAATTCATCTTTTTGCCTGTCTTTCTATTCCAGTTCCAATTGCAAGCCCTCCTGAAAACACTAAGGGTAAATGTGTGGGGTGGGAGAAGTGGAATGAAGTGTTTTGGAGGAGGAGAAGGCATCCCCTTTTACAACAATTTTAACCTTGAACCCACTCACAAACATGCACGTTCTCCAACGACAGTTGTCCTTCTCCAAGAACACAAGCCAAATGGAGAAGGGGATACTTATTCTGTTACAGTAAAATAGCTTCTACAATCCTGTGCAGAATTGAAAATGAAAGAGGAAGCAGAAAGCTCCTGTCTTGCCTTGCATTAATTAACTAATGTTGTTTTGCGGGAGGGGAGGGGGGAAATGAAATGGCATTGGAAGCTAAATATTGCTTTCAGCAAATCCAGCCACAGAGAACACAGATCTCTCTCTTTTCCCAACTTCTTTTTGTCATATTGCAGGAAGAA
The DNA here is from genome assembly GCA_023333525.1 of Aspidoscelis tigris stejnegeri. Lineage (NCBI taxonomy): Eukaryota > Metazoa > Chordata > Lepidosauria > Squamata > Teiidae > Aspidoscelis > Aspidoscelis tigris. The sequence goes on from JALMGA010000004.1 coordinate 48,007,054, forward strand.
AGGCAGATAAATATGAGGAATTGACAAATAAAGCTAGACAAAATGGATATTTTCAAGATAGCATTTTGAAGTTAATTGAAACAGGTTTAAGAATAAATGTTTTAAACAGCTCTGTTTTGTGCATTGAAGGTTCCTCCAGAATTTTTCACACTGCAGTCTGACTTAAAATGTGCCCAGTGTGTCAAGCAAATAACCAAGGGTTATTTCCTTAGGAAAAAAACTTACTGAGGCATACTTCTTTCAAGCCTGTATTTATTTACCCTGTTTTCTAATTAGATTACATTTTATCAATGCAGACTTTATTCAGTGAGTGTGAGATTATTTCTATTAAGATGCAAGTAAGGCCTCTAACTAACTACAGTGTTCTGCATACACAAAGTTTCATAAGCCCTGTCCCCCCACCTTTCTTGTACATAAGAATAGGAGCCCTGCTGGATCAGGCCACAGCCCATCTAGTCCAGCACAGTAGCCCACTAATTGCCCATGGGCATCTCAAGCAGAGACAAGGGCAAAATTTCTCCTGCTCTTGAATCTCAGCAAATGGCATTAAAATCATCCTGCCTGTCCCCCCAGCCTGAAAGATGTACTTAGGCATCCATTGTGGAAAACCATGTTTAAAATTAATGTCATAGCCAAACCCCAATCTGCCATTCACCAGGGCAAGGCACATTTCATGCCTACTTGTAAATGTGCGGTACATCAAATGTCTTTTAGATGTTATTCTACTGTTGGTTCTACTGTTTCCAAAGTACAGTGGAACAGAAGAAAGAGGGTAAACAGAAATGAGGATCATGGAAAGATACAAAAAAGGTTGTTTGATATGTGTGTTCACATGATCCCAAGCTTCACTTGGGAAGTGTGCCCAAAATCTGTCTATTGTTAAGCAAAAGCTGGATGATCTGCCACTCAGGCAGAATATGCCTGAATGAAAACATGGATATTTTCTTCAATAGATATGTATGCAGTGCTTACTAAGATCTGTTCCTTGAGGGCAAGAGTTAAAACTGAGTGGCTGTGTTTTCTCATGAAATGCAGTTAAAAATGAAATAAAGGCAGGTTTCACCGTCTGGAATGATCTTCACTCTCCCAGCTGACAGTATTCAGAGGTGGCATGCAGTTTGTGCACCTGCTGCTGCTCTTCCTTGTGGCAGAAACACTGAAGCCAGGGAACTTTCATTCCCCAGTTTGATGTATATGCCCGGGGCTTTTTAAAAATGCAGGAAATGGCCATAGAGGTCAGCCATTTTCCTGTGTGTTGCAAAAAAGAAGTGCAGTAACAGGTAAATGTAGGCATCACGGGGCAGAAAACAATGGAAAACTCAGTGTAAGTTATTCCCATTGCTCTATCAATACAGAACCATAATGAGCACTGATGGCACAGTGAATGTTCTCAGAGTGTCGGAGATGAGCAATCTCTGGCCCTGTGAAAATTTTACCAAAGTTGTGAACAGTTATGTTTGAGAAATCTAATCTCTAGCTGCAATCATATTACTCAGAGTCTCCTGCTCATCTAATCTTGATATCCAGTTTGCATGGCCTTTTATCATTATCACACTTTCTGAAGAATTTTTGGAACACATTTAGGAAGAATATGCAAAAATGTTCCTACAGTGTTACACTGATAAAGCAATCAATGTAAAACGTATGCAGAAATATGCATACAATATTTGCTAAGCTTAAAATGTCACAAGAAAATGTCATAAGTTTCACAACCCTAAGTAATGTATTAAATAATTGTCTATGTGAAATAATGGTTTAGGAGAAAATGAATATGAACATTCAATAGAAAAAAAATGAGGAAAAGATGCAATTTGTATCTAAGCCCCCACAGGATTTATTGCCAGATAGATGCAGCTGACTTCTATTTCAAAAATGCCACAATCAGTAGTGCCAGAGCTCACACTGACTAAAGTCAAAAGTGCAACCAACTCAGAAGTGCATGAAATCAGGATGGTAAGAACTGTTGAACTACTGACCTTGCCCAAGCTACCACTTTAATGTCCTTCATCTGAGTTTACAAAAGTAAGGAAAACTTTAGGAAAGGGCCAAGTCTTTGATGCTAACTTGTGAATATGAAAACTGAAGATGCCAAAATCTATACATTGTGCCATCACAAGTATACAAAATTCATAGAGCTTAAGGCCATGTTCCTTATTCTTATGCATATAAACATAATAATGTGTGTTTAAACAACCAGTAGAAATGATTTAATCTGCAATCTGGTGGGAGGGACGATGGTAACAATAAAACCAAAATTAATTAAAAATAAAAATGGAATAAAAATTATTAAAATACACTTTTAAAAAAAGAGCTGTAAAAATTAAAAAGAGGACTTCCTTGAGTGGGCAAGTGCCTATCAAAATAGGAAATATTTTAACCCTCAGCCACTGAGAACTATCCAGTGAAGACAAGTGTTCAAAAATTAAGTATAGGAAAGAGGAATAAGAATATCACTGGGATGAATATGGATTAATGCTTTAATTTTATGCACATTCTACTATAAACAGTTCTTTTACTGCTTTATAGTAAATTTACTAATTTAATGTAATATTTATTTCCTCGTAACAATATCCAGTTAAAGAGCTGAAACCCAGTTATAGCGCAGTATCTTCTAGGAACAAAATACTCCAGAGCTAGTAAAAATATAATGAAATTACTAGAATGGTTTGCTTAAAGTTACAACATCACAATTTATTCAGAAAACATTAAATCTGTACCTCATCATTACATTGTAATCTAACATTAATATGTTCTCATTTTTAATGTTAGAGAAATTGAATAAACATAAACTGTTTGGAAGGATACTCTGAACTTTAATTATTCCTGTAGTCAGTGTCATCAGTGTCCAATTATTGTTCAAGGTTATGTACTGTTTCCCTATATCTTTTAAAAAGTTAAGATTGCATTAAAATGCTTTTTTAGTCAAAGGAAGAGAAGGAAGAAGAGTGAAGTCTACACAGTGATTGGCCTAAGTAATTATTTCAAACCTCATGAAATCAAAGTGTATCTTGTAGAAAATTTTGGGTGAGTACCTTTTGATTCTGCCATTATTTCTGAATTGACATGTATAGCCACTGCACTTCTGTAAAATGGTGGATTTTTTTTTCATCTGAACCAATCTGTATAGTGAACAGTCTGAACTTAATTTTTAATGATCTGCTCAGAGGAACTGAAAAACTGAAGAAATTTGCAACCCCTTCTCAATTTGTCCAGACTGCTAGGAAGGAAAGAAATACTGCAGTTTCCTCAGGGCACCCTGTCAGTATGAGAAATCATCTCCCCTGTAAACATCAAGATTGAATCTGAGGCATCTGAGATACATCCTGGCCATTTCACATAACTTGAGAATATCTATCCCTTACAGTCTTTTACAGTATATATGATATTAGAAGAGACTGGGACAACCCAATCCTCCCATTTCATACGGTGCTATTAAGAAGAATTCTTAGCACACACTTTGCAAAGTAAGTCAGTGAGGAGCCTCACTGCAAACTACAGTGGTACCTTGACATACGAGTTTAATTCGTTCCGTAACCTTGCTCTTATGTCAAATTGCTCGTATCTCAAAGCAATTTTCCCATTAATCCATTCCAGCTCCCAAAACACCACCTCAGTTGTTTTTGTTATGTACTGTACTGTATTTACATACTCGTATCTCAAATCTTGCTCTCATCTCAAAGCAAAATATCACTTGCTCGGCGGCTTGTATCTCAAAACACTTGTATGTCAGGGCACTTGTATGTCGAGGTACCACTGTACTAGAGGGTGGAGCCTGAAGCTTGAGCAGCAGGGATAATTTGCATAGAACCCCAGTGCATTCTGGAAAGAACAAAGGGAAATAACAAAGACAAAAAGCAAAGAAAGAAACTAGAGGAGTCAAGCCTGTAAGAGACATCTGCCACAAACTAAAATGCTTCTATATCAATGCACAGAGCTTGGGAAACAAACAATGAGAACTTCAAATACTAACACAGGAAAAGAAATATGATATCATTGGCATCACTGAAACATGGTGGGATGATACACATGATTGGAGCACAAAGTTCAATGGCTTTAACTTATTTAAAAGAAATTGGCTCAACAAAAGTGAAGGGGATGTTGTATTGTATGTAAGGATAGTATTTACCTCCACAGAAATTAATCTTTCAGATAATAGAAGCCTCGTAGAAACTGTGTGGGTAAGAATACAAGGAAAGAGCAATACAAAGGATACTATTGTGGGTATTTACTATAGGTCCCCTGGTCAAAGGGATGACCCCTTTCTACATCACCCCTTTCTACATCAGATGGCCATGCTCCTTTCTACATCACCCCTTTCTACATCAGATGGCCATGCTCCTTTCTACATCACCCCTTTCTACATCAGATGGCCATGCTCTCAGGAAATCATGGCATAGTGTTTATGAGGGATTTTAACTATCCAGACATTTGTTGGAAATCTCTCTCAGGCAAAAGACACAGGTCCAATAAACCCAATGGTTGGGTATGGTTTGCTTGGTCTGCATATGAACTGAACCACTCTGTTGTTTGAGTAACTTGTTTCAGAAGGAATCTGAACCAAAGGTAGTTTGGTTCAATTCGTAACAAACCATTAAATTTTAGTTTGTGTATAGCTGCATTCACAAGCAACCACTTTTGTCAAAAATTTACGGTAAGAGATGGAACACAGGTGAAAGGAACTGCTCAGAAGTATTTTCTGGTACATGTGAATAAATCCTATATTGCTGCATTTTCCACCTGTTTCCAAACCCATTTCTGCATAGTATATTGTCATCCTGCAAGAGCCCAGAGGCACAGTCTACAAAAGTAAGATGAGCCTAATTTAAATGGAAAGTATAAATGCTTAATTCTTTATTAAACATGTCTACTCAGAAGGAAATCTGTTGGAATTCAGTGGGTCTTAAGCACTTTTAGAATTTAATTTCAATTCCCTTCTTTTCATGTAATTTCCCCCAAGCTTTGCCCATTGTGCCATTTTATTGTAAACTAAAATATCACTGGCCTTGGCTGTTGTTCCAGTGTATTATCTTCTGCTCTGGGCTACTATTTTGTATTCACAGATTATAAATGAGTGTTAAAGATTCTGCTTAGAAGAAATCATAAGGGCAGCAAAACAAATATTTACTGCCTCCAGGGAAAAACTAAGTAACAACATCTTGCCAAAAGGGGAAGAAAGCTTTCTTTTTGTTTGTTTATGCATGGAGTCTGCAGATTTAAGCAATATATAATCTTATAAGCACTCTTACTCTAGTTTGACTCTGGTGTACTATGACTGCATTCAGCCCCAATCAAAGTTTGTTTGCAGTAGATATTTATCAAGTTTGATATTGTACACACATCACTTCAATGCTGTAGAGACAAAGTCAATAAATAGATAAGGGCTTCTCAGTGTTTCCTGTGTCTTAAGATACAATGAAAATAACCAGAAACTAAATTTCAAATCTTGCTGAATAATTCTGCAATCAAATTCTTCAAACAAATTTAATCTAAATTCTGGGCTTTATATATAGAATGGTAAATGTTCAAGCCTAGCTTGCACTGTAAAAGTGCAGTTTTCTTGGTCACAAAAGTACTTACTTCAGAGTAGATTTGATCAGCTTTGCAGTAATAGTTAAGAACAGCTGAAACTCTCAGATAATAGCAATATGAAGTTCTGCTAATTGTTCTAGTGGTTTTTGTTCACTTCAGAAATATTATATATGGTGCATTTCCTCTATATTTGACTTTTTAGCATTTTGGAAATGGAACACAATTATGTAAATTGATTAAAGCTTCTCATTTCTTATTGTTCAGATTGCCTGGATCATAATTTAAATTGCCCATTTTAAAATACGGTTCTCAGAGGAATGCACTTCTGCAAATTGCCTGTTAAGAGAAAGTTTTTGCAATTAGATGGAGCCCTTAAGCACTTGTCCTCAAGGTAGACCAAAGCTATAGGATGCATAAATAAAAGACAATTATGTCCTGGATTGAGCTAAGTATGAAATACACATTGTTGCAACCCAATACCATAATCTGTGCTGTGACAGGCTCCCCTGAGGTAAACCAAACAGTTAGTAAAGATAGTATATTCAGAACTTTAAAGATTTTACTGGACTTACTTCAGTACCTTAAAATGTTTATTATATAAAAAATGATATTATGAGGCAAAATGGGAAAAGTTTCATTTCCATCAGGTTAATGTGCAAATCAAGCTTTTAATAAATATAAACACATTTAATAAGCAGGACGATATTATTCCTCATTGTTTGCTTCAGCTGAGGGGGGAAAAGTAATCTGTTTGATACATTTTCTAACCTTTGACTTTTTAGGTGTTAGAGTCGTCACACAATTATTTAAAAATAAGCAATTGTCGGATTTCAGTTGACCAGCTGGGAGAAAGCAGTCCTTCAAGTACTTAAGACTTAACCCATACAGGTCTTTAAAGGTGATAACTAGCACTTGAACTGAATCCAGAAACAGATAGGCAGCTAATGCAGTTCATGGAGGATGGGAGTCATGTGTTCCCATCTCTGGTAACTGTGTTCTGCACCACTTGAAACTTCCAAATGCTTTTCAAAGGGTAATCCCATGTAGAGCACATTATAGTAATATAACTGCCTTGTTAGACTTCTCAAGGAAAAGAGCTTGGTGCAATAAACAAAGATGTGTAAAGGAATTCATGGTCATAACTGCTACTTGGGCATTTAGGAACAAAGCTGAGTCCATGAGAACATCGATGTTGTGAGCCTGTTCTTTCAAAGGGAGTGTCACCTCATTCAAAACAGGCTGAACTCGCACTTCCTAATCAGCCTAACAGTACCACCATCTTATCAGGGTTCAACTTATTTACCCATATCCATCCCATCCCACCACAGCCTTCAGCCCCCTGTCTCCCATGTTGTTTAACATCTACGTGAAACTGCTGGGAGAGATCCAGAAATATCTGTAAATACATGGTGCGCAAATGACAGGAGCATGGCATCCAGTAAGATACATTTGTACACTTGCTTCTTGCTGTTGCCCAACCATCTGTTTATCCTGAAATAAGTTTATTCTGGAATAGCACTTAATAGTGGGGTTTTTGGCTACTGACTGGAGGCAACTCAGCTGCTTTTGCGAAGAGTGCAGGTGGCCCGGGAGCTGCTCAGTGGATTTGGCTGAGGGTTGTTTGTTGGCCCTGTTCAGTCTCCCTCCTGGCTTCTGTCTCTGCCCTCCTGCAGGTAATGACCTCTCCATAAAAGAACTGCATTGACCTGGACCCACAAAACTGCCATTGAGAAGAGCTATGCTTCGTATCTGTATGTTTAGTATTTTTTTTGTTATTTTTATAAATTATATTAAAATTTATTTTATTTTATTTTATATTGATACATAATTTTAATTTGCTTTGCATTTTAATAATTTTTCTGTATATTGTTAGTTGTTTGTAAAGCACTTGTAAAGGTGATATACAAATACACTGACAATGGTGGTGTGATGATTGTTGCACCACTCTTCCTTTTCCTTCACCATGGCTCAATGTTTTCAAATCCCCCCTTACTTTGCCACAACCACAGCTTGTGTGTCAGAGGGTTTTATTTACTCTCCCTCCACTAGCCTATGCTGAAAATGATTCACTGTCTGGAAACTGGCCAATCCTTGGGACATTCTGATGACTGTTTCAGAGAGGGTGCTTCAAGGAGCTCTTGTGCAAATTGCCTGTTGTATTAGCTTGTATTAGCCATAGGCCTTGCTTGGAGTGACTGAGCGTTTAGACTTTTCATCAGTTTCTGGGGATGGAAGGTTAAGGAGTTCACAATCAATAATAGCTAATACCAAAGCAATGTTTGTGTTTTAAACCCTTTTTTATGGGTATGGATGCTTGGTTGATAGCAGAACTGATTGCTGTATATTCAAGTCATCTGGATGTTTTAGGAAAATTGAAAAGTAAAATGTTTATATGAGTATAAATGGCCTACTATGGAGTGCGAATCAGCTATAAATGTAGTTCAGTGATGATTTCGGAGAAAGAGAAAGACAACAACCTAAAGTCTGGATGTGCTTAATAGTCTGTGAAACAGGATTTTGCTCTGTTTGTCATATAAATCTCTTCTAAGACATCTTTCTCTATTTTTCAGACTCTAAATATGCTATCTCTCATGCCCAGAACCCAACAATCAAGCTTATAATAATCACTGTCTCCAGTTCATGTTCAAACTTTGTTCTCTGGTAACTCTGCACATTCATTAGGTGTCCACTATAACTGTGAAATTCATTCTAGAAAAGGGCTGCTCATCTTGCAGTCCAGATGCTCCTGAAGTACAGCTCTTAGCATTTCTTTCCTAGCAGCTAACTGCAACCATGAAATTGGGAGGAAAGCTATGACAGACCTAGGCAGCATGTTAAAAAGAAAAGACATCACCTTGCTGACAAAGATCCATACAGTCAAAGCTATGTTTTTCCCAGTAGCAATGTGTGTCTGTGAGAGTTGGACTATAAGGAAGACACAGAGCCAAAGGGGGTGAGGAGGGTTGGCTTTTCTATCCCACTTTTCTCACCCATTTAAGGGGACTCAAAGCGGCGGACAAGGCTTTCTATTCTTCTCCCCACAACAGACACCCTGTGAGATAGGTGGGACTGTGAGAGCTTAGAAGAGAGCTGTGACTAGCCCAAGGTCACCCAGCTGGCTTCACAGAGGAGTGCGGAATCAAACCCGATGCCTCCCAGATAAGAAGCCAGCACTCTAACCACAGGATCAAACGGAAGAGCAAAGGGAGTGTGGAAAGGCTTAGTAGCTAGCATGTTTTACATTCTCAAAGATTGTTTTCCATCTCTGCCTTCTGCTATCTTAAATAAAGTGAAAGAACATGCTTTGAGCAGACTCTTGCCTTGTTCCACCCTGGCTCTGAGGATCTCAAAATACTGTTGTGTAGTGGGCAAAGTGTACACAACCCAAAGAATATAGCAAATCAGGCAGTGGATTGTTTAACAGTGTGACTGGTTTATTGAACAACATTACTGACCATCATTAAATTTTATTCCCCCTTCATGCAAGTGAACATAGTATGATCATTCATTGTTTATACACTGTTCTGTCCAGAGTGGGCAGCAGCAGTAAGCACATGCATGGCTAGTAGTAGCAAGAAGCCAAGTCAGTTTAAAGAGTCAGTTGGGATATAGAGTTACACATAGTCAAATGGGCCAGGAGTCAGATTACCAGATATTTGACGTCAGTCCATCAGAATCAGGAGTCCAGAAGTTACATGAGTCGGGCTTGCCAAAAAGATCCTTTGTTTGCAATGGAGGTTGCTGGGTGTGACTTCCTTATGTTGGGCTCCGACTGTCCTGCTTCTGCTGGTGCAGCTGTTTGACATGGAGCCAAGCTGAGCACCACAGGTGTTCTTGTTCTCCCTGGAGAGAATTCAGCTCTAGCTGTTGCCCAGTGTCTGAGTCTGAGGACTCCGCATCTGAGGGGAAACACCCTGTATCTAAGGCTGGCCCCTCAGGTGAGCCTCCCTCATTTTGGCTGGTGGGGCAGGGCCTTCAACATCTGAAGAGTCAGAGATGACATGAGGCATAGCACAATCAAGAGAAGTTCTTATTGTCTAAACTACCATGGGTATACATGGCAAACTACCAGTGCAAGGCCAGCCCTGAATATTTTTGTTAATTGCACAAAATACAGTTATGACTGGGCTGGGCAAATAGTAGGTTTGACTATATTAGGATCTTTCTTTCTCTTGGCATAATATACATTCTAAAGGCATATGGTTTCGATCAATGTGGTGCAGAAAGTTTTCAATGCTTTGCAAGATTAATTATAACTAAAGAGCAGTTAACATTTACTTAACAATATGATCACTGTAGTGCTGTTTTAATTTCTTCCACTGCTATAAAAAAGAGAAAGTCTCAAGAAATCTTTCTACTTGCCAGTTGCTAGAAACATCACTATTAAAGTAAAATAAAATATCCTGAAATTACTCAGTGTGTAATAAGACAAATATTGGTATCATACATAAGAATACTCTGTTTTAGAGCATCCAAAGTTTCTTTGTTGCCTGTGTCATTGCCATGTTTTTTTGTTTTGCCTTATCAGTATGTCTGCTACAAAATGAAAGGAGCAAATGTCAAGTCCTCACAAATTGGCTTAGCAATCAGCTCTAAGGTGAATTAGGCTGCCTCCAGACAGCACTTATTTATTTTTCAATTTATTGATTTACCAGTTAAAAGTACATCACACATTGTCTATATACTGTATTCAACCAATACTCTAGTTTTAGCATTTTCACAGCAGCAGAGTGACGTTACAGCTCTGAGAAGTTTTTTCCATGTGCTGCTCCCTTTTTCTTATTGCCCTGTCTGTCACCAGGGCATCAATGTCATAATATTTGCCACCAGAAGACCATAACATTTGGATTAATATTTATGGATATCATCAGCTTCAGCAATCAGCTCTGAAACTGGCAAAATATAGGACATGGTTTCAGGTGTTTCTTGGTCATGAACAGATGCCACAAATTTCTCATCCTTGACTACTGTAGATGTCACAATGTATTGTGCACATGCTAAGCTCTTGCCTGTATGAGAGCATGTTGCCTGTATGAGAGCATGTTGCTGAATTAATGGATATTGCTGTCAGCTTTTATGAAAGGTAATCACTTAAGCAAGTAGGACTTAATAAAATGGTGTAACATCCAAAAGATATTCAAATAAAACAATTATGAACTCCACAGCCAAACAGCACCAGGGTTGGCTGTCCTGGGCAACTTGAGGTGGGGTTATGTTTTGGCTTTCTTTTGATGCATTAAGGTCATCTTACTTTTCTCGGGGGAGATACCCTCAGATATTACAAAATACGAGAAGACCCAATGACCTACATCCAAAACTAAGCCTGGGTAAGTACTGTGCCCCTTGAATTCTTTAGTAATTGAAGAAGAAGAATATAACATTAAACTTGGTATTATTTCATCTCTGTTTTTCTTCACCCATTGATTCAAACCAATTTAAAAATACAGAAAAAAGAAAAAAGAAATGCTCCTAACAATTCATTTCCTTTGGAAGAAAAATGCTGTTTCTAGCATCTGGCTGTCTTGAATAGAACAGACAGTGTTATTATGTGTTTCTTAGAGAAAATCAGAATGACTAGCAGTAAACTTTAAGGATGTGTTTGGGGAGAAAAAAAGTTGCATACAGTACCTCTCAAATGAAATCCAGAGGCAGATGCAAGAGAATCATGGGCTTGTCATTCTGATTTTAAACAATCTCCCTGACATTTTCAATAAAGCTTTTCTATGATAACAGAGAATATAGCAATATATTGGAAAGGAAACAAAGGGAAATTAATTCAGAGTAAAGCCTCCTACCTTCAAAAGCATATCTGTTATCTGTTGCCCTGTTTTTCACTGTTCACTGTTCTGTGAAGGTCATATCCACTTATGCATATACTTATATATTTTTTTGAAGCCACATGCAATTGTTATAAATGAGGCAACTTTATGTTGTTTTCAATAAATAATTTAAATGTTTGGAATAAGGCTTCCTTAAGCTTTTCAAAGTAGCATAGTCAATCTTATGGATAGTCGGGCAAATCTTGATCCATGATTCTGTGGGCTGCCATCAATTCTAATGACACCTGGTAAGGATGCTTTCAGCAGCAGCTTGATCTGGAGCATTTAAAAGGTGTTTATGGTCATCTTTATGTTGGAAGAAGCCTTTCACATCCCCAGCCTTGGACAGGAAGAAGTCTCAACATACTCAGCTCTGAAAATGATCTTCATCAAATTTTTCACAGCATTCAGTGACACAGAGGCTGCATCTTCACGGCATGTGTTATTTCGATTTAAATAATTCGGAACAAAGCTGTCCACGACTTGCAAATTGATCTGGTTCCATGGCATTCCTTAACGTGGAATCAATCCTGGTAATCCCCACAATAGCCCTGTGCTCCCGCCCATTGCCAGGCATGGTGCCCTGTGATTGGTCCTCCCTCCCAGGATCCCACCCTCCCTTCCCTTTGCGTCATCCATGCTCCGCTGGGGATTCCTGTTCTCTCCCCTCCCCCTTCCCACCACCACCAGCAGCAGCAGCAGCCATCCATCCATCCATCCATCCATCCATCCATCCATCCATCCATCCATCCATCCATCCATCCATCCATCCTGGCGCTGCGGCACGGGCGGCTTCGCCCTGGGGCTCCGCCGCCGCTTTTCCCCGCTTTGCCGCCACTTTGCCCCACAGAGCCGCGGCCACCGCTGGCTGGAAGAGGAGGAGAGCCAAGGGGTGGACAAGAGGGCGGGCGGGCTCAGCGTGCCCACCGCCGGGAGGGCGAAGGGGGCTCCTCGCTCGCTCTTCCCCCCGTGGCCGGGAGGGAACTCGGAGAGCGGGGAGAGTGGGCTGGGAAAGTTCCCCGGGGACTCCCCTTTCCTTTCCTTTTGAAAGTTCAGAACTGCGCAAAAGTGAAACATTGTTATTAATCTACATTGCTACAGTGTATCTTTGGAGGTAGTGGGTGGATTCTTTCAATGAAATCATTTGAAAGCAAGCTATTGGGGAAGGGAATCCTAAACATGACATGCCTACAATACGGAGAGCCCATTGGTTACAGTGCGATTGGGGGCAGGACAGCCTTAACACAGAATCTCATCACGGAAACGATACTGTCCACACAGTAAAAAATTAAACACATATCAAGGGCATGTTCCGGAGTGAGACCTGTTGAGATCAGGATTTATTTCAAATCGGGATAACGTCATTTAACACGGAAATACCGTATTAAGCCGAAGTGCCGTCTAAACTGCGCGAACTCAAAACGTTTTGAATTCGAGAGAACAACGTCGTGGGGATGCGGCCAGAGAGGAGGCTAACCTGTGTTTCAGCAGTTGATGTGCCTCTAAAAGGCAACAGCTGAGACACTGTGAGGAAGCCAAGTTATGTTGACACCTTGCTTGTGGGCTTTCACTGTTCCCATTACTAAGGCAATTAAGCCAAATTTGGCATCCAGTGTTCCCACTATCCCATGAAAATCTGGAGAGAAAAAAACCCTGAGAAAAATGGGACTTTTTTTACCCTTCTGAAGTTGTGTCTGCTCTTTTCCCCCCAAATGGGAATGCTCCCAGGCTATTTGAGGTAGAGCTGTAGCCTTCTGGCCAATGCCAGCCACATGTGGGTGGGATTTCACAGCTTGCCATGCCTGTGGAAGCAGCATAAAGGAGAAGGAGGAAGCATCATCCAGCCAGCTGGAGGGACAGAGAGGAAGGCAGCAAGGGAGGAAGGAAGGAGGGAGGGAAAAGAGGCCACCCCTGAGGGTCCTCCATCAGAGAAGGAGGCCTGCCTGCCTGCCCCCTGGTCAGGAAGGGAGCCAACCAGCTGGCCAGCAGCCTCCCCATGCATGCATGCATGCATGCATGCATGGATGCAGGCGACCGCCACCACCACAACCACCACTACTGGGGCCCCTCAGCTGCCTTGGCCACCACCACCATGAACAATGTCAGGGGTGCCAATGAGATTGGGAAGTTGTTTGTGGGTGGCCTGGAATGGAGCACCACGCAAGAAACATAGCTACTTTTCCCAGCTACTAGAAATACATATGTATCAAGTGAAAAAATTGCAGTTCAAGAAGTTCTCTTCCCCCTTCCACAAGCCACTGATCTGCTTGTGCACAAATATATTATTCCTGCTAACGTGGCTCAAGGTAATGTTACAGATACTAAAATACACATGTATCTGCAAGAGCAACACACTTTGGCAGCAGCAGCAGCGCTGCCAGCATGTGTGGGCTTCTGAGGCGGGCGAGGAGGAAGGAGGCATTCCCGTCACTGTTGCTGTTATTCCCTCAGCCAAGCTCGCTGTCGCCTGGGCCTCCCTGCCAGCTGCTCAGTGTCATGAGCCACAGCTTAGCCAAGACTTGACAGGGAGGGAGTGGGGGGGGGGAATGGAGAGGGAAGTGGACTGAGAACAGTGAAGAGGCCAGAAAGTAGAGCTTTCAGCCACCATCGGGGGCTCCCTGAGCTTCTTCTGCCAACATCTTGCCTGGTGCCACCACGCTTCTCCACTACTTCAGTGAAAATGTTTTAAAAGCAAAACTGCAGTTGAAATCATTTACACACACACACACACCGCTCAAGCCACTGATCTGCTTGTGCACAGATACATTCTTCCTGGTAACGGTGTGTGTGTGTGTGTGGAGATTAAAAGGTCCTGTTTCTCCATGCTGGTGATTTGGCCGGTGAGTGGGAATGGCAATATTTGAATCATAGAATCACAGAATCATAGAATCATAGAATGGTAGAGTTGGAGGGGACCTCCTGGGTCATCGAGTCCAACCCCCTGCTCAAGGCAGGATCTCCTAAACCATCTCAGACAGATGGCTGTCCAGTCTCTGCTTGAAGACCTCCATCGAAGGGGAACCAACCACCTCCCGTGGCAGCCTGTTCCACTGGTTGATCACTCTTACTGTTAGAAATTTTTTCCTAACATCTAAACTAAATCTTTTCCCCTGCAGTTTCACCCCATTGTTTCTAGTCCTTCCTTGAGAGAGTGAGAACAGGGCTGATCCCTCTGCCTTGTGACAACCCTTGAGGTATTTGTAGACAGCTATCATGTCTCCTCTCCTAGTTCCTTAAGCCGTTCCTCATAGGACATGGTTTGCAGACCGTTCACCATCTTGGTAGCTCTCCTTTGAACCTGCTCCAGCTTGTCAGTGTCTTTTTTAAACTGGGGTGACCAGAACTGGACACAGTACTCCAGATGAGGTCTGACCAAGGTAGAGTAGAGGGGGATAATAACTTCATGTGATCTGGACTCTATGCTTCTCCTAATACACCCCAGGATTGCGTTTGCCTTTTTTGCAGCTGCCTCACACTGTTGACTCATGTTCAGTTGATGATCTACCAGGACACCCAAGTCTTTTTCACATGTGCTGCTGCTCAGCCGAATTCCTCCCATTGTATATGTGCTTTTTTCATTTTTCTTGCCCAGGTGCAGAACCTTGCATTTTTCTTTGTTAAATACCATTTTATTAGTTGCAGCCCATTGTTCGAGTTTCTCTAAATCTTTTTGAATCCTCTCTCTCTCTTCTCTGGTGTTTGCAATCCCCCCTAGCTTTGTGTCATCAGCAAACTTGATCAGTTTCCCTTCAACTCCCTCGTCCAGATCGTTTATAAAAATATTAAACATAACTGGGCCCAGGACAGAACCTTGTGGTACTCCACTTGACACTTCCTTCCATTTGGATGTGCAGCCATTTAAAGCCACTCTTTGAGTACGATTACTAAGCCAGTCCAGTTAATGGGATCAGCCCAAAAGGTGCACTCAGCCCTGTATCCAATTTAAAATAGTCCAGCAGGGACTGATATATTACAACCCATAGTCAAGTGGGAATGCAGCCAGAGTGTAGCGGGGTTCTGCTGCTCCTGACCCATTGTGCAGAGTATCTGTCTTCCAAACCTTCCTAAGTATATAAGAAGTATTATTATATCTCATAATAATATAGGAAACGTGCCACTCACCACCTGCGTCTTTGTGAAACTGTAAATTCTATGTTGATCTTGAGTCTGATTTTCATATTCAAATAAACTGCTTTCAGCTGGGGAAGCAACCCAGAAATATTGACTGTGAAGCATATGGCTTAGGTTTGGATCCGTTCTGACAGCTTGTGAATCAGGATGCATCATTAAAATGCAATATAAATAGAGGCTATGGCACTTATTACAGAGCAAATATTCAGCTCCTTCCAGGTGTAGAGAGGTTAATAAAAGCAGTTCATTATCTATGAAGTGTCAGATACGAAGGCTTGCCTTTCAGTAGCTAAGAAACCCACTACCAAGTATAAATGTTAATGAACTACATTGCATCAGAAGACACCATATTGATCTTTATCTTATCAGGCTAAACTGTTGTTTCCTCCCTAATCCTGAGTTTTATAATTATGATAAAAGTATCCACTTATTTCACCTTCACTTCTTCTCCAGACTCAATGCAACTGATTATTTCTATCTCAAAAGACCTGCAGTCTCGTCCCTGCATTTTTTCTGTAGGGCTCATTTTTCTTCTTTCCCAGCTAAGTTGTCAACACTGCTCTTGGCTCAGTGTAGGTACTAGTTTGTACGTTAAGAATCACCTTCATGAATTCACAATATTTTTTACATCCCTTTCTCTCTTAGGAGCAATTTTCCACTCTTTCTGCTCTGGTAGAAGACAAAGCTTACATACACATCTTGTTATGCGCCAAGCAATATTACTTCAATATCATGTATCATGTACTCATCCTATCTTCAATATCACATAATGGATAAACACAGAATGGATAACTTTGTATAGCAAGAATGTAACTGCATTTCTAAATAATGTTGCTCTCCAGGAAAAAAAAAAACTACTACCTGAGACATGCAGGTGTTCCTTTTCATTTCAGTTGTACCATTTACAACTAAACATCTGGAATCCACGAGAGGAAGGGCCTTTTTTGACATGACTCCTTCTTTATAAAATGATTTCCAAGGAACTCTGTAACAGATAGCCATCCTGGGACAAGGAAATTGAATTTATGAGTGCTCCGATGAACCTATAGAACACACCTTGATCTGAGTTCAAAGGTGCTCGAATTGAACCAAGCACCAAGCCTGTTTGAAGGGGAAAAGTCTGAATTTGAACTGGTTCAGTTTGAATAAAACCAAACCAGGGTGGGGGGAATGTTTGTACACAATTTTAATATGATTTTTATCATTTTATTGTTGTGACCTTCCCTGGGATCTTTTAGATAATTTAGATAAAGTACTAATGAACTTTGGGGACACTCCTGTTTACATCCCTCCACCTTGCCAATTGTCCATTTATTATTAATCTTTGTTTCCTGTTCTGTTGCCAATTTCCAATCCAGGACAGGATTTGTCCTCTTATTTCACTTCCTAGGAAAAGTGCTCCCTTTCCTTGCTGTTATCCAGCCCCCACTTCTTGATGGGTAAGAGCAAGAAATGCCTCCATTGAAAACAAGTGGGGCTTCAGTTATCTTGATCCATGCCCATGAAGGGCTTTAATGGCAAAGCCAGGTGCCCTTGGATTAGAAAGAAAATGTTTGTTGAGCACTTTGAACATAGTGGTGTGCTTATAAACTTTCTCTATTTTTTTTAAAAATTATTATTATGAGAATGCTTACTGGAATCTTTCCAAACTGTGAAGAGCTATAGCAACTCTCAGGATGGACTTTTGTCCATAATTGACCTTTAATTCTTCTGGACAGTTTTGAACCACATTTTTTAAAAAGTCAAATAACTAAGGAAAGTACTTGTTTATTACTTTAAAGCAGGTCTTTATTGATTAGCAATCATGAGCAAAAATGCAGTTTACCAATTTGTTTTAAAGAGTGGTCATGAAAAACCAAATAATATTCCGTCCCAAATATTCACAGAGGTTCATTTTTGTCTAGTTGTTAGGGAGCCGTACTCTTATCTGGGAATACCGGGTATGATTCCACCATCTCCCACGAAGCCAGCCGGGTGACCCTGGGCTAGTCATGGCTCTCTTCTGAGCTCTCACAGCCCCACCTGCCTCACAGGGTATCTGTTGTGGGGAGAAGAACAGAAGGTTTGTCACCCACTTTGAGTCCCATTTAGTGGGTGAGGAAAGCGGGGCAGAAAAGCCAACTCTTCTTCTTCTTCTTCTTCTTCTTCTTCTTCTTCTTCTTCTTCTTCTTCTTCTTCTTCTTCTTCTTCTTCTTCTTCTTCTTCTTCTTCTTCTTCTTCTTCTTCTTCTTCTTCTTCTTCTTCTTCTTCTTCATTTTGTTTCTTTTAAAAAATTATCCAGTGAAAACTTATGGCATGAAATTGCGTAATATCCTTCATTTGTAGAATAAATATCATGATAGAAAAGCCCAATTATTGCCATATTTTTAAACTACCAAAGAAATCTCATGGGAAGATTTATAGAAGTTCTACTGCTGGCCAGGAAATTGTTCCTATGAGATTGTGTGAATTTCTTTCATTTTCAATTGTCTGCTTGTTATAACAAATGCACCTACCTAGTTTCAAAGGCTACAACTTTGAAACTGACTTTCTATTGCAACAAGACCCACTACTGTGTTCAAAGATAGCCTTCCTTATTTTATAGCATGTCATCAGCTGAGCCCAAACTCATAGAAGTCTGCCCACTTCCTTTTGTTGCTGTTGTTGCTGCTGTTGCTGTTAATTTTGCATGCGTGGCTGGATTCTGGTAGCCTAAAGCAAGCTCATTTTGGAAGATGCCAGCAGACATGAAGGTAAGGAGAACTATTATGGGAACTCACCATCACTGCCATATTTCCCATAAAAGTGATATATCAAGTTATCACACCACTAAGCCAGGATTATATTGGAAATCTATCAGTTATGTCTGGCATTCCCAACATAGTGTTGTGAGAAACACGGTTTAACCTACATCTGGAGGCACCCTTATTGTATCATATCATTACATTATGGGGCCTGTTTGCACTTGACCATATTCTGGAATATATTTCAGGATAGGGCCTTTTTGTCCACATGCTATTGCAGACTTTGGCAAGCTTCACTTGTGGCCCAGAATCAAGCCAAGTGCAAACAGGCCCATAGTATAAAATAATATAATTGGGGGAATGAAAAGGTCCAGTTCTGCTCTACTCCAGTCCGAGTTCTAATTAACACATCCATTCAGCTTGTATCAGTACTCTTGTTTCTTAAAAGCTCTCAAAGCACACAAATCTAAATGAGAAGGGAAGTGAAATTATCACGTAATGTACCAGTACAGTAATGTCCTACAAATTAGTATATAATTACATAATTTAAATCCATCAGAGGCTGCAGCTTGTAGTTCCAAATAATTACTTGGGGAAAAAACAAGGTATAAATATGAACCTTTAAAAGCCTGCGTGTTGTCCTTTACTAACTTAATACATGCCAGACGTTTTAAAATATTATTCTGTGTTGACTAGGGCTGATGACAATTGTAGTCCAAAAGTTCTGGGAGCCACTAGGCTGATAAAGTCTCCAGTAAAATTTATGCTGTTTCTACAGTCACCTTGCTTGGAGTGGTCTAACTAGCCTGTTCCTAACAGTGTGGGTGGTTTGGCATTTGTTCTGGACCAATGTTGGCAGTAATGTGAAGCTACCATAGCTGTTCTGGTCTACACAACTGATGCCCCACCCAAGGCAGCCCTCCAGTAATTGGCCCAGGCTCCATCATTCATATGTTGTGTTTGGAGCACAAGTGCAAAGCTGAACAAGACTTGAAGGCAGCATGCCCATTTCTGCAACAGGGTTCTGAAAGTGATCCTTGGACTAGGTGCATAGGCTGCAAAGATGGGAAGTAATGCATAGGGACAGTGATGTTTTACCAATTGAGGAATGCCCTCTTCTCCTTGTTCTGGACCTGGTATAGAAGCATCAATGGCTAGAGTTGAATGAACAACATCAGTACAGTTGCAATCTACAATTATTTGGAATAAGGACCATTTGGGACAGTTCTGGCTGTCCAGGGAATACATACTAAGCAGCAACATGGTCTAGTCAACTAAGGGTGAGTCCCCATTTTAACCAAATGTGGAGTAAAATTTTGGATAATTTGGATTCATTAGAAGCCCAAAGATACCCCGAATTTGAACTCTGAGGAAATTTGGAGCCAAATAGTTTTACATAGGTATTTTTTAATAATGAAGAATACCATAAACAGAGTCAAGTCTGCCTTTTTTACTCTACATGGGGATGATACCGCCTATTTGGGGTGGAGGTCTAGTCTTCTGGCCAATGGCAGCCATCTGTGGGTGGTTTCTTACATATGCGAAGCTCCCCTCTTCCTTTGCCACACTCGCAATGCTAAAGGCAAAAAGGGGGAAGAGCTGCTTCCCTTTTTAAAACATTTTCCTGGAAACATTTGTATCTTTTTTGATGATTGTTGTCAGAAAAGATACATTTGAGAAGCAGAAAGGCTAAAGATACATTTTATAAGCTCAAATTGTGCTTTGCTGTTGTTCTGCTTATCTGTTTGAGCAAACATTTGCAAGTAATGTAAAAAAGGAAAGGTGTGAAAAAGAAAGTATTTGCGGTTAGAAAACTTTTTTAAAACTGACTTCAGGAAGAGTGAAGGAGAAGTTTTTGCTGCCTTTATTGAAGACAGAGTTTGCACGGGGTGGGGGGGGTGGGGGTATATTTGTTATGTTTAAAAATAGTCCCCAAAATAGTCCCAGCAGGACTAAACCAGGACTAAAAATGCTGCATGGGGACGGCTATATTCGGATTGACAGAAACTCTATTCGTGTTAGGCTGCATCCAGATGTCAGTTACATATTCTATTAGGATAATCCAGAATAAATCATGGATACTCTGGAATATCCAGAATTTACCCATGGCATTTTCTGTTTCTTGTGCAGATATGCATACATAGAAGAAAGGCTCATTAACTCCCATGGGCTTACTTCAGAGTAACAGCTAGACTACAAAATTTGAAATGTCGTTCAAAAGCAACGTTACAAATAAAAATAATAATAATCATCCAACAGCATGCCCGTCTCTGCTCCTTTCCAAAAGTTTAGTCTTCCCTAATTTCACTTCTGAGTCTTGTTTTAAATATGCAAAACTCAGCTGTCATTTCTGGCTTCATTTACTTCTCCCAGCTCCACTGATTGCCATCAAGTGATTGCCTTTGTAATTTCCTATCTTTTAAAATCCCTTTCTCTGAATCAGAGTTGTTCAAAAGAATAAAGGTTTTGTCTTTAGGACTGACCTTGTGCTGGAAATCATCTGGTGACAGCAGCATGAGATTTCATCACATATAATGGAGGAGTAACTTTGCTGCAGGTCATATGGCTTTTAGCCAAGGAGTTGCCTTCATACGCATGCTCAGTGCATTTAGAAACATTTGGAAAGGGAAGTCTGCAAAGGTAAAGGTGCAAAATAAAGAAGCTTTACTAAAGTAAAGAAACTAGACCAGAAAAGTCAAAGAGAAAGCAGGATATTTCTGGAAGTCCAATTCATTGTTTGACCATTACTTGGGATCCTGCACTTGAGTGAAATTATGATTAAAGCTTCAGCTTTTAGATAGCCAGAATGAGAGGGGGGAGAGAGGGGGCGGCATGTTCCAGCTCAGGTTAGGAATTAGGTATGCTCCAATTCCACTCAGCTTACTAGAATAGGAAAGGCATGCCTTTTTAATGGTTACCTACTTCTATAGTGTAGGCAGAAAAAAAGTGCACTCCACTTTGCCAAGGAAGAGTAGAAGAGAATACCTTTGCCTGTGGTGATTTGGAAGAAAAAGCACCACAGGACAACAGACTTTTCATGGTAGAAAAATATTTGTTGTTGTTGGGTGCCACCATGTCTTGGCTGATACCTGGATGATGGCATAGGCATCTCTATGGGTACCGCTAGGTAATTTTCTTGGCAGATACAAAAGTGGTTTGCCTTTGTCTGCTTCTGAAGAGAGGCTGGGGACTGAACTGACATCTCCCTGCTCTCCAGACCATTTGCTCTACCAATGAGCCACGTCCACTTCCAGATGTAAGGAAAGATTCTCACTTCCAATGGCTACTTTACTATTCCTGGAGGAATCAGAGCTCAGGTGTGCCTTGTTTATACTAAAAGAAAATGGTATCCACAGCATGTTGGCCTATATGAAATTATTTTGTTCAATGGAAAAGACTGAAAGTACTTAGTTACCTTATAACATGATCCACTGATCTTACTAGGAGTTAACAACAAATCTGACAATGATGATACATAGTCTGATTGAAAAACATCCACAGAAAAGAGAGCACACTCAGAGAACTCCAGTGTACCCAGGATTTATCATTAGTTCTACGTTGGTTCAAAAAAGTACTATTTAAAACATTACGTAAGTATTAGTAAGATGCACCATATGGCAACAAGCCCATCACCTATTAGAAAAAGAAACAGAAAGGGGATTTTTAAGACAAATAATGATGAGTTTGAGAACGACCGAGTGAACGAAGAAATGTCTGACTAGCCTACTTCAGGCATTTCTAGCCCAATAAGCTAGTTTCTTTGTAAAAGAGAAGACAGTGGTTCTGAACATTTAAGGATTATAGAGCTTGTATTAACATATATAATCTTGTCCTTTTGTTTTCAAACTTGTATAGTTCTTCCAAAAAAAGAGAAAAATTATGAATACAATAATTTATCCTTAAGTTAATATTAAGTTAATATTCTTTTTCACTATTTGTTTAATGAAGTTGTTCCATGAATACTTAAATCCATCATTAATTAAACACTGAATCAGTCCAGCAAAATCCTTCTACCAATTCAGTATCAAAGGCAGCTTTGCATCTTAAATCATTCCAGTTAGAAAGTTAATATTTCCAAAGGGACACTATTACTAAAACATCAGTTCTAATAACATATACAGTGATGCCAACTTTTCAAATATCTGGCTGTTCTTGGATTGGGAAATAAAACGGTTAAGCACCATTCAACAGTAAAAAATAAATTACAGTTTTCAAAATTGTTTAAATTGTTATCATTTTGCTCCAGTTCTTCCCATCCTCCATGTGGGGTTAAGCACAAAGACTGTCAGTCTGGCACAGAATGACCACGAGACTTATTCTTAAAAAGATGAACAGTGATTTATTTCAGCTCAGTGTTAGGACATTTCTTGTTGGGAGCAACTTGGAACAGAGAGCCCAGCATATTTATATGTTTCATAGCTAGGCGGGGTTTGGCTCTTAACCAATGGTCAATAACTATTTTTCAAAACCAGTTTAAATTTGGAGCCAAAACCTTCCAACAGAAATGTATCACTTGACCTCAGCAGGGAGGGGGGAGTCAACTGTCAGTTCCAAAACAACAGGCAGCTACTATATACGTATATACAGAATCCTATAGGTGGCAGAGATCTTACATTCAAATATTATGGCAGGCAGCTAGTCCTGCCTGACAAAGCCTGAGGTAGCAGATGAAAATGTACCTGGCATCAGTGGCTAACAATTCTTGTTTGCAGTTTTAACTGGTTCACCACCTTCAGCCTTTCTTGAACTGCGGTAACTTGATGAAAATGATTTATAGTCCTGTGACTTCCAGACCAGGCTACTGTAATGCACTTTGTATGAGTGGTTAAAAATGCTTTAGAAGCCGAATTAGAACTGAATATACTAGGAAGGCTCATGATGGCTCTTCCCAGGCAGATGCACATTAGCTAATCATAAAATAACTAAACTAGTTGCTTATTCAAGTTATTTCAACTTATTCTTTATCTGCATATAACTTGGGGCCAAAGTATCTGAGGAATTTACTCCTTCCTAATATAAGCCTATAAACCCCTAAACCTCTATTTTCTCTCTCAGATCCATAGCAAAACCAGATATGAGGCTAGATGTGCAGATGTGTGGAAATGTTAAACAGACAAAAAGACTATTCCTTTGGTTTACTTATGCAGATCTGAGTTATCTGGAATCTTTAGCACCCAAGTATCTGTGTTTGTCAAAGATAAAGCCTTTTGTTAAAGATGCACAGCTGGAAGGAGATGCTTATGTCAAGGGCTTGAGCAAACTTATCAAGCATCTAGACAGGTCAGAAGTTCAGCCATTGGGACTCATTGCAATGGTCCGGGCCTGCCCCTCCACAGATTCAAATTCCCGCTTTGAATCTGATTGGTTTGCTAGAGTATAAAGGTAGCTCTCTGGGCCCATAGATTTTATGATCCTTTTCCTGAGGTCCATCACTTTGACCCTGCTGTGCCTGCCAACCATTTGCTTGCTGGGTGCCTTGACTTCTGATCATGCACAGGGCCTCTTCTGCCTGAAAGAGAAAGAGAACCTGCACCTGTTTTTCCCAGCTGCATCTGGTCTTTTGCTGCATCCTGAAGAAAACCTGCCTAAAAGTGTGTATTTAAATTGATACTTTTTCCTGTACCAAGCTGCTGCCCAGCTGAGAATCTGCTTTGCTTATGTTTTGGCCTATTTGAAGCACTCTGCTTAGTGCTCCTTCATTTTTAAATTCTTTTTAATGCTGATTATTAATAAAACCATTTTTCCTATTGAGAGACTCTGGGGTCTCCCTCCTTGCTGTTTATTGAAACCATATACGTAAGATCCCAACATGAGAAGACGCTGTGGCGAGTTATCTCCCCAAAAACATGTATCAGGACATCTCCTAACACTAAGGTATGTTAAGATATGTAGAGGAAGCTGTATTGGTAGTACTTTTATCTTCTTTGATATATAATTTTAGCAGCGGCACAAGGGGTTGCCTTCCTTGTGGTAGCTACCAGATTATGTAGTAACCTCTCCTCCAGTGTCTTGTTAGGCACTATCATTGCAAATGTTTCAGCAGCTGTTTCATTAACCCCGACACTGGTCATCCTCTACATCACTGTGCTACTTTTTCAATTTTGGCTACCCAAAAGGACCATAAGTGGTGATCATAAGCCAGGGGGGCTCAGGTAAATACTCCCCTTGTTCTAAGGCTTTTTTCAGTTTCTCCAGCATGTTGCCATAGATTTTCAAGTTGATGAAAGCTGCATTCAGACCAGAGGAAATATTACAAAATCAAACTACAAGTATACAAAATATTTTTGTGATCGGGAAAATAGAAGTACAGAATAGCAATTTAATGCAAAATGGTGCCATGTGGTTGATTCCCTTGAAGTATAGACTAGTAATGAACAGGAAATATGGTGGTACTGGAAGTGTACTGAGGCCATTATACACAAGTCACCAATGTGGTCTGTATGAACTGATGTTCTCTTTGTCTGTGTCCCCATGACAAGGATACTGTGAGGCGAAAGTGAGTTCGCCTTGTGCGAGTCCCCATGCAAAGCCCTAATTCAGGCTGCATGAGGGACAAAATCCTCAAAACTGAAACAAAAAAAAAATCCATTTCCAACTGTTTTCACAGCAAATTAGGAGGCAAGCATATATTATTCTGATTCATTGGGGACACTCCCAGTTATTGGGGGAGGAGGTTGGTGATTGTGTCATTAGCGGGTGTGGTTTCCTCTGTGCTAGCTGTTCCTGCCGTGCTCGCTTAAATTGCACTAAAGGGAAGTGATGAGGAGGTCAAATTGCTGTCATTTGCACTGTCATTTGCCTTCTCTCTCTCTCTCTCTCTCTCTCACACACACACACACACACACACACACACACACACACACTCACGGGGCTGCAGAACTGAGAACTAAAGGATTCAAGCTGCCTGTTGCCTCTGAGCCATAGAAAGAGGTGCACATTAGCTCCTTGCCTTAGAAAGAGGTGCATATTAATTAGCTCCTTGACAGCCAGGCTGGAGATCTGAGCTTACTGGCGCTGGGAAGCAAAAGCTGCCTCTCACTGTCAGATGACATTTTAGATCAGTTGTCTGGCTCCCCTCTCATTCTCTGGCTGGTTGTCATGCTTCAAGAGGGGAGGGGGAGAGGGATCCCTCCAGCCCCTGAGCCCTCCTTCTCCAAGCACACGTCTGTGCTTGCTGTCATTCAGATGTGCACATGTCCGCTAAAAGTTTCCAATCAGGGCAAAGGGGGTGGAGAAAAAGGATGTGTTTTCCCTGATGCCGGGGTTTACCACGTTTGCTTGGGGACAGGTGAATTTGAACTGAACCTGTGTTCTCCTCCACCACATGGGGACATCTTAATTCAAACTACAATGTGGATTAAAAATGCCCCAAATCACAATGAGATAATTGGAGCCCATGGGGACAAACCCTTTGTCTGCATAGCAATTATTTATTTATTTATTTATTTATTTATTTATTTATTTATTTATTTATTTATTTATTTATTTATTTATTTATTTATTTATTTATTTATTTATTTATTATTTACATTTATATCCCGCCCCATACCCGAAGGTCTCTGGGCGGGTTACAACCTTCAAGCAACAGATAAAAACAGAGTGTACATTAAAAAACTTTAAAAATTCAACAACTTTTAAATAATACACATTATGTTTAAAATTATAGTGTGTGGCCTGGGTGGGAAATATAGTCACTCAGCCAAAGGCCAGGGCAAAGAGGTGCATCTTCACCGCCCTCCTGAATATATATAAGGAAGGGGCAAGACGCACCTCGAGGGGGAGGCTATTCCATAGTCTAGGGGCCATCACAGAGAAGGCTCTCTCCCGGGTGCCCACCAGCCTCACTACTGAAGGTGGTGGAACAACCAGGAGGGCCTCACCACTCGATCTTAAGGCACGGGCAGGTCGATATGGGAGAAGGCGTTCCTTTAGATATTTGGGGCCCAAGTCATTTAGGGCCTTGTATGTTAGAGTCAAAACCTTGAATTGGGCTCGGTAGTGAATTGGCAGCCAGTGCAATTATTTTAACACCGGTGTGATGTGCATCCGGCTAGATATTCCGGTCAGCATTCTAGCCGCTGCATTTTGCACTAGCTGCAACTTCCGAACCGTCTTCAAGGGCAGCCCCATGTAGAGCGCATTACAGTAGTCCAATCTAGAGGTTACCAGATATTTAGATATTTGGGGCCCAAGTCATTTAGGGCCTTATAAGTCAAAGTCATGTTAGCCTGTGGGAAAGAGTAAGGAAAAAAAAACACGTTCGGATGTGCATTTGAAAACAACCAAAAGATAGTGTGTCTGTCTCCTGGGAAAGGCAGTGAAGCTGATATGCTGCAAGGTCAAAGAAGTGCTTCGGAGCACGTAACCCAAATGGGAGGGGGGAGACAGTTCACACAAAACCACCGGAAGTTGTCAGCAACAACGTCCGGTTGCTAATCCGTATAAGATTCCTGTAATCTTTGTTATGTAGTGGAGATTTTGCTGTTGATGTGCTTGCCAAGAATGTGAGTCTGGAGGAGATTGCCATGTGCTAGAAACATGGATCGGAAAGCAGACTCGCCTGGCTAAAGAGACTGTAACTTGCTTTGTACATACCGATGTAATCTACTAGCAATAAATTGTAGCTCATTAGAAATAACTCGGAGCGGCTGCTGTGTGTGTGTTTAATGAGCTGGAATGCTGGATTGCTGATAGCAGAAGCTGCAAAGCCTGTTGCCGCGGCGGAAGCCAAGCATCGAAATCAGATGACCAGGTAAACTACTCTGCAACAAGATCTAATCTCAAAATAGATCTAATCAAGATTAACAAGGGTTATGGGCCCAGATCGTTATCTGCGCTTATCTGATTGTTATCTGATGAAACAATTTTGCTGAGACTGGGAGAAAGGCTTTTACCCTGAAGCTGAGAAAAGCTGTCTGAGCTAATTGGTAGGACTGTTTTTAAGACGGAAGGTCTGTGTCTTATCATAGTTGACAGCAGAAGCTGGGAAAACTGCCAAGATCCTGTCTGTGAGTTGTTTAACAATGGAGCAGGCAAGGTTTCCGAAATTAGATAATACTAATTATGCAGCCTGGCAAAGTTATTGTGAAACTCTCTTGATTAGAGAAGATCTCTGGGATGTTGTCCAAAATGGGGCCACGCAAGCGACGGCGGAGCAGGATAGAAAAGCCAGAGCTACAATCTTGCTTACTATCTCTCCCTCGCAACTTTCGTATGTGAAAGGCAGGCTGACGGCCAAGGATGCGTGGGATGCCCTTCGTGCAGTCCATCAATCGCAAACTGCCTTGTCAAAAATGATTTGGTGCCGTAGGCTGTATTCCTGCAAAATGAAAAAGGGAGCAGATCCAGCAGCTCACGTGGAGCGGATGACTGATTTGTTTAATCAAGTCCAAGGTCGCGGGATCGAAATCCTGGTTTTACAACGGGCTTTCATCCTTCTCGGGAGTCTGACAGATGAGTATGAAAACATTCTGTGGAGTCTACAAAGTTTTGATGAAACGCAGATTACCCCAGAACTGGTTGCTGCGCGTGTCTTGGAGGAGAGCCAGCGCCGGAAGGACGAAGCAGGGCTCCAGAGGCAGCATGCAGCGCAAAGACAGCCTTCCAATCTGTCTGAGGAATTTAAAGGTCTTCAACAAGAGAGAGCAGCCGTTTCCAGGGAGAAAAAATGCTGGACTTGTGGCAAGAAAGGACATTTCCAGAAGGACTGTAAGCAGCCAGCAGCTGGTAAACAACAACCCAAAGGTGACCAGAAAGGTGTTGTAGCTGTGGTGCAAGAAATAGCCTGTAAGGCAGATACCTGGGTTTTAGATTCAGGTGCATCCACTCATATGGTTAACAGTGATAAGCTCTTGAAAGAGTTGAAAGAATCTGATGTACATTCCGTTGCTTTGGCCGATGGCAGGGCAAGGGTGGTGAAACAAATGGGCAAAGCTTTTGTTCCAAGCTTTGGGAAAGAGTTCTCTAATGTTTTATGTGTACCTGAGTTGCAAAACTGTCTGATAAGTGTGTCTGCACTGACCTCTAGTGGTTACACTTTGGTTTTCAAGGGGAACGAATGTAACATTAGCATGAATGACCAGGTTTGTGCTAAAGCTGTCAAAAGGGACAAAATGTATTACTTAGTTGACAAAGCAGAGTGCTGACAGGTCAACAATGTGCCCTTACACTTAGATTGTGCCCATTACTACCATAGGGTCTTGGGTCACACTAGCTTCACAAATTTGGGGAAACTGGCACAGGTGTGTCCAGATCTTAAGATGCTTTCCTGCAATTGTTATCTTGATTGTGCAATTTGCAGCAAAGTAAAGCTGAAGGCTTTTCCAGTTGCAAAGCGTAGCAAACGCAGCACGCAACGGCCTTTTGAAATCATCCATGCAGATTTGGCAGGCCCTCTGGGCAAAACCTTTGGTGGGAATCAGTACTTCATGGTGATTGTGGACTGCCACACAAGGT
The DNA here is from genome assembly GCA_023333525.1 of Aspidoscelis tigris stejnegeri. Classification (NCBI taxonomy): domain Eukaryota; kingdom Metazoa; phylum Chordata; class Lepidosauria; order Squamata; family Teiidae; genus Aspidoscelis; species Aspidoscelis tigris. Next base: position 48,035,711 of record JALMGA010000004.1, read on the forward strand.
ATTCATATGTAATGCTCATGAAAGAGAAGAGTGAAGCTGCACAACTTCTCAAGAACTGGGTCAATATGGTTGAAAGACAGTTTGAGTACAAGGTTGGGTTTTTGGTTACAGACAGAGGGGGTGAGTTCCTGTCTAATGACCTGAAAAACTGGTTAAAGGTAAAAGGGATTCAACATGAAACTACAAACCCAGCAGTTCCACAGGAGGACGGCCTGGCCGAACGTAGAATTGGGGTCCTAAAGCAGATAAAGGACTGCCTAATTCTCGATTCACAGGCTCCGGAACAGCTCTGGGGGGAAGCTATACTGACTGCCAATCATATAGCTAACTGCACTTGGAATTCCTTTGTAAAAACCACTCCATATCACATGCTGTTTGGGAGACCACCAAATCTGAAATACCTAAGAGTTTTTGGGCAGTACGCTAATGTGTATGTTCCAGCAAACTTTAGGAAGAAAGGTGATCCCAAATGGAGAAGGTTGATGTTTGTGGGGTATTCTGGCAACAGTTACAAGTTCTACTTGGGTCATGGAGAAGTGTTGTTGTCCAGAAGTGCCAACTTTGAAAAACATTCTGGGTGGGATAGGCTTCATGCCAACCAAGAAGTTTTTCTCAGGCTGGGACAGAATGTTGCAAGTGCTGGAAATGGAGGAGTAATGAAGCAAGAAGCTTCTGCAGGGCCTGAACCCAGTACTTCTACACAGCACCAAACACAAACACATTCATTGTTGCACTCACCAGTCACTACACAGAAGTTTGAAAAGGTGTCCACTGAGGTACAGACCTCTACCTCTGATTCGGAGGATGAGAAAGGTAGAGTCAAAGTGATTGTGCCTAGAAGGACTCAAAGAGTCAGGAGACCTCCAGATAGGTTCGTGGTGCAAAGTGCGAAAGCTTTTTCAGTGGTGGCTGAGCCAGAAAGCTTTGAGGAGCTACTCTCTTTTCCTAAGGAAGAGCAGCAGAAGTGGTTTTCAGCCATGGAGCAAGAGTACTCGTCTTTAATAGACAAGGAGGTGTTTGAAGTCGTAGACAGACCGGAAAACCAGAAGGTTATAGGCTGTAAGTGGGTTTTCAAGAGCAAGGAGTTGCCAGATGGAACCCAGAAATACAAGGCTAGGTTGGTTGCAAAAGGTTACTCACAGCAGAGGTTTGAGAATTTTGACAAAACCTTTGCACCTACTGCAAAGGCAGAGAGCCTGAGGCTGATCTTAGCTCTAGCAGCTAGGAAGCAGTATGCAGTAAGACACTTTGATTTTGAGACTGCCTACCTGAATGCTCACCTTGATGAACTAGTGTTCATGGAGCAACCTCCAGGTTTCGATCAGTGCAAGCAGCAGAAGGTTTACCGGCTGAGGAGAGCACTGTATGGTTTGAAACAGAGTGCACGTTGCTGGAATCTTTGCATTCACGAGGAATTGGTCAAACTGGGGTACAAACACAGCATTGCTGATGCTTGCGTGTACACTAAAGGTGAGACAACCCTGGTTATCTATGTTGACGATCTCTGTGTGGTCGCTAGGTCAGATAAGGAGATTGCATCAGTGCAGAAAGAATTGTCTCAGAATTTCAAGCTCAAAGACCTGGGAAATCTGAAATATTACCTTGGGATTGAGGTACAGTGGACTCAGGATGGCAGGTACCTGTTGAGCCAGCAGAAAAAGATTGAGAGACTGATTGAAAAGTGTGGTTTGCAGAATGCAAAAGGTAGTAAGGAGTCCAATTCTCACTGGAACTTCTAATGAAGACTCAGTGAAACAATTTGAGAATCCAAAGTTGTTTCAGAGTGTTCTGGGAAGCTTAACATACATAAGCTCGCACACCAGACCAGACATCAGTTTTGTGGTAGCTTTGCTTAGCAGAAAGGCAAATGAGCCTACTGTCCAGGATTGGGTCAGGATGAAGCATGTGTTAAGGTACCTCAAAGGTACACAGCACAGAAAGTTGGAAATTCAAGGCAATCAACAAGGGTTGGATTGTTATGCTGATAGCTCTTTTGCATCTGAACAGGATGACCGAAAGTCAGTGTCTGGATTGCTTATCAAATTTGCTGGTAGTCCAATTATTTGGCACAGCAGAAAGCAGAGTTGCGTTGCTTTAAGCAGTTCAGAAGCAGAATTTGCAGCTTTATCTGAACTTTTGGCTGAGATTCAGTGGATTAAGCAATTGCTCATTGATCTGGGAGAAACAGTGGAACAACCCATTACAGTTCGGGAGGATTCACAGACTTGCATAGCAATGGCTGAGTCTGAAAATCTCAAGTGTCGAACCAAGTACATAGGGGTTAGGTATCAAAATGTACGTGAGATGGTGCAAGATAAAGTCATAAGACTAGAATACATTCAGTCTAGAGACAACATTGCTGACATTCTCACAAAGCCACTGCCAGCGGAAAAACATGAGCAATTGGCCAACCTGTTAGGTATGACACTGTGAACCAAATTGTAAATATTTGCGTACATCCTAACTGTGTTTTTTTGGAGGGGCATGTTAGCCTGTGGGAAAGAGTAAGGAAAAAAAACATGTTCGGATGTGCATTTGAAAACAACCAAAAGATAGTGTGTCTGTCTCCTGGGAAAGGCAGTGAAGCTGATATGCTGCAAGGTCAAAGAAGTGCTTCGGAGCACGTAACCCAAATGGGAGGGGGGAGACAGTTCACACAAAACCACCGGAAGTTGTCAGCAACAACGTCCGGTTGCTAATCCGTATAAGATTCCTGTAGTCTTTGTTATGTAGTGGAGATTTTGCTGTTGATGTGCTTGCCAAGAATGTGAGTCTGGAGGAGATTGTCATGTGCTAGAAACATGGATCGGAAAGCAGACTTGCCTGGCTAAAGAGACTGTAACTTGCTTTGTACATACCAATGTAATCTACTAGCAATAAATCGTAGCTCATTAGAAATAACTCGGAGCGGCTGCTGTGTGTGTGTTTAATGAGCTGGAATGCTGGATTGCTGATAGCAGAAGCTGCAAAGCCTGTTGCTGCGGCAGAAGCCAAGCATCGAAATCAGATGACCAGGTAAACTACTCTGCAACAAGATCTAATCTCAAAATAGATCTAATCAAGATTAACAAGTCAAAACCTTGAATTGGGCTCGGTAGTGAATTGGCAGCCAGTGCAATTCTTTTAGAACCGGTGTGATGTGCATCCGGCTAGATGTTCCAGTCAGCACTCTAGCGGCTGCGTTTTGCACTAGCTGCAACTTCCGAACCATCTTCAAAGGCAGCCCCATGTAGAGCGCATTACAGTAGTCCAATCTAGAGGTTACCAGAGCATGGATAACTGTGGCCAGGTCATCTCTATCCAGAAGAGGCTTCAGTTGACGGACTAGCCGTAGTTGAGAGTAGGCACTCCTGGCCACGGCCTCCACCTGAGCTTCAAGTGTTAGCACAGAGTCCAGGAGTACCCCCAAGTTACGCACCTGTCCCTTCCAGGGTATTGCAACCCCATCAAGGACAGGGTATCTCCCAACTACCCGGACCCGAGACCCTGTGACACACAGCACCTCTGTCTTGTCTGGATTCAGTTTCAATTTATTCACCCTCGTCCAGCCCATTACCGCCTCCAGACACCTGTCAAGCACTTCCACTGCCTCTCCTGATTCAGATGTTACAGAGAGATAGAGCTGGGTATCATCTGCATACTGATGACACCTCACTCCAAAACTCCGGATGACCTCTCCCAGCGGCTTCATATAGATGTTAAATAGCATGGGAGACAAGATCGACCCCTGAGGAACCCCACAAGTGAGTTCCCAGGGTGTCGAACCAGTGTCTCCCATAACCACTATCTGAGATCTGTTCTGGAGATAGGAGTAGAACCAGTGCCAAGCATTGCCTACCACTCCTAAACTCCGTAGTCTCTCCAAAAGGATACCATGGTCAATGGTATCAAAAGCCGCTGAGAGGTCCAGGAGAACCAACAGGGTAGCATTCCCCCTGTCTCTCTCCCGGATAAGGTCATCAACCAGGGCGACCAAGGTGGTTTCCGTGCCATAACCAGGTCTGAAGCCAGATTGAAATGGGTCTAGATAATCAGCTTCTTCCAAGCATGCTTGCAGTTGAACAGCGACAGCCCTCTCCAGGACCTTGCCTAAGAAAGGTATGTTGGCCACCGGGCGATAGTTGTTTAAATCTTCCAGATCCAGGGAGGACCTCTTCAGGAGGGGGCGCACCACAGCCTGTTTCATCTAACACAGTTACTGATTGCTAGTAGTGTTTCCATGGAAGTTGGGTACATGTATGCTTTTTTACATTGTTCTAGTATGTTCTTGCTTTCCTGCTAAGCTGAGCATTTACTGTTATTTGATATGGCAGGTATTCTTTCAGCATCAAGGCAACACATCTTTGGTACTAGCAGTGTTGGATTTTTGTCTCTGAGAGGGAAAGACAAACATGGTTTATAATGTTATAAGCTTATACTTTTACCTTTTTATCTTTTAAAAACAAACAAATTCAAGATGAAGAGAAAGTATTTTTTAGGAAGCAATCTGGGGAAAATAAGAAAATACCACTTGGTCCAGTTATTTATTACTTCTGTTTTAAATCTAAGTTACTCATTTCCCTTACCAACTTTGTTTTCAGGATTTGTGAGATTGAAAGGCTGTGGTTTGAGACAGGGCCAAGATAACTCAGGATTACCCAATGAGTTCCATAATTGAGTCAGGATTTGAACACAGATCTTCCAGTCTTCCACTTACATGCCATATTGCACATCAGTTTAAACTAGATTAGCCTTTGTTTCTGAATATATGCTTCAGATTAAGCAGTAGGGTAATTTAAAATAGTTTGCTGATATATATAAAATTGACTGGGATCCAAGGAAACAAATAACTAGTTCTCTGTTCATTGAAAAAACCCTAATAACAGTTTATAAAGTTTGAATATGTGCTTTTCAAATATTGATTCGCTGCACATGAGAACTTTTCTGAAATTCTGTCTATCTCATGCACTTATACCTAAAGATCTCAGGGCAAGTCACATGTTGATCTTATTCAATATGCTCCAGTTTTTATGTGATATATATTTCAATTTACAAAATTGATTAGTGTTTTAGCACCTTGGATAGCAGCTTCCTTTCTGGTGGGAATTGTAGGAAGCCTTCTACATCAGGAGCCCTTGAGCAACCAATTATAATTCATCTACTTATGCCTTATTATTTTTCAGGCAATATTGAGACCCAGAGTTTATTAATATGTGTGTGTAGAAGTCTCTTCTGAACCTAATTAACTTCAAGTTCATGAGAGGAAGCTTAATGAGTTGCAAATAACTGAATTTATTTAATACACTTCTTCATTGTACTCCATAGAAAGATCCATTCAAGATAGTTTACAATCTCAAAAATTATAGCTATGGCTCCCCAGAAGTCAGCAGGCACATCCACAATAGTACCCATCTAGGCACATCACAAAGCAGCTTTCTGGCTCCATTAATGCTGAGAGGGCCATGTTATGCTCATGGAGAACATTCTTGCACCCTGAGTGCAGACACAGCAGTCCCTACAATTGCTATAGCTCATTTCACTGAGATAATAGGTCAGGCAAGAAGCCACAGTGATGTGTGAGGTGCCTTTGACAGGCTTTCCAAGGTGCTAGCAATTCCATTAGAGGGAACTTAAAACTGAATGGAGACACAATAAAATTATGCAGAAATTCTAAGGGTCTTTTTGTACTTACCTGACTTGTATGGTGTAATAAGGTAGTAATGTACCATTCACACTTCAAGTGCTGATAAAGCCCTGTACCAAGTCAACACCGCTTGGAATGCAAATGGGCAGGGTAGGACAAATCACCATGAGAACATCTCTGGCAACATCCAGTGTGTGCCCGGACATTGCCATGACAATCTGGATGTTGTGCCACCACTCTTATTTGCCACACCACACCTGAAAGAGGGTGAACATGCAGCTGCTTCTGGACAGTTGCTGTGGCTCCCCAGTGCAGACACACTTCACTAGAGAGTAAAGTGTAAGTGCAAACAGGCCCTAAAACTGAATCTCATAGACTTTTAAACTTACCAAGTTAGGAGCATACTGATGGTTTACAAGAAATGAAGGTAATAAAGGAAAAAAACCCTTTTCTTTGTTTGCAGATTCCTATACAAGTTATACTATCCAGTGTCTGAACTCTAGATATTAGTAACACTTGAAGATTTAGTTTGAGCCACAAGGGAGAATAAAATTGCCCTCTAAGGTTTGTTGAAATCACTTAATGTGGGTAGAATGTGCACAGGCAATCATGAAGTAAGAACTAGTTTTTGTCTGGAAGGCTAAAACATGTTTTTCTTTTTCTAGAAATGTTCTGGAACTGAAAGGAGGGGCAGACTTTCCTTTGATGTGACAAACAGATAGCTTTGTATGAGCCTTGGGAATAACTGCTTCTTCTGAACACAAGGCTCATTTTTATTCACAGGTTACTGCATACAAATGAATCCTGGATGTGGATTTCCAAAGCCATAAGCTATCCATTCAATATTCTGTAACAGACTTATCTGGAACAGAAAGACATAATGGAGTAAAACTGAATGGAATTATTGAGTATAGAGGAGAGTAGAAAGCATAACTAAAACTTTTTGGCACACAAGAGGATGTATAACTGAAATCAGTGCTGAGAAGGAAAAGAAAATAAAGAAATGTAAGGCAAAAAAGTCCAAACTTGTTGAATGTATCCATAAAATAATCTCCCCAACTATGAAAAAATGTTCTCTCCGAAAAATGCAGTGAGAACAGTGCAGTCATTCTAACTGTCATTTACATGATAGATTACATTTGCGGAACCTTTCACCAACTGGGAAATTAATTATGGCAAAGTGATCTGGAGAAAAGAGACAATGTAATTTAACAAATAATGTACTGCAATAATAATCCACATCATTAGGTACAGGTGCCTCTTGTACAAATGGCTTGGCTTAATGCAATGCATAACCTTCATTTCAACATAAATTTAAAACAATGGGTTCAGAATTTCTAATGTGCTGCATACCAGTTCTGTTAACAAGACAACCGCCACCAAAAGCCTGAAATCATTTAAAATATTACAGAAGGAATAACTGTTTGATTACTATGGACTTGGTTGGATATAAAAGGTGATCCATCAGTTCAATTGGAGGACTTCCTTCTTTCCAATGGTTATGTGTACCTCTGCTTTTTTAAACTCTGTTGTTATGCAAACTCTTATGCCATTCTGCACATACCTAAAGAACTTTGAAGTGGAGTATTTGCTAACATAGGGAGCTGAACCAAAGGAGAATCAAAGAAGAGTAAAGATGCATGTTTAGGTTTCCAACATTAATTATTGCAGAGACAAAAGTAAAGCAATTTTGTAGCATTAGATGTAATCACTTACTTCAGATATTCAAGAAGGTACATCAATGGGGGAATTGTCAATAATCAGTGCTTTAACTTATAAAGGTAAGTGAAAGAAAAGCAACAGTAATGTTTCAACTGAACAACAGTACCCCCATTTAACGAAATTGACATTGGACTGGGCAGCATGAAGGGAGAGGAAGAGACGTCACACTACTTTGTGTCTATTTGCAATAACATTTCATTTCCATCTCAAATCCATAGGGTAAGGGGAATGAGGGTTCTAATATATATTGCATAATTGCAGTGAACAGTATTTATATGAGCAGCAAATTTCTCCTTCAAAGGCTGTTGGCAAGGACTGAGATAGAAGGCCACTGCTGTCTCTTCCACATGGGGTCTGAACAGAGTAAGGATGTATTTGCAATCAAGATCATGTTTTCAGTTTACCATCTAATACCATGATGAAGGTCCCCATGATGGGTTGTTCAGTAAAGTCAGCCTCTTCTCCTCAGAATTCTGTGCCCAAACAAACAAACAAACAAACAAACAAAAACCCTATATTGAAAGTAGTAACAAAAAAAAAAAAACCAAAAAGTATCCCAAAATATTAAAAATAAGGTGTGGATCTCTATATGTAGTTGAAGGTTTATTGTACTTTTTAAATTACATAGTAAGAACCATATCACACACTAATTTTAAAGGAATACTGTACAGTAGTATAAAAATCATAAATATTTGTAGAATCATTATAGATGGCAGCACTAATACCACTCTGGTACTGAGTGGTGAAAGTTCACCAGAACATTGGTCCTTCTACCTCCCTTAAACCTATAGAAATCTAGGGTGTTTTTCCACTGTTACTAGAAGTACCCATTAAGTACCCATTAATGGGTACATAATGGCATTTTTTTATCCATTATGGGTACTTAAAGGGTATTTCTAGTGACAGTGGAAAAACACCCCTACTCTCTAATTGAGTACATATGTAAGTGTTTGTTCTTTGTTACCTTCGTCTACTACTGAGATCTTACCAAATCAAGAGAACTCAAGAAAGGTATAATTCCCTCTACCCTAAGTAGATTTCCCTTCACTGAACTTACTTTCAATTGTCATTAATCTTTCCATTCATTGTGTATTAACTGTATTCTCGTTAACATTCTCATATTTAATCTGTGTATTTTAGAAGCTACTTTTCTGGCAAAAGAGAGTAATTGTTGGCGTGGTGCTTGATTTTGAAGACACAGTTGGTGATTGTGTGCGAAGTAGCAATTAATTATTTGAACTATGGAATTATGGAGGAATCAGTCCTTCTGTTTCCTTTTTCAATGTTCCATTCATAAGCCAAGACCAGGTGTTTTCCATGTCCACTTTGCCTTCAATTTTCTCCAAGAACTATCCATGCAGTGCTTTATTGTGCCAGCTGTCCATTCAGCATTGAATTGCAGTTTTCCGGTACTGGTTCTTGGTTTGCTGCACTTTGAGAAGATTCTGGTGGGTGACTTCAATCAAAGCTGATTCTTTGCTTTCTGTCACATAATCTGCTAATGCATGCTTCTCTTCTTCCACTGTTTGCTTCACTTGCAAAAGTTCTCTACCACCTGCTTTCCTGGGCAAGTACAGCCTGTCAACATCGCTACGAGGATGTAGTGCATGGTGGATCGTCATCAGTTTTCTGGTTTTTTCTAAGTTGTCCAAATCCAGCTGAGTCCGCAGTGTATCTAATTACTGGTAGGGCCCAGGTGTTTATAGCCTTAATGGTGTTACCGCCATTCAATTTACTTTTCAAGATTTTTCTAGTCCTCTGGATGTACTCTTTACTGACCACAGATTTCACATGCCCATGCTTAATGTTATCCAGTTGCAGGATGCCCAGGTATTTGTAGGCTTCTGGCTGGTGGGACCTGATGGCTTGACCATTTGGCATTTCAATGCCTTCACTTTCAGTGATCTTCCCCTTCATCAGTGCCACTGTGGTGCATTTGTCCAGGCCAAACTCCATACGGATGTTGCTGCTGAATATTCGCGCTGTGTTGGTCAATGACTGGATCTCGATTTCAGCTTTTCCATAAAGCTTCAAGTCATCCATGTACAGTAGATGTGAAATTTTCCGTTAATTCCTGGCAGTTTAGTAGTCCAGGTTTGTTTTCTGTAGGATGAGTGACAGTGGGATCATAGTGATGATGAAAAGCAGTGGGGATAATGAATCCCCCTGGAAGACTCACATCACCCAAAAACCATAGCAAAAGCCTGGTGTGCATGGCCATTGCTGTGGCAAGAAGGATGCTCCCAGATTATTATTATTATTAGTAGTAGTAGTAGTAGTAGTTGTTGTTGTTGTTGTAGTAGTAATAATTATTAATTATTATTAATTATTATTATTAAATTATATTTTGCCTCCAATGAGCCTGAGAAGCAGAAGAAACCTTCACTGTGAACTTTATGTTTTCTGCTAGAGTTATAGGTAACAACAAACAAAACGTTTGTCAGCAGCTATGTACTTCCCTTTACGCCACAAATTACTATTTGACTAATTCACACAAATTTACACGTTTACCATCTAATACCAGGGGTGTTTTTCCACTAGCACTAAGTACCCATTGTAGGACCCATTAAGGACCCAGTAGGCTCAAAGCAGGATGACCCCATTTCCACTACAGACCCCATTAAAGCCACATTTGTTTCCACCAGAGGTAGGGAAATCCGGATCATATGGGTCCTTCTGGATTATAGAGAGCCTGTTTCCACTACAATTGGGCAATGGGGTCTAGAGGAGGCTCGGGGGGCACCCATGGGGGGTTACCCCAAACTCAAAAGGTCAGAGTCCCTACGAAGTCCCTCTGGAGTCCCTCCAAAGTTGCCTTTGGAGATTAGCACAGGCTCAGAAGAGAAACCCTTGTGAGAGCAATGTCGCTGTCAAAGGCTCCAGAGGATCTTTGAAGTTAGTGGCAGATCGCTCCAGAGGATCTCCGAATACTCTCTGGAGCATCTATGGAGATTGCACTCCTTGTCCCCCAAAACACCTGGGATGACAGGCAGACCCCTCGTGGATAGATCTGGATTTTTACATTGGTGCTCCAACATTTCCACAGCAGGCAGGCTAGCACCCATTGCTATTGGGTGCTAGACCCCACCCATGGAAACACATTGGGTACTTCCCTTAATCCCGATCTACTAGATTAAGAGAAGTACCCATTTCATCCAGATCAAAGGAGCTCAGTGGAAAAACACCCCAGGTTGACTGTCCTCGTTTGCTCATTTGACTAATTTGCCCGAGCCTGAAAGTGTTTTACTTTTGCTTTTATTATTTTCATTTACCGTGTAATAATTTCCTGAGTGTCAAATAACTTTGTATTGAGATCAGCACAATGTTTTCCCCTCCCTTGGGATCAGCTCCAATCCCAAACCAATCCCAAAGCCTAGAAGTCCTGAGTGTGGAAACACTGCTAAAATATGTGTTTAGAACAGTCCATGTAACAACATAGTGTCAGAAGCCTTAGCATGATGAAGCTGAAGATTATCAATTTACATGAAAAAATGAAATTCAGGGAACTAACACTGGTCTTCATAACCTTCATGACAACCATAGGTCTGTCTCAATGATACTAACCCAAAACACACAGCTGTACATAATTAGTCTTTGACATAGGGTGAGGGAGCATTGCTAAGAGAGCTAATGGTAAGCCCATTATTATTTTAAGTGATCCATCTGTATCAACTCCCTTCCATAGGGTGAGACAGCCATAGAAATGCTCCACCCATAGACACTTATGGAAGTAGAATGATTCTTGAATGCCATGAAAGAATTTACAGCTTATATGGATAGTGATTCTGTCAAGGTTCTAGTCTTTATGTGGAATTGGGAGGTAAGAAGAGACATCGACTTCATTATTTTCATGTGTGTTTCATGTTGCTTTAGAACACATAAAGCACCTTGTTATTTCATGTAACTACAGCTGGTCAAGCAGGACAATTGATGGGTGGAATTCAAGGGTGACACATCTCCTACTGCAAAACCTGTACAATATAAGTTGCAGCACATTATCATGCCTACTTGCATAATGTTAGCTATGGAATGCAATTTATTATCTCAGGTTGTGGTTTAACATCAGTTTTGATAGCCATTATAGCCATTACTTGGAAAGTGACAAAATAATGGGACAAGCTGGGATAATTCCACCCACCAGCAGCTGTTTATTTCATCACTACTATTTCTGAAACTTTATTTGGAAAGTTAAATTGATTGTTCAGGTTCTTAGTAGGAATAACTACTGGGATAGTCTGTGATTTTTTGAAAACTAATTTTTTCCACCACCTATATCAGCTATTGCTCAAAGTAATACACCAGAACTTTAGGAGCAAAACCCAATTATAAATGCAAAAAATTACCATGCTTTCTGAGCTATAGATTACAGACCAAACTAATGTTCCAATCGGCTGAAAGAAAGGTTTTGCAGTATCTATGCTTGTATTTTTTTTTTCACACGGAGTTAATGTTGCATTCTCGGCAGCTGAAAATAAGCCATTCCCTTGATCGATCAGCTGCCTCTGCTGTCAGAGGAATAACAGCTGCATTCTTTGGAGTGGTAGGACTGGGAATATGGATATGCTTATTTACTTCTGGAGATTTAGTGATGGTGGCCTATGCTGCATCTCTCTTTTTGATTGCCTCATTATGTCTGAGTACAAGATGATGAAATCATTTGACAAAATGATCTTACAGGTGCCATATCCTGGATATGATGCATTGGAATATTCATGCTGCTTTTTTCTAAGTTATCCAGACTGTGCAAATGCAGTGATCAGGGCCTTGCATAATCATTAATTTTCTGCATAATCAGGAGAGACAAAAATATTTATCCCCCACTCCTGGCCCAGTATGCACAGTTAATTTTGTTTGTGTTTCCTCTCCGCAGCTTGGATGGTTTCAACAATTCATGGAAGTCAGGGCTATCAATGGCTTTTAGCCCTGATGGCAGCAGGAGGTGGGATGCTTCTGATGGCCATCTGCTGGAAGACTGAAAGCAGAGCAAGCTGTATTTATGCCCTGCTGGTGAGCTTCCCATTGAGAGAGAGAACAAATTCCTGGTTTAAATAGCCCATGTTTCCATTTCAGTGGGACATTTCTTATGTCTTTATGTTCTATTTGTAGAGAGTTTGATAATCAGTTTGCCTCCAGAACCTGCATGTTTACAAGCAAGTTAAAAAAGCTCTTTTAAAAAATATGTCAAGGGTAGTCAGTCACAGACCATGCTCTTCAGATAAATTGGGAAAATTCTTATTATGCTCAGTTACTCATATTAATTTGTGGGGATTGCAGCTTCAGTCCAGCATCATATGAAGGGTCACAAATCCCTGCTTTATAAATAGCACTCCCATCTGGGCATATCAAGTCCAAGTAAGTATAAAAAAAAAAAAAAAGGTTTCTTTAAAAAAAATTAACAGATTCTCCAGACTCATGGTATCATGTTCTTACGTAGTCATGAAAGTTACACAATTGCAAAACTCAGTTTCTACCTTTGCTTCTTCTTCAAGACAAAATGCCAATGCATGGCCATGAGCAAGTTTATTCTGTAGCTAGTTTCACTAGCTACATTTTATGGAAGATGGTTGCAGTGACTTTTTTCAAATTCAATATTTCAATTCTCCTTTCTATGACATTGACAAGACCAGAGCCTACACGGGATTAATTCAAATTTACCTGTGGTGACAATTTTTGATAATTATAATGTGTCACAATGGGTGGGAGTATGGTCACACTTGCTTCCCTCTCCTTTTCTTCCTTCATTTCTTTTGAACAAATGTTCTAATATGTGGCAAAACTGCTCTATTGTAAAGAGGGATTTTTAAAATTAGGGATTCTTTAAACCTGCTAAGTGTGGTCCTATTAGTTTCTTTAGTTACGTGTTCTGGCACCTTTAAATAAGTGAATAACTACTACTTTTGATGGTGGGAATATAAAACAGACTGTTCTTCTGCTGCATAATTTGGCAGCTTTTAAGTAGACACTTTGAGTACCTTGCTTTTGATTTTTCTTTTCTTCCCCTCCTGTTCTGCATATGCTTCTAAAAAGACACAAAAAACATTGGAGGTAAATGATAGTCTGGAAAACCTTTTCCTCCTCTTTGCTTGTAGGATGACACTGATGGTGGAGGAAAGTGAAGAGACAAAAACAAGGAGAAGGAAAATGAGGATAAGAGAAAAAGGATGCCTTTCTACTGTGCTTGTTTTTTCTTGATGCACAGACTTACAGAATAAAATGAAACAGATTTCCCCCCTCTTTTTATTTCTCCTCTGGATCTAATTCATGATGCATTTAGACAGCCCCTATTGCTTTTATTGATTCCCATTCAGTGCACTGTATACTAAATAAAACACTACAAGCAATTTTAATAAATGAAGCAACAGCACAGATGGTCCACTTAATGCAAGTATTTATTGGTATGCAAATCTGTATCAACTTCCAATTTCAAGGAAGCAAGTTTGATATTTTATATATATATATCATTATGGCCATCAAGCAGAAACATACAAAAACTGATAAGAGAAGATACTACACTTGATCTTAGCCAAAAGGGTTTTCCCCCAAAAGCGTTTCTAACCTGCTCTATGCTTCTAGGTTTCAGGATGGGCCACAATAAAATCACTGTAGATAAAATAAATTAGCTAAAACAGCAACAGTGTCTGCATTGGAAAGTGGTGCTGTTGCTTTAGACAAAGGTCAGGGTAAAGAGGTGCCTTTTCACTGGACATCTAAATGCATACTGGACTTCTAAATGAGGATTCATCTCAGAGGGGAGGCTATTCCATAGTGCAGGAGCTATTATCAAGAAAGCCCAGCCGTGGGTCCCTACACCTTTAGCTGCTGAAAGAGGTGATACAGCCAAAAGGGTTTCACCAGTAGATCTTAGGGCATGGCCAAGTCTATATGGAAGGAGGTATTCATCTAGATATTTGGTGCAGGTTACTACAGTAAAAACACTTTAGAAAAACTCACTTAAAGCAAAACCAGTGCCTGAAAGGTCACGATCATCATTGAACGGTCACAATGAATAAGAAAATAAGCACATAAGAGGAACCTAGCTGGATCGGGCCATAGCCCATCTAGCCTAGCATCGTATCCCACACAGTGGCCCACCAATTGCTTTCACCTGCTCTCAAATCCCACAAAATGGTCTTTCAAGGCATGCTGCCTGTCTCCCCATCCTGGAGGATGTACCTAGGCATCCATTTTAGTAGAATAGATGGATTGTATGGAATACGTATGTTCTTGAAACCCTTAAAAGAAATCCACTGTGCCTTTAAAAGAAAAAAGTCTTTCTGAACAGGGATGGGAAGAATGTTTCAGCTAAGCACCCTTCCCCCTTTGCCTTAAGACAAGCAATTGTTTCTCTTAAATCTGCAGTGGGGCTTCTGCATGCTAGTGGATTCTTTCCTCCGTCAAATTGCAGCAAGGGAATCTTCAGCTGCCATTTGATAGGCAGGGGAGGTTTGTTCCCTTCTGCAACAGGAATGCCTGGGGATAGAACCTGCAAGCCTGTGTTTATCAGGCAGTTAGCTCTATTACTCAGCTACAACCACCAACATTTAATGGATTGTTCTTTTATTTCCAGTTTTCATGACAAATAATCTGCTGAATAAAATAATATAGGGTACAAATGTTGCAAAAGCAGATCACAGGAAACAGAAAGCTTCACCAGCATGACATTATATGAACCAGCTGATTCATAAAGTGGTTCAGCGGCAGATGTTTTAATAGCGTGTTAACTTGAAAACACAGACAATAGGTAGGTTCTAAATATAGTGAGATTTCTCCTGTCTCTATCTTGTGATATAGTGACTCAGCATCCTCCTTGCTTCTAACATGTAATTTAGCAGAAACATGTAATTGCTGGATGAAACAGCCATCTCCCCTGCACACAACATTAATTTTAGCACAAATAGACTATTAGCAAAAGTGCAGCAACATATCATTCTCTGAAATGTTTGAAAGGAAACTGACAAAGCTACCTATTCCTCTTCCAAGTTACATTTTTGAAGTACAGATGTCCTTTCTTGAGACTAGGTTTCAAAGGGGCAAATTTGTGCAAAATTCTTTCTGCTTGATGCTGACCACATACACAGCATTACAATGTTATGCAGCCAAATAACTTCAGTTGCAAAAGCTGCCTTAAGGCACTAGCTGGCATATAAAAGAAACTTTAGGATTGTGTGGGGGCTAGTTGCTCCCTTAGTAACAGCACAGGTGATAGCAATACACACAGAATCAAATATGATTAGCTAAGATATTTATCATCTGAAGGTTTTCCAAGATGAGTATGGAAACTGCCCAACTGAGAGCATTGCCAGTGTATGTTTGTCATTGAATGTCTGAAGGGGATTTCAGTGATTGTTATAAAATAATACCAGCTCCAAATACTTAAATTTAAAAAAAACACTACAGATTAGAGGTGGTTAGTACCCCCACACTGCAGTTCCACTCCACCTCTCATTTGCTTTATTCACTTTCATACCACATTTTTGGCCCTTAATGTGGATTATAGATGTGTGTGTGGTAGCTACCACCTCTAAGCCAGTTTTGAGCCTCTTTTTTCTTTAAAATGTATGGACAAAGAGAAAAAAATCCTTCAAATAAGATATTCCAAAGAGATTCAGAAAGTAAATCCATAAGCTAGAAAATAGGGGTTCTGATCACCAAGAAAGGAAGCTGTTACCATTTTCAGAACTGAAGGTTGACAGACTGCATTAAACACATCCAGGAAATTTCCCTGGCAAGGATACAGAAGTAGTTTGTCAAACTTTCTTCCATGCATGATGAGGCTTGAAGTCATGACCCTCTGCTTTCCAGACAATAGTTCTTCTTGTAGCAGTGAAGATTCTGCCTGGGCCATGTTTGCACCAAACCAGGGATCATGGTGGCCCCAGAAGTCAGCCTGGGCAGAAACTGTGCTGTAAGATGCCTCTTTCCTCCCTTTCCATTTGTGTGTGGCAATGACAACCTCCCTAAAAATTGTTCCACCAGTGCACCAACTGGCATAGTCCAGGAACTGCTTGGAAGCAGGTGGTGTTTAGTTGTTTGGACACTCTGCTCCTGGGTTCTGGGGTCCCACCCTAGGCACCCATGAGGAAACAGCCAACAAAGCCCATAGCACCCAGAAAAGAAAAAAAAATTACAGTAATTGCAAAAGCTTTTGATCTTAAATATATAATTTATGTTCATAAACCACTCAAATTAAAACAACACCTTCATCTCTTAGGGTAATATACAAATATACTTAGTTAATGAATTTAGATAAATATTCTTCCATGTGTATAGACTGCTCTGTCAGATGTATATTATATGTTAAATACAATTTATATGATTTTGTAAGAAACAATGACTCAGGTTCAACAAACACACAAATCAGCTGAATGGCTATAATTCTAAATTGTTTCAAAAGGCAACCAACTTCAGATACTGCAGTCATATCTGGTGTTGGAAATCTGGGCCAAAACATTGGCTTCCCACTACAAAATCCACTTAGGCAATCAGATCAAATGTATTTATAGTTTTATGTGAAGCTGGCCTAGAAAGCAATTCTCATGAGTCAGTTTTTTGTTGTTGGAGAAGCTGGGAGTTAAAAATAGCAATTTTAATTCATCCTCAAAAGAAAGGTTCTTGTAAAGTATAAAGCCCTTTAACTGTGGAAAGATACACACAAGAAGAGCACTATGAAGGCAGCACTCTTCCTAAAACACATTGAAACACTCTTCCTGAAGCAAGTCAACTGCTGCTCCCAGCCATGCAAACATCACAGTTGAGGAACTTTTGTTCTCCAGCTGCTATGTTTTGGGCCATGCCAGTTACACTGAACAAAAGAGAGGACCCCCAAAATTGACCATTTCTTGTGTTCAAAGGAACAGGAGCTGCTATGTTTTGGACCATGTCAGTTACACTGAATACAAGAGAGGACCCCCAAAGTGTTCAGAGAAACAGGCCCATGGAATGTGAAGAAAGTGGATGACATTGGTCTACATGAGTGGTGGTAGCAATACTTGAAGAATGGGAATGAGTGATGTCACGGTTCTGTCTTTTCAGCACTATACATGCACAGAGCAGGATATCTTCTATCTGAAAGAGGGGCCATACAGACCCTGCACTTTTCCAGTGCACCCAGTGAGCCATGAGTGTACAAGAAACTAAGAATTTCCACAGGGACACAAAAGACCACCATGTGAACCTAGCATGTATATCATGTTCAAGGTCCAAGTCATTTATATGCTTGGAATGAATCTAATGTTAAAAAATAAGAAGCAGTGTTGCACTTAGTGAGACCATCTGGGCCAGCTATTGTGTGTCTTTCCAGGTATTGTTACTCTACAGCATCCAGAAACCCAGGCCATAATAGGCAATGCTAAAAATAATGGAACTTGTAGTTTAACAAAATTTAGAGAGCCTCATGCTAGACAATCCTGATCTGGGAATTTTGCTGGTGGTTAACCACAGGTCAGCTAGAATAATTTACTGAGCCATATCCAGTTCATTGTTGTCTGTCCAAACAGATGAAAGAAATACATGTCATAATATACTGATGGTGCTTTCACATCCCCTGATGGCCTCTCTCAGTTGCTTTGTTAAAAAAGTCTCTGACTTCCATTTCCCAAGGCCTTTTCAGAAAAACCTTGTGGTCAATGGTATCAAAAACTCCTTAAAGATCAAGGAGAACCATCCAGGAGGCACGTCCTCTGCCTTTGATCTTATGAAGGTATTCAATTGGGGCAACCAAGACAGTTTCAGTACCACAAAAAATCATGAAGCCAGACTAAAATAGGTCTAAATAATCAGCTTCCTCCAAGCAGATGAACTAACTCCACCCTCTCCAAAACCTTTCCCAAACTGTGTATATTTACAGCTAGACAATAATTGTTTAGTACTGAGACAGGGAAGGTCTTTTTGAGGTTGAACCAGGTTGGCTCAGATATCTAGACACCAAGGCATTCTTAACTGTTGCATCTAAATCAATTTGAATCTGAGCAATTTTATCAGAAAGCACCTTGCACATTTATTGCAGCAGGCCTTTAGGGGCACCATCACTTCCTCCTTACAGCTTGATGTCACTGTTGGGTGGCTACTTGAGGATACATTGATGATAGAGATGATAGGATGTTCTGTTGTGGGGAGAAGAATGTGTCCCCTTAAATGGGTGAGAAAAGCAGCGTAGAAAAGCCAACTCTTTTATTATTATTATTATTATTATTATTATTATTATTATTATTATTATTATTATTATTATTATTATTATTATTATTATTATTATTATTATTATTATTATTATTATTATTATTAGGGACTTCTACAGAACACATGTGGGTGTAACATTAAAATTGGCTTTCAGTTCTATAGAAGAATAATACAGAAGAAGGCCTTGTTCCTTTCCCTCAACAATTGAACAGGCATTGAATTGATTTTGAAATGTTTGGCAAAAACCTGATGAAGTGTCTTGTATTTATCCATCAAATGTCTTAATTATCTAGCTAGACAGAGTGTGCTAATGAAGTGCATTTCCAATCAAACACACTGTGGGACTGACAACAAAACCATGTTCTCACAGCTGCACAGTAAACAAACAATACAATCAATTATCTTCAAAAGCTCAAAAACCAAACTCTTCATGTTACACAAATAGGAAGTGACATCTTGCCTGGTCAACATCTGTTGTGGATTTTTTAAATTATAAGTCAGGGAAGATCTAGAGCTTAAGGCAAATGTCCACATGGACCATGTCAAAGGTGTGTGCCCGGAGCATAGTGTCTGCTTGGCACTGTGCACCAAAGTGGGCCAGGCTGGTGTTGAGTAAGTACATAATTTGGAGTGTGTTCACATCAGCAGCTGGCAAGCTCCCGGGCATGGATTCTGTGTGTAGGAGTGTTCTATATGGAATGAAATATGTTTATTTATATGGTCTCAGACCAGATATATCAAATGTTAAAAGATACAAATATTTACAAAAAGAAAAAAAAATTAAAATCACAATATGCATACAAAAATTTAAAAAGATGTGATCAAGAATAACTCAGATCAGTTTGTCAGTTACAAGGTTTCATTTCCTGATTTCTCCCTTATTTTAACAGCTATGACCAGAAACTCTGCAGCAGCTAAAGTCATGCTAGGGTTAGTGTCACTTAACAGCAATTTGATATATTCTGAGGTGGATCTTCCTGGGTATAAACTCAGCCTGGGGTTCACCAGGTCCTGTCGGGCAGTGTTGTACAGTCTGCAGAAAAGAACGTGCTCCAATGTTTCCACGTCACCACTTCCACATGGGCAGGTTCTATGGGTAATGGGGACATGTTGGTATCTACCCTTCAATAGATTTGAGGGCAGGACATTCAGTTGGGCCTTTACAAAGGCAGTTCTGTATCTTTTAATGTGTAAGTTTTCTTGATATGGTGGCATATTTAATTTATATCCATAATTTAGGCCTATATACAAAGGGGAGCAGGTGGTATTTGCTCTTGCAACTAAATCCCAGGTGGCGATATCCCAGATTCTTTTTTTGATGTGCATGAAGGCGTTTTTTTGTCCCAGCTGGAAAAGCTAGTCTGGTGATAAACCTAACTGGGAAATCTTCCGACTTATGTTCTTCTGACGAAAGTGTCATTTGTTAATTCTTTTAATAATTGGTTTGTTGGGTGAAAAATGTGTATTTTGAACCATGCTTTGATAGCTGTGAGCCAAACTTCTGATTCTAATGGCAGTTGTCCTGTTTCTAGTAGTATCACTGTTTGAGATACACACCTGGGTACATTTACAATAGTTCTCAAGAAGTTGGCTTGGAAAGCTGTCCTGTCCTTTATCTTATCATTTACCCATGCCGCTGATCCGTAAAGGAGTGTTCTACTATTACACTGCTAAAAAGCAGTCTCAGTATAGGCCAGGTAAGAATCTCAGTTTCTGCCACCAAAATGCAGATAGGCAGTGATGTCAGGAATGATTCACCAAACCCTGTTCTATAGCAACACTTTGGGACATTTCCGGGACATTTTAAAGGGCACCTCTGAAAGGTGCCCAGCATGCAAGTCTAAAACCAGGGAAGCTTTGATTTTGGAGGTAGGCCAGTCTAGTACACCTAGGGACTATGGCGAACATAGTATAATAACTATTAATAAACATAGACACAAAACCTTTCCTCTCCGCTAAGATATTTTTCTTTTGTTCTTACATTTGTCACCCAAGAAGGCTACTTTATGAATGTTAAATAATCAAAATGTAACAGATCGTTTCTCTTTCAATATCTCAAAAAAGGCTTCTACTTTTCAATATGGCAAGTTATCAAAATACAAAGCATAACCATTCTTACTTTCTGAGGATTTTATGTTCCAAGTCATTTAGCTCTCACTAGGTTCTGATTCTTAACCAGAACTACTAGTTGTCACAATAACATACGTAACTGATAATCATAACCAAATAGAATGGTACCATTTCTTGATATAATAAGGTATAGATCTAGAGACATATTGATGAACTTCATTTCCATGTATTACTTGCAATATCTGCATTATTTGCAATATCATGGTTTTTATATGTACATAAAGCAGGACATAAAACACTGAGCATATGAATAATGCAGCAAAACCAAAAACATAGGCTGGATTGATCAAACTAAGCTGATGGGAAGCATATTGGTCTATGCAATAGGACACATTAAGTAGCAGGATGTAATATGATCGCATTTGTATCATTATGGTAGAATCAATATTGTTAAGTATTAGATTTAATATTGTATGATTTCCACTAACCATAATAACAATGCTAAATTGTACTTCTATTGTTATCTTGGTTTTGTTTATGGAGAACTTTTATAAAGCCATAAAATGTCTGTAAATACTGCTGAAAGTTTCCCAGACCTTGCCAATATATTGAAAACACTGAAATAATATTATATATAAGCAACTACAAACCAGATTATGTTGTACTGATCTGTGGCAAACATAAATGTTAAAGAACCATTATAAGTAAGTTGAAGAAAATTGTAGGATGGAAAGTTATAGAGAGTAGTATGGGCATTAAAAAGACTGAGCTCATATTTCCATTGGGATTTGTCTGTCTGCAAAATTGAAGATGTTTAGATGCAAGAAAAGACCTTTATTTTCTCCAGGCAGTTTAGTTGTTTAGCAATGTACAATCATGAAGGCTAGTTTTAGCTTGGCAAATTGGTGGGGGCAGGAGAATTGCCAATAATTTTAAAGATATATCAACTTAAATGTCCCTCAATGATTTTTGCAGAACAATTTCAATAGAAACAATAGTAAGTTTGTTGTTGTATTGTTATTAATA
Source organism: Aspidoscelis tigris stejnegeri (assembly GCA_023333525.1). Taxonomy (NCBI): domain Eukaryota; kingdom Metazoa; phylum Chordata; class Lepidosauria; order Squamata; family Teiidae; genus Aspidoscelis; species Aspidoscelis tigris. The sequence continues at coordinate 48,057,327 of JALMGA010000004.1, forward strand.
AACATTAGTACTGATACTACCATTATGATCACATCCAACACATTCAATAATTCATCTTGCATGCCAAACATACTGATTCAGCTTTCAAAGCAGCAGCTCCATTTATTGATCTAAGGATAAGCTGAATGGTTGGATTCAGACCTATTTCTGTTTTTGTGGCACTCAGTTGCTCCATTTTGTGAGTGTGTTTGTATTTTTGAGAGAGCACAAGAAAAATACATCTCCAGTTCACCTGCTTGATACTTGTCTATTATTTTAACATAGAATATACACTTTTGTACATATTTTTTCTTCTGCACAAAATTCTGAATACAGGCAGGAACTTCATTGTTCTGCAAAAAATGTTCAGGAGCAGGTTGTCTGATTATTTGCAGGGTCATTTTTCATTTACGTTTCTTAAGATGACCACTTTCTACTTGGGAGTTCTGCTTTACTGAGGGGGTGTTGAGGCAATGATCAAGCTAGTAATTCTAACTGTTTTGCAGGACTGAATAAGTGGGTGTTTTTCCACAGTCACTTGAAGTACCCATTAAGTACCCATTAATGGGTACTTAATGGGTACTTCTAGTGACCGTGGAAAAACATCCAGTGACCCATCTATGAGAAACTCACAACTACACAATTCACTCCCACCACTCATACTGAGACATGCCCTCTCTTAGTACTCCAAAATGAAAAGGAATTTGCTCTTTTCCTTCATTACTGATTGAACCACAACTATAGCAGTAAAAATTTTCCTATTGTCTCACTCATGAAGCAGTTTACATAGCTTTTAAGGTTTTATGACGAATATCTAATATCAAAAACATGCATGAATCCAAACTCCATTGCTAAATGCAAGCATGCTAAAACTTGATTAGGGAGCTGGGTTATCATTCCATTGTTTTCATATTGGACTGTTATGGACACTTGTTACTAGTTCATCCTTCTTGGCTTCACAACTCTTCAGTCTATAGAGTCCGTCTTACGTCCATCTTAAATTAACGGGACAATGCTGAAACTTCAAGGGCAACTCCACTGCCAAATTACCTTTGCCAACAAGGAAAGGTAAGTGAGATAAGTGATCCTTCACACTCTACTGAGTCTATGACAAAAATCAACTCGACTTGTACTGTTATATTGGTATGTGTAGATTGCTTCACTGTGGCCCTTTCTGCGCTGGGTCTTATTCAAGATTATATTATTCCAGAAGAGGGAACTGCCATCCACATGCTAGTGCTGTGGTCTGTACCAGCCTGCAGATGGCAGGTCCCTGTTCTGAGATATAATCTGCAATAAGGCCCAGTGCAGAAAGGACCTGAGTGATCCAAAGCAGTTCCTAAATGTCATATCACCCCTTACTGACCTGATATTCTCTGTGCAGAAACACCAGTGTTAGAGATGTGCCCATTCATGTCACTTTCAAAGTAAAATCCTATTTGTTCATTTCATTGTTGAAAAGTATAATTAAAAAAATGGGAGGTTGTATTTTGAGTTTTCTGCCCTAAAAATTCTATTTTCCACATTGAAGAAGCCCCTTACATGGGCTAAAACACAGCAAAAATGTGGATGTTCAGTTGAATATTTCATCTTCGCAAGCAGGAGGATTGTTCCATTTGAGCAAAGTTTTAGAAATGCAAAGAACTCTCCACATTTTGTTTCTGTGGATAATTTGTAAATGTGAATTCAATTTTTCATATTTCTAATCAGTATTTCTGCATGTTCCCATTCCACTTTAAATAAGTGGGTAACCAGGAGAAACAGATTATTTGTCAAGTGAACAGGCAGGCTTTAGGATACCTTAGAAGAGCTATTTGTTGGTTGTTTGTTCTCTTTCACTGAGGAGGTAGAATGAAGGTTCTTTTCTAATGTACAGCTAGTGGAGCAGTGAGAGAAAGGAGGATTCCATACAAGGTCTATTTTCAGAAGGATACTCTTGGGATTCTGCTGCACGGGTCCAATTGCTCTTTTAGTTCCGCAGTCTGCTTTCTCAGTGACTAAACAAACATCTATCAGAAGTTTGAAATCAGGGCACGGAAAGAAGGAAATTCTCCCACATGCATTCCCTAGCAGCAAATCTTCATAGGCATAACCACTGCAGCCAAATGCAGCCAGAAGTATGGTGTGTATATCTGTTGGGCTACAAATCCCTCTTTGTTTTGACACAAGCACATTGGACAAGAGAGATTTATAGCGCATTTTAGACATCAAAGAGGCCTGACAAGTATTTGTACCACACTACTTGGTGTTTTACGATGTGCCTCTAGGCAAAGATTGCTCCTGGGCATAGTCCTTCTGATTCTAAAAGTAGTATGCTATTGTCATGACTAGTAGCCATTGATAGCACTGTCCTCTGTCTACCCTTCGAAATTGTTAGATTGGTAGCATCACAACATCCTGTAGTATCCTGTAGTAGGAAATTCCATAGGATAACTGTGTGATATCTGTAGCAATACTTTTTTTTGCTCAATCTGCTGATCTGTGGTTAATACAAAAAAAAAAAAAAACCTTTCCCCCATCCTCTAGATACTTTACCAGTGAGTGATGCGGAGACTGGCCATTTGAAGGTCCCATCAAAGGTGGATAGGCCACACATTAAAACGCAGGGTGTTTCCTGTCACTGGGAAGCAAAGTGCTAGAATGCTTTAGGTGTCTGTACCTGAAGAAACCCAACACATACATAATTTATTAAGCTGATGGGTAGGAGAGTCAGATCCGACAAAGGGAAGTATTTCTTCACCCAGAGGGTTATCGGCTTATGGAATGTGCTGCCAGAAGAGGTGGTGACAGCTACCAGTCTAGATGGCTTTAAGATAGATTTAGACAAATTTATGGATGACAGATTATCAATGGCTATTAGAATGAATGCCTAGGTGCATGTTTCAGGCTGTAGGGGTGGGTGGAGAAAGTAGAGCACTATTAAGGCCATTTGCTGGGATTCGAGATGCCCATGAGCATTTGGTGAGCCACTGTGTGCGACGGGATGCTAGACTAGATGGGCTGTAGCCTGATCCAGCAGGGCTTCTCTTACGTTCTTATGTTCTTAATTTAGTGAATGACCATTACTAGGATGACCTAGTGAGGTAGCGCGCAGTCACACTTGCACCACCAGTCACGTGCTGCACCGCACCCAGAAGAGGTGCATATGTAGCATGCAGGGCTGTATTAGCCCTCTTACTAGTATAGGCATGGAGCAATTTTAACTACTCCATGTCTAAATGTGTAGAGGTCGCTCTGGCACATGTGGAGCCATCTGCAGTAAGGAAACAGATTTGCTGATAGGCCATCTGGGAGTTCCCCAGTGTGATCCCCATGTCTATTTTAAAACATATTTATGGTAAATTATTTGTGTTGTATTCAAATGTATTTACTGATGTAGGGCTTTTACACAGAAAGTATTAGGAAAAGGTAAGCAGTGGGCTGGAACTCCCTGATTAGCATACTAAGGAGGAGGAAGAAATGCCCAGGTGTTGGCTCGTGCCAGGTGGGAGTGTTGGTGTAAATCACCAGTGTTGGTGTAAATCTTCTGTTGCCTCGGAAACTTCTGACGTCCTTGGAGCTGTCCAGCTTTATCAGGAAATCCCTCCTGCCCGCTGCGTAAGAAACAGACTGAAGCCGAAATCTCTCTCCGCAGAGGTTTTATTCTTAGAGGTTGCTGCATGTACAAGTATACATCTCTCCATCCAAACTCCCGACCAGCAATCAATACACACAGCAGTGTGTGGGCACTTTTATACCTTTTCTTATCAAGCGGTGGTGACTCATTTCCTCTGTGTTGCACAAGCCTGTTGTTGCACAATACTGTGTTGCACAATCTGTGTTGCACAATCCTTACGTAATCCAAACACATAGCTGTCATTGAACACTTTGTCTCCTGTTCCTTAACCCTTTTGCCTCCTGTTCACATCTGTACATTTTTCTTATACTGGCTTCAATGCCTAACAATCCCCTCCAAAATGTATAGATGTGAGTTGGTACTGCCACATGCGTGTTTGCTATATTTACACTTTGTACTTGTTGAACTATGCCATGCCTATCAAGCATGATAGTTGTTCATGTCTTTCACTTGGCAAAGCTTTCGTGAGAACATCAGCAATGTTATCTCTGGTGTCAATGTATTGCAGATTTATGACTTTGTTCTGAACCATTTCTCTTACGTTCTGATACCTCACACCAATATACTTCGTTCTACACTTTAAGTTCTCTGCCTCTGACATAGCAATGCACGATTGTGAATCCTCATGAACTATAGTGGGTTCTTCACACTTTCCCCCCAAATCTACAAGCAATTGCCTAATCCACTGGATCTCTCCTGTAATTTCTGACAATGCTGCAAATTCAGCTTCTGTTGTGCTTAAAGCTATGCAGTTTTGCTTCCTGCTGCGCCACACTATAGGGCTTCCAGCATACCTTATCAGCAAACCTGATACTGACTTTCTGTCATGTAACTCTGAAGCAAACGAACTGTCTACATAGCAATCCAGCTCTTGCTCACTGCCTTGTATTACTAATTTTCTTTCTTTGGTTCCCTTCAAGTACCTTAGCACGTGTTTCACTTTGGTCCAATCCTGTACCTTTGGAACACTTACCTTTCTGCTAAGTACCCCAACAGCGAATGAAATGTCTGGCCGAGTATTACTTGCAATAAACATTAAACTACCTACAACACTCCTGAACAATTCTGGATTCTCAAATTCCTTTGATGATTCCTCATCAAAAGTTCCAGGAGTCATTGGGCTTTTTACAACTTTTGCATTCTGCAGGCCACATTTTTCAATCAATCTCTCAATCTTTTTCTGTTGGCTCAATAAACACCTACCATCCTCAGTCCATTGGACCTCAATTCCTAAATAGGTTCTGAGATTCCCTAAATCCTTGAGCTTAAACCTCTTGGACAACTCTTTTTGAACTGATACAATCTCTTTCTCTGACCTCGCTGTGACGCACAGATCATCAACATAAATGACTGCGATGACATCACCTTTTGTATACACGCACGCATCTGCAATGCTGCGTTTGTATCCTAGCTTAACCAATTCTTCATGAATGCATAGATTCCAGCAACGAGCACTTTGCTTTAAACCGTATAAAGCCTTTTTCAACTTGTATACCTTTCTATCTCTATCCTCATCAAAACCTTGAGGCTGTTCCATAAAGATCTCTTCATCAAGTTGAGCATTTAAGTAAGCAGTCTCAAAATCAAAGTGTCTCACTATTTGCCTCTTTCTAGCTGCTAAAGCTAACACTAGCCTTAAACTTTCTGGCTTTGCAGTAGGTGAGAAAGTTTTGTCAAAATTTTCAAACCTCTGTTGTGAAAAGCCTTTTGCAACTAATCTAGCTTTGTATTTCTGGGTTCCATCTGGCATTTCTTTCCTTTTGAACACCCATTTGCACCCTACAACCTTGTGGTCTCTAGGTCTCTCAACTACTTCAAACACTTCTTTCTCTAGTAAAGACAAGTATTCCTGATTCATTGCAGAAAACCACTTCTCCTGCTCCTCAAAACTTTCCGGCTCATCTGCCATTACTGTGCAAGCTGTTGCACTCTTTATTACAAACCTATCTGGAGGTTTTCTCACTCTTTGAGTTCTCCTTGGCACAATTACCTTTGTCCTGCCTTTTTCATCCTCACTGTCAGAACTAGTCTGTACCTGTGTGTGCTTCTTGGACACCTTTTCAAACTTTTGTGTGGTGACAGGTGAGTGTAAAATTGGATGTGTTTGTGTGTGTTCATGTGCAGAAGTGCTAGGTTCACTTTCTGCAGATGCTTCTTGCTTTAGTGCCCCTCCATTTCCAGTATCTATGGCACTCTGCCCCAGCTTGAGGAAAACTTCCTTGTTAGCGTGAAGCTTTTCCCAACCCGAATGTTTTTCAAAGTTGGCACTTCTGGACAGTAAGATTTCTCCACGACCTGTGTAAAATCTATAGCTGTTGCCAGAATACCCCACAAACATTAACCTTTTCCATTTAGGCTCCCCCTTCTTCCTGAAGTTTGCAGGCACATACACATTTGCATACTGCCCAAAAACTCTCAGGTATTTGAGGTTTGGTGGTCTCCCATACAACATGCGATAAGGAGTTTTCTTCACAAAAGAATTCTAAGTACGATTAGCAACATGGTTTGCAGTTAGAATTGCTTCCCCCCAAAGCTGCTCTGGTGCTTCTGCATCCAGCATCATGCAGTCTTTCATTTGCTTTAAGACTCCAATGTGTCTCTCAGCTAAGCCATTTTCCAGGGGGACGGCAGTGTTTGTTGTGTTATGGTGGATCCCTTTCTTCCTTAACCAATTTTTCAGTTTATTGGACAAGAATTCTCCACCCCTATCTGTAACCAAAGATCCTACTTTGTAATCAAACTGCCTCTCAACCATATTGACCCAATTTTTGATGTGTTCAGCAGCTTCACTTTTCTCTTTCATAAGCATCACATACGAAAACCATGTGTGTCGGTCCACAATGACCATGAAGTACTGATTTTTGCCCATGGTTTTGGCTAGAGGGCCAGCCAAGTCAGCGTGCACAACCTGAAAAGGTCTTTGTGTGGCGCATTTACTGAATTTGGCCACAAGAAAAGCCTTCAGCTTTACCTTGCTGCAAACTGAAGAATCCAAGTGGTTTGAACATATAGACATTTTAAATTCTGGACACACTTCCTCCAGCTTCCCCAAACTTGCGAAGCTTGTATGTCCCATGACTCTGTGATAGTAATGAGCACAGTCTAAGTGCAAAGGCACATTGTTAGCTAGTGCACATTCTGCCTTGTCAATCATATAATACACCTTGTTTCTTTTGATTGCTTTAGCACAAGCTTGGTCATTCATGCTAATAGTACAATCATCCCCTTTGAAACTTATGCATACCCACTGTTGGTTAACTCAGACACACTAATCAAACAGTTCTGCAATTTAGGAACACATAAAACATTTGAAAAATCCTTTCCAAAACTTGGGATGAACACAGTTCCCATCACTTTTGCTTCCCTCGATGCACCATCAGCCAAAGCAACTGAATGTACATTAGAAGGCATCTTATCTTTCAGGAGCTTTTCACAGTTAATCATATGAGACGATGCTCCGGAATCTAATACCCAAATGGGGTTTCCAGCCCGATGGGCTTTGCAGTCGTTCTTTACCACAGCCACAATGCCTTTCTTGCTTTTAGGTTGTTGCTTTCTTGCTGCTGCTAGCTTCCCACAATCCTTTTGGAAATGGCCAGCCTTCCCGCAGCACCAGCACTTTCTCTCCCTGGACACAGCTGCTTTTTCTGGTTGCAACTCCTTGAAAGCCTCTGTTGGGAGTGTTTGTCTCGGTCCTGCTTGCTGCCTATGTAGCCCTGCCTCGTACTGCTGGCGTTGGGTCTCTTCCAAGAGACGTGCAGCCACCAGCTCCGCAGTAAGCTGTGTTTCTTCAAAACACTGAAGACTCCACAGAATATTTTCAAATTCATCAGAAAGACTCCCCAGCAAAATATATGCTCTTTGTTCCGGCTCTAAGCCAACTCCCCTGGCGTGTACCTGGTTGAATAAATCAGTCATGATCTCCAGATGTTTCTCGGGTGATTGACCCTTCTGCATCTTGCAGGCGTACAATCTCCTGCACCAAATCATTTTAGACAGAGCCGTAGTGGATTGGTGAATCTCCTTCAAAGCATTCCAAACTGCTTCTGAGGTTCTTTTCTCCCGGACGTGGTTGATTTGCGACGGCGTGATTGTAAGCAAAATTGTCGCTCTCGCCCTTCTATCTTGATCAAGAGTGCCAGCTGTGGGCCCTCTGTCCACAACATCCCACAAGCCTTCTCTGACAAGCAACGCTTCAGCGTAGGAGCACCACGCTGCATAGTTAGTTTCGTCTAATTTGGGAAATTTTGCTGCTTCCATCATTAAGCAGTGCACAGATAGATTCTTGGCAGCTCTCCCACCTTCTCCTGTCAAACGTGATAAGACACAGACACCAGTCCAAAGTTCTTACCATTCAGCCTGACAGTCAGTTGATTTCTTCAGCACGCACGGAGATAACGCTCTGGGACCCCATAACCCTTGTTGGTGTAAATCAACAGACGCGTCCGGCAAGGCAATCTTCTGTTGCCTCGGAAACTTCTGACATCCTTGGAGCTGTCCAGCTTTATCAGGAAATTCCTCCTGCCCGCTGCGTAAGAAACAGACTGAAGCCGAAATCTCTCTCCGCAGAGGTTTTATTCTTAAAGGTTGCTGCATGTACAAGTATACATCTCTCCATCCTAACTCCCGACCAGCAATCAATACACACAGTAGTGTGTGGGCACTTTTATACCTTTTCTTATTAAGCGGTGGTGACTCACTTCCTCTGTGTTGCACAAGCCTGTTGTTGCACAATCCTTACGTAATCCAAACACATAGCTGTCCTTGAACACTTTGTCTCCTGTTCCTTAACCCTTTTGCCTCCTGTTCACATCTGTACATTTTTCTTATACTGGCTTCAATGCCTAACAGGGAGGTATGAAAAGCACTTCCTAAGAAGAAAAGCTGTTCTGTGCTTGGGTTTTCTCAAGGAGGGAGGTCTGGATGAAACCATTCTGTACCTGAGGAAAAATTACTCTCACAGTTCCAGAATTCTTAGGCTAGGATGAGTCAGGGGAAGAATTCTTAAGCAGCCTAGGAGGCTAGTGTTGTCTGAAACAAATTCACTTATTTGAACTTGATTGTTCATACAAGCCTTGTTCTCTTTTATTCATTCATTTATCTATTTATTTATTCTAAATAAAGCAACTGCTGTTAAAACAATGATTATTCTTCTTAATCTCAAGAAGAACATTTGCCTGCAGTATTTATTATTAAGCTTTGAGGTTCACCAAGGTAAAGGGAGCCTATAGCTTTAAGCACAGAGAAAGGGAGAGAGAAAGGAAGAGAGCGATAGAGGGCACTGTGTGCAGCATTAGAGACATTCTCTGCTTGTATCTTTAAATGGAATGCAGGAGAAGTGGTGTGCTCTTTGACACAGGGCTGGAGAAAGGCTTGGCTGGTGCTGAGGATTTTAATAAATGAGCATTTGATTTGCTTGAAACCACTGCCAGACCCAGAGAGGGGAAAGGCTGGGGCTGTGTCACACCCAGCCTTTAATAGTGAGGTAAATGCGAAAAAGGTTCACAGTCTTTGTTGCAGCAAACTACATTAGTACCACCAAATGCCTGAGTTAAATCTTTCTCTTGCTGTTTTAACTTTTCTGAGCCAAATAGTGTCTTTGATCTGCAAGTTGTATATGGCAAACTTTTAGTAGTGTTCCCACCAAAGGAAAAATTTAAGCAGGATTCTGAAAGCTACAGTTTCCCTTTATCCCCTCACCCATGTGCTTTCTCTCAAGATCACTGTGGTTGTTCATACATCTGTGAGGAAAAGCTTTATATACAATGACGCCTCATGTTGAGAGATCAAAGCTACAACATAAGCTTTCTCTCCCCCAAATCTTTTTTATCATTCCACCATTAAAGTCATTAGCAACTTTGTAATTCTCATTAAAAATAATAATAATCCAGCACCTAGATAATAATAAATCCTGGCAGGAAGCCATTTTATGAGAATAATTTTGTTACTGAATCAGTAAAAGAGAATGGGGAATGTCTTTTTGTTGCTATTAATATAACGAAGGGCGCAATGCTAAAGGATCAAAGCTCCAGTCATTGAGGACATCTCTTTACCCTCGGCCTTATTCTGGAATATGTCCCAGAATAAGGGTTTGCTGTCCACATGTTAGTGCAGACTAAAAGCAAGCATTGCTCTCCAGGAATATATTTGTTAAGCTGCCTATGCTGCAGTGCTTTCAATACTTTTTTAAATGAGCATAAACAAATAACTAAAGAAAAAAAATACAGCCTAGTGTAAGCAGAGTAGGCCAAGCTTCCTAAAGTAGCTCCAGGTTTCCAGAGAAAACATAAAGCATGACTGATACAAATAATGCTTTCTTCTCAAAAATCATTGTTACATTTACATACATTTTGTTAATATCACTTCCAGAACTGCAGTTACATTAGTTGCATGCATCTGATTCAGATTAATCCTGAACTGAATAAATTATCTGGGGAAAGATTCATGCTTGCACTGAAATAAAGCTTTTGTGAAGAGTTGAGAAATAAAGCAAGGGCATTTGAAATTATTTGAGTCACTTCAGAGACTTTGCAACTGACATAAAATAGTGCAGCCTTTGTTTTTTGGTCTGTAAAGGAACGCTGGGATATGGAGATGCTCCTCTGAAGCTCCCTAAGTTTTCACAGCCTATTGTCTGGAGATGCAGAGAGGGCTTCATTCCCAAATACCTGAACTAAAAGATCTGACAGGCAAATTCCATCTGCTGTTTGAATTCAGAAAGCAAATCTAAGGGTCTTTCCACTTACTGACTGTGATGACATCAACAAAGGAACGAGCAATTTTCTTTCTACATTACTTAACCCAGAAAATCCATCTTTGGTTTAGAAAATGATGAGAAAAAGTGATTAGTCACTTTGCTGCTGCATTCTCTCAACATAACAGTGGATTAAAGACGGAATAATTAAGGTGTGTTTGTGTTCAAGAATTCATATAAGGATAGGCGTATCAGCTTCAGTCCTTCTGAGGTGCCTTGTGAATGCAGAACCTCACAGAGGATTCTCTTCCTTATGGCGTGTGGGGGCGTGTGGATGGGTATCTGTGTAACATTAAGATTTCCCAGTTCTTCCACCTTCTGTCACCCCTGGTGGCTGCATGAAGTTTTCGTTCTGTATTGTCAGTCATTTGTTGTTCATTCAAGCATTTATTTGTTTAATCATGTTAATCAGCTAATCCAATTATTGTATATTCACGGATGGTGTTCCTATTTAGCTGTATTTTACACTTAATCTTGTTAGAACGTATTCATACATACGTATTAACTATGTTATGTGCTTCCCCCTGAAGGGAGAGGCAAGAGCAAAGAGTGGGAAAATGAGGATATCTCTGTGACCTTTCAAGGTCATACTATCTGTCCATGTTTCTCGTTTGCTAGTGTGCTAAGAGTTTTCACACAGCTTTGCTCAGTGTGAATTAGGTAGTAAAATGTAAGGTGCTTTGGTATGTCTGCAACGTTCAGTTTGTCAAGTCATAGTGCTTGAATAAAGAACCATTCTTATTCCAAATAAGGTTTTTTTATGTTATATTATACCTGGATCTCGCACCCTTCCTTTTAGGAATAGCTGTAGCACAGCAGTAGAACAAACTGCCTAAAAGGCTGAGGATTTTAGGTTCAATCCCCATCTTCTCCCTGGAAGTAGGTAATAGCAAACTGCATTGAGGTGGCCACTGAGGTGCCTATGTATGCAATCAACTACGACTGGATCTACTTGGCAGCAAAAATACTGTTTGCTGATCAAAAGTGCATGGTCGAGTCTGGACATGAGAGGCACATTGTCCACATGGCCAGTGCTTCCTGTCCTCACAAGCTTCAATGCCAGGGAACAAATGTTTCCCTGCCTTGAAATTTCCAGACAAAAAAAGGTGGTGGAATTCAGCAATTTTTTTCTGTTCCTTAATGTCATTATGCAGAGGTCAACTCAGGTAAGACACTCTTGTTGTCATTGCCCTTTTGCATAGTGGCAACAGCAGTAAAACAGGATGGAAAACATCCTTAGAGTAGATTTATACTTTGCATGAAGAGTGTTTTTAAGGGCACATTCTGTCTCTTAGAAGTGGTCTGCAGGCCCAGAGTACAGCAATATGCATTCACCTGTTTTCTCCAGGTGTTCATCATGTCCCTCCCTGCCCTTTCCAGATAGCCTTTGTAGCAGATGTAGATGCAGCCCAGATGTTGCCCCCAACTTGTTGGCACCCAACAACAATATCCCCTCTCTCACTGGGGTCCTAGAAAGAGCCCAATTAATAGTCTCTAAAATGGAAATTATAGAATATCCTTTCAGACTGTATCATTTTAAGATTATATTGTTTATTATCTAGTTGGTGTGCATGTGTTAATAAAACATTCCCTTTGTAGCATATTTGGTCTCTGTGTATTTTCGTACTGTCAGAACATGCCATGATCATTGTATAAAAGACCCCCGGTAATAGCTTTTAAGAGAACAAAATCTTTTTGTCCCTGTAGAAAAGCAGCAGCATTTCCTAATTTTTAGTATAAGCACACAGAATTATAGGTTTGAGAAAACAGAGTCTACTTGACACAATCTTGTACAGAACTTGTTTGTCCCAGTGAGTGCTGCAAAAGTGGCTTCAATTTGCCTGGTCTCCCAGCGTGACCTTATTATTTGGGCAATTTATGTACAATTGCTGTCACTATGAGCAAAAAAGCTCCATATTTTCATTTTAGTATTGCCCAAAATGTCATCTGCACCCTCTCCTTTTGTTTGAGTGAAGCATATTTACAGCCATGTTTATATTGTTGTTGATTGGTACTATATTTTTTAATATGGTCCCATGTCTCGTGCAGGATACAGAACCACTTTCAGAATTTGTGTTTTAGAGTCATGGGCTACTAGGGATCCTCCTTGCACATTATTGTTGAGAGATATGTTCTTTTTAGTGGGAGCTATAATGCCTCATATTTCAGCCAAATCATGATAATCTTGATTTACGAAGAATAGAGATGACTGCATCCTTGATTTTCTTGGAACAAGATTAAAACCAAAACCAGGCAGCCTCCGGACATGTAGAAATAACTCGTTATAACAATGTAACCATGCTCTTCATTCAGAATGGTTCTGTAATGATACAAAGAAAACAGGATAGAAGAGATTTACCAATAAACATATACAAAACAGGCAGGTGTGGATCAAGACTACACATCTGTCCTTAGCTTTTAAAAATTTAATGTTATGCCTTATGAAAATAAAATGAACACAAAGGCATAAGAAATGACTCTTTCCAAATGCTTTTTGGGATCTGGTGACCATACATATGTGTCAGGGTGAGGAGGAAGAGAAAGGTAGTACAGGAGAGTGTGCATTTGATAGGAAGTGTGGATGGTCCATTGCATGTTAGTATAGAACAGGATGTAACCTAGAGGTGAGGAGGGGGTGGTTAGGAATGGGATCACACAGCACTACAAGGTCTGTGTGGAAGCCTACAAAGGAAATGGCTTAAAGTTGGGGTGCCGCAGGGGGTACCAGGACAGGCAAGCTGCCAACCTGCCCACTTCTTGAGGTGCCAAGACCAACCATATTACCGTACATCTCTGAGCTTTGATGTTGCAACCAGTGATGTGGGAGTTGATGCTACTGTTGTCAAATGAGAATTAATGTAATATTTCACTACTGTGTATAAACATAAAACACACACACAAAGATCCAAAATTTTAATGTTCTTATGAGGAGATTAGTTAAGAGCAATTGGATGGTCAGTCTTAAGTTATTGCTATTTTATCCTACTCATTTAGAGGACAGACAGAATGACCTCTTTGAAGTCCAAGAGGGTCTTCAAAATCTTCTCCAGAACTAAAATTTGAAAAGTTTGATTCTTCAGTGCTCAGCCTTCCTTATGGTCCACCTCTCACAGCCATACATTTCTGCTTGGAAAGCCATAGCTTTGACTAGGTGGACCTTTGTTAACAGAGTAATGTCTCGGCTTTTTAATATGCTCTCCAGATTTACCATAGCTTTCCTTCCAAGAAGCATGTAACCTTTAATTTTACAGCTGCAGCCACCATCAACAGTGTTTTTGAGCCTAGGAAAGTAAAATCTGTCCCTGCTTCCATTCCCCCCCCCCCCCCACTCTGTTTTCCATAAAGTGACAAGACTGGATGCCATCATCTTTGTTTTTGGTTAGCCCTTTGCAGCTCAAATTCTGTTTTGCTTAATCACTTTATGGGTTTGGCTGTTTCCAAATTATACATTGGAGGAGAATGCAATGATAACAAATAATTTTATCCTACCCGAGAAAAGTATAAGTAAATAAATCAAAGCCTGTCAGCTTGGAGACTTATTTCTCCATGCACTCTTGCATGGGTAGTTCCTCTTTATTTCCATCAAGCCCTCAGGCTCTAAATCTACTTGAATTTTCCTCTGTATCAATTGGCCCCCGTTTGTATCTTATCTGGCCATAATATTCTTTAAACTCTAATGAGCTTGATTAGTAGAATGTAGGGATGTGCACAAATGTGTTTTTGACATTTGATTCATAACAAATTGAATGTTAGAAAGTTCATATTCATATGAATAGACACTTTCGAATGTGGTAAAATTCTATTCACTATGAATGCATTTGTACAAATTCATATGAATATCCGATATGAATGAATACATATCTGATACAAACCCCATAACAAATCCACTCTGAAAGGGTCAAATTTGACCTGAATCCACTTTTAATATGCTCTCAATCCATGTCGAATGCACTGTAGATCCATTGCAGATGTGACTGGCACAGCCACTTTCCCACCTCAATTTAATGAAAGTCTGAACTATTCATACAAATGTCCAGAACCATTCGTATTCAAATATCAATCTACACATTCATACAAATTTACACAAATAATGAATGTTATGAATGCACATCCCTAGGATGGGATAGAATATAGGGGTGCTTCCACATTGAACACTTAATACACATTAAGTACCCATTAAGAATGGATTTCTTAAACCCAATTCGCACACAACACACATTAGAGACACTTGCTTCCACATTGGCTCTTGTGCGATGTGTCTCTAATATGTGTTAAGTGGCCCTTAAACTGGATTACCAGAAGCCTACCTTGAAGGTAGTCTTAATGGGTACTTACTGTGTACTTCGGCAGTTAAGACATATCCATTTTGCATGTGTCCACACTGCAAGAATTTCCCTAAGTGGGCCCTCCCCCTGCCCACCATGATTGGCTCCTCCGGAGAAGGTAAGGAGGGGATCGCTCGTGCTCTCCCCGGGGTAGGATAGGGGTGTAGGTGAAGCCCTCCCTGGCTCCAGAAGCCATGATCTGTGGCTTCTGGGATGAGGGGGAGTCCCGAGATCGGAGGCCCCCGGCTCACCATGCATGCTCTGGAGGAGCCAATCATGGCGGCTGGGGGGAGGGCCTTTGGAGCACAGATTTGAGGTGGGTGCTGTGCTTCCTCACTGCATCCATGTCTAATCTGCATCTAAATCCATCCCACCCTTGCGGACGGTAGGGGTGGTAGTAGATCCATATCTACTGGATACAGATCTACTTAACACGGATTTCTGAAATACAAATCCGTATTTCGGAGGTCCAGTGTGGAAGCACCCTAGGAGTAGAAATTTAATTCATTTCTGTTTCACAACCTAAACAATGAACAATTTTTATTTTATTTTATTTTTGTAGATGACTTTGTTTTAGAAAAATAAATAGGGGGTTGGCTGCCTTCTTCTTTAATTAAAAGGAAGAAGAACACTTCTGATTCTCTGTGTTCACAGGCACTTAGTGCTGTGGGTAACCCACAAGTTCAACAGAAAGAAAGATTAACAGAGAAGCTGCTAAACCCCAAATACCATTTATTTGTAGGAAGTAAAACTGAAGTAGTTTAAAGAAGTGTTTATACCTAAGAAACTGGTATTTTAAAGACGTATTCTCCCTGTTCCACTTTATTAAAAATTATATAATTATCTCAGCTGTACCACAATTATTAACAGACAATTATCTTCAGCAACCCACTTGTAGATATCACAAATGCCAACTAGAACCAGAGAAAACGTAGCTGGATAGCAAAAGATTTGAAGGTGGAAAATCCAGCTTGAGGAACTTTGTTTGGCACATCATCCCTAAACTACAAAATAACCCCCAAGTTGAGAGAATAAGAAATCAGTAACATTGTGAATTTTTCCCTCCTAGGGTGGACCAATGGAAATCTATTTTAGCTAGCATTCTGTTCTTACAGTGGCCAACAAGACACCAGTCATATTCTAGGCAGCTATTAAAGGATGAATTCACACTTCACCTCCTGTTTCTGGGAAGCAATGTGCTGGAATGCTATAGACACCTAAAGCATTTGTAACTGAGCTGGAGCTCACAGAGCACCTGCAATGGCACCAGCCTGGATGATCAGGCAACATGACACGTGATCATGCCTGTGCCACTGATCACATGTTCCCCCTGCATTTCTTCCACCCAGAAGAGTTGCAGATGCAATGTGCAGGGCTAAATTAGTTTTGACAAAGTCCCACATCAAAGGCTACTGAGTAAACTCACCAGCCATGGAATAAAAGGACAGGTTCTGTCCTGGATTTGTGACTGGCTTAAGGGCAGAAAGCAGAGAGTAGTAGTAAATGGCAATTTCTCAGGGTGGAAAGAAGTAAAAAGTGGGGTCCCTCAAGGCTCAGTACTGGGACCAATGCTTTTTAATTTATTCATCAATGATCTAGAAAAAGGGGTACATAGCAAAATAGCAAAATTTGCTGATGATACTAAATTATTTAGGGTAGTAAAATCTGAAAGAGATTGCCAAGAGCTCCAGAGGGATCTCTTAGCATTGGGTGAGTGGGCAACCAAGTGGCAAATGTGCTTTAATCTTAACAAGTGTAAAGTAATGCACATTGGGGCCAAGAATCCAAATTACGTCTATAAACTGATGGGGTCTGAGCTTTCTGCAACACGCCAGGAAAGGGATCTCGGGGTTTTGGTGGACAGTTCAATGAAGGTGTCAACCCAGTGTGCGGCAGCAGCAAAAAAAGCCAATTCAATGCTGGGAATAATTAGGAAGGGAATAGAAAATAAGTCAGCAAGTGTCATTTTGCCCCTTTATAAATCTATAGTGAGGCCACATTTGGAATACTGTGTACAATTCTGGTCACCACACCTCAAAAAGGATATTGTGGAACTAGAGAAGGTGCAGAGAAGGGCAACCAGAATGATTAAGGGTCTGGAACACCTCCCTTACGAAACCAGGCTGCAACGTCTAGGCCTCTTCAGTCTGGAGAGACGGCGTTTGAGAGGGGACCTGATTGAAGTATATAAAATTATGCACGGCATAGAAAAGGTGGATAGAGAAAATTTCTTTTCTCTATCGCACAACACTAGAACCAGGGGGCACTCTATGAAGCTGATGGGTAGGAGCGTAAGGTCTGACAGGGGGAAATATTTCTTCACACAGAGGGTCATCGGCCTATGGAATGTGCTGCCAGAAGAGGTGGTGACAGCTACCAGTCTGGATGGCTTTAAGGTAGGGTTAGACAAATTTATGGATGACAGATGTATCAATGGCTACTAGAACGAATGCCTAGGTGCATCTTTCAGGCTGAGGGGGGGGGGAGGAAATGGGGCGCTTCTAGGGCCATCTTCTGGGACTCGAGAGCAGGAGGTTTGTCCTTGTCTCTGCTTGAGATGCCCATGAGCATTTGGTGGGCCACTGTGTGCGACAGGATGCTGGACTAGATGGGCTGTGGCCTGATCCAGCAAGGCTTCTCTTATGTTCTTATGTTCTTATGTATAGGCATGAAGCAATGCCAATATGTGTGAGGGATGCTTCATCATGGGTGGAGCCATTTCTAGTAAGCAAAAGGCTCCGTGAAGTGCTGATCAATCATGCTTCAGTATTCCCTGTGTTTACCTAACAAGTGAGAAAAAGCTCAAAGATATTGGAGCTTTGCCTCTCTTTTCACATGCCAACCCTAGGGGAGTCATCATTATGTAATTATTAGTATGTCAAATTTGCTCTGGAAGACACACCTGCCAGGTGCAAATGTTGTAGACAACACTGGGGAGGAGATAGTAGCCATTGGGCATGCCAGCGCCAATTATGGCTGCATCCAGACATCATGCTTTATTCCTGAATATCCAAATATAACAGAATAAGTATGTGATGTCTGGATGCAGCCTAAGGTGGACAAGGTAAGCAGAATGTTCTGGAAGCAAAGTTTAGGTTGCTAGGCAGAAGACTGAAGTCCAGAAAATCCAAAATTTCATTGTCTGAATTTTCATGAACTTGAAGCATGTTTGAAGTGAAAGTGTGACTATGGCCTTAGAGACATAGGAAATTTCATCCCAGCTCTGTTCCACCTTTTCTAGTTCAGGGAAGGAGAGGAACACACTGGCATGTGAATGATGCCACATGTGAACCATCCCTAAGTTGCCTCAGAGATGCTTTTGTCACTTTGTGGTCACATCATCAGACTAATTCTAATGTTCTAATAGGAAGCCCCTGTTTGGTCTCCAAGAATCAAATTTTGATTGTCTGAACACTGAAACACTACTTGAGGAGATCAAAGGGAATATTTTTCTCTTCTGGTCTGCAGTACAGTCCCAGTGAATGTAACAGCTGCTACTATTACATGGTGCCTGATTCAAATGTTTGTCCATTACATTAACCTACAGTATCAATGCTGAATCTGTGATCTGATTAGCCTGCAATCTGATCATTTGTGAAGCTTTATAGAAACCATGTATGGTACACACATATTATTTAAAATCTTTCAGACAATACAGTGAAGAAGAAAAACTTGACTGATACCTGCGGATGTAGTATGTGACAATATTTCTCAAGTTGATGGGTTCTTTGCTTGCAGACACATTTGGCATCTCTTAGCATCCACAGCACTTAAATACATTGAGAGGAAATGTCATAGATGTTTATTTCATTCCTGACAACAGGGCTCCCATGTGGGACATGATCTAAATGGTAAAATCAAAAAAGGAGTCTCTTCTAAACCTATTCAGTTTTGTTAATAACAAATATCTTGAGGAGAGATCTCGGCTTATGTGTTACATTTAGTTTTCAGTCTTTGCACTTAGCCTCTTTCTGTAGGAGACAGACAATCAAAGGAAATCTTGCTGTGAGTTACAATCATTACATCACTATACAAAGACTTTAATGAATTTGCTAGAATGTAGCAAGCATCTCCTGCCATTTCAAAGTAGTGTAATAGTAATAAAATCTTTTTATAAGCCATAACCCTCTGTGCTGGCCTGATTGATTACACATAGTGATATTTCTGGCACATTCAATAATTTAAAATTAAACTATGGCACTGAACAAGACTGTCTTGATTCCATTCCCCATCTGCAAATTTTCTAACAAGATTAAAAATATATTTTTTGCTTACCTCCTCTTTAGAAACATATATCTCAATTAGGCACATTTTCAAGCTCAATTAAATGAATAAGTCTTAATTTTTCATATAATGCCCCTCTTGTTGCTATGGAAACCAAATATTCAATAGCTGTGTTGATTAAATGTATACATGTTTACAATGAACATGTACCACAACTGCCACTTATCCTAAAGCTGCTAAAAGAACTCGTAGTACTTAATATTGCAGGAAAGAATAATTACTTCACAACACTACTTAGCAAAGGAAAAGGCTCCGTTTCTTTCTATCTTGCCAAAGGATCATCAACGTCTTGTTTATGGATTCATGTATTAATTTCTCTACTATTTAATGCCAAGTATCTAAAGCCACGTAAAGAAGCTTATGGGCAGTTTCTGCATCCCCTCACTACTATCTCAAAACTGCATGAAAAGCCCCATTATGGTACAGACAACCAATCTCACACTGAGACAGGTTACCAGTGCACCAGGATAGGACCCTCTGCAATTTGGGCAGGCAGTGCCAATCCAACCCAGCTTCCAGCTTTGAAGGTTAGGCTCGCCCCCTGAAACCAGCCTCCAGTTTTGTTCCCAGATTTCAGAATTTCTGGCTAGGTCCTTTTGGATTCACTTCCAATTGCATTTCCTGCTGTGCTGTCAAAAAGCCCCACCAACTATATTCAAGACTATGGTACATGCAGAATGTAGTCTGAGATAGCGCAGTAATATGGTGGTAGACCTCATTAGCAAGGTCTACGGAAGGACCAGGGAACTCCTTCAGCACCCTATCCTAGGCTGTGTCAGACATAACAAAAGGGGTGACTTAGAAGTGCTTCAGAAAGACAAAATTTATGACAAATTTATGGATGACAGCTGCATCAATGGCTACTAGGATGGGTACATCTTTCAGGCTGGGGGGACAAGCAGGATGCTTCTAGGGCCATTTGCTGAGATTTGAGAGCAGGAGAAGGTTTGCCCTTGTCTCTGCTTGAGATGCCCATGGGCAATTGGTGGGCCATCATGTGCAATGGGATGCTGGACTTGATGGGCTGTGGTCTGATCCAGCAGGGCTCCACTTATGTTCTTATAACAGGGTTTGGCTCTCATGTTCCCAAGCCTTCTTTAAACCACCTTTTCTAGCACAGAACGTTCATGAGAAGAAGGACAAGTGGACTGTTGTATGAACAATCCAGCCTCAAAGCTTTCTTTCAGGCTTCCTAGAGATGTTTTCTCAGACTGTGTCTGATCAGAACCTAAGTTTGTAGCTTTGTACAATGTGGATGTGGTATACTAGGAAACTATCCCAGAATAACAGTAAATGCAGAAATGGCAATAGATATGATACCTCTAATAAATTAAGACACACACACACATCAATTAAGCTTTACTAAAAATATTTCCACCCACAGACCAAAAGCTGGCTTGAGAATCTAGCCTGCATATTGATAATCAAGCAAGCCGCTTGCTCCTCAGGCACAGTTTAACTATTCAGATCTATAAGCAGCCAACTGGCATAGAGAAGAATGTGACTGTAGCAGAAAAGTTCTTTCTCTTCAGCTCATACTTTTTATTTTAGCTTATTTTATTTTCAGGGGTTCCTATCTCCCTTAGGATCAAATGGATTTCAGATTCTCAGACAGTCTGATTGTCAGGTCAAAATGATATTTGGGGGAGATCAACTGGGCACTTAAGACAATGTCTTCAGACTTCTCTGAAATTGTGAATATGTACTTCCAGGGAGTGATATTTATAGTTTCTCTCCGAAAGAAGCTTGTTAAAGAAAAAGCAGCAGCAACAAAAACAGGTGTCCCAGTAATGGGTCTTTCATTTTAGAATAGTTGTAAGGACAAAAGAGAACTACTGTGTGGTCATCAAAGGTACCATCACTTCTAGCTCCTTCTGGGTCAAACTCTTTATGGGGAAAATGAGATAGAACCTTGAGGGGAAGCTGAACTTACTGGAGTTATGGGAGATATCAGGTCATCATTATTCAGAAAAGCGATAACATTCAAGACCCGGCAAAGACCTGTTGTTGTTGTTTTTTCTTGCTATCTCTGGGAAGAAATCTGGTCATGGACACAAATGAGTGACTGCAGAGGCTGGTTTGACAAATCTTTTGAGTTGCAGCTACTATGTAAGGATTCTTAGTGGCTTCTAAACTGAATTTGCCCTCTCAAATGGGGAACAATAAGCTTCCCCATACAAGCTATGTTGATAGGATAATGCATATTTTCTGACAGGCACAATCATGTAACTTCTTCTACTCCATGTTAGTCATAGCACTTCATTACTCAACACAAAAACAACCCACACACACACATGATGGACAGGTAAAATAAGCAAATGAAGGGATTTTTAAAAAGTGTTATGTTTGACAAGATTAAAGGAAGGGGAAGGCAATGGGCAGCATTAAAAAAAAACACCTACTGGATTGTTCTTGAAGGTGGTGTCACTAAAGGGAAGTCAGGATGAAAAGCATTATTCATTTACCAGGACTAAAGCACAGCTCACTACTACCTACCAACAAATGCACACACCTCAGCATGAAGAGTAATAAGGGGAGAACAAATACTCTGCATTTTAAATAATTGTGCAAAAAGAGGACATTTCAGCTGATGATGCACACACCATCCCTGCTGACATCCCTTCTGTGTGCAACTATTAAAAGTGTAGGAGTTAAAAAACACACAAACAAACCATAGTTATTCTAGTTGTCATCCATTTCTACTCCAGTTGTCCTAAAAATAAACATGAGCAACCAATACAGCTGCAAGTCCATTCTGCTTCCTGTCCGTGGTTTACAGCTTTGAATGTTCAGATGAATTTCTAGATATGATGAAGTTGCCGTAGCATTAGCAATCAGCAACATGCAATACCATAAAATCCTGCTGCTCATTTGCAAGGTAGAGTGCAGCAGTTTCTCATCAAATATAAGTGTATCAATCACAGCATGATTCTGAAAGTACACCATCATTTCTTTTTACTGAGCTGAAACCTGAGCAAGTTAAAAATATAACCAGGAACAGATATTTAAATGTTTTGGACACCAGGAAGTTGTGTCAAATGACCATTAATTAGAAATGGGATTTTGGCTTGATGACTTCTGAGGTCCCTTAGAACTCCAATATTCTTTGAGTATTATTATCCTGCTCTGTGCAGTTTTGTGCATATTTTCCAACAGCGTTGAGATTCATTCATTGGTGCTTAATGTTCAGCTCACTGTCTGGCCCAAATCAAGGCTGTGTGCAGACTTGTGATATACTTCACTGTCCCTGTGGAGCCGCTTCCCATTGGTCAGACCCAATGATTGGAAGCTCCACAAGGACAGCAAAGTTGCTTCCGGTTGCCCTGACAGGGTGATCAGAAGCTCCACTGTCCCAGCAGAATGACTTCCCATCGGTCAGATGGGAGACTCCATTGCCTGCAGTGGGGGTGCAGCATGTCACAAAAGAAGCAAAATAAAAAGATGCGGGCAGAAGAAAGCCACGCTGCTTTGAGATAAGTCTGGATGCAGCCCAAGTCACACTGGCCAAGCAATGGGGATCATGCCAGCAGTTGTCTGCATGAGGGCTATGGTTCCAATCTACCCTTGGAGTCAGGGAATGAAACTCCCCAACGCCTGACATTGCTGGCTAATAATATTTTCACAATGCACCCAGAAATGGACCGTTTCTGGGGCTTTTTCCAGGACCAGGCAAAAGGGCATCAGGCTTCACATGCAACTTGGATGAATCCAGCCTTCCACATGACAGACTGTTGGACTGGCACACAGTCAGGAATACTTGGGACACTGCTTTAAAGACATGTCCACTTGGAGTGGACTCTGGCACAATTTTCATACTTTGAACATTCCAATATTTATCCTTGTGTGGCTAGAGCATTCCCTTGGAAACACAAGCTCCCAGGGACCAGCCTTGCGTGCAGACCTGAGACGTTTTCGCACGGGGCTGATTCGAACGCGAAAAAGCCAGCTGTGGACACGTCATCCGCATTGGCCGCGCGCGCCTTGCGTCCCGACGTGTCCGCAGCTGGCTTTTCCGCGTTCGAAATGTAGAGCACTTCGAAGTGCTCTACACGCGTTCCAACGCGGACGAGCCGCACGCAGGCGTTCGGGAGAAGAAGCGTTCGCGCCGCTTCTGTCTCCCGATCGCCTGCCGGCTCGCCTCCGACGCCGCGCGGCTTTGACAATCAGCTGTTTTTCAAACAGCTGATTGTCGATCTGCCTCCGCGGCCGCCGGCGCGCCCCTGGCCGGCGTTTGCCGGCTAAGCCAGCTTCGGGCGCTTTGACCATTCGCACCCAGACGCTCCGGAACGCGTTTACACGCGTTCCGGAGCGTCTGTGTGTGAACGGGGAAAGCGCCCGAAGCTGGCTTAAGCTTTCCGCCTGAACGCGTTCGGTTTCGAACGCGATTCAGTGCGGAAATGCCTCTGGTGTTTTCTGGCATCAGCTAACACAGTCCCCAAGGAAAATGCCCAAGATTATAAACAGACTAGCAAGGAGACAGTGCTTTTCTTTGATATATTATTTTTTTTTCAACTCTTACTTTAATGCAAAGATATCTTGGGGTTGTTTTCAATCATTACCCATTTCCCCCCTTTCTCTTTCCTCTTCTCCCCCTTTGAAAATATGTTTGCTTACCTTATACCAATGATTGCTTCCTGAAGTCTATTATTACCGCAAGTATTATAATAGTAAGTTTATTTCAATTTATTATATGCTTTCTCTTACATTTGCTTTTCTTATATTGTATTGCAATATATACTTAAATAAAATAAAACTATGTTGAAATTATTTTTCATTTTCATATTTCTTTATTCACTCACTTCTTTGTCCTTGAAGGAAGCTGAAACTTTAGCAACCAGAGGTGTGAAATGCTGCCGGGATATACTGGTGGCAGTAAAGCACTCCTTTCCGCACACAGGAAACTAGCATTTTCTCATCTATTCCCTGTAGTGGTATAAGCTATGGCTAGCAACATGTGACATACACAAGAATTATTCTCTTACCCTATAGAGCTGATGGGAGCTCAATAAATTTGCATGCTCAGTGTTCCTTTCTTTATTCTGAGTATATTGCAATATTGGTGTGCATCTTTTCCCCCTAAATATTGATGCTTTTCTGCTTGATGAGTGGACTCTGAAACTTCAATCTCTGCTGGTTTCATTTCCTGGCTTTTGATGTTTTGGTCTGTTTTGTTTTATCTGTTGCAGGATCTTTTGAATGAGAAAACAAGACGTGGAGTACTACACCCAACATTAAATACTAGCCCAGAAACTCCTGGAAGGCTGCATTTGAGACTTTGGTTCAACGTAAATCAGCACATTTCAATATATATCGTGAAATTCCTCCCATTCCGTCTTTTTCAAGAAGATTTATCTTCCCTTTGTTTCCATTTTGCATGAATAACCAAAATATGAAATTACTTGAATTTCTGACTTTTTAAAAGTAAGATGATAATCTATCATGAGACTTGTTGCTCAAATGCAACAAATGGCAAGTGGGACAGGGCAAAGGTTGAAAATCTCATGCTATGTTCCACTGTATAGGTATATACACATTTCCCTCAAAAATAAAGTTACAAAAAGACTGCTATAGGTCATCTTTAGATGCTTAGCAGGCAAGAAATAAGAGACAGCAATATATCCTAAGGCTTCCTAGGGTGTGTTCCCATTTATGATTTAAAAGAGTTTTGAATTTGTTTTCACAGTTAGCCATTCCAAAATGATAGGAGGAATCTGCATTTTCTGAGGATTAAAGGTCCCAGAACGCAGATTATCTTAACACAAATCAAAAGAATTCTCACTGCAGGATTTACAAATAATCCTTGTTATTTGTCAATGGAAACTCAAGGAAATTTTTGGAGGTGCTGAAGCATGATTTAGGGGCATTCACTTCACTTTCCCCTGAGCCAATGATAAGCCAGGATTTCCCCTCTGTTCCTAAAGAGATCTGGCTGCATCGTGCCATTCAGTGCTCTGTCTCCCCTTTCAGCTGTAGAAGAGAAAATGAAGAAGGGTGGGAGGTACACTGTTGCCTTTTGTTTCCCACCTGAAGCTCAAATTGGCAGCTTCCCTCCTGGGGTTTGCAAAAGTGTGTCAGCTCTTAAAAGGCTTCCAACTTTCATCTTATCAGATCCAATGATAAGCTGCAATTTCCTCCCCTTTTCTCCATGATATGCTTGGCTGAAAGTGAGCAGTTTGCAATGTAACCAGAGATTAGAAAAAACATTGTACCAAGGTATTACAGCATAGCTCTGGAAGAGTCTGGTTGTACTTAGGCAGGAATTGGAAAAACTTTAAAATGCCTGCCATTTCATGGTGTATCCATGATGCACAAATCTGGGGTCTACTTTGTCTCTCCAGTTAGCAAAGAGGGATTCTTCTGCCAGCGACTGAGACTTTGGAGGTTTCTGTCCTGCTGCCCCCCTTCCACCCACACCTGTCTGCTTCCCCTTATATAGGGGGTAGGGCTTAGATCCTGCCCAGGGTATAATGGAAAAAAGAGGGGGAAGGGAGTTCTCTCCTACAAATCTGCATCACAAGCTGCCAATGTGAACGAGAAATTTCAGAGCGCACTGCTGATTTTTTTTTTTTAAAGGATTAAAACCCGGAGTAAATGGTGCAGTAGAAACAAGCCCCTGAAGAGAAACTTTCTTCTAACATAGATGTTAGTAGAATCCACATGGCATCCTATTGGCTTTTGAATGGTACAGTGGGAGGAAACATCATAGAAGCTCTTCCACCCTGCCACATTCTTCATTGCAAATAGACTGGTCCTGGTTACTGGAAAATTGAAAATGACCTATGTAGTTAGGGAAAGTATTGGGAGTGATGGATTCAGGGAGTTTTTGAATAGCAATGATAGTGTGCATTCTCTGAGACCATGGGGATTTCTTAAGTGCCCAGATTGTTACCACCAATAATGACTGATTGGCCAATCAATATTTAAAGTTTAGAAGAGTTTTTAGCACTTTGCGCATTCCACCATTTAATGCTCTGAAAAGGTCCATTCGACTGAACAATTTTTAGGTACCTTAACAAAT
Source organism: Aspidoscelis tigris stejnegeri (assembly GCA_023333525.1). NCBI lineage: Eukaryota > Metazoa > Chordata > Lepidosauria > Squamata > Teiidae > Aspidoscelis > Aspidoscelis tigris. The sequence goes on from JALMGA010000004.1 coordinate 48,083,303, forward strand.
AAATATGATTCTATGAGATCTGAATCAGCACATTAGATGCTCATGAACAGGAAACAGGAAATTCTTCACAATTAATACTGCTGAAAACTAAATACTGATTATTCCCCCCCTTTTTTTTCTTTTTAATGAGCCTTTTTTGTATGCAGTGAACCAATCCCCCTTGCAGGCAGTTTCTGAGAGACCAGCTTACTTGGATGTTATTGCTAACAGCATGGCCTTAAGGTAGAAGCAATTAGAGACAAGGAGGGTCCTCAAGTGAGCCATTCCAGGCCTGTGGCACATGTCATATCATCTTTTGGATGACACACAGGACAGAGCAAGTATGTTATACTGCCTCTCTGGAACCCTTTGTAAGTGAGTATCCATGGACATATGAAGTGTCTAAATGAATTCTGCTCTTACTCTTTGCCTAAAGGAAAAATATTATTACAGTAGGTAGGAGGAACTCTACCAGTGAAAAAGGGAGGAAAATTGGTTTCATTTGGAAATAACAAAATAGAAACAACTGTTATCAATTATTTTCTCAGCTATATATTCTTTTTCCTTTTTTTATATCATGTTTTTCATATATGGTTAGAATATCTCATAGGTCAAATAAATGACATAAGTATTGCAAGCTTGTAGTAGGGATTTTTAATAGTTTCCATTGCTTTTGTTAGCCCTCTTCCCATTCATCATATTGAGGCCAGCTTACTACCTTGCTTACTTGCTTACTACCAAGTAACTTCCAGCCTGTGCGAGAAACTGAATGTGGGTCTCTTAAAACATAGCTGGTTCTTCAGCTCTGCAGATATTTTGGGCTCTCAGCTACCAAAAGCTGCCTGTTCTTAAAAGGTAAAAATGTAGTAAGACTTTAGGTATTAAAAATGAGGGCCTTTCTGCACTTACCATCTCTGTTCTAAGACACTGCAGGATGGTTGCCACTATGTAGAGTGGAATAGCCCACTTCTTTGAATCAATTCTGGATGCTTCGAATCCAGTCTGAATACACTCTGAATATGCTGCAGATGTGACTGGGTAGCTGCTTTGCCGTCTCCCCATATTTATGAATATAATGAAGCACAAAAGCATTCACTTTGCATTTGACTGTCAATCTTCAAATGTAGCCAACATTCAGTTCGACTGCAAATGTATGAATTTGTATGAATTTCAAATACAATGAATATTCATGCACTTCCTTGATGGAGTCCTCAAGAACTTGAGCAAATTGTCTGAAAGAATGGAACTGGAATAGGTCTGCCTGCAAGCAACTTGGGATGTGAAATAATTTTGGTCAGGCAACCATTTGCAGAGATCCATTTGGCATAAGTTAGGAGAGAACCTTTAATGCTGCTGTGACTATTTTTTAGAACAGTCTGCCCTGCTCCTGAAATACTACATATGCAGCTCCTGTAGACTGTCTGGTTTCTTGCTTAAAACATATTTGCTTACTGATTTATTTTATGTCTTTGGATTACTGTTTCTATTCCTATTTTATTCTGTCTTTATTGTATTAATTTTAGATCATTTTTATTGCTTTGTGAATCTCTGTTCTAAAATGGATGGTACAAAAATGTTTAAAATAACTAAGGCAGCAGGGAAAACAGGAAAAAAAAACCCATCCTTTAACTACTTCTTTAATTGACCATCGTTATGCTTTTCTTTGTTTCATTCATTATGCAACTTTTATTTATGAAATATTTACAGAAAGAGTAATCCATATTAAATAGACAGAAGAAAAATCCTCTGGTTAGCATGAAGGTTCATTTCTCCTAGGCACTTGGTATCTCATCTCATTCATTACTCATATTTTAGACGATGACAGCTGTTTTTCTTATTATAATCATGATGGTGCTGATGGATTTTGATATTAGTATTTGAAGTAGCATTATTTCAAATTGCAATTAAAAAAAAAACACTTTAGCTTCAGACCGGGATCCAGATGGGTAGGTTTGGGCTTCAGTGTGGCAGACATATGTTGTGTGCTTTGCTATGATTCCCAGAACACTGCTGGGAGTGGAAGTCAGCTGTGAAGATCCTGCTGGGACTTCTTTTGGAGAACCAGAATGGCAGTAGAAGTGGGCCATTTTTAATCTGCAGAAGGAAATCTGGACTCTTGGCCTTTGAGTCATCTCTTTCTGGAAAGCCTTATTGGACTGACAGGAGATAAAAAGTACACACAAAAGATCTACATACAAAGACAATGAACTACTCAATGGAAGCACTACTTTTGGAAAAATAAATATTTGGCTTCAAAGCTTGATTCACTAGGAAACTTTGACTCCATCTAAATCAATAAGATGTAGATCAGAGGGAAGATGCTAATGACTAGAATATTAATGATAAAGAAACTGCTATTCCTTAAGATCAAATTAATGTGAGCAGAATTTCCTTCAGCATTTTGCCCCTTTTGTGCATCCCTCGGGAAGGGTAAATATTTCAGTATTCAGAAAACTTACAGGAAGACTTGAGTCTATGCTGTGACCAAGCATAACAAAAGGGACAGCTCAGAGGTACCTTAGACATACCTCAGTATGTGTGCTCCCAACCCTTCTCTAATCCACCTTTTCTAGCACAGAATATCCAGGAGAGGGGAGGGGAGCAGATGGGTGTGTGTAAAATCCCACCTCAAAGCCTTTCCTAAGCCACCTCAGATACTTGTTATGAATGGAAACAAAATGTGACAGAACTTTGCATGATTTGGTGAAATTACAAGGTTGTGAGAACTTTGGGTTCTGAACCACCTCTATTTGTTTTTCTATTTTAGACACTATTTGAATTATCAAACATGGTTACCGGAACCATAAACTATTGCAATAATAATCACATCTCCTTAAAAATTATGGACTGCCATCTGATTATCTTATTAAAGCAGCGGGCATATGCATGGGTACCACATGTGTCACATGTAAGGATGTGCACGAATGTTGAATTGAATGCAAGAAAATCCCTATTTGTTCAAATAGATCACCTTCCATACGAATTTGATACGAATGTTAGATACAAATCCCATAAGAATCCCATATGATTCCCATACATATTCGCTTGGAATGCATCAAATCTGTCCTGAACCCACTTTGAATCCACTCTGGGTCCATTGCAGATGTGACTGGGGCAGCCACTTTCCCACCTCCCAGGTTCACAAGTGTAATGAAGTTTTGTACAAATGTTCCAAACCATTCGATTTGAATTCAAGCGTTAGCCTTTGAATGTGCCAACATTCAATTTGAATCCAAATGTCCAAATTTGTCCAAATTCACATGAATAATGTGAATATTCATGCACATCCCTAGTCACATGATTGTGTTCAGGCCCCTTAACAGATATATGAAAGGCACAGGAGGGGATTCTCTCCAAGCACTTCTGCAGTATTCCGTCCTTCTTGTACCAGATCACTGATGTCCTTCACTGGCATAGTGTTGGAGTGAGTAGTCATATCTGTAGACATAAATCATGCCTCTTGCCTGTAAAATGCTGTGATAGATACTCAACAGACACAGCCATGACAGGTTCCATGAGAGACCTGTTATTTTAACAGCAAGTCATAACTGCTTTCTATGAGTCGAAAAGAAGAAATAACAGCCATGGAAATGGACAAAGTTAGCATCTTTCTCCTTGATGTCCCTCACTCACGAATTTATTTACTCTTTACCATAACAGACATGTCATAGTGGCAAAATTTCAAGAGAGAGAAAGAGAGAAAGCACAGTTCACAGCAGCACACATAGCTGATGGGATGCAATCCATCACAGATCAAGCTCTCTGATGTGTAGCTGATTTTTGTAAAGAAAATCACTTAAGTACATTATTGGCAACATGACTGTTGTTAAGTGTCACCAACTCCTAGATAAACATCCATCATCTTGACCCTTCTTTATTAAAATCTCATCATTCTTCCAAGGTCATTCCACTGTGTCATCAAAACCATTTATCTGCTCTGTTAGGGGTTTTTTTAACCCTTTTTCTGTTTCCCTTAACCCCGCCAAGCACAATCCTATTATAATTTACTGGTTGGATACTACAAAAAGTATCAGCAATAATATATAAATCTGGCTATAAAATATAACAAATGTATGTGGAGGGAAGGGTGGTGAATAAGTACACACAGTTATTAAAGGTCTGATGTTAAATGTATGCATATGGAAAATATCAGTAATAGTTATCAGTTATCCTGTGACGTGAATTCAAACACATTGTGAGTGACACTCAGTGAAAAGATAACCATGATGTTTACAAACTTAAAGATGGAGTAAAATCTGTCACAATCTGTTCCATTTTTAACTACTGGAACACATATAGACAAGTAAAATGTGGATGAAGAATAGCGTAGACCTCAATAGATTTGTACATTCCTAACAAAAACACTTCAAGAGAATGACTTCTCTCAAGACTTTTGTACTCTGAAGACTTCTCAACTGACTATATTTCAATTAATTCTCAGGGAAAATCATGAAGAAATAGCTCCCTCCATGAACTTCATGAGCTCAGACAATATTGGCTATGACTAACACTACACATGACAGTCAATTCAAAATTCCACAGACATTTGAACCATAAAGACAAGTTTAAGTCTAAGTCTGTTCCACTGTGGAAAAACATTTTTTGTGGGGGAAAAAAAAGGACAGGTGTGTGTTTGAGAATAACCTGGGAATATATGGATGTATAGATTGGAAAATCTCAAAGACTCAGTAATGCATAAATTCATGTAGAGTAGGTGTATCAATAGCTATTACAAATCTATGTGTGTTGCTTCCTGGTTGGAGAGACAACTAGAGTGTTTCTAAAGGTCATTTGCAGGTGAAAGCAGGTGAAGGTTTGCCTTTGTCTTCTGTTTGAGAATGTCCAGAAGCAACTGGTGGGCCACTGTGTGAGACAGGATGTTGAATTAGATGGACTGTGGCCTGATCCAGCAAGACTCTTCTAATGGTCTTATATTAACTCCTTTATATTAATTTCTGAGAAGTGATGACTGTTCAAACAGGCAGGGTGTAAACTGTAGGGCTTTAAAGCTGCCAATTTAAATTTTTAAAGTCTTTATAGTTTTTCTAATTAATTGTAGAGCCTAGGCCTACACTTGTTAATTTGCTGACAATTCAGATTTTTGAAGAGTGGATGTTGCTTTCATTTCCAGTATATTGCCTTTCTTTTCCCACCAACACCAAGGAACAAGTAAAATATACTTCTAGTACAGCAGCAACCCATAGGCCAAGACCAGAAAGAGAATGGAGGATGGCTGAGCTTTAAAATCAATGCCTCTGTCTGAACCTTCTAAACCACATTTCGATCCACTACAGAACAAAATGCAGACCTAAAAGATCAAAGGAACGCATCCAATTAACCCTCAGAAACAGGATTTAACAGGAGATGATCATTCTACCGCATGGTAGAATCATTAAGGTTTAGGAAACTGGACTCTTATCTGGGAATACCAAGTTTGATTCCAAACTCCTCCACAAAGCCACCTGGGTGACCTTCGGTGGTCACAGCTCTTTTCTGAGCTCTCACAGCCCCACCTACCTCATAGGCTGTTCTGTTGTGGAGAGAAGAATAGAAAGCTTTGTCAGCCACTTTGAGTCCCCTTAAATGGGTGAGAAAAGCAGGGTAGAAAAGCCAACCCCTTCTTCTTAAACATACAATACTTTGCCATGCATACTTATACTTGCTTGAGATAGCTGTGTGGTCTAAGCCTTTGGATACTTTTGAAAGACTATTTTAAGTTTCATTGGTATCTACTGCTAATATCAGTGGAAACTTTGGAATTATTTTTATAGATAGTCTGTAGACCGTAGCCTCTGAGGAGACGGTTGTGCCCATGAGGGCTTTTTTAGCACCCATAACACTTCTGAGGAAGTGCCATCATTGCTCATTTGTCATAAGGTGGAATAATGGTTATAATGATCCCTTTGAAAGGTGTAGGGAGTTGAATAGGAGCTGAAATAATATTTAGCTCTTGCAAAAGGGTATAAGTGTAAATTTTACCCACTGAGTTGTAGAATTTATGGATCCACTTTACTTAGACTGGATAAAACATTTGCACAGACACGATAGAAAAATCAAATAATCTTTTCTTATGATCGTGTCTGATTAGCAATTAGTAGCTATAGTTCTCTTGGCATGCCTCAAGATTCCAAATCTACCAATGGCTCCCTGCTGTAAGTCAAGTGTGAGAGAAATATGAATTTATTTGAGTTCTTCTGCTTACACAGCATTTGATTCCACAGTTCTTCTCTGTTGTCAGGAAATCTAACCATTCAAAATACGCTTTCTGATAACTTCTTTTACTGAGGTAAAAGCTATCAGTTTTATCATCCCATATAGCACCTTACCCCCATGTACTTTTCTTTGCAATAAATGCTTCATTCTCAAAGTCATCTCAAGGACTCTCAAACTGTTCCCACCACAATGTCTGTAAAACATCAGCAAGTGGATTTTCACCTTAAGCAGAGCACACTTCAAATTTTGTCATATAGTTGTGTAACAAGATCAGCTTTGGGTGCACATATATCATAAGAAGTTTTGACTGCAAAACCTGAATTTAAAATGTACAGGGTTTTGATTTATGAATTTGGCTTTATAATTGGCATAATTAGAAGCTAAAGGCAGACCATGAAACATGGAAAAGCCTGAATATAGCAAGATTGCATATTTGTCTGAAAAGACAAGCCTGAAATTTAAAAAGGACATTTTTTTCTGTCTTAAGGTACAGACTGTCTGTATGCAAAAGACAAAGCCTGAGATTTAATCTTGATTAAATCAAGGAAGAGAACTGACACCTGGAAAGCTTTTCTCTCTTTTTGGGGTAACAGATTTTGAAATGAAAGAAACATAGAAACTGGGACAGAGATTGGTTTGCCTAATTTTAATAAAATGATGAAGAATAAAATGGAATGGATTTTGAAAGGATTTGGGTAAAATAAAATATATAGGAATTTGCAATTTTGGATACAGAGGAGGGTGATTTTTCCACTCTTCCTTTCTTTTTCTTTTTCTGGATTTTTCCCCATTTATTTTTTGTTGTTGTTGTTGATAACTTTGAAAAGAAGGGATTTCTTTACTTGTTACATTTTAGAATAGGAGTTTAGATGTCCCCTTACTTGCATGCATTCATAATTTTGGCAAAACAGACAGACTAGTCCCTACCTGATTATGCATAGGTAAGTGCAGGAAGAAGCTGAGACGTGTGTGTGTTAAAGAGAACAATTTAATGCCTAAAATGATACTTTCCCCAAAAAAGGTTAATAATATAGGCTGCTTCCGCAAAGGGGCAAAGTATACCTGATCTCCGGCACCCGGATTTATTAAAACTGGCTCCCAGGGGAACCAGTTTTAATAACTCCAGGTTCCCAGTAGATCCGGTTTAATGGGGTAGATCCACATCTAAGAGATGTGGATCTACTGCGCACCCATGCCTCCGCACACACAGCGCAGATCCGGATTGGAGGCGCGTCCGCACAGCACCCGCCTCCGATCCGGGACGGAGGGCCCTCCCCCGGCCTGCGGCGATTGGCTCGCCAGAACCAAGCCTGACGAACTGGGGGACCTCGCCGCCGCAGGTTGCCCTCACCCCAGAAGCAGTGGCTCACAGCTTCTGGAGCCAGGGCAAGCCTCCCAAAAGCCCGCCCTAGCCCACTCTGGGAGGAGCACGGCGGATCCCCTCCTTACCTGGCCGGTGTCACCCCAAAACTGAAAGCAGCCGTGCAGGATGCAGCGCGCCTGCGTCCTGCGTTCCTCCTGAGTGGCCGGGGCTGTGCCTGGCAGCCCCTGCCCTCAGGAGCCGCTCTGCGCAGGTGCGCTGCCTGGATTTGTGCACCAGCCAATCAGGCGGCATGCAGGACGCAGGCATGCTGCAACCTGCATGCCTGCTTTCAGTTTCGGGGCGATGCTGACCAGGTAAGGAGGGGATCCTCCGTGCTCCCCCCAGGGTGGGCTAGGGCGGGCTTTGTGGAAGCTCACCCTGGCTCCAGAAACAGCGAGCCACTGCTTCTGGGGCGAGGGTGAGCTGAAAGGTAGGAGACCCCCAGTTTGCCATGCTTGGCTCTGGGGAGCCAATCATGGCGAGCCGGGGGAGGGCCATGGCTTAGCACACTTGCGCTGTGTGGCTGCATCTGAAACGGATGCGGATTCACATCGCAAAACCACTTGAAATGTGGTGTGCTAGAAACACACATTAAGCACACATTAAGTCCAGATAGGTGTGGACGCACCCATCAGAAGTGTGCTTTTTTGGCCCCGCTAATGCGGACGCTCCGGCAGCAAACCGGTTTTGCTGCCGAAATCCGCATTAAAAATGGGGTTGCTGTGCGGACACCCCTCGCCGGAAGTGTCCTACTTAGTGACCCGTGTGCGGAGGCGCACATTGGAATGTGTGCTTAATGGGTGTTAAAGGGCCTGTGCGGAAGCACCCATAGTTTTCATGGTTATTTACATACACAAAAAATACAATTAAACCCAAAATAACACTGACGAGGTAACTACAGTACTATAAGATCAGAACCAGAATCTAATTTGAAGAAGCTGAGTCTTGATAAACATCTGTGGTTGTATTCAAAAATCACCACTTGAATCTCATTACCAACTCCACTATATGGTTAAAGTCATTATCATAGTCCTTTTGATTATATTTCCATTCTAGGCACTTTAAATCATCATTAGGACACTTTAACTATTTAAAAAAAGAAAAATATGCCCTTAGACCACCTCATAAGTACACTTCAGATATGGGTTCTTTTAGATGTTATACCACGGGTGACTTGTGAAGTGAAGCAAACTGTGGTAATGAAGAATCAAAGCCAGACAGCCACCAGAGACACAGCAGAAAGGACAAGTGGCTTTGATATGCACCTTTGATATTTGTGGCACATGGCAATTCAAATCAAAGAGCTATTTCCATGTGTTACAAACATCAGAGATGCCCACAGCCATTAACTAAAACTGAGAAACATCCAAAGTGCTGTTTCTGCGATACAATCTTATAATATAAATTCAGTTTTAAAGCCCATCATGCTGATATCCAGCAATGACTACACTTGCTTATGAAAGATATGGCTACTATAAACAAAACTCATCAAAATCATGATCACTGAGAGAATATAATAGATGTTAATGAGGGCATATTTCATAAACTAGCATTTTTTTAAAAAAAACTTTTCTGTATTCCTGTTATTCCCTCGAGAATTATCACTATTAATATTTATGATATGATATCTGCTTTTTCTGGGTTTCAGCTGGCAACAATTTGCTCTCAGAGAAACAAAGGAATTCATATGCTTGACAATTTGAGGAGGAAAAACATTTAAGCACAGCTTCAGGGAGTCACTTAAGCCCTAGAACTTCAGGATACTCTATGATTTTATCAAAGTAGGCTATGTAATGAGCATGATACTGGTTGCAGCAAATAGGTCAACATCTGAAGCCTGCAATGTTGTAGCTAATTCTCTCTTTCTTTGACTCTGGGAAAATTTAAAACTGTTTCAACGCTAATCCAGTCAAGAAACACAAAGTCAAGGAAATATATTTGTAAACACTGAAAACTATAACAAGACCTTAATACTATCTCTTTAATTTTTATGCAAGACAAATCCAGAGGGACTCAAGAGGGCGGAACTGCAAAGCATGTTAGCAAGCTGTTTTCAGAAGTGAACAAGAAGGATATTTGAGCAGCAGTATGGTACAATCCATTAGACAGTTTTGCAGATCTGGATTATACAGTATGTGCAAAGAAATCATGGGGACAGGAGATTTTGAAGGAAATGATACAGTATTTTACCTAGGCTACAACAGTGCTACTGTTGCTAATATTATCTTTGGAATGAGGTAGTTCACCTTGGCAAACATAATAATCTGGAAGAGAATATTTAGCTCAGACTTTCAAAATCTGTTGATGTAGATCCATTTCAGAAGCTCTCTGGACTCTGTTTAACTTACCACACAAGGTCTATGTGGTAACCCTTCTGAAACACAGAGATATCATACTTCTGAATTCAGAAATGAATTTTACTTGCATTCTTTTCATGATTAGCTGAAATTAATTACATAAAAAGAAAATATTTTTTTAAAAAATTATAGAGTATCCAACTTATAAAGACAAGAAGGGTGATGAAGTAGGACAAAAAGGTTAACACAAGGAACTTAAGCATTAGAGTCATCAAAACATCACAGCTGCACATCATGTTCATTGGGCAAGCAGATCTCTCTTTAGCACTACCTCTGCATCCAAGACATTTTGGCTATTGTAGCCATGTCTTAGGCGTTTTCGCACGGGGCTGAACGGAACGCGGAAAAGACAGGTGAGGACACGTCATCCGCATTGGCCGCGCGCGGCTTGCGTTCCGACGTGTCCTCACCTGTCTTTTCCGCGTTCGAAATGTAGAGCACTTCGAAGTGCTCTACACGCGTTCCAACGCGGACGAGCCGCCGGCAGCCGTTCGGAAGAAGAAGCGTTCGCGCTTCTTCTGTCTCCCGAACGGCTGCCGGCGCGCCTCCGACGCCGCGCGGCTTTGACAATCAGCTGTTTTTCAAACAGCTGATTGTCGATCTGCCTCCGCGGCTGCCGGCGCGCCCCTGGCCGGCGTTTGCCGGCTAAGGCAGCTTCGGGCGCTTTGACCATTCGCACCCAGACGCTCCGGAACGCGTTTACACGCGTTCTGGCGCGTCTGTGTGTGAACGGGGAAAGCGCCCGAAGCTGGCTTAAGCTTTCCGCCTGAACGCGTTCCGTCTGGAACGCGATTCAGTGCGGAAATGCCTCTTGAGTGGGTGAGTTGGCTAGACTTCAACAGTTGCTCCTTTCTGTGCCCACAAGCCTTGGAATATTGAGAACAATAATGAAAATGCCATCCTTCATCTCTTCAAAGGAGCCACTAATTTAACATCTTATGTTCTTCTTTCCTGCAATGTCATACTAGATATGTGCAATTTATTTCTGCCTAACCAGTGATACTGCTTTTAAAAAAAAATCACCAGTAAGAAATTAAGTCAAATGGGATCTTAAGAGAAAATAGTAATTCCAGGTGACTCCAAAGTATTGGTAAGCAAAAATCAAAAGAGAATGGGTAGTGCAGGAAAGTACTTGGAGGGAGGAGGCAGAGATTACTATAGTAGGTCCTTCAAATTTCTCACCATCTTTAGTGATCTAATCAAGTTCTCTGCTTGAAGCAAGGAAATTATGTGTGTTCTGTTTGGGGCATGGACAAAATGTGCTTCCTCTCACATCAGCAAAGTTGACCCTGAGAAATAAGCATGGTTATCATATCAGAAGCCATTTATAGAAGCTCAGGAATCTGAGCATTTTCCAGTCAGATTATGCACAATAAATTATGTGAAACAGAAATGAAAGTGAAGCACCCTCACATTAAAAACACCTCTGGCTGCATAATGTTGCATTAATTGTTATCAAGCAATAGAAGTATCCTATTGCCTGAAGCAAGATTCCAAGAGTATATGTATTCCACAAACAAGCAATGGAAATCACTAGTTCATAGTGTTTGGTTTGGTGGAATGAACATAAAATGACCTTTTATGAGCACTTTTCTGGAAACAGATGCCAGTCACAGTTAGGTCACATGCACATGTCACACACTAGGATTTCTTGAGCGGGGGGCAGGGATCATACCTAATGTCACCTGGCAGCTGGCTGACCGGGGAAGCACTTACATGGTTGCCAGGCCTGCAAGTGGAGGCCATTTGTTTTCACCTCTATGACAGCTTGACACCCTGTGCACATACCAGCAGTCTTTCAGTTCAGCTCACAGCAGTGCTATGGCCACTACAATCTAAATCAAGGGCACAGGGTACTTCATATCAGGAAGTGCTTTCACCATTAGCCCAAAGACATCTTTCAGTCCAAAGATACAGCCTCAATATAAGCCTGCCTCTCCCACCCACCCTATCCTGTGGTCAGAGGCAGGGAAAATCCTCAAACAGGAAGAGAAGGGAAATTGTCCTTAGAAACATGTGCTCAGACTTCATAATACCCCAACGCCACTGCACGGAGTGGAAAGAATTCAGCACCTTGGTGGTGCTGAGTGTGTACTACAAGCTTATGGAACAGGAAAATAGTAGCTCCTTTACTCTGAGGCTTGAGAAATGGAAGGCTGAAGAAAAGGAAACCAGGGGAAAAGCTGTGCAGCTTTTGGGGTTACTACACGAGATGTTTAACATTATCCACCACATTTTGGGTTGGTGGTGATCTCCACAGCACACACCTATGACACACGTGAATCTTGCCAGAATGTCCCCAGATACTTTGCTAGGTTTCAGCTTTCAAACATTTTATGTTAAATAACAAAAGACCTTCAAAAATTGTAGTTTTCGGGGGAAGTGTAGCAAAGTGCATAACACTACAAAAACACTGTTTATGACTCTAATAAAAGAATCCCGAGTGACTAAGCAAAGCATACTGTTAGTCCGAAGAATACATGTACCAGACAATTTCCAAGAAACTGAACTTTCTTTCCTGATTCAAATGGAATGGAGAGATAGCAGATACTTTTAAGTTCAGATTCTGACATAATAACTCTTAACAGCCTTCTACAGCTGTTAAAAACCTTGGAGGACAAGGTCAGCCCTGGGAAACCCTATAAGTGCACTTCTGTAATGCTGAAAAAAGTGTCCTTCAAAATCAACCATAGAGAGAGGATATTCTGCAAAACAAACAACAACTGTAATAGCAACAGAACCACCCTTATGCTCATGCACATTCCATTTTGAAAACACAATTAGGCCCAGTTCCCATTGGCATTTTAAAACAGTTTAGGAACAGTTTGGATTATCTGTGTGCCCATTACCAATCCGTTTCAGGGGTATTTTGAGGATTATTTGGTTAAAAAATGGAATAAATAAACACCTGTTTTTTCAGGTGGTTTTTTTTTTCCATCTATGCTTTTAAAATGCTGCTTCCTTATTGCTGTGGGAATGCTACAGCAGTATTGGGGCAAATATGTCATGAAACAGGTGGGTTTTCACCCTGCACAGGGACCAGCTCCTTGCCAGATTTGTTAAAGTGCCAGATGCATATTCAGCAGAGAAGTAACAATTCAGCCTGATAATATGTAGCAATTCACCCACTCAACACTGATAAGATAACAAAGTTTCATTTTACACTTCCCCTAGCTTTCTCCTTGCCAGGAAGCACACTCACACACAGCTCTCTCTCTTCTGCTGCTTTTTCACTTCTCTGCATTTGCAGAGAAGTGAAAAAGCACCAGTCCTGAGTTTACGGGTCTCTCTCTCTCTGTGTATACCAGCCAGTGCTGCTGGCGATGGAGACAGAAGCGAAGGGGAAGAAAGGGTGTTTGTGTGTGCGTGTGTATGCTCAGGACTGGCAGGACGCCTTTTGCAAAAGCATGAGGGGAGGAGAGGAGGGAGCTGCAATTCCTCACCCTACACCACACCATTGTGGGATCCAATTAGCAGGCAGGAGGTGGGGCCCTGGCTGGCAAGAGGGGGAAAGAAAAGATTCCCTTTCCCTAATGTGATTCTGAACCATTTTGGGTGGGGACAGCAGAGGGATTGATAGCAATTTAAAACAATTTAAAGCCACTGAAGTGAGGACTTCCAGAATCCATGTTTGAATTGCTTTTTTTTTTGTTTTTTTGTTTCATTTTAAAACTGTTTTAAGAGGCATGGGTGGAAACAAGCCCTTAATGGAATTAAAACTTGCTGCTGGAACAGGATGCTGAAGTAGATGGGCTGTGGCCTAATCCAGCAGGAACCTACTTATGTGAGACAGAATGTGGACTAGATGGGTCATGGTCTGATGCAGTAAGGCTACTCTTATATTCTTAAACCAGTGAGGTAGCATTACCTCAGTCTCTCTCTTAAAATATAAGTTTTTGCAATTTCTGAAATGGCCTAAATTTCTATTAAAATACCCAGGAAAACTTTCCTCTATTCATTCTGAAATGAATGTCCTCTGAAGATGCATTATCTTTTTTTTTTGTTCTTCGTTCTGTCCTTCACCTTTTTGCGAGTCAAATCTGTTTGTTGTAGTTCTTAAAAATAATTCCCGTATATTACCTTTCCTGCACTCTAATTTCCCTAATATTATAATCCATTGTTTTCATGTAAACCTCCACATCTTTGACAGACTGAACCACTAATCCTTTTGATTAACAGAACAAATCATGCCTTCTGGATAGAAGGCATTAAGCTCTTCTTGTTAAGTCAAATCTTTCTGTTGTAGCTTTGGCAGAGGTGGTAATTCCAACTTGTACCCTCTGTGTGGTAGTTTTTCTGGGCAAGGAAACACTGATGTTGGATGACACCTTCAAACTGAAACCTTTAACACAATTGCTAAACTGGGAAGCTAAGAGCAAGGAAAGATGAGGGAAAGATTTTTTTTAAGTGTTTCTTTTTCTAAATAGTAATCCTTATAACAGTTCATTGGTATAGAAGAAATAAATTCAACAAAGCACATTGGTGGGAAAATTAATAATAAATAAATCACTTCACCTTATCATGGAGTGCTGTGAGTAGAAAGCTGAGATGTGTAGTTCATAAACCTTTGAAGGACTAGGATTTGAACAGCCCTGCCTTATAATTTAGCAAATCACTGAAGCAGATGCTTATGTATTTGATAGAGGGTAGTTTAGATGGTTGGGAATGGAATCACTTTAGCAAACTATCCACACCATTGTTGTATCTCTAATACAAAACTCTCTGCTGCTTAGCTGGGAGTAGCCTTTACAGAATGATTGGTTTCTTTGTTTTAGTTTTTATTGGTGAAGCAAAGAACAAAGTGGTCTTTCTACAGTACTATTCAATATCCTATGTTGGAAGCTTACTTTAGTTAAACTCTACAAGTGGTGTAGAGAAAGGGCACATAGTAGAAGATCCAATTTAAGGTGCTCTTTCTAACTCTTATTGCTGCTCACCAGGCTTGCAGTACCAGCCAGTATGGCTGAGTGGAAGCTCCTCTCCTCAGCTGGCACTATTTGAAGTCCATGTGACACCAGCAAAGGCTCTACTGATCTATGCTGAAATTGATCAGGTCAAAGGAAGATTTTTCCAGAAGCTTTCTGGCACAGGAACACAGTGGGTGATATGGAACGTAGAGATTTGCAAAATTCAATTCATGGTTGAAAATTCAATTGAATAGTTTTTGTTTGTGGATCTTCAGATCAAAATGAACATACGATTGTTCACATGTCCAAAAATTCTATCAAGTTGAATTCAACCAGTCTCCCACTTGTAAACATGACACAATTCAGTCAATCAAAATTGAATTGTGTTTTGCTCATGAAAATGGCTTTTGTAATGGAAAAAAGTGTTTTTTCTGTGCAAAATCAAATGTGAAAAACTGTGTTTTCCCTTAAACAGTTCAACATGTGAATTTCATTTGTGCATATCCCTAGTGGAATATGTTCCTCAACCTTGAAGATGCAGACTGAGGACATTTCCTCACACCTGAAGAAATGGCTTCAAGGGTGAGGCCTTGGACCCTGCCACCACTGCTAACCATCTGTACAGCAGTGGCAAGGGTGGTTTACTGCTTAGTAATTTCCATGTTCTATGAAAGGCCAAGCTCTCCTTTTATGTAAATTGGTGTGGAAACTTCATGGTCCCAGCACATATCTGGTACACTCCAAAAGGTTGCCATACTGGTGAAACATGGTCCAGTAGGCTTCATCGCTGAATGGGATCCAAGACTATGGTCCAACACATCATTTTAGCTGTGAAACCAGATGTCTGCCACCATTAGTTTCCCCAGGGTTTGGTTAATATATGTGAATGGGATACTTTAAATTCGATACATCTCGTCAATACTGAGTGACCTAATTATAAATTATCTTTGTTGCAAGAGTCAAAAAAGAAAAATGACTGAGGAAAAGAAAGAATTTTCTGCACTTCTGAATCTTCCAAAGAAAATGACAGATAAACATGTGGTTGAAATACTGATGAGTAAATGAAAAGGAAGGATCGGGTCTGAATTTATTTCCAACTGCTTCTAAATCCATTGAGCTTTGAAGTCTGTGATTGGCCTAACTTAATCATTGGAATTACCAGAGAGTCAACAACTGTGTACTTTGTAATGCACATCACTCTATTTTAATTGATTAATACATTATTAATAAATTATTGCTGAAAGGTTATCTGCATATAATTTGAAGAATGCTGTATATAATTTGATGAATGCTCACTTTAACCAAGTGAAAGCACTTGCCAAGGAAACGTATCCCTGCACCTTGCATTTGGAGAAGAATGAGTATTTCTTTCATTCATTCATTCATTCATTCATTCATTCATTCATTCATTCATTCATTAAATGTTACTGAAATCAGTAAACCAGATTTGCAGACTTTAGTTAATCCGTTTAAATAGAGTGGTGCTACAGTCTTCAATAATGGTGAAAGAGCCTAATGGTCAGTGGCACTGACACTGGTGAAAGAGGAGGGGCTTTTGTCTCAACTCTTTGCCCTACATTTTTTAAAAACATCAAAGATGAATTTGAGGCATAATATTATACATTCTATGAAAACTACCTGTACACTTTTTAAAAAATCAGTTTGACATTAGATTTAATTAAACCATGGTTGATTTTGAATTAATCTTTTTTATCCCTAAGGAAGAATGTGAGACATCTCGAAGCCCTTCTGAGCAAATCATGTATAGCATGTCCAATGTATTTTATATTTCCATGCTTGTACTACAACTTTATAAATAACTGTGACATTCCTTCTGAAATTAAAACCCGATCTGCTATTTTTGTTGCTGTTTTAGTATCTTCTTGTGCCATCAACTTAAAAAGATGCTTTATAGTATAAATAATGGCAGCTCCAAATAATTAGTAAAGGATTTTGTAAGAAGGACTTGAAAGCAATTTCATGCAGGGAGGGTGTTTTTGTTTGTCTTTGTAAATCAGAAAACTACTGTTAAGGAAAATTAATGATACAACAGGAACACAACAGTAGGAATCTGCTGCTGTTCAATTTGAGATAAAAGTAAGGAAAACAAACTATCTCTTTGCTTTATCTCCTTAAAATTGTGCCCCTGTTCAGATCCGCCAGTTTATAATGCAGCACACAGATGAGCTCCCTTTTAAACAGCTATTGACCTGAGAGACCTACATTTGAATTAGAGAGATAATAGCACCATAACATCGCACAGTGACATTATGGAGTTATTTGCAATTACATGAAATGTACTACCACCTCAGCAGCATAAGATGCTCCAAGGTGAAGTCATTTGCTTCTGCCTCAAAGTTGGCCATGGGACATCCGTACCTCCCATGCCTGTTGCTTCATACCTCATGCATCACCATCTTCAGCATGGACAATTCAGCTTTAGACCTGATTCATCAACTTTAAAGACAAAGGACCTCCATTGTGCCAGAAGAAGAAGCCTAAAGCAAATACAGAGGTCACTCTTGATGCTACAGTGTATCTGCATGGCAGCAACAAAAGCACTTCAGAGCACCAGACACATTCAGGGACAGGTACATTTCCTCCACTTTGAAGAAGAATATTGCAGAGGCCACTTGCGACCCCCCCACCAATGTTTTTTTTCAGAACCCTCTACAGATGTTGGTGGCCTCCATTATTTGAACACCCCCCCGGGATTTCATAAGAGTGCTCACCACCATAGGTGTAGATGCTGCCATGATTTCTAAAATATGACTTTGTATATCACAATTTTCATGCTACAGAAACAGTATTATAGGAGTTCTTTCTTAGTGCTCTTAGGGGAGTTGTCAATCATATGGCTTCCCCAGTGAAATAATGAAATGGAATGAATTTTATTGATTAGTCATTTGACTATATAAAACATACAAGAATAAAATTAAAAAACAAAGTAAAAAATAAACAATAGTAGCATCATTATGGGCCCATCTCCATGCAATTTTTATTCCAAAATTTAACCCTGCTTTGCCTTGGGAGCATCTCCATGCAAAGCCCTAATACGGGCTACATGCGAGAAAATATGTGTTAAAAAAACCTCCACTTTGCAAGTGTACCACATCCAAAACAAGGGGCTAACACCTATTGTCCTGGGGTCATGCGGAGGCTCCCAGGTTATTTGGGGTGGAGCTTGGGGGCCGCAGTATTAGCAGGCATGGTTTCGCCTCTGCTCCCTGTTCCTGCCCTGCACGCTGCGATCATACCCTAGAAATCTGTTGACTGTTAAGACACATAATAGTAGTGAAATTAAAAGGTTTTTCCCTCTTTCAAGATTGGTTGATCTGAAAGTGACTGAGACTGAGAAAATTTTGAGCCGGTTGTGAGTGGGGGGTGCCCACTGTCATGCCCACATGCACACCTCCACTAATCTGTGGAGGCCAAGGAAGGGAATGATCTGCTTTCATAATTATGCTTTTAACTAACTTTTGGTTTTGCTTTTAACTGTGGCAGCCAAGGAAAGGAATGATCTTTGAGTTTGTAGAGGTGCTACTGTGTTTGCCTGTCATCGCTGCAGCGGGTAGGATGGGTTATGGTGACGTCAACCCAGCTTCCTATCAGAGGAGAGGCTGGGCGGGGAGAAAAAGATGCGGGACAGGCACATACGATTTGAATTTGCATTGCCCCAAACCACATGGAGACACTTTATTGTGAGTTACAACACAGATTTTTATGACACGCACCACAAGCGAAGCAACTGGCTTCCATGGGCACGCAGTCTGTTTGTCCCTATCACCTTTTAAGACACCCCACTTCCCCAGTGAAATTTACTTACATGGTGGCATTAAAAAAAATAGAACCACAACGTAGAGCAAACAGTGACTGTTGTGATCATCACAGAACAAAATTATTGTGATGATATGCAAGAAGTCCTTTGATCACTGTTTAATGGAATCAGTAAAATGCATAATTTTATTGTAGAAGACATTGCTGGCTACATAAACCAGAACGCTTGCCTTAAGGCAATCTATGTGAGGTGGTAATTGTTTAAAAGAATGAATCACAATGATACATAATGGACAGGTGTAGTAAAGAAAAATGGGGATTTTTTTTTAAAAAAGAACTCATGTTCTATTCACTGTTTTTGAAGGGGGGGTAGCATTAGAGGACCTACCTGAAGAGGAGGGGATCACAGATTTGATCCCTGGCTTTTCTTTAGAAGAAGGCCTGGCCAATTGCTTCTGTATAGCTCCTAAGGCAACTACATGGAAGTGTCCATGAAATCACCTCAGCCTTAGCTTTGAGGTGCATTTTTCTCCTGTTTCACTCCCCCCCCCCCAAACAATATATTCTGTTTTCTGGAAGGATGTTCCATGGTTTTGCTTGTCACTCTGAATCCCAGATGAATTCACTGTGTTCGTATACAGCCAGCCAGTTGATACGTATAAAGCAGCCCATGCATGTAATAGCTACATTTGTATGCAAGCTACATGCAAATACAATTGTGTCCATAGGGATTGAAAATATACCAGAAAACTACATTTAAATGCAGTTTACATGCTCAGATTGTACCAGGAAATGACAATTTGTACAAATCTATTTTCATTCAAATAGAAATTCACAATTGAATATGTACCAACTCTTAAAAATCCATTCAAAAGTGAACTGGGATTGGACTTTCAGCCCTTCTTTCATGAAGAACTTTGCAATCATGTCTCAATTAGCAGCAAAGAATGTGAACCTTTGTTAATGGATAGATGAATATCCAGTCAGTTGTATTTGGCTGTTTAAAAAGGAATAAACTGATTGGTCTGCTTTGTCTTCTGAGCAAAAGAACTCATATTAACAGTTGAACTTAGAGATAATCTTGAATGTGGGACATAGTGATGGACTTTCAGATAATCAAAGACCTGATTTCAGCTTGTAAGATGCAGAGTAGAATTTGGAAAACCAAAAATAAGCTAGAGATACAGCAGTGGACGGGATGGACTCTTGGAATGCACAGGGCAAGCTATTTGTAGATTCAAAATCTTAGCCTTTGGCCAGGTTGGAAACTGGGTTGAATTAGCATACAAAATAAAATAACCAATAAAATAACCTCTTATGTTCAAGGAAGTTTGCCAACATGATCCAGTCAATTTGGGCATTCGAGCCATTAGGCCAATCCTGCAGCTGCACTTGTCCAACTTAAGTCTCACCTTCCTACAGCTGGCTGACAGAATTAAGCTGTGGTGCAATAGCAACATTTTCATCAGAAAAATAAGCAGAGTCAAAGTCAGTGGACTTAGAGGGAGAAATGCTTCAGTACAAATTTTAGTTTATTAGAATGGGACTCTGACCTAGATACAAGTCCCATTGCTGGAAAAAGTCCCTTGGCACTATCTGGTTCAGGTCACAAAGGGTCTTAGAGAGATCAGTGGAGATCACACTGTAGGCTTGATCTGAGAAGTGTGCTAGAGGGCTTGCAACCACCCCCTACGACATGCATCCTCAGAGCACCAGTAACCACTTTAAGGTCATTAGCCATCCTCAAGCACTATCATCACTGTCATATAGATACATGGCAAAGGGCCTTCATATTCTTCATATTGACAGCAGACAATTCAGCTCTGGAGCAGAGTTGGAAGCTTGGAAAACAGTGAGAGATGGGGGGTATGAAGACTGATGAAGAGCCTGTTCACACCTACCCAATCAGGATGGCGGTGCACACTCTGGGACATTATATTTACATGTCATGGCACCACCCCCATTCCAGAGCAGCCAGAGCATGCAAGGTCATTCTAGTCCTCCATAGCTATGGAGCAATAAAAACTGCTGCACAGCTTCACCAGGAGCATCTTGTACACTTCTGGGAAGAAGAAGAAGAAGAAGAAGAAGAGTTGGCTTTTCTACCCTGCTTTTCTCACCCATTTAAGGGGACTCAGAGCAGACAAGCTGTCTTTTCTTCTCCCCACAACAGATTACCCTGTGAGGTAGGTGGGGCTGGGAGAGCTCAGAAGAGAGCTGTGACAAGCCCAAGGTCACCCAGCTCCTAGATGCTTCGTTTGCACTGCTTCCATGTGCAAACACGGTGTTGTGGTGGCACAGAGCAGCTGCAGCTGCAGTCACACTGTGTCATGATAAACATAACAATTGTCTGTTTTGGCCATCCACACTGCACTGGCCCATAGGAAGTTGGAGTTGGTTCCAGCACTCATGGAGTGAATTTTGGCCACCATCTCTGTACTTGACCTCACTGAGATACTATCTCACTGATAGAGGGATAGGGAAGTGAAATTGAAACAGTATTCATCACAATGTTATTTTCCAAATTACAGAAGCAAGCTCACCAAAAGTCAAATAGCTCCTTTTCTGTCAGTCAAAATAGTCAGTTTCTCCTTGTGTGAGCTCCTCCACAAACTCTTCATTTTCCAGCCCACTTTTCTAAGAGTGCCATTCATTTTTGATCCCTGAACTAAGAGACATATATCTGGGAGAAACACTGAAGGTGGCAACATGTGAGGGTTGTACCTTTACCAATAATTTTGCTTTCTACTGAAGCATGCTATTTATATTAAAAGAATAAAGTGAGTCACAGAATATATTATTCCTTACCAACCACTTGAAGCATGAGTAATCATTTTGGTGATGAAAATATAGCCTGATGTACAAAATAACGTCTTGTCTAGGACAAAGTATATTATCAGATACTGTCAAAGTTTTGGTGAATTTTAATTAAAAGCATTTGTTTCTGTCATGAAAACAATAATCAATGATTTCCTGAGATGTCATCACTGTGGAAACACTTTGTCTTCGATGCCTGTACTAAACTTTTTTTAAAAAGTATTTTGGGAAAGAAACAAACATGTAAACTGCATTCTTCTGTCAAATACAAGTGATGAAAAATTTCAAAACCCTGCAGAAGAGGAAGGCCTATCTGCTTTACTGACAGCACAAGCGTGACAGCCTATGTTGAGTCTGCCAGTGGTAGGAATGTTTCAGTTGCTGCTAGCTGCTTTCTCAGGAGCCTTTGTTGGACTGGGGCCACCAACTAGCAGTCTCTGCTAATACCTACTTGGACTGCCATCCAAGGGGGTGACTCACAGGCTACACATCACGTGAAACTTCTTATTTTTAATGAAATGGCCATTTATTTGTTATTTTCTATATTTTATATTTATTTATTTGTTTTTTTTCTGCTTAATTTTATATTATTTCTACTGTTAATTGTGCTTCTTTTTGTTGTAAACTGCCTTCCCTTGCGTTTTTCAAGTTGTCTTGGAAAGGTGGTATGCAAATATATTTAATGATCATGTCGATGGATAATACTTGGTAGGTGGCATATTATACAACAATCAAGATATTAAATAATGTGATTCTACAGATGTTTATTCAGAAGTCCCATTGAGTTAAAATACCATTTTAGTAGGTTTGGGATTACAGTTACACCATGCTTTTATAGAGTACTGGGGTGGGAACATGGAAATTGAAAAGTACTATCATATTATTATTGCCTTTCAGCTCTATGTGCCATGATTGGGGAAGGAGATGCTGGGTGGTATTTCCCTGCCTTCACTACAGCAGACAGCTCAATTCAAACTCAGCCCCGCATCCAGACTAAAAATAGTCCAATCCGCATGCATGGGGACGCTGCCCAAAGGGAGTATTTCAGGACTGAATTTCCTGCATAGGGACATAACCTAAATAACAGCAGATAGAACTATACACTTGAAGAACTAGCAGTAATTATTAGATGATAAAATCCACAACAGCAGAAAATTTTTTATGCAAAGTTATTTATACTGCATAGCATAGATGAACAATAAACTTTCTGTCTGGCATTAGAAAACAGACAAAAATGACATTGATCAATGCCTGTTATTTTAAGTATGGCATCCCACATACAGACTGTCAAGCTTTAACAAAGCTGTCTGCCCAATACTGACTATGTTAAGGGACTCTGAAATTGTGGCTTTACTGGACAGGTCATAAAAGTGCAGCAAGATCCCAGTACCTATTTGCGGTTTTCCGACAAGGGGTGTTTTTCCACTTTCACTAGAAGTACCCATTAAGTACCCATTAATGGGTACAAAAATGCCATTTCGTACCCATTAATGGGTACTTAATGGGTACTTTTAGTGACAGTGGAAAAACACCCTAGGACAAACGTTTTGAGTGTCCATTTTCTGGGATTCCAAAAGATTTTGTTTGCTTTTAACTCACAAAGTATTACATTTCTTGTCTTTATGTTTTGCTTTATATTTAAATTGTATTTTTGTTATCACTTTGAACAACAACAACAACAATAGCTGTTTGAAATATGGTTGGTTCCACACAAGACACCAGTGTGGTGGTTCATGGCCAGTGGTATGGTTCATGGCTTTAATTGATTCATTGGTTTTATTGAAACATTAATGATGAGGCCCACCCTAGGGCCCTTAAGTGAAGGATAGGATATAGATACTGAAACACAGGAGCCAAAAATGCATCAAGAACTTGGCCATAGACCAGAAAAGGTTGCCAGAACTCTGATTGTCTGGGCACTTTTGGGTTGGCACAGTGGACTAAATGCTGGCCCAAGAGCAACATTTTCAAAATGGCTGATTAATATGTCAAAGAGATGCTAGAAATGTGGGCCTGTATTAAAATGCAAAAGTTTTGGATGCAAATATATACAGTTATACAGAATACATTAAAAAGGAATATTCCTTGTAAATAAGAATTGTACTTAGTAGGCATAGGAAAGATTTAAAAAAATGCCTACTGTTTATGATTGGTTGATTAAAATGATTGATTCTACTTAGATGGAAAAATTGACAAATTCAATGAAGAATAAGACTGTGGATAACTTTGTTAGAAACTGGAAACTCTTCATTGACTTTCTATAAGAACTAGGGGTATGCATGAATGCAATTTTTGGGATTTGATTTAATTTGAATTGAATATCTGGAAAATTCAAGTCAATTCGAATCTTTAAAATTTGAATGTATTCACATTTGATTCAAATTGAATACATTTGAATCTATTCGTTAAAATTTTCTATTAAGATTTTCACATATGAATGTCGACAATATTCATATGTGCCCGTATGCATCCGTGTGCATCCTGTACACATCTGTATGCATCAATTCACACCCATATGTATCCCATGTGCATCCCATATGCATCCCATTTTCATCCAGTACAGAACCATACAAATGCGTATGGATGTAGTAAAGATGCATAAGGGCGAGTACACATTGTGTACCCATCTGTACACATACGAATGTCCAAATAATTTGCACGAATAGATTCAAAAATTCAAAATTCATTTGAATGTTTAAATTCAAATTTATAGACATTCGATTCAAATTCGAGTGTCCAAATTCAAACGAATTTGATCGAATTTTGAATAAGAACTAGAA
The DNA here is from genome assembly GCA_023333525.1 of Aspidoscelis tigris stejnegeri. Taxonomy (NCBI): domain Eukaryota; kingdom Metazoa; phylum Chordata; class Lepidosauria; order Squamata; family Teiidae; genus Aspidoscelis; species Aspidoscelis tigris. The sequence goes on from JALMGA010000004.1 coordinate 48,107,496, forward strand.
AATGAGCTGAAAACTACTACTTTTGAAGACTAATAGATTAAAAAAGGCAATCTGAAGAAGAGGGGGAGAATAAAAGGAGCAAGAAATAAGAAATACAAGAGAAGCTTTTGAAGGAGGATAGAGGTCAGCAATTACAAGAACTATGGGTTACCTATTTAATAGTCCTCTTGTGGAGGCCTGATGAATGTTTCATGTAAAATTAAATGATAATAACAACAGCAATAGCAACCAAAAAAAGTGGCACCTGGAGAGGGTTCTCTAGACAGAGAGGAGTCCCTTTCATGTATTTAAACTGAAACTGGTTACAATATATCACTAATGAAAAACAATTTGGATATAAAATTTTAAAATAATCTATATAGACCCTAAAAGAAACAAGGAAGACTGAATGAATATGGACTGTAATAAAATGTCATCTATTGATATAGCAAATCCTACAAGCCAGTCTACTTATGAAAAGATATTGCAAAAAAATGAAAGCGGCAGGCTACCACATCATATCGGATTTATTTGATTCATTAATTAAGGGCTATTATTGTTTTGCTACTCAGTGCAGGAGAGGGGCAGCGTATTTTGTTAGCTTGTTATACTTTTGTAACTGATGAACAACTGAGATGCATTATGTGATATTATATGGGGGTATTTTTTTATATTATTCGATAATTTTTTTTTTAAGCAAAAACTAGTTGTCACTGAAAAGCAGCCATTTGCCTGTCCCAACCCATGAACAACTGAAATATCACTCTTTTCAATGCATTTTGATAAAGGCTTTGTTAAGGGATTTTTTTAAATGCTGTGCCATCATCCTACTGCCTATGTTTCACTACCCATGTCTTCCGGGAACATACCTTCGAGGACGCAGTACACTTCAATGATAAAGCATTGCTTATGAAGGAAAAGGAAAAGAAATCCTGGGGCCATATAGTAAGCACCTTGGCAAAACACAACTAATGTTTACTAAACATTCTGATATGATGAAATACCTGTATTTTATTTTGCAGCTCAGAGCACTGCTATTCTGTGTCTCTTAAGTGTAGACTTTTCCACTTCTTGCTAAGCTGAAAGCAGCATACCTGGAGAAGGCAACTGATAGCATATTATGCATAAACTTTTTAATATGTACTATAGCTAATAGATTAATACATGTGAATAAGCGACGATAAGGAAATATGAATAATTATTTCTACTTTATTAAACTGAGCACATCAATCTAAATTTAAACAAACCTTTCTGCAAAATAAAATGAAAAAAAGTTGTTGAAATTTTCTGTACAAACTATGCGAAACTGTTAAAAAATAATTGGCTGACAGGTAGCTACATTTTTCTCTGTCAATGAAATAGAAAATAATGTGTGTCCCCCCCAATATTAACATTTTTAATTATGTATGCTTATATTACTGTTTTCATGTAAACTAATCATAAGCAGTGTACCTGCACTGTAAAAAAAAAAAAAAAAAGATGCACAAAGAATTCAGCTTTGAAGTACAATGTTTGCAATTTACCCTGAAGAATGCTGCTGGCTCTCAGCAAATAAGGTTTATCGAGAAACTTTATGTACATGCATGTTTGTAGGTAGATGGCTACAGGGGTCTAAATATTAAATACTGCTGGATAAAGAGTCCAAATGGAATAGCCATATCTCAGTTTAAGGCAACTGCCTGGAAAACAGAGCACTGCAGTTTCAGCCTCTCGCAGCTGTACAGAAAAAAAATAATAGCAAACTGTTTCTGAACACTCTGTTCTCTTTTTCGGTACCTAACCGACTCCAGAAAATTGACCTTAAGACCAAAATCTGTGCAATTAAAAGAATCATTCTATTGAATTAAATAGGAAAAATTCTAATTTGTTCCAGGCCCATTCCATAAGGTAAAAGATATCTAATCATAGTAGGATGAATAACAATACCATTCTATCAAAAAATTCATTCATATGCACTTGTTGTTGTTCAAAGCACTTCTGAGGTGGCTTCAAGATATTTTGCTGGTGGGATTATTTGTATACCAGTCTGCCCCTCCTCCTTTTATGATACCTTAATTGTGCAGTGAGGATTCACTGTCTGCACAACATTGTGCCTTTCTTGTATGTTCAATATGGAGAGTGCAGTGTCTCCCCTTATGCTCTTCTCCTTATAAGTTTTTATAAGTGCTGCTATGATGCTTTAGCAGCAGAGTGGTTTGAAGAGCCTTGAGAGCTATTCAAACAGCTCCTCCTCACATGCACCACGGCAACCCAGCCACCACTGCTGCTCATACTCAAGGGGACTTACTGCTCCCCTCAGCAGTGCTTGCATAATAAAAGATGGGAAATGTCCCATGGGGGCATTCCCTGTCTTCCAAATTCCCACCTTTAGATTCAAGGTTGAGAATCCTGCTTTGATTCTGGAGGCAGGGGGAGCCCTTCTTCCTGCCTCTCAAACTGTGCCAAGGGAAACCCCAGCCACCATTTGATGGGTGAAGAAATATTGCTCCCCCCCCCCCAGGAAAGAGTCTTGAATTCACAGCTAATCCTGCCATGGGGAAAGAGAAGCTTTCCCTTCCTGTCAAATGGTATCTGTAAATCCCCTTTGCCAGAAGTTGAGTGGCAGGGACTTCTGTCAGCATGTATACAGCATCCTGTGAATTTAAGACAAGCAATTGCTTTCTCTTCCCATGTATAAACAGCCGCTGATTCCCCAGGAAAAGACAAACCTGGAGACTGTAAGAGAAACAGGGCTGTAAAGAAGCAGCCACTTAAATAAACCTTGGACAAGGTCATTGCTCTATGGAAGAAGAGATGGCAACAGCAACTAGGCTATATGGTTGTAAGAAAGGGTTAGAGAAATTTATGGATGACGGATTTATCAATGGCTACTAGAATGGATGCCTAAGTACATCTTTCAGGCTGTGGGGATGCCTCAAAGTCCAGTTGCTGGGATTCAAGAGCAGGAGAAGGTTTGACCTTTTCTCTGCTTGAGATACCCATGGGCAATTGATGGGTCACTCTGTGAGATAGGATGCTGGACTAGATGGGCTGTGGCCTGATCCAGCAGGGCTCCTCATATGTTCTTACAAGCACAGAACCTACACACACACAAGCACACACACTAAAATCTGCATTATACAGAGAGTGTAGGAAAATATGTCTTTCCTAAGTGCTACCTGAACATTGAAATGGCAGTATGTTTGGCACAAGTCAATGAAGAATCCTATTGATTTTCTTTCTTTCTTTCTTTCTTTTTTGAATGATACAGGCACAAGCAATTAGAATTTAGACATCCCAGCACTATCAGTCATATTCAGTCATTGTCCAAGGTACTGAAAAATGTACAACTTAGCAAGGGAAGGCATACAGATCACAAACATTTTGACCCAAATCTCACTTAAGCATCTCACTTCTCTACAATTGCTTTCACTCACTCACTCACTCACTCACTCACTCACTCACTCACTCACTCACTCACTCACTCACTCACTTACTTACTTACTTACTTATATTTCTATCCTGCCTTATACCCAAAGGTCTCAGGGCAGGTAACAACATTTAAAATCCAACATATTGAACAAAACATATATTAAAACAATAAGAACCATAAAAACATTTAAATTCATGCATATTGGAAACAAAACAATGTCAGTTAGGTTGTATCCATGTGAGTTGTGAGCAACAGACAGTGCCCAGGGAATGCTTGAAAGGCTGGTGGCATTCCAAGGCATATAGCACAACCTCAAGGGCTGGTGAGCACACTCAGAGGCTTCCTTCCCACGTCATGGGGAGAATGATTCTGAGGGTGCATGCCTTCCCCAGACACCAATCTTGCTGCCACTGAGATTTTGCCATGCAAAGAAAACTTACCAGCTTGACAATTACCAGTCTGTTTTGGGTAGGGGTGTGCAAGAATGCAATTTTTGGAATTCGATTTGATTCGAATCAAATATCCAAAAACTCAATTCAATTCAAATCTTTGAAATTAAAATTTAACCAAATTCAATTCAAATTAAGCAAATTCGAATCTATTCATTCAAATATTCAATTCGAATTTGCACTTATGAATGTCAACATTTGTATGTGCCCATATGCATCATTATGCATCCCATAAACATCTGTATGCATCCCGTAGTTATCCCGTATGCAATCCATTTTTGTCCCATATGGATCCGTAGAAATGTGTACGAATGCGGGAACGATGCATCTTTGCAAGTATGCATTGTGTACGACCCCGTACACATGCGAATGTCCAGATAATTTGAATGAATAGACCCAAAATTCATTCAAATGTTTAAATTTGAATTTATGGACCTTCAATTAGAGTTCAAATGTTGAAATTTGGACAAATTTGATTGAATTTTGAATGTCTTCAAACATCCATGCACACTCCTAGTTTTGGGGTGGATTGAAAATGACCAACTTCCGTGAACATTTCTGGCACATCCAAAATAGACCCAGGATGTTACTTATAAAAGAGAGAGCTTCCATGCTCCTGTTTTGAAGCTAGTGAAGAGCTGAAGTATGTGGTATAAATATCCATAAGGCATTGCAGAGGTCCATTCTGGGGTTGCAGCCCCAGTATCTTCTCTATAAATAAAAAAAACTGAAGTAATTGAGAGGAAAAAAAAAGTCTCTTATTGATCATATATTTTGGCCCAGCTTTTGTTGTTGTAATTTGTTATGGTACAGAGATCAAATATGTCCTCTGTTTATGCATTCCTTTGTATAGAGTCAAAGGAGTTTACTAATGCTAAACAGAATCTGCTGAAAAGAGTACAGGCAGAGGAGGTTTCTTTATATACACTGCATATAATCAGTCAAAAAGTGTAGCTTTTTGATAGTCAGTCAACATACTTTGCCATGCCTGACTGAAAAGAGGCAGCCTTTGAAGCAAGAGCAAGGCACACAGCCATTCATAACCCCATTTCTTATTACGAAAATAAAATTGCCAAGGGTATAATAATCAAAGCAAAGTGTTTTGTGCAAAAAGCAAAAAGGTGGGAAAAGAAGGGAAAAGTATGTCAGAACTCGCTAATTTTAATGAATAGTGTCCCAGTGTGATGGGTACTTAATTAGAGTATCACAAAACTATTAGGACTTTTTGGATATTTTATCTGCAGCCTTTGAAACTCTTCCTGTTCTCTCTCCTAGGCTCCGTGGGCCTTTCCACATTGAGTTGGTAGACTAGCCCAGTGGAGCTCCTGGAACACCTGATCCACACTGTATACCACCTACAGAATGCTGTTTCCCATCAGACAAGGTGTTGAAACAAGCTACAGTGTTAAAATTGTGCTGTAGACTGCTCCAACTGTGGACCCATTAAAAGTCCATACAGTGTTCCAAACTGGTATAACTGAGTAATTAACCATGTACAGATGACATACAAGTGGGTGGTATACCATGATGAAGAAGCCCCACAACATTTTGCCAGGCACCTGGAAGTAGCACCAGAAGTGTACCACTTCTGGGTGCCTAGTCAATTTTGGTTTCACATCATGAAAGTTTCTAGCCCAACTGAGGAGTCTACAATGTGGATAACCCTTGGAGCAGTCCACTGTCATCCCAGGCCATTGTGGTCTATGTTACTTGATTCAATTCAGCATGATATGAGATAACCTGTGCTGTATGAAAACAGCCTTTCTGCATTTTCATTTAGCAAAATAAAACAAAGTACCCAAAGCAACTGACAAAACCTAACCTGTCCCACTAGTAGTAACTAAAGCCTTTATTGATTGGTAGCTACCCAGAAAACCAACCTCTCCTTTGAGATTCTTGCCATAAAGGGATTTTTTCCTTGTATTGTAGCCTTTGGCTGCATTACAGTGGAATGAAGACCTGAGCCTAGGTCTTCTTCTAAGCTGGATGCATTGAGGGTAGTGTGTCTTCAGGACATTTGGGAGAGATGGATAGCACATAGTGGATGGGTACTGAAAAAGAGTACCCTCTGCTCTGCCTGGTATGAATTCCTCCATGCTGAGGAAAATCCTGGGCCATGATATCTTGCTCATGGATATTAACAGGATTTGCTCAAGGGCTACATTCTCAGCTTTTGCTCCCCAGCTGTGTTACCAGATCAACTTTGGATGTGCAGATATCATAAGAAATGTTACAAAACCGGAACTTGAAATATACCAGGTTTTGACATATGAATTTGGCTTTATGATTGTCATAATTAAAAGCTAAAGGCAGACCATGAAACGTGGAAAGGCCTTAAAATAGCCATATTGGGAGAAAGACAAGCCTGGAGTTTTAAAAAAAGGACATAGTTTTCTCAAGTCACAAGCTGGCTGTTTGCAAAAGATAAAAGTCTGTATGCAAGAAACACAGCCTGAGATTTAATCTTGATTGAGTCAAGACAGAGTCCTAGCACCTAAAAAGTCTTTGTTTTCTCTTTTTGGGGTAACAGATTTTAAAATAATGAAGGAGAAATAAAACCATGGAATATGGGACGGAGATTGGTTTGTCTAATTTTAATAAAATAATAAAGAATAAAATGGAATGGATTTTTGGAAGAGATCTGGGTAAAATAAGTATACCAGAATTTGGAATTACTATCTAAATTGCAAATGGCCCATTTCACCAGTATTAGGATGCAGGATGTTGGAGGTGACTCACTGTTTACACCTTTGTTTACACCCTAAAAGAATTGGGTAAGAGCTTGCTGATATCTACATACACTGGGTCTAGTTGAAAGGATTAAGTGAGTCAGTAGAGGTGCTAAAATGTTAATTTAAGGTAAACTTTTGCAAATCAAACAGGGATACAATAGTTTACTCGCCATTCACACCTTTTGTCTGAGGGTGTCAAGGAGAGGTCAGGAGATGCACTGATTGGAAATGTTGAGAAGACTGGAGTCACATACACATTTTTATTCATTGACAAGGGAAGAACATCAGCAGTTTTGGTTCCAATTTTTGCTATAAGAAGGGCCAGCAGAAAAGGGATGGGGTCTCTCCCTTCTTCTCTCTTGGTCATGTGGAGCTAGAGAGAGAGACCTGAAGACGCCTGCCTGACTTCCATTCTGCCTGGTTTTTTTTTTCCTCCACTTGGGAGGAGTTTTACTGCAAAAGCCACATTTTAAACTTTAAAAGTTTTTTTTTTCTTCTTCATCGCTGAGTTTTGCTTGGCTAGAGCAATTGAAAGAGGCTCATTTTAAATACCATTTAACTGTGGCATGTCTCAGAAGTGGTATGTTCTTACATAAATGTTCGGAACTTAGCCTTATTTTCTCACTGAATTGTACTTGCCCATGCCTAGCAACCAAATTCTGATTAGCCAGAAAATTCCCCACACATCATGCCTTGCTGAATCTGTCCCACTTCCTTTTCTAATTCTCTGCCACTTAATGTTAAGCCTGAAAGGCAGGAGGAATGCTTGCTTTGTTATTGGCTGGGGTTACAGTCAGCTCTTGGGTCCTGAGAGACAAGAAACTCTGTGTCCCTGCCATAGCTACAGTTATTCATTTACTCCATACAAGATAGACTAAATCTTCCCCCTTGATACTAAGTGGCTCCTTGTCAGAAATTATAAGCTGGATTGCTGCCTATCATTTTGATTTATTCATCCCAAAGTGAAAGTGTTTCATTATTGCTGTTTTGCCACTTGCGTTGTAATAAAGTTATTTATTGTGTGTCTTTCACATTTTCAATAAATAAACTTTGTACTAAGATCAGCCAAGTGTTTCCCTTGCAATTGGCTCCAAACTCTTATCAGTACCACCAAACTCATAGTTCTGAAAATCCTCCTTTATACTTGGGAACCGTGTTTAACAAGAATATAGAAGCAGTTCCCTTAACAAAAATGGCACTCAGCCTTTAAAAGATATGCTGGTGGCAAACATGCAGTGTATATTAACTTTTAGAAGAAAAGTTGTCTATAATCAAGGTTTGGATCTGTTTAGGCTAGTGCTATGTGACTCTTATCATCAGACATCAGGAAACTGAAAAAGAAGTTGCCTGTAATACTACCTGCATTCTGAAGAGCAAATAATTTATTTATCTGGTTCAATCTGTAGAGCTGTAGTTTCTCCAGTCAGTTGCACCATTTCAATTAGCATTTCTGCCCAACTTCCTGGCATCTGGGAGATGGTATGGAAACAAGTGGTTTCTTCCATAAACTGCTTTGGGATTTGTTTGTTTATTATTAGAAGAATGGGAAAATAAATACTGCTGCTCCCATTAGGCCCCTGACAGTTAACCCAGCAATCAGTTTCAACCTCTTTGAAGCTGCCCTTGTAGTGGGAGTCAGAAAGATAGTATCTTGCATGTGGGAAAGCTTTTATCTCCTTGAATTTTACACTAAGATAGGAGAATGAAATAAAGGATGATTTTCAGCCATAGTTTTGATGTTTTTGGAGATATCTGCAGCTATGCTCCTTCCACCCTTGCTGCCCAAGTTTCTACTATTTGTTTACAGGATTTCTGTCAGATATATCTTAAATTTATATATTGAAGTCTGCACATTTTAGCCAATGTTTTATTTAAAAAGCTATCAAACTCTAAGGTTTACAACATTTTGCTTAGGTGAATTTATTATCAAAATGCCAGAGCAAAATATGACTTCAGTATTATATTGACAAATAATAATAATAATAATAAAACTTCCACTTTGCAGTTGTGACCTCCTTGTTAATTCACTGCATGAAATAATAACTACGCTTGACAGATTTGTCATGTACGTATACGAAAAACTGACAGTTCCCTATTAGTAAAAGGAGCATGTATACATAGAGGGACTGATTGCAATGCTGAATGCTTTTGGAATATAAAATGAAATGCAGCTTAAGACTTAAATGCAACAAAGCCTCACCCCTTCCTTTTCAGTAAATGTTCTTGAATGTATCCTGTGAATTCTAAGATGTAGCCGAAAACAATGAACAAATTAGACCAAGGAAAGCTGTGTAAGATTATGACAAATTAACAGCTAGGAACTGTGTTGACTTATGATGGTGCAGGAGGGGTGTGTTTACTTCATTCTTTGATGCCACTTAAGAGATTCATATGCATAAATTAGTGAATAACTGGGAGGCCAGGTGTACAAATACAATGTCAGTTTCTTGCTTGCTTGCTTGATGCTACCAGGACTGCAGAATAGCCTGAAATAAGCAGTGTTGCTCATTTGGAACAGATATTCCTGATCAACAACTCCCAGCAATCTACTCCTTGCATTACTTGCCAGCTCCAGGGTTAGATGTTTATTGCCAGATTAGGAAAAAAATATAGATAATTCCATTACTCTGCAAGTCCCTTCATATGATGCTTTGTTATAACTAAGATGTGTGAATGTATGAATTTATTGTTTAATTGATGTGTGTGTGCAAGTGCACATTTTAGTATTTGAAAACTTTTTAGTATTTGAAAACATTTTCTAAAGCAAACAGCCCCAGAAATGGTGTTTCCAGAGTGAGCTGCAGTTGCTATCATATAATTGTGGATAAAATCTTATCCTTTGTTGTCTTGTGACATAGCAGAAGTCTTTAGGGATGCCAGTTCTGTCAGTAGAAAGGTGATAGTGGTGGTGGGAACCTTCTTTTGTTCTCTATAAGAGGAGAAACAGTAATTGTCTTAGCAGGAGCCCAGAGCCTTTTATATACATGGAGCAGCTTGAAGCAGCAATGAATAAGAATGTATTGGCAATTGCCCATCTCCTCTCTCCTCCCTCTGCCCAACATGACACATGCCACTCAGAAGGTCTCCTCCTCCCCAGGTAATCAGCCAAATTGTGAGGATACTTCTTGTCCTTGTTTCCACATCCTATTTTTTTCCTAATGAAAGGGTGGTACCTTATTTATATTTACATTTCTATCCCGCCCTATACCCTAAGGTCTCAGGGTGGGTAACAGCATTTAAAAACAGACATGTTAAAATAACGCTAGAAAGAAGTGAGGATGGGTAGGACAGAAGATCCAGTAAGAGTAGGGAGGAGGAAGAGAAAAAGAAGGGTAAATAGGGGCAGCAGGGAGCCAATAGGTAGAAGAAAGTAAAATGGAATGAATGGGAAAATTCAGCAAGGAGAAAGGAAAGTGAGAAAGAGGAGAGCAGCTCCAGCTGCAGGAGCTTGGCTTGCCAAACCCCTGCCTCCACTGTCCCTAAAAACTGATGCCCACCTCTATACTGACCCAAAGGAGTGAAACCTCCACTTTCTTCACCCAGCATCAGCAGCATAACAAGTCATTGAGATGGGAATGTTGCAGAACGCACCAGGTATTTCATGGCTTAGGACCCAGGATCCATGAGTTACCGTATCATTCCTATAACTGTTCATTCCTGTCATTTCTATAGGTGGCCCACAATGGTTTTATAGGCTTAATTTTGACAGTCCTCTACTGACAGACAGGCAAAACAGAAAAGACTTTACTACTGTGTACAATAATGGGTGCTGGAATGTGGGAGAGGAGATACATGATCCTCAAAGTAATAGGCACTTCAGCAATGAACATGCCATATTAGCCTGCAGAGACATCTGGTAGACCGCTCTACCTTGTCATCTCGGAAAGGAGATCCTCCTTAGGAGGACAGGACACAAACACAGCCTATGTCCTCAGTCATCGACCAGAACACATCCTATGGTGAGTGCCTGCTGCTGTACATCTTGGTGTACCACAGAGTGACATGGAGATTCAAAACTGTACTTGCAGACACTGCCTTTCTTTACCACATGACACATAGACATCAGATGGTCTTACTACGCCAGGTTTCTATTTTGCAGGATAGAACATGGTAGGATGTTGAAAGGAGATCTCCCCACCCAACAACCCAGGAACAAAGTATCCAGATATATGGTGAAATTGTCACAGATGTATGCAGAGATGTGTACCACAGCACAGCCATAACGACATTATTTTCTCCCAGTCTGGACAGGCCTGAGTATGCAACCCCTGTCTGTGATGAAAGAAGCAGCATTACAGTACAGCTGTACTTCCCCCACAATCTGCTAAATAATGGAAATTAGAACACTTCAGATAACTTTCAGCTTTGAAGACTTGTGCTGTCAGTTTTTCTGCTGAGTCAGGCTACTTTTTCAGCAAGCCCATCAGCCATTCCAAATATTGATGTCACAATTGCAAATTCACTGATAGGCTACGATCTGATTTATATGGGAGCCCTGTAACTCCCTGACATCATGTCCAGTTTGTAACTTTCTTTAAAAGATGTGTGGAGACTGATCACCTGGCATAAAACTGACAAGAACATTCTAGGGGGTGGGGAAATTGCACTGCACAGCAACAGAGCTCTTGCTCTTAATGAAAAGGAGAATGCAGCTGAAATCATAAATTGCCTTAGCATTCTGCCAATGCTCTCAGAAGCAATATGTCAAAAATACACAACTGACCAGTGGAAGAAAGAGACATATAGAAAAAGACAATTTTACTCTACGGGGACGAATTGTACTAGCATTTTCTAAGAACATGAATTTGGGATATATGAATAAACATTAATCCATCAGATGTTTCCTCTTCTTGGCAAGTACTTGGTGCCCCTTCCATAGTTTTCAGCATTTATAAAAGATAAAAGAATCTTTCTAGACTGCTAATTAATAAATCCCTGACAAAATGCAAATAACAAAGGTTGTGGAAGGGATAAGATTGCATTAGTTACAATTTGAGAAGCTCTTCACTTGAGCTTAGTTTTACTCTTCCTCTGAATCTTTACAACATGGATATGCGCTCACATGTGTTTTTTTTTCATGGATGTAGTGTATGCCATGGGCAGAGAGAGCAGCTTCACCATGCCTTAGTTCATTTCTCACCATGCCTTAGTCCAAAGCTTTGTTGGTTCCTCTGTGTGAGTCACCATAGACTTTAACTATTATAGATAAGTGCAGTATTGTTCTCATAGCAGCTGTCAGACTGCACAAGTCTTCTTTCTTTCTTTTTCTTTCTTTCCTTCTCTTTCTCTCTCTCACCAAAAAGAGCTCATGCGAGTCCTCTGTCCTATTGGCAATGATATCAGTTTGTAATAGGTACTTTTGGAGCAATACTGGACATCAATGCTAAATAAACCTACCCTTACCAGTGGAGCAATACTGGACACCATTGCTAAATAATCCAACCATACCACACTTTCAGGTGAATTGGAGGTCTTCCTGAATCACAATTCAGTAGATGATGCATGACAAGTTCAACAATGTTCAGTAATTCCTCTAGCCCTGAAAGTAGATTTTGGGCCTGCTTCTCTATCCTGAAGTTTACTTAGTCTTGTATCTTCCCACTCAATTCCTGCACCTTCAGTCTTGTCCTCTCATGATCACAAAGAACTTGGATGAGTTTGATGGAATTGTTATAAAGCATGCTGCACTCCTTTTCAAGGCAGGGGCCAAGGAGGGGGAGAGAGAGATCCTAATGGTGTAACACATCTTTGATCCCTAACTCTTGACTGTTTTTTTTTCCCTTCAGGAAGACATGATTATGTTTTGTCAAACATGTCACACAGTAGTGATTAAATGTGACTATGATCTGATTTGAAATCCAAATATTGGATATATGATGGAATGATGGATCAAAAAAGAAAGAGTCAAAACTCATTCTGAAGCGTCTGAAGATTTAGACTGAGGTGGTCAAGGCAACCATTGCTTTTCCTTGAGATGTTTTTGCAAGAAGGTACAATAATTTGTGTCAGAATGAGAAAAGCTCTGCTGCCAACGTACTTGGCTTTAAAGAAACAGAACGTTAGATCAAAATTTTTCAAAAATATAATTTGTGGTGTTTGTTTTGTCAAGATCTGTGGAACTGACATAGATGAAAATGAGAACCTAACTGATACAACAGTTACTCCTGGCCCAGAGGTGTAGCACAGAGGGTCTGTAAACTGTGTGTCTGGCTCTCATGTTCTATTTGAAGCTGTAGAGTGAAAGCTCCTCAGTTTTGAAGAGAAAGGATGGGCACTGGAAATGGCCTCTGAAGTCAGACATTTTCAAGATGTTGAAAAATTCATCTGGACATGTGTGGTTATTTATGATACTGTCATGAGTGCCCAAGGGCAGCCAGCACAGGGTTATTGTCCCCACTTTGTGGGGAAAATGAACACCTCAAGCACCTTTGGAGGCATGCTGCATGTTTGGGGGCACCACTGACATGTGGATGTTGGGTCCTCAGTAGGACATCTTCTTGGGTTTTCAGTAGGACACCTTAAGCCCAATGTGGACCATGCCAAAAGTGGTTTGAGTATGTAGTATCCACTTAGAAACCACTCCTGGTACCATCCTGAGCTCACATGTCTTTCTTCCAGACCTAGCTAGCTCTCATTTCTGCCACAGCCATGTGGACAAACATCAGCAACACAATTAACTCAGCTCTGTTCTTGAGCCAAGCAACACTGAGCACTGGAAACAGTCAACTTCTGGTGTTTGTTTCCAAATGTGCAACTCGCCCCAGCTCATGATATAAGAACATGAGAGGAGCCCTGCTGGACAACATTAAATTTCATTCAGTAGCTCACCAGTTACTTCTTCGCATTCTCAAGCAGAAGATAAAACCATTCTTAACTCTCTGCAAATGGCCTTTAAAGGCATCCTACTTATCTCTCCATACTGGAGGCAATATCTAGGCATCCATTTTTTCAAAACCTTTTTTTATTTTCCAAAAACATCATAACATTAATGAAAAGTTTACGTTCAGAGATCATAGATATATGTAGGCATCCATTTTAGCAGTCATTGATACACTTGTCCTCCCTGAATATGTCTAACCCTTTCTAATATCTAAACAGGCTAGCTGACTGCTACTTTCACATTCTCACATTGAGAAATGAAACGGGCTAATCATTTGAAACATGCTTAGCAGCCACTTAATCTAAACACAAAATAGTCCAAATTTGGCCAATTTTAGTCCAGAAAAAAAAAATGGAAAGGCTTTATTTTGTCAGGACAGGCAGAAGTGAAAATGGCCTGGAATCTCATTAAATGCTGTCTTTAAATGATTTTACATTTAAAGTTGGTAACATCATGATCCCATCCTACCTCAAATCCAAATTGAAAATCAGAAAATGGACCTGTACATCTGGCAACTTGCACCTTTACATCACTCTTGAGCCCCCTTCCCCCTCATTTTAAAAGAAATTGCATGACAAGACAGCAGTAAGATATGAATAATTCTATGGTGTCTGGAACTGACTTTGCATGGAACAGCTGTCACTTGTTCTGTTGCTGTTTCTGCCACAAACAGTAAACATCCTGGTTCACAAAACTGATGAATCGTCAGGGAAGAAGTCCACTTAAACTTCAACTGTATATGATACTTTCAAATGTGTGTGTCAAAACCTTTTACAATGTGACTGCTCGTCTGTCTGTCCGTCCATCATCTATCTATCTATCTATCTATCTATCTATCTATCTATCTATCTATCTATCTATCCATCCATCCATCCATCCATCCATCCATCCATCCATCCATCCATCCATCCATCCATCCATCCATCCATCCATCCATCCATCCATCCATCCATCCATCCATCCATCCATCCATCCATCCATCTATCTATCTATCTATCTATCTATCTATCTATCTATCTATCTATCTATCTATCTATCTATCTATCTATCTATCTATCTATCTATCTATCCATCCATCCATCCATCCATCCATCCATCCATCCATCCATCCATTTATTAATTACATCATTTATATCTCATTTCTGTGCTGAAGTCCAAGCTCCTTCTCAAGTTGCAGCCTTGTATCTGCTGTTGGTGTTGGTTCACAGTAATTGTAAGCTGACAATTGAACATTACAAAAATATTTTAACATGAAAAATGTATAACATTAGTGCTTCCTAATGACAATATGATAGCTGAACTTTAGATTTTTTTGGGGGGGGTAAAGTTACTGATTATGCTATTAGTTATGACATTGTCACATTTTGTCTGTGTTCTTCTGGTAATGATATGGTTACATCTTTTTGGTAATTTGTAGAAAGAAAATCAAACATAATTTGCATTCTGATTTAATTTCATGAACATTCTCTTCACATCACTGTGACTGACTGGAATGCCATATCCTCTTGAAGACTTCATATGAATGCTTATACAGCCAAAATTCATTTATATTTAGAGGTACTATATAGCACTGTACACATGGGTATCATGAAAAGGTCTATGGCTGTGGTCACTCCTTCAGTTTAAACCTTCTTCAGTTAATCTTCAGGTCTAACTGTTCACACCTTTCCATTTTTATCCACTTTATTTGTGGACTTTCCACTAGGGAAAGTCCAAATGGAGGGTGGGAAGTCCACAAATAAAATGGATATGAATGAAAAGATGTGAGAAGTCAAATCTGAAGGCAAACTGGTTTAAAGTGAAGATGTGACCACTGCCTGTTTGGAAGCATCCAGAACCCCAAAATAGAGCTAGTACCTCATGGAGTCATGCTTCTTTTTTCTTCTGTTCATTAGTTTAGAGCTTATCACACTTGTATAGGACTAATGTGTAGAGAACGTCCTAAGGAGATGTCATTGAGCAGCTTCAGTATATGGCTGAATCAGTCGCACTATCACGGTACACCAGTTTTGAATATGGGGTGCAAGGGAAGGGAGAGTAAACATAACTTGAGATGAATTTTGGCAACTCTTTATGGGCAATGGCCAACAAATTTATCTGACTGTCAGATCGGGTAAATAAAAAATTCCTGCAAATTTCATATCTGCCCTTGTTATCTCAAGCTTTTTAAAGTAGGAAATTTACACATATTTTGTTTCAATTTTTCCTTCTAATGGGGAAAAATAATATAATATAAATATACATATACATAAATAAAAAGACACAAAAGCCAACAAATGGCATGTCCACTGAGAAGAGAAAATGTGATTTCCTAATTACTACAATTCACACTGTATTATTCTCACTGCCGAATTCACACAGTATTGTTTTGGTCTGGGACCAGTGGGCAGTGTGAGGACTGCTTTAAGAGGTGCACTATTCTTAATTTGCACAGGGAAAAGTGCTGTGATTGTACTGCTCTCCAGACCTTAGTTTAGCCTCTGTGCTATTCAGCGAATCTACCTGGATATATCTGTATAATAATATCAGTTAAACTTGCTAAGATTTATACTTGTGTCTTCAGAGAGAGCTATATTTAGCAATGACAACATGAACATTCATATCCACAATTGGAAATCTATTTTTTACAATTACTCTTAGACTGTATCTCCACTTTTGGATGGAGGTGGCTTGATGGTGGCCAGGTAGGAGAAGAGTCAAGGGAAAATGTACCTCTTCATCCACATTTTTGGGCAATGAGGCACCATATTCGATAACATCTCTGTGCAGGAACCCAGGATTATTTTCCCTTAGACTGCCCCAGTGTGCAGAATGGAGGCTCCTAGGATGCTTGCTGGTCCAGTATACCAAGTAGTGCAAAATTACCCCAAGAGAACAAAATGTTGTCTTACAGAAATGAGAGAATAAAATGTAGTGTAGTAGCTCCAGTGTCAGACTAAGACCTCAGAGCTCATGGGTCTGAAACCCAACATAGCTAATAAAAGTAAATTGTATAGCCTTGTACCAGCTGCTGCCTCTCAGACTAACCAACCTCACAGTCTTGCCATGGGCTCTTCAGAAGATTGATATGATATTAATGCAACAAACAAATGAAATTGTAAAATCTGGAGGAGGATAATTAATAACGACTAGCAAAGATAAAAGCAAGATACAAAATGGCTGTCCATCTTCACCTCATGCCAAAAGGCCAGTCCCCCTTCAAGATTAATGAAAAACAGCTTCAAAACTGCTTCTTGTGCTATAGGGAAATGGGTCGTGTTCCTGTTCAGCCTTTGCACTTGCACACAGAGGGAAAGCACAGGTGTGAAGACTTCTAAAAGATAGCTCCAGGGATAACTGGATCTATCAAAACCCTTTCTGACGTTTCCTCAGTCTGCAGAGGCTTGGTAGGAAGCCTAATCCAGGAGACCTGCCCAATCTCTGTATACTCCTAGAAATGCTGATTTTGATCAGCTGTTAGACTACTAAATTCTCAAGTGCAGCATCCAGAGTACAAAATAACAACAACGATGAAAGAAGTGCTATGTTTTAGTTTTTTGTATTGCATAATATGTTGTGACTTGCCCTGGGACTCTCAGGTGAAGAAGAAGAAGAAGAAGAAGAAGAAGAAGAAGAAGAAGAAGAAGAAGAAGAAGAAGAAGAAGAAGAAGAAGAAGAAGAAGAAGAAGAGTTGGCTTTTCTACCCCGCTTTTCTAACCCATTTAAGGGGACTCAAAACGGCTGTCAAAGCATTTCTATTCTCCCCACAACAGAACACCCTGTGAGGTGGGTGGGGCTGTGAGAGCTCAGAAGAGAGCTGTGACTAGCCCAAGGTCACCCAGCTGGCTGGCTTCATGGGGAGGGTGGAATCGAACCCAGCACTCCCAGATAAGAGTCCGGCTCCCTAACCACTAGACCAAACTGAAGGGTGGGATACAAATGTTATAAGTAAATAAAATAAATAAATAATGTTGTATGGAACTTTCTATGAAACAAATTGAACTGAAGATAGACTACCTCTTATTTATTCAGATATCTGGGATTCAGATTATCTCCCATTTTGACATTTTTCCTGGACAACTACACTAAAGTAACTGTAGATGTAGCCCAGCTTTAATCAAAAATATTCAAAGTCCTCAAATGGCCTATTCCTTCATCGCTCTCCCAAGATAAATGACAATCATTTTCTTCTTCTTCTTCTTCTTCTTCAAACATTGTTATGGGATTTTTTCCACCTTCCATATCTAAGCAGCAAGACCTGTGTTCAGTATTGCAAACTATCATGGACATCCACTTCTGCACCACAGGTCAGGACCATAGGGTAGAGAAGGTGAGGCGTCAGGATAATTGAAAGCTTCACCTATGTCCACAAGTATGCTGAGACACAATTTGGAGAAGTGAAAATAGAGACTTTCAGTCATGCCTTTATCCCACTAGCTGCATCATTGCTAATCTCCAGCTGACCACTGCAGCACTCCTATGTTCTGAGATACATATATTCCTTTTATTAAATCTGCTGGGGGTGGGGAAGTTGTTTATTGAATAACTTCCATCATTCCTACTGTGTAAGCTGGCTTGTGCTGATGGTAGTTAGAGTTTGACAGATATATGTTACGTCTACAGACTTACCAGCCCTGATTTATACCATTTCAAAATCTCCTCTGATAATAAAACAGAGCATTTATACATTTTAGTACTCCCCTTTGCTGGTTGAAGACACAGATATTTTTACAGAAGCTATGGATCCCTAGTTTACTCTTGTCTCATCCAATCTGACATATTTTGTAATCCTGGCTTTGAGTACAAAGTGTTAAAAATATAAGTACAAGTTGGCTAGGGGTCCAGGTGGACAACCAGCTTCACTCCAGTCATAGCCAGGAAATGCAAAATCCGTCAGTGAATGGGAGGGAAGGGAGGTGGGGGAAATAAATTATTATTAGTAGTAGTGGAAAATAACAGGAATAATATATTACAGTAAGATTAATGAGAAGATTATGAATATGGTATTAACAAGCTAACCTAAGCTTGTATATGTATTGCATGGAATTTATTAATAAAGTTATTTTCAAATAAAAAAAGAATTACAAAATTCTACTCTCGCCATGTTTCTTCAAAAGATGACCCTGAGCTGGCATCTTACACTGTGTACCTGAGACCACTCAGATGGGCAGGGTTCTAGTTATCCTTTTGGTCCTGCAGCTCAAGTTCTGGCTACACTTGAAGGCCTTTGGGCTGATGTTCTGGCCTTAGTTCGGGGCCTTTGGCTGGAAAAGGCTGCTTGGGAGCTGTGGCCATCTGAGCAGTCTCTTTATAGTCTCTCAGAGAAAATGCTGTACTTTTGGGATTGAGTTGTACCATCAGTGGTTCATGTGGATATAGTCTCCATGGGTTTATTTGCATGATGCAAGCTATCCCGTTCCAAGCAACTCGACCCATAGTGGACTGAGCTACCGGTAGTTTACTCTGGGCCAGTCTGTTTTGTGGACAGCCCAAGTCAGGTTTGGAGGCTAGGAATAGAAGTTCTGGCCTCTGAATTTGCTGGTCAGGGCTTTTTAAACAAAGCACCCAGAAACAACACCCTTCTGGTACCACTTCTGGGTGCCTTGTGAAACAGTGACAGGCTTGGCATATCTAACTATGGCCTGCATGTTGCTCACATGTTTGATATACCAGCTGGAACACTGTGTGGACTGCCTGAAAGCAGCCAACACTTGGAGGAGGATACAGCACTCCAAAGCTCCATCCTGTGCAGACAAAGGATTCTAGTGAAGGTGTGACACCTCTCTGTCATACAGACAGAGCAGTCTATCCTGTTCTTTGGCTGCTCTAATGTCCCAGGGTGGTTTTCCACTGGCAGAAAGTATCCATTTTAGCACCAATAAAGGACCCATTTGGCTCAGAGCTGGATGACCCCATTTCCACCACAGACCCCATTAGGGACACATTTGTTTCCGTCACAGCTTGGGAAATCCAGATAATATGGATCCTTCAGGACCTATAATCCGGATTTCATGTAGACCCCATTAAAGTGGTCTACAATGGGGTCTTCAGCCTGAAAATCCAGATAGTAGGGAACCTGTTTCCACTACAATCCGGCAATGGGGTCTAGAGGAGGCATGGGGGGGGCACCCATGGGGGAGGGAGCACCAAAATTAAAGCTTTGAAGTCCCTCCAAAATCCCTCTGAAATCCCTCCCAAGTTGCCTTCAGAGATTTGCAACGGCTCCGAAGTAAAAGCTCAGAAGACAAACCCCTTGCGAGAACGAAGCTGACTGTTACCTTCAGGCATGGAAAGAAGTGCATATTAATGAGTCCTCTGTGCTCACAAGGAGCTAATTAATATGCACCTCTCTTGTCTTCAGAGCCTTTGGAGGGACTTCGGAGCCTTTGCTAACCTCTGAAGGCAACTTCAGAGGGACTCCGGAGTTTTTGCTAATCTCCAAAGGCAACTTCGGAGATTGTACCCCCTGTCCCCCAAAACACCTGCGGTGGCAGCATTCAAGAAGACCCTCTCTGTAGTGTCCCCCAGGCTATGCAATAGCATTCTCAGTGAAGTATATTAAACACTAACATTATAGATTTTTGGCATCTGCACAAGATGGATCTCTTTACCCAAGTCTTTGAGCTCCTTCCATATATTGTTGTGCACTGCTGTGATGTGTGTGTTTTAACTGATATATTTAAATGTTTTATGTGACCCACACTGAGACCTCTGATTGAAGGCCAGTATATACCCTTACCTCCTATATAAATATAATCAAATCTTATTAGAAGTTTTACTGCATACCCTTGGTTTAGGTTGTTCTGTACCCTGCTTTCCTTGAAATAATTTATCCCCAATATGACTGCTAGGTTTACATGGCTGGTCAGTTTTGTTAGCCACAATTACCTATTTCATTAGCAGGAGTAATCACAAAATCAGCTGAACTCTTGGTTGAATAATTCAATGACACAAAGGAAAATTATGCTTTCGATACCTTCATAACCAAATTAGTTTGCCTGTAACAATATTAAATATTATTGTGCAAAAGCAATGAGGGTTGAAAACATTTCCTTTTACTGACCGGTTTATCGTGGCATTTGATCAATTAAATATTCCCAGAGCAGCAGAGCTGACAATTATTCCTTTGAGGCATCTTTACTCAGCACTTTATTTTCTCCGCTAGCTTTGGGAGCGTATTAATTTGCAAGGTAGAAAAGCTGGCAATGTTTTACAATGTTTTATTTATATGAATGTAGTTTGACAAGTAATATTACTCAGAATTATCCTCATTCTATAGCTGTCACTATTCACTGCAGATTTCAGTTACACAGATGTTCTTACTCCATGGTTCAGAAGAAACTAAGTGAATAGCTCCCCCCATTTCTTCAGTTGCGTTAAAAATAAAGCTTGAAGGGTTGGAAATATTGGAAATTAGTTTGACCTCACTGAAATCTGTCACCTTTTATTTTTTTTTCCTTTTTGAGAATTTAGTGACAAGCTTGCCAGTTGTGTTCAGGAAAACAGGAGGCAACAATCACATGATATCACACTGTGGTCACCTCTTCCAAAATATCACATATAATTTGAGCAAACTAATTTGTGTAACACTCCCCCAATGTTGCATCAGGGCCTGAATCATTTCAAACTGTTTGTGCTGGAGCACAATGTGAATGGCTAGAATATATGCAATTTTAGAGGCTTTGTGTGTTCTTTTTGCTGCAGATATTGTACAATAATGAAAGGTCAGCTTCTCCTTAACCATCTTATCAGATGCTTACAACTGGATACTCATTGCTGGCATGAATCCTAGATCCTTCTTTCACTTTGTGCTAAAAAAAATAAGACTGGTTATTATTTTTAATTAGGACTGCTGAAAGTCTCAAGGTTGTTCTATGATCTGAGAACGTGATGCTTGTCAGGTTAAGAGATCATCCTGGGAAGGTTACTCTATCTGTACTTTTAATGCCATTGTTTCTTATACATAGACCAATCAAATAAATAAGCAGTGGTTCTGAAAGGTATGGATAATATATGAATGGACTAGGGCTGATACACCTGGTGAAAGACTGAGAGCGAATTCACACCTTCACTTCCCTGGAAAATCATCCCAGGAAAGTGAAGATGGGTGATGGATTGGTCTGGATAATTGTGATCACCTCTGTAGTATGGAAAATTGTCTCACCATAGCAACAGCAGCAATGGGCATGCATTGCACCATTAGTACGATGACCAGGTGATGCAGCACACAACCACATCTGTGGTACCCTACGGCACACACCATTTGCCTGCAAGAGGTACAGATGGTGCATGTTTTTTGCTCCACAGCTATCTCAGTTGGGGAATGTTCCAGCACATGTGGAGATGCTTCTGGGATTGAAGCGTCTCTGCATAGTGTGAGTGCTCCATTTCAGAGCATCCCCAGACTTCCCCTGTTCACAAAGTGTGACTGTACTATACTGTAAGTGATAGTACTATATTGCAAAGATCTGTATATGCAGCGTACAGTGTTCATATATGAAGATGTAGTCTTTAATTGTTAATTTTTCCAGTAACTCCAGGGCTTCATTCATTCTTGAGAAATTAGTTGTGCTGAAACATATTGGCATCTTGCAAAATATTCAAGACAGCACAACAAAGCTACCAGTCTAGATGGCTTTAAGGTAGGATTAGACAAATTTATGGATGATGACAGATGTATCAATGGCTACTAGAATGAATGCCTAGGTACATCTTTCAGGCTGGGGGGGGGAGCAGGATGTTTCTAAGGCCATTTGCTGGAATTCAAGAGCAGGCAAAGGTTCATCTTTGTCTCTGCTTAAGATGCCCATGAGCATTTGGGTCACTGTGTGCGACGGGATGCTGGACTAGATTGTATCTTTAGATTGTAAGCCTGAGGGCAGGGACCTGTCTAAGATTAATATAATATTGTAACACGCCCTGAGACCTTTGGGTATAGGGTGGGATAGAAATATAAATAAATAAATAAATAAATAAATAAATAAATAAATAAATAAATAAATAAATAAATATAAATAAATAAATAAATAAATAAATAAATAAATAAATACTCTTATGTTCTTATGTAAAACCATTGCATATGCATGTCTTATCACGCAGCACAGTAGATGAGTCCATGAAATGAGCAGAAGACCCTCTCTATGAAGGCAGGGATTCCTGAATTAAATTAGTAGACTTTTTTTATGCTTTGCACACTTGCTCCGTGCAACATAAAAACTGCAATAAGCTGCTATAGATCACAAGAGAGTATGGGTGGGGAAAAATTTGTAGGCAAGTTGGTAATGATTTGCACATATGCTTTCACCACTAAGGGATTTCCTGGCTCAGCACAGCAGAGAAATCCAGCATAGCAGAACACACCTTCCCCTTTGCTTTGTACAGGGGCTGAAGTAACCACAATCTCAGATCATTTTTAATTATCTGGAAAAGGATCTAATATTGTAGGATACAAGAGCAAACATCACCCATTCCTTTTCAAGGGAAACCTATCTCCCAGGAAGTACACAATTTAAATAAACATCTGATATAGGTAGGCTCTGCACAGGAGAAGCTCTACAACTGTATTGCCTCTCCACCTTTCACATTAAAAAAACAGTATTACAGTTATAGTTCTATTCATAATGTGGAAGCTGCTATTCTCATGGCTCTTCTCCCCATTGTCTGTTTCTAAAGCCAGTTTCAGACAGTGGGGAGAGTCATTTGCAGCAGAGCATAGTGGAGGAAAAGCATGTGCCATTGCAGACTCCATGCTCTCTCTTCATTCTGAGTGCTCAATTAAGAGTCAGTAGTAGGGATATGCACGATTTGGGTTTTTTGCATTCAATTCGTATCAAATTGAATGTAAGAAAGTTCATATTCATCCCCTTTGAATGTGGTAGGATTCTATTCAATATGAATGTACTCATACGAATTCATAGGAAAATCCGATACGTATCCATATGTATCCAATACGTATCCTGTAACATATCCACTCTCACAGCATCAAATCTGCCCTGAATCCACTTTGAATCCGCTCTCAAACCATGTCGAATGCACTCTGGATCCATTGCAGATCTGACTGGTGGGAGCCACTTTCCCACCTCCCCAGGTTCATCATTGTTCCAAAGCACTCTTACGAATACAAATGTCAATGTACAAATATTATAACATTAGATTTGTATACGAATGTCCGAATTCATCTGAATTTGGACAAATATTGAATGTAGTGAATATTCATTCACATCCCTAATCAGTAGGAATGATTCATGTTTTCAAATTCAATAAAATATTTCATATTCACATTCAAATGAAAATTCTTTTTTTTTTTTTGCAAATCCAAAACTTCAATCAAGCAGTCTCCCATTTCTGAAAATGAACAATTCAACAACGTTTGTGTTCTGCTGTGTTTTTAGTTATGAAAAGGGCTTTTTAAATGAATAAAATGTATTTTTATTTGCAGGAAAGTGTAAAAATGATGATGTAACAATGGAGTGAATTAAGAGGTTTTTGCTTCAACAACAAAACAAGCGTGTGTGCATATCTCTAGGAAACAGTGTTGTGTGGACAATACACTCTTCTTGTCCATTCAAAGCATTATTCCATAATCAAGTACTAAATGTACTGTGGGGGAGAACTATACATGTCCCTAAACTAAATTCAGTGGGTCTTCCTGTCCAAGTCCTTGTTACCTTTTACTTTACTCTTCACTAAAATATTTCCTGATGTTAATCTGGAGTGTTTTTCCACCGTCACTAGAAGTACCCATTAAGTACCCATTAATGGGTACATTAATGCCATTTAGTACCCATTAATGGGTACTTAATGGGTACTTCTAGTGACAGTGGAAAAACACCCCTGGACTAGGAATCTATTGCAGCCTACAGATTCAGTGGGAAAGTGAGAGTCCCAATAACCCTTTTGCCAAGAGAAAGTAACTGCAAATAACAGTTGCCAGGGCAGTGTGACCTGCATGAGTTTGCTGCTTCTGATGTGAAGCAGCTCAGTAATTCAAGCTGATTAGCTGAGTCCTTCATTTAGGCTTTACAGCACTCTAGACATAAGCTCAGTACAACTATAGCTGCTTCACATCACACATTGAGCTAGTAGAACCTGTCACAATACTAATAGCCTACTTAACAAAGCCAAGTAGCAACTTGTCGAAAGAAAGAAGTCTTGCTTTCAATCACATACAGATGAATTCATTTCTCCTGAAGCCATGTAAGTTGATGATAGGAAAGATGTAGGAAATTACAGAAGCAAGGATGTGCATTTTATTTAGAGGACAGAAACAGCCCAAGTTTCACACAATGTAACTGCTACTTCTATAATGAAAATCATGAACAGCAACCAACCTGGATAGGTAAAGAAGTGCTGTGCAGTTACACCACATTACCTGACCAGTACCATAGTTCAAAACATGGTATTTTTTTAATTGCATGCCTTAGACCTATGCATTTACACTGTTTACACAGATATAAACTTTAAGTCAGCACAGAAACACAGGTCCTTTGTGCACTGGGCCTTATTCTGAATTATATCCCAGAATAGGGGCCTGCCATGCACATACTAAATCCACAGTTAAATGAAAAAATCGCAGTATACTCACTGTACAGGGGAAACCGATGGTCCCCACTAAAAGTAAGCTCTGTAGTTTCCTCTTTGAGGAGGCATTGGAGTGACAAGAGTGAGGCAGTGCACCCCGTCACGTGGGTCAAGGCAGCCAATCCAGCTTTAAGCTGCACTTCCTTGTTTTGTGGTGTCTCAAGTCATTAGTGCTACTTGTCATGCCACCTGCACCCAGGAAAGGGCCTGCTCAGCGGTGGCCCCCGAGCTATGGAATAATCTCCCCCTTGAGGTGTGTCAGGCTCCTTCACTGTATATGTTCAGGAGGGCAGTGAAGACGCATCTCTTTGCCCTGGCCTTCAGCTAAATGGGGACACCTTTCCTTTCCCACTTGTAGCCCCTGGTAGTTATATGCAGATACTATGTTTTAATATAGACTGTTTACTTTTTAATGTATTGGATTTTAAATGCTGTTACCCGCCCTGAGACCTTTGGGTGGAATATAAATAAATAAATAAATAAATAAATAAATAAATAAATAAATAAATAAATAAATAAATAAATAAATAAATAAATAAATAAATACTGCAATCTAAGTAGATACTGCACAGTGAGAGTTCTTATTCCCACACTATGGTAAATGTGCAGTACCAATTGTATACTGCAGTGTGATGACAAAAGGTCAATCATCCTGCCTGATGGGATGATTGGGGCTGCACATTCCCTCCACAGTATTTAACAAGTCTGGACGCATCCTTTGATCATCCGCCATGCTCACTGTAGCGCATATCAAGTTAAAGAGGCCATCACATCAACAGCCTTTCATTTAAGACTTAACATCTCACCTTTAGAAGGAAACGAGCTCTGCAAACTACTCCTACATAATTTTTAAAACTATTCCTATATCATTTTTTAAAAATGATGATAAAACCCTAGAGATAGTGGGCAATGTAACATTTAAAATACTTCTGAACGATGTCAACTAATCTCTGCTTTCTGGTGAACAGAGGGAAAGCTCTCTGCAACAAGGAAATTACCTTTTTCTCATTACCATCTTCAAACTAAAAAAAATAAAAGTGTGTAGCTTATTCTATGCATAATGATTCAAACATTGATCCTTTGTGGCCCAAATGAAAACACAATAATCTTTCTTTCAGTTTAATTATTTGGAGGGGAAAAAAACCTCTTTGTAAGATGGCTCGGTGAATAGTTACCAGCAAGGAAGGGATTTTTGTTTGTTAAAAACAATTTGCTTTTTTAATTTACTCATTTTTCAATAGCTCTGTTGTATTCACACAGCAATGAATGTGTTGCTGTTAACTGTATTCACACCTGGTTTGGATATGTTCACAGCCATTAATTTTGCACTTTTGTACAAAAAGCAAAAACCTGGATAAGTGCAATTCCTCACTAAGAGCAACATTCATTTAAATGGAAGTCTGTTTGGCAGCTCCCTAAAAACTGCCACAAAATTGAGCTTCTCTCTACTTGAAAACCTGATGCAGCACTTGAGAGAAGTGATTTGTGGGAAAAATGACAAGGCAATGGTGGGTTATTTTCTTCACATAATTATTAAAATAATTCTGCAGATGAAAGGAAATACCTGCAGCAAAGACAGCTGAAGATTATTCATAGCATTAAGGATTCTGAAATATTGTTAAAATGTTAGTGGAGAAATTACTGTGAACATATACACATTTAGGTATGGTCCACACAGTCCTTGCCAGTAGGATGCCAGGTGTGGCTGCCCTCAGGTCACCAGTGCATAGCCCATTGATAGAGGTGGAATCTGCTCTCAGGGCAGCTCTCTTTGCAAAGCAGGAAAACCTGATCTGTAAGCATGGTACATGCCAATTTCACTCCTATCACTGTAGTGCAGAAAGACAACTCTGAAATGGCCCGCTCTGGAGCTTGGGGACATTTCTTTAGGCACTGAAATCATCTGCTTCCAGGGGCATTTCTGGAGCCTGAATAAACATTCCCAGTATACAATTTTCATACCAACTTCAAGCTTAGAGCAGGTGGGCTAACCTTCACCATCCAAGTGGAAATCATTCAATCCATCCCTGGGGTGAAGAAAATGCTTCAGATAAGGAGCAGTTTGCTCTAACTGTATCAAGCAGTATGTCTGGAAGCTGCCTTAATATCCATGCTTTACTCTGGAATATCAAAATATAGCAGAATAAGTAACAGATGTCTGGAGACAGCCTTAGAGATTTTTTTTTTTAACAGAAATTAGTATGTTCTTCTCCTTCTCCTTCTGCTTTTGCTCTTTCTCTTGAAAAAGTTGAATTGAAACTGGAGAGGTCAGAGTGGTATAGAGTGTGAAGTTAGAACCTAAATGTTCCTGGGTTCAAATCCCCATTTGGCCAGAAAAGTTCACAGGATTACATTTTGCCAGTTACTGCCTTTCAGCCTAATCTATCTCCAAGGTTTATTGTGAAGATAAAATGAAGGGCATATTTAAAGGAGAGGTGGAAGATAAATGACACAGATAATTTTTTATTGTTTTGGCCTTGCTATTAGCAGTAGTTTTATAATAATGCTAATCAGGTTAATACAAAGGGACAACATATTGGAAACAAGATTAAGTAAGGATATGTTTTAGCTATTATTTATTTATAGATAGTGAGGCATTATATTCTGAGACTCTAGGTTTGATTACAATAAGTTTAAAAACATAAAAACACATAAAGAATAAAAAATAA
The DNA here is from genome assembly GCA_023333525.1 of Aspidoscelis tigris stejnegeri. Taxonomy (NCBI): domain Eukaryota; kingdom Metazoa; phylum Chordata; class Lepidosauria; order Squamata; family Teiidae; genus Aspidoscelis; species Aspidoscelis tigris. Next base: position 48,135,176 of record JALMGA010000004.1, read on the forward strand.
TTGATAATATGAAATAAAATCTCAATATAATACACAGAAGGGGACAGCAAATTGCTTCTTCACTAATGTCTGGCAAGTGCTACAAAGGCAGAAGCACTTTTTCTACGCAAAGGATGTCTCTTTATGTTTATTGCCTCTTCAAATCTGCTGAATCACATGGAGTTAGGGATGCACAAATATTCGTAATATTATAGAATTTGTATGGAATTTGTATTAGATTCATATGGGATTCGCATCTAACATTCGTATTGAATTTGTATGGAACATTTGTATTGAATTTGAATCCTAACACATTTGAAGGTATTTGTTCTAATGCATATGAATTTTCTTGCATTCAATTCAATACAAATCGAATAAAACAACAACATTCGTGCACCTCCCTACAAGGGGTAGATTTTAAGGCAGACCTGAAATGGCCCCAGGATAAGGTCAGTTTTGTTCCACAACAAAGTGACGGTTAATTCCTTCAATGGTCACTGCATGTGTATGTGCTGGTCACATACAGCTGAGGGTGATGGGTCCTCTCAGTCTTCTTCATCCCATTCTGTGGGACAGACAATTCTGTGGGTGTTTTCCAGCCCTCACATGGGTCCTGCACCTCTCAGGCCTCCACCAGGTACCTTCTGCTATCCATGTGGATGCAGCTTTCAGCTCTGCCCTAGCAGATCTTTTGATAATTTCAGGGCTTAGTTCAGAAATATATAACAAAGTTTGCTGGTGACATTAAGTTCTTCAAGGTGGTAAAAAATGAGAGTGATCACCAAGAGCTCCAAAGGGATCTCTTGACATTGGGTGAGTAGGCAACTGAGTGGCAAATAATCTCCAATCTCAGCAAGTACAGCGTAATGCACACTGAGACAAAGAACCTCAATTATACCTATAAAGTGATGAGGCTGAGCTTTCTGTGACAAATCACAAAAGAAATCTTGGATTTCTGGAGGGCAGCTCAATCAAGGTGTCAACCCAGCGCATAGCAGGAGTGAAAAAAGGCAAAATCATTGCTTTGGGTAATTAGAAAGGGAATAGAGAATACGTTGACAAGCATCATTGTGCCTCTTTATAAATCTATGGTGAGGTCAGATTTGGAATCTTCTGTATTAGGGATGTGCATTCAAATTTGGAAGACTGACATTTGAATAAAATGCTTTGGAAAATTCATATGAATATTTGTTACATTTGTGACCCTGGGGAGGTGGGAAAGTGGCTACCCCAGTTACATGTGCAACAGATCCAGAGTGGATTCAAAGTGGATTGAGAACAGATTCAAAGTGGATTCTGGGCAGATTTGATGTGTTCAGAGCAAATATGTACCAGATACTATGGGATTTGTATCAAATTTGTATCAAACACTCATATCGAATTACAATCCTACCACATTTGAAGGGGATCTATGTGAATGAATATGGATTTTCCAGCATTCGATTGAATGCAAAAATAAAATAAAATAAAAAATCGTGCATATTCCTATTGTGTACAGTTGTGGTCACCACGTCCCAGGAAGGATTATTGTGAAACTGGGAAATATGAAGAAAAAGGCAATCAGAATGATCAGAGAGATGAAACACTTTTGTTACAAGATTAGGCTGCAAATGCGCAGGCTTCTTTAGTGTGACAGATTCATGGAGCAGGGTGCAGAAAGCAGGAATATTCCCAGGCTCTTTGCAAGTATTTTCTGCAAGCTGTAAAGAGCGGGAGAATTTCCCAGGAACTTTGCAACATTTTTTGTGTGTGTGATTTTTGCCCAGTCATTCGTTTATGGAATTTACTACCAGAAGAGGTGGTGACAGCAACCAGCCTGGATAATTTTAAGAAAGGTCAGGTGTATCAATGGCTACTGGAATGGATACCTAGGTACTTTCTCCAGGATGGAGGGACAGGCTGCCTTTGAATGCCATTTGAAGGAAACTGAAAGCAGGTGAAGGTTTTGCAATCTTCTTCTGCTTAAGAAGAGGAGGAGTTGGCTTTTCTACCCTGCTTTTCTCACCCATTCATGGGGACTCAAAGCGGCTGACAAAGCTTCTATTCCTCCCCCCACAACAGAACACACTGTGAGGTAGGTGGGACTGTGAGAGCTCAGAAGAGATCTGTGACTAACCCAAGGTCACCCAGCTGGTTTTGTGGGGGAGGGCAGAATTGAACTCGGTACTCCCAGATAAGAGTCCGACTCCCTAACCACTAGACCAAAAGCAATTGGTAGGCCACTGTGTGAGACAGGATGTTGGACCACATGGCCTGAGGCCTGATTCAGCAAGACCTCTCTTACGTTCTTAATAATACAAACCATAAGACAGAATTTCTCTATTATGACTGTTCACTAGTCTTCATTAATAGCAGCTCATATTTATTATTTATTCTCACCAAATCCAATGTTCCTTTTTTTTGTCATCATCACGTAACTGGAATATTACCATGACCAGGTTCTCACTAAAAATATGACCTTCAGACTGAGGATACTGTCAGGGTACAAGGAGATGGAGCACATGGTAAATTTGGTTTGATTATTCTGCATCTCAGTGCATACAGTGCTTGCTCATTATCCTAGTATAGTGCACTCTACTAGCATCCATGGAACACATGGCCTGGAAACAAAATGTCACATCAGAATTAGTAGACCAGGAAGCTGGGATGGAACTTGCATTCTTTCTACATCTCCACTTGATACAGTTGAGGGGTGAGCACACTCTTCTAGGCCCACTAATGTTCAGTTGTGCATAAGAATATATGTTCTTCCAAGAGCTTGCCAAATTTGGGGATTTGACTTTGGAGCACAGGTTTCATTCTATGAAATGTTGGCTAATCATGTTGATCCATCTGGATTTTAAGCATGAGTGGATTATTTCCTCATTTTTCATTCTCTCAAACAAAGCATTTTCTCTAGCATTACTTTTGTCCTTGAGGGTTATTCTTAAAAACATATATGTGCATGTATGAATACCTTATTAAGCATGCTTTGTTTGGATCTATTCCAGGCTGTTAAATCAGTAAACTTAAGACAATGAAAACATTTTCTGAAGGAATGCCTAGAGGGAGTCAGTTCACATTTACCTTCTTAGTTACAGCTGTCTGAAATAGTTTACTGGTAAGGTAATTTTTCTCTTCCTGGTACTGCACTCATGAGCTGACTGTGGTTTCTGTCCACTTCTTTTAAACTGTTGAATGTGAGTTGTTTCAAAAGTACTAAGAGTAACTTTGGAACACTTCTATATCAAAAAGTCCTTTCTTCCTTCCTTTCTGAATTAAAGACAATTGGTTCTTTTATACAGAATCATAGAGTTGGAAGGAAGCCCCAAGGTCCTCAAGTTTAACCACCAATTCAACACATGATTCTTTGGACCATCCTGGTCAGTTGGCTACCCAGTTGTCATCATGGAAGACAAAAAAGAATAAGCAAGGGAGGAAGGGAGATTTTTGCACTTATTTTGAAAACTGTGTGACACTTTTTTTCTGTGTCTACAGATGGGGAAAACTTGTGATTGAAAAAGACCTTGTATGATTGTACGCTGAGAATGAAGTTTTGGTGAAGGAATCCAAATATCCCTGCAATTTTGAAGTTTTGGGTCAAATCTATCTGTACAGAGCACTCTTAAGGAATCCCAAATCATCTGTAGTGAGGAACAGAAGAGAAAAAAATAAAGAAAAAATCAGGGCATCTGCCTTACTGTTAGACATATACAAATGTTTTAAGTTGGAATTATACGTACGTTTGAAGAATTGATCCATTTATCACTAGGTGATATCAGTTGCTTCTACAGGGTTGTCCACAAAGGTATTCTTCTTAAGACAGGCATTCTCAAGCAAAATCTCAAGTATTTTAATTGCAATACTTGACTATCACAGGAAGCTGCTCATTGCATTAGAAACCATAGGTCCTTGAAAGGGGCATCAACCACACACAGAAGGACTCTGTTCTGCAAGAAGTACATAAAAGTGGCATTATCTCTGTTATACCAAGGGAGTTTTTAACATGTCATGATTAAGAAAATGTCATGATTAACATGTCATGATTAAGAAGCCACTGTTTCCATGTAGACAAGGATGATCCAGAGTAGTTTTAGCTTTTTAACAGCTGTGAAAAAATTGAAATTCATAAAAAGTATGTCTTGAGTACTTTGTATCAAGTTTTCTTCTGTTTCCTCCACTGTCTCATACTTTCTTCCCATATTGACTTGCCCATGCCTTGAGATATGGCAGTGAGGGCCTCCTGGTTGTCCCACTGCCTTCAGTAGTGAGGGGGGGGGGGACAGGAGAGGCCCTTTTTGGTAACTGCCCCCAGGTTATGGAATAGTCTCCTGTTGAGGTGTGTCATGCCCCTTCTCTGTAGGAAGGCGGTGAAGACTCTACTGTAATTAAATATAAAATCTGAATCAGCCTGTAGCCAAATTAAAGCAAACAGGATTCTAGCAGCTAACAATCAGACTTTCAGAAAACTTTCCACCATAGAATACAGAGCCATGAAACTCAAAACACCAGCATGGCAGTTCCTAACACTTCATGGGAGGAAGTGTTTACAAGCATAGTCCTCCTACTGCCTTGTAGGTCCTCTTATCACCTTCACCATTACCAGCAGCAGCAACATAAAAAAGGCCAAATGTTTCTGTCTAGGATTGTTTTTGGAAGCACAAGATTTGGCTGCAGAAGTTGGCTATGGCACAAACAAGGTCATGCCATTTGGCCTGAAGGAAGTAGAGCAGCCAAGTCCACACTTAGTGGTTGCATGTCAACATAGTGGGAGAAAGCACTTTCAGAGTGCTTTCTCCCACTCTGACTTCATTTGATGAGTGTGATATTTGTTTGATGCATGTGGGTATGTGTGAGCCCTACATGGTACCATGTTTCTTTTCTTGGAAACAGCTGCATTCTGTAAACCACCACCCAGTTTTGCTTGAAAGGAACAAAATAGGAACATAAGACACAACAGAAGCTCATAGCACTTTACAAATTCTGTTGTCTCCCAACCTGATTACTTTAAGTGGGAGTGGGAGGTACACTTCAACAAGAATCAGAATGTCCCTTAACATTATTCCTAGGAGGAGTTGAGGTGGTTCTTTTCATAGTTACAGCTGTAATGTTGCGTTATTGCAAGTTAGCTTTTAAAGCTGCCTAGCTCTTCAAGTATTCTGTTAGTTGCAATCAAAATGCAATCAAATCACTTAACTTTTTTTTCTGAGCAGTTTTCGGAGATATTTAAGGACTGAAGATAAACTTCCCACTGAGTAGCGAACATTCACATTGATTGCTGAGATCAGAGCTAAATCAAGACACTCTCGCTGCATGTGCACTGGGCTGTGGATTGTCCAAGCAGCCCCAATGGAACATCTTCACTAAATTGCACATTGCATACTAGTCTACCAGAAGGTCACAGCTTAAATAGCACGCCACATTTACACAAGATGAAACACTAAAATAGCCTCAATGCAGAAATGGTGCTGTAGTCAGCTCCAAGAGGAGAAAGCTTTAAAGCAATCTTTGAAATATTCCACCTTGCAGGCCAGACCAGCTGCTTGTAGGTGGGTGGCGTTGAGTGGCTGATGTGGTTTCCTAGGCATGAGGAGATCAGCACCATTCCACTAGACTTCTGGAACTGGGCTGCTTCTGGGCACCCACCTAAAGCAACACTGGGCAACAGCTACGGCTTTGGATTTCCCAGCCTCCTGAGTTGCGCTAGGATCAGCTGTGCACAATGTGTGAGCCACCAGTTTTGACCTGGATCACTTGGTCTGGAGCAAGAGTAAGCCATCATAGCACTGAATAATGTGGCGTTTGTTACCTGAAGTAAATAATCTGACCATAGTCTCTCTCTTTATAATGAATTCATATCCATTCCCTATCTTGCAGTCCAGTTAGTTCAGTGGAATTAAAAGCTTGATAGCCTTGAGCAACCAAGGCAGGTCATGTAATATATCTTCATAAAATCAGCTGCAGCTCCTGTTTGCAAATCCACACCTCTCTTGATAATGTTTTAAGGCACCAGTTAGGGATATAAGATGTGCGAAGGACAAGAGGGAGGGATCGGTTTCATAAATAGGCTAGCAGCTAGTCAGTCACACAACCATTTTTAATGTGATTCTGCCATCTTAAGAATAAAACACACCCTGCAATTGAAACCATGCGGTATTGATCGTAAAGTCTTGCTCTTGCCCAGTCTAGCATCCCATCTAAGACAGTGGCCCACAGATTGCTTCTGGGCATTCTCAAGCAGAAGACCAGGGCAAAACCTTCAGCCCCTCTTGACTCCCTGCAATGATCTTTAAATGCATCCTTCCTATCATTCCAACCTGGAGTGATACCTAGGCAACTATTCTAGTAGCTATTGATATTCCTGCGCTCTATGAACTTGCCCAACCCAATCTCAGGCAAAGATACAATTGCAGCGTACAAGAAAGCACATAGATTTTCCTGTGTCTGACCCCACTCTCCTGGGAACAGGTAGCATGCAGCAAAAGTTGCTTCAGTTGATCACCCCCAATCTGTCCAGCTGTGTGTCCTTTCAGACGGCAGTGTGTGTGTCCAAGTGTGATCTTCTCCCCAATGAAACTCAATCACCCATCTCTCTAATAAGGAACAGCCTTCTGGCACAGTGATTATGTCATAGAGCATCTTCATTTCCAAAGAATCTGCTAAAAAAATAATCCTGTAAGACACAGAGAATCAATCTGCCCAGAAAAGAGAAACTACAGCAATTGTGTGTAGAGGGGAAGGGAATTAAACTTCCTTTGACATGGCAGGAGATGAAGGGGCTGTCAAAGGCATCTTCAGACTACAGAGCCGCTCTGCGAAAAATACTTTTTTTCCTTCCTATTCAGTTCAGTGCAGTACAACTCATTTGTATCCTTTGCAGATGCAGCTTGATTAACACTAGGTTTCTTACAGCTTACAGTTGGTCCCTGAGGCCCTGCTTGAGATCAGTGTGCACGCATAACCAAAGGTAAAAATGTGGCAGGCCTTACCTCTCAACATTTCTTAAATACAATAATCTCCACCACATTATGGAAAACTATTTGTGCCCAATTAACCAGAATGTGCATTTCAATATACTCGGGGACCACTGTGCTCTTTAACAATCTCTAGTTCATCCCTATTAATATATGCAAGAATAATTATGCTTTGTCATGGTAACTGCAAGCCTAGACAAGCTAAATCTCTGAGCATGGAAACCACTATCATTATCTGAATGCAAAACAGAAGGAAGATGGATACATTGTTCAGATTGGCCCCATAAGAAATTATTAGACTTATTAGTAAAGAATTTTAAAAGTCATGTTTTAGGATAGTTTTTGCAAGCAAAATGCAAATTGTCAGGGGAGCTGGAGCACTCTTGATTATTGGACTTGATTTTTTTTTGGGGGGGGGGGGATAAAGTAGATCGGTGGCTTAAAAAAAAAAATCAAAATTCCAAAGGGGAAAAATATTTTCTGACAAAGCTTAATGTAAACTCCTCACCGGTCTTCTGTTATTAGAAGAGCAAGAGGAAAAGAGGCAGCATCTTCGTATTCTTATCTTCAGGCATACTCAGGTCTTGACCATCCCTTCCCACACCCCAGGGCGACATGGATTGTGTGCTATGAAGTGATCAAGAACTTGAGGGATTAGTGACAAGGTGCCAAAACAAAGCTAAGAATAAAGGTATATACAGATCAAAGAGAATAACTAGAATGTGCGAAATTCTTTTTTCCCAGAAACAAAAACAAATTATTTGAACAGCATACAAATTTATCTTGTCAGCTTCTCAAGTTTGCAGAGAGAAAAAGGGTAGACAAGGTGAAGGAACTGTAGTGTTAGAATAGGGCAGCAGACAGCAGTGTGTCTGCACTACCAGTTGTCACCTCATAATAAACTCTCAGATTTTGTTGCCAAGATGGTTTCAACTAGAGACTTAAGCAAGATTGAGCAAATATGCTACCATTAGGATAAAACCAATTGTATCACATGGATAGCTTCTGCAAGCATAAGGAGAGCTTTCTATTGGAACCTCACCAAGAACTTCTAGAGATGTGCCAAACCTGGAACTGGGATGTTCAATCAGTTCAAATTCAAATCAAACCACCCCCAGGTTCACGGTTGTCATTAAACCCAAAACAGATTGAACCTGTTGAACACCTCAGTTCAAATCAAACTGGCTGGTGTTCAGAACTATTTTTTTCCCTTAAAAAGATATTTAGAATGCAATTTTCCATTGTAGAATTTATTCAAATAGGTTCAACTATCAATCAAACTTGACTGAAATGTTTTGAATTTGAAGCAAACAGCAATGGATTCACAATTTGGTTCGAATTAAACTTATCATTTGTGTACATCTCTATGACAAATTTGCCCTGGTTGCATATCTGGTTCAATCATTTTCATTTGAGCCTTGCCTTATGCACCATAGTGGCTCTGCAGTGCAGACCTGTTCAAAACTGGGGAAAGTCTGTCACTCCAGAGCTTAGCTGACAGCCTTTAAATTACAAGTGAATTACAGATCTTCAAGTTTCGGATAGTATGTATCATGAACTCACTAACCAGAGATGGAGGTAAATACTCCTTGGCTACTGCTACCACATGGACCTCAAATTACAGTGTTTCATCTAAGAGCACATCCAGTTCGCTTATGATCCAGAATTGAGTGCCCCTTCCCCATCCAGAGTGTACAGTGCTTTGGATGAATACACATATTCACATGCCAGCAGCAGCAGTAGCAGCAGCAAGGCAAAATCAGTTCCAAAAGCCAGTCAGGGGAATCAGTTAGCAGAACTCAGTCCAAGAGATCAAGTTTCAGAGAGTCCACTCATGTAGTCAAGCCAGTTCAGGGGTCAGATATCAGGGAGGAGCCAAGTCAGAACATGAGCCAAAGTCCAAGGGGTTGCCAGAATAGATCTGTTGTTTGCAACAACTGGGGATGCCTCGTGGCTGCCTTATGGGTTGTTGCTAAGATGTTCCTTGTGAACCAGGTGCTTCTCATAAAGATGCAATGACCAGTGCAGCTCTGCCTTCTCCCTATGGAGCTGACTCAACCCTGGTCTATTGTCAGACAGGTCTGTTTCTTTTGGAGCAGGCCCAGTGCCTGCCTCACTTATGCTACATTGAGCAGGCTCCACGAGGATCCTGTCCTGCTTCTGCAAACAGGAGTTCAGTGTCTGGAGGTGGATCCACCTGAAATTCCTCATTCGAGGACTCAGACGGGGCACAAGATCCTTTGTCAACTTCCTGGACTCAGGAACTAATGACAGATATTACTTTCATCTTGTCTAGATTTAGTTTACTCTATAATTTGGCCCATTCCTACCTCCAGGCAATGAATGAGCACTGGAACAGAAAGACTGAGAATCAATGCTCAGTATGGAAAGGGTCTGAGTTTGGATGTTTCCTTGGCAAATTGCACACATTCTTTTCTGCTGTCTGCGTAATGATGATGATGATTATGAGATCATGGCAGTAATAACTTTGAGAATAATCATGCAGCTACTGGAGGGGTTAATGCCTGAAGAAGAAGGACTGTTGATAGAGGCACAAAAAATGTTGATATGAAAAGAAAACTCTTGATGTGGCCTTTCTCTTTACCTGTCGTCTTTCAAGAACAATTTGGAGATGTATCTTTTCACTCGTGATTCCAAAGACTGAAACAAAAATGGAGGGGGAAATGAGTGTGTGTGTGTGTGTGTGTACATTTCTTTACCCAGAGGGTCATCGGTCTATGGAATTTGGTGCCAAAAGAGATGGTGATAGCAACCAGCCTAGATGGCTTTAAGGAAGGGTTAGACAAATTTATGGATGACATATGTATCAATGGCTACTAGAATGGATGCTTAAGTACTTCTTCCAGGCTGAGGAGACAAGCAAGATGCCTCTAAGGCAGTGATGGCCAACCTATGACACGCGTATGACAGGTGACACGCCAAGCCCTCTTGGGTGACACACATGGGCTGCGTCTTCACGGCATGCGTTATTTCGGTTTAAATAATTCGAAATAAATGAACCGGGACAAAGCTGTCTACACGACTTGCAAATTGATCCGGTTCCGAGGGCATTCCGATTGCAGCCTTAACGCAGAATCAATACTCGGAGTCCACATGGTAGCATTGTCCTCCCACCCATTGCCCACCCTCTCTCTGTGATTGGTTTTCCCTCCCAGGATCCCACCCTCCCTTCCCTGTGCGTCATGCATGCCTTTTTTGCCTCTTTGTTCTGATCAGCTGTCATTGGGATGCCCCCTGCCCGAGTCCCTCCAGTGCACTCAGCTCCGCCGGGGACCCCCTGCCCGATCCGTCCCCTTCTCTCCCCTCCCTTCCCCTTCCCAGCAGCAGCATCCATCCATCCATCCATCCATCCATCCATCCATCCATCCATCCATCCATCTATCCATCCATCCTGGCACGGCGCGGGCGGCTTCGCCCTGGGGCTCCTCGTTGCCCAGTGGCAGAGCCGCTGCAGCTTTGCCCTGCTCCTCCGCTGCCGCCGCTGGCTGGAAGAGGAGGAGAGCCGAGCCTCTTGGAGCGTCCTTTCCGGCCGGCCGGCCGGGATGGCAATCGTGGTCGCTCTTCAGCCTTGGGGTGGGGGGGACCCCGAGAGGGGGGGCAGCCTCCTCTCTCTCTCTCTCTCCCACACACGCGCCCCCCTTTAAAGTCCAGCAGGAACTCCGGCCAGCCACTGTCCCCTCCCCAAAAGCGGCGGCAAAAGCGTCTCCTTTCTCTTCAGCCCTTGGCGTGCAAATCGGCCTGAGAGCGAAGTGGCAGGGAGGGAAAAAGGGGGCCAGCACGCAAAAACAACCGGCCTGCTCGCCTCCTCTCTTCCTTCCTTCCCTCCTTCTTTCTTTCCTCGGGGGCTCCGCTCAGGGCTCGCGCCACGCTAGGTCCTGATCGGTGCCGGTGGCCTGGGAGCGCTCCATGGCTTCGGAGGAGAAGGCGAGCCAGCGAGCAATGTGTCCGCGCTGCTGCCGACTAGATCTCTCTGCCAGCAGGAAAGAAAGGGGGAGAGAGGGGGGGAAGGAGGGAGAGCCAGCCAGCAGCGCTCTGGGGAATTTTTTCTTTCTTTCTTTTTTCTCCCCCCCCCCCAAAAAAAAATCCTGGGATGGTCCGGTGAGGTGGATGGGGCTGTGAGAGCTCAGCAGAGAGCTGTGACTTGCCATTTAAGGGGGCTCAAAGTGGCTGACAAACCTTCTGTTATCAGCCATTTAAGGGGGCTCAAAGTTGCTGACAAACCTTCTGTAATCACCTGTTAAAGGGGACTCAAAGCAGCTGACAAAGAAAATGAACGGTCACTTTGCTGATGCGTTCTCCCGCTCTGAAAGTGGACTGAAGCTGGATTCAACCTGAGGTGTGACCATGGCCAGAGAGAAAGATGCCCCATAGGTCAGAGATTTTTGGTGTATCGGGCTCCTAATGGGGTTGGAGTGCTGTTCAGGACATAGAGAAAGTTGCCTGGCAGGGAGGGACCGATCTGCCTCCAGGCTGCAAAAGCTTTGGATTGTGTTTTTCCAGCCCTGCATCCTTCAGAGCGGGGACTCCAGGGCTTTCCTTTCCTTTCCCTTTTTAAAGTTCAGAATTTGCGCAAAACTGCAACATTGTTATTAAGCTACATCGCTACAGTGTAGCTTTGGAGGTAGTGGCTGTTTCGAGGCTGGATTCTTTCAATGAAATCACTCTTTGGAAGCAAGCTATTGGGGGAGGGAATCCTAAACATGACGTGCCTAGAATACGGACAGCCCATTGGTTACAGTGCGATTGGGGGAGGGGCAGCCTGAATACGGAACCTCATCCCTGAAAACAATACTGTCCACAAAGTGAAAAATGAAACATGCATCAAGGGCAGGATCCGGAGTGAGACCTCTTGAAATCAGGATTTATTTTAAAACAGTTTAAGGTGGTTTAAAACGGAAATACCGTGTTAAGCCGATCTCCCGTCTGGCCAAGGAAAACTCAAAACGTTTTGAATTCGAGATAACGATGCAGTAGGGATGTGGCTATGGTCACCCTGGCGCCTGGGCGTGTAGTGCTTGCTTGTTCTTGAAGTGTACAAAATTCAACTTTCAATTGAAGATTTAGCAACAAAAGTCACTAATGTAAAGAATTATTTGTTTTTGCTTTTAATAAAATACATATATCAAAAATATAACTTTTTTACTAGAGCTACAAATATCACAAAATTATGGATATTTCTAGATGTGACACAGCACCTGAGTTAAGCTAGGTTTTCTTGCGAATAATGACACACCAAGCTTAAAAGGTTCACCATCACTGCTCTAAGGCCATTTGCTGGTATTCGAGAGCAGGAAAAAGTTTACCCTTGTCTCTGACTGAGAGGCCCATGGGCAATTGGTGGGCCACTCTGTGAGACATGACGATGGACTACATGGGCTGTGACCTGATCCAGCAGGGCTCCTCTTTTGTTCTTATATTCTTATGTGCATTGTTTGCCACTTTCCCACCCAAAGACTTACAAGAAAGTGTCCCTGTCTATCTAGGCCTGAAGCAATGGCACATTTGGGGGGTAATGCCATTTTATCATAATGCAACATGACATAGGACAGTGAGAAGAAGAAGGAGAAGAAAAAATCTTGCCTTTCTACTTGCCTGGAATGCAAGACATTTTAAATACTTTATTTGGAATTGCCTAAAAAAGAAAAAAAAACTAGTTATCCAAATCCCTCAGAATCATTGCCTGAAAAAGTTCATCTCACCTTAACTTCTGGTAGGGTCAGACTTGGCTGAATTTATAAAAAGGGCAACTTTTAAGAATCATCACCATGAATATTAATGAAAAGATGTCAAACATATTCTACAGATGTCTAAGTCTCCTCAAAGCAATCTTGCTTTAACCATCTTTAGGTATTCTTTAAAGTTCAGAAAGCTGGAAGTATTTTTAGCAATACATCTTAGCATTTACTGCTTCTAAATCCATCTTTGTTCTGTGCAAAGATAAATGCTACAGCATGTAAGATTTCACTGTCTCTCTTTTCCCCTAAAATCAATTGTGGCTTTATACACATATATGGATGTTGAAAATTTGTTATTGTATAAATTATCTCCTTTCTGATCTTCTGCCTTTCTTCTGTCTTATCTCCAGAAAAGGCTCCATTGCATATCCCCTAACTTCTTATTCCTGAACGTACAGACAACCATGAAGTGGTGTTTAATGAAAAAAAAAGTCATTTCAAATTTGCTTTTGCCAAACCGTTCTAAAGATTCAGAGACTAAGGACCAATTTGTACCTATTAGGTGTGATGGCCAGTGAACTTCTCAGATGTTTCAAGTGTCTGCACCTTGTGACACTTGATACATTCCAGACATAGCTGGCACTTGGGGAAGCACTAAGTGTTATTGGCTTTATATTAGGCAATTGTTTTGCCAAGACAACAGACATGCAAGGCACAGTTGTCCCAGCAACCAGGTAACATGGCACACAACTGCACCCGTGCCACCATGCTGCATGCCATGAGAAGCTCTGGCACATGTGGACCTCTCAGCAACTTTTGATACCATTGACTACGGGATCTTTCTGGAAACGCTATGGAGCTTTGGTGCCAGAGGCACTGCACTGCAGTGGTTCCACTCCTGTCTCAGGGGTTGATGCTAGAGAATGGTTGTGGGAGTGTTCTTTGAGAAGAACAATTTGTTAAACATCAAAACTGGATTTCAGGCAACTTTGAAAATTCATAGGAGGAACCCTGCTGAATCAGACCACAGCCCATCAAGTCCAGCATCCTGTCTCACACAGTGGCCCACCAATTGCATATGCACAACTCAAGGAAAAGACAAGGGCAAAACCTTCACCTGCTCTTGAATCCCAGTAAATGGGCTGTAGAGGCATCCTGCCTGTCTCCCCAGCTTGGAGGATGTACCTAGGCATCCATTCAAAGTTTGATTAGAATGTGGTCAAAGTTCATGGGGTTCAGTTTGAACCAAACTGAAGCAAGAAAATATGTTCATGCAGAACACTTCCAAACAGTGATCTGACTTTGTGTAAAATGCTTGCTTACTTGTAAAATGAATTAATTTGTGCCCAAATATTATGAGCCATTATATAATATAGCCCTATGGCAATAATGATATTTACTTGCACTTATTACTACTGAAGGGTATGATAGTTGTATTCTTTACAGAAAATGCTTGCTAGCTGTTTGCAATGTGTTCCATTAGCTTTGTTGTCAAAAGCTTGACTTATTTTACCCGTGAGCCTGTTGATAATGGAATTAGTACTGCCACCGTTGCATCTTGCAATGATTCTAAAGTCCTTGATGCTTAGGAGCTGAATGCTTGAAAGCTGTTTCAGGAGAGGTTGTCTATATTCAGACATGAGAGCTTGCTGGCAATTATTGGCTCATTATCTATTTACCTGCTTCTGTGTTTCGAGGTTGTCAGGCAAATTTAATCAAATAACAGGGTGTATTTTGCTTTGGCAATGTACCTTTTCATTTTTATTTTTTATTTTTAGCATTTAGCATGCTCAGAAAGTATACAGCTCCCGCACCGCTGAAGAGATAATTTTGTTTTGTGTGTGTGTCTCTCCCCCATCATATAAATGTAGATAAAGTCCAACTTTCACAGCCATGAAGTATCTGGAGTACTTTCTCTTCCAATTTTAGTAAAAATGCAGACACCAGTTATGAATGACTGCAATATATCCAACATCTTATTCACAGAGTGGCTTCCAAAATGCAGACTTGCCACTGCTATCAACCTGAGTGCTGAGTGATCTGATCAGAAAAGTGAAGAGTTTGGGCTGATGCTTCACAAAGTGACAAATATCTCATGCTGGATGCATCTTGGGTTGGTATTACTGAGGTTTCATCTACACCAGGGCAGGATCCAATGTCCAGTTCAGAAGAGCTGTCCTAGGGACATAAGAGTGCAGTCTACAATACATGCTGCCTTGGAGGATTGGGGAAATGTTGCGGCAGCCCACCAGTGTAGCCATAAACAGTGTTGGGGACCAGATGTTCCTGTGGAAGTCCCTCACAATAATTATGGCTGTGTTGCTGGCCATACTCATCACATAGTGGTCTGAAGCTGAACATATTGGTGAGCCTGGCCTGAGAGTTCTTAAACAGAGCTTCCCAAAAGGCTGCTGTGACGGTTCCAGGGTACAGGCTACAAACTGCTTTGCTTTCTGGCTTTGCAGGCTTCTAGGTAGCTGCAATAGCCAGCCTTGTTGCAAACCCTGGGATTTGGGCTGCAAAAAGAGCGGGAAATCCTGTGCGGGCCCTGTTGCAATGATTGGCTGGAGTAAGGTTTTGGAGGGAAAAGCTGTCCGGGGATCTGAGTGCTGGAGGGGCTAGAGAAGGAGTTCCCACCAATCAGGCTGGAGGGACAGCAACCTCTGTTAGGAGTCTCCAGCAGCATTTTATTGCGGCTAGAGCCAATCAGGGTCAGGGATGTGAGTATAAATGAACACAGAAGACAGCAGACTATGTCTTCATGCTGGGACAAGAGCTGAAAGGAAAAGAGCTGAATCCTGAGGGAGCTGGACCAGCAGCTGACCATTGGTCTTTTGGGCTGAGTGATTTCTGAAGGAGGCAATCGGGTGGATTGTAGCTCTGAGGGAGACTTCACTAGCAACTGACCAGGCTGGATGATCGGACAAGCAAGGACGGACTGGGCCTTGTGATCATCTAGGGCCACGTTCTGGTACACTGGCTTGGCTTGAGCTGTGGCAAAGCAAGTCAGAGGGGGAGGAACGTGTGGAGGCTTGTCTTTTAAAAGGGGAACTATTTTCCTTTGGAGAAAGGGGTAGCTCCTAGCCTTAAGAGACTTGCAGATTTAAACTAACAACTACCTGAACCTTATTATCTTTTTAGTATTGCTTGTGTATAATAATAAACTTGTTTTTGTTTACTGTTGAAACGCTTGCTACCAGTGTTTTGTGTCCACACTGTAGTATTCACTTGGCCGTTGCACGAACCCAGCATCCTAACAGGGCCAAGCTACTCCCAGAGACGGCAGGCACTAACTGGAACGCTGGGCATCGTGGCAGCTGCCCTCACTGCTTTTCTGTGAGTCATGGGCACCAAAAGAATATTTGTCCAGAAGTCACTAGTTTTCATTTGCGTGTGGCTGGCAATTTAGGCTGCACTCACACCTAAGTTTTAATCCAACTTCAGTCCACTTTCAGGGTGAAAGTACACATCAGTAATGACGAGCTGTTTTTTTTCAGAAATATGTCACTCTGACAATCTATGTTTAGGTTAATTAAAATGAAAAGTAAATGACTAGTCACTTTGCTGATGTGTTCTCTTCACTGGCTGTGATCACACATCTAAGGTTTAATCCAGCTTCAGCCCACTTTATCTATCCCAAAGGTGAATTTTCTGAATTATTTCACACTGAAAGAAAACAGCTTGCCTCTTTGTTGATGTATTGTCTCACTCTGAAAGTGGACTGAAGCTGGATTAACTCTTAAGTGTGACTGCAGCCACTCTGAAAGTGGATTCAACTGGATTAAAATTTGGTTGCAAACATAGTCTCCATACAATGATCAGCTAATTTATCTATATCTTTCTGCTACAGACTTACTTTAGTTAAAGGTAAACATTTTCTCTTTGGAAAAGAAATAGCATAATGAAATTCGATACTGAAGAAAAGTTTAAATAAATTGCTAATTATGTTTAGAGGAAGAACAGACAAGCTCAGTTGCAAAGTCACAAAGCTGGGAGTTAACCAAGACAAAATAGACTGAAAGAGACATTTCTAAGAAAAATAGTATTGTATTTTGTTATTAACTCCTGGTCTAAGACCATAACAAATATAATCCATTCATTCACTTTCTTATAATATATTGGATTTTTTAAATAAAAATAATAATAATGCTGAAGGCTGGCATCTAAATATCAACATAAGTTGCATTCTCTGGCCCACGTGGTTAGAGTGGGAGAAAATAATTTTCTGTGAAGTAGCTAAGGTATAAGAAAGACTGCCAGAAATGTTGGAGCATTTCTCACTTGATATATCAAACTGCAACACAAAGAATTGCTGACAAGAACAGTCATATGTCATCAGAAGAAATCTCTTCCACCCATTCAGCAAGGCTTCTTTTTAACTTGCTTGGAACCAGACTCATACGTAGCTCCGTGCTTTATAATGTCAGGGGCAGCAGCACTATTATTTCATAACCAGTGCAGAACTTGAAGGTAATAACAGCAACAAAAACAATATAGGCTTTACTTTGAGATCATGTCAGAGAATGATGGCTTTGAAAACTGTTTCATATTAAAAACACCTGAGATAAGGCTCTCACTGACAGCAAGCACTGATGACCAGGGAGGATTTGAAAAGAATTAAGTGAAGCCTCCTGTGACAACTCGATCCCACTCCCCCCTCATGAACTCATATTGACAGAGTAACATAGGCTAGGCAGCGGCAGTCGAACCATACAGTCCTACTGCCTGCCAATGGGCTGGTGTCCATATATGAACTAGACCCCCCCTTGCCCAGGTGTCCCACTTCAAAGGCTTACAGCTAAGCCTTCTCCCTGAAGCAGCAAAATAAACACTACTCTAATATAACACCAACTGTTTGTTATTTACAAGCAGATAAATAATTAAGCGGTAGCAAAATGTAAAGTTTGCTCAATATTGCTTAAGTAGTCCAATAGGTAATTGTAAATAGGATTCAGCTTAGCTCTCCCCAAGCTATTCCCACAAAAGTAAAATGAATAGCAAAAGCCTCCAGCTCCTGAAGGAACCTTTCAGGTGTTCAGCTTGAAAGTCCTTCCTAAAATAAAGATCAAATCCCAGCAGAAAAGCTAACTGCAAACCAGGAGTATACTTGCTCAAACCAGAGCCAAGAAGCCCCTTTCAGCATCCCTGTATCTCTCCAGTTACACCCTGAAGTCCACCCTGAAGATAGGCCCCAACCTTCCTTTTCCCCCCTTGCCCCACAAGCAGTGAGCACACAGGCCTAGAAGGCTGAAGAGTTCAGCAAACTCCCCCAATGATCAATCCCCCACAAAATCTGCCCAGAGAAAGACCCAGAGAGCTTTGGACATCTGCTTTATATACACAGCGAGATCCTGGCACTCTCATTGGCTGGATATGGTGCTGACTGAGAACTCCTCTTTCCTGTCACTCAATCTTGCAAAGTCCCTGGGAAGCCTTCCCGCCCTGTTCAGCTAGCAGCCAATGCTTGCAAAGAGCCCAGGAAATATTTCCCACCCTTTTTGCAGCTTGCAGTAGATGTTTACAAAGGGCCCGGGAAATCTTCCCACCCTTTTCAGCCTGCAAAAATGAATGTCACAACTCCTACTCGCTTTAGAAGCAGAAAATTTAAACCAAGTAGATATATATGTGGATAGAATTCTTACCCTATAGATAATTATTCAGAATATAGATGCAGTTCTGTCTCTGCATTCATAACCAGGCCATCAAAGAAAAGGTCCATTACTGGTAGAATGCCTGCCAATAATCCACAAACTAGAGTTGTTTCTGCACTCACCTGTGTCATTCTGGCACAAGGCAAACTGCCTCACACTGGAATGAGAACTACATCCCAAGTTGGGATGGATTGTTTCCAGCCCAAAATAAGGTTGTCTGCATGGGATGCCCTGTTCTGTAGCAGCTCCCACACTGGCTCTGAAGCAGGTTGAGAGCAGGCACTGGGTTTCTCTGAAGGTTCTGAAGCTAGGAACAAATTTGTTCCCCTGTGATATACTGGAGCATAGAGGTGTGCCATCACATGTTTCTGTGGTCTGGTATTTCACTGGCAGGCATTGAAAAAAAGGTCTATGGTAGACCAGACCAGACCACACGAGGATGCCATTTTGGGACGTGTGGATGGAATGTACAGGGAAAGGGAGGGGCTTCTCTTAAACCACAGAAATGAATGAAAGGGAGACCCATAGACCCTTTCCTGTTCCATACCACTGGCAAGTGCAGAAAATGTGTCCAGTGCAGAACATATTATTTTCTTCTTCTTCTTCTTCTTCTTCTTCTTCTTCTTCTTCTTCTTCTTCTTCTTCCCTCATCCACCAGAAAAATATGCTATTGCAATAGAAGCAGCAGTAACAGCAGCAGCAACAAAAATCTCAGGAGAAAAGAGGCAGTGGTAATAGTGGCTAGCAGGTGAGGGGCAGTAGGGCAGAGGTGGTAAGCAATGGACTAACAAGCTTTGCTGTCACTTGTTACCATCAGTTCTTAAGATGAAATCAATCCAGGAACTAATTCAATTAGAGAATGAGGCTTGTCACATAGTCCAACCTGATGTCACTCTCTGGTCATTGTTCATCAAGATGAAGGATTACAGTGTCTCATTGGCATGAGTGCTTCCATTTTGCTTGAATTGCTGTAACCTGCCTTGAGATCTTCTCGTATGAGGTGAGATAAAAATCCACATAAATAAGTTAATAAATAAATCTCACCTCCTCCCTGCCTTTGAAGCTGGGAAGAAAAGTTATTCATTTTTCAAGCATGCAGTATGGGCCTATTTTGAAGTGAACCTTAGCCCTGGAAGTCAGTTGTTTTTGGTATGGCCAAAAATATTTCTAGGTGGACTGTGTGGTGCCTCATGTTTATTTAAAGCATTTATTGTATTTATTGCAAAGTATGAATGCATTGTATAATATATATTTAACTGCAGTTGAAGTTAGAGAAACAGGTAAGCAGTGCACAAAGTTTATGCAGATTACCCTAAAGGGCGGGGAAGTAATCCACAGGAGCAGCCAATTAGAAGCAGTACATGCTGAGCAGAGAGTATAAAAGGCAATGCCATACTGAAAAAATCCTTCTATGCTTTGTTTTCTTGGTCCAGGGTTCACGAGGGGGCTAGTAGCACTTGTGAGGAAAAAGAAACAGAGATAGATCTGGGTCTTCTGGTCTTGGGAAGGCAGGAACAGGGGATCCTTAACAATAGCTAGAGGCTAGGCAAGCTGAGTTGATAAAGTGAATTGTTCATTCCTTGCTTTATTTATAACTGAGGTGTAAACAATAAAGAACAGTTTCCTTGTTTTGAAAGAACTTGTTCTATGGTATTTATTTTCTAAAGCTGTATACAGAATGTTAGTGGAAAGGGGGATTCTGTAGCTTTAAGGGAGAGAGAGAGAGAAGAGAGAGAGCGGTTCCACGGTCGGCTGCTATAGGAACCGCTTCACAGCTTACTAATAGGGAAGGAGTGAAAGTGGCATTCTTTGCAGTGCAGCGCTGGGAAGGGCTTGGCTGAAATGGCTTCTTTAACGCTATCTAAAGCAAATAAAATATAACAGTAGGACTGGAGGATCCGGAAAGTTAAATACCCACCCTGACTGGGGAGTGGGCACCACAGACTGCACCAAAGGTAGATTGCTCATGTGGTCATCCTGTATCTACACAGCAGCAATAGAAGTGTTTGAGGGCAGTCAGTGTTGCAGTCAGTGCCCTCAGAATCTTTTTTACCACTATAATCGGAAGGGCACCTCCAAAGGCACTTGTTAGTCCTCGGGGACATGCTGTAAGTCTGAGAGCACCAGAAGGATGTGCCTATCATCTGTGCCTTCCCCAGATGTGCATGAAGCTTGGCATGGATGCAGTCACAGTTACTACTAAGTTGACATGTACCTTTGGAAAACTGTTGGAGAATTTCACCTCTTCCTGCAAAAAGTAGACAAAATGGCCCTCCCAATTTCTATGATACAAATAAATTAGAGAATGACAAGATACTATCTGCACACTGCTGAAGTATTTGTTTCCTGATGTGTTAATCCCAATCAGCCTATTATTTATTGAATAGAATGTGCACAGCAAGAAGCCTTAACTTCATTTAGTAGAGTGCAGATGGTGCAGTAATATGATACATGTAGATTATGCCCTTAAGATTAACTGTTTAGTGAGAAAAGCATTTATACATAGTCCTAAACAGCATAGGGCATTTCATTAACCCAGTTAAAAGTTCTCCTCCAGCAGTTTTGGATGGAAGAATCAGAAAAACACGACTGATTTACTTGTCCTTGTCAACAGAATCAAATAGAAACAACAGGACACATATTTTGTCCATTCTATATAGACATTAGATATTATTTATTTGTTTACATTTTTATCCTGCCCTATATCCAAGGGTCTCATATTAAATAAACACCATATCAAATACATTAAAGCCATATCATATTAACATATTAAAACCATGACAATGCCTGAATGTGGGGAGGAAAAGGCTGTTCCTTTACTTAGCCTAAGTATATCACCTTAATACAAAATCAGTTTCTGGGCAGTTCAGATGATTTTTACATAAATAAGCACTATCTGGCAAAAACGTAATCTCAACAAAAAATGTAGCAAAATTTTCTGTCCAGAAACTGATTTTGTAGAAAACAGAAAACAAGCCTTCAACCAGCCCAATATTTACTTTGAAAAGTTTTGTTTTGTTTTGGTTTTGGTTTTTAAGTTTTGGTTTTTATATCAGTGTTTTCTTTCTTCTTCTCACATGTCAGATCTTTTGCCTTTGAATTGATTTTTCTTTTAAATCTCTGTAATACTGTATATAATATATTGTTGACAAGGACTGAATAAATTTAATTTACAAAAAGAAGTGATAGTGAAGAAAGCATGTTTGTGGCCTCCCAGGAAACAAGAAGCATATTTGTGTGACCCAAGTAAAAAGTAGCCCGGGTTGTTCTAGTCTATTCTGAGCTTTGCAAGAAAATTCTTGGGACTCTTCTGTTTTGTAGTAAATATATACTTAAATAATTTTATTATTGCTGTCTTCTCATGTGAGGAATACCCTGAACACTAGCAAAGAACATTTCATAGTTGTTAATAAAGGGTTAAATTTCTGGAGAGGTTTAAGTGGCAATAGATAAAGCTGCCAGTTTGGGTATTTCCACATTTGATCGGGTTAGGACATCTCCGACAGGTCTATCCCTACTGCACGGTTACCAGCTGTAGTGGTTCAGCTGTCCCAGAACATTCACTCTTGGGATGGCTGTTCTAGGACAGGCCCTGCACTGCCCCATACTGCTCAGAAGCTTTGTAAGGGTGAGTCCCCATGCATATTTTGATCTTTACCGAAATTGGGTTTGGGAATGGGCATCCCCACGCATTTTAGATTTGGTCCGATGTCCATGGACCAAATCGCCCAAACCAGGACCAAATCAGATCCAAATTTGGTACTTGAAAAAATAAGTCTTGCCATGGTTTGGTGTCCCGGCACACATTGCTTTGCACACTGAGCCTGCACATGGGGATGGTCCCAGTCTATTTGGAGGTGACATTGGCACTCGCATCATTGGGAGGTGGGGTCTCATGTCCTGTGCTCGCCGTTCCTGCCCTGTGCATTGGAGATCACAACTGCTGAGATTTTGGGGGAGTAAATGGTGTTAAAGCCAAAATGATGAGGTGATCAAATGGCCTTTGCTGCCCCATGAGACTCTTTTATACAAGAATTACACCCTCCTTCCCCAATTGCCAAGACAGGCAGGATAATGGCTTAACTTTCTCCCTGTTACATGGTAAATATTTCACTCCCATTTCCTGATTGCCAAGGCAGGCATGATAATGGCTTGATTTTCTGCTTGCAAGGTGTTCTTGCAGTTCCTGGGAAGAGCGGAGGTGCACAAAACTAATCAACTCCTCAGCTGCCACCAAACCTTGTAGCAGCTTTGCTCAAACAGCCGGGTTTTAAAAAATTATTATTTTTGCCATTCATTCCTGGCTTCTCTGTGCCGCTAAGTGGTGGTGGTGCGGCATTTGCCAGTCGCTTTGGAGGGACTTCGGAGTCTTGCCGCCAGTCTCTCCAAAGAGATCAGAGCAGACTTCAAAGGCACGCCGAAGGGATGCCAGAGAGGCTTCGAAGTCTCTACCAATCACTTCAGAGGGACTTTGGAGTCACCTCGGAATGATTTCAAAATGACTCTGAAATCACTCCGAAGCTGGGACTTCGGGGCTCCCCCCCATGGGTGCATCCCCTCCCCCTAGCCTCCTCTAGACCCCATTGCCTGTTCCCTGTGGAAACAGGCTCCGTTTAATCCGGATTTTCTGGCAGAAGACCCCATTGTAGACCCTATTAATGGGGTCTACAGAAAATCCAGATTAAAGGGCAGAAAGTACCCATTGGATCGGATTTCCCCCACAGCAGTGGAAACAATCGGGTCCCAAATGGGTGCCATGGTGGAAATGGGGTCATCCAGTTCACACCCAAATGGGTCCTTAATGGGTGCAAAAATGGGTACTTTTTGACAGTGGAAAAACACCCTTTCACAGAACCTGAGTAGATTGAGAAGCGAGGAAAAATACAGAATATTGTAGTATGTTGAATGGAAACAAAATTTCCCCCATGTTTCAACAAAATATTGAACTTAGTTTTGTCTTCACCTGAATAAACTGAAAAAAATAGTGAAATCCTCTGTGAATTAACACAACTACAGGGTTCATCACAATGCCAAGCATACAGGGACAGCTTTGCTAAAGAGTGGTTTGCAACTGCTTATTATTCAGTTTGGTCTTTCTCATTCAGGATTTTTATGAAAAACCTTTCTTCTTGATCTTGTAAGATAGGGTAAGGTGGGAATACAGATAATACAAAAAAGGGATATTGGGATGAAGCTGAACTGAGTACAAATTCATCACAAACTTGATTTATGTGCCAATCTTCTTTTTGAGCAGGCTACTGCATAAGTATCACTAGACAAAGTTTAAAGTTCAAATAAGTGCAGAATTCTTTCATTCCCAATGAGCTCAAGGAATTGTAAAAGCTTTTTGAAAAACAAACGCTGTGTCCACATACAGCCAAAGGAGACTCAAAATATCACAAAGTTATTAGCGTGTGGCTCTCGTGTTTTCATCTCATCTCTAACCCACCCTTCCTAGCCTAGAAACTTCAAACAGTAGCAGACTGCTGTGTGAATGAACCCTTTGTGAACTGTCTCTAACTCAACTCAGATGTGTTTTTTCCATTGTGTCTGAATGCAACCTAATGCAAAACAGAAATATATTATTATATAATAATACATAATAATAACTATTGGACATATGCATGCAGTCACCCTTGACTCAGCCAAGAGCAAAGACCATTGAAGATGGATATCACAGCTATATCTGAAAGCTTAGGTTCTCAGAAGAAGAAACCTGGAAGATGGCATAACAGCCCCCAAACTGCTACAAATGAGAATAATAACTATTATTAAAATATGATATCTCAGCTGCCATTTTTGTTGCTGGCATTGGCTTTCATTTCACACAGAGTTCTTCCCATGAACTTTGGATCCTGTAACACATTGGGGTAAAACGTGTGGATCCAAGCAGTGTGACTTTTTGCAGTTGACTGATGGAGATTTTGTCAATGCGCAGATGTTCTAAGTGCTGGCTGAGGTGTTTTGGTATGGCACCCAGTGTGCTGATTACCACTGCAATCACATCTGCTAGCTTATGCCACAGCCTTTCAATTTCAATCTTCAGATCTTGGACATTTTTCCACTTCCCTTCCCATCCACTGGACGGGAAAGGAGCACAATCACCCAACATTTACTAGTGCTTGCACTTGCAAGCACTAGTCACAACCTAAGTCCTGCATGATTGGTCACTCCCCTGTGATTTATCCTGGCCCAATCATCATCAGGACACTGCCATCTTGCATGCGGCACCCTCCGTGACTACACATGTGTCAGCACTGTCGCCATGATGATGATGATGCTCTGCTCAGTTGCAGTTACAGTTGCATATGTTGACCTCCACATCAGGTAAACTTTGGGGGAAGGTTGTGGAGCATCGTTTCATGCTCCACACCTAATCAACAATTAAGCAACTTTCCCAGATGGTCCTCCCCAGATGTTGCCTAATTGTTGACAATGGACCGAAGTGCAAATCTCCCCCTTGTTATCATCATCATCATCATCATCCTAATTTATTATCATCATCATGGTTAATTCGGAGAAAGAAGAAAAAGGAGCTTTAGATCTTTAAGCAAAATACTTTGCATGTAATGTTGCCCTGAAGCAAGGCCAAGTTATGGAAAAATATTTTTGTAGAGCATTTATGGGAAAGCAGAGTGAAGCAGCATGCAATTTACACAGGGCAAAAATTGACATTGTGCAGGTACTGACTCTCTTGTGGTTGTACAGTAATATTTGCACTGGAGTGTTAGACATTCAAGATCAGAACTCTGCTAATAGTGTTAAGTCTTGCTAGGGTGTTTCCTGAATCTTGAATTTTGAGATCCAAATATGCCTGAGCCTCTGGCTCTAGCTTTCTCAATCTGACAAGATAATTATGTATTACCAAGAAATTAGGCAACACAGCTAACTTTTTCACATGTTTCTATGGTGCACACCACAGAAAATGAATCTAGCCTGAAGAAAGTGTTCTGGGCCAGGAACATGGCAGGGCAGAGTGAGTGATAGGGATCCGCTCAATGGACTATCCAGTACAGCCTACCTATGATGCTGGTGAATGTAGTAACGATTTAGGACTCACACGCAGGATGGTTGCCAAATGAAAGTAGTAAGCCTTCTTTATTAACACATGCCAAGGCTTTTATACAGTTTTCTCTGAACAATGGAAAAGTACACTCAGGAAACCCATATTTGGTTACAACAAGAGAACTGAACTGAACCAGTATATAACCAGTTATAACAGCCTAAATGTAAAGATAGTGCTACATAGGAAATGTCATATATGGTATTAGGAACCAATAGAAGCCTGTCTCTGTGCATGTGGACATATCGTGTCAGCATCCTTGAATGCTGCACATTGTTTACATGTACTGTAGATGTTATTACTTCCTTGAGAGAGATATTAGGAAAGTTACAGTGACCCAGAATGTATCCTTTGGCCTAGTAATTTAGCATAGCAATATCAGCTTAGCAACTGTTGCTTTAGCTGAGATGGGCAAATTGCACCCCCACAGGTGAACTTCAGGTGAAATGTTACTGCAGGCTAGAAACATTTCAGAATGCCTAGAAATGGCCACAAAAGAGCTCTTTCAAGAGCTCAGTGGAATGTCACTGGACTCTAGAATTGGCTGTGGAACTATGGACCCTGGAACCATTACTCTGCAGTCTACAAGCAAAGTGCTCATGGATACAGGAGTGGACCAGTTGCTGGTGTTGAGTGGATAATGCACCGCACACCAGACCAGATGTAATTCTCCTTGGCACATGATGCAGAGCATGCACTGTGCTCCAGGAACACCGATGAAACAGTCCCATACATCTCAGCCAGTTCAACCATTATGCAGTAATGAATGAAGCTAACTAGCGTGGGATGTTTCTACACATAACACTTAGTTAATTCCAGGTGATAGCGTTTAGTTAGTTCCCTAAATAAAATTAAGGCATTTTCTGTGTAACCAGCTATTTCTTTATAAAACTAGACATTAAAAAAAAAACCTGGACATGCTCACTTGCCACACCAAATCTGGAAGATGTGAATGCAGTATCCAGGAATTAGTCAGCCAATCCTGGTAAGCACGTGGATGCTTTTAGAAGTCGACAGTTGGATGGTTCTGGGTCAGCCTGCAACAACTCCTGGTGCCACAGTTCCCTTTTGTGGATAGAGCAATCCAGTGAGCAAACTCCATCACACAACAGTGAACAGACCCAAAGCAGGTGAAGGTTTTGTCTTTGTTTTCTTCCTGAGATGCCCAGAAGAAAATGGTGGGACACTGTGCGAGACAGGATGCTGGACTAGAAGGGCCGTGAACTGATTCAGCAGGACACTTCTTATGTCTCCTAACTATACTTCCTGAGGGAAGGGGAAAAAACCCTCCTATTTTAAATAAAACTTAGGTTAAGACCGGCTACAGCTTGTGTGACACAATGGGTGCGTCTTCATGGCATGTGTTATTTCAGTTTAAAGAATTCGAAATAAAAGAAACGGAACAAAGCTGTCCAGACGACTTGCAAGTTGATCCGGTTCCGATGGCAGCCTTAACGCGGGATCAATACTCGGAGTCCACACGGCAGCATTGTCCTCCTGCCCATTGCCCACACTCTCTCCTGTGATTGGTTTTCCCTGCCAGGATCCCACCCTCCCTTCTCTTTGCGTCATGCTCGCCGGGGATTCCACCCTCCCCCTTCCCAGCAGCAGCAGCAGCAGCATCCATCCATCCATCCACCCATCCATCCATCCATCCTGGCGCTGCGGCGCGGGCGGCTTCGCCCTGGGGCTCCTCGTTGCCCAGTGGCAGAGCCGCTCCGCCGCTGCTGCCGCGTTCTCGGCGCCTTTTGCCCGGCCTGCCAGAGCGCGCTCGCAGCCCGGGCCACCCCTGCCTCCCCCCCCCGGCGGCTCCGGCGCCCACCGCGCCATCCATCCATCCATCCATCCATCCATCCATCCATCCATCCATCCATCCATCCATCCATCCATCCATCCATCCATTCATCCAGGCGCTGCGGCGCTGCGGCGCTGCGGCGCTAGCGGCTTCTCCCTGGGGCTCCCCCGCCGATTTCCCCCCGCTTTGCCGCCACTTTGCCCCGCAGAGGAGGAGAGCCAAGGGGTGGACAAGAGGGCAAAGGGGGCTCCTCGCTTGCTCTTTCCCCCGTGGCCGGGAGGGAACTCCGAGAGTGGGGAAAGTTCCCCGGGGACTCCCCTTTCCTTTCATTTTGAAAGTTCAGAACTCCGCAAAAGTGAAACTTCGACTTGCTACAGTATCTTTGGAGGTAGTGGGTGGATTCTTTCAATAAAATCATTTGAAAGCAAGCTATTGGGGAAGGGAATCCTAAAAATGATGTGCCTACAATACGGAGAGCCCATTGGTTACAGATCTCTGCTGAGCTCTCACAGCCCCACCCACCTCACAGGGTGTCTGTTGTGGGGAGAAGAACAGAAGGTTTGTCAGCTGCTTTGAGTCCCCTTCAATAAGTGAGAAAAGCAGGGTAGAAAAGCCAACTCTTCTTCCCCCATGAAACCAGATGAGTAACCTTGGGCTAGTCACAGTTCCCTTCTGAGCTCTCACTGGGTGTTCTGTTGTGGGGAGAAGAACAGAAGGTTTGTCAGCTGCTTTGAGTCCCCTTCAATAAGTGAGAAAAGCAGGGTGGAAAAGCCAACTCTTCTTCCCCCATGAAACAAGATGGGTAACCTTGGGCTAGTCACAGTTCCCTTCTGAGCTCTCACTGGGTGTTCTGTTGTGGGGAGAAGAACAGAAGGTTTGTCAGCTGCTTTGAGTCCCCTTCAATAAGTGAGAAAAGCAGGGTAGAAAAGCCAACTCTTCTTCCCCCATGAAACAAGATGGGTAACCTTGGGCTAGTCACAGTTCCCTTCTGAGCTCTCACTGGGTGTTCTGTTGTGGGGAGAAGAACAGAAGGTTTGTCAGCTGCTTTGAGTCCCCTTCAATAAGTGAGAAAAGCAGGGTGGAAAAGCCAACTCTTCTTCCCCCATGAAACAAGATGGGTAACCTTGGGCTAGTCACAGTTCCCTTCTGAGCTCTCACTGGGTGTTCTGTTGTGGGGAGAAGAACAGAAGGTTTGTCAGCTGCTTTGAGTCCCCTTCAATAAGTGAGAAAAGCAGGGTAGAAAAGCCAACTCTTCTTCCCCCATGAAACAAGATGGGTAACCTTGGGCTAGTCACAGTTCCCTTCTGAGCTCTCACTGGGTGTTCTGTTGTGGGGAGAAGAACAGAAGGTTTGTCAGCTGCTTTGAGTCCCCTTCAATAAGTGAGAAAAGCAGGGTGGAAAAGCCAACTCTTCTTCCCCCATGAAACAAGATGGGTAACCTTGGGCTAGTCACAATTCCCTTCTGAGCTCTCACTGGGTGTTCTGTTGTGGGGAGAAGAACAGAAGGTTTGTCAGCTGCTTTGAGTCCCCTTCAATAAGTGAGAAAAGCAGGGTGGAAAAGCCAACTCTTCTTCCCCCATGAAACAAGATGGGTAACCTTGGGCTAGTCACAGTTCCCTTCTGAGCTCTCACTGGGTGTTCTGTTGTGGGGAGAAGAACAGAAGGTTTGTCAGCTGCTTTGAGTCCCCTTCAATAAGTGAGAAAAGCAGGGTAGAAAAGCCAACTCTTCTTCCCCCATGAAACCAGATGAGTAACCTTGGGCTAGTCACAGTTCCCTTCTGAGCTCTCACTGGGTGTTCTGTTGTGGGGAGAAGAACAGAAGGTTTGTCAGCTGCTTTGAGTCCCCTTCAATAAGTGAGAAAAGCAGGGTGGAAAAGCCAACTCTTCTTCCCCCATGAAACAAGATGGGTAACCTTGGGCTAGTCACAGTTCCCTTCTGAGCTCTCACTGGGTGTTCTGTTGTGGGGAGAAGAACAGAAGGTTTGTCAGCTGCTTTGAGTCCCCTTCAATAAGTGAGAAAAGCAGGGTGGAAAAGCCAACTCTTCTTCCCCCATGAAACAAGATGGGTAACCTTGGGCTAGTCACAGTTCCCTTCTGAGCTCTCACTGGGTGTTCTGTTGTGGGGAGAAGAACAGAAGGTTTGTCAGCTGCTTTGAGTCCCCTTCAATAAGTGAGAAAAGCAGGGTAGAAAAGCCAACTCTTCTTCCCCCATGAAACAAGATGGGTAACCTTGGGCTAGTCACAGTTCCCTTCTGAGCTCTCACTGGGTGTTCTGTTGTGGGGAGAAGAACAGAAGGTTTGTCAGCTGCTTTGAGTCCCCTTCAATAAGTGAGAAAAGCAGGGTGGAAAAGCCAACTCTTCTTCCCCCATGAAACAAGATGGGTAACCTTGGGCTAGTCACAATTCCCTTCTGAGCTCTCACTGGGTGTTCTGTTGTGGGGAGAAGAACAGAAGGTTTGTCAGCTGCTTTGAGTCCCCTTCAATAAGTGAGAAAAGCAGGGTGGAAAAGCCAACTCTTCTTCCCCCATGAAACAAGATGGGTAACCTTGGGCTAGTCACAGTTCCCTTCTGAGCTCTCACTGGGTGTTCTGTTGTGGGGAGAAGAACAGAAGGTTTGTCAGCTGCTTTGAGTCCCCTTCAATAAGTGAGAAAAGCAGGGTAGAAAAGCCAACTCTTCTTCCCCCATGAAACCAGATGAGTAACCTTGGGCTAGTCACAGTTCCCTTCTGAGCTCTCACTGGGTGTTCTGTTGTGGGGAGAAGAACAGAAGGTTTGTCAGCTGCTTTGAGTCCCCTTCAATAAGTGAGAAAAGCAGGGTGGAAAAGCCAACTCTTCTTCCCCCATGAAACAAGATGGGTAACCTTGGGCTAGTCACAGTTCCCTTCTGAGCTCTCACTGGGTGTTCTGTTGTGGGGAGAAGAACAGAAGGTTTGTCAGCTGCTTTGAGTCCCCTTCAATAAGTGAGAAAAGCAGGGTGGAAAAGCCAACTCTTCTTCCCCCATGAAACAAGATGGGTAACCTTGGGCTAGTCACAGTTCCCTTCTGAGCTCTCACTGGGTGTTCTGTTGTGGGGAGAAGAACAGAAGGTTTGTCAGCTGCTTTGAGTCCCCTTCAATAAGTGAGAAAAGCAGGGTAGAAAAGCCAACTCTTCTTCCTCCATGAAACCAGATGGGTAACCTTGGGCTAGTCACAGCTCCCTTCTGAACTCTCACAGCCGCCCCCCACCTCACAGGGACCGAAGCTGGATTAAAACCTTGGCTTGTGGTCACACCTAAGGTTTAATCTAGCTTCACTCCACCTTCAGAGTGAGAGAACACATCAGCAAAGTGACCAGTAGTTTTCTTTCCACATTATCTAGTCTAAAGGTGGATTTTCTGAGTTATTAACCCTGAAAGAAAACCAGCTTGTCAGTTTGCTGGTGTATTCTCTCACTCTGAAAGTGAACTGAAACTGGATTAAACCTTAGGTGTGACCACAGGCAAAGTAGCCTAGATGGGGCTCAAAGCGGTTGACATTCTGTTTTCACCCTTCAAGGGACTAAGTGGCTGACAAGCCTTCTCACCATTAAGGGGGCTGAAAGTGACTGTTCCGAACCTTCCAAAGGTCTGAAATAGCGCAAAATTGCAACATTGTTTTAAAGGTGTGAAGTGCTTAGATACAGTGTTTCAGCTTTAAGGACTGGAGGTTTATAGTGGGTGTTTGAGGGTGGATTTTTTCAATGAAGGAAACCCTAAACATGACGTGCTTCTAATACGTTCAGCCATTGGTTACAGTGCAATTGGGGGGGCGGGACAGCCTTAACACTGAATCTCATCCCGGAACGATACTGTCCACACAGTTAAAAAGGAAACACGTATCGACGCCCGATCCGGAGTGAGACCTGTTGAGATCAGGATTTATTTCAAATCGGGATAACGTCCTTTAACACGGAAATACCGTGTTAATCCGAAGTGCCGTCTGAACTGCGCGAGCTCAAAACGTTTTGAATTCGAGATAACGATGCCGTGAAGAAAGGGCCAATAATCTCTACTCACCTCACCTTCAGCTATTCATCTCTTTGTCTTTTGTTTCTCTTTCAGTGCTTTCTCGCTTCTATTTTCAGCTTTATATCTCAAAAAGCCTCACTTTCAAAATCTGGTCACACTTTCAACTTATACATTCTATTTTTGTTATGAAAGCCACAATAGGCTTTTCTTTCTCTGCTTTGTATGCATAACCATAACAACAATTCCCACACTTAAAATGAAAAGTCTCGCTACTAAATAGTAGATATTCCTAATTATAATCCAACATATATTGGTAACAAAATCTTCTCAATGGCACTGACAAATTGGGGGATTATTACATTATTATTAAATCTAACCCTTCCTTCTGAAGTTTCTTGAAAAATGTTATTCATAGGAATGTTCTAGAAGGACTAGCTACCAGAATAATACAGACGCCAGTACTAGAGACTTTACAAGGAGGGGAAATTAGAAACAAACAAACAAACAAAAGCTATTCTGTTTCACCAGTGGAATCTTCAGGCTTTTCTGCACTTACTTTGGGCACGTCTCCATGGTCTCTTTTTGCTTTCCTCTTGTGTTGGATTTTAAAAATGCAGGTTGTAATTCGAAATAAAGCATCCCCGTGTGGTTTGGAGCAACACAGATTTAAAATGTACTTTCCTGTCTCCATGCAAACCACTTTTTGTGAGCCCACATCTTTTTCCCCCACCCCCACATGCTGCAGAGATGAAAAATTCAGTGGAATATGGGAGAAGATGTGGAAAAACGTCTCCATGCTCCTAGGAAAACCCGCGGCTTCCCAGAAGTGCGGAGGTAGTCTTGTTTAAAGGGGGGGGGGGTTCTGCCATGGATTTTCCTCCTTTGTGGCTCTGGAAGCCCAGAGTAAAGCTCTGCATGCAGACGCTCAGAAGCAAAAGAAGCTTTTTAATGGATTTTTCTTTGCATGTAGATGAGGTCTGTGTTTTTGTTTTGTTTGAAAAATTTTATTGCACTTACTTTGTGTTAATCCAGATCAGTGGATCTGAAATAACTAGCCTCAGTGATCCAGAGTATGTAGAGGCTTGAGCTGGATCAGCACTGTCTGCACTAATGACACTAATCTGGCTCATGCCTTCTAACAGTTGTGAAGCTAGCACAAGTTTGCAGCTGGTCATGTGATCCAGAACAAGGCTCTTGGTCCACTTGTTGACCCAATTAAACAGGGCATCCTAATCTGGATCTGGCTCCACCCAGTACAGACAGAGCCAGACCAATGGAAAGGGCCTCCTTGATGTGCATTCATGTATGGATCAGGAAGCCAGTATCCAGATTAAGAGGCTCTTCAATCCAGATCACCACTGAGTGAAGAAAGGGCCATCAGGATCTCTTCTGTACATGAAAAAGCAACTCAGGATTCAAACCGAAGTAATCTGTAGACTAATGTCAGAATGATCTCCACTGTAATATATTCCTTTATTTATTTATTTTTGCAACACAAAGCCACTGAACAGTTTGTTCTACTGTTCTATGGCTCTCTTCACAGCTCATTGTGTTAGTTTTAAGTCCAAAGTCCTGAAAGCTGCATTCATATCACCATTTTCACTCTTTCCAGCATCTTCATCATGCAGATATGAAGAACAGGAGGTTGCAAAG
This sequence comes from Aspidoscelis tigris stejnegeri, assembly GCA_023333525.1. Taxonomy (NCBI): domain Eukaryota; kingdom Metazoa; phylum Chordata; class Lepidosauria; order Squamata; family Teiidae; genus Aspidoscelis; species Aspidoscelis tigris. The sequence goes on from JALMGA010000004.1 coordinate 48,167,952, forward strand.
TATAATTTGAAAACAGAAAAGCCTGGATTCCTCATGCAGATGGTCCTAAGGCAATGATTTGTGCACTCCTGAGCCCCTGAAGAAGTTCATGGCAATGACTCCCGAGGCACTCACTTCTTTTTGCAGAGGGAAAAGATAGCAAAAGAAAATCCCCATATACCTTTTGAGGATGATTATCAATTAATTCAAAGCTATGTCACTTCTGTGTCACAGACTGTAACATTTAATTACAAATTGCAACCTTGAGTTTCTCAGGGAGCAATGCCTCATGCATGAAAATGTAACAGAACTGAATGGTGAATTCATAAAACGATAACTTCAGGAAATTTCATTCCAGAACAAACAGATGCAATGACCAGCACACTTTTATACACGTGTCTTCTCTGAGGTGATGATTTTCAAAATTCAGTCCATTTCACATTTGAAAATGGAGACAGCTTCTTATAGGCCATGTGGGGACACCTAAATCACCCCTCAAAATGATGTTTACTCTTCTCCACTTTAAAACAAGGAGGCATTCATCACAGCGGTGTTCCAGAGCATCTCCAGTGAAGGTAGCAAAACCATACCATCACAAAATGGTACCTCGATTTATAACAATGCCTGGTAATGAAGTTGTGATGTGATTGCCACAAGAATCTTCTTGTCATGCCACTACAAGTTGAAGCATAGTAACAGAAATCACTTTATTGGGCACCTAGCCTCACTCTTCTCTCATTTCACTTAGGCAGCATTTAAACAACATAAAAGTCTTCAAAAACAGGCCTACCTGCAATCAGTCCAGCATTCTGCTTCACACAGCGGCCTTGTAACCTCATCAGTCCTGCTGAAACAGGCAAGGAAATGTAAGTGCAAAAAGGAAGTAGCAAAGAACAGCAGCCAGCAAGCACTCAAGCAGAACAAAGAGAGCAGAGCAGAGAACCCAACAGGCAGGACTAGAAGCGCTTAAAAAAACTTCAAGGGAAAGGCAGCTCTAACCTTTGTCCTTTATACAGTATTCTCAAATCCCTTTCTGTGAGCATCTCGTTTCCTCCTGGTTCCCCAAACAGCTAATGGCACCAAAACGAAAAACAAAAAAAAAGCAAAGTAGCCAACAACTTTTAAACAAGCTACTGTTGGAACTTGAATCACCCAACTGCAAAAGCAAAGGCAGTAACAAATAAGCAAAGATATCTTTAAAAATGGCAGAGCAGAGATAATTCTGCCATTTTAAAAGGCAAAGATATTTCAAACTGTTCTTCAAACAGTTTGTTCAAGGCTACTTCATCAACATTTCATTCTAACATAGGGGTGTTCAGTTTGAAAAGAAATATTTCAAAACTCTCTGCTGCAAACTGCATTTAAGTTGAATTAGTTGATGCATCTCCAGTGAAAAGCTAAAAAGCTCATCTTTTTATTTATTTAATATGTTTATATCCCGCTCCATATCCTTAGATCTCTGGGCGGCTTACAAATAAAAGACCCATATACAAACAACACATTAAATACATATCCCATTAAAACAGTATTAAATAGCATAGTTAGTTAAAAGCTTCTTGTATCCTCATAGCATAAGTTTCACATCTGAAAGGAAAAGTACTATGGAAAGAACAGAACTTGGCTTCATCTCCTCGGTCAAGCATCACTTTGGACTCTTGGGGTGTTAAGACATTCTGAAATAAGGCACTAAATATCTTTGTAGACAAGAGAAGTGGAGCCAGGTAGTGTACAGATAATGATCAAAACGAGTAAGAAGACCAGATGCTCTCTGTTCCACCCTGCAGAATGAAAATATCTGGAGATGCAATGACCTAGATGGTGGGTCACACTGAAGCAATGTTCTAATAGCAAAGAAATGAGATTAAAAGTTCATCTCACAATCAGTTTTCTGTCAATTGAAAGCTTCCAAAAGGACCCAGAGATGTATTTTACAGGAATAAAAAATAGCTATGCTGCCAAGAATGTTGGGGGATGGGGAATTTGTCACATTCCCCACTGCTTATATAGCACCAAGTAACAAAAGCTTCAGAGGGAGAGGAAAGATGAATTATCTCTAACTTCCTCATCTGTTTTCCTTTCCCAGACTGAACTCACATGCATACAGTCATCATTGTGTGATAAAGTACAGCCATAATTATTTCCCTTTGATGAATATTTCTTTTTAGTGTGCCCCATGTGAGGATGACAGAGCCACAGCATGAATCACATTTAACTATAAGAAAGCTATATGGAAAATTATATCAGAAGACTGTTTGATTACAAATAGAAATACCAAATCACTACTAAATCTGGGGAGGAAACTAATGGAGTCCAACTTTTCTGTGGCATAAACATGTCAGAATCACCACCCAGGGGCCTGAACACAAGAACTCAGAAACAAGACACAGAGCTGCTCATAACAGATTCTTCCTTTTGTTTTTGTTGTTGTTGTTGTTGATACCAGAAGACAAAGGAATCAGATGTAGGCAAGGATATTTTACTAGAACACTTTCCCACCCTTCTCATCAAGGATTTTTACTGTGAGGGTGCATCCCCAAACAGATTATAAGGAAATTTGAGGCTGTTTTGAGTGCTCACCTTTCCCAGAGTTTTAAAAGAATTCATGGTTTCTGAGGATCAAAGGTCCTGAAACAAAGATTATATTCACATCAAAAGAGGTCTCACTGCTGGATTTAGAAATACTCTAAAACACTATTTAGCAAATGGAAATGGAAACGGTTTTCTTGGGGAGGGAACCATGCTTTAGGGGTATTTTCCTCAGTTTCTCCAGATTCAATGATAAGCCTTGATTTCCTCTGTCCTTGTCCCCTCTCCCCTGGGCTCTTTATTAGGCACTAAGGAAATCTATACAATGTAGCAAGTGCTTCCCAGCTGGCAGACTTCCTGGGCTTGCGAAGCAGCTCTTTGTGTAAAAAATGTCTCTGCTCGCTCCCCCTGCCTAACTGCCTGCCTGCCTCCTTCCTTCCATGATCCCTTCTGTCACCACCACCCCTTTTGCCTCACTGACCACGTTCCTAGCAAAGTTGCTCTTTTGGTAAGAAGCATACATTTTGGGGCATGCACTCAATAACAGAGGCTTTCGGCTGGGCAGGAATAAGGCTGAGGAGGTCTGAGTGAAATGTGAAGCAGGAAGAAAGAACGATGGGGAGAGAGCAAATCCAGTCAGCTTTTGCTTTCTCCCTCCCTGCATACTGCATTCTGAGCTAATAATTCCTCCCCAATCCCCAGCTAAAGGAGAGAGACCACTCACCCTGCTCCTCCCTCCCTCCCTCCCTCCCACTCTGCCATCAATCCCTTTTGCCTCACTCCTTGCCATTTCGCACTGTTCTGATCTACCAATCTGGTGCTAAACACCATTATAAGAAGGCAAAGTGACATTTAATCTACTGTCTTGTTAACATGAGAAAGAAGCTGTGCTACAGTTGTGTGGGGGGGGAAGCGGTGAAAAAAACTGCTGCTAAAGGACTCCATGATCTCTGGGAGCAGGTTTATATAGATGGTGGGGTTTGAATTGCCCGCCCTGATGAAGTCAGGTATGACGTCGTCCAGTTGCTGACTGCATGGGGATGGCGTTCTGCTGAGGGGAGGAAAGAGGGGAGGAGGTTTCTCCCCTGTCAGGCACTGAAGAATGGAGAGTGAGTCCACATTATAAGCGAACAGTGGGAATACAAAAAACCAGACCAAGCAGCTAATTTAAAATCCCCAGTTTTAAACCAAAATAAATTGCTGAGTGGGAAGTTAGCCTAAGAGAGATAACAGTTCCAACAGGGCTATCAATTGCTACAACTAGGGTGGCAACCATGAGAAAACTGAATCTAACAGGAATGCAAACAAGAAAGGCCCTGTCTTAATAGGAGTCAAAGATGGACAAGCACTTGAGGTCCATAAGTGTTAAACCTCCTAAAGATAAGCAGAGTATTTATTTATTTATTTATTTACATTTCTATCCCACCCCATACACGAAGGTCTCTGGGCAGGTAACATCAGATTAAAACAGGATACAAATTAAAACAGATACAGATTAAAACAAGATGCACGTTTAAAAACACCTTAAAAATCCAACACATTTAAAACCGTGCACTCCCTAGTACATTAATAGTGATGTCATCGTAACTGGGGAGGGAGAATAAAACCTCAGCCAAAGGCCAAGGCAAAGAGGTATGTCTTTATGGCCCTCCTAAATAAGTACAAGGAAGGGGCACAGTGCAACTCGAGGGGGAGGCCATTCCACAGTCTCGGGACCGCCGAAGAAGCTCTCTCTCGGGAGCCCACCAGTCTCACTACTGAAGGTGGCGGGACGACCACAGGGCCTCATTGTTGGATCTTAAGGCACGGGCAGGTCAGTATGGGAGAAGGCATTCCTTTAGATATTTGGGGCCCAAGTCATTTAGGGCCTTATAAGTCAGAGTTAACACCTTGAATTGGGCTCGGTAGTGAATTGGCAGCCAGTGCAATTCTTTTAAAACAGGCGTAATGTGTATCCGGTTAGCTGTATCGCTCAGCACTCTGGCTGCTACATTTTGCACTAGCTGCAACTTCTGGACTATCTTCAAGGGCAGCCCCATGTAGAGTGCATTACAATAGTCCGATCTAGAGGTTACCAGAACATGGATAACTGTGGCCAGGTCGTCTCTATCCAAAAAAAGACTTCAGTTGGTGCACCAGCCATAGATGGAAGTAGGCACTTCTGGCCACAGCCTCAACCTGAGCCTCAAGTGTTAGCGTGGAGTCCAGGAGTACCCCCAAATTATGAACCTGACACTTCCAGGGCATAGCAACCCCATCAAGGAGAGGGTATCTCCTGACCACACGGACCCGAGAATCTGTGACACACAGCACCTGTCTTGTCTGGATTCAGCTTCAATTTATTGCCCCTCATCCAGCCCATTACTGCCTCCAGACACATGTCAAGCACCTCCACCACCTCTCCTGATTCAAACGGTACAGAGAGATAGAGCTGGGTATCATCTGCATATTGATGACACCTCACTCCAAATCTCCTGATGATCTCTCACAGCGGCTTCATGTAGATGTTAAAAAGCCTGGGAGATAAGATCGGCCCCTGAGGAACCCCACAAGTGGGTTCCCAGAGTGTCAAATCCACATCTCCCACAGACACTATCTGGGATCGGCTTTGGAGATAAGAGCAGAACCAATGCCAAGCATTGCCTCCAACTCCTAAACACCGTAGCCTTCCCAGGAGGATACCATGGTCAATGGTATCAAAAGCCACTGAGAGGTCCGGGAGAACCAACAGGGTGGCATTCCCCTTGTCTCTCTCCGGGATTAGGTCATCAACCAGGGCGACCAAGACAGTTTCTGTGCCATGACTGGGCCTGAAGCCAGACTGAAATGGGTCTAGATAATCAGCTTCCTCCAAACATGCCTGCAATTGAACAGCGACAGCCCTTTCTAGAACCTTGCCTAGAAAAGGTATGTTAGCCACCAGGCGATAGTTGTTCAAATCTTCTGGATCCAGGGAGGCCCTCTTCAGGAGGGGGTGCACCACAACCTGTTTCAGAGCTAGTGGACCCACCCCATCCCTCAGAGAGGCATTCACTACTTCCTGTATCCACCTGATCATACCTTACCCAACTGTATTCTTAATAAACTTGTTTTGGTTAATCGGTTGCTACCAGTGCTTTGTTTGGAACTATAGTATTCACTTGGCCGTTGCACGAACTCAGCATCCTAAAAGGGCCCAGCTACTCTTAGGAGGGCAGGCACTTACTGGACCGCTGGGGATCGTGGCAGTAGGCAATATGTAATGCATGATTTTGAGCTTTGCTTTTTCCCATCCAGTGTGCAACTGATCAGACCCTATTCAGGCAGATGAGAGCAAGCCTTCCATTATGCTGTTGATTTTCTTGAAACCTGTCTTCTGAATGATTTGCTACCAGCTCACAGATTGTAGGTGTGATGGTTTCAGGGTACAGGCTGCAAACTGCTTTCCTTTCTGTCCTTGCACACTTCTAGCAAGCTGCATTAGCCAGCCTCTTTGCAAACAGCCTTTTGCAAGCCCTGGGTTTTGGCTGCAGAAAGGGTGGGAAATCTTGCCCAGGCCCTGCTGCAGTGATTGGCTGCAGTAAGGTTTTGGAGGGAAAAGCTGCCCGGGGATCTCGGAGCTTGAGGGACAAAAGGAGGGTTTTCCCCCAGGAGTCTGGAGTTTCCACCAATCAGGCTTGAGGGACAGGAGCTTCTCTCAGGGGTCTCCAGCAGCATTTTATTTCAGCAGTTTACCCCAGGAGGTGATGGCCAATCAGGGCCAGAGGGGAAAAAAAGCATAAATGACCTCAGAGTACAGCAGACTGGGTCTTCGTGCTGGAATTGATGCTGAAGGGAACAGAAGGCTAAGATCTGAACCTGAGGGAGCCGTGCCAGTAGCTGACCATTGGTCTTTGTCCAGAAGGGGAATGGATCAGACTGGTTTGGTTCAGGGGATCCGGGGAGCAGAACGGGACAGCTGGACTAGCTGACTCTCCGAAGGAGCTAGGGATTGAACTGACCAGGAGTTAGGATTTAATTGCTGAACTTTGGGGAGGCTTAAGTTATTCTAAGCAAACCAAGGGGTGGGGAGTGGAAAAGCTTACCTGCCGGAGAGCAACAGAATCCTAGGAAGCTCAGGGAGCTAAGTATACAAGAAACTTGCTAGGTTGATGAACGTTAATCTTATCTAATGCAGCTTGCTAGAAGCGTGCAAGGACAGAAAGGAAAGCAGTTTGCAGCCTGTACCCTGAAACTGTCACACCTACAATCTGTGAGCTGGTAGCAAATCATTCAGAAGACAGGTTTCAAGAAAATCAAAGGACTGAGGAGAAGGTGCATTAGAATCAATGGATATATTGCTTCTAAGAGTCATATGCTTTCTCCCTTTTGTGGTAAAAATTTACAAATTGCTCTTTTCCATTTTAGAATACTCAAAAGGCCTAATATTCTTCATAAGCCAGGGGAAAAAAATTAAGTGAATGTTCCTAAATTTACGTTGGAACAGAAAGCTATGCATGCAGACAAAAACATTTTCCCTGCTGCTGATTATGCTTATTCATATTATCAGCATAGCAGGAAATGAAGGCAAATGAGCAGTTCTTGTTTATTGTCACAAGTCTCTGCCTCATGAAATGAAGCACAGGGTACCTGAATTGCAAGACTGTGCAGACATTCTCTCCTGAGAAATGTCTTTCGATTTATCAAAACTTCAGTCCATGTCAGGATTCTAAGCAAAATTAGGGAGAAGTTGAACCAAAATAGCAATTTCCCTTTATAAGCAACACATGCTGTTTTCAGATTTTACAATAAATGCGTATAAACTGAAAGGAAAGAATATTCCTTAGCACTTGCAGTCACTGAATGCACTTCAAATTCTTGGGTGTTCTGACAAGCCAGAATCTTCCATTTGCTTCCTATTCATAAATGTTTTACTCTCCAGTTCCATAAATGCTGCTATTGTTGTCAGATCCAATTACTACTAGACTGCATGGGTTCTTCCATGGGCACCTCCATAAAATTTTCTTGGCAAAAATACAGAAATGAGATGCCATTGCCTACTTCCAAGGATAGCCTGGGGACTGAACCAGTAATCCTCTTCTTCCCAGGTTGCTTGTACTCCTATTGAGCTGCTACCTCTCCCAATTCCAGAAACAGGAAAGCTACCAATTATATGCTATGACAGTATCACAGTCACAAACTGCAATATTGCTTGAGAAGCAGAAACTATGTACCAGGTTATGTGGATGTCCTATAGCCTAGACATAGCCAAATCAATCACTAGTTTACCAGAAATATAGGACTTATCCACAAACCAGAGTTGGTATTCTATACTTGCCTCTTTAAACGTCCCAACTATGTCTGCTGATGGTTTTGTAACCACTGTGAAGGCCCGACAGTGACCCTTTCTGCACTCACCTAACCTGAAGCAGTCTACTATCCCAGGCTATGTGCTCTCTTCTTGTGAATAGGATTAAAGCTATCTGTCCTGGGCCAAGCTTATCAGCAAGGGAGGAGCCATGGCTGCTCCATTCCAGGTAACTGACTTCCTCCCCAAGGTACTGCCCAAATCCTACAGCTGAAACATCATGTTTGAAGCACAAGTACAGAGCTGAACAGGACTGTCTTCACAGTCTTGTCAATGTTCTACTCTTTCCTTTGAAGGTAGCATGCTCATCTCCATGTCAGGGTTCCAAAATACATATCTGGAGGAGGCATGTAGGTGGCAAAGACTGAGTGGCAGCAGTGATACACAGATGCCATGACATTTCACCCAGTCTAGAATACCCTTGTTTTCCTTCTTGTGGACCAGGTGGAAAATAACCAATGTTGGATCTTGAACAGACAGTGTTAGGACAGCTGCAGACCTCTCCAAAGAGATTGACAACTATTTCAGGATAGGGAGCCTTCTGGACAGTTGTGGAACAGGACAAAATTAGTCCATGCAGACAAAGCATTTTAGGAAGTGGCTTATTCCAGGATAAGAAGCAAGCAAGTGTATAAAGGGCCACCATGTCCACACAGAACATGTTGCATTCACTGCCTTCCAAAATGACTATGCACTAAGCCATGCTGACTTCCTAATACCTGTTTAGAAACTTGGGCTTATGAACACCTAAGGCATTTCCGCACTGAATCGCGTTCGAAACCGAACGCGTTCAGGCGGAAAGCTTAAGCCAGCTTCGGGCGCTTTCCCCGTTCACACACAGACGCGCCAGAACGCGTGTAAACGCGTTCCGGAGCGTCTGGGTGCGAATGGTCAAAGCGCCCGAAGCTGGCTTAGCCGGCAAACGCCGGCCAGGGGCGCGCCGGCAGCCGCGGAGGCAGATCGACAATCAGCTGTTTGAAAAACAGCTGATTGTCAAAGCCGCGCGGCGTCGGAGGCGAGCCGGCAGGCGATCGGGAGACAGAAGCGGCGCGAACGCTTCTTCTCCCGAACGCCTGCGGGCGGCTCGTCCGCGTTGGAACGCGTGTAGAGCACTTCGAAGTGCTCTACATTTCGAACGCGGAAAAGGCAGCTGCGGACACGTCGGGACGCAAGCCGCGCGCGGCCAATGCGGATGACGTGTCCGCAGCTGCCTTTTTCGCGTTCCGTTTTCCCCCGTGCGAAAACGTCTCTAGTTCAGCATCCACTGGGGCCAATGAGCAGGGTGTTGACATTTCTACACAGCCTGGTGGATTCAATCTCCCTCTTATTTATTTCCTTGTAATTTGTTCCTAAATTTATGAGGAATGGTGATCATACTCTGATTCAAAACTAGACCAGACAGACATGTGGGCTCTGTGCCACTGAAAACAGGTGAAACAACACCCACATCCAGACACAGCGCTGTTAAAAAAAAATAAAACTCAAGGGGAACAAATTAGAAGCCTTATCAAAATTTCAAATGGATCTTAAAATTCCTAAGATGTTCTGGTTGAATAAGAACCAAGAAGGCTTTGAAATTATTTTCAACCTGTGACTTAGATTTTTGGATTGAAAAGCCTTACTAAAGGAAATCAAAGATATATTTTTTCTCTCAGTCTCTAGCAGCCTGTATTGATTTACTCTGATTTAAAGACCCTGAGACTTTCAGATAAAAGGTGGGATGAAGGACACTCTGCTGTTAATGCTTAAATTCAATGAATAAGGCAAACACAATCCTTTCTTTCTTTCTAAGTTTTTGACAGAATAGCATTTGGTTCTGATCTGTATGAGCTCCATAAAAATCCATTAATATTTTGTGACTTTACTAGTAGTTAGAAATTTCCTTTACAATTTATTGTATTGGAAAAATGGGGAAAAGAAAAATAAAGTTTATGTACTTCACACTAATATATTCCCTTTACACCTACCAAAGGTTTTCCTGCCTAAGATCTGAAAGCAGAACTTTCCATTCTACTTCAGCCAGCCTTTTCCCATTTAGCACTAATCTTCACAGTGAAAGCCTATCAAACAGCAAAAGAAGCAAAGAAAGCTTTTAAGAGATCAGAGGATTGATGGTCATAGAAAGAGGACTCTTTGGACTAACATTGTGGAAAGCTGTTTGGATCCCACAGGAGCCTATATTGAATCTCTGACCAAACTGCAGATCAAGCAGCGGAAGGTATAGAAGCCATTCACTACTGGCGGTTAAACTTGTTTAGAAGATCACAAGTACTGGAATCCCTGCCCAAACAGGGTGAAGAGTGCCTCAGCTGTATTCCGACATAACAAAATGGGCACCTCAGATCCACCTCAAACAGACAGTATGTGGCCCTTTTGCTCCCAACTTTCTGTGTTCCACCTTTTATAGTACATAATGTTTAGGGTGAGAAGACTAGTGTGTGAACAATATTACCTTGAAACCTAAGGCTAATTTGTACTTGGCCTCTTAGTATGCAGGTGCACTTAAAGGAGGCTTTTACAACTTACAAATGTCCCCTGTCTGTCCAGGTGTTAACTAACTGCATATTAGCTGTGGTGCATGAAATTGTGCACTACAAGTACACTAACCCTTTTTAAATAAGGCCGCAACCTTACCTGTTGTGTCCCCACAGTGACCATCTGCACTATTTCCAGTGCGAGGGAGCCATTAGACGTCCAATTGTGACATCTAATCCCCTACGAATCTGAGCGACTTTGTTCTCAAAGTGCTTTGAAAAACTGTCACACCAGATATTGAATGGCCCTGGCACGCACTTCCTCGAGCCCAGTTTTATAAGGCCATTTACTACTCCAAAGAGCTCTGCTGGATGGCTACTTGAGGACACAATGGTGTGGAGAAAAAACTACTTTTCACAGCCATCATCACCACGTGGTAGGCACAAGTGTGTGCTCTAACTCATGTTCGGTCAGATTCACAGCCGGATTTACACCACCTGCACTCTAGCCGCTGACCTTCCTGTAACACCATGGAATACCAAGGAGCTTTTCAGCCTCTACAAGCATGTTGAGGGCACTTGGGAGTGATCATGTCGATAGCCCTGCTCATCTCACGATTCCAGAGAGAGACCAGAGCTTCGGCAGGAGCACCAAACATGCCAACTGGAAAATCCTCCAGGGCATAAGTCTCCAGGGGGTGAGCCATCTCAATAGGTCCTACATCCCCACAGAGGGGGACTGCCACTGTAAGTCCAAACCTCACCAATGAATGATCCATCCATGTCAACGGGTTGACAGTCAGCCCTCCTACCAATGGATTCTCACCAATCCGCTCTATGGCAAAAACCAAGTCGAGAGTGTGGCCTGCTATATGAATTGGACCAGATACAAAGTGAGACAACAATAAAAAACTGAGCTGGTCCATCGAGTGTAGCCTCGGCATGGACATTGAAATCCCCCAACACCACCATGGCAGGAGCTTCCAGTACCACATCTGAGACCACTTTGGCCAGCTCAGGTAGTGAGGATACTGGACAGTGGGATGAACGGTATACCAGTGGCATCCCTATTCTGTCTCTGTGGCCCAGCAACAAAAACAGGCCCTTAACCCCCTGAACAGAGCGAATTGGCCGCCTGGTGAGAGAAACAGAAGTCCAATAGATCACAGTGACACCACCTCCCCTCCCTCATACACTCCGGGATTGTGCTCTGACTACTAGCTGTACTTTCCCAGTTGTGTTGCTATGTGCAAGGAAGAACCACCTTCCTTGATGAAAAACACATCTGAAATTGCTTTTTGCATGACAATGGAGTTTGTTGTTTGTGTATCCCTCACTTTATGCTTATTTGGTAATCTAAATGCAAATTGTTGATGTACTAATTCATTTTTGTTCTCATAAAAATACACAGCAGGATAAGTAAAAATACTATTTAAGACACAGCTATGGTGTAAGTTATGTTTTTCTGGATCTCATTGTGGAAGGAAGGGACAAAGTTATTTCTACACAAGAGTGAAGTGTGCATTTAAACAAATCTTTTGTTTTTATTCCATATCCCCATTTCTAGTGCATAGATATTTCTACAGTTTGTTTTTCCTTTTGTCATCTCTCTCTATAATGAAACCTTTTTCCTCGAAAATCCTTTCAGCTACATGTGCTGTCTGAGGCAAGTACGTCCTAATGATACAATTTCTTTTTCCTGAAGCTTTCTATTTCTCCAGATCATTGTCTCAACTACTTAGGGGACAGGGAAATTAAACATCTTTTCTATGGCACATTATATATTGCTTTTCTGTTATCTTTCCTTTAAAAATCCTCCTAGTAAAATCTTTATCTGTTTATTGCTACTCTGTTGAAGTGGTGTTCAGTCCTCACTAAAGGCACATTCAAGTGACTTTTTAAAAGAAAATACGTGGCCTCAGACTTCAGTAATATGGCATTTTACTCCAGTAGGAAAAACAGCAATGAAATAAATGCATTTCAGTTTTTGTGACTTTATAAAATTAAGAAAAGTCATTAAGAATTTCATTGCAAAATCTAATTTCACTTAGACATGATTTTTACTTTTTGCATTTGAGAGTATTCCTGAAATCTTGAAATGTACAGAGATCTTAGTTAACAATTGTTACTGTTGCATAGGATTTGTAAAAAGCAGCTGATAATAACGCAAGTGTACATAATTGTTCTGAAACTGGCTGGCTGTACCTAATAATTCTTTACTTGTAGTCCATGTAACAAAAAGTCATCTTCTTTCACCTCTTCACCTTGGGAAAAGCTAGGTACCCTGCAGTGCCTGACTGCTATCTTTACTGTACCATTTGCAACTCCAAACTGCTGCCTATAGATTTCCTCACCACTGTTCACATAACTGCCACCTTCTAAGCAACTCCTTTTAAAAACAGTTCAATTCCAACCATTATTGCTTCCACAATTCTCTGCTGCCTGACTGTATTATTGATGAGGGCGCACCTTTTAAAGGGAACATTTTGTTAACAGTTGCTTTCTTATCCACAGCTTACAAAACTGAACAAACAAAATGTGAAATTGTTACAAAATTACAGAATTAGTACATCAACAATTTGCATTTTTATAACCAAATTTCTGTTAAGGAAATTATTGGGAAATTAAGCACTTCCTCATATCATAATGATTGACTTCTGAATACTATGCTACTTGGAGGTCAGTATTAAATGAATATGGGGAATGAAAATGAAGACAGGAATATAATCATGGCTCTAACTCACCTATGTGCAACTGGACTCTGAGCCTTGAAAATTGAGTCCCTGCATTTTGTTTCCTTATTCTCCAGCAGAACTACAAACCAAATTTAATTTTTTAAAACCCCCATAAATTTTCAGTTTTCCTTGAAGTTTTAAGAAATTTTGTTTAAATGGATTTTCTTTTTCTGGTTCTTTACAAACACAACAAATGTAAATAAACACATTTTTCACAGCTATTCTGATGGCCACTCAGATCTCTAATGAGTTAGGCCTATGTTTGGTATCTGAGGGGACATCATGGGTCTATTTTCAAGCAATTTCTGAAAAAATCTGAGACTATATTCAAACAGAGCTTACTTGATTTATTCTTGAGAAAACAAACACAAACAACTTCAGGTTATTTCTTAAGGCAAACAAATACTTTACATGTCTCTCCGTTGAACACGACTCAGACTTTGGCAGGAACTTTGACTCTGGTTCTGTGCTTTGCTTTGGTTTCAACGGTGGAGCTGTCCTTGTGCCTTGGATGAAACTTGCTGTTGTTGTTATTGTCTAGTTTATTTACTTAATGAATTACCCACAATAGTTAATAAGGCTGGCCTATACTGCTCTCTCTAAACACAGGCCTTTCCTAACTCTAACTCTCCTCAGAATATTTTAGGAATGTACCACAGCTATGGGGGTGTTCTGCCAGCCAGGACCAATACATTTGAAAACAAACTGAGGGGGGTTTCACTTTAGAATTCTGATCTTTAAACAGCAAAGTCAGGCAGGGCAGCAGAACCATAACAGCTATGATTGCAGATTGTGTAGAGGCTCAGCCATTATATATACATACACATAGGTATTTGCACTTACCTGTTAGTGAGCCACTCACACTTCAAGTGCTGCTGGCCTGGTACAGCACATTGTCACAGCTGCACCACTACTTTACCAGCCTAGAATGGTACTGTTATACCATACTAGGTCAATAAGTGTGAAAAGGTCACTAGGGATTGAATGTACTCATTGGGACTGGATATTATATAACTGATACATTTGCCTTTTTTTTCCTCCACATGGAACTGAAAAACAGAAATCTGTACAAACTGAATCCCATTCAAAAGCATCTGAAATCCACTTAGCGGATGGAACATTTATTTGAATTAGAACAGGAACTGCATATGCCAAAAGGGAAGCTCTCACTTGCTCTGACTACACTTTAGTAGTCTTGTATGTTCAAACTGTAAACTGTGGTCATTCCTAGTTGTATTTTATTGGAGAAAATCAGTTTCATGAACCTTGAAGTCAGTTAATTTAATGAATCAGGAGAACTTTAAGGCCCTGATCAGCAGGTACAGGAGGGAGGGAATGCTGATGGACCATTCAGAGAGTGTGAAATGTAATTTTACTGACGTATACCTTGAGAGTGTGAAATCCTGATTTCTCCCCTTCCATGCCTTTCAACATCTCCATGTTGCAGTGTGGATGGCAGATGTACATGATCACATGACTTACATGTCATGAATGTATACAGCTGCTTTTTTCAATAAGGCCTAGAGGCACCTTTCCAGCACTATCAGATTGCAACTCTTATCAATTTCATCCAGAAAGGCTAAGCTTTAGTCTCAAAATGAATGCAACCAGATCCTTCTTCATGTCTATGCTGGTGATAAAAGCAAATCGGAGGTGACAGAGATTTAACTATTGTCACAAATAGCTTCAGCCAGAATAAACTATTTTTATTAAGATCTGTTTACATTATAAATATGTATTCTACTGAAATGTTATGACAAAGTATAATAGAACACAAATTACAAGGTTTGTAAGGTATTAGTGGTTTGCCTGCCTATCTACCAACTAATTAGTTTGGCTCATGGATACATAGGTAGCTTGCACAGGTTGCTTGGGTCATAATTTTAATTGACCCAAAGAAATTCATATAACTGGCTTGATTAATTAATTAGCACCCCAGACCAAGCCTTTGTCTTTTTGAATAATTTGACAGTGGCTGAACAGTCTACTTATTAAGGACTTCAAGAGCTTATGTTGGAACTAAACATTAAATTGCAACATATAGTGCACCTACTGCACTGCAAGAGGTACCACTTTTTTTTAAAAAAAAACTATTATAAAACATATTTAGTGCTTAGGTTTGTGGGTCCTGTTTGGCATGGAAATATTCCATGTCAATCATCATCCCGTGTAGTGGAATCGGAGAAAACATTAATTGGAAACTTCCCTCCAATCCCCTATAACACATCTTGATCTGCTGTTGGAACTAGCTTCAGGTCCCATAATGACACTGAAATCATTTCGGTCATGGCGGTTTATGACCTTCTACAGGAGAAATAAAGAGGAATGCAACCATGTTAGTTCTCCTGGATCCCTTGGTGTCTTTTGATATCATTGGCCATGGCATCCTTCCGGAAATGCTATGGAGTTTGAGAGCCAGAGCCACTGTTTTACAATGGTTCTGTTTCCAAGGTCATGGCTAGAGAGTGGTTGTAGGAGATCCCCACTCAACAGCCTGGGAAATCACATGTAGGGTTCTGTAGGGCTCAATCATATCTCCCATGTCCTTTATCTACATGATGCTGCTGGGAGAGGTCATCAGGAGGATTGGAGTGAGGCATCATCAATATGCAGATGATACCTAGTTCTATCTCTCCATGCCATCTGAATCAGGAAAAGTGTTTTATAAGTGCGTGTGTAGTAATGGGCTGGATAGGAGCCAATGAAGCTGAATCCAGCTAAGAGGAGGGGCTATGTATCACAGGGCATTTGGTCTGTGAAGTAGAATGGTGTCCTGTTCTTTATGGGATTATAATGCCCTGGAAGAGACAATTGTGACATTTCTAAGTGTTCTTGGACTCTGACCTGATACTTGAAGATCAGATGGAGTTGGTGACCAGGAGCCTCAACTTCCAGGTATGGCTGGTTTGCCTGCTCCAGCTCTTTCTGGACAGAGATAATCTGGCTACAGTAATCCATGTTCTGAAAACTTCCAGATTGGACTATCTTTGCACATGAGGCCACACTTTAAAAGATACAAAAGCTGTAGCTGGTGCAGAATGCAGTGGATAGACTGTTAGGCAGATGCACATCATGCTGGTCTTAGAAGGGCGCATCTCCATGTATGTTTGGTCTGGTAGCGAAGTCGGGCTTGGAAAGGGATATCCACATGTATTTTTGGTTTGGTCTGATTTCCGTGGACCAAATCACCCCAAACTGTGCCAGACCAGGATCAAATTTGGTACCCAAAAAAAAGTCGAGACGGTTTGGGTGTCTGGCACACATTGCCTAGCAAGCTGAGCCTGTGCATGGGGACAGTCCCGGGCTATTCGGAGAGGAGATTGGTGCTCATGCCATTGGGAGGTGGGGTGTGCTTGCTGTTCTTGCCCTGTGCATTGGATATCACAACCGCTGAGATTTTTTTGGGAGAGAAAAAATCCCAATCACCAAGGCAGGCAGGATAATGGCTTAATTTTTTTGCCTCTTTTCCACAGCAAATATTCCACCCCCGTTTCCTGATCGCCAAGGCAGGCAGCGTAATGGCTTGATTTTATCCTTTTTCCCAAATATTCCATTTCCGTTTCCTGATTGCCAAGGCGATCATGATAATGGCTTGATTTTCTCCCTTTTAAGCTTGCTGGGCGTTCTTGCAGTTCCCGGTGGAGTGGAGGTATGCAAACTGCTCAACTGCCCAACTGCCACTAAACCTCATAGCAGTTTTGGTTTTTCCATGCCTCCCAGCCCAGTCCTGGCTTTCTGTGCTGCTAAGGGAGGGGGATGTGGCATTTGCAGCTGGTGGCACAAGGGTGGGCCTGGTGTGAATCTAGCTTCCAATGAGAAGAGAGTGGGCAGAGAGGAGAGGTCACTGCTCCTGTGCCATGGTTTGGTGCGGTTTGCATAAGGATGGCTGCATCCACATCCAGCCCACATCACATGGAACGGCATGGTGCCAGGCAAGATCTGATCTTGGACCCGCTCCCGGTCCCATGCATGCCCATTCCAGGTGAAACGACTTGCATGGGGATTTGGCTGAAGAGCTATACTGGTTGCCAATTTGTTACCAAATCCAATTCAAGGTGTTAACCTTTATAAGTTTAATGTATCCTCAAGTATCTTAAGGGATACCTTTTCCCATATTGACCTGTTTGTTAGTCCCTCTTGGTTGTACCACCATTTTCAGTAGCTAAAAGGGTAAGGACCTGGGATAGGGTCTTCTTGGTAGTAGCTCTCCGACTATGGAATACTCTCCCCTCTGAACTGTGCCAGGCACATTCAGTATACATTCAGAAGATTGGTGAAGAAGCACCTATTCACCCTGAGCTTTGGCTGAGTATACAGCTTTCCTTTCCCATCTTCAGGCACCGTTATGGTTTTTAGTGGGTTTATTTTAAATTTTGTTTCTATTGTTTCTATTGGTATGTCTATGTATATATAAACATACACACACTTGCACGGAACACTTATTAGCTGTACAAATCACGAAAGTGCAAAAGGGCCCCGATGTTATCTGTGGAGAAAATGTATATTAGTAAGGAGAGTTTCATTCAGATTGTTAACATGAATAAAGCAGTCTTCAATAGTTTAATGGGGCTATTAAGAGAACATTAGAGAGTATTGTAGTGTTCCTGATCCCACAAAGGCATTGCCATACTATTTAAAAATGACACATTAACTTGATTGTCTGCTGTGGAGTTTATAACTGCCATCCACATTCGCTCCCCTTGATCAACTAATTATACTGACAATGGTCTCTGGCCAATAAATATATTTGAAACATGCCTTTCTAGTATTTATTGTCATATACAGATAGCACACAAAAATATAAAAAGGAATCTCCTCCTTATTAAAGTAAAATTTTATATCTCTCAAGTTCTTAAAAGTTTTGCTTTTCTTATATACACCATGCCACTCTTTTACATCAGATTGTTTCTTATATTGACACTTGTCTCCCAAATATTTCCTGAAGATGCCAAATATTTCAGATAATTTATGACTATTTAGTGATAACATTGTAGCACAAATGACCCATGTTCCCATTCCTAAACATTTGGATGCATCCGATGAGAAAATAACTAGAAAATTATTGTGACTTCTGTCATTAGGTGTGATACTTTTTGATACAGTGTGCAAAAAAGCCTAGATGCTAAAGAGTTCTTTTATTCCTGGCATTCGTGGAAGAAAATGCAATAAATAAATAAATAATCCCTTAAAAGTTCTAGGAGATCTTAATTCTTGATAAATACTGTGCAATGTGATATAAAGTAGAATTTCCCATTGTAATGGTTTTACCACATTCATGATTTGCTTGCCAAGTAGAATATAGCCTTGATTTGCATGCAGGAGTGTGTGTGTGGGGGGGGGGGCGATATGAAATATTCTGTAGCTTCTAGCTGATGTTATTAAGCCAGCTTTGAAACAAAAAACACATGAAGAGCTACAATACCATGTCCCTAGTGTTTTACACAACCTGGTAATTGTCCTAAATCTCCTGAATCAATGTACTCACTTTCAGGTAATGTAGCATGTCATTTACATCTTTCTGTTATAAACTGCAAGATAATGGATGTTAACTTTCCTGTTAGTAGTTCAGCTCAAGATGGAAGCAGGGAGATCTACAAGAGCTCGACAGTCATCTTAATGTGTTGATCCGCTTCATCTTCAACTTATTGACATTTTGCTGGTAACTGGCATAGCCTAAATGCCCTCATTTTTCACCTCTTTTCTTTCTACTTGTCTTCTGTCTTTCTCAATTACTTTCTGGGAGCTTTTGCCTTACATATTTCAGGCACAAAAGCTTTTACTTTCACTTTAAAATTGCTGCAGTCTCATTTAAATCTTTTGTGAAAAATTATTAAGAGCTCCTTACTTGCTTAATTTTTTTTTATATAAGATTTTCTGTAATGGCCTCAGAGAGCCAAAGGAAAGTTATTAACTAAAATAGCTTAATGCTACCAGAGACAGATGAATGACAGCCATTTCCTGCATACTCAAGTTTAGTCCCTGGCTACTCATGTCCTATGAAATGTTATAGTTTAATTCTACTATAATTGTTCCATCACTAAAATACTATGTACAGGGAAGGTTAAATATCTTGTGTGAAGAATATTCCCGCATAGTCTATTCCACACATTCAACAAGAAGCAATCCTTAAATCAG
Organism: Aspidoscelis tigris stejnegeri; assembly: GCA_023333525.1. Lineage (NCBI taxonomy): Eukaryota > Metazoa > Chordata > Lepidosauria > Squamata > Teiidae > Aspidoscelis > Aspidoscelis tigris. Next base: position 48,187,127 of record JALMGA010000004.1, read on the forward strand.
AGGGCCTGTTTGCGCTTACTCATCTAGTATGGTAGAACCAGACCAGACCAGACCAGTAAGAACCCAGCACAGTGGCAGTTGTTTGCACTTGCAAGTGCTAAACTAGCCCCATACCTGAGGCCTTTTCGCACACGCGGTTTTGGAACACGGGGAAGACAGCCTGGAACGCAGCATTTGCATTGCCGCGGCCAGGTTTCCGTCCCAGCCCGTTCCGGGATGTCTTCTGCATGTTCCAGATGTAGACCACTTTAAAATGCTCTACATCCATCCCCACACGTATGAAGTGTCCACGGCCGTTCAGGGAGGGAAGCGTTCGCATACGCTTCCCTCCCTGACAGCTGCGGGCATGCCCCCCCCCCGCCAGCATTGCCCAATTGGTGGGTCCCCTTTGCCATCTACCAGGGTCGGCGCACAGAGCCTGGTAGACACCAGAGCGGACTTACGATACGGTGGGTCCCCTCTGCCATCTACCAGGGTTGGCATGTGGTGGGTGGGTGGGTGCGGTGGGGGAGGTCATCTGCGTGGCATAGGCGCCTAGATCCAGGTGCCTACACCCTGCAGAGGGGTGCAATCAGGGTGGGAAGCCTTTGGAGACCAGAGCCACACACTCCAATCTCCGAAGGGGTCCTGCCCCATAGGAAGCTTGCCCCGGGCCCCGTGATGGGTGCCCAGGTGCCCGGGTAGCTTCGTGCCAGCTGCACAGGGCTCGATTGAGCCCCGTACAGCTGGCACAAAGTGGGGCAAGCAGCCTGACAGCACTGCCCGCCCCTTGGGTGCTTGCAGCCATCTGAAAGGGATGTGGGGAGTGATAGAATTCCACCAGCCAATGAGTGAGCTCCGGCTCAGGATGGGGGAGGAGGCTTGAAATAAGGGGAAAAGTCAAATTGCAGAAAGTGGAGAAGCAGTTGAAACAGTTGAGAAAGAAGGAGTTGGAACGGTTAAGGGAGAGAGTTGTTGGAGCTGTTAAGAGTGAGAAAGGGTTGGAAATATTATGAGAGAATTGCAAAGTGGATCAGGAAGGAGGTGCTGAGGAAAGGAGCGCAGTCAGAGTGCTTATGTGACTGAGTCCTATATTACAGTGAAGTGACAAGATGCGTGAAAGCCTTTGTCTTCAGGCAGTGATAGGCTCAGACCAACGGGAGGGATCTGTACTTGGACTCACCTGGGTGGACAGGCAGTTACCCATGAGTGGACATAAGTAATGAAACAGGCAGGCGGCAAAAAGAGTAAAGTTTGAATAGAAGAAAGGATTTGTTAGTTTGCATGTTCAAAGTTACACTTGCAACTGAAACCAAGCTCTACTGAAGAAGTGTTACAAACTAAAGTGTAGATAATAAAGCAGGTGTTTGAAGTTCTTAAAGCAACATTGTATCAAAGAGCTCTTACTGACCAAGAACTTCTTCATACATAGTGCATACATAGTGCAAAGTGGTGCACTTTGCTGTGGTCAAGAAACACATAGAGCGGTTGGACAAAGGAAGCTGAAACATACGCTACCAACAGAATTAAACAGTAGACCACTGCCAACTGCGAAATCCCCTGAGTTTATATCATTAAAATAAAAATTAACTGCTTAGCCGCAGCAAAGGGGAGGCGTCACACAAGACACCAGCTGGTGGCCTCGAATTAGTGGGGGGGGGGGTAGATGGTGGGAGTGGCATTGCAATCTGCTTCTGAGATCCCCAAAGGTTACCCTTAATTAATGTGTTGTTGAAGACTTAGAATTGTCCTATTAAAAGGGGGATCAAACTCCTGTACCATATTATTGTACAGATTAGGACATTCAAGCAAACTATAATTGTGAGAATTCCATTTCCTATACAACAGTTAAGAAGCATGAGCCAGGGCCAAGCAATATCTGCTGTGACAAATTTGCAAAGCACTTTGAGGACAAAGTCGCCCAGATTCGTAGGGGATTGGATGTCACAATTGGACAGAGTCCAGACGAGGCGTCCAGAGAACTGTCAAGTCCTGTTTGGTTGGATCAGTTTCAATTGTTGCAGCCTGAGGATGTGGACAAGCTGCTTGCAGGGGTGCGGCTGACGACATGCTCTCTGGATCCTTGCCCTTCATGGCTGATAAAGACTAGCCAACAAGGTATGACCGGGTGGATCCAGGAGGTAGTGAATGCATGAATGCATCTCTGAGGGAGGGGGTGGTCCCATTGGCCTTGAAACAGGCTGTGGTACGTCCCCTCCTGAAGAGGGCCTCTCTGGATCCGGAAGACTTAAACAACTATCGCCCGGTGGCCAATATATCTTTTCTCGGCAAGGTTCTGGAGAGGGCTGTCGCAGTTCAACTGCAGGCATGCTTGGAAGAAGCTGATTATCTAGATCCATTTCAATCTGGCTTCAGGCCCGGTCACAGCATGGAAACTGCCTTGGTCGCCCTGGTTGATGACCTTCTCTGGGAGAGAGACAGGGGGAACACTACCCTGTTGGTTCTCCTGGGCCTCTCAGTGGCTTTTGATAACATTGACCATGGTATCCTTTTGGAGAGACTATGGAGTTTAGGAGGAGTGAGAGGCAATGCTTGGCACTGGTTCTGCTCCTATCTCCAATATAGATCCCAGATAGTGGTTGTGGGAGATACTGTTTCAACTTCCTGGGAACTCACCTGTGGGGTCCCTCAGGGATCGATCTTATCTCCCATGCTATTTAACATCTATATGAAGCCATTGGGAGAGGTCATCAGGAGATTTGGAGTTGGGTGTCATCAGTATGCAGATGATACCCAGCTCTATCTCTCTGTACCATCTGAATCAGGAGAGGCGGTTGAAGTCCTGGATGAGGGTGAATAAATTGAAACTGAATCCAGACAAGACAGAGGTGCTGTGTGTCACAGGGTCTCAGGTCCGGGTAGTTGGGAGATATCCTGTCCTTGATGGGGTTGCAATGCCCTGGAAGGGACAGGTGCGTAACTTGGGGGTACTCCTGGACTCTGCGCTAACACTTGAAGCTCAGGTGGAGGCCGTGGCCAGGACTGCCTACTCCCAACTACGGCTAGTCCGTCAACTGAAGCCTCTTCTGGATAGAGACAACTTGGCCACAGTTATCCATGCTCTGGTAACCTCTAGATTGGACTACTGTAATGCGCTCTACATGGGGCTGCCCTTGAAGACGGTTCGGAAGTTGCAGCTAGTGCAAAATGCAGCGGCTAGAATGCTGACCGGAATATCTAGCCGGATGCACATCACACCGGTGTTAAAAGAATTGCACTGGCTGCCAATTCACTACCGAGCCCAATTCAAGGTTTTGACTCTAACATACAAGGCCCTAAATGACTTGGGCCCCAAATATCTAAAGGAACGCCTTCTTCCATATCGACCTGCCCGTGCCTTAAGATCAAGCGGTGAGGCCCTCCTGGTTGTCCCACCACCTTCAACAGTGAGGTTGGTGGGCACCCAGGAGAGAGCCTTTTCTGTGATGGCCCCCAGACTATGGAATAGCCTCCCCCTCGAGGTGTGTCATGCCCCCTCCTTATATACATTTAGGAGGGCAGTGAAGATGCACCTCTTTACCCTGGCCTTTGGCTAAGCTGTTTATGTTCCCTCTCAGTACAGACACTATTATTTTAAACATATTGTACACTGTTTTATATTTGTTGAGCTTTTAATGTCTTTTAATGTATATTCTATTTTAATTTGTTGTAACCCGCCCAGAGACCTTTGGGTATGGGGCGGGATATAAATGTAAATAATAATAATAATAATAATAATAATAATAATAATAATAATAATAATAATAATAATAATAATAATAATAATAATAATAATAATAATAATAATAATAATAATAATAATAATAATAATAATGATGATGATGATGATGATGATGATGATGATGATGATGATGATGTTAAAGATACAGAGGTCTTGCCCTTGGTCCATTTGCTTCATTTAGTAATTTTTATATGGTTCTGTTGACGTCAGCAGAATTTCCATGCAAGTAACCAATTGCAGAATTATACTCCCATTCCTGAAGACAACAAAGAGGCAGTTATTTAGAACACAGTAAGAATGACTTCTAAATACACATGGTGAGAGTTGTGCTGTTATTCTTCAGGTTGCCAGGCATGTGAGAGCCAGATACAGAGTAAGGGAAGTTTATAGTAAATTTAGAATGATTGCCTCTGTTTCCCTTCTCTGATCTGCTTGTATGTTTGTTTAATTGGGGTTAAGTGTCACTGTGTCTCTGGATGATTTATTATTTCCTATGTGGTTTATTTTTAATTAATTGTCAAGGTTCATAGCTTTATTATAGATATTCAATTTGTGAGATTTTTTTTTAAAAAAAATCTGTTTAAACAATGGGAAACTCTGCCTCTAAAATCTGAGACATTAATAAAGTTGTGCCGGCTTATTTGTTTTGACAAGTCAACCATGTGAATTTGTTGTCTGAAAAGCAAGTCACTGAAAAGTATAAGAAGGCAACCATAACTGACCGCATCAAGGCCAATAAGAGATCTATCAAGAAGTTGCACTTCTGTCTGTTCTTCCCATGGCACAGGTGATCCAGCAGTGTGACCAAAACTGTTTAAGTGCCCAAACTAAAAGTGTGTTCAGACATAACGAAAGAGGCATCTTTGGGGTGCCTCAGAGACAAAAGTGTGTAGCCCTTGTGTCCTCTCTTCTCTAATCCACCTTTTCCAGCACAGAAAAATTATGAGGGGGAAGGGCAGACTGGTGTGTGAACAATTCCATCTCTGAGCCATCTGTAAGCTGCCTCAGAAGTGCATTTTTGCTGTGTTTGATCACAGCCCAAGTCTATCTACTAAGATTAAAATGAATTCTAAATACACAGTAAATGATGTTACGATCCTTAATGAACTGTTAAAGACACCTAACTTTCACTTACACATCAATCTGGGAAATTTTGGTCAAGGAACTCTGGACCAGAACCACTTGCCTAAAATCCTAGTTTCATTTATCTCTGAATAATAACTAAATAAACTGAAGACAACATTCTTCTGAATAGTCAGTATTACATTATTAAGCCTCTTGCAGACAGGGCAAGGCAGAAGTCAAGCTGGTAAGGGAGCTGGCTTATATTGGCCAGTTAACTCAGGAGGTCCCAAAGCCTGTGGGTGGAAGCAACTTTTTGTTTCTTTTTCTTTTTTGGCTTCCTTGTGAGCCAGCTAGTCATATCACACAGGCACAGGCCGCAACCCTCCTCAGGACAGGAGCAGAGGCTTGATGCCACTTTAGGGCAGAGGGATATTCTAGGGATAATGAAAGGTTGTCCTCACAGGGATGTCTAGACCCAGCCCCAATGTATCACAAACAAGAGAAGTGTAAGAGAAGCCATAGACTAATTCAGTGTGTCTCTGTGTGTAATATTTTACAGATTTTAAACTGGTGAACTAGTTAGAGAACATCATTGTTTGGCTGTTATAAAAGGGAATTGTTTCATTTTCTGATAATGTTTACCCTCTCAGGTAGAAAATGTCAATGTGAGTCTATTAGAGATGTACATGAATATCCAACAAAGTTGAAATTCATACGAATGGGTACAAATTACAACATTTGCAGACATATTGAATTGGGTATTCGTCCACAAATCAGATATTCAGGTATCCATCAAAGCTTCAGTAGATACAGGATCCCTCCCTCTCGCCCCCCCCCCCACAGGACCCTCACCCTCCCCCCTCACTGAGACAGTAAGGCCCCACTGTCTCAATTACCTGCTGCTGCCACCATGCCTTCTTCCTAGGCCTTCCGGTTCTGCATGCATGCACATGCAGAACTGGAAGGCCTGTTGTGGCCTCCAGAAGGCTTTTGTCCTCTGAAAGGCCTATTTCAGCCCTTGGAGAGCAATGACATAGGCCTAGGCCTAGGGAGACCACTGGAGGCCTCACACCTGCCCCCTTACCTTTTGGAGGGCGGGGGCTCCAGTGGCATCCCAGACCTATTTTGGTGTGTTCTAGAGGCCAAAATAGGCCTTCCAGAGGCTGAAAAGGCACTTCTGGTTCTGTCCATGCAGACCCAGAAGTGCCTTAGGGTGTGTACCCATGATCAAAATACTGTGAGACAAAGCTGAGTTTGCCTCAGACCGTCCCTAAGAACAGCCTCTAATCTGAGCTACATTCAGGGCAAACGGCACATATCTGGGCAAAAAACAAACAAACAACCTTTTCAATTGTTCTCGCTCTGAATTAGGAGGCAAGCAAGTATCTTAATTCATGAGGATGCTCCAGGTTATTGGGGGAGGAGTTTGGCGATCGGAGCATTAGCCAGCAGGGTTTCACTGTCTCTGCCATGTGCACTGCAATCGCAACTGCTTGGGGAAAGAAATTAAGGCAGCAAAGAAATTAAGTTGAAATGAGCTCTCATTTGCCCTCTCTGGCTAAAGGCATACCCCCCCCCCATTGCCTGATCCCCCGATCGGCAAGGCACGCGTGGATACAGGAGTAGATTTTCCTCACGAGTGCTGGATCACTCATTCTCACTCTCTCCAAGCTGCAAAGGTTTAGAAGGAGGCTGATGTGAACACAAGGCTAGCTGTCAATTGGAGGTGTGCTTGCTGTCAAGCAGACATGTGCACGTCTGCTAAAGTCATAGCCATAGCTTCAAGCCATCAGCCCTTTTACCATTTTATTATGCCCCCCTTTTGTCTTTTCCTTCCTTATTTCTGGTGTGTGTTGTGCTTTTGGAGGTGCAACCTGGACACATTTCACAGGGACTTCCCCTGTCATCGCTACATCGGGTGGGACAGGGCATGGTGACATCAGCCAGGCTTTCAGTCAGGACACAGGGGTTGGATGCGGTTTCCCCGAGGCAGGGGTTTATCACATTTGCTTGGGGACAGGTGGATTCACATTCAACCGCATGTGGACATCTTAATTTGAATTAAGGATTCAAATTAAGATGTCCCCATTCAATTTGGATTAAGGATGCCCCGATACTGCAGTGCAATAACGAGACCATTGGGATGCAGCCTTAGAAGGCAGCGTGGTGGCGGCAGTAGTGATGAGTGGAACAGGTAAGTGGGGGAAGGTTGCATTGTTTCATGCATGAGTATTCACTTGAATATTTGTGCGCTAAAATGACATCCCTCACATTCGTCGGGGTGATTTAATGGGACTAGAGAGCAGGCAAGCTTATGCTACAATACATCAGTCCCACTATTTAGTCCAACAAGAAAATATAGTCTAAAAGAGAAAGTTGAGTTGCATTCTACACTGCAGATTTCTTTTCTATTATATGTGTCTGGAGAATGTAATTACCTTCCAAAGGTAATGCATTCATTTTGGATAGGAGCAAACAGCAGGAATGAAGCTCTTTTCATGAGTAGCTTGAGTGACTAATGGCAGTCATTGTAAACAAAAACCTGTGCTTTGTTGCCTCCGCAATTTCTTCTTTGATGAAAAAAAGAAGACAAAAAGGGTGAAGATATAAAGCCCAGCTTGAAATCACAGTGTGTTACACTAGAATATTTAAGTTTTTAAAAGCTTATGTTAAAATGGAATGAGCAGAGGGAGGGCCTCTGAAAGATTGATGGAGGAATGTGTCTTCTATTCATTAATTCCAGGCTACCATTTACTCAACAGATGTTGAAACTGAATAGACAAATCCATCATTTTTTTCAGTATTTTTTCTTGTAATATTAGTGGTTTATTGTTTTCTTTTGACTATATGGTAATATAAATCTTTCAGAACTTTATTGTATTCTCTTTTTTTTGTTACTGGCTATAAATAGCAAGTGAATATTTAGCTGAATTAATCTTAAGTAAATATATCAATACAGATGCAGTATTATTCCAGAATTCAATTGGTTCATAGAGATTAAAATGAAAGTACAATTTCAGGTTCAAAAAACACTTGGTACTGTCAGCCATGCTTGCACCTTCAAATAGCCATCATGGAATGTTTCAGATCAGAACATTCAAATGTTGATAAATTACTTAGGGACTTTGCATATGTAGGCATTTTATCAAACTAAAAGAAAATATGCTTTAGAAGCTGTTCAGCAATACTTATCCTAGCAACCTTTGAGACCTTGCTCTTCTACTTTCACTGGTAATATGTTTATCCTTAAAGGGTATGACTTTTAAAACAGCATGGTAATGAAAAAACATATTTTCTTCATTATCTGTTACATTTCAGTAGTTTGTAATTGTTCTTTCTTCTTCAGTAAGCAAGTGGTTTTCTATGATTAATTCCAGGAATTTTTTTGACCTTGGATTTTCCCAGGAAGAGCAAGAGTTGTCCAAGTGCTGCAACCCATGGCAAAAAGAGAGAAAGATTAAATGAAAGATAAGGTTGGGTAGTATCTAAATAATACTGTGTGCCAAAGTACTCTAATGTTGCTTCCAACTCAAGGGTATTGCATGCATTTATTTTACATAATTTATGCCTTCCTGCTATTGGATAGGAGAACCAAAGAGATATGACCTGAAATTTTAATAGCATGTCTCTCACCTTCTCTACTATGGCTTATAAGATTGCCAGTGCAGATCATAAAGGCTAAAAATGAAGAATTGTGCAATATATGCAGTTCTGGAGGGGGATCTATGTGAAATGTAAAGATAACTGTGATATTCAAACCAATATCCATCTCTCACATAAAGTCTCAAAAGACAATGGTAATCATCTAGGTCTTTATTATTTCTAGAATCTCCTTATCAATTTACCTTCTTTAGAACACCTTAAATGCTTCAAACCTGCCATTTTAGCATGTTCCAGAAGAACATTAGTCTAATTCACTACAGTTAATAATCATCATCCACAAATGTTGAGAACCATGTGTGATTTTAAGAAATGAATAAGAACAGCTTGGTTTATTTGAATAAATGAAGCTGAGTAATGTTCACTTCAGTGTTTTTATGTTCTTCTGTCAGCAATGCTTTATTGGAGCCTGAGAGGTATAAAGGAAAAGTCTTTCAGGCTTTTTAAAATGTTGCTGATGTTCTTTTTTTTTAAGGGCCTAAACATTCCAAGATGGATGAGTCAGTCATTTCTAAAAGATTATTAAAGTCACAGAAAAGAGAATTGGAAGAACACAGCAGGTTTTTGTTTTGTTTTGGAGGAATGTCCAAGTATTCCTCAGGAGAATGGTTGAAGAAGGAAGAGATTATTAAAAACAAAGCAGTAGGATTGAAGTTGGGATCAGAACATCCACAGAGCATAAGAAAATAAATGATATTTCTGCTCAGCAAAGGTGGCCAAGCAAGCCTTGATGCTACTTGGAAAAGGCTCAGTGTTTAAATAGATACATACTCAGGGATTAAAGAAGAAAAAGTTTAAATGTACAAGTATTTGATAACAGCAATACTTGAGTCTTCTCTTCCTCCTTCTTTGTTATTTTGTGTTTTACTTTTTATCTCTTAACTTTAACTTCCCTGCTGCTACTTAAAATAAAATGTAGGACAGGTTCCCACTAGGGAGGATAAGTCGGTTTTAAATCAGGGTTTTTTAAATCAACAGCAAGGTCTGTTTTTTTACATTCCCGCTAATGCGGATTCACATTCCACTCTTCAGTGCCTGGCAGGAGAGGAACCCCCTCCCCTCTCTCCTCCCCTCAGCAGAAACCCCTCCCAATGCAGTCAATAATTGGACACCATTGTTACCAACACTGCTCCAGTTTCCAACTGCAAGCGAATGTGGAGGGAATAAAATTTTGGATAATTTGGGTTACTTTAAAGCCCCAAAGCACCAAATTTAAACTTCCCCAGGGGAACGGTAGTTGGATTGTTTCACAGGTTTTAAAATAACGAGGATTATCATCAAACAGAGACAAAACCCATTTCAGACTCAAAAGCCAGTATTTCTTGTTAAATCATTGCAAAGAATTTATTAGAAATACAGAAAAGTTAAAATGAAATATAATGGGATATCAGAAACATATTTCATTAGACATTTAAAAGGACAGAGATAGACATGCCCAAAGCCCCAACATGACTGGATCCCATTAACACATCTCTATGCATTAAACTTAGTTTACCACATTTTCCTGAGACCCAAAAATGAAATTATGCACCAAAGAAGATCCCCAAAACATCATAAAACTGCCTTTTATGGGTAAGAACCCCCAAAATGAGAATGAGGTTCCCATTAGAACAATTTCAAATCTTAAAGAACCATATAAAAGCCGAAAAATAAAAATAAAATTAGCCCCAATTCTAGAAAGAGTTCCCTAACCCTAAATCTTTATAAAAATATGGGAAAAGTGAATGGAAAACAATATTTTGTTGTTCTCACCAACGATGTCTTCTTCACGCCCAGAAGTTCAAAATTACAGAGATGTACGATTACAGCGAACTGTATCTCTTATAGGAACTCAAAATGACTAAAAATTGGGAAGGTCATCAGTCCCAGTTGGACTGATCCCCAAAATGAACAAAAATTAAAAAGAAATACTTTAAAAATTGTATTTTTAATTGTTTTGACCAAACAAGCCAAACTCAAACTGCAAAAGTTTAAAATGTAGTTCTTGCAGAAAAACTCCTCCCAGTTTCCGTGTAGCAGAAAGAAGAAAGGGGGTGAGGAATGATGGACAGAGAAGCTTCTTCAGGTCTCTCTCTAGCCTCACATGACAAAAAGAAGAAGAGGAAGACACCATCTCTTCTCTGCTGGCCTTTCCTATAGCCAACATTGACCTAAAACTGCTGATTATTGGTTTTTCCCTTGTTAATGAATGAAATGTGTATGTGTCCCAAGTTTCCTCATAGCTTCTCCCCAAAAAGATACAAATTAACCTGTCAGCATCTCCAAAATCCTGTACTTTGACACTTCCTGAGAGGTAAAACTAGTTCTCCAGATTGTAACCCAAAAGAAGTTAATTCCTTATGTTAACATGTCTCTTTGAGAGGAACTCTTATCTTATTCCTTCCCTTCAAGTTAAAATATAATGATGATAGCTTATATGGACTCAGCAGATCCCTACAAATATAAAACTCAGCACATTTTCAGCACTTCCCAAGAAGCATTCCCAACTATTTTCTTAAAACAAAATGTATTCTTCTCTCTTAGGACTCAGCGATCAATCATTAACCGTATGTCCATAGATCCTGTTTATTCTACCGTTCTTGTCCTCTCTTGTATCCAGGCACGATCTTAAGTCTATTAAGTCCCAGTCTCACCAGATTGCTACTTCCTTTACTGAAAGGGCCAACAGTAATTAACTGTATCAGCAGTTTCAAACTGAATGGAGAGATCTGTTTGTTTTTTACTTGTTTGTTTTTTTTGGGGTTTTTTGTAAAACACTACAGAGCCTTCCTTTGCTTTTTGGAAATATTTTATAAGTCCAAGGCTTCTATTAATAATAATTCCAAGTTAAAAAATTGTCAAGCCTCTATTACTCCAATTAAGGCCAAATCTTAAAGCTCTGATAGAATCTCATTCCGTTTTAGGACTCATGGCCCAAGACAATACCTTTACACCAGAAGCTTTCCCAATCATATTTAGCCAATTCTTTTATTAATAATCATAAGTGGTATCACCATCATCAGGGTGGGTAATTCAAACCCCAGCCTCTATATAAACCTTGACAGCACTTCTGACAGAATCTTGACGGAATCTCTGTTAATGGATAAGAAGAAGCATTTCATATTACTTCAGCTTTCCCACAGTAGCTCCATATCTCACCCAATGTCTGTTGTACAGCTCCCAAACTCTTTGAAATAGGGTCTCTGTAACCAAAACTTTACCTTGCACTTTAAAATATAATCTGCTGTAATTATGAACCAAATTCACTCCTGGGGAGAGCACACTAAAAATATTTTAGGGCACACTGAAATAATTAACAAAAACAGATCCTCTTGCTCTGCCTCCCACCCCTACATTGTTAACCCCTCCAGAACTGTTAATGATTGGTCAGCAGTGCATTCTGTCTATCTTCCTGTTTTTCTTCTTGCACAGAAGACTGTCAAAAAAGGGGGCAGGATGAAAGATTAGTGCTTTGTTGTTCTTCTGTCCTGGTGTTAAAACAAAAGGCAGAAGGTAGGATAACAGCTCTTGAGCTCTTCTGCTGGAGATGTTGGGAGTGGCTGATGACTTATTCCAGCCTGTCTCCCCTTGAAAGCTGCTTGCTCCTTCCTCCAGCTTTGGTATTGCCTTTATTATTATTATTAAACACCCACAATGCCTACATTTGGAGGCTTTTTCTGTTGTTTCAACTTTGCCACTGCTCCAGCTTCCAGAGGGAGGCTGTGAATTTCTCACCCTCTTAGGGAGATTTTAACATGTCCAGCACATTGTCTTGTCTATCAATGGTGCTACTATGCCAGTTTTCATGAGCCTTAGAGCTATATATGTGCTGGATGATTGGTTAATGCAACAGGGCAGGAAACCCCAGGGAAACACCTTCTCACCTTCCCCTCTGGACCACACAAACATCTAGAATGTGCATCTGTGGGCACAACACAAAGAATTGAATGGAATTCAGTAAGGGGAGCCCTTTCAGTACTGTTAAAAGCATTCTTTAAAAACTGGATTATAAAACCCATAACCCATATTTTCTTTGGTATCTCTCTTTTATGTATGATTTTATGGTGTGGAAGCTCTTCAATACCACTTTAAAACTTGTCTGTACTGGGGCCGATAAAGCATGAGCTGCTGAAAGAGAAGAAACTGAGAGAAATCACCTCTCCTTTTTCAGAGCCAGAATCTGCAGAACCAAAACTCTTATTAGTGAAGGGTTACCAATTTGTTTTACTTACACACGTACAAACACATATGCATGCACACACACAAACATATATCTTACAGATTTCTGCATCTGAAAATTAGTCTGCTCTTTTTTTTCTTTCAAATGCTTAATAGAAATAAATGAATAAACACCAAAACAAATATACCAATCAAAGTTGAAAGGATACAAAACAAGCCTCCATTTTCATGACTCAGTCTCTTTATTTCCAGAATAGTTCACACTTCAATTTTCTTGTGCCTTTTTAATTCAATATTTAATTTGTATGCAAATTAAAGTTTCACAACTCAATACATTTTTTAGATTGACATCTTCTCTTCTCTAATTTCCTCTCCTATTCTGTTCAATTTCAACACAGATCTCCCACCTAAATGAAATTATTTAAATAACTTCTATGAAAGAAACTTGTTTTAATTTGCCCTCTTTGAAAATAATTATGCATATATCATTTCAAGCAGACGTAGAGATTTCAACCCCAAGCGTTGTTTAGCAGAAGATAAAATTGCAAACGTGGGTTCATTGCTTAGAAATGTGTTAGAAACTGGAAATAAAATAATCAAAAGGATGAGAAATGCTTATGCACCATAACACATCATGATAAGCATAATGTTAATTCTGCCCCCCCATCCTGTCATTAAGGGGTGTTTTTTCACTGTCAAAAAGTACCCATTTTTGCACCCATTAAGGACCCATTTGGGTGTGAGCCGGATGACCCCATTTCCACCACGGCACCCATTTGGAACTCGATTGTTTCCACTGCTGTGGAAGTTAATTCAAAGTCAATTTGACTTCCAGATCTAATGGGTACTTTAATCCAGATTTTCTGTAGACCCCATTAATGGGGTCTACAATGGGGTCTTCTGCCAGAAAATCTGGACTAAAGGGAGCCTGCTTCCACAGGAAACAGGCAATGGGGTCCAAAGGAGGCTAGGGGGAGGGGGCATGCTTGCCCCCCCTCCCCCAAGTTTGGCTTCGAAGTCACTTCGAAGTGATTTTCCCAGTCTTCAAATTGACTTCTAATTAACTTCGAAGTGACTTCAAAATGACCTTGAAATAACTTTGAAGTCGCTTTGAATTCACTTCAAAGTCACTTCGAAGTCAATTCGAAGACTGCACCCACCCTGCACCACCCTGCACCCCAAAACACCTGGGGTAAGGGACCGACTCCTTGGGGGTCGATCCGGATTCCCCACATGGGGGCAAAGGTGTTTCCATGGCAGGAGTATTAGCACCCATTGCTAATGGGTGTTACACCTCCTGTGGAAACACATTGGGTGCTTCCCTTAATCGGGATCTACTAGATCCGGATTAGGGAATGTACCCATTCCTTAGATCTGGACCTTCTTAGATCCGGATTTAAGGGCTGCAGTGGAAAAACACCCAAGGAGAAATAAAGATGTACTTTTACTTGTGCAATTGTGGTGAGAGTGGTACAATAGATCAGCAATTTAAAACATGATCCAGATGGGCGGGCGGGCGGGCGGGCGGGCGGGCGGGCAGATAGATAGATAGATAGATAGATAGATAGATAGATAGATAGATAGATAGATAGATAGATAGATAGATAGATAGATAGATAGATAGATAGATAGATAGATAGATAGATAGATAGATAGATCAAGCATCAGATTTTTATAGGCCAGCAGCAATCCATGAAGTTATCCCACTCATTAATAATGCTGTTGGATTGACTTCAAACAGACTTCTATTTCATTAAAGAAAGAAGCAAAAGTGAATATTAAAATGAATCTATATCACCTCTAATTGCAGTTCATGATCCACTTACTGCTTATCAGTTTCAAACTAATTCTGTCCCTTCCTTACAGAGGAAGAAAGAAAATCTCAACTACCTCTCTTTCATACACTCCAAAGCAAGATTTCTATAAGGAAAAGATAATGTGGCTCCCACATCTTTATTAGTTGGGCAGAGGAAAATTTGTTTTTATTTATTTATTTTTTGTAGTGCAGGAAATATGTGCTGTGATGTCCTCTTGATTATAACTATTAAAGGTACAGGAGCTCTAACCTGTTCTTTATCAAGCCACCCTAATATACAATCAAAGTACATTATTCAGTTTTTCAAGTTGGCCTAATGGCAGCCTTTGATCTTTTTTCTTTCTTTCAGATACTTGAAGCAGCAAAAAACACAGCACCCTAAGTATATAGGGTGAAAAGCAGCCAAAAAAAGCCCCAGGAAACAAATGCAAGCTACTTAGTAACTTGTTTTGTGACAATTGCTGATGTTTCAATAAAGTAACTTAAATTTTCTGTTTTGTTCTCATTTGCTTCAAATAAAAAACAGAAGACAATTTGCCATTCAAGCACTCAGAAGATCACACAATGTTAGACTTCTTTTCTGAAGAAACTGAATAGATTTTTCTGTATAGTCATATGAAGCACTGAAGACAATGGAGTTCAAAGCAAATTCTTCTTTCTCCACCAACTGCAATAGAATCTAAGTAAAACCCTGTTAGACCAAATCAACAAAGTACATTAGCCATCTAATCCAGTATTCAAAGACCCGTTCACACTTTTCTCTCTGGAATGGTATTAATATACATTCCAGAGAAGCAAAGATCAGCCACAAAGGAAGCCACCTGCACTTGAAGTGCTGGTAAACTTCCCAAGCCGACCACCAGCACTTCAGGTGCAGTGAATGGTCCAGCCTAGGCCATCCAGATTGCCTCAGCAACATCTATAACATTCCCGGCAACTGGCATGATAATCACAATGCAGCAAACAACTGCATGGTGATAGCTGTCCCATCCTGCCCCCATGCAGTGTTCACACCTGGAAGAGAGAATGCTTGTCCAGAGCCCTTTCTGCATTTAGACTTATTCTGGAATATATCTTGCGGGGTCTGTTATCTGCATGCTAATGCAGACTATGGCAGACCTTGCCTGTGGCTTGCCATAATCTGCACTATATATTCCAGAATAAGACCAACTGCAGAAAGGCCCCTGGAGAGACCAGGACCTCAGCAGCAGCAGTTCATGGTGAAGCTGTGGAGAAAATTTTATTTTTTTACAGCCTTGAAAGATTGGGGCTGGAACACCTCCCTTACAAAACCAGGCTGCAAAGTCTAGGCCTCTTCAGACTGGAGAGACGGCGTTTAAGAGGGGACCTGATTGAAGTATATACAATTATGCATGGTATAGAAGAGGTGGATAGAGAACATTTCTTTTCTCTATCACACAATACTAGAACCAGGGGGCACTCTATGAAGCTGATGGGTAGGAGAGTCAGATCCGACCAAGGGAAGTATTTCTTCACCCAGAAGGTCATCGACTTATGGAATGTGCTGCCGGAAGAGGTGGTGACAGCTACCAGTCTAGATGGCTTTAAGGTAGGGTTAGACAAATTTATGGACGACAGATGTATCAATGGCTACTAGAATGAATGCCTAGGTGCATCTTTCAGACTGAGGGGGGGGGGGGAGACCGGGGCACTTCTAAGGCCATTTGCTGGGATTCTAGAGCAGGAATAGGTTTGTCCTTGTCTCTGCTTGAGATGCCCATGAGCATTTGTTGGGCCACTGTGTGCAACAGGATGCTGGACTAGATGGGCTGTGGCCTGATCCAGCAGGGCTTCTCTTATGTTCTTACGTTCTTATGGGGCTGCTGCTGGACACACCCAAAAACTCCAGGACACTCTGGAATGGCAGCAATTGGACATGTGGATGCACTTTCCCAGGAGAAGGGATGTGCACAAATGCAGTTTTCAGGATTTGATTTGAATCGAATATCTGAAGATTTGAATCAATTCAAATGTTTAAAATGCAAATGTATTCACATTCTATTTGAATCAAATTGAATACATTCAAATCTATCCATACAAATTTTTAATTCATATTTGAAGATATGAATGTTGACAACATTCTAATGTGTCTGTACGGATCCATATGCATCCCGTTTTTATCCTGTATGCATCCTGTTTTCATCCCATACGGATGCAAATGTGTACAGGTACAAATAAGATGTGTATGGATACATATGTAATGCGTACATATCCATACACATATGAATACCAGAATAATTTGTACAAATGATGCAGAAAATTTGAAAATTCATTCAAATGTTAAATTAGAATTTAGAGACATTCGATTCAAAATGTCTGAATTGGATCGAATTGGATTGAATTTTGAATGTTTCAAATATTCGTGCTCATCCCTACACAGGAATAGCTGGAGCCACTACTATAAGATAAGCACAAACAGACTCCTAGTTGCTAGCCAAATATCTGTCTATGAGCCAGGAGGAATCAATCCATATCATAATCCTTGAAAGAAACAGAAATAGCAAGACATTGATATATAAATATTTTGATCAAACTGCCACGGCTATTAGGATGCATCTAAACAAGAGTGCTCAAACTGCAGTCTGTTAGAGGCTGCAGGAGAATTGGCCAGCTCGAGGACCCAACTAGCAGGAGAGCTATGAAATGGGCAAAATGAATTAGTATCCTCCAGCCAATAATTGCTTTCTCCCCTCCATTCTTGTTCCGATTTGCTAGCAACCACTGATATGAAAACAGAGATATAGACAAAAATATTTGAAAACACACACATATATAAATTGATTTCCTAAACTGTATCACTCAGCAAACAAACTTTTTAAAAGCCCAATTTTTGGAGTAGAGCACCCAGTTGTATCCAGCGCTTTCCACCCTCTGCACAACTACCTTAAATGTACTCAACGTTGCTGAAAAGATAAAAAATGAACTAAGCAAATAAAACTCTTTTTTATGCAGTCAGATAGACTCTCAGATTAAAAAACCAAAAGCATCAGTATTAAATATACACAAGCACCATCATCCATTTACTTGCATAGGACTCTCCCATGAAATGTTCAAGGTGGTTTACAAGTTTCATTTAAAGTAATTAACAAATTATTCCATAAATAATCAAAATGCAAATTATACAATTTAAAATAAATTTTCTCTCATGATTTTTTAAAACTGCTTCACCATGCAGTAAACCTGGCATTATATTCTGCCCCAGGTTGCCGGTCCAAAGTTACAAACCTCAAGTCAAGAGTCAAGAATCTTTTGGCTCTTGTCAAAGGCTTCATCTCCAAGCAAAGGCACCTTGACTGAGCCTCTGGATAGCAGCCAGATTAGCATGTCTTTAGCCATACAGAATAAAAGGCCCTTGAACTAAAAGTGGAGACTAAAGGGAAGTAGCTGGGCCCAAGTGAGGGCAACAAACAATTCTCAGATGCTTCCACTGAGAAAACTAAGCTAAACAGATATTTTTAAATTGATGTCCTCTGTCCTCCCCCAAGAAGAATGGAAGAGTAATAAATTAGATGTTTATCATGGTATTTTAGAAGAAATTACGTTCTGGATTTACCATTTCCTTCTAATGGAGGCCATAAATTTCTGGCATTTTGTGAGACTTTAAAACTCTTCAATACAAAATGGAGACCAAGAATACTACAGCGTGGTCTTCAAGGTGGTATTCCTTCCTTTAGTGACTGATAGTACAGAATTTTTTACTAACACTGGCTGTATGCACACATATGGATGTCATAAAAAATTTGACTGCAAAATTTGAATTTGAAATAAACAGGGTTTTGATTTATGAATTTGGCTTTATAACTGGCATAATTAGAAGCTGAAGGCAGACCATGAAGCATGGAAGATCCGGAATATAGCAAGACTCCATATTTGGCTGAAAAGACATTTTTTTTCTGTATGCAAGAGACAAAGTCCGGGTAATCTTCTGAGTAATCTTGATTAAGTCAAGGAAGAAACTGACACCTGGAAAACCCCTTTCCCCCTCTTTTTGGGGTAACAGATTTTTAAATAATGAAGGAGGAAAAAATATATAGAGAAACTGGAACAGAGATTAGTTTGCCTAATTTTAATAAAATGATTAAGAATAAAGTGGAATGGGCTTTAGGAAAAGATCTGGGTAAAATAAAATTAAGAATTTGGAATTACTAGCCAAACTGGAAATGGTCTGTTTAAAAAATTACCACTATTAGGATGTCAAGATTTCACATTTGACATGACTCACTTTTTACTCCTTAGATAGATAGATAGTTTACTCATGTTTACATAACCTGCTGGAGTCAAGCTGAAGGATCAAACCAGGTGAAGTGCTAATTAGAAATTTTAATTAATGGTATGCAAGTTAGTAGCTTTTGCAATCAGACAAACACACAGTCAGTTGCAACCAGCTTTATATCAATAAGAGTTGAATTTTCCCTTATTTTCTGAAAGTAGAAACAGAAGTTTAATGGGTTTTTTTGGGGGGGAGAATTATTTAACGTTATTCTCTGAAATAAGATGGTTTTATACATTTTATTCATTTCTTTTCTGTGGGGTTTCATTGTGGCCACAAAGGAATTATTAACTCAGAGTTTGCTCCAAGGCTTGAATAACTCAAGGGTTTGCTCCAAGGTTTGATTGGATTAACTCGGGATGTAGCAAGAATCAATGTAGCCTAAGAGGAAATATTTGGCTTTGAGATAAAATAGATTTTTCTGAGTTAAACAATACTATCTTGTTTTACCTTCTTATTTGTTTCATCAGGAAGTGTTTATGAAATCCTGGGTTAATTTGTAATATGTTTGGTCACGTATACAGGATTTTTGGGGGATTTTCCATAGGAATACATTGGTCTTGGGTAAGTTACTTTTTTAAAAAAGGATTTATTCTGAGGTCACAAATTGTGGGTTGAATTGGGTATAAGAATAGGCATCAGAAACAGGAAAAAGTCAGTTAGGGTAAGATTAGTTTAGGAGTTAGGTAGGAATTCTCCTTTTGCCATGCCATGGGGTTTTTTCCCCTCCCTTCGTGTTTTTCCTTAAGATTTGAAATTGCTCTTGTGGGAATTTTATTCTCATTTCTCAGGGTTTTGCCCATAAAAAGCAATTTTATGGTGTTTTGGGAATTTTTTTGCTGCATAACTACAGACTAATTGTTTTAATAAGAAGGGGATATGCTTAGCTTAATGCACAAAGATATCTTAATGTAAAATAATCATTTTTCTAGCCATGTTCTGGATTTGCATGTCTTTTTAGATGTTTAAATGGAACATGTCTCTCAGATGACTTTACATTTCATTTTAACTTTTCTTCTGTATTTCTAAAAAAATTTTTCACTGATTTAACAAGAAATACTGGCTTTTTGAGTTTGAAATGAGTTTTGTCTCTGTTTATGGTATTTTTTGTTATGTAAAAACCTATGTAAAACGATTCTGCTCCAAATTCCCTGGGATTTTAAATTTGGTGTATTTTGGGGCTTCAAATTAATCCAAATTATCCAAAATTTTATTCCACATTTGGTTACACCACTGTGGGTAGATTTCAAGTTCTGAAATGACTTGCCCTCCAGCACACATTTGATACTCTCTTTACTTTCTGATGACAAGTTTATTTGCACATTTTTATTTAGGCTTTAATTAAGAAGTTCTCCCCTCATTCGCCATGGGTATGCTAGATGCAGTAATTACTCAGTTTTTAATCTGTTACTTTTATCTGTAATATTTTGTCTTCTGCCTTGGGATACTCAGAAAAGGACAGGATAAAACAGCAAATAAATCACATATAAATTAGATTTTGACTGTATGCTGCATATAATAAGGCTGAAGTATTCCAAAAATTACATCATAATAGATCTATGGGGAGTAAAGTCTTGTCTCTTTAATATATTCTTCTGGAAACAGTATGCTTCTTTGAGCAAAATTATGTTGCCTAATCCTGCAATCTACTTTTTCAATATGACTGAAAAATTGAATAATGAAAACATTTTCCCAGCATGCAACTTGCAAATAATTATGCATGTGAAAATCTCCATCTGCCACTTTTGTTCCGTTCATACGCCACTAGATTGCTAAGAATGACCTGCAAAAATGACCTGCATCCTAGCAGCTGTGCCAGACCAGAACACAATAAAATATACATCTGTCAGACTTCAGGGCTGCTGAGAAAAGATGATACAAAATCAGAAGGCTCAGCTGAGAAAGAAGACTGGGAAGAGTGTAAGATTAATCTTGAACCACTGGCCAGATGACAGATGAGGGACGGATTGGAATTAAGATTATGCAGGGAAAATGCTCAGGTTTTTCAAAGTAACAGGGATCAAGGCTATGTGAAATTGGTCCAGGGATAACACAGCATGCAGGAGGTGAACTAGATATGAGCAGAAGCCAAGATTTCTATCAATAGTACAACATAGTCAAATACAATAAAATGTTTTGTGATTTTTAACAGGTAGCAGTAAATAATCACCTTGAGATCTTGTGATACAGGGAATAATATAAATATAAATAAATGCATGTTTTAAGTAGTAAAGCCCAAAATTAGCTCTCACTTGGAAAGACGTAGTATGCCAACACATACCACATCTTCCTCTATGCAAAACCTGAAGGAGGAGGAGGAGGAGAATTGGCCTTTATACCCTACTTTTCTCACCCATTCAAGAGTACTCAAAGTGGCTGACAAAGCTTTCTATTCTTCTCCCAACAACAGCTGTGAGAGCTCAGAAGAGAGCTGTGACTAGCCCAAGATCACCCAGCTGGCTTCATGGAAGACTGCAGAATCAAACCTGGTACTCTTAGATAAGAGTCTGGCTCCCTAACCACAAGACCAAACTGGCTAAAGCCATAAATATGCACAACAGCAATGAAATATGAACAGGCCACCTGCCTCTGAGCTGCCAAGCCCTAACTATGGAGATGACTATTATAGCAGCGGCTACACTTTAGAAAATGGGCTAGTTCCCTGAAGTGTTTGGTTGCAACTCACATTCTGGTCTCTGCTATGCCCCAGCCTGTGTGTGTGTGCACGGGGCGAGTTCCTGTGGGCTGTAGGTGACCCAATGGGAGGCCAAAGATCTGTCCCAGTGTGCTGGCGGCTGGGGCGGCCCAGATTGGGCGTCCCCAGCTGCCAAGACCCCCAAGGTGTCCACCAGCACCCGAGGGGGTCCCTTTTCCCCAGCCACGCAGCCACTTACCTTGACGTGGTGGTCATGCGGCCACCTGGGGCCTATCCGCTGTTCCGTGTGGTACATGGGACCCATGCTATCAGGACCTCTGTTCCAAAGCACTGACAGCATGGGCGGGGCCTGCAGCTGCTCAAGAGGGAGAGCGTGAATGCTGTCCCTCCCATATAGCTGTGGGGTGGCCTGGGGTGGCCATGAACACCCTGGGCTCAGTGTAGAGTGCAATTTTGTGCTTTACACCAGAACGCGAGTGAGCGTCCTGGGATGGGATGGGGTTGTTCCAAATGGAACTGGCGGCCCAGCAGAGTGAATGCTCCATCCCAGGACATCCTACTCATGTTCCAGAGGCCCTCATGCAAACAGATCTCTGGAATAAGGCTCAGTGCAGAAAGGGCCAAAGTTTTGGATGTCAATACCTGACACAGAACTTTATGGATTTTTATGTAGTATAAAGGTACTAAGAAGAGATGTTCTGAACTAGTTTGTTTTCAAACTGGTTTGATTCTAACTAAACATCCTGCTGATTTGAAGGGGCAGGTTCAAACTTGATCAGAACAAAGGGGTATTTGAATAAACCAGTCAAATTACATGGTTCAGTCAATTATATTTGGCAAGCGAAGGGGTCAAACCAGCTCAACAGGTTTGCATTCAACATCCTGCAGTTCTAAGTTTGATTTCGAACTAAACCAAGGTTAAATTTTAAGTTTGTGCATATTTCTAATAGGGAGTATTCAGCATATTTTAATTTAAGCCACATTTGTCTACTGATTAACCAGAAGCTAAGAGTGCCTTTTTAAAATATAATAATATGATTGCAAAAGTTCCCTTTCCTGGGTTAGCGATAAAGGTCCTAGGAAGATGAGCGTTTGGTTTTCGTGTTTCCCAATGTTTTGGTGTTTCTATACTCTGTTCTCTTCAATGTTAAAGTTCAGTCACCTTAGCCATCTTCCATCCACCAAGCCAGAGGGATTTAAACCAAAATCTAAAGAAATGCAGGAGCATTTTGCATTCTGCCTGTGTCACCCTCACTCCTACACTGCAATGCAGGGTTTGATTAAAGGGTTTCAATTGCCTCTGATTTTCTTCCTCTGCACATTAAATCCACACCTAAATCACTCCAGCTGCAAGCATGATACATAACCAGTTTTGCAGTTGCTTTCTGTGTCTTTTCAAACATCTTGTCATGAAGAAACCAGGTGTCTAAGAGACAGAAAGATGCCCCTGGTCACCTAAGTGCAGTATCCTGTTACCCAGACCAATTTTAAAATGACAGTTACACTATGCCATAAGTATGGTAAAGCAGCTTACATTATTTATGTTTCTGCTTGACCCACAAGTGTTTGCTTCCAGTATGTGAAATGTATACATAATGCAAACTATCACCTGAAGCCAACATAGTTTATTTTTCACCTAGGTTATTAGTTCAGTGGTCTGAATGCTGAGAATAAGAAAATAATTGCCTGACAACATGGGATGTAGATCTCAAATTCTGATACAGATTTTGAGATAAAACACTTGCACATAATTTCAGAAGTTTCATTCACTTAATTATTGTTTGTATGTGTTATAATGAATGTCAATAATGTGACCCCAGAGGCAGCACTCTGAAAATAATTTAGCTAATGAATATACTCAAATGACTTGTAGACTATATAACCATTCTGCCTGAGTATTTAAATAAGACCAGACTTTATCTCCTGTGGCTATTAAAGCAAGATGCCAATGTTGTGCCATACTAAACAGTCGTGCTCTAAAAATAGCGATTTGGACAAAGAAGAGGTTGGGAGGTAGATGCATGCTGGTGGTTGTCCATAAGATGGCTGCCCTGTCCTGGCCTAGCTTCAGAATTGGGGACTGAGGGACTGGGGGCAATTCCCCTTGACCCTAGAAATGATCCCAGAAGTGAATAATCTTCTAGAGCTCAGGAGAATGTCACCAGGCTCTAGAACATGTAGCGGTGACAGGGTCAAGACCATGAGTGCAGCATCTACACCTGGGAGTTGACCAGGCATGAGGCCCTTGTAGCTCGTGTGCTCCCCCGGAACCCTTTGGTCCCAGACCACATCTGGCAAAGGCCCATGTGGCTGTTGCCAAACAGTGTAACCCAGGGATGTCAAACATACGGCCCGCGGGCCGGATGCGGCCCGTGGGCTGTATGAATATGGGCCGCGGCCGCCCGTGGCCACCCGCCACGCGGGGGGTGTTTTAATACAGCCCGCGGCCGCCGCCCACTGCCGCCGCCCGCCGGGTGTTTTAATACGGCCCGCCGCCGCGCGCCGCCGCCGCTGTCCTCCTTGGGCGCGAAGGAGGTGAGGCGACGTGAGGCGAGCGAGCGCACGGCGGGATCCAGTGAGCGGGCGCCGCCATGGACAGCCAGCCCCTCCTGTGCCCTAGCCCCGCCCCGCCCACGCCCCCAGCCCCTCCTCTGTTCCCTAGCCACGCCCCCGGCCACACCCCAGCCCCTCCTCTGTGCCCTAGCCATGCCCCCGGTCACGCCCCCGGTCACGCCCCCTGGCCCTCACAGTACTTTTTTTTTTTAATCTGGCCCTCGGCACAATTGAGTTTGACACCTCTGGTGTAACCGAACTGCTGATGCTGTAAGTCCAATATAAATATAAAATAAACAATATAGCACTGCATAGCTTATTTTACAGATATGTACAATGGTACAGTGTTCAAAATGCTGACAACGGAGAACTACAAAGCCATATTATTTGGATTCCGGCAACTAAGATTAAATTCCCCCCAAATGTAGGAACTGAATAAATTAATTATACTTTTAATTACACTTTTAATTGCACTTATTATTAAAGGTAAAACTTCTGTTTGAATGAATACAGCAAGATGCTTGACACTACCAGGCTAAAAGTCTGAATTCTCCCCTCCAAGTTAACGTCTGCCTGCCTGTGTTCTTTATCTTATCTTTTGACCACAGATGGCAGGCATAGGAGGCAAAAGGAGAAGAGAATTTACACTTACAAAATTAGGTAGCAACAGGGTGTGGTTAGGAGAAGAATTAAGATGAAATAAGGAACTTTAATTAATGCAAATTTGCTTCTGTAATACTCTGCTTGCGTTAAGTTAGAACTTTAATATCAGAGTGAAGATATAAATATAATGGTATTCTTTACCATTAATAGGGAATAATCTAACAGCTAGAAAAGTTGTTTGCAACTCCCTTTTGCTGTCTTGTAGGATACGCCTACCAAACAGCTAAAATGCCTCTTAAGTGCCTTATCCTTAAACACAGACAAAGACTAGGCGCTAATTGTTACTGAGGTGTAAAATGTTTGGTACGTTAGCTTCAAGAAACTCAAAGCTAGCAGAGGGACAGAAGGGAGTCTGTCCAAATTAGGAGCAAGACTAACGGGACAGAAAAGGTATTTTTCTTTGAGCAAGAATTATAATATAAATGCTTGCAATGTATTGATCATAAGCAAAACTAATAAGAAGGGATAAAAGTTGTTTTAAACTATCCCTCTCATGCTATCCTTCTGCTTACGTCAGAAGTTCCTTATCTCTTGAAACTTATGGTTTACAGAGTACAGGAGACTGGGCAGGGCAGAAGCTGCAGCCTGTCCTTCTCAGTCCCCACCCAGGTACTGTGCATTAAGAACTATATTAATTTGAGTGTTTTTATCTGATGATGAAGGAGAGAGACACCTATTTGTAATTTTGTGTAAAAGACTGTTGGCTGAAATGAGGGGCATGCACCACCTTTGGGTGTGCGTCCCTGCAGGTAATAAATATTGCTGATCCTTTCCTGGAACAATCCGGTCTCATGCACCATTATTGGGGACCCTTCTGGGGTCACCTGACGCCTTCACAAACACAAGTATAGCCTGGCAAACAAAGAAAGCCAATTGCACAGTTCAACTAAAAGAAAATAGGCTAGGAAGAGCCCCTGAGGCAATGTCAAAAAGTCCCATTGTAAAAACCATGCCAGTAGTAACAAGACTTTTATTCACAAATATACAAGGCCACATCTTTAGTCAAGAGCTAAAAGCTGTGAAGAGTGTTCTTGCCTTATATATTCTTTTGTTAATTCATTCATTTGCATTTCTACACCACCCTATACCCTAAGATATTTGCTGTAAGTGGAAGTAGGACCAAGACGGCTTCACTCTTAACTGACAGGCACATCTGTATAGGAGGTAGTATTCTTTTAGTTTTATGTTTTGGTCTCCATGTTCTGCTTGTAGATTTTCCATGGTTGAAGTGCCAGTTTGGCTTTTATAGATACAAAAGTTAGTTGTTCCTAGGGAAGGAGATTCAAATTCAGCAGTGTTTAGTGAAAAATAAAAAATAAAAAATTGAACAGTGAGTACTCTAGGGTATGCGAGTCAAACCTTTCTCCCCCTCTTTCCCATTCAGGGGAAATTCAAGCCTTCGCCTCTTCTTTATCGGGGCTCTAGCATTGCAGGCATGACCTTTGCAGCTGTGAAATCCCACCCACATCTGGAATACATTGACCAGAAGGCTAGATCTCCACCCCAAATAGTCCAGGAGCATTCACATTTGAGGGGGGAGGGACAAAAGTGGACTCGGCTCCAAAAAGGGAAAAAAAGTCCAGTTTTTTCTCCAGAATTTCGATGGACAGCCCTCATAAAATCCAGGAATAAAAATGGGAACACTGAATACCGAATGCAGATTCTATTCGTATTTATAGAAAATTAAATAGGAACTCTGGATACCAAATTCAGATTCAATTCAGATTTAAACACCTATGGGAACACACCCTATGACAACTAGGACAGTGATATGGCTTCACCTTACGTACAGTAAGGTATGATACCTATGTTCCATTGTCAGATCTTTTCATGGCTAATGTCTGCAATTAGTCAAATATCATCTGCTGTTTTGGTTGTGGGATGGAGACATGTGACGGTCTTCTAAAGCTTTCTATTAATAACTATGAAAATATTTAAACTTTGGCAACAAGTCATTATGTCATTAGAAGGAGAAGAAATCATTCTGTGTCTTACCTCTCCTGAAATGCATTTCTCTCTTGCAACACCCCAAATTTCTACAGCCCATCAGCACATGCATTTTTTTTATGTCATGGATTGGGTAGCACACTGCCAATCACTGCAATGCAGGTATCAATGTACATTCTCCTATCTCTACTGGCACTAGGAAATTTGGAGTAATATCTTCATGCCCAGGAGATACAATTCAGAAATAAGATTGCTTTACGGTTCATCTTTATTCAAAGCTGAAAAAGCAATAGTGTGAAATAATGGAGGGGGGAACAACCGCATCATTGTAACAGAAAATGAGCTAATGATTTCAAATCCCAGTGCACTAGAGGCGGAATAAAGATTTCTCTTTGCAACACTACAGCAAATCTTAAATAACTGAGAATTGTCTCATCAAAGAGGATAAAAGTTCTTTTTCTAAAAAAGCAGTGAGCAGACTGCACACAATGAAACAGCTAACAACACAAGGATGCATTAAAACAAAATTATATTTTTTAAAAGAAATTTTGCTATTGAACAGAGAATATTTAGTAATGGTTTTATTTAAAGGAATAGATAGAAACCACAAGTTTTCTTCTGGTCCGGCTTGTCTCTTGATAACCCATAAACTCAAATAAAAGTTTCAGAGAAACATTTTAGGATCAAAAATTCTCTTCCAATTGTTCAGACTCAAACACTTAATTGTTCTGATCAACATTTTGGGCAGCCCATTCCACTCCAGCCCTGGCCACTGCCTGTCAAAAAGCTCTCAGAGCCAGGACCAAATAGAAGAAGAAGAGTTGGCTTTTCTACCTCACTTTTCTCACCCATTTAAGGAGAGTCAAAGCCACTGACAAAGCCTTCTATTCTGCTCCCCACAACATAACACACTGTGAGGTAGGCAGGGCTATGAATGCTCAGAAGAGAGCTGTGACTAGCCCAAGTTCAGCCAGCTGACATTATGGAGGAAAATGGAATCAAACCTGGTATTCTCAGACAAGAGTTCAGGTCCCTAACCACTAGACCAAACTGGCTCACATGAAGGGAACATTTGTGCATGATCTTCATTGTTTCTGGGAGGGCTCTTTTTGTGCTGTACCTCTTCAGCAATACTTCCAGTGGTGCTTCCTGGATAACTACTGAAAAGGATCTTCCATAGCATACTGGACCACAAGAGCATGACATCCACTCACCTTTCATAGTCCAGCATACTGCTGGGGTCCACTTGTGGAGCTCTTCAAAAATGCAAACCGGTAGAATAAAAAAAGTTGCCATTGTGGTGTCCTAGTCCAAAGCAGACAGGCTATTCCAGAGGGGTTGCTCTGGTCTGCACTCGTGCAGACAGCAGGCTCCAGGACCTCTCCTTTACCTTTCAAACATATAAAAAAAGTAACCTCAGCTTTCTTGATGATACTTGATTTGGAGACACAGAAGAAAGAAACCTCTATTTTGATCCATGTATTTCGCCCATACTGTCATGACTCAATTTAGCATGAATAATATATATAAATTATCTGAAATTAAAGAGACTAAAAGAAAAATGAGTGGAGTTTAAAGAAAAGCTATATTATTTATATTTACAATATGGTAAACATTATTAAAACAAATTTACCAGGGGAGATATACACTGCTCCTCCAGTTTCCACAAACCTACTTATACAGTATATTGTAAGGGTGAGATGAAAGTAAAAATAATGTTTAATAAAATTTGATATTGAATATTATAATCTAACTACTGTTTTACAAACTATTTTTTGCTGTATAATAAACTGAGCTGTCAATGAGTTACTGAAACCCATTAGTATTATATTAAGTAATTACCCAGCAGGAGACTTTTTCAAAACACTCTACAAAACTAATTAGTTAATCAAGCACTTTTTCAAAAAATGTGCTATGCCAACTTTGCTCATCTTCATTCTGGTTCTGATTGTGTGGCCACATTAACACATAATATTCATTTTTCTGAGTTAACATTTAGACTAGAACTAATTATGATGAATGACTGGAAATGTTAAACATGCAGTGAGGTTGCCCCAATTTAGAGCGAAAGTGTTTAATCCTGATAAAGTGATAATAGATATGCATACAAATAGTCCAAAGAACAAACAGAAGTCCATAGAATTAAGGGATATCTCAGTGTAGCAGCTATTCTATAGTATATTGCTGTTTCTTTGAAGGAAGGAACAGTAATGGGAGATTTTCTCACACTAATTAATGGTGAAAGCTTTCTTGACCTGCAGTTGAAATATTACCTAAAATCCACCTTGGTAGCCTCTTTTAAAATAGAATAAGAAATCAGAAAATGTCAAAAATAAATATTTTTTTCCGTATTGAGGAACAGCCTACATGCACAATGCTGCCGCATAGGCTGAAAGATTTTTCACCCTGAAGAAAATTGTCACCACTGAATTCTGTTTGAGGGGATATTTGTCCTTGGTTTTTTATTCAAATTGATCAGGTCATCTGGGGACAATCAAAACCCATCCTTTTCCTGTGTTCTAGAGGAGGTTTACATAGACTTTTGAGTTGAAGGTTCTACTGTATTTGAAATTAATACACTGAGGCAACATCTAAACGGTTCATTTCAACCATGGTAGCTGCACCCAAAAATGTTGGGTCTGCTTGCTGGAACATTCTCTGAGAGGTCATAAAAGGCTTCAGCTTAAATCACTCTTCAGTGTGAAAATCATGCTGAGAACCAACAGTGTACTACTTAAAAGTGGTGTCTAAACTGCTGCAGGCCCATGGACCACTCCAGCCACTCATGATGCGCACAGCTGGAGTGGACCACAAAGCATATGAAGCTCGGTGTCATATTGCTTGGTTCTGGAATCAGCATCAAAGATGAGCTCTTTGCTGTAGCACAGTCCTCCCAGCCTGCAACTTGACCTCCAAGAAATGCCAAAACACTATGAGAAGCCCCTGCTATGTGCCATGCGGCCCACTTCAAATGGTGTGAAAGCTACCTGATACCAGAAGAAAAATGTGGCTAGTTTTATCACCTCTATAGCATGAACCACATCCACTGACATGGCTACATGTCAAAACATGGAAATACATCATGAATTTTAATGACCTAATTTAGAAAAGGAAAGTTTATAAAGTATGTTATTATTGCTAAAGGAATCAAAAGTCCATTTGTTACTATTATGACAAATCTACCAGTAGATACCGAAGAACCTTCTACCTGCCTTTCTTTTACAGATTAGGGCTGCAATTGACTCTGGTCACTTCAGGACTTGGGTCATACATATGGTCCTATTATATTTAGTGAATACTCCATATGCTGCAGGATAGAAGCACACATATAAATATATACATTTCCACACAAAGCTTTCATGGCCTGGCTCCATCCAGACAGAATTAAAACTTCACAGGGACTGTGCAGCAGCTTTTAACCTGCTGGACAGGTTTTTGCAATGCTCCACAATACATTATCACATGATTCTCCTCCCACCAGCATCTGCCACCTCGCCTCCCCCTTACCCTCCCAGAATGCCTCTCCCTCAAGGTGAGCATTTCCTCCACCCACTCACCAGCTGAAGATTACCAGTGACAGCTGCAGGAAGGTGTGACCAAGCCATTCCAGGCCGAAAACGGCTTGGATTAAGCTGCCTTCCTGACATGGATTAAAATGGTAAGGTGTACCTCATGACGCCACCTCTAAGCCACTTGTTAATGTGAGTGAACGCAGCCTCAGACTGCATCCAAAGGGAGCTTGAGCAAATGCGCCAAACCTTCCCATGAAGAATCTCTAGAAATATTTACAGACTTCAGCCCTATTTATAAGAACGGTCTTTTAAAAACTCTTTTAAATAGGAAGAAATTTAGAAAATAATGCTGTGTGTTGCCATAGAATCCCTTTTGTCAATTATTTCTATTCACAAGAAGTTAAAATGGGCATATGTTGCAGAGGCAATGCATGTGGCTATTACAAATGAACAAAGTATCCATTAGGAAGATAGTATTCAGCTTCTGATTGCAGGAAATCCAAATAGAGTAGTGAATTATTCATATTACTACTAGAAGATCATCTCACATAGAAAACAACGTTTATGTTTTATTGCTCCATCTGCCTTAGTATTGAATAGTTCTCTCTCAGACATCCTTCTACCTCAAAAAGAAACAAAACCAAAAAGGACAAAACCCTGGTATATATGGACTGAGTAGAGATGAGCACAAACTCTAAAATTGTGGTTCAATTTGAATCGATCTGAACCACATGCTGTGCAGTTTGAGTTTGAACTACGGTAGGTTAAAACATTTTTTTAAAAAAAATAAAAATTAGTAGGGGAAAGTTCTTTTTAAAGGGTGATTGCAGAAAACTTGAACCAGTTTGAATCAAACTGGGTGCTTTGACCTGTTTGAACACCTACTGGTTTGGTACAATTGAAACCAGCCCCCTTTGAACAGGGGAATTGTTTGGCTTGATTTGAACTGAGTTGAACTGAAATGTGTTCAGCACATTTCTAGGACTGAATGCATATCACTTGAAATATACTTGTTTGAGATGCACACAATACAGAGGGGAATAAAGTTACTGTTAAATCACAGCACTGAAAATGCACTGCATGGGACTGCATCTTACATAATTGATACTTCTTTCTCATTGATCTCATTGGTAGTATGAAAAATGCATTTGTTATCTCACTTGCTAAGAGGAATAAA
Organism: Aspidoscelis tigris stejnegeri; assembly: GCA_023333525.1. Classification (NCBI taxonomy): domain Eukaryota; kingdom Metazoa; phylum Chordata; class Lepidosauria; order Squamata; family Teiidae; genus Aspidoscelis; species Aspidoscelis tigris. The sequence continues at coordinate 48,218,346 of JALMGA010000004.1, forward strand.
TTGGGAGGTAGGTGACTGAAGCTACCTGCAGTGAGAATAGAAAATAGTTATCATACTCTGGTACCATCTTTGTTAAATAAGTATTAGAAGTTTCATCTCATTTTTGAAATATATATAATCTGTTACAACCATATTCTAAGCATGGAATTGTTAACATTGAAAGGAGAATAAAAAATGTCTCGTAATAAAAAAAAACATAGAGATAAGTTATACTGAATTCTTTAATCAGAGGCCTTTCTGCACTCAGCCTTATTCTGGAATATAACTCAGGTTAGGGACCTGCTGTACGTATGCTCAGTCAGGCTATGGCAGGCACCAAGTAAGGCTTGCCATAGTCTGTAGTAGCATGTGGACAACAGACCCCTATCCCAAGATATATTCCAAAATGCTAAGTGCAGAAAGGGTTCTGGTTTAAATGCTGATTAAATTAATCTGGATTTAAAACTGCAATAAAATAGTCCAGTGGGAACATGGCCACTATATGAAATAATTTCCACCTTGTAATCAGATCATGTGCAAAGATATGTTAACATTTATGTTTGTATGTCAGGACCTGGTAATTTGGCACCAGATAAGTTGCCTCTCCCTCCTCCATGCTTCCATATGATATTGCTACCTGCCCCACCCTGCCTTAAATGTCATCCCCACCCAGTTTGCAAGAAAGATGACTCTTGAGGAAATTGGACCAGCAAAGGTGTGATAGGCCACGCTTAAGGCCTAGTATTTAGGTTAGTATAAGCCAGCAGTTCTCAACCTTCCTAATGCCGTGACCCCTAAATGGAGTTCCTCATGTTGTGGGGACCCCCAACCACGGGGGTGGAGCAGCTGGGAGGTGGGAGGGAAGGGAGGTGGGAGGCTCATCGCGACCCCTCTGAATTCGACCCCCAAAGGGGTCCTGACCCCCAGGTTGAGAACCACTGGTATAAGCAGTGCCATTTTAAGAAATCATTTGATATAAAGAAGTATTTCCAATTAACCTACTATTTGCTTTTGTACTTATTGTTTGCATCAGGGATCTGCACAAGACTGCAAAAGAATGTACCATCTGTTCAGGAAACTTGGTGAATTTTGTGGTGAGCAAAGAGTATTGAACTTGTCAAAAATACCCTATATCAGCTTGTTATAAATTTTGCTCTGGGCCTACTGTCATGGAAATACTACCAGTGGTGCCTCTGTTTTGCTGAACAATCAACAAATGAACCTTAGCATATTTTTGGCCTCCTGCCCTTGGTATACATGAGTGGCACAGACTTGCACCAAGCATGGACCCTAACAGGATTAATGCCTGCTTTTGGAGAGCAGGCAAATTTTCGTGGTGCCCTCCCAAAGCTCCCAAATAAGAAACCTTCCCATTCATGTGCATAAAGCCTTAATTTGCATGCAGAGTGCAACAAGTTACAAACTAAACAAATTCTTAGCTTACTGAACAACGCATGAACTTATATAGCAGTGAGAAAACAGTAATCACCAACTTTTCTCTTATGATCAAAATACAGCACATAGGCAGCGTTTGGCTATTAAAGTTAATCAAACTTTGCTGCAGCACTTAGCAAAATGCTGGAAGAATAAAGAAGATACTAATCAATGCACTGGTGATGCTTTGATAAAACTTGCTGACAAAATATAATCTATACCAAGCTAAACACAAATTACTTCAGGGATCAGATTTCTAAATAGTTATTTGAATATAAAATGGAAGAAAGAGGATGAAACTTCAAACAAACCTGAGAAAACAGAAGTAATATATTTAACTGTCAGAAGAGGCTTTTAATTTAATTTGCACCTTAAGCAAGTCTCCAGTCAGCTAATTCCTAGTTCTACCAAAAATGATTAAACAACTGAAAATAAGACAAATTTCAAACTCGTATCTTGCTACAGCAATGCTTTATCCATGGAAAAGGAACCTCAACATGATATTGAAATGCACTGTTCAATTCTTACATTTCATTCACTGAGAACACAGTTTCCTGAAAAACTGTGGGACTGTTTATTGACCTATCAACTATGCTTCTGAACTTTTTATGCATAAAAAGGCCACAGAGGCCTTTCCACCCATACTTCAGTTAGGCTGAAATATCAGTTTACAGCATTGCACTGGGCATCTTTGAGATGTAAACAGCAAGAAGAACGCCAAGCACATGGTGGCCGCATGTCACTGCATGCCAAAAGGGGACCTGAAGCACAGTGACTGCATGTAACTCACAGCTAGCCTCCTCTGGGGGCAGAATCTGCTGCCTGAAACTGTCTATTTGCAAAGTGGAAAATATTCATTGCAAATATGGTGCATAGCATATTTGCTTCTGCCACCACTGTGCCTATGGCTCTTCATTTCCACTATAGGTGGAAGAATCAGAAAGGCTTCCAAGGTCTCGTACCTTTTAGTATAATGATTATGCTGCCTTCCTTCTAATTTTGCTAGAGCACCTTCTGTCAGCATTCCAACTGTTTAGTACATTTCAGGTATTTTTACCATATGGCATGTTCTCTTGAAATCACCCAAAGTCAGCAGCCTTTGCAAGTTGATTCCATTTGTTCAAATTTTGCACGAGAACTTTATGAAAACAACATTCAAAATGCATTTAGCCCATTTTTGATGTAATATTTGTATATTTATTTATTTTATTTATATTTATATTTATATCCCACCCCATACCCGAAGGTCTCTGGGTGGGTTACAGCCGTAAAACAGCAGATTAAAACAGAATATACATTAAAACACTTCAAAAATTCAACACTAAAACACCATCATTTAAAATGATGGTGTCTGTCCTGGGTGGGAAATATAATCAGCTCAGCCAAAGTCCAGGGAAAAGAGGTGCGTCTTCACCACCTTCCTAAATACATATAAGGAAGGGGCAAGACGCACCTTGAGGGGAGGCTATTCCATAGTCTAGGGGCCATCACAGAAAATGCTCTCTCCCGGGTGCCCACCAACCTCACTATTGAAGGTGGTGGGACAACCAGGAGGGCCTCACCACTTGATCTTAAGGCATGGGCAGGTCGATATGGGAGTATATATATAAAGAGTAAGATGTTAAATGCAACTGTGATACTTAGGTGTTTTTTCACTGGCCCCAAAAACCCCATTAGAACCCCATTAGAACTTCATCCTGAAGGCCCTATCTCCATGTGTACTAAAGAAATCCAGATTTAATGGATCCTTCAGGATCTTAAATCCATATTTACTGCAGATCCCTTTAATGGTGTCCACAATCCAGCCTTCAGCTGTGAAGACCAGATTAGAGGACACACATCTGCACTACTTACTGGGACCAGTGGGGTCCAGGAGTGGGCCTAGCATAAGCAGAGCTGTGTGCATGGCTGGCGGTTACAATCACCACTGCACTGATGGCCACTTTCACCACCACCACTACATCCCACTGAAGGCATGGAATCGGAGCAAAACTCCCTCCTGGGGCCTAATCGGGGCCTCAGGAGACATCCTGCAGTGTCCACTCGCTGCCCTACTTAACACCCATCGCAATCAGATGCTAGCAGGCCTGTGTGGACTTATGATCCCTTGCCAAGATCCAGATCTACAGGACCAGATTCAAGTGAGGACCCCATCTCCAAGATCTGGACCTTCAGAGGTAGGGGCAAAAATGGGGTTAAAGGCTTTAATTTTATATACTTTGCAATGCCATACCATTGCCTCTGATAAGTGTTTTAAAGGTAGTACTTTGAACTAACTACTAGCTAGGTTGGTGACCAGCCATTTTTGTGAGCTGACACAGCTCCTTTTGCACCACTTCTGGATGAAATGAGCCTGGGGCAAGGTGGCACAGCTGTATTTGTGCGTCACAGTGCCTGGTCACTGCGGCAACAGCACTACACATGCCCATTGCCACAGCAATGCAATCTTAGCAATCTCACTTACCCAGTGCTGGGGAGTAGTATGTTCCAGATGCATCAGGCTTTGCAAGGTGTGGATGCCAAGAGATTCATCAACCTGCATACCTAAGTAAGGAGCAAAAAGGCCCAAAGAGGGAGAAACTATACAATTCATTCCCTGGTGATAATAGAATATTCTTTTTTATTATTTTATTGAAATTAGATAGTTTACAACAAAACTATCTTATATACATATAATGGAAGCAAAGACTGTCATATTAAATCTATATGATATACACAGTAAAACCTTTTTTTTTGTAATCTTTCCTCATGCCATAAAAGATAGAAAAGAAAGAAAAGGCAAGACTATCAAAAACTAGTTTTCTACATTATTGTACAATTATACTAACAATCCTAGATTTCTATGTATTACAAATACTATAATGTTGCAAGTGTGTATACATATAATTATCCCTGTTTTTGCACTTACCTTCAAAGATCCAGATGTAGAAGATCCAGATCTTTGAGATGAGCTCATTCCTGGAATCTGGTCCTCAAAGGTCTGGATCTTGGGGAGCAGCCCATGTGTTCGCATGAGCCCTCGAGCACCCAATTGCAATGGGTGCTAAATGGAGCACTATGTGGGCACCGTAGCACCCATTGCAGTGTTCCATTTCGCTGGAGCTGCAAGGGTCACCAGTAGTGTGGCACGATTGGCCAGCGCCACTGTCACTGATGGTGTACCCCCACCAATTGAGAGCGGGGCAGAGAGGCACGGCTTTGTAGCTGGTTATGCAGCAACTATGACATAACTTCATCATAAGTTTATGAAGAGACACAATGATGCTTACCAACTTACTTTCTATTCCCTTCCTAATTACCCATAGCATTGTATTTATTTTTTTCACTGCTGCTGTGCACTGGGCCAACACCTTCATTGAGCTGTTCATCAAAATTCCAAGATCTCTCTCATGGTCTATCACAGAAAGCTCACACACATCCCATCAATTTGTAGGTGCTTTGCCCCAGTGTGTATTACTTTGCACAGACTAAAACTGAAGTGAATTTGCCACTTTCAGCTAAACCAGGGATGTCCAACAGAACCAGTCAAATACCCTGATTCAGATCAACCTGGTTTATGTTCGGTGTCATTTTGACTTTTAAAATAATTTTTAAAAGAAAGAAAGAAATAAAAAGTGATTTTTTTGTTAGAACCAGCTCAATGTTCAACTGAAAATTTCTACACTATGGGTGTATCCCCATGCAAGCTGTTTGATCCTGATTTGGCACATATGGGACCGGGAGTGGGTCTGAGAGCAGATCTTGCCTGTTCCCATGCCATTCCCAGCAACGCGGGCTGGGTGCAGGTTGGCCACAGATGGAGCCTTCCCCATGCAAACTGTGCCAAACCCCGGCACAGGGGACCAGCACCCCCTCCTCTCCAGCTCCTCTCTCCTCATTAGAAACCAGGATGACATCAGCCCACCGCTGTGCCGCCACCTGCAAATGTCCCTAGCTGCAAATGCCATATCCCCCCTCCCTTAGCAGCACAGAAAGCCAGAACTCAGCTGGAAGGCATGGAATTTTTTTTAAAATTATGTTAAATAAATTTTAAAATAATTTTTAAAAATTCAAAGCCGTCACGAGATTTGGCAGCAGCTGAGTGGTTGAGCACTTCTGTGCACCTCTGCTCCACTAGAAACCACAAGAACACCCAGCAATTTTAAAAGCAACAAAATCAAGCCATTGTCATGATTGCTTTGGTGATCGTGAAATGGGGTTGGAATATTAGAGAAAAGGAAAAAAAAATCAAGCCATTATCCTGCCTGCCTTGGCAATCGTGAAACGGGGGTGGATTGGAAAAGGGACAAAAATTAAGTCATTATCCTGCCTGCCTTGGTGATCGGGATTTTTTCACTCTCAAAAAATCTCAGCGCTTGCAGTCTCCAATGCACAGGGCAGGAATGGCAAGCACATCCCATCTCCCAATGACGTAAGCACCAATCTCCTCCCCAGATAGCCCAGGACCATCCCCATGCGTGGTCTCGGCTCACTTGGCAATGTGTGCCAGGACTGCAAACCGTGCCAAGACTTGTTTTTTCGGGTACCAAATTTGGTCCTCATCTGGCATGGTTTGGGGCAATTTGGTGCGCTTTCCAAGACCATGTTCGGTACTGGACCAAACGTGCATGGGGACATGCTCTATGTTGAATACAATTGCTCAGGCTTCCTTAATGGCAGTCAAAAGTTGACTTTAAAAAATTCAGTATCTTGTAAACACTACCAACATTCACCCTGGATGTTGTGACAGGAAAATGGAGAGGCAGAGGGGAGCTGATAACACTGTTAAATCTATTATATGTAGACTGGCCTTTGCATTTTTCTAAACCTGGATGATTTGTTAAATGCTTGAAAAAGGAGGCATCTAGAGAAAAATCAAATAGAAAAAATGAACAGAGCTCTTCCTTCTTGCCACTAGGTGGTAAAGTCAAAAGAAAATTGTTTGGAGGCCTAGACTGTGATTTGTAAGGAAACTGTCAACTAGAATACTATGTTCACCAACACAGCCTATTCATCTTTTTGTCTAAAATAGCAGCTTGATGAATTATGGTTTTAGCTGCTCTTTTTAGGAAACATTACAATTCTTGGGTGCCAACCATATAATCTCCTTCCTGAGATCTCTGAGCATATGCAATGCCCAGCAGACAAGCATGTCTGACCCCATTTATTCCTCAAACCAACTCCCAACAAAATCAAGCTACCTATAATTCCACAGTCAGGAGGATGACACCTGGTAGCATATAAATCTGCACAGCAGATAGGACTCACCTCAACAGCTGAAAACACATCTAGAAATGCTGCTGGGAACTGGAAATATGGAAGATTTCTGCTTGCACTTCTGGCTTCCACCAGTGATTCCTGGAATGTTTTGGACTGACTGAGTGGTAATGAATTCCACAAAAGGAATACTTCCTTTTCTTCACTTTATGGAAGGTAACCTTTCTGCAATGTATTCAGAAACATCAGTGTTTGTTGTACATATATATACTTGCTTGCATTTATAACAAATTGTAATTGTCAACAGATTGTTTTAACTCTGGCTCCTTCTGCACTGAGCCTTATGGTGCTTACAATTTGCACTCTAGTGCAGACTATGGGCGTGTCTACATGCCGAAAATACTCCAGATTTAAGCTTGTTTTGCCTCGGAGCGTCTCCATGCACAGCTTTACACTGGGCTACATGTCCAATTGCTGCCATTCCAGAGTGTCCTGGAGTTTTTGGGTGTGTCCAGCAGCAGCCCCATAAGAACGTAAGAACATAAGAGAAGCCCTGCTGGATCAGGCCACAGCCCATCTAGTCCAGCATCCTGTTGCACACAGTGGCCCACCAAATGCTCATGGGCATCTCAAGCAGAGACAAGGACAAACCTTCTCCTGCTCTCGAGTCCCAGCAGATGGCCCTAGAAGCGCCCCATTTCCTCCCCCCCCCAGCCTGAAAGATGCACCTAGGCATTCGTTCTAGTAGCCATTGATACATCTGTCATCCATAAATTTGTCTAACCCTTCCTTAAAGCCATCCAGACTGGTAGCTGTCACCACCTCTTCTGGCAGCACATTCCATAGGCCGATGACCCTCTGTGTGAAGAAATACTTCCCCCTGTCAGACCTTACGCTCCTACCCATCAGCTTCATAGAGTGCCCCCTGGTTCTAGTGTTGTGCGATAGAGAAAAGAAATTTTCTCTATCCACCTTTTCTATGCCGTGCATAATTGTATATACTTCAATCAGGTCCCCTCTCAAACGCCGTCTCTCCAGACTGAAGAGGCCTAGACGTTGCAGCCTGGTTTCGTAAGGGAGGTGTTCCAGACCCTTAATCATTCTGGTTGCCCTTCTCTGCACCTTCTCTAGTTCCACAATATCCTTTTTGAGGTGTGGTGACCAGAATTGTACACAGTATTCCAAATGTGGCCTCACTATAGATTTATAAAGGGGCAAAATGACACTTGCTGACTTATTTTCTATTCCCTTCCTAATTATTCCCAGCATTGAATTGGCTTTTTTTGCTGCTGCCGCACACTGGGTTGACACCTTCATTGAACTGTCCACCAAAACCCCGAGATCCCTTTCCTGGCGTGTTGCAGAAAGCTCAGACCCCATCAGTTTATAGACGTAATTTGGATTCTTGGCCCCAATGTGCATTACTTTACACTTGTTAAGATTAAAGCACATTTGCCACTTGGTTGCCCACTCACCCAATGCTAAGAGATCCCTCTGGAGCTCTTGGCAATCTCTTTCAGATTTTACTACCCTAAATAATTTAGTATCATCAGCAAACTTTGCTATTTTACTATGTACCCCTTTTTCTAGATCACTGATGAATAAATTAAAAAGCATTGGTCCCAGTACTGAGCCTTGAGGGACCCCACTTTTTACTTCTTTCCACCCTGAGAAATTGCCGTTTACTACAACTCTCTGCTTTCTGCCCTTAAGCCAGTCACAAATCCAGGACAGAACCTGTCCTTTTATTCCATGGCTGGTGAGTTTACTCAGTAGCCTTTGATGTGGGACTTTGTCAAAAGCCTTCTCAAAGTCCAGATAGACTATCTCCACTGGTTCACCTTTATCCACGTGTTTATTGACACTCTCAAAGAATTCCAACAAATTTGTGAGGCATGATTTACCTTTGCAGAAGCCATGCTGGCTTTTGTTCAGCAATGCCTGCTGCTCCATATGCACACTAATTTTGTCTTTAATAATGGTTTCCATCACCTTACATGGAACTGACGTTAAGCTAACTTGTCTTTAGTTGCCTGGATCACCCCTGGATCCTTTTTTGAATATTGGTGTTACATTTGCTACCCTCCAGTCCTCAGGTACGGAGCCTGATGTTAGGGAAAGATTATATATTTTTGTTAGAAGTTCGGCAATTTCTCATTTGAGTTCCTTAAGGACTCTTGGATGAATACCATCTGGTCCCGGTGACTTGTTCACATTTAGTTTATTAAGACATGCCAGGACCTCTTCCTTGGTTATTTCTGTACAGTTTAACTCTTCAGAAAACACAGGCTCAGCTACTGGCATGTGTCTTCTGTCTTCCTCCGTGAATACGGAAGCAAAAAATTTGTTTAGTCTCTCTGCAATCTCCGTGTCTTCTTTAATTACCCCTTTCTCTCCTTTACTATCTAGTGGTCCAACTGCTCTCCTGGTTGGATTCCTGCTTCTGATATACTTAAAGAAGTTCTTGTTATTTCTTTTGATGTTTTTAGCAATGTGCTCCTCAAAATCTTTCTTAGCTTTCCTAATGGCCGTCTTGCATTCATGTTGCCAGTGTCTATGTTCCCTCCTGTTCTCCTCATTTGGACAAGCCTTCCATTTCCTAAATGAACTCTTCTTGTTTTTAATGACTTCATCTACTGCATTTGTGAGCCACATTGGTTTCTTCTTGGACCTAGAAGTCCCCTTTCTTCTTTTAGGAATGCATTCTAGTTGCACTTCCGTTATTGTGTTTTTAAGTAGTCTCCATGCATTTTGAAGTGATTTAACTCTTTTGACTTTCCCTTTCAATTTCCTTTTCACTAATTTCCTCATTTTGGGGAAGTTTCCCTTGTGAAAGTTTAAGGTCTCTGTGTTAGACTTTATTAAGAACTTACTCCCTGTATTTAAGTTGAAGGTTATTGCATTGTGGTCACTGTTCCCAATTGGATCAGCTACAGTGACGTCCTTTACCAGGTCCTGAGCATTACTTAGGATCAAGTCCAGGACTGCATTTCCCCTGGTTGGTTCCATGACCATTTGTTCCATGGAACAGTCATTTAGCAGGTCTAGGAATTTTCTCTCTCTTTCCTGAGTTGAACAGGAGTTCACCCAGTCTATGTGAGGATAATTGAAGTCCCCCATTATAACTACCCTATCTTTATGGGCTACCTCCTTTACCTCCTTCTCCAATTGTTCATCTCCTTGGGACGTATGGTTGGGAGGACGGTAGCATGTCCCTATTGTTAGACTTCCTTTTGGGCTTGGTATTTTTATCCACACTGCTTCTGTGGAAGAGCCAGACTCACTTGGACATTCCAGTTCATAAGATTCTATCTCTTCTTTAATATACAAGGCTACACCACCTCCATGTTGCCCTTCCCTGTCTTTCCTGTACAGTTTGTATCCTGGGATGACTGTATCCCATTGGTTTTCGCTGGTCCACCAGGTTTCAGTTATGCCAATAATAGCAATCCTATTTTCCATAACTAAGCTTTCTAGCTCCCCTATTTTGGCTCGAAGGCTCCTGGCGTTTGCATATATACATTTATATTCACTCCTTTTGACCAAATTCTGCCGTCGAGGAACGTGTGAAACTAATCCCGCACTTAGCTCAGCATTTTCTGCATGTTTCCAGCCCTCCTCACTTGAGGGTGTGCTCTCCCGAACCGGATGCTGCCCAGCTCCTGTCGGCTTTCCCCCAGGGATCAGTTTAAAAGCTGCTCTGCAACCTTTTTAATGTTAATCGCCAGCAATCTGGTTCCCTCCTGGTTCAAGTGTAACCCGTCCCTCTTGTACAGGTTTGGCTTGTCCCAAAAAGTTCCCCAGTTCCTTACAAATCTAAACCCCTCCTCGCGACACCACTGCCTCATCCACGCATTGAGGCTCCTGAGCTCTGCCTGTCTAGCTGGCCCTGCACGTGGAACAGGTAGCATTTCTGAGAATGCGACCCTAGAGGTCCTGGACTTTAGTCTTCTACCTAACAACCTAAATTTGGCTTCCAGGACGCTCCGTCTTGCCTTCCCAACATCATTGGTACCGACATGTACCATGACGACTGGCTCCTCCCCAGCACTGTCTACTAACCTATCTAGATGTCGCGTGATGTCCGCAACCTTTGCACCAGGCAGGCAAGTCACCATGCGGTCAACACGCCCATCACAAACCCGGCTCTCTATATTCCTGATAATCGAATCGCCCACTACAAGAAGCCCCCCTCCCACTACCCATGGAGGAGTATCCTCGGTGCAAGAGGATACAGGCACATCCACTGAGGAAGGGGTCCCAACTAAGGGAGCCTGCCCCTCTTCCTCGGCTTGATGTCCTCCCTGCCTCAGGCTTCGACTCTCCGAGGCAGCTGGAGAGCTGCTTGTCATGGAGTGGGATGCTCCTACTGCATCCCTGTAAGCGCAGCTAGCAGCAAGGAGCAGGGGAAAAGAGGGAAGGCAAGAGAAAGCGAAGAGAGGTGAAGACACACACTCCCCTCCTAATAATGCAGCCTCTGCTGTGGAAGAAAGGTGCAGATCGCTGCTTTGCTTATGCGCTAAAACAGCTGTGTTACGTGAATGCAGGGAGCTGGATGACAGCTGATGCAAGCCTGTCATCACTCCAGTGGTAGTGGGGAGAAAAAGATGCGGGCTCACAAAAAGTGGCTTCCATAGGTACAGGAAAGTACTATTTTAATACGCGTTGCCCCAAACCACATGGGGACTCTTTACTGCGAGTTACAACGCGGATTTTTTAAACTTGCACAACAATAGAAGCAACTGGCTTGCATGGAGATGTGCCCTATGGCCCAGGGATTTCTGTAGTTGGGACCAGCATGCAGCTCACTATTCCAGGATATAATCCAGGATAAGACTCAGTGCAGAAAAGGCCATGGTTATATTATTTTAAGCAAACAGAAGCAGACTTAAAGCAATTGTTTGTCAGAATTCTTAATCTGCCTATCCCATAAACTTGTACTTCACAACTATATATTAATTAATCTATCAGGATTTCACTGAAATAACTGTGAAGCATCTCTTAAAATAAGGAGAAGTTACATATGGAAACATGGCCATAAAGAAAAGGTCCTAAGTCTGTGTCTGCAGGAGTATTTGTATGGACTGTGGCTTTGTTCAGGCTTGTTTATACTGCGCAGCAGAGTGTGCAGTCGTGATTGGGGTGTCACACATAATGACCGATGGGTTGTCGTAGCATTGCATTATCTGATTGCTACTGCACACTTACCTTATTGCTAAACTAAGGACATTCACTGTGCTATAGAAACAAAATTCAAATTTTCCAACCAGAACGGCAGGTACAGCAGGACAAGAGCACGAGGACAGCTCAAATGTGATTGGCTGCCTTTCACCCGCGTGACTGTGCATGCTGACTCAGCTCTCGCAGCTTCTGATGGGAAGTGACAGAGCTGCATTTTGGGTTAGGATGACTGGTCATCACTGCGCAGCAGGTAAGCTATGCTTTTTATTTAACTTAAGATTTATTCTGCAAATCTGGAGGCAGCTTTTATTACTTGACCCCCAATAGTTGAAGAGACACTTGGAAATAGGACCAGACAACAATGTTGACATCAAAAGTGATACTTAGCAGGTATGGGCAAGAACTCATTCACAGACCTGACATGTCCTGGTGCACCATCAGAATGGGTTCCTCGTGGCATTCTGACCAACAAGGACATGCTATCTGCATGCCCATCACAGACAAGAATACAGACCCTGGTCCTCTTATGGAGCTCTTTAAAAATCTCTGCAGAAGGACTTGGATCCTGTGAGGACAAAGCAGGCTAAGGGCAGGGCAGGACTTTCCATATTCTAAATATGTACATTTTAATATGGATTAAAATGTTCTGAACCAAGGCCCAGGGCAGAGAGGGCTAAATTATCCATGTCATTCTTCAACCTAGGGGTGGGTATCTCTGCAAAAACACCATTCTCCCATGTCACCAGGTGCTTCAGCATAATCAAGCCTTGGTGACACAGGCACCTGCCCAATGAAGTGGCAGACAAGGTGCTTCTCCAGGGAGCTCAGTTTTGTGTTCTTACCTCCAGGTGCTTTGATGGGTGTGTCCTACTACTACAAATGAAACCCTAATGCCTATGTCCCTTCCCACAAGTGCCTGTGAGGACCAGAGAAGGCACAGTCTATGTGCTGTTGAACAATATTTCCTGAATAGGCAAACACTTTTATATATATTTTAAAGCAATAACAGAGACTGCACCTAGTTGACATTTAGAGTGTTTTTCCACTGTCACTAAAAGTACCCATTAAGTACCTATTAATGGGTACGTAAAGCCTTTTTTGTACCCATTAATGGGTACTTCTAGTGACAGTGGAAAAACACCCTTACTTATTCTGCTATATTTGGATAGTCTGGAATAAAGCATGAATATCCCAGAATATCTATGCTTTATTTCAGAATATCCAAATATAGCGCAATAAGTAACACCAAAGTCTAGATGTGGCTGGAAACTGCTGGAGAGGCATACTTTTTGGCATTACTAATAATATTTGCAAACAGCTTTTCTTCTTTTAGGCTCACTTCTACAATTCCAAGTATTCTTAATAAATAAATAATTATTTTTTATTTATTTATTTATTTATTTGTTTGTTTGTTTGTTTGTTTAGGAAGGAAGGAAGGAAGGAAGGAAGGAAGGGAGGGAGGGAGGGAGGGAGGGAGGGATAGAGCCTTGGGGATCCATAGCAATTTTAGCTTTATATATCAAAGCTTTAGATGTATATATGATGATTTATTATTAGAATAAGAGGGAATGGGGGAGAAATGCACAAGTGAGAATTTTAAAATATTAATGAATGGGGCATCCAATCCATACATCTACAAGGAGGGTCCCATTGAATCCATCAGCACTCGAAAGGGAAGATAACTGTGTCTCACTTTTGAAGAAGTTCAAGAGGACAGTTTAAAATGCATCAACCCATCTTGGAGTAAACTGGCTGGAAATAAGAGAATTCTTATCAAAGGTTTCAAATGAAGAAACTATTAGATTTCCAAATAGAGAAGACAAGGCAAATTCTGCAAACTACTGAAAATCAGAAATGCTTGTAGCACAAGAAGGAAATAAAAGTGTACAAGAAGAGATCCTATCAATAGTTACTGCAGTTAAAAAAGACATGATGAGTAAGCTTTCATGCCATTTCAGGGTCCCCAGTTTAAATAAGAGTCTTACTGTCAGCACACAAGTACAGTAGCTCATTCTCTGCAGAGTTATAAATAACAGAGGAAGCCAAGTGAATAGATGATATCTAATCTCACTTGTGGCCTGTTCTCAGTTTAATAGAATTTGTGATTTCCATGGACAGCACGGTGCAGAGTCAATGCCAGGCATCTGTCCTGTACTGGCTTTATTTCAAGTGAAAATAATGAGTAGCAATGTGTTGCTAGCCAAGGTGAGAAAGATAAACTGGGATTGAATTTATAATCAATATGAAACATTGAGAAATCTAAGATGTGCATGGGAGTGGAGGGAGAGCTTTTAGATGAGACTTTCATTTATAAAGAGAAGAGCCATAAAATACTAACAATAATCTATGGAAACATTAAGACAGGATTTCAGATACTATCCAAAGTGCAATGCCCTGATGGCCAAAGAATAGTTCATTAGTGGAGATGTGCCCAACTGGTTCATGTGCTAACTGGTTCAAATCAAACAGGAGTGTTAGAAAATTTGAGTTTGAACTGAACACTCTGCCTATGCAAAAACAAAGTTTAAATTCAAGTAAAACAAAAGGTGTTCTGATGAACCTAATGAACATTATACCCTGTTTGATCTGAGGTTTCTGAGTTGTTCAAATCAAGCCAAACACTTGTTTGAAGGAAAAAAGTTTTAATTTGAACCAATCAAAGGGTTCAGTTGTTCAAACCAAATAGCACTTTTTTTTGTTTGTATACCCCTCAATTCATTAGGAGATTCCATTGTTTCAAGATTACCTTAGGAGAAGGGAAGAAACCATGCATCCCATATTACAAAGTACTAAGAAATATTTTCCATACTATGCATGACTTCAGATGGCAAGAAGAAATTGTGGGGTCTTCTTTGGATCCCACAATTGCTTCTCACCTTCCCTGCCAGAAAATCCTGGGTCTTACCTCATCTGCCAGCTGTTCATATGATTGTTACTGTTGCAAGCTACCTGGATATTATCCTGGCGCTTGCCATAGTTTTCACCAGAGTATGCATGACAGGCCTTCTGTTCCAAGATATGAACCAAAACAAAGCTCAGTGCAGAAAACTGCCTTAGAATTTAGAACTTCTATATACTTAAAGTTCTCAATCACTTTGTATGTCCCCAACCTCACAAAATTTCTAACATCATCCTGGGAAAACATGATTTTGGGCACCATGATCACAGAATAACTCTGACCATAAATCTGCTTCTATTTTGAAGTCACTACTAAAAGAAGCAAACAGCTTTCTACAGACAATAACTCAAGATACACCATAGCTTATGGTAAATTGATGTTTGTATTGTATAAGTGGCATCTTCTGATTGCCTTTGTACCTTTCCTTCCATAGGAATGTTACAGTCACAACTCTAAGATTCATTGTATTCTTTCTGAATTTCTAAAAGGACAACTAAGGTTCTGTTACCATTATCACTGTATTCTTATCACCTTGCTTTTGTAAGCGTGTTCTTTCACAAGTGGTTACTAAAGTGCTTAATCAGGAATGAAATATATGTAGACTGCATCCCCTCAATGGGGGACAATAACACCTGCTGGTCAAGAGTGCTTGATATGGTCCTAAAAGTGGAAGCACAGCACCCACATGGCCCACACCTCCCACACCTGCAAATTCTGAAGTCAGAAAATGAACACGGTCTGGCTTTGAAGTAATAACATGGCTTTATTTAGGAACACACAAGAAACTGACCTATCAGTTTGCCATTTTCTGTAAGTCATGAAATAGGGCTGTGCAAAGCATAATGAGCTAGATCATTCTTGCAGCCGCTCTCTAATTTCATTGGGGTGGTACAAGATCCCGAGGTTGGTGAATACTTCAGAGTTGTTCTTCACACTCTGAGGCTACTTGTTATAGGTACACTGAATGCATGGTGATGCAGCTGGTATTATCAGGGACACTTTTCATTTTATGTGGTTGCATGAGTAGTTATTTGCCGCTATACCTTTCCCTAGGCTCTATTTGAGTGGCAATGCAATTGCTATAAAACCTATAGTTCAAAGTTCCACCTATGCATTTGTGGTTTCTTAGACAAGCTTAATTATTAGGTTTTGGCAGAAAACTCATTACCTGATGGAATTGTTTTTTTAGTACTGAGTCCATACTAAATACAGGCGTAGGTCACAGTAGCATACACAACAGAGGCATTCATCACAAATGCATTTTCTTAAAATGTAGTCTGACCATTATGAATTGCTGTCATTGTTTTTCTAGTCTATTCCATTTATTATTAAGTTTTGCTAAGCTTCAATGTGAGCGAAAATGTTTCTTGTTCTATTTTTACTAACTCACCAGAGTTTTCATGGAGAGGTAGCTAAGCAACAAAGTTGATTCAAGATCTATATGTTAGCTTATTCTGAAAAGTAAGATTCACTCTGCTAGTAATGTATTTACTTCTCTTTCCTGGGACATGAAAATTCATTTAGGAATTATTCTACCTTAGTCATTTTTGTATCTGCGGTATCTATATCCTCCCTTTCCACATTAATCTACTTCCAAGGATATGGTCCTTCATCATGAAGTAAAATGAGAATCAATCAACATGTGCAAAATACATTTTGAAGGCACTTAAGCTACTGATAGAGAAATTCCAAAGAGCACCATCAGAACAATATGTCACATGAATATGTGTGCAAGACTATGACACATCTCTGGATGATAGGGTTTGAATTTTTTTTAATGCACCTCACCAATTGTTTGCCACATTTTCACATCTGAGTACCCATTCTACCCATCTTCATAATGTGACAATGCCTGGTGCAATGACCTCTATATCTGAGAAAGGTAGATTATTTCTAAATTCTAGGTCAAGGAAAATGATGGAAACCTATAAGAACATAAGATAGGCCCATCTAGTCCAGCATCCAGTATCACATAGTGGCCCACCATTTGCTTCTGAGCATTCTCAAGCATGATATATAAAACTTGTTAATGACAGAATATGGATTTATCCAAATCTAATGGTGAAATCCCATCCCACATGACTATCTCATGAATATGTCCCTTCAGAATCTTAGGTAGCTAAGAATGATAGCACAAATCCAATATTCATTCAACCACTGCAGCAGAATAGGAAGAAGATAACTACCATCTTCTGAAAGATGCAAAAGTTGGTGCATGTATGCATGTCTTACTAGACTTTCAAAGGTCTCTATGTTGTCAGTGATTTTGGTTGTTTTTCCACTGTCACTAGAAGAACCCATTAAGTACTGATAAGTACCCAATAAGTACCCATTAATGGGTACTTATTGGGTACTTCTAGTGACAGTGGAAAAACACCCTTGGGTTCCCAGCTGGCAAAAGTAAAACTACCATGGATGAATTCCAGACAGGATCAACACAATGTCAAAATGGCACCAGGAAAGCACTTGAGGAGCACAGGGATCACACATCTCTCAACCCATCAAGCACACATCCTCCATAAGCACTTTCAATAATGTTTTAATGACAAACCATTTTCTCCAGGGCTTCTTCTCTACCACTACTACTAGTGCAGTCGTAGGTTGCATCCAGACTCTGGTTACTTATTCCACTATATTTGAAAATTACAGAATAAAGCATGGATATCCAGAAATATCCATGCTCCCCCACCCCTGAATATCCAGATATAGTCGGATTTAAGTAACTGATGTCTGGATGAAACCTCATCTGGAAACACAAGAAGTGGACAACTTCCAATGGCATTTCCTGTGTTTCTATACAGCCCTCAACAGAAATGTCAAAGCCAGGGGATAAATGTTTCCCAACTTGAACATTTTTGCTGCTGTGAATTGGGGGGTGGGGGTGGGGAGTTATCCTATTAGCACACTTCCTGACTTAAGAGCCAGAGCAAGCACCCTGGGTCTAGTAGTAGCAGAAATCATTGTGATACAGAGCTTGTTCCACTTCCCTAATCACGATGGTGCCTAAAGCCCATGATTGAGCAATTTTTTTTCGAATTTGAAGATCAGATACCATTAACACCGCACACATCCTTGCCAAAGGTAACTACTTGATTGTCCACAAACAGCTTGTTGACTAAGAATTTTATTGGTCAGTGCATAAACTATGCCATGAAAAATTTGTGTACCCTAAATCTAAACAAATGTTACAAAACCATGACCATGATCATTATCCCAGAGGGAAAAAAACAGCCATTTACCAGTCTTGTGCATACTCCATCAGTCCATTTGTTTATATTGAACAATGCTCTGCTGTGTTTGATTTTGGAGGAAAACGTTCTGCTGTGTTCAGTTTTGATCTGTCTGAGATATGACTGTAAATCCCTGTAATAGATTGAACAAACATACAAAGTGAAAATGGACTTGGTTTGATTGTTCAGATGCCATTCAAGTGATCATAAAAGCAAGGCATACTTGAAAAAGGACCAAATGTAATTTCTATTAGTGCTTATCCTATTGATATCCAAATAATCCTTTTTGTCTTTATACGGGTCCTGAGTGTAGCTGTGCACTGGCTGCTCGGGATAACAGAGAGGAAAGGATAGGATACAGGCCATATGCTCTAGGGAAGATCTAGGGGAAAGAAAGAGAGAGGGGATTTTGCCAGGATACTATGGCTGCCCTCTCCGCTGCAACAGCTGTCATAGGAAGCTGGAGGCATATCAAGGCATGCCTGTCCCACCAGATCTGGCAGCTGCAAGTGCTCCTTAGGAATGTGTGAAAAACGTTCATGATTTTTGCAACTTAATTGCAAATATTTGAAACTTCGCATTTGAATTGAATAATATTCAAAGACTGATCTTTGCATGCAAAGCAAAAGCTTTTGTGCCTCCGTTTGAAGCTCTGTTACATTCAAAGAGGCTGCCCACTCAGCTTCATAGTGGATTCAGATTAGATCCAGCCCTGAGTGCTGGTAGCAGGGATTCAAAAAGAATTCAAAGAGAATTTAAAGCCCAGCATATCTGAAGTGGTTCCATTTGCATGACTGCAAATTTCCTATTTGCTTTGATGCAAAGCGAATGGGGTGGAAAAACCTGTGCACAATCCTAGTGCTGTTACCATTCTGCTAGCTGGAATAAAAAGGCTGAAACTGACCAGAACATACTTAACAAAGCCTTACTAAAGGATCTCTTTGGATGATTTTTTTCTCTTCTACATAAGTAACATACCCTTTTTAGGGATGTGCACGAATACCTGAAACATTCAAAATTCGATTGAATTAGTTTGAATTCGTACATTTGAATTCAAATCGAATGTCTACATATTTGAATTTAAACATTCAAACTAATTTTGAATCTTTTGAATAATTCATACAAATAATTTGAACACTCATATGTGTACGGATATGTACGCATTACATACTTATCCGTACATATCTTATTCGTATCTGTATGCAATTGTACAGATACATATGGGACAAAAACAGGATGCATATGGGATAAAAATGGGATGTGTACAAATGTGTCTGGATGTGTACAGAATCGTATCTTCAAATACAAATACAAATGTATTTGATTCTAATCGAATGTGAATACATTTGAATTTTAAACAATTGAATCAATTTGAATCTTTGAATATTTGATTCAAATCAAACCAAATGTCGAAAATTGCATCTGTGCACGGTCCTAACCCTTTTTATTTTTGCTTATTTTCATACCCTAGGCAAAATGTGAATTTTGTTCAAACTGCTTCTGACAACTTAACGATCTGGAACTGAACGATCTATTCATTTCCTCTCTGTTATCCCGAGCAGTCAGTGCAGAGCTACAGTCAGAACTCATATAGGGACAAAAAGGATTACGTGGATATCAAAAGGATAAACACTAATAGAAATTACATTTGGTCCATTTTTCATATCTGCCTTGTTTTTATGATCATTTGAATGGCATCTGAAGATTTCCTGCATTTGATGGGTAAACGCTCAATAGGCTGTTTTTAAAGGAAAATGTTCACATCTACCCCTGTGCTTTTAAGGGGGAGTGCAAGGCAGGCAAAAGGAATATCTGCCTCTGAACAGTAAGAGTCAATTTTTCAGTGTGATTGGCCAGTCACCAGTTTACAGGGAGAGTAAGACATGAGTAGGACTTCTTCTGAACGTAAACCTTTAAGTACATATAGGCCATGGTCACACCTTGCTGAAAAATCCAACTTATTAAGAAACAGGACTCAAACTGCACTATCTCTGATCACACTCTATATCTGATAATCCCTCCTCAATTCATCCTCAGGTTTGGGTCACGATGCTCACACCTTTTTGTTTCTGTCATAAGTCTCCTTTGTGATCCTTTTTTAGATCTATGCCCCACTCCACCATCACAACGCCCCCTGCACTCTGACAGGATAGGGAAGGCAACTTAATGCAGCTTCCCCACTACAGTACGGTTCAGCCCCCTTTAGTCCGCTTCCTTAACCACACCCCAAAAATAAAAATGTATTAACACTCTATAACAGCTTGAGACCTGTAAAAATTGAGACTCAGGAAAGTACAATTAAAGGAAGGAATGTCAGCAAATAAAATGGATTAGACTAAAAAAAGGTGTGAGCAGTGGGGCCTGAAGGTGGACTGAAGAAAGATTAAAGTGAAGGTATGACAGCTATAGAATGTCTATGGAAGGGCATTAAAATATGCATCAGTGCAGTCCACACTTTGTAAATAAGTGATAATTAATCTGAAGATTGGTTGCACCTTGCACAGCCTTCTTCCACTCTTTTGCTGTCTTAATATATTGTTCATTGTCAGCCCAAACAATGGCTCTTTCTGCACTGGGCCTTATTTTGGGTTATATTCCAGGACAGGCACCAGCATGCAGACAACAGGCTCCTGTTCTGCAACAGACTCCTGTTCACCCAGAGTACTTTCTCCTATTCTGCTGTTACAGCACTATTGACATTGCTTATGATGGAAAGTGTGCTCTATTAATGAGGGATCCCTATCAATCTGATCCCTGCACCTTTTGAGTGTCCCATAGTATCCTTTCACGTCATGCAGATCCTGCCTATGTGTTCATTTTGTTTATCCATATAGTTCTTGTTTTTCCTTTTGCTCATGGTTTTGGTATTGTTCATTCTAGGATCTGTAGTCTACACAGCCTAAAACCAACTTGTCCAAAGAAATTTTGGGCAAATGATACTTATATCTGGCACATTTCTTAACCAACTGGACATCCTACTCTCATCAACACGCAAGTAAAAGATCTATGTTGCTGCTATACTAAATGCAAGCACTGGGAAAATTAACAGGGAGTAATACAAACATTCAAGTCACTACTACTTTCCAAGTTCCATGTTTGGTAACATTTTCTTTAAATACAGAAAGTTTTTTCCTAAGAATACACCTTTCTCAGCAAGATGTAAACTCATGTCTTGATTACTTCGTGGGTGGATGGCAATTCTGTTCAATTTAGTCAGAGGAGGAGGGTGCTAATTCCACAGTGAATGGCTAAATCAAATCATACAAGCTCTGAGCTACTGTATATAATAACGTAATTACTGTAGTGACATGATGAATTGTGACATTACTGCTACAACAGTTAAGGCAGGCATAATGTAGCATGACTGACCTAGTGAACATGTGCAATATTTCATACTCTACCCTAACTAAATTGGAGTAATATATTTTAGCCCCCTAAACAAACAGGAGCTTGATCCAATTCATGCATTCATTTTCAGAAATAGATTAAAGAATCTTTAGCCACCCCAGAGTAGGAGCTAAATCAATTCATTGAGGGTTTGAAACATCTAACAGTAGACATTTTAAAAAGGGGGAGGAGGGAGACAGAATGGTAAAAGAGAAAAGTGTAAATGAAGCTCTGGTGAACAAAGTGCATAATATGTACACCATTTTCTTACAAATCCTTACAATGGAAATCATTTCCATGGGAAAGAGTTTTGGAGTACATGGATCCTTCCAAACAAGATCAGCCCCTGTTCATGCACATCCACCCTAACACAACTGACCTGTAGAATTCTAGAACTGGAAATGGCCTCAAATGCCGTGCATAATTTGTGTTGGCCATTACATCCCATTTGCACATAACCTCAGATGGTTATGGGCCTACAAGGAAAAGTTGCAATGGATGGTGGTTTTTAGTCTAGAAAAGATCCAAGAGACAGGGAAAATGATACTGATGAACAAATGACACACATTTTGTCCAAGCAGATTAAATTTTTTTTCTCCTTTTCCCAAAATATTATACTTGGGACCCTAAACTTTCCAACAAGAAAATTCAAGGAAATTGTATGTGAGCCACATAACACTTTTTAACTAGAAAAGGTTACACAGCAGCTTGATTTAAAAAAAAAATGGAGACAGTTTTAACTGTTTTGATCTGGCTTGTTTTGAAATTACAGGAAAATTAGCTAAGGCTGTTTCGGCTATGGCTGGCTCCCACTGGCGAGGAGAAATGTTAGATATTCAGGGAAACCCAGTATTGGCCTTCATCATCAGCCACTAGACATGTGTGGACTTTAGACACTAAAAATGTTGTAACCCTGTGACTAGGGATGTGCACGATTGCATTTTTTGCATTCGAATCCGATTTAAATATTCAATTTAAATCAAAATTCAAAAATCCGTATTTTTGAAAATCCAATACGAATCCAGATTATCCCAATCCATATTTTTGAAAATTTGATTCAAATTGAATAGTATGAATGTTGGGAACATTCGTATCCGATTTTCAAATCCATTCACATCCCATTTTTATCATGTTTGTGTTCTGTACCAATAGACTGTGGCAGCCCCAACATAATATTGGGGCTTCCCGACAAATTCAACCTGGAAGCTGACTAACTGACAGCATTTTTTGCTGGGACAGTCAGCATCCTGAAAGACTTGGGGCAGCAGATACAAAGTCATCTGTAGACCCTGGTTGAATAACCAGTTAGGAAATAGCAGAAGAGCTTTGCCAGTTTTACCTAGAACAATACAAGCACTGTTACGTGACATTCACTAGTTGGAAATCCACAAAAACAGTACAGATGGGACCGAAATGTTGGCATGAGAACAGTACAAATATATCACAGTTATGAGTTCAAAGGAAATGCTGGAAATAATGAACCAGCAATGACTTCAGAGAAACCTCAGTGTTGCCAAAGATACTGTGTAAAGGCATGATGACATAACAGAGCATTAAATCAGGATAAAGTCTAAGATAGTTCCTTAAAAATTAATGTAAGGAAAGTTAAGACAAATGGAATTTTCATTTGGGCTAGGTGGATAGCTCCACGGTAGGGATGTGCACAAATATTCAAAGACATTCAAAATTCGATTGAATTTGTCTGAATTTTGATATTTGAATTTGAATCAAATGTCCATAAATTCAAATTTAAACATTTGAATGAATTTCAGATTTTTGAATCTATTCATTCAAATTATTCAGACATTCATACGTGTACAGTTTCATACATGGTGTGTATTTGCCCATACGCATCTTTCCCGTATCTGTACACATTTCTACAGATCCATATGGGGCAAAAACAGGTTATATATAGATGTGTACAGGATGCGTAACAATGCATATGGGCACATACAAATGTTGTCAACATTCGTAATTTCAAATTCAAACTGAAAACTCAAATGAATAGATTTGAATTTGCTTAATTCAAATAGAATTTGGGTAAATTCGAATTTTAAAGATCTGAATCAAGTTGAATTTTTGAATATTGAATTGAATCCCAGAAATTGCATTCATGCACACCCCTAGTCCATGTTAAGAAAGCCTTTGACCATAGCAAAAGAGGTTGAATGCTTGCCTTTAGTTCAGTGAAGAGTCACCCACTAGGTTTTACATAAGTCCCATGACTGACTCTAATTTTCCCCAGTGACCAGTATGGTCAACAACATCTTTGGAAATAGTACATGTCAGGGTGTCAGCTATGACTGTCCTGCCTTTTTCTAAGCACATTTGGGCCAGGGAAAGGAGCTGCTATTAGAAAACCTGAGACTATTTTAAGATACTGTTTTAAGTGGATTTTAATTGCCATTTTCATCTCTTCCAGTGGCATTCCTGGATCCACACTTTTCTTTTTGGCAAGCCTAGGACTATACAGTCCTAGAAAATTACATGGCTATGGTGGAAGGCACCTGATGGTGGGCACCTCTGTGGAACCATCCACCTTCTTTGTTGTCAGGTACTTTAGAGGATTCACATCCAGCAACCTGGGCATCCGGCAAAGCTTTACTCGGGGGCTATCTGTATACCTTCTGCTAAGATTAAGACCCTTAACACAGAGAGACACTTTTGGTAGGATAAAAGGTAACCAAAATAAACTTACTGAAAACAACTTAAATAAAGGGTTAACTGCACCTGGGACTAACTTGAAACAACTTAAAACAATACTTACAAAAGGTACTTTGGTTGGTTGCAGTCATCTCTCTGGAGTCTGGAAAAATCTCGTTTCTGGTGCAAGGCAATGGTCATCTAAGCTGGTGCTTATAGACTGACCTAATCTTCTTTCTTGTGAAGCTTAAGCTGGTCAGAAGTTTTGTCTCTAGGACTCGTGGTATAAGCTTGTACTTGAAATGAATACGTGCTAAGGATGCCTGTTTGGATTGCTTTGGCCTAGGTTTACCAGACAATGCCAAAACCTGTGGTCTCTGTGGCTCTGTTCCAGAAAAAGAAAGAATCCAGCAGGAAGAGTTCTATTTATGCAGGCAAATGGAAGAGACTAGCTGGGGCTGGCCTCTATGCTCCACCCAAAACTAATACAAAAGAAGGCATCTGCACTACTGGGGAAACCCATAAACAGGGGAAAACTAAAGCAGGGAAGAGGGAAGGGCAGAGCTAAGACTTCACAACAACCTTTGCTGTGATTTTTTAAAACTAAAAATCTAGTGCAGCATCTATGCCACAGGCCCAATTTACAATTTTATGAAGGTAACTTTTTCACAGCTATACTCATAAATCATATTCAGTTGATGCACATTTGCAATCTGTCTAGGTTTAAAAACTCCTCTTAGACATACTGTCGGCAATAGAACATACATTCCAAGTTAAAAGTATACTCTGTAGTGTCACTTATCTCAACATGTCATTGCTCAAAAATACCAAAGCTGCAGTTGCGCAAATACCAGCAATAAGGGAGTCTATAGGCTTTATCATAAGAATAAATCCAGCACTGGTTGGAGGAAAGGGAGCAGTAAACATTTTGATCTGAAGGAGCTGAGCATTTCTTTTTTCTTTTTCTGCAGGAGCCCCAGAGAAAGTATAATATTTTTAAAATACCAGTTTATAAAGTAGTAACCAGTCCTAGAAGTTGGCTCTGAATTATTATCTCTATTCCTAAACATGGCTTTTCCAAACTCACTGTTTTTGGCTGTGGAAAAATAACTTTATTAATGAATAATTCCTGTATAACCCTAAAGTATCATTATCCTTTCTGGAAAAAACAGGAACACAGATTCCACTGTGTTTGTTCTCTGCGCACCTTTGGCTGTGTCTCCATTTTCCTCCCTGAGAAAGTCTTGCACATTATGCCTCCATTTTTTGGCATCACAATATGGCTGCAGAAGAGTGCAGAACACCCACCTGGTATGTCTGGGGGAAAGGTCACAAAATTGTACTCTCTGGAGAAGAATCTTGTCTGCCACTTAGTTGTGCACTCACATCACTAGATGTGCATATGAGGAAGTAAGTAGCTAGTGATGCAGGGTGAGAACACTTAGAGATGTCCACTGTCACCTGTGAAGGTACAGCCTATATGCTACAACAAAAAGAATGAAAGGTTTTGACAAGAACAGAGGATGCCTTGAGGATTTATGACATGGATAATCATAGGTCACCTTTTGTTTCAAGACCTCTGGCAAGATGCTGTTGTGATGCCATAACTAAGCCCAGCTCCAGTATACTGAGCCAGTCTGGATCCGCACGCACCTGCCTGCATCCAGTTATCACCCCACTTTAAATCTCTGTGAGTGGATAGTGGGAGTAAGCACTTTGAAGGGGGCTCACTCCCATCCCTCCAATAGCACAGCTACTGCTGTGCTGCTACCACTCATACAGACCTGCTGCCACTCATGTGAGGGGTCATCTGAGGTACCGCACAAGTGCACTGGTACCTCAGATGACCCCAGAGGCTATTGTCATTGTTACCATAGTGACGGCACCGGCACATGCACAGGTGCCATGATCAAAATAGTGGTAACCTGCCAGAGATTGGACATGTAACCGGACAGAGGTACGTGTCTGGGTACATTGTAGGCTACCATATACTAGCATTTCACAGGGAGAATGCTAGTATATGTTAGTCTGTTCTTCACTCCTCCCAGGAAGGCAAGTGCAAAAGTGTCCCAGGTCTGAAAGCAACTTGGGGTGTGCAAATTTGGGGGTGGGAAGCATTTCAGAATTTTCCCAGAGATAGTAGTGTATGGTCCTCAAGTTCTCAGGCCACCTCTAATCTACCTTTTCTATCCTGAATGTGCATGCAAGAGGGAGAGGCGGTGTGGTAGTGAGCATTCCCATCTCAGAACCATCTCTAGGCTACCTCCAGATATTGGATACTTATTCTGCTATATTTGATTATTCGGTACTAAAGCATGGATATTCTGGAAAAAGGCATGGAGCTGCCTGAGAACTTATGTGAACATAGCCTAAGTCACCTCAGAGAGGTTTTTTAAAAAACTTGTTCATCAGTGCAGCACTAGTCACTGAATTTTCTTTTTATGTTTGAAGATTCCAGCAGTGAAATTAGAATTTAAGACATCTTGGAGAAGCGGCTTTTAATCAACAAATAACTGGCATTAGAAAAAAGCAAAATGATACTCCATGTTGGAAATCCTGAAATCTTAATTTACATTTTAATCTCTTCTCTATAATTTTTGCTTTTTCTATGAGGCTGTCAAGTTACCTGGAGGGTGGTTGTTGCTACTATAGATGGCAGTTACCTTCTTAAATCTATCATGAACAGGCAAACAAGAAATGTCTGCACACTTCCTTTCCACATGAGAGTTGCAAAGATGGATGTTATCATAAAAGAGATAGAGATGGTGCAGAAATCCTTGCTATATAAAACAAAAAGTAATCAGACTCTCTTGTAATAATAAATACAGTGCAATAACATTAAACATCCAAATAATTCTACAATAACCCACTGGACTTGGAAAACCCAGATTACTGTTGAGTTTCTTAGGAAACATTCTCAAAACTGACAAAATAGGAAGTTCACAGTAACTTTTAGAGACTCATAATTTCAATTATTTCACTGCAAAAAATTCATTCCTTTATTGTCAAATGTTTTTCTGTAGACATTAGTATGTACCAATAATGGCATTGGAGAGTCTATTAAAGAAAGAAGGCTCCAAGGGGGTCAATATGCAAAAAGGATGTTAACCTTGTTTGGGGGAATTAAGAATTAGGGGTGTTTCTGCACTTGCTTTCCCATCTGTTGGACAGGAAAGGTGCATTATAGACTAACACTGACTAGTGCTCATACTTGTAAGTGCTAGTACATGATAGCCTAGCCCACATGTGATTGGTCACTGACCTGTCTCCTGTTGCTCATTCGATCCTCCGCAGGTTTCAGCACCCTGCATGATTTTGTGTGCCAGTGCTGTTGCTATAGCAACACTGACACTGTGCACAAGTCCATGAGTGTCAGATGGGTCATTTGAGCTGCCAGCACACTTGTGCAACAGCTATGATGGCCCCTTTGGCTAGAAGCAGTGCAGATAGTTGCTGGCTGGATGAAAAAGTTAAGGAACCAGTCACATTGACTAAAAGTGGGTGTGCTTGTTGTGCATGATTTGGTGCACCACAGCTAGTTTATAATTAGTCAACATCTGGGCAGACAGGAGGCATTTGGAGATTGTAAGCAGCTGCACTTGCCCAGATGTTAACTAATGTGAATTGGCCTTTGGTCTTGTGAGAATGCAACTTACAGATGTTCTTTTTACCATACTGTTAAAAAAATGGGCCTGCAAATCTATGGGAAAGCAGATACTTTTTATGCAGAAGAGTCCTCAGAGAAGTTGAAATAAATTTACAGAAGCACCACCCTTGTCACCCTGTTGGGAATCCGGATGGCTGGAAGGAGACAGAATCATTTATCCAACTCACCTCCCCAGAGAACTCTTGAAATAACCCATGTGGCTGCAGCCAAAGTTACTGCAGATCATAGGTAGCTATCCTGAAACTTCTAGAAACTTTTGGATTCCAGCTCCCACCAGCCACAGTTGTCATAGCCAGTTGCCAGAGCTGATAGGAACTGTATTCCAACATCTTCTAGAAGACAATAGGAATGAGCCAAAAATTGTCTGAAGTATGAATTCTGGCCAACCAGTCCAGCATCTTGTCTCACACAGTGGCCCACAAAATGCTTCTGAACATCCCAAGCAGAAGACAAAGACAAAATCTTCACCTGCTCTCAGATTCACACAATGGTCTTTAGAGGCATTGCCACGATGCCCAGCAATCCGGTTAGTGCCTGCCCTCTCTGAGGAGTAGCTTGGCCCTGTTAGGATGCTGGGTTTGTGCAATGGCCAAGTGAATACTACAGTGTGGACACAAAACACTGGTAGCAAGCGTTTCAACAGTAAACAAAAACAAGCTTATTATTATACACAAGCAATACTAGAAGATAATAAGGTTCAGGTATTTATTTGGATTAACTCGGGTTTAACTCAGTAAGTCTTTTAAGGCTAGGAGCTACCCCTTTCCCTAAAGGAAAATAGTTCCCCTTTTTAAAAGACAAACCTCTCCACGTTCCTCTCCCTCTGGCTTGCTTCTGCCACAGCTCAAGCCAAGCCAGTGTACCAGAACGTGGCCCTAGATGATCACAAGGCCCAGTCCGTCCTTGCTTGTCCAATCATCCAGCCTTGGATAGTTGCTAGTGAAGTCTCCCTCGGAGCCCCAATCTTCCTCAATTGTCCCCTTCAGAAATCGCTCAGCCAACAGCCCAATGGTCAGCTACTGGTTCCAGCTCCCTCAGGATTCAGCTCTTTTCCTTTCAGCTCTTGTCCCAGCATGAAGACATAGTCTGCAGTGTTCTGAGTTCCTTTATACACATCTCCCTGACCCTGATTGGCTGTAACTGCAATAAAATGCTGCTGGAGATTCCTAATAAAGGTTGCTGTCCCTCCAGCCTGATTGGTGGGAACTCCTACTCTAACCCCTCCAGTACTCCAGTACAGCTTTTCCCTCCAAAACCTTACTCCAGCCAATCACTGCAACAGGGCCCCCGCACAGGATTTCCCGCTTGCAAAACTTTCCAAATTTTATGGCTCCAGATTATTTCCTTTTATTTCCGAAGACAATTACTTTATCCATAGCCCTCCTTGGGTTGGCACCATGGAAGATGAACAAAATGAAAGAGCCACTGACCTTTATTCATTCCTAGATTCTGTCTTGCATTTATTGTTCTGTTTGAAGCTATTTCACCTGCTTGAGGGAGACATTATTGCACAATATGCTTGGTTTTCATTTTCATCCCCAGTTTTAGGAAGAAATCCCCTGGAGTTAATTCTGAGTAAACATATTTAGGATAATGCTGACAGAGAAACTGGGGGACAGAGGTTACTCCAATTTAAAATAATCTACTGTGAAACCTATCAATGGTTATTAAAAGGTAGATATATATTTTTAAAAACACACACTTCAGAAGCATGTTTGCATAGCTGTCATCATTCAATTTATCTCAAGCAAATGCAGAGGAGGCTGGCCAATGGTAGCGCAGTGTGCGCCGCTCACCCATTGCTAGGGAAAGAAAATTATTTTTTTAAAGAAAAGATAGCCAGAAAGACAATTTTTCTGGCCAATAGGAAAAATCCAAAAAAATATCCCGATTCTTCATTGGAAGAACCGGGAGATTTATAGCCTATTTGGGTGCGCCGCACCTAGCCAATAAGGAGGTCTGAAATGTAAATAGACACGCCCCCTCTCTCCTCCCTCCCCTCCTTCCAAATTCAGAGTTGGCGCATTTCAGCGGCGCCATTTTCGGTTTCGGCGGGAGGAGATAGAGGTAGGACTGGCTGGCTACTGGGCATTTTTTGATTCATTAGCACAATGCCCAGCCATGATTGAACTTTATTTCTTTCAGCCACGGGCCAGCGTGTGCCCCTGTTGAGCACACGGGTCCCATTGCCGCCGCCGCCTGCCCTCCTCCAGGCAGGCACGGTTTGTTCACCACCCCCTCGGGCAGGGAGGGAGGCTATGTTGGCGCGGCTTACTTTTCCCCTTCGGGCTGCCTTGCCTGTGGGAGCTGCCGCCCGCCGCTGCCACACCACAATGCGCCGCGTGGTCTTCGCCATTTCCCTGCTTTTGCTCTCCCCTCCATGGCTCCGTCCCAACCGACTAGGCCGCAAGAGCACGGGGCGGCGGCGGTGGCGGCAGCAGCTCATTCTTCGCTTCGGGCTGGCTTGCCTGCTGGGAAGCGACGCTGCCGGGTGCTCACACAGGCCACCGTGGGCCCGATTTTGCTCCCTCCGAGCCGTCCAGGGCGGGAAGAGACCTGGGATGGCTGGGAGAGAGAGAAATCGGCCCACGGTAGTCTGAAGGCCAGTGGGACTTCCCTCCCCCCCCCCGCCCCCAGCGCCGTCGCTTCCCGGTGAGAGGTTTTTCTTTGCCGGCCAGACCTGCGAAGAAAAGCCTTTTGCTGAGAAGCGAGGCTGCCGGGCGCTCGGACAGGCCACCGTGGGCCCGATTTTGCTCCCTCCGAGCCGTCCAGGGCGGGAAGAGACCTGGGATGGCTGGGAGAGAGAGAAATCGGGCCCACGGTAATCTGAAGGCCGGTGGGGCTTCCCTCCCCCCCCCCCCGCCCCCAGCTGTGTTGCCTCTGTGGAAGCAGAGTGGATTCTCTTTCAAACCGCTTTCTCCCTCCCTTCTCCTCTTCCTTTTCTCTCTCATCCTCCTTCCCCTCCCCTTGCCTCTTTCTTCTTTTATTTCCTTCATTCCTTCCTCTATCCCTCCTTTTTTTCTTACTCCTTTCCTTTGCTTTTTATCTTTTCTCTTCATCTCCCTTCCCTCCCCTCCCCCCTCTAACTTTCCTTCCCTTTTTCACGAGGCATCGGTTGGTTATGGTTGAGCCACAGGGTTTTCCTTTCTTTCCTTTCTCCCTCCCTCCCTTCTCTCTTTCACTCCTTCCCTTTCCCTCTGTTCTTTCCCTCCCCCTCCTTCCTTCCTTCCTTCCTTCCTTCCTTCCTTCACAGCTTTCACAGCCCCACTAATCTCACAGGATGTTCTGTTGGGGAGATGAACAGAAGCTTTGTCAGATGCTTTGAGTCCCCTTAAATGAGTGAAAAAAGTCTTCTTTGTTGTTGGACCAATTCTAATTTTGTCTGGCGTGTAAGATCTTTAACTCAGAGGAGAAGGGGCAAACTGAATCATGTGCATTCATAAGTTTTTAACACCACATTCCCCAACACAGCTAAACTGAGAAATACAAAAGGCATGATAGGCTTGTGAAATAGGAGCGTGGATTACTGTTCCTAGGCTAGTCACAGCTCTCTTCTGAGCTGAGCTGACCTACTTCCCTGCATGTTGTGTGGAGGGACGAACAGAAGTTTTGTCAGCCTCTTTGAGTCCCCTTAAATTGGTGAGAAAAGCAGGGTAGAAAAGCCCACTCCTTCCTTCTTCCTTCCCAAAGCCAGGTTTGGGTCCCCTTAAATGGGTGAGAAAAGTGGGGTAGAAAAGCTCACTCTTGCCTGCCTGCTTTCCTGAAGCCAGCGTCATAGGCTAGTCACTCTCTTCTGAGCTGACTCTGAGCCCACCTACCTCCCTGCATTTTGTGTGAAGAGAAGAACAGAAGGTTTGTCAGTCACTTTGAGTCCCCTTAAATGGGTGAGAAAAGTGGGG
Source organism: Aspidoscelis tigris stejnegeri (assembly GCA_023333525.1). Lineage (NCBI taxonomy): Eukaryota > Metazoa > Chordata > Lepidosauria > Squamata > Teiidae > Aspidoscelis > Aspidoscelis tigris. The sequence continues at coordinate 48,249,861 of JALMGA010000004.1, forward strand.
TAGAAAAGCCAACTCTCCCTCCTTCATCCTGAAATTCAGTCTCATCTATGCATCGTCCTTTAACTCAGGGGCCTGTCTTTCAAACTCATCCTCAGCGGATAAAGCTAACATGACAGTGACAGTCTCTTCTGAAGTTCTTACAACAGAAGTGGTCCTCCTGCTATTTCAGAATGTGTGATGTTGCTTCTGTTGGGCTTCACACTGTTTGATGTATTTTTGGCAACTAGTATTGAAGCATTTTTTTATTAGAGTAATAGTTTAACCACTGCCACCTTCCTGAAGGTTTTAAGGGTGCTTTTATGAAATTGAAACCTGATGTCAAAAAATGTGTGGAAGATTACTACGATCTGTGATAATGGAGGTCTCTAGGAGTGTTTTTTTTTGGGGGGGGGGTCAGTCTAGATAAAATAAACTGAACAACAGATTTTGTTTTGCCTTCTCATGTAAAGTGCTTCTGAAGGACAGGAGTAGTTAGAATAGAAGACATAACATCCAATTTTCTAATGCACTTAAATTCTTATCTCTTATTTATTCTTATATTCTTATCAGAACGGGGTGATTAAAGATGACATGTACTCACACTTAAGGTTTAATCCAGCTTCAGACCACTTCAGAGTGAGAGAACACATCAGCCAAGTGACCAGTAATTTTCTTTCCATACTATCCCTCCCAAAGGTGAATTTTATGAGTTACTTAACCCTGAAACAAAACAGTATTCTCTCACTCTGAAAGTGGACTGAAGCTGGATCGCGGTGGTAGAGGTAATCAAGGAGGTATTTGCAGGTCTTAATAAACTAAATCCTAGGAAATCAATGGGACTAGGGCTGTTTTTCCACTTAGCACTAGAGTACCCATTAAGGAGACTTGGGTCTTGTTGGAGGCAGTCTGAACCCTGGCAGTTTTAAGGCAGAAACCATATGACTGAGGCTTAAAGAGTTTCTTCTTGCTTTGCTGAGTGCCAACTTTTCTTCTTCTCACCTTCCTTCCCTTTCTTAATTCCTCTCTCCTCCCCAGTCAGCCTTCCTACCTGATGTTTCTTTTCATGGTAGTTGCAGCACATGGAAAAAAAAATGCATCTTGTGTGCTTTGAGAAAATGAAGCAGTCTAAACATTTTTGATCTGCCTGATTAAATGTGCCTAAAAGGATGGTTTTCAATTTTCACTATAATGTTTTGACAAGGGGATAACCTGGGTTGAAAAGTACCTTCCTTGAGCCCAAGTGACCAGCAATTTTCTTTCCACCTTGGCTTTAGTCCACTTCTTAGGTCCCACCTAAGAAGGATTTATCCAGCTTTAATCCACTTTCACAGCCAGAGAAGACATTAGAATCATAGAATCATAGAATCATAGAATGGTAGAGTTGGAGGGGACCTCCTGGGTCATCGAGTCCAACCCCCTGCTCAAGGCAGGATCTCCTAAACCATCTCAGACAGATGGCCGTCCAGTCTCTGCTTGAAGACCTCCAACGAAGGGGAACCAACCACCTCCCGTGGCAGCCTGTTCCACTGGTTGATCACTCTTACTGTTAGAAATTTTTTCCTAACATCTAAACTAAATCTTTTCCCCTGCAGTTTCACCCCATTGTTTCTAATTAGCCAAGTGTGAACACCCCATTGTTTCTAATTAGCCAAGTGTGAACAGTAATTGTCTTTTCTCATTGGCGGCAGTCACGCCTGAGGTTTAATCAGTCACGCCTGAGGTTTAATCCAGCTTCAGTGCACTTTAAGACTCAGCCAGGGAACACATCAGATTGGCTGTGGTCCCACCTATCTGGTTCTGAGAATTTCTGACCTGTGGCTCCGCCCAGCGACCTCTTAGGCTCCACCCAGTGACCTCTTAAGCTCCACCCAGTGACCTCTTAAGCTCCACCCAGTGACCTCTTAGGCTCCGCCCAGCAACCTCTTAGACTCCGCCCAGCGACCTCTTAGGCTCCACCCAGCGAACTCAGCAGCCCCGCCTCCCTGGGACTTAGGGCTGTGAACACCCAGCCCTGAAGCCCACCAGCCGCCACTGAGCAAATGTTATTGTAAGCTATCCAGCTGTCTCTCACATTCCTCTGCAGAAAATAGTTTGTGTATCTGCTATCTGAACCACAATTAAGAATATTTATTTTATTTCCAAAGAGCATCTGCTATTGCAATTGGACCGATTTTAATTTGTTTCCTCATTCTAATTTGTTTCATCATTCACAAACACACAGTTTTATTACATGACTCTTAATGCTATCTGCAGGCGTTTGGGAAGCTGCTGTGTGCTGGGGTTTCCCCCCTTTTTATCTCTGCCAAGAGTCATTGTTTAGTTTTGTGTTCTGTCAAGAAAGGGGGCTTGCAGTCATGGTCGCCAGCTTTTGGCACTTTTGTTCAGTCCTGTACCTTCCTTTTGCTAAGAGATGGAAGCCATCTTGGAAGTAAGGGAAACTGATTTGTACCAAAAATTGAGATGCCGGCCCTTTGTGTACAGACTAGAGGAGGCCCCACCTGGGACCTGGCATAATCTGTGCTAGCATGTGGACACTGGTTCCTATTCTGGGATATAATGCAAATTAAAGCCCAGTGCAGAAAAGTTCTTATGTCCCACTGGGGCCTTAATATCCACAAAGAGTGCAGGCAGTTTTTGATGTTCCAGGAAGTGTTCTGGGGCAGTCCTAGCTATAGATGCTGAGGACTGAATTTGTTGTGTCTTCTTTTTCACATTATAATCCTAAATGCAAGTAGCAAAGTGGTCAGAATGCAACCAGTGAAGGGTTATGGTAAGGAAAATGAATAGATGAATCTACACACTTGGTGGAGCTAGGTAACTACATTCTGAAGTAAGGATCTGTGTAAGGGCCTGTCTCTTGAAGAGTGATGCATCTAAAAAATGCACAGAAATCAGAAAATGCTCCAAAGAACTGTCAAAATCAAGTCCTTAAAAGCCTTTCAAAATGAAAAAGACAGGCAAAATGAAATGCAGGGGGAAATGATGGAAGGTCACCTTCACTACCTTGCTATCCCTCCTCCCTCACCATCAACCTATATTCACTCCAAACAGAGCAAATGTTCAGAGCTTCTGAAACTGGTGCAGTTTAACCAGAAGTAATATGGCTATAATGATGTTGTATGTATGCTCAGTTGATGAGAAAGGATGCTGTGGAGACCATTAATTTACAGCCCAATAGTATCTAACTGCACCACTAGTGCCACAATTCTTTCAATCTAATTGGAAGCCTGAAGAACAACTTTATGGCAGGATTGACTCTATGACAGATCTTGACACTTACTCTGGCCATTGTGGCAAGACGTGCTGTTCACCTCTGCACCCACTTATAGGTGCACAAACAACAAAGCCAGGGAACAAAAATTCTGCCTGGACCTGGAATTCAGCTATTTTCTGCATCTTTCAAAATAGGGATTGGTGTACAGTCCCACAGGGATAATAGTGTTCGGTCATGAAGATGGAAGAAAGTGCCATCAGTGTTACATGTTACAGTGCTGGAAAAGCACTTCTGGAAGTGTAGTGTGGATGGCACACTCTTCAGGTCATCCCCCTGGCACCATTACTGCACCATATAGATTCTGCTGATATTGTTTTATGCTTAGCACTAAGTAGACAGTGGTTATTTATTTCACTGTATTTGGCTATTCTGGAACATTCAAATATAACAGAATAAATAAGCAACATCTGGATGCAGCCTGAACCTTTATTATTAGCATTGCATGGCAAATGTCATTTTTAAAAAATAGATAGACCAATCATGGAGCTGCCTGTCAGATGCTGTCTGCCTAAATTTATACCCTCATCTATATTTAAGGTTACAGGTGGGGGAAAGGGGATCCAGAGAAATGAAAAAGCAGCCGTTTGCCTTTCACAAATTCTCCTTGTCAGCTAATGTGCTCTTGTTCTATAAAATGCTGTTTTTGGCTTCTGTTGCTATAGTTTAGAGAAAATACCAGCCTATAAGGGCAGTAAGCAAACCCAAACAAAATCAGCCTTTTCTAAATCTTGAAGCTTGTTTCAAAATTAAGTCCTGACTCTCCTGTTTGAAATTTTGGTCTTTATCACATCTTCCCTTCTGTTCCTTCTAAAGAACACCCATTATTTTTATTTGTTGTTTTCTACCCTTTCTTTTTAATGAGCTAAATACGATGCCATTTCAGTGACTAGAAACTGTCATTATTTTGTTCTCATACCACAGAAGAGCAATATTTGAGCTTCATTGTCTAGCCAAACATCTGCTCCTGAGTCTGGAGAAAATGATTCAGATGCAGGAAGGAAAGGAGGTAACTTTGGCTACATTTTAGTGTTTCATTTTAGGACTCCTAAGCACTCAGTAATACAATTTTGGTAGCCAGATCTGGATGTAAGCTTCTCAAGGGTACAAATAAATAAATAAATAAATAAATAAAATTAAAAAATTAAAAAAATCACAGATCTTGGGGTGTTAGAATCTTCAAGTACTGTACAAATCAATTATGTCTCAACGCTGAAGAAAATAAGATAGTCTGTGTTTGAACACAGCTGTGTGGGTATATGAGAGCTCTCCCACCAGCACACCAAAGAGTTAAAAGGGGTCATCATAAGGCCAACTCTTCAGAATGTTCTTTTGTCACTTTCACTTTTCCACAGCTTTTTCTTCCTCCCCTGGAGGGACTTATTTATAGTCGATGGTGTGTATCGCTCCCAACAGCGTTTATTGTTCTCACCTCTGCACCCATGATTTATCAGTCAGAAAAGGTTGGGAAAACATTTCAAACTTCTTGAAAAATGTTTCCAAGAGATGTTGCCTCCACTTTATTCTTCCCAGTTTACTGTTTCTGTTTGTAAAAGTAGGTGTTTTCAGGGGAAAAATCTCTGAGTGGGTGTGAATTTTTATTTATAATAGATAAGAATATTTTAAACAAAATACTGGGGTAGATTTAAGTTAATATTGGCCCTTTCTACACTTGCTTTCTCTGGGTGGGATGTCGTGCCATGGTACAAGCAAACCATCACACATTGTGCTGGGTTGCTACTGGAGCAGAACAAGGCTGTCCACATTCTGAAGAGAGGCAGCACTGAGGTTCCAAAGACCAGAAATTTTCATTCTCACCCTTCAGAGTTTCTGGACAGACTGTTTTGGAAGCAGATCTACTTCTAGTTGTGCTTTCTAGAGTGCTGCCAAAAAGGGTCCCCCAAGCCATATCAGACCATGGGGAATGCTGTTCACATGCCCCTATGGCCAGTTGTAGACCTCATTGTTGAGGTCCACCACTAAACTGGCAACGGCACTATTTCAGGTGCCCATTTCAGCGCATGAGGATGGTGAGACTTGTTCCAGAATACATTCCCAAATAAGATTGAGGTTCTTTCTGCATTGTGCCTTATTCTGGATTATAACCAAGAATAGGGACCTGACATTGATATGCTGGTGGAGATAATAGTCTGCACTACCATGCAGATGAAAGTACCCTATACAAGTATATAATTTGAAATAAGGGCGAGTGCACAAAGGGACTGAGTGTGGAATGGGCCTTTGTTTCTAATTAATACCAGTTTCTTAATACATTTATGTCACCATTCAGGATAAACAACAGCACGAGGAGGCTGTTAACAAATTAACATGTATTAGGGATATCTATACCCTCCAATAAGGGGTAGCCTATAAATTTGATACTTAAGCAAATACATTTTAAAAACAAACCCCTAAAAATCACACACAAAAAAACCTTGTCTTCTTTCTCTCTCTGTCTCACACAAGCAAGAGTTTATCAGAGTCATAGATCCAAGAAGTTTATAATCAGTTCCAAATATGTTCAATAAATAACAAGTAAAACAGCCCAGGATTTATCATATAAACTCAGGATAACCCTAAAAAGAAGAAAGAAAGATTGAGAGGATTCAGGTGTTATACCTAATTATAAGCACAAAGGGTGGGGGAGAGATTAGATTTTTCACCATTACATATTTTGTATGTTCTCTTAGATACTGGAAAAATGCCAGGCAAAAAATAACTTCACTTCTCATTGAATGCTGCTAGAAGCAAAGCAGAATCTGCATGAAAAGTTATTTCTCTCCATCATCTCTACTGCCGTTATCTGTGTCCTCTTCCTCAAAGCATTGGCTGATGGCATGGATTGTCAGAGAGCCTGATGTTTATGCAGGTTAGGCTACATTTATCAGGTTCCTGGAAGGAAAAGGTTCATTCACAGAGTGGCTCATTTATGCTAACTATGCTAGAAGATGCCAAAAGGGGAAATGGACAAATCTGTTAATAGGTATTAATATCTGTGGCTTGTATTCATGAGTTACTTCCAGACTAACCTATTCTCACACTTTTTTTTTTAGATGAGGTCAAAACTCCAGTCTTCAACCAATTCACATTAAGGATGGCATTTTTTACAGCTCTGAGGTCTGAAATGTATTAAGAGTTAGGCCACATCTCCACTTACTTTAAGAAGACACCTCCATGCATCCACAGTGCCAGTTTGTCACCCTGTCTCCATTTTCTGACAGCAGCAGGCCCCCCAAAGAGGTCTAAAGAGAACGCACCTACATTTCTAATATATGATAACTTCTAGTATCCAAAGCATCATTTAGCTAGTGCAAAATTATGCCAGTCTTAAAAGAGCTGAAGTGACTGCCAATTCACTACACCCAATTCAAGGTATTACCCTTATAACTTATAAGGCTCTAAATAGCTTGGGCTTTAGTATCTAAAAGAACACCTCCCATATCAACCTGCCCGTGCCTTGAGATCTGTGGGGCAGGCCCTCCTGGTTATACCATCTTCTTGAGTAGTTGACAAGACAGGAACCTAGGATAGAGCCTTCTCAGGGATGGCCTCTGGATTGTTAATACATTCAGAAAATTGTTTAAAAGACTCTTAAAAGGTCCCCTCCCCACATTTAGTTATTATTTTAGTAAATGGTTATTGTATTTTGCATTTGCTTTCTATTGCTGTATCCTCCCCTCCCACAAGATCTTTGGGAACAGGGCAGGATAGAAATGCAAGTTAATTAATTAATTAATTAAAACCTAATGACAAACTCAGAACATTTGTTTACTGTTGTGCTATTCAGGAAACACAATGCAAAGATTACAAATAAGAAATTGGTCAAAATCCTGCTGAAAGGGCCATACAGCCAAACACTGGAAAGAATCATAGAATCATAGAATCATAGAATCATAGAATGGTAGAGTTGGAGGGGACCTCCTGGGTCATCGAGTCCAACCCCCTGCTCAAGGCAGGATCTCCTAAACCATCTCAGACAGATGGCTGTCCAGTCTCTGCTTGAAGACCTCCATCGAAGGGGAACCAACCACCTCCCGTGGCAGCCTGTTCCACTGGTTGATCACTCTTACTGTTAGAAATTTTTTCCTAACATCTAAACTAAATCTTTTCCCCTGCAGTTTCACCTCATTGTTTCTAGTCCTTCCTTGAGAGAGTGAGAACAGGGCTGATCCCTCTGCCTTGTGACAACCCTTGAGGTATTTGTAGACAGCTATCATGTCTCCTCTCAGTCTTCTTTTTGTTAGACTAAACATTCCTAGTTCCTTAAGCCGTTCCTCATAGGACATGGTTTGCAGACCGTTCACCATCTTGGTAGCTCTCCTTTGAACCTGCTCCAGCTTGTCAGTGTCTTTTTTAAACTGGGGTGACCAGAACTGGACACAGTACTCCAGATGAGGTCTGACCAAGGTAGAGTAGAGGGGGATAATAACTTCACGTGATCTGGACTCTATGCTTCTCCTAATACACCCCAGGATTGCGTTTGCCTTTTTCACAGCTGCCTCGCACTGTTGACTCATGTTCAGTTGATGATCTACCAGGACACCCAAGTCTTTTTCACATGTGCTGCTGCTCAGCCGAATTCCTCCCATTGTATATGTGCTTTTTTCATTTTTCTTGCCCAGGTGCAGAACCTTGCATTTTTCTTTGTTAAATACCATTTTATTAGTTGCAGCCCATTGTTCGAGTTTCTCTAAATCTTTTTGAATCCTCTCTCTCTCTTCTCTGGTGTTTGCAATCCCCCCTAGCTTTGTGTCATCAGCAAATTTGATCAGTTTCCCTTCAACTCCCTCGTCCAGATCGTTTATAAAAACATTAAACATAACTGGGCCCAGGACAGAACCTTGTGGTACTCCACTTGACACTTCCTTCCATTTGGATGTGCAGCCATTTAAAGCCACTCTTTGAGTACGATTACTAAGCCAGTTTTGAACCCACCTTATAGTTGCCTTGTCAAACCCATATTTGATCAATTTTTCAATGAGGATCGCATGAGATACTTTGTCAAATGCTTTGCTGAAATCAAGAAATACTATGTCTACTGCATTTCCTTGATCAACCCATTCAGTGATTTTGTCATAAAATGAAATCAAGTTAGTCTGACACGACTTGTTTGATACAAACCCATGTTGACTACTGTTAATTATTGAATTCCTATCCAAATGCTGACATATGTGTTGTTTAATAATTTGTTCGAGAATCTTTCCTGGTATTGAAGTCAGGCTAACAGGCCTGTAGTTCCCTGGGTCTACCTTCTTCCCTTTTTTGAAGATAGGAACAACGTTTGCCCTTCTCCAATCGTCTGGGACTTCTCCTGTTCTCCATGACTTCTCAAAGATTACAGCAAGTGGTTCAGCAATTACCTCTGCTAATTCCTTCAGTACCCTAGGATGTAATCCATCTGGACCCGGGGACTTAAATTCGTTTAAGTTAGCTAAGTGTTCCCTTACTCTCTCAGTGTTGATTTTGTGTCTTGATTCTCCTAGTCCTTCATCAGTACAGTGAAGGACTGTTGCATGTACATTATCCCTCTTGGAAAAAACAGATGCAAAATAGGAGTTCAGAATCTCTGCCTTCTCAAGATCACTTTCGATCAATTCTCCATTCTCTCCCTGCAGACTTCCCAAAATCTCTTTGACTTTTCTTTTGCTGTTGACATATCCCCAAAACCCTTTTTTATTATTGTTTTTAGTCTCTCTTGCAAGCCTCAGTTCATTTTTAGCTTTAGCTTTTCTGATACTTGCCCTGCAGATTGTACTGATTTCATTATATTCCTCCTTAGATATGTATCCCTCCTTCCATTTCTTAAACATTTCTTTTTTCTTTTTTATCAAGTTTTTAAGTTCTAGGTTTATCCACCCTGGTCTCTTTAGATGTTTTCCATTCTTCCTTCTTTGAGGAATTGTTAATGATTGCGCTTCTAATATTGCATTTCTCAAAATATCCCATCCTTCTTGGACATTTCTATCCTTTAGTACATTTAACCATTTGATCCCTCCTAACCTCCTCCGGAGTCCATCAAAATCCGCCCTTCTGAAGTCCAACTTTGAAGTCTGAGTCCTCTCATGCTTTCCTTCCCTTATTATCCAGAATTCAAGGATAACATGATCGCTGCCTCCTAATGCCCCAGAAACTCTGATATCCTCCACCATTTCCTCTCTGTTGGTAAGAATTAGATCAAGGATAGCCAATCCTCTTGTTTCCTCCACCACCTTTTGGTACATGAAATTGTCAGCGAGAGAGGATAAGAACTTATTAGACTTGTGACTTTTTCCTGAGCGAGATTCCCAACAAATGTCTGGGTAGTTAAAGTCTCCCATAATCACTATGTCATGCTTTCGTGAAAGTTTAGCCATCTGGTCTAGGAAGAGGTCATCCATATCTTCTGTTTGTCCAGGGGGCCTGTAATAGACTCCTACAATGGTATCCTTTCTGTTGCTCTCTCCTTGAATTCTTACCCATACCAATTCTACTGAGCTTCCACTCTCTGAAACTTGAACCTCTGAGGAGACAATTTCTTTTTTAACATACAGCGCAACACCCCCTCCTCTTTTGTTATGTCTGTTTCGCAGAAACAAGTTGTAGCCTTCAATGTTTGTGTTCCATTCATGTGTGTTATCCCACCAGGTTTCCGTAATACCTATGACATCATATTTATCTACCTGGGTCAGGATCTCCAGCTCCCCTTTTTTATTTCTCATGCTTTGGGCATTGGTGTAGAGGCATTTTAGTTTGTAATTGCTATCTATTGCGAGCTTGCCTCCTCTGTTTTCCTTACAAAATTTATGCGTTTGTTCATTGGTACTATTTCTGGGAGTAAGAATATCGCCTGGTTTGATTGACTGAGTATTTTTGCTTGACTTTTTGTTACCCTTCCCCTTTTGTTTTAGTTTAAAGCTCTCCTAATAACCGAAGCAAGGCGCTTCCCGAATACATTCTTTCCTGTCCCTGTAAGGTGCAACCCATCTCTTGCAAGGAGTCCGTCATATAGGTAGTTTTCTCCATGGTTCAGAAATCCAAATCCTTGCTGCCGGCACCACCGACGTAGCCACTTGTTCACCTCAAGAATCCTATCGCTTCTACTTTTATCGTGACCATCCACCGGAAGGATAGATGAAAAGACTACTTGTGCTCCCAGTTCCTTTACTTTTCTGCCAAGGTCTTCAAAGTCTCTGTAGATGTTTTCAAAGTGCTTTTTTGCCGTATCGTTTGTGCCCACATGTATGAGTAATAATGGGTAGTAGTCTGTAGGTCTGAATAGCCTCGATATGCTATCAGTTACATCTTTGATCCGGGCCCCTGGGAGACAGCACACCTCTCGTGAGTTTCTGTCAGGTCTGCAGATAGTTGCCTCTGTTCCTCTTAAAAGTGAATCTCCCATGACCACTACTCTCCTCTTTTTCTTTGCATTACCATTTCTTCCTCTCCATTCCAGAGATTTCTCAGTGCCTATTGGAGTAATATTTGTGGACCTTGTCGTCGACTCTTCAGATGTGTTGTTCTCCTGACTGAGTATCTGGAACTGGTTGTTTAATTGCAAGGGTTCCGAATGTCTCCTGTTCTTCCTGCTCCTTTGGGTCACATGCTTCCATAACTCAGTTTCTGCAACTACAGAAGGATGTTCTTCTATCCCTTCATTTTGAAGTGTTTCCTCCATGCTGTCGAGGAAGTTCTCTTCTTCTCTAATCTGCTTCAGTGTCTTGACTCTCTCTTCTAGACTTTTAACCCTTTCCTCCAGGAGAGCCACAAGCTTGCATTTGTGGCAGGTAAAATGTGGCATCTGTTGTGGTAGGGTCATAAACATGCCGCATACATTGCACGTGACAATACAGGTGTTCTCGCCTTCCATATTGCTTTTAGGGTAAGGATTTTAAAGATGTGGTGCTAAGGTATGAATGAATTTTTTGTTTTTATCCCACTGTACCTTTTTTTTAATTTTTTTGTGTTTTTGTGTTTTTTTTAATTTAATTTCGCGCGCCGTTAGGCGCGCGGGCCGCTTCTATTTAAGCCTTGCTGAGCAGAGTAACTCCTCCTCCCTGAGGGTGTGGCTAATTCCTATTGGTCCGCTGCTCTGATTGGTCTGAGAAAGCTTCTACCTCACGCCGTGTGCTCTAAGAAAAACTTCCTGTTTTTATCTCACGCCGTGTGCTTCTGAGAAAAACTTCCTGTTTCTATCTCACGCCGTGTGCTCTGAGAAAAACTTCCTGTTTTTATCTCACGCCGTGTGCTTCTGAGAAAAACTTCCTGTTTCTATCTCACGCCGTGTGCTCTGAGAAAAACTTCCTGTTTCTATCTCACGCCGTGTGCTCTGAGAAAAACTTCCTGTTTCTATCTCACGCCGTGTGCTCTGAGAAAAACTTCCTGTTTCTATCTCTCGCCGTGTGCTCTGAGAAAAGCTCCTGCTTTCACTTCACCCAAGCTGGAAAGACAGTATACAACTCACAAGGCAATAATGGAAGGAAAGAATCTGGAGCCTACCATCAACAAAATCATAGTGGCTCAGTCAAAAAGAATGTAGGTGTTGGAAGGAATTGAATGTGGAAATCTAGAAACCATATCTGCTCTTCATAATGACCATTAATGATGCCATTCTGTCAAACAATTTCTTGCATAATTGTTTCAAACATTATCCTTCAAAGCTCTATGCTTTAGCTCTCTTCCTACTTACCTAGTACTTACTAGATAATAGATCTTCAGTTTCAATAAGTACAATTATGTTATTTTTTATATTTTAATTATATATTTTTAAGAAAAAATAAATAATTTTGTTGAATGAAATGGCTAATCAATCATTTTTCTAAGCAGCCACCTCTGCACCTGTTGCCATCAAATATGGAGAGTATGAACTACTAAAGGCATGCAGAAAAGTCCTGATAATTGAGTACATGTAACAAGTTATTATAAGAAAGTTACTATTTCAGTTTCATTTACCTTCAATCATTCTTTGCAAAGTAATGATGAGGTGCATAACACTATGCAGCTTTGCCAAAATACTAAGGTCTTGTAAATATTGGTCACGCCAATTTTAATTACCATAATTTCACTCTTAATTTAATTTAGCATAATATCTTTCCATTGCAATAAGCTCATGTAGGCAAAGAAATCTGCATGGAAGCGTTTGCCTGGCAGTATTTCCCCCTATAATACTTAAAACTGGATTTGAACAAACTTCCTCATTCTCACCTTGTCTTACGTTTCAAATAGCTTTCTCTCATGGTTATCAACAGTGGTTAGAACTTTGTTGATAGAGTAAAAACAAAAGAATGCATCTGGGTTGGAAAGATCATCCCATACCTATGTGGGATTGTATTTTTTGTATAAAGTTATAAAACCCCCCCCCCCCATTTTGGGGTAATGGCAACAAGCAATTCACTCATCAGCATTTGCTTTGCAAGCTTTCTCACAGTTTTTTATGTGATCAAATAGTCACTCAGTGATTTCTGTACTTATATGTGGTGTTCTGGTACAGGACAGGCTGTTCTGTTGCAGAACAAGCAATCTATCCCAAGTTGAGATTGATTGCAGTGGAGCAGAACTGGGCATCCACATCAAGGAAGGCCCATTTCACTCTGGTGCTTGCCATTGCCTCTGGAAAATCCTTATAGGCAGTGTCCCAGCCTTCGCAGTTTCTGGCTTGACCTGTTTTGAGGTGTTCCCACTTATGGTGGCAATTCCTAGAATACTGTGCCCCATGCCACAGCCCCCATTGTATATCAGACCTTTTGAGTGCATCATTTGCACACTTCAGTGTATCACAATACTGGAGCTAGACATATATCTACACATATATCAGACTAGGGGACCATCTTCAGCTCCCTAGCCTACTCCACAGTTCATGCAAGTGGATGAAATGAAAAGGGGGGGGGCAGTGCTTGGCTTAGCCTGCACTAATATGCAGACTGCTTCCCCTTATTCTGGAATCACTCCTCCAGAACATCTCTATTAAAACACCCAACTTCCTCACAGAGGTGGAATCCATGCCCTGGATCACTCCTTTTGTAGAACAGGAAAAAAAACTCTGCAAAAGAAACTGCAGGTCTGATTCATTCTAGCAGGCCCCATGTGGCCCCTGGACCAACCAACCCAGAGAGGCTTGTGTTCATCTTATGAGTCCAGCTGGAACTTCAACACAAGGGAACTTATGTTTCCTGGTCTTGAAATCTCCACAGCCTGGGAATTGTGACATGAGCACAAAGGTCTCCACCCCACACCTAGGTCAAAGCAAATGCTGCAGCTCAGCACTGGTCCACACTGCACGTGTCCACACTCTTTGGATCTTGTCTTAGAAAAGGTTATTAATGCCACCAACTCTAGCCCCTTACTAGATAAAGGAATCCAGAGGCCAATTTGCACTTACAACTAGTGAAACAGGAAAGGAGTGCTGACAGGAATGTTAACTACTGTTCACACTTGCAAGCACTAGGTAATGACAGCCTAAGCCCCACACAATTGGTGACTCACCTGTGACCAATCCTGGGGCTAGTCCTCTTCTGGGCACTGCCGTTTTGGTTGCAGTGCCCTCCGTGACTGAGCGTCCATCAGTGCCATCACCATGCTGACACTGACTGATGCTCTGTGCACATGCAGTTGCATCTATGGTCATCTGAGGTGCCAGTTTGCTTGTGCAGCACCCCAGACGATCCTGGAGGTACAAATGGCCATTGCCTGGATGCGCCTAGTTAAGTGGAGCACAATTTCATGCTCCACACCTAATCAACAATCAGGGAACTTCTGGGAAGGCAGGGGGCGCTTGGAGGCTGTCGCAGCCCCCTCCAAGTAGGAATGTCCTTCCCCCAAAGTTCCCTAATCATGCACTACCAGCTGTAGTGTGAACAGGCCCCTATAGTTTGCAGACTGCAGCAATTAGCAAGATACAGCTGCATCTAGACATTGATACCTTATTCTGCTATATTTGGATATTCCGGAATTAATTAGCATGTCTAGTTTCCCACGCAGAAGACATTTTGCATGGGGTGGGGCGGGGCAGGTACCTTTTACCAACAAGTTAGGATTCTGTGTTATTATGTATAAACTTACTTAAGACAGTAAAAATGCATGGGGGGAAGACAATTGCTGGTATGCACAACTTCATTACAAATGTATAAAGAGAGAATATAATAAAAATAATCAATACTCTTAAGAATCTTTGGGTGTTTTTCCACTGTCACCTAGAAGTACCCATTAAGTACCCATTAACGGGTACGTTAATGCCATGAAGTACCCATTAATGGGTATATAATGAGTACTTCTAGTGTGGAAAAACACCCCTAATGTTAAAACAAGTGTTAAAGCATTTATTGATTTGGGAAGGTTAAAAAACATGCATATTTGTGATTTAAGCTATTTGCCTGAAGACAGTTTTTTTTTTTTTAATAGCACAGAAGTTGCTAATCTGGCAGTCCTCCGAGGCTTGCATAATGACTGGTTTAGAGATGCTACCACCCCTTGAAATAGGCTGTGGGCTGCTGATTTCAGCTGAATAGGTTCCGTCACTGAATGTCACTCATTTCCCAAATGCCGTTTTGCCATTCCTGGACTTGCCTGAAAACAGAGAGCCATGTCAGTATCTTAGCAGAAATGATGTGCACTGCATTCCAAATACCTTCTTAGAGCTGTATTATTATTATTAATTGAATAGCCAGCAGAGAGCTTATTCCAAAATGAACAGAAAGGCCTCCTGCTAAGTATGATAGCCCGTTACCAAACTGCAGATGTAAAGTGAATAAAACAAGCTTCTGTTTAATGTGTACTTAAGTGCTCATATAGACCCGTCATTCTGGATTGTATTAAGGATTACAATGTTTATGTCATGATGTATGTCCAGGCAAAAGTAAAATGCTAAAATGCCTTTTGGCTACCTTTGCAAAGTGGCTCATGTGGAGATATATATAAATCTCTCCATTAACAAAAGCAGCAGCAGTTTTGCATGTGGTGATCTGAGCGATGCTTAAAGATTTTAAGCCTTTCATCTATTGTACAGCGTCATTAAAGTAGGGAAAATTCCATTTCCTCAGAAATGTACTCTACATGTCTTGTAGAGAATGTCTTCTCCTAGTGAGAAGGAGTTTGCAAGGAAATCTGAATCACAGGTGTATCTGAATTAAGTTTCTATTTGCTCACCTAAATACAAGAAAAAGTCAGAACAGTTTCCTTATGCACACTAGTCACATTCACAAAATTATATTTCTAGCAATGGGGCTTCTTACAAGGCCAGCACATTTCAGCCAGGGAAGAAAGAAGCTGAAAAGATTAGGACCTAAAAGATGGGCAAAGGGAGGGAAAGAGAGACTGTGTAAGCTGACCCTACAGCTTGTCATTTCTCTTCTAGGTTGCTTCCAAATGCCTCACCACTCGCTAGAACATACTTAAAAAAAAAAAAAGCTGGTCTTATTTCAGGCAGCCTCTTCAGCAGCTTCCATGCCAGATGGATTGGAGAATTTTCTCTATATGAATGAGCTCACCAACAGCTGTCTGCAAAACAGCTGCCTGCAAAACAGCTGATCTACCTTCAGAGACTGGTGAACAAAATTTCTCCAGCCTCCAAGGTTGCAGGCTGGGGGAGAATTTAGTGGCATGCCTAGAAATGGCCCTAGGAGTGGTCTGTTTTCAAAGGCCAGAGAAATGACACCAGTTTGCCCCAACCACTGACATGGTGATGACTGGAGCAGGCCAAAGAGCAAGAACTCAAAGGAAACTACCTTCAAGTATTTCCCCCTGGAGATCTCCTGGGTATGTTTTTTCATTACTTGGAAGTGCTCCAGTCACTGGGGTCATACAGCCAATGTATGACCATACCTCCTGGGAAATGTTCTAATGTGCCAACCCTACAGTCCAAGGAGGCAGCTGGCATGGTCTGAAGGCACTGTGAAGAAGCTGCTTTGGAGATCATCCAGACCATCGTGTCCCCAGGGTGGCTTTCCCTTGCCTTCATGTTTCAGCACCAATACTTTAGGTAATGCAAAAAGTGGCATGGCCCTTTGTCACAGAGACAGGCAGATGGAGAAAGGATCTGCATGCTGAAGGGGGAGGAGAGGAGAAAGGCAATAGATGAACTTATTGCTACTGTTATCACTGCTGCAGTGACTTGAAGAAAGAGTGTTTTCCTGCCCTTCCTGCTGCATCTTCCTTCTCTCAAGAGAGCATCTGTCAATCTGTGTCTGAGCCCATTGCCACTTGACAGGCGAGAAGTGAGGGGGAAACAATCTGTGCAGGAGCATTTTTCAGTGGACAGAATATTGGCTTCACATTATAATGCAGAATATCTGTAGGTCAGGGTTTGGGGTTCCATTAAACTTCCATTTGTTCACTTTAAAAGACAGAACACACTTTCCTTAGAGTGCCTATTCAGTTATACTGCATATTTGCAGTGAAATAAATGCAGAATTATCTTTTGACATAAGAATCTCTTTGTTACACATAAAATGAATATTAAATCACATTCTCGAAGTAGATGGTGACCTAGGATTATGATCTTCATCGTAAATAGTGTATCAGTATAGTCTACCCTGTTCAGGATGTTGATGACCTTCCTGCTATTCTTCAGAGCAGTAGCACAGAATCCTACAAGTTTTTGTCTTCCTTTCTAGTGACTGGGGAAGAGGAGCACGTTAGAAAATATTTAGATCTTAAAAATAAAATAAAGTGTATTAGAAAAATATCTCACACAGGCACTGTAGGTTATTAAACAAAGCACTTTGTCAGGCAAGTTTCCCAGCCCACCAATTTCTAAACAGTGACTCCCCCTAGAGGCTCCCTTGTCAATAACAATGTATTGCCTCTTCCAAGCAACATTAGCTCTTTCTAGTCTGTCGAAGATCAAAATTCCTTCTTAGAAATATTAATGTATAAAAACTGTCAAGATAAAAAAAAAGTTGGCAAAACAATTTAGTGACCACAATACGGCATCTGTTCTCAATCAGTTTTAAAATGAAGAAATGTTCTTCAACTATAAATCTAATGTTAAAAGAAAAGAACTTCCTTTTGTTCCTCCCAAATAGCTATTGCTCCCACTTCTTTTGTTTTTTCTCCTGTACATTCTAAGAAAATATATTATTTCAAGGCTTGGTCATAGCGCTAAACAAACACAATATAAAACATTCTCTTTTATCACCAAGGCTAGCATTTAACAATTAACGTAATTCTTATATTTGAAATTATATATTGATCTAACTTCTTTTTTTAAAAAATCTCTGAACCATTCAATGGGAATGGTTCAGTGCTCTGAGAGTTCATCGGGCCTTCAGACGATTAGAGTAAGCATTTCCCAAAATACAAAACCAATTAACAGATAAAACTCACTTTATTATTTTTCATAGATCTTTTTTTTTTTAATTAAAGATCAGAAGGCATAAGTAGATCAAGGAAAGAATGAACAAATGAGAAATAAAAGTAAGTGGACTGCACTAAAAAAGAAGGGAATTAGAGAGGAATTGTAATACCAAATTATCTGAAAGTTGGAGGACAAGTAGGAAGGAGGACACTGAAGAAGCAAAGAGATTTTGTTCTTTGATGAACATGGCATCAGAGGATTTTGACTGAAGCACCACCATTATGCAGATGAAACCCAGTTCTGCCTCTCCATTACACTGGGATCAGCTGACAGTGTTTGGGTCTTGATACCTGTCTGGAGGAAGTTTGTTCAAAGGGGAAGTCTGGGTATACTCACCGTAGGGCATATGCACTGTGCAGAGCCACTTCTGTGCTGGAAGTAGCTCTACATGTACCGGACCGTCTCCTGGCTGGATAGCTGTGGAGCACTAAAAAAAAAAAAGTCATGTCTGGGATGGAGCTAGCATAGCTCTGCACACACTGTTTGCACCTTTTTGGGATGAATGTCACATGGAATGGGATGGCACAGCTGCAGTTGCATGCCATGCCATCCAGTCACTGTGGCAGCAGCTGTTGGCATGGCTGTTGCACCATTGCGGTGAATGCTGCTAGAATAGCAGCATTCACATTTACCCAGCACATAGTGGAGTGCCAGGAAATTTCTGGATACCTCAGCATCCCAAAGTGCATGTGGAAATTCCCGGGGAAATGAAGTTGAAAATTGGCCCTGAGACTCATTCTAGCCAAGAAGAAGGTCTTATGTGTTCTTGGATCAAGGAGATAATCCAGCACTTTTTGCCTGGTAAGGTCACATTCCCCAGGAAAGATTAGGTGTGTCACCAGCTCCTCATTTTTCTCTTGTGGCTCAAGTACCTGCAGCAGAGAGTAATTAAGCAATAATTAAGCAGTGGTCCATGATCTTCTGATTGCAATATTATACTACAATGTTTTCTACCTGGGGCTGTCTTTGAAGATGGTCCAGAAACTGGAGTTGGTCTTAAATGCTGTGATTAGACAGCTAACTGGGGTATCTGAAGCCAATCTGCACTGCATCTGGTAATCAACAATTAGGTAACTTCTGGGGAAGAACATCTGCACTTAGAGGAGGCTGTTACAGCTTCCAAGCATGCCTTCCCTTCCCAGAAGTTGCCTAATTGTTGATTAGGTGTGGGGCATGGAATTGTGCTCCACAAGCTACCTAATCTTTACCTGTCACATCCAAAAGCTTACCTGGTTCCCTGCAGTTGGTGAGCAGGGGAGGTGGCATCCACACAGGTGTGGTCACAGTGGTGGCTGTATTCGATCACGGGCTTCTGACATGACCAGACCTCTGATCCTCGGGACTGCCCCCAGCCATGGTGGGAGTGGTGTCTGGTCATAGAGTTGTGAGAGGGGCTTCAATCAGCAACAGAGTAGTGGGTGCTGCACATTCAATCATGGCTGCATTCAGTCATGCCCCCTGGGCACTGACATGATCAGCCGCAATACATCCCTGTGCTGGAATGCGCCCCTCTGCAACAGCATCTGAGCGTGTCATATCACGTCATGCTGCAGCTGATGGCAGCCAATTGCGGCCGTGAGAAAGTAGAACTTCTGGCTTTGGATGCAGTGGGCTGGTAAACAGGAGGACCATTCACACTTCTGGATGGTAATGGGCACTTTGGGGAAGCTTTCCTCATGCAAAGTGTGAATGGTTCACTTTTACCAGAAGTTTACAAGCCCTAGTGTAAGTGGGAAAAGGCTGGTCATGGCCATATCCCTTCAGTTCTTTAAGATCTTTACTGGTTGCCATTTCACTTTCAGGTCCAATTTAAAGTTCCAACACTGATTTTTGAAGCCCTAAGTAAGTTTCAACAGTGCCTCTCAATTGTGCATGACATTCTCGTTTTGCAGATTTATCCTAAAACCCTAATAATGTCTTTGGCAACATTAGCCAGAAAGGGGAGAAAACAAACTAAATGCTCTTTGGGTTTGGGGAAAACAGGATTTGAAATAAATATCCATTAGAATGAGGCAAGCAGAGGTGCAGAATGAGAAATGCCCTCCAACTCATTCGGCTTCATTCTGCAGGTACTGCTGGCATAGGAAATACAAATCTCAGCAGGGAAAAAATATCCTACACCTGATCTCTGTTGCAGTCATTAAATATGATACTGTTATAAATTCACAGATTAATGCCTGTAATTAATACATGGTCATTTCTAGCTGCTTTCTTTGCATTTTTATGTTTATCACCATAACACTGAAAAAAAGACCTCAAGCTGTTGTTTATGTACTGTGTTTCTATGCCTACTCCATCACTACAGTTTTCTGACAGGTTCATAATATTCAATAGTCAGTCAGGAGTCTGAATATCTGTTTAAAACAACAACAACAAAGAATTGTAAACCTTAGGATATGGAGGAAAATATTTCCAGTGCCTCTGAGATATGACAGATGCATTTTGCTTTCAGGATTAGAGACTCTTGCCTTTCAACAGCAGCTTTTGTTGGAAAACACAAGGGTGAATTCTTTGGTGCTCCTGTCCTGCTTCTGGCCTTCTTATTGACCACTGTGAGAATAAGCTGCTGGATCAGATAAGCCATTAGTCCAGTTCAGTAGGCATTCTTAGAGGAGAATGATTAGGCTTGGAGCAAATTGATTGAAAGTGATTTTAAAAAAAATGTTTCATATTTCCGTGCTGCAGACTGTGTAGGCATTTGTAGGATTTGTATTTAATATCAAAATATTGCAAACATGATTACCTAGATGTATTTTTCCCTTTTTGAGCCAGTTGAGAGCACATTGATGCATACCTTCCAACATGTTCCCCTCCCTCAAAATCAGGACAACCTTCCCCACATTGCATTATTGATTCATCTATCTTCTGTAGATGGAGAGAGGCTCAGATGCATACATGAAGTCAGGGATGTGACAGCAATTCTGAAAGCTACTTTTGCTCACATCAAACTGGGTGTAGAACAGTTGTGTCTAGTTTTTTCATTTGTTCGTTCAATCGTTCACAGTCATTCATTCACATTCATTCATTCATTCAAATTTTGATCCTGACCTATATCCAAACGTCACAGGGTGGTTAAACTTACAACATTAAAAACCAATGAACATATAAAACGAACAGATTAAACCATAGCAGTGCCTGAATGTGGGGAGAAAAAGTCATAACTTGTTTAGCCAAAGGCCAGGGGAAAAAAGTGTGTCTTCTCTCCTGAATGCATAAAGTGAAGCAGTCTGGTGCACCTCAGGAGGGAGACTTCCACAGTCTGGCAGACACCATTGAAAAGTCCGATCCTGGGCGCCCACACCTTTTGCTACTGAGGGTGTTAGTACTACCTCACCTACAGATCTTAGGGTGCAGGCAGGTCAATATGTAAGAAGGTGTTCCCTTAGATATTTGGGGCCCAAATCATTTAGGGCTTTATGGAAGAAGAAGACGATGAAGAAGAAGAGTTGGCTTTTCTACCCTGCTTTTCTCACCCATTTAAGGGGACTCAAAGTGGCTAACAAAGCTTTCTATTCTTCTCCTCACAACAGAACTCCCTGTGAGGCGGGTGGAGCTGTGAGAGCTCAGAAGAGAGCTGTTACTAACCCAAGGTCACCCAGCTGGCTTCATGGGGAAGGGCAGAATCAAACTCAGTATTTCCAAGTAAGAGTCCAGCTCCCTAACCACTATACCAAACTGGCTCACAGTTAAAGTTAGCACCTTGAATAGGGCTTGGTAGTAAACTGACAGCCAGTGCAACTCTTTTTAGACAGTTGTGATGGGCATTCTGCCAGCTGTTCTGGTCAGTAGTCTAGCAGCTGTGTTCTAAACCAGCTGCAGCTTCCAAAATATCTTCAGAGGCAGCCCCATATACAGCACATTACAATAGTCCAGTCTGGAAGTTACCAGGGCATGGATAACTGTGATCAAATCATCTCTGTCCAGAAGGGGCCCTAGCTGATGAACCAGACATAGTTAGGAATAGGCACTCTTGGCCACAGCGTCCAGCTGAGCTACAAGTGTTAGTGCAGAGTCCAAGCACAGCCCCAGATGGAAGTGAAGGTTCTCCTCTTCCCCCTCTGACTGTCCACATGAACCAGAATTTGCCTGAACATTTCTGCTATGGAAAAGATAGGTTAGCTTAAGAGTCAAGGTTTTGTCGCTCTAGAAATTTTTTGGGGGGAGCATGCTGGATAATGGGGAGTATGGCAATAATAATAAAAAGAATTCATTTCCTGCTAAAGATTGGTAGCATGTGCAAAGTTAGGTTCACATTCAAAAATTCAGTCAAACAATTCACACTTGCAAACGCTCACCTTGAACCAAACATGAACTGTTTGACTATCTAGAAATTCAGTCAAACCACAACCAGTCCCCCCATTTGCAAATGTGAACTGTTCAGTCGAACAGTTTATACTTCTTGTAGGTTTTGCCCTTGAAAAGTGTTGTTAAAAAATGACATTTCTTTTCAAACCATTTCGAAATCCAATGTGTTTGTTCAATTAAATGGTTCACCATCAAATCAAACGGTTCTATGATGAACCATACAAGCGATTTTAGTTAGCGTACATCCCTACTAGCAAGATGTCAGGCATATTGTTGCTACTATTTCCTTATGAAGATAAACTGTACAACATAGAAGTCTTCGGTACCTAAAAAAGAAAATAAAAAGAAAGTTTACAAGGAATTGAGTTGCTGTACCATTCGGTGCAACAGTAAATAAAGAAAAGCTGAATGAAATCAGCCAAAAGGAGGATAGTGCAAACCCAACTGAAAATACAATATGAAATTAAACGAAGCTCAGACAGAGGTCAATGACTTGCTTTATAGTACATAAAAAAAATCTGAGCAACAACAAAGAGGTCAGGTAGAAAACTTGTCATATTTCTTGTGAATAGAATCAGGCAGAATTGTTCACCCATCTGTAACAGATTAATTATATTGCAATGTAATTTTCAGTGTGTACATTGCAGCTTGCTAATTCAGAGCACAACATACACAAAAAAATAGTTCTATATCATGCGGCCTCAAATAATGCACAGGGAAATAAAAACCAGAGGGATGAATACAGTCATATAAACTAAAACTTGATAAACCTTTCATTCTTTTCATTAAACAATGACTCCCCCTTTCTTACTGGTGACTGACACTCCTGAGAAAATGTGCTTGATTTTTATGGAGTGTTAATCCTTTTTCATTTTTTGAGTGTGATCAAGGAAGAGGACTAAAGGAGGCTGAAGTGAGTGGATAATTGGCCTTCCCTTTCACCCAGTGTGTGATTACATGCTGTTCAGTCACAGAACTTTTATCCTATCACAGCATAGTGGGATGTTGTGATGGTAGAAACAGGTGGAGATCAAAAAAGTCTTGTAAAGAAGTCTCAGGAAAGGAACTGAGGATGAACTGATTATCAGGTACTGGGTATGGTTAGAGTTAGTGTGTTTTGAATCCTGTTTCCTAATAAAATTGATTATTTTAGCAACATGCAACCATGACCTTAGGCCCTTTCTGCACTGGGCCTTATTCTGGATTAAGAGCCAGTGGAGAAAGGGCCTTAGCCATTGCAGTTAGTCAAAAATGATGAGCTCCATTTGTCCTTTGCCAATGTGGTGCCCACACTAAATTTTAGTGCTGGGAGAAGAAATTTTAAAAGTGTAATAAAAGTGTATTCAATGTGTTTTGAGGAAGAGTCTAAACTGACAGCTTAAACAGGTAAAGGAGGGGGCGAAGCCTCCCTAGTTAGCATAATGGGAGGGGGAGGAGCGCACTCCACCAATCAGGCGTCGAGTTTAGGCTAGTGAGGAGTATAAAACCCGCCTGCTAGAGGAAAAGATTTTGGTCCTTGCTTTTGGGTTTTGGGGGGGAGAAGACAGGTTAGACTGTCTCTTTACCTCAGGGAAGGAACCAAGCATTGGTCCCGAACTTCTGAGCTGGAGAATAGGCCAGAAGGGGTTGAAAGTAAAAGGAACTGTGAAGTTAAGACTTATGTGTGAAATCTAGGAACTAAAGGGTGTGGCTTTGAATTGACAGACGTGTATTCTTCCGTTCTTTTATTGTGTTACCTGTTACTAAGAATAAAACCCTGTTTATTTTTCCCTTTGAAAAGTCTAAGCATTGTTGGTGTCCACTTGTGGGGTGCGAGGCTAAACCATTATAAAGACACGCTACCAGAACATATATATATACATAAACCCGAACACGCTACCAAGATTCTAAAATTATAAAAGCACCTTACTGTGTTTACAGACAGGGGTGAAGAGAGTTAGGCAGCTCGCACTGGGAGATAGGCGGCACCACAGCCTACTTGCTCTTTAATATGGCCTGAAGGTTCTGTTGACAGGAGCTAAGTTATTTCTTTGTTATGTACTGTGCCTACCTATGTAGATGTTAAATAGTAACAACTGCAGTAAAACTGTCTCCTGTCTTCAGCATTTGGGGACAAGCCAGAGGAGGCACCTGTTCAGAATTCCTCAGCTATGTGGCAATAAATCACATATTATAGATTATATTTATAGCCTTTCTTATCCTTTAATCTAATTTTGCTTTTCCATGAAAATTGCTTGTGCTGTAGTGGGCCATTGGGAGTGATAATCTTGTAATTAACTGTCACAGGGGAAACAGAAAATTTTGACTCAGCCTTGTCAAATGAATTCCAGCTATTTTGCTTGAAAATCCATTTACTTGTAAAGCTCAAGGTGGTTTCATCACTTCACTGCAAATTAACATCAAGTATTTGGAAATGTTTTTCTTTTTTTTAAAAAAAAATCCTTTTCAAAATAAGTGTCAAGCCCTGTCCTGTCAGCCCAGCCTTCTCCTTCGAAAATGAAGGAGGAGTGCGAATCACCCAGCAAACCAAGCAGCAAGCCGAGAACAGTGGTTCGGACATTGAGAGCCAGGGCCCAGATCTGGGGTCACAGTCAGGAAGCTCTGAGGAAGAGAGCTTGGACACCAAGCCTCAGGCACTCCCTTCCCCCAGTTTGCTCAGGCAAGAGAAGCAGCAGCTGAGTAGATCTTGGTGTCTCGCACACCTGAGCCGAAAAGGGCATGGGGCTGAGTCGCCTACTTAAGTCCCACCTTCGTTGGCCTCAGGGTTGCAAACAACGACTGTCCACCCATGCAACCCCCATGTATTGCCTATGAAACCTGATTCCTAGACTTTATTTGACCCTGCCGAACTTCTGGATCTCTCTGATCTTGGACAGTTTGACGCTGCCATATCTCGAGCCCCTACGGACTGCCATGAGTGAATGTGTGTGTTTGCATTGCTGACCCAGCCTACCTGGGACACGACAATAAGCTATATTTCACTGATAAGCCAAAAATCAAAGCACTGTTGTTGTTATCTGTGCCACTTGATGCCATTTCAAATATTATCCCTCTGGTCAAAATGTCACATCTTAACAGCACTATTCTTGTGGAAAGTGCTATTGACTCTTTCTATATCTTCAACAGAGGCTCACACACCGGATGGGGCTCCTGTTACAGGTGTCCATTTAATCTCCCTGCCACAGCCCTTTTGTGCAACATGGTTCAGAATAAAAAAATACAAATTCAGTGTGTCTTTGTTGAGCTATCCCTTCCCTTGCTCTAACAGAGGTGAACCATTGATTTGGCCACAAGGGCAGTGGGGGAGGGCAAAGATTTCCCAAATTCTCATCCCTCCTCTGCTGTCCTTACAAATCAATCATTTGTGTATTGCCCTTTGACGGGCAAGGAAAAGCACAAGTCAATAAACTGTGCACACTTTTACTACCAGAAGAGGTGATGACAGCAACCAAACTGGATAGCCTTAAGAAAGAATTAGATAAATTCATGGAGATCAGGCCTATCAGTGGCTACTAGAATGGATGCATAGGTGCCATCTCCAGGTTGGAGAGACAGGCAAGTTGCCTTGAGAGGCTATGAATTGGTGGGCCACTGCATGAGATAAGAAGTTGAACAAGGTGGGCTGCAGGCAAGTGGGTGAGCAGCACTATATCAAAATTCATTTGGGTTGTTGGCATATTTATGATCAAGCCATTTATCAATCTTGCCTTGAAAGGTTTGTGAGTACACTCTTTAGTAGATTCAAATTATTCCACATATCATTTCCGGACTAGGCTGTCATTTCTCTCAAATTTTACTGTACTATCCTTAAGCAGATATAATTGTACATCATGAGAGTTTACCCAGAATGAATATACTTGTGATTGCATTCTGGGCTTTCAAATTATGCTGTTCAGTCTGTCTAATTAATGGTGGTACTGCCATTGCCAGGTCTAATCACTGGAACACTTGGAAAATAAATTACTTTCATTTTACATAAGCTGAAAGAATAGGGCCATTCTAGAGCTGAGGAAATCTCTGTATTAGTGTAGCCTATTAGAAAACTATTCATTATTGATGAAACCTAGCTGGAGAGTGTCTTAAGTTGCTCTTACATGCAGAGGGCAATCCAGAAACCACTTCAGTTGGGGTGATTTAAAAGTACTGAAGTGAGCTACAGAGATATTTCCTCACATAGTCTGTGGCTAGCAGCTCACACACCAAATTGTGATTTGTGAATCACGTTAAGATGTTACTAAATCCTACCCTATTCTCCGAGGACGGAACTGAGAGGGAATGCCTAGACAGGTGGGTATGTCTTCAGCTACTCTGCAAGAAAGCGACAGGGGGCGCTCCAAGCTATAAATAGCCGCACTTGGCGCCCTTTTGACAGTCCTTCTGTCGCTTTCTGCAAGTTAGCGAGGACTTCTGACTACAGAGTGTATTTGAGGCCTGTCAAGGCATTCATCAAGTCAACAGATTCTGTTTATTGGGGCCGACAGTTCCCTTCTGAAGGGATACTGCGAGAGCTACTCGACCTCCGGGAGAAGAGGAGGTTCGTGCCTTTTAAATATTGTCGACAGATTCCGTTTATTGGGGCCGACAGTTCCCTTCTGAAGGGATACTGTGAGAGCTACTCGACCTCCAGGAGAAGAGGAGGTTCGTGCCTTTTAAATATTGACAATCTGCCTGACAAAGTCTGAGGCAGCTTGTTCGAACTATCCTCGGGCCAATGGCAACTCATTCTCCTCACAGCGTGAGGTAGTCTCCGGAGGAATTCCATGTGAGTTCAACCCCTGAATGATATATCCAGCATTCACTCCCTCACAGCGTGAGGTGAAGTTAAGGCTAGGGAGTAAGTGGCCATCAGCCCATCCCGTCAGCTCAATCTCTGGCCCAGGATCAAAATAACGACCCGCCCCTTCTTTGCTCGTGGCAGAGTCTTCATCGGCTGCCCTCGCCATTCCAGCCGGTTCCAACACAGACCAGCCCGGCCGTCTGTTCCCTGAGTCTCCCTTTCTGAAATAAGGCAGGCAGGAGGCATGTTAGACTTTTATTGCCTGAGACCTCGGCTGGGAGCGGAGCCAAAAAAAAAAAAAAAAAAATCCACCTCCCCCCCCCTCCTCCTTCCCACAAGCTATATCTGCCCCTTTGGGCCTGGGTTTCCTATTCCTTTCTTCCTTCACCCTCCTGTCTCGCCTACCAATCCCTCCCCACCTGAGTCAAACACGAAGTCAAAGAAGATTAAGCATGCTGGAAAAATTAATAAATAAATAAAATAAACCCTCTAAAAAGGTAAGTCTAGGTTGGGAAATGCTAGTCCTCCAATTACCATCAAGTCCGCGAGCAAGAGCGGCACTCAGACGAAGGGAAAGCAGCAGCCACAAACTACAAAGCCTGCCAAAGCCAAGGCCTCAAAGGGGCGGTCTCTTCTGTGCCGGTGCTGCCAGCAATGTCTGTCAAGCCAGGCTCGTCTTCCACAGAGACCAAGCCTGCTGCCCCTTCTTCAAGCCTGAAGAATAAAACATCCTCTCGGGACTCTCTTCGTCCGGTTGCTGCTGCTGCTTTACAGAGAGCCTGTCAGCTAGACAGAGCCAAGCCTTCTGGCAAGCGATCATCGCCACCTGCTGGTGAACCTGAAAATAGCAGTTCTGACACCGACAGTAATTGTGAACCTTTAGGTTTCTGACAGTGAACTGCAGGATTCTGAGGGATCTGATGTTTCCACTTATGTTAATGACCTTAATCAATGGGACTCAGATGATAATGATGATTCTGATTCTATGCAAATACCAGATTTAGGAAAGGGATTGCCTTTTCCTAGGAATTTTATATGGAGAAATTTCCAAAAGTATTACTTAAGATGTTAGCCACATTATCCTTAAAGCCAGTCAAAGTGGTTTCAAGTGACCTAGCCTCAGAGCAGGCCAATCTTTTGATGGCTCCCTCCAAACATTATATGGTATCTCCCTTGCATGAGAGCTTTAAGAGGATGATTCTAAAACAGTGGGAAAACCAACTAATCTCCCTCCTGTTCCAAATAACTGGAGCAGAAGGTGAGGATGCTAGTTTTTGGGCAATGCCTCTCATAGATTCGAGTTCCAATCAGCAGACCTTTAAGCATGTGAAGTCGATGTTAAAGAAAAGTTTTGAATCAAATTATTTGTGTATACCTACAAACACTCATATCTCTGCTTTCTAGAGCGGCTCTAAAGTGGGCAGACTCTATCATTGATGAAATACGAAAGGTTTTAGCTTTGACAGCAGACACATCTCTAGATGCCATGCTCATGACAACTAGAGGAGTAGCTTGTAATGTAGCCACCAGGAAAACCTTATGGTTAAAGTTTTGGCAGGTGGATCCAAATGTAAAGAACAATGTGACTACTTCCCCATTCATTGATGGAATGCTTTGGGGGGACTTTGTGTTGTGGGATATTTTGCTGGAAGGCTGGGGGAAGAGAAAAAAAAAACAAAAACAAAAGCAAAACAAAACAAAAAAGGCTGACCACATCATGTTTGCATAAAAGTAAAGAAAAGAGATTCTTTTCCTACAAAGATGGTTTTGCTCCCCAAGATTGACCTATCACCCACAGAGGAGTAATTTTCATTCCTTCAGGGAAGAAACATCTAGAAATTATGACAAGCCCTCTTCAGGCGAGTCAAGAGTTCCAAAACATAGCTGGGAGTCGGGAAAGGCTCTTTCTTTCATGATTCCAAGTGAATTTCCCAATGATTCAGAAAGTGCTCCAATAGGGGGTCATTTGACAACCTTTGCTGATCAATGGCCACCCGAGTCAGGTGATTATTAGATTTCTAACATTAGTAAGACGGACATAGAACTGAATTGGATTGTCTCCCACCTTCACGTTTTGTTCAGTGCCTAAACTGTATGTCTTGTTAAAAAAAGAAGAAGAAGAAAAGAAAGAAAGAAAGAAAGAAAGAAAGAGGGAAGTTATGAAGCAATTTGCTAAATTAATTTCTATTGGAGTTGTAGAACATGTACCTGAAAATGAAAGAGGTACTCCTCTTTCTTTGTCACCCCAAGAAAGAAAGGTGATTGGAAATAAATTCTTGAGTTTCAGTACATCAACCAATTTATACGACAGGTTAAGTTCAAGGTGGAAACCCTTGAAAAACCAAGAACAGCGATTGATGCAAATCTTTACATGTTTTCTAAGGATTTTTCTGATGCATACATGCATATTGTTACGCAGCCATGTTCTCAAAAGTTCCTAAGTTTTGCATTAGGATTGAGCCATTGACAGTTTTGAGCCTTACCCCTCGATTGAGCTTGACCACTCGAATCCTTCCTGTGTTCTAAGCCCACTGGTACAAGGTTAAAGATTGCATGGTATATCTATTTATGCATATTTAGATTATTTGGTTATTCTATTGCTCTCTAGGGATCAAGCGGAACGTGATGTTACCTTCGTTAAACATACACTGGAGAATCATGGGTTTTTGATAAACTGGAGCAAAAGCTCACAGGTTCTCTCTCAGACCATGGTGCATCTGGGTACTCTGATTAATACAGCACAAAATAAGATCTCTCCTTCTCCAGAAAGGGTGGATGTAATATCCACCAGGGCCCTGACCTTAATGAATAAGAGAACAGCTTCCCTAGCTAGCCTCTCTTTCTTTTGGGGCAAATTGATTTTTGTAATAGATATTGTGCTATGGGCAAGGTTCAGAGCTCGCCCATTGCAATGAATGCTGCTTCTGTATAACTCTGTCATGATCACAAAGGTTCCTAGGACACTTCCGATTACCAAGGAGGTTAAGGGATCCCTTGCATGGTGGGGCCCATGTCAGACAGCTAACCCTGGGCTGTCCTATATCACCTCCTGAGAGAGTTTCTAATCACTACTGATGCCAGCCTCTTTGGGTGGGGTAATCTCTGCTTGGGCAGGACACCACAGGGACAATGGTCTCCTCGAGACAAACTTCATTCTATCAGCTGGTTTGAACTGAAGAATATATAGCTGGCCTTGCTGGTGTTTTCTAATTGGTTCAAGGACAGCATGTCTTGATCTTCACTGACAACTTAACTGCCCAAGACCATATTGTAAAACAAAGAGGCACCAGATCCAAATCTTTCATGCGTCTGTCAGAAGAAATCTTTGCATGGACAGAAGCTAATATTTAGTCAGTTTCTTCATTGCACATTCAGAGAAAGGAAAATCTGCAGACGGATGCGTTATCTCGCACACACCTTCCGAGCACAGAACGGGCATTACACCTGGTATTTTTCGACTGGATGAGACAGTGGGGCACCCCAGTCATGGATTTGTTTGCAACACTGGAGAACACTCAGGTGACGCGATTTCTGTGTCAGTTCAGGCATCATGCAGCAGAGAGAATGGCCACCTTATCACATCCATGGCCTCCAGGTTTACTGTATGCATTTCCTCCGCTGCCTCTTCTTTCGAGATTCCTGGCCAGACTATGGAGATTGTTGGCAGCTGTGATCCTGGTACTGCCACTGTGGCCTCGCAGACAATGGCGTGCCATGATCAAAGCATTGGCAATTCAGGGTCCACTTCAGCTACCTATCAGACCAGGCTTGTTAATGCAACAAGGGATTCCACATCTGGATCCTCAGTGGATGTCTCTCAATACCTGGGTGCTCAGAGGCACAAACTGAGATGTTTAGTATATATGGACTTAGTTTTTGACGCAATTCTGGCTGATAGAAGAGGATCAACCATTAGACTATACACTAGTAGATGGAAAATATTTTATGACTGGGTTCAGTAGATCTTGGAGGATCCCATGAACCCTTCTGTTGTCAACACTTTAATCTTCTTGCAGAGGGGCATTCAAATGGGATTTCAATACAGTACCATGAACAGACATTTGGCTGTCGTTGCTTCAGTTGTGAACATTGGCAAAGACTCATCTGTTACCAATCATCCACAAGTTAAAAGGTTTCCTTAACCATTTAAAAACAGCTCATCCCCTGTGGTTCATAGATACCCCTCTTGGCTTTTGCATTGGGTTCTAAAAGCGCCCACTGGTTCACCGTTTGAACCTTTGGACAGTGTTTCCTTATTTCGTTGACTTGTAAGACTATTTTCCTCATAACCATGTTCTCTGTGACAGAGTATCAAAGTTAGCATCGTTTTCCCTGCCTGAACAATGTTATGCAGTGCATGTTCCTTCCTTAGCTCCTAAACCCTCTAGTCCTAAAGACCATTACTGGCGTCTTCTGGATGTGCAGAGAGCCTTACAAGTTTATGAGAAACGTACAAGAGAATTTGGAAAAGCAGAAACTATTTGTTTTACAGAATAATATTCGAAAAGGTCAAAAGGCATCCTCCAAAACCATAGCAGGATGGATAGTGAGTTGCATTACTACGTGTTACAAGTCCTTAGGCAAAACGCCTCCTAAAAAGATCTGGGCTCATTCCCAGAGCTTCAGCTTCTTCGGCTGCCTTCCACAATAGGGCTTCGTGGGAACAGATTTGCAAAGCTGCCACCTGGAAAAATCCTTCCACTTTCACAAGACATTATAAACTTGATTTGTTTAGATCAGCAGAGGCAGCATTTGGAAGAAGAATTTTGCAACATATATTGGAGGAAGATGAAGAGCAAAAAACTGCCTAGTCTCCCTCCCAGGTGATCAAATCGTTGGTACATCCCACCTGTCTAGGCATTCCCTCTCAGTTCCGTCCTCGGAGAAAAGAACACCGGTACTTACCGTAGGGTGGTGTTCTAGAGGACGGAGAGAGAGGGAATGCCGTCCCTCCCATCGACTAGGGAGTTTTTTGTACTACAATACTTACCTTTTGGACCTCTTACTTACCTTGGGGCTCCAGAAGGACTGTCAAAAGGGCGCCAAGTGCGGCTATTTATAGCTTGGAGCGCCCCCTGTCGCTTTCTTGCAGAGTAGCTGAAGACATACCCACCTGTCTAGGCATTCCCTCTCTCTCCGTCCTCTAGAACACCACCCTACGGTAAGTACCGGTGTTCTTTTCTCTCTCTCTCTCTCTTTTTCAAATACTGTATATAGCTGTTATTGGACACAAGGGCACATTTTGGATACATTTGCCATCTTCTCTTAAAGCTTCTTCATCCTGTTAAATCCAACTCCGTTATTCTCAAGTTCTCAGTTTCTCACCATTCCTATGTAGCTGAATAATGGCCTTTCATCCCTGCTCTAATTAATGTGTCTCAGCTGATAACTGGTGAAATTTTAATAATAAAATGATTTTTAGAAAGTTAATCATGAAGATGTCACAATATTAGCTGTAGATATGCCTAGGAAACTTGAATTGCTTGCTATCTGCATCTGTTTCTCCAAAGTTTTCAAATTTGTCTAGTTTTAGCAAAATTGCCTCTTGATAGTTACACTTTTTCTGCACTGTTTCTCATAAGAACCTTCAGATTTGGATAGACCTCAATTCCATTGGCCTTAGCTGGCCTAATCAAGAGTCAAAGACTGTGGAATTGTAGTCTTGTAACATCAGGAGGGCTATATGGTGCACAGTACTGGGATATTGGTAAATGTGGAAAGGCCCAAAGATGCTACCAGTCACTTTGATATAAGGGGAGGGAGAGGGACCTGAGCTTGGGTATAACTGGAGTTTTGAAAGACAATTGCTTTTGTAAATTTTAGGTTGCTTTACCAATGTTTTCTGAATTAAAGATAAGACTTTTGCACCAAAGGAGTCCTATTTCTGCCTGGGGTTGTAGCAGAGTATCATACTGTGCCTAGTGTGGAGGCAGAAAAATTGGCCTTCATGTGCAATATTCCCTGGGAAAGTTTGACTGCAACTCAGCCAGCAAACCCCTCCAGCCATCCTGTGTGCACACAGCTAAAAGGGCTGAGATCTCAAAGCCCTCTGCATGCATAGAAATGAAGAGCAGCATATACCTTCAGCTCCTGCAATAGGCATGCCATGGCCAGTAGATTTTTGTTACACACACACACCCCGCCCCCCGGAGATGAGACAAGCAATCATGGGCTTACTGTCTGTTGGCATCTTTTGGAATTGGCTTGCTTAGGACTACAAGAAGCCAACTAATTGCCCACCAACCTCCCTTTGTTCTTTTGAGCTTGCTAACTGGATTCCTGTAGCCCCAAGCAAGCTGATTCCAAAAGTTACCAACAAACACAGCCACTGCTGGATTTCGGGGAATAGGGATATTATGGGTTTTCAGTTCAGTAACCCAGGACTATATCAGGAATGCAAACACATGGCATTACCAATATCGTGTAGTGACACTAGGGGTGTGCATGAATAAGCAAAGATATTCAAAATTTGATTGAATCTGCCTGAATTTTGACATTTGAATTCGAATCAAATGTCCATAAATTCAAATTTAAGGATTCAAACAAATTCCAGATTTCAGATCTGTTTGTTCGAATTATCTGGAAATTTGCATGTGTACGGGTTTGTACACGATGTGTACTTGTAGATATGCATCTTTCCCATATGGGATGAAAACGGCTTGCATACGGGATAACTATGGGATGTATACAGACATGTATGGATGTGTACAGGATGTATAACGGTTCCTATGGGCACATCCAAATGTTGTCAACATTCGTAAGCCCAAATTCAAATTGAACATGTGAACAAATAGATTTGAATTTGCTTAATTCAAATTGAATTTGGTTAAATTCGACTTTAAAAAATTCAAATCGAATTGAATGTTCAGGTATTCAATTTGAATCAAATTGAGTCCTGAAAATTGCATTCAGGCACACCCCTAGGTGACACTTGTGGGTTTTAGCCCACATCTGTTTTGTTCTCCAGAACATTTTTAGGATTTTTTTTAGTTGCCCTCACAAATAAGAGGAGGGTTTTCATTTCTGTCTTGGATTCGATTTTCTTTAATGACTTTTATGAATCATGTACAGGATTTTATTCTGTAGGCTACTTTCATATTTTGAACTCATTAGGTATTATATGGATGACATTGATTGTTCTGATTTTAGCTTTGTGAGCTGTCCTAAATAGTGTTGGCAGTAGGATATGGTATGAATTTGCAATATAAATAAATAAACTTATCTCTCCCTCCAGGTCTTCTGTAGCTTCTCCCTTGTTGGTGCATAGTTTTCATCTCCCGTCTCCCATCTATTTATCCTATTTGTCAAGGGCCAAAATCAATTAATTTATGCACTTATTGGGTCCCACCATATTCAGAAATTGTTGTTTCTATAAATATTACAAGTAAATATAGCCTAACCTAGCAGACCGGATTTTAAACTCTGATCTGTGCTGAACGTGGGGGGCTGGGAACCCCTCCACATTAAATGAAATTCAGCAAAGTGAAAATGAGCAAGAACAGCCCATGCAGATGTAGCTCTTTGATGTGTCTCATTATAAAAACAGCATAATTGCATATATTGGCTACATTTTAAAGCCCTAGTTTCAGCTGATTAAAAAAAGAAATCATCAAGCTTCAAATCACTGATGAGTTATCAGAACAAAGGTGCATTCCATTTTTTCATGCTCCTGCTGTGATTTCCTGAATTGCAATCAGGAAGAATCGACCAAAAATCACTCTGTTATACCATCTCCCCCAACTTCATCTGTGTCCATGTGTGTCCGTGCATATATGTGTGTGTTAAAAACAACTAAATAATGAAACTAAATAATGAAATATTTTGATAATAAGAAAACAATGCTCAGTTCCTTCGCTGAAGTTCTCAAAAAATGCAACAATAAACTACTTTTTTTTTGCATGTTGAAAGGCACAATGCATATACATAGTTCCCTTATATGCTTCTCTTTTCTACAGAGCTTTTATGGTTATACAATGTAGTAAGTTTGGTAGTTCTATTTATTCTGTCAGTATTTGTGAGGAAATAATCAAAATGCTAATTTATGCTGAAGGCATAACTCATATTATGAGGATTTCTTTCCCTGAAAATATACAATCAGAAAATTCCTTCTTGAACAATCAATGCCCAACTGTCAAAAATCAAACTTCCAATGGATATTTTTTAAAAGATACAGTCAGCTCTTGAATAAAAACAGTGATTTTGTTTCAACAACTCACCAATTTATGCAAGACCATTTTATAAGAGTACCGTAAGTACTACCTACAGAAAATTAGGGGAACTTGGTATCTAGCGTGTCTGTGCTACCAATCAAAATTCAGTAGAACTGTACTAAGATTAGGAGAACCACAAAGGCTGACTTGATATGGTCAAATGACTAATCAATACAAGTTCAAAGTTCAAAGTTGCTAAGGGGCTGTGGACTTAGCATCGTGTATTTGACTAGGGGACTGGCAAACCTATGTTATTACACTGGGATCAGCTGGAAGGAGATCGGAAGGTCAAGTCCACATTCAGATTATCTAGTAGGATGGTGAAGGCCAAGGGACCTTCAATAAACAATGGTACAACTTGCATAGTATATTTGGAAGTATCACATAAGGTTTGGTTTTCTTCTAAACATCAATCAGAGGCACACTTTATGACCAAAGGTAGCTTCATCTGGCTACATTCGCATTTCCATCATCTACCTTTTGTTCCCTGCCATCCTAAGTTTTACCGTATGACACAAGGACAGGATCCATATTATAGCAGTCCCTACAGCTTTTATGATTTGCCCATAAAAGGGGGAAGTGTGCTATCTGCATGTTCCCTCTTGTAGCTACATAAGCATCACAGCTGAGGAACTTTCATTCCTTGGATTTGACATTTCTGTCTAGGACCATTAGGAAGGCACAGGAAACAGTCATGGAAGTTGACCTTTTTCTATGCCTTCCAAAAAAGGGCCATGATGGCTCCTACATCCTTTAAGCTCTTTTGCAGCATTATGTGGATCCTACCACAGGGAATTCTGCTTCCTCTCTACAGACCAGCTCCCAATTGACAACTTTTAT
This sequence comes from Aspidoscelis tigris stejnegeri, assembly GCA_023333525.1. Lineage (NCBI taxonomy): Eukaryota > Metazoa > Chordata > Lepidosauria > Squamata > Teiidae > Aspidoscelis > Aspidoscelis tigris. Next base: position 48,285,569 of record JALMGA010000004.1, read on the forward strand.
CTGTCTCTCTCAGAATTATTTATCACTCCCTTCCTTGTCCTTCCCACTCAGAGTTTTATGGTACCCAAGGGAGGATTTTTTTTTCTCTTTCTGTAATATGCAAAAAAGTGCATCTTTGAGGCTCTTCTGAATCAATGTATAGAAGTCTTGGAGGTGGGATTGTTCACATACCAGTCTGCCCTTCCCCTGTCTTCTGAACATTCTGGGCCAGGGAAGGTGGATTAGAGAAGCCTTGGGAACACGGGGACCACACATTGTCTCTCTGAAGCACCTCTTTTGTGATGTCTGAACACATTCACAGAGAAGCACTGATATATGTCACCATCAGAGGGAGCTTCTGTGAATATTTCAAAGTTTGAGGACAGGCTGTTTTCAATACTGAATCATATTATAAAATGGTAAAGAGAAATTTACTTTGACACCTTTTGCAAGAGTTTGATCAATTTATAAAATATATGGAAGATCAATTCCATATACTAAGAGATGAACTGAGAGAAGAAACCGGGCAAAGTCAACAAGTAAACCAAGAGAAAGCTAAGGAAAAGTAACAAAGAGAAGTTACAGGAGAGCAGTAACATCAGTCCCATTTTGCATTTATGAGTACTTTTAAATAGAGCTGAGGCCTTTTCGCACTAAAGCCAGAATGGCTATAGTGTACTTAGGTTACGACACTCTGGAATGCTTTCCCCATTCACACATAGGCAGGTAAGAAACGCATCTACACGCATTCTGACCTGCCTATGTGTGAAAGGGGAAAGCGTCCCAGAGTGTCATAGCCTGAACAGGCTGGGACGGAGGCAGGACTCCACTCCCAGGCCTGTCTGCCATTGGGTCCTGCTGGACCCAGGGGCAGGCAGTCCTAGCACAGTCCCTTCCCAGGTTCCTGCAGGTTCTAGGGGACAGGATCGTGTCCCCTAGGGGCTCCAGGGACCCGCACAGGCACCCCCCCCCCCGGGGATGGTCCTGAAGGGGAATGCACACGTGCACACACAGCACCTACCTCATCCTCACCGGCTCCTGAAATGGCGAACCCAGTGCACCTGCATACGCTGGCCACTCTGATTGGCTAGCTAGCCAATCAGAGAGTGGCCAACGTGCACAGGTGCACTGGGCTCACCATTTCAGGAGCTGGAGAGCTGGCGAGCACAAGGTAGGTACTACATGCATGTTCCCCTTTAGGACCCTTCCCCGTGGGGGGCCTAGGGTACATGATCCTGTCCTCTAGAACCCACAGGAACCAGAGAAGGGACCGCGCCAGGACTGCCTGCCCCTGAGTCCAACAGGACCCAATCCAGACAGGACTAGAGAGGGGCCTGCATCTGTTAGGGAGGGAGCCGTGCGAACGCTTCCTTCCCTGAACAGCTGCAGAACAGCCAGGGATGGGCCACAACATGATGGGCTGGATGTAGAGCACAATTAAGTGCTCTACACCTGGAACGACAAGCTGGGGCAGGCTGGGGCAGTTTTGAACAGAACCGCTGGCCCAAAGGAGCAAATGCTCTGTCCCAGCGTGTCCTGCATGTGCTCATAAAGGCCTAGTGTGAAAAGGCCTCTGGAAAGGAAGAAAAACTAATTGCAAAGGAACAACTCCAAAGGAGTGACATTTATTCATTCTAGGGCTGTATCTCCAAAAGACTTATTTGCTTCTCTACTGTCCCTCTATTGTCACTCTATTCAAGCTTACTTTAAAAGTCCCATCAGGAATAAGCGTCCTCATGAGGCTCAGCAAAATGTGCATTTTTAATGCACCTTCCATCCCCATGGGAGCTGTGTTTTCTTTGCGCGCATCTTTTTCTCCCCGCCCCTGCTCTTGTTGATAGGGTGCCAGCAGCAATGGGGAGGGACTGCACTCGGCGCGGCAATAACCAGGAAGACAACCCCTGACAAGTCCAAAGGAAAAATAGCCATCAGTTCTCTGTTCATCTCCCAGATCTTCCGCCCCTTGAAATGGCTTCTCGTGCTGGCAAAGGCAGTGGCTGCCCGCCCTTCCTCCCTCCCTAGCGCCACCTCTCAGATATGACACGATGGCGAAGCCCCTGTTTAATTGAGGCTGTCAGGCTGCTGAGCCCGCAATGAAGGCAGAGGGAGGAACAAGACGAGAACTCCGCCGCTGCCGCTAGAGCTGGAGCAACCTGAGCCGCCACCAAGTTGCCGCTCCGTGCAACCTTCCCAGAGGAAGTGCAGTGCCCGCATCCCCTCGCCTGGCAATCTGCGGCAAGCGCCCTCCTCCTCCCCCAGTGGTGGTGGCCAGAGATCCTCATCCTTCTCCCTCCTCCTGCAAGTTGTAAGGAATGAGAGGACAGGAGGAGGCGCCAGATCTGGTCGTGAAACTTCGGGATTGCACCTGCCTTTCTTTGGCCGCCCGGACAGACGGACGGAGGGTCACATGTTTCCCTCCCCAAAGCCCCAACGCCGGAGGAGGCGTGCAGGGGAAGTGGGGGTGCAATTCTCCAGTCTCCCCTCTGAGGGACAGCTCACTTCCCGCGCATGTGCGCCGCTCGATTTTGGCCGCTGTCTCCCTTTCTCTCCCCCTCTCTCCTCCCCGTCCTTGGGCTCTTGCTGTAGAAGCTGTGCGGCGACGGCTGCAAGATGTTTTACCTGTACAGCGCACAATCGCTCAATCACTCTCACCACTTTCCCCTGTTATTGCTGTCAAAAAATCCACCCTCTTCACACCTGATAGCAATTGCAACAATGTTGCAATTCTGTGTGATTCTGGCTCTTTAGTTCTGAGCTTGAGAAAGGGAAGCTGCTTGTGTTATTGCTGTACGTGTAGGCAGCAATCCCTGCCCCTTTTGCCACGGAGTGTCCCCAAGGTAAATGTTGCGAGGAAAACCCTCAACTTCCAAAAAGAGCAATGAAACTCTTCTTTAAAGGGCAGGTATTTTGTTTTGTAGCTCTGGAAGTTCATTAAAAATCCTGGCATTGGGGCGCTCAGAGGCAAAAGAAGAGTTTTAGCAGACTTTAAATTGCTTGGGGACAGGGCCTAGGTTTTACAAGCCATATTGGAAGGTGATAGCTTGTGCTGCTTCAACAAAATTCAGACAGGACAGGAGTGACCAAAAATGCTACAGAAAATGTTTCTGGTTCAATCAAGCTTTTTTAAAAAAATTAATTGTCTGTTACCTAAAAGAAGCCAGATAGATCATTCAAAATGGGCATGGCAAGAGGGAGGAAATAACACATCCCTATAACACATCATGCACATCCCTAGGTTAAGACAGCTCACAACTCCATTTCAGTTTCCCTTTCTGTAAAACGGAGCCTTGCAGGTTAGTTTTCTCCTGCTGTGCCAGCCTTGCTACAATGTATCGATCTCTTGAGGTGTGTATTTTAAAAAGTTTTCCTTCACTCATATCTCTCCTAATAGCAGTGGGTTCAGAGCAGGCATGGTGAGGGCAGGGAGAGGAACACCTTTGCAGCTGTGAAATCCCACCCACATTTGGCAGGCTTTGGCCAGAAGGATAGATCTCCACCTCAGATAGCCCGGTAGCATTCCCAAAGGCTGGGCTTCAAAAGGGGATCAAGAACAGTTTTTGTGAGGACTTTTTTTCTGCAGATTTTTGCAGGATAGTCCTCGTAAACACCAGGAATAAAAATGGATTTGATTCGGATTTAAACTTGTATGGGAACACACCCCAAGATGTAAAACAGGGAAGATCTGATAAGGTAAGAAAGGAGAATTTTGAAAATGTAATCAAAAGAGTCTCTAACTTTGGAATTAGCTGACACAGCTTTAGGACTGGGGTCACATTTAAAGTTTAATCCAGTTTCAGTCCACTTTCAGAGTGAGAGAATACATCAGAAAGTGGACTGAAGGTGGATTAAACCTTAGGTGTGATCACAGCCTAGGTGTAATGATAAGGGAAGGAAAACTTAATGTAATTTTAATAGAATTGTTTTTTTTAATTAGAAATAATAAAATTATGATAAATTGATTGCTATTCATGGGTGGTGGTCACCCTTTAAACCTTCTTTAGTCCATCTGCAGGTCTGACTGCTCACATCTTTTCATTTCTATCTGTTTTATTTGTGGCCACGGTGGGGATAGATGAGAACTATGGTGTTTGAGTATTATAGTGCAAGTACTGTAACTGTTTAGGTAAGATTATAGACAAATGTGTTATAGTAATATACTGTATGATTATTGTGGTAAGGTTTATATAGGTTTGAATTTTGAAGTAAATGCAGTATATGGTTGTAGTAGCAAGAATGATTAATATGCAGGCATGGAGAAATCCCAAGATCCATTCAGGAATTTTGCCTGATCAGAGGAAGGTAGAACAGGTAAGTAGATCTGGCATGGCTACAATAGATTTGGTTCCATTCCTGTGCTAATTATATAGCACCTACCTAGGTCTGAATGGATGCTTTTAAATGCATTCAGTTGGATGATGCTAGACAATTTCCTAAAATCTCAAAAAGCTAATTAAGTCGTTCTGATCCTGCAGATGTTTCTAACCAGCAGTGGAGGTGGTGGAACAACAGTGAGAAACCAGAGAACCTGACATGCTTCATTCTTACTTGCAACTGCCAGAGCAAATCTCCCTGTAGTTCTATTTCAGTGGATTCTGCACAGAAAATCCTTGTCTTAGGGCAGCCGTTCTCAGCCTTCCTAATGCCGCGACTCCTTAATGCAGTTCCTCATGTTGTGGAGACCCCCAACCATGGAGCAGGGCAGCTGGGGTCACAGGGGAGGGGCAGCTGAGGAATCCACAAAGTTCCTGCAAATACAGGAGGACTCACAAAGTTCCTGCAAATGTGACAGGACTTCTCAATTTATTTGCAGCTCATGAGATTTACAAGCAGTGGTACAGAAGAAGTGGGAAGGAAGCACTGACATGTAATTTGCAAGTCTCATAAAAGTGTCCTAGGGTACACACATGACTTGCCACCCATACAGAGGCCCATGCCTTTCATAAATTAGTCCTTACTGGACAAAGAGATGTGTGAATAATTTAGTTAAAAAGTCAGATACCACAGATATCTGGGGGGTGAGGGGTAGCAGGAGACTCATTGCAACACCTCTGAAAGGGTAGTTCAACCCCCAAAGGTATCGCAACCCACAGGTTGAGAACCGCTGTCTTAGGGTTCTTTTAGCACTGGCTTTGCTGACCTGTAGTATCCCTGAGCATCTGGGAGAATCCACCGGGTTCTGCAATTGTTGTGAGCTGTGGAAAAGTAAAAATTTCCCTCACAGTTTCACCAGGAGTAGCTGGTGAAGCCCTGGACACAGCATTCACAGTCTCTTCCAGATGTGAATGCTGTGAGAAGGCAGTGTGGCTGTGGCTGTGCAGTTATGTGCTGCATTGCGGTGTCCGTGGCAATCCAGACTGTCTGGTCTGATCATCCACACTTGAAATGCCCATTGGGGAATGCACTAGCACTTCAAGTTCAGAGAGCATTCTTGCCTGACCTTTGCTTCACTGGAATGGCATAATAATACTATTTCAGTGAACAAAGTGCAAACAGGCCCTTCATCAAATAAACTTGATAATCTGTGCTTTCTATGATTTACCAGGATAATAAGGACTTCCCTCTTCCTCTCAGTTTTTGAGACCAATGATATAAAAGTAAAATCACTTATTGCACATCGTTCTTGAAAGAGCCAGGATATTGGACAGGAGGCCATTAACTGCCGTAGGGGTGACTAAAGCAGAGGCCACAAACACTTTGTCCCCTTGAAGCAGCTCCCAGTCTTTCTGGGAATGCTGCTGTGAAGGACCCTCATAGTGTCGAGGTTTCCAGGCTTAATTGCTTCCTAGTGCAGCAGAAATATGGCTAGAAATTGTCAATTTTTGATGCTCTTATTGACAGTCCAGGCAGAAACTGGCCCCAGTAAGTTGTTGTATCCTGCTTCCAAGCATCCATGCAATGGACAGGAAGTCACTGCCCCAACAGGATGCTCTTGGTGTGCTCATAAGGGGTTTAATATTACTGGGGACTTTAGGGTTGTGGGAGCTTTTGCCTACCCCTCACAAACTGACCAGAGGCCTACACTATCATATCATGTGGATGCAGCTGTAATCTTTCTCCCTTACATCTTTACTGGCTTTGCAATTCCCATGGCAATTATCCCCTCAATGGCCATTAATTTTTCAGATGCCATTTCCTATAAAACTTAATTTCTGAGGTGGGGGGATTTCTAATGTTGACTCTTATGGTTGCCTGAATATATTATGTAGCAGCTTCACTGTTCAGGCCTTGACCTTAAATTATGCTGGCCTCTTGTGCTTTTCAGCAGATGTGCTATCTTGAGGCCTGCATAGGCAGCCATTTGTCCTTCAGCAAAACAAAGCCAAGGTCACGGTGCAAAGAACTACACTTGGTACAGTTGAGATAAATTTCCCCCAGCCATTCATATGCTGGAAAGAATTATTCCACTGGCATACAGAAGCAGTTTCCTGCAGGTGTTTAAACACATGTTCTGAGAAGGCATGGTAACATTACCTTAAACAAGAAAAATAGTGTCACTATCTTGTCATAGGTTCCCAGACAGAGTATTGCTTTCTCCTCAAACCCCAAGCCCCTAATTGAGCACTCTGGGCCATCAGCAGATAAAAAATGCATTAAGGTTTTTATGAGCAGCTAAGTCACAAGACAGAGTAAGTTGCCTTTCCTTCTTTTGTGTTGATATCAATATGTTGTAAAAGTCATTTATTAGAGCAGTTAGGCCTGTCACAACTGCTACAGTAACTGGGTCAAATTAACTCTCCCTGCAGCTCTCTGCACAAGAAGAAAGTTGCACAAGTTCTGCTGAGACCAGCTTCATCTGATAAATTCACAGAGGGCAAGAGGTCCAGCTCCACACAGCAAGGTGAAAATGGCTGCTTCAGGCAGCAGAATTCAGAGCAGTCGAAGACAAAAAGTGAGAACTGGTAGCAAAGCAAAATACTTTAATGCCTTGCCCCAGAATGGAGGTAGGTTGGTGCCTGATGCTCAGGCATCAAAATATCTTTGGCTGAGCCTTGAAGGGTAGTGTTTTATGTTATTTCCTGCTTTGTAATAATAATGAAGAAGAGGAAGAAAATGATTAGCAACGTTCTCAGCACTTTAGTATATACAAGATCTCAGATAAAGACATCAGTCTTTTCTGCACTGGGCCTTATTCTGGGGGGGACTGCTGTAGTCTGCACTAGCATGCGAACAGCAGGTCCCTATTCCAAAATAAGGCTTAGTACAGGAAGGCCATGTCTTCACGAGATGCCTTATATTGGTTTCCCAAAACCGAAATAATTGAACCGGGTTGAAACTGTCTCCACGGCTTTCAACTTGATCCGGTTCGGCAGCATCCCAACGGCATTCCGATTGCAACCTTATCTCAGAATCAATCCTCAGAGTCCACACGGCAGTCCTGTCCTCCCCGCCCATTGCCAGTCATGTGCCCACCCCCTGTCTCTGATTGGGGTTCCTCCTGCCGTGAAATTTCCATTTGTATGGAAGCCCCCTCCCACAAAAGCTTGCGATTTCAAAAAATCCAGCCTTCACACACTACACTGTAGCGAGGGAACCACTTCACTCCTGATTAACGTTGCGATTTTGTGCAATTCTTCTGCCTATTTAACATGGAGGGGTCTGACTTGAGAGGACTCTTCTCAGCTTTTATAGTCACACCAGTGCCACGTAGCAAGGCAAGGTCAGCTCTTAGCATTCCCAGGTAGCCTGCAAAGTCGTCTCAAGCGAGAGTCTGCTGGTGCTGCCTTCACCCAGCTGAGCACCGGCTTTTCCATAATGCCTGATCTGCAGATGTCACCCAGGCTGCTGGCTTCTTCTTTGTGTCCCCAGGTGAAGCCTTTGGGTGCTGTGAAGGAGGGTGGAGTAAGAAACAGCTCTGCTGTCAGCCCTCTGGAAAGGAGCAGTGATACCCTGCCAACCTTCTTTTCTGTGCACAGAGCAGCCGGGGGCAGCACCGGCGGCGGCGGCAAGAACAGCCTGGTGAAGCCGCCCTACTCGTACATCGCTCCATAACATAAAAGTTACAGAATTTTAATATAAAATATAAAATGCTATAGTAAAATGTATAATAGGAATAATTAAAAATTAATCTTTTCCACGTAGTCATGTTTTATGATGAGGTGGAAAAAATTCCTCTCATTCTGAAGGACCAACATGTACCTTTACAGGCATTCTTCCACACAGGGGTGGGGGGAGATTCTAAGGGCATTGACTACTCCTAGGCATCTGTGCTTTTACACTGTAGCCTCTCTTCTATTATGGGTTCCAGTGTTCCAAAATGTATTCTGTGTCTGGCATAGGGTCCAGGCCTCTTTAGGGAGTAGTGGCACAAGTGCAGTTAGTGTGAAATCTGTAGATTTGCAGAGATAGCTAACCACTAGGATCACAGCATGAAGATGACATTCACAGAGTGCAGACACAAAAACTATCCCCCATCTTTGCTTCTTTGAGTTATTTTCCCAGGGAAGTGAAGGTGCAAAATCATCCTGATGCTGTGCTCTCAATATGCACTCAGTGTGCCATGATGCTGCTACACAGAATCAGCAAATGATAAATAAAACACTCTTAAGGGTTCAATTTAGAAAAGTGTCAAACTGTTTTCTATTTTTGAATCAGTTCAGAGCAAACCAAGAGGATTTCAGGGGTGTTATGCCTCTGCAACAAGTTTGTTTGGTGCAATTGAAGTTGATGTTGTAAGCCTTGTTTATTGGAAGTTTAGAAAGAAATGTGTGCCTGCATCTTTAAGAGGTAGGCTTTTGGGTAAGGAGGGTGGAGCATTTACAGCTTACACAGGAGAGTTAGGTCAGTTTTCAGTCTGCTGTGAGAGTGGAAGGAATCATCATTCTTAGACTGTTCTGCCCCAGGTATACTCAAGCTTTTAAGTTCAGTCTGCACTCTGGCCTTGGGCAGAGGTCTTGAACAAGTGAAACTCCTCCCTCTTTGAAGAATCCACCAGTCTTTCTTAGTATGAACAAATTACAGTATTTATTGTAACAGCAAAACAAATATATAACCACCCTCTTAGCAAGTAAGAGCTTACAGTTTCTTTGCAGCTTACTGGGTCTTCAGGCTTTAGTTACTTTCCTTTGCTGAGGCACTCAGGCCTAGAAAGAGTTCCTGCCTTCCTTTGTGACACTGGCTGGTCTAGAAGGACTTTCTGCTTCCTTTGGCACTTGCTGGCCTATTGGAAGTTGCTGCTTTACTCTTTCTGTTGTGGAGTTTCTTCCTTCTGTGGCACTTGCGGCCTATGAGGAGTTTCAGCCTGTCTAAGAATGATGATTCCTTCCACTCTCACAGCAGACTGAAAACTGACCTAACTCTCCTGTGTAAGCTGTAAATGCTCCACCCTCCTTACCCCAAAGCCTACCTCTTAAAGATGCAGGCACACATTTCTTTCTAAACTTCCAATAAACAAGGCTTACAACATAAACTTCAATTGCACCAAACAAACTTGTTGCAGAGGCATAACAAGGGGTTTCATACAGAATCTAACTTTCTCAGGTTTTAGGGGCTCGATCTAGTATATTCAAATCTGACAGATCATTTCTTTTGATCCCCCTTCCTGTCTTCCTTTATATGTGGCCCAGTCTCTCTCTCTCTCTCTCTCACAGACACACACACACACACGATTACATTGACAATTTTACTTTGTCCATCATGCCTCAATTTCCAGGTGGACCATGCCACACTGCAGCTGCCAACCATACAGCTTTCCCCATTGTTGATCATATTCAAGGCATTCCGGGCAGTGATGGCAGACATGGTCCATTGGAAGGACCCATGATCCTCCATTTCCAGAAGGCTGAGTGAGCTTTGCCAGTTTGGACTGGTGTGGGCGGAGCAAGCCCCCATTGTGAACCCGCCCCTGCCCTCACCAGGCAACCAGCCGGAGGGGGTGTGGCCACCCTGACCTGATGTGCCATGTCCTGACCCCTGAGCTGAAAAAGCCCAGCTGTGCACCATGCCTGGAGTTCAAACCGGAGATGATTCAATACAAAACAGGGGTTTGAATGGCAGAGACAATTCAAAATGTGGGCATGGCATGCCAGGTCACAGTAGCCATGCCCCCCCCCCCCCGGGCTGGCTGCTGGGTGAGGGTATGGGGTGGGTTTGTGACAGGGGTGTGGCTGGGGGCATGGCAATCTGGCTGGCTCCACCCACACTGTTTTGAACAGACAGCGAGGGAGAGTGGCTCAGGGCTGATTGTGTGGCAGCAGCCAATAGCAGACGATGAAGGGCAGGAGCCCTGAGCAGCTGGGAAGCAGCAATGCAAATCAACTCCCTCCTGAATGCATCAGGTAAGCCCACGGACGGGCTGGGACAGGTGTAGAGTATGATTTTATGCTCTATACCTGGAACACTTGTAAGACGCCCTGGGACAGGCTGGGGTGGTTCCAAATGGAACTGCCTGCCCTCCTTTGCTTATGCCCCGTCCCAGGACACCCTACACGCATTTGAGAGGCCCTAGTGTGAATAGGCCTCTGCTGTCCAAATGCAGAATAAGGGCTAGTGAGGAAAGGACCTTTGATAATTGTTTTTGCCTCCTTGTAATAACTGATAATTTATAAACTCAGGAAGAATTTGGGGGGTAGTACTAAGAAAAGACTAGTTCTAAAAACTGGTTTTAAAGAGAAATCTGTAAAATTATACTTATCAAAATTGAACCAAATCCTAAAAAGGTTTTCCCTAGTACATTTCATGTACAGGGTTTACTTGAATCTGAGTGTTAACTTTATCTAAAACATTTATATGTATTTATTTAGGAGGGCCGTAAAGACATACCTGTTTGCCTCAGCCTTTGGCTGACGTTTTATTCTCCCTCTCCACTTACAATGACACCACTATTAATGCACTAGGGAGTGCATGGTTTTAAATTTGTTGAATTTTTAAGGTGTTTTTATACATGCATTTTGTTTTAATCTGTATTTCATTTTAATCGGTATCTGTTTTAATTTGTATCCTGTTTTAATCTGTGTTAATCTGTTGTTACCTGCCCAGAGACCTTCAGGTGTAGGGCAGGATAGAAATGTAAATAAATAAATAAATATACCACTTCCCATTTTATTTTTTAAAAAATCCTGAAGCAGTTGAGATTAAAAACACAGGAAATTATTTACAAAGGAATTGCAACCTGATTGATCTAACTTGTTCAAAGATTGTTTTTCAGTCCATACCAAGGCTCTTTATGCTTGGCATGTTGTTATGGGACTTTTGAGTTACTAGGGAAATGGAAAAACCAAGTACATCTGACAAAAAGTCAGCTGCAGTTCAGACGTTTGAAACTAAATTATTTTCATTTTCCTCAGCAAAGGAACCATTCAAACATGCATTTACCTGTTCGCTATCGGCCCTGCTCCTATCCACTATTGGCTCCAGAGCATCAAGTTGTGATGTGATTAAAAATGGACACATTACCCCCAAAAAGGTCGCATGACCCTTCCAGTACAGATGTTATTTTTATTCCAGCAACTTTTGTGTCCATATAATTGATTTTGCAAGTAATGGCTTGGTTGCTGCTCTTTTTTTATTGGTTTGATTCACCAATGACTTTTCAAAATAAAAACATTCTCAATAAATACAAATCCCTCCAGTCTTCTGCAAAAAAGGGGAAATAGAAGATAATTGCACAGTAATGAGGAACTGTGACTTAAATTTGGCAGCATGAAAGTGGTATGCTGAACTCTTAGCCTCACTGAAGCCAGTGATAACCCTGCCAACTCCTTTTGCTATACTTAGAAATGAACTTTGCTCAGAAAGATAAGGCCTTTCTGCACAGACCTTTAATCTGGATTTTGAATCTCCATATCCACACGTTAATAGAGATCATGGAGGCCCTGCCCCTGGTTGTTCCGGTGCCATCTTCATTAGATCTCTAGTAGTTACCATTTTATCAGAGGCCAGGGGTATGATCTGCAACATGGGAGGCATGCAGAATACTGCCTCTCATGTTCCGGACTACTGTGGAGTGTTTTCCAGCAGTACAGATCACCTGTGATCTGTATCAGTCAGGTGTGCTATGGATTTCTTTTGAATGCCAAGAATTTTGAAGATATTGCAAAGTAAATCAAGGGTTTATCCTATGCAAATATATAATACTTGTCTGTGTGTGTTAAGTTTGGCAGGTAAAACATAGTAAAAGAGAGTACCTCAAAAGCAGCTCTGAGAAGATTCTTTGAAAGTGCATTATGAGATGGGATGAGAGCAGAGCACTAGGGCCACATGCTACCATTCCAGAGCCTGCCGCAGTCTGCACTAGCATGGGAATAAGACCTGGTACAGAAAGACATTACCACTTCAAAGGTACTTTTGTTTTTCTTCTTCTTTTTGACTATGTACAGATGAAGACATTGTGGAATATTTTCACACTGATATTAAGAATATATTTTTGCTTGAAGGCTGTAGTACATCATGGGCGGTGCTATAAAAGTGAGATACAAAGTGCGAGAGGACCACTTCTATGTCTAATCTACAGTATCATCAATAAAACTTTTTTACATTCAAGAAAGAAAGAAAGCCAACCCTACATCTCTCCTGCCAGAGGTGACACAAATTAACTCCCGGGCATGAGACAGCTATGCTAAATTGTCACGTGGACATTGCAAGGTCACAGTGACTTATACATGTGCCACAGCCATCTGTCATCTGCATGCCACCCCAAAGCAACTATTTTGTCGTTTGAGGTTGCATTCAAAACAGCCAAGTTTGACATGCATTGGATGTTTTGCAAACATGGAGTTCCGGAAGCAAGATGTCACCTCATGATGGAATCCCAGGCAGTTTCCAAGTGTCATGGAGTACATCTACATGTGTCCTGGGACTATACAAGTAAGGAAAAGCATTTTGAACTGTCATGGAAATTGTCATGGAAATTAAGTTCAAGACATGAACATCAACAAGTATGAGAGCAAACTAGTAAATGTAAAAATAGGCAAAGAATAGTCTAAAAATATTCATTGATGTCCAAGATGACTGACCAGTAGCTAAGAGGCTATGGCCCTTTCTGCACTTACCTGTGATATAGAATATGAACCCCTATTGTCATCTTATGGGCCTCAACACACATGTCATTGCAGATCTGTGAGTCCTCATCCGCCACTAGCATGCTCTGTGGATATCATCTGGAGCCTAATCTCAATCAGAGAGGCCCTGATTGGGATTACTGCTAGACCTTGACATTGAGGTCTACTGGAGGACCAGTGAGCCTTGGTCCAGAATGTGGAGGCAATCAAGATACATAACCCATGTTCAGGACCATTGGGGGACCCATTTCAGCAGCACATCAAATCACACTGCCAAAATGGATCTCTTGAGAGGCTAAGAGTTTTGCTCACAGCTCTTTGGAGTGCTCAGAGCCAGTCCTGAAGGTTAGCTAAACTGTACATGATCTGCTACACTGAGTCAGGCTAATTTTCATGTAGACACTAAAGAATGCTATTCTTGTAGCACACAATGCCTGTTATTCTTTTTATTTTTATTTTAATGGGCTTTCTGTTCAGCTTTTCACTTGAGATCTGAACAGGTTCACAAAATAAATGAAAGCAATCAACAGCCATAGAAAAATTATTCAAACATTTAATGCCACATATCATTATAAAACATTGTTAAAAGCCTTAGTCCTTTCTACACAGACTCTTAACCAGGATTAAGGATCTGTAGAGAACACCTCTAGGCCACATACAAATGTTGACACATTAATGCAGATCCATAAAGTTATGTGCCACTAAAAAATACCCCCAAGACTCTGGGCTAGGAACTGTCATTCCTAGCCTTTGGAAGCATGGGAGGCAACTGCAAAACTGAAGTAAGCTTCACAACCCCAAGGTGGCATGGGCTGGATCAGTGCTGTCAATTGAGATGGTGCTGACATCCCCACAAAATCAGGATAAGTAAATATGGAACTATTGATCTGAATCTAACCCAAGTAAGTGCAGAAAAGGTGCATGGATTGGAAAAGGAAGCCATTCACATTGGAGAGGCTTGGATGGAAAGTAATGTCTTCAATATGCATCTAAAAGATGTACATGTAGGTATCAGATGCATTTCAGAGGAAGAACATTCCACAGAGTAGGTGCCGCTATAGAAAAAGCTCCACAGTCAACTGTACTCAGCAGGATATTCAAGGCTGGAAGCCCTGCCCAAGGAGGAGGAGAAGAATCTTGCCATCTATCCGAGGGTGGTGGTCTAGTGGTGGCAGCCTAGACTCCTCTGCCCTCTAGGTGACTTTCCAGCCTATCTGGGCATGGACATCTTGGAGGAGAGGATTCTTTGCAGAACTGGGGCCTTTGGTCAGCTGCTCTGGACTCCACTTGGCCTCAGCTGCCTCAGTCTGTCTCTGTGTGTGCTTGGCTTATTTTACAATGTTTTATATGATGTGTGATTTTTATAATGTATTTTTATTATAATGTTTTGATTATTATTTTGCATTGTGTATTTTCTGTTTGTTGTAAACTGCCTTGGGCAAATTTTGTGTTGGAAAGGCAGTATACAAATAAAATGGAAATGAAAAAAAACATAGAAAAAAACTGAAAATGTCTCTCCTTGCTTCCTCCCTCCCTCCTTTCCTTCCTTCCTTAGTGCTTGGCAAGCTTCTAGAAGTTCCCAATGAAATCACACAGACTTCACCAGTTATGCCAGTAAGCAAAAGTATCTTGGGAAAACTGGTGTCACTGCTTATTTTCCCAGAATAGCATTACAACCCTTTTTGTTTTTTAATTTTGGCACCAGCATTGCTTTGAGAAAACCATGCAGATGTCTGGCAATCCCCATGCAATGCCATTAGAATTTTGCTACTTTCAATATGCCTGGAAGTAGCCAAAGAGATTTCTGCCAATACTTTTGCATCACTACAGATTGGTAAGATGAAAGGGGTCATCAACAGTACTGGTCCTGAGTTCTTTGTCTAATTTATGGATGCATGCACTTTTGGAATGCTGTGAACAGGAATAACTTTTGTGACCTATGGTGAAGCTGGCACTAAAGCTCCTGTGCCCATAAAATAACAGATGAAGGTGTCTCCCTCTTATTTCTTTTTTTCTTTTAAAAAAGCTGTGCTTTTATAGCCTAGACTAAGTTTTTCAGTGAAAGCTAAGCATTGATTATTAATATATGCAGCCCTGTATCCTTATCTCCTCTTGCTCTTTACCCTTGAAATATATTTCTCAAACAAAAAGATTACTAATTATAGAAAGGCAGTGTTTGCACTTGCTGACACAGAACTGGCACTGCACTTAGAACTGCACAATGTAACCTGGCTGCCTCATTTATTGGAAAGGTGCTGTGTCAGAAACCTCTAGTTCTAAATTGGAATTGCCACACTCCATTGACCACAAGTAAGCTTTGCCTTTGATTGGGTCACTCATCCTTCCTGTCACAAGTGGAAGCAATGTGGAGCAGTGAGGATTTGTATGAGAAAATGGCCAAAGTTATTTAGAAGAAGAAGAGTTGGCTTTTCTACCCCGCTTTTCTCACCCATTTAAGGGGACTCAAAGCAGCTGACAAAGCTTTTCTTTTCTTCTCCTCACAAGAGAACACTCTGTGAGGTGAATGGGGCTGTGAGAGCTCAGAAGAGAGATGTGACTAGCCCAAGATCATCCAGCCTGCTTCATGCGGAGGGCAGAATCAAACCTGGTATTCCCAGATAAGAGTCTGGCTCCCTAACCACTAGACCAAACTAGCTTACTCTCGACTTTCTTACAAATAATAATAATAAGTAATCTAGGTCAATCTGTCAAGAGAGTACTAGTCACAGGTCACAAGGATCAGGCTCATATAGGTCAGATTTTGAATTTGTGAGTCCTTGGAGTCATATGGAGGCCAGAGATGAGCCAAGAGCTCATACTGGGCAGGTTTCATAGGCAACAACAGCAAAAATGAGTAACACAGACCAGAACAGGCAATCTGTCAAGTTCTAAAAGGAGCAGCTAAATACCAAAAAGGACAGATGCAATCCAGGCTAGGCAGAAGATCATGTTTCAGAGGTGAAAGATTCCTTTCCTGAAAGAAACCTCTTCATGCTGCTCAGCTAGTGACCAATGTGAAGCGAACAGGGCCTGGTAAAACTGTGGCATAGCTTTGTGTCAGCTGTGAGAATATTTGAATAGATGTCAGAGTCTGTATTCAGGTAGCATAACTAAAAATACACAACCCCTTCAGGACCTCTGCTCGGTTACAGTTGACTTAGTACCTTTGATATGCTTCATTGTCCTCCCATTCTTAAAATGGCACACAATTGTCCACTGACACTTGAAGCTCTGTAAATAAATTGTAGAAGAATGTTATACTGAGAAGGGTTAACGGCTTCCCATTCTCAAAATTCTTCCCTCTTCCCTCACTGAAGCTCACTTGTTTGTTAATAAACACCAGTAGATGACCTTTGACTGAATATGGGGAAAGTGCAAATTTGACAACCTTGGCAACAATCCTGATAAGCTGAGATGGTTTTGTTTTAGGTCTGAGTAGGGCCACCATTACTCCTGCTCCTCCTCCTGATAATTTTTCGAATTTAAAAGCACTTGGCATTTTGGGGTCAAGTGCTCTTCATTTCATATGCAAGCTCAGTCATGTTTTGTCTGATCTGAATGAAAAGCAGAACGCAGCATAATTTAAGAAGATAGGTCGTGTCACTTACAAAACAAAGGCAAGCAACTTTCAGAGAGAATGTTCCTCTAAATATTTTTTTCCAAATGATGGGAGTTTTGGTGCAAATGATAAAATGCTGTGCTATACACTTATTTTCAAAGAAATTTTGAAGCAAAGCTGCTGGAGGCATTCTGCTTCCCAGATGAATAGTACTGAGTAAGCAATGTCCTCAATATTATTTCGTTGCAGTCAGAAAAAAGGAACTTGAGGAATTCATTGGAACTCCAGCCCAGACAAACACTGAAAACTCCAAGTATACGACACATTAAGTGATATAAAATGAATATTGCTAGACTTTGTCTGAGAAATGGGGAAAGAGCATTTAGAATTAAATCAAATTATGGTCTTGATTTGTGCATGCTTATATATATGTGTGTGTGTGCACGCTTCTTTTTGGATACTTCAACAAAATGCCTTGCAAGCAATATCTCATGGGTCATAAGACAGCCTGGATCTGCCCCTCTGTGGATGAAGGCTCACAGGTAATGCATGAAATAAATCCTGGGAGACATCTACATTTCAACCACTGTCACTTCTTCTCTGTCAGAGCTTTGATGATGAAAAGGATAAAATGAAAGTGATCCAAGACAGCACAGAGTAGCCTTAGGCTGCTTTCATGCGTAGTAGACAAAGGCACTTCTAAGGCAACTTAAGGAAAGCTTGGGCTACTTCCACATAATGCCAGAAACAGCACATCAGTCAGAGATTGCTCCTTCAGCAGTCTCTGACCACGGTGCTATCAAGAACTTCAGCAATGGCAGGCTGTCTCCACACCTCCCACCATTCCTGGTGGGAAGAACATTGCATCTACCATGGGCGGAGCAGCCAGGCTGTCCTAGGCACTGGCTGTCAATCACAGGCCTTTGAATCTGATACCCTATCCGAGACACATTCCTGAGAGAGGGGTTCTGTTTCCCATCCCCAGGGGACTTTATGCATACTATCAAAGAAGAGGGGATAAAACATAAGTAACATTTACATCACTTAAAGAAGCAACAGAAAACCATATTTAATCTTCTATTTTAGTAATCAGAGTCTGAATCCTATTTTTCTTTTTCTCATTCTATCTTTCCCAGAATCATTTACTATAGATCTTATAGGACTATCCATAAATGGTTTCTTCTTTGAATTGCCCATGCCTTCTGGTCTTCAGTGTAGCCCATCTCTACTGTTTCCATTGTCCCATTTTTTTTATTTTTCCTTCCAATCTTGAGCAATAGTTACGTTCTCTACAGCTAACAAAGCAATCAAAGCATCTTACTTTTTTCTGCAGCGCATAGTATCATTCATAAAATGTAACGAACATAGATTAGAGTCATTTCTACTTCCTCTCTATCATCAGTGTAGTTTCATATACTACCATTGCCTCCCCCCCCCAAAAAATTTTTTTTTTATGACTGGGCAAAGCCACCAGAGATGAAAGAACATTCCCCATTTTTTACACCTGTGCCACCATTTATCTGTTATCTCCTTGACAAAGTGCACCATCTACACAGGTGTTTTATGCCATTTACATCTAACTTTCAAAATGATCTCTCTATATTTAGGGTACCTGGGGATTATCAATTTATCTGATCTCATTATATTTCATTCTTCACTGCTTAATTCCCTATTTAATCTTTTTCCCAGACTTTCTTAACCTCCTCCATCTCTCATCCTTCTTGACTAAGTAATATCTTACACATTCTAAAATCCATCTTTTATTAATCTATCCCACATCCTTTATTATTTCTTCCATCTCTGTTAACAGCATTTGCATGATATTCATGATCTGTGCATTATTTATGTTCTTTACAATTGACAAAATAGCCAGCCAATATTTACTCCCTGGTCCTTGCTTAGCCTTAATCTCTCTGCTAGAGATTCAAGAGAACAACTTTAACTGAAGCTTCAGGATAAGAGGACTAGGATATCAGAGAAGTGACTTGAGGGATCCCATGAAAGGGACTGGGTTGGTTTGGGAGATGCTAATAGAAATCTCAGGAAGTCAAGTTTAGTTCCAAGATGCCCTAATTAACAGCAAATACAGAAGATATTATTTACTGTTATAAATAACAGTAATTACTGAGATATTATTATTCTGCTTGCAAAGGCTGGTGTCAAAAACTTCATTGGCTAGAGAGGCTAAGGTCACATGAATACAGGGGAGGGGGTGAAGAATGGGGCTAAGTTAGGCATGACCATATGCTTGTGGAATTTATTACCAGAGGGAGTGGTGATAGCCACCAGGCTGGATAGCTTTAAGAAGGTGCTAGACAAATTCATGGAACACAAGTGTATCAATGGCTACTACAATGGATGCCTAGTCTCTGCCTTTGGGAAGGAAAGGCAGACAGGATGCCTCTAAAGACCATTTTCAGGGTGTCAAGAGCGGGTGAAGGTTTAGTCTATCTTTTGCTTGAAAAGGCCAAAAAGCAATGGTAGGACACTGTTCAAGACAGGGTTCTGGACTAGATGGGCTGTGACCTGATTTAGCAAGGAATCTCTTGTATGTTTATGCACTTATGAACACTGCTAAATTACCATGGACCACCATCAAAAAGCACTGTCTGCAGAATCCCAAGGCCAGAGACTTTCATTCCAAGCCTTCAGAGGCATTGTGGGGTGGTGTCTGTGAAGCTCATGCAAGCTCTTGAAACACAGGGGATGAGGGCCAGATCTTCCCCATGCCTCCAAGAAACCTATATCAGTGGGCCTGATTATTCCAGACCTGGTGATCCAGATCTAAAGTAGGTAAGTGCAGAAAGGACTTGAGTAACTACAGAGGTTACGGAGATATCATTCTGCTTGCAAAAGCAAGTGTCAAACAGAAGGCATTGTAGACGCACTCAGCAGACCCCTTGGAATGCTTTGTCTGCACTGTGGATCAATCTACTGGGAGGCTCCAATTCCAGGTAGAATGCTGTGTCTACATTGAGGTATTTATGGTGCAAAAATCTCCTTAGCCTACTCCAACCTTGGACTAATTGTAAGCAGTCCATGCAGCATTCCAGGCTGGCATATCGAATCAGTCGCTTATGTGCAAACAGCACATAAACAGCTAATCCATTTTGCCAGGACTAAGAAGCCCAGTATCATTTTGCAAGGTAACCAGAAGGAAATCCAGAGATGAGGTACTTCTGGGCACCCAACTAAAACAGCCACAGCAGGAAACTCTATAGACTTGGAGCTTTCATTCTCAGCTAGATCAGGATGGGCCATCTGCAATGCAGGTGATCCTTGGTATTGGTCTCCAACCAGTGCCACCCATCCTTTCCTGGGTAGGATCCAGCATGCTGTGGGATAATACTCCCCATGCAGAATCAGCCGGAGGGTAATCAGTTCCTTAGTAGCAACAAAGTATCAAAATAAAGCTTGTTTGATTATGGCATATACGGATATAGACAGTCTTATTTCTACAAAGCAATATTTAAACAAAGACAGAACAGTTTTCCAATTACTTTCTTCTCATGGCATGTGGAATTGTCATAATTGGTTCATGTAAGCTGTAGCTTCAAAGACAGAAAATACTGACATATAGAAAGATTATTATGGAAGTGGTATATGAATAACATTTGCATGGCTGAGAATTTTGGACTGTTCTTTTCGGATGGAGTCCTCAGTTCATTTTAGAGTGTCTGTTGATGATACTAATCCAGGCTGTCTATTCTATGAACTAAAGCCAGAAATTATTAAATGCTAAATAATTTCATGGGAACTTAATACTATAAGAGATTACCCGTCCTAAAGAAGCACATGTCAATATTTGCATATTTCAATGAGTAAATCAAACAGAGGTCCTTAACCTTGACTGAATCATGGTGCCTACTTAAAAGTAATATTTTAAAGACTGAGTTGTTTCCACTGCTGTTTCTTTAATGGATGGGTGTCCTACCTATGGCATTTCACCATACAGAACACTTTTAGAAAAGAAATGAACCTCAACTGTGGTGCAGAAGTCAAAGAAGTAACAAGATCCTTTCTTCATCGTTGAAATAGTGTGCACTAAAATATGATATCCTGGCACAGAATGAAGGCATTATAAACTTAGCTGCTTATACCTTCTGCTGCAAAATGTGTATTAAAAAAAAACCCTAACCCAACTGCAGGATTTTAACAGGGAAGGCAAAAGTCAACTGTGCACAAGTAGTAACCAGTTTTCTCACTCTGCTTACCGGTGAACATGAGAGGTACTTTGCTGGACAGCCTACAAGAAATGGGACTTTTGGGTGATGCTGCCCACCCATAGATTGCCTTTGAAATCACAATCACCCTAAGTTTGTCTCTTTTTAAGGTTTATGGGGATAAAACGTATGCAGCTGTCCTCATTCTTTGAGGTCTAGTAATTCTCAGGTGTTTTCCCACCGCAGCCCTTAGATCCGGATCTAAGAAGATCCGGATCTAAGGAATGGGTACATTCCTTAATCTGGATCTAGTAGATCTGGATTAAGGGGAAGCACCCAATGTGTTTCCACGGGAGGTGTAGCACCCATTAGCAATGGGTACTAACACCCCTGCTGTGGAAACAGCTTTGCACCCAAGTGGGGAATCCGGATCAAGAAAACAGTGTGTAAAGTATAGGAACAATTTCTTATTTTCCCCATGAATCAGTAAGAAACAGTAATGTCCCTTCATGCAAAAAGGTTGGACAACTTGTTTACCTTCTTATTTAGAAAACCCAAAGGAAAGCCTAAGCGAACAAAGCACGTTACTCAGCCTTTAGTAAGATCTATTAGCAGTTCCAAGGACATTCTAATAGTTTGTTTCATCCTATCTATCCCCTTTGTTGTCTACCTCTTCTTCTGCTTCTCAAGAGACTATATCCAGAGAAAGTAGGTTCAACATCTTCAAATACTTTGAAAGATTTCAGATAGATGAAGTGAACTTGTTTGCTTTCACTTCAGAAGATACAATTTGGACCAGTGTTTTCAAATGATAAAATAAATTATTTGCACCAAATATTGGAAAGAATTTCCTCACTGTATAAGCTGAGCAGCAGTAGAGCAGATTGCTTTGGAAGGCAATAGCTGTCTGCTTATTTTTGCTGTTTATCAAACTGTATGCAGTGTGCTTTTCATGCCAGTTCTAATACTCGAGCAATCAGTGCATCTTACATGACATTATATTATCACATGGGAGCAGTCCTTTCAGCGCATTTCTTCCTGAAAAACACTGTAGAATTCATAACCAAATTACAGTATGGTCAAAAGTGATCAAAAGTTTCAGGATTGGCCTCCAAAGGCTCTGAAGAACTAGGAACTATGGTTCCTAGCCTTGGAGTCACCAGGGGACCCATTTCAGGTGATCCTCTTCTGGGCATCGCCATCTTGAGTGTGATGCCCTCCACAAATGTGTGTGTATCAGAGCCATTGCTATGATGATGCTGACACTACGCAGTTGCAGTCAGGTCAAGTCAGCAGAGCATGATTTTGCGCTCCACGTCTAGTTGATAATTAGTCAACTTCTGACCAAACAGGGAGCATTTCTATACTGTAAACAGCTCCTGCAAGTGCAGATGCACTTGCCCAGATGTTGCCTAATTATCAACTACGGTCCAAAGTGCAAATCAGCTTCCAAACACAGACAGGACTACTGCATACTTCCAGGTACTGGACCAGAGCTTGCTGGTAGATCTGTTTATTCCAGAATATCCAAACATAGTAGAATAAGTAACAAAGCTGGAAGTCTATTTACCTTTGCTGAGTCCATCCAACTGCTTTGTGCAAAAATTCAAATGAAGCCATCTTTAACAGACGGCTATTCGGCTTCCCCTCTAACACATCCAGCAGAAAACACTCCCTGATAAAGTAGAATTCTAAAGTCTGTTTTTAAAATATTTTATTGATGTATATTTCACTATTTTAACTTCCCTTTTCAAGGCCATTCGATCAAATACTGGCCATGAATAATAAGAAAATGAGTATTCTCTTTTTTCCTACCTTCTCAGTTCAAGTGCTGATCAAAAGAAATAATCAACTGGGATACTTTATAAAGCTTTATTTATACAAAACATAGTAAAAAAATGTTAATTATGTACATAAAGACATTAGTCTGATAATACTGCATTTTTACATAAACACACATATATAAAAACATACAAACTTTAAGAACTTGAGTGGGCAAATCTGAACAAACCATTTTTCTTTATACACTGTGTTCCTTATTTAGTTTTTATCCATCCTACATCCATTTCCATGGGTTTTCAAAGGGAAGGGAAGGAACATAATGACAAAATAAGCATATTAGAACAATCTGAGCAAACACGGTGCCACGCTGGTCAGTAAACCTCAGCATTTTAGAGAATTTTACCCCTCAATGGTATGGGTGGGGAACTGAGTGCCTGACTAAGTGAGAGGTTAGATTTATTTCTAATGCAGTTTGGAAAATATTATGTTGTACGTTTTACAATTGTCGAGCACCCTACAGAGAAAAAATCTTGCAGAAATCAGATCAATAACATATATAGTTTGACTGCAGAGATTAAAACAAGTGAGATACAAAACAACTGCATCTTCCACCAATTGTGTAATTTTTCACCAATGAGGGTTCAGAATTTTTTAAAAATGTTTCAGTATAACATCTTAACTTTCCAAGCTTGCACTATGTAACAATCAAAGATGTCATTGTTACTTTTATTTTATCTGTACAAGACCAACAGCTGTAAACAGAACCATAGTACTTTTTAAAATGATCCTAATAGGGAAAAACCAATAGGCTAAACCTCTCTATAAAAAGTTCACTCAGTAGTAAATTCACACTTAAGTCCTCTAATATTCTAGAAACATTTGCTTTCTTCTGCATTTGACATTTTTGAAAATGAGTTACATACAGTGATAAAAGTTCTACAATCTGAGTTAGATCAAAACTAAGTTAAACTTGGGGAAAAGTTAATGATTATTTAAGGTGCATCAAAATGAATGACAGCTAATTGCAATGAACTTCACTGGATTGAAATTATGGGGAAAGATATTTTTAAAATAATGGGTCCAAAGGCATGGCTATGCCAAATAGTTTGCAAAAACTTTTCCATCATTCAGAGACTCAAAACACTGGCAAATACTCTGTGCTAACGAGACTTTCACTTGTATTTCCTTCAGTGACAAGCCCCAACCATTATGCAATACAGAACAGCTGCTCACTATCAAGAATTCTGTGAGCAGTCATGGAAAGTTAAAATGATGGTTGATGGTAAGAATAAGTTATGAACAAAATCTGCTGAAATCTCTCTTGGAACTGAATTCTGAACAGATTGTTTTCTTCACACAGCTGAGTGCAACCACATATGGAGTCTGTGGGTTAGAAATCCTCAATCTGTTGTCCAAGTCAGCTGTTAACACTGTGCAAAAAAAAAAAAAGATTAAAAAAGAAATTCATACAGTGAAGACAGACACAAGTAACTACTGAAAAGTGGGGGTGTGAGCAATATAACTAGAGATTAACCTATCACAGTTCTATGACATCACTCCCATGGTAACTTGGTTTTAGGGCTGGCTGCAGGCTGTTCACTAAAGATACACACAAAGGAGGTGGTTATGTTGTTGAACAGGATCATTTTTGCTAGGTCTTACAAAGATAAAGTGGGGAAAATGGCAGTGGGCACTCACCAGGATAAAAAAAAACCCCACACTCATTTGTTATCACTGCTTTCCTCATCCTCCGTACTTTCCCTCCCACCAGACACTGCAGCCAGGAGGATGTGGGACTTCACTTGGCCTTCATCTTCCCTTCACAGAGTGCCAGACTTGCAAGGCATCTGACCTGGCAAATCTGGCCCTCTTTATTTGCTTTGTAAGCTGCAAATAAGGTAAGGGACTCATCAGCTCACATCCTTATTGCCCAAAGATAGTTGTCCTACAGGGTTCAAATTTGGTGATTTTTTTTTTGTTGTTGTTTTTGCAGTGCATTCCAGCTGATAGGCCAAGACAAAAGCACCAAAGTCATAGGAGTCATGTAGCAGTTTTGGGGCTTCATGCCACGTTCCAGGTTTCTTCTACAAATGAGATTGAATCCGGCCATGAAAACCTACCTAAGACCATCCATGGGAGTTCTATTCTCACACATATCTGATGAGGAATTGCTAATATTTAGTGCAATTTTAATGTCAAAACTTTCAAATCTATATATGCAGTACTGGACAATATGGTGAGCTCTTTCTTTGGCAATTCCACTAAAATCAAATGGAACTTGCTTACCTATTTTTTATGATTAACACCCCCATCTTAAATACATGGAACTGAAAGACAGACCCATTGATTTCCATCCTTTTATTAATTTTTTAAAAAAACTAGAAGAATATTAATTCAAATGACTTGAGGCCACAAGAAAAGAAGCACTGGCTGACCTGCTGGCTGACAAGGTTTTCCTGCCGACAGTCTGAGGGGCAGCTGGCTCACAATGGAAAAAATGTTTTATCCACCAACATTTCTCAAACACTTCAGGCAACCCTACAAATGCATATTTACAATGTTAATGAATAAGTAACTAATAAAACACTAAAGCCACATAAAAGCCATTAATTCTAATGAAGCAGCAACTCCAGAGAAAACAAAGCACACTTAGGTCTCATTGAAAATGTATAAGAATTAAATGCACTGTTGAAGACTGTGAAATATATGAATTATGTAAGTATGAGCCATGGTTTCTGGACTGCACACAATAACTCTTCACAGATCCACAGTACCGTGTAAGGATTTTTCCTGGTCTGAAAGGGCTGTGGGTTCAGATAAACAGCAAGATGAACTGCTTGAAGAAACACTGGATTCAGAATTCAGTCGTGCTGTGTGTGGAGAAAAAACAAAACCAAAAATTTACATTACATTTGGAAAACAAAGAGCACATACCAGTCAATATAAAGCAGTTTAGTGTTAAAGGTTCAAGTTACTTTTAAAGCAACTCATCAATATTTTATTATTTTAAGATAATAAAAAACATTGAGCTTACAATGTATATACTCCTAGTAAATTACATTAACGCAAGGGTTTACGGTTTGTTGTTTGATGTTGATTTTGTTCAATTCAATGGTTATTTATGGTTCCTGATTACAATTTGAGATTATATTATATTAAGTCATGACTTTTATTGTGTTTTTATTCAATAAAAATATTTGGGAAGAAAAAAAATTAGCTCACTTATTTGAACTAAAATGGATTTAAGGAGAGATGATGCAAATTACTGATGCATAGCTCTTCCGATGAGCATCAGCAGCTATCCATGCTGTCTATAAACAGCTCCCCCCAAATTATTTATTTATTTGCATTATTTATTAGCATTATGAGTCAAGGCCAGTCCCAAACTTGACAACAAAATATCTTCATAGTCTGTGCATTCTTATCACATAAAATCATGCCCTCCCCACTCCAGAACAAAAGAAAAATCTGCAGTCTTCAAGAAAGTAAACTTACTTCGGTAATACTGGTTCTTGGCCAGGAGGCAACCAGCAGATGGTACAGCGGCCATCACGGTGATGTTGTCCAGTAATAAGAGGCAAGAATGGTGCAGAAGCAACTATAATAGTAATAAAAAAGTGAAAAAGCTATATGTCAGTTTGTTGAGGTACAGAACATTGTTATTGTCAAGGGAAAAACAATATTGTTGCAATGGGGCACACATATTCTACATCTGTTGGCCCCAAGGCTTAGTATTTTTAAACAGCTTTGAGATTTTTTATCAGAAATAGTATATAAATGTTTTAAATAGGCAAACACAGTCATTGGATCATACAGAGACAGTCATCAGTTTCTCCATTATTGATGAACTCTGATATGAACAAGTATATACCTTATGCCAAATCAAATTGTCTGTTGTATTTATTTTCACTTTTTTGATATATTATTCTTTTCTCCATCTAGCATAATTTTTCCTGCTCTGACCTGAAAGCACCTTTCTGGGTAATGAGCAAACGTCTTTCGTATCACCAGCTACCCAATCCTTGAAAACCGAGTTGCCTTCCTACAAGCCAGGCATCTATACTGCTGCAACCGTGAATATGCTGTTCCACCATATTAGTCACAGGAGATTGCTTTGATGCAAACAACTCTTAGCACACCTATCAGCTCTTATTTCCACAAGATGTTACAAGAACATAGCTGTGTATAACAGTTCTACTAAAAGTTTTATACTATATAACTTTCTACCTCAGCTGAACACGGGTAGGAACCAGGGGTGATGGGAGGGAGATGGTATGCTATTTGGAAAATATGATTATGTGAAACAGTCCAATTTTATGTTGCCTCAATGGAGGCATATAAGTATTTCAGGATATAGGCATCTCAGAGCAATGGCATATATGGTGTGGATGCGGAGGAATACAAAACTCGACATCAGTAAACGGTAAAGTTTTTCACCTCAGATGAAATCCACTTCAGTACCGCATCCGGTGCACCTACGGCTCCAGTATTAAGCCAAGCCAGAGGAAATGGGTCAAATCTCCCACAGAATCTCATAAGCGTGACTTTGGGGTCACCAAAGAAAAACCACAGCAGAAGCTCTTGAAGGTCTTCGGGGGCGGGGGGCGGGGGGCGGGGGGGGGGAGCAGACTATACTTTCAAAATAACTCCAAACAGCAACGACTCAGCCAAGATATATAACGCAAAGACCATACTGAACTATCCACAGAGGGGATGTCAGCTAAACGCGAACTTTGAAAGTCATCGTGGACATTTCAAACGCGGTCTGCATCGCAACTCTACAGCACGAGCGAACTCCAAAACCGGTTTCGCCTTGTTGCCTGTTGGCGACTTCGATAGTTCGCGGCATCCCGGTGGACAAAAGGGGAAGAAACTAGAAAGCAAACGGAGCAAGATCGCCTAGGTTACCTGACCGTCCTGCTCCCTTCCTTCTCCTCGCTCAGAGATGTTGCCCTTCGCCGTGTGCTAGTAAACCTGTGTTACGTTTCCGCAGCCGGGCTGCTTTCCTACTCCTAGCCTACGTCCCGGTCCAGGCTGGATTTATAGAGGAGTCCTTGGCAAGAAACGCGACACTTCAGCTGGGAGAGAGCCAGCAAAGCGGGGGAGTGGGGCCGTCGGGCAACAGCGGACGAACCTGCCGCGCCGCCTGTCCCGGGTCAACCCGGGCGAGGCCAAGCGGGGTAAAGTCCTTCCTCCCCCCCACCCCCACCCCATGTCCTTCCTGCTCCCTCCGTCTCCAGCGGTAACGGCAAGCAACAGCAAGCGCGCTGAGCACGTGCGACGTGCTGCTGATGGGCAGGAGAAGCGCATGTTCGGTGGGGACGCGTGGAAAGAGCCTTGCGCAAGGAGGAGGTGATGCAATACCTCTTCTTCTGGCTATGGGGTAAAGCGCCAAAAGCGAGCCCGAAATGCAGTCGCCATCAAGGGAGGGAATGAAAGAAGCATCTTTGAGGTGTCTCTGAGGCGGCTTGGAGATGTTGTTGTTCACAGACTAACCTTTCCCTCCTCTCTCTCCTGAACGTTCTGTGGTAGAAAAGGTGGATTAGAGAGGACAACCCCATAATAGCCCTCCTTCCTCTCCCCCCAGGTTTTCCAAAAATAGCAATTTAACATACATTCTGGAGGGAACCACCATGATGGCCCTGCGTGGCAAGTGAAGCATCAGACACATCGGAGAAGAAGAGTTGGCTTTTCTACCCCGCTTTTCTCACCCATTCAAGGGGACTCAAAGCGGCTGACAAACCTTCTGTTATTCTCCCCACAACAGAACACACTGGCTGAATCCCCAAAAGACTTATTAGCCCCTCTCAGATTCCTCTGCAGTCACTCTGTTATAGCTGACTTTAAAAGTCCCCTCCACTTCCGGAATAAGCGTCCCCCTGGCAGCCGCGATCTAAACGGACTTTCCGTCCCCGTGGTAGCAGTTTTCTCTTTCCAAGCATTTCCCCCCCCCCGCCCCCTCTCTTGTTAAAAGGAAAAATAGGCAGATCTCCGTCTCTTGAAACTGCTCCCCCCCCCCCCAGCAAAGCAGTTGAGCGCTCATTCTGTCAATTTCATTCACTTTCAGCAGTTACTTTCACTTTGTTCTCTGTTAGAAAAGGATTTTCTGCCCCGGTAAAGTCAGCGGCTGGAGGATCGGGAGCGCGATCCTTCGCTCATTCTCTTTTAAGGCTTCACTTGAAAACAATGTTGCCATTCTGAGCAATTCTGGCTCTTTTTACAAAGGAAAGGAAGCGAACCTCCTGCATTTCTCAGATGTGTGAATGCTTTTTGGCTGTGTGTGCAAGCAAGCAATCCCCGCCCCTTTTGCCACGGAGCGTCCTCAAGGCAGATATAGCGAGCAAAACCCGCAAATCGCCGAAAGAGCGCTGGAACTCTTCTTTAAAGTGCATGTATTTTATCGCGGGTGTCTCACTTTGCTAAGCTCCCTAAGCGCCTTGTAAAGCCCGGAATGGGGACGCTCAGAGGCAAAAGGAGTGTCCTGGCACACTTTAAATTCCATGGGGACAGGGAGGGGGCTTTGAGAGTTCAAAAGAGAGCTGAGACTAGCCCAAGGTCACCCAGATGGCATCATGGAGGAGAAGGGAATCAAACCTGGTCTAGAACAAAATGGTACCACTTTTGTCTGAACGAAGTCTTAGCTGCTGATCTGGCCACAAGCCCCTGTGCTTTTGTTCCCTTTCCTTGAGGTTCTTCCAAAGGGATCTAGCTAGGGTAGAGTGGGCTAGTGACTAGAGGCCTTTTTGCAAGTACCTCTCTTAATCCAGATTAAGAAGATCCAGATCTTTGGTATCCAGTCCTCTTGGAATCCGATCCTTGAGGTTCTGCATCATGGTGAGTGCCCCATGTGTCCGATGGGCCTCCTAGCACCCGATGGTAATGGGTGCTAAACAGGGCTGCCATGCGGATGCTGTAGCAGCCATCCAGAGGCTCTAATTAGGCCTGAGCAGGAAAGTCTGCTGGTGGCACAGAGCACTTGGTCCATGTAGCTGTCAGTTGGGTCACTTCCAGTTACAGTAGGTGTGGTGGAGAGATAAAGCTTCATAGCTGCCTGTGTAGCCACTACAAAGCTTGTGCTCAGCTTCATAGTCTGCTAAGAAGGATGTGCGGGCCTACATAGCATGTGTGTTGAGGGCAGAGCTGGAGCTGCCCCACTGCAAATGGTGGCCTCTAGGCCTGTCCCAGGACCCCATTGCCCTCGAATACGTGCAGAAGTGCACTCTGTGATCTGGTCTTCAAAGTGGAAGACTGGATTGAAGACACCATTAAAGAGGTCTTGTGTTAATCCAGATTTAAGGTTCCAAACAACCCACTAAATCTAGTTTTTGACAGCACTTGTGCGGACAACACATTCAGAATGGGGCCCTTAAGGGGTTGTGTGTGTGGAAGGTACATAACTGATCCGTACCAATTGAAGATCTATAGGGGCCTTTCCGCACATGCTCTAAAAATGGATTTAGAGCCAGATGCAGGAAGGATTAGGATGTGGCTTCCACGTAGGAAACTCAATTAGGGTCCCTTTGAGGATGCCACGTTTGCACGTCAGCTCGCAAAACCGGTTGCTTAAACCGGTTTTGCCACCGAATCCTACCCAAATGTAAGACCTGAAAAACTCAGGTCTTACATCTAGCTTTTCCCCTTAAACCGGTTCGGAAGAGAACACTTCCAAAGTGGCAGGGGGGGGGAGCCGGATTGCCGGCGCATGCCCAGCTGTCACACAGGGAGATCGCATGCTCCCTGTTTGACAGCTGGCCCTGTCCACCGGCCTCTGCCATGGCATGGCTGGCTGCCACCTTCGCTGGCTTCTCCCGTGCATTTGTGCCTGCACGCCTTACCTGTTTGCTGCCGACCCGTGTCTGGGAGCGCCAGGGCTGCCACTGATTGCTCATGTGCGTGCTGCGGACTACGTTTCCCAGCAGGACTCACGCGGGTGGCTGGCCAATGGGAAGGGGCCTCCAAGAATCTGACCTTAGATGGGTGAGATTCCCTCTTTAAAACGGTCCACCGGAAAACGGATCTCACAGATCTGTTTTTGGTGGCATGTGCGGAAAAGCCCTAGAGTTCCTAATGGGGTCTTCATGTGCAAAAAGGGCCAATGTTATGAAAGCAAGCTGGCCCCTGTATGTAATGCACTGGGTGCAGTAATAAAATGCTAAGATCAGTGGCCGGCCAGCCAGAGGTGCCTGTGTGAGCTAAATAGCTGTAGTGATTATTTTTATACTTTTTATATATATTTTAAGAAATTATAGGAACAGGAGTCTAGGCTGTGATCAGATACAGCCAAAAAAAGGAAGGGACGGCTCTAAGAAGAGCTAGAGATAACTCTGAGGTAAGATTGTTCCAATATCAGTCTGCCCCTCGCCCTCTCATGAACATTCAGTGCTAGATAAGGTCAATTAGAGAAGGCTTGGGAAAACAAGGGCTATACACTATCTCTCTGAGGCATGTCTGAGGCACCTTGAGATGGCCCTTTTGTTATGCCTGAATGTCATCTCAGTCCACACAGGACAAACTGTGTAGATTGGGCAAAGGTGCCCAAAAATGCACCCTAGCCTGGTTTCCCTGTAGTTCTCATCACATTAATCTCCAAATTCAGTCTAAGCTCTGAGTGATCATTGACAACATTTAGTAGACCAGTGGTCCCCAGTGTTGTTGCACTACAGTTCCCATCACCCTTAGGTATTATAACCAACAGCAAGAGATTATGAGTGTTGTAGTCCAACCACATCTAGAGCTACTGTAATTGTCCCTTCCTTGCCACATGTGGTTCCTTCCTATCCAATGGTTTGAATATGGAATCTTTCAAATAGTAAGGGACTCAGAAGTTAGCATAATATGACACTCTCCTTGGGGGAAAACACACACATGAAAAGTGCAATTATTCCTCAAAATTTTTTGGAATGCTGCCTTGAAACATTTAGGCCGCATCCCCATTAGAAGCTTAATCCAGTTTCCCTAACTGAAATAACAGAACCGAATGCAAACGCCAATTTGCCTGATCCCATTACTTTCAGCCAGAATTGTGTTCAATCTGGATTCTGAGGACGTACATGACTCCAGTGGCTACTTTTTAAAAACCGCTTTTCGGGGCTGCCCTGTCCTCTTCCTCCTGGCATGAACACACCACTCATAAGGGAACCCTTCACAGAGCCTAGCTGGGTGGCTGGGTGGCTGCTGCTTGCCTGGATGGAAGAAAAACGGCAGCGGACAGCCAACACTTCTTTCCCCTCCTCTCCTCATTGCTCAGGGCATGCAGCAGCAGCAGCAGCAACTCAAGCCCCCTTTGCCTTAAACATTCACACATCTCCCCAAACCTGCAGCTGCTTTTCTTTCTTTTCTCTTTTTTTAAAGGTCAGAACTTTCAAAATAGCAAGATCGTTATCAGGTGTGAAGTGCTTGGATTGCTACAATGTAGCGGCTGCTGCTTTAAGGGGTGGATTTTATAGCTTGCTTTGGAAGCAAGCTATTGTGGGAGGGAAACTCTCATCCCTTAACACGGAACGGTTCCCACATTAAAAAAATGTAAAACGTTCCAAGCGCATGTCCCGGAGTGAGACCTGTTGAAATGAGGATTAACATTTACAACGCTTTGAGGCAATTTAACACGCGGAAAGCGTATTAAGGGGTCTGCGAGGATTGAAAACGGTTTGAAATCGAAATAAGGTTGTAATGGGGATGCGGCCTTATACTGTTGCAATAAACATAAACAAATACAGCAAGGAAAGCCCATAAGCTACCTCACACAAATGTATAAATCTTACATTTAACAAAACCATGAGAATTGAGGAGCTGCCGAATAGCCATAATAAAATTTAATTACATACCATGTAGCAAAATATACTACAAATTAAAGTACAAATTAACAACTACACAAATATAGCACAAATTTATTTAACTGTGAGCAGAAATGGCATGAGGGTTTAGTGAAAACCAAATGGGGGACAGGATGTGAAAATGTTTGAAGCCCTCTCACCTGAAAGGAGAAAGGGGAAGTTCATTTTGCTAGATGAATCATATCCCATGACTCACTCCACTGCTTGTACATGTTCCCTGATACATCAGCAATGTCCCTCATTCTGCATTTCTCAAAAGATGATTAAGTACTAATGGAAGGTTAGAGTTATCTGTGAAGATAAACAAGAACCTTAAGTTCTGCCAGATGAACCCTTTACCTACTATGTTTCTCTAGCATTTCACATTGACCTCTTTCTTGTCAGACTCAAATGGCAACTTATATATTTCCACTCCTGAACAGGAAACTTGGAGGTTCGCCCCAGATTAAAATAGTACAGCTGACAGCTATACGTGTCTGGAAGTGGGATCTGTGCTAAAATTAGTATGATACCATATTTCATGGTTTGCTTTTTGAGTTTTATTATTTGTTGGAAAATTAAGTCCATATATGGGGTAAAATAGAAGGTCCAGCTATTATCAAAGCAAAAGAGCTTATTTTGCACTTAACTTTCAATTAGGTTCACACAATATCCACTGAAGTGTTCCTGGGGAGCTAATTTTATTTGGCTCAGTGTTACAATCACCAGTCAAACTTTTTTATATTTAAAAGAAAATTAGGACCTTTTTAGCATTTTGAGCCAGTGCACATTCTGGTGCTATAGGAAGGTTTAGACAGAGATAAATATAAATATCTGCAGTCCCTCTTCAAAATAACATTCTAAGGAAAGTGGGGCCCTTACTGTACTGACTGAGCTTTATTTTGCTCTCCACATGCTAGTATAAGGATGTGCACAAATGTTCTAAACATTTGAAATTCTATCGAATGTAGACATTCAAATGCAAATAGAATGTCTAAACATTTGAATTTAAACATTCAAATGAATTTTGAATGTTCCAAAACATTCATTCAGATTATTCGAAACATTAGAATGTACAGAGACGTATGTACAGATACGAACATACAGATAAGAATGTACACATACGTATCTTTATGCATCTCATACATACCTGTATGCATTTGCGTATGAAATGCATACAGCTACATATGACACACATGAATGTTGTCAACACATCTTCAAATACGAATGTTGTCAACATATCTTCAGATTCAAATCTAATATTCAAACAGATTCAAAAATGTATCTGATTCAAATTGGATTTTGTTGCACTCAGATTCTAAACATTTGAATCAAACTGAATGTTTTAATATTCTATTTGAATTGAATTCTAATGAAAAAAAGAAAAAAAAGCATTCGTGTACATCCCTATGTTAGTGTAGACTACAGCAGGCCCTGCTCCTATTATGGAATATAACTTCGAACAAGGCACAGTGCAGCAGGGTTCTGAGTAGGTTTACTTTCTTTTGTCCTCTGATAGGATCATCGAGTTCTGAGGGAATAATGGCTCTTCTTTTCTGGGGAGTTGGGGTCACCTGGGAATTCTACCACTGTCCTCAGCTATCTGCATTTAGCCTCTCCATCTTTAAACACAAGGATTGGTTGAGGGACAGTCATTTTCCTGGTAGTTTGCAAACAAAATAAAGATTCAAAGAAATGGTTCCTCTCTGTTTTGCAAAATAAACAAAAACCATCCTCTTCTAGTGCTTTCTGCTGTAGAGCTAAGGCAGGTGACCTGGCAGGGCATTTAAGCTTCCCAGTGGGTGGTGTGGAGCCATTTAACTGATTCAGGATCAGAGGCCTCTGCCTATAGTCCATGAATAAAAGCATCATTGGATAAGGTCCTGGGGATAATTATTCACAATTCAGAATATGGTATGACCATAGAATTGCCACCATTTTCTCTTTCTTGGAGGCATTTATGTGTTTGGCATACCTCCAACTTTACTTGGAAAATCTCTATCTCTCTTCTGTTAGATCAAGTCAGTCGTCTGAAGTCCTCAGCCTTGAAGGGAAAGGTAACCTTAAACATGAAATATCTTCTTCTGATTCCTCCAGATTGGGTGATATGTTCTTCACCTGCCAGACCTGGTCTGAGACATTTTGCTGCCTGAAGCAGTATAGTAAATGATTCCCCTTTCCTCACAGTACTTTTTGAAACCTGAAGCAAGAAAATCTTACAAGCTCTTCAGCCTGGCTGTAAAAAAATACATTCACAAAGCTGCATGATGCCATTACCTCATTCTGGCTAATGGTCATACCACCTCATTAGCATCAGTGTGTGTGTGTGTGTGTGTGTGTGTGTGTGTGTATGCGCACACACAAAGGCATGAAATTTACAAGGACTGTGTACTCGACTGGTTTGGGTACAAAAAGGTGCTGCCTACATTTTACAAAGGTGTTGGGTTTTAAAGTTCTTAGTGTCCTTTGATTAAAATTATTTGTATTGGCAGCAGGGATGCAGACCTGGTGACACTATAGTATAAACAAAACTTTGAGCCTGATCCATGAGCCAGGAACATGACTGCAGCAAGTGGAACAAAGGTTGTTTAAAATGATAGATTGTGTTCCCGAAATCTCTGTGAAAGATATTACAATATTCTAAAGCACCACTTGTGCAATTCTACAAATATTTTCATTCACAAAACAAGAGGAAAGTTTGTGCTGATACACACACACATATATGATGTTTAAATAGAGGGCTGCTGCGTAATAGTACTATTTTGGAGCTAAAGGGCTCTGTTACTTGTATGTACTTCAGAGTGCATTTTAGAGTCAATTAAAATACATCTTCTATTGATGTCCAAATTATATACTCATCAGGATTGATTAAGCACTGCCAGAACACCATGTCTCTTACTTTGTTCATTTCTAGGACACCATATGCAAATCTTACAGTTCTCATCTGGGATTGCTTGATAGTTTTTCGTCTCAAATGTTTTCAAACAAGTGGCCTTAAGCATTAGAAATGTGTCAAAATAAAGAATCGAGACCATAAATCAAAGTCGCACCAGGTAGAATATGCACTGCACAAATCAAGTTTTAAACGACAGGACACCCTGAGAGGATCTCTTTGAGGATTTATCAATACACTGTTAATAAATGGTACGAATTATTAATTAGTCCCCAAAAGCTTGGTGCAATTTATAACTGTTGAAAGGAAAAGTTAGAAGGTAAGATCTCCTTGTCAGCTCACCGACAGACTAACAGTGTAAACTAGCTTTACTGATCAATACTGCATTTTAAGTGACATGGGATTAGATCTGTGAAATGGGAAGTCATTGTGTTGTGCTGGTCATATTTTAGCAGCCATTTTATATGAACTTCTCTTCTTCATGCATATGCAGCACCATCTCTAGACACATTTCTGATATAGAATTGGTACACTTTTTAGACTGATTATGTTAACGTATTAGTTATTTTAGGGCTTTCTGAATTTTTATTTTATTATTTTAGACACTGGCTTGGTACCACTTCAAAGCCCTTCCATGAGCATGGTTTTCTGTGCACTATTTTTGGGCAATGAAAATGTAGTCATATGTGATAACTTCTTTTAATACTCTTTATAGAATTCTTTTGCAGTGTACTCTTCTCACATCCGCCACTAGTCCAGGCATGCAAACATCACAGCTATATTGGGATTCCCAAAAAGGGCAGATCATTCCACAGATTTGCTGTTGGGGTCTTAAAAGTAGCTTAATACTTGAGTGTAGTGTCAGTTCCAGACCACAGTGCTCGGTGAGACCTAGAGATGGAGAAGAAAATCAGAACAACATGTCAGATAGGAAGTAATGTAATAATAGGAGGCTTCTGGGTAAATCTTTGCTCAGACCATGACAGAGAGGTCAAATTCTTGGTCATGGTAAAAGTTTGGGCCCTGGAGCCGTTGGTTGTGAAACTGGTGAGGGGAGAGGCAATCCTGGATTTACTCTTAATTGGCACTCAGGACTTGGTGAGAGAAGTAAATGTAGTTGAATTGGCTGACAAAAGTGACTATAATGCAATAAAAATAGGAGTGGAAAGTGGCAACACAAATTTTATTTTAAAAAAGGAAAGTTCTCAAAATTCAGAAGACTGATAAAACAGAAACTTTCTACAGAAAATTTGACTCTTATTTAAAACCAGAATGCATGCGTAAATGCATACATACTTACTTTAAAAGAAGTAAGGGAGGCATACAAAAGTATACAGTGATGGTTCCTAACATACCCAGAGTGAATGGTATTCCATAGTTTGGAGGCTATCACAGAGAACTCCTTCTCATACGCTGATAATGATGGCACAGCCAAAAGGTCTTCACCTACCTTTCATAGGATGTGAGCAAGTCTATATGGGAGGAGGGCTTCCTTAAGAGGATTGGAACCAAAGCTGTTTAAGACCTTATAGGTGTCCAGCCACCAGTTCCAATCAGCAGTCTCAGTGCTGCATTTTCCACAAGCTGTAGCTTCAAAACTATATTCAAGGGCAGCCCCACACAGAGAACATTGCATTAGTCCAGTCTGGAAATTACCAGGGCATGCATTACTGTAGTCAAACTGTCTTCACCCTGAAAACACTATATCTGGCAGTACCCCCAGATCTTGTACCTATCCCTTTCAGGACAGTACAACCTCATTCAACTTTATTTGCTCCCCTGTCTAGCCTCTTACTGCTCCTGAGCAACTATGAATCTTTTCAACTACCTCTTATGATTGAGTTGAGAAATAGATCCAATCCCAACACCTTAGTATAGATGTTAGAGAGCATGAAAGATAAAACCAATCCACGAGGAATCCCACAGATTAGTTCCCAGGAGTAAGAATCTCCCATAGCCACTCTCTAGTATTGGGCTTGGAGATAGGAGCAGAGCATGCTTCCCATTCTGGCTTAGCAGGGGGACCAATTTCAGCAGTGCACCAGATTAGTCCCCCTAAGACTCTGAGGCCAGAAACTTTCATTCCTGGTTTTCAGAGCTCTTGCAGCAGGCTCCAAAGCTCTCATGAGGTTTGGGGTAGCACGAGGCTTGTCCCAGAACTGGCTGTCAAAGTGCAGACTTCCTTGCTCCAGGACAGCTAGACCACTCCAGCACAGAACCTAATCTAGCTGGAATAGTCCAGTTCTCACAAGTGTAGAAACAGCCAGTGTTTCACAAAGAACATATTTACAAGAAAAAAAAATTGCTAAGAGGCTTTTCGTAATAATCTGTTTCAACAAAATTCCGTTTGGCTAACTGAGTTTGCCAGGAGAAGGATTTCAGTAGTTTGTGAGTTAGTTCCAATGGGATTTTAAGTGCAAGTTTCCTGGCATAAATTGTTCATAGAGTGCTTCTTTAAGCTGAAATAAACCTGCCAGTAATGAATTTATTTGCCCTACAGGCATTGTTTTCAATCCATAATTAATTAAGGATTACTGTGAACCTCAATATATGGAACCACGGTAATTCTTCTGTG
The DNA here is from genome assembly GCA_023333525.1 of Aspidoscelis tigris stejnegeri. Lineage (NCBI taxonomy): Eukaryota > Metazoa > Chordata > Lepidosauria > Squamata > Teiidae > Aspidoscelis > Aspidoscelis tigris. The sequence continues at coordinate 48,323,327 of JALMGA010000004.1, forward strand.
CAGCCATCTTCTCTGAAATAAGAAAAAGGCAATGTTTTAGCACTGTTATTTCCCTGAGTTTGCTATGAGGCATATGATTTATTATTATATATTTGTGAACAAGGTTAAGAGTGTATAATATCCGGTCCCGGTACAATCTGATACTGCATGGTGCTTTTATTTCCTGATTCTTATCTTGCTTTCTTGTGGGGGCGGGCGGCAGGAATCCATTCCTGGTTGGGACTGATTAAATATTATGAAATGCATTCTGTCTTTGATTTCTGAAATGACAAATGAACATCTTCAGGCAGTCCATGCAGTTTAATTTGATTGAAAAGATCCTACGTGATAACCTTATCTTTCTTGGAGCCCTGGTAAAAAGTAAGCAATAAGCGTGTTTCTGCATAGCATTGGCTACACTGCTTGGCAGCTCACGTATGTTTGCTACCAGACTCTTTGACTTACAGTGGAGTTCTATATGGTGTTTCCTCAGAAGTAAGTTCAATCAATTAAATTAGATTTATATTCAGGTATAGGATTGCAATGACAACAAAAGCTTACTATCATTTTTCAGTTAGCCATATCCTCAAAGGAGCTTAAGCATGGTATGTTAGGCTCAAATGAACAAGGCATTAAGGCAAAAAAATAAGATACTGATATGAAATTTTTATGAAACACCATTCTTCCACTTTGCATGCCATTTGCTCCAATTCTGCCCTCCTTCTCTTATTAGATACTATATGCAGAGGCCTATTACCACTTATGTTGGTAGTCAACAATTAGTGAACTTCTAGGAAAGAGCATACACATGTGGCATAGGCTGTTACAGCCTCCAAGCATGCCCTGCCTACCCAGAAGTTCACTAATTATTGATTAGTTATGGAGCACTAAATCGTGCTCCACACCTTTATCAACATTTACCAAAAGCTTTCCTGAAGCATCCAGCAGGGCAACCGTTCGCCCTTTTCTGGTTCCCTGGGGTCGGTGAGCAGGGGAGGCATCATCCGCACTGCTACGTTGGTGGCCATGATAGATTGCTGACCTCTGATGTGACCAGACCAATGATCCCCAAGAGTGGCATCCTGTCACTAAGGGTGTGTCCACACTTGTGCATTCTGAAGCACAGTTGGGGCGTGGATGTCACACCTGATGCCCAATACTGCATAGCGGTGGTGCATTATGCTGCCACTACTTCAAATTTACCTACTGCAGAACAATACTGCTTCACAGTATCAGGTACATTTGAATGTTCCTGCCAGTCCAGACAGGACGGCAAGAACAGTGAACGAGAGCTGAGCCTATGGGAGGCTGCTAAAGTCTAGATGGCATGTTGTGGATTTGCAGCAGGTAAGCTGCACTTTTTTCCTCTAACAGCAGATTTTATTCCACTAATCTGGATACTACCTGAGTCATGAGAGGAGCGTTTGATGAGGAACCGAGTAGTGGGAACTGCACATTTGATCACAGGTGCTGACATGATCAGCCACAATGCGTCCCTCTGCTCAAACATGCTCCTCTGCAACAGTGTCTGAGCATATCACAGAATGACCACCTTCAGGCACCTGATTCATATGGCACAGAGAGATAGAGCTGGGTTTCATCTGCATATTGATGACATCTCACTCCAAATCTCTTAATCACCTCTCCCAGTGGCTTCATGTAATTAAATAACATGGAAGACAAGATAAACCCCTGGGGAACTCCACAAGTGAGTTCCGAGGGTGTAGAATTAATAACTTCCACAGCCACTATCTGAGATCAGCTCTGGAGATAGGAGCAGAACCAATGCCAAGCACTGTCTCCCACTCCTAAACTCTGTAGCTTCTCCCAAAGTATACTGTGGTCAATTGTATCGAAAGCCGCTGAGAGATCACTGTTAATTTAGAGAGAAAGCAATTTGGTTTAGGCTGTAGCTTTTGCACCAGTTCTTGAGTGATGTGGCTTGGGTGAAATTCTGGTTAGAAACCTCCATTTGATGTTATCAAATTGCATTTTGATAATTAAATTTTGTAGTTTGGCTGGAGAAAGCAGCAGTTCCCAGCACACAGTATTCCTAGACACTGATGTTAGGAAAAAGTGACAAATAGGGCTGTCTTCCAGTTCTAATCAAAGCTGGTTTCCTGGCATTTCCATACATGAAAGGCTATAGGCAGATCTTTTAGCCCCTTTTGTGTTCCTTGCATTGGCTACCACTGCATAAACACAAGACCTTCGACCAGAACCTAATCTCATCTCTGGCACTTTCACAGTTCTGGTCTGTGGCTGCTATGAAGCAGAATTACATTTCCACAGCATATTTAATGCACAATAAGTGCTAATATTTGATAATTTATTATTCCATGTGATTAAAAATAGAGTTGTTTGAGCAAGCATTTGATCTTCCACAAAAATCAATATTTGCAAAATACTTTTCTTTTTTTACATATAAACATTAACACAATAAAACCAAAACATTATAATTTCCTATATGTGTTCAGAAATATTGGTAACATCTTGCACTCATTTAATGTTACCTAATTTAATCTAATTATGGCAACATCTGGGGACTGAATTTTTTTGAATGGCTTAGTATTGTCCATTTTCACGTTTTAAGGATTTTAATTGGGTTAGTAGGGTTTTGATGTTTATACATATTTTAATAGTGTTCTCTTTCACTAATTTGTACTTCTGCTTTTTTTTGCACACTGCCTTAAACAGAAATAATAAGCAACACTTCTAAAGAAGATAAATTTCATTAGAGCTGCAGTCACACCTAATGTTTAATCCAGCTTCAGTCCACTTTCAGAGTGAGATAACGCATCAACAAAGTGAGAAGCTGTTTTCCTTTGCCATTATCTAAATCAGTAAATTCATATTTGGAATAGATAATGTGGAAAGAAAGTGACTCGTCACTTTACTGATGTACTCTTGTTCTGAAGGTGGTTTGAAGCTGGATTAAAACTTAGGTGTGAATGCAACATAGGAGTTTCTGGTCTTACAATTTAATTCCTATGTTCCATATAGCAGCTCTGATCTTATATGAATACCATGCTGTATGTTTTTTCCTTTTCCCTCTCATTTGTTCTGCTATTTAACGTCAAATTGTCCTTGTGAGGACACTGAAACCGGGTTATCAATACTAACCTTTTTCAGTACAGGTGGAAAAATATGTAATTTGTGAATAGTGGAGCTGCAGCAAAACCATATATCACCTTGGCTTGATTGCTTCAGCAATTTTTCCATGGAGGGTATTCAGAAAATTGAACTGGACACTAAAATATATATTTTAAATTGCATACAACTATATACCTATACTTCACTTAATTGGGGTACAAAGTTACCCCACCCATACTTGTGAGGAAAAAAAAAACAAGCATAAGGAACTGCTGAAAAGCTGGTTGTTATATCACATCTACTATTCCAGGAAGCATAGGTCTATAAAATGGAATACTGGCAGGCTCCACACAATGTGAAAAATATGCCTGGAAGAAAGCTGAAGGATATGGCAACCACATTACTCTATAGCAATGGGGCATGAGGTTTACCTAAAAGGGACAATAAACATTTTTGGAGGTATCCTTTATGCAAAGCATTTGTCAACCTCCTTCTCCCCATTGCCACTGCAGAGATGGACAGCAGTGCTTGCAAGTTACTTGTGCACTCGGTAGCCAAATCCATTAAGGAATTGCAGAAAATGGCAAACTTCCAAGGCCATTTCCTTCACATCCCTTAATGAGCCAGGACTACTTTTGTTTTCTGGCTTTGGACTTCAAATGGGAAGATATGTGAACATCATACCACTTACTTCAAGGGCAAGACTGCATGACAACCTCTCAGTTGTCTTTTTCTTGCCTCCAAGCAGAGACTGTCATTAAGTATTGTAATGCAATGGAATCTGGAGGAGTAGTTTCTTCTATATGAAATATATTTTCAAAAATCCATAGGTGCAATTGTGCAGAAAAATAATAGTGAGAAAAAATTATCCCTTGAGGTCATAACTTTGAAAGATGGAGAAATGAATGGGAAATGTAGAATGTTAGTGGGATCGACTACCGTGTAGTAAAAAGATATAAACTTGGGTTTCTTTAACAGTTTTTAGGAAGAAAACCTTTCAACCAGTGTGCCTTCAGATTGCATCTGAAGTGATGCAATCAAATCAATGTGATCAAATTATTTGAGGAAGAGTTGTGCTGACACAGGTTGAGTAGATGAACTTTTTTTTAACTTAGTGAATTTTCATCAGGTAGGAAGATTATAAATAGAAATCTGTTTCTGCTTTCTATTGTTCTGGAGTACTGCAAAGTTTTTAAAACTCATCTGAATAATTTTACATAGCTCTTTTTTTTCCAGCAGTAATGTTGCTGCAGTTATAATTGAGAACTCGGTTTGTGTGATGACTTGTTGATAAACGTGAATCTCAACATCGTTGTTGACTCAGACATGAGTTAATTCACACAACCAAGAAGAAGTATGTGCACAAAGATACCACCAAGCCCCGTAGTGAAATGTCAAAAGAAAATTCAGCTCAGACGATTCCAAAAATGTAGTACTCCAATTCTGGGCAAAATAAATGCAAGAAACCTACAACAACCTGATGACCACAGGAGATAATATCAAAGTTTAAGCTGCCAATAACATGCAGGGGCAAGGGAAAAAATCTACTCAATGGTACCTGACATTTCAAGAGCAGGTAAATTCAGATGAATGACCGCTCACAGGCATAGAAAGCAGGTCGTGATCACAGAAACTGCAGTTCTTTGCAGTGAACAGAAGGCTGATCGGTAACACTTCACCTCATATTACCTGAATAGAAACTAGATTTCAAACTTTGTATCAGTAATGGCTAGAAAAATGAGTCCTTAGGTAATATGAGTCTCTATAAAGGGGTTTAAGAAGACCTACTATGTTAATCTCTTTTGGAGAAATTACTGACACTGAACTTCTTAAGATACTTTTTAAAACTAGAATTGTTGGTGTAATATTGACAATAAGAAAGAAGTCTTAATATTATTTCCTCTGATTGTTTTTATTACCTATATTTTAATCTTTTCTATTACTACAATTTTGCTCTTTTCTTTTTCTTTTTTTTTTTTGTGTGTGTTTTACTGGTACAATTTGTATGTAAGAACATAAAAAGTGCCCCACTGGATTGAGCCTGTGGTCCATCTAGTCCAGCAGTCTGTTCACACAGTGGCCAATGAATTGCACAAGGAAGGCCATCAGCAGGACATGAGCTCACAGTTGGTTCTCCTCAGTCTTCCAGCAACTGGTCTTCAGAAGAAAGTGACTTCCATTGCAGAGGCATTCACCCTGTCTTTCCAACTAACTGCCACTGATTGATTGTCCTGACTTCCATGGATGCATCCAATCCCTTTTCAAAACTTCCTAAGCTGGTAGCGATAACTTGTGATAGTGAACTCCAAAGTTTGAATATGTGTTGTGTAAAAAAACTATTTCCATTTGTCTGTTTGGGTTTGGCCAGATTTTAGTTTCATTGACTGGGCCTTTGTACAGTTGTACCCCCATATCCACTGATTCGGTAACCACAGTTTCAGTTAACCACAGTTACTGGATCAGCCCAGCCCACCCTCTGCAGGCATCATAAGGGAAAACACTCCAAACCAGAAGACATATTTTGGCCTCCAGAAGGACTGTTTCAACCTCCATAGAGTGTTTGAATAGGTGTGTGATGTCACCGGAGCCTGCCCAAAATGTAAGGGGTGCATGGGAGATGGGTGGGATCCATCCAGTAGAGTCACATGCCTATTCCAATGCTCTCTGGAAGTCGAAATAGGCCTTCCAGAGGACCAGAAAAGCACTTCCTGTTCTGGAGTCGCACAACCCTAGAACCGGAAGGCCTGTTTGCGATTATCCACGGTTTCAGGTAGCTACGGTAGGAGCCAAAACATATCCCCAGTGGATACAGGGATCTAACTATACTATTATTTTGGAAAAGGGTGAAAAATCTTTGCCAATCTGTCCAACCATGCATAATTTTTTATGCTTCTATCTTGTATCTACCTGTTCTACTTTCTAGATTAAAAAGGCACAATCACTACAGTCCTTTGTTCTGATAAGAAACCTTATCAGAAAGATCTTAGGGACCTTTTCCAATTCTGCATTATCCATTCTAAAATGAGGCAACCAAAACTGCACACAGTATTCCGGGCGTTGTTGGATCATCAATGTGTATAAGGGCATTATAACATTATCATTTTCATTTTCAAGCTGGCTACTCTGTTCATCACACCTAACTCCAGGTCATTTTTCAAAACATTAGAAAGCACTGGTCTCAGGACATCACCTTCCTACACTTCACTGGGAGAAAATGTCCTATTTCTTAGCTAGCTGCTCATTCATAAGACAGCTGTCTTTTTACCTCATGGTTGTTAAGCTCCCTGAGAAGATTTTGATGAAGGATTTTATCAATAGCTTGTTGAAACTCTAAATAGACAATACCTACTGGATCACTCTTATCCACCATTTTATTGGTACACTCAAAAATCCTAGAAGAATAGTTAGATAGGACTCGTCCTTACAGAAACCACATTGGCTATTTTTGAACAAAGCCTGTGCCTTAACATGTTTGGTGATCATCTTTAATAATGGTTTCCACTATCTTTTCTTGATCAGATGTTAAGCTGACAGTCTATAATTCCTTGGGTCTCTCTTTGAGCCTTTTTTAATATCAGGAATAACACTGGACATGTTTCAGTCCTCAACTATGGAAATCTCTGAACTGTCTTGATTGGTTCACTGATTGATTGAGACAGTAGCAGTTTCTCCAGTTGGTGTCTGTCACTTCCCACACCACTCTCTTATATGAATTTACCTGCTTTGATAGATAGATAACATTAAACAGACACTTTTGCTTCTTTTTCCTCCAGGAAACTTTGAAAAATGCTTGCTGAATTATTTTGTGGTATAAGCAACTTTATGGAGCAAATTGTGCAGCAAGAGCATATCTGAAGACATATTACTGCAAATCCCACTACCAATATATTCATTTTTACATTAAACATATTAACATCCTCTTGTAGTTCATTTTTACTGGCCACACTGTACAGAGGGAAAATCAACAGATTACATAAGCTATTGATTAACGGATTCTGTAGACATTTAATGGATAACTATTCTCTCAGTGCATAAACAACTAAGATCAAGGTAAATATAGTCAGGTAGATTCTGTAGACATTTAATGGATAACTATCCTCTCAGTGCATAAACAACATAAGATCAAGGTAAATGTAGTCAGTTAGGTAGACGACCCTTCCCTTGGTGGTACTATGGTCCAAATTAAACAAACCTTGTGGAGAGAGGTGACTCTGGAATTCTGAGAACTAAAAAAAGATTAGATTTACATCAGGCACCATGACTTCTGGGAATAAAAATACAGAACTTGTATGCATTTGTCCACATACAATTCCTTAAAATACAACTTGAATTGAATTGTTTTGCCTTCCAGTGAGGATCAAATCAGGAAACAAAGTATTAACCACAAAGTATAAGGCTTTGCAAGATTTATTTTTCTTTAGTAGTTCCTATTTGAAATTTAGTGGATGAATTGCACAGCCAGCCATGTATAAAACATATGCCATCCAATGATGCTGTCACTGAGATGATGCTAGAAACACAACATCGGATGCCCATCCAGATGCCACATACTGTTTCCATTGCATAAAAATGGTCTTTTAAACATCCCTTAGTTCTTTTCAGAAACTAATGTTATCCCAGCAAAATGCAAACTTAGGCACAAGGAAGGGAAGGGAAGGAGGGGAAGGAAGAAAAAGAGAGCTCCTCTGAGGTAGCATAGAGAGGACTGGCAGGTGGGATTGCTTACATGTCAGTCTGTCCCTCCCTCTTGCATAATCATTCTACCCTAGAAAAAGTGGATTAATGACAGGGTTAAAGATAGGAGTTGAATCAAAAGGGGAAATGTTTAGCTTCATGCGAAACCCCTCCCCCAATATAGAGGGATTCACTTAGCACACAAACATCTGAAGGATGTTCATATGGCAGGAAGCCACCATCTCCTCCTACCCCCCAACTCACCTTCTGCCTCCACCACGCCACCACACCCTGCTACCACACCACACCACACCACACTGCTGCTGCTGTGCCTTAAGCCCTACTGGAGGCATATGCACAGCTGAAATGACGACCCTAGTGCACATTTTTTCTATCCTTACCTCCAACCATTGGAAAGTCTGTTGGGCATGCTTGGAGGGTGTCCTCTGCCACTGGAAATGTAGACCTGCCAGTCCAGAAACCCCAGAGTCTCTTATACGATAAATGAAGGCATGCCCTATATCTGTGTACAGTCTTTCAAGTTCTCCACATATGTCATGCCAGCTAAGTATCAGGTCCACTTCTTGATTCTTCTGTGTCCCAATGTGCAAGGATGGAATTAGACTGAAACACAAATAAGACTGAGCTTGTCTGAGAGACCCGAAGGAACCTTCTCTTTAGCCCCTGAACCCAAGGCTATTATTAAAATATTTTCACTTTTACAGAACACAGTTCACAAAATGTACATGAGGCTCTATGAACATAACACATCCTGATCCAATTGTTAGAGATAAACAGAAAATATAGGCTATGTCTGTACTGGACCCATAAATCAGCCCCAGAGGACCTGCCAGACTTATGTATCTGAACTATGGAGTGGTTTAGCACAGGCCATGCATCCCACTCCATTGGCATAGAATGGAGCTTTAGGTTACAATCAGTTGTCCCTTTAAGACTAGGTTTAGGCATAACAAAAGGAGAGTCTCAGAGGCACCTCAGATAGACAACATGTGACCCCCATGCTCCTAGCACTTCTGTTATCCAACTTTTTTTTAGCACAGAATGTTCAGGAGAAGGGGAGGGGAGACTGAGTTGGGAACAATCCCACCTCAGAGTCTTCTCTGAGTTGCCTCAGAAATGTTGCTGTCTCTGATCACAGCCTAAGAAAAAGTGTCCCTTTTGTAATCACACCCATACAAAAAAAGCCTAACAAAGCCTCATTTTTCTTAACGTCAGGGTTCTTTGTCTCCAAGTCTGTCAGTACCTTATCTGACAATGCATGCTCACCACTGATTTGCAATTCATCTGCCCAACTTTCTGTGGCTGTAATTGGTCATTCACCAGCAGTACTTGTTTCCATGCTGTGATTGGCTACATTTCCCTCCTCTGTAGCTTCCAACCCATTCTTACTAAATGACAGAGTTACTCTCAGAGTTATTGAACCCCAAGTGAAGAAGGGGAGCCCATTCTCAGGCACTGATGTTGGATAACACAAATGCACTCAGAAAGTACCTCTTTACGCTAGGGGTGTGCACAAATGTTGTTGGGTTTTTTTTGTATTTGAATTTGAGCTGAATCGAATGTCTAAAAATTTGATTTGATTGTTTAAAATCCAAATGCAACAAAAACCAATTCAAATCCAGTACATTTGACTCTATTCGTTTGAATGTTAGATACAAATTTGAAGATACTAATGTCAACAACATTTGTATTTAAAGTTACAAATGTCGATAACATTTGTATGTGTTATACGTACCTGTACACATTTCGTACGCATCCCGTTTTATCCCGTATGCATCCCATTTTCATTCCATACATCCCTACTCAGCACCTATCCAAAGCCCCCCGGCAGCTCTGGATGGTGGGAATTTCACCCATTTTGCAACTTCTTAAAGTATTTTTTGTCTTACAAATGTTGCAGTCACTTGCCCTTGGGCCTAAATAAACTGGCTGACTGAGTCATGTTTTTGCTTGCCTACGTCAGAAAAATTGACAGCAGGCCGCAAAACTCCTGAAGTTTACCAGATTGTGCTGATACAGCATATAGGTTTTATATCTATTGATCCCCTTGTCTTGATATTTAATTTCTGCCTTTCTCCTTATAGTCCCTGGAAGATTTCCTGTGAAAGAATGGGTCCACCATATGAAACACATTCTCTACTCTTGTCCTAATCATCTGCTAATATGTAAAGCATTCTGAATCAGGCTGGAAGAAGCCTCTATCACAAAGAGAGTACAGTTCAAATTATCCATGCACATATGTAAAATAAAGAAGATTGGTGCTGGCGAGCTCCCACAGGCTCCCACACTTTGTCACTGCTGCACTTAGCAGAAAATCAAGGTTAAAACCAATTAAAAGCAATGTGGTCCCAAGAGGAGGAGAAAAGCTGCCTCTAATCAAAGCCATGGATCTTCACCAACTTCCAGGATGTATAATGTGATAGTGCTTGATGCACTTCCAAGGGAAGGTTGTCAATAATAAACTGGGGACTATCACAAAGAAAGCCCTTTCCTGGCTCCCCATTCCTTCTGGTTCCAAGGGGACAGCACTAACTCGAGGGATTCTTCAGTGAATCTTAGTGTACAAGCATATCTGTATGAGAGGAGCCATACAAATGGCTCAAGTCATTTAGGGCTCAGAGGTAAATTATGTTGCTCCTCTCTCTTGTGTAACTTTCATTCAGCCAGATGTTGCTCTTAAAGAAAGGCTTTCTCATGTACTGATGCAGGTGTGTAGCAAGTCCCTCCACAGAAACTGTGAGACCATGACCTCATAATATATCAGTTGTCGGAGGAGCCCTATAGATGTACAAGCTGACTCGATCACTCCAACTTACACCAGGCTCTCATCTTAGGCCACCTCTTCTTAAAAATAATCCCTGTCAAGGGTCAGTAGTCTTCATGTAAATGTAACCATTAGAAAACTAAGGCCCTTTCTGCCCTTACCTGTGCTTGATTAGGACCAATGGGCCCAGAATAGCCCAGCCTGCCGATCCCAACCGTGGGCTGGATTAGCCTGGTCAGCACCGACAGTGTTGATCTGGATCTGCCCATGCTGTAGCCACCCTCTCAGGCCTCTGAAAGCTAGGGACAAAAGTTCCTAGTCTCAGGGCCTCTGGTAAGTGATTTTCAGCAGTGCACTATGGCACACAGCTGAAAGATGTATCCTGGTATTCCTGAACACAGGAGGCATACCTTCTGTGCACCTCCCACATTCCAGATCAAGGCTGTGCTGGTCTGCTGGTAGATCCATTTAAACAGATCTACCAGTGATCTGGATTAAGGCTTCCTTAATCCTGATCTGCTTTGTCTAATGCAGACAGAGCAGATCAGCAGATCTATAAGGCCTAGAACCATACAGTACAGGCTTGTAATCCAGATTAAGGGTCCGTGCAAAAAAGACTCTTAAGTGTTGCAGTGACATAATAACCTAAATTTTTGTGCAGGCTGATGTCAGCGGGCTGCAATTGCTCCCTTGATCTAATAGTTATACTTCCAAAGATCGTTTCCATCAAGGAACTGCAGGACCAGGGCCATTGCCTTTAATAAATAACTGAATACAATCTGTGTCAGTAAATCCTTCTATTATCTGCTGTCCCCATTAAGATTGCTGTTTTGTGCATATACCAATGGAGCAAAGCATTTTAGGGTGCTTAAAAATTAATATGCTTTCTGATAATGCTGAGCTCAGCATTGGCCAGTGCCCTCCTCCTTTCAGTTTTCTTGCATGTTCCATCAAGCTGCCTGCCTGCTAACCAGCAGCAACCTTTGCCCCATTTCTCAGAAGCCTCTCAAAATAGGTTGTTGTGATTCATTTCTGCTCTTTCTGTCAACTTCAGCCTCTGGTAATCAATACTGTATCCTCTTTGTAGAGCAAAGGTCGCTGCCGTGGGCTGAGAAGCCCAGAAAACAAGTTGTAGGTTTAATTCAACAGACAAACATGTGCCTGCCATTGAAGCAACCTTAGAACTGACTTGTTTTACAACAGGAAATGTGTTTCCAGGCATTAGTACACATACTGCACATTCTAGTAATAGCACAGAAAAATGAAGGCACTTAATAAGAGCCTGGTATACAAAAATACATGAAAGCCAGAATGCATTCAGGACCAAGGATGTGCATTAAAAACTTTCAAAGCTTTACAGAATTAAAAAATGCAAATACATTACACAAATCAATCATGTGATATCAATATAAAACTGGGGGATCAGATCAACTGTGAAAAAAGCTGTTACATTGGCTATTATTTTGTATTGGGCTGGCCAATCCACCTGACAATTACATTAATACAAATGAGGAATTGGCTTCTTAGTGCAAGGGTGTGTCCAGACAGGATGTATACAACACAGGGATTGTGGAGCACTGCCTTTCAATATTGTAAACCCAGTTCTTATATGAAGTAGATAAGAATCAGGCTGTAGGAAAGAAAAGTGATTAAAATGGCCCATCAATAGATGTGATGACTTCCATCTGCCTGCATTTCATGGGCCATTCCTGAGTGCTTCTATCTGCTCAAAAGAAAGAAAGAAAGAAAGAAAGAAAGAAAGAAAGAAAGAAAGAAAGAAAGAGAGAAAGAAAGAAAGAAAGAAAGAAAGAAAGAAAGAAAGAAAGAAAGAAAGAAAGAAAGAAAGAAAGAAAGAAAGAAAGAGGTAAAGCCATCACTGGCTCAAGCTTGATTCCTGATTATTGCATAAACAAATCTATGCACTTTGTTTGGATGGGGGGCAAAAATGCACTACATGTCGCCTTCTAGATTTTTTTATTATTCCCATTAGCACTTGGTATTCCCAGGCTGGTCCCACCCTGCTTTAGACTTGATCCTGCTTAGGGTCTGAGTTCAGACAAAATCAGTGAAGAACAGTCACAGATCCTGGGCTTTTTCTCACTAACCCCCACCCACCCAATTTACAAATTCCATGAGACAAATGATATTTTGAAATACTGATTTATGCAAGATCATTCACTGAGAATTGTGAAAAGAAAGGTTAAATCGAAGGGCCACCTTTTGCACTGGGCACTCTTTGAGGGGAGACTCCTCCACTATCCCAAGGCTCTAGTCAAATGACTGCTACCCAGGCTGGCTTTGGAAACTGCCAGAAGTACTACTTTATGGCTATTTGCAACGATTGACTCCCTGCTCAGTTCAACTCCAATAGCATGACCGGAGTATGATTTGATGGAACAGGACACTATGAGTGCTGGAAATCCTGCAATAAGGGGTGCCCTCTCTCCACAATTAGGGCAGTAGCAGAGACTTAAAACCTATTTGAGACAGAGCAACTGCCTCCATTTCTGTATTCTTAATTCAACATTTCAGGCACCACATTACACAGACCTATGGCAACTATGTTGTATCAAACACAAGACTATTCAGATGCACTGGCTCTTATTTTCCTACATTTTCAGCACTGCCCAACAATGCCATGCTCATCAAATTCTCAGCCCCCAGTTAACTGGGACCTCCTCTTGATTAAGCCATGCTTCACCTGCAATGAATTACCCCTTTGTCTCCATCTTAATGTGCTCTTAGTGTGCTGCAGTTGCTAAGGGCATGAGGTTTGGCTCCAAACCAGAGGTTCACCAGCAATGCTTATCAGTTTCTCCTCTCCAGTAACAGGATAACAATCTTGACCTTCATGAGAATGTTTGAAGGACAACTGAAATAATATATTCAAAATGCTTTTGAAATACCAGGTGGTTTTTGTGAATGTGGGTGTTTGCATATAACCACTTCATGCATACAATCACACACAGAATTCAGCACCTTAGCTTCCTGGAGGGAATGGGATTTAACCTTCACACTTAAAAATATCAAGGGAGGACTTTCATAAGAAGAATCAGCTTTACGTGTTTTGACCTTTTAGCAAAAATACAGAAATGTTTCTTGGCCAAATCCTGATGCTAAGCACACATTTTTTAAAAAACGACTTCAAGAACGAGGTTAGTTTTTCCCAGTTCCTGGTGTGGACAAGAATTAGTCACAGAAAATCAAATCCATGTAACATCTCAACTTCTAGAGATTAAAACCTTTTCTCAATGTCACCGCCTAGACATTCTTGCTTTAATGTCCCCTGAAATATATACATTCTCTGTTACACTGTGACTCATGAGCAAACTAGATATTCACTTAATCAAGCCATATTCAGTCAGGGACAACAAGCAGTAAGAAAAAGTGGCTGTTGTGCATCAAAGTGCAGTTTTGAACACACACAAAAAGGCACAAATTGCCAGAACATACCAGCCCTTCAATTCTGTTTTTTTTAGACACCACTGAATTTAGTATGCAGCTGCACATTTCCTTTTCCCATAAATAACTCCAGGCATTTCCCTCCCGCACTATAACTGGAACATAATAACATTGCTTTGAGATTATATTTTTTAATGGAAAGTAGTATAGAAATATTCTAAATCAATAACACAGCTTGGAAAGTGCTCCTACTGGTATTTGTCTAATTCCCAATTTACCTTGTAGTGGGTTTAAAATCTGAAACTTATGACTAAATTAAAATTAAATTTATTAGCTTTTAATCAAAGTGTCTTTGCAGCATCATCTTGTCTTCCACAGAAGGAGAAAAGAAGCAAAATGGTATTTGCTTATACATAAATAATGCATCTTAATAAAGAAGCCTCATATGCATGTGAATACTCTAGTCATAAAATCACAGAGTTGGAATGGACCTCAGAGGTCAACAAATCTAACCCACTAGGTGGGTTTCACAAGACCATTCTTCACAGATAATTATCCAACCTGTGTGTGAAGATTTTTGATCTCTCTGCAGTGTGGTTCGAGCAGGCTCTAAGGTCCCAAATACAATTGCATTACTTGACACACTGTGGGAGGGCCTGGTCTACAGAGATCTTACAAAAAATTCCATTTTATTCCATCCAGAATCTGCTTCCTTGACCTGGCCAATCATAACTGGAGAATGAGTTGCTGCTCTTGATATTCACTAAGCTGTAGTGTGTCCTTTCTGGGTTGCACAATCCATGTATGGAGGTTTTGAACTCCCCTTTTTGTCCTCCACAACACTAAGCAACCAGAACCAATACATAATCCCATCTGTGTCCAAAACCATCATCATTTAATGCTCCCCTTTCTCTGTGGCTTGCAATTCTGATCACACAGGAGAGCGCAATGTATATTCGATTTCCATGTATCACAGACTCAGTATGGTGATTATTTTAAAAAACCCAAAAACCTTTACTGAGAATTTCTAGTAACCATAAAGAAGTTATGTCCACAGCTGCTTTCCACGAAAGGAGTATTTGAGAACAATGTAGGCATGTGAGAACAACATAGGGTGAAGAGGGGGCATAAGAAGGCCTTCTCTTGTGAACCAGTTTGGTCTTGTGGTAGAGTGCCAGACTTGTATCTTGCGGTCATAGGGTTTGATTCTGCACTTCTCCACAAAGCCAGCTGGGTGGCCTTGGGCTAGTTACAGCTCTTTTTCTGGGCTCTCACAGCCACGCCTACCTCAGAAGGTATCTGCTGTGGTGATAAGAACAGGAAGCTTTGTCAGCTGCTTTGAGTCCCCTTAACTGGATGAGAAAAGCGGGGCTTCTTCCTCTCCCTCTCTATTTTTAAGAAGTTTGGTCTTGAGGTTAGAGTGTTGGACTCGTATCTCTCCTCGCCCTCCTCCTTTGATCTTCTAGTAGAAATTCTCCTGCCTCCATCTACAAAAATGCTTTTTGAATGAGAGCAAGGAAAGACTTGTTGAAAGCCCATAAAGAATGGTTTTTCTCTCTCTTTGTGTAATGTCAAAAGCTAAATTGAAAACCCTTTTTTTCCCTGAGAGATGTCAATTTAGTTTGGAAACAATATCATCTCCCTCAGGGAACTTGTAAAATTGAGAATATGCTAACTCTGAAAATATTAGACAGCCATGGATTTAATGCTGCATCAGCTTTCATAATTATTAGCAATCAGTGTAACAAAGAACTTCCTTACATAGACATGCTCTATAAAAACCTCTCCTTTCTTTTTAATCTTTGTAATCAAGATTTTTATAATCTATTTATAGATGTAAAGTTATTCTCACAATTAAGGATTCTGTTAGCAGATATAAAAGAGTATCACGCAGTATCTTTCCTCTCTTTTGATGCTGAACGTGCAAGCTTTAGATAATTACCTATTAAAATAGACATGTATCCCACCTCCTGCACAAAAAGCTTCTTCAAATTTAAAATCAAGGTGCAGGTGCACCAGGATAAATTCAGGCCATATGGCTGTCTATTTTCTTGCCCTGGGTTATTGTTCCCAAGCCAAGTTAGTATGGCCAATGATTAGGGATGTGCAGGAATATTCAAAACATTCAGAATTCGATCGAATTCGAATCAAATGTCTATACATTCAAATTTAACATTCAAATGGATTTTCATATCTTTTGAACCATTCCTGTGAATTATTTGGATATTCGTTTGCGTACGGATACGTACGTATGATGTGTGTATCCGTACGCATCTTATTCGTATCTGTATACATTTGTACAGATACGTACAGGACGAAAACGGGATGCATGTGGGATAAAAATGGGATGCATATGGATGCCTACAGATGTGTACAGACACACTAATGTTGTCAACATTTGTATCTTCAAATACAAATTGAATATTCAAATGAATAGTTTTGAATATATTCTATTTGAATCAAATGCGAATACATTCAAATTTTAAACATTCAAATCAAATCCTGAAAATTGCATTTGTGCACACTCCTAACAATGATAGGAGAGATGTATTGATGTACTGATACTGTCCTTCTTTATGCTTGTGAATGGGTTTGTCATTTTTTCTTATCAACATTCAGGATAACTTATGTACTTATATGTAATATTTATGCACCATTTTCAATCAATTACATTAAAATAAGGTTGTTGTTTTAAGTGAATAGGAGAATGTCTGAATTCAAAATGTCTGAATTTGGACAAATTTCAGATGTTACAAGTATTCATACATGTCCCTAATCTGGCCCCTGAGTTCAGGGTGAGATACATTTTTTACTGAAGAAGTCATGGTACAATCTTCACAAAAGTAGATCAGGATGCTGAAAGCAGGAGATGTGCCGTTTGCATGCCCTCACTACTGCCCTTGTTAATGACAGAATCAAGGAAAGTAATTCAGCAGCTTTGAAGTCTCTGTGCAGCCCTACTAAAGGATGTTCAGCAAGTGTCTCCAGATATTGGCCATTTTCTGCGGGTCCTGAAATAGGGCAGGGTAGACAACATACCAGGTAAGTCACAAAAGCTGCTGCCTATCATCCACATGACAGTAATGGGGAGGAAAGGTGGCACCCTTGAGCTTTTCCAGGCTGCCTTTTCACAGTGTGTGGATTCTGCCACTAATTCTTTACACGGGAAATCATATATGTTTGTGTATGTTAGGGATGCGCACAAATGTATTTTTTGCATTCAAATTCCATTTGAATCAAATATTCAAAAATCCAATTCGATTCGAATTTCAAGTATCAATATTTTTGAAAATCTAATTTGTATCCGGATATACAAATGTCAACAAGATTCATATCCAATATACAAATTTGCACAAATATGTATTTATCCCATATGCATCTCATTTGCATCCCACATTATATGCACAAATATGTGCCTATCCATATACAATAGATACAAATGTGTTCATTTGAATTATTCAAAAATCCGTATTGGATTTTCAAAAATCTGAAATTCGTCCAAATGTGTAAATTTGGATTTTTGAAAATCCGACTTGAGTTCAAGTGTTGACATTCAATGGATTTGAATTAGATTTTTGAATTTTTTAATATCCATGCACATCCCTAGTGTGTGTGTGTGTGTGTGTGTTGCTTAATTCTTTTCCCATACTAGTTACACAAATATTATAACCTGGAGTTGCCAAAGGTCACTGAAGTCTGTCTGTCTGTCTGTCATCTGGCCCCTTCCAGATTAGCAGAATAAATCCACAGTTGTAGGAAAAAATATGGCTTACCTGCTGCAAAGCCACGTCCCACCTTCCAGACTAGAGCAGCCTCCCATAGCTTCTTCCTTGGAAGCTGTGAGAGTTTGCGTTGGCATGCGCATCACATGGGATGAGGCAGCCAATGGGAGTTGAACTGCTCTCCCTGTTCTTGTTGGCTCTTCTTGCCATTTTCTCAGGATTAAATAAATCCGCAGTAGCATGGGTATAATGTGTTGGCACTATGATCCAGCAATCACTGTGTGTGATGCCTCCAAAGTGGCTGCACATTCTATTGCACGGTATTAAGAAGTCTGGATGCACTATCTGCCTGCCTGCCTGCCTGCCTGTTTGTCTGTCATATGGATCTAATTCATATGCAGCACTATGTTAGTGGTTTCCCTATACTGCTTTTGACAATATTATGTGGTTTCCTGAAATTATAATTAAAATAAAATAGTATGAATAGAAGCAAATTGTAGGTAAATATGTGACATGTTATTTTCTCTTTTCATTCTCTCGAAAAGTAGTTGACTATATTTTGTCAAAGCCAGCTATCATATTATTTCAGTTTTGCAATTTTTTTTCAAATACAATTAATTGCAAATGTTATTGTTGCCTTCTGCTAAAGTCTACACCTACATGTTAAGCTGTCTTCCAAAGATTACTAACATAAATATACTAACATAAATAGTATATTTTCCTGTTAAAGTTGATCTTTCTAAAATTCATTTTAATAAGTCATATCAACCTGCTCGTGCCTTCAGATATTGAGGGGAGGCCCTCTTGGTTGTCCCACCCAGGAGAGGGCCATCTCAGTGATGGCCCCAGGCCGCGGAATAGTCTCCTCCTTGAGGTGTGTCAGGTCCCTTCACTGTATATGTTTAGGAGGGCAGTGAAGACGCACCTCTTTACCCTGGCCTTTGGTTAAATGGGAGTATACTGTCTCTTCCCACTTTACAGACACTGTCATTGTTTTAATATTTACTGTTGTCTTTTAAATATATGTCTGTTTTAAGTGTTTTACCTGCCCCGAGACCTTTGGGTATAGAGTGGGATAGAATAAAATAAATGTGCAGTCTTTTATAGAATAACCTTTATTGCATGCAATAGGGCTTACCTAGGTCCAGCCCAGTGTATTTTTATTGTTCTTATTTCTAACATTTCTTTCTTGTCAGATAATGATTGCTAATATATTTTGCTATTCTGATGTTTTTCTGTGCCTTTGGCGTTCTGAATAATCACCACAAAGATTTTTGCAAAATGCTTCTTTTCAGAAAGGTAGAACAAAGTGTCAGGAGACAGCAAGAGACACAAAGCAATGAAATCCTCTTCCGTGCTTGTCTTTCAGTTTCATTCTTGCCTCCCTCTCCATGCCATCCAGATTATGCCTTAAGGCTTGTGGCATTTGGGGCTCCTTGAATAAATTCACTCAATCAATATGCAGAGTGAATTATACACAGTGACTTATTTACATAAGGACATTCTTTAAAAAATGTATGTTTGGGCATGAACATGGATAGGATCCATGTGAAGGACAGTGTTCCACCACATTCTATCACTCCCAAGCAGAACTTGCCTGTGTAGTGGAACTAACAGAGTGGTAGGGATCAAATGAGGTTCCAACCTTTGACCTCACTAAAGCACATTGTGAACCACTGACCTATGCCAGCAGCTAGTATAGCTGTGGAGCACTTTCTAGAGTAGAAGCAGCTCCATACAGGACATGCACCCACTACTGAGGCATACCAGGAGTTCCCTAGAACTCCCAGTGCAAAAGGGCCTAGGTCATAATGCAGACCTGACTGTTCAAAGGATCCATTTGGAGCACCGCTCTGCTGGCACTGCTCCAGTGCATTTTTAAATCTCTGCTCATGCAGGCAGTGCAGTTTGAACTGAACACAGAACTTCAAAGCAAGTTTTCCCATAAAAAGGCCATGGGAATCTTTATAAGTAGTCCATGGATCATTTTCATGCCAGGTTACTTAACAGACTGTTTCTCCTTGTTCACACCTGTAAGATCATGGAAACTGAGTCTGCATTTATCTGTTTGGAATGGTTTATGACAATCATTCCAGACCAGTTAAGAATAGAAATGGCCAGGTCCATCTACATCCTGAGGGCTGGAAGAGCCCCATTCCACTAGTGTGAATGGCAAACTTTCCGATTCTTTTTCTGGTGGAATATCCTGAGGTTGGACATCCCCCGCTCCCACTTCTACACACAATCATGTCAGTTGGGCAAGGAGACATCATGGCTGGTGCACAAGTGTGACGCAAACTTTGGGGTCCAGACTTTCAAGCTATGAAGATTCAAACTCAAAGGATCTTCACCTCACAAACTAGAAAAGGTGCAGAAGCAGCATTCCCCACACTGAAGGATAGCTTGTAGACAGCTATGAAACCATCCACAAAAGGTAAGGCTGGCAAATGACTCCAAATGCCCTGAGGACATTTGAGGCGAATCACAGTGCAGGTGGTGTGCTTCAGTGATCTGCCTGAAATTGTCCCCAATCAAGTGTGAAAAGGCCCTAAGGTCCTCAGAAAAAGTACTGCTGTGAGTGCAACAAATTACTATCACCTTGCAGTTTGCTTTCCCCTCTGCTAGATGTGACCAGACCCATTTACATCTTTTAGGCACCTGCCAAGGACACACCTTTTCACCCAAGACTTTCCAATATAAATTGTTTTCCCTCTCCCCTCTGTCTTTAAGTATTCCTTTGGGCAAATCCCCACGGCAAGCTTATCTCAGATTCAATACCGGTTCAGTCCTCGCAGACCCCACATCAGTTTGGCTTAACATGCTTTCCGCATGTTAAATCGCCCCAAAGCATTGTAAATGTTAACCCTCATTTCAACAGGTCTCACTCCAGATCTTGCACTTGATACATGTTACATTTTTTACTGGGGGGACCGTGACATTTTAAGGGATGAGAATCCATGTTTAGAGTTTCCCTCCCCCAATAGCTTGCTTCCAAAGATAATGATTTCAGTGTAAAAATCCACCCTTTACAGCAGCTGCTACACTGTAGCAATCCACGCACTTCACACCTGATAACAATGTTGCAATTTTGCACAATTCTAGCTCTTTGGAGTTCTGACCCTTAAAGGGGAAAGGAAAGCAGGGGCAGGTTCTGTGAGATGTGTGAATGTTTAAAGCAAGGGGGCTTGAGTTGCCGCTGCTTTTGTGTGCCCTGGGCAATGGGGAGAATCGCTGGCTGCCCGCTGTGATTTTTCCTCCATTCCAGGCAAGCGGTAGCCACCCAGCCAGGCTCTGTGACGGGGTCCATTATGGGTGGCGCACATAGGAGGAAGTGGGCAGGGCAGCCCCAAAAAGCAGATTTTAGAAAGTAGCCACTTGAGTCCCCCCATGAGTCACGTACGCCACGTATGATCCTCGGAATCCGGATCAAACGCAATTAAGCTGAAAGTAATGGGAACAGGCAAATTCGCATTTGCATCTAGTTCTATTATTTCGGTTTAGGGAAACTGGATTAAGCTTTTAATGGGGATGCGCCTCTTATGTAGTTCGTTTATTTTATATTTTCATTTTAAAATGAAATGTTGTGACCAGAAGGGAAGGAGGAATGTGAACTCTGAAGGCCAAAATTATTTTCTGATCTACAAAAAAGTGTGAGAAATGTTCAATTAGGCTGATTCATTAGAAGCGCAGAGTAAACAAATTCCTCAAGTGACCCTTCCAAAGAACCCTAAAAAAAATGTCCTACTAAGAAGAACATGTGATGCTGGTTTGATTTCTCTCCCCCACCCCTCAAGTGCATCATCGTTTAAAAAACAACGTACTAAATGACGGTTGTTCCAGTATGAGCATGTAGGTCATTCCATTCCCTAGGAAACTTCCAGCCAAAACAAGTTCTAACCATTCTGATAAACAAAAGACTCTTTTCTGCTCTGCTTCACCTTTTAAGCATTGTAAAGAGGTTGATTTTGGATTTCTGCCTTTAACTTCAGCAGTACAAAAAAGAAAAAAGAAATGCTATTTCACTGAAACAGTTTCCACTAGCATATTCTTCCTTCCAGAAATAATTAAAGCATCTAAACTACTGATTCCCCAAGGAATATTACAGGGGTTCAGGGAAGCAGGTGAGGTGAGGAATAAGGCAATAATGGCTCCTGGTTTTTAATATGAAATTCAGTTGAAAATCTCTTTACATGAGCAACATAATTACATTACTTATTCATGAACTTTCTACTTTGAAAGGTACGAGTGTGAAATCGAGGGGAATCCTGGATTCTCTGCTGACACTTGAAGGTGGCCATAAGTGTCTTCTTCCAACCATAACTAGCTTGCCACCTGCACCTCCTTCCAGGCAGAGGCAATTTGGGCACAGTACTCTATACTCTGGTAACTTCCACACTAATCTATTGCAATGTGCTGTATGTGGGGTTGCCGCTGAAGATGATTTGGAAGCTGCTGGTGGTGGTGCAGAAGGCAGCAGTGAGATCACTGACCTGAAAGGCTGGCCTGGACACATATCACACTGCTTCTAAAAGAACTGCACTGGCTGATAATTCACTACTGAACCCAATTCAAGGTATTATCATTAACCAATTATACCTTAAATGGTTTGAGACTCAAATATCTAAAAGGAGACCTCCTCTTGCATAGACCTGCCCATGGCATTTTGCAGTTTTGCTGGAATTTAATGATACCTACCCTTGGAATACTTTCCCCTCTGCTAGATGTGATCACACCCATTTACATCTTTTAGGCAACTGCCAAGGACACACCTTTTCACCCAAGTCTTTCTAACACAAATGGTTTCCCCTCTCCCCTCTGACTTTAAGTATGCCTTTATGTAGTTCATATATTTTATATTTTCATTTTAAAATGTGTGAGAGAGCCCTTCTTCATGATATCCCCCATGTTGTGGAACAGCCTCTCCTCTGGGCTGCACCAGAGACTTTTTCGCACACTCGAGTTTGGAACGTGCGGGAGACAGCTCCAGGCGCAGCATTCGCTTTGCTGCGGCCGAGTTTGCGTCCCGGCATGTCCGGAGCTGTCTTCCGCGCATTCCAAATGTAGAGCACTTTAAACTGCTCTACATGCGTTCAGGCGCGCACAAACTGCCCGCAGGCGTTCGGGAGGAGAAGCGTTCGTGCATGCTTCTCTCTCCCTAACAGCCGCGGGCTTGCCTCCCCCGCCGGCGCAGCTTTGACAATCAGCTGTTTTCAACCAGCGCTGGCTGCGGGAGCCTCCTCAGCTGTCTCCCCGCCCCTTGCCGTCGTTTGCTGGCTAAGACAGCTCACGACGCTTTGAGCATTCGCACACGGGCGCTCCGGAATGCGTTTACACGCATCCCTGCGCCCCTCTGTGTGAATGCTCAAAGCGTCGTGAGCTGTCTTAGGGAGTAATGCGAAAATCCCTCAGGGCTTTACTATACATGATTAGGTGGTGGTTGAAGATGCACTGCTTCACTCAGTCTTTTGGCTAGCTAATCTAGCTACCTCTGCTGAGCAGTGTAACTTTAATTTTAATTTTTTTAACTGCTATTTTTTTGGGATTTGAAAGAGCTGTAGTTCTGTTTTTAACTTGTTTGTATTGCTTTTATCCCATGTAACTTGCCCCACAACCGTTGGTATTGGTCAGTAAATTAAAAATAAATAAACAGTAATAGTAACAGTAATGAAAATAAATTGCAAAATATATAAATGCCCAAGAATATGAATTCAGATTCAAAATTGTGCAACTCAAAAGAGGGCAACTTGAGAATTTGGTGTTCTTTTTTTTAAAGCAAGGCATGATACCAAAAGTTTTTGGCATTGATACAAACTGTAGGTACACTAAGCTAATCTTTTCCCATATAAGTTGATTACTCTTGATTTTTTTTAGTGTTCTGTACAACCTGGCCCTGACGAAGGCATGGGTCACAGTCCCCTAGATCTGTAATGCCTTTCTCAGAAAAAAGAAAGCACCTTGTTCTCACTCCTGGTATTTGTAATTGAGCTCAAGGTCCATGCATGGGAAGGAGGGGGGAGCTTTGTCCTGCTTTGCACATTCTTGTTTTATGCTTATTCTATAAAAGTACTTCATACATATCCTTCATAATAAGCAGGAACATTCCATAGGATCACTGTTGCTTTTTGTGTGTAAACCACAGTAAAGCCCAGTTCTCCAAAGAGGATACTAGTACTTCTACAGTACTAACTACAGGCATAATAATCCCCAGTTTTATTGTAACACCTATTTCCTATGGAATTTCCAATACTAGTAAATTCTGATAGCTGAGCATTCTAATACCATACAGTCCCATCATTTAGAACAAAAAACAAAAGACTCATATATGAGGTCATGACTCATTGGGGAAATCTGATCAAAGTTAAGTAATTGCTTTGAACAGAAGAAATCAAAGTCATGTTGGTGTTTTTTCCCCACTGATTAATTTTGGCAGAGCTTAAACACTGGAAAAAATGGGTTTCCTCTTGACAATTAATGTGCTGCTATATAAAATGTGACAAAATAAATGCAGGAATGTAAGTATACTAATAACTACCATTTTCAATGAAGAAAATTATATCCCTATATCTCTACAATATTTTGTCAAACTTTAGAACTACTATGCTCTATTTTTTTGAAATAAGTTGTTTTTACAGTAAATACAAGCACTTAATACTCCCTGGTTTTCTTTTCTTCTGCTTTCAGGGTTCTCATACTGTATCAAACTAACAGAAAACTAGGGAGGAGGGTCCAATGTGTTTGCTGGTATCTACTGAAACCCGGTTATCACACTGCAAGGAAATTAGATCTTGCGGCTGTCAACGGGCATCACTGCTTAGATTGCCCTTTACTAATCTTGTCTGATATAAAGAGTTTAAGCATTGCTGGACTTGGCTAGCACATAGATAAGAAACTTCTAGGACATACCAGGTTCTGAAGGTTTGATTGGGTTGACAGAAAATATCCCAGTGTGATTCAAAACAACTATCCAAATTTGACTCAATGGAGACTACCTTACTACCACTGATTTCAAAATGATGTAGCCACATTTCTAATAGGGGCATCTAGAATTATGCCAGTTTTGAACTATTGAAATCAGCAGACCTAAAAGTAATCTTTAATGGGTACAAAATCCTTTCTCTTCACCCTTTTCCTGCTTATTCTTCCATATTTGATGCATCTCTTTCAAGCATTAGGTTGGCTCCAGGTGCAAGGTAACTGCCTAGCATTGCATTGGGATTGCCACCACACATCTTCACGAACTTCAGAATTCAAAGTTGTTTGTAAATGTGTGGCAAAGCCATGATGGAAAATCCAGGAGCAGCACCAACTTTTCCTTGATGGCCCCATTTACCTCTGAGTCTGGTAAGGTGCATTTGAAGTCATTTTGCTGGAAACTTCCATGAACCAGCAAGTACTCAAAAAACAACAAAAGAAAGAAGGTTGTTGATTGGCTGATAAGCAAATTTACACTAGGGTTTGCTGAATGTGTCGAGACAACCATAGCAAGAGGCAATCACAGGATCTTTTTTACATTGTACTTTGCTTCTTGTGGTAACAGCCTTATTTTGGGCTCTTATTTTGGTGCCACACTGCTAATAAAATTTAATGGCATTACCAAGATACTGGTACTGATACCAGTATCTAGGCTGAGATATTTTGCTGCTTGAAAGTATTACAATCTGTGACAATTTACATTTCATTTATGTCAAACTTTCAAGTCTTTTTTGCACCAGTTAAACAAGAATTGGGTGTGACTGAATGGGTGGAATTCAAACTGAACCTCCCCTCTGGTTCTAGCTTTTGAATTTATTTATTTATTTATTTATTTATTTATTTATTTATTTATTTATTTATTTATTTATTTGCATTTCTATCCCGCCCTATACCCAAAGGTCTCAGGGCGGGTTACAATATTATATTAATCTTAGACAGGTCCCTGCCCTCAGGCTTACAATCTAATTTGAACTGAACCTGGGGGGGTGGGGAGGGTTGAACAGAAATCCATGATCCACCCCAGTTCAAGCTGCACTGGTTCTAAGCAGAACAGTTTCTGTAGTATCTTTGCCCTTTATAAAGGTCTTTAAAACATTTTTAAATCAACTGGTTCAATAACCTGCTGAACTGGTTCAAGATTCAAATCTAACTGCAAAAATTAGATTCAAGAACATCCCTAGATAGTGAACATCCTACCTAGAAAAATATGCAGTGTTTGTCTGTCTTTTACTCTTAAAACAGGAACTAATTCCAAACCATTTTGTTTCTTGATTTTTGGAACTGTGGATGCATCTAGACAATGGTTGCTTATTCTGCTATATCTGGATATTCCAGAATAAAATATGGATATTCCAAAATAAACTATGCTTGGAAATGCTTTATTCCAGTACTGCAGATGTCAATACAGATAAAAGAAAATTATACTAAAAACCAGAAAAAACAGAGCTAAAGGAGACTAAGGTTGCCTGCAGAGAGAGAGAAATGGGGTATCTTATTTAGATATTACAGTGGTCTCTCATTGTCCCTGCCAGACAAGAGGGCAACATTGTAAGACAAGCCTGGGTTCTTACCTTTTCTAGTGCTGGCTCCTGTGATGTATCCAATGGTGCAAAATACCCAGAACAGCACAAGCATCTCTAAGATGCATGACTAAGCTGGAGTCCCACTGCTCTTCAATATGGTCACGACCACCCAATTCTCCTCCTTATCTGCTAATCTATGCATAATGAGCAGATAGTCACAAAAGGAGCAAGAAGGAAGAAACAGGGACAGTTAAAGGGCTCCCTGAGGCTGCATTCATATGCATTAAAAAAGGATATAGCCAATGAAATAGAAATACGTATTTCTTTGGTCCAACTAAAAGTATTTCAAGAGGTGAAGGAGGAAAACTAAATGACCTTGTCAACTGAGTGCTTGCACAGAAGGTGGAGGGATGTATGTGTATGCCACTTCCACTGTATATTGTTATAATGTTTTTTTTATATTTGTTTATGTTGATGTTATTATATAAAAAAGGATATAGCAGCTAATGTTCCTATCCAACCTTTAGTGCAGATTGAATCCATTTTGGAAGTGCATTTTCTGGTCTTTATCATGGATTAGAGGTGGGATGTGGAAGCTTTGCTTAAGGCCTGACCTCCCCATCACTGGTATTCCATCCCCTAGGCCATGCCCCCTGACCTTTTGCCATGTGGCCTCCCCTGCCATTGCAGCTGCCACCATTGTGCACTCCTCCTAGGCCCAAGTAGGCCACCCAGCTCTGCGCACATACCTCCCATATTTGGGAATGGCCACAGTTCCTGAATGTGGGAGGTGCACACGCAACTCTGGAAGGCCTACTTGGGCCTAGGAGGAGTGTGCGATGGCAGCAGCAATGGGGGCAGGTGAGCGGGGGTGGGGTAGTGTGTCGAACTCGGATGGGAAGGGGCTTAGGAACATTCCCTTAGTTTGCAAACTTTCAAAGGATGTTTGCATGCAAAGCCAACCCACACACACATTTGCGGGCGGGGGGGGGAGGATTCATCCAATGTCAAATATTCCTACATTTGATTGACATCAAATTGAATGTGAGAAATTTGTTTTGTACAGCACCCTACTCCAGATGTGTCAAGCTAGGAAAATGGCTGGAATATTATGCTATTCACGTATATTAGATACTTAGTGTACTGAAGGGAAGAAAAGATGCTTTTCTCCAGTGATCATTTAAAAGTAAAATGGAGACGCAGAGGTCTAATATACTAACATTTGCTTTCCCAGACATCTGCCAGGAAAAGGAAAAGTAGCATTTGGACACAGTCTGTTGTGACTCTGTGGAATTCTGGGCTGTTTTGCTTTATACCTGAGAGGCCTTGATCAACACAGTATCTTATACAGTGTCTGCTCAGGTGGCTAGTGAAGTATTAAAAATTAAGCATAATTTGGTAAATTTACATAGTGTAATTTCACAGCTCATGGTATCATTTAGCAAAGATTAATCTTGATGCATTCAACAGGATTACTGCATTATCCTGAAAGCATCACACACTCTCACTGTAATATATTGATCTGTCTTTTCAACAAGACAGTGTGGTATTTTGTTCTCTGGTAATATTTGCCACTTGACTTACCCAAAGCATTTCATGCATACTATTATGCCATCCACAGTTATAGTAAATAAAGTGATGAAAATTGGATTTTGCATGCCTCTCATCAGCATATGTAAACAGAAAAAATCTGAGATGCATATTATGAACGTGCTTCATTAATGAAATTATACACTATAATAAAGAGCTTTTTTCCTACTGCAGACTCTGACTTCTTCCAGGCAGCGAAGGGTAATGCTGGATCTTAGACTGAATTTCAGCATTATCCACTAGACATGTGCAGGGGCCCTCTGGTTTGGATTCACTTACTGGGACATCTAGCAAGGTTTCTTCAGCACTGGATCTGGAGCAAGTTCTAGGACCTTCCCATGCTGGGAAAAACCCCAAAGAAAAGACGACTGGCATTTGGCCAGCTCCTGGGACTTGCTACTGACTCTAGACTTCCGGTAAGTCAAAAACATGCCAGAACCGTCAAGATAGTGCAGGATTTCCCCACACTATCTTTCCTTTGAATTAAGCAACCAGTACATTGCCAGAGCTTTGACATGGCATTAAGGCTATCTAGGACTGTGATCAGACAGAGCAAAAGAAAAGAGAGCCTCTCTGAGATGCTGCTAAAGCGTCTTGAGAATGCTTTAAGGTGGGATTGTTAACGCACCAGTTTGCCCCTCCCCTCTCCTCTCTCCTGCACATTCTATGCTAGAAAAGGTGGATTAGAAATGGCTCAGACATACAAGGACTTTTGCTATGTCTTAACGCAGCCTAGTTTGCTGGCATTTTTCACAGGCCTGGCAGCTCTCTCTGTTGTGTTTGTTATCTAGAAACAATTCATTACAATGTAATACTCCAAGATGCCCTTGTGTCAAGATCTTGTTATTAAACTGACAATAATGGATGGTGTTTCCGCTGCTAACAAAGGCTTCCATAAGGAGAAGACAAGGGGAGGTATCCAACATGGTTGAATGCATAAGGACAATTCATATGCTGTTTGAATGTGAAACACTTTTATATTGAACCTACAGTGAATTATCAGTCTGTTGTTGGTAAAGGTCGGCTTTATCAGCACTTATCCCCTGTTCTTTTTTATTATATTATATTGTTGTAATATATAGGAAGCATTTTGTTCCATGAAGAACACAGCTAAGTGATTTAATACTGTGTAAGTGAAAAGTCATGTCTGCACAATAATTTCTAGAAAAGCAGCAGATTAATACTTATTTGACTCTGATGATTCATAGCACTCTCTGAATTATCAGCAATAAACACTAGAAATATTAGCTCAAAACAACAGCCTGGTTTTTTTCTTATGCTAAAAGCAGCATTCAAACTTTTTCAAACCCCTAGTAGAAACAAATACAAGGAAAGACAAGCTACACAATGGAGTTCATGCTGCCTTTAAAGTAGATTAGTAAATGTAAAATTCCTGAATGAATTCTGGGGCTCTGCTCTCAGGAAAGAAACTTCTGCTGTTAACATGAGTGCTTCCTCTTTTTTTCTAATATGTTTTAAAATGGGTATTCAAAACTTTTTAGCATGTAGACACTGCTGAAGTCCAGAAAAGGGGCTTTTGAGCAGGTCTACAATGCAGACTATGTGTTTTCCTTCTGTATCATACACTGGTCCAAGGGAAACCCCACACACTGCTGGTACATTCCATCTACAAAAAATGGAGCATAATCTAGATCAAGGAGTCTTTGATCTGGATTGCCAGCAGATCTTATTAAACAGGCCTATCAGTAGACCAGCAGAGCCCGTTCTGAAACATGGAGGCATGTAGAAGGTACACGTGCATTTTCTGGACTCCTGGAGACCAGTTTTGGCAGCATACCAAAGCACAGGCCTTTCTGCACATGCCACCGAAAATGGATCTAAAAGATCAGTTTTCCAGCGAAATGTTTTAAAAAAGAATCTGTCTCAAACAGAGAGAGATTCTCGGAGGCCCCACACATCCGAGCATGCGCGGGGTGGCGGCGGCAGGGCCAGATTGGAGAGGGTGCTGATGTGGACGCATCAGCACCTACCCCAATCCAGCCTCCAGAGACCCTGCCCAGCTGTCAAAGATGGAGAACGCATGCTCTCTGTTTGACAGCTGGGGCCGCCCCCCAGCCTCCACCATTGGCTCCTTTGGAGCTGCCATGGCGAGACTGGTAGCCAGGTTCCCCGGCTCCCCCCTAGGCCGATTCTCGGAGCGGCAGTGTCGGCATCCATCACGCACTGGCCAGCCACCCTCATGAGGGTGGCTGGGAAAAGAAGGCCGCAGTGCATGCATGGGTGATGGACGCCGGCCCTGCCACTCCCAGAATTGACCCGGAGGCTTCCCCTGGCAAGAGAAGGGGCGATCGTCCCTTCTCTTGTGAGGGGGAAGCTGGGGAACCCAGCTGCTGGTCTCACCAATGGCAAAATCCGGTGGGCAGGGCCAGCTGTCAAACAGGGAGCATGCACTCTCCCTGTTTGACAGCTGGGCATGCACTGGCAATCCGGCTCTTTCCCCGCCACTTCGGAAGCATTCTGGGTCAGATTTTGGTGGCAAAACCGGTTTAAGAAACTGGTTTTGCATGCCGACGTGCGGACATTGCATCATCAAAGGGACCCTAATTCCGTTCCCTTTATGGAAGCCACATCTTAATCCTTCCCACATCTGGCTCTAATTCCATTTTTAGGCCATGTGCGGAAAGGCCTCATATCACTGAAATGTGATCCAAGAAGCTCCCAGGTCAGCAACATACATCCTTTAAGACTTCTGCCCTCACTCCTCAGATGTTCCATCTGAAAGGCGACTCGTACATGAGGGACCAGGGCTGAAACAATTCATACTGTGTACCTGAGAGCAGTTCTAGCCTGTGCACTCCCTGAACCTGTCTTCTATG
This sequence comes from Aspidoscelis tigris stejnegeri, assembly GCA_023333525.1. Taxonomy (NCBI): domain Eukaryota; kingdom Metazoa; phylum Chordata; class Lepidosauria; order Squamata; family Teiidae; genus Aspidoscelis; species Aspidoscelis tigris. The sequence continues at coordinate 48,353,904 of JALMGA010000004.1, forward strand.
TGCCCCCCTGCCCTGCCCTGCCCCCCCATCCTCCCTGCACTTCCCACTCCATCCCCTTTGCCCTCCACCTCTTGGCACAAAAATAGAGATACCTCAAATGTAATTCATCTTTTCAGAGTTAGTTTAAACCATTCTACCTGTAAAGTCCAATCATGCTAAAGATGGAAGGACTTTTTTTCCCAAGTAAAATCACTTATTTTACTGCTCTTTCTCAAAACAGTACACTTGTTTCTTCTTAGAGCTTTTGTAATATGACCCCTAAGATCAGGGAGACTGTTTTATAATCCAGTCACTGCTGTTTTTGCTTAAAGCGTTCTGTGTTTTTGCTTGAAAGGTTAATAGCGAGTATCTGAAACTGATTGTTTTGACTGGTATACTAACACAGAGATCATTCACAAACATGGTATCTGTTTAAGCTTTATCAAGTTTGCTCTCACAGAGACCCACAATCAAAAGAAAAAGCTTTAAAGAAATAATTTAGAAAATTTAAAGAACCAAATTTAAATGGGGCGGTGCATAACCATATTGAAGACATATTTCGACAGCTCCAGTGAGTCTCACTGAACAAGAAACGACAGGAGGGGAGATTGTTTAGTCTTATCTAGAAGTCAATAATTTGGCAATCCTGGCCTGTACAATTTGAGGGGTCCTTAGGAAAAATCAAAGTTGGGCTTTTGCTTCACTTCATCGAAGTCTCATTACCCCAAGGGATAGTAAAAATTCAAAGAGAGCATTGGAAATTGTAAGATTTCAAGGGCCCCATCCACATGTATATTTTTAAATAGCAGGTTAAAAAGCAGGTGGAAAAATATGGCAGCTACAATTCCCAACCGACATTATTGGCCTGATAATAGATTGCAAGTACTTCGGAAGGGCATTTTCTAGTCTTTAATGTTGATTAGAGGCCCAGGTGTGTGGATACTATAGCCTCTAGCCTGGTTTTGAGACTTTAAAAAAAAAAAAACCTACATGTGGATGCAGTCAGAGATATCAATGAAAAATGCCTGTTGGCTCCCAGGAGTGATGTCTTTTATAACTGATAGATAGTAAGTCTATCTATACCCAAGATGCTAAGATGTTGCTCCAGTTCTTGTAGAGATGCACCAAGGTCACCAATAACTGTTTGCATGATTGTTGTTTTCTTCTGCTGTAGGCACTCAATATCAATTTGCAGCCCTTTGTATCTGATGACTTTTTCCAGCTGTTTTTCTTCAAATCAACTGCAGTAATATCAGGAGCATAGTGTGCAAAATACTTATCACTTTGCAGTCAGAAATGTCACAATATTTTGGGCTGATTGTTTTCTATTACTTTTTCAATCTTGCGGTTCTACCAATTTTTGCTAGCTGGTAACTGACAGTTTTACTGATGGCCTATAGTTGACACTTTATCATGCCTTCCTTTAACAATTTGGTTTATGCTATTTTCTTTCAGGAGCAGATTAGATGTTCCTCTGCTTCCTCAGTTTCCTTGTTCAGGGGGCATTTGCTGTCATTAAGTGATGTTTCAATGTTGGTCTTCATGGCAAATGTGTGAAATGCTTCCTCCTAACTCTTCTGTCATTGGTCCTTCTTTTAATCACTGCCATCAACTTTTGATTTGTTGGTATTAAATACAGGCTGAGAACTGGTTTATTTTTCTACTTAGCACTTCAATTTTTCAGCTGCTCCTTTCTGTATGCTTCAATTATTTCATTGACCTTTAATAAGTTTTCTTTACTAACGCCATGGTCACACTTGAAATAGAACTCAAAACGCACTAACTTCAACCAATCCAGTACCTGATAATCATCTTCAGTTTGTGTTACCATGCTCACACCTTTCTGTTCCCAGCCTGAGACTTCTTTACAAGACTTTTTTTAGCTCTCCACCCCACCATCACAAACCCCCTGCACTCTGACTGGATAAAGGTTCTGTGACTTAACAGTGCGTAGTAACATATTGGATGGAAGGAAAAGCAGTATCCACCCACTATAGTCTGGTTCATGCCTCTTTAGTCCTCTTCCCTGATCAATCCCAAAAAATGAAAATGGATTAACACTCTATAATGGCTTGAGACCTTTATGATGGAAGGGTGGAAAGTCTGCAAATAAAACAGGACTAAAAAGGTGTGGGTGGTGTGGTCCAAAGATGGACTGGAGAAGGATTAACGTTAAGGTGTGACCACAACCTAACTTCCTTTAATAATTCTTCTTGATTACACTTGGACTGCATCCAGACAGGTGTTAAAACCTGTGATTATGGCATGGTTATGTTGGGATTGCCACCTGTTTCTGTATCAACCCCATGACTTATTCTGGGATTTCCAAATATAGAAGAATAAGTAACCTGAGGCCTATTCACCCTTAGGCCCTAGGATACAAGTAGGCCAGCCCTGGGACAGGCCATTCATTCTTGCAATCTCACTGGCCAAAGCAAATGGTGGATCTGTCCCCCACGTGTACCAGCCTTAGTGCACTTCAACCATCAGGATGGTATCTGTATGCAGCCATAGTCCTGCTATACAGGGGTGAATTCCTGCTTTATTCTACTCCAGGTTTTCTAACTTCCAATCCATGTTTTTCCAGAATAGTATGAAAATCTACCTGCCTGGACTTTCAGGCAGCATGGTTCTTATTACTGATTAAAATGACTCCCTGAATTTTGGTATGGATTGTATCATTAATGAATTTCTAACCTGGAAAATTAGGGAAATAAATAACCCAGAAATGTCTGATTTCTTTAAAAATGTACAGGTTCCACTACAGATTTCTCTACCAAATTTATGATGTCCACAGAAGGGTGATCCCAAAGTGATAAATAAATAAATTGTTTAAACCCCTAGTTTGTTTGTCTGTTTAACAAAGGAAATGTTATGTTTGATTTGCTAGAAAATAACAATTAAAGTTAAATTATAAAAACTGTCCCTCTGAACATCCACATGGCTGAATTGGAGGCAGTAAACGGCCACTGTGGGTGAGCACACATGAACTTTTGGCTTTTCATGCCATCAAAATATTCTGATATATGCATCATGCCAGCATTAAAGCAGACGCTTGCCCAATGCTGTTGCACAGCTATTTAAGCAACAAGGGATTATTCCAGAGAAGCTTTACTCTGGAAAATTTTACTATAAAGCAGAATTCTCTAGGGCTGCCCTTGATATCTTTTTCCTTTTATATGCTGTACTTTCCAAGGTGGTTTATATCTTAGCACAGTTCATAAATATTATATAATCATATATAAGTGGAACAAAATATACTACGAAATGATATTAATTTATACAATATTAAGTGCAACATAAAGTGCATACACAATCAAAACTTTAGAAGTTAACACACACCCTGTCCCCATGGTAAGGATACTGCGAGGCTAACGTGAGAAGAGTCCCCAAAGAAAGCCCTAATTCGGGCTACATGAGGGACAAAATCCCCAAAAGGGAAACAAAAAAACCCTTTATAACTGTCCTCACCCCAAATTACAGGGAGGGAACAGGTTATCCTGGGGGCATGGGGACACTCCTGGGTTATGATCGCAGCATTAGCGGCCGGGGCTTCGCTGTCCCCCTGCTAATGCTGCAATTGCAACTGTCCCCCCTTACCTGAGTGCTTAATCGCCCAGATAAGGGCTTGATACCCCAAACGATTGCCTGACAGCTGCCCTGCAGTCAGCTGAGCAGGTGTCAAGTGGGTATAGCAGCTGTCATGCACACAAGCAGAGCTCTGCTAAAATGATTAAAATAGACACGGCTTTCGCATCTGTCTTAATGATCTTACCGGAGCTCTACTCATGCTCTTGACAGCCCCTATACCTGCCTGACAGTTGCTCAGCTGACTGCAGGGCAGCTGTCAGGTGATCATTTGGGGTAAATCAAGGGGGTAAATCTATGGGGTAGATTAAGCACTCAGGAAAGGGTGGTGGTGGAGAAAACCGTGGCATCCTGATGCAGGGATTTACCACAGTTTTCATGGGGATGGGAGAGTTCAGCTTGAACCCACCCTGTCCTCCACTGCCATGGGCACTCCTTAATGCGAATTAAGATTCACATAAAGGCTGCCCCGAATCCACCGCGAGGCAGTGGCAGCCCTATGGGGACACACTCACAGTGAAATGTTAGTGAAATATGAAATACAAAGATAAGAAGGTAGAAAAAGCTCCTTTGCAAGACTAAAGGCTCCTTTGCAAAACTAAAGACTTCACAGACAGCTTTCCTTATCATCCCAAAGTGAATTTGCAGCTGCTGTTTGTAGGGGAATTGCTGATTTCCTGTAACACCTGTAAGAGGCACCTCCTACCAGAGTGGAAGCAGCCAACACAGGAAGGAAGGCATATCATATTGGCAGATGGTAAGCAACACAATGTCCAAGAGGCTGGTACTCCTGTCTGGCCATGGGAATGATTTATCCCTCAACTGTCTGGCCTGCAACATTTGCCTCTACACACACACACACATATATATAAATCCTTGCCTTCACTTCAGGGAAGATGTAACCTATCAACATCACTACATGGGTGACCTATTTCCTTGACTGCAAATCCAATGCATCTAGTTTTCCTTTGGGCCAGCCTACCATTTCTGCAGTATATAGGATAACCCAGGTATTGATGGCCTTGATGCTTTTCTTGCCAAATTTCATCTAATCTCTTGATTTTCTGCACCTATACATTTTCATCATTGTATTTATCCTTCCAATAACCCTATAGTTTTCAGTCCTGGATTTGAAGCTGAAGATTTTGAAGCACCTAGCAGTTCTGGGCTCCCTAGATTTTTGCAAAAATATCTATTATTGTTGTTATTGTTATTGTTAAACATTTGGATTCATTTCTGATATGAAAGTTTAAACATAAACAGCAATCACAGAACAAAAGAATTCCCCAAAGGCGACCACTGCCTTTATTTCAGCACTCTCATTTTTCTGCTCAAGGTGGGCCATGACATACAAATCATAAATCAGATTCTGCTTTATGAATAAACCTGTAATCCATAAAACCTGTAATTTTGTGGTCTGAAATGACAACCATCATTATTTGTCCCTTGGCACAATCCATTCTTCTTATTTATTCACTAGTCAATGTTTATGTGGTTTTTGCTGCTATAGAAGGTAGTAGAGTACAGGTACATGCTTTCAACTGTTTTAATTTGTAACAAAACACCTAAGCCTAATTTGTGGTGTTGCCACCCAAAACAGGGGTCAGGCGAAAATAACACTGCCCTAAAAGGGAGAATGCCAGGGGAAGGAAGCTTATTTCTGGTCAAGACAAAGAGCCTAATCTTTCTTGCCTCCCTCTCCATGCCAAAGTATATGTGACAGCTAATAACATTGCATCCCATTCTCATACAGTGTCATAGAAAAAACACAGACCTGAAAAGCTTGTGTGTGTGTGTATTGTTTTTCATATCTCCAGAAGGCCCAATCCACATCAGCTACCATAGAAAATCCATGATTGAGTTAAATATGCAGAAAGGAAATGACTAGTAACGTTGTTGATCCATTATCTCATTCTGAACACCAATTCAAGATGGATTAAAACTTAGGTATAAACAGGTCCAAAGTTTAATCAAAGGTGAATTAAAATTTAGCTCGTCTTTTTTTCTCTGTTGCAACTCTGTCTGTCTTCTCTTTATAAAGACCTCTAGTGGTCACTTAGAAAATTAGCTACGGTATCTATAAAAGTACCCACATGGGCTGCCTCTGAACAGCAGCTGGATATAGTGATAGAAAGCAATAATGTGGGGCATTGTTCCCACACTTTTATTGCTTCCTATCTAGAAGGCAGTAGCCTTTGTGCATTTGTCTAGTGCTGCAACGTATTGAAGTATATAAAATCTTGCATGGGTTAGAAAAAGTGGATAGAGAAAATTTCTTTCCTCTATCACACATCACTAGAACCAGGGGGCACTCTATGAAGCTGATGGGTAGGAGAGTCAGATCAGACAAGGGAAAGTGGAATTTGTCCAAGCAATTTGTTGCCAGAAGAGGTGGTATCAGCTACTAGGTTAGATGGCTTTAAGAAAGGGTTAGTCAAACTCATGGAGGACCGGTGTATCAATGGCTACTAGAATGGATTCCTAAGTACATCTTTCAGGATGGTGGGGGGGGGGGGGGAGAGAGAATCAAGATGCCGTTTCAGCCTCCACGCATATGTGCTGGACAGAGTTCCAATTGCTGCTCCATTCAGGAAAGTAACTGCCTCCTTAAAATGAGCTAAAGCTGGAAAACCAATTCCAGTGCTGGGTTTTCCAGCAACAATAAACACACTTTTTAGGGACAAAAAGCAGGGTTATGGTGGGGGTGCCTACGAGATGTAAGGTGATCCCACCATAGCAGCACCATAATTCATCCCATCTGGATGCAGTCATATTTTTAAAAAGCAAGGAGGAGAAGGAAAGAGGCAAATGGTGTTGGCAGCTGAGGCAGCAAATCATGCATTTAAAAGAAGAGAATAGAAGGAAGGGAGCACAGAAAGAAAAAGCAGCAGCACTGAAGATGCCCAAAGCACCTAGTTCTACATATTTAGAAAACATAATGCCATATTACTGGCTCCGGTGTGTTTATAGCTGGTTAAATAACAGGAAGAATTGGTAGTGGTTCAGCAGGTCTATGTGGTAGAAGTTTTGTTTTTGACACTGCATTCCTAAGGAAATAAAGACACGGTGCAGAAATAGATACCATCAAAGTCCAGTTCTGAAAATGGTTATTAAAAATAAAATGGATTGCAAGGATCCATTTTTAGTCCTTGAACAACCGCAAAAAACATACCTCAACTGCTTCTTTGAGGCAGAAATTCACTTAATGGAGGCATTTGATATAAACAGATGTACTAGAAAATGCTAATGCTAGTACATGCCCCTCCTTGGACCACAGAGGCACGAATGAGGCTGCAAGAGCTGGGAACTGGTGGGCCTGGTCAAGGGAAATGTACTTGTGGAGCATTTTATTGTGCTGTACACGTATTTGACCCGTAGTGCACTCCAGCATGGAAGGAGCCGTTTCTGAGTTGGAAACAGTTCTTTGCAGTGCAGATGCTCTGTCTGAGATGCACTGCAAATCGATTAGTGGGCTAAGTGCTGAAAGGCCCCAGGATAGGGTACCAAAATGGTGTTCTATTCCGATCTTTAGCTTCATCCAATCTGGACAAATCATTCTAGCCTCTTCTGTTTAGTAGTAAGTGAGGAAAAGCTGTATGTTTCAGTTGTCAGACAGTCTACAGAAACAATGAAACAGAACATTTAGACAACTTTCCTGAGCATCTTGTTGCTGGCTTCAGCACCTCTTGGAATTATGATTAGGTAATTCATTTTCATTTTCATTAAGATGCCTTTTCCTTTATCAATTCCATTTTGCACACTTTCTATTTTCCCTATAAAATTAAGTTCCTCCAAATTAGTAGGACTTAGATGTATTCCAGTGTTTCACCCATATCATTTCTAAGGTACTATTCAGATGGGTGCTGGAAAGGGTGGAGTCCAGGATATAAGGTCGAAAGCTACCACAGGGATGACTAAACTCCCAAACATCAATGGAACCCTTCTACAAAGATATCTCTCTTGTAGCAGCAAGATTCTGGCACTGGCTGTCTTTTTGAGAGCAGCCTGGGTGAAAAACAAGTCCACAGATACCCTTTCTGCACTGGGCCTTATTCCAGATTATATCATGGAATCAGGATCTGCCATGCACATGCTAGTGCAGACTGCAGCAGACTCTGGGAAATGTCTTTTGTAGTCTGCACCAGAACACAGATAGCAGGTCCCTGTTCCAGATTATAATCCAGAATAAGGCCCAGTGCAGAAAAGGCCTGAGTCTCACATTCTCTTCTGTAAATCCATACAGAGAGAGGCAACCTAGGAGGCAGAGCCCACTCAAAGAGTTAAAGATCCAGTATAACTAGTACACTGTCTCTTTGCCAAGCTGGAGTGGCAAGGAGAACAATAAGCAGCAGATGTGTGCAGATGCACAGTCTCCTGGTTGTCCTACAGTTTGGATGCTTGGCTACTTGGTTGTTTGAGGCCCAAGTTGGATGTTCATAAAATGTTAAGAATATGGAGGAGGGAAAAGTATTTCAGGATATTTTCCAGAACTACAAATTATTATTGGTGTACTTTCAATTGACTTTTACAAGGCCTTTCTGAACTAGCCTTGCCTTGCTCTTGATCAGAGGTCTGATCCAGTGAGGCCTGCTGTCCAAAACGCATTATGGTGTGGTCTGGAACAGTGCTATCTGCATGACAGCAGTAGTCCAGAGCAGCCCCTTCATCAACCCCAAAGCTCACACAAACTTTGGAGTTGACCTCTGAAGACTATGAAGGGCTAGAAATGAGAGTTCCTAGTCTCAAAGTCACAGGGGGAACCATTTCTAGGACACATTTTGGTGCACTCCCAGAATGGATCTCCCAGTAGTTGGGAATATGGAGGTGTGTTTTCTGTAAAACTCTGTTTTCCAGATTAGGCCATGCTGGTCTGCTGGTATACCATGATACTGAGGTCTACTAGTGATCCAGATCAAGAGTCCTTTGATCTAGATTACACTCTGTCCTATGGGAATGGAGCATTCCAGCAATGGATGAAACCTCACAGTTCTGCAGTAATGTGTGGACCACTGAGGCCATGAAGAGGAACAGGTTAGGTTCTAATATATAGTAAAGTTTAGTGCAGGAGGGTTGCAAGTTCTGAGGAATGACAGACACCACCACCTCTGAAGCATCTCTCCTTTGAATTCATCAGATTAAGATCTTACAAGGGAATTGACTCCTTCTGATCATGTGCTAAAGAATGAATATGCAGAATGTGAGATTTGCAATAGATGATAACATAATTAAGCTAAGAGATGCACTCAGACCTCCTTTGTAAGGGTTAAGAACACGATTCTGTTTCAAAAAAATAGATGAGTCTTTGAAAATGAGCTTGGGGGGGGACTGTGCACAGTGACGACATATTAGCATAACAAATAACCTTTTCCTGTATTTGAACAGGAATTTTCAATTCATATTTCTTGGTCTTCTGACAAGCTTTCCTGAAGATGTGTCACGCATCAGATCACTGCACTCTCACTGCCACTATCGTTCTAACAAAGACAGGCCCTCTTGAAACGGTTCTGTTAAAAGCCATATAAATCTCCAGGGTCTTTTTACACTCTTGGAGTGATATACCCTGTCCAATTACTGGCCTTACTAATAGTTCTAACCAATTATAGTATCTATCTTTAGGCAGGGCAAGTGCTGGCTTATAGCTGTAAGAAATGGCAGATATAGTGTTATGTTCTGTGTAGATAAGAAACCACAACTATTTGGAAGAGAAATACTTGTGACAGGATCTAGACAAGACAGATCAAGATAAAACAATGCTATGTTTACCTGTGTTTTAGGGACAAAATAGAATTGCATTTAATTCACAGTTTTGAATGAAAACTAACCTAATCCATACCATCACAATGTAATTATTCCCTAAAAATTGCACTTATCTAAATTCCATAATACAGTTCTTGGCTAAGATTAAAACAACAACTGCTAGGATGCACACAAAAGGTATAGTTTAAGAAAAAGGTATAATTAAAAAGAAAAAAGCAAATTGTGGGTGTGTTTAGACATCGTAGGGGTGATCCATATTGGGGGAGAATGAGGATCAGGTGCATGTTCCAATCATTCCCACATTTGTATCAAAACATGCACTTAAAACAATCCTGCTCATTCTCACTCCTCATTTTTCCTACACTCAGCATGGAGAAAACTGTACTTTTCTCTCTCCAGCCTCACTGTGTGGTCAGTGGTTGAATGCTATCCCCTCCTTCAAATCCTGATTTCACAGGGGTGGGAAGATCAAAGTCCACCGTCTGTATTTCCCTGCTGACACATTAGAACATGGATGTCCTTACTGGCATTTAGTAGTCATCCACCATTTGTTCCTTCTCTCCCTTCAGCCTGTATCCATCCAAGCACAATGTCAATTCCACATCTACCATACAGTAGAGCTTCTTTAAAACCTGGTATCAACTTCTTTCCCTTTGTAATTGTATTTTTGTGCTACTTTGCAATTTCAAAGCAGTGTGGAATGGGGGTGTTGCTTGCTCTCAAACAGTGAAAAGAGGGAATCAAACAGTGTGAGGGGATCAATGTTCATGGTAGTGAAGCTAGTGGTAAGCAAATGACCTCTAACTCACCCCCCCCGAGACATCTCTGATGGCACTTAGCCCACAATAAGGTTGTGTTGTGCCAATGGAAAAACTGATGGTGATGTGGGTGATTGTTGGGGTAAGGGGGCTGTGCCCTCAAACAGGCAAAGTCAAGGCATACCACAACCAGCATGTATTCCCACACTCTGGTTGTTCTCAAAAAGACAGGCTGTACTATGCTGTTTGCTGTAGAACCACTGAAGCAGAGTGGTGGTGTTGGCCAAAGTCTCCTTAATGAAAGGAAACATTGTTTCCTTTATGCATTAGTGTAACTTCCACTATGTCTTCTCTATTGCTAAAAAATCATACAATAAAAAAGGCACAAAATAGGGCAATGTGGCAAGTACCAGGAAATATATGCCTGGTACCATCTTCCAACCACAATAGTGACATTCTCATCCTCCTAACTACAATGGTCACAACAAAGCCCAACATTGAATGGGAGGAAATAGGGAGTTCCCCTTCTGCACTCCCAGAAAAGTATAATTTCCATCCAAAATAGTCTACTTGCACATTTTCACTTTGCAAAATGAAACAGGCTAATGATCCAAAACGTACTGACTATTCACTTAATCCAAATGCAAAATAGTCTAAATTTGGCCAATTTAGTCCAGGAAAAAAATAAATTAAAGGTGTGCTATTGTTGTCTTTGTTTGGAGATGTCAGAACAGGTTCCAAATTACTTGTGCTGGTTTGAATCCATTTTTTTCAGTAACTCCTCATTTCCTTAGGTCCATTTATCTGATTATAACACTTAGCTGATCATTATTTTCAGAATTTTTTTCTTCCTTAAAACAGAACCATTAAAGAAAACCTGATACTGAACTGGAGTTCACATATACTAAAAACAATTTTTAGCAGGTAAGAGTTATGTTTTCAATAGGCACTCATTTTCAAACACATAAAAGTAAAATTGCTCCATCAGCTTATTGTGGAAACCTCTCCCGTTCTGAGCCGACAAGTCAGGCATTATTTGTCAAATCTCTATAGTTGGCTGGCTACCAGATGTTCAAGATCTCTTAAAGTCCTCAAAGTGTAAGTGAAGGGTTTGGCCTAGCCTGCCAGCCTACTGGACCATCAGCATAAATGTTCATTCACTGCAGCTGTGAAGGTACTGCCAGAAGTATTAATCTTTTTCATTTTCTGGGAACATCTTGTGCCACAAAATATAATTTAACTTAGTTTGCTTCTCTGTGCATTTTTTTTAAGTACCTAGGCAATAATATACACCTAATTAACTCTGATACAAAAAGTAAAATAAAATAAAATTGAGGCTTCATGTTAAACATGTGCAACGTGAGAGCAGTGACATATTTTATGAAACTGAATGAGCTCTTTGAGATTTCTCTTACATTTGCACAGCATCTTTATGGTACTTTGCATGTACTATGAGAGCACAAGGACTGTATATTCCTTCTCCCTCATGCTGCAGTGGGTGCTCTGGATGAATGTAGAGTCCAGAACCCCCCCCCCCCTCCCCAAGGCACCCTTAAAGGGAAGTCAGAGTTGGAGCTGAAGCTCCCTGACTGCAGTCTTCACAGTCAGAGGTAACAGGTAGCCAGCATATTGCACACAGCTGCTTTAGGGATAGTCCAGTACTGGGATCAGCCTTATATATATATAAGACAATTAAAGATGGCCTTGATGTAGGATTGTCTACATGCCAACCTACCTCTACCACTCTCCTAAGCACAATCTGTGCTAGAAAAGGTGGATTAGAGAAGAGTTGGGAACATGAGAGCCACGTGACTCTGTCTGTGAAGCACCTCTCATTGGCCCCTTTTGTCATGTCTAAACACAGACCAAGAACACAACACTATTTTTAATGTGCTAATGCCCATTCAAATCTTGACATAGGACCATAGACTGCCATTACCAGGGACAATGTTATTTTTGAATCTATTGCCCTTTTTTAACCATGATAGTTTGACATTTATGGAATTGGCATCCCCTGATAACATAGAGTCCCACCAAATTTGGTTTCAGTTTTCTTCACTCATTCTTCGTATCTCTCTTTTTTTCTTCCAGTTTGGTCTAGTGCTTAGGGAGCCAGACTCCTATCTGGGAATACCAGGTTTGATTCTGCACTCCTCCATGAAGCCAGCTGGGTGACCTTGGGCTAGTCACAGCTTTCTTCTGAGCTCTCATAGCCCCAACCACCTCACAGGGTGTTCTCTTGTGGGGAAAACAGTAGAAGGCTTTGCCAGCTGGTTTGAGTCCCCTGTGAGAAAAGCAGGGTAGAAAAGCTAACTCTTCTTTTTTTTCTCCTGAGCTAATCATAAGCTTCTCATACTGTTCACCATCTAACAGGCAGCAGTGACTAACAAATTAAGACTTCAAGAGTTGTAGAGGCTGGAAATTGTCCTTTGATAAGCCATCTTAATGTACTATAGACTAGAACAACACAAACCACCAGAGACATCAAAACATCCAATCAGAGCCTCAGCCCTATCCTCTATGTCTTCACAGAAGTGCACTGTGAGCTACTACTGCTACTCGCAACCCTATAATCCCACAGGGACATTTCCACACTTAAGTGCGGTGTTCCAGGACAGAGCAGACTTCCCTGTCCAGGAAGAAGCAGCTGCTCCCAAGCTGGTATGGGCTGCCAGGGGAGTAGACCAAGGCCATCCATATTCAGACAGCCCATTGTATTCCAGCCCTTGCCACTGCCTCTGGAGACTGCACAGAAACACTGTCAAGGCTCCAATAACCAGGAACAAAAGCTCTCAGCCTTTGTAGTTTCCAGCTTCATTGTGGCAGATTCAATTCTGGTGGCATATCCTGGAGCACCACAATAAAATTAGTATACCAGACCACAGGTATGCACACTTCCATGACCTGGCATACTGGGACTTTAAAGAGGTTCACAACTATATGGGTGAAATCACCATTTTCAGCATCCTAGCCTCGTCCAAGCTTCATCCAATTCAGATGAAGCATGACAGGGCAGCTTAGCCTAGTCTGCACTAATGGAGGAAGGGTCACAGTTCTACACAGTTCTACACAGCTCCACTTGGTATATAGGCTGTTTCTATGTACTGGTGAAGTTCAAACCAAGACTGTAGCTGCAACCTGCAGCCCACATCAGAGGCTGTCTGCATTATGGTGACCCAGCCACACCCAACTTCAGAAATTGGGAATAAAAGCAACCAGCCCCCAGAGATGACCAGCACCATCTTCACTAACCACCCAGAAACCATTTTGAGGAGCCTGCCAAAATAGTACCAAGCTCTGTGCACCAGGTAGATCAGACCAGCCATCTGTGTTTCCCCTTGGAAGGAACTCTAAAGTCATTTTTCTGCCAGGGCCTACACCAGGGCCTGATCCCATGCTGAAAGGCTATTTGACACGAAATGTGGCCTCTCAGCAGATCAGTCCGCTTCATAGATGCAGTGTTCCAATAAGGCTGCAGACAGTTGCCTAACCTTTAAGAAATCTACACAGTGAACATATCATCTGCTGCTAAAGCGTTGCTTCATTTAATCTCGAAGTCATTGTGTTGATAACTTTTCAAACAAGAAAAAGAAAGAAAATATAGATAGTAGCCTCTTGGGAGGGTCCAAAAGGCAAGACACAAAGCTTTTCTTAAATAAATGTGCACACTCTCCAAATTGCTCTATGTTCAAATTCATCACACATCTTGCTCAAAGAAACATGCCCAAGGAGGCAAGATATTGATTCGGCACATCTTGTTATCTCCTCCATTTCTAAAAGCAATGAAAGAAGAATCGGACACTTTGCTCATTTTTTCATAAATATGAGAATGCAGGATATGCAATTTTTCTATTAAAAGTGGCCAGTTGAAATTGTAGAGCTTGTGCATCTTTGATATCTGCATAGCAGAAGGGACTTCAGTTTGGTCTAGTGAGAGAGCTGGACTCTTATCTGGGGATACTGGGTTTGATTCCACCCTCCCTCATGAAGCCAGCTGGGTGACCATGGGCTAGTAACAGCTCTCTTGGGAACTCTCACAACCCCATCTACCTCACAAGGTGTTCTGTAGTGGAAAGAAGAATATAGTTCCCTTAAAATGGATGAGAAAAGTGAAATAGAAAAGCCAACTCTTCTTCTTTTTCTTCTTTTATGAAACTATGACCACCTTCTTTCTACATGGTCACTTAGTTCTAGGTGCTTGGTCATAAGAACATAAGAGGATCCACAGCCTATCTAGTTCTGCATTCTGTCCCAAATAGTGGCCCATGGGCATCCCAAGCAGAGATAAAGGCAAACCTTCTCTAGCTCTCAAATCCCAGCAAATTGTCTCAGAGGCATCCTACTTGTCCTACTTGCCTGAAAGATATACTTACGAATTCATTCTAGTAGACATTGATACATCTGCCATCCATAAATTTCTCTAACCCTTTCTTAAAGCCATGTAGGCTGGTAGCTGTTACTACCTCTTCTGGCAGCAAATTCCATAGACTGATGACCCTCTGGTAATCTGATCTGTCTCTCCTACCCAGCAGCTTCATAGAGTGCTCCCTGGTTCTAGTGCTGTGTGATAGAAAGAATAAATTTTCTCTGTCTACCTTTTCTGTGCCATGCATGGTTTTATATACAGTCACAGAACTAAGTACAGTACATTTAGAATTAAGTCACTAGGCAATATTAAATGAACATCTTACTCTGCAGTGGCAAGCAGCAATAGAAAGATAGGAGCTTTGGCAAATGCAATAACAAAGAACAAGAAACAATGGTCCTGTCTTCACGGCAACCTTATCTCGAATTCAAAACGTTTTCAATCCTCCGAGTCCGCACGGCAGTTTGGCTTAACACGCTTTCTCCATGTTAAACCACCCCAAAGCGTGGTGAATCTCAATCCTGATTTCAACAGGTCTCACTCCGGATCGTGTGCTTGAAACATTTTACAGTTTTTACTGTGGGGACCGTACCGTGTTAAGAGATGAAAATCCATGTTTAGGGTTTCCCTCCCCCAATAGCTTGCTTCCAAAGATAGTGATTTCATTGAAAAACTCCACCCTCAAAACAGCCACTATAAAAATCCAGTCCTTAAAGCTACACTGTAGCGATGTAGCCTCTTCACACCTTAATAACAATGTTGCAGTTTTGCGCAATTCTAGCTCTTTGAAAGTTCAGACCTTTAAAGAAGGGAAAGGAAAGGAAAGCCCTGGAGGTTCTGTTTTAAAGGCTGTGAAGGGGGTTTGAGTTGCTGCTGCTGCTGCTGTGTGCCCTGGGAAATGGGGAGAGGAGGGGAAAGAATCACTGGCTGCCGGTGCCTGTTTTTCATCCATCCACGCAAGCGGCAGCCACCCACCCAGCCACCCAGCTAGGCTCCGTGAAGGGGTCTGTTATGGGTGGCACGTCCATGCCAGGAGGAAGAGGGCAGGGCAGCCCTGCAAAGCGGCTTTTAAAAAGTAGCCACTTGAGTCCCCCCTTGAGTCACGTATGCCACATATGATCCTCAGAATCTGGATCGAACGCGATTAAGTTAAAAGTAATGGGAACAGGCAAATTCGCGTTTGCATCCAGTTCTATTATTTTGGTTTAGGGAAAGCGAAATAAGCTTGCTGTGGGGATTCCCCCAATGTTATAATTAGTAGTTCCCATCCGCTATACATATCCTCACCTTTTGCTTTAGAGATGCTTTTCCTAAGGTATGCAGTCCTAGCAAGAAATAGCACAACCTTGTGTGCATCAGAGCACTCTTTCCCTGCAAACGATCAGTTTCCCATCTGCATTCATTGTTACATATAGAACATCAGCAGTGTTTTTCAAATAAAATAATAAAATAAAAAAGAGCTCAGTAGCCTCATTCACACTATTTTCAAAAAGCTGTTTTAAGTAAGAATGATGATTTTCTTGCACTCACTCAAGCTAGTTAAATTCTCCATGACTATGAATGCTGTGTATGTTGCTGATAATGCCCTCTTTCAAATTTTCCATTTGTTGAAAAGCATGATTTTTATCAATCTTGAAGCATTTCTGTGGGGAGACTTGAAGACCTGTCACTTTGTCTAGATTGCTTGTGCCCTCTTGTGGGCATCCTAGACAGTGTGTCAATTCTTCAAGATAGAAAAATAACAAGTGATGCATTCCTTTCATGGAGAGTCCACCCCCTACCTATTCTGGTGTGTGTGCCCCAAATATCAGATCATGCTGTACTTCTGCACACAAACTCTCTGGTCAACAGAAAACTCATTAAGAAGAAAAATACTCTGGACACATACCAGAACAGAAAGCAATTGAAATCCCCAGTGGTCTTTTCTCTCAGCACTTGTGGATTATTAATCTTATTTCTCACTGAAGTAGCAAAGAAAATATTGGGTGGCATCACTAGACAGCAGGTATAACTGGCATAACATAAAGTCTAGTGAGATAAGTTTTTGATGCTGAGGGAAATATGGAACATTCAATCCTGTGAACTATCTGTACTGTTACAACTCCAGGTGCAAGTGGGTTTACCTGTCAAGAAAACTGTGCAGCCTGGTGCCCTACTTTGCACATGAAATGACACCTATGGCTGGAAGTGCACACAGTTAAAAAGTGGTTCAAAGGCAGCTTAGAAGTGGTAGCATCCATATGCTACTGCCTCTAATCCACATCAAAGGATTAGATGTAATCCAAAATACATTTTGTAGCTTTTAATGTAGGTTACTGGTGAACTGGGAACACTAGTGCCCATATACACTACCATCTCTAAACCACTTTTGAACGTTTTATTAATGTATGTAGATGCAGCCTACATTGAGTTAAAAATATGATAAGAATCATTTTGGGGAAAGCTGTGCATCAACACTGAGTACATGGACAGTAAGTGCAAAGGTCAATGTGTCACAGGCTCTCCTGCTTTTAGTTGTAGTTTATTTTTGTCTCATGGGGCCTGTCCCCAAGGAATAAAAAGTCTGCCAAGACTCTCCTTTTGCCTCTGAGCGCCCCCAAGCCAGGGTTTTTAATGAGGTTCCAGCACTACAAAATGTGGAAATCGCACGACAAAATACATGCACTTTAAACAACTCTTCCAGCGCTCTTTCTGTAAGTCGCGGGTTTTCCTCGCTACATTTACCTTGAGGACGCTCCGTGGCAAAAGGGGCGGGGATTGCCGCCTGCACACACAGCAGAAACACAAAAGCAGCTTCACTTTCTAAAGCTCAGAACTAAAGAGCCAGAATCACGCAGAATTGCAACATTGTTGCAATCGCTGTGAGGTGTGAAATGGGTGGATTATTGTTGGGGTGGATTTTAAAGCGATAACAGGGAAAGTGATGAGTGAATGAGCGATCGTGCGCTGGACAGGATGGATTTTTGAAAGCAATAACAGGGAAAGTGGTGAGAGTGAATGTTTTCCAGCACGAGAAGCCATTTCAGGGGGGGGGGGAGATCTGGGAGACGAACAGAGAGCCGATCGCTGTTTCTCCTTTGCACTTGTCAGGGATTGTCAGTGAATGTTTTCCAGCACGAGAAGCCATTTCGGGGGGGGGGAGATCTGGGAGACGAACAGAGAGCCGATCGCTGTTTCTCCTTTGCACTTGTCAGGGATTGTCAGTGCTCGTGCGCTGGGCAGGGTGGATTTTTGAAAGCAATAACAGGGAAAGTGGTGAGAGTGAATGTTTTCCAGCACGAGAAGCCATTTCGGGGGGGGGAGAGATCTGGGAAACGAACAGAGAGCCGATCGCTGTTTCTCCTTTGCACTTGTCAGGGATTGTCTTCCTGGTTGTGGCCACACCGAGCGCAGTCCCTCCCCATTCCCACTGGCACCCTATGAACAAGAGCAGAGGCGGGGAGAAAAAGATGCGCGCAAAGAAAACAGGGATCCTATGGGGACGGAAGGTGCGTTAAAAACACGCATTTTCCTGAGCCTCATGCGGACGCTTATTCCTGATTTGCATGGCACTTTTAAAGTCCACTTCAATAGAGTGACAGTAGAGTGACAGTGGAGAAGTAAATAAGTCTTTTGGGGATGCAGCCATGGAGCACTTTATGAAGAATATTGGAAGAAAGTCAGTGGTCCTATGGGAAATCTCTCTTTGGCCCCTTCAAACTAGAACATTGTCCCTCCTATTATTGCCCCCATGAGTCCGATGCAAAGGAAGCTGCTGGTTCTTATCTGAATCACAGTCATATTGATTTGCAATGTCATTGCACGTCCAAATTGTTAAATATGTTCAATTCTAACATAACAAGTTGGTTGATACTTCCAATGGGCTCACTGTTAGACAATGAAAACTTTTGAGAATAGCATTGTTATAAGAGGTGCTTTAGATATGTGTACTAGATGTTCTCGCAAGTAGGAAATTTAAGAACTAAAGGTTAGGGTTTATAGGTACTCAACTGAGTACCTGCAAGAGTGCAAAAAATGGCCAACTTCTGTGGCCACTTCATGTCCTTTCCAAAGGAGCCCCCCGGGTTGAACCACTGTACTGGGAACAAAGGTTCCCCATTTCAATATTTCTCAGGCCTGGAACTCCTGTCAGCTGAGCAGCTCCAAGTGCACATCTGAGCTCCCCATGTGGCTGCCTTGCAAGCATCTGTAACTCCCGTCCTGCTGCTGCTGCTGCTGCTGAATCTCCCTGGCAGGTTGCCGTCACACTTGCCCGGTTGGGCTTTCCAAGGGAAGGGATCCAGGATGTCTAACTCTAAAAAGAAACAGAGGTTAGGAATTGTGAACCCCTGAGAACCCTTGGATTCTGCTCCAATGTGTGTCGACGTCCAGCTGCTGCACAGGGCAGCTCACTAGTTCCTGTGATTTTCCTACCTTCACCTTCTAGCTTCACAGCTTGAGTCCAAATCATTTTATAGTCACAGACCATGGCACAAATGGCTACCCAGAGGAAGCATTTTGTGAAAGACTTCAATCCCTATATCATCTGCTGCATCTGCAAAGGGTATCTTAGCAAACCAACTACAGTAACTGAGTGCCGCCACACCTTTTGTAAAAGTTGTATTGTGCAGCACTTTGAAGACAGCAATGACTGTCCCAGGTGTGGTAATCTAGTACAAGAGACCAATCCATTAGAAATGTTACAGCTGAATAAAACATTAGAAGAAATAATATTTAAGTTGGTTCCAGATTTACGGGAACAGGAACTGCAACGTGAAGCTGGATGTACTATGGAAGAATTTTGGAAGAAAAAAACCCTCAAGGAAATGGAGAAGAAAACCCAAAATCTGAAAATCCCAAAGACAATGGAGATGAAACTCAAGAGAATAAAGAAGTGATCCTCAGATTGCCATCTGTTTGGATTGTTTACGTAATAATGGACAGTCTGGGGATAATGTAGTGAAAGGATTAATGAAGAAATTCATCTGATGTTCAACACGAGTAACTGTAGGAACCATCAAGAAGTTTTTGAGTTTAAAACTGAGGCTTTTAAGTTCTTATGAGCTGGATGTACTATGCAATGGAGAAATCATGGGCAAGGATCACACTATGGAATTCATCTACATGACAAGATGGAGACTACAAGGTGAAAATTTTCAGTGTCAGAACTGCTCATCATTGCAAGTCTGCTCACAGGATGGCTCTTTTTATCAGTCTTATCCCATGGTACTTCAGTATCGACCCAGAATTGACTTTGGTTAGACCAAAGGGCCAGATCCCACTGAGATTAATCCTGCACTATGTTTACCCATCGACAGATTGCACAATGAATGGATGTACCTGGATTAGGGGTGG
Source organism: Aspidoscelis tigris stejnegeri (assembly GCA_023333525.1). Taxonomy (NCBI): domain Eukaryota; kingdom Metazoa; phylum Chordata; class Lepidosauria; order Squamata; family Teiidae; genus Aspidoscelis; species Aspidoscelis tigris. The sequence goes on from JALMGA010000004.1 coordinate 48,373,686, forward strand.
AGGGAGCGCAACCAGAAATTTGGCATGAAAATATGGACGTTTTCTTCTGTTGATCAACTGTCTCCCCAACCAATTCCAGTTAGAATAATCCAAGTGCCATTCTGCTACTGAAACATTCATGAGATATTTGTGACATCTGATTCTGCGAGTTGTAGCCAAATTGTTAAATGTGTTGTTGGAGTCTTAATCTCAAGAATACTGGCTTTGCCTATTAGAAGGTTTCCTTCATCTGTAACATAGATTACATTAGCAGAGATGACACCTGCTTTTTCACATGCGATGTTGCAGTTTGTTTGTTTTCATTTTCACTATTTTACTGAAATGTTGTTTAAAATGAGTACTGTATAAAGGGTAAATAAACCTTTAAAATGTTTTTGTAAATATTTCTCTTGCCTAGAGCACTGCTAGGTAGAAGAAGAAGAAGAAGAAGAAGAAGAAGAAGAAGAAGAAGAAGAAGAAGAAGAAGAAGAGTTGGCTTTTGTACCCACCCTTTTCTTACCCAAATATACTTTGTGTATATTTTGATGTGTTTCATAACACATTAGAAAATAAAGCCACAAGTAATGTAGAATCTATTATTCACCAATTGTTCTATAATGACAATAAAGACAAAGTACCTCTAACTGCACTTTGAAGTAAATTTTCCTAAGGCCTTCATTTAAATCCCATAAACTATAATACCGTGCACCATGAAATGTTTCTGTAATGACAGCAAGCTCAGATTCTTTGCTCCATCTGGTCCACTTTTGAAGAAAGATGGCTGAAAACATGTATCTTTACTGTACATCGTGATCTCCAAGTTACAGTGTACTGAGTGAAAATGCTCAAAGTCTGTAGGGCTAGTTTCATCTCCAGATTAAAGTGCTGTGCTGTCATTTGTTTTCAATGAGCTCTTCGTATTCATCATAGAAATCATTGCCTGCCTGCCTGTCTGTCTGCTTTTTAAAATAAATCTTATAAGTGATATACATTCTTTTGAGATTTATGTGGGACTAATGTTGCCATCAGACCACTGTTCCTTGTGAAATGACTTCAAAGCAAATTCTCCTCCAGCAGTCACCTTGGCATAAAAATATATATTTCCCTAGCATACACCCTTGCTGTTTCAGCAGCAAATGGTACAGTGAGAAAGTTTTATCATTTTGCGCTGAATGTGACTATTACTATAAATCACCTTTCATGAGCCTGGTGCACTCCAGATGTTTTGGACAGCAATTTACATCAGCCCCAGGCTGACAACTGTTTTAAGTAAGCCAGGGTGACAGTCCACAGTGGTTAGAGTTTTGGACTAGAAACAGAGAAAGCAAAATTCAAATTCCCACTTGGCCATAGAAATTCCCTTGGTGACCTTGGGCTAGTCATTACTTCTCCCCTTAAAATAACTCAGAGGTGTTTCTGTGGGGAAAAAATGGAAAAATGAATAATGTTCATTGTCTTATTTGAGCTCTGTGAAAGATAGGGAGGATGCAGAGTAAATGCAATAAATAAACATGTCTAGGTATGATCTGATAGACTTTGCCCTTCTCAATACCTTTTCAAAGTTTGGGTAACCATAGTGTCTCCTGTGTTTCAGAGACTGAAATCTGTAAAGGAGGAACCCAATAAGGCATATAAACATATAGTATGTTTGTAGTATCCTAGCATTCTCTGTACATAGAAATCTCACATGTTTTAATCTGCTAGATAGCAATAGCTGCTATTGTGGCAACAGTATTAGTAACAGAATAACTAAAGTATTTGCATTTATTCTTTAAACTGGAAAAAGACTGGAAAAGATCTTCCTCATTACTTTGGATAATATAGCTCAGGTGGGTCCTTTCTGCACTAGGCTTTATCCTGTATTTTATCTTGCATTAGGGATCTACTGTCTCCCTATTGCTGCAGACTATGGCAGCCCCACCCTGGTCCTTCCATAGACACCACAAACATACAGAAGCCAGGCCCACATTCTGGGATATAATCCAGAACTAGGCACAGTGAAGAAAGAGCCTCAGGTTCTCTCAAAGGAAAGGAAAGGGGAAAGGGGAAAAAGGCAAAGGCTATTATTAAGAAATAAGCACAACTTCTTGTTCCCACTGCAAAATGTCTGAACTATTTGCAGAAGCTGGAACACAAAATTTGTCACTTTTATCACCTATGTATAAAGTGGCACAAATGGCAAATGGGGAGAGGTTAGTAACGAGCAAAACAAATCAACAACCTTAACCCACCGGTTCCATGTGACATGGATGAACAACATTTGAAATTTTAAAGCTGATACTCCTGTTTATCTGTCACTTTTTGAAGGTCTGTAATGACGATTTCTTTTTTAAAAAATCCACTTATCATTGTCATACTTACAAGAGCCAATATACTTTCTGATTCCTGTCTGTTTAACAGCTTGATGCAGAGGCCTCTTTTTTAAAAAAAGAAAATCCCATCTGAAGAATGCTTTCTCAAAGGCAACAGAAGGACCAGGGGTCAATTGAAAAACATATGTTGTTGCCTCCTTGACTCCAGAAGACAGACTTGAATTTCGTTACTTGACATTCACTTATTTCCCCAGTGAACCATTTTTCCCAGGTTGAAGCACATTGAGGATTCTGAGTCGGTGTGCTTTGTGTCTTCTCACTGCACTGCCCTTTGAGCAAAGGAAGCGTGTTTACTTTTTTAAAAAGTAGAACAGTCAGTTTTTCTCTCAAAATAGGAAGATCAATCCAACACAGAAAAGGGTTTTAGAGGGCATGAGCAGAGACATGGAAAAGCCATTGTTCTGGGCAGAGATTATCAGTATAAGATCTCACAATCACTTCTCCATCATTTTGGGGGGGGAGGAGAGGGAGGAGAACAATTTTTTGACTTCCCTATATATTTTTAAGTTATTTGCATGTCTTTCATTTGGAAGATATGCCAGTTGAAAGCTTCCCCCCTCCCCCCATGCAGAACCACACATGAGGGAGACGACCTCTATAAGTTTGCTGCTACTCACTCTGTGCACTAAGAACAGCACTACTCTTGCAGGGTTATTCTTAGGCTGTGATCAGATCAGGGGAGGGGGCAACAGACACAAGAAATGGCCAAGTGTTTGATTAGTGTTCCTGAGTTTGACCAGGTTGAGTGGTGCCAGTGGCAGTGGCAGTGCCACCACTACTAAAAGTTGAGAATTTAGGAAAGATCTCAGAGACACAGAACTGTGTACTGAAGAGCATGGAGATGCTATACTCCTCCTGCAAACTGAATGGTTCAAAAGGAGTGGAGTCATGACTAGGGGTGTGCGTGTATGCAATATTTGGGATTCGATTTGAATCAAATATCCAAAAATTCAATTTGATTCACATCTTTAAAATTTGAATTTAATCAAATTTGATTAAAGTTAAGCAAATTTGAATCTATTCATTCAAATTTTCAATTCGAATTTGCACTTATGAATGTCAACAACATTCGTATGTGCCCGTAGGCATCATTATGCATCCCATAGGCATCTGTACGCATTTGTACATGTCCATGTGCATCCGGTAGTTATCCCATATGCAATCTGTTTTTGTCCTGTGTGGATCCGCAACAATGTGTACGGATGCAAGACAGATGTGTATGTGCAAGTATACATCATGTACGACCCCATACACATGTGAATGTATAATTTGAACAAATTGATCCAAAATTTGAATTTTTAAATTTGACTTTATGGACGTTCGATTTGAATTCAAACGGCGAAATTCAGATGAATTTGAATTTTGAACACCTTTGAATATTCATGCACAACCCTAGTCATGACAGATCCTGCTTGCACCATGCAAATTCTTCCACAGAATCATAGAACTAGAAGGATCCACTTTGGCTAGTAAATCTAACTTCCTGTTTCATGTAAGAATTAGAGATGTGCATGAATGTTTTTTTGAAATTCTATCCGGATTGGATTGAATACCCAAAAATCAAATTTGATTTGAATCTTTTAAATTTGAATTTAACAAGATTTGATTCAAATTTACCAAATTCGAATCTATTCATTTGAATTTTTTATTCGAATCTGCACATACAAATGTCGAAAGCATTCACATCTTCCCCACATCCTTACATATCCATACATGTTTGTATGCATCCCGTAGTTATCCCATATGCAACGCATTTTCGTCCCGTACGGATCTGTACAAATTCATACGGATGCGAGAAAGATGTGGATTTTCAAGTAGGCATTGTGTACAAACCCATACACGTACAAATAGGTCCAAAATTTGAAATTGGATTGGAATGTTTACATTTGAATTTTGGGACATTCAATTTGAGTTCAAATGTTGAAATTTGGCACACTTGATTGGATTTCGAATGCCTATAAATATTAGCGCACATCCCTAGAAAGAATACAAATCAAAGAACCAAATGAATAGCTGTCCAATCCTCTCTTTGCTCTTATGCCATGAAGAGGCCTTGTCAACTTTCTGAGTTATCCCCCCTTACTTACCTTTCTGAGAACTGATATTACTGTAACAAGATCTTTCAAACTGTATCTGCTTTTACGGCACCCATCTTCTCCAGTTCTTTCAAACTTTGATACCTTAAGATGCTACTGGACTACAAGTCCCATCATGTTATCATTATATCACAAACATTACAATCATACATATGTAAAGCAAAAAGTTAAGTGCTAGAAGGATAAGCGATCATTTGATCAATGGACTTAGTCTTAAATCTTGGAAAACAGGTTGACAAAGAAACACCTGTACATGCCCGTTAATTTCCCCTCTTCCATGTATGTGTTGCTGTAAGCCCCTTTCTCAAAATCAGCTTGCTTGACTGGTTATGCCACAGCAATATCAGCATAATTTTGTTAACTCTCAGGCTGTGTTCATACCTAAGTTTTAATCAAACTTCAGGACACTTTCAGAATGAGAGAGCAAATCAGCAGAGTAACAAGCTGATTTATTTCAGCATTATCCAACTCAAAAGATGACCTTTGAATTAGATAATGCTTAAAGGAAATGGCTGTTCACTTTTCTAATATGTTCTTCCATACTGAAAGCAGACTGAAGCCAAATTAAAATGTGGGTGTGAACATAGGCTCAAGCAGGAAGATTTGTGTTAATAGTTAAATGTTTCACTGAGGGAAGGGGATGGGATAGTCAGGTACAAATTAGGCATTCCTGCACATATAATGATTAATTATTGCTTTTTACTGAGTGATCTGAAACACTTAGATCAGGGATTTCCCCCCTGAAATAGCTGCAAGAGCATGCCCTCAGGGTAAATTATGAGGTATAAAATAGGAGGAAAGTATGTGTTCCATACCATAGATTGGTTTGTTGCTGTTTGTATGGGGGGGGGCACTCACATTCTCTTAAGGGTTTTATTCCACTTGCTGAAATCACCACCCTGGGCCATAGAGAAATCCATGACATTTCTCTCCAATATCGAGGTTTAAGCATATTCCACCCTCTGTTTGGACTTTCCTGAATGGGAAGTCCACAAATAAAGTGGATAGAAATGAAAAGATGTGAGCAGTCAAGTTTGAAGATGGACTGAAGAAGGTTTCTGGTGAATCATGCATACAAGTGAAGCACAAAGATGTTAGTCAATTCTCTGTTAAGGGAAACTATCTGCAGCACCTTATGCATCTCGGATAGAGGACAGTTGTCATGGCGTGTTCCTTGCTCAACCCTCTACTGCTCAAAGCCACTCAGCCCCGGCTCTGTTTACTGCAGCCCCGGGTCGGCAGGCACCACACCGCGGCAAACTCTCCCTTTCCATTGCTAAATATCAACGGCAGAGGCTTCTCACGTTAGCCAAACACTGGTCCCTGTGTACTCTCCCTTTTATTCTTAAAGGTTCAGTCCCTGTAATGAGAGCTCTTGCCTCAACACACACACACAACACTCAGGTGCTTTTAAAGAGAAACAACGTAAAATGCTTTGTTGGTTACAACTTCCTAAAGAGGCACACGGTCATCAGTTTTTGGTTCTCAACTGTCAACTCTACTATATTCATCATCACTTGGAGCTCTCATCTACCCAGATTCCCTCCTGATTAGAACAATAGCTCAGTTCCTTCCTGTCCACCCCCAGTGAGTTACCCCTGGCAAAGAACCTCTGACATTCATTTTCAGAGCTTTTATAGTCTCTGCCCCACCACTCTCCAGCTCTGATTGGTTCCTCTGCTGAGCTAGCTTACCCCTCCCTCTGGAATACTGTAAGCCATGCCTCTCAAAAATTCAATAACAGTTATCCTACATCTATACCTATCTCTAACTAACTTACCTTTCCCCCGCGGTCATCACAACCGGCATTTTGGATTACAATTGCTATAGCTGGCCTACAGTTACAATTTCTCAATAAACAGTGTTTGCTTCTAAAAAATACTGGAGGCAGTCCAGTTTTATAATACACACACCAGACAAATCATTTATTTTTCTTCTGAATATGTCTACATTTCTTGTTAATCAATAATGATCTTTGATTAAAAGATATTCAGAGATGATCTGATAAAGGTAACTAAGGGGGGGATAAGAACACTAGCAGAAAACCCTGAACTCCAGGATCTAAGGTTGTGGTTTCACTATAGCTATTTTTGTTGCTTCTGGTCTCTTTTTAAAGCTCAGGGCTCCTTAAGAAGCATATTAAAACCCATGAACCTCTTGGGACTATACTGGGAGTGGCACACATATCTCTGTCATTCTCCATAGTAACCCCAGAATATCAAGGTGTTCTCCCAAAACATTACTATTATGGGAAACCTGGTTTGCGTGTTTCCATCCTCCACTAATCTTGCTATTCCAAATTCCCAAGATGCTAGCCAAACACAAGGAGAAGGGGGATGGTGCTTAGGGGTGTGAACGAATGTAATTTTTGACATTTGATTAGATTTGAATAGAATATCTGAATACATACAAATAGAGAAATAACAAATGTGTTAAAATTTAAACCAATTCAAATACGGGTAGATCTATTTGTACAAATATTCTATTCGTATTTGATGATATGAATGTTGACAACATTTGCATCTGTATACATCTGTACGGATCTGTACACACCGGTACGCATCTATACAGATGCTATTTTTATCCCGTATGCATCCCTTTTTCATCCCATGCATATCTGTACAAATGCAGGTGGATACGAATGAGATGCGTACAGATACACATGCAATGCATATGTATCTGTATACATACAATTGTCTGAATAATTCGTATGAATAATTCAAAACGTTCAAATTCATTCGAATGTTAAAAAAAAGAATGTATAGACATTCAATTTGAATTTGAATGTCCAAATTTGAATGAATTGGATTGAATTTCAAATGTTTTGAATATTCTTGCACATCCCTACTGGTGCTTGGTTAGATTCTGGAGATTTAGGAAGAATAATGCAAAGAAGCAGCAGATGAAGCTAAGAGCCTGGGATTGTCTCCTGCCCTCTGGCAGGGGCAGCAAGACACAATTGCAGGATCTAAAGAAGACCCCGCAATTGTTTCCTGCTGTTTAGAGGCATCCTCAGTTGTTTGTGTATGTGTTTAAATAGACTGGCCATTGCAGCAGCACGGACTCAATTGTTCACTCTAAAAATCAATGTAATCACTGCTTATTCACTTAATAGGTACCGTTTGTGCCATCTGAACATAGTATGGATTGAATATGTACTAATTACATTCACATTTGGTATAAAACTAAAATTAGTCTTAGGTTTAGTTGCAACATATTCATTATTACTGATTGGCTGGTCCTTCAATACTTGCAATTTCATTTTAGCCATCCAAAAAATTTATTTGTGGACCTCTACTGTGATGAGCATCATTATATCTTCACAGCTATTGATCACACACTTTGACCGGATTCTTTTCCAAGGCTATTCTCGTCAGATGAGCAATTGAAATACACTTATGATACTAAAATGGATGTACATTACTTATTTAGCTCTCCAAGGGCAACAAAGGAAAAAAAATGTAGTCTTAAGCATGTTACATGTTGAAGAAAGGCCAAGCAAATAAATTTATGTGACTTGCTTTACTAAATTGAGAATATCTTTAAATGCCTTTGACAGATTTCAGGTAGTTTTCAAATTAATGATGATGCTCTTATTTTAATAATTAAAGGGTTGTTAGGGATGCACACAATTATCTGTAACACTCAAAATATGTATGAATTTGGACATTCATATTCGAATAGAATGTTGGCAGATTTGGAGACCGAGATTCATATGGGATTTGTATGGGATTGAACATTCGTATCGAATTGAATCCTACCATATTCCAAGGGGATCTATTCAAACGAATATGAATTTTCTTGCATTCAATTAAATAAGAATCAAATACAAAAAACCCATCTGTGCACATCCCTAGTTGATAACATTTTTTAACTCAAGGTTTATTCTGAGTGAATTTAGCCAGTTGGCCACTTGGTGGCAGAGCCGACTCTCTTTTTGGCAGAGACAGTAATTATTCTCTAAAAGTGGTAGGAAGGTTGATGTGGAGATTTATCTACAACCAGCAGGTGTCTCTTTCCTTCTATAAGACAAGAAGTAGCTTTTTCAAAAATATAAGATCAGCAAAAGTTAAAATGATACAGAATATGCATTTCAGCTGATTCATTGTTCCACATATCACTGAGTATTTCAGGCCAGATGTAGATCAACATGGAGAGGACCGCCAGAACAGATTCTGTTGAATATTGTACACGTGGTTTAAGACAAAAACTGCTTGAAAAACCATAGCATTCAATATAATCACAGACAATGTTCATCAGCTAATGTTATTGTCCCTTAACTACGATGCAGTAATGAACCACAGTGGGGTTCCTGGGAATATTTATGATGCTATAATGGAAAAGACCTCACTTAGTATTCCTTTGGATAAGGTAACAAGGAAGCTATGGTGCTTGATAACTGAAGGCTGATGGAATTTTACATTCTACAACTCCTGGTAGATCCTCAGTCCATATTCTAGAGCTGCAGTAAATTCAGACATTACATAAAGAATTGATTACAATGGAGAACTCTGTTCACTTATGGCAAATCCATGACAACATTTGAGAAGTCATTTGCATAAGGCATATCTGCTAGCTTTACCTGCACTTGTGAACTTGCACAGTTTCTCATTACAAATTACAGGGACAACAGTCCTCGTTAGATAGTTAAGCATTAGAGCGGGGGGCGGGGGGGGGGGGAGAAAAGTAGTATACAGTAAATGTGAGTCACTTGAAAGAACTGCCCGTGATATATCCAAAGCCAATGTGAAAGTTTTACAATTTGGAATTTAAACTTGAGTCTTCTTCAAAGTGTAGAAGGTTTTAATCCATATCAGTTTGGGCAGCAATTCCACCTGCAATGACTTTCCCTTTGCTGCAGGACATCAGCCACTGGCCAAGGCTTGGCCATCCCCAGGACAGCACCTGTGCCTCCAGCTAAAGGAAGGAGAGTATTTAGATGATGCCAATGCTTCAGAAGCAAGCAAGATGACATAGGCTTTGGCTCAGCCATAGCAGATCTTGAAAAAAAAGTGAAATGGTTATTAGCAAACACCCATTATGTTTGTGTTACAATGATCCTTAAAAGAGAAAATATTTTCCATCTCAGAGCTATAGTCATCTTCACGTTCACTTGTATAATCAAGATGCAACAGTGTCAGCCACTAAGGTCACATCCCCATGCACTCAATAGTCCAAATCAAATCTGAATTCAGCAAGAAGCATCCCCATGCAAATCCCCCAAACCAAGCTACATGCGGACCAAATTGTCCAAATCCGCCGTAAATTTAGTCCTGAAGAAAACTGTTCTCGCTACGGTTCAGGAGGCAAGCCTGAATTATTTTGGAGGCTAAGTCTGTGCATGGAGATGCTCCTGGTTTATTAGGGGAGGAGATTGATACTCACATCATTAGTGGGCAGGTTTCATGTCCTGTGCTTGCCATTCCTGTCCTGTGCATTGGAGATTGCAACTGTTTGGGCATTTTTGGCAATAAATGGTGACTAAACAGAAATGAGTCTCTTTCTGCAACCATTATTCCACCACCCCTTCCCTGATTGCCAAGTCAGCAAGACAAATAGAAGCTTCAGCACCCCAGTTTTACAGCGAAAGATGTGATCGCCATCCCACAAGTCTCTTTCCATGACCATTATTCCACACCCCCTCCCCAATCTCCAAGTCAAGCATGATAATTTAATTTAAATAGCTTAATTTAGTGCATGAGCAGTAAACTGCTGTACTGGGTGAAGCGGAGGTGCACACCTCCGGTAAAGTGCCGCCAAACCCCGTAGCGGCTATGCAGAATGATCTGGCTTTTTCATTTTTTAAAATATATTTTTATTGCCTTTCAGCCCTATGTGTCAGAATCGGAGAAGGTGTTGGGTGGCATTTCCCTGCCATCACTACAGCGGGTGGCACAGGAGTTGGCGACGTCAGCCCAGCTTCCAATTGGGAGAGTAGGGGGGCAGAGAGAAAAAGACGCTATTCCCCCATGCAGGGGTTTAGCGTAGTTTGCATGGGGACACCCCTAGTTGAATTGAGCCTGCGTAATCAGCAAATGCATGGGGATGGCTCAATTCGAATTCGGCCTTACACCCAGCTTAAAAATTTTCCAATCCGCCCTAAATGGAGTGCATGGGGACACAGCCTAAGTGTATTCTAGTGATTTTAATCTGATTATTACACAGGACTGAGTTAGCTGAAGACTATATACTTTGGCTTACTAGTTGTGGGATATCTCTGAAAATGTTTCGAAAAATGGGTTTGGACTAAGATTGTTCCATTTCAAAACACAGGACTATTTCTAAAGCCATACAAAGGCAGAGCAGACTTCCCATTCTAGCTTGCATGCATTTTTACAACTTTTTGGTTTCCAGGCATTATTTGTGCTTTTTAATTGAAATGTATAAATAACGGTGTATAAATAAATGCTGTCCCTTTTAAATTCTGCTTATACTTTAGGACACTTGCTGGGCTTCCTAAAATTAGACCCTTCATTAATAAAGGTGCAGAAGAGAGAATTTCAGCAGAATGTGTAAAAGGTGCCCGGCTTCATCTTTTTTCTCTTCATAAACCGACTAAGAAAATGAAGTATTATCCTTCTCATGTTGGTTTTCCGATCATTTCTGGGAAGTGGGAAAATTAACTATTGCGGTTCTAACAAGTTGTTTCTTTTTACATTATATCTGATTATTAATAATATTATTATTGACCCTTTTTCTATGGCTTCCTTATGTATGTTGCTGGATTTCTTCTGTTAACTACTGATAGTTCAGTTCTATGCATGTGTACTTTGAAATAAGTTCCAATGAATCCATCAAACCCCAGACAGTAAGCCTTAAGGCCTGTTAACAGTAGTTGGCTATGACTGACTGAATTCCTATTATGTTAATAAAGTTTAAGTGGCCCAGGTAGACATTCTTGAATATGTTTGGCCCTTTCTGCACTGGGCCATATTCCAGATTATATCTCAGCATAGGAACCTGCCACCTACATGCCCCAGGGCATAGTGTAGCATGGGAGGTGGTTGCAGACGGCCGAAAAAACAAGCAAGTCAATCTGAGCAACAGTCATCTAGAGCCACTATCAACATCTGGGGCAGCTCATACTACACTTCTGTGCAATGAGGCTCTGTGTAATTGTGGTCAATGGCCATTGCTTCACTGGCTGCAACCCACAGTCAAAGATCCAAACCTTCAAGATCCAGATCTTTGAGATGGGGTCCTCCTGGAGATCTGGATCTTGGAGATGCCTGAAGACCCCATTTTGGACACCTTTAATCAGGTCCACATGAAACCCACATTTAAGAGCCTGAAGGACCCATTAAATCCAGATTTCCCCCATGGGGACAGGGCCTTGTAGATCAAGCCTTCAATGGCGTCCAGGTGGGGACAGGGCCTTCACAATTGGTACCAATCAGGTACTAATCAGGTTCCTAATGGGGTCTTAGAAGGGTTCTAAGCCCTAGTGGAAAAGGCCCATAGGTGTCTCATTTGACAGGATGCAAAGAAGTGTAAGGTGGGGGATGACAGGAAATGGCATTATTCAGACCTTCTCACTCTCCCCTTTCATTTTTCTTCTGGAAGAGGCAGTGGGAGAAGCCCCAGAGAAGTAGCAAAGTATCATCATTCCCACTCCCCTGTTCCTGCAAATCCAGATGGGAAAATTCAAGCAGCATTCTGGGGAAGAGGGAGTAAAAGAAACAACAGCACTGCCACTTTCCTAGAAACAAAGGCTATCCTATTGGCAACAATTAGCATTTGCCTCCTGAAAGAGATTCCACCAGCAGCCCATATTTGATGATCCATCTGGAAGGTAGGCAAATGCCAGCTCATCTGCTCCATGTAGATGTATGGTTAATTACATTTGCCAGGTGGATTAATATCAAGCACCTGCTGCAGCGGCCTGAATGAAAGGCAAGTTGATTCTCTGGAATTCAATGATAAAACACATGTGTTTGAACTTCCTTTTGTTCACATTAGCAGAGATTTATGACAAGCCCCATTCCAGAAGACAGCAATCAGAAGCTGCACAGGGAAAAAAAATGGATTTTTTTTTACTTTTTTGCTATATCTGTACTTCATTCATCTTTATGTAACAACATACAAATAACTTTGGACCTGTCGTTGATCTGAGAAATTATTCCAATAACTAGCTGCAGAATTGGTTGCCCTTCAAGCCATGTCAGTTAGTATCCATTGGTACAGGTGGGGCAGAGGACAGGGCTGCTGCTCCAAATGGGGTACAAGGTTCAAAGTAGGTAGCTGAGATGTGGTTAAGGTTGCAGTTCTATTCAAACCCACCAGAACTTAAGGGATATGGCACACCTCATCCAGCCCTGAACTAAAATGTGCAAAAGACAAAAGGATCCAGCTGCATTCACACCTAAATTTTAATCCAGCTTCAGTCCACTATCAGAGTGAAAGAACACATCAGCAAAGTGTCAAACTGATTTCTTTCAACATCTAACTCAGAAAATGTACCTTTGGGTTAGATAGTGTGGAAGGGAAATGACTGTTCACTTTGCTGACGTGCTCTTCCACGCTGAAGGTGGTCTGAAGCTGGATTAAAAGAAGAGTTGGCTTTTCTACCCAGCTTTTCTCACCCTTCAGGGGACCCAAAGCAGCTGACAAAGCTTTCTGTTCTTCTCCTCACAATAAACATCCAGTGAAGTAGATAGGGATTTGGGAGCTCAGCAAAGAGCTGTGACTAGCTCAAGAACACCTAGCTAGCTTCGTGGAAGAGTCTGGAATCAAACTCACTGAGTACGAGATATGAGCCCAGCACTTTAACCACAAGACCAAAGTGGCTCATCTAGGTGTAAAGTAAACCTAGACGTATAGCAAACTTGGCCACTAAATTACCAGGTTTGGTGGTAGCTTTGCTTTTATAGAATGGCTGCCCCTGTCTGCAAGACATTAAAAGACAGACTTCTCCACCCTAAACTTCCCTGCAACACTGATTGCTGTCTTTAGCTTTCTAATGTTTTGCTTTTTAGTTACTAAATTATGTTATGCAATATTTTTCCTGGATGTGTGACTTGAAGTCAAGAGAGATATATAAATGTAAATAAGGATAACCTTGTTGGAGCATAATCCTCACCAGCATCAGTTCAGTCATATATATTATATGACTGAATTGATGCTGATAAATAATTTTGTCAATCACAGAACTGTCAAAATGTATATTTTCCTCTCTTACTGTTTAACACAAATGAGATTCTGGTGGTTCCTAATAATAGCTCCATTTTTATCTTTCTGTTTCTAAATGAATGAAAGACTGTTACAGGGCTTCTATCAAAAAGCTAGTGAGGCTTTTTCACCCCTGCTGAACTCTCTACTTCTATAGGTGAACCCAGTAGCCCAATTCTCCCTGATTTTAAAAGCAGAAGTAGTACTAACTATATGCATGCATATAATGAACACTTTTGTTCCTTTGTCCTGAGCAGTAAAATGTAGGATCCCCTCTTTCCATAAGTGGCAGGAGGGATTTTGGTGTCTAAGGCAAAATGCTGCTTTGGCAGGTGATCTTCCTGCACTCATTTGGACAAACAGGCCAAGGCTTACCATGGTTTTATGTTTTCACTTCCTCCACTTTACCACCAACAATTTCCAACAACTGAAATCATTAAGTGACCCACTGAATGTTCCATGATCTGCTACATATGTATCTAGAATGTTTCAAAAGAGATTTTGCCACTCTAGGAACCTGCAGGATTCAATCACATGGCTGCTCCAATCCTGTTTGCTTATATCATGGCAAATTTTGTAATAGTGTATCTTCTGCTCCCCATGTTTCGAAGGTTTGAGTGGCTGAACATTATTCCTTTTTTCCCCAATACGTTATATGTGTTTCAATGTTTAAAACAAAGATTTTTCAAAAGATCCTAGGGACAAATTATTTACCTCATTCACAAACCTATAATAATCGTTTCTTCCATGGATGGAAAATAATCACTCTCAGGGTGAGTCTCAGGTTGGATGGGGCTGGAGGATCTGGGAGGATCCAAGCCAATCCCAGCCTGCTAAAGCTGCCATCCAGTCAAGACCCTGGAAAAGTGGGCCAGCATCAGCCAATGAGAAGTGAGCAGAGAAGGTGCCGTTGGAGGAAGAAAAGCAAAGTAGGAGACTTTTAGACACTTATTTTAAAAACTGTATAATGCAGGGTTTTTTCTTGCATCTACAGTTGAGGCATACCTGTGTACATAGGCACCTCCAAAAAAATCCACCCTGAATTGGATATGATTGCTACAGATGTTCCGCCACCAAGTTAGGCAGCATCATAGTTTGCATTCAATGTTACCTTACAGGGTGGTGAAACAACAAAATTGAACTTAGAGAACTTGTACAATGCAACATCTTAAAAAAAAAAAAAGGGAATGGAAGAAAGTCTCAAATGGAAAGTGTAACAGATGCTAGCAGCAAAGATCACGCTATTTCAGTTAAACTTAGACTGAATGAGAAGAGGAAAAAGCAAGTCTACATCCTCACCGATACTTTCCAAAGACTTTGGATGCTAACTGACCTCTCAGAGAAAAGAGCACTTTCTTGATTTGAGGGTGATAAGGGGAGATGAACCCACTATTTGGTCAATTGCACATCTCCTAGTCAGCTATGAATCAAAGTGGACATATTGGACACTCATGGCCACCAGCTTCCTGGATGGAGAATATCAATGAATGGTCATTGAATAGAAAAAACATGAACATTATTTGCTTCCTCCTTTATCCTCCTAACAACCCTATGATTTTAGTTAAACTGAAAGGTAGTGAGTAATCTAATGCTGCCTTATCCCAGTGCTTTCCTTACTCTGAATCATTACCTCTTGTTGTCAAAACATGATGATGCTATACCTATGTACAATATTGTTTTATTTATTTATTTTTGGAAATATTAATATTTTGTTTGGGTAGAATTACTTTGTATCCTTTTCCATCTTAGGGCCAACTTAGCAAAAAGGGGAAGTCTGAGGATGCCCCAACATGGGGAATAGGCACTGCGTGGAGATGCTTCCATCCCAGAAGTGGATCAATGTTTGCCGAAATGTCCTCCACAGCAATACTAGTAAAGCCCCGCATGCACCATTTGTACCTCTTCCAAGTGAATGATGAGTAGGGCAGGTAGATAAAGCTGCAGGTGCTCTCAGTTTCACCTGGTCACTACAGCAATAAAAGTGTGCATGTCTGTTGCTGCTGTTGCCATGGCAACATGATCATCTCTGGGACAGACTGAGCACTGCAAAGTGTAGACACCCAATCCATTCCCCATCTTCACTTCTCTGGATCGATTACCTAGGGAAGTGAAGGTTCAAATTCATCTTTACTTTGGATAAAAAAGAACTGCTCTTCTGACCTAGTAGTAAAAAGAAGGCATAACGTGTGTCTATGCACAACACTTAAGCCACAGTGTAGTTAAGCCTGCCCTCCACTGTTCCAAACCCATCAGCCTAAGAGGAGTTTTCTCTTTCATGTATCAGATAAACAATTGTAGTGGAGGAAGGGGACTGAGAACAAAGTTTGCCATTTCATCTCTCCATATAATACACACTGCTTGGAGATCCAGTCTCAGAACTTTTCTTTTGGTTTTATCACAGGTGAAAAATAGTGGCTGGAGAAAGTTAGTGGTAACTGCAGCTTCTAATACAATTGCTTCCAACATCTGTATCTGCTGCATTCAGGAGCTGAGAAACATCATGCAGTGACTTTATCCAGGACTTTCAGGATATGGTTGAATGTTTGGCTTCTGCATTAACAAAACAGTCTTGTGGCCCACACAAAGCATTTCCCTCTCCAGCTTACAGAATGAAATCACAGACTTATTTTTCATTTTGATTTACATTTGACTGTGACAGGGCAGTTCTTTCTGTCTGGCACAAGTGATATTTCTACTCTTATTGAAATGAGTTATATTGGCCTCTGAATTCCCTATAAACACCATGTGCTTTTTCTCAAGCCATTCTCTGACTTGCTTTTCTTTTCTCTTCTTTTTAAAAAAGCCCCACTTAAGAAATAACATTCCTACTAATATCATGTCAAAGCTATACAATAATATTCCTTACACTCAGCACCATACATTTCAGCCCCACCTCTTTGCTGGCCTGTCAATGTACTTATGGCAGGTTCCGCATGAGGACAGCACCTGCACTTTAAATCAAGTTTGCTCTTATAGAGAAATTCATTATTTTCCCTATTGCTCACAGTAGCAGCAACAGACTGTTCACACACCTGCTGCTTCTCTGAGCAAGGGGACACCGAACCAGGGAAAGATTTTGGCAGTGCAGTGTTTCCACCTGAAGGCTCCTTCAGCCAACACAGGAAGTGGCTGCAGAAGTCAGCCATTTTCTTGTGCTCTGCAAAGAAAAAGAAAAACAGACTAGGTAGGTCCAGACATTGCAATGTAACTTGAACTTCCAAGGGAGCGCCATCAGACTTCTCCTTCCATGTTTTACCTTTATAGTGCTTCAATGAGCACTAAGTGCAGAGCAAATTCTCCCAGCACACAAGATCATCTGGATCCTGCACTCTAGGTGTACTCTCTGGTCCCACAGGCATACAACCAGTTTGCAATTCCTGAATCAAAGGGCCTAATTTATCAAAATGGTGCTGTTCTGCTTTACTTGTCTCATACACAACCCGATCTGAAAATGCTGCTACTTTTCCAAAGTAATGACTAAGAAGTGAAGACTCAGACCAGTATGACCCAGGACTTCTAGAAACCATACTTTCATAGAAATGTCAAGCACCCTACACTAGGGATATGCAAGAATATTCTAAATATCCGTTATTCAATCAAATTTGGCCAAATTTGAGAATTTGAATTTGAATTGAATGTCCAGATATTTGTTTAATATTCTAACGAATACAAATATTTCAGATCATTCGTACAAATCTTTTGAACATTCATATGTGTACAGATACGTATGCATTACATATGTATCTGTACGCATCTTATTCATATCTGTACATGTTTGTACGTATATGTATGGGATGAAAATGGGATGTGTACGGACACATATGAATGTTGCTGACATTCGTATCATCAAATACGTATTGAATATTCATACTAATAGACAGGAATGTATTCAAATTGGTTCAAATTTTAACACATTCTTTTTTCTCTCTATTTGTACAATTCAGACATTTGAATATTCAATTCAAATCAAATGTCAAAGGGTGTTTTTCCACTGTCACTAAAAGTACCCATTAAGTACCCATTAATGGGTACTTAATGGGTACTTCTAGTGACAGTGGAAAAACACCCAAAAATTGCATTCGTTCACGCCCCTACCCTACACAGAAAAGATATCTTCTTTTAAAGGAATTAATTTATTCATTCAAGAAAGGCAAAGTTACCATGTCCTTAGGAGAGGAATGACCTTATGCTGCTATATAACATGTATTTAGTATCATGCATTGTGTATGTGGCAATATCTTTGTGGAAGACCAAAGTGACAGTCTGTTTAAAAACCCAAACTGACAATCACAAGTAGGGATTTGTAGTATTCATTATTTTTATTTGCACAGATCTGCACAAATTCGGACATTCATACATTAACATTCATACTTATATGAATGTTTCAGACATTTGAACAAATAGGCTGGACTTTTGTTTAATGGTATGGATACATATGCATCCCATGCGTATCCGTACGCATCCATACTTATCCATACAGGATGAAAATGGGATGCGTACGGGACATGTACAGATGTGTATCATCAAATATGCATCCATATGTATTAAGTATTCAAACAAATATGTACAAATACATTCATATTGAACCGAATGGCCAGACATTCAAAATTGCACATTCATACGAATACAAATGCTGGGACAAATGTTTGAATTGAATGCTGAAAGTTGCATTTGTGCACATCTCTAATCACATGATTTTTAGTCACCTGGATCAATTCTAATTTATTTTGAAGTATTGTGCATAGAGAAAAAAACTGTAATTAACCCTGGGATAGCTGGTCCATAAGAGCAAGGTTGGCAATACACACACACCACATCCAGTAGTTGACAATCTCAGTTCATTCTTCCTTTCTTCTTCAAGGTTGGCTATTGTTATCCTCAATGAGGTCTGTTTCCATTTGGGTGTGAACAGGAATGCAGCCTTAAGTGTCTCGGCTGCAGTTAGCTCTTTGCTTTCTGTTCCCTGGCATCACTTCTTTTTTGGACTCATGTTCATGACCTGTGGGACACCAGCCATTGCTGGAAGATGACATACAACTAGGATGAGGCGCACACTGTTTCCACACTAAGTCATCCAGGCCACCAGCAGTCAAGGGTAGTAACTCCACACCAATTTCCAGAGGCAGAAGGCCATGAGTTTCCCACCCTAGGAAGAAAACGAGAAACACAGTAGAGAAGAGAGCTTACACCAGAAAACAGTGCGGTGAACTCTGAAAAGTGAACAAAGACAATTTTAAGACACATTTCAAGGCTCAGGAGATGATCTGACACTCCAAAGATATCTAAGACTAGAATGATACGCATAGGTACTTTAGAAGCAGACATCCTTAGAAGTGGGCTTCATATACCCTGTCTAGATCTAGCTAAGCTGTAAATGATACCGAATAGACCATAAGTATTTTCACCCCTCCTACTTTAAAGCCTATACAATTGTTATTGGGGGAAAACAACATTCCAGTTTCTGTAGCCTAGGTGTTCCTTTAAAAAAAAAGGAAAAGACAGATAAATACTCGTCTTGCAGCCTGTTAACAGTTGAATCTCTACATGAAAGCAGATAACTTCGCTCCTGCACTTGTTTTGGCATCTCCCAGATAAAGAAGTTATGCAGTTTGACAAAGCACTTTGCTCTTACAAGTCTTAACAGAGCCGCTGAGATTCCCCACCATCACCACCACCACGTCTCGGTTCCAACACCTGTTGCAGAAAAGGCTGGGGTGGTCTTAAAGCAACTTCCCTGCGCCCTTCCTTGGCTCAGAAGCTACACCGGGCACTCGCTGCTTGGTCGCTTGACCTATGGCAGCCTTCCAAAAACCCGGCGCTCCCCAAGCAGGAGCCCAAAGAAAGGCATTTTCTTCGCTTTCTCCTTTGGAAAAAGCTCGCCCTCTTCTCCCTGCATTCCTCAGGACGCCTTGCAGCCGCTGATTGGAAAGATCTGCTGACAAATGGTTTATTCTGCGCTAGGGTATTTAAGGGAGTGACCCGGTTTCCTCTGGGAAGGAAGCGGAAAAAATTGTTTGGACTTATAAGAAATTGGGAAAATGACCCCTGCGAGCTCATTCTAGGCGTGTTTCCACGGGAGCGAGTCCGGATGAACTGAAGATCATTCTCCGGCACATGGACGCGTGCACGGATGCTGTTAACAGCCCTGTGCTTTCCAGCCCAGGGAGTCAGTGGACATAGGAATCGCTACTTTTTGGGGGGGGGAGGTTGTTGTTTTTACTGCCCCCAAAAAGTCCTGATCCTGATGGTATTGGCAGGCCGCTCCCATTTCTAGTCCCATTTCCATCAATGAAGCATAGGCGCAACTGACTGTACTTGGATCGGGGCCGTTCCCCTTGACCTGCCAGCTTTCCAGAAGGCAAACGCCACAGATTTCCTCCAACCTAAAGAACTCCCCTCCACTCCTCTTCCTGTCCAAAAATAGCAAGCCCCACAGGGCAAGCCAAAGACTCTCATTAGTGTCTCAAGACCGGGCTGTTTATCTTGGAGCGTCTCGGCTGTTCCCCTTTGCTCTCTGCCCCGAATAACGAACAGTTTGTCCCTTGTGCTTTCCCACTATCGCGCGCAAATTTCATCTCCACCGGGGGGGGGGGGGAAGAGCCGGGGTTTTGCAAAGGAGGTTGGAGCCCGGGAGCTCCCTCGTTGGGATACAGCTGGAGGGCCGGGCACGAAGGGGGGGGGGAGAGGGTAAGAGGACAGAGCAGACCCTCATTTCATCTCCAGCCCTTAAATCAGGCAGAAATTCGAAGCCATCCGCCACCGGGCTGCTGCTGCTGCTGCT
Source organism: Aspidoscelis tigris stejnegeri (assembly GCA_023333525.1). Lineage (NCBI taxonomy): Eukaryota > Metazoa > Chordata > Lepidosauria > Squamata > Teiidae > Aspidoscelis > Aspidoscelis tigris. The sequence goes on from JALMGA010000004.1 coordinate 48,394,082, forward strand.
GCTTTGACAAGTGAAGGTTCGTTTCGTCGTCTTCATCTAGTTATCCCAGGGGGAGGAGCCGAAATCTGATCCGAATTCTTAGCCCCTAACAGGGATTGGATCCTGCCTGCTAAGAGCAGGGAATAAGTCCCTTGACCAAACAGGCTGAGTTTGTAAAAGAACTTCGGCAAATTCAGGAGTGATTGGATAAGAGGGGAACCCTGGCCCTCCTCCCCTGCACCTGACGAGTTGGTATTTACAGCACTTTTCAAGGCGTCCCCTGCGTTATTACAACATGGCTTTGCTGCCTCGGCTAAGCGGAATGCTATAGAGGACTAAGGTGCGAGCGGTGATTTTTTCCACCCCCCGCTGCTGCTGCTGCTGCTGCTGCACAAAAGCCGAGGACCGTTATATTCTGCGACGAAAAGTGTTTCTGAAAGGAGAGGAGGCCAAGTTTCCTTTCAAAATGCCGCGGTCTTTCCTGGTCAAGAAACATTTCAACGCCTCCAAAAAACCGAATTACAGTGAGCTGGATACTCACACAGGTAATTCCAGACTAATATCTCTATTCCGCCTGGATTTCCTCCCACCCCTTTTTGGAAGAGACTCCTAAAAATAGAGGTTGCCTGCTAGTTTTCATCCCTTGGTGCAAACTTGAACCTAACTTCCCTTGTCGCGCTCTTTTCCACACCACCCATGAGAAGTGTGACAGGGTAACTTGAACTGCAGGAGTTTGCTTTGTTTCTGTAACTATTTCTTTGACTCTGTATGGAGGTATTCCGTGCTCTCTATTTCACTGGGAAGTGGAGTGGAGTTGGGCTGGGGGTGGGTGCAGAGGATGTAACTCTTCTTTTTTTGCTGAATTTTCTCTGGCTGCAAAACTTAAGAAGGAAAGTTGTTCCTCTCAGCAGACCTCCCTGCTAATTCTGGCTGGTAAAAGAAATTGTATCTCTAATGAAAATGTTTTTCAGAGTTATATGCAACAAGTTCTATGCACCTTTCAGTGGAGACTGCTGTGCCTTGACCACTTCCACCCTCAGCTGTTTTTAAACGACTTTCTTTCTTCCCTTGCAGTGATCCTTTCCCCATACCTTTACGAGAGCTACCCTATGCCTATCATTCCTCAGCCAGATATCCTGAGCTCTGTTGCCTACAACCCAATCACAGTATGGACTACCACGGGGCTCCTGCCTTCTCCCCTCCCTAGTGACCTCTCGCCTCTGTCCGGATACCCCTCGTCTTTGGGGCGGGTCAGCCCACCACCGCCTTCAGACACTTCATCCAAGGATCACAGCGGCTCCGAGAGTCCAATTAGCGATGAGGAAGAGAGAATGCAGCCCAAGCTTTCCGATGCCCACGCAATTGAAGCTGAGAAATTTCAATGCAGCTTATGCAGTAAGACCTATTCAACTTTCTCTGGACTGGCCAAGCATAAGCAGCTGCACTGTGATGCCCAGTCTAGGAAATCTTTCAGCTGTAAATACTGTGACAAGGAATATGTCAGCCTAGGAGCGCTTAAGATGCACATTAGGACCCACACGCTACCCTGTGTCTGCAAGATCTGTGGCAAGGCTTTTTCTAGACCGTGGTTGCTTCAGGGACACATCAGAACTCATACTGGTAAGAAGGAAAATCTTGTGTGCCAGGCATTGCCCCAATAGTTTTTGTTTTCTTTAAGTGTTAGTGTTTTTCAAAAAAAGAAACAAAAATTACTCATGTTAACAGCAACAGTTATTTCATTTTGATCCATTGAATGTCTACACCAAGACTATCTTTTAGAGATACATGAGCGGGCCAGGACATGTACTGGTCTAACAGTTTTCGGCTTTGCGGAAGTTAGTTTACTTCAGCAAGCTGTCACTCATGGGTTCCTTTGGCTAAAAGAATGTGTGAATGTTGGAACATGCTGTTGGGAAGCCTGCAGGAAGGACATCAGGAAATTGGGAGACAGCATTAAGATGGAACAGGACATGGGCAGAAATACCAGGTTCACAAAAATAAAATGCACAGTCTAGAGTGACTTCTAGGCAACGCTGTTCAGTTAGCATGTAAGCACGGAAACAGATTTAGCTTTCTATCAGACGCGCCAAATGCATAAATCAATTCCATTGAAACCAATGAGGCTTATGTGTAAGAAACAAATCTACTGTAGGCTCAGTGTTAGTCAAATAGAAATCCTGGCATCACCTCCTTAAGACAAACAGCCTGATCATTCATTCACACCCGGGGGCGGGGGGGGGGGCATCTAAGAATCAGTGTGATTTGTTGGAAGTGTGCATAGAATTGTAGCTCAGGTTCAGTTGGCCTACAACTGAATGGGTTTGGGTCTGTAACTAGCAAACCAAAGCGGAGATCTTGTGCACTGATTACCTAGAAGTAAGCCCTATTAACTGCAATAGAAAATTATTTTTAATGTCAGCAACAAAAGCTACTTTACTCTGATTGAAACAATTTGCACAGAAATGAGTTCTGTTAGAACCTGCATGCCTTTGGTAATAAAAGCTGTGATCTTACGCACACTGAGCACAGTTGGGCTGATTTTCTAATAGGATCTAGCAGAATTCAGCAGAATTTCCATTCATATAAGGCATGTGGGGTCAGAGTATAAAACCTGACAGCATTCACAGAGTTAAACTGGCTTGTGCATGAATTGTCATTTCGCTGTTCATGTTTTTGGTATGATTCTGCAAATGAGCTCTCAGCTTTGGTTCTTTTGGGGTGTTTTTCTACTGTCACTAAAAGTACCCATTAATGGGCACGTAATGGCATTTTTGTACCCATTAATGGGTACTTAATGGGTACTTCTAGTGACAGTGGAAAAACACCCCTAGTCTGCCCCTGTTTCAGAGCAGGAAGGTGCAGTTCTAAAGCTTTCAATCTGATGGGAATGCAGCCATTCACGTCAGTGGCATACAAAGTACAGCCTAGGGCAACTGTAGGCGTTGCACAGGATACAGTAAATGAATGGAATATATGGAAATGCTGGGTGGAGCTCAGCTCACAGGCCTCAACTACACCTGCCGAAGTAGAATGTGTCAGTGGCTCATCTCTCAATGCACCACAATACCTACAAACTGTGAAATAGTGAATGGCTGTTCCTAGTGAAATATGTGGCACCTTTAACAGTGCAATTGTTTCACAACTTTTTTTGCAAATAATTTGTCTTTTTTTTTACAGAATGCCTCATTTAGTTTTTTAAATGTAACATGCTGATGCTTCCTTATGCCTTTGTTTCCAGGAGAGAAGCCTTTTTCATGCCCTCATTGCAACAGAGCTTTTGCAGACCGGTCGAATTTGAGGGCCCACCTGCAGACCCATTCAGATGTGAAGAAATACCAGTGCAAAAATTGTTCCAAAACTTTCTCCCGAATGTCTCTTCTGCACAAACACGAGGAATCTGGCTGCTGTGTAGCTCACTGAGTTTGCCTGGGCACTGTGCATTGTTAAATGAAAGAAGAGGAACAGGTGGACCCTTCAAGGCGTTTTGTCTTCTACTTGCGTGGAAGGTGCCAAAACATCAAATTGCCATTATAGTTCAGGTGCTTAAGTAAGATAATTTGTATGATACAAAGGAATTGAAAGAAATTTAAAATACAGGAAAAGGAAAATGCCAGACTTTTTTGTGCAGACAGCTAACATTCCATCCAAATGAATTCACCCAAAGAACATTTTTTAAAAACCCGAATCAAAACCAATGGTTTTGCCAGATAACCAAATATCAGAGGTGCTTTTCAGAGTCTTCCACATCACATCAGTAAAGAACTAATAAGAAAAGTTTATGGTATTTTTTTAGTGTAGCATGCTTCTTGATCAGCGACCTGAAATATCTTCAGACTGCATCAGACTGAAAGCAGAGAATGTATGCCCAATTATTTTCCATGTCTTAACAGGATGTGCCTTCATAAAACTGTCACTGTCAACATTCCTGGGTGCATGCTTGATACATACTGCCTTTTTCTGTTTTTACCATGGTTGCTATTTGTTGTGCTTTTTTATTCAAAGAAGCGGGAATAAGTGCAAATGTGAGTGTTGATGGGAGTTGAACAAAGAATTTCTTATTAAAAGGTTTTTCCTAAATGCACAAAGGAAATGCAATATTGTGAGCAATACCCTCCAAGTGCCTTAAAGGATAATTTTGTTTTAAGTATGTGGACATAATGTAAATAGTTTTATTTTTATATGACTGGTCAAGATGAAATATTATCTATAGCCATGCCTATGGGTATCTTGAAGAAAGTATGAAGCCAAATGTCTTCTATTGTTTTCTAGAATTTTTTTCTACAATAAACATTTTGGAGTAATATCTGTCTAATTTGTCCCATATGTTCTGATTCTGAGTCCTAGGAGGGACTGGTCTACCTTCACACAAGGAGATACTATGCCAAGCTTTTGGTGGGAAAACCTATCTGTTGGGAGGGCTGCATATGGACCAAAGCTTCTGTAACAAGGACTGTGGGATTTAGTCTGTATGGATGAAAATTAGGTGAAAGAGTTTTTAAAAGCCTGATCAAAATCTCATTACGTGAATTTACAAGAATCCACGGCATGTCGAGCATTTAGATAACTGTCTTCCAAACCAAAGGCCCCTTCCACATTGGATCTTCTTCCTGGCATAGGAGCTTGTTGTCTGCATGCTAGAGCTTGCTGTAATCTGCACTAGCATGCAGATGTTAGTCCCTATTCTGGAATATATTCTGGAATAAAGATCAGTCCAGAAAGAGCCTTTTTCTGTGTCTTTCCTGAAATCCAACGTGAATCACTCAGCAGGATAAAAGCACAAGGCTCCTGAACCTTTCATAATTGCATAGAAAAGGGAATGTTACCAGATGTGGCTTGTCGTTTATGTAAGACCTGCTGAATTTCCCTCTTCTGTGTGGTGACTGAAGTTGTAGAAGCCTCTCCTTTGGCCTTCCTATGTCCCCAGAGCAGTGGGCCATTTAGAGATATACTTTAGAGGAAGTTGTTCACAAGTTTAATCTGATTTGGAAAAGGCACGTATAAATCAATACCCTTTGTGGAAACATTTAATGAAAGAAAACAGAGCCACCATAATCAGTGGGGGCATGATTTTAGACATGCATTGACCTGCATGGGTTGGTGCTCATCTGGAACCATCAAACTACCTTGAACAATTATTGCTTTTTAAAAGTGATATTACAACACCCTTTTTGAATGCAAAATGAACAATTGCTTGCAATTCAATGTAGGCACCTCAGTCGAAGGATTTCTCACGGTGCTAAGGCATTTGTTTTCCATGCATGCATCTCTCTGGCTGGTTCATAATTCTTTGAGCTTAAAACAATTGGAGTTATATGTGAATATATCTTGTTTGAATAACAAAGCACAGTTGTTTCTAGACACAACATTTGCTAAGAACTCTTCTTACAGGTACAGATTTTTTTTGCAAACCAATTAGAATGAAATAACAGGAACTTAACTGTTCTTAATAGATACCATATATAGTGGATCTGCCTTCTTACTTCACAGAGGATAGTGGTGTGGCAATGTTTTCATCACATCTACAAATGACTATGCATTTTCCTTATCTGAAAGTAATTCTAGGTTTGAGGAATCTGGTTATCGAGAAAGCAGGCTCAGTGTGATTATTTTTGAAGAATTCGCAGACTTTTTACCTTTTATTTTTGAAAAAAAATACTGCAAATCATTATATAAATAATAATTTCCACTATAGTTTCTGATATTCTTAATTAAGTAATTAAAATATTTTCTGTGTGATCTGGCCAAATATTAAATACACTTGAATTTTGTTTACTTCAGTGGAAGAAATTTAAATATGCATCTTACCCTTATGTCTAACTCAGTAAGATAAATTTTGGCCTGATTGTGCCATAATACGTTGCATATCATTTACGTCCATGGATAGTTCAGTACTGTTTTCAAAACCCTGGAAAGCCAATGAAAGTAAAAAGTCACTTGCCTCTGCTGATGGAAAGCTGATATTTGAAGTGGGAAGTACTCTGTAATGGCTCATGCTCTTAAAAACTGGTGTAGCACTGGGCACATTTTTGGTGGCAATTTAGGAATAAAGGAAGGAAGGAAAGCTCTTATGTTCTGTTCATTATAATAATAGAAAAGTTCTGCATTGTAGAAGCTGATGTGACAGCCTGAAAGAAAGAGATGGATACAGTGACCTTGATTTCCAATAAGCCACATGTCCCATCAGTCATGAGTCAGAAGAGACAGAACTTGAGCAAAGATCCTGGAAGCTTTCACTTCACGTAGGTGATAAATCAGCTAGTCATAAAGCTGTTGAAAATAAATGAAAAAAACAACAGTAAAAAAAAACAGTGACTTAACATTTTGCAGGATTGAACTGTGCATTTCTGGTTTAATGAATGACATAAGCTCATCTACATGAGAACTGTGAAATAGCACTTTTTAGGTGCACTGGATCAAATTACACTGATATGACTCAGGGCCAAGGCATCTGCCTGACTCTGCTAAGAAAAGTTAAAAAGTAGGTCAGGAAAGAAAGCAGATGACACTGAACACCACATCTGGCTCATTCAAAAAGATGTAGTATTATTGTAATTACATTTCTGATGATGTGATCTTCATAAGGAAACTGAAGAAGACAATTGCGATACCCCTGCTCTGCTACAAAAGTGAAATACATTTTGATATGTGAGAAAAGAGACTAATTTTTAAAGTCATAATAACAACAACATGGCTTAGTGGGTAGAGAATCAGGCCTAAGGCCATGGGTTCAAATCCCCATTTGGAAATGTAAGTTCACTAGATGGCCTTGGTCAGTCACTGGTCTCAGCCCACCCTACCACAGAGGGCTGTTGTGAATAAAATAGAGGGGATGCCATCTTAGATTCTTTAGAGGAATAAGGAAATGTAAATACTATAAATAAATAATATTTGCTGCATTAATAAATACACAATAATAGCTGCATTTTACAGGTTATTTCACAAGGACCAGCATTATTCCTATTAATTTTGACAGATCCATGACAGTTCCATTGATAATCTGTTGATTTTCCTTTTCACAATTACAACTTTTATTTGCTTAATAAATCAAGTAAGCAGGTTACAACTAAAATATATATAATCAATACATCATTTACCATATCCTGTTCCAGAACAACAAAAAGCATTGCCAGACAGATCCCCTTTTCCTCCAATCTGTTCTTATAAGTTGTATTTAGCATCACTGACGTTTGTCCATCACTATGAAGCCATTCACACACAGCTGGCCAAGTTTGTTTTCTACTATTATTTTTCAGTTAGACTATCAACTATAATCAACACTGATGTTTTATTTTTATGCATAGCACAAAAACCTAATAACATTTTTCCCAGCTCAAGAAGAAAAAGGTAGATGTTTAAAAAGACAAGTAATATTAACAAGACTACATTTTATCACAAAAATGATAGATGACTTCCATTTGCCCTTTGTACAATTAGGCAAGCTTCGAGAGTTGCACAGAATGCTTCACTAACTGGAAAGAATGGGGAAACAATTTATTGTGAGCAAAAGAAATTGAAAGCTGGTTGCACCTACCAGTTGCTTCAAACATGTAAAATCTACATTATTGGTTAGAATAAAAATCAAGTACAAAGATACCAAAGCCCAGTAATCCAAGCACCAGTGCTAATCACTGCAAAGTTCTAAGGTTTCCAGACATGGCCTATTAGTTTAAACAGTTGTTCCCCTAGCCACATTGCCATTTTCCTTCCTACATTGGCTTAAAAAAACCAAAACACCTGGTTATGGTTTTAATATGTTTAATATGTTATGATTGTAATGTGTTCATTTTGTATGTTGTAATCTACCCCTTAGGTCCTTGGGTATAGGCGGGATAAAAATGCAAATGAATAGTTAAAGTGGTGCCACTTATTATCACAGGCCCAAGCCAAACTCTTAGTGCTATATTCTCAATGTAAAATTCTACTGGACCATACAGGACCACGAGCCTGCCCTTCCCCTCTGTCATGAACATTCTAGGTTTGAAAAGGTAGATTAGAGGTTGGATGAAAACATGAGTGCCCAACGCTACCATCTCTGAAACACTTTTCTCTTTTTTTGCTATGTGTGAATACAGCCTGGGACTTCTAAGAAAGGCAAACAGTGAGATCTTCCTGGTATTGCATTGGCATTGGCATATATCCCTATGACCTTCCCAATGCGATACTGACTGTAATGCACAGAAAGCATGTATCATAGCTATCTCAGGAAATGCAGCCGAGATGCTAAGTTTTCCATGATAGCTTTGACTACCTGCATATCTGGCTAGGCACATATGATAACTGGTTTCTGGAATCCACAACCAAGGTGTTAAGTGTGGGAAAAGGAAAGGAGGGGAGGGAGCAAGGAGGCATTTGGCTGCCTCTTGGAAGTCCCCAGTAAGGCAATACTGTGTGCATTTCACCAAATGTGCAATTCACCCAATGTTTGTAGGGCATGCCTGGAAGGACATGTCAAGAGGTAATGCCAGGTTCTTGTTTATAATCTGTATTGCCTCTTGTCATCTGGACTTACCAGGACTATAATGGTTAATTCCTATCAGGCAGTGTTGGAGACTTCAGCATCTGAGACGTGGTTTGGAATGAAGCCCTAGTTTGATGCACTAAAAGTGAGCTTTTGATGGGTTGCACAGGCAAAGAGGTGGGGTGTGGGAGTAATGGGGAGAGGTCATAAGTAGAAGAGGAAAAGGTCTGTGTTAGCAGTGAACAGGTGGTACTGAAGCATGCAGATAAAATTGGTCAGTCCTGTGAATGATTTTATGAACATGTTGCACTATGTCAGAGATGGCTGCAAGGAAAGAATATATGTAAGTCAAATCAGGGGACTTGTGCTGCATGCCAGAAGGGAAAGCCAAAAAGTCAAATCACCAAGATGAACAACCTCATGAATTGAACTGAATTTTTTTATTTCTACAGTCACAGCCCAGAATCAACAAATGTTAAAAAGTACAAAAATTTACAAAAAGTTATTTAAAATCACAATGTGGGGTTAAAATCAAGTGAGTCAAGTGAGTCTATATACTCAGAAGATAGTACATAAAACAGGTAAAACGGCCCACAATGAGAGACAATAAAACAACATAATGGATCAAGAATAATTTTTTCAGAATATCTCTAGTCAAGGTCGCTCAGTTCCAGGGTTTCAGTTTCTGACTTCTCCCTTATTTTTCATAACTACTGCCAGGAATTTTGCAGTAGATTGGTAGAACAACCTCATTGATTTTGCATTGAACGGGAAAAGAGATTGGTAGAACAACCTCATTGATTTTGCATTGAATGGGGAAAGATAAAGGCAATAATTTGCCTTTATAGTAACATTAAATCTTTTAATATCCAAGACTGTATGGTCATCTTAGGCCAAGTTCATTCCTAACTCCCCTGGCTGGATAAAAAACAAATAATCCTTACAACATTTCTCTATTCAGGAGAAAAAGCCCTTTCTCATAGAATGCATGAATTACAGTATGGCATCTCTAATTGCAGCTCCTCTAAATACACATAACAATATGCATGCATCAGTCAATGGAATAGGTTGCCACAAGAGGTGGTTAGCTCTCCTTCAGTGGAGGTCTTCAAGCAAACATACATAAGAACATACATAAGAGAAGCCTTGCTGGATCAGGCCACAGCCCATCTAGTCCAGCATCCTGTCGCACACAGTGGCCCACCAAATGCTCATGGGCATCTCAAGCAGAGACAAGGACAAACCTTCTCCTGCTCTTGAGTCCCAGCAGATGGCCCTAGAAGCGCCCCATTTCCTCCCCCCCCCTCAGCCTGAAAGATGCACCTAGGCATTCGTTCTAGTAGCCATTGATACATCTGTCATCCATAAATTTGTCTAACCCTACCTTAAAGCCATCCAGACTGGTAGCTGTCACCACTTCTTCTGGCAGCACATTCCATAGGCCGATGACCCTCTGTGTGAAGAAATACTTCCCCCTGTCAGACCTTACGCTCCTACCCATCAGCTTCATAGAGTGCCCCCTGGTTCTAGTGTTGTGCGATAGAGAAAAGAAATTTTCTCTATCCACCTTTTCTATGCCGTGCATAATTTTATATACTTCGATCAGGTCCCCTCTCAAACGCCGTCTCTCCAGACTGAAGAGGCCTAGACGTTGCAGCCTGGTTTCGTAAGGGAGGTGTTCCAGACCCTTAATCATTCTGGTTGCCCTTCTCTGCACCTTCTCTAGTTCCACAATATCCTTTTTGAGGTGTGGTGACCAGAATTGTACACAGTATTCCAAATGTGGCCTCACTATAGATTTATAAAGGGGCAAAATGACACTTGCTGACTTATTTTCTATTCCCTTCCTAATTATTCCCAGCATTGAATTTGCTTTTTTTGCTGCTGCCGCACACTGGGTTGACACCTTCATTGAACTGTCCACCAAAACCCCGAGATCCCTTTCCTGGCGTGTTGCAGAAAGCTCAGACCCCATCAGTTTATAGACGTAATTTGGATTCTTGGCCCCAATGTGCATTACTTTACACTTGTTAAGATTAAAGCACATTTGCCACTTGGTTGCCCACTCACCCATTGCTAAGAGATCCCTCTGGAGCTCTTGGCAATCTCTTTCAGATTTTACTACCCTAAATAATTTAGTATCATCAGCAAATTTTGCTATTTTACTATGTACCCCCTTTTTCTAGATCATTGATGAATAAATTAAAAAGCATTGGTCCCAGTACTGAGCCTTGAGGGACCCCACGTTTTACTTCTTTCCACCCTGAGAAATTGCCGTTTACTACTACTCTCTGCTTTCTGCCCTTAAGCCAGTCACAAATCCAGGACAGAACCTGTCCTTTTATTCCATGGCTGGTGAGTTTACTCAGTAGCCTTTGATGTGGGACTTTGTCAAAAGCCTTCTGAAAGTCCAGATAGACAATGTCTACTGGTTCACCTTTATCCACGTGTTTATTGACACTCTCAAAGAATTCCAACAAATTTGTGAGGCATGATTTACCTTTGCAGAAGCCATGCTGGCTTTTGTTCAGCAATGCCTGCTGCTCCATATGCACACTAATTTTGTCTTTAATAATGGTTTCCATCACCTTACACGGAACTGACGTTAAGCTAACTGGTCTGTAGTTGCCTGGATCACCCCTGGATCCTTTTTTGAATATTGGTGTTACATTTGCTACCCTCCAGTCCTCAGGTACGGAGCCTGATGTTAGGGAAAGATTATATATTTTTGCTAGAAGTTCGGCAATTTCGCATTTGAGTTCCTTAAGGACTCTTGGATGAATACCATCTGGTCCCGGTGACTTGTTAACATTTAGTTTATTAAGACATGCCAGGACCTCTTCCTTGGTTATTTCTGTACAGTTTAACTCTTCAGAAAACACAGGCTCAGCTACTGGCATGTGTCTTCTGTCTTCCTCCGTGAATACAGAAGCAAAAAATTCGTTTAGTCTCTCTGCAATCTCCGTGTCTTCTTTAATTTCCCCTTTCTCTCCTTTACTATCTAGTGGTCCAACTGCTCTCCTGGTTGGATTCCTACTTCTGATATACTTAAAGAAGTTCTTGTTATTTCTTTTGATGTTTTTAGCAATGTGCTCCTCAAAATCTTTCTTAGCTTTCCTAATGGCCGTCTTGCATTCGTGTTGCCAGTGTCTATGTTCCCTCCTGTTCTCCTCATTTGGACAAGCCTTCCATTTCCTAAATGAACTCTTCTTGTTTTTAATGACTTCATCTACTGCATTTGTGAGCCACATTGGTTTCTTCTTGGACCTAGAAGTCCCCTTTCTTCTTTTAGGAATGCATTCTAGTTGCACTTCCGTTATTGTGTTTTTAAGTAGTCTCCATGCATTTTGAAGTGATTTAACTCTTTTGACTTTCCCTTTCAATTTCCTTTTCACTAATTTCCTCATTTTGGGGAAGTTTCCCTTGTGAAAGTTTAAGGTCTCTGTGTTAGACTTTATTAAGAACTTACTCCCTGTATTTAAGTTGAAGGTTATTGCATTGTGGTCACTGTTCCCAATTGGATCAGCTACAGTGACGTCCTTTACCAGGTCCTGAGCATTACTTAGGATCAAGTCCAGGACTGCATTTCCCCTGGTTGGTTCCATGACCATTTGTTCCATGGAACAGTCATTTAGCAGGTCTAGGAACTACATCTGTCTGGGGTGGTTTAGGAAACCCTGCATTGAGCAGGGGGTTGGACTTGATGACCCTAGAGGTCCCTTCCAACTATGATTCTGTGATTCTATGATCAACACAAATAGACACCACCTAATTCTTCAGTTCAAAAGCTGTCATATTCTTCACATCCATAGGGTACGAGAGTATGATCAATTTATTTAACTCACCTGACTGTCTGACAGATGGAGATGAGTGATGGCTTATGTGAGGAAAAGTAAGTTGGGGGTTGGAAATTGATGAAGGTGTTATCAGAAATGCTTAAAGAAGCCCTCCTTCAGGGACAATTGGAATTGGGGAAACCCGCAGAAAGATCATCCCTTCTGCGGATCATAAAACTGAGGGTGAAAAGGAAAATGTAGCCAACCATAGCATGGGGAAGGAAATGTTGCCAGCCAATGACCAATCAGAGTCCCAGAAAGTCAAGTAGGAGGCTGGCCAATTAGTGGCAAGCATTTGTTGTTAGGTAGGCATTCCCAGACTTTGAGGAAAAGCAGTGTGTGGTAATATGAGGTAGAATTATTCTTTTTATTATTTGAATGCCTAGCTTTTTTTTTAGACAGCTACAGAACGGATGCATATTTTAAAATGAGTGATTGAAGAAAGCTTTGTCTGATTGTATCCTTTGTCCCGCCATGAAGGAGGGGGCTCTCTATATTATAACTGGGCTTAGTTCACTGCCAGTACAGCTCAGTTGTTTTTGTTTCTCTCTACCCATGTTAGCCATCACTCACTTCTACTTGCCAGCTCCTTGCAGGCAGTGAGTTAAAGAAAACACAACCCCTGCCCAGGGAACATGGAAGGTTATAAACTGATCACACAGCAGTAGATAGAGGACTATCCTTTAAGAACAGCAACCCTGCTTAGGAAATGCAGGACTAGCTGTTCTTCTGTACTTTGTATTACATACATTCCAACATTCTCCATCTGTAGCAGCTTCATCATTCTACCTTTTGAATGGTCACAGCCTTGATGCCAATAAATGTTAGGGATTGAAATATTTTGTTTTGCTGCATTTAGAGCTTATCCATCCAAGGGTCCTAGGATGGGTAAAAAGCAGAGCTGAGAAAGGGTTTTGTATGTATACCTCCTATGATGCTTAGCAAAAGCAAGCAACGGGCATTTTTTACAAAGTGTAATGAGAGTTATAGTTCTAAAAAACAATTTTTCAAGTGATAGTAATTAAATGGAGGTTAAAACTAATAAGACTAAATTGAGAAAAGACTAAACTGCTGTACGTTTTATGTCAAATCTGAAGGAAATATTGGCCACAAACTGTTGTTGTAGTAGGCCTTGGATTTGCCTGATTCAGGACTACACCTGAAAATACAAGTAAATTTCTCTTTTTATTTCTTTAAAGGCAATAAGAACTAACAAGTAGGAATGTGACATGATGTAGAGTAGCAGGGGAAGAACACTTTGTGGTGGAAAACTAATTCACTAAATGACGAAAGCAGTAAAGATGAATTTTATCTGTCTGAGTTTTATTTTCCTCATGACTGCTTTTGGAGAAGAGATGGGCCATATGTCGTAACACCTCTGCAATAACTCATAATGACTGCCGTGACCTTTGCTTCTTGAGCCAGCCTGATTAGCCACAGATTTCTCTGTCCTAATATCAGTTGACAAGTCAGACCCTAAGATTCTGCTTTGTTTTGTGGCTGTTGTTTTTTGCAAGAATTAAAATTGTACAAGGACCTTTTTGCTCCCCATTCTATGATTTCTCCTTTAAAAACAACAACAATCCAACTTTTTTTATGATCCCCTTACAAAAAACTAAATTATCATTATTCTCATAGGCTCTGTGAAAGTGCAAATAACTATATGTAAATACAAACACTTTTATTCTAACTAATGACCTGATAACCTGCCCAGACATTCATATCAGAAATGAGATTGCTGTTGAAGATGTGGGAGGTGTAGCCACATGAAAAGGCCTTCTTATTGGTAGCTCTAAGGCAATGGAAGAACTTCCCATTGAAAGTGCTAGGCACCATACTGGGTACTCTTGGGGTGTTTTTCTACTGCGCTCCTTTAATCCGGATCTAAGAAGATCTGGATCTAAGGAATGGGTACTTTTCTTAATCTGGATCTACTAGTAGATTAGATCCCTTACCCAATGCGTTTCCACGGGTGGTCTAGCACCCAATAGCAATTGGTGTTCACCTGCCTGCTGTGGAAACACCAAAGCACCCATGTGGCAAATCCGAATTGACCCACAAGGGGTCTGTCTGTCACCCCAGGTGTTTTTGGAGACAGGGGGTGCAATCTCCAAAGTTGCCTTCTGAGATTAGCAAAGGCTCCAAAGTCCCTCCAAAGTCCCTCCAAAGGCAACTTCAGGGATTAGTGCAGGCTCCAAAGAAAAATTCCTTGCAAGAGCAATTCAGCTGTCAAAGGCTGCAAAGGCTCCGAAGGGTCTTTGAAGTTAGTGGCACTAATAGCACCCAGGACGGAGCTGGGCAATGAGTCTGCAGCCAACAATGTGGAAAAGGGGAAAGCAAAGAAAGGGAAGATTTCTAGAAACAGACGGGAGAGCCTGTCTGTTTTAAAGGGCTCTGGAGTCTATTTTTAAAAATCTGCCCTGCTCTTTACAGCCCCTATACTCACCTGACAGTTGCCCAGCTTGGTGCCCTATACCCACCTGACAGCTGAACTCATTCCGCTTAAATGAGTCAGGCTCAGGCAAGGAGCTAATTAGCAGGCAGCTCCAAGCGGTTGCAGGGGCTTGAAATTTCTCTCTTCTAGGGAGGCAATAAGGTTACCTCCCTGAGAAAGAGAGAAAACTCAAGCCTCTGCACCCCCTTACTCCCTTGCTTTTACTCCCCTTTCGAGGCAAGCAAGTGGCTTGCCTGGGAAAGGGAGCAAAATCACAATCCCTGTGGGATCCACCATGCTTGCAAGAAACCCCTGGCCACACGTCCTCTGCTGCCCAGCCTTTCCTGCGATCTGCCACTAACTTCAAAGCCTCTTCAGAGCCTTTGCAGCCTTTGACAGCTGCATTGCTCTCACAAGGGGTTTTTCTTTGGAACCCACCCTAATCTCCGAAGTTGCCTTCAGAGGAATTTTGGAACTGGCTTCAGAGGGACTCTGGCTTCGGAGGGACTCCGAAGTCTTGACTTTGGGACACCCCCATGGGTGCCTCCCCCCCCCCCGAGCCTCCTCTAGACCCTATTGCCAGATTGTAGTGGAAACGGGCTCCCTACAATCCGGATTTTAAGACTAAAGATCCCATTGTAGACCCATATGATCTGGATTTCCCTAGCTGTGGTGGAAACAGATGTGTCCCTAATGGGATCTGTGGTTGAAATGGGGTCATCCGGCTCTCAGCCAAATGGGTCCTTAATGGGTGCTTCAATGGGTACTTAATGCCAGTGGAAAAACACCCTTGGTGCCTGACCAATGTGCATATTTTTGTTCTTAAGATATCTCTCATCTATTCTTTAGGTTTGTTCTTATATTTTCAAAATATATTTGAGATGAAGGCTTTATTGTTTTAAATGGTATTGTTATGGTTAAATTACCCACTTTATTTGCCTACTTCTTCTGTTATCTCATCTGAGATCCTAGGATGGTGGTTGCCCCCTGCCACAAGCAGCTTCACATCTGGAATTACTGGGGCCAGGTGTTAACTTTTGAGGAGCAACTTGCAGGACCCAGGCCTGCTGAGAAGCACCAAATATCTTCAGCCAGCAGTCCTACTGGTGGCGAGTTGGTGAAACACTGGAGTCCAGCAAGCCAGAGACAGCATCTGGCAGGAGGAGTAGGGGCCGAAAGGTGGGCCGCTCAACCTCTTACACTGAGCACAGGTGGCACAATTGCCCATTCTCCTGGCATCTAACCCATCACTGCCTCAGAGCACTCAGGATTTGAATTGCCTCACCTGACTAGGTTGGAATGGAAATATAGAGCTGAGTGTCATCTGCATACTGATGTCATCCAACCTCAGATCCCTACACTCAGCATTCCCTGTTCACTGAGTTACTGGCTTGGGGGGTGGGAGTGGGGAGTTCCTCCCTCTCCCCCCTCCCTTGGCAATTCTGCCAACCCTGGACCTTCCTTGGAAGCTTTCATAGAGTGCTATTTTGATTACCAAGTGAGCAAAAGGGACCATCAGCAGATTAAAAAAAATGTAAATGTTTCCTAGCATTTAAGAGTGTAATCACTTTCTACGCAAGCCAACCTAGCATGAGGTTTCTGCATGTAGAAACTGAATTTTCCTTAAGTCCGAGAGAAAGAGCAATGAACAGTCAGTTACATTTACTGCAACCTGAGGGGTGCATAAGAGTTTATTCTAGGCACTCAAATAAGAATCAGTAAAAACTCATGTGCAATATTTTTATTTAAGAATTTCTATTCCACCCTCAACAACAGGTTACAATGCTGGTCTTCTTTAAGCTACTCTTTTAAAGTCAGTCTATTGATGCACCGATACCTGATTGCTCTTGACAGAAACTTCTTCTGATCTTGAATGAAGACCACTGCAGATTACTAGACTGATTGTTCCTTTACAACTATCATTTGTTCTTTAAGAACAAATCTGTTCGTACGCAAAAGCACTATGTGCGTCTGAGAAAAAGACAGAAGTAAAAAAGGGGGGTGTACCAACTACATCTCTACTAGGTAGTGATTGCCTGGTTATTGTTGTCTATACAATGGTAACCTCACATCTAGATTTACTATAAGGTGCTCTGTGTGGATCTATCCTTAGACATATTCTAAAAGCTACAACTAGTACAAAATACAGCAGCCAGGTTGTTGAGTGAGACACTTCACAGAGCACACATCACACCTACACACAAGGATTTATGCTTGACTTACAATTCCCTAAACAACTTGGGACTAGGGTACTTTTGACAGATTGCCTCTCTTGCCACAAATTTACAAGATCCCTGAGTTCATTCAGCACTTGCACTTTGGAATGCTTTTCCTTCTGATACCCATGGGGCACCTATGTTACTACCTTTCAGGTGCCTCTTGAAGACATTTTTCATCATCCCGAGTTTCTCCGTATGATTGGTTCCTTCCCATCCACTGTCATTTATGCTATATTTTATTCAGTTTAAAACAGTTTACTGAATTTAAGGGAATGTTTTTGCTTTCTGAACCATTTCAGGATCTTCTGATGAGCTTCTGGTCCATTTTTGTTTATCGGTTAATTGATCCATTTCCGTGTATCACAAATCTGTTAATTTTTGTGATACATGTGTGAATTGACACAACCATGCAGAAAACATCTTTTTTATTATTAGTTGTAATTTGTTTATTTGCGAATGCTGACAGCAAAACATTGTCTTATTCCAACATAATTGCACCACTGTATCGTTCACATTATTTTACAGGCATTTATAATGTTGTAATATTGTACCTGTATGCCACCTTGAACCTCCCATTGGAAGCCACTCTTTGATCATAAAGGCTTCTAGACAAATAGCAAGGCTTCTAGTTGTACCCTTCTTTGTCCCTTCAGGCCTCATGGCCTCAATCCACGGGCCATTGTTGCCACATACCATTTTCTTTTTATCTAGAGCATTGTGGCTGTCCTAAATCTGAAAGTTAAGCAGTCAGGCCTGTGTAGCACTTGTATGGAGGAAGCATCTGGGAATATTAGGTGCCAGGAAGTCAAAAAATATTCCAGAAGGAGGTTTTGGCAAGCTGCCTCAGTATTATTGTAAAGAAAACTTCCACTTTTGAGTTTGAATGTGAAAATTCGGATTTTCGAAAATCTAATTCAAGTTTGAATGTCAACATTTGAATTTTTGAATATTCGTGCACATTCCTACCATCTGCCAGTTACTACATCCCAAGTTAATTTTTCCTAAGACAAAAATGGGGAAGAGATTTAGGAAATGCAATGCACACGATCAGTCCTTAACAGCTATAATTTACTGAATACTCCAGTAGCTAAACAGGCCACACAGCAGTCCTTGAAAGACTGCATGGAAATATTCCATGCATCAGTACATGTAATATCTGCAAAGCACAATAATGGAGAGTTTCTCCTCTACAACAGAAATATATGCTTCAGAAGAAGAATTACCCCAGGTAGTATCCTATTTGCCCTAGCCTTTGTATGGAAAATGAAAACGGTTTCCCCTCCTCACGTTCAAACTCTGTATTGTTTTAAGTGCGTCCTTTTAATTTGTTTTTACTGTTGTAATCTGAGCATAGGGCAATATATGCATATGTGTAACTGTGTGTCTGTGTCACCCACTTATTTCTACTACTGTGCCCTGCCATACATGGTGGAACATCTATGATTTGGCTGAAGTCACCTTTGAACCATCATTCACTTGGAAGCTGACCCTGTAGGTCATACTGATTAAGCTTCTTGATAACAGATCTGGTGATCCCGCTCTTCATCGCTGACAAACATTCATAATCAATTAAGAACTTTCTAAAGTATTATGCTACTCCAAGCTCAAGGATAATAAAGCAATAAGAGAGAAATGTAATCAAGCAGTCACAGAAAAACATATTGAGCAGGAGATGGAGAAGAGTTGGCTTTTCTACCCCGCTTTTCTCACCCATTTAAGGGGACTCAAAGCGGCTGACAAAGCTTTGTATTCTTCTCCCCCCAGCAGAACACCCTGTGAGGTAGGTGAGGCTGAGAGAACTCAGAAGAGAGCTGTGACTAGCCCAAGGTCACCCAGCTGGCTTTAAAAGGGGAGAGCAGAATCAAACCAGGTATTCCCAGATAAGAGTTCAGCTCCCTAACCACTAGACCAAACTGGCTCAGTATTCTAACTACTTTTGATGCCAGTGCTCCCTTCCCCAAAATTTGTTTTGAGAGAGAATATACCCCTACCAGGTTCCTATATAACCTGCCTTTGAAATGTTTTTATGTTAGAAGATCACAGAACATACTTACCATTTCTGGGATCCCAGGAGGCTGTCTGGATTTAATGGCCTTGCTATTCATCTCCATAATCTATGAATTTCCTGTTCCTGAAACTCTGTGAACGTTGTCCAGCAACCACAAACAAGCATCATATGGGTTAGAAACTTTATCGCTAAGGCCTTGGCCTCACTTCTCCTTTACATATTCCAGATAATGAAACTCTCACTTTGCAGTTTTTGACAGGAAGTATGTGCTATACATGTATTAGTGTTGGAATGTCACATACACAGTGAATTTTAAAAGATAGACTGAGAACAACTTCCTCTGTTTTCAAAATTGCAATAGCAAGTAATTAAAACATACCCTTTCCCTTCCCTGCCCTTTCCCAGCTGAATGCATATCTGCATATGAATTTTATCAATGGCAAAACAAAGCCTGAATGAATTATGTCAGCTAGCTCAATGTATCTGCCTCTCAGTTTCTGCTTCAAGTTATTTGCTTAAAATAATCTTTTCTGTTTAATTACTTTGTAGAGAAGTCCAGCACTGAAGTAATGTTCCTCTATGGCTATGGTCAGACATCATAGGGATAATCCATATTGGAAAGAAGTGAGGATTGAGTACATGTTCCAGACATTCCCATATTTGTATTAAAACATGGACTTTCTCATTTTCATTCCTCACTTTTCCTGTGCTTGTCATGGGGAAACTACTTTTATTGCTCTACCCCTCACCAAATATCCCTCCATGTGCAGGTAGTGATTGGATACAGTCCCAGCATTCAGATCTTGACTCCATCACCCATAATTCCCTGATGCTGCATCAGACCATGGATTCCCTTGGGCATTACTGTCATTCAGTGTTTGTTCCTTTTCCCCTTCCAACCTGTATCCACCCAAGAACAACTTCAGTTCCACATCTACTACACAGTAGAGCTTCTTTAAAGTCTAGTCTCAATTTATTTTCCTTAGTATCTGCAGTTTTGTGCTACTTTGCAATTTCAAAGCAGTACACAATGGCTGTGTTGCTTGCTTTAAACAGTGAAAAGGGGAGAAATCTGTAACAATATTCATGGTTATGAAGCTAGTCATCTCCATCTCCACATTCCCCCAAGACATCCATGGTGGCATGTGTCCCCCAAACATGATGGTGACATGGGTCATTGTTGGAGGAAGGAGACTACAACCCCCAAACAAGCACCACTGGGGCATACACCAACTACCATGCACTTCTGTCCCATGGCCATTCTTGAAGAAAACTAACGAGATAAACATGCAGGCAGATGAAATGTAACTTCCACTGTGCCTTCTCCTTCATTGTGTCTTCCCATCCTAATGGTGATATTCTCACCCTCCTGATTACAATGCTCATTGGATAAGAGGAAATGGGGAGCGTATCCAAAGAAATATGGTTCCTTCCAAAGATGTTCACATCTGCATCCTTACTTTCTGAAATAAAATGGGGTAACAATCTGAAATGGGCTGGGAACTCAATGCAAAATAGTCCTCCTTTTGACAAGTTTAGTCCAGAAAAGATACAGCAGGTTGATATCTTCTTGGGAGAGTCAGAATTACAGATGATCTCTAAACTGATTAAATTCCATGTGACTGATTTGAAGAATTTTCAGTTACAGAAACGCAATATAGTGCATAAATCAGTATTCTGTGTTGAGCATTCAGTTAACAAGTAGTTAACAAGTTTCATTTACTTATTATTCTCAGAGTCACTATTATTCATGTACTCCTAAGGAGCATGCAAAACTTCTTACAAATAAATAGAAAACACAAACTTAATTGTAATTTTGAGATAATTGTAAAAAAAAAAAAGTATCCTCCTTTAGAGAATCAGGAGATAACAAAAATGAAAAGCAGTTTTCTAAGGCTGTGATCAGACACAGGGGGAGAAAGCATCTCTGAAGCACCTCTATTCCATATAAGGATAGGCTAGACTAAAAATTTAGTATTGGCTTCGTTCATCCATTATTGCAATCTTTTCCATTCCATCAATCAAAATTCAATTCATATGGAGATTCCATTTTTAAGTCTTCTTGATGCTCAAACTGTATTCAAAAATAGGTTATGAGTCTGCATACAGATATGGCCATTATATACTAACAAAATGTACACATAGGGAATAACCTGCATGGATTTGGAGTGCATTTTGGTTGTATGAATAACATTCAGATGCATTTTTGTGCATTCATATGGACAACATGCATATGAATGGAATTTAAATGGATGAAAAATTTAGGATGACAACGTTTCATTTTTCAGTCAAACTGAATAAGTAGTTTAAAAGATTCCACCTTCTGGGCTTCAAAGACTACATTCTCTGCATTCATGCTATAGGTTTTCTGGTACAGTATGTTTTCTGTCTGCACAGTTATTTGTGTACAAAAGACAGGGCTATCATGTCTCTCATACTTCTGATCAGTTAAAACAGGAGGTCTAAAAAGGAAAGAGAAGACAACTAACTACTCATATTGAAAGCATTCTGTGCATGCCTAACTGTTTTGCCAGCAGTGTTACAATCCATGAGGAGCCTTTAACTTCTGAAGCCTGCTGACTTAAGAAGAATTGACCAGCATGATGCCTCTGTGACCAACAAGTGGAACAAATAAAATTATCCACCATTTCAGTAGAGTGATTGTTCTGCCCCACTGCATGACTCCATGAGTTCCCTAAAGGAACTGACCTGCTCATAATAAACAAATTGTTTTCTGGGCTACATTTCCAGTGCCTGTAGGGTAGTTACCAAAAGACAGGACGAGCCTGTGTTGACTATATTTAGTCAGTTTTTTCACTGGGTGCTTCCAATGTTAGGTCAAATTTCAAAGCATAAAGTTGCTCATTCTTCAAAGCTCAGCTCTTCAACATCTTACAAAAACTATAAGCAAGACTTTTACTAAAACTTTATTCAGTTATACAAACCATGAACGCTAGTACTCATTGTTAGAAAGAAGCTATTGACTAGAACTAGCTAATTTAATATGTATTTAGTAACCTGGCTAAAAACATGAGAGCTTCTTGGAGACAAACTATACTGGTTATTTACATTGTGATTGTTTCTGTTGTATGACTACTTTATGATTTCTTTTTGGCAGGATCCACGCAAGGCTGCCAGTGCCTCTGCTTCATCTGCATCACAGACTGGTGGAAGATGGTGCATCCACATGGGATGTGACACTGGAGTGGTCCCTGATGAAAAATATGCACTAGAAGTTGCTCCAACTGGGAACTGCTTTGAAGCAGTCTCCCAAATGTTATCCTTTGTCAGTCCATTGGGTGCAAAGAATCTGGTGCCATTTTGGCAAGCTTTTGGAAGCAGCCCTTGAAGTGCACCGTTTCTGAGTACCAGGCTAAAATGTCCCAGCTAGCAACTTCAAGTTGCCAACCAGGATGGGCCACCACAATGCATACAGTCCTTTGCTTACACCTCTGGCTGCCCCTCCAATCCTGGGCCAGATCACTCAACCCAGCTCATAATTGGTCCTGCACCATGCAGGATAACATGCATCTTGTGGAAATTGCCTCTTTTTCCTATAGTGTGTCAAAGTATGGGTGGTTAACTCCCATCCCCCAATATTTAGTTTTCTTGCCACATGTGATTTTTTCCCCTTAGTTTGCCATTATGCTACTGATCAACATTATGCTACTAGTTCTTGCCCTGGCCTTTATGCGTATGTTTTATATATATACAGAGAGAGAGAGAGAGAAAGGGAGAGAGAGATTATTGATTTCAAAATGTATTGCAGCAGGTCTTGCTGTCATTTTATTATTAAGTTATTGCATGCTTAACATAAAGTGAGTGTACCTATTTTCCTACATCATATATTGGTGGGCATGACAGTGTGAAAGCAACTCAAGCAGAGCTAATTTTAATACACACACAAGAGTAGCTCAAAACAAAACTTATAAACAAAGTCTTCCATGTTTCACACAATTTTCTGACACTCAAAAAGCAATGCATTAATCTTCCCCCAAATAAATATATTACTTGTTGTAGAACTCTTATAGCAAAGCGTGCTCCTGCAAGGCATTTAAAATGATACCTTTTTTTTTCAAACAGCATCCCATAGGTTATCACTTTTATTTGCTGAAGATTTTAATCAGCAAAAGATAGGTTTAAAAGCTTAATTAATGTACAAATATCTTTGACAAGTATCAGTACAGGGACAGTATATAACCGTGTATGTCTTGCTTCCCAAACATTTTTGTTGCTGACTGTGTGACAGACAAAAAGATATTGGCTACTTAAAAGTTTAGAAAGAAAGGGAAGATCTATGCTTATTTCCAGAACAGGATATATGACATTAATATATTGTGTACAACTTGGTATGAGAGAGAAATAGCTGCGCAGTAATTATCATAGTCAATCCAAATGCATGACTCATGACAAATTTCCATGAAACATTCAATCTCCTTTTCATAGGATCAAAGACAAAAATTGTAGGAAGCAGTAGCCACAAAGCAGAAATACCAAATGTATGGCTTTCATATTATATACCTAAATATATGTATATAGGTAGATGAGAGGAAGAAAGGAGGAGAGACAGGTTCTAGGAGAGGCACCAAGGCTGAAGTTTCTCCGCATTGTGTGCTTGCACTTTCTACTTACACTTCAGGCCCTTTCCGGGTCATATTCTGGATTATATCTTCAAATAGTGGCCTAGTAGCCTCCTCAGGTTAGTGCAGGCTACAATAGGCCCTGAGTGGGGCCTACAGTAATTTGTACCACCATGTGGATGGCAGGTCCCTATCCTGAGATATAATCTGGAATAAGACCCTGTGCAGAAAGTGTGCAATTTAGGCATGAGATCTTGAGGTTACCATGGTGTGCTTCTACATTGGCTACAAATCTGTGTGTCCCTATTACACCCCAAGAGTGCTCCTAGGATGCAGGATATGCAAAGTCCTGTGCTCTGGAGCACTCACTGCACATTTAGCATTCTGTAGAGGCCTACAGCTTTGCAAAGAGCTTGGAAAGAACTCTGCAGCTATTTATGGGCATTGTGCTGTCCTGATCTGATGAGTTCCAGGAAAATGACCATTATATGTGTAGCCATTTCCTGTGCTCTGTGGGAATATCTTGGTCAGCCCTGTTCCACAACAGCAGTAGATGGTCCCAGCTTGGGATGGGTATCCCATGATGGAGCAGCCCACCCATCATGTAATACAAAGAGGAAGGGCAGAAACACTCTAAGGCTCTTTTTATAACTAGATTGTTGGGGAAGTTCAAGACATGCGCACTGCACTGAGTCAATTCTATCTTAGAAGCAGCTCCACATGTGCCAGACTGTCCTCTGGTCATATGGCTGTAGAACACAAAACTGTGCTGTACAACTATACCAGCTGCTGGGCTAACACAGCCCGGCCTGCTTCATTCTTACCTATTCTGGACAAATGGACCATGGGACCAAGAAGCACAACCGTGGTTGCCACTGCGTTGCCCAGTCACTGCAGCAATGGTGCCACATATGCCTATTGCCATGACCCATTAATACTGTCTCTCACACATACGCAGTGCTTAGGGAAGTGCTGAGCAAGTTGCAGATGCGTTGGTCATCACAAAGTGAGGACGCTGGAAGCTTCCTCAGGCTTCACCCGTCTTTTCACTAGATCCTCAGAAATTATCCATATAGGTACTTACCACACTCGAGGGAGCATTCTGGAAATGTGGCACCTAAATTTCACTTAACTTCAAGCCTTTGCAGCTGGCCCTGAGGGTGGGTAAAATGTAAATGATAGAAACCTACTTTCATGCAGACATGGAGGCTGAGTCACTCCCTCTGATCTACATGGCTGTACAGAGGAGAAGGATTACACTCCCTGAGTTTGATCAACCATCCAGACCCTTTTCACAAATGACCAAATTTTTGTTGTTGTTGCCTTAGCATTAGTAGAGTTACTGAACCAATACCAAGGGCCATTTAGTACCTGGAAAGTTAAGGAGCCTCAAGCTGCATTTAAATGTAGTTTCAAAACCAAAACTCTGAGGCACCTTAGGCCACATTCCCACCTACCATGAACCCAGAGAAAACCATGATTACTCTGATCTGGGTTTGCTCCTGGTTCTGCTGCTGCGGGTTGGGTTGGAGGCTGGGAACAACACCGAGCGTGTTTCGGGCTGTTCCCACAGAACCCATAGGTGTGCACAAGCACACCTGCGTGTGGCATGGCACATCAAGCTGCTGCCACCACCACCACTGCCAGCCTCCTCCTTGTCCTAAGCCGAGTAAAGGAGAGCAGCCAGCAGCCAGGTAAGTGAGCGAGGGGATGCCACATCCAAGGGATGACCTCCCCTCCTCGCACCCCCTGTTGCAACAGGGCGAGGGAAAAGGAATGAAGGCAGCCAATGCCAGCCTCCTCCTCCCAACGTCCTTGGCTGCCTTCCTTCCTTTTCCCTCCCCCTGTTTCAACAGGGGGAAAGAAAAGGCTGGCTTAGTTTAAACCTGAGCGAAGGAGGACACTTACCAGGCTGCCAGCTGTCCTTCTTCGCTCGGCTTTAATCCGAGTAAGCTGGAAAACCTCTGTTTAAACAGGGGTTTTCTTTCCCCACATTTTCTCTGGAAAATCCAGAGAAAGAAAACTGGCATGGGGACAGGGTTGGAAACTCTGGAGTGGATTTGGAGTATTGGGGGATTTAATGGGAACCCCTAATGCCGAATCCAAATCTACCCGGATTTTAGCCCCTTTGGGGACACACCCTTAGAGATGGTTTGCAGGTGGGATTATTTACATGCTAGCCTGCCTTTTCTGCTATCTGGGTAACAGAGTGGATTAAAATCAGATAGGAACACAAATGTTGTACACCACCATCTCTAAGGTGCTTTTGAGCCACCTTTTTTTTTCTTTAGCAGTGAGTCAATGCAGCCTCATTCTCACTTACACTAATTCATTCTGAGTAGTCAACAAAAGCACCAGAAGGGGGAAAGTAAACTGAAGTAAGCCACAGAAACCCACTTCTTGTGAGTAATATTATCTTTCTTTGGAATAGATAATTCAGCCAGGGATTTTTCATTGGAACAGTTGATTTGGCCAGGGATCTAACATTTCTGCAATGCACATTTTGTTTTGTTTGTTTTGTTTTTTTAGATATTTTATTTATAAATAACATTTTAAAACAGACTAAAAGCTTCTTACATTTTATATTGGATTATTACATTACTTTAGTGTTTTTTTATGTGACTTCCTCCATTTTTCAGGCTCCTCTTCTTCGTTTCACTTGTTTCTTTGCTTCCCTTAGATATCTCTTGTTCCTTTTCAGCTTACCCTTTGGTCTTTAGCCAAAACCATCTGTCATTACTTCTAATTCTCAAAGATAGTTGATGAAAGGGCTCCAGTCTTTCATAAACTTATCCATTGTTTTATTTTTTAGTAAATTTGTCAGTTTGTCCATTTTGGCCAAGTCCATCAATTTAATTAACCATTCCTCTCCTGTAGATATATCTTCTTCCTTCCACATCTCTGTGTATAGTAGTTTAGCTGCTTCACCATGTATAAAATCAAAGAGTTTATGCTATCCAAACTGTTATCTACAATTCCCAACAAAAACAATTCTGGTTTAAACATAATATTTCTCTTTAAAATTTGTCTCATCAAATCACATATTAGTGTCCAGTACTTTTTTGCTTTTTCACAAGTCTACCACATATGGTAAAAGGTTCCCTCAACCTTTTTACATTTCCAACATTTCGTAGATATATTTTGAACATAAGAACATGAGAGAAGCCCTGCTGGATCAGGCCACAGCCCATCTAGTCCAGCATCCTGTCACACACAGTGGCCCACCAAATGCTCATGGGCATCTCAGAGACAAGGGCAAATCTTTTCCTGCTTTCAAATCCCAGCAAATGGCCTTAGAAGCATCCTGCTTCCCCTCCCCCCAAAGCTGGAAAGATATACCTAGGCATTCATTCTAGTATGAATACTTTCCCTAATTTATGAGGTGATAAATACCATCAATACATCATTTTATACATATTTTATTTCAATAACATACAAGATGTAAATTTTACATCTATTACCCACAATTTCTCCCATTGGTCCATTTGGATATTGTATCCAAAATTTCCTGCCCCCATAATCATACATTCTTTAACCTGTTCATGTCCCATTTCAATTTGAAGTAATACTGTATACTTAATATCAATCATTCCCCTTTCAGCCTTGTTTTATTTTATTTCTCACTCCCGTTTTTCCCATTCAAAATTTATATTCTCACAACAATATGTGATTCGGGTTGATTCAGCTGATCTGGCTGGCTAGGGGGGTCCCCTTCCTCCCTCACTACTCTATGTGCATCGCTCCTGAAGCTGTGTGCTTGGTGGAAGAGATAGACCATCCCAGATAGAAAGAGTGTACCATCCTTTGGTCAAGGGTATGCAACAGCTGTGCTCCCCTGCTAGAACCTCCAAACAAGCTCAAGGTCCATGAAATGCACATTTTGTTGTGAGATCTTGCACACCCCAAAGACAAGGGACAAAATGCATGCTTAATAGACGAGTTGTTTCCCACTTGTTGGAATTCTGGATTAAAAGTAACAAAACGAGTCGCACAGTCTTGTTGTAGAAGGTCTGTTGAGGAGAGTAATAGTTTTACCAAGAATTCAGACTTAAAATATGAAATCTACCTTAATGAAGGGATTTCTGTACAATGTCCCGAATCCACTGGGAAATGGAAAGATAGATTAAATAAATGAGGGCAGGTGGATAGGCAAATTACTTGTCCGAGAGTCAGTTTCTTCCACCAGCCCAAGCTGCTTCTGTTTCTCAGAGCTACCCTGGAAGAAAGGATTCAGGCAGAAGAGAAAGGTTGCCTTTGTATGAATGCTTCACAATACTTATATTGCTTCTGTTACAGCAGTCATTGCCATATTGATAGAATTTAAGTGGATATCATTTTACCATTGTAATGGTTCCAAGGTCTGAGCTAACAGAGACAATATGTTCCATTATAGTAGTGCTCTGAGTTGGATGTGGTTGTTGCAGACATTTTGCCACCAGGCTAGGTAGCATCATCAGGACAAAATGTTGATGGTGTACATAAGTTTGGGTCTTCTGTGTGTCCTCTGTCTGATGGGGAGGTGTATAATCTTCCATTGTTTCCTCTGTTTGGCCACAGTTTCTTGGTGTGTTTGTGCCCTGGAGTTCTTCTTTTCCCTCATCAAGCAGAGATATTCATCTTCTATGGTCTTTGAGTTCTTGTGCCATTTGTGTGAGGTTGAATGGGAACAATGGAACGTTTTGCACTGATGCTACCTAGCCTGGTGGTGAAATGTCTGCAACAACCAAAACCATCCCCAAGAACTGCTACAATGGAACATGCCAATCCAAAGCTACTGCTTTTATCTTCTATAAGAAACAATATGGATTTGAGTCATTGGCATGATCCACATGGTGTCTTTATAGTGCTATGAATGCACTACAAGAGACAGGGTCCATACAACTCTGTTCCTTGTTGCCTGTTCAGTGCACAGTTCAAGTGCAGGACAGCAGAGCTGGATAATGATCTCTCAGAGCTCTTTCCCCTGAACTCCATTACCTGGCCTCACTGGACACAGGAAAGGGCCAGTGGGGCCATTTTGTGGGTTTGATGCCCTCCTTGCCCATTAAGAACAAAGCTGGGGATTCCCTAGATGTGATTTTAAAACTGGTGAAGCTGCTCCCAGCTGTCAAGATCACAGATAGGATTGCCGAACTCCATTGGCAAAATTCAGCTACCCTTTCTATAATATGACTGGCACATTTTCAAAATAAGTACTTTAGATTGAAGCTCTTTCCAGAATTAATTCTATCTTCTCCGGATACATGTCTCAAAGAGAGAAATCTGTGATCCCACTGTGAATAATGAAGGAGATCCATGACATTAAAACTGTGTGATTTCTACAACTGTAAATCGAGACCTCATCCTGGACTAATGACCTCATCCTGTAGCCAAATGAGATCATGCAGGTTTGAAGCAGTGTTATAGATTTTATCAAATGCAGATGAAGGGTGTTAAAAGAATTTCAACAGAGCTTCTCACATTCAAATTCCTGTGAGTAAAGCTAAGACATATACAGTTTCTGCTGCACTGCTGCTGCCAAGTGATGGTCACATGACCAATCACATGATTGCCAGGTCCACAGTGGCTATGAAGCTTTTGCTTGTGTCTGGAGGTACCCTTAGTCCTTTTAAGTCCTAGAATCCTCAGCAAGAAGCTGGAATCCCACATGTGTGCTCTGCTAGTGGGTTTCCTGTGCAGGCTGCCTGACTAGATGGACATGGGTCTGATCCAGGGAAGCACTTCTTATTTCTCATGTCATGTTCACAAACAAAAAACACTAACTGAATATAAAACTGCTTGCTGAAATGAATCAATCTATCCATCCACCTGTCTATCTGTCTATCATCTATTTTTCTCATCCAAATGAGCACAGGGGAACACACAAAAGTATGTTACATAAAAGAAGTTGCCAGTTGGAGGCAACCAATGCAGGTACTTGTGTAATTTTTAAAACAAAATAATTTCTGATCTAAGTTTTAGAACAACATGGAAAGTGACACTCATGACATCTATAGTCTCCAAAAAAACATGTTGGAAGCATTTGCAGTATTTTTTTAAAAAAATACTGTGTTCTTTGCATATCTACTGGAAGAGAGTTCCATGGCTTTGGTACCACCACCCTTGAGAAGGCCCTACTGCAACAAGCCCCTACACTTTAGGCCTTTTTCACCACTGTGAACATCTGCTGTGCCTCCCTGTTGACCATCTCAAAATCAGATGCAGCTGATATCATAGGCAAATGCTCAGGTTTGAAATATTGAGGGCTCTGTACAACAACATAACACTCTAAGCTGAATCCAGTAGCTTTGAGATAGACAGTGCAGCACCCCCCAGAACTAAGGTTGACAGATCAATACATAGGAAGCAAGCATTGGCTGGCACTTCTAAGTCATCTTTAAGAGAAATTGTATTAGATCACTGATTATTGAGGCCATGGTACTTCTTTCCAGATATGATTGGAACCAACGAACAAACCAAATGGATATCTTGTGCTCATAAGTGCATTGATTATAGGAATTAGTTGGCCTTTCAATGACAATTTAGGACTTATGAGCACCCAAGCTGCAAACCTTCTTCTTATGATAGCTCATCCACCATTAGAATAGCCTTAACTCTTGGGCTTGATAGGATGTCTATCTTTTTAGGAGTTGTTTCAGTTTATTGATCCCCCTCTAACACATTAAAATCTCATCTCTGAATTTATTTCAAGCAGGTTTGTTTGATGAGCATGGATAAGGTGACCGTGCATATGCACACAGCCTAAACATCTACATTACTGAACTATTCAAGAACAAATAATGATCTGTGCTGGCCTAAGGTGTTTTTGTTTTGCCTAAGAAAAAGGACTAGATTGTTTCCCTCCTCCTGTAACACATACAAAGGCACCTGTCTGGTATTTGGCTAGAACTTTTGCACAGAGGATGTTTCCGCACTGGTTGCTGAAACTGGATTAAACATACATTTAAAACACATTTAAAACACTTACCTACTTCACTTCCACTCTGGAGACCTCTTTCCAGACCCTTGGAGGCAGATGCTTCTGCATTTCGGTGTGTGAGATCCATTTCTAAAATGGGTCTTGCCGCCGAAAACCAGATTAAAATGTGTGGAAGCAGGATGCTTCTGTACATGGCTGGGCAAAGGGAAGGATGTCCCAGCATTCACCATGTTGGGAGGGGTGGAAGCAGGACAGCCTGCCTCAGAAGCCCCTCCGTCACGTGCCACATGCCACCGGAAACATGTGGTGACTGGCAGCTGCCTGCTCCAGTCCCGCAGCTGCGGGGGCAGCGTCAGTGGCGTGGGATCCCAGCGTACTTTTGGACTTCAGCACAGTACCCAGACCATCCTTCCTTCTGGATCCGGCCTCCCTGCACATGTGCAGACGCACGAGGGCCCTTCGGATCTGTCCCTATTTGGGATGGATCCTTAGGAGGTCGGATAGCTGAAAAACAGATCTTCTTTGATCCGTTTTCCAGTGGCAAATGTGGAAGCACCCAGAGAGTCAATATAGCATATTGGTTAGGGCACCAGGCTAGAATTCAGGGGCTTCCTAGGATCAAATCCCATTCTACTTGGAAGCTTGAAGCTTACTGGGTGACTTTGGGACAGTCACAACCTCGATGAGGACCAATAAATTAAAGTTAAATCCCAAGAAGACAGAAACTCTGTAGGTGGGTGGTTCTCATATCGGGTGTTTAGGAATTTGCCTCTTCTAAATGGGGCTGCATGCCCACAAAAGGAGAGGCTTGGAGTTTGAGGGTGCAGCTTGAGTCATCGTCATTGGAGGCTCAAGTGATTTCTGTGGCCAGGAATGTCTATTACCATCTTTGGCTGGTGAGCCAACTACTCCCCTACCTGCACAGAAATAGCCTAGCCACTGTTGTCTATGCTCTGGTAACCTCACATTTAAATTATTGTAATGCACTTTATTTGGAGTTGCCCTGGTCCATGATTTAGAAGTTGCAACTAAATGTGGCAGCCAAGTTTGCACATATCACATATGTGCATACGCGCTTGCATTGGTTACCTCCAATTAGCTTCTGGCCAGATTCAGGATTTTATCTTTGACATGCAAGTCTCCTAAGAACTTGGGACCAGCTTATTTAGCAGACTACCTCTCTCAGTATAGACCAGCAAGATCATTAAACTCTGCAGGGAAGATCCTGCTCCTGGTACCACAAATCACTGAATATCATCTTATTTATTTTCAAAAGTTTTATTATTATTTTCTCAAAAGATCTTAAAGCACAAACTAAACAAAATTATATAATTATATGGATGACTCCTAGTCTCCTCCTTCTTGTTTCATTGTATCTCTAATGTTCTACTTCCCGAAAGTTTTCCCCTTTCTCCTCTTCTGCTTCATCATTTTCTAAAAAAAAATCTCCGAAACCTGTAATCAGTATATCATTTTCTTATCATTGTAAGTAATCAGTTAAAGGCTGGCAATTTTTCATAAATTTTTCTACCGATGAGTGTCTTATCAGATTAGTTAATTTGGCCATTTCTGCAAGTTCCATCATCTTACTTACCCAGTCTCCTATTGAAGCGATATCTTCTGTTTTCAATCTCTGAGTATCTATAAGTCTGACAACAGTTACCAGTTACCATATATTGTATCAGTTCCATCCAGTCATCTAACTTTTATCAATTAAACCTTGCAAAAAACACTTAAGGTTTCAGTCTTAAGTGAACTCTTAGGATTACTCGCATTTCCTTATTTATCAGGTACTAGAACTGTTTTGTTTTAGAGCAAGTCCACCACATATGGTACATTGTTCCTATAACATTTTTGAATTTCAAATTCCCCCCCCCACATTTTCCCCACTGTTCCATATTTATATAATATCCAAAATTTCTGTCCCAAGTCACTATACATTCTTTAACTTCTTCATGTTCTAAATCTATTATTAACGGTAACTTGTGTATCATTGCTTTTCTCACTCAAATTTATACTTTACTTATCGAGTCCTCTCAACTTACTGCAGATCAAGTAGCCACTGTATATTATAGCCCTATCTGGACTTCATGTCATGTTCATTTCTTCCATCATTCCAGTTCAGCAACTTCTCATAAGTCATCCATTCTCCCCTTTTGCCCAATTCTCTGTGCAATGCTTCATGTGGGGAGACCCAGACTGGTATTACCATGTAGAGTTTCCTTTTATATTTATTTCATACTGTTAACAATGCTTGTCTTCAAAAATTATTTCAAAAAGCTACATCGACTTTAACTTTATCATACCACAAATATCCATGACATCCAAATCTTACGTCATAGCTTTCAATTTGCAATAATCTCTCATCAGTTAACGAAAACTATTCCTTTATCCAGTTTATACAACATGCAGCATGATATAACTTTAAGTTAGGTAATCCTAATACTCTCCTTTCCTGCGTCTTGCATCAGCTTGAATCTAATTCTTGCTTCCCCCCTCCCCCCCCCCCCGCCTTGCCACATGAATTTATATTTCTTCCTTGATTATTACAGGAATGCACTGGGACAGAAACACCATTCTTGGTAGTGCATTCATCTTAATAACAGATATTCTTCCCAACAGTGGTTAGTTCAGTTTTGGCTGAATGTCATCTTATGACAGCTTGCCATTGGGCTGTTTCAATGGTGGTACCCACAATAGTCTCCCCTCTGATATTCATAGGGCACTTATACATCTGATTTTTAGGCACTGATTGTTGATGACCAAAGTGGACTCTTAGTAGTGGTCTTCTGGTTCAATTCTACACTCCTATCCGAAACCAGCCGTGTGACTGTGCTAGCCACAGTTCTCTTTCTGAGCTCTCACAATCCTACCTGACAGGGTGTCTATTGTGGGGAGAATAACAGAAGGTTTGTCAGATACTTTGAGTATCTTTAAATGGGTGACAAAAGCAGAATATAAAAGTCAACTCTTCCTCTTCTCTTAAGATCCTCCTCTTCCCCAGGCTATGAATGCATGTTTTTATATACCTATTATGATTTCAGTTGTCTTCAGTGTTTTGTAAACTGCTTCACCATTATATTTTTGGGAAGCAGTGTAAAAATATTTTAAATAATTAAATAAATAACCTCCCAGTTTAACCTACCTCACAAGGATGTTGTGGGGATAAAACAGGGTGGGATAGAATGTGCTCTTCAGGGGAAACACAGAATAGTAATGCCATAAGCAAAAAGATTAGTCATTGGTGATGTTCTCCATCACTTGCAGTAAGGGACAATTCCGAGCATTGGTTCTTCCTAGCATTGGCTGCAGAATGCTGTGGCCTCATGCTGCTTAATGGGAAGGAAGGCATTCCCTGATTGGAGGTGGGTTGAAAATATGGCTCTTGCTCAATTTTAAGCAAATCTGGGGATCCAATAAGCGTATTTCTTTTGGGGGAAATTTTTTACATTCATGCAGAATTCACTTTGCACAGATTTTTGTATTCTGGTTCAGTTTGAGCTCATTTTCATTCCTTTCTCACTTGTTCACGCCCATCCCCTGTTTGCAGCTGAATAAGTATGCAGTTTGTGTGCTTGTCTTGCATCTAATGAATTGGTTTGATTCATATTTCATGAGTGCCAGTGGAACCAGAAAGGGGGCAGGGGATGTGAACAAAATTAAAATTCATTACTTTTTCTAAAAGTGTGTATTCTTCTTTAGCACTGTCCCACACTTACCCTTATCTGTTTGTCATGTGGGATGGAACTACCGGAGCTCTGCCTTTCCTCGCAAGAATTTTCCTTAAATCTTTGGACCACAAATCACTGACTGCAACAGAAGCAAAAGTTGCTGCTCAGTCATGGAGGGTGTGTTTCCGTGCCAAAGATCCTGACTTCAGTATTTGGCAGTGAAGTCTCTTGTCTAAAGCCTTGGAGGACTGATAGCTGTGAGTGTAGACCAGAGGTGCTCAGACTGAGACTGTCAGGTTTTGCAGGACCAAAAACATCAAGGGGGACACAAAGAGATCACCCCATCCAATCCATAAGGATTTAATAGCTCTGATGGCCAGAAGAAGCATCCATGGATACACTGAACAGTGTAAGACATCAGCTCCATTTAAGGTGTAAGTTCATATATTTTAAATCAAGCTGGGTCAGCACTCACCCAATAGGTTTCATAGTTTCTGGGCATGTGGGGGATGTCTGCAACCCACCACTGAGAAATATACCTCTACATCTCTGTTTGTCAGTGCAGAGATGCCATTTCCTGTGGCCAATTGTGGTGTCTCGATTTAGGCTTTCACAGGCTTGGCCTTGCTAAATGATAAGGACCCTCTTAAGGGACCAACAAAAATATTCCTGTCTTTCACTGTTTGATCAATAAATTGAAGGTCCATGCACCCCTACGACTGTGTCAATTCCTTGCCAAAGGCCTGGAAGAGGCTAGAGGGCTATTCTGACAACCTGCAAAAAACAGCATCCGGTGGCAGTCATGCCTCAAAATGGGTTGACATGATCACTCTGAGGTGCCTTCTAGTGGCACACATGGAATCACAGTGGCAGTAACAGTAGGTGACTTAATGGGAACCTCCTATGTTGGAGATGTGGCCTGATTTTTCAGTGAGTTTTAGTTGCAATGAGTATCTGCTGCATCATCTATAGAAAAAAGAAATGGTATATTTAACAAGTTGACTTGTCAGGGAACCTTTACCTTACAGAGTAGATGGCCAGTCTCCTGTTTCGTTTGGCAAAGTAAATCTAAGACACAGTTAGCATTTCCTACAGAATCTGCATGTTCAGTACCCATTTTAAGACAGTTGGACAAATTGCCCACCCTCACCTAAGCTTCTCGACATCTGGCTCACCAGCTAAGCTGAAAAGCATCTTATGACACTTGGATGATTGGATGAGATCATAATCATACACTAGAAGCCATTAACTCAGAACTGGAAAGCAAAATAAAGTGCATTATGTTGCCTTCAAAATGTACCCATTTACTAGAACTAACACAGTAGACCAGGTTCAGACACCAGGGAACATCTGGCTAGTATTTACATCTCCTGTTTAATTTGGATGCTGGAGTTTAGTTTTCAAGATGGCAGTAGGGAAACAAATTGAGCCCATCACTCCGTTGCAGTTTAGAGAAGCAAGTTTTGTTTATACTTTCGCATATTAATACCTCATCCACTTAGCCAACAGACCTCATGAAAAATATACCTCAATCACACAACTCTCCTCAAGTAACAAAGCTGTAATTCAGTGAAATGTTTTGTTGAAAGAAGAGAAAGGAATTCAAGTAAACTGCAAGTATTGAAATAATGAGACTATGTTTGTTCATAAGAAACAAAGCTTTAAAAGGCTTAGTGTTGCACAATTTTATTGGCGTCTGTTCAGAAAGTTAGTGAAACAAAGTATGAGGGCCAACCTTGTTTCCATTTGCTTTTCACGTCAACAGCATCGATTAAATCATTTTCATTTTTTAAAATGATGTCCAGTTTGTAACAAATGTGACTGGGAAGGCAACTGTCATTTCAAGAAGCTTCCGAAATGAGGAAAAATAAGTGTAGATTTTCATTTAAGTTTCGCACTTGAAAGCAAAGTTGGCCATATGACAGTACAATGAGCTAAGATCCAGAATGCTCCTGTTTATAAACAAATAGAAGTAGGCTCAAAATATGACAATATTGAGGCACAGGCTACAGTCTGTGACTAGATACAGAACATGGGAAATGTTGACATGTGTGTGGGGGGGGCAGGGGTAAGTAGACATGGAGAAAAAAAATCATTGGAAACCTTGCAGCTGTCTTCATGTCAAAGTGACGGACCAGAAGTCCATGTTTTCTTGTGCAGCAGAACCAAAGGGTAACAAGGGAGCTCCAACTGAGCCTAGTGTCTGAGTTATTCAAGCCACATTTTGTTCCATTGTTGATCAAGACATGCTTTGGAGGAATAAAAGGCCGGTTTCCCTTCAGAGCTCTACCTGTTCTCCACCAACTCCCTTGGAGTGTTCTGTGTGCTCACATAAGATACTGCCATACAAACATCTACCTTCGGACCTATATTGTCTGCCAGGCTAAAGGAAGAGATGAATGGACAAAAACTCTGAAATAATAAGGAAGAGAAAGGAGAAGAGGAGGTCAACCCAGGGGAGTTATTATGAACCCCCCTGTCTGCTGGGTGCAGCATTTCAGCAGTACCCTGGATGACAAATCATGTGACCTAGAACTACCATAGTGGAAGATGACTGACAGCTAAAATATTAAAGAGAATCTGAGGAAATCATAGGCCTATCAAATACAGTCCTTGCTGAAGGACTGTGAGCATGATTTCTGCAAAGGGAAGTCCTTTTTAGATCTTCCTGTTTTAGTTTGCTTTCTTTCTTTCTTTGAGAACATGCGCAAGCATATAGACAAAACTGATCTATCAGACACTCTCTATTTGGACTTCCAAAAAGATCTGAGCAAGTCTCTCACCAGAGACTTCTCAATCAATTAAACTGCCATGGAATTAACAGGCAGTTTCTCTTACGGATAAGTAAGAGCTTAAGGAGCAAAAAGCCGGAGGAGGAAGAAATGGGTATGGACACTTATCACAAAGGAGAGCTGTAAGAAGTGGAGTTCTATCCTGGAACAATTACTTTTTAACATATACATACATGATGTAGAGTCAGGAAGAAGCAATCAAATAGCAATTTTCACTAATATAAAATTCTATAAGTACTAAAAATAGAAAGGAACTCCAAAGAACTCCAAAAAGATCTCAGCATACTAAAGAAATGTATATCAGCAGGCTCTGTTCAATGTGAACAAGCTTTATACTGCAGCAAAAAATAAAAACTTACCTTATACACTAATAGGGTTTGACCAGGAAAGAAATTTTGGTATAGTGGTAGATACCCAAATAGACATGAAATGGTGCTTAATAGTGAACTACCAATACTATATTGTCATTTTTCAGAGCAATGGCATGACTTTTTCAAGAATACTGTGTCTAGTATTGGTCATCACATCTCAAAGTAGATATAACACTATTGGAAAAGATCCAGAGGAGGGCAATAGAATGGTAAAGGGGCTAGAGAGATTCCCTTAAGAAGAAAGGTCAAAATGATTTGAGCTTTAGTCTACAAAGAAGGCAAGCAGCTGTGGATATAACAGAAGTATATAAAATTGTGCAAAGCACAGACAGATTATGTAAGAGAATTTATTAACAGTCACAAGAGAAAATATACAAAAGTACATCTTAAGAATAATATACAAAATATGTAGAAAATTGAGAACACAGAAATAAAATGCAAATACATACAAAAAGTCACAAAACACAATATACAGATCGCAACACACAATATCAAAACCAGATTTCAAGATCTGAGATATTATTCTTTATTCTTGTTTCTTCCTTTAAATAACTAGCTATAGCAACTGTGGACAGAAAGTATAAGGAAACATTTTCTTCCCCTTTCGAAACCAGTAGGTCCAAACAAGCTGGAAATAGCATAAACAGATAAAAATATACACAAGTAACAGGTTGTATAAAAATACAGACCAAGGGCAATGATAAACATATAAACTCTGTAAAGCATGGAAACCCTGCAATAAAAGCAAAATACTTTTAAAAGAATTCAGAAGTAAAACTAAAATTAAATTAAAATTAGAACATCAAGACCAAAAACTTAGCTGTAGCAAGAAAAGACCAGACAACAGAAGACCAGACACGGTGGTATTAGAATGGCCAGGCCATTGACTGAATTTTTGATGGAGAAACTCTTTATGGGCTCTGGCATAAATGATACAAATCAGGAGACATGCTTGACTGATCCATTCACTCCATTATTACAAGGGCAAAGTCTCAGATCTAATCATCATGTTGGGAAGAACATTGTGGGCTTTTTCATACTTAACTTCTATCCCATGGAAGTTAAGTTCAGGGACAGTAGCCGGCATTTGCACAGCAAGCTCTGGCACCTTCCCAAACGCAGACCAAACTTACCTTGAGGCTTCTGAAGTGTAAACAGTCTATCCAGGACCATTTACATCACTATAGCAATGGCTGCAGCTACTTCCGCTATGCACCAGGCCCTGCAAATGCTGCATCCAGAGTGTACTGAGACCACCCTGGGTGAAAACAAATGGATGAAAACTTACTTGTCAATCCATTTCTGTGGAGGAAGCATGGAAGGGTGATTGGGTGGAGATGTATACTGCAGTTGGCATTGAATGATATGGTAGTGTTTTTGTTGTCTGAAACTAATCAATAAAAAATTAGAAAAATAGTTCCTAATATGATAAGAGACCATGTAGCACGTTGGTAGAATTTTGGGTAGGATTTAGGAGTCTCTGTCTTCAAATTCCTACTTACCTGTGAAAAGTCACTGAGGCTGTGGTCACACCTTAACTTTATACCTTCTTCAGTCCATCTTCAGATCTGATTGCCCGCACCTTTTCGTTTCTATCCATTTTATTTGTGGACTTTCCATAAAGGAAAGTCCAAAGGGAGGGTGGGAAAGTCCACAAATAAAATGGATAGGAATGTAAAGATGAAAGCAGCCAGACCTGAAGACTGTCTGAAGAAGGTTCAAAGTTAAGGTGTCACCATGGCCTGACTGAGTGACCATAGACTAGCCACTGCCTCTCAGACAGCACTTACTTAAACTGCATTATTTGGATAATTTGGAATAAAAATGGATAATCCAGAATAAAATTTATCTGAATGTTCTTTACTCTGGATTATCCAAATAATGTGGATTAAGTAACTGCTGTCTGGATGAAACTTAACGTTTATCATAGAATTGTTGTAAGGAAAAACTGAAGAATTTTGTGCACTGCCTAAATGAAAACAGTAGGGATGTGCGCAAATTACCTTCTCAGATGTGCTCTGTTGGAGCCCTGGGCCTCTTTCCAGGCTCTCTGGTATGCCAGACAGGCTTTCTGGAGCCTGGAGAAAGGCCTTCTGGTTTGTGATCAATCAAAAGGCCTTTCCCCAGGCTCTGAAAAGCCAGTTTGGAGTACTGGAGAGCCCAAAAAAAGGTCGGGGGCTCCACTGGAGTGGTCCCTCCCAGCTCCTCCATGCCCCCTTACCTTTGGGGATGCTCCAATGGAGCCCCAG
This sequence comes from Aspidoscelis tigris stejnegeri, assembly GCA_023333525.1. Classification (NCBI taxonomy): domain Eukaryota; kingdom Metazoa; phylum Chordata; class Lepidosauria; order Squamata; family Teiidae; genus Aspidoscelis; species Aspidoscelis tigris. The sequence goes on from JALMGA010000004.1 coordinate 48,433,598, forward strand.
GCCTCTTTCTGGGCTCTCTGGAATGCCGGAGGTGCCTGAGAAGAAGGTGTGTTGGCGGTGGTGGCAGCAAGTGGTATTCGGCTGAAGTCACATTTTTACACATTCTATTCAATATGAACAGAACATGGAAAATGGCTTTGTGCCTATCCCTAGAAAGCAGAGGGGGAGATAAGAAGGGAGGGCAGCACTGGCAGGCCAGATGAGTCCCCATGGAGATCCAGCTTTGGAACGCTTTCCTGGGAGACAACTGGAGAATGTTGTGTACAAATGCTACAAGTAAGTAAATAGTAATATAGCCAAATCCTTTGACTTCAAAGGCTCACATATGCCAAGTTTAGGGAATTGTTTGTTAACTATAATGTGTCACTAATTCTTTAGTTTTTGGCTTCCCTTTGAGAGTGTGCTACAAATTTAGTATAAAAAAAAGAAAAGTGGCAGTAAATTGGTTTAAAGCGTGATTATTGTTGTTGTGTGTTAGTAGTAGTAGTACTTTACTTGCTGATTTTCTCTTCTGTATTTTCTGGGTTTACTGTTAGAAGAAGATTGCTTGACAAAGAACAAGTCTCTGTAGCCAGCCCCTTCTAAAATCAAGTGGCACCAGGATTACACAGCCATACAGGTGAGGAAGTTTGACACCTAAAGCATTCAATGGGTGGCAGGAAAATCATTAATGGCAGACCTGGCGGATTTATTTGTTTTGGAATAAATCTGCTCTGCTGGTTGATGCAGCTTGACTAACTGTTTACCTGGTGCTTTCTCCAACAAAGAGGCAAGGTGCTGCATGCTGTTTTAGTCACTTCAGCAAGCCCTCTTGTCTAGGCTTGAGCCTTCATACCTGTTACATACTTTTGGCACCCCACCTCCCCTGCCCTGTATTAGAGCATTCTGATAGAGGTTCTTGGGGAAACAGGATGCCAATTGGATAATCAGCAGGAAACAAAGCCTCCTCAGAAAGATAGCAGCCTCAGGGCCGTCTAATTACAAGTCCCTGCACTGCTTGAAGTTACTCAGCTGACATGCCTGAACTGTGCAAAGACCTTCAAGTGAACTGCTATACAAAGCTCAATGTATCACATGGTTGTGAAGCAGCTGCTAAGTCTCATTGTAAATGAGGCACAGAGATGATAAGTCACATACCCTTCTGCTTAAGGGGGAGGAGGGACTTTTTCTTCAGTTGTGGTGATGCAGGCTAATAGGATGAAGTTTTAGAGATGGGAAGAAAGGAGAAATCAAGGCAGGAGTAAAGAGCTTCAGTACAAGGTGTTAAGAATTCTGCATTGGTTGCACAAATTGTTTGTTCCGAGGGATCTGCTGTGTGCTGTCTGCTTTTAGGTTCTTTCACCAATGTCTCCAAAGACTTCCCAGCCTTTAAACAATTAGAGAGCTCTTTGCCTATAAGCTTACAGATACCTTCAATTTGTGTGATTTTTCATACCACCTTTCTCTGAAGTCTCAGAGTGAGTGGCAAATAGTAAGCAGATAGAATAATAAAGAACTAAAATAGAAGAGAAATAAAACAGCTAAAATAGAAGGAAGTTAAAACAAAACATAAAAACACAGGACCAAAATTGAATTAAAAGAAATGATATAGGATATATAGGAAGGGAAATGTAGCTAGATCAAATTGGCAAAAGACTAGTTGAAAAGGAATGTTTTAACTAAACACCAGAAGATTTGCAGTGAAGAGATGTGGTGTATCTCTGGGAGAAGACTATTCCAAAGTTTAGAGGCCACCATGGGGGGAAAAAACCTCTCTCTGTCTAGCTAGTGATCCAGCACTAATGAAGGGATACTATTTCTAGGAGGGTTTCACTAGAATATCTCGAATGATGGGGAGACCTTTGGAGTAATCCTAAGTCATTAAGGGCTTTAGAAGTCAGAATTAGAATTTTGAATTGGACCTAGAAGCAAAGTGGCTGCCAATACAGATCTCTGAGGACCAGAATAACGTGTGACTGGCTTGATGCACCTGTTAGCAACTTAGCTGCATCAATTTGCATAAGATCTAGATATGAACCATCTTAAAAGGTATCATGTGCTTTACATTAATCCAATATAGAGGTTACAAGAACATGAATAACTGTGGCCAGGATATCTCTGCTCAGGAAAGGCTTGAACTGCCTTCTGAATCTAAGATAGAGATAAGCATTGCTGGTCACCAGTGCCACCTGAGAATCAAGTGACCTTTGGGGATCAAGATGAATGCCCGGGTTCCAGACATATTCTTCCAAGGGGAGTAGAGCCAGGTGTCTGGGATCACTAGTGGCACTTCACATCCCCTGATGACCTCACTCAACAGCGTCATATAAATATTAAAAAGCATGCAGGACAAGTGAGTTCCCAGGGAGTTGACTCTAAATCACACACAATTTTTTTTTTGAGATAAGAATAGGACCACTTTAAATTCCAATTCCTAGATCACATAGCCATTGCAAAAGGATGCTGTAATTGACAGTATCAAAAACTACTCAGACATTCAAGAACACTGACAGGGGATCACTCTCTTTCTTTCTTTCTTTCTTTCTTTCTTTCTTTCTTTCTTTCTTTCTTTCTTTCTTTCTTTCTTTCTTTCTTTCTTTCTTTCTTTCTTTCTTTCTTTCTTTCTTACCACAGGTCATCTGTCAGGGTGACCAAAGCAGCCTCAGTGCTGGGACCTGGGCTGGTCAGATTGAAAAGGGTTTAGATGATCCATTTCTTCAAAGCATGCCTGCAGTTGTCTCATCATCACCTTCTGTAGTATCTTGCCACCCCCCACCCCAAAAAAAATTGATTAGCCAACAATAATTCCAATCTTCTGACTCCAGTGTGCACACTGACTCCTTGACAGTTGTTGGCCTCTATCCACTCCAATAAAGTCATCTGAGTGAATCTGACTGAGTGATTTTATCCTCAAAGTGCCTTGAAAACTTGTCACAGCTATCCTGAAATGGAGAAAGGAGCTCCTTCCCTTTACCAGTGAAAACAAGCTTCCTCCCTACTCAGAAGAGCTCAGTTGAACAATTACTAGGAGATGTAATGGTGGCAGCCTTCTTCGCTGCCACCACTGCCAAGTGATGGACACGACAACGAACTCTCAACTGTTTGATTGTATTCACTCTGAAATTTTATGCTGTTGGCACTCTAGACATCATCTGGTTGCTTCATTGCCTATAGAATGGATGAAAAACTGTGACCTGAAGGCTCCACTGAGGACACGTGGGAGTGCACTTCACTATTCCAAATAGATACCCAAGTTTTGATGGGAGCATTGTCCATGCCAGCAGGAAGCTCCCTAAAAACATTCAGCATTCAATGCTTTTTTAAGTTTAGTATGGCCTTAATTCCTTCCTTCCTTCTTTTACCAGGTTAGTTAATAAACAAATATATTTATATAGAGAATGTTTGGGACAATTGGTCATAGTACATGCAACATTTGATTGCAGGAAACATATTCAGAAAGTGTGGTAACTTTAGAGGTTTCTACATACTGCTGCTGCCAAATGATATTACCCAAAGAAACAATTGTGCTGTTAAAAATTACTTTTCATTACAGTGAAGCAATGCTTTTTACTCTAAATGTCACATTTGCTCCTCTGGCTGCCTTTATGGCTAATTGCACATTAATAGAAGACACATGTGTGATGAACCATCCTCCCCCACACGTTAACTGTTTAATAAGATCTTAAACAATAGATGCTCTTTACATTCCAAAATAAGTCCTGCTAAGTTGGATAGGCTGTGAACCCTTCGCCAAACTAGATTAGCATTACACATGTGCAGCATTTTTAGTAGTAGTTACTTTTCTAAAATTATTAAGAAGTCTTTGTTTGGGGGAAATTGGGTATAAATCAGGGTAATGGGCTTTTTTATACTTGCAGACTATGGTCACACCTTCTTCAGTCCATCTTCAGGTCTGACTGCTCACACACTTTCTTTCTATTCATTTTATTTCTGGACCTTCCACCCTCCACTTGACTTTCCTCACTGGAAAATCCACAAAGAAAACAGATACATTTGTTGTCGTAGTGGCCTCCATAATTCCCAGCAGCCACACCCAGTCTGACCACTGAATGAGGATGATGGGAATTATAGACCCTAGTTGCCCTGGTGGCTTACCTTGCAGTTTAAATTCATTTTTAAGGCAATCTGCTTGGAATATGTGTTTAGGGAGGCCACACAGGAAGCAGCAATGGCACAGTTAGTGTGTCTATCAGTCTCACAGGAAAGTAATTCATGCTGAATGTACTGGAAGAACATTTTGACCATTGGAAACTGCTTTCCTGAAAAGTGCAGTAATTAGTCCATGCAAGCTATCAAACAGGTTCTGTTTTCTTGTTTTATTTTCTTAAAAGGTTATGCAGTTAATCACATAAGTGCTATATAGGGATATGCAGAATCCACTTAAGCTCAAAAGAAATGACTATATCCAGTTAAGCATAAAAGTATTATACCCATTTGAGTGCTTAACCACTGCCCTTAACTCCATTTCCATAGCAGCCCTTTCCAGTTCTATTCTTTTCTCACACTCTGTGCGCTCACATTCTAACTCCATTTTCCTAATTTGCATTTCCCATTCATGTTCCAACTTTAATTTAAGCATAGCCAGCTCCCTGTGCTGTGCCCCCACTGGCACAACCTCAGATGCTGCCAGCCCTGTGCCCACACTTGGCACTGGGGTTGGCATCTCCTGAACACCCGTGGGCTCCATGCCAGCTTTCCTAGGTCTGCCTTTTGGAACCTCGCCACTAATGTGCTCAGTTGGTGATCCCACTAGACCTTAGGAACAGCTTTAGCCCCTCTCCTTGTCTTCATCAAGTGCAGAACTCCCTGCCACTTGATTCACCATGCTGCTGATATTGCTAGCCAGCACAAAGGGAATGTAATTCCCTCCCTGGTTTCCTGCTTTTCACAAGCATATACATCAGAAACCAGGTATATTTGGGCATAGCCTAGCAGATCAGTGTCCGACCCATGACCATACATTACCCTTAGCAATTACCTCTAGTCAAAAGGCCTAATACACGTGGCAACAACCACCCAATGCCTTGAGCTTACAGCACATGAGGTTCCTATGTTACCCCAAATGTTTATCTCAGAACCCGTGTCTGTTTGCCTGTGTTCACTGTCTCTACTTTACGGAAGCTTGTACCTCGGGACAGGAACAATCTAGGAATAAGTCTTGCACTGGACTTTCCTATCTCACCCAATGCCCTAACCTCCACCTTTCCATGGGTAAATTCCCTATCTGCTCTACCAACCGCCCAGTCTAACGCCACCTACCACCAAGAAAACTGTGGCGAAATGGCCACTGGACCTCATTTGTCCCGGGGCTGCCACCAAGAAAGCTGTGAGGACTTGATCCCACTCCCCCCCCCCTTTTGAACTCGTATTAGCAGAGTAACCCAGTCAAGGAAGCGGCGGTCGAGCCACACAGCTCCACTGCTTGCTGGGTTGGTCTCAGTATATGAACTGGACTATACCACCCGGCCCAAGGCATCCTGCTTCTAAGGCTCGAAGCTAAGCCCCCTTCCAGAAGGAGCACAATAAACACCCTGAGATCTACCTCAACAGAGAGGCATGACCTCGCCTTCTAATCCCTGCCCAAACAGCAAGCACAAGACTTAGAAGTCCGAGGAGTAACAGACTCCCCAGTGATCAATCCCCTGCAAAATCTGCCCAGAGAAAGACACTGAGAGCCCCAGACCTCTGCCTTAAATAAAGCGAGATCCTGGTGCTCTGACTGGCAGGATTTTGCTGTTCTCTGAAGGAACTCCTCCCTCCTGTCACTCAAGCTTGCAAAGTCCCCAGGAAATTCTCCCGCTCTTTGCAGCTTGCAGAAAAGGTTTGCAAAGAGCCCGGGAAATATTCCCACCCTCTGCAGCCAGCACCATGAATCTGTCACAGGGAGCTATTTAGGCAAAGGGGGCACAAGGCAGTGGCCTTGAGCAGCACCCGAAGGATGGAGGCCTAAGGACACCACCAGTTAGGGGCCTGTTGGGGGAAGCAGGGTTTTTCAAGATGGTTTTAATTTGTTTAAGCTTTTATTGTTTTTACAGACAGGACTGCATTTAAAAAATTGTTTTAAACTGTTCAGATCCCCCTGGCCAGTTCTGCCTTTCTGTTGCTAGCACTGGGTTACAGGAGGCAAGAGGAAGAGAGGGGTCAGAGTGAGAGGCTGATCAGCCTGAGCAAGAGAGACTTTTGTGGCCCAAGTGTACTTCCTCCTCATGGGTGAAAACAAGGAGGTTCTTCTGTTGTCCCAGGGCTGGGCAGTTCACCAAATCCAGAAGGGTTCTGAAACAGAGGGAGCCTTGTACCTGGGTGAAAGAAGAGAAGAATATTGTAGAAGAGCCATTTTAGTGTTAAAAGACAGAGGGAAATATGGTGATGGAGGCAGAGAAGAAGGGTCCAGAGAAGAAGTTTTAGATATATTGAAGCTATTACTCCTTTTACTCTGCTTCCTGGCCTTCAGAATCTTGGTGCTGTTGCTGTTAATTCCAGGCAGACCAAAGCAAGTAATTTATCATGGATGCAACAGCTGACCTAGGTTGTGATCACAGCTTAGGTTTTCGAAAGACAGACGCCATCATACATCCTTGGAGACCAGGCACCAAACTGCGTGTTTGAATTTTCTGTGGACATTCTTGGCTGGAATGGGACTAGATTGGATAATCCCAGCACTGAGTCCATTTCAACGAGAAAAGGACCCAGAGCCAGGCAAAGATCTTCACCATTGCTGCTGCTACCACTGATCTACTTACCTAGTAAAAAGTGTCAATATGACATTTGGGGTCTCCCCCCACTGCTGCTGGCCCCACCATCCCACCGCCGCCTCCCCTCCCCTTCCCACAATGGCCCCTATTGTGCTGCCTCCTTGATGTGATGTGTCACCCTCCCACTGCCCCCCTTATCCACCACAAGACCCCCTCATCGTGCCTCCCCACCACAGCACCAAGCTGGTCCCACACTCCTCACCACACTGAAGATTACTTTTCATCATGATGCCACAGTGGGCAATGGCAGCAGCACTAAAGTAGGTGTGTTCAGGCCATTCCAGGCCAAAACCAGCCTGGCTTACCTGCCCATTCCTGAGACAGACTAACAGGCTAGGGTATGAATGCACTCCCAGTGTGTGTTACAGAGACTTAGGTGAGTGAACAGGGAGGCACAGGCCAGCACTTCATCAGATTTGCCCCCTAAGATAACTAGTGCAGCTAGCAGGCCAGGCTTGTAATAGGGGTAGTTGCTCTAATCCATAAAGAATCCATATGTTTCACCAGATACTCTTTTTACTCTGTGATTGAGGTAAGGGTGTTTGGTCAGAGAGACAGAACAGAGTTGCTGTTGAAGTGACATTCAAAAAAAGGGGGGGTTACATGTCACCAAAGTGCTCTGATCTACTACAGTACCTCAGAATATCATAGTAAGTGGTATTAGCTGGCGTTAGTACACTTTGTCTGGGTCACGTAGCCTCACCACATCCTTATGGAAAATGAATTTTGTTTTCTACTGGACAAGATCCCTGTTTAATTCTCTCACTCTTGTTCTGTGTTTATTTTGCAGTGCTTGTTTTAATCTTAAAGATGCCCTGGAACATAGTTTTTGTCCTGATAGTAGCACCAGATGGAAACAGCTGTTTAGGGTTAAATGGTGTGCTGATCACGAAATGAGTTACATCTTCCTTTAAAAGAAACAGCTTTTATACTTTGCTCTTAAACCTGAAGTCAAGTTAGTATAAAAAGATAATAAACATGTCTAGAGAGATGTCTCCAGCTCAAAGCAAGAGTGGCTGTCCATGAACTCTGTTCCCATCCCATTCCCATTTTCTAAGACAGAATATTGGCATCTTCCAAAGAATGGTTTTAAGGCAAAGGAACTGCCATTATTTTTCCGCAGTCTTGTTTTTGCAAAAGTTATGAATTTGAGGTGGAGAAAACAATTAAATGTGCTGAAATATTTACTTGTTAAAAATTAACTGTTAAACTAAAATAAGATAGATACCAATCCACAACTTCTTGGCAGGATAAGTGGCATTCAGCCATCGAAGATCAAATTAACAGGTCTTTGATGCCTTTAGGCTTCCAAGGTTTCACACACGTTATGCTGACCGGCTCAGCGTGGGTCTGTCCTATATCAACAGGTGTAGGTAACCTACTGAACCCTATTCATGATCATGATTGGGGACTGCAGTTATACTCCATGATGCTATGGCTGGTATGAATTTTATTTTTATTCTAGTGTTTCAGGTTTCACTTGAAAACAAGCAGCTCCCCAGTATACTTCGTCCATATGGGACTAGCACCATCCAAGTCCAAAACCATCCTAAGGGGTTTCCCTTATACAGTAAGGGCACCTTAATCAGGCACTCGGGGCAGCTGCTGTGCATTAGGGCTGAATTCCCATTGCCACTTTAAAGTTGTTTCAAAATGGTTTGGATCCTCATAGTTCCCACCCCAAATCAAAATGGTTTCAGAACGGTTTGGATCCTCTTCGTCCCCATTCCCAATCAGTTTCAGGGGTACTTTGAGGATTATTTGGCTTAAAAATGGAATAAATTTTTCCAGTGTTGTTTTTTTCTCGCTTTTGCTTTTAAAACATTTCTTCCTTAGTGCTGTGGGAATGCTAGAGTATTCCCCTATACAACAGACTGTTTCATTGTAACAATTCAGCCACTTCACACCTGATAACAATGTTTCCTTTCCCTCCCACACAAGCCTAACAGTCAAGGAAAGAGGCAATTCTGTGCAATTCTGGCTGTTTCCCTCCTTCCTTAATCTTTAAAAAGGGAAAGGGGTGAAGCTGCTGCAGGAACTGGGAGATGTGTGTATGTTTAAGTGTGTGTGTGTGTGCAGGCAGCAGCGGTAGCAGAGCCAGCCAGCCAGGGTGCTTTTTTCAGAGGGAACCCCTGCTGGGGATGGTGGCTGTGGAGGTGAGTGGGTGAATGGGGCTTGAGTTGCCACTGGCACCGCTGTGTGCCCTGGGCAATGGGGAGAGAGGGGTAGGAAAAGGCTGAGGAGGGGAAAGAATCACCTTCCCCAATCCGTTTTTGGAAGCGTTTTAAGTATTTAAGAGTAGGGACACAAAATCGGGATTGAATCCAATGGCCAGATGCTCCTTTGCTTCCTTTTAACACATTTTACATATCGATGTAAATAGTGATGTAAATCACCTTATATATAGCGCTTTATTCCTTGAATGGGAATTCACCCTAGGAGTAATAGCAACTGGTCTCTCAAAGTTTCTTTACTGTGTAGCAGAGAGTCAGCCTTAATATAGGGTAGAGGCGCAACCAAGACTGTTATGTTTGGTGCAACTAAACAGTGTTTTTCTTATATCTTTGTTCATTTTTAGTTGTTTTTCTTCTAGTTTTAATAGTTGTTTTTTGGGTTAAATTTTGCTAATGTTCTATAGGAGACTAGACTGGTTCTCACCTCTAGTTGCATATTTTTGGATGCCTAAATCAAAGCTGCACATGTTTTGATGATTCAAGAAAAAGGGATTTTATTCTAATGGGAATGGAGTGGCCTGGTCTTGGCACCTTCTCATCTGTTGAGGCACAAACAATTTCCCCTACGCAAAGGCCTGTTAGTAGATTTGGGATGCTATCAAAGAAGAAAAGTCATTTTTTATACCCCACTTTTCTCACCCCTAAGGGGACTCAAAGCAGCTGGCAAACCTCTGTTCTTCACCCCACTGCAGTCACCCTGTGAGGCTGAGAGACCTCAGAAAGGGAGCTGCGACAAGCTCAAGGCTGACTTCATGTAAGAGTGTGGAATCAAATCGGGAGTCATCCAGATAAGAATGAAACACTCTCACCACAACACCAATCTAGGCAAGACTGACGTAGCAATCCAAAGGGCACCACATCATTTCCTCTAAATTTCTCCAGAGAACATTCATACTTTCATTTCACCTGGCTGATCTCTCTCTCTCTCTCTCTTCCCCACCCACCCCCATGTGCACAAAGTACCATTATGCAGAAATGACCAGAAAGGGTGAATTTGTGTTTCAGCCTGTGTTATGGAATAAAGGCACCTTAATCAGGCCTTAGAGCATCTGGTCTCACTAGGAATAGTGGCAGCTGGTGCCTTTGCTTTAAACTGGAGATCCAGTCTCAGTACTCAGGTGCTTCCTGCAATCTACCTTTAAGTTACAGTCCTGTAATACCTGGCAGGCCTACCATTGTGCCTGAGGTAATGCTTCCAAGTTACTGCTATGATCTGCATTAACAATTAACCACAACAACTTAAGAGAAATAGTACACAACATGCACTTCTAATTTTAAGTACAATTACCACAATTCCAGCAAATATTGTTTACAATCAAATGTTATAAATTACAATCAATAGAGGTCATCATGCAGCCTAAAAAATGTGCTGCTGAGCAAGGTAACAATAAAATTGCATTGTGCAATGAAAGCAAAATCCAGGGCCTGTCCTTGTCCTAAAGGAAATAATCAACCTCTTAAAAATAAAAAAAGAAAAAACTTCAAATAGAAAGAACAAAAGCACAGTCTAAATCAGAAAATCTTCATGAGAATTAAGCCTCTCATGCGCTGGTGCCAATTCAGGATTGCTGCAGGAAACAGCTTTCACAAATCAGGCACCAAAGGAGGATTAGGCACGTTTTCACATTATTTTAAGCCTGTCAGTGTCATAAACAGGAAATGAAATGTTAGTTCCAAATTCGTTTCTCCTTTGTGGAATCATACAGAATACCAGATGGTAAAAGCAAGGGAAAGTTAGCAGAAGCCATATCATCACAATTATGTTGCCTTGTAGCATACAAATGGAAGTGGCTCACATTCCATCTAAAGTTTAACCAAAGGTAGAAATCTCCAAAGATTAATATAATGCCTTACAAGACTCTCCCATAATTCCTTAAAAAACTGCCTTTGCTAAAAAACAAAAACAAAAACAAAATGGGCTATCATTATGAACAAATTAGAACACTTACAAGACAACAAATATAAAGGCCACCTTCAGACGTTGCATCATTAAACCGCTATTTAGTGGTATTCTGGAATATAGTGCTTCTAGAATTAGTACTTGTTGCCCAAATGACAGGGCCATAGCATGGGACAAGTGGATGCATTTGCCTGTGTGGATGTTTTCTCCCACTATAGCATGGCACGTATATCTAGAAATTTTGATGGCATGAAGTACCTGGAAGTGTGTTATTGTCACGCCCTGTGCATGTGTGGCCTCCATTTTCAGCTAGATTTGGCCCCACTCAGGCACGGAGAGCAGACATCCAGAGAAGGTAAGTGCTCTTGCTATACCTGTAAAACCCAGGTTAGGAGTTGTTTTCCTACAATAATGTTATTGCAGGATTTCAGTCCTATGTCCCAAGGCTATGTTCACCTCCAGAATTCTCCCTTTTATTGTACTATTTAGCAATGTTCTGTAATATTCTACTTCCAGAATTATTTATTGTTGCCAAGACAGCAGGGAAAGTGGAGGCATTTATTCTTCAGCAGCATGTTGCGGACTAGAAAATGAGTTTGTAACTTTTAGGTTTGAGAACTAATAGGTTAAAGACAGTTATAGCATGATCAGTGTGGAAAATTCTCCCTCTTTCTGTTTTTTTCTGGCAGCTTCTGAATGACCTTGATACTTCTTCCAAATCAAAGCACTGTATTGCAATGTGTCCAGAGCTGCCGCCATGCTGAATTACCTGTTAATTTGGACAATTCACTCGTGTTATTTGATATATTACATCAAATTGAATAGTATAAAATTGCATTATATAATTACAAAGAAAAAAGTTATTACAGTAAACTATCACAGGTGTTGTTTGACTACATTGCCAGAAGGAAGATGTTATGTCAGTAAACTTCCTCCAATTCTCTATAGTTGTTTAAAAAAAACTTTCTTTGCATTGTTACCTCAGATAATTTCTTTTCAACTAGAGACCACCAATACTTGAAATACAACTCTAAACACCTCTTGCAAGTCTTGAAGTGTTTACTTATGTACTGTAGTTCTTGATTTTATGTTACACATCAGGTTCAGATAAAAAAAATCTGATTCCAGACTTTTGCTGCTTTCAAATGTCTTCAGTCATAAGTCTTTTTAGAACCTATTTTATCACAAAATGCATGTTGTAAAATATATTTTGATACATACCACAGGCAAGAGGGAACCCAAATATTATTTAACTAAGTTTTGGTCACCACATTAATCTAGGAGATCATTTTTACTGGAATTCATGAGGATCAAATATTTCAAGCATCACTAATTTTAAGTATTCTTTTGGAATCTCTGGAAACAATGCCAAAAATGTTCATGTGCAAGACTTCAGCACTGATATGAATGTAGGATACCATATAAAGAAAAGATACATAGCAAGAGACCTATAGTACTTGAGAAGCCCCATTTTATGAGAATGTCTAGACATTTACTACTGTCCAAAATATGTGCCACTAAGAACACAGAATGTTGTCTTCATGAGTTTTATTCTAATCACTAGTTACCTCTTTGCTTTGGTTGCGAAGTCCAAAAAGAAAAATTCTGTTAATTAAAAGATCAATACACTGAAGATATTATTTTGATATTCTGAATGTCCATGAATGATCAAAATACTAAACCCAACTGAGAAATTTGCCAAGTTTTATCAATGCTTTATATCATGCTATGCTAATCAACCACCTGTGTTCGGTGGAGCAACTCATAGATACCCAGCTGTGCTCTAACATGCTCTACTTACAGTGGGGAGTTGTCTCCACATTGCCCACGGTCCTCAGCAGAGTGAAAATTGCAGCCAGATAACGTCTGCTCTGGTTCTGTTCTTCTGTTCTCTGTGATGTCACTGGCCTGGGCTCTTTGAAACAGCTCTGGCTGCTACCAGGAATGATGACAGCCAATCGAGTATGTCCACTTCAGCAGCCACAGCACAGTAGTAAAATGACCCACAGAAGAGTTAGACAGAGGGTGTTTCTGCATTGGCTGCAGAAACCGGTTTAAAGAGACGTTTAAGACAGATTGAAGGCACATGAAAACTTACCTTCTGCACTGGAGACCTTGTTTGGGACACGAGGTGGCAGCTTCCGCATTTTGGCACATGCGAGCTGTCTTTAAATCGGGTCTCACTGCCGAAAACTGGCTCAACAGGAAGACCTCAAAAATGAGGTCTTCAATCCGTCCATTTGCCTTGATCCATGTGGAAGCAGGACGCTTCCACACATGGACAGGTGAAGGGACAGATGTCCCTGTGGCCGCCATCTTGGGGAGGGTGGAAGTAGGCCAGTTTGCCTCCTTCCGCCCTTCCCTGCGCACCATGCACCACCGGAAATGCACAGTGACTAGCAGCTGATTGCTCCAGTCCCGTGACTCCAGGGGTGGCATTGGCGACATGGAAATCCGGCTGACTGTGATGCCTCAATTCAAGACAGGATTGTTCACACACCAGCCTTCCCCTTCCCACTGAAGATTCTGTGCTAGAAAAGGTGGCTTAGAGAAGGCTTGAGAACACAAGGGCCTGCACACCCTCTCTTTGAGCACCTCTGAGGCATCCCTTTTGTTATGTCTGTACGCAGCCTAGGAGCTTGGGGAGAGTTTGACTGACTCACCATTTACAGTGCTCTACCAAGCACTGAGGGCAGCTTGACAGCAAGTTGCATGTGGGTTCTCTATTGACCGCTCACACCATCTCAGCTGCAACATCTTGGCCTGAACAGACCTTCCATCTTGTGGCTCAGTCACAGCACCCTGCATACCTGCCTAAATATTCTTGTCTTTAATTATTACAAACAATCAAGGCAGAATTTTGGCAAATTCAAATGCTACATACATGATAACATGATTTCTTTCCCCAGGCAATAATAAAATATGGGAAAACAATGTGTTTGTTGGAATAATATCATGTGAAACAAGGAAACAATTTTTTTGTTAAACCTTCTCAGTCAGGACCAATTTTTTGCATAATCATGTTTAACCCTTTTAAAGAAACAGCTGTTTTGAAATAAATAAGGGCCATAATTATAGAAGGAAAGAAGTTTTAACCTTTTGCCTCACTGCAGTAATCTAAAACATTTCCTATTTGCAGTAGGAATAAAACTCCCTTTGGAGTGAATAAGCAGTTTGTTCTATTCCTGCCCTTCTCCTTAGAATTCTTGTTGGACCAAATCTGCCTCACCCTAAAATGTGTTGATATGATCTAAGGCAAATTTTAGCCAAAGGGGTTAAGTAATGGACATCAGCTTCTCAGTTATTCTTTGAAAACAATATCCCATCAGTAATAAGGAACATCATGCCTAGCATGTGGTCATGTACTGGCCTGAATACCATAACAACAAACCTCTATTATTTGATTTCATATCTCGTGGTTCTTAAAAATATATATGTATATTTTTTTGAGGATCCTAGCTGCTGAGCCTACATGGAGTCTAATTGCTTAATTAAATTATGCAATGCTAAAAGCTTCTTTTTATAGATATACAGAAGCCACAGTGTACGATGATCTATAGTAAAGAGTAAATACAGCACTCTCTTGACAGCTTTCTATTCAAACCTCAAATTCTTTAAGAGCCTTTCCACACAGGATCAGTAGGCCACTTCAGCAGACTTCCTGAAACAACTTGTCCACACTGTGGACTAGTCTACCAAGAGGCTCACCTCCCAGTCAAATGCTGCACTTGCACTGGACAAAGTGTTGGCTATGACATGAAAATGACACTGTAGCCTGCTCCAACCATTAGCCACTTGTAAGAAATCCACACACCAATTCTAGGCTGAAATACTACACCAGCTGACCATGTGCAGACAGTACAAGAGTGGATGGTTCTATATACTGGGACTAAAAAGGCCAGTGTGATTTTGCTAGGCACCTGTAAGTGGCACCATAAGTCCACTGCTTTCTGGGCACCAGGCCAAAACAGTCCCAGCGAGCAAGTATAGAGGCAGGGAATGAAAATTACCTGGCCAATTGAGAGGCATGCCAGATGCAGGCACAAAGTGAACTGGGACCCTGTAGCCAGAATCAGCCTGCCTGTGTTAAGGTAAGGAGGGGATTGCTCATGCTCTCACCATGGTGGGCTGGGGGGTGGGTTAAGTGAAGCTCCCCCTGGCTCTAGAAGCCACAATCCTCAGCTTCTGAGGTGAGGGGGAGCCCTGAGATAGAAGACCCCCAATCATGGTGGGCATGGGGAGGGCCCAGTTGGGGAAGTGTCTTAACTGCAGAAGTACCCATTAAGTACCCATTAAGACTACCTTCATTGTAGTCTTCCGGGAAACTGGTTTAAGGGCCACTTAGCATACATCAGAGACATATTGCAGGCAAGCCAATGTGAAAGCAGACTCCCCGATGTGTCTCTAATGTGTGCTGCAGTGCAGACGGGGTTTTAGAAATCCATCCTTAATGGGTATTTAACGTGTGTTAAGGGTCCAATGTGGAAGCACCCTTTGTCACAAGCCTTGCAATACAGAATATTCATAGACAATTCTGGCTCCATCAGAGATTTGGGTAAATATTGTTGAAAGCAAAGGGAGGTTTTCAAGAGGTGCAGCAGGCAGTAGGGACATTGCACATATTTCTCACAAAACTTTGGGTTTGATGGGAAACTTGGAAAGTATAAGAGAACAACAAACCATTCAAAATACATACAAAATTATAGCAGTCAATTCTACGCAAGCAATAATTGACAAAACCAGCTGCTGAAGGACTTGTGAGTGGCTCAAGGTTCATACCCAATTTAGGTTTCTTGGCTTCTATATACAACTACCTGCTGAGAATAAGCTGCAGGACTAGATGAAACTAAAGTCTAATTTAGATGGACATTTCTTACATTCTTAAATATGCTGAACTGCTTCTTTATACTGAGCAGGCTCAAATTCCATAAATGGCCATTAGAGCAGTGCTTACCCAAGCACCTGAAAAAGCTCACCTAAATAAAAATCCCTCCCAAGTATTAGTTCTATGTCAGTGCTGCCATAGATTCCTTGACCTGAGCAACAGTGGCAGTTACTAAACTATTTATGTGAGTCACAGAAATGCAATAATTTAATGGAGAGTTTGGAAGCTGGGACATTGTAGAAATGTCTAGTCTTCCCCAATTTCTAAAGTGTTAAAGGAACTGCTCTAGACACATATTTTAGCAGCATTCCCATAAGCAAGCAGGATTTTAAAGGACCATTGGTTAGGCTTGACTGATAACAAATTGGAGCTGATCCCAAGGGTTGCAGCAACAGAGTTAAGAAAAAGGCAGAAGTGCAAGCACTCTGGGGAGTTTCTCAACCCTTAGTACCATTGAAATGCAATTTTTGTTGTTGTTTTTACACTGAGGACAATGCCATCCCAAGAAATCAGAAAAACAACAACAGATCAGACACACAACTCGTAGTTGTCCTTGCCTCAGTGGCAGTAATACAGTTAGGGGGGAATCAAGCTGCCTTGATTCCTCAGCAGACCTTGGGAGGGAAGAGCAAGCTGTGGTCTCATCTCCAGAGCAATCTCAACAGTTCTCAGGAATCAAAACACACAGCACACAAAGTTCAGCTGTCATTGGACCTTGAAGTGCCAAAAACCATTATTGGAAGAGGTATCCTAAAAGGATAGCCTCAGAGAAAGGGAGCAGATGTTTGGGAGAAAGTAGAGATAAAAGATTTCTGAACATTCATGTTTTCCTGATCAGATAAAACAACTGTCTTGATTAAATCAGCTATCAGTTTGAGTACCCACATTAGCATATTCTTGCAGCTCACAAGTCTTCCTGTTACAAACCAATGGAATTAAGTTGTAAAAAACTTAAACAATTTATTTATTTTTTTATTTGCAGGGAATGATATTGATGAATTGAATCAGTAGTTCAAGATGAGGGGGTGACTGTGCTAAGATAGATTCTGGTCTAAGCACAAATCCCATGTTTTGAACGGTCACTTGTCTCCTCTAACTCAGATTTCATGTACACTTGCTACACATGTCAGATTTATAAAAATACAAATCATAACAAGATGTCTTGGATAAACGTTCTGATCAACATCCCATACTAATTAGGGATAAAAAAAAGCTGTGGTTTAGAACTGTGCTGCAGCAGAGACTCATGGAGCACTTCTATGAGGGCAAGGGGAAAGAGGCAGGGATCAGACTGGAAGCTTGCCTTTGGTCTCCACAAAATGTGGGAGAGTTGACACATGGTTCAAGAAGTTCAAGTTGAGGCTTCCAGCATCCTGACTTTCCTGATCTGCACATCACCTGTGCTATATTGGCAAGGCCTGCTCTAACATCTCAATTAAAATGTGACAGTCATTATACTGAATAGCATCCAGGCTTATCTAGAACTCTCCTCAGGCTTTCTTTTTTTTCTGTACCTGCTGTATGAGATCAAAGGAGGATATTGGCCTGCCCATCACCTCCACCTTCTGCCAGACCTTCATGAGTTGAAGTCAAATGGCTAGGCATTGGGTGAGAGGGCAACCAAGTGGCAAATGTGCTTTAATCTTAACAAGTGCAAAGTAATGCACATCAGGGCCAAAAATCCAAATTATGTCTATAAACTGATGGGGTCTGAGCTTTCTGCGACACACCAGGAAAGGGATCACAGGGTCTGGTGGACAGTTCAATGAAGGTGTTCAACCCAGTACGCAGCAGCGAAAAAAGCTAATTCAGTGCTGGGAATAATTAGGAAGGGAATAGAAAATAAGTCAGCAAGTGTCATTTTGCCTCTTTATAAATCTATGGTGAAGCCACATTTGGAATATTGTGTACAGTTCTGGTCACCATATCTCAAAAAGGATATTGTGGAACTGGAAAAGGTGCAGAAAAGGGCAAACAGAATGATTAAGCGTCTGAAACACCTCCCTTACAAAATCAGGCTGCAACATCTAGGCCTCTTCAGTCTGGAGAGACGACATTTAAGAGGGGACCTAATTGAATCATATAAAATTATGCATGGTATAGAAAAGGTGGATGGAGAAAATTTATTTTCTCTTATCACACAACACTAGAATCAGGGGGCACTCCATGAAGCTGTTGGGTAGGAGAGTCAGATCCGAGAAGGGGAAGTATTTCTTCACCCAGAGGGTCATCAGTTTATGGAATTTGCTGCTGGAAGAGGTGGCAACAGCTACCAGGCTAGATGGCTTTAAGGTAGGGTTTGACAAATTTATGGATGACAGATGTATCAATGGCTACTAGAATGAATGCCTAGGTAGATCTTTCAGGCTGCGGGGGGGTGGGGGGTGAATCAGGATGCTTCTAAAGCCATTTGCTGGGATTTGAGAGCAGTAAAAGGTTTCTCCCTGGTGGGCCACTGTGTGCAATGGGATGCTGGACTAGATGGGCTGTGGCCTGATCCAGCAGGGCTTCTCTTATGTTCTTATGTTCTAATCAAATCTCTACGTACACAGGATCCTCATGTTTCTGTAATCATGTCTCTGGAGAGAGACTTGCAGAAGTTTGAAACAAGGACAATGTGGCTTTATTGTGCCAGCTGTCCGTTCGGCATTGAATTGCAGTTTTCTGGTACTGGTTCTTGGTTTGCTGCACCTTGAGAAGCTTCTGGTTGTTGACTTCAATCAAAGCTGATTCTTTGCTTTCTGCCACGTAATCTGCTAATGCATGTTTCTCTTCTTCCACTGTTTGTTTCACTTGCAAAAGTCCTCTACCACCTGCTTTCCTGGGCAAGTACAACCTGTTGACATCACTCCGAGGATGTAGTGCATGGTGGATCATCATCAGTTTTCTGGTTTTTCTGTCTAAGTTGTCCAATTCGAGCTGAGTCCAGTTCACAATTCCCGCAGTGTATCTGATGACTGGTATGGCCCAGGTGTTTATGGCCTTAATGGTGTTACCGCCATTCAATTTACTTTTCAAGATTTTTCTAGTCCTTTGGATGTACTCTTTACTGACCACAGATTTCACATGGCCATGCTTAATGTTATACAGTTGCAAGATGCCAAGGTATTTGTAGGCTTCTGGCTGGTGGGACCTGATGGCTTGACCATTTGGCATTTCAATGCCTTCACTTTCAGTAATCTTCCCCTACTTCAGTGCCACTGTGGCGCATTTGTCCAGATCAAACTCCATACTGATGTCACTGCTGAATATTCACACTGTGTTGGTCAGTGACTGGATCTCGATTTCAGATTTTCCATAAAGCTTTAAGTCATCCATGTACAGTAGATGTGAAATTTTCTGTGAATTCCTGGCAGTTTGATAGCCCAGGTTTGTTTTCTTTAGGATGAGTGACAGTGGGATCATAGCAATGATGAAAAGGAGTGGGGATAATGAATCCCCCTGGAAGATGCCCCTTTTGATGTTGATCAGTCCGTAGCTTTCATTTCCAACATAAAGCTCAGTCTTCCAGCGTTTCATCGCACTTTCTATAAATTTGGTGATGTTCTGACTGATCCCAATGGATGATGATGATGATTACTATTACTATTACTATTACTATTACTATTACTATTACTATTACTATTACTATTACTATTACTATTACTATTACTATTACTATTACTATTACTATTACTATTACTATTACTATTACTATTACTATTACTATTACTATAGGTGAGTGAACCTCAGAAGCTTGGGAGGTGACATGCTGTGTCTGGAAGAGATGGTGCTGGTACGTCATTTTGATCATGTGAAAAAAGAAAAGTCCTGCAAAGGGCTTAGGATATAGCATCACAGTCTGATGATGGATGGGTGGGATTTTGCTAACAACTTGACAGTGTTAGCAAATCTTGTGCCTTTTGATAATGATTATTTGCTTTGTGTGCTTTTCCCATCCCCTCCTGAGCTGCCATTGTTTCACTGGCATAGTGGAAGAGTATCTTTCCCTTATCTGTGTACATCAATGAAAAGAAATTAGTAGGTATTAGGATTTCTTGGTAAACATTTTTTAGCCAACTAGCTGTATAAAGCACACAGAAATACACTTGGACAAGAAGCATAAAACCTCCACAGAACTCTTATGAGTCCTTGATCTTTCTTAGAGCAATGGGTTTGTTGCCAGAATTTTACATGGGAAACTAATTACTGCATCGCTTCATAGGAGAAAGCTGATTGTAATAAGCAAAGTTTTATCTCCCAAATAAAGAAGAGGGATTGCCTAGTTTAACAGCCATTTTCAGAGCAGGTCAAACTCTTTTTAAACTAGCAAATTGTTTTGCAATGCATTATGCAAATTTAAGCCTTCCTTGTCTACAGAAACGAGGACAAAGGAGATAAGATGGCTCATCATCTGGTCATGTTAATTAACACAACATTTTGAAATGTGTAAAAGTTTTCAATGGAAAGAACTGAAATCTGACCATTGCAGAAGGTCAATTCCACAGTCAAATTAGCAAGTTGAAAATGTATTTTGAATGAGCCCATGAGGAACTCTTCATACAGTGGAAATACTAGAAGTTAAATGGAAAGAGAGAAACTAAATGTGAATCTATAAGACAAGTGTTCATTGATTTAGATCATAATATAATATTTTTCCTGTGTTAATAATAAAAAAGGAACCACTTACTCCTCTGTGATCTGGATTATATCATTACTACGTATGCAAAATTGAAAAAGCCACAAATAAAAGGAGATTGAATCCTCTGTCTTCTATGAATTTGCTCTTTGACATTATTTCTACACATTGTTACTTACAACTAAACACTGCTGAAGTCAATGGGAACTTAATCTGAGCAGATACACCTTTAGGATCAATCTTTTGGTGCTCAGTCTTTGGAAGAAATGGAAGGACAGATTACTTGAAGGCAGATATATCTGATATGGCAATGCAGTAGAGTGGATCAGACCACAGAAACTCTGGGTTCAAATCCTTGCTGCCAAATCTTGGAGCAATCACTGGGTCTTTCTGCTCTTTCCATGCCACTGGTCCAGATCATGGCATGGCATGTTCTGGAACAGTTCCATCTGCACAACAACACTAGTCCAGACCAGGCCCACACACACACTAACTTCAGAGCCTCCAGGAAGCCCATTTCAGTGGTGCACTTTGGTACTTCATCAAAATGGGTTCCCCAGTAGTCTGGAAATCAGAGACATGCCTTCTGACCACCACTATGTTCTGGACCAACCATAACTGATAATCCAGTAGTCCCTGATGTTGAATATCACTGGTGGGCAGGGCCTCACTGATCTGCACTGATATATGGACTATGAGGTCCTGGAGAGGACCACAAGTGATTCTGTTCCAGTACAGGGATAAGTGCAGAAAGGCCCATTGTTTATCAGCCTACTCTACTTCACAGTGTTGTTGTCAGGAAAAATGGAAGGAGAAGAAAATTATGTGCTACCTTCAGCTCATTCAAAGAAAGTTGAGATAACCATGCTATGGGGGGAAGGGGGTATCTTTCAGCAAAATGTGTTAAGAAAGCTAGTCAAGAATGGTGGGATATGAATGATAAGACTTCTAATGTGCACTTTTAATAAAAAGTATTCTAACATGACCCCCATCAGGATTTATTGAACTTAAATACTCATTAGTGGACATGAGGTAAAGACTTATCTTCATTTGCTTCTGGTCACCCTAATGTTCATCTGTTACTTCATATACCAAAATATGACACCTGTGACTCTCCAGATGTTGTAGTCCAACACCCTTCCAATCAGCCAGCATCACTGACAGCATTGTTCCTGATGGGTTGCAGACTGACACCGACTGGAAGGCCATAGCTCTGCCGTTCTGATACAGAGAAGGAAGGTCTGTTCGCACTCACCTTGTAATGAGCACTGGGCCACTCACTGCTCATGCCTGCCTACACTGGGGAGCCACTGCAACTCACCAGAAATTGCAACAGTCCCCCCCCCCCCGAGAGATCCAGCTACAGACTACTAATCCACACACACTTACCAGAACTGGCTGGATTGCTCCTGGATGCTTTGTCAACACCCTCTTCTGAGTATAGTATGGCAAGTGGGCATGGCTGCATGACCATGGCTGCACAGTTGCACACAGCATCCAGATTACCACAGCAATATCTGGATATGCACTAGATATTGTCTCAGATGTTGCCTTGGTGATCTGGCCAGCCTCAGCCTGGTCATTCGTACCATAAAGGTTATTGGCCAATTTAGGACTCATTGTTATGAATGGCTACCACCTTGTTGGGTCCTTACTAGGCTGGTATGATATTGTTAAAACAAGCTGCTCTTCTGAAGGAATTAGCTTTATTGTAGTTCAGTAGATAAGCATCTTAAACAAAATGTGAAGGGTTCAAGAATACATTAGTCACAATTCCAGACTTCCTTCCCATAAGAGTGAGCTGAGAGAGGCAGTGCAGGACCAAACCCCATTTCTGTACTTTGTCTATCCTGGTAGAGGATATGCAATCTGTCCCAAGCTGAGAAAGATTGTTCCTGACATGGAATAAGCCTATCTGCATTAGAATGGTCTATTCCATGCCAGCCCCTGTGCTCGCTTCACACCAGCTTCATAACTGGTGCAGGGGGCTCTGGCCTTCATAACTGGTGCAGGGGGCTCTGAACCCAGGGAGGAGGGCATTTTGGTGGCACACTTTGTTGCACCATCTAAATGGATCCCCTATGGTACACCCAGAAGTGTGTCGTTTGCATGCCTCTATAGTCCAGTATACTACCCCCTAGTACACTGGTCTACCAGAGAACTATTTGAGCACTCTAGTGCAGTCTACGCTCCATCACATGCAGACATATTAGGATGGGAAAAGCTGTTTTCCATCTCAGAACAGTGTTTGGTGAGGGAAAAGCCTGAAATCTATCTGTGAATCAGACTAAGATGCCATTTTGGGTGCCCTTGTTCGATATACCCTCTGTCCTGTGCAGAGTAGGGAGAAGCGGTTCCCTTAAATTGTCCCAGTGTGCAGAAGGGAAGACTTTGGATCTATTCCTATCAAAGGACAATGTCCCATGTGGGAAAGGCTAACATGAGCTAAGGTAAGTATTCAACCTTACAGCATAGGATTATCTTTGTACCTGCTACAAGAGCTGTAATGAGTGCAGCATGCAGTAGCTCACACACATAACAATTTCTATATTAAAGCAATTGTACTGGATGCCAATTAGCTACAGGGGCAGATTTAAGGTCTACCTTTAAAATAAAGCCCTAAAACCTGAGGACCAGGTTACCTAACAGACTGTGTCTCCTGTAATAGATCTGTCAGATACCATCATCAAGGCAGGTCCTGCCACAGAAACCACAAATGATGCAGCTTTCTCAACAAGGTTTCTCTGTGATGGTGCCTATCCTCTAGAATTTTCTTCCCTCTGATATACATGGGATTTGTTTAATGGCACCATTTAGGCAACCA
Organism: Aspidoscelis tigris stejnegeri; assembly: GCA_023333525.1. Classification (NCBI taxonomy): domain Eukaryota; kingdom Metazoa; phylum Chordata; class Lepidosauria; order Squamata; family Teiidae; genus Aspidoscelis; species Aspidoscelis tigris. The sequence continues at coordinate 48,456,811 of JALMGA010000004.1, forward strand.
CTGAGAACATTCCTTCTCACCTTCCCCATGTGCATGATTCCCTTTTTACCATCTACTCTTTTTTTAATCATATTTTTATGTGACCGTTTTCCCCAAAATATGTTCTTATTGCAAACTACATCATGATTTCTAGAACAGGAAACGCCTTATAAATATTTTAAATAGCTAATGAAAATGAAAGAGAGATGCAATGTAGGTCTTTCAGCCAATAAAAGTTTGCTAAGAAGAACAAGTGCAAATAAAAGGAATCTGGCTGCTGATAAGACTCCTGTCTGGGCAGCTTGGCAGCGTATTTTCAACTCCCTCGGCAATTTAATTCATATCAAATTTGTCATTCATGAGCCTGTATTGAATATTATATGAATTAAAACCTCTACAGGGGATATTAAAAATGGCTTGGCAGAATTCCACATTGAAAACCCCATGGCAAGTGCACCATCATCTCAAGTGTTTCTGCTCAGACTAGTGCTACAATATACAGAGACGTGCCTGGCAGTTGGTTGCAGGCTCTTTCATGTTATAACTTAACATTTAATTATACTGGAGAGTTCCATACATGAAAGGAAATGGCACACTGACTGCACCATGCAGTGCAAATAAATCTTCATCATGGTGATATTCACTGTTTAGGCAATACAGTACATCTGGATGACTTTCAGTGTGAAACAGAGAAGATACGCACAAAGATTACTCCTAATGCTGGAACAAAATGGATGGGTCAGTATAGCATAGAGGCAAATCCTTATTCAACCATGAAATTTGCAGGTTGCTTCTTCTGGTCCTCATGGTAATCAGCCTCACAGAGTTGTGATATGGTTAAAACTGGAAGGAGGATAACCTGTTTGCCATCTTTGGCTTGTTGTGTGTGGGCGGGGGGGTGGAAAATACAACATAAAAATAAATAAATGAAATAAATCTACAAAAACAGGAAATTAATAAAAGAAACAGGAGGTAATGCACAGGTGACTGGAGGAGGAGCTAAAATGTAGAGCATAACAAAACTGCAGTCTATGCACACCCATATGAGATCCAGGCTCAGTGAACATGGCAAAACTTATCTTGAGGACCCTCCACATATTAGCTAACCCTAGGTCATAACATGGAGAAAAAGAGAGTCAGCTAAACCATTTGGCTGCTGGAGGTTGTGGGTTTCTGAGCTGTTTGCTCTTAAGGACAACTTAGGCCAAATACATACAGTAGACCAAACTGGTAGCAGTGGCCAATGAATCATATCCAAGGAAAGGGGGCAGTGAGGTCCTTGTGGGAAGCCACATTTCTCTGTATAAACCCACAGGTGATGCTGTATAACCTCCTTGCAAACCTTCTTTGTAATCCATTGTATTTCTGAAGCATGAGAGAATATGATCCAAGCCACCTGTGAATCCCCAGTCCCCACCCAACCTGTCTTACTTGGAGCTTGTGACAGAAAACAAGAGGCCTCTTCGCACTACAGCTAAAACACTGTAGAACCCTTTGCCCCAAATGCGCCTAAGACACTTTCCCACCCACATTAGCAGGTAAAGGACACATTGCAAATGTGTTTTTTACCTACCTACGTGTGGATGGGAAACTGTCTTAGACGTGTTTGGGCCGAACGGCCATCCCGGGACTCACAAGTCCCACCCCCGGCCTCCCCCCATTGGTGCTGTGGAGCCAGGGGTGGACAGCCCTGGCGCCTCCCTTCCCTGTGGTTGCGTGCACTCCCTGGGGTGAGGTCGGCTTCCCAGTACCGACAGAACCGCCACCCAGCACCCCCCAACCACCCCAGGTGTGCACATGTGTGAATGGGGCTTACCTGTTCAGCGTGGGGCACCAAGTGGGGCAAGGAGGCCGGCCACATTCTGCGCCTGTGCACAGAGCAGTCCCTGATTCGCCAGACACCCACGCATGCGCAGATGGCCAGTTGAAGCCAGGCAGGTGCCTGGCGAATCAGGGACCACGCTGCATGCAGCTGCAGATGGCAGCCAGCCTCCCCGCCCCATTTGCTGCCCCACACCAAACAGGTAAGCCCTGTTCACGTGTGCGCGTCCCTGGGGTAGGTTGGGGGGTGCTGGGTGGGGGTCCTACCGGCACCGGGAAGCCGATCTTGCCCCGGGGAGGATGCGGGCCCACAGGGAAGGGAGGTGCCCGAGCTGCCCACCCCAGCTTCAAGGAAGCCAATTGGGGCAGCCCGGGGGAGGGGCCCAGCTGTCAATGAGAGAGAGCATGTGGATGCTTTTCCTCTGGTATAGCTGGGAATGCGCCGGGATGGGCTGAATGCACCGAGACGGTTTCAGAACACTTTTTTGTGCTCTGAAACTTGAACGCATGTAGACGCATTTGGATGGGCCGGGGCAGCCTGGAACAGAGCCGCAGGCCCACAGGAGCAAATTCTCCACCCCAATGCATTCCATGCACGTTCAAAACCCATTTATGCAAAAAGGCCTAAGGTCTGTTTCCTGCCACTTATTTAGCTTTGACTGCTAGATAAAATACCACTTTCACAAAGAATATTGGGGAGAAATTACCTTGTCTTTCCACTTATAAAGTACCCCAGCCCTATTTTATTTTTAAACATTAGCTTGCAGAACAATGGAAGCACTTCAGCCCAAATGATCTGAGGAAGGAAAAAAAAGAGATTTTTTGCATTTTGACCAACTGTTTGGTCTACCAAAGGAAAAAATAATAATGGGCTAAAGTTGCATTTTAAACAAAAAATCATTATACATGATTCCTGAGAATATAATTTGGTGCAATATTTTAGAAGTTATGATCCATGTGCAGCCCTTGATCTGGGAGAAGAGTTCCTCTTGATCTCAGTGAGAAATATGAGTACCAGCAGGAAACTGACTAGAAGGCTGAACAGGCCTTTTCCATCTCTAATTTCTATGATTAAAGTATAGGATCAAAGGAACTCTAAGGCTCTAAGTATAACCACATTCACAGAATGAACCAGGTTCAAGGACTAACACATTTTAGGAAGTGAGAGGAAAATGCCGCTATAAATTTATTCAGGCATTAGATGCTTTTCCCAGAATTTGTTTTAGTCTTTTTGTTCCTCTGAGCTGCTGAGCTGGCAAACCAGTTTAGGATCAGCCACAAAGGCTGGCATGGTCGTGCAGCTGATAATTCTGCAACACTGTAAGATGATCAAGGGAAGCATTCTAACAAAACAAAACAAAAATAAGTCCAGAGAAAAAGAAAGAGCATTATTTTAGCTGGGGGTGGAAATAAATGTTGTTCTAAAACAGCTCCACTCATCAGGTCTAAGAATAAAGGGAAAGCTACTTCCCTCTTTACATTTCACTGGTATTCAATGCTAGACCCATGGTATCCACATTTTGAAACATAATTGGCTTCTATAAGGAGGCAAAAAAAATTGTTCTAGGAATTTTAAATGTTATTATTCACAGAATCTCTAGCATTCTTTTAAAAAAGGGGGGGGGAGAAAAAGTGTCCCTGGCAAATCTAGCAGGAGTGTAGCTTGCTCGAAGGAGAGTTCATTGGGCTCCTACCGTGGTGAAGTGTGTCTATAATATCACAGACACAGAGATCTTGCTCCATGTGGGAACTGGGTTTCTTCATGCTGCCTGTGTGCATGAGTACTTTTTGCTGCTACCCAGAGGGCTGCTTGTCACTTTTTGTGTAGAGCGCAAAATGCCACACTGACAGTGCTTTCCGCCCTCTTCCCGCTCCATCACAGTAATTCGCACTTACTTGAAATGCTCTCTTCCTGGCACTCTGCCCAGTCCTACTCTGAAGATAGAGAAAATGACTGGCTTCTGAGGCCACTTCCTAGTACCTTCCAAAGTGTGCCAGGCAGAAACATCAAAGCTAGAGAACAAAAATATCCTGGCTTTGACATTAGCAAGGCTGGGAGCAAGGCATGGGCTATGCAGACAGTGTGCCATTTGCCCCTAGGGCCAGAGCAAGCACTCCAGGCCTTTAAATAATGGCTCCATTTTTGGTTGTATATTAACAACGGTTAATAAGTAAATTAAGCAAGCTTTAAGCTTTTAAAAATGCTTTTCAGGTCATCTTCTTCCTTCTTAATTGAATTAATCTCTCAATTTACAATTTACAAAGATGCTGATCTTTTATGGTCAAGTCCTCATATTTTACAGGCACATTGACTAACTATATATTTATATTTTACCGGTGGTGGCTCATAGCTTTAAGGGTAGATGGTCTCAGGAGTGAGTCAAACAATCATTGGCCATGGGTGGCTGTGTTTACTTGGTGTGCCAATGCAGAATCTGCCTAAGGGGCAGTGCATGTTTTCACAGGCAGTGATTGCCCCACCCATACCTGCAACCAGCTGCCCTTGAAGCTATGAGATGCCACCAGTGTTTACTGACCACCAGGAAGCAATGTGCAATCAGTTTTGTCCTTATTAGGACTTGTTAGGTATGCACAACCCGAGGCCTATTTGCAGTACAGCCCATAGTGCATGATTAGAGAACTTCTGGGGAAGAGCATCCACACCCTGAGGAGGCTGTTACAGTCTCCAGGCACCCCCTGCCTTCCCAGAAGTTCCCATAAGGGTTAGGGTTAGGGTTGTGGAGCAACCCTAGGTGTGGAGCAAGAAATCCTTCTCCACACCTTTACCAGCCTTAACTGAAAGCTTACCTGGTGCATCCAGGAAGCAGCCATTTGCACCTCTTCTGGTGCTCTGGGGTTGTCTTAGTGCTGCGCAAGTGTGCTGGCACCTTTGATTATGTGTGTGCAGAGCATCAGCGTCATCATGGCAAAGGTGCTGACACACATACACAGTCATGTAAGGCGCCGCAGCCAAAATAGTAACACCCTTAAGTCGACCAGCCCTGCAATTGAATTAAGGTAAGCATTTGATCGCTGGAGTGGGGAATGTTGACTGGTACTCCAAGTGCAAGCGCTAGTCAGCGTCAGTTCATCACGTTCCTTTCCTGTCCAGCAGACAGGAAGGGAAGTGCAAAATCAGCCCAGATCAAGTCTATGGCTCAATAGATAAAGAGCACAGTAAAACCTAACTGGCATGTGTGGACAAGGCTGTGGGCTCAAGCCTGGTTAAAACGATGTTGCTTTAAAAAAGTGTAAGTTTCAAGATATCTATCAGCAGAATAACTCTAGATAATAAATGACAGTTGCCCCCCATACTCACTGATCCAGTTACTGTGGTTTCACTTATCTGCTGTGGGCCTCCCCCCCCCATCCCCAGTGCTTTTAGGCCTACCTAAGAAATAGCACAAAATCCCATGAGATTTCCCATGATTCGGAGGAAATCTTATTTCCCAGGAATCATGGGAAATCAAGGGTGATTTTCCAGTGTTTCAGATATCTGTATTCTTCAATAACTGCAGGTGGACCTGGAACTTAACCCCCCAGATATGGGGGTCCAACTGTATATAGTAAAATAATTATACCAATCCAAGAAATGGAGCCCAATTAAAACCCTGTCACGTAATTCATAAATCAATGGCCATTAGTTCACTCTACACAAGATTAATATAGGAGCTGGTTGCTTTTTTTTTCCTTTTTTTTTACCAATTTAGTATATTGTGACATCACCTATTATACTATTATGTTGGGTAATCATTTATGTAACTTCATTTATCTATAATTATCTGCAATTTTTACTTTGTTTCACTTGCAAAGAAAAGTCATGCAAAACCCCACAGTCGATGTCTTATACAATCCTGTCTTTGCTCATCCTTGAAGCTCACTAAATAATCCTTTTTAGGGCTCCTGTGAAAATAAAATGGGTAAACCTCATGAATGATAGGGTATTCATTTGATGAATCAGTGAGATAGTGAGTGCTGCATTGAATGCTTACTAGTTGGACTTTATGAATGCTGACTATTTTTACTAAGCTCCAAGTACCAAAATCCAAACAAATATATGCATAATTTATGTTTTTAGAAACTCATTAATTTCCCACAAAATTTGTCCACAAGTTGTACTACATACACTCTGGGATTTTAAGTTACAAGGAACTGGTTCATATTATATTTGCTCTGAATCAAAGTGTTAATTTAAGGTTTCTGTGAATTATGGTCTTATTTTAGTGATACATTCCCTGAACATTGGGGAAAACCACTAGGGCATTGGTGTAAACAAATTGTAAGATGATAAATGGTGAAAAAGTTGGCTATTCTATGGCACTAAATATATAAAGAGACGATCAGCTCTTGTGAATTTCTTCAGCAATGCTACTTATGTCTGTTCTTTTGTTTTGTTTCAATTAAGGAATTATTTAACTCAAAATGTATTTTTTCAGAATGCCATGCCCACTAGTTAGATTACAGATTAACATTGCATTACAAAATATTCAGGGTGCTAAATGTAGAATGTGTACAGAATACATTGCACAGAAATGTAACAATAACACTGGGAAATTCTGGAAAAAATATTGAATCTTCTTTTTTGTATATACTGCTTTGGGATAACTTTTTCAGATTATGATGCTGTGGATATTTTAGAGCTCTAAAGGTAAAAGAACATATGGACTTGTAAGGAAAAGCCTTTTGATACTGTCCATGGAGTTTCAAACTGTGGTGGTGAAGAAGACTTTGGACAGTCATGGGACTGCAAGAAGATCAGATCTGTCAGTCTAGAGGTGTGCATGAACTTTGGGCATTTTTCCACCTTCACTTTCCTGGGATATGATTCTAGTGAGGTGAAGATCTGGAATGCATTGGGGATACTTACCCGGCAATTGACTAACTGCCAGGTAAGTGTGAATTGTCTTGCTGCAGCGACGCCCATATGCACTGGCTGTTGCTAAAGCAACCAAGTGATATGGCATGCAACTTTGGTTGTGTCACCCCACCTTTTTTTAACACATTTTTTAACAACCTGAACCTATTAACTCTTTGGTCTGAATGTTTGACAGACAGTTCTATAAGGAAGCAGAGAAGCCCCACAAACAACAAACACTCCATGCACACACACACACACACAATTAAAGCAACCAGAAGCACCTCCCTCACACCACCAAAGCAGCTCCCTCACACCAGACTGGCCACAAAAAACAAGCACTGCCTAAACAATAAAGTAACCAGCAGTTACTGCTGCTACTGTGCCATCTGACACATAGGGCACGTCTTCACGGCGTTGTTATCTCGAATTCAAAATGTTTTGACTCCGCCCAGTACAGACGGCAGTTCGGCTTAACACGCTCCTTCCGTGTTAAACCACCTTAAACCGTTTTAAAGTAAATCCTGATTTCAACAGGTCTCACTCCGGAACATGCCCTTGATACGTGTTTAATTTTTTACTGTGTGGACAGTATCGTTTTCTGGGATGAGATTCCGTGTTAAGGCTGTCCCGCCCCCAATCGCACTGTAGCCAATGGGCTCTCCGTATTGTAGGCACGTCATGTTTAGGATTCCCTTCCCCAATAGCTTGCTTTCAAATGATTTCATTGAAAGAATCCACCCACTACCTCCAAAGCTACACTGTAGCGATGAAAGCTACAATGTTGCAGTTTTGCGCAGTTCTGAACTTTAAAAAGGAAAGGAAAGGGGAGTCCCCGGGGAACTTTCCCAGCCCACTCTCCCCGCTCTCCAAGTTCCCTCCCGGCCACGGGGGGAAGAGCGAGAGAGGAGCCCCCTTCGCCCTCCCTGCGGTGGGCACGCTGAGCCTGCCCGCCCTCTCGTCCACCCCTCGGCTCTCCTCCTCTTCCAGCCAGCGGCGGCCGCGGCTCTGCGGGGCAAAGCGTCGGGGCAAAGCGGGGAAAAGCGTCGGGGCAAAGCAGGGAAAAGCGTCGGGGCAAAGCAGGGCAAAGCAGCAGCGGAGCGGCTCTGCCACCGGGCAACGAGGAGCCCCAGGGCGAAGCCGCCCGCGCCGCAGCGCCAGGATGGATGGATGGATGGATGGATGGATGGATGGATGGATGGATGGATGGATGGATGGATGGATGGATGGATGGATGGATGGATGGATGGATGGATGGATGGATGGATGCTGCTGCTGCTGCTTCTGGGAAGGGGGAGGGTGGATCGGGCAGGGAATCCGTGGCAGCGGCGGTGGTGGGCAATGAGGAGCGCCAGGATAAATGGATGGATGGATGGCTGCTGCTGCTGCTGCGGGGAAGGGGGAGGGTGGATCGGGCAGGGAATCCGCGGCAGCAGCGGTGGCGGGCAACGAGGAGCGCCAGGATAAATGGATGGATGGATGGATGCTGCTGCTGCTGCTGCTGGGAAGGGGGAGGGTGGATCGGGCAGGGAATCCGCGGCGGCGGCGGGCAACGAGGAGCGCCAGGATAAATGGATGGATGGATGGCTGCTGCTGCTGCTGCTGCTGCTGCTGCTGGGAAGGGGGAGGGTGGATCGGGCAGGGAATCCCCGGCGGAGCATGGATGACGCAAAGGGAAGGGAGGGTGGGATCCTGGGAGGGAACATCAATCAGAGAGCAATGGGCGGGAGGACAGGGCTGCCGTCTGGATTCCCAGCATTGATTCCGGGTTAAGGCTGGAATCTGAATGCCACGGAACCGGGTTAACTTGCACGTTGTGTAAACAGGGTTAACCCGATTCACTTATTTCGGTTTCCTTAAACCGAATTAAGCGATGCCGTGGGGATCCCCTGATAGAGTCTTCTAAAATGGAAGATAATAAAGTGACCGTTCAAGCCAGCAGGAAGTCCCTCTTCGATAGGTAGTGTCTGCTTGGACACCATACTTGGCCCTCTCCTGACTGTGAAAGCCATTCTTGGAAGTGCTCCAGAGTTAGTGTTCTTGTACATATTCCTAAACTCAAGTCTACTCTAGCCACAGTCATTCAGATAGGCAGCAGGCTTTGAAGAGGTCCACATAGCATGTAAACCTCAATGACATTTTCACTTCTGTGGCCAATTTCAGGTGTGCTGTGAAATCCTCCCCTCCCCTCCCAGCTTGCAACTTTGGAGATCATTATGAAAGTAGCATGAACAGCCAACCATTAAGCAGAAGGCATCTGGCACTCTTTGAAGTCTTCCCATTCCACTCCAGGATTTCTAGGTGAGGCCATTTTGGCAGTGTGCCAACTTCTGACACCACTTCCAGTGGTGCTTTTTGTTGTACTGCTGATGAATTGCTCCCCTTTTTTATTCTGACCTACAGGGGTATGCTGTCCACACATCCTTCATATTCCAAAATACTGCTACCGCTCTGCTTGTAGACTCTTCAAAGGAATCCACAGCAGAACTAAGGTAAGACATCTTTTTGGGACACTATCCCAGTTGATAGCTTTGTCCTGTGAGAACAAAGCATACCATCAGTGGGTGGGCCTTCTAGTGGTCCTCACTAGTTTGTGTACAGCAGGCCACTGAACCAGAACACATTCCAGAAAATGGGTAACTATGGAAAGGGCCCTGGACTCCATGTCACAACTGGCCTACTTGGAAGTTAATATGGGATGGTGGTCTCCATCAGTGGTGACTATATAAAGGACAATGGCAGCAAACAGTCAAGAAGGAGGTCGCATAACAAAAAATGTGGAACAAAGTTGAGATTCAATGAGAAAGTTTCAAGAGGAAATGAGAGACCAGGAGAACTAAATGAGAAGGATAAAGCAGAGGCAAAGACTTGCCACATTAAATTGATGGAGAAAGACACAGGGAATTCATTCAGTGTAAAAAGGGCAGGAGGGTAAAAGAAACATAAGTATAAGGATGAGAAAAGAAAACATCCACAAGGAAACCCATAAAAAAGAGGTAAGACTGGTGTAAAAAGTAAAAATGGCAGTCCTCAAAGCTGACACAGGAATAATTTCTTGGGGCTCCAACATAGTTAGACAATTGCTGACTTTTGCTCATGATGTTATTGTTTTAATAATGACCGTTATTTATAATGAGGGCATCATTTGGATTACAATCTCTGACTCCTTAAAGTTTGTCTATCTGGCTTTCACGGTTTTTAAAAACAGAATCTAGCCATTGTTTATGAGAATGAGGATTTCGATTACAGGCCCCATCTCTCTTGAATCAAGAACAGCACTTAAAGTTTGCTACTATTTATATTTAGTTTGTTTTTTCACTGATAAATCTATTTTAGTTGGGCTGCCCAGAGAATTTTCATCTCATTCCCTTTCAAAACCAGTTAATAACAATTCATAACTTTTGGTGCTCCAAGAGCAAATTAGATTATGCTTTCCAAACTCATTTACAGAATTCACTCAATGGGCTTATGTTTCCATTATTTTATTTTTCTTGCACACTGCCACTAGAGATGGAAACTGAGGTCCAAAATCCAAGCCCCTCTGGGCTGAATACTCTCTGTTTCTTCATCTGATGTGCCAAAATCAAGATTTCTGATTTCTTCCCTTTTAAAAAAACCCTGTAAGGATGTAGACTAATGTAATCTTAGAGAGTGAACACTTGAATAATATTGTGCAAAATAGAATTATATCCTGATGGCCAAAATTGGTAGTGTACTGTCCTGAGATGTGAAAGCATACTTCCTCTCTGCATGTCCACTTGATTACTGGGTATTTCTTTTCCCAGAGTGGTTCCATGCTTCTTTGTGGTATCACTAGCTGGTTGTATTTTCTTGGCTGCACCAGTCCTGGCATGGACTTCTGTTTTCAGTATTTACAAATGGTTTCATTGACCTAGTTTAACAGACTGAGGGACTGATTCTTCTTACATTTTTAGTCCAGTGTATTTCCACTGCTTTAGGCAACTTACACAATAGTGAAAAAGAAGTACAACACTTGGTGTGAAGACAGAAGAATACTAGAGGGGGGCAGACAGCAAGCCTGCTTTTTGTCATTGAGTCATAAGGCATAGAGTCTGAGATGATGGCTGCATCTACATGAGCACGTAAGTTGCTTCTGGGCAACAAGGAGACGGGCAAATTCCTCTAGCCCCAGAGCTTTCCCCAACCCTGACTGATATACCCAGTACCTTAAACAACTTGCAACTACACTGAGGACACATCATTGAGGTGTTACCTTCCCACATACATATTAAAATTCCAGCTAGACTCACCACTTGGAATCCAGGGGTACCTCCAGGCACCTTTAATACTTGGCAATCCCTGTGAACCTGCTTCCCAGCACCCAGACAGGACAATCAATACTCTGCAGTATCTGCACAGTATCCAAGGGAGACTGAGAAGTAAAAAGCTCATGATTAATCAGCAGCTTTCTTGCCTCACAGTCCCCTGCTGCTGCGCTGCTACTGCAGACAATTGATCATCCCATTTCCAGTCATGTGACTAGTGTCAGCACGGCAGTTGCAAATTGTTAAATGTGTCTGGAGGCACCCCAGAAGTGTGGCACCCTTCTGGCCACATATTTAGTCTCTGCGTGCTATTCCAGCAGAGTTTTCATTGTGGACAGTTCCACTTGCAGCAGGATTCCACTTGCTGCCACAGAGCCTTGTCCACAGTTGCAGACACACCACTGCCTTTTAGTCTGTCTCAAAGATGGTCAAGGAAGGCAGCCGTAGACAGGCCTGTTCGCACCTAACTCCCCAACAAGCCTTCATGTAAAAAAATAAGTTTCAGCTGGTGAGGGCACAGGGGCTGCTCAGTGCGATGTGGAGGAGTTTTGGAAGAGGTGGCCAGTGGGGATGGTGAGTTTGCATACTGGGCAGTGGAAGCAATGGGGAGGCATTGCAGGAGGGTGACAGGGTTGGCTTCACAAGCTGAGGGGGGAATATGATGGGGGCATTGCAGAAGGGCAAGGGGATGGTGAAGTGTGAGTTCGTGCACTGAGGGACTGACACAGTGGGGCCAAGGGATGGGGGGTTGTTTGTCTAGGGCAGTGGTTCCCAAAGTTGCCTGGGCTATGACCCATCTAATATAAGTTTACCAACTCAGGACCCACCTCTAGGAAATTTAACTGTTACCAATATGAATAAAGGACTTTTCAAATTACAAACAAAGTTTGTTACAAACAAAGTTATTACATCAAAAAAGTTATTTCAAATACGGTTAAATTTCCTAGAGGAGGGTCCTGACCCACAGTTTGGGAAACCCTGGTCTAGGGGGTGATACAGTGGGGGTGAGGGCACTTAATGGCAGTGGTAGGGAGTGATGTGATGGGAGAGTGGTGTTTCAAAAGGATGTGGGGGCTAATGGAGAGTGGTGACAGCAGTGGCAGGACAGTGACATGATCAGAAGATGCGGCAGGTAGGTGGGAAACAGGTGAAATTCTAAATCGCCAGAATAGAAATATATATAATTGCAACCTTGAGAAGAGAACACATATGCACATACAAACTTCATCTAGACAGTGCTTACTTAATTCACATTGTTTGGATAAGCCTGAGTACATCCAGACATATTTTATTCCAGATTTATTCCAGATTATCCAAATAATATGGATTAAGTCTCCCTGGAGGAAGCAACACAAATTCATCATCATCACCATCATCATCCAGAAAAGTCCAGCAAAATATTCTGAAATTTTCTGTCAATTATTGAAGGTGCAATACAAAGGAAACAGAACTTTTCTATTTCTACTCATTGCTATTTCTATTCCTGGATTAGGGATGTGCAGCATATGAACCTGCCAAAGAGGACCATTTTATAAGGAAAAATGGTTCATATGCCCAAATCTCTATGAAGGTGAGGAGAAGGTGATTGTCTCCATCATTCTCTTCAGTCTCCTGGCTTCCTTTCACAGCTAGCCTTTCATCCCGGAGGGTTAGGAGTAGGTGGAGGAGGAAACACTGTGTAACTACAAGCATTGTGGTGACATCACTGCTTGCTATAATCCCAGGGTCTCAGATATTCCTACAGACCTTGCCAAGCCTGTACAGGACAGAAACATGCTTTTTCTATCCTGTAGTTTAAGCCTGAGACCTGACAGGGGCCACAGGAGGCCCAGGAATCTTGGGGTCACAACAGACTGCAAATCTACATCAGCATGATGCCCATAGCTCCACAGGGAGAGCAAGTCAAGAGAGTGAGAAGTGTGCCAGAAGCACGTGTAATCTCCTTCAATGCTTCTTGTGGAAGCTAAATGCAGCTTCAAATAGACACTTTGCATCGAGTTTTTCATGCTTTGTGTAATTTCATGGGGGGAAAAGTGAAGATGACACTGTTCCAGACCAAGCCTTGCCATGGTCCAGACCGGGTGGCCTCACATAGTTCAGACCCACTGGGCTAGATCATGGCAAGGACGATGGAATTATAATATGGATTCCTTACCCTTTGTCTGCTGATTCTTCACATTATTGTTGTTGTTCCAAAATACCTATATGCTAGCAAGCATGAGGGGAAGGGAGTGGGTGGACGCTTGCTAACATCTCGGTATTTTGAAACAGGAACAATAACGCATAGAACCAGTAGATGAAATACAACTCCAGGATTATACCTGTATGGCTGTGGCAGCAAGAGGCAATTGCAGGATCTAAGGAAGATCCCACATTCTTCTCTCTCCATCTGGAGGAATACGTAGTATCCCTGATTCTCTGTAACCCCATGGACCATAAGACATCAGGTCCATCTGTCCTCCATTGTCTTGCAGAGTCTCTCCAGGCTTATGATCATTGCCTACATAAGACTATATTGAACCATTTCATTCTCAACCACGCAGTTCTCATCTTACCTTCAATCTTTCCCAGCATCGGGTCTTTTCTATAAATATGGTTAACAAATACTAAATAAATCAATAAGAACACTTTAAAGTTTATGAATGAAAAATCAGAAGCAGTCAATAGATTGGGTCTGATGCAGTAGCACTCTGAAAAGGAGCACTTTAGGAATCAATTTGGGGTCTGTTTGCACTTACCTTTCCAGAGCAGTTACAGATGACTCAAGGGGGGGTTGTCCACATAGCGTGCCACTGCCTCCAACCCAGTGCATCTGGGAACTTTATCCAGCTGACCAATCTTCAATAGCTATGGACAAATAAAAATTTGTCCACAGCTTAACTGAAAACAGCTGGTGAGCTCCCAGTCAGCAGCATTCACAACGTCTTCTGGGTATAAACCTGAGAGTAGGTGGGACAGTCCATTTACTGATTGACATAGCAACATCCCATCAAAAGCCGTATGTTTCTTAGAAATAGCCTTTGTATGTTTCTAAGAAATTGTTTCAGCCATTGCCGTGGCAATTCAGCCTGCCTGGGCTGGGCCATCTGGACCTCAAGTGCTGGTGGTCTGGTTGGAGAATACACCAGCACTCGAAGTATGGATGCCAGCCTCTGCACCTGATCTTAATTTCAGTGGAATGGTATTATTATGCTATTCCACTGAGGAAAGTGTGAACAGGCCCTTGGTCAAGTAGGTGAGACTGCCAAATTGTACTGTCTCTACATACTAATCTACTAATATCAATAGGTTTGACATTATGGTACCTTAAAGTTGGTAATTTAAACTCTTTAGGGATACTTTGCTGATCTCATCAAGTAGAGATGATAAAATATTTACAATATGTTTCAAAGAGGTTTTAAAGAAAACAAGACCAGACCTAAGCCAATATAGTATCCTTATCTACATTTGTAATGGAAAATGAGGATTTACATTAATTCTTGCATGTGAAAGCTGAAAAATTTTGTGGCATTTACTAACAAAAAACATGCAGTTTTCCAGATAAGAACAAACTTCAATTCATAATATATCATGTTTTGTGGGTCCTAAAACCAGAGGAGCTTGAGATGAAGCCTTTTCTGTGACTTAATGATAGTATGTGTCTGCAACACCTTTTCACATTTTTATATTTGTATGTTTCTGAGAAATTGTCCAAGACCTTGACCTCTCTTCTGGCAAATCATGGCATGACATCATGGGATCTGATCATCTGAGACTCTCTTGCAAGGGGACTGTTTTGTTTTGTAAATGCTTGTGAGAACCTGCAAAACTCTCACACCAAAAGAAATCTGAACCAGGGCTGCTTCTGTACAGCTGGAAAAGGGTGCACCGAAAGGGTCTGAAGGGAGTGATGATCTCACATCTCTGCACCCATCTGCACCTCAGAGAGTGGCAAGCGCCCTCGGCTGCAATCTTTTTCAGAGCTGTAAAACACAGTATGAGGGTGCTTGCTGCCCTCATTCCCTCCTGTGACAGCCGTGAAAAGCATCAGTGGTGGCAAGGATGACTTACTTGCTCTGTTTTCTGATACCATTTCCTGTCTATCCTTTATTAAAGCTGGTCAGAGACTTTTAAGCTGATGAGCTTCTGTTCTGTAGTGGCAGGGCTGAGAGGCGGGGTGGGGCATGAGAACAACATACCTGCCACCTCCAAAGCCAGACCATGGACTGCTGCTGCACAGACACTCCTTTTCAGCCTTGCATGTGGGTAGTCAGAACAATTGAACCAACAACATAATGATAGATCTAAATTCTGTGAATTTCTGAGGTAACACAAAAACTCAAAATCAGGCATGTGGAAGCATTTCAGATTTCTTCTTTTATTGGGAGAGCTTCACAGGTTCTCACAGGGATTTTCCAAACAAAACAATCCCATTGCAAGAGCCAGGGCAACCATACAGGTGAATTTAGGCTGTGTTTAGACACTTCAGAGGGACAGTATGTGGCCCTCGTGTTCCCAACCCTTCTCTAATCCAGCTTTTCTAGTACAGAATGTTCATGAGAGGGGGAGGGGCAAACTGATGTGTGAACAGTCCCACCACAATGCCTTCTCTAGGCCATCTCAGAGACACCTTAGAGATGTGTGTGTTTGGCTGCGTCTGATCACAGCCATAGATGGCTAGCTTTGAAGAGCACCCAATTAAACAGAAACTTCCCCTTTTTAATATTCCAGGAATGTAAAGACTGAAGATTAGGGAACACTTTGTAGCTCAAAATGTTCTGTTGTTAATCTGGGACACATCCCACGAAAGTCAGTCATGACAAACAAAACAGCATGGGTGGAACAAGAAGCAATTGTAATTTACAGCAAACGAAAGGGACTAGGAGGAGCGCTTTAAGATTTCTGGGTTCTTTTTTCTGCATTAAGAATAGTGTTACATAAGAGCATCATACTTAATGTGGTGGTGTGTTGGCTGCATACCACTGCTGCTCTGCCTGTCAAGATTAAAATTGGGGAGACCCTGGCTTAGATCATGACAGGCAAGTGGGTGGGGTGGCAGTGCATTCCTGGCTTTATCATGATAGTTGGAGGTAAGGCAGCTCTGCCATCACAATCAAATTGTGGGAATTCCCAGCTTGATTCTAATGACACGTTACTGCCCCTCCCCCAAACACAAGAAACGGCTGTTCAAATACAAGGAGATCCACCAAGGGAACCAATGTGTCCTGTTGAGTGGTGGCAGCAGTGGCAGCATCTGCAGTTAAAGTGCTCTAGCAGTTCTTGAATTGACATGAAGGAGGAAGAGGGTAGCATCCATGTGGACACTGAGCTCTTCCTGCACACTGAATGGGCAGTGCCATGAAGACACTGTGCCTGCATGATTCATTCAATGCTCCAGTCATATGAAGATTGACGTATTTTCCTGTGTCAAATGGGAAGGTTGTTAAACACCAGGTCTCCCTGGTGGTGTATTCACTCACTCACTCACTCACCCACCCACCCACTCACCCTCCCACTCGCTCACTCAGTCACTTGCCAATGAATGGCTTTTCTATACTGCTTCCTAAGATCAGAGGTTTTTTTAACAGTTCTACTCCCAAATGTCTGAATCTTGATGTGTACCTCTGCTATGTTAGACCATCAGGACTTGAGGGGAAAAGCAACTCAGAAGCCTTCATGGATTACATTGCTAACTTTGCACCAATTTGGATCCTCTTGGATTACAATCTCAACTGATACAAATCACTGGAGTTTTGCCAGTGAAGTATCACAACACCTTCCACACAGCCTTGCGCAGAAAGAGAACACATTTGCTAAAAGGCCACATCGAATCAGCATCTGCTGCTATTGTACTACATAGGCACAAGCCCCACTGGGGGAGGGTGGGAGGAGGGGGGAAAAGACTGATCTCATTGCATCATCTGGACTCACATTTGTCTCCCGTGCCATAGCAGGGAGTGTGATACAAAATTGACAAAAGGCAGCACACAATTTATTCCTACAGAGATCTTTTGTTCTCTTCTTTCTCCCCTGCTGTTTTCCAATCTTGAAATTGGACCCCCTCCCCTTCCTCTTATTCTTCCCCTTTCTTTGAGCTTTTCAAGCCAAATGGCCTGGTCAGATCACGAGCAGCAGGTGACTCTTTGCTCCATCTGCACCTCCCAGTCCAAACTCATGCCTCTCTCTCTTCCAAACTTCAAAATAAACCAATAGAGACTTTCGTTTGTTTTAGGCTTTGAAGTACGGAAGAGTTTTGTTTATCTGTTGTTCCTGCTTCAGATAGGATGCTCTTGACATGTTCAAGTTGGGGCAATTAGGAACAAGAAGGATAACCTCAAATAAGATGCAAAAAGGGAGAGTCAAAATGCTAGTGGTGTCTTTGGCTTCCTTTTGTCTTCCCCTTCACTGCAGTAACGTTGAATGAGTTAAAAGAATACGATAATCTTAAAGATGTGGGGCTTTTGGTGGGGGTGGGGGGTAGGATTGCTAGTATTCACTCCGAGGCTTTTGGGTGCACCTTTTTGTAATTATGTGAACATATTTTCCCATGGAAGATTCCGTGTGCAGAGTTTCAGCAATTTCTGCAAGGTGGCCAGTTTCCTCATCAATCAAATGCTCAATAGCATATGAAAACACATCTATAATCTGGAGACACATTAGCCTTGGCCCAGCAGAGAGGGCAAATATCCAATATGGTGATTTCAATAGGACTGGGGACGAATGTGGAACAACCTGTAGGACTGAGTCCAAACAGCATAATAACAACATGAAGTAATGCTTTGCTGTATTAACTGCGAAAGATTAATTGTTCATTCCTTCTGTAGCTGAAACATTATGGAGAAAATGGCCCCATTTACAGAATTGTCCTCCAACATAATAAACTTGATCTCTGTAAAGCAACACATCTAGAGGCAAACAAATGTTGTATTTCTAACCTGAAACACATCCACAGAGTTGTCAATGTGAAGCAGAGCAGTATAGTAGTGGTGCAACTTTGGCCATGGTCACATCTTCACATTAGACCTTCTTCAGGTCTGACCACTCATACTCTTTCATTGCTATCCATTTTAGCATTTGGACTTTCCTGAATAGAAAGTCCACAAATAAAACAGAAATGAAAAGGAGTGAGCAGTCAGACCTGAAGAAGATTGAAGAAGGTTTAAAGTGAAGGCCTGAGCATGGCTATTGACAGCAGTATTTTAAAAAGGACACACAGTAAGAGAAGCCCCGATGGATCAGGTCACAGGCCACAGCCCATCTAATCCAACATCTTTGTTTCACGAAGTGGCCCACCAATTGCTTCTGGGCATCCTCAAGCAGAAGACAAAAGCAAAACCTTCGCTTGCTCTCGGCTCCCTGCAAATGGCATTTAGAAGCATCCTGCCTATCTCTCCAAGCTGGTGGAAGTATCTAGGCATCCATTCTAATACCTACAGGCTGTGTCCCCATGCTGGCCATTTGGCACTGTTTGGACACTGTTTGGACATGCATAGACCAGGTGCAGCCCCCATGTCATTCCCAGCAACACAAGACAGGTGCAGTTTGGGCGTGGATAGAGGCATCCCCATGAGAACCATGCCGAACCCTGGTACGGGGGAGCAGTGCCCCCTCCTCTCTGCCCCCTCCTCATTGGAAGCCAGATTAACGTCAGCCCACCCTGAGCCACATCCCCCTCCCTTCCTTAACAGCACTGAAAGCCAGGACTGGGGTGGGAGGCACGGAAACAAGTAAAAATAAAGCTTCATTCATAATAATAACCTTAAAAAAATAAAAAACACTGAAAGCCGCTACAAGGTTTAATGGCAGTAGGCGCTTGAGCAGTTTTACGCACCTCCACTCCATTGGGACTGCGAGAATGCCCATCAGCTTTAAAATCAAGCCTTTATTTATGATTGCCTTGACAATTGGGGAAATGGGGGTTGCAAATGGAACAAAAATCAAGCCGTTATGCAGCCTGCCTTGGCATTCTTGAAACGGGGTTGGAATTACCTCCATGGAAATGGCAGAAAATTTAAAAAACCAAGCCGCTCTCCAACCTGCTTTTGCAATCAGCATTTAAAAAAGTCAGCAGCTGTGATCTTCAATGGACAGGACAGGGACAGCAAGCACACCCCACCTCCCAATGACGTGAGTGCCAATCTCCTCCCCGTTAGCCCGCAGTCGTCCCCATGCACATTCCCAGCTCACTGAGCAATGTGTGCCGGTCTCCCAAATCTGGCATCCTTCTGGCATGGTTTGGGGGATTTGGCATGCTTTTCACATGCCAAGTCCAAAACGCATGGGGATGCCCCATGCCGATCCTGCACCAAAGAGCCACAGGGATGCATCCACAGATAACAGGTCCAAAGAAAAAGCTAGTGTGTTCCACTGAATGGCTACATTTTTGTCAGCTCTTCCTTGCTATCATTAATATTTTGAAATAGACCATCAGAAAGTATTAATATATTTTAGCAGCAATCTGTTTTTCATTTTTACATATTTTATTGCTATGAATATATTTTTGCTTTATAAGTATACGTGGCCAAACAAACATCTTATTGTTGTTGAATTCAGTAAAATTCTTTCCCATGCATAAATATGTGAGGCAGAACTAACAAAGACATTTCCCTTACATTTCTCTGATTTGAACTGTAATTATGCAATGCCAGTGTTGCGAAAGGATTAAAGCTAAAGAGCAGGATGTTGTGATTCACTCTGTTAAAAAATGAATCAAGGCGGAAACTGCATGATTTCAGATGTCATTGTTTAGTGCAAGTACCTGTTGTGACCACGTCTGCTTGTCATAGCTTACTCTGCCTTTTCTTGGAAATCAGACAAGTAAACATGCCAGGCACACTTCAACGATAAACCACTACAAAGGGATTTAGATCTGTTTATTCTTCTGCTATGCCTTCCAGTGCAAACAGTTTCTAAATTCGCTGGCAACTTCACCCAGAGATTTGAATTATATGCAGCGGAACATCCTTCTCCAACCCTGTGTCCCGCAGAATTTTTAGCCAATTCCCTTCTGTCCTATTAGGAGTTCTCAGAAAAATATGTGGGGTGGGGGTGCCAGGATGGGGAAGACTGTAGTAGGAGTGAGTAAGGACATTTCTGGAGGGTGGAAAGGTTTACTTTTAAAAATTCACTGCCAGGAGTGATTGATATCTTCTCCAGATATTTATTCCTTGACGTATTCATGAGTCATCTACTACAAATGAAATTTGCTTTCCTTGACAGAAGGATATGCCTACTGGGGCAACCAAACCTGTTGTAATCCTAACCTCAATCAGGAAAAGGAGTGGGCCTGTAGGAATTCAGACAACTCTGATGCTCTTTCCAGATGTGCTGATTCCTTCCTCTGTGTCCTTATGCCAGTTTCCTTAGGTCTCTGCCTCAATTTCATCTTAGGGGGATTCTCTTAATAACATCACTGAGCTTTGAGGGATAATGAGTGCTAAAGCTTAATTGAAAGGACATAGGTTTTTGTTTTTTTCCCCTCCTTTAAACCAGTACTTTTGTTGGGACAAAAATATTCCTTTTTAGCAATATCCAGCATTCCTTGCATCAACATTTATGTACTTAAGTTGCATTGTCCTCACCTTAATTTATGCACAATTCCCCCTATTGACACAATCTGGTGCTCAAATCTAATTCATCTGAGATAATCTGATTTAATTCTTCTTTAGGCAAATTCATGCAAAGTAAAAATTACAGTATTACAACATCGATAACCATTTATCATGTAACTGTAAAACAGGATGACAGAGGTAGTGGAGATACACACACACACACACATGATTAATTTCTATACATCTTTACTTTTGCAAAGATTCCAACTAGATCATTTAAAATGCCCTTTCTGGTGCTTAAGTACAATTTGGGCCACAATGAAGTTCATCATGTGAAGACATATGCTTTTTTCATGTAGCAAATGTATGTTTAAGTGATTACATTATCACTATGGATGTTTGTGAGATGGCCAGTTCAGAAGTATTTTTAATGCTGTGTGATCAGATTACAAGCAGAAATCTCTCAAGAGGGGAGCAACTAATTGGGGAACCAGAAGCTTATGTATAGAACTTATAGCCCTAAATTTTAGACATGCTAGCATAATACTAGGTCGATTTTATGTCAACAAAGATACCATCAGGATCATGACAAGCACAGATGTGGAAGGGTCAGCTGAAAAGTAATGCATAGTCGCAATTAACTTTCAAATGAAAATAAATATTCAAATGAAACAAAAAAGGAACAAAAGTGCATCACCATTTACAACTATACATTTCTCTCAAAGGTGAACCAGTTTTCTCATCCAGTCAGTGAAGAATTCCAACGATTTTTTCTTGATCCACAATGGGCGAGTCCCCATACTACTTTTATGTCTCTCTATTGCCCCCCTATTGCAGCAGACCTTAAAAATGTGCATTCAATTCCGAATTAAGCATTCCCATGAGGCTCAGCAAAACGTGCATTTAAAAGGCACCTACCATCCCCATGGAAGCGTGTTTTGTTTGCCCACATCTTTTTCTCCCCGCCCCCTCTCTGGTTGATAGGTTGCCGGCGGGAATGGGAAGGGACTGCGATCTGCACGGCCACAACCAGGAAGGCAACCCCCGACACATCCAAAAGAAAAATAGCCATCGGTATTCACAAGTTCTCTGTCCATCTCCCCTGCCTGCAAAGGCAGCGGCTGCAGCCAGCGCTCAGGCGAAAGCAATTCATTATGCTATTCACAAGATCTCTGTCCACCAAAATGTCTCCCCTGCCTGCAAAGGCAGCGGCTGCAGCCAGCAATCACACAATTGTGCACTCATTCACTCTCAACACTTTCACTTGTGGGTGGAAGCAATTCATTACAATGTATCTTATGTAATTGGAATGCCTTCCTACAGTTTTCATAGATCTTGAATACTGGCTGTGGATGAGAGGCAAAAAAAGAGAGTGAGAGAGAAAGAGATGATCTCTCTGGCCAGCAATCCCTGCCCCCAATACCTCTTTTGCCACGGAGCGTCTACATGCTCCATGTTGCTAGGAAAACCCAACACTACCAAAAAGTGCGCTGGTAGTCTTGTTTAAAGGGGTTTTTTTCTGCCATGGGTTTTCCTCCTTTGTGGCGCTGGAAGCCCAGAGAAAAGTTCTACAGTACATGCAGACGCTCTGTGGCAAAAGAGGCTTTTTAACAGATTTTTCTTTGCATGTAGATGGGGCCTGAGTCACTGCATCCTTCACTTCATCATCCACGGTGAACTGAATAAACTTAAGGTCACCTGTTTAAATTCAAAAGAAGGAAAAATCACAGAACACCAAATCTGGTCAGTATGAAGGGTGTGAAATGGGTTTGAATTTCAACTTTATGAGATCCTTGGCGACAGCATGCAATATGTGTGGCTGAGCATTATTGTGTTGCAAAATTATCAGCTCAGTGGATTTTTGAACAAGACACACCTACCTTCTCAAGTGTTTTAACGTCTCTATGTACCTTGCAGACTTCACAGTAGCCCCAGCTTCCAGATACTCTGATCCACATCTTCATTTTAGAGTACAGAAATGCCATTTCCAGTGGCTGATAGCAGCACCTCCATGTGTTGGAGCTATGTATGAGGTCACACACATACACAATGATGCATACTTACATGCACAGTGGGGGATAAAATAGCCACTGGACCATGCTATGTGAAAGTGATGAGTTTTCTTACCTTCTGGACACGAGTCCCTACTCAGGAGTCACATAAATCTTTCAGAAAGAGATGGAACTTTACTATAAAGTCTCTTACAGTTCCCTACCTCCACAGTCATGGCTAGCCCTCAGAAAACTGCATCTAGACACAAGGCTGAAAATTTACAGCCTCTCTTGATTATGCTGTTATGGAAAAGTAGAGCATTGTCTGTGTGCTTTAAACATCTCAGCCCCAAATCTCTCCACACTGATGACAGCTTGCCCCAGACTAGTTCATTTGATGGAGCTACTAAGGCTGACCTAAATGTACAGGCCATTCTGTTGTTTCTCTGCTGCCTAAATACAGTAGGCAACCATTTTGCTGCCATCGAGGGCAGCTAGACAAAATCCAGAAATGTTGACAGCCCAGGTGGTTTGCAGGGACATGGTAGAATTTATACTGCAGAAAACACAGTTTTCTAAGAAATTACATCTGATTCCAAAATAACTTTGATAATAAGAATTGTCTGAGTGGAAATCCCATTCAATAGAACTTAGCTTCTAATAGGAATGCCTATGAGTGAATTGCTATTAAATTATTTCATGGAACTCAAAGGGAACTGCTAATAAATAAGCAGATACAGTTTCCAGACCAAGATGTTGTGAAAATAGAAGTCAAAACAACAAATATCTAAATACACAGAAAGAGAGAGAGAGCTGGCATTTTGTAATGTTTTATATGAATGTGCTCTTTCAGCAGGATGCAGATGAAAACAAATACAGACAGAAGTCATTTTTTAAAAAGAGACAATGTATCTAACCTTTCAAACTGTTAACATATTTTTGTATGCAGAGAATCTGTTGTTGGAAGTGCTTGTGTGATGTTGCTTTGAACAATGTTTACAAAATCTCCGACTATGCCTCAAAATGGGAAAAGAAGATCATCAGAATCATGAAGGACTTGCCAGTCCTATGATTTGGGTTTCTTCACTCAATATTTGCTGCATTCCAGAGTTTATAGGACTAATATAATGTGGCGTTTGGCCTCCTCATGAGATTGCAGTTCTCAAATGGTGAAAATACCACAAGAGTACCAGATGAGATTTTATTTGACGTCATAAAGTGTTCCTTAGAGCTTTAAAGCAGCCAGTAACAAAAGTCATAACACAAGGTACTAAAATGCTGCATTTAATCATTTCATTCTCTCTCTGCCTCCTCCCTTTAGATCTAATTCTGTGGGATGCATATTTATAGATAATAAGCAGTACAAATTCTTGCTTCAGTTTATTGCCTCATCTACAATAGTGAAACAACCAGTAAGATCCATTAGTTATTTAAATAGCACCATTTCCTCTAAATTTAATCAACACCATTATATTTGGTAATACTCAAATGATCAAACTAGCTCGCTTTTTGGCTTTATGAGAAGGCTATGTCTGCTAGCAAATCAGCTGACATCACTCATTGTCAGGACTGTATAAATTACAGCCAAGAATCTTTCATCTCCTGGCTCTGATATTGTGTATTGGGATTGTTTGAACCCAGGAACTGAACCCATTGACCAATTTCTAGGTTCTAAAAGGCAAGGGGTGCCAGGAACAGGAACATCTAATTGAGCAGTGGCGGCGCAATGAGTCACCATTTCATGCAAGACTGGCTGCATGCAAGTCCATGCATACCCATACCCTGTTAGCACACTAAAATGTGAAGGTCCAAGCTGAGCAGAACTTCCACTCTCATGAAAAAGTTGTGGAGCCATAAGACACTGTGTTGTCCTGTTTGAATCACAATGAAATAACTATAGGGCACTTTCCAGGCATGCAGTCTCATCATACTATCTCAAGTCTCTATTGCTGACTTGTGGCTACGAGCAACCATGGCAGAAACTCAGATTTGTCACCAGTTATTTCCAAATAATGCTGTTTGGGCACTATGCCCCTTGGCTGGTTAGATACACAGGCACAGATACACATCTGGTTACCAGAAGAGAAGGCTGGATGTGAGAACATGGTTGGTCTTCTTCCACAACTCCTGCAGTTGGAACTGCCACGCAATCCTGATAAAGAGCAGGCAAGACATGAAGCTTTGTTTTCTTAAAACACATCATTTGCAGTGGGAAAGGGATATACCTAAGCAAGGAGAGGGCTTGTCTTATATGAGAGGCTGTTTATGTAGTGACTAGAACCTGGGTATCGCTGGTTTCAAGTCTTCACTTGGTCATAGAAACACTGCATGATCTAAGTCACTGCATGATCACTGCAGGAAGTCTTGTTGTTAGAGTGCTGGACTCATATCTCATAATCACTGGGTTTGATTCCGCATCCCTCCACAAAGCCAGCTGGGTGACCTTGCGCTACTTACAGCTCTCTTTCTGAAGTCCACCTACCTCACACAGTGTCTGTTGCGGGGAAGAGAATAGAAAGCTTTGTCACATGCTTTGAGGTCCCTTAAACGGGTGAGAAAGTGGGGTAGAAAAGCCTTCTTCTCCTTCTTCTCTTTTTTCTTCTTTTTATCCCTTGATCTACTTGGAATACAAATACAAAATACAGTACAAATCAAATCAAATGTAGAAAATAAGCACTTTGCATCCCAATCAGCACTTTTACACACATTTACAGACACTATCCCTTTCTTCAGCACTTGTACTTTCTTTACACTAATTTATTTTAAACAGCTGCTTTTGTGGGTGACAATTCCAATTAATATCATGCCCTCCCGAACACCCCCTAAGATGCACTAACTTAAGCCCTCCCCGCCCCCCCATTATTCCCTCCTATACTCAGGGAAAAAGACTAGTTCATCCTGTAATATTCATCCTTCTAACATTAATTCACATCATTGTTTCAACAGAACCTGTTCTCTGAGGAAATGCTAATGCAACTTTCTGAAAAATTCATTTAAAAAAACCTACCAAAATACAGCATTCTCCCACCTGAAAGTATACGAACAGCATAAAGTTCAGAAATATCTGCAAGGCAAGTTATTTTCAATGGCATGGGTAATTAAGTGGGTAGAACTCCACACACTCCATTAAAGCCATTATTTAGGGGGAGGGAGATGCCAATTGCTGCTAAAAGCCAGCTATGGAGCATGCTAACACCAGAGCGCTGGCAGCCTGCACTTAGGCACACCCTGAACATTAAGCAAAACAGTGCCTTATGAGTCACATTAGGTGAAATCATCTCAGAAGGCAAAAAATGAGAGTACATGTAGCGCAGCACTGACATTGTGGCATGGCTCAACCCATCAATGCATTTGCTGTAGAAGATTAGGAATTCACATGAATATGCTCTTTCAGCAGGATGCAGATGAAAACAAATACAGACAGAACCTTTGGGCCTTTCTACACTTGCTGGTGCTTCTTACCAGCAAGTGCACTACAGGTCTCTGTTCTATGTTAGTGCAGAATATGGGAGGCCCTCGACCTCAATCACCAGTAGACCTTAATATAAAATACATAACATTGTTACGTCGTGTGCCTCCTCTGGGAGGCCATTCCAGAGCCTAGGGGCCATCAAAAAAAAGGCCCTTTCATAAGCCACTGCCCCTAGTGCTTCTGTTTAGTCCACAATACATACAGCTAAGAAATAAAATAAACTTGACAGCTGATTACTTTTCAGTGGAATGTTAACCTCTTGTCCCTTGAAAGTAGAAAATGTGGAGCTTTGTTTTGACATTTACAAAATTTATCCATATGGAACCCATTCAGAAAACGATTGATGCCAACAAGTATGCCACAGGTGCAAACAAACAAACAAACAAATAAACAAAACAAAAATATCCCATTCCTTGCATATCCAAAATTTAGCAAACATTCAGTCAAAGGTTTCCAGGCTAAATCATATGCGGCACCAATGGATAGAATTCACTGAACATCTGCCTCACACAGTACTGAATGGAAAGAGAAAGCTCCTCTCCATTGCCACATCTCCCCCTCCAATATCATCACATCACAACAATGTACAAAACCTCAAATGACAGCTCATCCTCCAATGCAGAATCCCATGACCCATCCTAAAAGCTCAAGGCCAAGAGCTGAGAGCAAGACTCCTTTGATACATGCCAACAATTGACTCCCTCAATCTAGGCAGTTCCTGTTTTGCAATGCCAAATTGCATTTGCAAACTACTGAAGCACAGAAACAAAATTCTATCATGGCCCTATTTCAGAATGTGCAGGAAACGGCCATGTGGATTACAGGGCAGGTTGGTTGCTTACATAACCACAGTCTATTTTTGTGGTGAAGGAGACACAAATGCCTGAAGGTGAGAGATGGTCTCAGTGTCCCTTTTTCCAGTTCTGCAGAAAGTTACTGGTGTGTGGATGCCCAGGGGTGCTGCCAGTGGGTGGATACTATGTGCTTTGTGCTCTCAATGGGTGTGCCTCTTGTCCAGTGTGAATGCAGCTAAAGAAAGGCTTTATTGTGTTCATTGACATCATAATACCATTAAATTTGGTTGCCTACATTATGCCACTGTACTCATGCTATGAACCTGATATTATTGGTTCAAAATAAGCAACAAATAAACCATTTCATTTACGTGTTTTAATCACATGAGTACTAGCATGGGGAAATAATGAGTATGAGCATGGATGATAAATATATACGTGTGAAATAATGAGTAAAGTCCATTGAAAAGGCATTTCTTTCTGTAAAAAAACATATGGAAATTCAGTCCAGTGATACTGAAGGCATTAAGGCAACAACTGCAAAGACCTGTTGAATCATGCCATATAAGTGTCTGGACTGCAGGTCCTTTTACCAATATGGAGCATGGGAGGCACAGGAAACAATGGTGACACAGTCCCCACATCCATGAACGCTCCAGAAAGTGAATGCTCCAGAATGCTCCTACATGCACCTCAGTCCAGAAGCTTTCTCTGGGACACACAACATACATGTGCACTCTCTCTCTCTCGCATACACACAGACATCTCAAGAAGATGCTATAGAAATGGTGAAATATCAAATACACAGCACAAAACTAAATATAGGTGTCCTCTCTGACTCCTTCCATTTGTAATCTTGAATGGAAAACTCACAGACTTTTGCTCTTTTCTCTTTTGACCATTCTTTATCTTACTCTCCTCAGTCTCTTGATCTTGCCAAGACTCATCCCTGAGTAGAACTATGCAGGTTCCACTTCAGAATACCCCAATTATATTTACTTAGTTTGTTCCACATTACTCTGACAACTCACAAGGCTTCATTAAATACAATTCCCTTGGCACTGCAAGTGCCAAAGGGAAGATTGTAATGCAGCAGTGGTTTATCTGATTCCACACTGATTTCGGCATTAGTACAGTGATCTGTTAGAAGAGATAACACTTATTTTAGCCACTTGCACCACACAGCTTAGCGATGAAGACAAAATTCAGTTTCAGCTTTGGGTAGGCATGAGGACAAAGCCTTAAAAGAAATCTAAATATTATACCCCCTACCATACTTACAGCATTGCCACCTTGGAAGAAAATCTTCAGCTCCCAGAAGGGATTTTTATCTGACTTTGAAGTAGCATCCAAAGGCAGGAAGAAATGCACATTAAAAACACTGTTTTCTAACTGAACTTTCTATGTTTAAGCCAACATTGGTTTGCCAAAGCTTCCTTTTCCCTGTTGCCTTCCCTTAACCCATACATACATAAATACATACGCTCACATCCCTTCAAATTGAGCCTATTGTGCACATGCCTGTTTTAGATCTGCAACTGTAAATTGACAAAATAGGAACCAAGGAATGAACTGAGATCAGCCCAAAAGCTAAGCCAAATGCTATTCCAGACCAAAGCACAAGCAAAATATTCCTGTAACTGTATCCTGTAATTGTGATGCAATCTTCTTCATGCCATGCCCCACTAAATTAATAGCAAGGGAGAAATGTACTTAACACAGCAGAACGCTTTCTAGAAGGAAGGCACTCTGGATTTAACCTCAGGTTTCCTAAGGTTGAATGAAACAGTCATATAATCTTGTTTATGGAAATGAGTAAGCTAATGCCGAAAAGCCTGGAGACCATAGAATATGTTTATTACATTACTGAAGCAACAAAGTCTCTTTGTCTGTTAATGTGTCACATGCTGCATATTAAGCCTTTAAGAAAAAGGAGCATGCTTGATTTATACTCTTCCACCACAATATTAAAAGTTGCTGGAAAGAAGAGAATCTCACTGCTTTTTCTTGCTTTCGTTGGAAGCACTTTCCCAATACAGTCTGTTTGCATAGGAATGCAGTTAAGATGTTCCCTTTGCAACTTTGATATAAGTTCTTGTGCCTCCTCTTTAAAACTTCATTATTACTTTAACAAGCACGCTTTCAGACACCATTGAATAAAGTAGCATAATACCAGTATGCTTATATTCAAAATAAAGCGCACAAAATTAATGGAGTTGACTGGCAAAAACTATTCAGCAGGTCTTACTACAGTATATTGGGAGACACCAAACACTGCTGTGATATCAGCAAAGCACAGCTAGAATGGCAAACTTTGCCAGAGCATGTAAATAAAGCACAATATTGCTGTGCTTTAATATTTGCTGCTATTTTGAATGTTATCTGTACATACATTCGGCATATGATCCTGCCAAGTATCTAGATTTCCCTTCTTTGCTGCACTTATCACCTCTTTTATATAAGCTGCTGATTGTGTGCCAAAGCTGAAATAAAGAGGCAAATGCAAGCAGGGCTGGCCTGACAACCCAAGCAAGTAGATGGTACCCTTGGGAACCGTGTTTTATGGCACATATTATAAAGAAATGGGATTTTATTTTATTTTTTGCTCGTTTTAATATTCTACACCAAAAGGAAAAAATAAACCTGAATCACTTTGTATAAGTCAAATGAGCTTTCTGTTATTTTAATCATACTTCACAAAATAAGGCCTAGAGAATGGTAAGATATTTTATAATGCAACCACCATCAATTACTAGGATAAGACATGAATGACAAATTAAGAAGATAAGTAATCCCTATGCAAGCAGACCAGCTAGTCTAGCTAGTAGTCATTGGGTCTTCCTGAACTAAGGCCTTTGATCACAAGCAGTGGGTCTGGAACACCCAGGTCCACTGATTCTAACCATGGAAAGTCACAGGCTGGATAAGTGTCATGTACTAGCCACCTGATAAAATGTCTTTATTTGCTCAAATTGCCCATTTCTACATGGCAAAAGGTATCCCAAGTCATGCTGAACCAGGTGATCCAGTCTGTGATGGGCCAGGCTACTATAGTTGCCAACAGAGCCGCTTTGGCTAGGCACCCAGAAGTGGCACACTTCCAGCACTATTCTGGGGTTGCCCAGCAAAATGGTGCCAGACCATTCAGCCCAGGTAGACCAAGCCACACGTTCATCTGCCATCTGCAAAGGAACAGCTTGCCCCCAGCAGTGCCCCTCCCTCCTCCAACTGCCATCACCACAAGGCTGAGAACCATCTTGCCGGAGAGGAGAGGAGAAGAGGCAGCAGGCTGGGCTCTGCCATCTTGCTCCCAGCAGTGCCCCTCCCTCCTCCAACTGCCATCACCACAAGGCTGAGAACCATCTTGCCGGAGAGGAGTGGAGAAGAGGCAGCAGGCTGGGTTCTGCCATCTTGCCCCCAGCAGTGCCCCTCCCTCCTCCAACTGCTCCCATCACAAGGTGGCAAAGAGACTATGGCAGCCGATCCAGCAGTTGAGAAATCATCTGGTCCTGAGGCCGAGCAGGGTGGGGCTGAGTAGATGCCAGCTGACCATCTCTACCATCATCCAGTGTGCCATCAGTGAAGAGATAATTCAAAGTAAAGAGAATAGGAAAATTCCAATAAGAAACAAAGAGAAGAATTGCAACTGAAGACCTCGAGTGCTTGCTTTTGGCTGTTCCCGGTACCCTCCCACACCATTTTCCTTTTGTTTCTTGTCTCTTTAGATTGTAAGCCTGAGGGCAGGGACCTGTCTAAGATTAATATAATATTGTAACCCGCCCTGAGACCCTCGGGTATAGGGCGGGATAGAAATACAAATAAATAAATAATAAATAATAACAGCTGTTCTGATGTATCAGCTTTGAATCACTTACAAATGTTCATGGTTGAAGTGGACAATGACACCACTTGCATACCTTGGGTCAATCCAAAGCCTCATCCAATGTCAATGCAGCAATCTACCTGGGCTTCAATGCAGCCAAGAGCTCCAGGAAGGAGATTCTTGAGTGAGCCAGGAGTCAGTGACACGCAGTGGTCACTACACATACTGGGCAACCTTCTCACACAGTCTAAAGAGACTGTGCCTATCTTGCCTGATATTTAATCCCTTAGCATCTACCTCACAAATTCTTAAAAGGCCAGGATCATTTTTCACATACATTTAACTTTTTGTCTCCTAAGTTGTATTTGTGAATCATGTCTTTCTCACAGAAAATAAATTAATGATTCTAGTTTATTCTATTATACAAGTTTGCTAAGGAAAAAAAGTGTGTGAGAGAGAGGGGGGGAGGGAGAGGGAGATGAATCAATGCCTCAGGGTACTTTTAGTGTTCACCAAGAAGATCACTAAGAAACACCAGAAGTGCCTTCAGGATGCTATGCAAACACTTTCACACAGGCATAGTTTTCATCAGGTATTCAAGAAACCTTCCCTTAGGGCAAGAATTTATGTGAAACAAACATTTCCTTGTGTCTGTATTTGCCAAAAGGGAATAAAAGGATCTGTGGGTACCATGTGAGCAAATTGTGGTGTTTATTTGAGCAAATGTTTATGAACACTTTTTTTTCAATATTTGCTTACTTCTAGATGGGAACAGGCAGTAAAGATAGTGGGCAATATGAAAAAACCTGCCCAGAAAAATTAGGATAATTTCCAACAGAATGATGGCTATAGTAGATGGATAGAGCCAACTCTGATGTGCCTACCATAAGCCATCTCCCATTTTCTGACTTATACTCCCAAATGATCACCGTTTGTAAACAGCAATGTTTACAGCATTCAAGGAATGACATGAAACACATTTGGGATCACAAACAGAGTAAGAACCTGAAATTATCCACTGATTCAACTTCACCATTTCTATATAGTAAGGAATTTCCCAATGTTTCTTCTTCAGATCTGAAGGAACCTACCAAAAGTATTAACAAAGTCTGTCTCTCTAGAGCCGTGTTCCCATTACCACTTAAAACTGTTTAAAAACTGTTTAAAAACGGTTTGGATCCTCGTCGTTCCCACCCAAATCAATTAAAACTGTTTGAAAACTGTTTTGATCCTCGTCATCCCCGTTCGCAATCAGTTTTAGGAGTATTTTGAGGATTATTTGGCTTTAAAACGGAATTTAAAAACACCTGGTTTTTCAGGTGTTTTTCCGGTTTTGGCTTTTAAAACACTTCTTCCTTATTGTTGTGGGAACACTAGAGCAGTATTTGGGCAAATACATCATGAAATGGATGGGGTTTCACCCTGCAGGTCAGCCCCTTTCAGTTAAAATGTACAGCAGCCATTTCATTGTAACAATCCACCATGTACAGCAGCCGGTTTCATTGTAGCAATCCACCCACTTCACACATGATAACAATGTTGCAATTTTGTGCAATTCTGGCTGTTTAAAAATTCTGACCTTTAAAAAGGGAAAGGGAGGAAACTGCTGCAGGATTTGGGAGATGTGTGTATGTTTAAGTGTGTGTGTGTAGGTGGCGGCGGTGGCGGCGGCGGCAGAGCCAGCCAGCCAGCCAGGGTGCTTTTTTCAGAGGGAACCCCTGCTGGGGATGGTGGCTGTGGAGGTAAGCGGGCAAATGGGGCTTGAGTTGCCACTCCTGCCATGTGCCCTGGGCAATGGGGAGAGGAGGGGAAAGAATCGCTTCCCCCAATCCATTTTTGGAAGACTTTTAAGTGTTTAGAGTTGGGACAGAAAATCAGGGTTGAATCCAATTGACAGATGCTCTTTGCTTCCTTTTAACGCGCTTTACATATCGATGTAAATCCTGATGTAAATAGCATTGTATATAGCGCTTTATTCCTTGAGTGGGAACTCACCACAAAATGGGGATCCTTAAGCTCTGAGAAGCAAAAATAAATTTTACTGAACTATGAGGAGAAAATCATATTATGATTATTTAACTGGAAGGGGGAAGTATTCTGTCCTAAGTCTTTGTGTCAAATATTCATGTCTGTATTTTTTAATGGATCCACAAAGAGTTCATTGAGTCCGGCACCTTCTAGCCAGCACATTAGTCAGTCTGTACAAAATCTGCCTAAATTAATCAAGCAAGATTGAAAAGCCATGAACATATATTTCTTAATGTTAAGAAGCAGAGAGAGAAAAGGAAGCAGCTCAGCCTTACAGAATTCCACTTTACTAAAAGGGGGGTGGGACATCCACATGAGCAACCCATCCATAGAAATTTCAGTAGTAATGCTGGCCAAGAAGAGTGCAAATAATATACATATCATGGAGATTACACCATTTATTTAGAAATGTTTTCTTATGGTAAAGTAAACTTCAGAAAACTACAGTGGAGCCTTCTTATAAATTAGCTCTAATGCTGAAAATCCCATGAGCTATGAAATGTTGAAAAACAACTTAAAGACATCAGTTGCTGAGCAACATGGCTTAAACCCAAAAACATCTCCTCATATAATGCTTTTTCAGAGGGAGACTACTGTGAGATGAGTGCAAGGCCTCATCGTACGGGTAATATGCTTTCACTAAAATACTTTGGAAGGCCATTCGCACACAAGTGTTTGTCAAAAGTGGATCATAAAATATTTTCCTGAAATCATAGCACTACTATTTTAGGATGGCGGCTGCACCTTAGTTCTATTTCCACAGCCATTTGTTTTGGGCTCAACTTCTAAATCCCTTTTCAGATTAGCTCAGCATTTAGGCAGGAACTCATGGAGGAAGTTGAAGAAGCTTTAGGAGACCAACTTCTGTGCCTGATATTTCTTAGTGAAATTTGTGCATCATTTGGTCTCAGTCTGCATGATAACAGGGACCCATCCCAGGGGTTCATTCCACCTTGCTTATAATGTATTCCATGGTTGCAGGATTATTCTGGGATCCACCCACTCTCCGTTAGCCCACCTCTTATGAATAAATTTGATATATATTATTTATATGTGTATTTAGATATTTCTCAATGTTTCATTTCTAGATATTTCATTTAAATGTATCAGGACAGTTCACAGAATAATAAAAAAGTAAAACTGGCACAGTAAAAATATAGAATCAGCAGAATGAAAACAGAATGACATGATATTAAAATCAGTGGCAATTTGCAAGGGTGGAAGTAGACATGACAAGACAGCATTGGACATTTTGTATTTAATTGCACTAAACTACCTTTGATCTGCTTCACATCAAAAGTGCCAACTGGTGCTTCATCCTGCCACAGGCAAATGCTAATGAAAACAATGATCCTCAATCAGCAAAGAAAAACATATCAACCACTACCAAATGCCTGGCTGGACAATTTATTTTTAAACAGATTCTGAAAACTCAAAACAAGGTATTTCATTTTCAGCAGGAAGCCCTTCCACACTGGTTAGTACCAGATGGATCTCTCTGAAATCAGAAAGTGGTCAGAGCTACATGGGATATGTTCTTCCTCCAAAGCTTGGTCCTAAAGTTACTTTTAGCTTGCTTGTTATTAAAACAAAGCTTTATACTTAAACCGATACAGAGCAGGCAGCTTGCATTCAAACACAGAGTACATTACAATATGTCCTGAAGTTATCATTTACTGAATTGAATCAGGAAGGGAAAAATTTACAATGGTTTTCTTATGTGCAATTAAGATATATATATAGAAAAGATAAAGAGAGTGTAAACTTTGAATGGGAAAAACAGGAATGGGAGACAAAATTATATAAGGCTGAAATAGGCATGATTGGTATGATGTATAAAATATTGCTTCAAATTGAAATGGAACATGAACAGGTCAAAGAATATATGATCACATGGGCAAGGAATTTGCTATATAATATTCAAATGGATCAGTGGGAAAAATTGTGGACAAAAGACATGAAATTTACCTCCTGTACACTACTGAAAGAAAATATGTATAAGATGATTTATAGATGGTACTTAACACCTCATAAATTGGGGAAAGCTTATCAAAATATGTCTACCAAATGCTGGAAATGCAAAAAAAAAAAATCAAAAAGCCATTTTATCATATGTGGTGGACATGTGAAAAGGCAAAGAAATATTGGGTAATGATATATAATCTGGTGTTGAGAAACTTTAGGTTTAATCCAGAATTGTTTTTATTGTGGATTGTAGATAATACTATGGATAGTCTA
Source organism: Aspidoscelis tigris stejnegeri (assembly GCA_023333525.1). Lineage (NCBI taxonomy): Eukaryota > Metazoa > Chordata > Lepidosauria > Squamata > Teiidae > Aspidoscelis > Aspidoscelis tigris. The sequence goes on from JALMGA010000004.1 coordinate 48,491,628, forward strand.
GACCCGTTAATTCTCTATATGGTGACAGCAGCTAGATTATTATATGCACAGAAGTGGAAGGAAGAAGAGATACCATCAGGAGAAGAATGGCTAATCAAGATGATGGATTTGGCAGAAATGGATAAATTAACAAACCTATTAAATGACAGAACAACTGATAAATTTGTGAAAGACTGGTCCTCATTTATTGAATATCCTGCAGAGCTTGAACTAATGACAGATGGTTCGAGTGAAGACTAAGAATAAACAGGAAATGATGGAGAGATAAAGATGCAGAGCAATAAATAATGGATATATAACACAAAAGTCGGAAGAATGGAGGAAATCAAGGGAACTTCCTGAGAAACTGCTGAATCAGGCCTCCCCTTATTCTCCTCTGTGAGTGCAAGCCAGAGTCTCTATGGACTACCACCAGCAGTGGCAGCAGCAAGCGCAGTCCTGGGTTCAGATGGCACTGTCAGGCCCAAAGCAGCTTTGCTCTTATAGTCCCAGGCAGTGCTAGAAGCTGATACAATCAGCAGAGAGTTTCAGAGCAGACCAATGCATTTAGTTATTATTGACAGACTGCCACTGTCCAGGAACAATCATTGCCAAGGCTGATAAACTGTAATTCTTCTTACAGTGGCCCTTTGGGCCTCTAAAGATAATAACAGTTTAAAGAGCATCTCACAGAACTCCATACAGAATGGGTGATTACTCAGCTTCTGGTTATAGGATTTATCTAACTATCTCACTTAAATTTAGTGTCACTTTATTGAGCCTCACTCAGCACCCACCCAGGTATGGGGTGGGATAGAAAATGTAAATAATTACTGCATCCAGACACTAATCTAGAACCAAAGATGTATAGAACCTCAGTTAGTTTGGTTCAATTGAGAACCAGGTTAAACAAGCTCAACAAGATCTAGATTGAACCTAAAACCATTTGAATTTTTTTAAAAATACATGAAGACTGAACTATGATTATCCTCACAAGCATCTTCCTAGTAGTTTAAGGTAGATTTCTTTTAGGAATTGACAAAATAACTCTTCCCAGACTACTTCCATTACACAGTGAAGCATTCATCACACCCTGAACCCACACTGTCACCACACACGGATACCAGGTTGTTTAAATGAGCTACGATGGTATTATGTTTGGCAAAACATCGACAAGTGCATCATCCATTAGATGGATCACCTGGTGTTTTGGTAGCCAGGGCATCCAAGTTGCTTTGGAAGATTAACATCTTTTATTTTCAAGCTGCCTTGATGTGCTTCATCACAGCTGAATCGGCAAACTCTCCATTGCATCAAATGTTAACGGCTTTACAGTGGAAGTAAAGAAGTTTTCTTTCTCTGCTGCTTTCCCCGCCAGGTAGCAGGTAGAAGTATAAGCTCAGCTTCACAACAGGTCTTTCAATATTATACAACAGGTCTTTCAATATCAACCTGCTTTCTTGCCCAAGTGCCCCCAGGGTAAAAAAATAATACAGGCTCCAGAAGACATAGGCTGACCATGCTGGACCTCTACAGATGTTGAATTGCATTATCCATCAGTTACAGGTTGCTATGTGTCTTGAAAAGCCACTCTGGGCCACATCTGATTCATACATTTACTCGGAAGAGAACTCTGTTAGTAGGCAGGGTGTGCATGGCAGTTTATTAGAATAAAATTACAACAATTTCAGGAACAATAAAAAGATAGGTGAGAAGCTGTGACTCCTTTGAGGTGTGCCTCTGACTCATAGTGACTCCCAACTCAACTCATACCAATGAATTACATGTCATTCATATTCTTTGGTTATCACTGCGAAGTCCTTGAAACTTCACTACAGTTTTTAATTCCCCACATATAGATTCAGGCATGACGACTGCTAAAGGAAATAGCATGCTGGAAAAAAAAAAGTAGAATTTATCAGAAGCGCTTTATGAAATGGTGCAAAGAACATCAATAGGTTTTCTTGCAACCTGCAGAAATTTTACAGAATTACTTTGAATAGCATAGGCATAGAAAGGGTCTAGCATGAACCAGACCATGGCTGTTTCTGCACTGGGTGGTTAAACCGGTTTAACCACCCAGTTAACACCCATTTAAGACACTTACCTTGGAGGCTTTCACACTGGAGACCTTTTGGAGACCCCTTCCAGGCGGCCACATTTCGGTGAGCAAAATCCATTTCTAAAACGAGTCTTGCTGCCAAAAAATGATTAAATTGGTCTCTTTTTGCTTCCCTCTTGTGCCGGATTTTAAAAATGCGGGTTGTAATTCAAAGTAAAGCATCCCCATGTGGTTTGGGGCAACGTGGATTTAAAACATACTTTCCTGTCTCCATGCAAACCACTTTTTGTGAGCCCACATCTTTTTCTCCCCACCCCACCCCACCCCACCCCTGCCCGCTCGCACGCTGCAGAGATGAAAGGCAAAAATCTCAATTGAACCTCCAGAACACAAAATCATCCCTTTACTTGGCTGCCAAGAGTTAAAAGCAGTTACTGAAAGCAGCTCACTCTCTCCATAACTAATGCTTGCAACATAGTTACAAGCAAAACTGAAAGCAGGCTCCCTTCAGCTGTCAAATTCAGCTGCCTGCAGTCACATAATGGCCCCTGATTAGTGCAAAATCAGACCTGCCAAGTGAAACTTAGTGAAACTTAGTTTCACTTGGAGGCTGCATTATTAGGAGGGAGAGATTTGCTTGCTGAGAAACAATCTAATGATAATGATACTTAGTATCACCTTTCCCTGTTAGCAAGCACAAAATCTCTCTTCCCCTCCAAAGTGAAACAGTGTGACATTTCGGAACTCTGCTTGCAGGCTGAAAGAGCTGAATGCAGGCAGCTGATTCTGACAGCCAATTCTTCTGCACAGATCAAAAATGCCTAAAAATTCAGTGGAATATGGGAGAAAATTTGGAGAAAACATCTCCATGCTCCCAGGAAAACCCCTGGCTTCCAAAAAGTGCAGAAATGGTCTTGTTTAAAAGGCGGGGGGGGGGGGGTTCTGCCGCAGATTTTCCTCCTTTGTGGCTCTGGAAGCCCGGAGTAAAGCTCTACATGCAGACACTCAGAAGCAAAAGAAGCTTTTTAACGGATTTTTATTTGCATATAGATGGGACCTTAGTCTGCTTTTCAGGAACTTTGGGGTGTTTCCACACTGGCTGCTGAAACCCATTTAGAAACCTATTAAAGACACATACAGAACACATAGGAACTCACCTTCCGCATTGGAGGCCGGATACAGGACCCTTTGCGGTGGTGGCTTCCACATTCCAGCGTGTGAAACCCATTCTTAATGGGGTCTCACCGCCGAAAGATCTGGCCTCCGGGGACACCTCGAAAAATGGGTCTTCCATCCGGCTCCTCACCTCGATCCATTCGGAAGCAGGATGCTTCCACACACAGAGAGGCAAGGGGCCAGATGTGCCAGTGGCCGCCATCTTGAGAAGGGTGGAAGGTGGCCGGTCTGCCTCCTTCTGCCCTTCCCGTGCATGCCATGCGCTGGCGGAAACACTCGTTGACTGGCAGCTGCATGCTCCAGTCCCGCAGCTCCAGGGGCAGTGTCAGTGGTGCAGGAGGCTGGATACCCTTTGGATACCCTCCGCACAGCACCCAGGGGATCCAGCTGGCCCAATCCATCCTCCTCGTGCATGTGCAGACACGTGGGGCCTTCGAGGATCCGTCCCTATTTTGGACGGATCCTCGGGAGGGCGGATCACTGGGAAACAGATTTCCTTAAATATGTTTCTTGGTGGCAGGTGTGGAAGTACCCTTGGTCTGCAAAAGGAACAGATTATTTAAAAATTGTTGGGATGCTGAGCCCTCAAGCTGGTCTCTAAACTGATTATATATTGTGTCAGAATGTGGCCTATCCGTTTAATTTGTGGAGTTTTCAACTGCCATTTGGGCTTTCATAAATGAAAGGTTTTAAAAAAACCAGAAATGAAAAAGTTAAGAACAGTCAGGCCACAAGATGGACTGAATAAGGTTTTAAAGTGAATGTGGGACCCTGGCCCAAATCTCTCCTCTGGCTTCTGTCTCTGCCCTCTTGTGTGTAAAGGCCTTTACATAAAAGAATTGCTTCAGCCTAGACTTGAAAATGGTTCTATGCTCAGCAAGGAAGGACAGCTGTGCTGCTATGCAAGTATTTGAAGATTAGTTTCTTATTCTTTCTGTTTGGATTTTATGTTCAATTTTTTTTAATATTACATTGTTTATTGGTACATGATTACTATATCTTGCTTTGTATTCTGTGCAGTAATTTCTCTGTATTTTGTTAGCGCTGCTTGTAAGCCACCTTAATCATATTATGAAAAGGCACAAAGTAGTATAGAAATAAACTGGTGATGGTGGGCATGTCCTTTTGTAAGAAGTAGAAAGCAGCCAGTCTTTTCCAATAGTAATCAGAACTCTTCAGTTTGGCCATAACAATTATTGGCCTTTACATCTCTCCAGTTTTGGTCTAAACCAAAGAATGTTTTGGGATTCCTTGACGATCAAGATGTTCTGGTTATGCATATTGACCATTCCTTGTACTGTAAGTCACAAAAAAAATCAGCACTTTTATCAGATTGTGCATCACTACTTTTACCCCACCCTCCTTTCTTTTTCACCTTCTGCTAGTGGTGAAACAAGAAACTAGTTTTAAAATGAAACTTGAAGCCCTTAGGGAGTTGGAAGTGTTTATATGATATCTGTTTTGAAGACTTAGGAAAATGTAAGCAGTGCCTGCTTTCATCAGTTTTCACCTTAACCAACCAGAAGCAAGCATTTTCCTTAGCTGTAAAGGTTAAGGTCTAGCCTGGGTTTAGCCTACAGCTCTGGGATTATCTGGTGTTCTTCCATTCAATTACTAATGATGTCCAATTCTGCTGAACTTTTCCAGATCAGTCAAGGTCATCCAAGTGTACCCAAGCATTAATTTTACCTAATGCAACATCTGGTCTTTGTGGCTTTCATCCTGACAAAAAAATTAGATTGTTTCTCCTGTGTTCCTCCATTGTTCCTGTTATAACTGCACTTCTACCCATTATGGGGAAATGATTTTTGTTTTAAATGAAAGCTAAGAATCTAAGCAGAGGTTGTATGTTCCAACCCTCCTGAGAAAGTCTGGGAATTGAGTGGAAATAATCTAGGAGTGCCTTCAGAGAAAATGTAGAGTAGGCAACTCTAAGTACCTAACGTGACAATGAAGACATCACAAGGACCTGTTGTACAATAGTTCAGCACTAAAAATCATGGATAGATCTTTCTTTTAAATTAATTTTCATTCAAGGCAGGCATATGTTGATACACAGCTAGTGCACATGTATTTTACAATGCATCTGTGGGCATCAAAGGTCAGATGCACATTCCACCACTTTTGAGGTACTTTGCTGAAATGATGCAGCTTTTTGTCAAAGTAGCCAAATATAAATACTATTTTTCCTTGGACCCAGGAATGAAATTCCTTAGATGCAAAAATTATTCAGAGAAGGTCTCTGAGTGCCCATGCTATTTATTACCCATGTATAGATAGGGAATTCTGAGTGTACCCCAAAGATTTTCTCTTTACTTCTTTCAACTGACCATCATTAGAACTTTGTTTCTTTTTACCCATAAAAATGAGCACTAATATAGCTGCACCCAACAACAAATGAGCGAAAGTTTACCGAGAAGAATTTTCTGAATTATCTGAACCTGAAGAACCCTTCAACCTTGCTTTACTTTTCAAGATTCTTTTCTCTACCAGAGTTCAGCAGGTAGATTAAAAACATGCATACTTATTTCACTAGGGGGCCGTTCCCATTAGAAAGATACAGCACTTTAGAACCATTTTCGATTCTCAAGAGTCCACACTTGCCATTTGTTTCCAGAGTATTTTGTGGAATATTTGGCAAATAAACAGAATAAATAAACACCTGTTTCTTCAGGTGTTTTCCCAGTTTGAGGTTTTAAAGCATTTCTTCCTTACTGCAGTGGGAATGCTAGAGCAGTATTTGGGGAAGAATGCATCTTTAGATTCCCTCCCCCAATAACATCCTGCCCAATGCCTGTCTGCTTCTGGGCACATCATTAAATGGTTGTGGCTACACTCCCTTGTCATTCCTTGTGGCTTGGCTCGAACTCCCGTTCTTGGCCATGTCAATAATGTTGCATCAGGAGAAAGCCCAATCAAAGAGAGGGGGTGGGCACCATGACTCACAGTGGGAGGGGAGGAAAAGATGCGCTTTCCCTAATGCAGTTTTGAAGGAAGCTCAGAAATCGGGATTTTCCGCGCTTAAGTGGGAACAGCCATATTCATTTTTTCCAGGTTTTTTTATTCCATTTCTTTTAGCGTTGTAAATAGCGGGGATTTTTTTATTGAATGGGAATGGGGCCTTGGTGTGCACCGGGCTGCTGTTTATGACAGGCTTATCTCAAGCCATGTTCACATGCTGTAAATAAAAGTGCCTCTGAGGTTTGCAGGATGGCCCCTCTCATGAACATTCTTGGCTAAAAAACATGGATTTGATATGGAATGAGAACATGAGTGCCACAGGCAATGGTCTCTAAGGCACTTTTGAGCTGGGATTTTCCCCCTGCTATATGCGACCTGATCTTAGGACAGGTTGCTGGATTTTGGAGATCAGGATTATTATTTTTTTGTGCTGTTGAACAAGCAGAACATAGTGAATTTTGGTGGTGTGTGTGGGGGGAGTAACTTTTCTTTGGATAAATAAAGACTGTTATTTTTGTTTCTTTGTTTCTTTATGGTCCCAACGATCAACATTTGAATGGTAAGATAGAAAAGGTCTCAAAATAAGTTCCATCGATATTTTTGATGAAGAGGGTTTCTGCAGTACAGTGGACAGAGGATTAATTATCTGACCTGGGGGAAAGACTAGCTTGCAGCCTAATTTGCATATAGAATTGTTTTAAGAACACCTTCACTTGAATTAGACAAATTCAAGGGCATGCATGCTACCCAGAAAAAAAATTGGAAAATAGCCTGGACTTAGAGTCAGTCCCACCCCTCCCCATTTCTGATCCATTATTGTGAATTATGCAGTAATTATAAATAGTAGAAGCTGTGTCCTGTAACAGTGTCCAGTGCCCGCAGCCTTTTGGCCAATGAGAGCAGGCATTTTACTTTATGTAAGCACTGTAAATGCAAGAGGCCAAGTTACTTTGCTTTCATCCTAAGAATATGAAGATCTAGGCCATGTCTCCACTTAGGATTGGAGATGGCTCTATTCTGGACTGATAGGAGAGGCACCCTGGAGTAGAAACCTGTGTCTCCATTTCAGAGCCTGGAAGTGCCATTTTCAGTGACACCTCTGTGCAGGGTGCAGCATCATTCCCTGAAAATGAGGCACTACTGATGGCAATCTTGCCAGTAAAAGGGGTGGAACAGCCAGTGCCAGGTGCTTGCTGCCACTGTGCATGGACAATACAGGCACCTTCAACTGATACACAGAGGCCCCATCCCCATGCAACTTTGGCATGGTTCTGAGCATGAGATTGGCACAGCCCGTCCCCATGGGTTTGAGATTTTGTCCATGAAAAGTGTACCAAACACCCCCAAACCTGCCAGAAGGGAGCCCAATTTGGTACTTGTTTAAACAAGTCTTGGCATGGTTTGGGGGACCAGCACACATTGCTCAGCAAGCTGGGAATGCACATGGGGACGCTCACGTGCTAATTGGAGGAGATCTGCGCTCACATCATTGGGAGTTGAAGTGTGCTTGCTGTCAGCCCTGTCCATTGAAGATCACAGCCACTGACTTTTTAAAATGCTGATGGCAAAGGCAGGCTGGAGAACGGCTTGGTTTTTTAAAATTTTCTGCCATTTCCATGGAGGGAATTCCAACCCTGTTTCAAGAATGCCACAAGCATGACACACCCTCTTTGCCTTATCTCCCAATTTGCAAGGCACAGGTGGGTAAAGAAGGGCTTGATTTAGCTGAGTGCATTCAGCTGAGCAAGATCTGTCAAGCAAGCTGTCAAATGAAGGAGTGCATCTCCGGTAAAATAAGGGGAAAAAACAGCCGCGGCTTCAGCCGCTTTCAGGGGCTTCAGAGGCTTCCAGGGTGGCAACTTTTGCTGGAGATGCACTCCTTCGCTCGACAGCCCTTCCTTACCCACCCATGCTTGGCAAATTGAGAGATAAGGCAACCTGGCTTCCAATAAGGGGAGAGGGGTGGAGAGGAGGGGGCGCTGCTCCCCCGTACCAGGGTTCAGCATGCTTCTCATGGGGACGCCTGCATCTGCGCCAACCCGTACCTGTCCCGTGTTGCTGGGGATGCCATGGGGATGCATGAAATGCGTTCCCAATCTCGTGCCCGGCCCATGCATGCCCAAACAGCACCCAAAGTATGCCAAACAACTTGCATGGGGATGCAGCCAGAGATGTGACCTAAAAATTAAAATGTTAGCATGAAACATGATGTGGTGTTAAAACAGATTAATGTGTTTTATCAGTCCACCTCCCTTTTAGTATAACAGAATTGAAAAGGTGCTAAAGTTAAGCCTTTCCCGCTTTCCTTAAAGTGCCCTCTCACTGGTCCTGTGGTGTGCTGTCAAAATAGCATTGTATCTTCAGGAAAAGAAGGAGAGGAGATTTTATGTGAATGTGAATAGATGGCAAGAAGCAAGTACAACCCTTCTGCTCAACTGAAACACAGTCCTAATTCTGATCCACGCCCCTCCCCCCAAAAAAACCTGGCTACTGCTGTAAGTGGGATGAACCCATGGGACTAATCGGTGTGCTTAATCCCACATCTATCCTGGGCATAAGATATGCAAAAAGCAACTGGCCAGTACGTGTTTCCCACCCATGATGTTAAATATAAAAATCAAGTTCACACACTTCTTAGGTGGACAAGTTGTTCAGTATTCTTTGTTAAGCTAGAGATGCAGAACTCATTGAAGAATCCTTTCCTTCCCACCAGCACAGAAATATGAGGAAGCTTGAGTACAGAGTGTCATTGAAATGCAGAAACCAACAACTGTACACAGCTCTCAATTTATTTACAGCTTTATGGTCAGGCAGGTTTAGTACATTAAGGTTTAGATGGGGATAAGAGAAACCAAGGTTCATACCCTTGGTGAGCCATAGTGCTCTCTGGGTGGCCTTGGATAAGTCAAAATCCCTCACAGGGGAACTGATGCAAGGCGAGCATGGAGGCACCAGAGATTCAGCAGGCGGGATAGAAGATGCTTAAACTGCCTTTATCCACTGATACCCTCCTGTCAGTTGCTCCCTTGGGCCATTTCAAATCATTTTTCCTGACCAATCAGGAATGAAAATCTAGGCTAAACAAACAGAAAAGAGCCAAAACAGCAGATTTCTAGGAGGAACTGAGGAGCACAGAAGAGATTTAGCAACTCTGCCTATCACCTATCATATTTTCTTGTGACTGCTGTAGTGTTACCTTAATTATTTTTAAAAGCAATGCTAATTTATTTGAAGTTTTTTTTTCTGTTATAAGAGGGCAATATATTAGGTATTCATTAACTATTCATTCATCCACCTAAGCATTATTCCTCACATGCATATTTTCTTTACAGAATTATTAGAGATCATATTCTGATCTCCTCACCCAGTGTCATTTTGCACTATCACAATATTTATGTAATAAAATGTAGCAGAGTTTAAAGCAAATATCAGAAACAGTGATAGATTATGTGGTGATGATCAGTGGAGGGGAAGGGAGAAGGAAAAAGATCTCTGCTAGGCTTTAATGCTGACAGACTATGTTCTGATGAGTCTCAGAACAAGTTGCTATTCACCAACACCAGAGCCAAGGGGTGATTTGCCATGTTTCCTCTTCACCGTGCCCTGCCATGCCCAGAAATGTGGACCATTTCCACAGGAAATCACCACCTAAATGCAATGTAGGAAGCCCCCTATGACACCCAGGAGCTCGGAGCTTCAACACCATTTCCCTTTCTCTTTTATGCATATTTCAGTTCAGCACTGGCTAATGTTTCCACGATATTCAATAAAGTTAATTTTCATGTGGCTTTGCGGAGAATTGGATGCTTAACAGTATCTCTCATCTAGAATTAACTTTATTCTGCCATGTGCTGCCATTTTCCTTCAACTGCCATGTCCTCTATCTTACCAGTCACAACTGAGACCAGCCATCACTGAAAATCATCCATTAGAATTAATCCAGATTTTCTAACTTGGGCTAAAACAAAAAGGAATTGGTTAATAATTACCAGAATCAGTCTTGGAGTAAATTTGTATCCCATTTTTAAAAAACTGTATCTTTAGTAGGAATGTGCACAAATGCTTTTTTTGTGTTTGATTTGTACTGAATCGAATGCAGGAAAATTCATATTCATTCAAATAGATCCCCTCCGAATGCGGTAAGATTCAAATATGATACAAATGTTCGAAAGGAATCCAATTTGAATCCCTGCTACGAATCACCTACCTATCCCCTACATATCTGCCCTGAATGTGTCAAATCCACTCTCAATCCACTTTGAATCCACTCTGAATCTGCTTTGAATCCACTTTGGATCTGTTACTGGGCAGCCACTTTCCCACCTCCACAAGTTCACAAATGTAATGAAACTTCATACAAATTTATAGAAACATTCAATTTGTATTCAAATGTCAATCTTCAAATGTACCAACATTCGGTTTGAATTTGAAAGTATGAATTTTGAATGTGATGAATATTCATCCACATCCCTAATCTTTAGTGCTATATTGCACTAGACAATTCCCTGGAATCTTATTTGTAGCTTCTTGTCATGCCCCATCATGCCTCTCCAGTCTCCTCAGAGGAGGAGGGCACGGTTGCAACGGTGCAACAGCCTGGACAGCAACCAGGGCACTGTGCTGCAGACATTGAGCGTCTGAGGCTAGTTTTGGGGGAGCACACAGATAGCTCTCGGGATGAGAGCTCTGACAGTCAACCGCAAGAGCACCCCTCCCCTCTGCTCCTTCAGCAGCAGAAACAGGTGAGGCGCTGGTCGCAGTGTTTGGCTCAGCTGCGCCAGCAAGGGCATGGTGATGACTCCACTTAACGGAACGGCACATGCTGAGCCTGTGTTGCAGACAACTCTGATGCAACTCCCACCATGCCCATATTCTGGCCCTCTTCTGACTTTGCTGAACTTGGACTGATTGACTCTTGCTGTGACACTTGCAGTACCTCTGGAACCCTGACCTTGGACTGAACTGATGCTGACTACTGAGTCCACAAAGGACTGCCGTAGCACATGTGTCTGCCTCGCTGCCCTCGCCTGCCTGGGACATGATACATCTTTTTCTTTCTTTCTTTCCTTTTTTTTTTTAGCTGTTTTGTCATGTTCCAGGTTTCTTCTGAGAACCTACGCTTTCAGATATAGATGTGATATCAATTCACAGAGGATTTTACTCTTCGAAGAGTCAAAAGCAGATGGAGACTCTTCCAAGAACAAAATCCTGTGAAGATTCAACCAATTCTCTGGAAACTAACCCAAAGACAATGACCTTAACATTTTGTTAATTTTAAACCTTAATTTCCAGGCAAATGCATTTCATTTTCTCAGAAAACTGCTCTTGGAGGTTTCACTAGCCTGTAAAGCTTTTTAAAAATCAACTTCAGTGATTTTGTTTGATTTCTTCTTCTTCTTCATGCAGAATTAAGATGTCTGGAATAAAGCCGGGGTTTTGCCCATTTTTTAATTATTCTGTTAATTTAAGTTTGCCAGCTAAAAAGCTAACCAAAGCCACTACAATGTTTAGAGGCAGTTTAGCAGAGAAGCGCTACTCTGCTAAATTGCCTCTAAACATTGTAGCGGCTTTGGTTAGCAGTGATTGGTGAGAGGGGTGGAATAAGGGTTATGGGAAGAGGCTCATGGGAGAACAAGAGCCAGATAACCCCCCTCATCGCTGCATCTTTACCTGTCAAACTGGGGTAATCAATTCTTTTTACGTTTGCCCAGCAATCGGATCGCAGAGAGAAGAGGCTCATTTCTGTTTGATCACTGTTTAAAAATGTCCAGCAGTTGCAATCTCCAATGCACAGGACAGGAACAGTGAACACAGGACATGAAACCCACCTCCTAATGACTCCAGAGTCAATCCTCTCCCCAAATAGCCCAGGAGCATCCCCATGCACAGACTCACCCCCCAAAATAATGCAGACTTCACTCCCAAACTGTAGCAAGAACAGTTTTCTAGAGGACTGTTTCATGGGGATGCTAGTTGCCAAATTCGGATTCGATTTGGACTTTATAGTGTATGGGGATGTGACCAAAGTCCCAGTGACCATGTAGAGGCTTCTTATGCTGCCTTCTGGCTTCCAGCAGAGCCAGTTACCCTATCCATAGGCTACTATCATTCTGCCCCCTGCCCTGCCCCCACCTAACCCCACACCATTTATCTGGGTCAAATATTATGTTCACAGGCACAATTTAAAATAGAAGCATATTTTGCATAGAAATGTTTTTTTAAAAAAAAAAATCAAGCGTTATGTACATATCAAAGTAAAATGAAGCGAAACATGCAGGAATTGATTCGGAGTCAATCACCTATACATTTTTAAGGTGTTCTTTGCTTTATATTGCCAGAGAGTTGGATACTACAGCCCTACTCCTTATGCCTAAGAATCCCAGCATATTTACCTTACAGTTAGAATTCAATTACTCTCGACTTTGGCAACCTTTTCATGAAAATGTGGTCATGGGTCTCCTCAAAGCCACACAGAAACTTCAAAAACCCTAAGAATATTTCCTGCACAACTAAAGTTCACTTGAGGACACAATTAACTTTTATGAAAGCACCTGCATTCCTCCAGCAGTACATGACCTGCAGTATCTTCTTCCTCAGCCATTATCCTCTTGGGGGGGGGGATGTCTTCCCACAAGACACAACCCAGCAAAAAGTGAGAAGTCCTTTCATACTAGGATGCTGTCAGGATGAGGAAAGCAGTGGAAAGCTTACTCACACCCTTATATTTATCACCATAAGAGTACAAGGTTTAGTACTGTACTACCATTGTATGTGTGGATTAAACGGAGTTTGCTTTCTAAAAAGAAATGCAGGATGTCATTTTTTTTACATTTTAGGGGTAATGGAGGTAATGCACACAAATACACTTGAATATGCTTGCCTAGTGACTATATTTCTGAGGTACATAGGTCAGATATCAACAGAAAGAGAAGAAGATGTGTGTGTGATGCCTGACCTTGTCCTTCGGTGCTGAGGGCCTGTGGGTTTGGTCCAGGAACAAGGAATTCCTGCTACAGACACTAAGTCTGCTGAAGGAGACAGGAGAACAGCTGCCACAGAAGAGTACTTTGTTCATCGCCACCAAGGAACATTTATACAACACACACACACATGAGAGGGAGAGGAAGAGGAAGAGAGAGAGATCTGTACAATTTTCAATAACCTTATTTCCTTAAAAGGACAGGAGAGATGCCTGTTCAAGTTTCCTCAGACTAAGAGTGTATTATGAAAGAAAATGTATCTCAAAACCAAATAGGATAGATATCTCAAAATGCTTGATGTCTGTAACCAGGTTACTGAAATAGGATCAGAGTATTTCAAAAACCTCCATTTTTAAAACCTCCAAACATCTGGGAATGGGAATTTGAGTTCTCTTTATCTTCTGCTTCCCTCTCCCCAGCGTTCCATTGCTCAGAAACTCCAGATAGTTATATAAATTATCCTTTTGGTTGGATAAAATAAGAGGCATAAGAAATGTGTGGTTGGTTTGTGCAAAAAATATATGCAGACTTCTGAATTGGCACAGCCTGTCTCTGAAGACAGCTTCTGGTATGCTACATGACCATAGATATAAAATACATATGCAAAATGAAATCTGAATAACAAGTACATTTGTAGCCAATAAAGTACAACAGTGTGGCTGGATTATTGCAATGCACTTTGTGAGACTGCACTGAAGTCAGTCCAGAAATTAAGGAAAGCTACTTGTGAAGCCTCATCTACCACCACTAGAAATTTTGAATAGCATTAAAGCTTTTCAAAAGGTAACAGTAGCTTCTCAGGATGAAAGCCCATTGTTTCATTTCAGTTTCCCATTTTGCTGTCATTGACCAATGTCAGTTGCCTATTCTGGGGATTGGGGATTGAAGTTTAGGACTTTTTCTAAAAGACTCTTTTTTTTCCCTTTGCATACTCCATATGTATGAAATTCTGCCATGCAAACTAATACCTATCTTTGGTGTATATATTGTTTCCTTCTGATTGTAATGCAGCAATCACAGCTTGAACATCAGAGACAAAGGAACAAGTTGTATGCTCACAACTACATCTGCTTATGCAGAATAAGCATTCTTCTTACATATTGTATATTTCTCTGTGGGGAATCTGTGGCAGGGACAGAACCTAAATTTCTCTGTGACCCAATGACAGAGTCCCTTAATCTGATGCACATGTAAGTAGATCACATATTGTTAAAATAAAAGTTACATACAGGCAACATTCACCTAATCTGCATTATCTGAATAATCCTGAATAAAGCACAGATAATCTGGAATAAAATATATCTGGATGTGCTTTACTCCAGATTATCCAAATAATGCAGATTAAATAAATTCTATCTGGATGAAGCTATGGAGAGTCAAGGGTTAATGGTGAACAAAAAACTGTCTCAGAGTTGGTGGCAGATAGTGAGGGTCCAGGCCACAGGCAGAAGCCATAACTTATGCAGTCATTGCTTTCTGTTGTTGTTTTGTTTTGTTAAGCTTCTTTTTGAAGTCCTATCATGTCTGAACAGATACACACACCATTGAAGAGAGGCACATTCAGAGATCTGTGAAGCCAAGGGAGCAAATTACATTCACTTCCCTGATAGGAGTGAAGTGACATTCCCACCTCTCAGAATGGGCTTTCCCCCACTTACCACGAGGTGAGAATGCAGACCATACCACTCCATTCCAACTCTCTCTTTCAGCTGATTTTTTCTTTTAGCAGATGGAGGAGTGAAAGAGATGGAGAAGAGCAAAATGTTATTCCTGATCTCCTTTTTCTCCTGTTCCCAAGCTTTCTTTCCCCCACCCTCCAGCTATAAGCTACCTAGAGAAGGAGGCTTAGAATCTCATGACCATGAAGAGCAGTATGCTATCCTTGTATAGAAGCCCTCTCACTTTTAGCCTGTGCTACAGCTAAGCAGAAAGAAGCACCTTTTTTTCTCCTAGCACTAAGCATATTTTGATTTCCCCTCAAGCCCTGGCCCATCCCAAATATTTTCTGTCTCTTAACAGGTGCATTGGAACATCCTTAGCCACCCAAATGTGTATGTGTGTGCACGCGCATGCACATACACTCACCAACCAACAGGAACATGTTTCCTGAGCCTTGATTTGTCTTAGAAATCAGGGGAGGAAGGTATTATATATGCTGCCCCTTGCAGGGAATGCTGGCAAACTGCTGGCAACCCTTTGCAATCTGATCCTCCTGAGTGTGGAGAAATAGGCATTCTTTCTCAAGCTGTTACCTTTCCAAGTAGTGTAGTCACACTGGTGCACTGCAGCCTATTACCCTATATCCATCTGACTAGAGTCAGGTAAACAATTCTGAGCATTTGCCAAGAAACACAGGTTCCTTATATGAATCAAAACGACCAGCTTATGACGTGTACGGTTCTACTGAAAATCTTCAGAACCTGGGTGCAAGAAACCTTAGTACAAATTAGTTTTGAGGATGAACATTCATTTTAGCTTGGCATTACTATAGATTTCACAAAAGTAATATAATTTCTATGGCTGTATACAGATGCTGGTTACTTATTCTGCTACATTTGGATATACCAAAATAAAGCATGGATATTCCAGAATATCCATGCTTTATTCCAGAATAAAGTACAGCAGAATAAGAAAGTGATGTCTGGATACAGACTAAAAGAATTTGTTGACATTATCATTTGCTTCTTCAAGATAGCTCTTCTTGGCATAAAGACAGCACTGGACAAATGTAACCCAAAAATACAAGTACAGATTGTTTAGGCTGCCAATTGAAACAATCTAATCTGATATACCTGCCATGCCATTCCTTTCATCTCAGTGGGACCTGCAGTGTTCGTTACAGAAATAATTACTGTATAAGAACTGCCATCGAAGTCACTGATATTTTCTTCTGAGGTAAATTTGCTACAGACATGAGCATCTTTGTCCATGTCTTTGAATTGTACCCACTATTCCTGAGCCTAATTGTTGCAGAATATTAGAAAAGCAGAGGATTGCTGTTAGAAAATCCCACAGCTGTTCAGTTTTTCTTATCAAATTTCCAAGGCACAATAAATGTTTGTGGTGTCTAGAGTGTGGTTTTCAATTTTATCCTATGTATATTGACATAGAATTAAAGCCCACTTAGTGCTGTCATTTGACACAAGTTTATATCGGTAACGCTGCCACTACACCTAATAGGAAATCTACTAAGTAAACATTTAGAGGATTGGAATCATGTTCCATTCATTTTAGGATTGGTCCAAGGCATTTGCTGCCTAAGCCAAAGTCAAGCATGGCATTAACTATTCTATGTGCAGAAGTCATTGGTCTACCAACTAAATTCAGAGTATGCCGTGCTCCTTTTTTGTGCAGAATGGTCCACTGTGAATTTATATACTGGAAATAAACTGCGCCCTTCACCAAGGTTATGGCTTCATAGACATGGATATGTCCCTCTGGACTATCTTGTCCACACTGTGGATTGATCTATTGGGAAGCAGTACCTGCACTGAGCATAATATTGGATTGAGCTGCAGAACAAAAGCAGCACCACTTCAGCCATAGATTGCTTGTAAGTGGTTCATGCAGGGCTACAGGTTATACCAGACAGCACATAATTGGATAGTTTGCTCTACAGGGCTGAGAAGTTCAGCACTTCTTGGCAACCAGCCAAAAGAACCCTCAGCAGGCAGCTGCAGAGACCAGCAACTGTTGTTCCCCATCTCTGTGGCTGGGCCAGCATGAAACACCTGAAGTAAGGATGGTTCTTGACATGGTCTATCATGGGCCAGATCACTTTATTTTATCCAGCACAGTGTACAATTATTTGTCCCTTCCATGCAGAAACATCTGTGGAATCCACAGTTTCATCCTTCATCTGAATGGTATAGTCAAAAGACTACCATCATTGTCCTACCAGTATTATCCTACCTCCACTGACCTCTTTTTATCACACTGAGGCCCAGTTCCCACTAGGACTTTTTTGAATGTTCAAAACAGTTTCAAAACACTCTGGGCAAATTGCCACAGCAAGCTTATTTCACTTTCCCTAAACCGAAATAATAGAACTGGATGCAAACGCGAATTTGCCCGTTCCCATTACTTTTAACTTAATCGCGTTGGATCTGGATTCTGAGGATCGTACATGCCGTACATGACTCAAGGTGGGACTCAAGTGGGTACTTTTTAAAAGCCGCTTTTCAGGGCCCTCTTCCTCCTGGCATGGATGCGCCACCCATAAGGGACCCCTTCACCGAGCCTAACTGGGTGGCTGGGTGGCTGCCGCTTCCATGGATGGAGGAAAAATGGCAGCGGGCAGCCAGCCAGCAATTCTTTTCCCTCCTCTCCCCATTGCTCAGGGCACACAGCAACAGCAGCAACTAAAGCCCCTTTGCTTTAAATATTCACATAGAGCTGCTTTCTTCCCTTTCCCTTTCTAAAGTCAGAACTCCAAAGAGCTAGAATTGCACAAAATTGCAACATTGTTATTCCAACCATCAGGGTGTGAAGTGGTTCCATCGCTAAAGTGTAGCGATCCCTGTTAAGTGGATTTTTACACTGAAATCACTGTCTTTGGAAGCAAGCTATTGGGAGAGGGAAACCCTAAACATGGATTCTCCTCTCTTAAAATGGTACTGTCCACACAATAAAAAATGTAAAATCTTTCAAGCGCACGATCCGGAGTGAGACCTGTTGAAATCAGGATTGAGATTCACCATGCTTTGGGGTGCTTTAACATGGGAAAAGTGTGTTAAGCCAAACTGCCATGCGGACTCCGAGGATTGAAAACATTTTGAATCCGAAATAAGGTTGCCGTGAAGACATGGCCTCTGTCTGACTCAAAAGTAGCATTCAGCATTAAAAAGAGGAGTAATTGGTTAAAAAAAATGAATTAAAAAAACACCCTTCCAAACAGCTCTTGCTCCCATTTTTACCACTAGCCTGATTTTTTTCTCCCCAGTGGGAATGCTACGGGACTATTAGGGGCGGACATCAATCCGTCTGCCCTATGACAGCCATATAGAGGTGGGATTTCACAGCTGGGAAGGTCTGCTCCTTCCCTTTCACATCCCTCAATGCAGTGTTAAAGCCTCCCCCCCCCTTGCACACTAGCCCACCTTCTCTTTTCAAGCCCCCCGTGTGATTTCCTTTTTAAAAAGTAATGAAAATAGCCCCTTGTCTGTTGATCCTCTCCCTGACAGGAAGTGCAATAGCTCTGGCCTTTCTCCATGCATGCTCACCTGCAAGCAGCTTGAAGGGAGAGAGGGAAGAGGTTTGAATGAGGAAAAGAAAGTTTCCTTCTCTGATTCTTAGCTGCTCTTACCTTGTAGCAGCTAAAAAGAGGGAAACTTTCTTTATCCATGCTGTATCCTGACAAGCTTGTTCAAAGCATTCCCCTCTCATTCTGCCAGATCCATACTCAGCAGAGAAGTAACAATTAAGATGTAGCAATTCACCCGCTCCACACTTCACACTGATAAGATAACAAAGTTTCATTTTTCACTTCCCCTGCTTTCTCCTTGATGGGAAGCACACACTGGAGATGCTGAGCCCTGGGAAGGAGAGAAGCACCTCCCCCCCCCATGCCCCACAGGTGACTGAGTGCAAATGGGCATGGCTCTCTCTCTGCTGCTTTTTCACTTTTTTGCACCAGTCATGAGTTTAGTGTGCGTGTATATACACCAGCCGGTGCTGCTGTTGATGGGGAGGGGAGGAGGAGGAAGGGGAGGAAGGGATGTGTGTGTTTGTGTGTGTGTGCATATGTGTGTATAACCGGCAAGACCCCTTTTGCAAAAGCATGAGAGGAGATGGGGGAGCTGCAATGCCCCACCCTCTGCCATGTCATTGCGGGATCCAATCGGCAGGCAGGGGGTGGGCCCTGGCTGGCAAGAGGGGTTGAAGAAAAGATTCCCTTTCCCTAATGCGATTCTGAACTGTTTTGGGTGGGGAGAGCAGAGGGGTTGATAGCAATTTAAAGTGATTTAAAGCCACTGAAGTGGGGACTGCCAGAATCCGTGTTTGAATTTCTTCTTCTTTTCATTTTTTTTAATTTTAATTTTAGTTTGTGTTATCTTACATATTTTACAAAGCATCATTTCTTACCAAATTTAATACAAAACACAAATTTTACAATTTCTCCCCCCCAAGTGAAATAAAATTAATACAAATTTAATTTAATTCAACCTAGACTCATAAGAAATTTCTTAACATCATCTATCAGTTTGTTATTTCTGTCTTGTCTTGTGGTATATAAATATAACCTTTCCCAAGCCGTTTCAGCAGAAATTCTTATATTCACGCCCATACATTTTAATCTGATTTGTCTGTATACATCATATCTAAACTGATCAACAATATAATAGTACCACATTTCCAATTTACATTTATCTGCCGATTTCCATGATACAGCTGTAGTTGCCAGTGCCGCCCTAAGCAACTGACTCAGCATATATCTTTTATTTTCTTGTATGTCTTGTTCTCTATATATCTGTAACAATGCTGTCTCCGGGTACATATTAATATTCAATTCCATTATATCATTAATCTCTTCAAAGATTCTATTCCAGAAAGGAATAATCTTAGGGCACATCCACCACATATGGTGGAACGTGCCCTTCATACCACATCCCCTCCAGCAATTAGATGAAAAATTATTAATTATATAAGCTAGCTGTGCAGGGGTCTTATACCACTTTGTTATTAATTTCATGAGTAGTTCTCTTACTCTCAAGTGCTTTATTCTTGCTATTTCACCAAACTTACTTTTTATTTCTTCTGTTGTCACATCTATATCAAGTTGCCAAGACCCAGTGGTGCTCTCAAGTATACTTCCTCCATCATCAGTTATTACTTTATAAATCTTTGCACATGTTCCCTTTTTACTTATCTTCCACTCTTTTATTATTTTTTCCATTGCTGATATTGGTTGTCTCATTTTTTCTTGAAGTCTATTTTTAACGATAAAGGATTTTATGGCATGAATTTTTATCCAGTTTTCCCTCCCTAGAATATCTTTTAATTGCCTATCACTCAGTATTTCGTTACTGACTGTAAATAGGTCTTCTACTGTCTCTAGATCCTTTTATTTTCATCTTTTCCAATATTTGTCTATCCAAAACGATATTATCCTCATTTATATATTTAAGTGTTGTATATCTTGAGATATGTCCTGCCAACTTTGATTTCCATTTCTTCCACACACTTATTGTTGTTTTCATTGGTCCATTAATTTCTGCAATTCTCTCCCTAGTCCATCTGCGGAAGATTATTCTTCTTTTCATTTTTAAACTGTTTTAAGAGCCATGAGTGGAAACAGGGCCTGAGACCTATTCAATAAAAATCTCAGCAGTGGTCACTATCCTGACTTACGTTCATTATTTTGCTCACTAGCATCAATTGGTGGAAGAATTGCCCTTCCATAGTTATTATTAGTGATGTCTGTGTGTCCCCAACATTCATAAGTTCCACTATTATATGATGTTTGCACTGCTTTAGACCCTCACTACACTTAAGTTTTAATCCACTTTCAGTCAGCCTGTAGATCAGCAAAGTAATGAGACATTTTCCTTTTACTTTTTCTAACCCAAGGGTAGATTTTCTGAAAACTGGATAAAATCATTTTGGGCAGTGTTTGTTACCCACAATGTGAGCTAAAGTTTCTGATTTATGTGTTGAAACACATTTTTAGAAGCTGAACAAAAAACTAAGACAGTGACTGACAAAAATAGGTGACCAATCACGTTGTGTTGGTGTGAGGGGGATAAAATGGTCTGGCCTACTTGGAATGCATTGTGGAAGAATATACAACACATAGGCTGGAAAGAGATGGGAGAAATGAAAGCTTGAGGTAGGCTAACAACTCTGAATGTGAATATTCCAGAATTGGAACAAACCATTTTCTTGGCTCAAAGTGCTTCAGAAACATTGAGTATAGCTTGTTTGCTTATTTAATTGGAGTGTTATGGGAACTCTTCCTAAACTAACCCGAATTCTCAAAATTTTGGTACTTTGCTAGACTAAGGATAGGTTTTACAGCAAATATTTTTTGGGGGAAAAAAGGGATGGGAAAATAAACAGACTAAGATGTCCATGAATTGAAGAATTTATTCCATTCAAATGACTAGCAAAATAATTCAATTAAATAGAATCAATAATAGTCATTTATCACACTAATCCCATTGCCTAGGAGAAGTTATTTACAATTTCACTGATATTCTGGCGGCTTAGAAACAAATTATCATTTCTATTGCAAGTTGAAACAAAAACACAGATTAGGAGACTTGGACGCATTATGAATGCAGCCTTGGAAAGATTGTGTGTAATTTTAATAATGATTGACTGTAATGGAGAGGGAAAGTTTCATAATAACACACTATTTTTATATATGTTACATATGTATATATCCCACACTATACTCAAAGATTTTGGGGCAGGTTATAATAATAAGAACTAGTACTTAGAATTATTTGTCATCTTGCATTGTATTGGCAAACTTTTTGTTACAGCAGTAGCCACAGGGAAACTGTTTGGAAAAGAGCTAGACAGTACTTTATGAAAAACGCGTCATTCAGGGTTCCCTCTGGATGTTTTCCCAAGGAAGGGAGGGAGGAAGGTTCAAAAGAACATAGACACCTTGGAAGGTTTTTATATGTATTCCTGTCTAGTATGACCAGTAGAACTGATCATCTTTTTTAAATTGACAGCTGTTATCTTAGTTATCTATCCCTCCTTCCTATTAATTATATGATAATGATGATTAAAAAACACTCTCTTCCGTACTGAGCTTGCCATTGCTCCGGATCAGTGTTGTGAAGTGTATTATTCCAACTTCTCAAGAAACAAAAGCAAATGAACATTTCCATCACAATAATAGTTTTATTTGAACAAGTAAATCTTTATTTTTTGATTAAAAACTAAAACTATAATCTGGAGTAACAAAATTCAATAGGGAATTTATCAGTCATTTTAGATTTTCTTGTGACTTGTGTTTTCAGACTATTCAAAACCGAAGTGCAAAAAAGGCTATTTCTGAAAGCTAATCTGTATTTGAAACTTTAAAATATTACGTCACTGGCCTATGTAGTATGATCCAAAATCAATGTATTACACCTCCATAAGACAAAAGCAGAAAGGTACTGTCTAAAAGAAGAAGAGTTGGCTGTTCTACCCCACTTTTCTTACCTTTTAAGGACCTTTAAAGCTGTTTTGTTTTGTTCTATTTGCTACATGTGAAAAAGGTAGAGCACTAGAAGGCAAGAAAGCCTAACAATAGGTCATTCTCTATATGTAAATGATGACAGTATGGTCCATGTGTTATAAGACAAATCAAATAAATTATATAGAAATGGAAAAACAGAGACATAAATGCTAATAATTACCTTTCCCAAAGCAAGAAGGAGCAGGAACTCTCATGAATTTAGAGTGACAAAAGAATCTAGGTTTTTAGGACTGTATACTAGAGTGATTTAATACAACTTCTTCCATTGTCAGACATTCTGGCTCTTGGGCAACAACACATCTCTTGCTCAATGTGCAAGTAGAGAAAATATACTATGAAGGAAGTCTGAAAACAGACAAGGATTCCCGTGAGACTTGCATGGTGCAATTGTTGGGCAAGCAGCCTGTGTTCTTGGTTTCCTATAATGGACACTCAGAATCTGGCAGAGTTGAAAAATGGTTTAAGGGAAGGGAATGAGGTTTCATGTTCCCCTAGAATTCCCAACTGTGATTAAAACTGTAGAGGACAACACACACACAATGAGAAAAGGCCATGGTCTAGGGCAGAAGGCAGGAAATGTGGATTTTCTGACACTCACTCTGCAAACTGGATCATCACACTGCATGCAAATACTGTAGTTCAAGGGAATTACAAAGTCTGAAGTTGCATCACACATGCAACTCTTGTTACAGGGGAGGGGAGGAATGCATTCCAGGGTGTGATCAGACACTTAAATACGCACCCTCTGGGCAAATTTGAGTCTGTAATGACAGACATTTCCCCCCTGAATTTGCCTTCCCCTATCTTGAAGTATGAGAAATGTTGCCTCTTCAACATTCAGGATTTCATAGTTCTGAAGGCATCTCTTTCTTTAAGCCAGATCAGGCAGCGAACTACATAAGTAAAAAGGCCAGATTTTGCCACTGAGTTGCCAATCACTGCTGAACATCTGTAATTAGGTGAATATAAAATGCAGTGTAGCCAAATAAGACAGGTTCTCAGTCACATATTTGGACAACTGTTTGTAAGGTGTGAGGGTTTTTTCCATATGGGGATGGAATGTTTGTTCAAAAGGGGATGTCTGAAAAACCACAGTATGATCATACCCTGATAGCCCAGTGCACATTGGTTTGTCTTTCTGTCAAAGCACCAACAGCCATGGTTGGGAGGGCTCCCACCTTCGTTATAAGGTCTTGCAGGGAAGCATCAGGAGCTATTGTGCTGTTTGTTCCTACACAGCTTCCTTCAAACATATATTTCCTTGTTTCAGAGAAGGGAGTAAGTATGCATCATATACATGCCCTGGCTTCAGAAAGGCTCCACCTCACACTAAGTTTAGAACATGAAGTGAATGGTGCTCTGCTCTAAATACAGTATTCTGACAGATCTATGTCCAAATTATGGCTGCACATGCAAGAGAAAAGCAATGTGGCTTTCCACGGAATGGTCATCCCAGTTATCATGAATCATTTTGCCTAAATGTGCAATATTGACACACTGGGAACCCTGTTGCTCAGACAGCCACTACTGCTTCAGCAGGTGACATGCATTATGACCTACTCCAGATGTTTTGACTGCACTGAGGCTGTACTTATGGAACCAAGGAGAATCTTAGGCTGTGATCACATGCAGTTTTTAAAAAAGCAGCACCTCTGTTGTGGGTTACATACGGCTTAGAGATGGTTCACAGTTGGGACTGTTTTCACTCCACTCTGCCCTCCCTTTTCTCACAAACATTTTAGGCTTGAAAAGGTGGATTAGAGTTGGAACAAGAACATGGCCATTTCTGCACTCACCTCACCTGGAGCAGTCCAACTATCCTGCTCCACTCTGTTCCAGAATAATATATGAGGCACTGTCTGCATTAGGAAGGTGTGGCTAGCCAATCCCATAGCAATCTGAACACACTTAACTGTATCTCCATTTCAAGCACCACCCACCCCTGCCAGCAATTGGCCAAGGCACCTGTCACTCTTCTGTCACATCCAGTGTGGAAAGGGCCAGAACCGGCACATGCAACTAAAACAGAAATGATATCCTATTTAAACAGTTTGCCTTTTCACCTCATAGAGAGAGAGAGAGACCGCACTGGCACAAAACTATGGCCTTGATAGCTTACAATCAAGCATCCTCACACCGTCCTTTTCCCCAGCCTTTTAACTATTGACGTACCCTCAGATAAACTTTCTTTCTTCCCCCTAGAAATTCAGCAGCATTATTGATTACTTACCGGCATCATCCAAAAAAAATTCAGTCAGTACGACACTCTCAGTATGAGGACAGTGTGTACTTTCAGCAACTTAGCATAATTCATTTTAATGAAAGACTAGGTTGCATATCTTCAGTGTTTTATGGATGAAGTTTTAATGGCTACACATATTATTTCCTTAAGGCGCTACATTTAGAAAGCAGCAAACCCTGACAGAATTGCACTAGAGGTTTTGTTTCTCAAGCATAGCAAGAAGAGGTAAAACAAGAAGACGAAGCCTCTTGTGGTTCTGGGTTTCGGCAGTGCCTGGACAGCAGACTGCTTGGGCATCATTTCCATGGGTTCTATGTAGGGATGTACTCAAATATTCATCACATTCAAAATTCATACAAATTCATCTGTATTCGGACATTCATATTCAAACTGAATGTTGGTACATTCAAAGGTTGGCATTTGAATTTGAACTGGATTCAGAGAACATTTGTACAAAGCTTGGTTACATTTGTGAACCTGGGGTGGTAGGAAAGCAGCTGCCCCAGTCACATCTGGAATGGGTCCAAAGTGGATTCAAAAGAGACTCAGAGTAGGTTCAGAGTGGATTGAGAATGGATTTGATGTGCTCAGAGTGGATACGTAAGGGATTCATAGCAGGGATTCAAATCAGATTTGTATCAAACATTCGTATTGAATTTGAATCCTACCACAATATTTTTTTTTGCGTTCAATTCGATACCAATCAAACAAAAAAAAATTGTGCACATCCCTAGTTCTGTGACTAAATGGGAAAAACAGAAAGCAAAAATTAGAAGAAATAGAAACAAATAAAAGTTTGCAACTGAGTCCAGGGAGAAGTGTCAATGCTACTCAGAAAATACTGTAGAACCATTGTTCACTGAGGGAACATTCAAAAGATTTTCAAGGGTTTCTCATTATGAACAACAAGCTTTAATGTTGCGCAGCAAGTTACCCACAGGCCCTTTTATTCACAGGACACCAATGAGGTTCAGAGATGAAGCCCACTAGTCCTGGACAGCTTCCATAGGAAACCAAGTAGCTTTCTAGAACATACCTCAGAATCACCTACAATATGCACCCAAGTCAAATAAAGACTTCCCTGAAAGGACCACATCTGCACACCTGTGCTGTGATACATCTCTCCATGGGATGATTTTTTTATATCATGCTGATAACTACATTCCCAGATGTGAGTAAACAGTTTCAAAGATAGATAAACAGAAGCAGCATAGTGATCTGATCCAGGAGCTGTAGCCCTCCACATGCTGGTAACAGGTTTATTAAGTCCCAACTAGTAGTGTGAATGGCAAATCAGCAATCGGTGCTGCAGTCTAAAGTATCTGCAGGGCCAAATGTTAGGCAACCCTGAACTGTGTCCTCTTCAAAGCAAAGATTATCAGTCAGCAAAGCTATATAGTCTCTGTGTTATCTGCATAGGTATCTACATTTAGGAGAATCATATCAAAACGCTGAAGTTCCAGATGCATATGGAATGATTTATCCTGCCAGGAGAAGTACACTCATTTCTGTTTTGCATTTGAGATGCAAACACAAAATTCAAAACATAAGCTACTCATACCACTTGTCATCTGTGAAATCATCCCTGGTGTTGTTAGAACAGAAATATGGCTGGTTACGTTTGCTGCCTTTCTTGTATGCCCATGGTAGAAACTAAGGCCACATCCACACAGTGCCTTAAGGCATCCCAGAGGTCATTCCAGGGGCAGCTCATCCACACATCTGGGGGCTCCAGGGGCTGTATGAATATATATGCCAACCCCATGTGGCTCTCACACCTCCCCAGTCCACCTGAGATTTGATTTACAAGTAGGCTACCTCTCACATGGCCTCCAGTTACTCCCAACCATGTGAAGAGCTGGAAAGGGGCTTCAGGAGTGACTCAGCAGGCCCACTCCTATGCAGAGCACTATTCACTGCACCCTAATTTTGTTTGTTTGTTTGTTTGTTTGGTATCAAATTGAATGCAAAAAAATGTCTTTCATATTTCTGGTGGAGTGAAAAGAGATTCCTTGCAGCAGCGTTCCCCTGCTAGGTAGCAACCATACTAAAATGATGGCTGTGTGCTCATTGCAGCTCCCACCTTCATATCAGCTCCCAAACAATTGGTGAGATCCATCCCAGTTGCATTTACCCCCATGGTGAATAAATAGGCACATAGGTCAGGAATAGTTGCACTGGGATGCCTCAATAAGGTGGGTTTAAGCAAGCTAAGTCTTACTTAAAGAGCACCAATCTTATTTTCTCGGAGTCCTGTAACTGTAAAAGCAATACTTAGTCCTTTACATAAAAGTTTAAATATTTATTTATTATTTACAGTCAGTTTAGTCTAGATGGCAGGTCCCTGTTCTGGGATATAGTCCAGAATAAGACCCAGTGCATAAAGGACCCAGACAAAAAAGGAAAGGAAGAACTTATGAATCTGATCCATTGCAGTGCTTCTTATGTGCAGAAAATATTATCACAAAATAACACCCTGCTATGTAACAGGACTAGAAAATCATAACTAGAGGTATTTTATAAAACAGTATTATCCAAAGCTAATTCCACTTCTGTTTTCCAGACAAGTTTTTCAGTTGAGTGAATTTATCCAGATCTGTGCATAGCTGCCTGATATACTCTTTCCATATCATAGTTTCCATTTCTTTGAGGTGCATTTGATTGGTTCTCAATTTTCAGCTTGTAAAGTGAGGCTGTATTACATCATATTGTACGTATGCTCCCAAGCAAACTTAAGCAACCCGTCCGTTGATCATCCTTGCTCAGAGCTGTTGATTCTTCCTATAAATGTGCTGCTAACTGCTAGTGCAGGCTTGCTCACCTCTCAACTTAATACTAGGGCTTGACAGTAATGTGTACTCAGCATGCTGGAAAAGGTGGTACTTAAAGAAATTGGCACAAAGGTTCCAGGTGGAGCCTTGGAGGGTTTTCCAACTGCAGCAACAGCTGCCCATCTTTTACTGTCTTTAGATTTCACTACATTTGCTACATTTAATATTCCAGTAAATCTGTTATTTGTGTTTGAAATCAGTGTTCTTACACACATGTTTTTCAGTTTATTTCTATTGTGCAATTAGAATGTATGCTTTTTTAAAAAATTCATGCATGTGAAGTAGAGAATCAGTGTCACAAGTTTCTAATAGAAATGCGGAATTAAGGAAATAACCTAAACAGAGAGTGCAGTGCTTGCTGGACAGGGACACTCTGGCCATGGTCACATCTTCACTGTAAACCTTCTTTAGTCCATCTTCAGGTCTGACTGCTTACACATCTTCATTTCTATTTGTTTTATTTGTGGATTTTCCATTCAAGAAAGTCCAAATGGAGGAAAGAAAGTCCACAAACAAAACTGATAGAAATGAAAAAGGTGTGAACAGTCAGGCCTGAAGATGGACTGAAGAAGATTAAAAATGAAGGTGTGACCATGACCTTGCTGTGGTCCCAGAGGAGGGATATGCAGTACCTTAATGTCACATGCTTCACTTCCTCACAAACATTTATGTCTGGAATGAAAGTTTTATGGTTTCAAAATTGCAGCCCTATTTGGGGTTCTGCAGGAAATGGAACCAGAAGTTGGCCACATTCTGCATGAGCAAAATAAAGCACGCAGAGCACTATGCAGGTAGGTCATTCATGCCACCACCACCCATCTGTATGGAGGTGGCACAAGCTCCCTGCCAACCCTTAGTAATGTGTTGCATGATGCACCCTGGCACCCTGGCATGTGGACAACATGATCTTCAAGCTCGCCCTATGCACCTTGTTCACCTTTTGTGGATGCAACCAAAATCATACATAAGCCTATTTGTAGCTCCACAAATGGATTATATAAATAAATCCACAACAGGACACTATCCCCTTTTGATGAAGACTGCCACCAGTCAGTTTGATCTTGTGGTTAGAGTGCCGGACTCATATCTTACAGTCACAGGGCTTTATTCCACTCTCCTCCATGAAGCCAGCTGGGTGACCCTGGGCTAATCACAGCTCTCTTCTGAGCTTTCACAGCCCCACCCATGTCACAGGGTATCAGTTTGGGGGAGAAGAATAGAAAGCTTTGACAGCCGCTTTGAGTCCCTTTAAATGGGTGAGAAAAGCAGGGTAGAAAAGCCAACTCTTCTTCTCATAAAAGGTGCTTTTTACAATAATTATTCAGTGAACTGTACATCTTTGTAACAGGAACAAACGTCACAACAGTGTGGATCATAGAACACTTTTACATAGGTTGAGGGGACGCAGCGATACTTTATGGCTCATTTTGTTTGGGCAAACCCATGTCCTAGATTGTTATATGATCATGACAAGCTTCACAGAAATCAAAGCAAATGTCCCAGCCAAAACTTTTAACTCCAGCTCCATCTTTTTTGGCCCACTACTGTCCCAAATATGAAGCATGGAGACACTGAGAACTTTGGCATGGAAGTACTGCACAGTTATCTTTATAAAATCATTCAGTAACATAGCAAAGTATTCAGTGGTGAAGGAACAATGTAAAGAAGTTTTCGCCTTGAGGATGCATTAGTACAGGCCTGCAACTATACTTTGGTGTTAATGGCATGGTAGCAACTGTGTGCAGCCTTTTATTTATTTACCCCTTGCCAAACAATGGAAGTTTTTAAACACTGCAAAACACAATAAAAGTTAACGGTTTAAGCACTATAACCAAACAAGAGTATAGGGAGAAGATAAAATGCCAGGGGGATCAGGTAGATTTTTAGCTTTTTTAAGGTGACGTTCTCCTTGGCAATAGGGATGTGCATAAGAACATAAGAGGAGCCCTGCTGGATCAGGCCACAACCCATTTAGTCCAGCATCCTGTTGCAAACAGTGGCCCACCAAATGTTCATAGGCATCTCACGCAGAGACAAGGACAAACCGTTTCCTGCTCTCAAATACTAGCACATGGCCTTAGAAGCATCCTGCTTCCCCCCCCCCCACACCCACCCAGCCTGAAAGATGCATCTAGGCATTCATTCTAGTAGTCATTGATACATCTGTCATCCATAAATTTGTCTAACCCTGCCTTAAAGCCATATGTCTAGGCCTCTTCAGTCTGGAGAGACGGCGTTTAAGAGGGGACCTGATTGAAGTATATGAAATTATGCATGGTATAGAAAAGGTGGACAGAGAAAAATTATTTTCTCTATCACACAATACTAGAACCAGGGTGCACTCTATGAAGCTGATGGGTAGGAGAATAAGGTCTGACAGGGGGAAGTATTTCTTCACCCAGAGGGTCATCGGATTATGGCATGTGCTGCCGGAAGAGGTGGTGACAGCTACCAGTCTAGATGGCTTTAAGGTAGGGTTAGACAAATTTATGGACGACAGACGTATCAATGGCTACTAGAACAAATGCCTAGGTGCATCTTTCAGGTGGGGGTGGGGGGGGAACCGGGGTGCTTCTAAGGCCATTTGCTGGGATTTTAGAGCAGGAATAGGTTTGTCCTTGTCTCTGCTTGAGATTCCCATGAGCATTTGGTGGGCCACTGTGTGCAACAGGATGCTGGACTAGATGGGCTGTGGCCTGATCCAGCGGGGCTTCTCTTGTGTTCTAAGATCTACAAGCCACATCTCAACTTACCTATGGGAAAGTGCCTGCTGCTACCCATCTCCATTTTCCTTGGTAACAAGAGTCTCGAGGCCACTGCACTGGCCCCACTGTCTGTGTGATCCCCCTCACTTTTTCCTGCCATGCATGAAAGTGCAGCAGAAAAAGGCACATCTGCACTCCATAATGGAGACACAAATGGTGCCCCAGATCAGAGCACCTTCTCAATCCACCCAGAATGGAGTCACCACCACTAGAACTGGGGAAGTGGCCACAGTTTCTGCAATTATTACCTGTTCTTAGAGGAACGGTAACATTTAATATGCAATTATTTTTCATTTCCCTTTCTGTTGGATGGTACAGAATGACACACCTGTTGGTAATAAGAGGGCCTAATCTCCGCCCCTCCATGTGTTTTTGGATCCCAGTACCCAGCATTTTAAGCCACTAAGCATGTTAGGTGGGCCTGATGGGCACTGGAATCAAAGAACATCTGGAGAGGCTCAAATGTTCTCCAGCTCTATCCAACTGACGTCCAGGAAATAGTTTCCAAAAATCTGGGTTCCTTTATCTTTAGCTGCTGAGCAGAGAGGAAATTTTACCAGGTGTTGCCTGCATTAGAAGCTATATCTGCTGAAAGTTTATCTTCTGCACAACAGCTGAAGATATGGAAGGGCATGGCAGCCCTTCCAGGAAATCTCTCCAGGCAGACATTCCCAAATACTTCCAGAGTCTTCCAGAGCATGATGCACTCCGCCTGCCCTATATTTATGACACATTTGTCTACGAGTGAAAAATCCAGCAGGAGACAGATCACACCAAATGGCACAATATGTTCCATCACGGTCTAATCACTGCATTTGAAAATGGTTATCATGAGCTTATACGACTGCATGAGTCACGCGCCTCTCCCTGTCTCCAAAGACGCAGCCTTGAAGCAGGCTGCCACGCGCCTGCTGCACCTGATTGTCTCATCGGCACATTCCAGCTAACAAAGGCGGACGAGCTGAGGCAAAGCCCAGGACACTGATACACTTGTTCTATCCCCACAGGTGTAGCAGCCTCCTGTTTTGAAAGCTCCTGGGTGTAGGCGTTAAGAACTGCATTCTTTCTTTAATTTGTGCCGGAATGGCAGCCAGCAGCAACACTTAGAGCAGAAATGCAGACCTGAGAGCAAAAGGATATAATGATAAAAAAATTCTGTTTCTGTGTTCATAGAGACCAAATTGCCACTCTCTTAGTGCTGCTGTATTGATAGCAAGTGACCAGCCCGCAAAGTCTCACTGTCTTTAAACATCAGTTTTAATGGGCATAGAGTTGCCATGTGATCAAGAGGCCAAGGCTCCTGTACCTTTATAGTTGCATGGAAGAGGACGTTTTAGCAGCCCTTTCTAGGGATGTGCCAAACCACTTAGAGAAGCCTGGTTGGTACTGGTAAGGGCCTCATTCAACCATTTCAGGCTCACTGCAGCAACTACAGCAACTTCGTTGAAGTCATGGCCTTCTCCTTGGGTGGGACCACATTACACATCATTAAAAATGCAGGAGCCCTGGCCTCTTTTTCACATGGCGTGGCGTCGTAAAGCCAGCAACATGGGCAATCAAAAGAAAGCACAGTTTTGGAAGTGAATAAATTGTGCGTGTGCCTGTGTGCGTGCATGTATTCCTACCACTACAAAAAGGGATACCGATAATTAATAGCACTGATTGAAATGGCCTCAAATGCCATTTGCAGGGAGAGCAGGTGAAGGTTTTACCTTCTGCTTGATAATATCCAGAAGCAATTGATGGGGCAATGTGTGAAGCAGGATGCTGAACCAGGGGGGTTGTGGCCTGATCCAGTAGAACTCCTCTTAAGTGGTTATATTCATCCTGAGCAAGGCCTGTCATAGGAGGAGGACAGGTGGTCCCTATTCTGGGATGTAATCTGGAATAAGACTTATGTTTTTGCAGTTTGAGGCTCTAATAGAAAGGGCCATTAAATTCATTACAAATATCTCATGCATAGTAAATTCATAAAGTTTCAAGGATCTGACTTTGCAGAAATTTTCCTGTCAGCACTTACACCTGCTTTCAGATTAACTTTAAGGCCGATCTTTGCCAATTTAGGAAAGTACGCAATAAATATCTGCTAATTTTATACAGGCATTCTCCTTGTTATCTTGAACTTTCTTTGATAAGTAACCTTCCACTCATTTTTGCCTGCTCTTGCAAAGAAGCAAATCCAGCTCCATTTCCAATACAAGTTTAGACAACATGGTTAAATTAACAGCTTGAACATTAGGGGAAAGAAAGATTAAGATAATTAATGCCAAGATTATAGAACTGGGAGTGTTTTATACTGTAGGTTGGGCACTATTTGGGAGGCAAAACGAAATATTTTACCACCAACCTAAAACAGGTCCTGACAGTGAACCATGAAAAAAAAATCTCCAAATCCTTGACAACCATTTTTTTTCCAAACAGGGGCCTCAAGTAAAGCTGTAGTCCCCCTCTGTATAATGCTGGGGGTCAAACTCTAATTTATTGGGGGCACTAATTTTTAGTAAACATGCATGAGATAGCACTGTTGAGGTTATGGGCCTTGTCTGCATGAAAAGACCATGATCCAAACCAGGGAGTCTGAACCAGTGAGGCTCATTGGAACAGACTACATAAAGGTGTGATCTGGAACAGCATCATCTACAAGACAGCATCAGTCCAGACCAGGCCCTGCATTGGCACCAAGTCTTTCATGATCTTCAGGATCAGCCTCCAAGGGCTCCAAAGAGCTAGGGGTGAAAGCCCCAGAACCCCAAGGAACACATTTTGGCAGTGTTCATTGGGGCATCTCCAAAATGGGCCCCCTAGTAGTCTGGAAAACCAAGGCATGCAGAAGACAAGGGTACACCCTTAGTCCTCAACATCAAGAGACCTTTGAACTGGATTATACTCTTTTCTGTGCAGAAAGAGCATATGAGCAGAGGGCAGGACTTCCCATATTCCACATTAATACCAGAAAGTGAGGAAAGGCACATTTATTTAGGTCCCATGGAGTTTTAGGGTATTTACTTTCGTGTAAATGTACATAGGGAATTTTGCTTCATAACTTGACTGATTGGGTTCCTAAACAGAAACTGTTGGGTGATGATACATTGTTCTTAAATTATCATGTACTCCATATTTTGAGAACCCAGCCTATCAGAATTACCAATACATATTTGAAAACTTTAGTGGACATAAGAATATTAAGAAAATGGATAGAGGACAGCCTTTACTTCTACTGATGGTCTAGTAGAAAGGTAGAAAGGTAGACATAATGAATACATAATAAAGGCATGATCCAAACATGCTAGTCTTTTTAGAGAATGCAAACTTCTATTTTTTATGTGTGATTTAAAATCTTTTAGGTCCTGGTCCACTACTTTTTACCTTCATCAATTTCAGATGTCATACCTTTTGTGGACTAAAGTTCCTGAAAGCAAGCTAAATGTGTATATTTTTATGCAGATTAAATGTTTCAGTCCAGTTCATAGTGTTAGTCCATTTTATTTTGTAAAGTGGGATCCTGTTTGTATTTATTGTTTAATCCACTATGAGAGATTAAAATAAATGAATTAAATTAATATTTTTAATATATAGTAACATAAAGCACAATTACCGTATTTTCC
Organism: Aspidoscelis tigris stejnegeri; assembly: GCA_023333525.1. Taxonomy (NCBI): domain Eukaryota; kingdom Metazoa; phylum Chordata; class Lepidosauria; order Squamata; family Teiidae; genus Aspidoscelis; species Aspidoscelis tigris. Next base: position 48,525,428 of record JALMGA010000004.1, read on the forward strand.
GGTGTATAAGACGACTGGGCGTATAAGACGAACCCCAACTTTCCAGTTAAAATATAGAGTTTGGGATATACTCGCCTTATAAGAAGATGACACCCAGCGTATAAGACGACCCCTGACTTTTGAGAAGATTTTCCTGGGTTAAAAAGTAGTCTTATACGCCAGAAAATACAGTAGTTCTATGATTTCTATTATCTTAAATATTAATTTCAGGTTTTTATATTACAAAAAGGAAATAAAGCAGATTTAGACACAGGAGACTGCCACCCTAGTGCCTCATTTTTAATTTTTTTAAAGTTTCATTTTAACAATATGTTTATACTGTTACTAATATAAAGAAAAGAAGTAAGAACATCAGTGTCTTAGCAAATTCCATTGAAATCAACAGTGTGCCCAGAGCACCTCTTCCATTTCAAAGGAATCAGACCACACAAGTATCACTCAAAACAATATCACAATCCATAAATTATAGCATTATGACTTTATAAAATTTGCTATATTTGCATAAATGTCTGACAGTAAGCCTATTCTTGTCATTTCTGCTTGTAATATAACACCACGATTCTAAGGTCTTCTTAATATTAATTATACCCTTGAGGAAAATAATATGTAATGGACTATTATTTTCCCAGACAGAACAGTGTCCCAAACTGTACAATATGATACCAATTGTCTAAAGTTAGCAAATTCATTTTTCCCAGTTTTGAACAGCTAATAGTTTAGAAGCAGCTAATTCCCTATACTGAATGGCTTCATTTGTAGCAAAGCAGTGGGTGTGGTAACTTTTCTCTGGAATAATCTTACCAATCTTTCCAAAAGCTTTACTCTAAAATTATTTTAATCATGGGGAAAATATTAAAAAAAAACCTCTAAGATTGCAACTTTATAACTCCATAGTGGGTTGGCATAGTCCATAATTTTTTTGCCTGACATAAATTAATTTCCCAGTTTAGTTGCAGTGATGACCAAGAATTTGAAGTTAGACTAGTTAGAACAAATATTAAGAGATTACACCTTCTACAGTAAGAAGCCCCACATCTAATAATTGTTCAAACATTGTTAATTTCTGAGTAAGCATTCACAAATTTTGCTGATCTTGTAAAAAATAAAATACTTAATACAGCATGACCCAACTATTTTGGAAGATTCTATTTCCATATAATGATCATCTATGAACCACAGATTGATTTTTTTTAAAAAAAAACTTTAATCCCATGAAGACCTGTTTTAAATTAAAGAATTTGGTTCTGCATTGCGGGGGGGGGGGGGTTAATTGAATATCATAGCATTATAGAGCTGTAAGAGACCTCCAAAATCTTCAAGTCCATCCTGGGCAGATGGATATCCAACCTCTGTTTGAAGACTCCAGTGAAGGCAAACTTATATTGGGGAAGGACTTTGCAGGGTGGAGCAGAGCATAAATTCTGGGCCAACTCTTACCTCTTGAAACCACAGTGTGCAATTTCTTTCCAGTCCTTGCTGTTTGAAAGCACATGCATGTTAAGTCTTTCCACTATGGGTATATTCATTAAATGTCTAGCTCAAGGCTTTATACTACAGATGGCATCACTAACTTCATTTGCAGGTTAAATGGAGCAAGGACTGTAATTTTAAATTGCTTCAGGATCCCAGTATGGAAAACAGTTTTAAAATATTATGAAAGAATAAATAGGTATAGAAGGATCAAAACACCAGTAATCAAGATACTATTCCATGAAAACCAGGGAAAACAAACCCTCTAGCTGCTTCCAGTTTAGTACTGAGAAGAAAAAGAAGCATACTTGCTTATGGGGCTAGATAGAACATTTTAAATCTTTGTCAAGCCCACAGAATGAAGAAGAGCTGTTGTAAGATTGGCAAGCAGCAAATAAATTTTCATTCTTCTTATGAGTTCAGGTTGTCTTTCTGGCATTCAGGAAGGCCTGGATGGGTGCATGAAAGGCCTAATGCTGTTAGCTGAAGAGATGAAAATAAGAATTTGCTATATCAAGGCAAAGATGCAAGCAAGTGGAACAATGCCAATTAGTACACAGGAACAAGGCTTTATGGGGCCAGGGGGTGAGGTGATTTCTTTACTGTTTGTCCTAACAGCATTGCCAGCTATCGGATGGCTCAGGTTTTCTTTTCAAAGGCTATTGAGAAGTAAAGAAGATATAATCATTTGGGTAAAGCAGGATATGAAGCAGGCCAGGGCCTGCACTGAAATCCATTCACCCAGTTATTTCACTGAAAGACAGAGACACTTGCCTGTGGCAGGTGCAAAATTCAGGCACTGCTCCGATTGCCTCAAGAAAAGAAAAAAAATCTGCAGTAACTGTTGGGGCATGTTCTAAAAAACCTTCACAACAATTATTCATTGCCTTTTCTCTCTCACTTACATCTCCTTCCCCCAGCTCATCTTACAAAGCCTTTATGTTCTATCTTTTTGCATGTATTCAACACTATGGAAAGAATCTGTATGAAAATAAAGAATGGAAACATCGTAATGCTTGAAGTTTTATTTTTAAAAAATGGAATCAGGGATATAATGTGGAAGCACTTTAGAACTGTTTAGGACATTTCCCCAAATTTACATGGTAATTTAACTTTTACATTCTACATAGTTTTCTTGGCAGAGCTATAGGGGTGGTTTGCCATTGTCTCCTTCTAGGGAGACGCTAGGGATGGCAATCAAATTAGCAACCCGCTGCTTTTGCTCTACAGCCACCCCCATCTTTATGTAACATTATAGGTTAAGATTGACCAATATTAAGGGCCTGTGACCCTTAAGTTCTTCTAGTTTTAGACTTCATATTGGACTTATTTTCCTCCACAACAGGGCCACAGTATTCCTGCTGGCCTGCAACTTCAGAGGCCAGAGGTCTTAGGACTGTGGCAGTGGAGAAGGCCTCTCACATGAGCCACCGTCTGCTGCTCTAGGCTAGTCTCCAGATCACAAGCTAAGGTGCACAGTACAGAAGCAGCCTTACAATTCAGAAGAACTCATTGAATGTTCTCATACCTGAACCAGGTGCAGATAGTACAGTTTCAATACGGCGCTTCATTTCACTTGCACGCATTCTTTGGTAACTGGTCTGCAGATGACACTCAGAAGAATGCCCAGTCAAGCCCTATTCATGTACTGTATTTTTTGGGTATCAGACAAGAATGAAGCTATCCCATGTCCCACACACACACAAACACAAGTTTAACACATCCATGACCATGGCTACTTTTGTTACTGTTACAATTTGTGCTTGAGTGACACAACAATTTTCTACAATTCTTTCGCATACAATGTCTCACAAGTGCATTTCATTTGTCTTAGTTTTGTTAGTTTGCACCTTCTTGTGCTGTCCGGCATATCCTGAGACATTGTGTTACCTGAGGCTTCTCACATGCTTGACTATAGGACAGGACAGGTCATCAGCATCGCCATCATCAGTATGCTCACAGTGATTCACGAGGAATTATTATCTATGCAAAATAGAAAACCAAATATCAATATATAATACAAAATACAATCAAATGCATTTAAATATAAAATCTCTCCTCCTCCTCCAAAAAAAAAAAACACCCTCACCCAACCCTAAATGCACATATAAGCAGTTTCCACATGGTCCCTGAGGGCTCTGCCAGCTGTTACATCTGCATACTAAAACAGTCACCAAGAAGCCATGCCCACCTGGAAAATGCTCTACCGGCATAGGACTAAATGTTGTGATGCTTACTGGCACAAAACTCATGCTAGAGACCATTCTTTAAAGTGGTCTCCCAAACATTCTCAGCTGTGCAGACAGCTAGACTGCCCCGAGTGGCAGGCGGAGCCAAGTGCCATTTCACTGGGCTTCTGAAATGGCTCCAGATATGGGGCTTTTCTAGATGAACCCCCTCCAAAAAGCACATCTTCGTCCAAGAACTTCAGAAGCCAGCAGCCATCATGCAGGGAGTAGAAGGACAGTTCCTGCCACATGGCCTGAATCACTTGATTTGGGCCAGGCAATAAGCTTTGTATTCCACACTTAAATGGGGAATGCAGAGGATGCCATAGAGTGTAGTTGTTCTCTTCTGCACATCTAGGCATTATATTGTTTTAGTATATTTTTATATGTGGTTTTTAATACTTTACCCCACCCTGAGATATTTGGGTATAGGACAGGACAAAAAAGCAAATAAATACATAAATACATAAATCTGGCCCACGCTTCTTTATATAGGTCACTTTACCTATACAGAGGAAGAGACAGAAGCCAGGGAAGAAATTTAGGCAGAGCCAACAGTCACCAGCCGGAACCACTAAGCAATTTCCAGTCCACTCTTGCCCCTTGATTTTTATCTCCTGAGGCAGCCATATGACACAGTCTTTAGATAAGGCCATCTTGCATGCTCACTGAATTAAGCAGCCAAGTTTGTAGTACAAATCTACTTGAGTCTTTGGTGCTGCTCTTCTGTTCAGAATGTGTCTCAGATAGTACTGAAAATTAGATTGCTGGGGCAACACCCTGCTAAAACTAAGCATTTTTAGGTCAAAGTGTTTTCAACAGATATAATCATGTACTTAAGTCTGACACTAAAATGAGTATGACTTGAGAATGATTTTGGGAACATCATCTAGGGATTATCTACAATCCCACACACCACAGCACCTTTCTAATGAACTATCTTGCAGTCTCTGCTGAGGGTTTAAATTCCTATTTTGTTATATTCTCACTGTACGGGGTTTGTCCACTTAAAATTTCTCCATGTTTATTTATTTCTTTATTCCTGTACCATCCTATACCTGAGAGATGTTTCAGGGAAGTTTACAAACAAAACAGTTAAAATTCATCGCAGTCCCTTTTTATCTTAATTGCTTTGCACAATCTGGTGTCATCAGCAAACACAGCAATTTCAGTGCTCTCTCCTAACTCTAAACCATCTATGAATGTGTTAAAAGTCACATGACATACTAGAGGAAATTGGCTATCTAACAGTTAAGCACCTCAGTTTTGAGAAATGTCAATTTACTAGGGGTGTGCATGAATGGAAAATTCATATTCATTTCTCAATCAAATTGAACATCAAAAAATTCATTTTGTCACTGAATCATTCAAACTTCTGAACATCTACATATGTGAACTTGTATTTTTGTGGAGTTTTTTGTATTAAAAAAGCCTATTTTCATTACTAAAATACTGCAAAAAGTGCAAAAATGAGATCAAATTTTTATATTTGAGAGCTGGGAGCATTGTTCATTAGTTTTGATATGAAGATCTGTGGATTTGAATATTCGATTGAATTTGCTAATGTGAATACATTTTTGAACGTCCTTACCATTTACTCTTACCCTCTGCTTTCTATCTCTTAGATGGTTCTTTATTCATATTAGATTGTATGGTTCAGTTTCATAAAGCAACCATTCATTCCTCGTCATGCCATTTATTCTTTCCATTTTAGTGAAACAATGAAATTGGATGTGACTATTACAGGTCCCACTGTATTCTCCATTCAACAATCTGGCTTTGCCATTTATTTGTTTATTTAAAATGTTTATACCCCGCCCCATATCCTAAGATCTCTGGGTGGCTTACAATAAAAGATCCATGTACATTTGTTGTGATAAGTAGGTTTACTCCACAGCAGGTAAAAAAGTGAATGCTAGGCAAGGGCAGTCACAAAACCTGCATCTGTAAAGCATGCAAAAAAGGCTTAAGTATCACATTCAGCTTCAGACAGACTTAAGTATAGAGATGTCCACAAATGTTTTGACATTCTATTTGAATCAAATCGAATACCGGAATATCCAATTCAATTAGAATCTTATAAATTCAAATTTAACAAGTTTCGATTCATATTTACCAAATTCAAATCTATTCTCTCAAAAATTTTATTTGAATCTGTATATATGAATGTCACACCATCTGTATGTGCACATACACATCTTCCCCACATCCATACACATCCGTACGCATCAGAACACTTGCGTATGCATCCCAGAGTTATCCCATATGCAACCCGTTTTCAGCCCATACAGATCTGTACAAATGCGTATGGATGTGGGAAAGATGAGGGATCTTCAAGTACACACTGCATACGAACCCATATATATACAAATGTCTGGATAATTCGAACAAATAGATCCAAAGTTCAAAATTCAATTTGAATGTTTACTTTTGAATTTTGGGACATTCTATTCGAGTTTGAATGTTGATATTCGGCACATTCAATCAGATTTTGAATGCCTACGAATATTTGTGCCCATCCCTATTTAAGTATTTCTAGCAAGCTCTGCATGGTCAAAGAAAGGTCAGTCCTAAAGGGTACTGAGAGTGCAGTGGCTGGAGGTTATCACACATACCTACTGCTTAGCCTGCTCCCAAGAGTGGAACTTGCTTTCAAGACTGCTCCTTTTTCAGAGCAGGAAGACGTACGGCAAAGAGATCATGGTCCTCTTTCATTCCTGCAGTCACTATGCAATGGGATGACAACTGCAAGACTGACCTACTTGTGGTCTTGCTTTCAGCAATCATGACATAAAATGCTGCATCCAGACAAAAGGTATGCTTCACAAGAACTGTGGAACTCCAGTCGAAATGCCAGACAGGTTTCACAATGCCTTGGAGTCCATGCGAAGCAACACCCAATGCTGCAAAGTAAAACAAAAAACCTGCATTAGATGCAGTTTCCCCTCCCTTCACATTTTCCTGGGTATTTGGGTGAGATTTCACAAGATCTCATGAGAGTTCAGGAAACAGCAGGCCTCTCAGAGAATGAGGAGCTGACCTTGTGCAGATGATCTGTTCTCCCATCAGAGGCCCTTTACTTCACATTAAAGATAAGTTCAAATTTTTAATTTATGTCTGGAGGCACCCTGTAAATGGTTCTGGAGCCATCTCCGGAACTTCACACCAGGGAACTTGGACACCGGGGAACTTTTATTCCCTAGCTTCACAAAGGCTAGCATGTGGGAGTCATGTGACCAACCCATCTCCCCACTCCTGGGTTGAAGCAAGCCTCTATCCCAAGCACGTACTCTTCCAAAAGCTCTGCTGAGAATTTCTTGAAGCTGAAGAAGGGCATAAAAATATGCAAAACATTCAATGGTGTTTAAGTTGTGGCTAAACAAAATTTGACAGCAACTGTGTCTATGAATTTAATGTGCAAGATTTTTGTTTTTTACTTTTTTTTTTTTGAAAGGGCATGCCTTTTTATTCCTTTTGCAATCTGATGGAAAATCCCTTCTCTGTAGGTATGAGTGGAAATCCCCCACTGACATCAGTAAGAGCAAACACTGGCTTTGGAGGACTTTTCCTCCAAACAGCAGCAAAGAAGGGCACACTACCCCTGATAATTATTAGTCTTCCCAGCTGGTGCTGTTTGCATTTTAAAAAGCAAAACAAAAAAATCCCTGCAGGTTAAATATGAACACATCAGGTCCAGTTCAGCCTTTAGAATCTAACTTGCAAGTTCAGTTTTATTAATGACACTTATCAACATGTAAGGTATTTGCCAACTACCTGCTTTTGGCTGCTGACAGACCTCCCATGTCAAGCAAATAAGGAATCTAATGCAGGAGGCAGTAAACAAATGTCTCGTTTTCCAGGGCTCATTACAGGCAATAGGTCGACCAGTTTATGAAGAGTGAGCTCCATCAGGTGGGCAAATGCAACTCTAAGAGGCTTACCAGCTTAATTTATTTATTTATTGGGAACAAGATATTCCTAAGAGGAGGTTTACCATTGAACAGGAAAGACTGAAGTACTGTGCATGATTGCTCAAGTTCAGGAGCACCTAGAGGCAGGCACTGACCTGCACACATATTTTCAGTCCCTGCCCTTTTGGGCTGGTATGAATAACAGTCAGAAAATACATTTTAGATACCTAGAGGGACAGACAGATAGACAGATAGACAGACAGACAGACAGACAGGTATAAAGCTTGTGTGACTTTGTAAGTGTCTATGCTTTAAAACATTAACTATCAGATTATGTCTGGACTTGTGCAAGATGCTAGATATTTAAATATCTGTATCCTGATAAATTTGCTTTATGAAGAGGGGAAAAGGTAAATTAGTTAAGCATAGAATTGCTTTGCTTTTGTTTGTTTTGCTTTTAAAGCTTTTCCATAGACTCACTTTCTCTTTCTCTAGTGAGTGAAAGGCACTTTCTGCACTTACTTGCTAATCCGGATCAAGGAGGTAATTAGTATATGTCATCTGCATAGGACTTATGTTAATCCAGATCAGGGGCCTTTCTGTACTTAGTTAATCCAGGGAATGCCCCCAGAAGGAGCGTCTGCACTGGAAAGAGTTATTTCTACACCATAAATGACTCCTTCTGTGCAGACGCATTCCCCAGATTAACTACACATGGTGCAGGTTGCACCTGCACCACATCTTGATTTATCTTCCCTAGCACCAGAGCTAGTAAGACCCTGAACCTATCATTCGCACCTCTTCCAAGAGCTGGAGGGTCACCTGACACTAGTGACCAAATGAAGAGGAAATAACTTGACTGATTTGGTTACAAATTTGGCTTTGTCGAAGATAGAAGGCACACAGAATATAGTTTTATTACAGAGTGAGTGACAACACTATCAAAGTTGGATGAATTAATCCAATAGTATCAGCAACTTGAAGCGCAAGATACCTAGAGTGAATAAACAAAAACTTGTATCAATCAGATGAATTTCTACTGTAATTGGAGCAAAAGGAAAAACAAAGTTCAGGTTCTCAGTGTTTCCCAGGCTAGAAGTGAGAGAAATGGAATCAAAAGTTCAGCCAGGGGGAAAGTAAAGTTTAAGTGAGATGGAGGTAAGAGAAGGAGCAGAAGGACTTATACTTTTCCTAGGGTTTGCTCTTGATCACGGATGATCTTCACAGGGAGAAAAGTAACCGTGTTTCCAAAGCACAAGCAGACAAACACACAGGGAATGAGGCTGCAGCTGAACGCAGTAGTGGTACAAAGAGGCTTAAATTTAAACTGAGTTTCTGGTATTCTGGCAACTTTTCCCAGTTAGGTGCAGGCACAACAAGGGCAGAGAGCCCGGAGGGTCTTTTTCTTCTTCTTAGAAACAGAAAACCAAGCATACATGTGCGTACACCAGAGGAAACAAAATGGACTCTGTGCAAACCATGGACACCAAATGGAAGAGAGCACTTGTTCTTATACCCCAAAACATAACCTCAGGGTATGGGAAAAGTTGTTTTGATATAAATGGGTAATTAGAAGATTGCCCAACATTCAGGCTTTCCTAGACCACATAAACAAGTTACAATTATTAAATTAGCTATTTAGTTTGGATATTCATCTTAGCATATTCTGGCATTGTCCAAAACAAGAATAATATATATCAAGTTGTATTTTTCTGCTGCAGATTAATGGTATTGAACTGTTCTCCAGCACAAACTAAATAAATGGGGTATTTGGGCAGGAAGCAGGTAGAGTTGAAAACTAAAGTTTCGTCTTGTGGTTAGACTGTCGGAGTCTTAGGCCAAAGGTCTCCTAGTTCAATTCGGCACTCCTCCATGAAGTCAGATTTCTTACAAAGCTCTCACAGCCCCTCCTACCTCACAGGGAGTATCCTGTGGGGAGACGAACAGAAAGTTTGACAGCAGCTTTGAATCCCCTTAAAGGGCAAGAAAAGCAGGGTATAAAAGCCAGCTCTTCTTCTTCTTCTTCACCACCAAATAGCTAAGATGAATTTTGATCTCAGTGCATTTTCCAAGCTTACCAATGGTCCCTTGTACCTCTGATTCAGATTCTTGCTATTCTTGTATTGTGAGGAGAAAGATATACCATAATATTAGCACAGACATTTTCTTTCATGTCACTATAAAAGAATAACAGAACCTTTATAAACTAATCCCTTAAATAAAGTTTCCTTCACCTAACATTTCCTCTTCCTCTTTATTCCAAAAATTTAACCCTGTTTACAATATATTTGCTTTCTCCCTTATTCCTAAAAACAAACTTCAAACATGGAACTGCAGCACTGACTAAATCTGAACATCTTCCGGAGGCATTTCCGCACTGCATCGCGTTCCAAACGGAACGCGTTCAGGCGGAAAGCTTAAGACAGCTCCGGGCGCTTTCCCCGTTCACACACAGACGCGCCAGAACGCGTGTAAACGCGTTCCGGAGCGTCTGTGTGCGAAAGGGGAAAGCGCCGGGAGCTGTCTTAGCCGGCAAACGCCGGCAAGGGGCGCGGAGACAGCCGCGGAGGCAGATCGACAATCAGCTGTTTGACAAACAGCTGATTGTCAAAGCCGCGCGGCGTCGGAGGCGAGCCCGCAGCTGTTCGGGAGACAGAAGCAGGCGCGAACGCTTCTCCTCCCGAACGGCTGCGGGCGGCTCGTCCGCGTTGGAACGCATGTAGAGCACTTTAAAGTGCTCTACATTTCGAACGCGGAAAAGACAGCTGCGGACACGTCGGAACGCAAGCCGCGCGCGGGCAATGCGGATGACGTGTCCGCAGCTGTCTTTTCCGCGTTCCGTTCAGCCCCGTGCGAAAACGTCTCGGATCTAAAGCTACAAAGCTGGGCTGAAATGCCATTGAATGGGCTAAAGCACACCAAATATGATTTTCAACTGTCTTGGCACTGAATTCGCTACAATTATGAGGAAATTGCACCCAACCATATATTTTATGAATTTTATTGTTCTCTCTCAATTAATGCAACTGTTTTGCTTTCACTCTTTGGGGGAAATGGCAAAATGATACCTCAGTCACAAGGGAAAAGACATTAAGCATAATGAGTATTAAGCCGATTATTTTAGCCTGCATAAAGAAAAAATATATGCTTGAGACCTGAGCAGTTGTGGGTTTGCTGTCTGTTTGGATGATCATAACTGGAGACTGCATCACCACATGGCACCTGTACATTCTGAAATGTTGTCATAACCCTCTAAGCTATGTAAACAAGCAAGTCTTGTCGTGTTGAGGGCTGACTAGCAATCAGAGAGACAGACAGAGCGATCCCTGCAGGAGTCACAATGTGTACATGTGCACACACACATAGACAAGAAATATGACTAAGCAAACAAGGCAACTTCAAAGAGGGAAAAATTACCAATATACTGGAGGGTATCTTGATTTCAAGCTCATGAAATACAGTAAAGCAAGCCAGGTCCCTCACCATATACACATCAGCAACGTGATTGCAAAGATCATAGGATGTGGCTTGTTCACGTTACATGTGTGCAAAATTCCAGTGCATTTTTCCACATGTAAAAGTATCCATCAGATTTTTTTTTAATTACCTGAGGCATAATTTGTCCAGAGGCTATTGCGACATGATGATGCATAATTGGAATGTGTGACGCACCTAGGTTCTGTCTGCCCAGATCCACTGCTGGAGATGGTTTGCTTCAGTAAATTATAAAAGTAGGAAGAGCTGAAGCATGTTGCATGCTCTGACCATCCACTTTCATCTGGCCCTATCACACTGTTTTTGTCTGCTCCTTCTGTCTTTCCATTTTTCCCTTGGAAATTCTGCACTCCTCAATGTGTAGAATATGTGATTTTCTCTCATGAAGTATTTACTGTCCCAAAACAACTGTGCAAACAATAAAGATATATTCTGGATTAACCAGATGGTTTATTCACATTGGATGGATTGGGGGGAAGAGGACACTGAAATTGCACTGGGGAAGACAAATAGTCACATGCCTGTAATGGAATCAAAAATTTCAGCGAGAGACTCAGAAGAATCAAATTGGATAGATATGAACATGTTGGAGATCCTTGTCTGGATAAACTAAACACTAACAGTCAACCCTGATGCAAATGCGCATTCTGACTGATCCTACCTGAGTGGCTTTGAATCCCTGTCAACCCCAATTCAACCCTGATTGTGCTGTCCCCACTCAAAACGCTTCAGAATCGTATTACGGAAAGCAAATCTTTTCTCCCCCCCCCCTTGCCGGCTGGGGCACCCATCCCTGACTCCTGATTGGATCCTGTGATGATGTGGCAGAGGGTGGGGAATCCCAGCTTCCCCCCTTTTCTCTCCTCTCTTCTCCTCTCCTCCTCTCTCCTCCCCGCCCCTCTCCTCTCCCCTCCCCTCCTGCTTTTGCGAAAGACCAGCTGTGACCCGGGGAAGGAGAGAAGCACCTCCCCCCATGCCCTGCCAGTGACTGAGTGTGTGTGTGTGTGTGCTGCCAGCCAGCCAGCTGGCTGGCCAAGCATAAAAACATAAGAGAAGCCTTGCTGGATCAGGCCACAGCCCATCTAGTCCAGCATCCTGTCGCACACAGTGGCCCACCAAATGCTCATGGGCATCTCAAGCAGAGACAAGGACAAACCTATTCCCGCTCTAGAATCCCAGCAAATGGCCTTAGAAGTGCCCCGGTCCCCCCCCCCCCAGCCTGAAAGATGCACCTAGACATTCGTTCTAGTAGCCATTGATACATCTGTCATCCATAAATTTGTCTAACCCTACCTTCAAGCCATCTAGACTGGTAGCTGTCACCACCTCTTTCGCTTCCCCACAAGTATGTGAGATCAGAGGATCAGAGGAGAGAGAGTGAAGGAAGGACTTAAAGGCACTGCTGCCAAAAGAATGGTGGCAAATGAAAACTACTGGAGACTCTGCCAAGGAGAACTATTACCCATCCACTCAACAGCCATCAGAAGAAAGAGAAAGCGAGGGGAAGTAGCAAATGAAACTTTGTTGTCAGTGTGAAGTGGATTAAATTGTTACTTCTTATCAGGCTGAATTGTTACTTCTCGGCTGAAAATGAAACCATGTGTTCTGCAGAGGGAAAAAAAGGCCTTAAATATGTCACTTTAATAAATCTGGCAAGGGGCTGTCCTGAGCAGGGTGAAACCCCACCCGTTTCATGAGGTATCTGCCCCAATACTGCTGTAGTGTTCTCAAAGGAATAAAGAAGAAGTGTTTTAAAAGCAAAAACGAGGGGAAGGGAGAACCTACAAAAACAGGTGTCTTTTAATTGCAGTTTTTAGTGATATATTCCTCAAAAAACACCTGAACTGAATTGGTAATGGGGACAAAGAAAGTTCACATTGCTTTGAAATCAATTTTTAGCATGAGTGGAAATGCAGCAGAAAATAAATTTGAAAGTGCTGGTCTTTTAGCAAAAATATAGCAGCCTCTAAAACTGAAGTCTGGAAGACTTCAATGATCCAATTTGATCATTCAGTCTTCAATGATCCAGGGCTGATCCAGGAAATTACAGATTAGTCAGCTTAACATTATTTCTAGGTGAGGTGGTGGAAATCATCATTAAAAATAAAATTAGTGCTCACATAGAGCAGCAAGCATTGCTGGAAGAAAATCAGCATGGCTTTAGTAAAAGGAAATCATACCTTACAAACTTGTTAGAATTATTTGGAAGTGTCAATAAGCACATGCATAAAGGTGATCCAGTTGACATTGTCTACCTGGAGTTTTAAAAGGCTTTAAATAAAGTCCCTTATCAAAGGCTCCTGAATAAACTTCTCACCCCAAATATCTAAAGGAACGGCTTCTCCCATACCGACCTGCCCGTGCCCTAAGGTCTGCAGGAGAGGCCTTCCTAGTTGTCCCACTGCCTTCAGTAGTGAGGCTGGTGGGCACCTGGGAGAGGGCCTTCTCAGTAATGGTCTCCAGGCTGTGGAATAGTCTCCCCCTTGAGGTGTGTCAGGCTCCTTCTCTGTTCATGTTTAGGAAGAAAGTGAAGACGCACCTCTTTGCTCAGGCCTTTGGATAAATGTTAGCTATGTTTCCCCCACTGTAAACACCTTTGTTTTAATTGATATATATTGGATTTTAGACATTGTGATGGTTTTTATTGTTCTATTATATACTGTTATATGATATGGTGGATTTTAAGGTTGTTACCCACCCAGAGACCTCCGGGTATAGGGTGGGATAGAAATATAAATAATAAATAAATAAATAATAGATGCCAGGAATTTAACTTGGGTATTTTTCACATTCAAAGCTTGTGACTGACCATTAGAAAGACATGGAAATTTCTTAGGAGGTATTGACCCATCAGAGTCAGTCATCCCATCTTTGTCCAACTCCTAGAAATAGGACTGCAATTCAACATTATAGAATTATTCCCTTCTTATTCTCTATTGCAGTGTAAGTAGGTTCATTAGATCCTGGCAGTGGATAAATGCTCCATAGCACTAAGCAAACACATAAAAACCATCCAATTGGAAACTGGTTGCAAATGTTTGTTTCAGCATTGCAATTTATCTTCTATGCCATTATCCACCTCCTTTAATTGTCCATGGCAGAATGGAAGGGAAAACACCAGCTAAGTCTGTGATTATTCTTTGAAAAATACAAAGATTTGCCAAAAAACATTTCCTGCAATTAGCCCTCAAGACAGAAGGATTATTTGGAATCACATGACAGATCAGCTTTCACAAGCAATTGCCCATTCAGCCTTGATGGACCCTATCAGACCACCAATGCAGCCACAGAGTCGTCTCTTCCTCTGGAAGGAGCAGTCAAAACATCACAGTGCAGAAGGTTTCTTTCATAGTTGTCCATTCCAGTGGCAATTTCTATACATCTAACAGAGATCACATAGGTTGTTGTTTTGTAAAGCTACATTTGAAAAGAGAGAAGAGGGGAGCAGAACCTTTTCTCAAATTTTCGTTAAACATCTAACACTACTGTGTCTTTGACACCCAAATGCACTGAGACATGAAATAAGGGCAGTCTGAAAGATGTTCTCCACAGGTGGTTATCTGTTAATAAGACTGCCCCCCTGTGGTAAAGAAGCATTCTTTCTGGAGGAAAATGAGATACTTGTTGCAAATACACACACACATGTACACACAAACCTGTTTCTACAAAAGGCATCAGCTTTCACAGCAAGGTACCCTTGCAGTGCCATACATGCAAAGCAATTAAAGTAAGCTGTTGGAATCGTTCTTGGTAAAATAAATCTGGAAATCCTACTAGGAGCATGGGAAAGAAACAACAAAGCACTTCACAGTGACCGAGACTGGAGATTTAACAATGCTCTTAAACATTTAGGCTGAGCAATGAATTCATTATGGTTTGTTTATGGTTCGTATTGTCTTGCGACTGCTTAGAGGTATGTGAGCTTTGTGTATAAAACGACAATAACAGCATTAAAGTGGCTTCTCCCTGCTTAGTTCAAGTTCAACTGAGGTTGCATCTGATGATGAGCTCCATTTTTAAGGATGCACTGAATCCAGCAACATATGCGCCCCTGTCTAGATTTATCAGTACCTGGTCATCGACAATGGTTGCTGGTTTTAAAAAACTGCAATAATAGAAGTTCAGAATGTGATTTTGAACTTTCTGGCCCCTTCCGCACTTGCTGCCGAAAAACGGATCCAAACGAATCAGTTTTTCAGAGAGCCGTTCTTCCAAGGATCTGTCCCAAATAGGATCAGGGGCTGGATTACCTGGGTGCTGCGTGGAAGCCGCAGCACCCAGGGCCGAAGGCAGCCAGATTCCCGCACTGCCGACTCCGCCCCCGGAGCCGCAGGACTGGAGCAAGCAGCTGCCAGTCACCACGTGTTTCCGGCGGCGACCGGCACATGGGGGAAGGTCTTTGGAAGCAGGCAGTCCTGCTTCTGCCCTTCCAAGCATGGCGGCCGCCGGGAATCCAGCTCTTCCCCTGGCCGTGTGGGGGAGCGTTCTGCTTCTGCACACATCCAGGGGAAGGACCAACATAAGACCAGGTCTTACATTTGAGGCGGCTTTCGGCATCAAGACCAGTTTTAAAAACTGGTCTTGTGTGGAAGCCCTGCCAAAAACGGACCCAGATCCGGCCTCCGGCATGGAAGGTAAGTTTATATGTGTTTCGTATGTGTCCTTAATGTGTGTCTAAATGTGGTTTTACTGTATGTGTGGAAACACCCTCTGATCAGTGGACCATTTTCCATAGTTCTGATTTTGTAACAGGTGCTTCAGTCTTTCAGGAGAACCTGAATGCTATTCATTGAATAGGCAAAACTTGCATCACTATAAGCTGTGAGAAAGGAGAACGCCTCATGCAATTGTAGCTCTGAAAAACAGAGTTTGCCGACTATGTTGCCCTTTAAATGTAATAGGGTGCAGATGTTGCTTAAACAAAGCAGAGTATATGCTCCAAGTTTTTACTAATAAAAGAGAGTTCTGAAAGAGGAGATGAGAAAAGCCTTGAGATTTCCATCTGGGGCCTTTCTGCACTTGGGCCCATAGTTTGCTTCCAGCACACTCCCATCTTCTTTGCTGGTTTGGGAGTTTGGGGGATGAATGAGTGGTGGTGGAAACATTTGTCAGCTGAGGACTCTAATATTTGGCCATGTGGATGCAGCTCGAAAGAGGGGAAACAAAGGTTATAAAACTAACCAGGGGCAAATTTACACTTTGCCATCTGTCCATGAATGGCAAAGGTTGAAGTTCCCCATGTGTGCATTAAGCATTTGCACTAGTGAATGCTAGTACATGTGATCTCTCCACACGCATCTGCAGACTTACCTGAAGTGTGGACATGTGGTCCGGGCACTGCCATCTTGCTTCCTGAAGCCATCATTACTGCGCGCATGCCATTGCGGTCACTGGGACAACAGTAACATGCTGTACATGTGCACTCGTGTTCCAGGTTCTCTGACGTGCCAGCACGCTTGCGTGGAGTGTCTGATGACCTACCCAGAGTACCATAGAGGTAAGAATGGGCTCTTCCAGAGACAGAGCAGGCCATCTCTTGTAAAGTTAAGTCAAAGTATGGAACACAAAATGATAAGTTTGATTTAACCAGTTTCTCATTGCCAAAAAACAACTATAAGGGTGCGAACTGCTGAGGAGAACAAAAAATATAACAGACTTCTACCAATACTTCTGCTCACCAGCAGCAATTCTGGCTGTGCTTTTGGGACAGGCTGCCCTGCCCAAGCCCCAAGGATGAAGAAGACCTGGCCCAGCTGCTGCATGTGGGCATTTGTTGCCTTGCCCCATCTCCTCTGGCTTCTCTTGGCTGGAAGGAAGAAGACCAGGACATGCTGCTGTACCTGGGCATTTGTTTCCTCTGCCCTGCCCTCTCGCAAGATCTGAAGCTGTGCATGAAAAAGTCAAGCAGAGGATGCTAATCATCAGCAATTTAGGGAGGCATGAAAGAAGAGTACTTTTCAAGGATTGATCCTGCTATAGTTGTTCCTGCAGGATTGTTGGCTACTGCTTTCAATGTTATTTTTATTTTTGTATGTTACTGTATGTTATGTTATACACTGTTTAATTTTGAATATTATTAATTGTAAGATTTTTATATTTTTTAATATTTAATTTTTTTAGAATGCTATAAACCACCCTGAGCAATATTTTTGGAAATGTGGTATACAAATAATTTGAATGAATGAATGAATGAATGAATGAATGAATTTAGCACAGGGCATGTCCCCTTATAGTTGCAGATCCACTCCTCATTCTGGATCGCATATCCATAAGGATGGTGACTCAGTTCCAGGAAACTGACAATGTTGTTCCCAATCCTTTCTCTTGCAGAACTTTTATTTTGGGAGAGAAGTACGAATTATCAAAGATGAATTCAAAATTCCATATATACTCATTTGCATATATGAAAAAGATATTTTCTTTGTGCACAAAAATTCTTGATTTTTGTATACAAAGGAATGTATATGTGGTTTGGTTCCTTCCACTAAAACGAAAACTGAATGTAAAGCTCTTTAGCTATCAGAATTCTCTGCACAAAAACCACAAAGATATTTTTTTTATTCATAATCCAAAATCTTTAGTTAAGATTCAGAATATGAAGTACCGTGCTAGGTTTGCATGAAAACTAGAGACTCAAATTTTCTTTGAATTTTACTTTTTTATATATATCAGTTCAGTTTTCTTCTTCATGTTAAATTGCTTTGAGATTCTTATCCTGGATTAAGAATGGTATAAATACCTAATATATACAACAAACTAGCATCTAGAGGAGAATGGTATGCATTTACAAAAGAATCACATGAACATCTACGTCTAACAAGGAACATTTCGGATGTGTTCTTCCAGCAGTTACCATTGCCAGAAAATCAACAAGACTGCCACACTAAAATTATGAAACAAATCTGACAGCAGTATCTACACTTGTAGGACCTCTGCTATATGGCTGAATGACACATAGTCATAGTGTGTGTTTAGATGGGCAAATGGCGGCCTCTAGGCCTGCACTGGGCCTAATATACAAGCAGAAGCACACTGTGTGATCTGGTCTTCATGGCACAAGACCGGATTGAAGACACAATTTAAGGGATCTAGCGTTAATCTAGATTTAAGAGCCCAACAACCCCATTAAATCCAGAATTTGACGGTGCTTGCATGCACAACACATTCCAAATGTAGTCCTTAACGGGTAGTGCGTGGGGAAGGTACATAGAGGATCCGTACCAAATGCGTTCCTATTGGGTTCCTAACGGAGTTTTCGGGGCCCATGCAGAAACAGCCCATAATATACTATAAATGTCAGATAGTGGAATATATGAAGACTGCTAAAGGTGATGGCTTTATCTCTAGTCTTCTCTGACCTTAAAGAAATTTCTCTGGAAAAAGAGAAAATGATCAATGTTGAGATATAGTTGTGCAGAAATTCTGGAAGCAATATTGCCGAGGCCACTAATTCATTCGACTTAGACCACTTCTATAGAAGGAGAGAAAGAACTTTTAAAAGGTCCTGATTAACTTGATTTGCAGCTGGACTAGGATTTTTGTGAACCACTGACCTAGAAAGCTATCCCATCACCAGAGCACTGAGCCATCTAGTCATCATAAATACTGTTTCATTTAGCAAAACTATTCTTGACAAGTGCTTAATCCATGTTTTGGTTTAATCCCTTTTGGTATTTTACGAGGGGAAAAAAATCAAAGCAACTGAATTCTGAAAGGTTAAAATTAGCTATTGAACAAAAGTTCCTGGCCTTGGAGCAGCATGGCACACCGCCAAGATGGGTCCCTCATGGGAAACCAGAACACAGAGGTGTTCCATATTTGCATGTTTCCGTAGTCCTTTTTAGCTGCTGCTAGTCTGCCAGTAGACCTTGTAACTTTTCAGGCCTGCGGTTTCTCCAATCACTCTCCAAGTTCTGAAGGCTCGTCCCCATGGGGGGGCGGGATACCCGTACGGGTCCCTGTGGGTGCTAGGGGACCTGATCCTGTCTCCTTTTTAAAAAGACCTTTTTAAAAAGGTCTACTGGTATTCCAAACTTGGCAACATTTTGCGCCACCTAATCCAAGCTACAATCTGTCCAGTGCGGCAGGGGGTAGGGAGGCCTTGCTATACCACTTTAGCAGTAAGTGCAGAAATGCCTTTAGAATTTTGCAACAGAACATTCCATCAGCCCTGCAGATTTTCTGCCCCCACCCCCAACCTATCTTTTGGCAAGTATTCATTACAAAAAGGATTCTTATAGATGGCATTATTTGTGCAAAATCTGAACACTTAGAATGTAAACAACAACAACCTCAAGTCCAACAAGCAAGACAGTCAAATCAAGAAACTACCTTTGATCTTATTTATTAAAATAATAATAGCAAAGGCTTTCACACTGTTGAGAACTTGGAGAGTGACTGGAGAAACCGTAGGCCTGAAAAGTTACAAGGTATATGAAATGTTCCCATGAGTAGAATTCCGTTCACAAGAAATCCCTTCTGGAGGAATCTCACCTTCCCCCTGGCACTGTAATGTCAGCTGATAATCTGCCCACTGGGAGAAGAAAGGGAAAAAAGAGAAAAGTTTTTTCCATTCCTTCAATGAATGAAATCATTATTTGAAAGTGGCATTTTATGTTTAGGTTGCCTTTGACTCAAATTTTGTTTAAAGATCCTAAACAATTAGCTTTTACAAATATACAAAAATAAAAAAAATCAGGAAGGGGACAAATAGTTTTTCAAGACACTCATCTAACGCTCCTATCATCTGTCTGTCTGTCTGTCTGTCTGTCTGTTTGTCTGTCTGTTTGTCTGTCTGTCTGTCTGTCTGTCTGTCTTTACATGCCTTCCTACTGCTTCATAGTATTCAAGGCATTTTATAAAATTAAAATATAGAATAGATTTAAAACATAACATACAAAAATTAAAATTCATACATTGCCTACTCAGAGTAAACAAAAAATGTTTTCAATTGCCTTCTAAAACCGACTGAGGAGAAGGTTTGCCTTAAGTTAGAGAGTATACATAAAACCTTGCCTCCTCTTATACCTTCCTTGTCTTTGCATGACCACAGTTAGACTGTAACAAAATGGTCCATCCCAGGATGGACAGCAAATTAAGACTGTTCTTCCTGTGTAGGGTTAGCAGAAGGGAGATCTGCTGGACTAGACTGGGCTATAGTCTTGCAAAAAAAAAGGTGTATGCAAGGCAGTGATCCCAGAGACTTCTTTCTCCACAGCCTTTTGCCTGGCTCTGTTTCTTGCAGCAGAAACAGATTCAGTGCTGGGCAAATCAGCATACCAGATAGTCCAATCAGGGAAAGAAAGTCCTTTGAAAAACCAGAAATGTCCTTTTACATCTGATCCCTGTGGACAGAGGACAGCTTCCATTTGGATAAAAGGAAAGTTGTGAACAACCCAAGTCTCTGTGTCAGCCATATACACATATGCATTTAAAAAGTATGGCCTACGATCACCATAATTTAAGAATATTTATTTGTTTACAGTAATTTTTATTTCACTCTGCATGCTACTATCCTTCAAAGTAGACCACCCTTTCCCTCAATAGATCTCTGGCAGGCAAACAGCAGCTTCACTAGTCACTCAGATTCCTTTCCGTGTTTGTGACTTCTTTCATTCTTGAGTTCTACAAATTTGCATGGAGAATTGTAAAGATTTTGAATGAAGTTTCAGCAATTACTGGAAGATCCAGAACAGGCAGTACTAAGATATGGCTCTTCAAGTGGACAACTACTGCAGATTCCTTGGGTTAACTGAGACTATCCATTTCCTCCAAAATAGTCATCTTGGATCAACAGTTCTCCTAACTGCTAGATTTACAGACACAACCCAAAATGAGATGGAAGAAAACTAGAGTGCTTTTCCACTTTGCACTAGAGTACCCATTAAGGACCCATTAGTGCTAAGTGGAAAAATACCCCTAGAGTCTTTTCACATTAAGGCTCTAAGGGGACTCCAGGGAAGGTGCTGCATGCATTATCTGTGTTTTGTAGAGCCACATTTTCCCCGACACAGCTCCTTGTGTGCAGCACCTCCCTCAGAGCATGTAGCTGTGGAGCAGTTTTAACTGCTCTGGGCAGGGCTCCCTCTGCACTTCCCTCCCTGGGCTAGGGAGTTAAAAGTGAGCTGGGAGAGGGGTGTGGAGCCTGGGCAGGCAGCGCAGTTGCAGTTAGCATTGCATTGCTCCATTGTTGTGGCAAAGATGCCTTACAACCATGTTGGCATGCTGTTGCCATGGTGCTCTGATTGCCACCATAATGGCAGCAACTGCACCTTACCAGAGTTGAGAGAAGTGCTGGTGAGGTTAGGAAAGGGACTTGATGTCCAAAATACAGGTGCCTGAAGTCTCCCTGTGTTCTCCCCTGGAAGCAAAAATGCAGCTTTGCTGTAAGTTTTGAACAGACACACTTGATGAGATGCCCAGTCAATAAATTTGAGGTGATAGGAGCAGACATAAAATTCCTGAAATTGCCTTACCTCATTCTGAAGTGTGAGAATGACCACTCTTTCCTGATACAGAGTAAAATGACACAGAGGGACTTTCCCTTACAGTTGCATTGGGTAGGGAGTTTAATAAGCAGATAGGAGGGAAATGTAGTCAATCACAACATGGGAACAAATGCTGAAGTGAGCAATCTATCAGGGCCACAGAAAGCTAGGCAGGCAAGTGGTCTATTAATGACAAGCACTTGTTGTCCGGAAGACTTCCAGACTTTGAGGTGAAAGAAGAGCAAAGTGTGGAAACATGAGGTAGAATTTTAACTGTTTTAATGGCTGTTTTTTGTGCACCTACCAAAAAGACACGTTTTCTAAAAGGGGTGGTTGGGAAAAGCCTTTTCTGATCACATCTTATTTTATTAGCCATGTAAAAGCAAATCCATACTATATGTGTTCTACAGGGAACTGTACCCATTTACTAATAATAAGTTTCCAAAAGTATTTTTTTTTATAAAAAAAAGTACACATTATGAGCATGCCATCTCCACCCATCATATTTTAGTGTTATCCATGTTCTTCAGGACAGAAAGGGTGAAAATCAATCCATTATCTTATGCTTTGCTTTACTTCCCCATAAAACAAAGTAAAAAACTATTCTTTCCACTCTCCTAGCTCATCAAGACTGAACATCAAGTGACAAGACCATGAATAATTATCCAGATTATTTTGGCAGAGGACTAAGAGGTAGAAAAGGAAAGAAGAAACAGGCCAGCGCATTTCATGTAGAAGAAAAGCATGTTTGTATCTAAGACACTGAAGAAATTGTTGAAGGACTTTTAATGTATCTAAAATACGACTCTTGCAAATATGCCAAGGTCAATGAGAGCTAAAGTGACCTGCCACGATGTTGTGTTTTTGTATGTTCATCTGAGCCAGTATCTCTTTTTTTTTCCATTTCCCCTACAATATTTCAGAGTCGACTATAACTCCTCCACTTCCGGAATATTTGGCGCTTCCCCAAAGATGTGCACAAATGTCTGAGAGCAAAATACAAACCCTGCAGAAAGGACAAGCTGTTCCCTATTACCTAGACTTGTGAAATTCATTTTGTCTAATACCGTTCCGAATTCTGAAAACAAATGTCTCTTAAATTCATATACCAAATATTCATGGCATAAGCAGTGAATTAAATAATTGTTTTTATCGCTTTCCTTTTTGACAGGTTGGCTGAAACAGTAGTGTTCACCAGCACTATAAAATTGTTTTGTCAAATTTTCCTAATTTTATTTTCCTCTTTGGTTATATGATGCAATAAATATATCACTTCTTGAAAGGTGAAATCCCAGTACACAGAACATGTCAAAAAGAGGAGACATAAGCCTTTTTTTCATATTTGCCTCTATCCTGGACTAGAAAGGGCTCCAGGAGCCTGCTTTCCACACACTAGTATGAAATAAATAAATAAATAAAACCCTCTGCCTCTCCACAGTATGCTCTGTTGAAAATGGTGTCCTATTCCATTCCTGCAGTAGACCTCAACAAAGAGAACATCTACATACTACTCCAAGGCCCAGTTCCCACTCATGCTTCTTAAAACCCTTTTAAAACAAAACAAAAAAAAAGCAGTTCAAACACAGATTCTGGCAGTCCCCACTTCAGTGGCTTTAAATCGCTTTAAATTGCTATCAACCCCTCTGCTGTCCCCACCCAAAATGATTCCGAATCACATTAGGGAAAGGGAATCTTTTCCTCCCTCCTCTTGCCAGCCAGGGCCCCACCCCCTGCCTGCCGACTGGATCCCGCAATGACATGGCGGAGAGTGGGGAATTGCAGCTCCCCCTCTCCTCTCCTCTCCTCTCCTCTCCTCTCCTCTCCTCTCCTCTCCTCTCCTCTCCTCTCCTCTCCTCTCCTCACTAGACCAAACTGGCTCACAATGAAAGCTATGATGAAAGCCCTAACTGTTAATTTCCATCCTTTGAAGCTAAGGCCTGCTTTTGAATCCAGTGGCCAGGGCTGGGCCTATCCAAAATGTGAACAACCAATAACTATGCTGTAGTTAGTCCAGCTCAGCTAAAGTCAGACTATCTAGTGTTGGCCATCACAGCTCAGGATAGCTTTCCCCATGCAGAAATGACCATTTGGTACTGAAAAGACTTGTTAGTTGAAAATTAATAGCAAGGGGTACTGAACTTTCACACTCACATACCAGTTCGCCCCTTCCTTCTCATGAACGTCCTATGCTAAAACAATACGAATTAGATATGGGATGAGAACATAAGTGCCACATGCTACCATCTCTAGGGTGCTTTTGAGATGCTTTTGTTTGGTTGGTTTGCTACTTGTGGATGCAGCCTGAATCATGAGAGAAAATAAGGGGAAAATAAACTGGAGAATTCAGGCGGAACTTTAGAATATCACTGCAAAGCCCTCAGAGTGCTTTGTACTCACACAGCCACAGAATGAGTTTGAATATCCCAAACTTTCAAGGCCTGAGGGTATAACTTGGCATCCTGAGAAAGTAGTGTGATCAACAGCAGCAACATGTCTGTTTTCAGCACATGAAAATAATAAAAGTTGCATCAAGAACTGAAGCTCTTGTTCCTAATCTCTGCCTAGCTCTGAAATAGTAATGGAAGATCAAGGGGGAGAAGGCTTAAATGTCACATAGAATCAAAAGAACAAAGAAGTGGGAAGCTCCTAAATTAAACATTTCATTGTTTGGGTGCACTCAGGTCTACTCACAGGTGCCAGAAAAGGCCAGATATCAGACCCCAAGTGCCACATTGGAGTTCTTAGGGCTACATCCATTAAAATGATTTACATCATTTTTGCCCCGTTCTTTAGCTGAAAGAGCCCACAGAACAGTGCCAAATTAGAATAAGACAATCCGGGCCTCCAGGCTTTTAATCCAGAAGACATAACACAAAGAGGGGAATGGTATGAGTAGAACAGAAAGAATGAGAGAGAAAATAAGGTACTAATTCTTAAATTTTAATATAGATTTTATAATAAGCAAATGGAAAAGAAACAAAAGTTGCTCAGTACTGCTACGTTTTCATCCCAGATGTGATAAGTATGAGGTGAAGATGAAGCCAGTTGTGCCCACAAATCCCCTACAAATCCACAACCAATTTGCTCTGAACACGTCAAATCTGCTCTGAATCCATGCTGAAACTGCTCTGAATCCACTTTGAATCCACTCTCGATCTACATTCCTGTCTCCCCGGGTTCACGAATGTTATGAAGCTTCGTACGAATGTATAGAAGCATTTGATTTGCATTTGAATGGGAATTTTCGAATGTACCAACATTCAATTCAAATGTCCAAATTCAAACAAATTAATATGAATTTCAAATGTGATGAATGTTCAAGATATTTGTATAACACCCTATAACTGTAGACCCAGGACAGTTAACAAAACAATTTAAAAACAACAACAATGAATCTCTAAAAGCTAGGATGAATAAATGTAGTAGTTTTCTTTTTAAATGTATTTATTTATTTATTATTTACATTTATATCCCACCCCGAAGGTCTCTGGGCAGGTTACAACCTTCAAACAACATATTAAAACAGCATGTACATTAAAAGACTTTAAAAATTCAACAACTTTAAAACAATACATATTATGTTTAAAATGATAGTGTGTGGCCTGGTGGGAAATATAATCAGCTCAGCCAAAGGTCAGGATAAAGAGGGGCATCTTCACCGCCCTCCTGAATATATATATGGAAGGGGCCTGACGCACTTCGAGGGGGAGGCTATTCCATAGTCTAGGGGCCATCACAGAAAAAGGCTCTCTCCCAGGTGCCCACCAGCCTCACTACTGAAGGTGGTGGGACAACCAGGAGGGCCTCACCACTCGATCTTAAGGCACGGGCAGGTCGGTATGGGAGAAGGCATTCCTTTAGATATTTGGGGCCCAAGTCATTTAGGGCCTTATAAGTCAAAGTCAAAACCTTGAATTGGGCTCGGTAGTGAATTGGCAGCCACTGCAATTCTTTTAAAACCGGCTGCGTATTGCACTAGCTGCAACTTCCGAACCGTCTTCAAAGGCAGCCCCATGTAGAGTGCATTACAGTAGTCCAATCTAGAGGTTACCAAAGCATGGATAACTGTGGCCAGGTCATCTCTGTTTCAGTTGACGCACTAGCCGTAGTTGGGAGTAGGCACTCCTGGCCACGGCCTCCACCTGAGCTTCAAGTGTTAGCGCAGAGTCCAGGAGTACCCCCAAATTTCGCAACTGTCCCTTCCTGGATATTGCAACCCCGTCAAGGACAGGGTATCTCCCAACTACTTGGATCCGAAAGCCTGTAACACACAGCACCTCTGTCTTATCTGGATTGTTTCAATTTATTGGCCCTCATCCAGCCCATTCAGTTGGCTTCAGTTGGCAGACTAGCCATAGTTGGGATTAGGCACTCCTGGCCACAGCCTCCACCTGAGCTTCAAGTGTTAGTGCAGAGTCCAGGAGGACCCCCAAGTTACGCACCTGTCCCTTCCATGGTATTGCAACCCAATCAAGGACAGGGTATCTCCCAACTACCCGGACCCGAGACCTTGTGACACACAGCACCTCTGTCTTGTCTGGATTCAGCTTCAATTTATTCACCCTCATCGAGCCCATTACTGCCTCCAGACACCTGTCAAGCACTTCAACTGCCTCTCCTGATTCAGATGGTACAGAGAGATAGAGCTGGGTATCATCTGCATACTGATGACACCTCACTCCAAATCTCCAGATGACCTCTCCCAATGGCTTCATATAGATGTTAAATAGCATGGGAGATAAGATTGACCCCTGAGGAACCCCACAAGTGAGTTCCCAGGGTGTCGAATCAGTGTCTCCCACAGCTACTATCTGAGATCTGTTCTGGAGATAGGAGCCGAACCTAATCTCCGCAGTCTCTCCAAAAGGATACCATGGTCAATGGTATCAAAAGCCAGATTGAAATGGGTCTAGATAATCAGCTTCTTCCAAGTGTT
This sequence comes from Aspidoscelis tigris stejnegeri, assembly GCA_023333525.1. Classification (NCBI taxonomy): domain Eukaryota; kingdom Metazoa; phylum Chordata; class Lepidosauria; order Squamata; family Teiidae; genus Aspidoscelis; species Aspidoscelis tigris. The sequence goes on from JALMGA010000004.1 coordinate 48,551,955, forward strand.
CTTGCAGTTGAACAGCGACAGTCCTCTCCAGAACCTTGCCTAAAAAAGGTATGTTAGCCACCAGGTGACAGTTGTTTAGATCTTCCGGATCCAGTGAGACCCTCTTCAGGAGGGGGTGCACCACAGCCTGTTTCAGGGCCAGTGGAAGAAATGTTGTTCTTCCAAGGACAAGAAGTGTAGCCTGATATCCAAAGTTCTCATATCCCCCACCTTCTGAAATTTCCTCTTCTCCATATCTACTGAAGTTGTAAGAATCCTTATCTCACTTTTATGTCAACTCTAGCTGAGAGAGTAGATTTTGACAACCCTGCAATACAACCCAGTTGTGTTACTTTGGTTTATTGTGTATTGTGTATTAAATCAGACTCATTCATTCATTCATTCATTCATTCATTCACTTTTTCTTGTACTTGTGCTTCATACTGCAGATTTACAGAATCAGACCTAGATATTCCAGAGAAAGTAAGAAGGCATTTCTCAGTATTTCACCTTGTGGAGAAAACCATTCATTCATGATGCCTCAGATACTCCAGCCCTTCAGAGGTTGGTAAGGAGGCGATCAGTGTGCACCTGTAGACAGAGCTTTGGCGGAAAGAGCTGACATGAAAAATTTGACAACTGAGATGCCTCCTGCAGTTTTGCAGCTGTTTAAGAAAAGAGATCACAAAGCAGCTGCTGAAAGAAATAGGTTCAACCAGCCAGCTGGCAGTTACTATCACTGCAGATTGAACAAGACCTTTAGTACCACCTTTTGTCATTGTTCTTTTTATGGGATTGCACAAGAGTGCATTTCTGCATTAATTTTATGTTCCTCAGTGTACAGATTTTTTTCAGGGAGGAACCTGAGCACTTTAAACAGTGAGGTGGAACTGCTGGTGACTGGCAGATTCTGCTGATCAATCAGTTACAATGAAAGGAGAAGTTTCAAACGGAGGGGTCAGAGCTCTTGCCCTGAGAACAGGTGCACTAAATATGCTTTATCTAAGTCTGTGCTTTCCCTTTCTTAACTCAAAAACAGTGTCATCTGGGGCTCATTCTGAAGAGCAAGGCAAGGCTTGTACATAGCCAGGAATAGAGAGAGGTTGTTTTAGGAACAGCATGAAGATAATTCATTTCCCAGCTATAGGAGATGAAGAATGATATAGGTTGTTACTGCTGGTGGCATAAATACCTAAATGGAGACATGCTTATGAAATGAATCTATTATGGTTGGTAAAAGAAAATAATATTTTGATAAGAAAGCAATTATTAAGGAGTATAAACAAATAACAAGATGTGTTAGCATATCCAATTGTCCTTTTTTATTTTTCCTCCACAGGGCCAGTGCAACCTCAGTTGCTATACTCTTCAAAGCACCTTTAACAACTCCATCCCTTTCTTCCAGAAATCCATTCATTTTGCATTACTCAAGTAAGGTCAATGGATGAGAAGACTACAGCTTAAAAGGCTTGAAATCTTCATGTGATTTAGATTTGCTGTTGGGGAGAATACAGCTCTTGTGACTTTAGCAGGTCTACAGCAGATAGATAGATAATGAAGCCTGCAAAATAGTGTACGACGAGGGCCTTTCTGCTTCTTGGGCTGCTCCAGCCATGTATTCTGCCACACTGGCCCATGTTGGGCCAGGCTAGAAACCCACTCTAAGGACTGTTCTCTCCTGGACAGCCACCCCAGCCCAGATTTTGAAAGCCAGGAATGAGCATCCCCAACCTTCTAAACTTCTAGATGGGGCTGTTTAGAAGGTATACCCACTTCTGGCATCGATTCCAGCAGTGCTTCTTGGTGCATCCAAAGAACCCCATGGTATACCAGACTCTGAGATATGGGGTCTTTTCACATCTTCACTTCCCTGGGAAAGCATCCCAGGGAAGAGAAGATGGGGGATGGATTCAGCATACACACTTTGGGATCAGGTCTATCCCTATGTGTATGTGAGCTATGTATCACAGTGATCATCTCTATCCACCGCAATGACACCAAAAGACATGTTTGGCACTGTTGCCATGGTAACCAGGTGACATAGTGCACAGCTGTGCCTGCAGCATCCAGTCTTAAGCTTCATTCACTGAGACGAGATGTGAACAGAGCTGGGCTGGGTGGTCCCAGCCCAAACTGACACACACAGAGCCACTTCTAGAATAGAAGCAGCTCCCCAAAGCCCATATGGCACATGGAAGATCCCCATGGATGCAGGTGCAAATAGGCTTATTCTTTCCACAGTAAGTTGGTGGCCTAGTATGAGAACTACTTTTAAAAGGTCCAATGCTAGACTGAAATATGGGGGCACTGTGTGGTATATCCCAGTCTAGTCCGATACAGACAGGCCATACTAAGAGGGAACAGACAGCAAGATCCTGGATCAGACCATCATACAACTAGCCCTAAATGGGGCAGGGGCAGGAAAAGGAGTTCTTATCCTCAAACTGCAATAATAAGAAATGTATGGTATAGCTATACTTTATAGACATCCACACATCTCCCACCAATTTGACAGGCTGCTAACACTTTGTAGAACAAAGATGGGGGTTCCTCATGCGCATGGTTGGCCATAATTGGAACAATCTGCTGGAGTAGATGGACCATGGGTCTGAGCCAGTGGAACATTTCTTATATTCTTATTTGCAACAAAAATATAGTTTCCTTATCTGTTAAAACACCCCCACCTACCTATCTACCCATTTAGATAGCCCAAAACTCAATAGAGGATGCCATTCCATTTAAATAAAGGGCTTTTTTTTCAGTTTCATGGATTAGAATGTTGTATCCATCCCATTTACCAAAAAAAAAAAAAACCCACCTTTTTTGCCTTTTTTAAAAGAAATGTAATTGTAGGATGGCAATGGTTGAAGGACAACCTGTCGCAATTGCTTTACAGGATTTGACAACTTAGTCGATACAGAATAAACAGAGAACGGAAGAAATGCTTTTGTTTATTACTACTTCTTAGGCCAACTGCTTATGTCAACCTGCCAATGAAGTTTTCCAAAGCAAATGATTGCCTAATTATGATGGGTAAAGACAAGGATTTTCCAAAGCTCTATGAAAGCAAAGATCTGTGTGCTCACAAAGGCCAGTCAACCAATATTGTCTCTATGGGGAAAAGCTAATATAGGTGCTGATTGTTTATTCTGATTTTGATTTTTTTTTACAGAAAATAGCATTATGAACCTACAGTTAAACGAGACACATGCAAACTATGGGGCTTACCTGAGTTCCAGCCAGATTGCCAATAGCAAAGAATGATTGTTACATTTTGTACTATGCATACAAAAATGTCATCTACTGGTGGATCAATATGTAGGCGCTTACTGTTCAGTGGTATGCTTTCATCCACTCTTGTTTAAATGGCATCTCTGCTTTGTAAAAAAAGTAAAATAAAATAAAACCTACATTTCTTCCACAAATTATCAAGCCATCAGTGAATTTTGCGGATTGGAAACCATACTAGGCTGTATCTGGCCAGCAGCCACTTGGGGTGTGAATGGCCAGTCCAGGACTAGCCAGATCACCAAGGCAATGACCATGGCAACATCCAGCACATGCTCAGGGCAATCTGGATGCTGTGCTCAACTGCATAGCCAGAGATGTGCAGCCACACCCACTCACTGCACTGCACCCTGAAGAGGGTGCCAACACAGCATCCACGATTAATCCAGCCACTCCTTGTAAGCATGTGGAGTGTTTTTTAGAAGCCCCCTGCTGCATCACTCCAGAGAAGCCTACGGCAACTTCTGGTGAATTGCTCTGCCTCCCTGGTAGGAACAGAGCAATCCAGACAGTGGACTGGATCATTCTATTGCAAAATGCTAACATGTCCCATGTTTCCAAGCACAAAAGGAAGAGGTTGCCTATAAGAACATAAGAGAAGTCCTGCTGGATCAGGCCCCAGCCCATCTAGTCCAGCATCCCTTTGCACACAGTGGCCCACCAAATGCACCATCAAGAAAGAGCAACCATTACCAAAAAAAAAAAAAGCAAACTCTCTCAGTTTGGTCTAGTGGTCAGGGAGACGGTTTCTTATCTTCTTAAAATTTGTCTACCTTTGAGATTTTATTAGTGTGAACCAAAACATTCTTCTGCAAGCAAATGTGCATGCCTAATCTATCTGACTTCAGGTTTCTGCACAATAACTCCATATAACAGCATATCATCCACCATGAACAGAGGGGGGGGGGAGCTTTGCCCAATTGAAGTTATCCTGTAAGCAGGTATCTTCAGATGCTTGATGGTTTGTGTGAAGGTGAGAAACACAGACAATTGGAAATTCTGTAGCCAGAAAACAAGACCTTACTCTCAAAACACTGCTTTTCCAGATTTGCTGACTGCTGGAGCTGCAGCTTCCTGGATCATTCTCCTCATCTCCCTGAGCAAGCTGCCAGTCACCTGAAGGTAGCTGTCCTTAGGAGTTACCTATTCTTTTCTCCTGGATTTTCTAAGTGGAGTTAGAAACCTTCCTCAAGTCAATCTAAAGTACTTTGTTTCTTGATTAGGCACACAGCACCATTGTGGTTTGTTTCTTGATTAGGATCACAACTGAAGCATACATGAGATTAGGATAAATTTTAGTAGGTCCAGATAATCCGATGGTAGAATTATACATTAATGAATAAAAACTGGATGTCCCTCTATCAGTTTTCCCATTCACCTTATATAATATGATGCTATTTTCTGTAATCATTAGTCGATGGGGGTGGATGGATGGATGGATAGAGCCACATTTATTGTTATTTAAAACATTTATATTCTACTACTCATTAAAAAAAAACCTTGAAGCATGGTACCTAACTCCATATAAACTGTCAAAGATTTACCAAAACATGTATAATAAGTGTTGGAAATGTAAAACTAATGTAGGAACATTTTACCATATGTGGTGGACCTGTAAAATAGCAAAAAAAAAATATTGGTCACAAACACATATGGCAATGGGATATATACTAAAAATTGTTATACCATTTAAACCAGAAATGTTTTTATTGGAAATAATAGATGGCAATGCAGATAACCTGAATCCTTTAATTATATACATGGTCACAGTGGCAAAACTAATCTATGCAAAAAAAGTGGAAGGAACCTGAAATTCCTTCAGTGGGAAGCTGGTTAATCAAATTGTCCAAACTTGTGGAAATGGACAAATGGACAATATTACAAGGCCCAGTGGAAATGGAAGATATTAAGATAAGATAAAATCCTGAAGAATGGAGGAAGTCACCTGTAGTGAATAATGGAATAATGTATGGTAACTGTATAAAAGAGGTAACAATGAACCCTGAAGTTTTATTGCTGTATTTAAAAAAAATGAAGTAATTTTCAAAAATGACTTTTTAAAAACACTTTAAATGGTACAAGCAATTAGGTTGTTGGGTATCAGCAAGTTGGGCCCAACTGCTGGTTGACTATATGGACATTTCCATGAGCCTTCTATACAGGGTTGTTTTTTCAAAGATATAGAAGTAGTTTGCCATTCACTATTTTTCTGGGGAGGGGCTCAGTATTAAACTTACAGCCTCCTGCTTTCCAGGTAGTTTACTTTTGCGCTGAGTTACAGTCAATTCAGCAATTCAAAGAAAATTCAAAATTGGGCAAGTTTTTTTTTGGGGGGGGGAGAGAGCCACACTGTATTTCCTATAATTTTTCTTATGTGCTATGATTATCATAGCTAATTCACCTGACTGTTGTAACAGAATAGCATGGAAAAACAATGAAAAACTAGCCAACAAAGCTTTTACATCCTCTTCAGGGTTGAGGGAAACTGATATAAAAATCCTCTGAAACAAAACAGAGTAATTGGTTTTTGTGCTTTCCACTGGGGCTGGGGCAAAATTCCCATGCCACACTACTGGAGCCAGCACAATGCTTTTAAAAATCTCCTTTAAGAAAAAGGAGGGTTTTTTTCTGGTGGCTATATTGAGCATTATGCAAGAAGGAAGATGTTACATCAGTAAGTTCAGGAAACCTTCAATAACACAGTGTTGTCTGTTTTTCTATAGCTTGACCTTATGAGCTCAAATGCATGAACTCCGGTCAATAAGTTCTCTTTAGGGTTGAATGGAACTGCCTCCTGTTTTGCCGTCTGTGTGTGGATAAGTGTGAAATCTTTGTGACACCTGCAGCCGGTAACAAAACTATCACTGCTTAGCCTAATATAGGCATCTTGTTTTGCCAGCTTGTCTCTGATTTCAAATTGTCTCTGAAAACAGGAAACAACTGCAGTAATTTTAATGTCTGGCAAGCAGCTCACTAAATGAACAAGAACCCACCCCCTCACAAAATTTTCTTTTTTAAAAAATGGAGTCTCAGGTTTTAAAAATCCAAAAATGATTTCCTTAACTAACCCCAACTATGATTTTAAAAACAAGTAACTGAAAGGAAAGGTATGATTTATTCTACCCAGTGCAGAAAACAGCCCACCATATATTATCTAAGGGAAGACAGAAATTATAAGAGTTTGTTTTCAATTAGATACATTTTCCAGTAAAAGAAAGCAATACTTCCTTATGCCTATACAACTTTTTTTTCATCAAGTTAAACATTCAGAATGCTCAAACGAGCTGTTAGAGAAGAAAATTAAACATGCATTGATAGGCATATCTTATGAAGAATTACGTTCCACTGAGTTTGCAGGCAAGTAGAGGACTGCAGGCTAGGAACACTTTTGCCTAATTTCCTAAAGCCATCTGTGGCTCACTGAATGATACCAGAAGGAGGGAGCAGACATGCAGCAGGGCAAGCCTCAGATTGAAAGACACACATAAACACAAACATAAAACCACTACAACCTCTGACTTTACCAAACCACGTCTAAGCAAGAGCCACGCAATGGCAGCTCCTGCATGTACAAGTGAAAAGTTTATTTGGAAAGATATAGAAGGGCTACCAAACAATGTGCAATTCCATTCTGGCCAGTACACTGGACCAGCAAGCAAACTAGGAGCCTTTATTCCACTTGCTAGTGCAGCCTAAGAGAAGCCCATGTTCTCAAAACAATTTGGTGACCACCAAAATGGACCCCCTTGCTAAACTGGCTCATGGAGGCATGCAGCCTTCCACCTGCCTGCCTGGGCTGATTTACTTGTGAGTAAAAGGTCTACCACTGTCCCACTCTAGGCACCCATTTTGGGCTGTGTGGACTGGGCTACAGTCTAGGGGCACATCAGAGTCTGGAAGAAAGAGGCCCAAAGAGGCCTAGGCCTCACACTGTACCAGTTTACTCTTAAATGCAGAAAGGCCTAGGCTTTATTCCAATACAAAAGTAATCCAAGATCTTTCATACGTAGTTGTATGAATCAATGGCCTTTGGGCACTGGCCTTTATTCCAGAATATATCCCAGAATAGGGACTGCTGGAGCCTGTCATAGTACACACCAACATGTGGATAGTAGGTCCCAATTCTGGCAGGAGATTCAAGAATAACTGAAAGCTGTGGTTTCACCTGGCTGAATTAGATTTTTTTTATCACTAAGTGCTAGCTCAAGTGGGCAGTTTGGTCTTGTGGTTAGGTTGCTGGACTCTTATCTGGGAATCACCAGGTTTGATTCCACAATCCTCCATGAAGCCAACTGGGTGACCTTGGGCTAGTCATAGCTCTCTTCTGAACTCTCACAGGGTGTCTGTTGTGGGAAGAACAGATAGCTTTGTCACCTTCTTTGTCCCCTTTAATGGGTGAGAAAAGTGGGGTATAAAAGCCAACTCTTTCTTCTTCTTTGCCTCATCTCTATGGTTCCACAATCCTGATTCATGGGTGGCGGCTGCATTCCATCCATGAAAAAATATCAAGTAATTTTATGCAGGCACACATCTGTCTATCTTTTTATATAAGCAAGGAAGAGATATTTTCACAGTCCAAGGACACATTCCAAGCAGATAAAATTAGCTCAGACAAAGCACAGAAGAGTGTTGGTGAGCAGTATGGTCTATAAAGGGGGCACTTCTTACGAGAGTCCAAGGTACAGGATGTCAAGCATCTGTTCCAGTCCACAGTGTCACACTCTGATCTGGAGCAGTGTGCGGAGGAATGTGGAAATGACCATAGAGTGCATACACAGCAGTGAAAAAAAGCAGTTGAGTGGTAGCTTATTGGATTACCTCAAATTAGTGTTCCCCATCTGCCCTCAGTCCATGCAAAAGGGCAGAAATAGTATGGGGTAGGGCAGCCTGAGAAGGCTTCTTTTGATTTGAGGCTTGCACTGGAAAAGATACTGTACAATATATCCTCAACACACCCCACAATATACAATATTATGGTTCCTGAGTTGGACGACTAGACCACCTAATACACAAAGATAATAACTACTATTAACAGCAGCCATGGGCCTAAGACTCAAGCAATACTAAGGATGGAAACAATGAGTTGACTTCTCCCATATGCACATATGCACACACATACATACTTTCTACAAGTACAACATGTAAAAGATGCAGCTACAAGCCTTTATTAATTATTGTTGTTGTTGTTGTATTCCCATATTTTCTGTCTTACTTCAAGCACATCTTCCACCAGGATATTGTAAAATGTAGGTCTGCTTATAGGTAAATCCACCCACCCTGCTCCAAGGCTCTGCGGGTTTGCCCACCACTTTTCTCCTATAAAGAAAACTGCTAATATCAGTGTATCCAGGTGTCTGGAGGGAGTAAGATGCAAATGTATAACCATTGCTTTAGCATTGTATTCTCCTTGTTTAACAACAACAACAACAAAAAATTATATCCTTCCTTGGAAGTTCATGGAAGTTGCTGTTTTGTCTAGTCATTATTCAGGGTGCTTTAGAGTACTTGTGTAAAGTGTGCCTCTAGCCATGTTTGCCCTATAAAAAGAACTACAAGACACACAGAGAGGCCTACATTCTTGCTCTCTCTCAGTCTTACACACGACACATGTGGACATGAACAAAGAGAGCTGTTTGGCATCTTAGTTCTTCATTTTTACCACCTGGACCCTGCAAGCAAAATTACTCATTAATAACAGGTATCTTCCTGGGATGGCACACAAATGGCAACATCTCATCTATTTCTTTCCTATGCTTATGCAAATGTGCAATGTGCGACATCATATTTTTTCTATTAGAATTGCTCTCTCTCTCTTCTGATTCCCTGTTTTCCCAAAACACTTAGGTGTCTGAGGTCTTTTCTCACCTTTACTAGGAATAATGGCCAGCAAACTTCTAGGATGCATCAGGTGTCCACACCTTGCAACATCTGATTCATCAGAAATATATCCAGCACTTCTTCCCCAAGCGCTGGGTAAATGCAATCACCACAATCACCTTACCACGGCAATGGGTTTGTGCAGCACTGTTGCTATGGCAACCAGGTCATCTGGTACGCAATGGCAGCTGTGCCAACCAGCCCATGCTCCTTTCACCCAGAAGAGGTACAAACAGAGCATGTGTGGCTGTGCTAGCCATGCAGCTAGCAGAGCTATGGAACACATTTTACTGCTCCACAGCTATCTGCCTAAGGCATGCTCTGGCACATGCAAAGATGCTTCTGGGATAGAAGCATCTCCATGCAGTGTGTATGCTCCATGTGGAAACGTACTCAGATCGCCCCACAGGGCCAAGTGTGAAAAGGTCCTAAGTCAATATACTTTAAAATAGGGATCCTTCTTTATTTTCCATACTGTCTGAGCTAATAAAACTCCTCCTTACAGTATATTTGCTATATTTCTGTGATTTCTGGATAAAGATCTCAAGACATGCAAAGAACAACACAAAAAGATCCCATATTAGCATAATTCAAAGCAGAATCCAAAGTTTTTAAAAGCAATAACGTGTCCTTTCCAAAGCTTACCAACCACTTAAGCAATGGCAGGTAGATGAAGTTAGCGGTTAGGAGGAAAACCCAGAAGGAGATGAACTGACAGCATAATCCACTGGTGCAAGATAAAACTTCGTAATCTGTGGTTGTTTCCACTATTTCAGCCAAATATCCATCTTCATTGTATATCCAGATAGGAATGGATGGAACCATGTAGCAAACAGGGCAAGAAATGAATATGTGAACGTGGGATGTGCATGAATGGGTCTTTTGCATTCTATTCATATTGAATCAAGTGTAAGAAAATTCATATTTGTTTGAATAGATCCCCTTCAGTTGTGATAGGATTCTATTCAATACAAATGTTTTCATACAAATTCGTATGAATATCCAATACGAATGCATATAAATCCAATAGATATCTGATATGTATCTGATATATATCCAGTACGTATCCATACATATCCGATATGTATCCCGCAACATATCCACTCTGAAAGTGTCAAATTAAGGTATCATGTAAACAATCATAACAAATGTTGCTTTAGGGAAAAGGCAAATGGGAAATCCCACCTTTCTGTGGTTACACCCTTAACTAGCATGCCTAACCACATCTGACATTTTTACCAGAAGTAACATAGCAATAAAACTTTCATTTACTGTGGGGGAAACACAGATGACCAGAATAGTATGTACAACCTCACATTAAAGGACCCACATATGGGTCCCTAATGTTGGCAAGGTATGCAGAGTGACTTTATGGTGCAATGAATGAACGTGGCACATTCAACGTGCTATATGAGTGTGGTGTCTGCAGCTGCCATCCCCCCAGAGTGAGGGAAAGCGTTCTCATAGTTTCTTCCCCACAGCTTTGCCACTGTTGTGCCACTGCCCTACTCCAAGAGAACTATCTGCCTCCTTGGCAGTCTCATCCAACACAGGAAATGGTCCATGGGCTCATTTCCTGTGTTTCATGAGCGTTGCCCAACAAGATCAAAACTAGAAGCAGTCCCACAAAGATCAGGATTCCAGCCAAGGACCCCCTGACTTTGATCATGGTGGGAAGGGTGCTGCCCCTGACCAGCAAGATCACAGTAGGGGAATCCCTAGCTTCAGTCTTGACAGATGAGTATAACAGGCAGTATGTCTACAGCACAGCATTACTTTAAAAGGAGTGCTACAAGCATAACACTCCTTTCTAGGGATGTGCCCAAATATTCATAACATTCATACAAATTTGGACATTCATACATCGAATGTTACAATATTTGTATATTGACATTCGTATGAATACTAATGTTTTGGACATTCGTTAAACTGGGCAAGTGGGAAAGTGGCTGCGCCAGACATCTGCAATAGATCTAGAGAGCATTCAACGTGGATTGAGAGCATACTAAAAGTGGATTCCAGATGGATTTGACACCTTCAGAGTGGATTTGTTATGGAATATGTGTCGGATATGTATCTAGGATACGTTCGTATCTGATATGTATTCATTTGTATAGGAAATTCATACAAATTCATACAAATACATCTGTATCAAATAGAATTTTACCACATTCAAATCCATCTATTCATATGAATACGAATTTTCAAATATTTGACTAGTTATGAAACAAATGTTAAAAAATACATTCATGCAAATCCCTACTCCTCTCAATGTGCAAGAGAAATGCCACTGTGTTTTTCATATTCATCCTTTGTCACCCCTTGCACTGATCCCACCATTGGCTCTTTCCTTATAAATGCCTTCCTCTCGCCATCATGCTTTTACAAATAGGCCGTTGCACAATTCTCACACAAGGGCAAATATTATGTCTGGAAGATGTGCAGAACATGAAGAGCATCTGTGTCCCTTTGATAAAGTTTTCTAAACACTAATCTCAATGGATCCTCCTAGGACTTCTTTCCCTTTGCTCTTTAAGTCTGGCAAAAAAATAATTGTGTTTTCTCAGCCTCCTCCGTGAAGCATTTCCTCACAAATCAAGATTATGAGAAAGTTTTATCTATCTGTGGAATTACACTTAAGAACATGGAGATTTTGATTAGTTTGCTCTGTTGTTTATACACATTCCTGAATGTCAAATGAATGTGCACATGGCCCAGTGACGTCTTCTGTAGCTTGTCAATCCAGTTATGCGGTTAAATATATTAAAAACATTCAGGGGGGAAACATCTTCCACTCATGTCACTGAATACATAAACTGCCAGAAAATAGCTTTCTTAAACAAATAAGCATCCTTGCTCTTCAACACAATGCCTCTGGTAATCTTTGCCCTCATTAAATATACCTGGCATTTAACTTCAATGCCTAAAGAGGAAATATTAAGAAAATGAGCAAAGAAGAGAAAGGAGGGTTTTAGGATTAGAAGAACAAAATAAAATAACGCAGCAGTTATTCACATTCAAGTATATGGGTGAAAAGTCTAAACTTGGACTGAAATCATCAATAAGGAAAGTTCAGCCATTGGAATATACAATACCAGAAATTCATGAAGCAGATGCTGTTCCCCATCTACCCTCCACATGTTGAATACATGAAAAGGCTCCCTTTGCTCCTTGAAACAGATTATTATGATTTTAGTCTCCCATGCAAAACTCAGTCCATTAAGTGTGTGCAACTGGTGCATGTGTACATCCTATGAAATTCAAAACTCATTGCAAAGCCTCTTGCAGACTCACTTCCTCTTCCCTACAATGGAAGCCTCACCAGGTTGATGCAACCAAGCAAACAGAGGACACAGGTCATGCATCAAACTGAAACCTTTTTTTTAAGACTAAATGGAATTACCTGCATCACATAACACAGAACTGTGGCCTTCCAGAAGGCTGTAACTAATACAATGTTTGAGGCCGCATCCCCATGGCATGCGTTAATTCAGTTTAACAAATCCGAAACAACTGATCTGCGATAAATCCGGCTACACGTTTTGCAGTTTAACCTGGTTTGGAGGGCATACGATTCCAGCGTTAACTCGGATTGAGTCTTCGGAGACTCCACGGGCAGCATCATTGCGAGTCAATTGGGCCCACCCCCTCTCTTTGATTGGTGATCCCTCCCTTTGCGTCATCTATGCTTCGTCGGGGATCCCCTTCCTTACTTCCTGCCTGCCTGCCTGCCTGCCTTCTCCAGATGGTCTCCCCCACCATCCCTGGGCGCCCTTCTGCCGCTCATCAGCTGGGGGTAGACCCCCTCTGCTCCTGGGATTCCTGCCATCGGGGCGCCGAGCAAGCGGGCGCAGAGGGGAAGGCTCTCCATCCATCCATCCATCCATCCTTCCGTCCGTCCATTCTGGCGCTGCAGAGAGCGGGGAGAAAGTTCCCCAGGCTGCGAAAGTTCCCGGGGGACGGGCTTTCCTTTCCGTTACACTGTAGCGAAGGAACCAGCTCACTCTCTTAAAAAAATGTTGCGAATTTCCGCAATTTTAATGAAAGGAAGTAATACAGCTGAGGGGCTTTAAATATTAAAGAGGCATATGGCTGTGGTTCCTTCTTCCTTCCTTCCCTCCCTCCTTCCTTCCTAGTCATGGCTCTCTTCTGAGCTCTCACAGGGTGTGGGGAGGAGAACAGAAGGTTTGTCAGCAGCTTTGAGCCTCCTTAAATGGGTGAGAAAAGTGGGGTAAAAAAGCCAACTCTTCTTCCTCCTCCTCCGTGAAGCCAGCTCAGTGGCCTTGGGCTAGTCACAGCTCTTACAGGGCATCTGTTGTGGGGTGAAGAATGGAAGCTTTGTCAGCCTCTTTGAGTCACCTTAAATGGGTGAGAAAAACAGGGTATAAAAGCCAACTCTTCTTCCTCCTCCTCCTCCATGGAAGCAGCTGGGGGACCTTGGGCTAGTCACAGCTCTCTTCTGAGCTCTCACAGGGTGTGGGGAGGAGAACAGAAGGTTTGTCAGCAGCTTTGAGCCTCCTTAAATGGGTGAGAAAAGTGGGGTAAAAAAGCCAACTCTTCTTCCTCCTCCTCCGTGAAGCCAGCTCAGTGGCCTTGGGCTAGTTACAGCTCTTACAGGGCATCTGTTGTGGGGTGAAGAATGGAAGCTTTGTCAGCCTCTTTGAGTCACCTTAAATGGGTGAGAAAAACAGGGTATAAAAGCCAACTCTTCTTCCTCCTCCTCCTCCATGGAAGCAGCTGGGGGACCTTGGGCTAGTCACAGCTCTCTTCTGAGCTCTCACAGGGTGTGGGGAGAACAGAAGGTTTGTCAGCAGCTTTGAGCCTCCTTAAATGGGTGAGAAAAGTGGGGTAAAAAAGCCAACTCTTCTTCCTCCTCCTCCGTGAAGCCAGCTCAGTGGCCTTGGGCTAGTCACAGCTCTTACAGGGCATCTGTTGTGGGGTGAAGAATGGAAGCTTTGTCAGCCTCTTTGAGTCACCTTAAATGGGTGAGAAAAACAGGGTATAAAAGCCAACTCTTCTTCCTCCTCCTCCTCCATGGAAGCAGCTGGGGGACCTTGGGCTAGTCACACCTCTCTTCTGAGCTCTCACAGGGTGTGGGGAGGAGAACAGAAGGTTTGTCAGCAGCTTTGAGCCTCCTTAAATGGGTGAGAAAAGTGGGGTAAAAAAGCCAACTCTTCTTCCTCCTCCTCCGTGAAGCCAGCTCAGTGGCCTTGGGCTAGTCACAGCTCTTACAGGGCATCTGTTGTGGGGTGAAGAATGGAAGCTTTGTCAGCCTCTTTGAGTCACCTTAAATGGGTGAGAAAAACAGGGTATAAAAGCCAACTCTTCTTCCTCCTCCTCCTCCATGGAAGCAGCTGGGGGACCTTGGGCTAGTCACAGCTCTCTTCTGAGCTCTCACAGCCCCCCCCCCCCGCCCACCTCACAAGGTGTCTGGTGTGGGGAGAATAGAAAAGCTTTGTCAGCCACTTTGAGCCCGTTAAATGGGTGAGAAACGCGGGTTAGAAAGGCCAACTTCAGCAAGTGCATCCTTCTTCCTTCCTTCCTTCCTTCCTTCCTTCCTCCCCCCCCCACCTGCCTCGCGGGGTGTCTGTTGTGGGAGAAGAACAGAAGGTTGATCAGCTGCCTTGAGTCCCCTTGAATGGGTGAGAAAAGCGGCCACCGCTGGAAAAGGAGGAGAGCCGAGAGGCGGCGGGCGGGTGGGCGGGCGCAGTGTGCCCTCCGCGGGAGAGGGCAAAGGGGGCTCTCCTTGCTCACCTCTTCCCTCCGGGAAGAGAGAAAAGGCCGGGGCCGCGCGGGGCCGTCGGGGGGTGACAGTGAAGGAAAAGGTCGCGTGGAGAGGGAAGCGGCCCCCGGCCGGCTCGGCTTTGCCGCCTGGCGAAGGGACGGGAGGAAGTCCTCCGGAGCCGCCACTGAATGGTAGCTGGATTCTTTCAATGAAACCACGGTGTGAACTGAAACTGGATTAAACCTTAGGTGTAACCACAGGCAGAAGTAAAGTAGCCTCTGAAGGGGGCTCAAAGCGGCTGATAAAGAAAATGAATGGTCACTTTGCTGCTGCACAGGAGCAGCAGCAATGGCAAAGAAGGGGGGAGGAGGGCCACAGCTTTTAAAATACAGGCTCCAGGGCTTTCCTTTCCCTGTTTAAAGTTCCGAACCTTCAAAGGCCTGAAATTGCACAAAATTGCAACACTTTTTAAGGTGTGAAGTGCTTACAGCAATACAATGTATCTTTAAGGACTGGAGGTTTATAGTGGGTGTTTGAGGGTGGATTTTTTCAATGAAGGAAACCCTAAACATGACGTGCTTCTAATACGTTCAGCCATTGGTTACAGTGCGATTGGGGGGGCGGGACAGCCTTAATACTGAATCTCATCCCAGAACGATACTGTCCACACAGTAAAAAATTAAACACGTGTCAAGGGCATGTTCCGGAGTGAGACCTGTTGAGATCAGGATTTATTTCAAATCGGGATAACGTGGTTTATCACGGAAATACCGCATTAAGCTGAAGTGACGTGTGCACGGCCCGAAATCAAAACGTTTTGAATTCGAGATAACGACGTCGTGGGGATGCGGCCTGAGTGGCTTCAGAAGCTTTCCTTGATCTGCTAGTTTTCCCTAGTTAAGGGCCCTTTCTGCAGTAAGCCCTAGGCTGGGATCAGACACAGCAAAAAAAAGGTATCTCTAAGGCAGCACACATACATCTTAGTGATGGGATTGTTCACACACCAGCCTACCCCTCTGCCATTTCCTGAACATTCTGTGCTAGAACAGATGGATTAGAGAAAGGTTGGTAACTTTGGTCCCTCTGAGGTGCCTCTCTGTTATGTCTGAACACAGCCTTATTCTGGAATATATGCTGGAAAGGGGTCTGCCATGGTTTGCACTAGAAAGCAGTCAGAACAACAGGGTCCTATTCTAGGAAGTATCCCTCAGTAAGATCCAGTGTGGAAAGGGTCAGGTATTCAAAAAACATCCTAAATGCTGTGTATTTAAAATTTCTGCAATTTTAAATACAAAGGTTAAGAATCGCTACAAGAAATATCTATGTAAAACAAAAAGGCACATATTTTAAGTACACCTACATGCAGATACATACACGCATATATAAAGTTGCAAAAGAAATAAATTGCACTTGTAAAGGTGTTCTGCATTTAAGAAACACACACGGACATATCTTGGTAGATGTGTTGTTGTGTTCAGTAGCCCACTGACAGCAATGCCAAGAGACTAACTGATATGGGCACCTTTGCATCCAGACTGCTGTCTTTCACTTAGGATTACATTAAAGATGCTACTGAAAAATAATAGAGATATAAATATCAAAAGCAAGCGGATAATTTTAAACATAGTGCTATATCACCCTGTCCTTATCTAGCCATTAATAATGGACTATATAACCAAAACTGCTCTTTTGCTTCCTTTTACCTTAAAAATTCAGCTCAAACCAAACAAGGTTTGCTCTTTTGCCAGCAGGCAAATCTACTCATTCAGTTAAGGTGGAGTTACTTTAACCACCCAAGAAGCATAATTATCACCCTGACATTCTCAGTCTGGAATATATTATTTCTGCCATGAAATGGAATTTCTGCATAATAATGAAAACAGCTGACCCACAAATTTACCGGACTTCATTGGCATCAATATATCACTAAGAATAACCAATCAGAAAGTTCACCATATTCCAGTCTGTATCTGAATTCTGTGGAATTACTAGCTAAAAACAAAGAAATGATTGATGACAGACAGACAGATGTGTAAGTCTTGGGCCAGTTTGACCTTAATAGCCAAAATCATCCACAATCTTCATTTGTCAATAGTCTGTGGGTACAAAAGCTACCTTGCTTCCAGTGTATTGTGGCACATGATAATGAGAGAGGATGTTATTTTCAAAGACCCAACGGATCATAAACTGACCTAATAACAAATTTTTATTGCTCAGGGCCCATTACTGCTTTATGCCTTTGCTTTTTCACATTTACATAAATAATGTCTAATACATCTGTCTAATATATCTAATATCAGTCTCCTTAAGTAATATATAAAAAGCTTAAAATAAAAGTTTGAAGTAAGCCTGTGGATAAACTGTTCAGTTATCTTAAAAATAAAAACAGCTTATGTGCATAAAGGTTCATTAAAACAGTTGGTTAATCCTAATACATTTAACTTGCCCCAAAACCTTATGGTAAGGACTCTCTTTTTAAAACCTGCAGTTCTTTGACCAAAGAAATCACTTTCTTCTTTTAAAATGGAAAATCCTGTGAATGCATTACAGCTATTAAGAATTTCTGGTAATTATTAGCACTAAATGATGTGGCATGTTTTTCCTCTTCATCTCTGGCTGGCAGTTCTCCTGTTTCCTTTCTCTGGTTCTAAGGGAAGGTGAGAGGCTGCTTTGCATTGTCTGGCAAGGAACACTTTCCTCGTGGGATAGACAATGCCTTCCTACAGACAGGAAGAAGCCTTCAGCAGACAGGATACACTATATTCCCAACTCAAAGGTTTATTTTATTGACATCAGATGAGGCTCCCAGAGCTAGTGCATTCTTACACAATTCCCACTGTGGATAATCATAGTTGGGAGCAGTGAGATTGATAAACGGATTGGAAGTCTTTAAGATACATGTGTGGGTAGCTGTACACTTACACAGTGTAAGATAGAAGTTACATTTAACCAAAAAAAAGTATTCAAATTTCCATGCCACATAATTTTATTTTTATGCTTTCCTTCTTTTAAGTTCTAAATGGCACTTTCTTCATTATCTATTCAGTACAGCTAAGAGGCGAACATTAGTCCAAAGCCATAAAGTCGGTGAACTTTGTGGATCCAAGTGTGGATCAGGCATCTGATGAGCCAGACCAATGCTAGGAATTCAAGGTCCCCTGGTGTCAAAGTTTCTGACCAGTCCATTAAGGTAAATAGCCCTGGAAGTCAGCCATTGTCAGCACATCCCTTAATAGTCCTGGGTAGATAGTAACCCAGGTAACTCACAAGTGCTGCTCCTGTCCACACACACAGCAAGCACCCTAGAGTCCTGTTTCATGTTTGAGGGCACTTACCACCCCTCTGAGGTGGACTACAGACCCAATGGGTGCAATGAAATGTCACTTCACCATGCCATGCACTTTTTATGTGGTGTGTAAATCGTGCCTCTAGCCTATATGTTACCCCTTCTGTTTCCACCCAATTAGTACCTGCCCTATGCTCTTGGCTCATCTTTTAGATCTTAAATTTCCTAGTCCACATCAGGCTACAGGAGCCAGGGCAAAGAAAGAGCATTTTTCTCTCTGGAATTCACCTCCACACTGGCCATGGTCACACAAGTAGTTTAGGCCAACCTCAGATTGTCTTCAGGTCATGTTACACACATTATTTTTATTTAATTCATCTTCCAAGCCAGCCTACCCCCATTAGATCATTTTAACTGGAGTCCTCATTTTTAGAGGACTCAGCCCATCCTGGCATGCCAGGATGTCTTCATTTTTCAGTGCAAGTTGGGGGATGGGCTAAAGGAGGCTGAACCATGGTGTGTTGGGTAGGGTCCAGTCTTTCCTTTTGGCCAATGTCCAGGGGAGGACAGCACACGTGGAGTTTGTGAGGCACCTCCCCCTCTATTCAGTTTATTCAGTTAATTCGCGTTTTTCTGCGAATTTAGTATTTTTAAAAAAATTAATTGCACAGAGAAGAAAAACACATAAAAAAGGAAGGGGGCATGGAGGTGGGGGAGCAGGCCTTAAAAAGAACCACAAACACACAACCTTGCCTCTCTTGAGTTACAGAACAGCATCCAATAAGAAAGGACATAGATTTGATGCAGGAAAAGGGGTTGAGAGCCAAGAGTTCCATGGAGGAGGCTCAGGTTTATCTCAAATAAAGGTGTAAGGTGTTGGGGCCCAAAGCGAAGACAGCCTGAGGACAACTGTGATGTTTTAGTTTTGGAAAGTGTAAAAAGTAAGAGTGATGCACTAGATCCAGGTAAGAAAGAGGTGTGGTTCACCTGAAAGAGCAAGGGGAGGGGTGAGTTAGCAGGAGCACAGCCAATAGGAAGACACAATCAAAGGGGAGCTAGGTATAAATGGCTGTGACCAGGAGCAGAAAATGTTCTAGTTCTTGCTTTCAGAGTTGGGTTCATGTGTGTGTGAATGTCCAGCACCTGGGGAAGGGGTGGAATCAAGGCTAGATCTGGGTTCTTAGGCCTGTAGGTACAGACAGGGAGAGTCCTGATTAGTAACCACTTAGATAAGCAGTGAAAGTGTTATGTTCGTGAAGTACTGATCGTTATCTATCTTATTCTATTCAGAAGTGGAAACCAATAAAGAACTGTTCAGTTTGTGAAGAAACTCAGCCTCAAGTACTCATTCTAAGCAGCAGAGAGGGAGCTCTGGAGAAAAGTCTAGTGGAAGTCCTTTTGGAAGCAGCACTGTGATGGGAGGCAGGAGGCATTTCCCCGCCATTTGTCTCTAAAAGGGAAATAGAAGAAAATGACAAATGCTGAAGCTGGGGATTGGTTGTAGGCACAGAGAAGCAGCTCTGAGGCTTAAATGAAATAGAAGCAAGTTAAGGGCTGAAGGTGCCAGGTTAGGGAGGATCGATCATCAATGGAGGTGGGCATCACAACAACCTATAACTCTGCCTCTGCAAGATCCCCTCCCCCAGGAGGATGAGCATGAGAAGCAGCGGCAGTGAGGGACAGAAGTAGTTGCCATCCATACCCCCTCTGTGCCCTGATGGCCTGCCACCATCTCTCATGCTCACCCTCCTGAGGGAGGGGATCTCACAGAGGCAGAGTCGCCTCTGCTGTTGCTAGATTCCCCCTGCCCCTAGAGGCTGCTTCGCCGCTGGAGAAGAGGGGAGGCGGCAGAGGCGACAAGGGATGGAGGACAGATTGGAATGGGTGCTTGTGTGTCTGCACAGGACCCACTCCAATCTGTCCTCGGAATCCATCCTCCCCATGTGTGTGTGGATGTGCAGATGGATTTGTGATTGATCCTGGGGAGGACAGTTAGCCGAAAAGCAGATCTATTTAGATCCGCTTTTCAGTGGCAAATGCGGAAACATCCATAGATCCCACAATCCAGACTTACAGTGAGTGCAGACAGTCCTTTTGATAGAAAATGTAATAGATTATATCTCCACCATGGGCAGTTTACATATACCTGTGTAAATATAACCTATACAATCATGCAATATATTTAATTAAGTGATATCTAAGAGTTGCATTTGGTCCCTGCAAATGGTAGTGACATAAAACAACAGTCAGGAACATGAGAGCATGGGTTTCAATTACCACTGTGCTCTGTACCCTTATTGTCTGGGCGTCCAGTCACTAACTCCTTTTGCACAGCAAAGCCAGATATGATAGCCACAAGCGTCACAAATGGATGCAAGCCACAGAAATATTACTCTAGTTGTATACAATAAGAATTTGCTCACTTAAGTTCCACATTGCCATATTTAACTTCAAACAAAGACAAATTTGTCCAAATGTATACAAAATAGTCAAAAGAGTTTCAGAAAACTTGGAATCTAATTCAGTACAGAATAATTATTTCTCCATCTGGATTTTGTAGACAACTGAGAAGTACAGTAGATCCTCAAAAAAGCACTGAGACCTCTTTTAATCCACATAATACAGATAGTCTGCTTTTCTGGGGATTTAATTCACAAAAAGCACTGAATTTTTAAAAAACTGGGAACAGTGAAGACTCTAAACTGATTATATACTGTTTGGGAATGGGGCCTTGGTATATGATAGATGTTTCATTTATTCATTAACTAATTTTGAGAGTCACTGTAGACAAATCTCTATTATACAGAGGTGCTAGATTAGGAAAGTCTTCAAAAGAATAGGCTTGTAAATAAATTCATTGCATTTCCGAGTGGGAAGAAAACTTGGGGGTTACCTGATTTAATCCATTGCTCAACGGAAGAATTTACTACTAAATATTTCTTCCTCTCTTATTTCAGCTGTCTAGAAGAAAGGTAAAGTATCCAAACAGACTGGTTTCCTTTGCATTGACTAGAATTCAGAGGTAATGTCACTGTAGAAACCAATGTCCTCAAATTAAATTATCTGGAATATAAAACAAGGTAGGCTTACACAACTGGCTGCTAAATTGAAGTTTCCAAACTGCCCATATTTTTCAAAGTAAAGTTCATCTCGTGATGTGGGGGAGAGCCCTTTGATGAGTGAATGGTGGGAGATGAAGCTAAGAAAATATTTTTCTGCTTTTCAGAATATATTGTTCATTTTTTTGGCCTGGTTCAAAACATATTATCTTGTTTCCCCCTCCGTCTAGAAAGATTTGGTATAGCCCAAGCTGATATTTGCTTAATTTCCTCTTGATCTATGCAAACAAACCAGCTTCAGTCAGTAGTAATGTTGAGTCAGATTCCAATACAGTCTCTTTTGTGGGAGATGTCCAAAGACAGAAGCCCAGTTTTAAATAAAATCAAGGCAGAAAACACACATTTCAAAAAATCATCGTAACAATAACAACCAGGAAATCCACACTTAAAGCTGCAATTATGCTCCTGTGGAAAATAAAAAGCACTCAGGCTTGAGTTCAGAAGGGGGTGCCAACCACAGCTCTCATTTTCCAGACTGTCAGGTCCTGTCAATGTTACATTATTTAAATTGAGTTTTATGTCTGAAGTTTTAGGCTTTAAAAAAAAAAAAATAGTACAGCTATTTTAAGAGAAACAGCAACAACAGAAAATGATTCAGAAAGATTATTTATCCAATGTGTTTACCAAGACTGAAATGAAAGGATAGGAAATCTTATAAAAATATATTTTAAAAATCTTGCTTGTATTAGGGAGAGGTAAAGACTGCCATTTATACAATTCCACCTGTAAACCATTGCTAAGCCATCTCTAAGCTTAGAGTGAGAATGAGGTGAGATCCTTTGGGGTGGAAAAACAAGGGAGATGCATAGCATAAATACAAAAAAACAAATATTCACAATAAAATACATCGTTACCAAATATCAAATATTGGGAACGTGTTCTTTTATTTTTTGATTATTTCTCTAAATATATTCCATTGGTTACATTGGTTAAAGATTAAGAGATTAACTGATATTGTATACCAGGGCAGTAAGGATAAAGCACAATGGTAGCCATTCACACTACACACTCTGAACTAACTCCCTACCTGGCTAGCAACACTTGTAGGGTGAATGACCAGTCCGGGGCTGCCCACATTGCCAAGATAACATCCAAAATGGCATCCAGTGTACAGTCAAACATTACCATGGCAATCTGGCAGCTGCCCACAACTGCACAGCCACAGTTATGCAAACACACCCACTTGCTGTGGCTTGGCACACCAGAGGTCATGCAAATCCACCTCCCCAGGAATGATCCAGACACTTGTGAGCAGACTGTACCCTGCTTTTTAGCACAGCTGGATTGCTCTGGGGAACAGTTATTCTATTCCAGTGTGGCTGTGGCAGCAAAGAGTAGCATTTGAGCCTGACCTGCATGCAGACAGCAGTGTTGCATCAGGTAAATGCAAAAACGGTCATGCAGTCCTTAAAAGAGGAATTTTTAATACTGTTTTAATGGGGTATGCATTTAATGTTTTGTTTGTATATTGGTTTTTTTACTTAAGCCACCCAGAGATCATGGGATATGGGGTGGGATATAAATAAAGTCTAGGACTGCTAGACTTCCAAAACAAAATGCACTTAGATTTAGATTAGGGTCTATGTCTTTAAGATAAAATGCATATCATCAAACATTTGAAAGTCAAGCTTCTTTCAGACAGCACTTACGTAATCTGATTTATTTGGATAATCTAGAGTAAAGCACATCCAGACACATTTATTCCAGATTATCCTTAGTTTATTCAGATATCCAAACAATTATCTGAATAATGTTAGATTAAGTAAGTGCTTTCTGGATGGAGCTTTAGTGAGTAAATGAATGAAAGCTTCAGATGCTTTCAGAGTAGGGTCAAAATGGTTGTTCCCAAGCTGTTCCTTTCTCATGCACTATACCAAAATCTAAGATACCCATCCTAAATTTGAGTCCCTGTGCAATTGGGGGATATTGGGCAATCTGGGTTCCTTCCAGACTAGCAGATAAAAATCCACAGTTATATAAAAATTTGCAGCTTACCTGGCTGCAAAGTCATGATGCATCCCCACTCCAAACAAGGGTCTGCAGTTTCGTCCTCAGCAGCTGCGAGACTTCCGTGGCACATGCACTGAGGCACTTGGGGTCAGGGAGCCAATAGGAGCTGAGCTGCAGGCTCAGCTCTCATTGGCTGTTTCCCTCCATCCTCTCAGGATGGCAGGAAACTTTGAATTTGCCTGATACTGGGAAGCAAATGTTGATGGTTCCACAGCAGGTAAATCTGCAGTAGCAGCAGCATAATGCACCACCACTTCAAAGTACTGGGCGTCACGTGTGATGCCCATGCACCAACTACGCATCAGAATGTACAGTATCCTACAATCTGGACACACCGCTGGTGAACGACCATGCACATAAAATCATTTATTATATTGTGGTCACTTTATTTTTATTGTGAACTACTTCAAACATTTTATAACATGAAGTGACATAAAAATATAGCTAAGCAACTTGGAATAACTGCACTTGCTGCTTCCTATAACTAAAGAGCATTTTGAATCAAATACAGTATTCCATAGTTTGATTCTATGCTTTTAACAGAGTCCAAACAGGTGGCTCAGTAAAGCTCACTGAATACTAAGTAACATTTACAGAAATACTTTCTCCCAACCTACCCTTGAAAAAATGGATCAACGCTTACAAGCATATATTGAGCATTATATCATACATATGAATCATTCATATACTGTATTGGACAGCTGAACATTTGCAATAAATGTTTCCTTTATTAATATTGCTTGTGCAATATATTTTTTTAATCCAGTTTATTAGTGAGCACTGCGGCTTCGCAGTCACATTGAAAAAGCACTGTAATATACAGTGATCTTATACTTTAAAAATGTAAAAAGGATTTGTCACACTTTCCATCTCAAATGGATTGTATGGATTATGCTCTGTCTTGCATTTCCTTTTCCAGACTGCATTACTGCGTAAGTAACTAGAATTGCCCTTATCATATATTTTGTTTTAAAATGTCTGAGAGCTTTTATCTTAAGCTTTCCTCTGGTGGACTAGTTGCCAGTGAAAAGGCTTTTTAAAAAGAAAGAAAAAATGCTGGAAATATGTCTGAAAATGATGAAAAATTGTAATAAATCTTAGAAATGCAGTCTCTATAAGGAAAAAAGTGCAGCGACCTGAATGCAAACACAAATTCAGTATTGAGCAAACTCTCTCTTTTCATGTGTTGGTCTGCATGTCTGTATGAGTTTTAGTATGTAGAATAATCTGCAAGTTTGGATCTTAGGTCTGCAATGGACTCCACTTGCCAAAGGAGCTAGCTTCTGCCCAGATGCTTAGGGAAAAGCATCATGATCACTGTTGCAAATGATGTCCCCGGGTCTCCACTGAGTAGCATGAAGGTGTCTTTTCAAGTGGCAATATTAGGCACCTGTGGTGAGAATATAAAAATGCACTCTGCAAAGCTGGCACCCTGGACAGCAATTCTGCCTACAAATGGGGCAACATGATCATCAGAGGACATCAGGGTTTTTATGTTTGTTTTTGGGTAATGGCTTGATTTTGCACTTGAGCTCTGCATTGCCTTAATGGGTGATGCACCTGTGGCTTCCCTGCACCAGATGCAACATGAGAAGATGAAGCACAGAATTCCTTGAACCTGTTGCGAATGGGGGTGTGTCCGCTGTCATGCAAAGGTGTGCACCTCCGATAAACTGTGGCAGCTTCAAGCAATGAGCTGCTTTTCCATCCTATTAGTTATGCCCCTTATTATCATTGTTTATCTTTGCTGTGTGTTGTGTTCATGGAGGTGCAACCTGAAGGTGTTTTCCTGTCACTGCTGAAGCGGGCGGGAGAGAGTATGGTGATGTCAGCCCAGCTTCCTATCAGGGGAGAGGGTGTGGAGAGAAAAGGATGCAGTTTCCCGATGCAGGGGTTTAGCATGGTTTGCATGAGGACAGGTACATTTGACTTGAACTGCGCTCTCCTCAATCGCAAGGGGACAGGTCAATTTGAACTAGAATCCATAATTGGGAATAATTGGATTCAAATCCGAAGTAAATGGAGTGCATGGGGACAAGCCCCAAAAGACTCAAAAGAACCAAAAGCCTCCAGCAAAACAGAAATGCTCATGAAATACAGTTCTGCCCAAACAAGACAAACGTAAAAGCACACAGCTGTATGAAGTGAATGTTACAGCATTCTTGTCTTGCTGTAGGCTTTTCACTAGCATGGGAACAAGATAGAGGGACTGCTTGAACCTTTGTTCTGATCCATCAGGGCCTTTCTTTTCCTGAGAACATAAAAGGTGTGGCAGCCAATAAACTGGATCAGGGGA
The DNA here is from genome assembly GCA_023333525.1 of Aspidoscelis tigris stejnegeri. Classification (NCBI taxonomy): domain Eukaryota; kingdom Metazoa; phylum Chordata; class Lepidosauria; order Squamata; family Teiidae; genus Aspidoscelis; species Aspidoscelis tigris. The sequence continues at coordinate 48,577,535 of JALMGA010000004.1, forward strand.
ATGGGTGGATAAACACTAACATGATGACATCAGATTGTACTTTTTTTTCCACCTCTACATTACCAAGGAGATCATTACCAAGCAGCAACATTATTCTCATAAAATGCTATTTGGGCTACAGCAGTTCATTAATTTACACTTGCCAAGCATGTGAAAATGTCCTTATTATATCAATGAAAAACAAAAATGAACAGTATTCTATTCACTTTTCCAAAAAGCATTGTACTTAAAAAAATATTGCACCTCTTTGTTCAATCCCAATTTAATGAAGTTAAAATTAAAAGCAAAACTATTTTTGACTCTGCCAGGGCTATTTTAACAGCATTTTTTAATAGCTAGATCAAAAATATCACAGAGATGCAAAACTTCCATATGTGCTTGCATTCTGAACTCCAACCAATATATGTTTGAACTCAAACTCTCTTCTCAGTGCCAACATTTTAGACTATTGAGCAACCAAGGGCAAGGAAGCCAAAACAAATCTAATTATCCTACAAGGACAACGTGAGCTCATGAACTTGCAGTTTTGTTTTGTTTGTTTTAAAGCAGTGTCATTATGATCGCAATGAGCATGATAGTGGGAATAAGCATGTAGACTGTGACAGAAACAAATTTGCTTGGCTTTGAAACCTTGCCTTCAAGAGAAGTTTTGGTTCCAAAATTTGTGCAAGCAAGAGGTAGGAAAGCCAGCTGCCCTTGACACAGGAACAAGTAACACCTGTCAATAGAATTCAAACCACCTGTTTGCATTTCCTTGGGGAGTATGGTCTGCAGCTGGCAGCAGAGTTTGCAGTATGTGTGCTGTATCTTCTCTGCAGCTATACAAGGGACACCCCCACATTACTTCCTTTTAAAATGGCAAGCTATTTTTGTGCACAGCAGTGAAGGGAGGGGGGGCAGACAGGCCAAAGTTTTTGAATAAAATTAAATCTATTGTTTCTACTGGAAGGTAATGCATATATATCCCCTAGCAGACATTTACTATGGACAAGTGCTAGGAGCTGTCAAGTCTTCCATCCAAAACAAACAAACCAAAAAAGATGACTGGGATGCTTGTGTATTAAGGTACCTTGTTCTTTATAGCAGCTGCAGTTTTGCTCAATCCATCATCACCTTTACGCTATCTTGACATTTGTCATATCGTAATCACAGCACTTATCCACATGAGATATTTATTGGGTCTCTGTCATGCAGGAAGAGGCTCCTCAGGGTACCAACCAGTGGGTTCTAGAGCATGAGAAGCACAAATGAAAAGGCTTAAACTTGTCATGTTCTGGGCACATAAGAAGAAAACCAGATTTTTGCAAAACAAAGGGATGCTTGGGAAAGTTGGAGAAGAAGACCAGCTAGTATGTGGACGAAGTCAATTATGACAACAGTGAAAACCTCACTGGCAAAACTAAGAAAGATTGGAGGAAACTGGTCAGCCTGGAGCTAGTCAATCTATACGGTGACCAAGACTCAGCTGTGACTAGATGACATCAAAGAAAGCATGTGCACAACAATGGACAGGTCCCAGTGTTCGGCAGCACCAAGGCAGCGATGGAGGTGAGGGTGAAAAGGACTGCTTGGAGGACAAGCATCTCAGTCTAGGCACTTTTGCCATGGATTCATGGCATCATGTAAAGTCATGAGAGTACCCTCAGGCACCTGCCACCACAAAGAGGAAAGAGGGAACAATGTTACAACAAAAGAAGTACCTGAATGAGAGCCCCCATTTCCTGAGTGTAAAAGAAAACAACAGTTTTTAATATAAAATTATGCCAGTTGGAAGGCTGAAGGCTGAATAGAGAGAACTATATAGAAGCTCCATGGGGCCAAAGGGCCAACACGTCCCCCTCTGGATCTTGCAAACAATCTCCTACCATGTGTTCTTTCCCCTCCCCCACTTTTTAGGCCTCCAAAATAAGGAAAGCCAAGTATTTCAGAAACATTGACATCAGACTTATGCATAAGTGATTAAATCAAATGCCAAAAGTAACAGTTTCAATTGGATCTCATTACCTTACTGTGAGGTGGCTGTATGTTATTTTTGGTTTAGCCCTTAATAAACTGCCCAACCACACCAGCCTAATAAGCATTTATTTTAAGTTTTCTTTTGTTTAAAAACTGCAGAAGTGGTTACAAAATATACTGGGTGTAGAGCAGAATATTTCCCTGTGTGAGAGTTTCTTTTGTTTTGTCTTGAGGCATAACAAAAGGTCGTAGAAATTACTTCTTGAAAATGTTTTCTTTCTTTCTTTTACATTAATACAAAGCATTTGTTAGCCTGTAACCAAAAAGCCCAAAGTGTAGAGCTGAGAAAAGTAAGGTGGGGAGGAGGAAAATTAATCTATCTCTTATTAATCCATACCTTAGAAGACACCCACATTTGGGATCAAATGAAGAAAGAGGTCATTAGATACACAGCTAATGGACATTTTTTAAAATATATAATCATGAAATACAATATAACTTCACATTGGGATTGTCTCACCAAACTGCAGCTTGGGCAAATGGTTGTTTTGTTTAAAACTGTGGCCAATTAATGTGGGCATCACATCGAGTTAGTGCAAAATGCCCGCAAAGGAATAAGGACAATAGGTAAAGATTGCACAAATGTCCTGTGTGAACAAGCTCCAGGTCAGTTGAACATAACTTGTCTAGACAATTTCAGGGGGACTTCAGTTAAACTTGCTTAAGGTTCATACAGATGGAGGCAAATGAATCATTTAGATACAATGAGTATAAATGAAAAACAGGTTATTATTATTTAGTGGAATTTTGCAGCAAGGGGAATTTGATGAGGATGATGTCATGTGGATGGTGCTGAAAATTTGCACACATAAGCAGCCCTTAAACTTGATAAACCACACATCTGGACCCAACCTAACCTAATAGAGTATATATCATGTCAAAAATATTTCATATCCCACTTGTCAATGAGATACCTTCCTCTGCTATTTTACATAGGGATCCTAACAGCAAAGCCAAAGAGCCTGGCTCTTTCATCAACACAGAACAAACATAGAGATTTTTCTTCCTTTCATGTTTGCCATTGGCAGAATAGTTTCCAAAAAGCTAGAACTTCTCCAGTTTAGGATGCAGTTCCCATGGCTAATACTGAGTGTTTTTCAAGTTAAACATTAATCTTATTTTTGTGTTATTAGCTTGTTTTAATCTCTGGATTACCTTCTTGCTTCCTGTTTAAACCAAGTAATTTATCTTGAGGCCTCACAAGAAAGGAGCAAAAGGAAAGGAACACATGCTTATTTGGTAACACTATGAAAACCTTACACAGACTTGCTGGGCATAATAGATTGCAGTAATTGTCCCAAAGGTGTCCATCATCTCTTATGAAAGAACCCTTCTTTTCTCTGCCAAAGTGCACATCCTTGCTGGCTCAATGACATCATGAATTTCTTATCTAAATGAGTGGCATATGCCAGAGGCTATTAGTGACAAAGTCATTGTTTAAAAACTCATCACAGATGGTCCAAGAGAGCAAACAACAGTCACACATGATCTCAGGTAAGCATATTTTCCAGAAGCTGGTAGCAAGTTTCATCCTCTTGGGTCACAGCATTCAAAGATAACTTAGAAATTATAGGAGAACAAGTCACATAAAGGCTGCATTCCTATTGGGAAATTTAATCCAGATTTAAATCGGGGGTGGGGGGGTGTTATCAGCAGTGAATTCAACTTATAACGTGGATTCACTCTCAATTCTTCAGTGTCTGGCATGGGAGAAACCCACTCCCCTATCCCTTCCCTCAGCAGAAAGCCCTCCCTATGCAGTCAGCAATTGGACACCATCATGCCCTGACTTCATTTGGGGTGGAAAATTCAACCCCCACCCTCCATGTTTAGGTGCAGCTGTATCAGAACATGGAGTCCCCTGGCAGCACTTTTCATTCCTTGTTTATTCCCACCCCCTCCATCTTGTATATACTTTTTCTCATTCCCCACCTGCTAACAGCTGCCTCCTTCTGATCTCCAAGCCTTCTCTCCTGTTTGCTTCTTTAAGGCAAAATCCATCTCACTCACACCCATGATTTCAAAAATGCAATTAAAGGGGAAATGTGTGAAATAAAGTGATCCCCTCTCTGTCTGTCTGTCTGTCTGTCTGTCTCTCTCTCTCTCTCTCTCTCACACACACACACACACACACACACAAAACACGGTTATCTGAAGAGGAGAGATGGGAGAAGAACTGTCTCTCTTTAATCTGTGATTAGATTAAAACTATGCAGCAGCAATTTGAACAGGAAGTACTGTAACATTTTGCAGAGAGCAGATTCCCTCTTTCTAAATCAGACACTTAGCCTTGATACATGGGATCTTTTGTTACAACTTCAGTCTTCCCTTCCCTCCCCTTTCAGCCAGCGGAGGATTCCTTTAACTGATAATCACGCCTTCCCATAAGCTCAAAGAAACTGAGGAAAACTGTGTGCATGTGCGGTACCATTCCCAAAGCAAAAAAGATAAAGCGTGTTAACAGCAAAAACAGGATTGAGAGCTGTTTTTTCAAGGATTTTTTAAATGCGTTTTTGGGCAATTTACTCCTCGGAAAGTGCAGGAAGCCAATTTGTAATGGGGCCGAAAAACTTTCAAAGCGTTTTCAAAGCTCAATAAAACCCCAGTGGGAAAGGGACCAAACTGTTGTTATGAAAGTAGTTTCCATCATCCAGTAACATGATATCAAGACCAAGGAAGATGCACACAAATATTTTATTTATTAAAGAACAGATTTTTTTTTCATGCAGCAGGACACTTCAGAAGTTTGAAGACGTGCACTTTTGTTTTGCATTATCACCTTCTCGGAATCTTCTTTACAATCTGGGAGGTCTAAGTGATGAGGGGCTGGGGGGGGGGGGGTCCAGATCTTCTAGACTGACATACTGAAACATTTACTGAGGTCTGGTGTGGTACGTAGCAGCATTCCAACAACCCAATAATGTGTGATATAGCTGCACTTCCTCTGACAATTTTAAAGCAATTACAGGCTGAAAGAAAACATGCTTTCAGAATTTGTTTTATGTCCTGTTTATCCTGCTTCCTGTCTCTTTTGTCCAGACTCTTCAGAATGTCATCTATAAATGTTTGAGGGTCATTTATAAGTGGAGATTAATTTGACAACACTATGTGTTAAGGGAGTTTAATAAAGTCCAGAAGAAATTAAGCAAGAAGTAGCACAACAAATATTTATTAACAATGTTTATCTGGGGACCTGCAAAAAAACAACAACATACAAATCCAAGCCTGCCATGCAAAAAAAATTACTTAGAATCAGTTGCTTTGCTAGTTGAGCATATTTCCTAATACATGTGGTTCTCAGTAAACATATTCCCAGTTGTTCATGTCTGGCTGATTTTCAGCTGAAGACTGAACTCATTATGACTTCCAGGTTGACCTACTGGGTATTTTCACCATTTTAAAGCATCCAAGGGCAAACAACAGCCTTACTATGGATTATATCCCAGAATATGGACCTGCGTTTTGCATGCTAGTGCAGACTATGGAAGGCCCCACAATAAGTTCCAGTGCAATACCGGGCCTTTGGCTTCTCTCCTCTCAAAACTGCTGCAGCCAGGCCTGACCTCCAGGAGCCATTACCTCCACTGGGCTTGTCCACTTTATGGATGACGTGTTCCACAGGTATAGCAGTCCAATGGCCAGCAGCCCAGTGCAGATGTCAATGTAGAGCCTTGGAAGTCCATCTAAGCATCAGGAAGAGGCAGATGGGCTGTTATGTTGTAGATAACTTACAGAAGAGATAGATAAAAAATTGACTTCATTCACATTTTGAAATGAATTGAAGCAATACACACTCCTAGATCAGTTAAGGAACACCTTTTTCCATATCAACCTGCCTATGCCCTAAGATCTGGAGGGGAGGCCCTCCTGGTTGCAACACCACTCACAGCAGCAAAAGGGGCGGGCACCCAGGATAGGGGCTTTTCAGTGGTGGCTCCAAGACTGTGGAATAGTGCAGCTTCTGAGCTGCATCAGGCACCTTCACTCTATGTGTTTAGACGAACTGTGAAGATGCACCTCTTTACCCCGGCCTTTGGCTAAATAAAGGAACAGCCATTTCCTCCCCACATTCAGACACTGCCATGGTTTTAAGAGGTTTAATATGTTATTGGTTTTCATGTGTTGATTTTATATACCGTAACCTACCCTGAGAGTGTGATATAGAGTATAGAGTGTGATAAAAACACAAACAAATAAATAAATAAATATGCAGACTGGAACATAGTGATCAATGGATATCTTCACAGTTAATAATGCAGCTGTGATTTAAAAATTAACCTAAGTAGAAGGTTTTAAAAGGTGAAATGCACTAGAAAGTTTAGAAGAATGAAAATCTCAGGAATGAATGCATATAAAATAAATATTAGATGTGCAGAATTCATTTTTTAAATAAAAGCTGATTATTGTTTACATTCAGTAAAAATAAATAAATTCACTCACTAGGAATTTGTATTGGTTCAATTCATTTCAAAATATGAATGAAGTTAATTTTTTATCCATCTCTTCTGTATGTCATCTACAGCATAACAGTCCATCTGTCTCCTCCTAGTGCTTAGATGGACTTCTAAGCCTCCACAGTGACATCTGCCCTGCAATGGAATTAAACTCAAATAATATAGCTCAATATTTTGCAATGAAGAACTTTTGCAATGCTCAGTTGCTATCTAAAATTAGGCTATAGTAATGCCTGCATGTCAAAAACTCTATGGAAGCTTTGGGTGAACTTCTGTGAACTGAAAGGAAATAAGGATGAAACCATTATAAATGTCTGTGCAGACACTTCTTTCAGCCCATCATTTGCAAAGTATAAAGGCTTTCAGGGACAATTTAATCACATTTGGTACATCTAGCACTAAATAAAGCCCAACCTGAACTGAATAATATTCCTTAGTCAAAGATATTATAAATGCCTATTCAGAAAAAACTTGAAAACTCATCTCATTGTTATTATATATGTTTATTGCATAATTAAACAACTGTACTAGAAAATGGAAAGGGGAAAGCAGAAAAATGACATTTCACAGAAACTGGGAAGAATTCTGATTTCCTTTTCGAGGAAATGGCCTTAGCCTATGAGGCACCATTGACTTAATAGACTAGACCACCCCTCTATAGCTCCAATAATGTACCAAGGAACCATTGACTTAATGAACAGTCTGGACCTCTTCTCCACAGTGCCATTTACTGACTGAGTCTTAACTGTGCAGGGCCTCTGATGTACATTGGTTGACTAGCAGATTTTGGTCTATAACAGTAAATAAAACTCATTCATTCATTGGTAGACTAGGGGTGTTTTTCCACTGTCACTAGAAGTACCCATTAAGTAGCCATTAATGGGTGCAAAAATGCCATTACGTACCCATTAACGGATACTTAATGGGTACTTTTAGTGACAGTGGAAAAACACCCTAGGTCTCCATAGTCCCCCAAACTGTGCATCACAAAGTTTTACAGTACGTTTTATGAAAACCAAACTGTATTGCAGAGGGACTACTATAGTTTGCTTATTAAAAAAAAAAATATTTCTGTACAAACTATCAAGCATTTTCCTTTGTTTGCCACTCATAGATGGAAAGGCTGCACATAGATGGAAGGACTGAGCAGTTAGATGGACTACTTTCCTAACTAGTTTTCTTTCCACAAACACATATAACAGTACCCAGTTGGAAATTTACTGAATAACAGATTGAGATAATCAAACATTAAAATGAAAAAAAAAATGACAAAGTATTTTTTGAGTATGAATTCCAGAAATGCCAATCGACAGCCATTGAAAATCAGACATCCTTCCAATTTTTCACTCCCTTCTTAGCTAGGAGGCAGCAAGTAGCAGGTGGAAAATAAAAATGACATCTCATTGCTCTTATGATTTTTACACATTAGCTGAAGCAGTTTTTCCAGTTTCCATTATACATATCAGAACATAATGTGTAGCTTGTACCTGAAAGCATTTAACATAGTATAATCTCAGATTCATTTCTATGACCTTTATGAGTGAGGGCATAAAATGGATGAAGTCTCCACCCAAGAAAATTTAATTGCAAATAAAGCTCATTGCTGCCCTCTATTTAGACTGACTTCCATAACTGGTGTGGGAGAGCCTGCAACTGAACATTTGCAAAAGTATAAAGGAAACTGAAAGTCAATTAACTTAGATTGAGTTACACTTAAATCAATCAGCAAAACCCAAGGTTCTTTTTTTTCAAAAACAATGAAAATTTAGCAGCTAATGCTTGCTGAAGTTAGAGGCGATTTGTTGGCATAAATTCTGGCTGATTTCTTATTAACCAGAGGGAGGGGGGGTTTCCACCCAGAGGGTCACTGGTTATAGAATTTACTACCAGAAGAGATGGCGATAGCAACTGTCCTAGATAGCTTTAAGAAACAAACTCATGGAGGGTGGATGTAACAGTGTTTTCCTAGAATGGATCCCTAGGTCCAGGTTGGAGTGACAGGCAAAATGCGTTTAAAAAGCATTTGCAGGGTATTAAGAGCAGGTGAGGATTTTGCTCTCATCTTCTGTTTGGGAATGGGCCACTCGCTGTGTGAGACAGCATGCTGGACTAGATGGGTTGTGGCTCAATCCAAAAGGGCTCATCTTATATTTTCTAAAGAAGAGAAAAAGGGCGAGTGCCTATGAGCCACAATAATAACTACTATAAGCATCCAAAAATGAGTATGATAGGTGGTTGGAAACTTAAAGGTAGTGGGCATTAGTGATGAAAAACATTTTAGTAAGGAAAAAAAAAAAAGCTTCACTCACAATTGCCAGAAACAATTCAAACTAAGCCAGGGTAGAATGACTAAAACTACTGCAGAGAAGCAAAGAGGGCAAAGTATTCAGGAAATGAAGATTCTTAAATTATAAAGAAGCTAACTAGTTGTTACAGTTGGAACACACTTAGTACTACAGATTCTCCCACACGCTTTTTTTCCAGGAAACTGAAGAAATCAATTCAATAATAGTTACAAGAAAAGGCAAAGAAAAGAATTACAATGAATTTAAATATTCCACAGTATTCCTAATACTGTGCAGCATATGTTAACATGTAAGATATAGTATGTACCACGTTGGAGATTTATATCCACATATGAATTAGCCTGTAATCTTTGCAATAACCCTATACTAGATTTGCATTTTAATCGTCCTTTTATACATATAGGGCTTAGGTTAAGAGAAATTAGCTTTTCAAAGTTCAGCAACCAAATCCACCCCAGAGAAGACTTTGAACTGCATCTAGGATATTTTTTACTCACAAGTCAGACTTTTTTAATTTTATCCAACTACATTGTGAGAACCACTTCTGAATAAAGTTTCAAATCCATGTATAAATACATAAGAACATTAGAGAAGCCCCACTGCTTCTTGCCTTCTGCTTGTATGCTGATACAAGGGGTACTTTGAGCATAGTTAATAGTTCTAATGTGCCACACTGGACTTCCTCTCTAGCTGTAGCAGGTTCCTTGCACTGGTCTTCACATCATGACAGTCTCTGTGCTACTTAAGAGCTGATGAGAACTCTGATCCAATACAACTGAAGTACAGACAGGTGATGAATAGCAGTTGGTTGGGGTGGTGGGCAAAGAACAGCACGGTGACTGACAAAACTTGTTTTATGTACCAAACCAGGCTTTGATCAGTAACAAATGAAAGCTCATTTTGATGTAGCCTAAAGAATACAAACATGTTGGGGCTGTCACAACACCATTACCCTACCAGCTCAGTTTTGCCAGCTGTTTCATTGATCTGAAAAGCCACAATTTTGGTGAGCCCTGGTTTATAATGTCACAAACTGCTGCTGAATATTGAATCAGCTTCAAAGGTGTTTTCTTTTTTTTTCTTTTTTTTTAAATGTGGGGAGTTGCAGTGGTCTCTGCAAGTCATAGTGGTTTCTGTAAGCCACAGTAGTTTCTCCATTGAGCAGAATTAGTTATGTGATTCTTTGGATCTTTAAGGCAACGGATGCTACCTTGGGACAATCTAGAGTAGTGCGGATGTGCAGCAAAGTGTTCCTGAGCTTCATGACTCCACGTGGCTGTAAGGGAAAAATAAGGCATAGTGGCAGGTTCCGACAGACCGTTTCTTATTCCAATCAAACAATGAAGGCCCATCCCAGTGCACTAGGAGATGCTAGGCTGGCTGAGGATCATATACTTGGGAACTTGCCACTTTCATTCTCTTTTGTGTCATTTCTCTACTGCCATTTTCATTCTCTCCAGCATCAGCAACAGTGGTAGCAGTGGCATGACACAGATGAAAAGCAGCATGAACAGAAGACAGCCAAATTCAGCAAGTTCACTGGGAAGGACTGAGGAATTCTAAGACTGAATGCAACATTTGTGTCATCAGCCCATAGCAACCAGACCACTATTCTGGTGAAAGAGCAACATACAGTCCCTGTCTTGCTTACATCCTTGTCCTTCAGTCTTGCCCTGTACAGACTCTTTCCAGGGGGCAGCCTCAGAACAAGAGTCCTGCCTTGCTCCATTAAAGCTACATTTTCTGCCCAGCCCCATCGTTTCCATTCAGTACCTTCAATCACTGAATTCTGATTGGTTTGGATCAACATCCAATCAATGGACTCCTGCTTTAACCAAATACTTCTGCGATTAGTCTTCTTTTCCATACTATAGATTTTCCTTTCAAACACCATTCCTGGAATCTAATCTCAATGTTAACTTCAGCATTTCGAAGATCAAGGAAATGTGCCACTTTACCAGAACAAATTTTTCAAAGACTGTTATGGTTTATTTTAAAATGCCCCTTTATTGTACCACAACGTTCAAAAGATCCCATGTCCTAGTAAATTTGCAAGTTCCACAAAGTCATCTTAACTGCTATAGCAGACTGACATAAACAGGTTCCAGAGAATGGAGATCAGTTCCATGCCAAGAAAATAATATTTGTCAACTTTTTATGTCCCCTTGTTATCTTTAAGTCTATTCATATTATTGTTTTATCATCTCAATGTCTCTGTGATCAATTTTGTATATTCAATTAAATCAAAAGAAAAATATCTTGTTTCTGAATGTTGACTGGCCATTCTTGTGATTCATCTTATGAATTATAACAGTGTTTCCTTTTCAGTCCTGGAAAGCCAACACACTGCTGAAGCTTTTTCCATTATCACGATCAACTGTTGAACTTGTACATCTATAATTATTACTGTGCCATGTTTTTTCCCCCAACATCAGGTTTGGTTGAAGGATGGGTTCCAGAACAGAGTGCTCTGTAACCTACATCATTTATCATTGTTCTTGACGTAAAAAATACTTAAGTGGTTTCAAAGACACGCTGAGAAAACCTCAGAAAATTGGTGGTAATCAAGTAAGCATATGAAATAAAACGTCTCTGAGTCTGAGCTTCATGAAACGCAGTGACAGTTTCTTGAAACCAATTGCTTTTTTCCCTTTTAACGTCAAATACTGACAGTGACTTGAAAACCTGACAACAATCTGGGTGATTCTGCACAGGCCAGGATACCAGACCAGCAAGCATACTAGGAGCCTCCCTTCTGCATGTGGGTGCAGTCTAAGGGGGAGCCTAGAGGGGGCTCACTTAGCCCCCACCCCACCCCACCCCGGTGCAGAAGGGAGGTTCCTAGTATGCTTGCTGGTCTGGGTTACTGGCACCCTTAGTCAAGCAGCATACAGAATGCCCTGCCATTTGACATGCTGTGAAAAGGGTTACTTTCTTTTCCTTCTACCTGGAAAACAAAGACAATGCATCCCTTCAATAACCTATTCTGTCTATTTATTATTTATTTATTATTTATATTTCTATCCTGCCCTATACCCGAAGGTCTCGGGGCAGGTAACAGCCTTTAAAACAACAAATTAAAACCAATATTAAAACCAATAACATACATAAAAACATTTTAAAAATTGTGCATATTAAAATACTAAAATAACAGTATCTGTCATGGGGGGAAAAGTATCTACACTTATCTATTATCAGAGACTGCAAGTGTTTACATCTTGTTATCCTATTTGCCTTAAAGACTGTAGCTCAAGCAGGAAATTTCTGCCCAAAACTGCCCAAAGAGAAAGAGAGAAATGGCCTTCCCTGAATATTTCATGCATGCACAAGTACACACATGCAGGTGGTGTAATTTTTAACCCACCCTGGCAGACTTCTGCACTCTTATTTCATGTAGGGAACAAGTCAGAGGGAGAGATATGTATGAAAGACAATGATATTGGCTATGAGAAAAAGATATTTTTCCTGAGGCTTTTCTCTCTTCTCTCTCAACCCCCTTGTGTGTGTAAAAACAGGAGGACAGGGACCAGATCGGTCAAGACATTGAAGAGTCAAACAGGTCTCAAGATGGTTTGATTTATTATGTTGGGACAAAGCCCCAAAGGACTTTACTAGCTTTGTCTCGCAGCCTCAGAGGAGTCATCAGTTACATACAGACTGCTGCAAAGGTCTATATTGTTTCTATTTGCATTGAAACTACTTTTGTAGGATCATCAAGAAGATAGTGATGGCTCATGTTGCACTGCCAGATGATGGTGAGGTGGAGAAGGAGTGGGGCCCCACTTTACATCCATTCCTACTTGATCACCCATGCAACATCAGGGGTACTGAAAGAAAGTTTTCAATCGGAACTTCACACCATTCCTACTGTTTTGATACTCCCAGCTAGAGGTATTGCTGGAAGAAGATCTGTTCACACAATTTGGCCATGATTAGTTAACAAAAAGCTCCACAGGGATTTCAAAATCTAGTCCCCACAATTCAAAGGCAAAGCCAAAACCTCCTGAAATTTTAATCAAAACCTGTTTCAAGGCAAATATAAGTAAAGATTTTCAAATGTTCAGAAATTGCATTCATCTATCCTGGCTGTAAAGCTTACCTTCAAGAAAGTATTTACAAAATTGCGTAAATATGAGTTGTCTGTGGCAACTGCAAGTCAAAATAGATCATAAAAGTAAACTTGAGGAAGAACTTAGTTTTAAGTCTTCCTAACTGCATGGGGTCACCATACATCACAGCACACTGCTAGAAGCAGGAGTCATAAATATCATTCCTTCATGAAAAGCCTTGGCTGTTTTTGCACATCAGTCACCTGGACACATCCTTGAAAAAGAAAGAATTTAAGCAAGGTATATCTGCTCAGACTGTGGTCCATCGGGGAAAATTGTAGGCACATTCCCCAATCCAATTGTGGCATTTTCTCTTCCCAGTTGTGCAATGCACCAAGGAATGAAGGAAAGGCTTTCCACAATCAACCTTCACATTGTGCCAAGCTGTTATCTCCCTGGTTTGGCATTTTGGTTGCCTGAACCTCGCCAAGCAAGTTCAGACTTGGCCAAACCAGTTTGGCATGGTTCAAACAACTGAACTGGCTGAATCCCCTAGACAGAGAGACAGTGGCTTGGCACAATGCAAGCCGTCTTCCTTCTACTCCCTACTGCCACATGCATTTGGGGAACCACCACCACCACCCCAAAAAAGCAGAGATTTGGATCAGGAGTCCAAACTCAGATGGCTAGAGAGCAGAATGTGAAAGCAACTGACCTTGCTGCAAAAAAATAAAATAGTAATAGTAATAGTAGGCACAAAATAGCAAAAAAGAATTTTACCTACTGGGATCCGAAGTAACTAAAGTATACTTACTGAACTTTACACTGATTACCATGTCATTTCAGGTTGTGTTATATTTATCCTTCATTAGTTTTGGAAAGTACAAGTCAGTACCTTGGTACAGCTATTCATGCACTGATCATCCTACTCTTCTAACAGATAAAGGAGTTATGTTCCAGGCAGGGGTGGGCAGTGAGGCAAGACACACGCGTGCATGCTTACAGCAGTCCTTTGAGAGTTCAGAAGTACTCAGCGTCAGTTCAGTCCTTAAGTCAGAGTTCCAGAGATATAGCAAAGTCACAGCGGCCGCATCTTCACGGCATGAGTTATTTCAGTTTAAAGAATTCGAAATAAAAGAAACGGAACAAAGCTGTCCACACGACTTGCAAGTTGATCCGGTTCCAAGAGCATTCTTCTGCAGCCTTAACGCGGAATCAATCCTGGGAGTCCAGATTGCAGCCCTGTCCTCCCGCCATTGCCCAGCCCCTCTCTTGTGATTGGTGCTCCATCCGAGGATCCCACCCTCCATTCCCTTTGCGTCATCCATGCTCCACTGGGGATCCCCTGCCCGCTTTGCCCCGCTCCGCTGCTGGCTGCTCTTCCCTCGGTGCGAGGCTAGAAGAGGAGGAGAGCCGAGAGAGACGGGCAGCAGTGGGTGTGTTAGGTGGTCCCCACACGGCAGAGGGGAAAATTAGTCCCTAAAGAGAGAGAGGGGAGGGGGAGAGGGCAGCTGGGGATGGGGTGGGGGACTGACTGACTGGCTGCTTGGGGGGGAGCTGGAAGGAAAAAGAGAAGCGGGGAAGAACGGAGCCACCGCCGATCAGGAACGGGGAGGAACGGAGGAAGCCAAATCGGGGGGGGGGCATGAGGAAGATGAGGATGGGGGGAGAGGGGGCAACAGCAGCTGGGTGGGGGTGGGGAGGGAAAGGGAGGCGTTGCTAAGGCACCAAGGAAAAGAGTCTTGGGGGGGACTAGCAAAGGGGGGGGTGTCGTCCTTGCACAGACGGGATTCTAAAGTGAGAGAAGCCCCCCTTTCCCAAAAAGAGAGAGGGAGGAAGGAAGGAGGGGTATCTGAGAAGCCCCCCTTTCCCAAAAAGAGAGAGGAGAGAGGGAGGGGTTCCTAAGAAGCCCCCCCTTTCCCAAAGAGAGAGAGGAAGGAGGGGTACCTGGGGGGGGGAGACATTGCATGAGCATCTCACGTCTCACGCCCTCCCAAAGCCGGTGTATATGTTACATCAAAAAAGGAAAGCTGCACTGAGCATACGCAGAGTGCCTTACTGCCAAAAGAAGCAATCATAACCAAGCATTCCTATAAAAATAAGCACATGTGCACACACACACGCACACACACACACAGAGGTACTCTCACAGGTGCCAGCCCCAGAACCTCTGCTACGTTCCCAAGTTCCCGTCCCGCACGTCTGAACGGGATCTGGACCTTTAGTTTGTGGGGCAGGAGAAATGCATAAGGACTTTAAAACCATCGCCTTTAAAAGAGTTTTTATTTTTATTTGTCTGTGCTGAAGAACGCTATACCAAGCCTCTTTACTCAGAAGGGAATGTCATACATTCTGTGGGGCTTCTTACTCCAAAGTAAACGAGCCCTTAGCATGGAATTGTAAGCGGATCTCGCGGAGGGGGCTAAGTCATCTCTCAGTGCCTCATTTTGAAAGATTTCTTTACTGCTGCCTTCGAAAAGGAAGGAGAGAGGGAAGAAGAAAGCGAGAAGCCAGGCTGCATCCACCCACCCACCCATTCTGGCACTGCGGCGTGGGCAGCTTTGCCCCACTCCACTGCTGCTGGATGGGGCGAAAAAGAAAAGAGGAGAAGGAGAAGTCTCGATCCACTTCGGCTAAAGGGAGCCCAGCCGGAGAAAGCCTAGCTAGCCTTCCCCTCCTGGCGAGGGAGACAGCTAGAAAATCAGACACTTTTGCTACAGCCTTCACACTGCGGCTACAGTGTTTCAGGGAACCCCTTTACTCCTGATTAACAATGTTGCAAATTTCCGCAATTTCAAACCTTCAGACATTTAGAAAGTGAAACGACGGGGCTTTAAACATTAAAGAGGCATAGGGTGGCTGTGGTGGGGTGTCATTCATTCATATTTTTATCCCACTCTATACACAAGGGTCTCAGTGCGGGTCACAACACATTGGTTTTAATGTGTTCATATTAAACATATTAAAGGCATAACTTTGCCTGAACGTGGGGAGGAAAAAGCTGTTTCTTTAGTCCACCCTCAGAGCGAGAAAACATGAGCAAAGTGACCAGTAATTTTCTTTCCACATTATCTCTCCCAGAGGTAAATTTTACCCTAAAAGAAAACAGCTTGCCACTTTGCTGATATATTCTCTCACTCTGAAAGTGGACTGAAAGTGGATTAAACCTTAGGTGTGACCACAGCCTATAATGGATTGAGACCAATAAAAACCAGGACTCAGGAAAGTATGCTTGAAGGGAAGAAAGTCCACAAATGAAACAGATGGACTAGTGGTTAGGGAGCTGGACTCTCCTCCACAAAGCCAGCTGCGTGACCTTGGGCCAGTCACAGATCTCTGCTGAGCTCTCACAGCCCCACCCACCTCACAGGGTGTCTGTTGTGGGGAGAAAAACAGAAAGTTTGTCAGCTGCTTTGAGTCCCCTTCAATAAGTGAGAAAAGCAGGGTAGAAAAGCCAACTCTTCTTCCTCCATGAAACCAGATGGGTAACTTTGGGCTAGTCACAGCTCCCTTCTGAGCTCTCACAGCCGCCCCCCACCTCACAGGGACCGAAGCTGGATTAAAACCTTGGCTTGTGGTCACACCTAAGGTTTAATCCAGCTTCACTCCACCTTCAGAGTGAGAGAACACATCAGCAAAGTGACCAGTAGTTTTCTTTCCACATTATACTAGTCTAAAGGTGGATTTTCTGAGTTATTAACCCTGAAAGAAAACCAGCTTGTCAGTTTGCTGGTGTATTCTCTCACTCTGAAAGTGAACTGAAACTGGATTAAACCTTAGGTGTAACCACAGGCAGAGGCAAAGTAGCCTCTGAAGGGGGCTCAAAGCAGCTGACAAGCCTTCTCACCCTTAAGGGGGCTCAAAGCGACTGACAAACCGGTTCTCACCCTTAAGGGGGCTTAAAGCAGCTGAGAAACCTTCTGTAATCACCTGTTAAAGGGGGCTCAAAGCTGCTGAGAAACCTTCTGTAATCACCTGTTAAAGGGGACTCAAAGCTGCTGACAAACCTTCTGTAATCACCTGTTAAAGGGGGCTCAAAGCAGCTGATAAAGAAAATGAATGGTCACTTTGCTGATGCACAGGAGCAGCAGCAATGGCAAAGAAGGGGGGGGGAGGGCCACAGCTTTTAAAATACAGGCTCCAGGGCTTTCCTTTCCCTGTTTTAAAGTTCCGAACCTTCAAAGTCCTGAAATTGCGCAAAACTGCAACATTGTTTTTAAGGTGTGAAGTACTTACATTGATACAGTGTATCTTTAAGGACTGGAGGTTTATAGTGGGTGTTTGAGGGTGGATTTTTTCAATGAAGGAAACCCTAAACATGACGTGCTTCTAATACATTCAGCCATTGGTTACAGTGCGATTGGGGGGGCGGGACAGCCTTAACACGGAATCTCATCCCGGAACGATACTGTCCACACAGTAAAAAATTAAACACGTGTCAAGGGCATGTTCCGGAGTGAGACCTGTTGAGATCAGGATTTATTTCAAATCGGGATAACGTCGTTTAACACAGAAATACCGTATTAAGCCGAAGTGACGTGTACACGGCCCGAAATCAAAACGTTTTGAATTCGAGATAACGACGTCGTGGGGATGCACTCAGCAAGAGTCAGGCAATCTGAGGTCAGCATTTCCAGAGGTTCAGCAAAGTCACAAGGGGGTCCAAAAGTCAAGATACACACACGGCAGGAGTTGCATCAGCGTTATCAGCAACAATGGCGCAGTGTGTGCTGCTCAATTTAGGGGAAGAAGCACCACGCCCTTGCCAACTCAGGTGGTCTGCATTTGGTTTGTTTTTGCTGGCAAAGAAGAAGCGGGGAGGGGTTCACTTTGGGTTCCGAACTCTCTCTTCGAAGGAGTCCAAGAGCTCCCCCAATGCTGGCTGCTGACCCACAATGTCTGTGCTGCCAAGCTCTGGGTGCTGTACCAGCTGTGGTGCCATTGCAGACACACCCTCCTCCTCTGAGGAAGGCAGACTGGCAGGACAGGGCAGAACAAAAGGGAATTTCTAAAATTGCTCTCATACTCATAAAAATATGTGTCTATGAGTTCCACAAGACCCATTTCCTCTTTTCTGTTTAGTTTATCTCATCTTAGCATCAGAGAATGGAGCCTCACTGACTGATGACCCTGCTGTTTAAGATAACTAGTTATCTTTCTTACATTTAAGGAAATTTTAATATAAATGTTTTTATCAGCTTGCTAATGTGGATTTTGAATAATATATCAACCATGTTGAGGTATTTATGACATTGTCCAGCTGTAGGTAAGCATTATCACCTGTGAGGAGATGGCAGGTGATTGAAATGTGCTACACATCTGAGCTCTGGTCACCTAAAAGCTTTCTTAGAGTGAATTGGGGTGGAACAGTTAGACATTCAATTAATGTAAGTATAATTGGGTTGTCTGGCCCATTCCAGTTGCTCAGCATTCCCTCACAAGTGTCACAGCATTAACATCTGGTTTTCATTTTACCTATGAACTTACAGCTTCTTATTTTTTCTTGTGAAAAATAACTTAGAAACATGACACATATAAGTCAATTTGATGAACAAGAAGCATGACTGGAATTGGTTTGGATTATAGTTTTAAAGAATATCTAAATTACAACATTCATAACAGTTAAACCAATTTATTTAATATCAGCCCTTACCATTTCTTTTTTATTTTATTTTGTTTGTTTTTTCAAATATTTATTAGACAGTAACATACTGTATTTTCTGGCGTATAAGACTACTTTTTAATCCAGGAAAATCTTCTCAAAAGTCAGGGGTCGTCTTATACGCCAGGTGTCATCTTCTTATATAGCAAGTATATCCCAAACTCTATATTTTAACTGGAAAGTTGGGGGTCGTCTTATACGCCCAGTCGTCTCATACACCGGAAAATACGGTACTTAACTTGCATACATATATACACATATAGGCAACTGTTAGCAGCCTCTCCAGCAATCTTCATTGTTTGTTCTTGTTATATTAGCAAAACTTAATGGTGTAAGGTACCATCTATATAATATTTTTGTATAAGTTTCCTTTATTTTTGTTGATGTGTACCATGTATGTTTTTTGTTGAACAAATTATTCCATTTTTGATCTGATATATATATTTGCATATCTGTTTCCCATAAGTCTTTCAAAGTTGTCATTTTGGAAGCTTGTAATTCTATCGTAAGTTTATAAATTGCTGGCGTTATACCTTTAAGAGATGCATGTCTTATTATTAGTTCAAATTTTGTTTGTGAGCGGGAGACTGCATTTTTAATTTTGGCTTAGTTCAAGAATTATTCTAGTCTATACCAGATAAACCAACATGCCCTTTAATTAGCAATAGTCTCTCTAATGGTTAATATTTTATGTTGTCCTCCAGCTGTGAAGCAGTCCTGGATTATTACTATTCCTCTATCCTCTAATTTTGCCCAAATTTCTGAAGATATGTATTTAAGTTTTGGGTGTTAGGCTAATTTCATTAGAGTTGAAATTGATGGCAAAAATTTATTTTGCCATATTAACCATATCATATATTAATCTAGATTTCTTTATTTCACATTTTTCATGTTATGTGAGTTGAGGTAGGGAATAGTTGAAACTAATTCATCTTCTACTTCCATCTGTCTCTACCTAGATGGAGGTTTTCTTAATGAACGTAGTGTATTTGCAGTTGTGAAAGCTTGATGATATAAGATTTGGCATTCCCCACCCACCAGTGGCAGTTGGTTTCTGAATTATATTTTTATGAATTCTTAACTTTTTAGAATTAAATACATATAGCTGTAAAATATCATCTAATTGCTCAGTAATCTCTTTTGCTGGTCTGAGAGGTATTAACTGAAAAAGGAAAAGAATTTTTGGGAGAATTTTCATTGTTATCACTGCTATCCTTCCCATCAGTGAAAAACAATTTTCTTCCCAAAACTTGATGTCACATTTGATCTAATGAAATAGATTTATATAGTTATATCTTATCATTTTGTCTTATGTTTCTTGGAATAATTATGCCTAGATATATAAATTTTTTTAGGCTGAATTTTTATTCCCATTTCCCTCCTAGTAGATAACCTTATTTGTGCTGAGATATTTTAAAACATTATTTCTGATTTTTCTACATTTATTTTTAAACCAGAGGCTTGTGAAAAAAGTGATAATATAGCTTTAAGCTTTGTTCCTGCCTGAAGTGGAGCTGATGTAAATAATAGTGTGTCATCTGCAGAATTATGAATCTTTAAATCTTGGTTGTTCAACTTATATGGTGGTATCTCATTATCTTCCCGTATTGTTCTTAGCAACATTTCCATAGCTAAGTTAGACAGCAATGGAGATAAAGGGTCCCCTTGCTTTGTGCCTCTTTCTAGTTTAAAGCTCTCTGTATGGTATTAGCAGCCTCACCCCCTTAACTTAGGATAGAGGCCTGTTCGCACTTGGCTTTATTCTGGAATATATCCCAGAATAGGGCCTGCTGTCCACATGATAGTGCAGGCTACAGTTAGCCCCAAGTGAGACCTGCCAGAGTCTGCACTAGCATGTGGACAACAGACCCCTATCCTGAGATATATTCCAAAATATGGCCAAGTGCAAACAGACTCTAGGAAAAACACAGGCTTCCTTGAAAAACCTCTCTAGATGATCCCTATCCTTACACCAACCTTTTCAGCAGAAATGCCATCCCTAGTTTCTTCCCATCCAAACTATGATTGTGTCACAGCAGGATACAGCAAGCTTCAACAGTCCAAGGTTACTTCTGTGACAGATACCTTCCATGGAAGGAAATCAAGCCACATGCATACCACAGTCCAGTAAGCTCCTTAAAAGTGCTAACCTTCAAATGACACAAAGTTTTGAGTTCCTCATCACTGTAATCTTTATACAGCCATCCCTGGTATAATGAGATAGTTCCAATTTTTGAAAACACTGCTCTATGCATATCATGTTAAGGAAAAAAGAGCAATCATCAGTATGCTTCCCACAGCCAACAATGCTTTTTATAACATGATTTTGGTTAGCATGGTTTTGCACTGCATCAAGGAGGTCACATTTAAGAAGCCACATATGAGAAAAATCCTGTTACAGATAAGACAATTGTATATAATTGCAAACCAGCTAAATGTCGCCTGTACAACACAGATGCTAAAACTAGACAATAAAATGGACCAAAACCTCAAATATTCCAACCAACCACAATTTCAGCAACCAGATAATTTCACATTGTCTCTGCTGAAGACATGTTGAGATGTCATAGCAACTTCCAGTGGTGCTGGCCTGCAGCTTCCCAGTCTTGAATAATCCAGGCAAAAGCTGTGTTTTTATGCAGTCTTAGCATTTATCCTACAAATGACTGGACTCTTAACACCAGTCCTGAAGGGTCCCTACTGGCTGCCAATTTATCTCCAAGCCAAATTCATCATACTTCCCTTAATATCTCAAATACCTAAAACAAGGCCTCTTCCACATAATCTACATAATCATTATTTTAATTTAATAATTAATAAAGTTATGTACCTAAAGCAGTCACTAAAAACACAGATTAAATGTTTTTAGAAATACAAACTATGTAAAACAAAACAATAAAATTAAGATAAGTTAAAAAATAAACAAACCCATGCTCAACCTGTATATGAGTAGGAATAATAGATACTAGAAAATACCACCAGCCTCCCATGACTTCCTTCCAAAGAAACTAGATCTGAGATGTGTTCTGGACTGCTGAGGTTCCTCATTGCTCACAGATACCCAGATGGCATGATAAACTATCCAAAAGAAGATAAAGAAGGTGCTGGATTAATAAAGTGGCTGTAAGAAGACAAAAGAAGACCTGGAAAGGATTCCACCACCAATCGAGAGTCAATAGAGTTAACAAATGTCAAGGGCACTAATCTAAATGAAGAGAAAAATATCCATAAATGCATTGGTAAAACAACTCCTACAGATGAACTGCTAAGAAAATGCCTCAGACAACTTGAGGCAAGGAGCATGAATTAAGAGCAAGCAATGGAGGTGTCTTAGCATAACAATACCCTACATGGCATATATTAACACAGAAGTGTTTGGCATTTTTAAAAAAATCATAACAATGGGCTTGAAAAATCAGGACTGAAAGCTAGCATGGAGGCACTAACCTTAGCAGCACAAAAGCAATCACTGGGTACAAGATCAATACAGGCAGAGGTATCTACCATACCAGCCGGGACCCCAGGTACAGAATACAGCCATCATAGTAGCAAGGCGCTTACAGGAAAACTATATACAGAATGGCACAACCAAGATCCTTTCTGTACTGGGCTTTTTATGGATTATATCCTGGAATAGAGACCAGCTGTCCACAAGCTAGTTCAGACTATGGCAGACTTCAGGTAGCACCTGCTTTAGCAGCATGTGGATGGCAGATCCCTAATCTGGGATATAATCCAGAATAAGACCCAGTGTAGTAAAGGCCCAAATTGCAGGAATTGTGTACAGAAACATTTGCAGTGAGTATGGGCTGGATAATCCAAAGTCTAAATGGGAAAATCCTGTGGGACTACCATACCCAGACCAAACAAGTCTTGACCAATCAACCCAATATCAAGGCAGTAGACCAGAGAAAGAAAGAAGCAGTGATAATAGATGGTGCAGTCCCAAGTGATAAGATGAGGAAAGAAGGATATAAGAAGCTGGAGAAATACCAAGGACAGAAAGAAAAGTTGAAGAGGATATGGAAGGTGAAGGCAAAAGTAGTACCCAGTACTGATTAGGAGCACTGGGAGCAATGACCCCCAAGTTTGAAAACAGCCTCAACAGATCCCAGGATAAACACTGGGGATCTCTTGTCAGAAGAGTTTAGTCCAAGGAACAGCTCGGATATTGTGCAGGACCCAGACTTTTGGGAGAAGACCTGAGACTGTGGCAGACATCACAACTAACAATTAACCACCCCTAAGAATTTTTTCCCGTTTTTTCAAAAAGACAGGGCAAACAGATCTGTTCACATTTGGAAAACTATAAATTAGTAAGTGAAAGAAAAGGGTGATTAAAGGTCATGAGCAATTTGTGCTGCAAAAGCATAATAATTTGGTGTAGGATATAAACCAGAGCTATTGGTTCATGCTGCACGTGATACTCTGATTAAAGTGAACACAGCAGCCAATAAACTAAGTTCCTAAAGCCATAAATATTTTCAAAGCTAAAAATATATGGAGAAAGAAATGCAAATAGCAGATTTAATGAGTCCTTGAATCGGACTTCAGTTTCTTGTTCCATAGAATTATTTTCTCATGTTGGAATTGTTATTTGCTCTCAAGTGATTCTTGTTTGAGGGCAAACTCAGTGTAACCTTTCCCACACGCCAACTGCGTAATATATGCAACAAAGCATCCACACTTAGAAAAGCAGTTTCCAGACACTGTCCTGATTTCATTTTTGTTAGCTTTATTACTTAATCAGTCATACTATGCGTAATGAATACCATTAAGTCTGAAGATTTCAATTTTACAAACTGAATTCTTTTGAAAGCAAAACAAAAGGGGGGGCAATGGAATGATACCCATCTTTTCCCAGTTTCTTTGTCCAATATCTACAGTACTGAATTTTCAAAGTAGAGCATGGATCTCTCTACATTTGTGACCCACATGGGTGATGCTGATGCTACTAACAGGGCCAGAAGATGGCCAGAAGAACTACATCAAGTTGCTTAGTCAACCTTTAACTTGTGGGAGATGCCATTTCTGTAAGTGGAAAGATTCACAACAAGGACACACTAAGGGTGTTTTTCCACTGTCACTAGAAGTACCCAATAAGTACCCATTAATGGGTACTAAATGGCATTTTTGTACCCATTAATGGGTACTTCTAGTGACAGTGGAAAAACACCCTAAGACTAGGCTCAAGAAAAGGGCAGAGTAAAGGGTCACTGGTAAGCCTAGAATCAAGCAAAAAAAACTCAACAGCAACCTTATTAATGCATTTATTCATGGCATTCATTTATATCCCACCTTTCCTCTGAAGAGCTCAAGGCAGAGCACACCATTTACCATTTCTCTTATGAACTATATTAAACTGAGAAGTTGCAGCTGACCCAAGGTCACCCAAAAAGTTTTCATGGCAGAGTAAAGGTCTCAATTCTGGAACTCCTAAGTTCTAGTCTGACACTCAGGCCATTATGTTACACTGGCTCTCGGAGTATGGGTTGGCTAAACTTTTATGCATGGACAATGCTACTGCCAGGTTAGGGCTGCATTGTTAGCAATCATAAATATAAATGTTTCCATTTTCTGTACTTTTCTTGGCTTTCCCTAGATTGCACAAAATGTAAAAACGGGGGAGTGTCACTGAACTGAAGGAATTTACTCTTACTGGCCAAGAAGCCAAGTAATATTGAAAACAAAGTTATATGTAACTTGATGATGCATAGGTTATCTACACCCTAGAGACCCCATGAAGTACTGAACCTAAACTTTTGAGAGGCTGATTTCACTCTTTCTAGGATTGCATATGCAGCTGAAGTGTTGACTTACATGAAGCGGAAAAGGTGCTTTAGTGGTCAGGAAACATATTCTGTCTCCTGATTCAGGAATTCAACATTCTAGCAAAAACAGCCCATCAAAAATGCTTCATGGTTTACTTTTCTCATATGCCAACCTAACATTTTTGCTTTTCCTCCTTTTTCCTTCAAGAAACACAGAGGCTGGTGATACATGAGAGACTCTTAAGGGATGTGTGACAAACATTATGGGGGAAGGAAGTGGAATCCTGTCACACTCAGGGATACTGGGTTTAATGATGCCAGGCACCAACAATCAGACGAGAAATATGAACCAGCAACAATAACTGAGCTTTCTTATATATATAAAATTCAGTTGCTCTTGAAAAAATAAAAGAGAAAGGCTACACTTAATAACTTTAACAGACACAAGGACAGTATTCAGACATAACAAAAGGAAATCCTCAGAGAGACAGTGTGTGGCCCTTGGGTTCCCAACCCTTCTCTAATCCACCTTTTCTAGCAGAGAATGTTCAGGAGATGGGGAGAGGCAGATGGTGTGTGAACAATTCCACCTTGAAACCTTCTCTAAACCAACTCAGGGATGCTGCTTCTTTCTGTCACAAGCTGGCTTTCTGTTGCATTCACTGACACTGGACCCCAATGGATTTAATGAGCAACTTTATTTGAAGCTACAACAACTTAAGGGCATTTGTGTGCCACATTTTATCTCTGCTGTCCCTAAACCCCTTTCCAAGGTTTAATAAAAATATTTTCTCTTGCTCACTCAATTCATATGTCCCCACTGGTACATGGTGATGGTGGGGGGGGGGGGGTTGTTTCATGTTCCTGAATCAGTTCTTAAAAAGAACTGCTCTGACATCCTATAAAACAGGTAAAAATGAAGACGTGTTCAGGCAGAGTGTTCAGTGTACAAACTTAAACATTGTAGCCCCAGTCTGCAGGTTTTTGAGATTTGAATAAAATTATAAGAACATAAGAACATAAGAGAAGCCTTGCTGGATCAGGCCACAGCCCATCTAGTCCAACATCCTGACGCACACAGTGGCCCACCAAATGCTCATGGGCATCTCAAGCAGAGACAAGGACAAACCTTCTCCTGCTCTCGAGTCCCAGCAGATGGCCTTAGAAGCACCCCAGTTCCTCCCACACACACACAGCCTGAAAGATGCATCTAGGCATTTGTTCTAGTAGCCATTGATACATCTGTCATCCATAAATTTGTCTAACCCTACCTTAAAGCCATCTAGACTGGTAGCTGTCACCACCTCTTCCAGCAGCCCATTCCATAAGCCGATGACCCTCTGGGTGAAGAAATACTTCCCCCTGTCAGACCTTACTCTCCTACCCATCAGCTTCACAGAGTGCCCCCTGGTTCTAGTGTTGTGTGATTTTCTCTATCCACCTTTTCTATACTGTGCATAATTTTATATACTTCAATCAGGTCCCCTCTTAAACGCCATCTCTCCAGACTGAAGAGGCCTAGACATTGCAACCTGGTTTTGTAAGGGAGGTGTTCCAGACCCTTAATCATTCTGGTTGCCCTTCTCTGCACCTTCTCTAGTTCCACAATATCCTTTTTGAGGTGTGGTGACCAGAATTGTACACAATATTCCAAATGTGGCCTCACTATAGACCAAAGGTGGTAGAGTTCTATGGGTGGTGCACAGACCAAAAGGGTAGTTTGAACACAAGAGCATAAGAAGAGTTCTGCTGAATCAGGTCACAACCCATCTAGTCCAGCTGAGGAGACCAGTGCATCCCCTAAAGCAGTGGTGGCAGTAGGAGGGCCACTGCCACAAAGGGAGAGCCATTCAAAGATTTCTCTTCAAAAAACCTCTGCTGTGAAACACTGTAACAGTGATTGTGCCAGCATGGTGGGGTAAGTGTGTGGCATCTGTGCAATGCCACCCTGTCCCTGCACTTGAATGCACAATAAAGGGGTAGTATCATGCAGTCACTGTGACATCATGGCATATGTAAAGCCATAAAGGGACAGTGTAGATCCTGTCTACACCTGTATCTGTAGATCTGTGTGGCACCAGTAGCAAGATTTTCATGATAACCCTGTCTAAATACAGCCCATCATGCCACCAGCCCATTGTCGATTACTCTTACACCACTTTGAAGTAACTCCAGGCTGGTTGTACTTTCCAATGGCCAGAGTGGCATCTGGGAAAGCATCCTGCCTCTGCTGCAGCATGTGAATATCACCAATGGAAACCCTTAAGCACATTGGAAATGGGTGAGAGGAGACAAAGAACAGAAAGGCAGGATGGAATCAGTCCACTATTGAGTCCTGTTATCAGCAATGCGTTCCACCAACTCATGCATTGTTCACAATGAAATCTGCTCCCAGAAAAGTGATTTTAGGATTGGACCATTACATTGCATAATGTAATTCTTGTTTTTTAGGAAAGTGCACCTGTTCCCCATTTTGATTATTCTTTATCAATTGGTAAAAAATATAATCTGAATGCTATCTAGCACCATATTATTATATAATCATTCCTACAAATCCTGTAAGCCAGAATCTACCATAGCTGGCAAATTATATTTAGCACATCCCTAATGACTTCCTTACTCTAAGACTGCAAAGTTATCCAAAAAATGGGGGAAAGAGGGCAGTTTTCACAAAGAAAATTACACAAGAAGGTGAGTCTTGCCAGAAAATCTCTTCTTACTCTCTTCTGCATTTTCTTGCCACCTTTCTTGCTGGTAAGATCTTTTTGTCTTCAGTACAACACATTTGCAGAAGATTGCAACATGAATTAACTTTTCTTCCTCTTCCCTTTCTATGGGCTAGAGAGGATGTAATTGAAAGATCCTAGGTCTGGTCAAGCAGGACTGTTCTCATGTTTTCCTGAGTGTAGATAGAGTCAGCAATAATAACCAATGCACCAATAAAGGGCTAGCAGGTGACCACCCACAGGTCTCAAAAGCCATTCACAATGTACAGTCTGTCTGAGCATTTTCAGCAAATCTATTGGTCTTATAGATAACATGGATGATAGGTGCATGAATGGTTACTATAATTGATGCCTAGGTACCACTTTCATATTGGAGAGAAAGGCAAGGTGCTATTTGCAAGGATTCGAGAGCAGATGAAGATTTTGCCTTTTTCTTCTGCTTGACAAATGCCCTGAAGCAACTGGTGAGCCACTGTGTGATGCAAGATGCTGGAACCCCTGCCCACACCCCACCTCATGTCCCCCATGGATGCCCAGAATGTGAGGAAGAGGGTGGGGGTGGGGGTTCCCTTCACACAAACATTCATCCATGTCAACACACAAAGGCGAAGCCCCCTATATTCGGGGGGGGATGTTGCATGAAGCTGAACATTTCCCCCCTTCTATTTGACTTGAAGGAGAAAATGTGCTTCATGCACATCCCTAGAAGTCATGCTCAGTTCAAAAAAGGGGCAGAGCTGCCACTTTTTCATGAATTGGTGTTTTCAAATGACATCAAAGGATATAAAAGATGAGAGAAGCAGAAATGAAATTTTAGGAGAAATACAGTATAACCCATGTTCTTTCTTTAAAATTATGTAGATTACAGCTGTGCACTCCATGAGAGGATATTCCTGAAGATGATTTGGAAGCTGGAGCAAGTGCAAAAAGCTAGACTGATAGCAGGAATTTCCACCAAGACCTATTACTGCCTCAGTCCTTAAAGTGTTAAACTAGTTACTTTTTCTCTTCCAGATCCAACTCAGGATGAATACACTGGCATTTAAAACTAAATAAAATGGACCCAGATATCTGAAGAAATGCCTCCCAAACAATTGAGAGCTTCTGGAGAAGTTCTCCTTTAAGAAGCCAATCCCAAGTAGAGGAAACTTAAGACAAAAGGTAGAATCAGACAAGGCTTAAGTCATCCCTTTAAGAAAACATATCCCATCCCCAGATGAACAAAAAAAGCCTTGCAAACCTCTGTCCAAATATGTGGCTGGGAACCCAGCTTATTTTT
Organism: Aspidoscelis tigris stejnegeri; assembly: GCA_023333525.1. NCBI lineage: Eukaryota > Metazoa > Chordata > Lepidosauria > Squamata > Teiidae > Aspidoscelis > Aspidoscelis tigris. The sequence continues at coordinate 48,605,798 of JALMGA010000004.1, forward strand.
CCATGCTGCAGTCTACATTCACCTCTAAGTCAAGCAACACCTACCCTGACTATGGGTGCTATCCCCTGTCTCTTTGCTTATGTCATTTCCTGACGAATCCAGCTTAAGGAAAGAGATGTCTTCAGAGCTATGAAATCACAAATGATGAAGAGGCAACCCTTCTGGAGCTTCAAGATGAAGTAAGGCAAAAGCAGGCAAAAAATGGCATGTCTGAGGACACTCAAAGTTATCTTTGAGTTATCTTTGACTCTAGTCATGAATAGAACACAAGTTTTTACTGCCTGTCAGGCTTAAAGGCATGTAGGAGAGTGTTCAGTGAAGTCAACAGGAAAGTGCAAAGAGGCAGACTTGGCAAGACACAAATGCTGGAAGATTTTTCTTGGCCAATCAGAATTTGGTTGCTAAGCATAGGTGGGCAGAATTCCATGGGAAGATTATGCTAAGTTCCAAATGCTTTTGCAACTGGGGAGAAATGGTGCCTTGGGTCAGAGTTCCTCAATTCAGTGAACTCTTCCCTCATGATTCCCCTGATCAAATTCCACCAGTTGCTGCCCCCAGACTCTATAAATTGTGCCAACCACTCCAAGCTACAATCTCCCTTTTTTGTCTGAAGAAGCGTTCCTAAGTTTGACTAAGAAATAGGTTTCAAAATCTAAATGTAGGAGAGCAAACTAGGGAATGCTAAATGCAAAGTAAGAGGGGAAACAGCAGAAAGGGGAGGAAAAGCAACTAACTTGGAAAACAGGAGTAATAAACTTTTTTTACCCCTTATTGGGGTAAAACATTGCCCCAATACTATTTTATTTTTCAATAAAGGTTTTTAAAACACACACACAGAGCTGTCAAATGGCTCCTACTTTACTTTCAAAATCAGGAATTAAAATCAGCACCAACAAAATATGCAGCTTGCCAAGCTAGCAAATATAAAAGTGCTTGGGAATGTCAAGATTTAGAAAGACTTAATGAAGGATATGAGATATGCTTCTGACAACACGCCAGGAAAGGCCATTGCTTTTGGATTTCCAACCACAATGGGTGCCTAGAAGACATCTTGCAGACTGCAATCTGGCTACCTTACGCAATCCTGTCTGCTGAAGTGCTATTAAGCAGGTGCATTTCCAACTGGAAATAACCAAGTTGTTCTCTGAATCTGAATCACTGGTAATTTCCATCACTGTTCAGCCTTTCCTCTGCCACCTGTACACTCATGCATTAGTCATAGAGTAGAGACAACATGCTGGCAAGGAACATAAACTCAGAAAATGAAAGCCAGGAGGTAGGTGATGGCATGAGAGACTGAGTTTGAATTTTAATATGTTTTCTGACTAACATTCCATCAGGGAAGCATACAGGAAGCCAAGCAGAGCCAGGAAGGACACTGCCCTGACGCTTCCTTTCGACCACTTCAAAAATATCAACTAACTCACTCAATTAAGCAATGCTTTTGACATATCCTGACTTTAACTCTTGGCCTTTGCCTCACACAATGTTGGAGTAAAAAATAGAAGAAAAGAGCTGCAAACCGATAGCTTGGTAGTTGCTAAGAATAATTACTGCGGACTGGTCTGGCCAGAGAACCTTTTCACAACAAGAGCTCCTTCTGGAGGAATCACAAATCAAAGTATAATACTTTCTCCTCAAGATACTATTTTGTTCTTCTTTAATCTTTTTCTCAAAGTTTTTGTAGATGGCTAGTTTCCAAATTTCCAGTCTGTGTTTCTTGCTGCAAACAGTCTATAAGTGGTGACAGCAAGCAGTGCTTCAATGAACAGAATTAAAACACTTCTTTGCTGTCAGTATGTGCTAAGGATGCAAATTTCATGTCCACTTCCCTGCCCCTTCTTTCTAAGCACCAAAGAAAGTGCAGACTGCAAGGTCCCCAGGTGGAAGAAGAGGGAATGGGGACCCAGTTAAAGAAGATTAAGGACCTTTCTGCATTTACCAAGCTTGATCCAGATCATCAACAGCAGGAGGCATCCACATTAAGTGAGCTAGACAGTAGGAAATACATTCTAAAGACAGACGCAGTGCAAATGTGCAACCACTGTTCTGCAGTGGTGAATGTCAACTACCAGTGACAGCACCTCTGAAACCTGATCCAATTCACTCATATCCTTGCCACCCAAACATCGCATCAGAGCAATGGAGGCAAGGCATATTCAGTGGCAATACAAATACACCATTGTTGTAGGCGATGCAAAGTCACCATTGCTATCAATGTGCAAGTTCTTTCAGAGGGATTGTGAAGGTGTCTTCACAGTGTCACCTTAACAGTGCATGTTCCTTAATGTCAGGCCCACATTCTTTCCTGTTCCATTCTATGTGTGGATGCCCCTTCCCTTATTCAGGTTTAGATGGCCCTACTATGGTCGTGGTACTGATTAATCAGGCCATCCACTATTCCTGACCACTGCAACCTTAGTACTATTTACTCCAGATTACCACTAGACCCATGCCCACTATGTGAACTACAAGGCTCCTTGATCCGGATTACTAGGTATGTGCAGAAAGGACCTAGAAAAGCTATAACCTGGGTCTTTTTGCTGCATAATGGAGATGGTGAGAATCAAGATCCAGAAGAATCCTGGACGTTTAGTTGCTTCAAAATTCTTAATAGTCCACACAAGGAGTACAACATCTTAAACAATGGCCCTAGCATGTGGACAGCAAGTCCATATTCCAGGATATTATCCAGAATAAGACACAGTGCAGAAAGGCTAATGTCTTTAACAATGACAAAAAAAGTAACAAAAATATCGATGGAATTTTCATGAGTTGGTGCAAAGTATTTGTTGAAATTAGCAATTGCTGTGAGTGAGCTAAGGGAATTTGAGGGAAACTTTTCTTTGGGTCTACAAATTATCTCACTATGTCCATACTTCCCTTCACATCTGCTGCTTGGTGTCCCTTCAAACATGGGAATTAGCAGTGGTTCATAGAGCACTCCCATAAGGGTGAAGGAGAAGGAGTAAAGCTTTCATTGGATTTCTACAATTGATTTCTACAATCTAAAGGAGCACTGTTGATGGAAATGTTGGATTTACATCAAAGAATTACATTCTGGCATTTTTATAAGTCAAGTCTTTGTTAGTAAAGAAATTGCTGTAGATTTTGTTTAAAGGGGTGTCTGTGAAAAGACTTTTAAAAATCAGCAAGCCAAGCTCTTTGATCTAACTTTCTGTATTTAAGTTAAAGCCCAAGAGCAGGTGTAAAGAGACAAGTTGAAAAATGGTTCATAGAAAGAAGAACTGCTAAGAGATCTTGCAATAAAAAGGTAAGGTTGACCTCACATACACTGAAACTCTACCATAATTATAGAATGGTGTACAGGCCTGAGGTTAATGCAATAATTGTCCCTAATTGTGCAACTGCTTCCCGACTCACAGAACTTTTGACTAAGAGAAAATCCACAAGAAAGCTGTCAGTTTGAAGACAAAATCACCTGAACAGAGTCAGAGAAGCAGAGATTGGCAACGGGTGGCAATTTTATGACAGGATAATAACGGGGGGGGGGGGGCATTGTGTGGATGGTCCCAAAATACTTGCACAATTAAGCACCAATTTTGCATAATAACCTCAGGCACCCTAAGAACAATGAGGAACAGCATAACTTACAAGAGACTGAAGGGAAGGTGTTGGCATAAGGCTTGTCAAAACAGACCTTTGTATCTCCAAAACAAACAAACAAAATTCCGACAACTAGAGAAAGCACGTTTAAAAGAAATGCAAAATTCCTGACTAGTGCTACATTTTTATTATTGGAAACTTAAAACAAAATTAGAACAAAATTAAAACCAGTACCCCCTTAATAGTTGTGCAAAAAGTTGCTTTATAGCTTGGAATACAAATTTGCAACTGATTCAGTTACATGAGATTGCGTATCCACGTCCAGGAAGGCCATATACCATTCAAAAGACCTTCCTGTAAAGGGAGCAATAACTCAAGTTCTTTCATAGCTTTAAAAATTACACAATGGTAACATGTGTAGTACAGTTTCTAACTCTTCACTACCACACACATAAAAAGCTTTATTTGTCATGCATGAACCTGATACTTAAAAATATAAGATTTCTGTTGGATCATACCAAATGCCCAACTAGTCCTTTTCTCACAGTGATCAGCCAGATGCCTTCATGAAACTAGCACGGCGGCCAGGAAAACTTGTGTGTCCAGCAACTGATATTTAAGCAATATTTATTCTAACTTGCTCTTAAATCAAAAGGTTTCTTAAAGGTCTTTCAATTTTGTTAAAGCATGGTTGATTACGTCTAGCTAGATTTATGAATCCAGAGAAAAGCATGAAAAGTTATTACCTGTGGAAGGAATGTGGGTCCCTTAACTGACCAGTAAGTTCACCAAGACAAATGAGATCGGTTTACAAAGGCTAGGTAAACATATTATTTTTATACTGCAGTTCAAATGAAACAACTTTCAGCAGGGCTGTGGAAGAATTTAGAAACTGGCTTTACAGGCTGGGTTATTTTTTAAAGCAACACTAAACTTATGTTATTCCAAAATTGCAGCTACTACAGCAGTATAAAATGTGTGTTTTAGTCCCTTGTTGAATGCTTTCCTTCTACTTACATGCTAAAAGGAACCCTCTCCATTTTTAATTTTTACACTATTTTCCGTTGTATTTTCTTTTACATTTCAAAGCTCTGTCAAAGGAAAAAAAAATACAATATGCATTCCTGAGTTGTCTGGCAGGGTGAGAGTTAGAAATAGCAACACCAAAAAGAAAGAAAGAAAGAAAGAAAGAAAGAAAGAAAGAAAGAAAGAAAGAAAGAAAGAAAGAAAGAAAGAAAGAAAGATGAGCAAGCGAACAAACAAATGAATGAATACCCATTACTTGCAGAAAAGTCTAGGGAAAAAGTAAATGTAGCATAATGGCAGGATTAATTATTGTAATTTAATGGCAAAATATTGTCAAGAATAAGTCTTCTGTCTTTATTGGCCTACAAATACAGTTCCTCATACTTTTTACTATATAGTAGTCTTAACAGAACATGCAATTTACTATTACCTTGGAAGCAGTCTCATTGAATACTACAATAAGGCCACAGTGCTCGTCCCCATGGCAAGGATATTGTGACGCGAAAGTTACTTCACCTCACAAGTGTCCCCATGCAAAGCCCTGAATCGGACTACATGAGGGACAAAATCCTTTAAATCGAAATTTAAAAAAAACCTTAATAACTGTTCTTGGCCCTGTCCCCATGCAATTGAATGTCTGCTGGAACTCTTCTTTTGCCTCTGAGCGGCCCCATTCCAGACTTTACAAGGCGCTTAGGGAGCTTAGGAAAGTGAGACACCCGCGATAAAATACGTGCACTTTAAAGAAGAGTTCCAGCGCTCTTTCGGCGATTCGTGGGTTTTGCTTGCTATATCTGCCTTGAGGACGCTCCATGGCAAAAGGGGCGGGGATTGCTTGCCTGCACATACAGCCAAAAAGCATTCACACATCTGAGAAATGCAGCAGGTTCGCTTCCTTTCCTTTGTAAAAAGAGCCAGAATTGCTCAGAATTGCAACATTGTTATCAGTGATCTGTGAAAGCCTTAAAAGAGAATGAGCGAAGGATCGCGCTGCCGATGCCTGCAGCCGCTGACTTTGCGTGGGCAGAAAGCTTTTTCTAACAGAGAACTGAGTGAAAGTAAGTGCTGAAAGTGAATGAATGAATGATCATCTGCCTTTGCTAGGGGCGGGAAGCCGTTTCAGGAGACGGAGATCTGGCTATTTTTCCTTTTAACAAGAGAGGGGGCGGGGGGGAAAAGATGCCCGGAAAGAGAAGACGGCTACCATGGGGACAGAAAGTCCATTTAGATTGTGGCTACCATGGGGAAGTGGAGGGGACTTTTAAAGTCAGCTATAACAGAGTGATGGCAGAGGAAGCCGAGAGGGGCTAATAAGTCTTTTGGGGACAGGGCCCTTGTCCGGAATGACGGGACAAGAGTGGGTTACAAAGGTGGCATGGGGACACTCCCAAGTTACGATCACAGCATTAGCCAGTGGAGTTTCGCTGTCCTCGCTGCTAATGCTGCTATTGCAATTGTCCCCCCTTAGCTAAGTCCTTAATCACCCAGGTAAGGGGTTGATTTACCACAAACACTCACCTGACAGCTGCCCTGCAATCAGCTGAGCAACTGTCAGGGGGTTATAGCAGCTCTCATGTGCACAAGCAGAGCTCCGCTAATGATTAAAAGAGAAATGTGAGCAAGGAGCTAATTAATATTCACCTCTTTCCAAGGCTCAGATCTAACAGGCAGCTAATTTCCTTCCAACACCTATGAGCTCCTCAAGAATTTAATTAATATGCACCTCATTCCATTGAATTAGCTGCCTGTTACCTCCAGCCTTGGAAAGAGTCTTTTGGCTTTACTGCCGAATTAGCCTCTTTCTGTCACCATTTGGAATGAAGGGGTGTAGAGGCTTGAAATTTCTCTCTTCCAGGGGGGCAATAAAGTTACCTCCCTGGGAAAGAGAGAAAACACAAACCTCTGCACTCCCTTACTCCCTTGCTTTTACTCCTCTTTCGAGGCAAGCAAGCGGCTTTCCTGGAAAAGGAAGCAAAATCACAATCCCGGCGGGAGGGAGGGGAGGGGAGAAAACCACGGCATCCCAATGCAGGGATTTGCCATGGTTTTCATGGGGATGGAACCCTAACCTACCCTGTCCTCCATTACCATGGGGACTCCTTAATGCAAATTAAGATTCGCATTAAGGGTGCCCCGAATCCACCCCCAGGTAAGGGTGGCCCCATGGGGACATGCCCATAGTCACACCTTCACTTTAAGCCTTCTTCAGTCCATCTTCAGATCTGATTGTTCATACCTTTTCATTTCTATCCATTTTATTTGTGTACTTTCCACCCTCTGTTTGGACTTTCCTAAATGGAAAGTCCACAAATACAATAGATAGACATTTCCAAGAAATCACTTTGGTAAATCTCTTTCACAGTCTTTCCAATGAAACAGCATGGTTATGGTTATGCAGTCAGCCAACTCTCAGCTTTGAAGACAGGCATTTCCACACTTACCTTTAAATCAATCCAGAAAGCAGTCCAGCAGCTTCCCTTCTGCATCGTGGACAGGTTTAAGGGAGGTCATACCCATCACTAGTATGTTCTGTCTGCATTGGCAGAGCTAGTCCAGACTAGGCAGGCAAAAGAGTTGCCTAGATCAGGATACCAATAGGCCCTTTTTAAAAGGGCTTCTGATGGAGTAGGAGTTGCTAGAACAGAACAGAGGAATGCAGAAGGGTGCATACCTTCTTTTTCTACTTTAACATAGGATCCATTTGGGCAGAGCACCAAACTCCTCCACTAAAATGGGTCCAACAGAGCTCCATAAGCCAACTCCCAAAATCACACAATCTTTGGGGCTTGTGTAGGAGATGCCCTGGAACAACTGCCCAAATGCACATGGCTTGTTCTTCTACAGTTGGCCTCCTTCAGTTGCTAGACTGTTCCAACCTTACTTGGGGGGGGTGCCCACTAGCAGGAAGCACCCATTTAGAACCCATTAGGAACCTATTAGGCACCTGATCGGTACCTGATTGGTACCACTCAGTAAGACCCTGTTTCCACACAAGACCCCTTAAGACCCCATCTGTTCACACTAGCATAAGGGAAGTCCAGATTGAATGGGGTCCTCAGGCTCTTAAATCCAGACTTCCCTTGGACCTTTTTAAAGGTGTCTTCAATGTAGTCTTCAGCCTCCACACTGCGATTGGAGCAATGGGGTTCAGGACTGGGCTTAACAGCTGCCATTTTCAGCAGGCCAACTCCGGCCTCACCTTGCCACTCACATCTACATAGCTATGCACATCTTTCGTAGCTGCCTACAAAGTCAAGCACAGGTTGCGTAGCTGCAATGTAGCTGTCTACGTAGATGCATCTATCTGCGTAGCTGGTAAATGGTCAGCCCTATGTGTCCAACGGCATCTTCACAGATGAACTATGCAATTTGGCTATGGAGTGTGTGCTGGAGTTTGTAGCTGCTACATAACCTGCTATGAAACTTTCCCTCTCTGCCATGCCCACTGTCAATGGAAGTAGGCTTTGAGTGACATCCACACTAGCCAAGCACACCACACAAGCACGCCTTCCACTTAGGGCAGAATGGATTTACCTGGTGGGTGCATCGGCGTTCAAACTGTGGCCTTGTCTAGCACCTATTGGCATCAGATGCTAGACTGCCAGTGGAGAAAAATCGGGTCCTTGCAAAATCCAGCTCTTCAGTTGAGGACCCCTTTTCTATGATCCAGATTAAGGGAAGTAAGTGGGCAGAAAGCCCTTGGATTTGCTGGAACAACCCAGACCAAGTAAGTGCAGAAACAGCCAAAGTTTCTTTCTTGTGTCATATACAGCATTGGAATCAATCACATCCTTCAAAAACGAAAATGTTTTCTTATATGTAGTTACACTGATACCATAGGTAACATGAGATTCATTCACAACTGAGGACATAACTGAACACTTAGAAAAAGCCACACAATTACAGATGCAGCTGCCACTGATAGCAACAGCTACATCTACACAGAGTTTGTACACCAAATTTGTACTGATGTGACTGCACCATGCATGCACACACATACTGCTAGAACACTGCTAGAATACCAAGAATCTGCACATCCTGGACACTGGAACATAAAGGCAGTAAGGATGAGCCCCCTTCCATGTCAAATGGTTCTGAGCTTACTCTGTATGTAGACACAGCCAAGCCTCCCTGCTTGGGGATTATTTAAGCAAACCGTGCTCTCTCTGTCAAAAAATGTATACATCTCAAAAAGTGGGCTAGATCACCCTTTTAAAATTATTGATGACCCAAAACATATGTGTAAAGGCTGTACTGTCCTTAAGAAAGGAAACTATCGTTTATTCTATGATATTCCTGCCAGTCCTTAAAAACATTGGCTTTTTCTACCCCAAGTATGCCTTACATGCATAGACCAACAGAGACACGCTGAAGGCATGACTGTAAAAACAGAAGATTTGAAACAGCCCATTTTATTTCTTGAACTTCAGCCATCCAGAATTCCTTCTGATTCCATAACTTCAGCTTCAGCTTTTCCCAGGAAGTGTACTTATGGTGTGGTGCTGGCCAATTTTTAGAGCAAATCAAACCTGCTGAAATAATGTTGTTCAGAACTGACACTAAACTTGAAAAGAATAGCATTTTTTATGACAGACAAGCAACAGCCCTGGTAAATGGATTTTTAAAAGGTGGCTTCAATTTTAATATACTTACAAGCAGAACATCTCATCTAGCTTCACCCCCACACTGTGAGAAATGAAGTAAGATGTTGGCATCTATATTTGCCATGGTAAAATTACTCCAACTCAGAAAGAACAACGTTGCTTGTACAATTTATGCTAGAAAAGGAAGTTCTTGATTTGTTCTTTTTAAGGCTTCCTTCTAATACTCCACTTAATCAGATTCACATCTGGCAACTGGCCTGCCTAGCTGCCTGGCTAATGACTCTTCTTCAAGCAAAGCTTGAACTGAGTCTAAAAGTAAAGCGCTCTCTTTATTGGGACACGAATTTAAAAAGTGTTGCAGAAAACAGCTGCATGTAGGATTTGACTGAGTGAACCCCAAAAGATTCCACACATTTCATTAGAAGCCAGGATAAGGAAGCTCCCCCACCCAAGCACCCCATGGAAAGCACTGAAACTATGAGCTCGCTGGGTGGCAGATTTAACTGCTGGTAAAAAATGAGTGGGAACAGTATCATATGATCTGGTTTTCAAAAAGATTGCCTTGAGTTGCGGTTGCGGTCTCCGCTTATTTCACTCCATTCCTTAGTTGTATGGGTATGAAAATTTAAAACTAATAAATAGCCAAGGCAATTTGGAAAAGCCAGATTAAAGTGAGAAGGAGAGCCATCATTACCATTAAATCATGGGGTAACCCTTGGGCAGAAATGGATAGGATGAATATTTCTAGCAGGAACATCCACAGCCTTCTCTGGTCTCAGAGCAGAGAGACTCTCTGTTCTTCTCTCCCCTGCCTGCAGCCTCCGCTCAGTGCTTTCGCTCTGCCTTGCCTGCCTATCATCTTGCTCTAATTGTTTCCAGATTTGTGTGGGAGGTCAGGGCCCGGGAGTGCTGCTTCGTGCCAAGTTTATAAACAGAGCAGTGTTTCCAGATGGCCACTGGCTCCAGCCTGGCTAGCAGGTTGATTGGGACCAGAATAACAACAGGTGGAGGACAGACAATGAATTCCTTGACACTTATTTTACTCCTTCAGCTCCCCCCACCTCACCATTCAACAGCCACTATAGCGATAACCAGACTCACTAGCAGACCCAAATAAATAAATATATATATATTCCAGGAAAAGAAATGGAAGGCACCAGAGAAAAACAAGCAACTTCCTCATCTTTAGAAAGAGGGGCATGAGGTGACGTCTGCTGAATTTTATAGTTATGGGCTACTTATTGCTGCCGTTTACTAAAAGTTGTTCTATGGCAAGGCAGAGGGTATGAACAGAAGATAATAAAAATGTAGATCTTCTTCAACATTGGTTGCATCCAGATGCTGGTAACATATTCTACTATATTTGGATATTCCACAATAAAGCATGGATATTTGTAATATACAGCATAATAAGTAAGGCTGCATCCAAACAGGACAAATATAGCACCATTACAGTGTCTGATTGGGCATGTATTGGACCAGGGGCAGGACTGAGACTGAATGTTGCCTGTCCCCATGCCACTCTTGGTAATGTGGGTTGGGTATGGATTCAGCCCTCCCCATGCATACTGTGCTAAACCCCAGCACAGAGGAGCAGCACCAACTCCTCTCTGCACCCTCTCTCCTCATTGGAAGCCAAATTGACATCACCCCACACCTGTGCCACCTGTTGCAAATGCTGCATACCCCCCTTTATCGGCACAGAGAAGTCAGGACCTAACAGAAAAAAATAATTTTTTAAAACCAAAGCTGCTACGAAGTTTGGCAGCAGTTAAACAGTTTTGCACATCTCTGCTCTACCTAGGAACCATGAGAACACCCAGCAAACTAAAAACAAAGAGAAATCAAGTCATTATCATGCCCACCTTGGTGATCAGGAAACAGGTGTGGAATATTCTCCATATAAAAGGGAGAAATATCAAGCCTGCTTTGGCGATTGGGAAATGGGGGGTGGAATACTTGTATAAACGAGTCTCGTGGGGTAGTGAAGGTCATTTGGCCCCCTCATCGTTTTGGCTTTAACACCAAAAGTACACATTTACTCCCAAAAAATTTCAGCGGTTGTGATCTTGAATGCACAGGACAGGAAAGGCAAGCACAGGACATGAAATCTCACCTCCCGCTGATGCAAGCACCAATCTCCTCCCCAAATAGCCCGAGGCCATCCCCATGCACAGGCTCAGCTCACAAAGCAATGTGTGCCAAACCCCCAAACCATGCCCAGACCTGTTTTTTCCAGTACCAAATTTGGTCCTGGTTTGGGCAATTGTGATCCATGGAAATCGGACCAAATCTAAAATGCATGGGGACACCCCTTGCTGAACCCAATTTTGATTTGGACCAAAGCGTGCATGGGGACATGCGCAAAGAGCGACAAATTCTAACAAACAGGGTTAGAATGGATTAGCTATAACATCATTCAGATTTATCATAAAAAAGCCAGTGAATAAAGACAACAATTCTGATCTAGGGAATTGATGTAAAAGCACCCCAAATTTTTGCTGGCAAGTTAAAATTTGCACAATGAATAAAAGGCAACAGATGGGAAATTGCTCAGTTTTACTCTAACAATATTCTACCCACTGTACGACACTGGGTTTCCGCTGCATTGAGAAAATATGAATTAAACATTGCCTTCTAAATGATTTTTTCATATGAATTTTAAAACAAGCCAAGATGTTCAATACAGATATTACGTACAGATTTATGATCTATGTATTTATTTGACATGTTCTTCTTTTCATTGGCCAGATACTTATTCAATAGGATGTAAAGTGGAGTTGGGGAACCTGTGACATTCCAATTGCAGCTGGATTCCAATTCCCATTGGAAGAAGCCAGTATGCACTATGGTCTACAGTCTAGGCAAAATCACAGGAACTTTAGTTCAGCAGAATGAGACCCACAGGTACAAATACTGATGCTGTCGTTAAAGTCCAGAAAAGCTGTTTAAAGTTTTTATTTATTTATTTTGACAACCTCTCATTCCTGACACTTGTCCAAAATCAGCTACATCCACACACATTCTTAAAACAACGTAAAAGTATCTTAGAGGTGGTAGCATGCAGATTCTAGTGTTCCCATACTAGCCCTAGCCTAAAGATGCTGCCATCTCTAAGATGCTTTTGAGCCATATTTCTAACTGTGCATCCTGGGGCGTGTTTAGAGTTGAACCTCATAGCTGATTTCTAACGTTCCTGCAAGTAGCCTGCTATGCTTCTGCTTAAATAACTTTTGAAACAGCTCAAACCAAAATGAAGTTATTTTTCCCCTTCAAGAACTTGGCACAAAGGTGAAAATGCTTGTGTCAGGGAGGTGAGAAATACCATTTCCAAATGCTGAAGCAGCCAAGCAAACGGTCTGTGTGAGCAACCCAAAGTCAGTGACAGTATTTATTATACTCATTCAATAGAGTTGCTGTTCAAAAGTTAATGAGAAGGAACTTGTTACACAAATGCTTTCTGGGGTACTTACCTTTCTGGGGTACTTCCATGGGTTGTTGCCTGCTGCTGCCCCATCCCCATCTTTGGTGGCAGCAGGTACCTTGCAGTGACTATGCAAGCCCCCTTTCTGCAACCTCCTCCTTCAGAGACTCCTCCACCCAGAAGTGATCTACAGTAGGCGGCTGAGCCTTGCGGACACCCTCTGACACGCTCAGGGACCCCCTCCCCCCAGGAGTGGGGCCTACCTGGGGATGTGCACAAGAGAGGCACTTACCTCCCTGCTGCCATAGTCCAGATTGGGGCAGTCTGGTCAGCAGCGTTAGGTGTCTGCGTGCGCCACCAGCGGCCCACACCTGCGCAGAATACATGGCATCGAACTGGGCATTCTGCACAGAATCAGAGCTGGCAGCACATGCAAACACAGAGCACCACTGACTGCACCGGGAAGCTCTGCACCCAGGCTTCTCAGTCCAAACTCCAGCAGCGAGGAGGTAAGTCCCTTGTGTGCACGTGCCCAGGGAGACGGCATGTCCTGGGCGGGTGCCCAGGGGGGTTCCTGTCAACTGCAGTGGACCCGATCAGGTATGCTACAGCCTGCAGGAACCCAGGGAAGGGACGGAACTGGCCTGCCCACCCCTGGGTCGACTCCAACCCAATGGCGGCAGGCCTGGGAGTGGCGTCCAGCCCCTGTGCCAGCCTTTTCAGGCTATGCCATGCGGGGACCTATTACCCATTCACACGTAGGCAGGCAGGGACACATCCCCACACATTCCTTACCTGCCTACATGCGTATGGGGAATCCTTACACCTACATGCGTAAGCGACTGTAGTGCAAAAAGGCCTCAGATGCCCAGCCAACTGTGGAATCGTCTCATCCTTCTGAATGCAATGGCCACAATGAAATTTGTCACTGGACAAGGGAAGATAGGGAATCCTCCCTTTGCGTACCCAGAAAAGTATGGATTCCACCCCAAATGGTCTGAAATTTGCCAATTTGTCCAGAAAAAAACACACCCAAAAGGCATTATTTTGTCAAGACAGACAGAATTTTAAAAGGCCAGAAACTGATTAAATGCCAAGTCTAACTGTGCACTAAATCTGAATTCAGAACTCTACTCACATTCACACTATTCAGTACAACTAAATGGATTTTATCCACTCAAACCTTGTTCTGAAAATGCTGCCTGAGCTCTCAGAGACTGCTGCTTGGTTTTGTATCCCTGAATGTGCTCAAGTGATTGTGATGAACAAAAGCATATCCCTGGTAGTCTCAAAAAGGTATCAGGGCCTGTAGACTCAATTCAATGGGTCTACCAGTGATACTGAATAAGGTCTCCCTAATCTGGATCACAATCCATCTACCTCAGATGGAGCAGACCAGCAGGGGGCATGACCACCTAGATCTCCATTAAGGTGAGGACCTCAAGCTCAGATGCTAGTTCTCACCTATAAGACTGCACCTCCACTTTCCTTAACTGGGCATCTCCATGAATCCAAGAAGATGTCCATGGCTGCCCCACAGTCATGCAGGCCACAGAGGTGCCTCCAAAGCAGTGTGGTTTCTTCCCACTCTGCACAAAGGCAACACGGCAAAAGATTCCCTAAAATTTCACCCTGTTCTTCGGCAGAGACAGCAAGGGTGAATTCCCATTCAAGGAATAAAGTGCAATATACAAAATATTTACATCGATTTACATCAATATGTAAAGCGCATTAAAAGGAAGAAAAGGAGCTTCTGGCAATCAGATTCAACCCCGATTTTAAACACTTAAAATGCTTCCAAAAATGCGGAAAGTGATTCTTTCCCCTCAGCCTTTTCCTACCCGTCTCTCCCCATTGCCCAGGGCCTGCGGTGGCAGCTGCAACTCAAGCCCTGTTTGCCTACTCACCTCCACACCCACCAACCCCAGCAGGGGTTCCCCCTAAAAAAAGCACCCTGGCTGGCTGGCTTTTTGGGAGAGAGAGAGGAGGGAGGGAGGGACACCCACTCGCTTCACTGGATCCACTAGCCAGTTAGAAAGACCGAGCAGAGGCTGAGCAACCTCCTCCTCCTCCCCGCCTGGGCGAGGTGAGGCAAGGCGAGGCTCCCCCTGGATCAACGCAGCGCTCGCTCTGCTGCTGCCGCCACCTACGCGCACACACACATACGCACTTGTGCACTCCCCTGTGGGAGCTGTGCAAGTGAGTGAGAGAGCAGTGCTGCCTCTGCCGTAGATGGATGAGAGGGAGAGATGGACTGAGTGCTGCCAGAAGTAAACCTTTAATGTAACCTCATTTTCCACACATGCAACTTTTAACTCTGTAAAATGCGTGGGTGGGAAAGGAAACATTGTTATAAGGTGTGAAGTGGGTGAATTGTTACAATGAAACCGGCTGCTATACAGGGGAAACCTGGCATTTTAACTGACAAGGGACTGTCCTGCAGGGTGAAAGCCCACCTCTTTCATGACATATTTGCCCAAATACTGCTCTAGCATTCCCACAGCAATAAAGAAGAAGCGTTTTAAAAGCCAAAACCGGAAGAACACCTGAAAAATCAGGTTTTTAGTTATTCCGTTTTTAAGCCAAATAATCCTCAAAATACCCGAAACTGATTGGGGTGGAAACAATGAGGATCCAAACCATTTTGAAACTGTTTTAATTGATGGGGGGTGGGAACGACGAGGATCCAAACCATTTTGAAACAGTTTTAAAGTGGCAATGGGAATTCAGCCCAAGACGCAATCACAGGATCTAAGCAAGATCCCGCATTGTCCTCTCACTGTCTGGAGGCAGTCCAAACCTAATCACGCCCATTAAATTGTTTGCCAGTGCAGAATTGACTGTGCAATACATGCTTCCCTTAGCTCAGGAAAACCCCTTGAGCTAATTCTGGCTGTGACTCAAAAGTGCCTGGGAATGTAATCAAGAAAACTTTTATATAGTAATGGGAGTCTTTTTTTAAAATAAAAAAACATAAATCCAATATACTGTTTATGTCCAATTCTATTTTTATCCCATCTTACACCCTAAGGATATGGGACAGGTTAGAATCAATGAGAAAATTTTAAATGCTTCTTTAAAAGAAAGTAAACAAACAAACAGACAGACACCTTTCCTTCTTATTATTCCATCTCAGGTTTTAGTGGAAGATGGCACAAGAATCTTTCTCATCTAAAAGAGCTTATTTCTTTTTGATCTGACAGTAATTTGTGGTATTTTTCTTCCTTTTGCCTTACCTCTTTGTACTTTACAGCCGTCTTTCCTTACTCAGCACATTATTTAATGCTTGAAATCCCCACCCCCAGTTTTGTGGCTTCTTCTCTCCATATTTTTCTTCTTTTTCTAGTGGCTTTCTCAATTTCTTTGTTTTAGTTTGTGCTTAGATTGAAAAGCAAAATGGTTTATCCTAGGTGAAGTTTATATTTGGAATGGAACTGTAGTCTGAAAATTCATGCAATAAGTATGGATTTTGTTGGAGAAATATTACCCTGTCAGCTTTGTTTTGTTTTAAAATGTTGTTTACAATTGACGAGTTGTAATTCGATTACTCAGCCAGGGCTTAATAAGCTAAACAACCAAACTACATTCACAGTGACGCATGGTGCAATTCTGTGTGGGCTATTCCAGCAAGGATCAACATCAGTGGAGTGGAAGTGGAAGTGGAAGACATTCTGAAGAACTCATGAAACCTAAAAATCCCACAAGCAGTCTGATGAGTGCAGATCAGCCAGAGAAAGGGGGTATTTTACCTCATCCAGAGCTCAGGAAATGCCATTTAAACAGTGGGGTGGGAAAGACTACTGGTAAATATATATCTAAAAATGTATCAAACATTCACTGGCACTTTCTGCACTGAGTCTTATTCCAGATTTTATCCCAGTCTAGGGAACTCCCATCCGTATGCTTGTGCAGACTATAGTAGCTTTCTCTAACCAACCCTCCTCCCCCCCGCCCCAACCCTGCTGCAGTCTGCACTAGCAGGCAGATATCAGACCCCTGTTCCTAGGAATAATCTAAAATAAGGCCTGGTGCAGGAAAGGCCTCTCTCTCATTCTCTCTCTCTTCCCCAAAGAAGCAGGCCCTTCCTCTTCTCAAGCAGCTTTATTAATGGGCAGCACAATAGATCAGTGGTTTAGTGGTTCAGTTCAAATCAAACCAACTACCTTGGTTTGGGTTTGATTTGAATCTGCTTTTTGACCTACAGGATGGTTGGGTTTATATACAAATTAAGTGAACTATGGTAAACCACCCTTGCTAAAGAGGAAGCACCACGCAACTAAAGGAGCAAAGGATTCTTTCTCACAGTCTTCTGGGCCACTTTTGCCTGTCATTTACACAGGGAATAGAACAGGATCACTGCCAGTTGTTTTTGCCTGGAGGATTCTGTACAGACGAAAGCCCTATTTTGACAAAATAGAAAGGAAGTGGGGAAAGCAGAGGACATGGATTTTAAGGAAACTGGCATTGCGTTCACCCTCCAACCTGTTCCAGTTCCTGTGCCAAGAACCTGCCTCATTCCTGCACCATTCCAGAACATGCCAGTCTGATCCAGATATATACAGGCAGAGCCAAAGACATCAGGAATGCTGTCTCCCATCCTCATTTTCTTTCTTCACTGTTATTTCAGTGATGCAGACATTCAAATTTATGGCTCTCTCCACACCTTCTGTACTTCTTTCTTCCATGGGAAATATGTTGTAGGCTATTTCCCATCTGGATGCGCAGTTGGAAGCAACTTAGGGAACTTCCGAGGATTACATCCTTATATATATATTAGCCCAGAGATGCCCCAAATATTTTGTACAAGAAAGTCTGATTGGTGCAGATCCAAAGGCCACAGAATTCAACAGCAGGTTTTTCTTCCACTGAGCACAAAACAGAATTTACATGGACTGAAAAGCTCTTCACAAAACACCAGAAAAGCATTTTAGGGGTTTCCTATGGTCTTTTGGCCTCACTGCCCCCAACCTTGTATTAGCCAATTAGGGTTCTATCATCCCAGGCATTTATGATGCTTTGATTCCTCCTTCTAATTTCATTAATATTTCCAGACTTTGGGAGGCTCAGTGTTCTCCATCCTTGTTTATTTAGGAAGGGAAGCAGTTTATTTTGATGGGCTGGAATGTAACGTATTAGGTTATCCTGAATTACATTGCATAGAGAAGTTATGTATCTCTTCTTTATCTTCTGAACTATCACTAACATCTAGCTGCCTTCCATTGGGGCTGAGTTATACTCATCAGTATCCTATGCCAAAGGGGTGTGAAGGTGATTGTAGGAACCTGATTGTGCCTCAAAGCTTCAAAAATGTCATGGCTTCACTTGTGCAAGGGCCTGCAGTGACTTTATCAACAGAGACTCAACAATGGCAACGAGGCCATCAAACTCCTTGCTGAGGCTGTTTGGGGCTATGAGGGTGTCCTGCTCTGGTTGAGGTACCTACCCAAGCCATCTCCTGCCAGCAAAATGGAGACATGACACAGCCCTTGGAGCAATAAGGAGTAATCTGGGCAATAGCATTGAGATATGGTAGTAAGTGGCTTCTTAATCAGCAAAATAAAATGAAATCCAAAGTGGTAAGATGGGTGTGGGCATACATGTCTGTGTCAGGTTGTTATTGTTATTTCCATATCATAGAAATCTGGAAGGGCAAGAAAGAACCTCTCCAGGGTGCCAATGAAATGTAGGCAAAGCTAGCATTTTAACGTTTATGGCACAATGTAAGTTGCAGTTGGACAAAAAGGGAGTTTGATAAACAAAACCCAGCCTGCTGCTTAAGAAATGGGGCAGAATCCATTAGGTTTATGCTGTTCATTAGAAGTATCTTTGTTGTTGCTTAGAAAATTGTTGTGATTAATATATGTGATACCCTATACATTGTTGTATTTACATGGCATGACAGTGAGCTGCCCAAAAACATCTCTTCAAAACAAGTTTTAATTGTGATTTAAAGAGTAGAATAAACTATGTCCTCAGAAGGTACAGAATCAAAAAAGTTAGGGATGATGGTCCTTTGTGATATCCACACCTACAATGCAAAGAGGAACATTACAGCAAACCTCATCCACCCCCTTTTATCTGGATCTGCATCTTTCTTGCTCTTCCTGTCTTAAAAACCAGTAATAGCCAGATGGCCTTGGTTCCCACTCTTCACCTCATTGGCTTCTCTACTTTCCCAACCCCAACGATGGTGTATTTACATGATTTGCCACATCACTGCTGAAGGGGGGGGGGACCATTCGCTGCTATCCTGAAGAACTGGGCATTCAATCTTGAATAAAGAGGGGGATTTTCTGATGCTGACAGCATTCTGACCCTTAAATTCAGTTTGCATTGGCCATGGAGCAGCTGTAAGCCAAATGGTGGGGGGCACTGGTATATCTGCAGCGGCCAGCTCAGGAGAATACTAGAAACTTGATCTCCACGCAGAGGACCCAGTGCCATCAGGTCAATTTGACCAGTGGCCATAGAAACAACCCACTAGGATGGTCAGGCTCAGGTCTGTAGCCAGGGGAGGGGCAAAGGGGGATCACCCCCCTTAGAATATTTTGTCCCTTCTCATTTTTTTAAAAAATTTAATCCACCAAATGTGTCAGAACCCCCCCCATAAATTTGTGACAACCCCCCCCCCGCCCCCATATATGGAACTGGCTACTGGGTTGATCAGCTTTCATCTGAGCCAAGTGCAAATATGCCCTTCAGATTCTGCTATTTGCTTATCAAATCAATCTGTGTACACCAGCACTATATTTTTCAGTACTGAAGCAAAGAAAAAACAATGAATAAAGCATTAATCCAGCATTAAATAATATCATAATAAAACATCTAGTAACTGGATCTCATCTAGTAGTTGTTTTGCTAAATTACACACAGCACAACATATCTAACAATGTTTCCAAAAGTGGAATAAATCTGCTCCTGTCAGTATGGGGGCTTCTCTAGTTTGTTTGTTTATTATTTCTGTTTCTATCTCACCTTATATCCAAGGGTCTCAACATTTAAAATCAGACATATACTTAGTCAATTTGCTTAACAGTAAACCATGAAGTTAAACTCATTCTTATAGATTTTCCTGGATTTCTAAAAACCAGATTGATAAAGGTGCATCATATGCTTCCAAATCGATGGCTCCATGTTGTCTGTGATATCATAGAACATTCATATTGTGTGTTTAGAAGATGAATTGGATATCTGCTTTTGAACTCCTGACAAAACCTTTCCAGAAGTATGCTACTGCTCTTCCATTAATATAGGCCTTTATGGAATAATCACTGTAGTCTTCTCTGCTATTCTTGTCTTATGGTTTTCCTGTTCAGTATTTTATGTTGCATGCATTATATCAATTCCAAGCTGTTCACCTACCCAGGGAAACAAAATCCTGTAAATGGTAATTCTCCAGGTTTTTCAGAAAGTATGGTCCATATGGAGAGGAAATCTTCTCCCAAGACAAAAAAAGGAGGTAAGGCAAGCATTTGTGGTTGAAGCAAGGTTTTATAAGAACCTACTGTTTAAAGTTTGAAGATGTTATTAATCTAACTGCAAAGAGCAAATTAATAAATAGCTTGCAATTTACTGACCAAATATATTTTACTCTAGATACAGATCCCCCTAGATTGCACTGACATTTTAAGGCAAGCTCAAATTGAAAAACTTTCAAGGAAAAATATTCATCAATAATTTGATACTTAAATTGGGCAAATCTACACATAATCCCATACATAAATCAATAGTTACTTTTACTTTTGTTTCAGAGATATTATTCTTAGAAAAACATATTTGTCTGGAAAGCACTGATGATCATTTGAAGAGACTCCCAGGAGAACTTTGTTCTGTTAAGCTTAAATGCTTATCTCATATACGTCTAATAAATACATTTGTTTAACCCCTGAAAGTAGTTACCTCATCTGATCACCCTTTGCAAAGCATCTTGTCCTATGAATACTGAGGTTGTATCCTAATATTCAGCAGAAGTTCATTTCACCCAGGCAAGACCTCATTTTGTGCTGTGGATTAGAACAAGGTTCAGCAAGATCAAAGAATACTTCCAGTTGGACTTGCTCACTCTTCAATCCTTTGTAGTCTTGATACCTGGGCTACTGCTGGCAGTTTTCAGAGTTAGTTATAATTAATCTCATGGAAGACCGTAAAGTAATTCCTAATGGTCCCTTCTTGCATTTATAGTATCTTTCTCATGGATCTACTTCCTGTTCACTTCTTTGCTTGTTTCTGGTTAGTTTGCTAAATCTGCACAGAGTTTAGGTAAGAACATAAGAACATAAGAGAAGCCTTGCTGGATCAGGCCACAGCCCATCTAGTTCAGCATCCTGTCGCACACAGTGGCCCACCAAATGCTCATGGGCATCTCAAGCAGAGACAAGGACAAACCTTCTCCTGCTCTCGAGGCCCAGCAGATGGCCTTAGGTAGGCAGAATGTTATTCATAGCCTAGTCCATATTTAGAGAGAAGCTTAAATCTTGCAGATATAAATCTATCTTCACCATTGTTCACTGTTTATTCAGGAGGCCCATAAGAACAGATCTATGGACAGTCAGATACATAAGTATCTCCGAGGCAGTGACCCATTATATTCAGAGACAGAAATGAATATGAAAAGATGCGTCATCTAGCATTCCTCCTTCTGACTAGGAAGCCAACTAGATGAGTTGCGCATAATTTTATTCATTCATTGATTTGTTCATTCATCCCCATTACCTCATAAATTATATTCCAGACTGTGATAAGTGGACATTTCAACCCTTTACAGTCTGCTGCAGCTGTGAATAGCAGTAATGGTAACACAATTACCAATTATCTTAAATTTTATTATGTGGTCTTCAGTGAGGGTACAGCGGTGTCCTAAAGGGCTTCAACGAATACCTACAATAAATCCCACAAGCTACAGCTGTTGGCTTCATCCTTGACACAGCATGAACAGCTTGGATCTGCTTGACATACGTGTCTGAACATGGCTTACCCGAAGATGAACTTTCATTGCTCTACGAGATCAGGATATTTGTGCTCCTATACATGAACACCTGCTTATAAGCTGGATTTCATCTTCAGACATCGTTTATGTTTCTGTGTTTCAGTGTTCCTCACCCAACATTGCTAGGTTCTCTCTAGCTTATGAAGGAGATTAATATTTCACTTGCTTCCAGGGCCTCCTCCCATCAGAACAGCAGGACATAAGTCATTGAAATAAGTCACTGAAATGCCTGTCCATAGTCCAGTCTCCTAGAGATATCAGAAGGAAGTAAAATGGCAGCTTCCAGATTATCTCCTCCTTGGGAAGTTTACCTCAGATGTAATTGCAACAACATAAGAGCCAAGAGCCAACATAAGAGCCAAGAGCCAACATAAGAGCCAAGAGAAGGGCAACCAGAATGATTAAGGGTCTGGAACACCTCCCTTACGAAACCAGGCTGCAACGTCTAGACCTCTTCAGTCTGGAGAGATGTCGTTTGAGAGGGGACCTGATTGAAGTATATAAAATTATGCACGGTATAGAAAGGGTGGACAGAGAAAATTTCTTTTCTCTATTGCACAACACTAGAACCAGGGGGCACTCTATGAAGCTGATGGGTAGGAGAATAAGGTCTAACAGGGGGAAGTATTTCTTCACCCAGAGGGTCATCGGCTTATGGAATGTGCTGCCGGAAGAGGTGGTGACAGCTACCAGTCTGGATGGCTTTAAGGTAGGGTTAGACAAATTTATGGATGACAGATGTATCAATGGCTACTAGAACGAATGCCTAGGTGCATCCTTCAGGCTGAGGGGGGGAGGAACTGGGGTGCTTCTGGGGCCATCTGCTGGGACTCGAGAGCAGGAGAAGGTTTGTCCTTGTCTCTGCTTGAGATGCCCATGAGCATTTGGTGGGCCACTGTGTGCGACAGGATGCTGGACTAGATGGGCTGTGGCCTGATCCAGCAAGGCTTCTCTTATGTTCTTATGTAGCCTTTGCAATAAGGCCCCAGGTACTCACTCTAAAGAACAGTTTTTTAGAATTAACTTGACATTTTAAAAGCCAGCTGCTTCTTGCAGATTGAACTGGGCCTTCACCTTGGTGAAACAGTCTGCATTTCCATGCAGGCCTTCTGCTCCTGCACATGGAGAGAAAGGAGGCCCAAAGACTTCAGAACAGCAGCCTCAGGAATGGCACTGGAGCCATCAAACTCCTTTCCAAGGCAGCCTGAAGCCAGGAAAGGCCTGCAGGGAAGCCCAACCCTACACTGAAGCCATAGAGAGCCACTCTTCCTGTTAAATGATACTGAGTGCAGACAAGATATTGAGGACTCCCAATTAGTTTAAAGCATCTTCTACTAATCTTATATCCTGATAAGCCTACAATGAAAAGAAAGCTTTGCCAACTTTTTTTTAAAAAAAAATCCATACAAAAAAATAAACTTGTTACATTTGAAAAACAAAATTCATCCATTCCTGTGAGGGTCTTTTGGGCATTATGGAATTCCACAGTGTGGTCAATGTACTCCATCCTTCAGTTCTCAACACTAGCCTAATCAGGTTCCAACTAAGGTTGTACAGTATTTTATCATTAATCTTTAATAGGGTAGGATTAAAATTAAAAGCTCCACTGAGTGCTTTAAAAATTCCACCCATTTTATTTTAGTGATCATTAGTGTAATCTGGCACTCATATCACCATCGATCCCCTCTACCTACAACCCTTGCATCTTATTTCCTTCCCACTTGAATTACCTACAGAATAAGATGTCACCTCCTTCCTATTCATTCAAAAATAATATAATACAAAGGCTTCACAGGCACAGGTAGGAGTCATGTCTGTGGAGATTTAAACAAGCATCTCTTCCTGATGAAAAAAGAAACAAAGAAACACAGTTAGCATACCAGCTGCAGCAGACCTTTGAACTACAGTTCTCATGATAAGTAGCCAGAGTAGCCAATCCTTTTTTCTAAGAATCATGGGAATCCTAGGCCTTTTCTGCACTGGGCCTGGTGTAATGTGCACTATGCAAATGGTACATCCCTATTCCAGAATATAATCTGGAATAAGGTTCAGTGCAGAAAGGGCTCTAGGCTGCATCCTCACACCAGGAGATTGCAGTGCTCCAAGGGCCAAAACACTTGCTCCTGCTCCAGTGTCATGGTGTTAAATATCAACATGTTGAGTACCTCATTCCGTCACACTCTTCGAAGCTGAGGAATGAAAATTCCCCAGCTTTAAAAATGCAGCACAGGACAGGGAAGTTGTGATACTAGAAATGGCCACAGAAGTCAGTCATTTTTAGCATGAAGATGAAATCAGACGCAGCCCCATGGCTCTCATGTATCTACACAGCAGCAGAAAGAGTACCTAAGGATGATGAGGACACCCCAAGGCCTGTTCACATTTAGCTATCTGGAGTACTCCATAAGCATGCCACATCACCTCTGCCTACCTGGACCATCCAGGAATGTCTGCCAGTTGCCCCAGTCATTGTGAGGTGTGGAGAAGTAAAAACTTCTCTAGAGTTTCACTGGGAACAGCTGGATGCTCCCAGATGCAATGTTCTTAGTCTCTTCTGAGTGTGAATGCTGAGAGGGGGTGGGCTAATGTGGCTATGGCCGTGCAATCATGCATCATTTTGTGACCATGACAGCAATGGCTGGGTGCAACATGGTGGATGTTGCCATGGCTGTTGCTGTGGCACTCTAGACAGTTCAGGCCAAACCCTCTGCACCCGAAGAGCTGGTGATCTGGTTGAAGAGTACATCAGCACTTGAAGTCCAGGGGGCTCCCTCTGTGCCTGATAGTTTGCTTCACTGGAATGGTGTAGTATTATTCCAGTGAGCAAAGTGTGAGAGTCTGTGGGAAGGATGCTTCCAAGGGCATCTTACAGCCTTCAAGTGCCCTCACAGGAGCACTGGATGGCCAGGGATGGCTGTGTGTGCAGATAACCATGCCTCACCATGGACCTCCCCAAGGCACTTTCTACTGCTTGCGCGAATGCTGCCCTGGTCACTAAAGGAACGTCTTGTGTGTACAGTACAATCTCTGTCATTTTGACAAACCAAGTTTTCCAAGAAACATGCGTCCCTTGTGATGCGTGTCATAAAAATCCGCGTTGTAACTCACAATAAAGCATCCCCATGTGGTTTGGGGCAATGCGGATTCAAATCATACATGCCTGTCCCCATGGAAGCTGTAGCATGAACCCACATCTTTTTCTCCCCACCCACCCCCTCCCCTGATAGGAAGCTGGGTTGACATCACCATAACCCATCCCGCCCGCTGCAGCGATGACAGGCAAACACCTCAGTTGCACCTCCACGAACACAAAGATCGTTCCTTCCCTTGGCCAGCACAGTTAAAAGCATAACCAAAAGCTAGTTAAAAGCATAACTAAAGGCAGATCATTCCTTTTCCTTGGCCGCCACAGGTTAGCAGAGGTAAGCGCATCTGCATGACAGTGGGCATGATAGCGGGCAACCCCCACTCACAACCGGCTCAAATTTTTCTCACAATTCAGGTCCCAGACTTGCTGTCAGGGAAGGGGGGTGTAATAACTGTAGCCATTTGTTTAAAGAAATCCCCAAGCAGCTGCTGATCGCAGCACACAGGGCAGGAAGAGGGAGCAGAGGCGAAACCCTGCCCTCTAATACTGTGGATGCCAAGCTCCACCCCAAATAACCTGGGAGTGTCCGCATGACCCCAGGACAATACGTGCTAGCCCCCTATTTCGGAAGGAGTACACTTGCTAAGTGGGATTTTTTTGACACACATTGTCTCGTATGTAGCCTGTATTAGGGCTTTGCATGGAGACGCTCCTGAGGCAACCTCAGCATAACTTCGGAGTATTTTCAGCATGGGGACAAGCGGTTGCCTTTCCTTCTTTTGTGAGGGGAAGAATCACATTTTGCAGAGCTGCTGCTGCTTAGCAGCTGTTCCAAAATAGCACACCAAAATTCAGTGGTAATTACTCCCAGAAAAGCGAGTTTAGGATTGAAGCCTACCATTACTTTCTTGGGAATAAGCACTCAGAGCAAATCACAAAAGAAAGTGTGTTGGTTTTCCTCCAAAGGGCTGGCACTCAAAGTTTAGTAACAAAGTTCAGTTTGTTTCTAACCTTGCCTCAGATAATGAAATAAGCCCCTGAATAAGACAGCACAAAATCACTCATCCTCCTTAGTACGAAAAATAAGAAAGAAACCACGATAAGTAATATGCAGGCTTTTGGCTCTTTAGATGAAAAGGAAAGCTTCTGTTTTTCTAAGGCGCTATGTTGACCTCAAGCAGATAAAGAACATTCAACAACAAACATTCTGCAAAGAGTTACTGTGTTGGGTCCCCCCCCCCCCCCGACCCCCTGTTTACATTAGAAATCTACCCAGGGACTGAGGGAAAGGGGAAGGCAGGAAAGCTGCCTTTCATCGGCTCCTCTCAGTTCCACTGGCTCCAGTTAAAGCTGGCCCCTGCTCCTCGGTAAGCTTACTCCACTCCAGATGTGCCTCGGCTCCAGAGTGGCTGCCATGTACAGTAAACCGGCATCTGAGGGCTCGTCAATCTGTGGAGGAGAGCAATTGTGGTCTCGCCAGCCCGCCCCCCTGGCACATGCTTGAAAGTTGGGCTGCTGCTGCTGTGAACTGGGGAAGGAGGAGGGAGAAGCGGCGTGGGGGGGGTGGTGAGCTGCCGCTGGGAGGCTGGCAGTATGTGAAAGGTGAGGGCTTAGCAGCATCCACTAGCGGGGAAGGGAGGCGATCCCCGGAAAAGTGGTCCTCCTCCTTGGTGATTTTGCAGACTGACTTGTAAATGTTTTACGCATCTCTGTCTCTCTCCCTCCCCTCCCCCCCCCCCGCAACAGTGTTTGGATTTGCTGGCTGTCTATAGATCCCTGTGGAGACGTCGGTTTAGTGGGAACTTGTGTAACGAGAGCGAAAGAAACGCAATATAGTTCGAGAAATCCAGCCAAATGGGGCGTTATATCGAGAGAGTATATATTAAAGGGTTTCATATATCTTAATGGATCTAAGCATCTAAGAGGGGTAGTAGGAGTATGCGTGAGAAGGTTTTTTTGGGGGGGAGGATTCTGTTTTGTTTTTTAAAAATTCAGTCACAGGAGTAAGGGTCAGAGAGCAACCTTGATTTACCCAGCCTTTCTTCTCTCAGGTTCACTCACTGACAGCTCCAGGTAAGATCATGGAACTCTCCTGACTGCAACCCTGGGAATCTTCTGCCAGTCAGTATGTCAAGTGACCATCTGCTTTCATACAAAGTAGGTTCCTATGAGGCAGCCAAAATAGGGTATCCTGCTGGATTGCCAGGATAGAACGTAAGACTCCTTAGAATCAGAATCGCACTCCAGCAACATAGGCAACTTTTGCACGTGTGATGTGGCATGCATAGAGCGGGTTACCTCTGGCCTGGAATGCTTGCTTTAGTCCAGGTACAGGAAGGAGGGCCATCCTCATGGATTGTGCATCCTGGTATGTGCAAATTATGAGGCCAGAAAATGATGTTCCCCTGCATGAAAAATTCCATCCGAGCTTGTGACACGAAGCATCAGAAATGGTCCCGGAAGTGGACTATTTTCAGCAGTTCACGTCATGGTCTCATGCGGCTGGATTTGCCATAGCAAGCTAGAGTGTGATGCCCTTTGCAGGGAAGCTTTTACTGCTCTGCTTTAGGAGCACTGAGGCTGGATAGTGACTCTGGAGGTGGGCAATACTGGAGATGTATAATCATCATACACCAAAAGAGTGACGGGCCTCTTTTAGCATGCAATGACTGTTGGCCACGGCGTACCCAGCATCCTTCTTGCACATGGACCCAACCATCCTTTTCTCATGTGATGATTCACTGGGACATAACACCTTATTCCTGATCACTGCTTCTCAGCCTAACCTGCCTCACTTGGTTCTTAGGAGGACAAATCAGAGAGCAGGGGAATGACACACACTACCTTGGGCACTTTGGGAGATAGGTGGGATATGCGTGGTGTAATACATCTGGGACCGGTATTAATTTAAGACATTTTAAACCACTTTCCATTAAAAAAAACTTTTTCATTTCCATTTTATTTGTATACTCCCTTTACAAAAGAAAATTTGCCCAAGGTGGTTTACAACAAACAGAAAATATGCAATGCAAAGTAATAATCAAAACATTATAATAAAAATACATTATAAAAATTGCACATCAAACAAAACTTTGCAAAATAAGCCAAAACACACAAAAAAACTAAAAACAATTGAAGCAACTGAGGTCAAGTGGAGTCCAGAGCAGCTGGCTCCTTTCCCACAAATAATCACCTTCTCCAAGATGTCCATGCCCAGCCAGGCTGGAGAGTCATCCAGAGGGCAGAGTGGTCTAGGCTGCCACCACTAGTTCGCTCCCTGGAGGGATGGCATAAGTAGCTGTCCTTTATTGTCTCTTGTGTAGCTGAGACCAGGTTGAGTCCAGGGCAAATGAGAAAAGGGACCCAGTCCTGCAAGGAAGCAACTCCAAATTATTAGGGCCCATCCAGGCTGGAGAGTCATCCAGAGGGCACAGAGGTCTAGGCTGCCACGACTAGACCACCACCCCCGGAGGGATTGCAAGGTGTTCCTCCTCCTCGGGCAGGGCTTCCAGATTACAAAACATTAGAAATAAGGGTGAAATCAAAGTAAAAACTGCCGTCAAAATACATTAAAAACTAGGTGCTCCAGGAAGTAACAAACTTTCACACAGGGAATGCCTGAGTAAAAAGATAGGCCCCTAATAGACACCCATAAGCAGTAAGTGTAGATGCCTGAAGAATGGCAGTGGGGAGGGCATTTCAAAGGGAAGGTGCTACCACTGGAAAGACCTAACTGCAAGCTATCATAAGATGACATTCTCTATTATGTGAAATCTGCAGTAAGACCTATTCAGATGATGACCTCCAGATGACGACCTCTCAATTTCACAAGAATTGAGTAAAGTTTTTTTTAAAAAAAATGGTTACAAGACTTTTCAAAGTTATGATTACATGTATACATCAGGCCAATTGGGTGGCTAGAAGCAAAGATCTGGGGCAAAACAGTGTGTGTGTGTTTTTAAATAACCAAGAAAGTTTAATTATGCTTTACCTGAAGGGAGAGGCTGTGAACTTACTATTCCCAGGGTCACACAATAGAGAAAGAAACAAAAGTCTATTTTGATTACAGCTTTCTGAGCTTGATGAAGGACCCTATGTTATGTCTTGAATTAATGTTTCCTTGTGTGTTTCTCAAGTTGGTTCAACCTCTTATTTACTTCTATGAGTAACATAGTGGAAGTCTAGAAATGGAAACAAGGCTCACCAAAACCACTGTTAACAAGCAGCAGCACAGCAGCAGCAGCTGATTCACATAGATGGGGTAAGGTGCATATCCATAAATTATGCCAATCCCAATGTCTTCCACCGTTTCTAACAGATTCTAGGACCATACATGTCTAGAATTGTGTAATTCTCAAACTGTAGATGTTTGTACTCAGCCTGGCCGTCCACTAAGGAAACTGTGCCCCCTTTCCAGGTACTTAAAGGTACTGTTACTGTTTTTACTATGTGTATCTTACATCTTGTTTTTATTGTGGAAACCCACTCTGAGACCTTCTGATATAGAGTGGGATAAAAAAGCAAAATAAATAAAGGTGTGTGCTCATTTATAGCAACAAGCATTTTGATTTACATTATTTACAATGCCCTGCTGTTGATGTTCATTCAGATGTGTCTTTCAATATCACATTTGATCATTTTATCCCTAAGTTTAGGACTGAAGAATGCAGGACTTATGTATTTAAATCAAGTTGGTTGTAGCCATGACTCCACTTAAATTTCAGAAAGCACCTAGGGGAGGTGCCTCCATTCTAGCAAATTTTCCATAGCCATTTAGGATTGATTAAGGCACTTGCCTGGCTACATTGCCACTCGGCAATCCATCCAACAAGGAGTGTCTCCTGGTGCAGATGCAGTAACCCCTTGAGTCAGCTGTGTTCATTTCCTATTAATAGGTGAGATAATATCTTGGGTACCACTCCTTGTGCTCCTGGGACACTAACAAATCTCCCTAGGGAGGGATTCATCTACTCCAGTGGCCCATCAAAGGTGCCTTGGCAGTGAAATGTGGACATAACCTATGAATTCCTAACCACTCCACTTTACATGTGTAAGGGTTTGTCTCAGATTTTAAGAAATTTAACGAGAGCACCTTCCACTCTTTCAGTATCTTCACTGGTTCAAGGTGATAAAATGTGCTCCAGTGAAAATGACAAGATTTTATTCAGTGACGATGAAAATTTATGCCAGCAAACCGCAAATGCCTTCACCATCTAACAGTTTGTTTCCTCACTGCATTTCTTTGAACGAATTCAAAATTCCAACTTAACAGCAACTACACAGCAAATTCACAAATACAGAGCAAGCACTGAGTTAATCAGATCTAATTTTATAAGTCAGATCATTATCAACAAAGTTGCTTAGAATTCAATAGTATTCACTCAGCACCTGGAGACAAATGACAAAGATTCTACATCAACATTATTTGGTAATACAACTGAGTTACAAAACATCCGGTTAGTTCAATCTAGCTCTTTGTGATCTTACACAAAAGAAGTTAAAAATATTAGAGTTGATTATGTGCCAGACAAAGCTGATGTATTTACACATGACACATGTGCAACTCCTTATTTCCCTGGAAGTAATAAGAAAGAATTATGTTCTAGGCATTCATCAGCAATGACTTTGTGAAGAAGCATATTATTTACTTGACATTTATTAATGTCAAGTTAAAAATAGCTAATTGAAACTGAAGGTAGAATTCAACTAATATGCCATGTCTCACTATTCCCTTGTGCAATTTACAAGAGAAATCTGATTTAAAATAAATAAATAAGATGAGCTGCATGTTAACTGGCAAGTTATCACACATTGATTATGTATTTCAGAAATATTGCTGATATAAGCTTATAGCGCATCAGGTGGAGGTTCAGGACAAAATTGGCACCAGATGGATTTCTGAGTGGCACGCAAGTCTTCCCAGTCTAGTCTTCCTGTTTTTCATAGCACCTATCTGGCAGGTCTTTATGAGTACAGTGATTCACTCCCTGGTATATCCAGGTCCTGGTTCTTATAAGGCTTTGCCCTCCACTATGAGCAACTGGAAATGGGCTCAAGAGCATATTGGCACCATTTCAGCAAGGACAATATATTTTCATAGGAGCGTAAGAGGAGACTTGCTGGATTAGGGCACACAGCCCATCTAGTCCAGCATCCCATCTCACTTAGCGGTTCACCACAATCTTCACCTGTTCTCAACTTCCTACAAATGGCCTTTAGGGGCATCCTGTCTGTCTCTCCAATCTGGAGAAAGTACTTAGGCATCTATTCTAATAACTATTGATACCCCTGTTCTCCATGAATTTCCTAAGCTATCCAGGCTGGTTGCTGTCACCACCTCTTCTGGTAGTAAATTTTATAGACAATGACCCAGTGGGTGAAAAAATACTTCCCCTTGTCAGTGCTAACTCTCCTGCTCCTGATAGGTATTGTGTTTTTATCCTTGCCAGGAGCCTTGTTGCTGCATTGCAGCAGTACCTGGTGTTTCCAGAACTATTTCAAGAGCAGCTCTGTACAAAACATATTACAATAATCCAATTTAATAATGGCTAGCACATGGATAAGGGTGGCTTGAAAGAAAGCATCCTTTACTCAGAAAGTATCCTGTACCTCCAGTTATGATAACAGTTCTAAGAGAATGATTCAGAGGCCATGTTTCCCTTTTTTGGACAAGATGCCCCAAAGCAGCCAGTCTTCACTATACCTTGACAGAGCATCTGGAGGGGGTTGCTAGCATCTTGGGCTCCCTTTAAAGATACCTAATGATAGTGAAGCTGTGTATAGGTTTAGATGCTTCTTGGAAGACAGCTTACCTGATGGCAATAGAGCCAGGAAGGTGCTTTGGTTAACCCTGCTATAGAGCAGATACCTTCCTGAGGTGCCTTCTGCAGTGGAGTCACAGCTGGAGACTACACATATTAGGCAGCATATAGAAGTTAACAGCCCAGGATGGGTGATGCTCTTGTGCTAGGTGGTCAAGTGGTCCACAACAACAGTCATTGCAAATGTTTTCAAGCTTGTTATCTAATGACCTATTCTAGCATGGGAGGAAGGAAGGGCAGGTGGGTGGGCAGGCAGGCAGGTAGGTAGAGAATGGCTCTGCATGAACTTTCCCAGCTAAGGCACTAACAGCCCAAGGATCAGCTGATTGTCAGGTGGTCAGTGAGCACTATGGAGCTGAGAATGTATCCATCCCTGCTGTTTTATGAATGGTGTGAGTGGTGCAGAGTTAAAATGCAGACTCCATATCACAATATTTTCTGCACAATGTGATAGGTATGTTTTGCTATGCTGGAAACAAATTTGACTGACTGACCGACCGACCGACCAACTGATTTACACACACGCATCATAGGCTTCCAAAGACTATGTGCAATTTACAAGAGAATAATAAAATCAGACATAAAAATGATCCCAGTTGTCGCATTCCGGATATGCAACTGACTTGAGGGCTCTGGGAAGTCGGGGGGCAACAACTGGGCAGCTGCTGCGATATGCTGAGTGTTACAATAGATTTGCCCAGGCTCTGACCGGCTTGGTCCTGGAGAGCAGCCAGTAATGGCTGACCCGAATTAGGTTAGAAAATGCGGGAGGGGGATGAAGAGTCTGAGACAGGAGTCAGCAGGAAAAGAGAGCACTTAATCTCTGCCAGGGGTTTAAATGCAACCAAAGAAAGGGCGTGGGGGAAGTGACATCGAGGCAACATCCGGAAAGGCGATTGGATGAAGGCTGGTGGGCAGGCAGGTCAGATGTCCTTGTGATTTCACATCCTGTGGCCAGTGGTGGGAAAATCCTCAACAGGAAGAGAAAGGCAGATGTTGTTTTTCTTCCACATGGCCGAGAATCACCATTATTGCCTGCAGACATTTGCATGGAGTTAAACAGAGAGATCAGCACCGTGGACAGTGACACTTGTATACTGTAAGTCTATGGTCAGGAAAATTCTTTCTCCTTTTACTCTGAGGCTTGTAAAATGGAGGGGTAAAAAAAAGGAAGCCGGGGGAAAGCTGTGCAACCTAGAGGTTACTACACCCAGTATATAATGGGCACACTATTAAACAACATCAAATGCACAGGTGAAGAAATGTGTTCTTAATAATTTATTTAAATACTTCAGTGAAGGACCCACTCAGTTGTCAAAGAGTTCCAGAGAGAATACCTCTTTTCCTAGCCCTGGATCCTGATATCACATGAGTGCAGGTATTTTTAGGTCTAAAGAATGAGTTCAATATACAGAATGGGTACAGATTGGACTGGAGTCTGCAGGGTGGCCAGATTTTGCTAAAATCAGCCAGGCACACCTGGCTTTTTTGGATAAAGTTGTTTTTAGGGACAGTTAGTCTGCCTGACTACCTGGACAGCCTGCTGGAGAGATAGGCTCAGACATATTCAGGAGGTGAACCCTGCAGGCTTTATAGGTCAAGACCATGAATTGGAACTTGGAGCAGATAGGTAATCACTGCAGTGACAGGAGCAAGGGAATCATCATGTCATATTTTCTGTGGTTTATTAATAAATATGCTGCTGCATTTATCACCTAAACCCTCTGAGTCATCTTCAAAGGTAGCCCCAAGTAGAACACTTTGCAATAATCTATATATGAGATGACATGGCCCTGAGTCACTGAACAAAATACAAGCATTCCAGGACAATTTGATCCAAAGTAAATGTGATATATTATAAAATTAAAATAATATTTGAACAATAAATATAGCAATGTTTTGAATGACTGTGTTGAATTGCAGTGGTATGCATTGAGGACAATAATGAAACACTTTTTAAGATACTCAGATTAGATACTCTTCCTTCAATCTCCACTTTGCAGACTGAAGCTGAACACAAATGACCACACATTGCCTGGCTTAGAATATCTTAATTTGGCCTTTGTCAAGCAATCTCATTCTTAGTAGGCAGCAGTTCTTTGTTGCTGTTTCTAATGCAGTTAATTTTCAAAGCAAAATGTGGATTTTGGAACTATCTTTAAACCCTTTTATTTTCACATTTTAAACCCAAAATCTGGCAATCACATACTTCTTTATAGCTCATAGTAGCTGCCGCTTATAATGATCATTGAAGATTGATGGATCCCAGCACTTGTTTGTGATTAACTCATTCCTCAAAATGCTTAATTAGTAAAAGAGCTTCATTGTGGAAAACACTGTTTACAGAGCGACCAAAGTTCTCTCAAGCAATTAGACATGCCTTCTGGATTGCATTCTCCTCTAACAGCCAAGCCAATGACTTTTCTTCCCATTCTTCAGTGTAAAGGCCAAAAATCTGCATTCTGGTCACCTCTCTGAAACCACAGGAGATCTTGTAAATACCATGACCCCTCACACTGGGGCTTGTTATATCATGTGAGCACTGTTCAGGGGATCTGAAGAGGAATTTCTTCCTCACAGAGGGAGATTGACCAGCAATGTGACCTTTGGTAAAGACAATATGAAGGAGTCCCTTTAACAGACTGAAAAGTCTGCCTCTAAAATGGCAATTGTGCATGCAGCCAGCAGCACTCCTGGAGCATTGGAGACTGATTAACCTAAGGATGCCTTACTGATTGTATTAAAGCACCCCAGGCTTTTCACTTGGTCTTATTTAATGAACAGGGAAAATAAGGAGATCTAGTAAGACATGGAGAGTTTTGCATGCAAATATATCTTAAAGAGAAGATGAAGCTGTTGGTTCCAATAACTTTGAAATTTAAAGCAGAGCTCAAGGAAGGGGTGGGAGGCTTGAACCTGAAAAGTCTCTCTTATTATACAAAGCTACAGGCTTATAACAAAATGAGTAAAACAATGTGTGTGTGTGTGTTTAAAAAATCAATAAAGTAGTATATCATATAAAAACAGCATTACTCTCCAAAAGCTGAAATAGACAGATGAACATAGCAAATATCTTTCAAGTGGCAGAAGAAAACATATCCACCTGCATTAATTGGTTATTCAGAAAAGGCAACCATCTTCTTATAGGCTTTGACTAAAGGTTACTTCAAAATGTCAATATCTGCATCAACGGAGTCTTGGAGATCAATTGCAATGTAGCAAGGAAGGGAAGTGGGTCTTTAGAAGTAAAAAAAGAGAAGCCACAAATCTGTTCTGTGGACCAAGCCACACAAGACATCTAGCTCATCAGATTCTAGTTTTAGATTCAAGTGATGCCATCTTCAGAAGTGGATTTGCTGTGCTATAAGCCAGGTTCCTGGCTTGTTCAGGATTTCATGAGAATGTAAGAGGAGCCCTCCTGGATCACAGTCCATCTAGTCCAGCATCCTGTCTCACCCAGTGGCCCACCACTTGCTTATCAGCATCTCAAACTAGAAGACAAAGGCTAAACTGTCACTGGGTCTTGAACCCCTGCAAATGACCTTTAGAGGTACCCTGCTTATCATTCCAGTCTGGGGGAAGTATCTAGCCACCCGTTCTAGTAGACATTGATACACCTTCAGCTTTGCATCAGTGGCTACCAACTTCCCTTTATTTTTTCCTGCCCTTGGCTATTATCCTGGCATTTTCAACAGGAACAATAATGCAAGGAGCTAGTAGATGGAGGTAAGCAATCGCTATTACAGGAAATCTGGCATCATTGCTAAATTTCCCATAATAGCAATATTTTCAGATATTGCCTTGATCTCCCAGGGCTATATTGGGAATGCCACTCCCAGAGAATCATGGTTTTTAATCCATGTCTGGAGGATCCCTTAGTGGACAATAGTTTTGAGAGAAGCACCATTAAGTTACCTGTTGGTCTTAATGGCTAGGCAGAGTGTGGTAACGGCCTGCATCAACTACATCCATTGGTGTGCTGAACGGTTCACAATAGAATGGCTAAGGAAACATGAAGAATGAGGAAGACTTTGTTTTTCTGCCTCCATTCTCCTGGTACTGCTGGTCTCAAATCATGGGTAACTAGTCAACCTTGGGTGATTGTGCTCCTTTCCTGTCCAGCAGATGGGAAGGGAAGTGCAATATCACCCCCGGAATACAAAGAGAGCAAAGACGACAGATCTAGCCCAGTTGAGCATGTTGTCCCTATAATACCATATGAATAGGGCCAATTGTTTAGTTTGCCCTTGAATGAAAAGGGGAGTTTGAAGCATAAATGAAGGCATAGGAATCCCATTCAGACTGCAAAGAGTTGTGAATATAGTGGCAGTTTTAACCAGCACCTCACTGAGGCCCTGTTCCCAATACTGTGCCCATATTTCATTAACCGCTTGTCTATTTGCTATTGCTTATGACTGATCCAGAGAATCCATGCAAACTTTTTATATATATAATATCTCTTGTGTTTATTAAACATTTTAAAAATCCTGAGGGGTGCGGCATCCATGTACTACATACCCTTTGGTCTGGTAACTCACCTCCAATTGGAACCTCACTCCTTGCCCAATTTACAGGCCAAACTTCCTCAAAGTAAGTTCAGGCCAACTGACAACAATACAGCTCCTTCTATAGAGAAAGAAAATAGGTTAATAACGTAATAAGTAAATATGCTTTTCAAAATTCAGCAGCATTCTGCAGCAGCTGCAGCTTCCAAACTTTTTTCCAAGCCTCATGTAGAGTGTGTTGCAATTTTTATATTGAACTGGATTTTTCATTTATATCCAGATATCTCAAGACAACCAATATTTTGCCCTCAAAACAGTCCTGAGAGGTAGATTAGGCTGAGTGGGGATTTGAATTCTGATACCCCAGATTCACGTCTAACACTCCAGGAACTAAACTGCACTATCTCCCATAATCCCAATTGCGGAGGTTAGTTGGGCTTAGTACTGATACGGTTCTTGTACACTTGGTGCAGAATCCCCTAGACTCTAGAAAGGACAGCAGTAAAGGTGAGGGGACAGGCAGGTGAGATAGGAAATCACAGCAGTATTTGCCAAACAATACAGAGAGCACAAGATTCAGCAACACTGCAAGGAAAACTGAAACTATTAACTTCTTCTATTGTGTTTACATACTACAAATAATTAGGAAGTCAATGATGCAATGAAGCTAGAGCTATATTCTTCCAGTGACCAGTCCATAACATACATTTAGTGCCAACAGTTTGATAGGTTCTGAAATACAGAGCAGTTCATTTCACAAGACTTTTTCATCCCTTTCACTGGGGGCAAATGCCAGTGAGGTTCCCAATGAATCATGCCTCAGGTTTCCTGCTTCTCAGCTATAGTATCTTCTTTCATTCTTCACAAAAACACAGTGAGTTTTTAGATAGGA
Organism: Aspidoscelis tigris stejnegeri; assembly: GCA_023333525.1. Classification (NCBI taxonomy): domain Eukaryota; kingdom Metazoa; phylum Chordata; class Lepidosauria; order Squamata; family Teiidae; genus Aspidoscelis; species Aspidoscelis tigris. The sequence continues at coordinate 48,642,711 of JALMGA010000004.1, forward strand.
ATTCTTGAGGGAGCCAGAGACCTGTGCCTTTCATGAATTAATCCTGGGTTCTTAAGACACATGGTTCTGTTTAATGTGGAACATCTGACAGTAGGGTCTGCATATCGCTTTGTTCACATGCAGAGTATTAAAGGGAAGTGCTTTATAATCAGTGTAATTAGGTCAGAGGGGGGAAATCACATTTAGTAGCAAAATCCAGACAATTTGGAAATATTATAAATGCATTTAGTTTTGTACTCAGTGGCTTAATCCCACTTGGCTGGCTATGCTAGACCCAATTCCCATTACAAGATTAAAACCGTTTCGAAACGGTTTCGATCCTTGCAGTTCCCATGTCAGGTTGGCTTAACACACTTTCCACATGTTAAATCACCCCAAAGCGTTGTAAATGTTAACACTCATTTCAACTGGTCTCGCTCCGGTTCGTGCGCTTGAAATGTTTTACATTTCTTGCTGTGGGAACAGTACAATTTTAGTGGGATGAGAATGCATGTTTAGGGTTTCCCTCCCCCAATAGCTTGCTTCCAAAAATAGTGATTTCACTGTAAAAATCCAACCCCTAAGCAGCCATTACACTGTAGCAATCCACCTACTTCACACCTGATAACAATGTTGCAATTCTGCGCAATACTAAAAGTTCTGACCTTTAGAAAGGGAAAAGGGAGGAAAGCAGCTGAAGTTTCGGTGAGATGTGTAAATGTTTAAGGCTGTGGCTGTGGAGGTGAGCGGGCAAAGGGGGCTTGAGTTGCTGCTGCTGCTGTGTGCCCTAAGCAATGGAGAGAGGAGGGGAAAGAATCGCTGGCTGCCCAGTGCCATTTTTCATCCATCCAGGCAAACGGCAGCCACCCAGCCACCCAGCTAAGCTCCGTGAAGGGGTCAGTTATGGGTGGCACATTCATGCCAGGAGGAAGAGGGCAGGGCAGCCCTGAAAAGCAGCTTTTAGAAAGTAGCCACTTGAGTCCCACCTTGAGTCACGTACACCACATAGATCCTCAGAATCTGGATCGAACACGATTAAGTTGAAAGTAATGGAATCAGGCAAATTTGTGTTAGCATCTGGTTCTATTATTTTGGTTTAGGAAAACTGTTTTAATCTTGTAATGGGAACTGGGCCCTAGAGACTCAGAGAAAAACTATTGCTTTAAACCAAATCCCATCCTTCACCTGTCCTTTGCACACACAACAAAAATTAAATCAAAAGATAATTGCAGATTATTGTCTGAAGGCTAAGCTGTGTTTTGCTGGTTAAACCAGATGAACTGTTAAATGATATGCTTCGGCAAAGTTGATGTAGAATCATGTCTGAAATTATATTGGTAAGTAGATCTATGAATATCTGAGGGGAGGGGACTTCAGAGTGTGGGCCCCACTACAGAGAAGGCCCTGCTGCAGAACACTGCAAGATGATATTCAATGAATGCCAGTTAAATTAGGTGACCTGTTTCTATTTACTTGTATCTGAGTGTTGGTGTTTGAAGATTGCCTTGCCTCTTGTCCTTCCCACTAAAAATCCTATTATTTGGAGCCCTTGAAATTTAAGTCTTCTTGCTTGAGTATCCTTCAGAAACACTCAGATTTAAAGTTTTTGTGCAAAACGTACACAAAATTTGCAGTTACACATTTGGCACTAACTGCATCTCATTATCCATAGTTTGTGCAAGCACTGCATGCCTTTAAATAAGTATTTGTTTTATATGTTTAAAATATTGAATTTTTAAAATATTAATTTCTCTATTGCATGATTCCTTATGCCACCATAGTTCCATCTTCAGGTCTGTGTTTGCATGCATTAGCATTAAGGGCAACATGAGATATGCATGCAGCCTTAGACATTTCTTCACCAAACACAAAACCCAAATGTTAGCTGGGCACTAAGGACATAGAGATAGGAAAATGATATCATGTTTAGATTCTGTTCCCAGAAGGGTCTGTTTCAGTTGCTTTACTAATATACTGATGTTGTTTATACAAAATTTCCTTTACATATCCTCTGTTGTAAGAAAGAGATAAGCAGACATTTTGGTCAGATGTCTCAAAAGATGGCTGAACTTGCTTGTAAGTCGAGCACATCCACTTCTTACACACTGCATATCTGCATAACTATGGATTTAAAAACATGGTAGCAGATTTCATTGATCCTAGTTCTTAATTCCATGGGGTAGATTTCAAAGGCAGAAGGACAACCCAACATATTTTGCCACCCATTAAAAGATCTCTCAGGAAAATATTTTTTTAAACATACTGTGTATCATTTTATATTTATTGAATCTTTTTTAAAGTCTTTTAATGTATACTTTGTTTAATTTGTTTTAAGATTGTTACCCGCCCAGAGACCTTCGGGTATGGGGCGGGATAGAAATGTAAATAATAAATAAATAAATTAAACAACTCTGCTTACTGACCTATGCCCATAGAAATATACTGATCTCTCTTTCATCCAAGACAATTAATACTGATGCCATTTATGGACCATAAACCCTAGCTTGATTCCCTGGCTTGAAGGAACAGGGCTATAGGGATTTACTCATATAATTCTCACCTCCCACACGCTGGTACAACCAAAACAATATAACAAAGGAATTTAAAATAACATAATCATCCTAATACTAATAACTGGAAATGCATCTTGAAAATCTTAACTGTCTTTATGTCACAAAAGTTTCTGAGCAACAGTTCTTTGTTATAGCATGTATTGCTCAATAAGAGAACCTTGCACAAATTAACACACTTGGCAGACACATCCTGTTTTCTCCTTTAATGGAAAGACATTGGCTTGTTCCTCAAATTTGATAGGTTGGTACAGTGTTAAAAACACTGAGCAGACTATTTTTCATAAGAATGACAATGTGTGTCTCTTGAGGTTGTCAAACAATAAGTTTCTTTTTTTAAAAGTCTAGATTTCTCAGCCTGTTATATCAAGTTGCCTGCTTGTCTGTTGACATTTAACTGTGAATTCAACTGAGGGCCATTCACATTTACCCTTTTTTGAGCGCAATTTGTTTCAGCTGTTGTTTGAACATATTTCTGTTTTCTGTAACAGCTCCTTTTTCAAAATTTCATCTTTAAACCATGAAAACTAACGTTAGAATTGGCAAAAGAATATTTACAATGGGAGATCTAGAAATGTCACTCACTCTCTCTCCCCTCCCCCAAATTAAGTAAAGATGTCCCCAAGGCAAAGACAATGCCTGGTGACAATATGATAGTTCCAGGATATGTTTTAGGCTTCCACATCTAGCCCATGGATTTTCTGGTGGTCAATCACCCATGTAGCAGCCATGTCCAACCATTATTAGCCTTTAAAGATCAGCTTAGGTTAGCTAAGTGCTGCCACTTATGAGGCCCTTCCCAAATTAAGCACACAGATTCCAGGGTTAAGTGGTCCACAGGCAAAAGATATGTGGTAGTCTCAAGGGTTAAGATCCTACAACCTTGCAGACATTGCTTAATCAGAACTGATCGATGGTCATGTTGGTTGGAGCTGATAGGAGAGGAGGGCTATCCATTCACCCCTGTTGAGGATTCAAGGAGCATCTTAGGCTTATAATGAAGAGAAAGTAAGATATCTAACTACCTATTAGAAGTGAACATTTCCTTCTGGCATCATGAATTTGGACACTGAAGAAAATAATCTAATGTCATTTTTCAAGGTGCAGTTCTAATTATTAGTATTGGGGTGTGCATTTCCATTTATTAGTATCGGGATGTATTCTGTGAAAAAGAAAAAAAGACTTCACAGAGGAAGAAAATATATTGCAGAAAAATTCATTACAGAAATGAAAAAAATCAGTGCTGTTGCCAGCGGAATTGAGAGATGGCATAATTTATCCAGGTTTCATCTTTCCCTTTAGTTTTAAAAAGCCCTCCAGATGGCCAAGAGAAAAATGTGTGTTCTTGTTTAGATCCCACAATTGCCTCTCACTGTCTCTGCCAGATAGCAGGGTGAAATCACAAGGTAAGCATGGGCCCTTATCTTGTCTGGCACTTGTTCCCGTGATAGTGCAGTCAGCATTCCTGGGTATTCAGATGGCACAAAAGCACCATCAGCTGCTTGTGTAGTTGGCATTTTCAAACTGGTTTCATCTCACACTTAAACAGTGGGCATTTCCAGCTAGATGGATCCCAGAATATTTTTCAAAAATAGAGATAGCAATGGGCAGCACATGGCAGAAACTGCCATGGCCATTGCTACAATGATGCAGATGGTTCCAGCTCGGCTGTCCACACCTCAAGGGCCACTGTCCCTGAAATTACCTTCCATTCCGATATGGACTTTGGAATAATTCAACTGAATAAAACATCGTATATCACATCCGAATATCGTGTTTATTTGCGTTTACGATACAGGGTGCAAACAGGATGCAAACAGAATGTAAACGTAATAAAAATGGGATGGATGGGAATTCAGAAATCAGATATGAATGTTGCTGACATTCATATATTGAGTTTGAATTGAATTTCCAAAAATATGGATTCGGATAATCCATTGAATCGGATTTTCAAAATCCGGATTTTCAAATTTCAGATCAAATCAATATTTGAATATTCGGATTGACTCAAATTTGAATGCAAAAAATACATTCGTGCACACCTCTAGTTGTAATTGGATTAGCACTACTCCATGCATGGTTGACTATCTAGGGGAAGGGTTGATAACGGGGAAAGATACATATAAATACTGTATTTGTTAACAAATGTATCAATTTAAAAAGTCAAAAAGAAAAACCAACCAAACAAAAAATATCCCATAAGCGTGAAATGAAAGTTTTAATACAGTATTTCACTCTGACAAATTCTTAATATATTCTTTGTAGATTGTCTTCCAAGAGTGGGAAACAGCAACACAGATAATTCTTCAAGGTATTTATTATTTATTTATTTATTTAATGTTCATTTTCATATGACAATTTATCCATCACGCATACCACTAAAAATTAGTAGTAGTAATTTGGGGAGGCAAAAAGAGAACAAGTTTGAAAGAGAAATAATGACTCCCTCCAGACAGCAGATGTATCCTTAGTGCGAAGGAAATATTGATTGTCCTCACAGACAATCAACTTTGCTGTTTCCTCATCAGAAAAACAGGATCTCATACTCCATGCACGCTCACCTGACCCATGAGGGATCCTGGAGCCAATCACATTCTGAGCAGCACTTCTGGGTTTTGCAAGTTCCTTTTAGTGCTTCTCATGCTTCTGTCTCCATTGACAGAATACATCGCCCCAAGCCAATACTACACAGGGAGAGTTCTTTCTCCTGCGTTAAGGAAAATGTAAGCTTGGCTAGAAAGCTCCGGAGCAATAATAGAAAATTGTGAGATTGGTGTGATGGCATGATCTGGACTGTGAATGGAATTTACAGGTAAGAACATGTCTGGAAGCACCTAATGTGCACAGATATCTTCCTGTTTCATGACACTGGATGGCTTCATACTTAATGCCAACCATGATTGGCATCAAGGAAACAAGCTGTGAGACAGCATATTTCTCCTCACATTCCACTCTTTGTCCATTTTGTCAACATTATCATCTCCCTGTTACATCCTCAGTTGGGCCTTCTCTGAACTTAACTGATCATGGCTTGAACCAGTTGGTTTGGGCCAGCTAGGCCCACTATTTCAAACCACAGAAAGACATGGTCTGGAAGAGCACCACCTTCGTGACAGTGATGGTCCAGTCCCCACCCGGGCTTCAAAGCTCACACATGCTTCAAGGCTGGGCTCTAAGTGCTCTGAAAGCTAGGAAGAAAAGTTCCTAGTCTCAGGCTTTGGGAGACACATTTCAGTGGTACATTTTAGTGCACTGCCAAAATGCATCCCCTGCTAGTCTCAAACATGTCTTCTGCATACATCCATATGCAGGGCCTATCTGGTCTGCCAGTAGACCCATTTAAACAGATCTACTGGTATTCTCAATCAGGGTCTCCCTGCTGGGGCTTATACACCATCTAATGCAAATGGAGCATACCAGAAGGAATCAGGGCCTCACAGATCCGCACTAAGATGTGGATCAGCGAGACCAAGAAACCTACTATGTGGGCTCCTAATCAAGATTGTAGATAAGTGCAAAAAGGGCCTACGTTGCTTCATCCATTATAATAATAGTAATAGTAATTTACCTTTCCAGAGAACTCTGATTTGCATTTGATTTCCAAACCAGGAGGGCAGCTAGCATCAAATAGTAGGTTAGCACTAAAGATACAAAGCTTGTTCCTATACTGAAGCCAGATAGGTGCAGTATAAGCATAATAGGTAAGTGTAGTTAACTTCCAATTACACAACCCACACTGGCTGTTGTTAGAGCTCAACCAACCTGTTTACATCTCTCTCCTCCTGCATTTCCAGTTTCATTCTAAGAATAGTAAGGAAGCCATTTAACCTGATTCACTTGAGGCAAGGCAAAAGAGTATAGAATCATAGAGCTGGAAGGGACCTTTAGGGTCACTGAGTCCAACCTCCTGCTCAATGCAGGATTTCTTAAACCATCCCAGACAGATCTAGGTTCAGCCTCTGCTTGAAGACCTCCAGGGAAGGAGAACCCACTACCTCCTTTAGCAATCTATTCCGTTGACTGATCACCCTCACTGTCAGGAAGTTTTTCCTAATATCTAATCTGTACTGAATACTTCGAAACTCCTTTGAAGTCCTCCCATCTTGTGCAAGTAAGAATACAATCCCTCTGCACTGTGACAGTCCTTCAGATACTTGGAGATTGCTATCAAGCCCTCTCAGTCTTCACTTCTGTAGGCTAAACATTCCTTTTTTGCAGCTGCATCACATTGCTGATTCATGTTTTTCCTGTGATCAGCCTGTACACCTAGATCCTTTTCACTTGTGCTGCTATTCAGATTCCTCCTATTCTATATTCATTTTTATCATTTTTCTTACTAAGATATAGGACTTTGCATTTGTCCCTATTAAATATCATCCTATTAGTCTGAGCCCACTGTTCAAGCTTATCTAGATCTTTCTTAATCCTGGCTAGAGGAAAGTCTACCCTCCACAGGAAACAGCTCCCAAGAACGGAGGTTATCCTCACCTAACCTACATGTGTTGTTGGGTACCACCAACTTGTGATCAACACCTGGTTAACTGCATGGACTATGGGCACCTCAGTACAATTATGGAAATATTTTGCCCTTGGCTGCTTCTGGGAAGAGGCCCAGGATCAAACTGGCAACCTTCTGCTTTCCAGTCTGTTTGCTCTACCTCTGAGCTACAGCCATAAGCAGTTTCTAAATGATAGCATCAGTAGCACCAAAATATTTTAAAACAGAAAGCAATAGATAAGAATGCAGCACATTCACTTCCATTAGGATAATGCTTCTTAAAGCCTTCCTAAAATTTTTTCTTCCTTTCTCTTAAGCTTTCAGTTTCCAGTCATTGTCTATGATGAGCCATTACTCTGAGTGGGAAAAGATCAGACTGCTGGATAGGGGCAAGCAAGGGAATGTGGTTTCCTGAAATGTTTCCAGAAATGACATGGGAAAATAACTCTTGAAAGAGATGTGAAGTTGGAAACACTTCCTTTTAGAGCATAGTTTCCACAGAGGGGTTTTTTTTTTTGGCCAAGTGTAATAACAGTTCTACTATTATTGTTGCAAGAGTGCACATGGGGGGGGGGAGGTAATTCATACAACAAGCAGTTGTAATCTCTTGGGCCCAGTTCCCACTAGGACTTTTTTGAGTGCTCAAAATGGTTTCAAAATACTCTGTCTGGACTCAAAAGTGGCATTCAGCATTAAAAAGAGGAGTAATTGGTAAAAAACGAATTTAAAAAAACCACCCTTCCAAACAGCTCTCACTCCCCTTTTTACCGCTAGCCCGCTTTTTTTTTCTCCCCAGTGGGAACGCTACGGGACTATTAGGGGTGGACATCTATCCATCTGCCCTATGACAGCCAGATAGAGGTGGGATTTCACAGCTAGGAAGGTCTGCTCCCTCCCTTTCCCTCTCTCTCTGCCAGTTCCATATTCAGCAGAGAAGTAACAATTAAGATGTAGCAATTTACTCCACACTGATTAGATAACAAAGTTTCATTTTTCACTTCCCCTGCTTTCTCCTTGCTGGGAAGCACACACTGGAGGTGCCTCTTTTGCCTTGCTGAGCCCTGGGAAGGAGAGAAGCACCTCCCCCCACTCCCATGCCCCACATGTGACTGAGTGCAAGTGGGCACAGCTCTCTCTCTGCTGCTTTTTCACTTCTCTGCATTTGTGGAAAAGTGAAAAAGCACCAGTCCTGAGTTTACGTGTGTGTGTGTGTGTGTGTACCAGCTGATGCTGCTGTAGATGGGGAAGGGAGGAGAGCAAAGGTGAGGAAGGTGTGTGTGTGTGCGTGTGTGCGTGTGTATGCACAGGACTGGCAGGACGTCTTTTGCAAAAACATTAGGAGAGGGGAGAGGAGATGGGGGAGCTAAAATTCCCCATCATCTGCCACCTCATTGCAGGATCCAATTGGCAGGCATGGGGTGGGGCCCTGGCTGGCAAGAGGGGTTGAAGAAATATTCCCTTTCCCTAACATGATTCTGAACCATTTTGTGTGGGGACAGCAGAGGGTTTGATAGCAATTTAAAGCAATTTAAAGCCACTGAAGTGGAGACTGTCAGAATCCATGTTTGGATTGCTTTTTTTTTTTTAACTGTTTTAAGAGGCATGAGTGGAAACAGGCCCTTGGGTTGCAAACAGGCATGGTGTTCATGAGGTTTTAACACACAACTCTGCATTTAAAATGAAAAAAAAGAAGAGGTCAAGTTTATTTTGTTATTCTTCTCTTACTAAGAATACCAGAAGTAACACTGCCAGGAATGCATAGGGCAGCAAAAAGATGAACTTAAAACAGCTTTGGCTGTTTTTGTTTTTAAGTCTACCTCTTTTCTTCTGAACCGCATATGACACATTCTGTTAGGCCAAATCCACACCTACCTAAATGGAACGGTCTTTGAAGGCTGGTTAAGGTGCAGGTTAGACAAGGCCATTTGCATGCTGAGGGTAGGAACATCCCTATTCCTGCCCAGAAGGAGCAGGTATCCAGAAGGCTGCATTCCAGCTCATACATCCAGATGTCAATGCCCCATCCTCCCTTAGCTGCAATGGGGCAAGGGGACTGTGTGTACACTGTACAAGGGTTAGATGGGCCGGGATTGTTCCAAGCAGATCATGGTGTGGCTGTCTCGTTCTTGAAGTGCATCTAGTGCAAAAAGCCCACCATACCTTTCAACTGAGCAGCAGAGAATTATACGCCTATGTCAGCCCTACCCTGTGTGTTTGTCTATCTGCTCAGAAGTAAAACCACTTAGTTCAGTGAGCCTTACTCCAGGGAAAATGGAAACACTACAGGATCATATGTTTGGCTAGTAGTCATGGTCAATTACAAACGGAGCTACTCTGGCGTCCCCTGTCATATCCTGAGAATTTTTTATTTTTTTCAAATTCGACCCAGACTGGTTTTATATGAATCAGAGGAATGGAAAATAAGCAGGATATTTTTAGAAACAAAAGACAGCTCAAGGGAATCCTGGGGTGGGGAGAAGGATCTTCCAGGACTTGTTTCCAGTCTTTCACACCTCACAACCTTCTTAACCCAGTCTCTGACATGGAAATGAAAACATTTTTAAAACATGTAGCTGCTGTTTAAATATATTATAATCAGTCTAATAAGCTGCTCTGTGTTTCATTAGTTACCTTATATCTGTAACACAGAATGAGGAAAGATTCTAATAGCCGAATTAGTTAAGCAGGAAAAAAACCAAGAGGCCCAGTTCCCACCCATGCCTCTTAAAACAGTTTAAAAATGAAACAAAGAAACCAGTTCAAACACAGATTCTGGCAGTCCCCACTTCAGTGGCTTTAAATAGCTTTAAATTGCTATCCTCTGCTGTCCCCACCCAAAACAGTTCAGAATTGCATTAGGGAAAGGGGCCTCACCCCTTGCCTGCCGATTGGATCCTGCAATGACATGTCTGAAGGTGAGGAATTGCAGCTCTTTCCTCTCCTCTCCTCTCCTCTCCCCTCCCCTCATGCTTTTGTAAAAGATATTCTGCCAGTCCTCTGCATACACACACACACACAAACACACACACCTTCCTCCCCTTTGCTCTCCTCTCCTCCCCATCACCAGCAGCACCAGCTAGTATACACACACACACACACATGTAAACTCAGAACTGGTGCTTTTTAGCTTCTCCGCAAATCCAGAGAAGTGAAAAAGCAGCAGCAGAGAGAGAGCCGTGTGCCCTCTCGCTTGCCCGGCTGGCTGCACACGTGCACACTCAGTCACTGGTGGGGCATGGGGGGAGTGCTTCTCTCCTTCCCAGGGCTCAGCAAGGCAAAAGAGGCACCTCCAGTGTGTGCTTCCTGGCAAAGAGAAAGTGAGGGGAAGTGTAAAATGAAATTTTGTTATCTTATCAGTGTGAAATGTGGAGTGGGTGAATTGCTACATATTATCAGGCTGAATTGTTACTTCTCTGCTGAATATGGATCTGGTGCTTTAACAAATCTGGCAAGGGGCTTGTCCCTGCGCAGGGTGAAAGCCCACCCATTTCATGACACATTTGTCCCAATACTGCTGTAGCATTCCCACAGCAATAAGGAAGAAGCATTTCAAAAGCAAAAATGGGGGTGGGGGGAACCTGACAAAACAGGTATTTATTTATTCTATTTTTTAGCCAGATAATCCTCAAAATACCCCTGAAACAGATTGGTAATGGGGACACAGAGAATCCAAACTGTTTCTAAACCATTTTAAAATGCCAATGGGAACTGGGTCTGAGTTACTTATTTGTTTCTAATGTTTATATACTACTTCACATTATAAAATCTTAAGAGTGCTTTGTGAATAAAAGATAAGGAAAGTAAGGAAATATATTAAAGCATAATGAAAACACTGGATGGGAGGAGATCATTGACACTGGGTAGCCTAGTTGGAATGATATGTCTTTATTCAGTAACTAGAGAATGTACTTGTGTCCTAGAAGGAAAACACTGCTCATCTGCAAAATTACACTCAGGCTGTAATCACACCTTTACTTTAAACCTTCTTCTGCCCATCTTCAGGTCTGATTGCTCACACCTTTTCTTTCTATCTATTTTATCCAAATAGAGGGTGGAAAGTCCACAAATAAAATGAGTAAGCAAGGAAAAGGTGTGACCAGTAAGACTTGAAGATGAACTGAGGAAGGTTTAAAGTGAAGGTTTGACCATGGCTGCATAGTTTGAGCAAAGTGTGACACATTCCAATGCTTCTTAAACCCAGACTGCATAAATATAATTGAAGAGTCAAGATTGTGAGACCATAGTGTTCAAAGGGAAGAGCTACATTTCTCTGCCTACATGTCAGATTGTTGCTTGTACCATATGGCTGCTACTACTAGTAGTAAATTCATTGGTCCAACTGCAAGTAAAACATATAATTCCATACATAGTTTGGCCCCAGGTCATGGCATTCACAGCTTGAATCTTACAGAGTTCTTCTGAGATGGGGGGAATATATTGCCAATATGGCACCAGCATGGTAGTCACAGGTTTTCCACTGTGTCTTATATACAGAGCCACCATGGTTGCCCCATCCAGCACACATGCATAAAGGACAAAACTGCTGCCACACATGCCCAGTAGTGGCAGTTCACACATCTGGGTATTCAATACTGGTTGAATACCCAAATTACTCATCACTAAAACATGCAAAGATGGTACCAGCTACAGCAGTGTCTAACTAGGAGGTGATAATTGCAGGAAACAGTATCTCACATTGTTGCTTCCTAAAGCAATATCCAGCCAATGTCTGGAGGCAGTCTAACATGTGTTAGTTCCAATTGTCATTCTTCTGCAGAAATCAGGATATAAATATGAAGAATGAGTAACCTCAACATACCCAGTTCCTGGGCACAGGATGGAGAATCCAGTTGTCTGATGCCTTCTGGGTGCCACTGCTCCTATCATTCACATTATTTCATACCAGAATTCTGGCCTATGTGGGAAGACCCATAGCATAGATTACAATCTAGTAGAATTTTGACCCTTGTGCCTGTAATTTGTAGACTGGGCAAAATTTTCCATTCATTCCAAAAGGGATTAAGGGGGGAGGTATGCATTAGGAAATCTGTGCATTGTTTGCATATGTGTAATTCTGTTTCATTTTTAACATTTATGTTTCACTTTTTATCACCTTAAAAAAATCAGGTGACAAGTTCAGAGGCATGGTGAAGAAGAGTTGGCTTATCTATCCCACTTTTTTCACCCATTCAAGGGGTCTCAAAGCAGATGACAAAGCTTTCTATTCTTCTCCCCTCAACGGAACACCCTGTAAGGTAGGTGGGGCTGTGAGAGCTCAGAAGAGAGCTGTGATTAGCCCAAGGCCACCCAGCTGCTTTAATGGGGGAATGCTGAATCGAACCCTGTATTCCCAGATAAGAGTCCAGCTCCCTAACCACTAGACCAAACTGGCTCACCCACTAGACCAAACTGAAAGAAAGAAAGAAAATATGGAGCTTTTCATATTGTATTATTTTGCCTACAGAAAACCATTTTGAGCATAGTATTATGGAACATAGTATTATTCAGTCTAGCTTCCTATTCCACTAGTGTTTAGGACACGTTTCAAATTCTGTGCCCCCATTTCAAAATGTGCATCCACAAGATGCACCAGAAGGCAACCAGAATGTTAAGATAGTGAAAGTTAAAAGAGCATATGAGGATTTTTGTCTTTGGTACCAACAAGATATGGACAAATCAGGCCCTATAAGGAGAATATGCAAGAGCCATTTTCCCTGAGGTGGACTGCAAGAAGATATAATAACTGTCTTCTCTCTCAAGAGCTTCCGCTCTCTGAAAGATGCTTGATCTAACTGAATCGCACATCATAGCTGAAATCCATTATCTTCAGACAAAGTGTAAACCTTCAGACAAATTTAGATTTCTCCACCATCCATCTTTCTCTCACTTCTCCTTGCTTAAACTAGTTATTTTCCCTAGGCGTTTTTTCCAGGTGGTGAGAACTGTCTGTAAATACACCTGTTATACTTCAGACAGCACAATGCCATATAGTGAGTCATTCTGTCCAATCGGGTAAGTCCACAGAACAAACACTAGACAACTGTTTGCAGTTTTGCTGATTATTCTGGGGTGTAGAAGAAACCTGTTTGAAGGATCAACTCAAATGACAATTTAGTTTATAAGTCATGCCAAGGAATAATGCCAGTATTTATCTGCTGGGAAACTGACGCAGATATAATGCAAATGTACTTGTCTTTGCATGTCAAGTAAAAGAGTGTGTGAGCAGGTACTTAAAAACCATAGGTATATTCTTTTTGCTAATACCACTTGACTTAAAATGTGACTAATTCCTAATACATGAAATATGCTTCAGCTTTTTTGGTGTCTTAAATCTGCAGTCCTAGCTAAGTGCATAACAAATAAGTATATCATTTTTTTACATTTGCTGTTCATTTTTTTCCTTAGTCCATTTATATATAGGCTGTATTAAGACAGGGTGTTTTTATGGAATTATTATTGAATTGCCAGACATGTTTATTTATCCGATGCAGTCGTGCTGAAATTTCAAAGCCGAATAACACAATAAAACTATTGTGGGAAAAATAACTGTTATAGTGAAAGATTCTGTTATTCCTAAAAGTTTCCAATCTAAAAAGGTTCTGCAAGACCTTCCAATAACAAATTTCCATTCTGGATAATTCTCCAAAACCATCCAGAATTCAGTGTGATCTGTGAAGTTAAGTCCATGGCTACATATTATTGGTTCTCTACTTAGCCAATATGGAGGAGGAATGGATTACATGGATGGGAGATTCTCAATGCAATAGCATAATTGCCATATTTTGCAGGGTTAAAATGCACTATTTTACTCTTGTATAGGGACAGTATAGGATGATTACATAAGTAATTATGAAATAGCGCAATATAGTGCAGTCTTAAGGCAGCTGTATTCTCATATACACTAGACTCAGACATCCTCCAACAAGGAAAAAAAATTAACCAGACCTGTCTTCAGAGATTCTATCTACTCAGAAAAACTAGATTTATTGATTAGTAACAAAGAGAAACAAGATAACTAATTATAAAGGAGGCCTGCTAGGAAAATAGAATATAAACATAATATCACATCTAAGTCCTGTTGCTCACTTGAAGGAACTCTTTGATATACTAAATTCATGTAAGTACTGGTTTGCATGTTAAGAAAAGATACAACACATCACATTCTCAGGCCCTTTCTACACTGGGCCTTATTCCAGATTATATTCTAAAATAGACACATGCTATCTGCATACTGATACAGATTACAGCATAACTTGGGCAGGTCCCTATACTGGGATATAATCCAGAATAAGATCTAGTGCAGAGAAGGCCTAAAAGAACTTCAAAGATTGGTAAGATGCCTTCTAAGGCTGTGGTCACACCTTTAGTTTAAGACATCTTCAGACTGCCTTCTGGCTACTTCACTCACACTTTTTTCCTTCAAATCATTTACAAATCAGCTTATCCTCCTCAGCTCAGTTTAACCAGAGTCCTCATTTACAGAGGACTCATTCCATCCTGGCATCCCAGCCCATTTTCTCTTTCTCTGTGTGAAGGGGGGCTAAAGGAGTCCCAAAGAGATGAAAGGTAAAATTCCAGTCAGGACCTATGAGCCACATCCAAGCCTCACTAATTGTGGGAGCTGCATACAAGTGGTAGGTGCACCTAAAAGCTATGTAGCCTACCATTCTCTCACATTCATGTATACAGAACATGCAGATCCAATAATTAATTTGATGACTGGGGATGGAATAGGGATTTGTATCCCTATTAGGCCAGTTATCTGAATGCAAATTGATAAACCTCTTCCTTCACCCCACTATTGTGTCTGCTATCTGCTACCAAAATTGGTGGGATTTTAGAGGATCAGAATTAAAAATTCTTGGGGCGCATCCCCATGGGCTCTGGTTGCTTTGCTTTTGATGCAGGTCATAAAAATGTGTGTTGCAATTCTCAATAAAGCGTACCCATGTAGTTTAGATCAATGTGGATTCAAAGCGAAAGTACCTGCCCCCATGCAAGCCGTGCTTTGCAAACCCATATCTTTTACTCCCCACCCCTTCTCCTGCTGATAGGAAGCCGGGGTGACGTCACCATCCTTGTCCTGCCCACTGTAGCCATTGTCACTGCCCCACAAGCCTCTTCCCGCAAGCCTGAATCCAACTGTGTTCCCCAATCACCAGCAAACAGCAGTTAACCAAAGCCGCTACAGTGTTTCTAGGCAGTTTAGCAGAAGTGCGCATCTCTGCTTAACTGCCTATATAGTGCCTTTGGTTAGCTTATTCCATTCCCTAACTGCTACAACAGTGGTTCTCAACCTGGGGGCCGGGACCCCTTTGGGGTTCAAACTACCCTTTCAGAGGGGTCGTGACGAGTCTCCCACCGCCCTTCCCTCCCACCTCCCACCTGCTCCGCCCCCATGGTTGGGGGTCTCCACAACATGAGGAACTCCATTAAGGGGTTGCGGCATGAGGAAGGTTGAGAACCACTGTGCTACAATGTTTCTAAGCAGTGATTTTATAATTAAAAGAAATGACCAAACAGGGCACAGCAAGCACAGGGCATGAAACCCCGACCGCTAATGACGTGAACCACTCAGCTGTCAGGCACTCATTTGGGCTTAAGGAAGCCCTTGCCTAGGACAGTTGTGACTGCAGCATTAGCAGCGGGGACAGCAAGACCCTGCCTGCTAATACCACGATCGGCAATCTCCACCCCCAATACCTTGGGAGCATTCCCATGATCCCAGGATAATGTGTGCTTGCCCTCTAATTCAGGTGTAGAACTGTTGGAAAGGGTTTTTTTTTCTGCCACAGATTTGTCTCTTTGCCCCTCATGTAGCCCAGATTAGAGGCTGTTCATGGGGATAGTCCGAGGCAAAGCAAGGTTAATTTTGGAGTAAAAATGCAATGAGGACGCACACTTGGAGAGCTATATCAGGTCCTCAGACATGATATTAGCCACCCTTCTCTAGAATCAAAGAAATGTTTCTGAAACATGAACAACAGCAGAAGTCTGTTGCTATGGTCTTCCTCCCCAGAGACATCTGGTTGACCACTATAAGAAAGCAGTCATGTGTTTAATCTGATACAGCAGAGCTTTTCTTATGTTCACATATGGTTCATAAGCATAAAATGGTGAATGATGTTCACATGCTAAAGAATCACTTTTCATGCTCCATACAACATAAATTCTTGGTAGATGTGTGAAGAGTACCTCTATGTCTACATACAGTCCCTTTGCTATTTGCAACAGTTTTGTTCTGGAAAATATATACTGGTAAATTCCCAATTAATGAGGGAGACATAAGCCAACAGATTCAAAAAGAAAGAGCCTCACCTGTAGGAAACTACAGAAGGAGCCACAATTCTTGCCACCTTCCTTACAACAGGAAGCACTTGCCTTAGAGAAGGGATTGTGTTATCCATGTGACTGTCTGTGACTCCCAGTTGCAAAAACATTAGAGCCAGGAAATTTTTATTCCTCAGTCTTAATGCTTCCAGCCAGAACTGTCTTGGAAAGCACAGGAAATGGCCCCAGAAGTTAGCTATTTTTTGTGCTTTTCATAACAGGGCCATGCTATTCAGCCCAAAAATGCTGTTTCAGTCTTAGTGGTCATGGTGGCAGAGTAGAAGAGGGGGAGAAAGCCCCATGGGAGTGCTTTCTCCCAATATAGGATTAGAGTACTGTTAACACTGTTTGCTTAGTGGTTGTGGATATATGTAGTAGTCCTTATACCCTCTGAGGTCTCACCCAGCACCATAATGGTGTTGTACAGGTCCTCATAAATAAAGGAGTTATGTAGGTTGTAAAAACTAAGAATAATAAACAAGATGCACACTGCATTAGATATACATGAGGGCAAACTTACACATATTACTCAATATACATCTTCTACTGAGAACTGGTTCATTCATGCTTCCCTGGAACCTCATGACAATTTTCATGGCTCTGCTTCACATCAATGCCTGTTACTGGGGAAAGTGAGAAAGCCCACAGAGCGATTATGTTCCAACACATGGCAAGGTATCTTACTTGTTCTGAATAATAAGAAGAGAAGACCAACTTAGGTTGCAGCCTCAGTTGTAATATGAAATTTCACCCTGTTCTTCTGATAAGTATTCAGCATCCAGGACACTACCCAAATAATAGATTCACTGCAGTTCAAGCTTTCTGACTTATATTTGTTGTTTTTCTTGAGTATTCCCAAGTTGTAGCCAGTTCCTGGTTGACTGCATGGATTCTTCCATGGGCACCTCTTTACAGCTTTCTTGGCAAAGATACAGAAGTGGTTTGCTACTGGCTATGAATCGAACCAGCAACCCTTTGCTTTCCAGGCAGTTTTGTCTACCACTGAGCTACAACTACTGCTACTCTGCTTTATATATTGTGCCCTAAATAATCATAGTCTTATAAATCCAACAGAATTCTCAATATTTTGTTTTCCAAATTTTCTGCCTCAGAATGAGAAATTCATTTGCAATAGCAATAGTTTCTTCTACACAACAATACTGATGTTGAATCCTCTTTAGCAAATGTTGTTGAATAAATAAATAAGATAAATCTCTAAATTAAATGAACCTGCATAAGTTTACCGGGGGGGGGGGGGGAGGCCTTAAGCCTTACTAGATATTCATTGCCAAAAATCAGCCACACCATTCTACAGATAGGCTATACAGGCTTAAAACTCTGGAATTTATCTTCTGCCATTAAAAAGCCACATCCCAAGTTTATCCACTTATCTGAGTGCGATGCACAATGTTTTCACATAATATAAATTAGTGTTAATTTAAGTTTTTAATGTTAATTGTTTGCAGAGAAGACTGGTGGTGGTTTGCAAAACAATTTTCCCTGGGCACCCATTAATTTTTATTGTTTCTTGCCCTCTCAAGCACAAATGAAATCCATCACTTCAGGGGGGGTCCACAAAGGGAGGAGGAAGAAAGAGAGAGAGAAATGTCGTGGGGGGTGGGGTGGAGAGAAAGAAAATAACTTTAAACTACCATTGTGAAGAAAATGAAACCAGATGCATGAAATGGGAAGCAACAGTGGTGGGAACTAAACTGAAATAAAAGCACATTTTCCCTCAGGAGATGACAACCTTGTGTAATCCCTGAAGGCTTTCTTCCCACAAACAGGCATCTCTTCTGTGGAAAAAAAATCCCAGTTGGAGGTGCAACCTTGCCCCGGGGAAAGAGGAGTAAATGGGAAGATGCGTACATAGGAACGTGTCACAATCCCAAGTGAAATTTTCTAACATCCAGCCAGCATAGTCCTATCCCCTTTTTATAAGGAGCGGGGGGAGGGGACAACCCATCTGCTCCTCAGCAAAGGCCAAGGAAAGAAGTATCTGTAAGCTGGAAAACAGAAAGAAAGGTCTTGTCTAATCCTGTTTATTTGAAGTGGCTCGGCCAATGCTTTCCAGGAGGGTGATCCCAGTCTGCTCTGAACTGACACAGTGACATGATGACTGGGCTTTGAAGATAGAGTAGCAGTGTTTATGTGGAGAGCAGTCGTGGTAGAGAGGGAATGAAGGGGAGGAGGCATTGGGAGGGAGATTGGGAAACTGTAACTCATTGTGGATGGGATGGGCTGGCCTGGGTGGCAAGCTCTTAAAGCTGAGAACATTCATCAACCTGCCTAGTGGGCCCGACATGCTGGAGCCACAAGCTGCTCTCTCCCTTTCTGTGTCAAGCGTGATCTAGTCCAACTGTGAGGAGACAGCACAGTCCTGGCCAGACGGACTATGGTCAGTGCAAATAATCACAGCTCTGACTCCTTTCCCTGTTGCTCAGCAAAGTTTGGCCACTGAACACAAAGTTCTCACAGGAAGTTTACGTCAATTTTTTTACACTTACACACACACACACACACACACACACACACACACACAGACAGACACAAAACCCAATTCATTGCTAAAAGTGATTTGAATCTCTCGGGTTACACTCAGGGCCACATTGGTCCTGCTGCCTTAATTTTTAAACATAATTCTTCCGTTAAAGCCTGAATGCTTTCAAATCATACACGCCAAACGTTAAGTCTCTTTCCAGCATCTATAGCATGATTTCTGGCTCATAACAAGGAATAATTGCATTGCTTTCATTTTAGAAAGAAAGAGCTTGTAGCAGCCTAACAATGAAAGCAGTCTTTATGGTTTTTGTTACTATTGCTAACATCCAACCTACCTCTTGTTTGTAAGCAATGTTACAATCAAAAAGGGTTTATAAATATTCACAAGGGTTTATTTAACAAATGACTTTCCAGCATTGATAGAAGAAGCAGAGTCCTAAATGTATTACTTAACATAATTTCCTGTACTTAGGCTCAAATTGCAATCTACTCTAATCAAATCACAGTCTGCTGGTAAGAATTTGTTTAAAATCAAACATGGGAACCCTCAGCCACAACACACAGAATCTCAGCCACCAGCTATTGCTGTCATTAAAGTTTTTGAAACTGGGTATCCAAATTATGTTTGGACTAAGGTGGCATTTCTATAAAAGTTGAATAGATGCAGGTGGAAGAAAAAAGGCAGATGGAGGAAATCTACCCTGCATCAGATTGGGGACTGTTTGTGTGTGACCAGGGATCTGTAGTTAAAATGGGAGCAAAATTCACCCCAGGAAGTATGGCAGTGCCAACAGTTCAGCTGAAGGACAGTCACAAGGGTAAAGGAGCCAGTGAGGAGTAAGAAGGTGGGGATGTCCCCTCCCCGCTACTTTAAAGGGTTGTATTGGCTGCCAATTTACTACCAAGCCCAATTCAAGGTTTTGACTCTGACTTACAAGGCCCTAAATGACTTGGGCCCCCTTCTGCCATTTCGACCTGCCCGTGCCTTAAGACCTAGCGGTGAGGTCCTCCTGCTTGTCCCACCGCTTTCAATAGTGAGGCTGGTGGGCACCTGGGAGAGCCTTTTCTGTGATGGCTCCCAGACTATGGAATCGCCTCCCCCTCGAGGTGTGTCATGCCCCTTCCTTATATATATTTAGGAAGGCGGTGAAGCCGCACCTCTTTGTCCTGGCCTTTGGCTGAGCTGATTATATCCCCCCCCCCCCCCCGTACTGACACTATCACTTTAAATATGTGTATTGTTTTAGATTTGCTGAATTTTTGAAGTCTTTTAATGTATACTGTATTCTGTTTTTAATCTGTTGTTTTGAGGTTGTTACCTGCCCAGAGACCTTTGGGTATGGGGCGGGATAGAAATGTAAGTAAGTAAGTAAACAAATAAATAAATAAACCTGTGTTGGTGGCAGCAACAGTAGGATGTCCCTTTTCTGTCTCCTTTTACAACTCTCCCTGAGGCCTCTTTTAAACTATCTTTTTGCATTTGCATTGAACTATACTTAAAACTGACAGCCCTCCCAGAAACATCTTCCAGCTAATTTTTCTAAGCACTTTTTGGGTTATGTTCAGACATAACAAAAGAGGTGCCTCAGAGGAATCTCAGAGAGACCATGTGTGACCCTCATGTTCTTAACCCTTCTCTAATCCACCTTTTCTAGCACAGAATTTTCAGGAGATGAGGGAGAGGCAGACTGGTATTTGAAAAATTTCACCTCGAAGCCTTCTCTAAGCCATTTCAGAGATGCTTTTTTGTTGTTATGTCTGATCATAGCCCTAAACAAACTGAATCCTGTTGCTGGCATATGTCATGTGCACTGCCAGCACTACAGCCGAATACATCCTGTGCCAAATTTAGCATGTGAATGGCCCATGAGACAGTAACTAATTTTTAATTGTGATCAGACACAGGCACCTTGAAAAAATGTTGGCAGGCTGTCAAAAGAGTGGTTGGAGCCAGCAGACAGCCTTCCTTACCTCTTCTTGCATTGCCAGCTCATTTCCTCATTGTATTGATTGAATGAAGTGCAGGATATCCTGCACCTATGAGGAAAAGACAGTCTTCTCCCAGCACTCTCCCTTCTTCTTGAGATGCCCAGAAGCAATTGGCAGGCCATTGTATGAGACAAAATACTGGCCAGATGGGCTGTGGCCTGATCCAGCAGGTCTCCTCTTATGTTCTTACTAGAAAAGAATTTAACAGCACTTTTAAATAGAATTAGATTCTCACAATGGTTCAACAAGCATCCATTTGAATTATGATGGTCATCAACAAGCTAATCAAAAAGAGAATGCAAATGCATGAACACCTGGATGGTTTTCTTCTGACATGTTCTTTATGATTTTGCCAGTAGAACAACCATGGCTACCTTGGATATGTGTGTTCTCTATGTAAAGGGGAAGGAACAACACAGCCATACAGGTAGCAATGTTCTGCAATTAACTGGTATTTTGCTTGCGAGTGCCCTGGGCTAGAAGCTATCAAATATGTTTCTGACCTGGACTTTTACCACTTTCTGGGTTTGTGGATGATGATCAAAGTGTCACTGTGGGCCACTCAAGAAGCACAGTTATTGGAACTGATCTTCCTCCCTTGTTTGCTTGCTTGCTTTTATGGCAATTAGATCGTTTCAAGGATTATTTCGTTGCAACAGCTCGCTTGTGAGTAAAAATATGTTTTCCTTGATATGCGCACACAGGTGTGCACATGTGTGAGAGAGCAGGGAAGGACTCTGCAAAGCCAAAGCCTGTTTCACAATGCATCATGTTGTCTTTCGTAAGGCTTGTTAAATGCTGACAGAGAAGCCACATGCTGCAAGAATGACACCACCTTTAATGCCATTCCCAAGGGAAAAAAGGGACCTGGTACTGCATTAGACTCAAGTTGACCTTTTCATAAGTGGTAATATATGTGCACATCTCTGGCAGGTTGCACAATCCTCTCAAACATTGTGATCTAATTATTCACCCTTAGTATAAAGGGCAAGTCCCCATGGGAATTCTACCATCAAAGCAATGCCATGAACTCTGTTTTACAATATTGAGGGGGAAAGAATGTCAAGTGGTTCCTTAACCTGGAAAAGTTATATTAATAATGGGCTTGCGTCTATTTCAAAACAATGGGGGAAAAGATTACTCATATTCAAAAATAGTTATATTGTACTGAACATTTATTATTGCACTTATCTATATTGCATTACAGAAAAAACATGATTTAATGATAAATTACAAAATCAGAATGGAGGAAATTCAGGGTCATAGAATCATAGAATCATAGAATCATAGAATGGTAGAGTTGGAGGGGACCTCCTGGGTCATCGAGTCCAACCCCCTGCTCAAGGCAGGATCTCCTAAACCATCTCAGACAGATGGCCGTCCAGTCTCTCCTTGAAGACCTCCAACGAAGGGGAACCAACCACCTCCCGTGGCAGCCTGTTCCACTGGTTGATCACTCTTACTGTTAGAAATTTTTTCCTAACATCTAAACTAAATCTTTTCCCCTGCAGTTTCACCCCATTGTTTCTAGTCCTTCCTTGAGAGAGTGAGAACAGGGCTGATCCCTCTGCCTTGTGACAACCCTTGAGGTATTTGTAGACAGCTATCATGTCTCCTCTCAGTCTTCTTTTTGTTAGACTAAACATTCCTAGTTCCTTAAGCCGTTCCTCATAGGACATGGTTTGCAGACCGTTCACCATCTTGGTAGCTCTCCTTTGAACCTGCTCCAGCTTGTCAGTGTCTTTTTTAAACTGGGGTGACCAGAACTGGACACAGTACTCCAGATGAGGTCTGACCAAGGTAGAGTAGAGGGGGATAATAACTTCACGTGATCTGGACTCTATGCTTCTCCTAATACACCCCAGGATTGCGTTTGCCTTTTTTGCAGCTGCCTCGCACTGTTGACTCATGTTCAGTTGATGATCTACCAGGACACCCAAGTCTTTTTCACATGTGCTGCTGCTCAGCCAAATTCCTCCCATTGTATATGTGCTTTTTTCATTTTTCTTGCCCAGATGCAGAACCTTGCATTTTTCTTTGTTAAATACCATTTTATTAGTTGCAGCCCATTGTTCGAGTTTCTCTAAATCTTTTTGAATCCTCTCTCTCTCTTCTCTGGTGTTTGCAATCCCCCCTAGCTTTGTGTCATCAGCAAATTTGATCAGTTTCCCTTCAACTCCCTCGTCCAGATCGTTTATAAAAACATTAAACAAAACTGGGCCCAGGACAGAACCTTGTGGTACTCCACTTGACACTTCCTTCCATTTGGATGTGCAGCCATTTAAAGCCACTCTTTGAGTACGATTACTAAGCCAGTTTTGAACCCACCTTATAGTTGCCTTGTCAAACCCATATTTGATCAATTTTTCAATGAGGATCGCATGAGACACTTTGTCAAATGCTTTGCTGAAATCAAGAAATACTATGTCTACTGCATTTCCTTGATCAACCCATTCAGTGATTTTGTCATAAAATGAAATCAAGTTAGTCTGACACGACTTGTTTGATACAAACCCATGTTGACTACTGTTAATTATTGAATTCCTATCCAAATGCTGACATATGTGTTGTTTAATAATTTGTTCGAGAATCTTTCCTGGTATTGAAGTCAGGCTAACAGGCCTGTAGTTCCCTGGGTCTACCTTCTTCCCTTTTTTGAAGATAGGAACAACGTTTGCCCTTCTCCAATCGTCTGGGACTTCTCCTGTTCTCCATGACTTCTCAAAGATTACAGCAAGTGGTTCAGCAATTACCTCTGCTAATTCCTTCAGTACCCTAGGATGTAATCCATCTGGACCCGGGGACTTAAATTCGTTTAAGTTAGCTAAGCGTTCCCTTACTCTCTCAGTGTTGATTTTGTGTCTTGATTCTCCTAGTCCTTCATCAGTACAGTGAAGGACTGTTGCATGTACATTATCCCTCTTGGAAAAAACAGATGCAAAATAGGAGTTCAGAATCTCTGCCTTCTCAAGATCACTTTCGATCACTTCTCCATTCTCTCCCTGCAGACTTCCCAAAACCTCTTTGACTTTTCTTTTGCTGTTGACATATCCCCAAAACCCTTTTTTATTGTTTTTAGTCTCTCTTGCAAGCCTCAGTTCATTTTTAGCTTTAGCTTTTCTGATACTTGCCCTGCAGATTGTACTGATTTCATTATATTCCTCCTTAGATATGTATCCCTCCTTCCATTTCTTAAACATTTCTTTTTTCTTTTTTATCAAGTTTTTAAGTTCTAGGTTTATCCACCCTGGTCTCTTTAGATGTTTTCCATTTTTCCTTCTTTGAGGAATTGTTATTGATTGCGCTTCTAATATTGCATTTCTCAAAATATCCCATCCTTCTTGGACATTTCTATCCTTTAGTACATTTAACCATTTGATCCCTCCTAACCTCCTCCGGAGTCCATCAAAATCCGCCCTTCTGAAGTCCAACTTTGAAGTCTGAGTCCTCTCATGCTTTCCTTCCCTTATTATCCAGAATTCAAGGATAACATGATCGCTGCCTCCTAATGCCCCAGAAACTCTGATATCCTCCACCATTTCCTCTCTGTTGGTAAGAATTAGATCAAGGATAGCCAATCCTCTTGTTTCCTCCACCACCTTTTGGTACATGAAATTGTCAGCGAGAGAGGATAAGAACTTATTAGACTTGTGACTTTTTCCTGAGCGAGATTCCCAACAAATGTCTGGGTAGTTAAAGTCTCCCATAATCACTATGTCATGCTTTTGTGAAAGTTTAGCCATCTGGTCTAGGAAGAGGTCATCCATATCTTCTGTTTGTCCAGGGGGCCTGTAATAGACTCCTACAATGGTATCCTTTCTGTTGCTCTCTCCTTGAATTCTTACCCATATCGATTCTACTGAGCTTCCACTCTCTGAAACTTGAACCTCTGAGGAGACAATTTCTTTTTTAACATACAGCGCAACACCCCCTCCTCTTTTGTTAAGTCTGTTTCGCAGAAACAAGTTGTAGCCTTCGATGTTTGTGTTCCATTCATGTGTGTTATCCCACCAGGTTTCCGTAATACCTATGACATCATATTTATCTACCTGGGTCAGGATCTCCAGCTCCCCTTTTTTATTTCTCATGCTTTGGGCATTGGTGTAGAGGCATTTTAGTTTGTAATTGATATCTATTGCGAGCTTGCCTCCTCTGTTTTCCTTACAAAATTCATTGGTACTATTTCTGGGAGTAAGAATATCGCCTGGTTTGATTGACTGAGTATTTTTGCTTGACTTTTTGTTACCCTTCCCCTTTTGTTTTAGTTTAAAGCTCTCCTAATAACCGAAGCAAGGCGCTTCCCGAATACATTCTTTCCTGTCCCTGTAAGGTGCAACCCATCTCTTGCAAGGAGTCCGTCATATAGGTAGTTTTCTCCATGGTTCAGAAATCCAAATCCTTGCTGCCGGCACCACCGACGTAGCCACTTGTTCACCTCAAGAATCCTATCCCTTCTACTTTTATCATGACCATCCACCGGAAGGATAGATGAAAAGACTACTTGTGCTCCCAGTTCCTTTACTTTTCTGCCAAGATCTTCAAAGTCTCTGTAGATGTTTTCAAAGTGCTTTTTTGCCGTATCATTTGTGCCTACATGTATGAGTAATAATGGGTAGTAGTCTGTAGGTCTGAATAGCCTCGATATGCTATCAGTTACATCTTTGATTCGGGCCCCTGGGAGACAGCACACCTCTCGTGAGTTACTGTCAGGTCTGCAGATAGTTGCCTCTGTTCCTCTTAAAAGTGAATCTCCCAGGACCACTACTCTCCTCTTTTTCTTTGCAGTACCATTTCTTCCTCTCCATTCCAGAGGTTTCTCAGTGCCTATTGGAGTAATATTTGTGGACCTTGTCGTCGACTCTTCAGATGTGTTGTTCTCCTGACTGAGTATCTGGAACTGGTTGTTTAATTGCAAGGGTGCCGAATGTCTCCTGTTCTTCCTGCTCCTTTGGGTCACATGCTTCCATAACTCAGTTTCTGCAACTACAGAAGGATGTTCTTCTATCCCTTCATTTTGAAGTGTTTCCTCCATGCTGTCGAGGAAGTTCTCTTCTTCTCTAATCTGCTTCAGTGTTTTGACTCTCTCTTCTAGACTTTTAACTCTTTCCTCCAGGAGAGCCACAAGCTTGCATTTGTGGCAGGTAAAATGTGGCATCTGTTGTGGTAGGGTCATAAACATGCCGCATACATTGCATGTGACAATACAGGTGTTCTCGCCTTCCATATTGCTTTTAGGGTAAGGATTTTAAAGATGTGATGCTAAGGTATGAATGTTTTTTTTTTATCCCACTGTACCTTTTTTTTAATTTTTTTTGTTGTTTTTTTGTTTTGTTTTTTAATTTCGCGCACCGTTAGGCGCGCGGGCCGTTTCTATTTAAGCCCTGCTGAGCAGAGTAACTCCTCCTTCCTGAGGGTGTGGCTAATTCCTAATGGTCCGCTGCTCTGGTTGGTCTGAGAAAGCTTCTACCTCACGCCGTGTGCTCTAAGAAAAACTTCCTGTTTCTGTCTCACGCCGTGTGCTCTGAGAAAAACTTCCTGTTTCTATCTCTCGCCGTGTGCTCTGAGAAAAGCTCCTGCTTCCACTTCACCCAAGCTGGAACTGACTAACTCCTCCCACTTGAGCTTCTATTTAAGCCCTGCTGAGCAGAGTAACTCCTCCTTCCTGAGGGTGTGGCTAATTCCTAATGGTCCGCTGCTCTGGTTGGTCTGAGAAAGCTTCTACCTCACGCCGTGTGCTCTAAGAAAAACTTCCTGTTTCTGTCTCACGCCGTGTGCTCTGAGAAAAACTTCCTGTTTCTATCTCTCGCCGTGTGCTCTGAGAAAAGCTCCTGCTTCCACTTCACCCAAGCTGGAACTGACTAACTCCTCCCACTTGAGCTTCTATTTAAGCCCTGCTGAGCAGAGTAACTCCTCCTTCCTGAGGGTGTGGCTAATTCCTAATGGTCCGCTGCTCTGGTTGGTCTGAGAAAGCTTCTACCTCACGCCGTGTGCTCTAAGAAAAACTTCCTGTTTCTGTCTCACGCCGTGTGCTCTGAGAAAAACTTCCTGTTTCTATCTCTCGCCGTGTGCTCTGAGAAAAGCTCCTGCTTCCACTTCACCCAAGCTGGGTCCTTCCTTCCTTCCTTCCTTCCTTCCTTCCCTCCCTCCCTCCCTCACTCACTCACTCACTCACTCACTCACTCACTCACTAGTTGCTGTTAAGAGTTATTTTTGCAAACAAAACTGTAGTTGCCTAATCGGTCATAAAATAAGTTTTTGATACTGAAGATGAATTAGAGTGGGTACTCATTATATCACAACCTCTGAATCTGCACATTTATATCTGAGGCCCAATGGATATGCAACTGAGAAGCCATCCATGGCCAGAGTAAGTACATGTGATTAGCAAGAAACATCTTGTTCTATATCAGCAAGGATTGGTTCCACTGAACTTTACATGCTAAGAGTGCAGACCCAGCAGGAGTTAAAGGACCTTCTTAACAAGCAGGTGATCTTTAGACTTCTTGAACAGAGGTATGCTTGCTATCCAGCTTCAGAGGAATCCCTAGCCACAAGCTCTGAGGAAAATTCTGAAATACATCATGAAAACAAGCAAAGAAGCATGTGGACAGAGGATAAATCTGTTTTCTATGTGCTATATATAGGAATACATTTTTCCATTTTCATGTCTGAATGATTAAAAATGTCATTAGTACAATTATACACCAGAAGGGCCTTTGCGAAGGAACAGATCAAAATAATTTAAAAAATAAATAGATAAGTTTCTTCTATCAATGAGTTTTCCCTATAGGGCCTTGGTGATAACAATTAGCAGAGATAAAATGCTGGGGCAGGCAGTAATTAAATCCATATAAAGATCCACATAAAGGAAAATAAAGGTTTACTACAGTGTGTTAATACATTTCTACAAAAGGTTTGTATCAGTGCCAGCCAGCAACCCAGAACTGGCAGGATAGGGGATAAAGGAAAAACAACAAAAACTGGCAGGCTGTGCTTCAATGCCAAACCAGCCTTTAATCCATAATGAGTCAAAGTCCAGTTCAGAGAAATAAAAACCACTCCAGACACACACATTCAATTGCTGACCCACTGCCCACATGTTGCTGGCCATTCCTGGCTTGCATCATTGGGAGTGTCCTGAGACCAACATTCCAGTAAAGAAGGCAGAGACCTTTGGCCCTTCTGAGTAAGCAATAACAGGAACAAGAATCAGAGAAATAGTTTTCTGGATTGAGCCCAGGTAAGAATGCAAGGGAACTGGCGTTGGTGGCAGCAGTCAAAAGCCATCTGAGGACATCTTGCTCAAGGGTCCACCCGTGATGGGAGCTAACATTGTGTCTACAGATTCGCAGTTGCCAATTTTCCTTTTCAAATAAAGCAATTTACCAGCCATGGGATTTGGCCCATTCTCATGTCTACCACTTGCAGCCCCACCCTGGTTCGTAATATTCCCTATCCACTTCCAAGTCTTTTTAAACTGAGGAGCAGACAATGAGCATGTTTCAGTAAGTGCTTGAGAAAGAGCAATGTTCACTAATGTTTTTTTGGCATGGGTCACTTGCCAATTTAAAATTGGCAGGGTGGCCTTGGAGGTTCCCACCCTTGCATCAACAGCTGATATGAACCAATAGCACAGCAAAAGGAAGATTTAAAAACCCTGGCCTAAACTATAATGTACGCAATATGTTTGACATTTTCCCACATAATAAATGTGGGAAACATGAAAAAATTTTCCCAAGATTTGAGGGGTTTTGGTTTTTTTGAACAAATTAATTCATACGTACTACATCTCAACTGCATCAATCTACTTTAACTATAATGGATATACAGAGCCAAAGCATCTTTCTGGACACCAGCAGCAGCTCATCCAGTAGAACTGTCCATGGCAGGGATCCCCAGTCATTCTCCAGAACAGACACAGAAGAATATTACATAGAACTGAAATAATGAAAGCACTCCTCGGACAGAAAATCACTGTTCTGCAAAATAAACCAGGCAGAGGGCTAGCTACCTTTGGATAAGGCTGCCATTTTGGCAAGGGCTCAGAAACCAAAGAGAGCCCAGCAAAAACAACAGATGACTAGCTGGCCTGGGTAGCTCTGTTTTGGCTGGCTGCTGGACTTTGTATTTACTGGTATTTATTATTGTGTGATGCCCAAGTTTTTGTCTCAGTCTGCACCATATAGGGGCCCATTTATGTTGTATTGGCAGGAGCCAACATGACCTTAGCTATACCTTTGGAACATAACATTTATATACAGCAAAGACCAAAGTATTTATCCTAAGTCAAGTCCTGGTGGAATAATTTCATTTTATATCAAGACATCCAGGGCACGAAAGAATGGAGCAGATTAATTCAGAACAAGTCCCACGGAATTAAGGGGAATTTATTTTCTTGAACGATTTTGCAGTCTTAGCATTTTATAATGCCTGTTTCTTAATTTATGCACTCCATTCCAAAAAAGAAACAGTATCAGGGTAGTACATGTGTAGAATATAAATTTATTCGTTTTGAGCAAGCATTTTAAGACAGTCAAAAATAAGATTATTCATCTTCCAGTTTTGCTGACATGACAACTTATCAACAACCAGACAAGTGTTTTCATGTGGCCAAACAATAAATCACTGCATTATCTATTTTGAAGGTAGCAAGTAGCAGTTTTAGTTTGGTCTGCAAAGGAAGTGATCAGGAATGTGTCTAAATTTCTAGATCCATTAATTCACTTATCTTAAATCAGTGGTTCTCCTGAAATGCTTCATTCTCTAATCACTAATATTCAAAAATTATATCTTATTTCAGGGATTACATTACAATGGCCAGTTAAAATATTTTTTCCTGAAGAGGTAGCTTCAACACCACACATCTTGCCATGCAATGTGGAGCCTAGTCCAGGCCTGGATGGTTTAGTCTGGGCCAAGACTGGAGCAGGGCATGGCAGTGCACAACTGGGGCCACCTGCTCTGCTGCAATGACATTTGTCCCCCCACACTGCGAATCAAGCAACAAAGCAAGTTTGATGCTTCCATCCACCATAGTAGGAGTTCAGCATACCCCAACCCCGTGAAGTAAAAAGATGCTGGATAACCAGCATCTTTTTACAGTGTGCTTACCTGCCTTTCCTGCACTCATATGCCTGACAACGCAGCTTCCCATATGGCTGATGGGAAGCAGTTGCACTGCAAATTTGAAGCTTCCAGTCCTCCATTTTGGAGGACCAAGAAGCAGCTCCACCTTAAATGGGAAGCTTTTGGTCCTCCAGACCGGAAGGGGCATATTTGGGTGACCCTTCATCCAAAGTAGCAGGCCTGGGGAGATTCTGGTGGTATACTGCAAAAAATCCATTTCCAGGACCATTTCCAAAACTGAACAAAATGGTGCCAGGCTCTGGACACCACTTGGGCCACTCCAGCCATCCACATGGCAGATACCTAGAGCAGTCCAAAGTCCAGGAATGCTCTCTCATAGCTCTCCCATGGTCTCCTGTTGGAGAGCTCACAGGCTCATTTTATTGTCTGGGTGCCCCATTCTCTGACAAAATCTAGTACAGTTCAAATGGATTGTACGGAAGTTGCCAATGAGTTGGTCTTTCTGCCTTTAATGTGTGTATTTTTATGATACAAAGCCAGGAGAGAGTCTCACAGTACTTTAAACCTAGCTTCCTTGGAGTGTTGTCTTGCCAGAAAGAGGTGAAGGAAGCAAGATGACTATATAAATATGTTTTAAGTTATTCTGTGTATTTTATCTTTTTATTGCTGTAACCTACCCTGAAATAGGGGTGTGCATGGAGCCATCTTTCCACATTTATTCGAGTTGAATAGAATGTGGAAAAAACTGGCTCTGTCCGAATACCCTCCCCCACGGATATGGAGGTATTCGTATCCGAGCACGGATATTCTATCAAATACCTGTGCCTTCTGGCTGGAAGGCCTATATTTACCTCACGGGAAGCCTGCTTGTGATTCCAGAGAGCCCTGGAAGAGGCCCAGGGTGCCACCAGAGTGCCTTCCCAGGTAAGTGGACCACAGTGAGGCAGGAAGGACTGCTCCAGTGGCGGCCCAGGGCCCACTGGAACCATAAGCAGGCTTTCCAGTGGAAGGTCTATATTTACCTCCTGAGAAGCCTGCTCATGGTTCCAGAGGGCCCTGGAAGAGGCCTAGAGCACCGCCAGAGCAGGCAAGTGGGCTCTGCGGGGGGGGGGGGGAGATTTGGGGGAGTCCGGCCCAGGAGGGAAGGCCCCAGGGTAATCCAATATCCTTGGAAGCTTCTACCAAAGCTTCTACAGATACTGGATTATCCGATTTGTGAACAGATAGGGCCCTTCTAATAGGGCCCTATCCAATCTGTCCATGAATCTCAGAATCCGGACGTATTTGTATGGATTCCGAATGCACAAATAATTTGTGCACATCCCTACCCTGATACCTTCAGGTGAAGGATAGGGTATAAATTATTAAATAAATTTAATTAACAAGGTAATGTGGACTTGACGCTCATTCTGACAATTGTGGCTTGGCTGATCTGTGTCCCCATCCAACAACATCTACTATAAAAGCAAGACAGAAGTTCACAATGCCCATAATTTATTGTCTCTAACCCAGTTTCTGTTACAACTGAGAACTGAAGCTAGTTCAGCTACTCTGGGTGATAAGGATACCAAAGGAGATATCAAGCTCACAAATAATGTTTGGAAGATCAGATTTGGGTGGGGTGGGGAAGGTGCCTTGAGAATGGATTGAGAAACGCTGTGTTGAGGACAACTTAGAATCAGGATCTACAGATGAGACTAAGGGTGTTTCTGCACTTACCACTTGAAATTCAGATTAAAGAAATCCAGATTTCTGAAATCCATCCCTGGGGAGATCCGTCTGAAAAAGGGATGGATCCAAATGAGGTCTAACGCTTCTGCACTCACGTGAGAAGCACAGATAGTGAGGAACACTTCATGTGTTCGCTGTGCGGATGCCGCAGCACTGATATCCAGAAGCATCAGGCTTCTCTGCAGCTCTGCAGCCCAAGGAGCCACATGATTGGAGCACTCAGCCATCAGTCACTGCTCATTTCCCCACCAATCAGTGGCATGCCTGAGATCCCACGGCCGCCGTGGTGCTGCTGCCTCACTGCACATGGCAACTTCCAGTTTAAAGACCTAATTTTTCAGGTCTTCCCAGAAACCGGTTTTGGCAGCCTCTAGACCCCATTAGAGACGGATGTCTCGCAAGGCTGTGTGGAAGCAGGGTCCTTGAAGTGGCCCTAATCTGTCCTGCTGTGAGGAAGGTACTTTGCACGTGTGTGCCATATGTGTCCTTATTGTGTGCTTAATGGAGTTTTAAGGGCCAGTGCAGAAACACCCTAAGGCTCTTTCTGCACTGATCTTATTCCGGATTACATCCCAAAACAGGGAACTACTCTATGCATGTCAGTGTAGACTATGGCAGATCCCACCTGGGGCCTGCCATTGTCTCTACCAGTGTGTGCAGGCAGGTCCCTATTCTGGGATGAATCCAAAACAAGATTCAGTGCAGAAACAGTCCCCAGGAAAAGCATGGTTTACAGATATTTCTGTGGGCCAAAAAATAAGAACTTTTTTCATCTTTCTTTCAGGCCTCAGATGAACTTTCTGCATGTAGCAGCTTTAGATCCAGATTAGTAGAACTGGATATAAGGGATTTACTGATCCAAATCACAGGAAGGTGAGGACCAGATCTGTGCTGTCTGCACTGA
Organism: Aspidoscelis tigris stejnegeri; assembly: GCA_023333525.1. Classification (NCBI taxonomy): domain Eukaryota; kingdom Metazoa; phylum Chordata; class Lepidosauria; order Squamata; family Teiidae; genus Aspidoscelis; species Aspidoscelis tigris. Next base: position 48,675,301 of record JALMGA010000004.1, read on the forward strand.
TGTCACTATTCTAGTTTAAGCCTCCCCAAGGTTACAAATCTCAAGTGAACTTCGGTGTCCCTCCACCCCGATGGCTAGGAGTGAAAATTCCTAGCCTCAGGGCAGTAATTTTCAGCTCCTACTAATTCCAGATCATGGAGGTATACCATCTGCACACTTCTGTGATCCAGAACACAGCTCTTACTCCAGTTGGTAGACCTGATATATCAGGTCTACAACAAATCTGTATTAAGAGCCTTTTAATCCAAATCTGGCTCTATCTTGTGCAAATGAAGCCGGACGAATGGGGGCAGGGCCTCCTTGGTTTGCATTAACATGCAGATCAGGAAGCCGAGGACCTGGATTAGAGGGTTTTTGACCCAGATCAACAGGATAGGGCAGAAACAGCCACACTGTCTTCCTAACTAAAACTTCAAGGCATTCCTCTGATCTCCAAGTGACTGCTTGGACATATCTTGCTGTCCTTTATTCTACTTTCTGCCATTATAAGAATTTCTAAATCCTAGGCCAATTTTGATCTCAGGCTCATCTTATGAAATACTCATAAGTATTTGACATATCAGCATACTGTAGAGAAAATTAAAAAGTAGATCTAGAAAAGGGTAGAGGCACCCCTCCATTGTAGCACAGAAAGGGAATACTTGACTTTAAATCATTCCCAGGATCAGCTCTATGACATATTTCTAAATGGTTTGCCTTTAAAAGCATCTAGTAAATTTTTCTTTCAACCCAAGTACTTTTTGGCATGTTAATCAAAAACAGATCTTTCCATCAAATGCAGTCATTTTGACTAGGAGAGTCCCATCTTTCTTCTCTTGCATGTTTCTTTTCTACAGACTTGTTTTTCCTTTTTAAGGATTTACTTTAAAACCCTATAGAAAACTTCAAAGGTTTGCAGGATTGAAATAATACTTAGCTTTTTATATAGTTTTCTCTGTCTTTCTTAAAATGTCTTATCTTACAGTAGCTTGGTTAGGTAGGAAGTATTCTTGTCCCCACTTCACAGATAGTGGTTTGAGGGCTCATGCCAGGAATTGACCAGAGACCCGGTAGACTCAGGACTGAATCTGAAACCAGTTAATACTGTTAACTTGTAGACTAGACTGTCTTAATGCAGCAGTTCCATTCTGGGAAACCACGGACTTATGCGAGTCACATTTGGGGAAACAATGACTGTTATTGCTTCCCCTAACTGCCAGTTTTACATTACCAGCTAGTACCTTTACAATGTGGTCTTATACAGTGCTAAACTAGGCAGGTGGCCTTCTAGTTACTGCTGCTGCTGCCTCCAGATGGAACTGTAAAACCAATTATTACCCTGGGGTGGATTGATGTGTGTGTCCCTGACAATCCCAACATAGCCCCCAGGATACTGGAGTGACATCCCACAATATCATTATTCTGGAAAAATCAGTTCCCAAAAGAAAAGACTTACCTCATCTGGATGACAGCTCCTGTGATCCACCATTTTGGAAATGGCCACCACAAAGATGTCGGGTCAAACCAGCCCCAAAATGGCAGTTGTGCATCTATGTGGGGCAGCGATTGCACTGGTGACATCACGGGAACAAGCATCCAGACCAGATAAGCCCTTGCATTGCCTTGCATGGTTGCCCAGCCATCTAGAGAAATTGTGATCTTATGGGAAGTGGGGTTTTTTTTCAGAATTTCACTATATTTTGTAATATTTAGCTGTTCTCTGTAGGCAGATTATCTGTCAGCAGAACCATATTGCAGAAGATCCTAGTTTAGGAGGGACAGCTTTATCAGCAAAGGTCTCTCATTTCAGTAAGCTAATCTTCAAAAGCATGGTCTTGACTTTTCACAAGGCTGTTTCTTCTTGTCTTTTAAAAAAAATTTGTTATGGCTGGGTCCACTGTGTCAAATATTTATATGACAACAATTAACAATCAATGAAGAACATGGAAAGCTGACTCATCTCATTTATGCTATTCCTTTCATTATCAAGATGATAAATAGTGAAATATTTTCATTGTTTGCTCTTTTATATCTTTATTCTGTAACATCTTTGACCAAATGTTCTTCTGCAAAATTGTTTGATAATAACATCACCATACTTGTACACCAGTGGTATAATCCACCACTATGATGCTCATTTTTGACTTGCATCAACAGAATTTTTATCCTCAATCAATCGCTTACTATCTGAACAATGAAAATATTCTGCTATTTATCATCTTGATAATGGAAGGAATAGCATAAATGAGTCAGCTTTCCATGTTTTTCATTAATTGTTCACTGTTGTCATATAAATATTTGACACAGTGGACCCAATATGTCATAAGAGCCTAGCTGAAATCAGTGCCTCAGACCATATCTCCACTTACAAAAGGAGGAGACAGCATCCCCCTGAGGTGACAGCAAGAGCCTTGATGTAATTGCAGTGCCCAATTTCTGAGTGCAATCGTCATCATAAGAATTGTACCCTCAATGGAGGCACTTCAGAGCACCACTCTGAAGAACATCTCTCCACTCTGAAACAGAACCCATGAGGAATCCTATTGGACTGCAATCACAGTGCTTCCCCCATGAACCAGTAAGTGGAGACCCAGCCAAATTTGCGCATTTCCACTTCTGGGACAGATCTTGAGTCTTATAGAAGCTTTGAACTTCATTATATGCCTTTTTTTTCTTTCATAAGTGGTATAGGGCTACTGACACCACTCTTCATTCTATACTCTTTCCCCCAGCTCCACTTTGTTGTTGTCTCAGAATGTTGTAATTCTGCTGGTGACAGAATCCAGCATCATAGCTTAGCTTACAAATACCAATACATCCAGATCAAAGGTTATCTGAAATCTAGATGCCTACTAAAATTAAAAGGATCTGCCCAATGCTTTGCTACATTTGCAGTCCAATTATTTAAGTCCTTGCATGCAGATTAGGCCAGCTATTAAGATTTGCAAGGGAGACACTGCTGATGGTGCAGCCACTCTCCTTGGTATGAAGACTGACAGCATGCAGAAAGGTCTTCTCAGTCTTCACTCTCTGACAGTAGAATAAATTCTCCCCTGAACTTTGTCAGATACCTTCATTATATACCATATTATTGTTTAAATGTTATATATTATTACATAGCATTTGCACATCCCTGCTTTTCAGTGAGGGGCTGTGTAGCTCAGTAGTAATGCAAGCAGCCTGGAAAGCAAAGACTTGCCAGTTCAGTCCTCAGCCTCTCCCCACAGCAGGCAATGGCAAACCACTTCCATATTCTGCCAAGAAAAACTGCATAGAAGGGCCCATGGAAGTGCCCATGGTGTCAACAAGGAGTTGGCCAGAATCCAGTGGTGGCCAACAACAAATTTCTACCCAGAATTATGGTTAATGGTCTGCTTTCCCTCTGTATTCCTTTATTGCACCCTGGGGAAGGGTGCTTTCTTATCTAGTGTGCACTGTGTTTTGGTTGTTTGAGTTATAATCATTACTGGCTTATAGAGGGGATTGCCTGGAAAATATGAGGTGCCGATTTTCAAGTAAGATTTGATGCTACTACACGAAGCCTTTTACAGGAGAATGTGTTATTTGATGTGACCAAAGCCTAGCAGCAAATCACCACTGCACTCCTCTCCTACACCTGTCATGGCAACCATGGCTCCAGTGTTCATACTTTTAAAATAAATTTTAAATTATACGATGTAGATGTAGTTTGCCGGTCCACTCTGGGCCTCTTGTTGTGAAAGGCAGAAAATACATACAAATAATTAAGTAAGTAAGTAATAAAAATATCACTAATGAGGGAATTGTTGTAAGTATATATTTTTATAAGCGATTTTGGATGTTTTTTGAAGGGAAGTTGTACAGTACAATGTAGAATTCTTTCTCCAAGAGGTAAACATGGCACTGTCTTCACTGTCTTTTGAGCACTAAGCAAAAACCTCAGAATGAAACAAAAAGCAATACGAGACTTACCACATAAAAGTATTTTTACCACATAAAGTATTTCATATGTTATCCACTTAATCCAGTTTTTAAGAAGTTAAATCCCGTTATTCAAGTTCAAATATGCCAGTTTAAATCAGTGCTGAGGCAGACACCTTTCTACACTTATCTCTAAAATAGTTAGATGTCTTTTGGTCCTCCTGTTCTGCACTCCAGAGTGGAAAGGAAGAGGACCTGCCCCTTGCTAGGCCACTTCATCCAGGTGCCCAAAAAGGCATAGACTGGGATACTGCTATTTCCAAGGGCTGCTAGACTGGAACAGGGAGGCATGTGGAAGGGTGCCTTTTTGTCCCAGTTTAATAGGGTTTTGAAGCCAAGAACTTTTCTTCCTGACCATCAGAGCCCTGACAAGAACCTCCATAGTTTATGTGAGCTTTAGAGCAGAAAGAGACCTATTTAAGAGCAGGCTATCCAAGTGCAAATGGCCTTGTTCTGGGGCTATGCTGGACTCCAGCTGGTAAATGCTCCAGTTGGACCCATTCCAGTGGAGAAGAGAGGCCCCTTTCAGTACGGAATTGTCCTATATGTCTCTGAATGAATACATATATTTGGTCATAAACATGTGTTTCTAGGACCCATTTTAAGCACCTACGTTATTCCAATGCCTAAGACGTGGTTTAGTCAATTTCATATAGAGTACTCAGATGCTTAAGTGCTTTACCTAAGGTTGGAAGTCCAGAACAGTTAGCAGTCAGTGTGAAGTCTAGGTGAAGCATCATGTTTCAGTATACATCAATTCTTAAATTGAATGTTGATTCTAGCCAATATAGGTTTTACACTGAAATTACAGACATGGGAAATGTCCGAATGGATTTAATTATCACTAGTAAAGCCAGCTTTGGAGACGGCATTAAAGCCAGAGCAGGCTGCTTCCAATACACAAACCAAAAAGAAGGAATGTAACTGCAACCCTTGTTCACCCTCAAGAATTACACCTGGTAGCAGCAACTGTGACAGACAATTAAACAGTGACAATAAAACCTTTGAAATCCCTGCTGTTACAGACATACTGGTGTCTTTCTGAAAACGCTGGTAATTTTCTCCACAGCACTGAAGGCCTGTGGTGGGTCGGCTCCACTGATCAGTTGGAGATTTTGTTTAGAAGCTGTCTTCGTGCTGTTTATGTTGCTGACAAACCCACTTCACCACAAATGTAACACTGCCACCTTTTTTGTTTACATACCTCCTTTCCAGGACATTACTACCCTCGACTAATCCAGCACAGTGTGTGAGAAAAAGAGATTTCTTTTTATGTGAGGTTTTTGTTAATTATCTTTCTGGAAGGCATTCACTCAAATGCCACCTGAAGAGACCTCTTGCTGGCTGTGTTTAATTAATGCTCCCATGCCGGCACTGATAGCTCATCAGGTCTCTCATTGTTCACAGATGATAGAAGAGAGAACATGTTTGTAAGGAAAAGGAAGGGGGGGGGGCTTTGGGAACAATTGCCTTTCAGCTCTAAATGCCTTTTTTGAATATAAAATAATATGGTATCAATAACAGCCTCGGGATATTCACATTTAGGTACCATTTAGATACCATTACTCTCAATATCACCACAACTCACAAGTTTTATATAGTTTGGGTACTGTTGCACAACCATTCTATCCTGGATAGTGCAATAGTCCCTGCAGGGGATGTTCCTAAAACTGTACTCCAGAATCCCCTACTAAATATGATACTTCATGTTACTTGCTTTGTTTGCCACCAAGAAATGCAAGCATGTCTCAGGCTTAATGCCCTGGGCTGAGCACAGGCACAGCAACAGCCCTTCCATAATAGGGGCACTTGCCAGCCTGGTATAGTATAACAGTATCTTACCACGCCAGTAAGGATCCAGCGCAGCCATTCACACTCACAAACACTAAACTAGACTCGTACCTGGCCAGCAGCACTTGAGGTGTGAAAGGCCAGCCTGTGCTGGATGGATCATCAAAGCAATATCCAAGGCAACACCCAGAGCACACTCAGGCATTCCCATGGCAATCTGAGTGCTGCATGCAACCATGCAGCTACAGTCATACAGCCACACTGGACCTGGAAGAAAGTGTGTACACAATATCCAGGAGCAATCCAGCTGCTCCCAGTAAATATGTAGACTGCTTTTTAGCAGTCCACAGCTGGATCATTCCAAGGTAGCCTGTGGCAATTTCTGGTACATGGAATAATCCAGCTAGAGACCTGGATCATTCCAAGTTGCCCATTCAAACTGTTTCTGAAATTCCTTCTTAGGTGTAGCAAGCTTACTCCCAGCCAGACAAAGCAAGGATCACACCAACTTTGCTTATTGCTATATGAAAAGTCACAGGAGTTCAGCTCAAAATATCAACAGACTCAGAAGTGGCTGCATCTTTATAGCCAGTACATTGGCCATCTTTCTGCTGGGAGTGCCCTACTGTGATTGCCCCATGTTGTTCACCTAAACAATGAGGAAGCAAAGCATGGCATGATCACTACTTGATGCTACTCCCTTTGCCTCGCCTCGCCCTCAGGCTGAAGGCTCATACTGGCCTTAGACTACTACGATCATTTTATGTGCTAAGGTCAACGTTAGGTAATAATTTTCCAGTGTTTGAAAACATGGGTACTTTATGTGAAAAACACATTAATGTATATGCTTTTAAAGTATTTCTGACCCACAGAAATAACTGCTTTCTTTCTTGAGCTAGTAACATTCCTTCTTGGTGTATCTTTTGGCAAAATTTTGCATCTAGTTCTCTTAAATTGATTGGATGCACAGAATAACTGCATAATTCACAACCACACAGCCTTTCGATATATGGTATATTATACCTGTAGTATGTAATGAGGCTTTGCATGAAGAAATTTTCTGACCAATAACATTTTTCCTTATTAATGTGGGCAGCCAAATCTTTTTTGACACAGTTCAGTGTGGTATTCTCATAAATGCACTGAACAAATAAGGTTTAGAAAGTCCTAGCCAAAAACAGATATGCATAGTAATACACCCCAGAATAGTAATTGGTGAGTTGCCATCAGACATAAAGAAGGTGGCGAAAACATTTGTCTGCAGACACTCCTTCCTTTTCAGAGCTGAAGTTCTGCTTCATCCATATGTTTTTATATTTTGATATTTCGTGAAGCAAAAAAGCCAAAGCATTGTGGTTCAGCCCCTTATGGATAGTGAAAGAAAGAACTACAACAGTAGTCTTGTCAGTATATAAAGCCAGTTTTCTAAAGAAACCTCTGGATCCATTTACCTCATTATGCATAATATTATGTGCAGTATTCACACTGGATGTAAACAGATGGGTAGATAAGAGCTATTTTAGATTTGTATATTGTTTAATTAAATATTTATATCCCATTCTTCACTCAAAGTCCCCAAATTATTAGCCGAATATTGTACCTTTCTTAAGTTTGCAAACAAACAAAACCAATGGGTCAGGAATTATTCCATTTTATTTGTGACACTTATATCCTACCTTCCTCCTAAAAAGCTCAGGATAGCACATGTTATTCACCTCCATTTTATCCTCATAAGGGAGCATAAGCTACTCAAAGTCACCCAGTGAGGCTCCATCAGGTTTAACAGAAGTTGTAGTGTACAAAATCAGGAGGGACCACGTTGCTTTCCATGGCCCTAAAGGTGGTGTTCCTAAAGATGTTTGAACATATCCTGTCTTTTTCATCTTGGCTGTCAATGAAATGAATCTTCTGAACCCATACTACTAGGAACATCTCCACAGTGATGGGAATGAGGGTGCCTCTGGATGTGGGCTAAAACCTGTGCTTTTCCTGGGACTGTGCTGAGAATACCAGGCATAATTATGGCTTTCCCAACACAGTCCAGGGTTAGTGAGGCAATACCCATAACATCATTATTACAGGAATTCTTGCAGTCGTGTTGGGTTTCCCATAATAGTAATGGTTACTTAAAATTTCTGCTGGCCTATTTCACTATTATTTCCCTTGAGGCTTCTCAGAAGCTAGCAAAGCACACAAAAACAACAAAAGAAAGTGGCTTCCATGAGAACATAGGAAGAGCACTGCTGGATAAGGCCAGAGCTCATCTAATCCAGCATCCTGTCTCACACAGTGGTCCACCAATTACTTCTGGGCATCTCAGGCAGAAAACAAGGGCCAAACCTTCACCTGCTTCAAATCCCTGAAAATGATCTTTAGAGGCTTCCTGTCTCTCCAACGTGGAGGCTGTGCCTAGGCATCCATTCTAGTAGCCATTGGACCTTTTCGCACTTTCCCTTCCCTAGGAAAACATCCCAGGGAAGCAAAGATGTGGAATGGTTTGGGCATCCACATTTCAGGACAGTAAAAACTTAGCCAGCGCTAAACAACACACCAGCTAAGTGCAAATTACCACCATTTAGGAGGTAATCACAGTGCCGTTCCTGTGACAACAAGGCAACACAGGATGCAACTGCATCTGTGTTGTCCAGTCACCTGCTCCATTCAAACCTCTTCCACTCAAAGCTGTGCAAATGGAGGACGCTTGGCTGTCTACTACTATACACGGGGGGAGGGGGGCACTCCAGCATCCAGAGAGCCACTTCTGATATAGAAGTGGTTCCACGCAGTGCAGATACACCATGTGGGTGTGTCCCCAGAGTTCCCCAGCACACCTAGTATGAATAAACCCATTGATTCTGGGTTGCTACAAATGGACTTATAAAGAAATGAGCCAGAAGACACCAGGTAAGCTCATGATTACCTTCCTACTTCTGGACAGATGGAAAGAAGCAAGCACAGGATCTTCTTTTGGCCTACAACTGTGCTCTGTTTTGCTCTGTGCTCTGCTTTGCTACTTTAACCATGCTCTTCAGTCATTGGGAATATGAGGTCCTCCCATGCAGAATCACTTGTTCTACTTCCATCTGCTTAACCAGATTTTTCTTGACTGTAGAATGGCTTTAGTTCTCTCCATTCACTGCGATGTTCTGGGCAAAGTAAGGGAATTGTAGCATTTATTTGTTTGTTTATGTGTTTATTTATTTGCCATGAATATTGAGCTCAACTGCAATCCACATGGGTTTTTATTTATTTCCATCTGAGCTGTCTATGGATGGTGCAGGTCCTATTTAGTTATCAGTTGTCTAATTAAGAGAACAATTTGCCATTAATTTAACTGAGATCATCCTTAGGCGAGAAGAGAGGAGGTTGTCATTATGATTTATCCGCCTAATGTGTAAGTAGAAAGAAAAAAAATAAAGAGCAGGTACCAGATGTTGAAGAGATTAATAGGGGGGATTACATGGAATATAAGCCCATGAACATCTTTCCACGTGTGGCAGTTCAATTCATTAAAATCTAATTTTTATTCCTAGTGTAGGGATTTGAGCTTAGGACCTTCATCTGTTTCAAATAAGGCTATTGAAAGGCAGAGAACCACTGAAGAAGCCTTTGGGCAAAACAACCAAGAACAACTGAGATAGGAATCTTTTCTTGAGAGATTCTTCCTCTAATTCCAATGGGATTCTGATAAACCTAATTCCTCCTAATGGTGTTTCAAATGCTGCAACCTTAGTTATGTCTATTGCAACAAGACCTATGGGTGTTAGGCTTCAAATTTTCAACAGAAACAAACAGAGCAGAAGATCATAAGGAATGCCCTACTCCTTCAGACTTGTGGCCCATATAGGAATAAACTAGCAAATTAGATTTTGTCCAAAATGTTTGCTGTTAGCACTGATTGACACAGAGAGTGAATTCGCACTTCACCTCTTTGTCACTGAAATTACAGATATCCACAGCATTCAAAACTTAGCTGGCACTTAACTAAGTGCAAATGCCTTGCACCAGCCATTGTGGAGCCCCACCACTGCACTAGTGGGTGTCCTGGTGATGCAGCAACAGTTGTGCCTGCACTGCTGGTCACATGCTCGCCCTGCACCTTTGCCACCAGGAAGAGGCGCAGAAGGAACGTACAGGGCTTAACTGGTTTCTAGTAAAAAAAATGGCTCTGTGAAGTGCAGATGCTCCATCGCTGAGCGTCCCCTACAATTACCACACAAGTAAATGTGAAAAGGCTCAGAGAGGAAAAAAATTACAGAAAAGATGAACAACTATTTTCTCATAGACACTATAATTAATTGTAATTGCTTTATTCTTGTATTTATTTTGAGTTTATGTACTACTTGTAAATTGCATGCAGTCTTTATGAAATCTGTGATATATAAATCCAATAAATAAATATAATCCAGCAGTCTATTATCTCAGTGGCCATGTACAAGGAGGTCCACTAGCTGGACTCAAGCACACGGCTTGTCCTTCTGGAAGACTTCCAGCAGCTGGCTTTTTTAAATGCATTCCACCTCCTATTAACAGAGGCAGTGAACTGAGTATGTCAATCATAATAGTAAGAAATGCTGCTCTAAGGGGCCTTTTTCCACTAGGACTTAGAACCCTTCTAAGACACCATTAGGAACCCAATTAGTACCTGATTGGTACCAATCAGGAAGGCCTTGTCCTCACCTGAACACCATTGAAGGCCCCCTCTGCAAGGCCCTGTCCCCAGGAGGGCAAGGGAAATCTAGATTTAATGGGTCCTTCAGGCCCTTAAATCTGGATTTCATGTGGATCTGATTAAAGGTGTCCACAATGGGGTCTTCAGGCATCTTCAAGAACTGGACCTCCAGGATAGGGATGTGCACGGATATTTGAAAATTCTAAAATCCGATTCAAATTTGACAAATACCGACATTCAAATTTGAATCAGATTTTCAAAAATTCAAATGAATTTTGTATTTTTGAAAATCCAATATGGATTTTTGAATAATTCGACTGAATAGAACATCATATATTGCATCCAAATATCGTGTTTGTTTGTGTTTATAATACAGGATGCAAATGCAATAAAAATGGGATGTGTACAAATTCAAAAATCAGGTACAAATGTTGCCGACATTCGTATTTTCGAGTTTGATTTGAATTTCCGAAAATACGAATTCAGATAATCTAGTTTCAAATTGGATTTTTAAAAATCTGGATTTTTGAATTTCAAATCAAATTGAATATTCGAATCAACTTGAATTTGAATGGAAAAAATGCATTTGTGCACACCCCTACTCCAGAAGGACCCCATCTCAAAGATCTGGATCTTGAAGATCTGGATCTTTGACTGTGCATGGAAAAAGGGGGTTAGATAGCATTTATACTTTCAAGACAGTTTGAGGACAAGAGCGAAGGTGACATATAAGACAGACAGTTTTAGGCTCCAGATTTATTCGCCCCTGTCTCAAGCACTATACAGTTGAAGTGTGCTGTTCATAGCCACTTTTACACAAAAATGAAAAACTGCTGAAAAGTAAATAAAATTTTCTTCAGAAAATGTTCCCATTACAAAATAAGAAATCCCACTCTTCCTTTTCATTCATCTCTCATTCCAAGCATAGCCACTGTTTACTGCAATGTAACTGGTTCCAGTCCTGCCTGAATTATCTTGCCAGTTTTGAAAATGTTCACAAATCATGAAGCCAGTGGATAAGCATGCAGATGGCAGTCCCCTATTTTGGAATATGGTCAGGAATAAGGCACAGTGCAGAAAGGGCTTCCTTTGAACTAACAAGCAAGAAGGCAATAGCCAACCATTATGTATGAAGGTTCCATTCCAGGAAAATATTATAAATATGAAAACTCAAAAAAGAAAATATTGTCTGGGAAGGTGTCAGTCTCTGATCTAGCTCACAAATGCTTTAGTTACACATGCCATGAATTCTAAAACCCAATATACTTCCATAGTTGCACATATGCAAAACCCACAATCATTACAATTGCAAGTAGTTAAGAACTGCATAACATTCTCATCCTATAGAACCATTTCAGGATCATGGTATTCAGGACCATGGCTGTGGTCACACCTACCTAAGTTTTAATCCAGCTTCAGCCCACCTTCAGAGTGAGAGAACACATAAGCAATGTGACCAGTAATTTTCTTTCCACATTATCTATCCCAAAGATAAATCTTCTGAGTTAACACTGAAAGAAGACAGCTTGTCACTTAGCCAATGTATTCTCTCACTCTGAAAGTGGATTGAAGCTGGATTAAAACTTAAGTGTGACCACAGCCCATATTATGCAATTAAATGCTGCTAACAGAAAATTCTGCCTGGGGCTGGGGGGGGGGGGGCAGCACTTGGACTACTTTTCTTTAAAGTAGTTTGCATAACACTGTGGTTTCCAGAAACGGAACCACTGCATTACACAAGGAATGACTACAAAATTTATAGGCCTTGAGCAGAATGCCACTACTCCAGGAGCCCTGTTCTGTTCGGTTCTCCTGAGTTCTTTCCCAGCATATCTAAAACCAGAAGCATGCCTCTCCAGAGGACCATACATTTTTGTTGACCAATTCTGGTGACAGGTTCCCATAATATAGTCCCAAGACTGTATACAGTCCCAAGACTAGGAGTTTTGCATTTCAAAGCAGCGGCATAGAATCCCTCCAATGGAGGCAGCTTTCAAAAAGTGTGGAGAAGCAGTAAAAAAAAAAGGGGGGGCTGGGCTACCTGTCATCAAAAATGCAGATATAGATCTTTCTGAGCTATTTCTATGTTATTTGCACAATCAGGTAGTAATATAAACAAGTTCCTCTTTGCCATGGTAGAGCAGCACTGGCATCCTGGCAAGAATAGCTTCAACAGGCTGCATCCAGATATTGCTTCCTTAATCTGCTATATGTGGATATTCCAGAATAAAGCATGAATATTTCAGAATATCCATGCTTTATTCAAGAATAATCAAATATAGCAGAATAAGTGACATCTGATGCAGTACAAGTTATGAGGATTCTATAACCTTGCTTTATGCTGAAGGCATTGACAGATGTATTCTTTTTCACAGTCACTCTGCAGAAGACGTTGGTGTTTATGCCCACTTTTCTCACCCTTAAGGGGACTCAAAACAGCTGGCAACCCTTCTGTTCTTCTCCCCACAACAGACACCCTCTGAGGTTGGTGGGGCTGTGAGAGCTTAGAAAGAAAATTGTGACCAGCCCAAGGCCACCCATCTGGCTTCATGGTGGAGTGCAGACTCAACCACAAGACCAAACTGACTCACAGATATAATGAACACCTATACAAAACCGGGGAATGGGATGGAAACCATGTCAGTATTAGGGGCAGTTACCATGGCAATCAATGGACACTGCAGGAGCTGCCTTAGTTGCTTTACTTTGCTGCTTCTGGAGCTAAGCAATTCAGCTGATAGGGATAACCAGATATCTGGTGATACGCCCATCATCAAAGGCCTTCCTCCTCCTTGCTCTCCTTAGGCTCGGAGTTTCCATCACTGCCCCATCCACTTCTTCCCCTCTTGCCAGTCCCATTTCCTTTTCATCCCTCCTTGCCACAGCTGCCATCTTGTTCTGTGTCTGCACTCACCCAAGCACTGCCTTGCCTACAGCTTTGCATTAGAGTAGCAGCTGAAGCACAGAGAGAAGCAAGGAGGGGTGAAAAAGGAGCAGACCCTGAAAATTGGCACCTATCACAATGCCTCCTGAGAGAAAGAAGAGAAAGCACGCCAATGCAATGTCATGGCAGGGAGAGGCAGGGAGTCAAGAAGGAAGGCAGAGACTGCAAGGGGGAATGGAAATGGTGGCAGGAAGCCTGAGGAAAGTGAGTAGGATGGTGCCAATGCTGAGTGCCTCACCCAATGACTGCCCCCCCCCCCCCCGCTCAGCTGCATCACTCAGGCCCAGCAAGCACTGAAAATCAGATAGTTCTCATGCTCCTCACACTCTCCACTGAATCAGTCAGTTACTACTAACTTCCTCTCCTCTGTTCTGGCTAAAAATCAGCAAAGCAAGATCATCAAGCCATTCCACCCTTGGCTGTGAAGAAAACATGAGCAGCAGGGAGAGATACCCGTGCTATAATGAAGTTACCAGGACACGTACTACACGTGAGTCACAATTCCTCAAATATACTACTGTATATTGAATTTTGTTCCGTCAGAACCCCCTGTAATGCATAACTGCAATCTGTCATCAAGGTTTATATTCATCTTTTTTTTAAAAAAAATACCAAGTGTGGAAATCAGGGCATGAAACTAGAGATGTTCACATCAACAAAACTTCGACCAGTTAAATCAGTGCACATATGAGATGAAAATGCAAATATCCTTTAAAAAGTACACACTCTGTGTTTGGAGGAGGAAGAGAAGAATTCACATCCTGCAAAGAGGAAATTAAAGGTATTGGAGAAAAAAGAATGTGCTGCTTGGTACAAAAAACAGAGCCCCCCCCCCCCCCCCGTCTGATGCTGAACATCTGCCATGTTTGTGTGTTGACTCACTGGGCTTAGTAAGGGAACACAAGCATCTTGAAGCCTCCATGAAGCCTATTCCAGACACAAGCCATCTATGCTGGCAGCTGTGGGAAGACCCAGAGGAAGCAGAGCCCCTGGAAAGAACAGTGTGGGAGTATATCCTGGGAAGACAGATAACAAGTCATAAAAGGACTATGGGAATTTATTTAGCACCAGTATGGGAATGAAATTTCACAAGTCAAGGTCTTGGCTGTTTGTTCATAGGGTTTTTTTAAAAAAAAACTATATTAAGAACCGTATAATTGTTTTCAGGTTTTCCTTATTCTTATCAGGGCCACTGTAGCCGAATAAAACTCTAATGAAGATATTTTTCATATGCTGAAGAACGACAACCCACCATAAATTTGGAAGTTAAATATTATTATTATTCACAACAAAGGAAATACATTGATAGAACTTATTTATATTTATATTTATATTTATATTTATATTTAGAAATTTATTTATATTTCTATCCCACCCTATACTCGAAGGTCTCAGGGCAGGTAACAACCTTAAAATCCACCATATCAAACAAAATAATATATATATTAAAAGAATAAAAACCATCACAGCATTTAAAATCCAACATGTTAAAAACAAAACAATAGCAATTAAAACAGTGGTGTTTACAGTGGGGGAGACATGACTGACATTTAGCCAAAGGCCTGAGCAAAGAGGTGTGTCTTCAACACCTTCCTGAACATAAACAGAGAAGGAGCCCAACGCACCTCAAGGGGGAGACTATTCCACAGCCTGGAGACCATTACTGAGAAGGCCCTCTCCCAGGTGCCCACCAGCCTCACTACTGAAGGCGGTGGGACAACTAGGAAGGCCTCTCCTGCAGACCTTAGGGCACGGGCAGGTCGGTATGGGAGAAGCCGTTCCTTTAGATATTTGGGGCCCAAGTCATTTATTTATTTATTTATTATTTACATTTATATCCCGCCCCATACCCGAAGGTCTCTGGGCAGGTTACAACCTTATTTAGGGCCTTATAAGTCAGAGTTATGAATTAGGCAGTCTGCACAATGCAGATGAACCTGGGAAAAGATCGAGTAGCACAGCATTCACATGTCCATACACCCACCAGGCCTGCAGTTCAACTGAGAAGGGAGGCAAGAACCCTTGGAGGTGTTTGCGCCTAACACAGAAAATAACTCTGAGGGCTCTTGACATAACCCTCCCTTCTTGCAGCCATGACTCAGATTGACAGTAGCTGCACTCATAACTTCTCTAGTCCATCAGGGCCATTAACCAAAAAGCAGAAAATGTCCAGCCTTGGACCCATTTTCTGTGTGTTGCTTAAAAGTACTAGCCAGAAACTTTAAAGTTGGGGAGCATTCATTCCCCTACTTTGGTGTTTTTACAAGCAAGAGAAATAAGAATATGGAAAGAATATTACTCCCACCTCTGAGGTTGGTCTCCATGTTCCAGCCCAGTAGACTATTTGTTTTGCTTCTATGCAGAGGCTGCTGGTATATATCCACCAAGTTCAATTATATGACTGTGGGCCTTTTCACACTACTCTTCTACTGGTCCAGGTGACAGCATAGCACGGTGAGGTGTTGAATAATGCTACCTGCATGACAACACTGGTCCAGAGTGGCCCCAAAGTTTACCTTCACTAATTCCTAGCCTTGGGAGCCTTTGGGGAACCCATTTTGTCAGTGCACTTTGGTCCTCAACTAAACAGCGGCCCCTGGTACTCCAGAAAATGGAGACATGTCTTCTGCACATCTCCATGTTCTAGTCTAGGCCAAATTGGTACACCAGTAGACCAAGTTAGTCTGCCAGTAGATCCACCTCTAGATCTGGATCATGCTCCATCTTGTACAGATGGAGCATTTCAGGGATGGACAGAGTCTCCCATATTTCACACATATTTCAGAGTCCATAGAAGTAAGTCTTTATTAATGCTTCTACTGTTTTTCAACATTGTTGTTCTGCCAACTGGAGTATTTTTCCTTTCTAGTCGTGAGTGGTCGCTCCCTCCTATATGCCACCTACAGCAGACACAGAACTATCCATCACCAGGAAGTGTAGAAGCTGCAACCCACTGAAACCTGCTGTTTTTCACCTCTTGCATGTTTTACATATATAGATGTTTTGTATGTTTAGCTACATGAAACCTCCATAGGGCAGAAGGGATTGTTTATTTATAACCTGACCTTCATCTAAACATACATTAAGGCTGTAGTCACAACTTCACTTTAAAAGTTCTTCAGTCCATCTTCAGGTCAGATTCAAAACACACTAACTCTAATTCCACCCAATACCTGATAATCCTTCAGATTGCCCTCAGTTTGAGTCAATATGCTCACACCTCACACCTTTCCGTTCCCATCCTGAGATTTCCACCCCTCTCCACCATCATAAAACCCCCTTGTGCTCTGATAGGATAAATGTTGTGTGACTCAACAGTCTGTAATCACACACTGGGCAAAAGGGAAAGCAAAATCATGCAGTATCCACGCACTGTAGTAAGGTTCAGTTCCCTTTAGTCCTCTTCCCCAGTCACACCCAAATATGAAAATGGATTAACACTCTATAACGGCTTGAGACCTGTAAAAATCAGGAGTCAAGAAAGTACAATTGAAGGGAAGGAAGTCCACAAGTAAAACAGATTGAATTAAAAAAATGCGAGCAGTGGGGTCTGAAGATGGGCTGAATAAGAATTGAAGTAAAGGTGTGAATGCAGCCTTGGACTTTCCTGAATGGATATAAATAAAATGGATATAAATGAAGACAGATAAGAATGTTTAAAGTGCAGGTGTGACCATGGCCTAAAATGCTAATAGATAGATCTGAACCGAGTCAATCATTCACACGGTAGGTTCTTCATAATAATAAAGCTTCAGAAAGAAGCCATGTAGCCCGTCTGTGACTGGGATTTAGCCTAGACAATGAAGTGACAAAGTTTTAAAAACTTCAGTTAAGACTTGCACAGATTTCAGCCTTTCAGAACACATGTACTGACCCAGGAATACAATAACACTGTTAAGAATTTGAATGAGACTGCTCATATTGATGTATGCTTCCTTACTTGTATGATTTAATTCCAAGCACTTAACTCTATCATGTAAGTTTTGAGAATTACGTGCTCTTCACGTTGCAAATGCATATGAAAAGAAAACTGAACTAACATTTTTTTTAAAGACTGGTCTTATGGAAGCCAAATTCCAGAGATCTAAGATAGGCTACTATGAAAGCAAAGCCCTGGTTACATTTTCCTATAAAGAAAAATAAATTAAAATACATATTTTAAAAATAGAACTATGATAACTCGTGCCAGCCTTCTGGGTTTTCCAACCACAACAACTAAGATTTGCTTTAATGCCAACTTCTCCTCTTGCAGAGTCTCCATCATTCCATGAAACAGCCAAGGCCTGCCATACACCAAGCATACAGATGTGCCAGGAAGCAGAAGTGGAATGTAGAAAGTGGAGGGAGGGCAGCAAAGTGATTTCCTACTTCGTAGAATGTTCCTGAAAAGAATAGCAAGTGCAGTGGGATGTGGATTTTATAGCAGGAACTCCCTGGGGTTAGGGAAACAGGCAGTGTCTTTCTTGTAACCATGCTCAAGAGGAAGGAACAACACAGAGGCATAAAAGGGAAATTTAAAAAAAAACCTATCATTAACTTTACATGTATTTTCAGTGAAGAGTGGTATCTAAAGAAAATCTTACTAAATAATTATTTGTAAAACTGTTTATTACTCTTTCAGTCAAGCACCAAATTAGAAAAAAATTGTGTGTGGTACATGATATTTTACAGTAAAATATTTTCTGCAACAACACTGTGTGCTTTCCATGACTGGAATTTCACTCTAATTTCCTTCTTCAGTAGGAGTTCAGCTCACAAAATCCTTAGTGTTAAGCCATAGTTTGATCTTTTACTACTCATTTAAAAATTGTTATTCGTTTGTTCTACATTCTTAGCAATTGTGTCAGCCCATACAGCTTTTAATGACAGATTAAAACCTTGCAGAGAGATTAATCAAAACAGCCTAATACAAAGCATCCTACAATGAGCAGATCAATAAAAAGGAATTTTTTCGTTATAAAAGACTGTAGCTTTGTAACATTACAGAAATCATCTACCCTAACTAAAGCAGCTTTAAAAGCAAGCTGTCCTGCAAATTACAGTGAAGCATGGAGAATTGGTGAACATCTTTCAAAGCATCTTTTGATTCCCTTAAAGCTAATGGGAAGTACTCTAGAGGCATAAATAGAATGCAGATGTGCAAAAATGCATTTTAGCATTCTGCTGAACATATTACCCTACTGGGAGGCGGCTGCTTCTCTCTGGGGACATTCCAAAGACAGCCCAGCTGATTGTGTCATATTGAAAGAACATGTCCAAGATAAATTCCAAAAGAAAGAAAATTAAACAGGGCTACTCTTGGATAAAGCATAAATCAAGAAGCTAAAAGGAAGTTTATCTTCCTTCTTTCTATCCTTCCTCCTATCATCCTGCCTCATCTCTTTCCCCTTTCTTCCAAATTCACTAAAGAGCTTCACAAAGATAATAGAAGAGCGGGTAAATAGCTGCCAAACACAATAGCAATCTCCACTGTTCCCAAGTGCTGCACAGATGGCTGCTGCTTGTGAAGTCTCCAGCTCTTGACTCTGGTTCTATAATTTTCAAAAATGAAGCAAGAAAATAAACTTCCATATACAGTTCCTAGAGGTCTCCTTTCAAAACCCTTGTAGCATACCTACTTCCCTGAAAACTTAAGCAAATTTCTGCCAATGCAGTTTAGTGCCACACAGAAAACGGCCTCAGAAAAACGGTCATTTTCTGTCCAGTGCTAGTAAAAGCTTGACCAAAAAAAATGGCCAAAATAGGTCTCATTTACCTCAAAGGGCACAGAAGACTGAAATCTGTCCTTTGAGTCTTTTACCGGTAGGATACTCCAAGGAAGATATCCCAGTTTAGGAGCTGGCTGCAGGCCCAATGGAGACATATAGGCCATGCCAGACAGTGCCTAAATATACCACTATTTAGCCATATTCTGGATATTTCAGCAACACAAAATACCCAGAAGTATGTTATTGTTGCCCCAGACATATGCCCAGCCTCATTTTAGGCCTGATTTAGCCCTGCACATGTGTGGTAGTCATTCCTAAAGTGACAGATTGTGCAAGTAGTGTCCAGACCAGATAATTCCTTTCAGCTTTTAGGTGAAATCAAGTTGGAAGGTGATTGTGCTAGGATATCACCCCAATATTCTGGAGCTACATTGGGATTGCCACAGACAATCTTCAGTTTTACAACCTGTCTTAAAGTAGCTGTGGTCAGTGCACCCTAGGAGTTCATACCAGACACACTTTTTCTATTGTTTGCATGTTGTTATCTTAATACAGCAACCAATGGCACTACCCCGTTTAATATGGGGCAGGACAGAAATTAAATAAATAAATAAATGTATAATAGTGATAATCTATTATTTTATGCACATTCCTTGGGTTTCCTAGTTAACTATGCTTAGGAGCTACCCCACAAGAAATATCTTGTTTTCATTTATTACTGACATGCCTGCATCTTTTTGAAAAGGATAACTTTGTTTGCTTGCTTTTACATTTTTTCCATATGTACAAATGCAATTTACTCATGCTCTGATCTTACAGTATTTTGAATTATAACACCTCCACTCAGCGTCACTGACATGGAGGAGCACTATGATATCTCTGACTGCGAGCACAGGAGAAACAAATCCCACCCAAGTGTAAGGAGTTATTTCCTCCTTAAAGTGAAGACAAGATTACTGCACATTTGAAACCAATAGGACATTTGTGGAGAAATTTGCAGTCTTTACTTCCCAGATACTTGCCTTACTATTTCTTTTTTTAGAGCTGAGGAGTGCAGGATGACAACAAATTGCATGTTCAATGTTTCAATAGATGGGACTTGAGCTCTCCCAATCATTTTCTGATTCCCACTCAGTTTGTGTCCATATTCCCAGAAATATAATAATCTTTGGGATCCACATCTGCACACAAGGGCTCCATGGGTGGGAACAGACTATGCTGTTTACTCCCCTAACACTCTCTGTTTACACTTCACACTGGGAAAGCCCCCTGTGGGGGGGAAAAAAGCATAGAGATAGTTCAGGCTCACTCACTCAAACACACATATATACTCTGAAAACAAGACTTGGGAAAAATCCTGTGGGGAGCTATAGATCATACACTATAAATCAAGCCATCACTACTTGTAAACATCTATAGCATGAGAAATGGGAACTAGCCATTGCTTACAAATACACAGGCACAGGCCCAGCTGTGGGGGATAAAAGTCACTAGATGAGAATAGCCAGGATGCTTCTGCCCCTCAAGCAGAACTCTTGAGGAGTTATCAAGTACATGAAGCAAAAGATGTTGTGTATGGTTGCTCTAGTTCAGCATCTCATGGTAATGGCCAAAGTAACACACACAAAAAGCTATTTTGTAAAGTACAAACCAAGATAGACTGTGAAGTGGAGGAAGTTTTTTAAAAGGATAAATTTATAGCTTCATTAATTACTAATGCTTATTGGCACCCAGTTGCTTGTCACTATGGCTGTGGTCATACCTCCACTTTAAACTTTCTTTAGTCCATTTTCAGGTCTGACTACTCACACCTTTTCATTTCTGTCCATTTTATTTGTGGACTTTCAGGAAAGTTCAAATAGAGGGTGAAAAGTCCACAAATAAAATGGATAAGAATGAAAAGGTGTGAGCAGTCAGACCTGAAAATGGACTGAAGGATTAAAGTGAAGGTGTAACCACAGTCAGAATTTCTCTATACTAATGGACTGTTCCCAGATAGAGGTTGAAACATGTGGTCATGTTGTGATGACGCTGGAACTGTTACATGTATCAGTGATTTTCCTGAAACAGCCCTATGATCTACCTGTCTGGAAGCTTGGTTCATGGGTTCATTTCTGAACAGGTCTGAAACTAGGGTGGGCCCAGTGCACACAAACTTCTGGATATTTCACTCTGTCAAAATACCTGGAAGACACTACTTTGCTATGGTGCATGCAAGTGTGGAGATAGGTTGATCATAGCTCTTTCCCTGTGATGTTGCCCCACTGTCTGGAAGAGATGGTGAGAAGAAAAAGCAGGACCCAAACAAGCTTTCACAGTTTCCCCTCACCTTCTTGAGGCAGCCATTGTTAGACAAGTTATGATTCATGAAACTATAGTTATTGAATACATATCCCACCTCCCCAGTTCACAAATGTTCCAAAGCATTCATATGAATTTTCCAAAATATTTGTACGAATACAAATGACAATGTACAGAAGTAACACCCAGCAGGCCAGATAAATGTCCTCAGCAGACTGCATGTGGCCCGTGGGCCATAGTTTGAGGACCCTTGCCCAAAGGTCTCAGGGAAGGTTACAACTTTAAAATACCCCTGTTGATTTACTGTTGCACATATTCCTGCCAAATCCTTCATTAACTTGAATTGGATCACAATTACATTGAGGCTGCATTCACAGGCGACAAAGAAACCAGCTCAGAAGCAGCTCGGAGACAGTAGCATGTGACATATATGTTCTTATCCCATCTCTTATCCACATTTTCTAGCCTAGATTGCTCATGAGAAAAGAGATAAGCTAATGATTCCACCTGTAAATCATCTCTGCATAGATTCTCAGGATGTTTCTGTACTCAGAGTTTGTGATCTGGATCAGTAGATCTGGACCACCAAGCCTGCTGGTCCAGATCATGGCACACAGTGGTCTGGAACTGGTTCAGTTCAGACCAGACCAGACTCCAAAGGACTTGAAACATGGTGCACTTTGGTGAACAATTAAAAAGAGTCTCTTGGTAGTCCGAATGCCTCAATGTACTGAATCTGGGCTCACTGGTTCACAAGTAGACCTGTTTAATCAAGTCTACCAGTGATGCAGGACCAAAGGTCCTTTGATCTGGATTACACTCTGTCTTATGTGGATGAAGTGTACTATCAGTGGGTGGAGGTCCCTTAGACCAGTCTATGATATAGAAGGAAGACCCATTGACTACATCAGAGACCAGCCCAATGATAAGCGCAGAACGGGCCTAAGTTGCCTTGTTGGTGTTGGTGGTGAGGGTTATACTGTGTGTGAATGCTATTTGTCTTGAATTAGATTGAAAGCCTCTGTGCTTTTATGTTGTAGTCAATTGCTTGATTTACATGCTTTATGATTATCTGCCTTTTCCCCAGAACAAAACCTTTGCATAAAACTAGGTACAGCTGTATATGAAATAAAATTTGTTCACACAAGCACAATCATGGCTGAAACAGCCTGAGTCTCCAATTACCTAGAGAGATGGCTTCTGAAGAGGCATGCAGGAGAGATCTCCTCCATCTCCACTTCCAAGCGAGGAGGCTTCTTTCCAGCAGCGCGCAGAAGGGCACCTCCATTCAGAGTACAAAATCATGCCCTGCAACAATGCTGTTTCCATCCATAATTGTGCCTGGATATGGAAGAGCACAATCATAGTGAGATGCTGTCAGTTTGGGTGATGTCCAGACAGGGCTTTAGCTGATGCACAGATCTAGTTTTCTACTGCCCAGATTCTCCTCTTTTGCTACTCGGTACACAGCTAGACAGGATATATCTAAACCAATGTATGAAAGAAAGTGATAAATCCAAAGATCCTTTGGACCTTCTCAAGTCCTCTGTGCAAGTAAAACTAATTTGACACCATTTTCACTCATATGCAAGCCATCTGAAAGATGTCCTCCTCCAGATCTTTTAACAGCTGAGATCTTGCCTGAGATCAGAAAACTGTTTTTTATGAGAGGAACTGATGGAGCATCCAGTCTGTTTCACACACACTGCCGTATTCTGAAAGATGGGTCTTGTGCAAGTTATCTGTGCTAAATCTCAGTAGCAGCTGGCCACCCAGAGAGTCTCCCATTCATCTGGCCAAATCACTCCCAAAGTGGGAACAGAAACCTCCAGCAGAGGAATAACTGCAGATGTAAAATAAATGATTTTTTTATTATTATTTGGAGGACTTTCTATATTAAGGGAAATCTGGATTAGAATGGGGAAAAGGTAGCTTTTCAAAGTTGATGAGGATAAGAAAAACAAACAGAAATAAATGTTGGCATCTGTGGTATTAATACCAGAATAAATTTCCACTACTTAAAAAGAACCCAGAATGATTTAGGGAGCCAAAAACAGAATTTCCTGTGTGGGATTTTTAC
Source organism: Aspidoscelis tigris stejnegeri (assembly GCA_023333525.1). NCBI lineage: Eukaryota > Metazoa > Chordata > Lepidosauria > Squamata > Teiidae > Aspidoscelis > Aspidoscelis tigris. The sequence continues at coordinate 48,698,736 of JALMGA010000004.1, forward strand.
CAGCTTTCCTCCCCATCCTCCTATTTTTGTATATCATTTTTTACCAGCTTAAACGAACGAGTTTCCATCTGAGCTGTTGAGAACAATGCACTAGACAGAAGTAAGGTGTTATTGCATGCTTGTAAATGTACCCTCCCTTTTTTAGTTTTCTTTTCTTAATAAAGGGTCTGAAGTAATGCTATTGTCACTTGCGTTTGGCATGTGCCCAGCCATCAATACAGGGGCAGCAGGCGCGTGCTTGCTGCCAGTCCTTATTGTCACAGCAGCCGCAAGCACGGCATGAAGACAGGCCCTCCAGGATGCAAGACAATACTGGGAAGGAAAAGGAGGGAATCCTCGACCTTGGGCCACAGCCTTGGAACTGACTATTGAACCCAGTGTCTCGACAAGCCACTAGGCATTTTTGAAATAAAAAAAGAAACATGGAAGCTCTGGAGTTTGCATGTAAAAACAAAGGACACTATTGTGTAGGAAACAGAACAAAACACCGTAAAACATGTTTTGTTTTCAGAGATAAAATAAGCACAGAGCATTCCAATAGGGTCAGGAGAACGTGCATTTTTCATAGAAACTGATAACTACAAGCTGGATGAAGAAAGGAGACATTAACCTGAATGCAGGAGGTTGGTTTCAAAATAATCTCTTAATTTAATTTTGGAGAACTCTATAGACAACCTTTATTTCCAACAAGGAAATTCTGGACCAGTAGTATGGCTTCCAAAAGATACCAGAGACGTTTTCGCACGGGGCTGAACGGAACGCGGAAAAGACAGCTGTGGACACGTCATCCGCATTGCCCGCGCGCGGCTTGCGTTCCGACGTGTCCGCAGCTGTCTTTTCCGCGTTCGAAATGTAGAGCACTTTAAAGTGCTCTACACGCGTTCCAACGCGGACGAGCTGCCCGCAGCCGTTCGGGAGGAGAAGCGTTCGCGCCTGCTTCTGTCTCCCGAACGGCTGCGGGCGCGCCTCCGACGCCGCGCGGCTTTGACAATCAGCTGTTTGTCAAACAGCTGATTGTCGATCTGCCTCCGCGGCTGTCTGCGCGCCCCTTGCCAGCGTTTGCCGGCTAAGGCAGCTCCCGGCGCTTTGAGCCTTCGCACACAGACGCTCCGGAACGCGTTTACACGCGTTCTGGCGCGTCTGTGTGTGAAAGGGGAAAGCGCCCGGAGCTGTCTTAAGCTTTCCGCCTGAACGCGTTCCGTTTCGAACGCGATGCAGTGCGGAAATGCCTCATATTTCAGCTCCCATCATCTCTGATGATTGATCATGTTGGGTGAGTTTGTGGAAAACTGAGTCCAGGTGAAGTTAATTCCTCAGTGCTTCTCTTAATAAATCCTTTGAGTGCAACATAACAATACAACTGAAGCACAAAATTCTACAAAACAGATATATTGAAAGTCTGGCCCTCATGTTCTCAACTCTTCTCTAATCCACCTTTTCTAGCACAGAATGTTTATTAGGACAGGGAAGGCCATGTGTGACCAATCCCATTGTCAAAGGCACCTCTGAGCTGCCTCAGATACACATTTTTCTGTGTCTGAGCACAGTCTAAGAAGGACTGAAGGTGGATAAATGAATAAGCATCATAGCAAAGCCAAAACAAAACTTCCATACATACATCTCTCTTTTATATTTTAAATATATTTTTATATTTTATATATTTTACCCTTTTTATTACTGTGACCCACTCTGGAATCTTTTGGTGGTGGGCAAGATATAAGTTCTTAAATAAAACAAATAAATGAAACGTCAAGATTTGCCCACTGTCAGTTATCATTAACTTTGAAATTTGGCATCAGAATATGATATCAACCTGTCTTGGTTAAATCAAATCACTAGCCACCTGTCCCAAACAATAAAATATTTTATGCTATTGAATATACATGGTGATATAGTCAACATTTCACTGCTATAGGTTTAGGTTTTATCTTTGAAGAGCCTGCTGGAAGAGGTCAGGATCCAGAGTGGGAGGCTTCAGGTCCCTAGGGGAGTGAAGCATGCACGTTTCATGTCTCTCACCTTTTGCCATCCTTCTCACCACCACACTCACAACACAAGAACCCATCAGGATTCACTGTAACAGACTGAAAATGGCAACACCTGGTTCACAGGAGAGAGATCCAACAGAGTCCTTCAACTTCTTCATTCCTCCTCTGCAGGCATGAACAAAAGGGAAGGAGGCAAGTTCTGCTGCTGAAGTAGCCTCCAGGTACTTAAAACTGGATCACAACCAGATCACTTTGGGGGAGGGGGCTGGAGTGACTCAGGCCAGATCCATAGGTACCCATGTGGATGGGATGCCCATGTGGATAGTATCATGGTGAGATATAGGATCCAGGGCCTTTTCACATATGACTTGGCAGTCAAAGCAAGGGGAGCTCCTAGACAGTGAATCCACAGCTCATGGAGCAGTTTCTTAACCAGAAACAGCTTGGTGCATCCTGGAGCATCCTAAGCAATATAAGCATGGAGTAATTAAAAGTGTTCTACACCTAAACTAGCAGTTGTCTGCAGTGGCCCAGCATGCTCCCCATCGTACCTCTTCCAGGTAGAAGAGATGCAGGGGGAGCATGTGACAGGCAGCACATGCATGATAACATGCTGCAACTCCTGCCTCGGCAACAGTGCCATCCATGTACACTGGTGCCATTGCTGGGACTCTGCAATGGCTACCATAATGGCAGCCATTCGCACCTAGTGACCCAGTTTGGTCTTGTGATTAAAGTGCTAGACTTTTATCTCGCAGTCACTGGGTTTGATTCCACGCTCCTCTATGAAGCCAGTTAGGTGACCTTGGGCTAGTCACGGCTCTCTTTCTGAGCTCTCGCAGCCCCAACTACCTCACAGGGTGTCTGTTGTGGAGAGAAGAATAGAAAGCTTTGCCAGTCACTTTGAGTCTCCTTGAATGGGTGAGAAAAGTGGTGGTGTAAAAGCCAACTCTTCTTCTTCAGTAAGGATCCGTCCCCAAGCAATAAAAAGTCTGTTAAAAAGGTTCTTTTGTCTCTGAGCACCCCCATGCCTGGCTTTTCTCTGAGCTTCCAGCGGCACAGAAGGAGGAAAATGCATGGGGAAAAGCCATGGGTATTCCGAGCAACATTGTGCATGGAGACGCTCTGTGGCAAAAGGGGCGGGGATTGGCGGCCAAGATCTCTGAAAAAAGCACCCTGGCTCTGCTTCTGCTGCCCACCTGCACACACACAGCCTTAAACATTCACACATCTCCCAGAACTACAGCACCTTCCCTTCCTTTTCCCTTTCTAAAGGTCAGAACTTTTAAAGAGCCAGAATTGCTCAGAATTGCAACATTGTTATCAGGTGTGACATGGGCGGATTGCTACAGTGTAAGGACTGCTGTACAGGGTGGATTTTGACAGTGAAATCACTACCATTGGAAGCAAAGGGCAGGGGAGACGAACAGAGAACTTGTAAGTACCCATGGCTATTTTTCTATTTTTCACTTCCCGATCAGAGCCCAGAGTGATCAAAGTGAAAGTGTTGAGAGTACATGAGCAAACGATTGTGTGGTTGATGGCTGCAGCTGTTGCCTTTGCCAGCACGGAAGCCATAGCCTAATGAATTGCTTCCGCCCGAGTGCTGGCTGCAGCCGGGCTGCCTTTGCAGGGGGGGAGATGGGTAGTGAGGCTGGTGGGCACCCGGGAGAAAGCCTTTTCTGTGATGGCCCCTAGACTATGGAATAGCCTCCCCCTCGAGGTTCGTCAGGCCCCTTCCTTATATATATTCAGAAGGGCGGTGAAGGCGCACCTCTTTATCCTGGCCTTTGGCTGAGCTGATTATATTTCTCACACAGGCCACACATTATCATTTTAAACATAATGTGTATTGTTTTAAAGTTGTTGAATTTTTAAAGTCTGTAATGTACATTCTGTTTTAATATGTTGTTTGAAGGTTGTAACCCGCCCAGAGACCTTTGGGTATGGGGCGGGATATAAATGTAAATAAATAAATAAATAAATATTTCTCTTTTGAACTTGTCGGGGGTTGTCTTCCTGATTGTGGCTGCGCAGAGCGCAGTCCCTCCCCATTCCCACTGGCACCCTATCAATGAGGGAGGGGGTGGGAAGAAAAAGATGTGGGCAAAGAAAACATGCTTCTGTGGGGACGGTAGGTGCATTTTAAATGAGCGTTTTGCCAAGCCTCATGCAGATGCTTATACCAGAGTTGAACGGCACCTTTAAAGTCTGTTGGAATAGAGGGACAGTAGAGGGAAACTAGAGAGGCAAATAGGTTGCTTGGGGATGCAGCCTAAGTGTCCATAAAAGAGCTGCATAATAGAGTTCAAATAACTCCATCAATTGCACTGTCAGGACAGCAAGGGAGGGTTGTGGCATACTTGTCATCTCCCCAAATTATCTTTTGATCAAATTCAGGCTTCAATTCAGAATCTCAATCCTTCCCTACTATACTTGCGGAAGTGTTCTCGGCACCACTGCTGAATAATTCACAACAGACACCCTGCAAGAGTGGATTGCTAGAGCATTCTAACACTTTGCCTCCTAGAGCACAGAGGCAAAGTTCATAGTATCAGAATAAGTCTGGAAAAGTTTGGATTCAAACCTGTGTTCAGGAGTCAAGTTCAACCAAGTTCAACCAGCCCTGTCATAAGAATAAAATAGGATAACAATAGCAGCAGTAATTGAAGGCAGTTCCTGGTTGGAAGCCACCTTTCTATTTTATCACACCATGTTTCAGTTTGCAGAGGGTGAATGTAAGAGTCAGTGGAATCAATATCAGGCTTACAACTGAAATCTCAGCCATCACCACCACTGTCACATTTCCATTCCACAGCCCTTTGCTGGGTAGGAGTAAAAGGCATTGGTGTTATCTTGAGCTTCAAGGAGAAAGAGAGAGATAAAAAATTAATGAATTTTGCTCAGTGGCTGCTATAAAAATATTGAGCATCCAATGATGATTAATCTGCCAGGCCTTGTACGTAACAGACTTCAGGGACTCTTGGGGCATGAAGTAAAAGGCAATTTTGACCAACTTCAGTTTAAAGACAAAGAATCACAAGCAGTTGGAGCAAATGCCCAGATTACCTAAGTTGCATTCAACCATTGGTTAATTATTCTGCTATATTTGGATACTCCAGAATAAAGAATGGATGCAGCCCCAATTGCAGGCTACGTTAACATGCAGTGTTGATTTGCTGTACGTGTGAATGCAGAAGAGTCCCAGACAACCCAGACAGTCTGTAGTAATAGCACACTGTGTGACCGATATACTGTACCATTTCTCCACTGAACCAAAAAATATCCTGCCCCAGCAAGGAAAATAGGAATGTCCTTCGTGGAGAGATAATTCCTTGTGACAACATGTGCTCATCCATACACTTTACCTGGAATTGCTTTCTTCCAGGTAAATGGAAGGGATTCTATAGGACCTTCTGTGTGCTTGGGGGGGGGGGTCCTGGAACTATGGAGAATAGTGAGAAGTTGACATGATCAGGACTTCATATGTGGTCCACTTTTTCTTATACATTCATATGTTTACACTTATAACATGGCTCCGTCCTTTCATTTTGTAGAGGCGTAGGGCTTCCTGTAATCTGCACTAGTATATGGGTGGCAGGTCCCTATTCTGGAATGTAATCCAAAATAAGGCCCAGCGCAGAAAGGGCCCCTATCTTGCCTCTTCTACAGCAAATATTTTATTGATGCTGCTGCTGTTGTTATTTTGCAAGTCAGAAAATGAGATTTTATTCTCTTAACTGCTGATTACATCTTCTGTGAAATTATTCTAACAGAGTTTTATTTTTAAGGCAATGGGGAAGGGGAGGGGATGTGGCATTGGTTTTTCAACTGTGGTTTTTATTTCCATAAACCTTCCAGTGAAAGAATGCATAAGATATTTACACAAATCTTTCCACGATTCCTGTGGCCTTGAAGGGCATTGCATTTGCATGAGTTCACCCTTGCGGCTCATTTGTGCTTTCTCAGCATTGTTGCCTGAGACAAGGAACCACCAAAACCATTCCTAAGAATTCTTCTTCTTTCTTCACCCTCCCTTCTGCTCTCGTAGCTCAAATAATCACACAACAGACAACAAAAAATGCATTATTGCTCCTTGAAGTGACTTAAAATGATTAAAGCATTCGTTTTAATGCTTGGTTGATTCCATTCTCAGATCTTTGCCTTACCTTCAAAGATTTAGCTTCAGCAGGTGGCAGCATCTCACCAGCTTAGCTTGTGATATATATATAAAAAAAGCATTTCTGAGGCACCTTTGAGGCAGTTTAGAGAAGGCTTCAAGATGGGATCGTTCACACACTATTCTGTCCCTCTGCCCCTCTCTTGAATATCCTGTGCTATACAACGTGGATGAGAGAAGGGCTGGGAACATGACGGCCACACAATATTGTCTCTGAGGTCCCTCTGAGGCACCTCTTTTGATATGTCTGAACGCAGCCTAGGTTAGTATGTGAGAGTACTAAATTATGAAGACGTATCTACAGGAATAAACAATATACAGCTGTAACAAAATGTTCACTTAGGAGTCAGCATAAAAGTTATCAGAATTTATAAGTCAACAGTTGCTATGACTATGCAATCTACTTGTGGTTCCTGAAAGCTATTCTTCCAGCAATAAGAAGATTTTGATAGCATCTCTACAATAGTCAGGAGCAACAATCCAAATACAGTAAATCAAAGCCATTTTGACTCTAGTAATATGAAGTCAGGGTGCAGAAGGATAGTTAAAAATCAACAGTAGACATAATTTATATTTTTCACAACTACAAAGAATCAGTCACACTGCAGCCATAGAAGACCCTGGAGTTGAAAAGCATCTGGAACTGAACTACTAAACTACTGTAATATATGTCTATTTATATTGCATGGCAGTTTGCTTTGTATTATAAAGTTTTATTCACTGAGATTTGTGGATGTATTAAGTTTTTTTAATATAGACATTTTTCATTATTCATATTACCTTTAGATCTTCTTCCTCATTCATTGCTCTGTTTGGATCCATTTTATACAGTCTTGGTTACTCTTGTCCCTCAGAGAATGCAGACAAGTCTCTAGGCAGTGACTTTCCTGCCAACTGGCCTCTACCCATGATAGAGATCTATTCAGTGAATGCAAGATTTCATTCTAAAAGGACCTGATAATATGATGTTAAGGAAGGCCATGGAACCAAAAAATTCTAAAGCTTTGGAAAGTATGGATTAAGCAGCTACCAGTATGTAATGCAGGGGGGGAACTCACCCCGGTCACATCTCAATGTATAAATTCATTTTAGGGAATAATGGGGACTGGGCTCATCTAATCACACCCATCTAATTTAGCTCTTACTCAATTTGCCTTTCTTTGACCACATTTTCCATCTCCCTGGTATCACTCCAGTGACAGGGTACCTTTTCCCTCTCTACCCCACCCATCCTTCCCCTCCTTTTCCGCTTGTGATTGGGTTGTACTTCTGCCAATCACATTTTGGCTTCCCAGGAAAGTTACAGACACCTCCCTCTATCCCTGCCCTTCACGCCCCTGCCTCTCCCCCCACCTATTTGTTGTTGTTGTTGCAGTAGGTGCTGGCAGTAGCTGTGGCAAGTGGCAAAGAAAATCCAGCAGGCTGGACATGATTGATGACTGGAGCCAGACCCGAGACAGAGTTTTACCAAGTGTCTCCATTAGCTGTAGAAAACTGCTGCATAGTGGGAGGAGGCTGGTTTACAAGTGCTATGGCAGAGAAAGTAGAATTTGGCAATTATGCAATTGGGCAAACTTCACCTTCCAGTGCTGGGCTAGTCAAGCAAAGACACTAAGGCCGCATTCCCATTCCAAGCTTAATACGGTTTCCCTAAACCAAAATAATAGAACCGGATGCAAACATGAATTTGCCTGATCCCATTACTTTCAACTTAATCGCGTTCGATCTGGATTCTGAGGATAGTACATGGCGTACGTGACTCAAGGGGGGACTCAAGTGGCTACTTTCTAAAAGCCGCTTTTCGGTGCTGCCCTGCCCTCTTCCTCCTGGCGTGAACGCCCCATAACGGACCCCTTCACAGAGCCTAGCTAGGTGGCTGGGTGGCTGCCACTTGCATGGATGGAGGAAAAATGGCAGCGGGCAGCCAGCAATTCTTTCCCCTCCTCTCCCCATTGCCCAGGGCACACAGCAGCAGTGGCAACTGAAGCCCCCTTTGCCCGCTCACCGCCACAGCCTTAAAAACATTCACACATCTCCCAGAACCTGCTGCTGCTTTCCTTTCTTTTCCCTTTCTAAAGGTAAGAACTTTCAGAATTGTGCAAAATTGCAACATTGTTATCAGGTGTGAAGTGGGTGGATTGCTACAGTGTAGCGGCTGCTGTAAGGGGTGGATTTTTACAGGTAAATCACTATATCTTTGGAAGCAAGCTATTGGGGGAGGGAAACCCTAAACATGCATTCTCATCCCACTAAAACGGTACGGTTTCCATGGTAAGAAATGTAAAATGTTTCAAATGCACAAACCGGAGCGAGACCTGTTGAAATGAGTGTTAACATTTACAACGCTTTGGGGCGATTTAACATGCGGAAAGCATGTTAAGCCAACCTGACGTGGGGACTGCGAGGATCTAAACTGTTTTGAAACCGTTTTAAGCTTGTAATGGGAATTCACCCTAAGCTCTGCTGTTAGGCTTCCAAAGGAGGCTAAGGGGAAGCCAGCATATTTGATTACCAGAGCCAGCCCTTCATTGGATAAATGCCTCCTCCCCCTATGCAGTATCTTCCCCCCCCCCCAGCCCATGAGAAACTTGATATGGTAGCCTACCCAGCAATGCACCAGGCTAGGGTCTAGTTCCAATTGTCAACCATTTGGCTGTAGCTCTTGGCTCTAGTGATCAACCATGCCCAGCCTGTGGAATTTTCTTCACTGCTCACTATGGCTACAGCCACTGCAGCTCTGGACTTGCTACCCATGCCCAATATAATACTACTGTAGAATAGGGTGCACAGGTGCTTAATCTGGTGTGGCTTCAAAAAAATTCAGTTGCAACAACAAAAAAGAGGGCAAAGGGCAAGTAGTTACCGGAGGACAAAGTTATCACCCCTCTGGTTAGGCAATGGCTGGAGTGGAAAACAGAAATCCTCCTCCTGCCCACTGGTATGCTTGACGTTCACGCACTGAGAAAATCAGTAGACTAGGGCACAAAAATTGTCTTGAGTGATAGGATAATCTGAATGTCGAACAGAATATATTGGAGAGTACAGGTCTGAGAAAAAATGAAGGAACCATTTTAGGGCATGATCCCTCAGATCCTGAGATAGCCTGAGACTGAATTAAACAAGAGGTGTGACTGTAACCTTGGAGTGTGCCTGTTCTTTAACAGAAAAGTGTAAACATATTCCACATGCCCCCATTTACAGATTATTCTCTCCCCTTACTATTTTTTAAAGGTGTTTGGCCTTAAAATCAAATAAGATATGATAAGTTAGCAAAGTTCAGCCTCTGTCAATTAGCAGACCATCTCAACCTTTAAAAAGCACTGCAGCTTTCTGATCTGAAAAACTAAGCAGCAATTAAAAGTATCCATCATGTCTCACATGCCATAAATTACTATTTATCATATTTATCAAGCCAATAATGCCTATGCGGAGCACACAAGTGAAACATTCTCTCTCTTCAGGGCTTAAATGGTCTCATTGCTGCATGAAGGGATGGAAAATGGACAGTTTGCTCTTTTGTAATTCCCCTTCCTTTCCAATACAGACTTTGAGATTTCTGGTCTGCCAAAACTATATTGCATTTCTGAAAACTTACCAAAATGAACTGCTAAAATTATCCTGGAAACTAGCACAGCTTGGTCAAATCTCGCCTCAGCTAAATCAACAGCTCATTCTGTAGATACCTTTACTAACCTCTTGTGTGAACAGCTTCCCAAAAGACTCTTTCGTAGTCTTTCTGTTAAAGTGGTTGCTGCTGGTACAGTCCTTTGGAAAAAGCATACAAAAAAGGACTAAGGCGCCATCTAGATGATAGTAAGGTGAGTGGAAGCAAATGTTCTAGGATACTGATTCTACCCTGCAACAGTGAACTGTAGCAACAGGAACTTATGGTTATAAAATCTCATCCCACTATCTGCCATTGCCATTGCCATTATAATTCACACAAGCACTATTCAGGACTGCTTCTCCATTATCCAGCAAAGATAACTTAAGTGAGGTCAGTTTCCATTGTTTGCAATGGAGATCAGCTGCCCCAAGGACCTGATTAAGATGCCTTTATTGTATACTTATTATCCTCATTGCTCTTGTCTCCATTTTAAGTAGATTTTTCATAGTCTTAAAAAAAACTGGACTGGACTGTCTACTTTGTCCAGTTAAATATTTATTTTTAAATATTTAAAACTATCCATATGTGCAAATGTTACCAGCATTACAGTTCACCTCAAAAAAACTCTAGTGACCACTCTAAAATGTCAATCTTACAATGTGCAAAGTGTCAAAATTCCATGCCAATGCAACATTTGGTGCCACTTGACCTTATAACTTTCAACACCTCTGAGGCCTTTCTAGTAGTACTAGCTAGTTTATGACATTTTAATAAAATGGATGTATAATGAAATTATTTAGTTGCTCTGTTTGACAGTGGTGCTTTGTTAGATTTTTACAGTACTTGCAAAGAAAAGGGCAAGAAGAAAAAGCATGTTAAATACCTAATGAAGTCACAGAAATGTTAAGGGACTGGACGCAAAAGCTATGGTTTTATTATTGTGACAGGAATACACGTGTAACCTGATGGTCACACATGTGCTTGTATTCCTGTTACACAAGCTTCATCAGAGTGGCAAAGAAGGCAAAGGGAGGGAAGAATGTGGAATTTCATGCTCTTGGAGCACCTCTGCGCCAGATAAAGTGTCATGTGATGTCTGTCACTAGCACAGCTACTGAGCAACTGCCCAATGGCCCAAACTGATGAACCACAGATCATACTATGTGGCCATAAAATTACAAAGGAGGCAATTACATGTGTGGAGACACAACCACGCTGGATCCAACCAACAAGTTGCAAAAGGGGGGAGTCTATCACTTTAGGAGCAGGATGATCAACACCAACTTCAGTGACCATGTGATCACAACCAAACATTCCCCCTTTTAACTCTTCTTTGAACTATCCTCTTCTGATATTCCTGGGGGAGGGGGAGGGATGTTAAGGAGTTATCAATGGCTACTAGAATGGATGCCTAGGTGCATCTTCCAAGCTGGGGGCATAGGCAGGATGCCTCTAAGACCATTTACTGAGATTTGAGAAGTTTGCCCTTGTCTTCTGCTTGAGATGCCCACATGCAATTGGTGGACCACTGCGTGGGGCAGGATGCTGGACTAGATGGCCTGTGGCCAGATCCAGCAGGGCTCCTCTTATGTTCTTATGTTCTAAGAGGTAGAGCTTTGAGGGAAAAGGGAGACATTTGCATTGTCAGATCAGGCAATGCCAAAAGAATGCTGGGAGTGTGACCATTAGTCACTGCACATTCCTTCACCCATCAGGAACCCACCTCATTCCTAAGGATGGAACAGACTTCCAGGAGCACTCCTTTTGCACAACATTAAAAAAAAAAAAACACTGTAAAAGTGAGCACAGGCCTGGCTCCCTTTGGACATGTGAGAACCACAACACCAGAAGCTCCAGAATAGCCTCAAAGGACACAAAAGGTGTCTCCACATGCAAGGTAAAACTCACAATCTTCTCAGTGTTACATCAAGCACACCACACATACTTGAGGCATTTCGAATGTAGTGCTGATGGCAATGCATAAAAAGTATACTGTAATTGTAGCACATGAGACGGACCAGAGAAAAACTACCAGGAGCCAGTCCTTCTCGGGCCAATCACATATGCTGCTTCCCAAAGCAAGAGGTAAAAAAGGTTTTGCTGCTCAAGTCTGGCAGCAGCTGTCAAGAAGCAATCACAGGATCATATTTGGATCCTGCGTTGCCTCCTGCCATGTGGAAGCAGCTTAAGTCTCCCCTTCTTCCTAAGCAATAAGAATTTAGGGGGGTGGTGGTGGTTAAAAGCCTCCTGAAAGCAAACACAGAAGTGTATTGTTTCTCTAGCCTTGTTTACATTGCTTGCTGATTTAGAATAGCAAGCTGCTATGCGATATGCATACACACATGCCACGATGCCCAGCGATCCTGTAAGTGCCTGCCCTCACTAGGAGTGGTTTGGCCCCGTTAGGATGCTGGGTTCGTGCAACGGCCAAGTGAATACTACAGCGTGGACACAAAACACTGGTAGCAAGCGTTTCAACAGTAAACTAAAACAAGTTTATTATTATACACAAGCAATACTAGAAGGAAAATAAGGTTCAGGTATTTGTTGGATTAACTCAGGTTTAACTCAGTAAGTCTCTTAAGGCTAGGAGCTACCCCTTTCTCTAAAGGAAAATAGTTCCCCTTTTTAAAAGACAAACCTCTCCACGTTCCTCTCCCTCTCTGACTTGCTTGGCCACAGCTCAAGCCAAGCCAGTGTACCAGAACGTGGCCCTAGATGATCACAAGGCCCGGTCCGTCCTTGCTTGTCCGATCATCCAGCCTGGTCAGTTGCTAGCGAAGTCTCCCTCGGAGCCCCAATCTTCCTCGATTGTCCCCTTCAGAAATCGCTCAGCCAACAGCCCAATGGTCAGCTACTGGTTCCAGCTCCTTCAGGATTTCAGCTCTTTTCCTTTCAGCTCTTGTCCCAGCATGAAGACTCCTTCTGCTGTACTCTGTGTTCATTTATACACACACCCCTGATCCTGATTGGCTCTAGCCGCAATAAAATGCTGCTGGAGACTCCTAACAGAGGCTGCTGTCCCTCCAGCCTGATTGGTGGGAACCCTACTCTAGCCCCTCCAGTACTCAGATCCCCGGACAGCTTTTCCCTCCAAAACCTTACGCCAGCCAATCACTGCAACAGGGCCCGCACAGGATTTCCCGCTCTTTTTGAAGCCCAAATCCCAGGGTTTGCAACAAGGCTGGCTATTGCAGCTAGCTAGAAGCCTGCAAAGCCAGAAAGCAAAACAGCCTGCAGCCTGCACCCAGAAACCGTCACAACACACCTGTTGCAGTTAGTAATAGGGATATAAATGAATATTTGTAACATTCAAAATCCGTACGAATTCACCTGAATTCGGACATTTGAATTCAAATCTAATGATGGCACATTCGAAGATTGATATTCGAATTTGAATCAAATGTTTTGATAATATTCATATGAAGCTTTATATGGGATTTGTATGGGATCTGTATGCTATTCTTAGGCATTCATATAGGGTTCGTATGGGACTGAACATTTGTATCAAATACGAATACTACCACATTCGGAGGAAATCTATTTGAATGAATACACATTTTCTTGCATTCAATTTGATACAAATCAGATACAAAAAAACCCCATTTGTGTGTGTTCCTAGTTAGTAGAACCAATTTACTTTAGAAGAGAAGCATCTTCTGAATCTTAAAATGGGATTTGTACTCCACCACAGCAAGGAAGAGGACAAAACCAGCTACTTTAGTATTCTACTTCACCTGGGAATACTCTTGATCTTCAGACCCTCACTTTTTAGGAAATCAACAATACTAAATTATTTTCTACGATTAAGGAATTCCCCCCCTCTCCACCTCCCCAGAAGACACCAAAACACTGTTCTATTTGTTGTAGATGAAAACATAACTATTATTCTGAAATATTTAGAGCAATAGCAATGCTTCAGAAATGTCGTCAATAAAGCTGTTTTTCTTATGCACAATGATATTATTTGGCTACTGGATAGTCTCAGTTCATTGCTTTAATTTAAATGCTGTTTCACAAAAGAACATTTTGGTTGCAGTGCAGGGAATTAATTTATTATTGTCTGGTTTCTGAGGATGACTCCCCAGATGATGGGGGTATGATGTCAGCAATTTTTATTGCTAATTTCTGCTGGTTTTAACCTTTGTTTTCCAAGTGTTTCTTCCCACTAAATTTCCCTCCAGTGACTGACCACATTTTTAGCACATGAACGTTACTGTCTGTGTGATTTTCTGATGTTACCCACATCTGATATGGATGCCACTGTTGTGAGTAGTTGCACACTAATTCCCAAAGAACCAAGTTATATCCCTGCTAACTGTTTTGATGTATACCATTAATCTTTTCTGATGGCGGGGACAATCATACTGGGAATAGAGCACCAGTATGGACACAGAGACTGTTTCCAAACTGAATGAGTAAACTCCATGCTATGTTAAATTAGGTGATCCAGCCCACAATGAGCCAGGTTCTTAGTGGTATCCACTAAGGGCTGTCTGCACTGTGGACAGCTGCCCATAACTGCCTACGAGTGCTATTTTGGTTGGACATCCAGAAGTGGCACATTTCTGACAATTCTCCCTGGTGAAATGGCACCAGGCTTCTCAGTCCTGATACAGCAAGGCTTCTTGACCTGATGTAGCAGACAAGCCGCTCATGTGTCACTGTTCACAAATGAGCAGCCAGTCCAGTGTACCATCTTGGAAACACCACACAGACCACTTACAAGTGGTTCACTGTTTGAGCAGGCTGTGGCACCATTTTCACACTGGTTGAACATCTCACCCAATGTGGATGCAGTATTCTTCTGGGAGGCATGGCATCCCAGTGGACTGGTCCATAGGATGGACAAGGCGTTCCAGGAGCTCTACCTGGTCCAGTTTTATTACTTAGTATTAATTGGAGTCCTTTGTGGTTCTGCTGAAAGAATAGCCCCAAAAAATGTAATTGTCATTTTATATCCACATTTTCACAAGCAATTTGCAAATTTTAGAAGCTTACACGTTTAGGGTCATATCAAATTTGACAAGCACATTAGGTATGAGAAGAAACTGTCTAAATTTTTCCAATAAAGTTATTTGTCTCCAGTCAGATAACTCAAGTTCTATGGTTCCTTAGACGGACACTTCTTGTTTCAGCAGGACATTTGTGAGTTATGTAAAGATATTTCAGGGGCAAGCTATTCAGAAACTAAAGCTTCTGTTTTGGCTACATCTCCAATGGTCGTTAACCAAAGCAACTGGGAAAAAATTTTAAGCCCTCTGAATACAAGAATAGAGATATATTAGTGAAGTTTCAGTATGCTGCATCCTCTGTGTTATCCATAGGTACAGAAAGAATACTTTAAAGGCCTTTCTGCCTTTAGTGGTAGACCAAATAAATGTGGTCTACAGTTGTGCTAGCACTAAGCTGTTCTAAAGCTCACTTAGTGCAGATGCCTTTGCCTGTGATTGATCTACATCTAGCTACTATGAATTAACTGGGAAGTGAAGAAAGGGCCTTATTCTATTGTATCAAATTTCCCAAAGTAAACTATAGTTATTTGGAACATTCAAATTAATTCAGGTTTTCCCCCTCTCTTTTAAAGAAGTCTCTCAAAAATGGAAAGTACTAAGGGAAAAAACAGATTATATAAGCTAAACTGGTATTTCCCAGACTTAATTATCTTTTGTATTATTCTTCATTACTTAATATTTATCTTAGCTCATTTCTTTCACTTTAATAAACATTTTTTTAAGAAATGTTTTTGTGTGCCACCAAAAATCATATAAAATCAATGCATACCACACTTTTACAATAAAGAACTAGAGAAATGTGTAGCAAACAATTTTGAAATTGATCCATGCTCTCCTCATGAAAGGAGAATGTCACACCATTGTACTTTTTTATCCATGTACCTCCAAAACATCAGAACTAACAGAAACAGACTGAATTTTCAGTCAATATTTATTAAGGTTACCAGCCCAAACAGGAAAAACATATTCAATGTTAAAATATCTATGTTTCCCATTGTAATAGAATATCATAGTTGCAGACAAACTTTTAAGACAGAACTTCTATTCTAACCTTCCACCCAGCAACATGCTAACTAACTACCACAACAGGATGTGTTAACAGTGATTGTCAGTCTTCCTGGATGATAGGGATTAAACTGACAATATTTTGCTTAATCATCAGACAAAACTAGAGTTTCAAAAACTGAGTTAACATCTGGAAATAGATAACACACATAGTTTTTGGAGATCATTGCTCTGCTGCTGAGTTCTAGATCATAGGGGTTATTTTTTGTTTTTGTTTTTAAGGATAAAATTTATTTTAACTTTAAGGAAGTTATGGTTAGCTGTTCTTCAGACATTATCAGGTTTGCTTATGATAAAAAAGAGCCAACAGTTTTTTTTCTCTTAAGCCTATTTTATAAAATAGTAGTTTTAAGATAAGAGGAAAGTTTAAAATTATTAGGATTAAACTTGCTTAGTATATAGAACTTCTAATTAGGAAATCCCAATTTCCTTTTGTCAAACTCACCTTAGACCATGTTCAGATGTCCATAAAGAATGATCATCCATCTGGAATCTTGCAGCCAGCCTGAAAGGGGACAGAGTGAGATTAACTGCAACACACACACCCATGACATCTGGCATGTGTCATGGGCATGGGCCTTTAATCTGTACAATTTTTACATTCCTTTATTTCCTCCATCTATAGAAGGAATCCTAAAACTGACAAGAAGTCAAGGTAGTGTGTGTGTGTGTGTGTGTGCACCCGTGTGCGTGCATGTGCGTGTGTGTGTGTGTGTGAAGGCAACATTTAGATTATTTCCATCCCCCAGAGTAGGGGTGGCAAAACTATGGTTTTCCAGACATTTCTAAACTATAACTCACTCTTTGCTATAGACCAGACTACCTGGACTGCATAGAAACTACAGTTCAGCAATAAAAGAGCCATACTTTGACTAATTTTGTCCTCACATGTCTATTCAGCAACATACCTTACAGCTATACATTCATTCATTCATTCATTCATTCAGGCCATGGTCACACCTTCACTTTAAACCTTCTTCAGGCCATCTTCAGGGCTCACTGCTCACACCTTTTCTTTTCTGTCCATTTTATTTCTGGACTTTCCACCTTCCATTTGGACTTTCCTGAATGGTAAGTACACAAATAAAATGGATAAAAATGAAAAGGGTAAAATGAAATGGATAAAATTAAAAACAAGTAAACAGATCTGAAGATGGACTGAAGAAGGTTTAAAGTGAAAGTATCTCCACAGTCTTAGTTTATTTATAAACTATCTTTAAGCCTAACAAGACTTTCTGAGCAGCTTATAATTCTATCCTCAGGCTTACATTCTAAAAAAGGTACAGTATATTCTGGCGTGTAAGACTACTTTTTAACCCAGGAAAATCTTCTCAAAAGTCAGGGGTCATCTTATACGCCAGGTGTCATCTTCTTACACGGCGAGTATATCCCAAACTCTGTATTTTAACTGGAAAAGTTGGGGGTCATCTTATATGCCCAGTCGTCTCATACGATGGAATATACGGGTAGTTTAAAACATCTAAGAATAGTTCTCTCTTTACAAATCTGGGGGGTGGGGAGTTGCAAGATTCAATAACTTGACAAATTGTGAGGCTGGAAACACACAAAAAAATCTGCAAACTTTTGCAAACTGTATTCACATAGACACCAAATGCAAGTTATGCAACCAGTGTGCACTTTGCAGAATTCATATTCCCACAATGCACTTCAGAAAAGCTTAAACCACATGATTCATTATCTTGCAAAACTTTGACGAAGAAATTAGACTTGAGGCTTCTCAGAATGTTTGCAAAACGATGCAGCAATCCCTTGCAAGTAGCAATTATTAAGTCTGTGATTAACTTGAAATGGAGCCTGTCTGCTCTGGGAGCACTCACAGAACCAAAAGCATCGTTAGAGCATTATAACAGCACAGCAATGGGAAAAAGCTTCACAGTGCTTCCCATCCCAAGTGCTGTGTGGATTTTCTCTCTGAAGTGCTGCCAGTTTTGCAAAGCACAGGAAAATGGCCAAGTTCTGCAGTCATTTCCTGTGCTCTGCAAAAAGCCCCATGTGAAAACACTGAACCAGGGAACAAAAGTTCCCCAGCTTCAATATTCTTACTGCCAAGCTGTCAATTTCTAATCAAATGTGGCCTACATCTACCAGTAGAGCAAAAGGTGCCAAAATGCAAATCATAATGAGAGAATGTATATTAAATATGGGTGTCTCAGATAAATTGTGCTGAAGTCTGCACTGAAGTCTGCTGTAAACTGCCGCATGAATCTTACTGAAGGACAGAATATAAATACACATTATAAATAAATACTGCTTCCTTTTGACAACTGACTGGCTATTTTTCTTTTGTGATTATATCCATTTCTGGAAGGGTAACTCTGGTGTTTGTCAAGAATTCATCATAGTCACACACTGTCTGGCAAGATTTGACAAATTAGTAACTATGCCAAAAGAAGAGAACACTTAATTCAAAGAAAATATTTTACTTTGCTGATCACATAGCACTGTGCCTGACAAAAGTTCTGTCGCTTATCCATGTTGTTGAAACCAAAGCCTATAACCTGACTTAAAATTCATCCATTGGTTTTAAAAATGACTCACATGAAAGCTGAAACCCTCCCAAATGAGGTTTTTAAAAAGAAAATAAATTTGCTTCACTGCTGAAATATTGATCATTTAATGAACACAGAAAGGTCAGATTTTGGCGAGACAAAAGTTTTGTCGCCCACAAAAAGTAATGCGAAAATCAAACAGATAATTCACTTCAAATACAAAGATATGTTTCATAACATTGGTGAATGAAGTTGTGGTGCTATTAGAGCCATATTTAATATTTTGTGTGACTTCCATGAGCCTGAAGGACTGCATCCATGCGTTTCGGCAATGAATCATACAATTTATCGATGAAGTCATCAGGAATAGTAAAGAATGCAGTTTTACATGCCTCCCAGAGTTCATCAAGATTCTTTGGTTTTGTGTTCCAAGCTTCCTCTTTCATCCTACCCCAAACATGCTCAATGATGTTCATATCTGGTGACTGGGCTGGCCAGTCCTGGAGCACCTTGATCTTCTTTGCCTTGAGGAACTTTGATGTAGAGATGGATGTATGAGATGGAGCGCCATCCTGCTGCAAAATTTGACCCCTTTTATGATTGGGAATGTAAGAGGTAGCTAATACGTCTTGATATTTTAGACTATTGATATTGCCTTCCACCTTGCAAATGTTTCGCATACCCCTATACTGAATGTAACCCCAGACCATGATCTTTCCACCACCAAACTTAACTGTTTTCTGGGTATATCTTGAATCCATACGGGCTCCAGTAGGTCTCCTGCAGTATTTGCGGCAGCTGTGGTGTAATTCAACTGAAGATTCATCTGAGAAATCCACCTTCTGCCACTTTTCCAGCATCCATCCGTTTAATAGGCTGTGGGCCTTGGCAAATACCACACGGTTTTTTAATAGCGTTTTGTTTAGTGCTGGCTTCTGGGCACTGATTCCACCATGGAGGCCATTTCGAGACAGAATCCTACAAACTGTTCTAGTTGACACAAGGACTTGAGGTGACCAGGCCTGTTGGAGCTCTGCTGCAGTGGAAGAAGGGCTGGCTTTTGATTTTCGAACCAACAAAGGTTCCTCCTGAGCAGTTGTCTTGCGGGGTCTGCCAGACCTGGGCTTGTCAAAAACATCTCCAGTCTCTTCAAATCTTTTTTTAATTCTTTGTACTTGACGCTGAGACACATTAAAGGTGCCAGCCACCTCTGCAGAGGATCTGGTCTTCAGTCTCCTGATAATCAAGGCTTTGGTCGCAGGGTGGATTTTTGGCATGTTGTCAGAGGTCAAGTTGCAGTTCAAGTGAAGGTCTGGAGTGCTGGAGTTCTTTTTATACACACCCACTAATTATCCAATCAATTAGTGAGCACAGGTGAGGCTGTAAACTAGGATTAGGTGCATTATATGACAAAGCGACAAAACTTTTGTCTAGCCAAAATCTGACCTTTCTGTGTTCATTAAATGATCAATATTTCAGCAGTGAAGCAAATTTATTTCCTTTAAAAAAACCTCATTTGGGAGGGTTTCAGCTTTCATATGAGTCATTTTTAAAACCAATGGATGAATTTTAAGTCAGGTTATAGGCTTTGGTTTCAAAAACATGGATAAGTGACAGAACTTTTGTCAGGCACTGTATAAGCAAAATGAGTATTTGTGACATCTACATTTTTAACAGATATACATACAATCACACATACTATAAAGTTCAAAGGGATCCTACAGGCCATTTGATCCAATCTCTTGTTCAGCAGAAGGATTCCTATTTACAGCATTTCTTTGAGTGCTGAGCCATTTGATGCTGCTCCAGGTATGCTGGAAACCAGAAATGAGAAAAACATCTTAAGATTAGGATATATAACTGAAGGCTAAATCAGAAATCAGAACTAAAAGATCACTAATCAAAGAAATTCAGCTGGAATACGCAGCCCTCCTATACTCCTTCCTATCTGGGGCAATATAATAGTTTGCACAGGTAACCAGATAGCAAAGAAAGCATTTCAAAATAGAGACACATTTATACTGCGCATTGGAATGTGCAGTCCCAATTGAGCTGTCACATATGATGATCGTCATGGCATTGCATTATACAATCAGGACTGCACACTTACCTTAATGCAGGATTGACGACACTTGCTGCACAGTATAAAGAAAATCTGAAGCTTCAAGACAATGCAGACAGGAGGACAAAAAAATAAAAAGGAGACAAGATGGCAGCATAGCAGGAAGGGAAGCTCAAAATTTGATTGGCTGCCTTAACCCACATAACAGTGCACGCCTCCTCAACTCTCGCAGCTCCAATGGGGAAGCTACAGAGCTGCCTTTCCACTGTTATTTTACATTTAACTGCAGACTTATTTCACTAGTCGGGAGGCAGCCATGGTTGCGTGTGGCATTCATGAGGCAATGATCAAGCACGGTGGGAGCCACCTGCACTTGAAGTGCTGGTGTATTCCTGAGCTGGAATCACAATGGCAATGGCTGCAGGAACATCCAACATGCACTCAGACTGTTATGGTTCTGCTGCCCTGCTCCAATTTGCTATGAAAAGTCAAGAGTAAAAACCCTTCAGTGCAGGTTCAAATGTATTAGTCCTGGCTGGGTGGAGCTGTGAGAACACCCCCATAGCTGGAATTGTTTTGGTACATTCCAAATCTACTGAGGATAGTTTACAGAGAAAGGGAATAAGAAAGGCCTATGTTTCTTAGTTAAAGACAGTATTTAGGCCATCATTAATTTACTACTTAGGTACCTAATGAAGGGGTTAAAAATGTATACACAAACCCCACTATATGAGAAATCTCCCTCTGTCTTCCATATTAGTACAAATAGTATAAAAACCCCCACCTTTTGTGTGTTCAACAATGGTTATGATATGCTAAGTTTGCTTTCATGCTAACTCTGCTTTCCCACCAGTAAGTTTTCTATAATTTAGCAAACTGCTTGAAAAGTGCTGACTGCATTAAATGAAACTTACTGTAGAACTGCCTGTAAACAATTATTCTATGCATGTCTGGCTCAATGGCCTTCACCAAGGAATGTATAAGATAAGGGTTTGGGTCTTGGTGTCTGAAAAGAAGCAGGAAAGGGAATTTGGACTATGTGATGGCAGGCAGAATTAAAACTTTGAATTCCTGAAGAACCTGTCTCGGGTCTTATTTGTGCCTCCAGTTTTCCCATTTCATAAACATGAAACTTGGCAGGGGTTAAAACTGGAATTAAAGGTCCATTTCAGTGCTCAAAGATCTAGATTATAAGTTGCATTCACACAGGCACTTGATGTATTTCCCAATCCCTGTCACCCTGCAACCACAGCAGATAAATATTCAGGTGCATAGGTGGATATTTTGATCCATGAGTCACCACAACCACCTCACAAGCCAACTTACCTGTATGCTGTTCAAAGAATTCTCAGGATGGTTGCAGTGGCAAATTTGCCTTGCCCATGTGGATGCACAGGGTGGGGCAGGAGCTAGGATAAAGGCTGATTTCTGCCCAGGCCACTTTTGCAAAGGACCAAAAATGGCTGACTTCCAGAGCTATTTGCAGTCCTTCGCAAAAACAGCCCATGTAGAAATACAGCTGCCGCAAGAGGAGATCTAAACATCAGTAATGTTTCCAGGGGCTGGGAGCCACCACACAGTCGTTTGCAGTCATCTCCCATCCCAGATCACAGCAGCATCCAATTTCTGTCTCGATACAGACACAGGTACTGTTTTAGCATCAAGAACCCTTCAGAAAACAGGAATATAATTGCATGCCTTTCCTTAATGCAGGGAGCAGCTTCTTCCACAAAACTGTAATGGTGACAGACAAGGCAAGTTTGTGCTTTTGCAATGTTATATCCAATGTAGAGGGGGGGAAAGGAAGGAATAAAATGAAGTAGCATTTTGAATGAATCTCGGAATAACAAAGACAACACAATTATTTACTGGCTACTTTAAAACAGAAAAAAGAAGCCAACTGTTTCAAGACATTCCAAAGAAGATTTAGGTTAAACGTTAGGGGAAACCTCAGGCTCCCTTTAGTGCCAAAGCAAAGATTAGCTAGTTCTGTGCAACTGTAATTCAGGCATTGCTCTGTTGTCAAGATAAAAAGGCAAACTAGACCCAATGTCCTAATGCCAGGTCAGGCATCCATGTCAGATAAGGCATGAATTGCACGCACTGAGTGAGCTTTAGAGGGACACACAGAGGACTGGATTTAACTGTACTAGGGTATGCCAAGGCTGACAATTGAGTTACATTTCCAACACATGTTTCTGTTGAAGTTTTGGTCCCCTAAAAACTCTGGGGATCTGCAAATACTGTATGTGAATCTATGCAATTCTCACTCTCTCTCTTCCTCCCCCTGGCATGCCTGCTGGTGGTGGATCAGATCTTTTCCTTCTCTTTGTTCAGGCTGTGTAACGGCCTTGCTCAACTGGCCCTTAATTCACTTCCACGCTGAGATTACAGGCCTACCTTCTGCATATTAATAAAGAATATGGGAGCCTCACCCACAACTAGAACACACCGCCTGCATAGGACAGAGTGTAATCCAGATCAAGAGACCCTTAATCTGAATCACTGGTAGCCCTCAATGTCAGTGAACCAGGGATACCCAGAGCAGCCTAGTCTGGACTACTGAGGTATCCATTTCAGCAGCACACAAGAGCACTCCAGCAGAATGGGTGCCTAGTCCTTCTGAGTCCTCAAAGCCTCATCCTAAAGCCCATGCCAGCTTTGAGGCTTGTGCAAGGGCTGGACCATGATTGACTGTGGTCTGAACTAGTGGGCCTTGCTGATCCAGACCCACTGGTTCAGATCACGGCCTCACAGTGCAGGAAAGCCCTAAGTTTCAGTGATTATTGAAAGACATAGATCTGCTCAAAACCATCTTTCCCACTATTGCATGTCTACCAATGGGTACATAGGGTTTATTTAATTTTTGTTGTCATTATTTCAAAATTCCAGATGCCATCGGAACACTGCACTAGCATGCAGATGGCAGGTCCCTATTCTAGAATATAATCCAGAATAAGTCCCATTGCAGAAAGGAGCACAGACTGCCAGTACTAATGTTGGAGAGTGTTATGCCACCATTGTCACTTATCTGGACTTCTGTCCATGGCGGTATAAGTAAGCTTCTATCTCAGTACCGAAGATGTAACTGCTGATTCAGTCAGCTTCTGTGTAGGTAAAGGGGAGAAGTTCCCTGAACCAGCCCTGCAAAGGACTTGATGCATGTCATCAGCCTGTTGCAGAACTGTAGCCCAAATCTTTGGGCCAGTCTTTGAAAACCTGATGCCCCCAAATGTTTGGAGCCCCTACGAACATTTGGATGGCACCCTATTGGCAAACTGTGCCATCAAAGATGATGCCCAGACATTTCTAAAATAATGTCTCTTAAGCAGGAGATGCAAAACAGAGAGGAACAGCAGGAATTGAGGGTTTTACAATCTTGGATAGTTAATTTTGTTATTTTGTTCTTTAGAGTGATGCCTGAGCAGTGCATCCTCATGAAAATGTTTTTGTTGTCATGGTAAGAAGAAATAGAAACCTTCAAAAGCTCCAGAAAGGCAAGTAAAGCCTGCCTTGCTATATACACCCAAAATAAAATACTTCAGAAGCTGTAAGATTAAAATTGAGCAAAAGAAAAGGCTGTTGCCATATATTTCAAACCTTCTTAAAGTAATTCTAGATGCGAGCCAGTTTGGATGTGGAATAAATCGGATGCAAAAAATCCATGTAAAGGCACATGAAATACATTAATAGGCACTTAGAAGCTCTGGCAGTTATGGTGAGATACAAACACTTCCATTTCCATCCTTATGGAAGGAAATTCAAACAGCCAGATCCATCAATCAAAACTTAAAAGCACTGGGCATTATGAAATGGAGGCAATGACAACAATGCTATCCTTTCACTACCATGCCCACCCATTATGCCACATGCAGAAGAGGGTGTGAATGCAACATCTAGGAGGAAGCTAGTTGTTCCTATTTAAGTGTGTGAAACTTCCGGTGCAGCTGGACCTGTACAGTGAACTGACCAGCATTCTTTAAAAAGCAAGTGCAAAGAGGCCTTCAGTCTCAGCTATGCCTACTTGCTTTTCTCCCAGGTGTTTTTTGCTGGGTAGTCTGATATACACATAGGACAGGCTTAGGACAGGTGGTGTTGTGAAAACCTTGGCCATGTTATGAGAGCTCAGTGGCTAAATTCCCATTCAGCAATTTAATCCAGTTTTAGCAAAGACTGGGGGCTTTTAATTAATATTTTTGCCATTCAGTCTTGGCTTCTCTGTGCCGCTAAGGGGAGGGATGTGACATTTGCAGCGGGCGGCACAGGGATGGGGTGACATCAGTCTGGCTTCCAGTGAGGAGAGAGGGGGCAGAGAGGAGATGGCACTGCTTCCCTGTGCCAGGGTTTGGCCCGGTTCGCATGGGCACAACTGTATCCGCACCCAGCCCACACCCAGCCTGCGTTACTGGGAATGGCATGGGGACGAGCAACATTCAGTCTCGGTCCTGCACCTGTCAAATATGAGCCCAATCAGAGCAAACGTCTTGCACGTGGACACAGCCACTGTGACTTATGTTCATGTGGGTGTACAAAGGATGACAACCTGTTAGTGTTCCTTCTGCCATTGGTTTGGTCTATTAGGCTGCATCCAGACCTTGCTTATTAAATCCAGCATATTTAGATACAGTGGTACCTTGACATACGAGTTTAATTCGTTCCGTAACCTTGCTCTTATGTCAAATCGCTCGTATCTCAAAGCAATTTTCCCATTAATCCATTCCAGCTCCCAAAATACCACCTCAGTTGTTTTTGTTATGTACTGTACTGTATTTACATACTCGTATCTCAAATCTTGCTCTCATCTCAAAGCAAAATATCACTCGCTCGGCGGCTTGTATCTCAAAACACTTGTATGCCAGGGCACTTGTATGTCGAGGTACCACTGTATTTTAGAATAAAGACTTGTTGCACCAGTTTCAAAGCTATTCCTGAGTCCTGCATTAAAGTATACAGGGATGTGCTTAAATACTGTCTTTTTAAAAAGTTGTAGCTATAAATCCTTCAGATACAAATATGCTGTTTTTCAGATCCAGTTTTGGCAAAACATTTGTCCTTTGCAGAGGGAAGCTGTTGGCCGGATTAATCCTTTTGTGACCTTTGATAACAAGTCTTTTCTTTGTTTTGTTCAGCAGCTTGTCTGATACCATGGCCAAATATGGGTTGAGCACGCCAGCTTTATACTGGAGCAGCTTGTAGGAGGAAGGGGAATAAAATACTGTAACCCTATTACAGGAGGAGAGAACTATAAAAATACACACACCAAGCGCTGGCCTCACACAATAGCTGGAAAGCAGGAGTAGAGTGGGGTTTTCCTCTGTCAGTAGATCAGTGTGCTCTGTAAGCACTTCCATCCTGTCAGGTCCTTTGCTCAGGCTCCACCTGCTAGTCTGCTGGCCCTGGAGGGAGCACTGACCTGGCCACTCCTTCATTTTACTGGCGCCAGCGGCTTGATGGGCCCTGCACTTTGATTATTTGTGTTAACAGCTAATTTAGCACCAGGGACACGTGTGCCAGAGCTGCCCCCACTTCCTTCAGCCTTCCAACAAATGGACCGCTTATGAGACGCCTTGCAGAGCTGCTCTCCTGCCTCCTTTGACTTAGCTCCATCCCCCTCTGCCGACCTCCCCCCCTTGCTTCAGTCTCGGCTGTAATCTTTTCTACATCTTGCAGGAAAAGAGCTATTTCGGGCAGCTCTGTCTCTTAACACTCGCCCTAGTCAAGCTGATTTAATGGAGATTTATAGACGCAAGGCTTACACGACTCTGAGGCATGTTCCCAAAACATTGTGCCAGCGTTATGTATGGAATGTATTTCGTGTTTGATGGTGAAGTTACACCACCAATAGTAGTGTAGCATAGTATGTGAGTTTACTTAGTTTTATTTCCACAACAGCAATGAAGTCCAGTTATTCCAAACTTGGATTGTCCTCACTGCCTGAGGTGAGACCACTTTTGCCACCACATCTGAGGCAAACAGGCTATGTAGGATAGGGGCTGCATCCAGACATTGCTTAATTATTCCACTATATTTAGATGTTCTGGAATAAATATTCCAGAATATCCATCCTTTATTCCAGAATATCAAAATATAGCAGAATAACTAAGCAACACCTGGATGCAACCAGGGCTGGTGACTTCCATAGCTCTGCCTCCAACACCATACTGCACCCCCTTACTGCCATCCCTACCTCAGCATTTAAATTAATGAATTCCTAGGCTTTGTTCACACCTAAGAGCCAACCTGTTTTCTTTCAGCATTATCTATCTCAGAAAATCCACTTCTGGGTCAGATAAAATGGAAATAAAATGATTAGTCTATTTGCTGATGTGCTCTCACATTCTGAAAGTGGACTGAAACTGGATTAAAACCTGGATATGGGTGCAGCCCTAGTCTACCTAATGGAAGTCCATGGATGATATAGGTTGGTTGTGATGTGCCTCATGTCAAATGCATGTCAGTTCTGAGGTTGTGGTAACTGCACTTCATGGGAGAAGTTGCTTGGGTTGGCTGTAAAATGGCACTTTGAATTCCAGGATGGCTTGGGTTTACCCTTCAATTCAACTGTTTGGGCATCAAACTGTGAATAAAGAAAATTCTGGAACCATGTGTAAGGAAGGATGCCACAATTTTCCACCATCTATAATTGAAACTGGGTGGTAAGGGACCACGTGTAAGAATGTTTGTATGTGGCCATCAACACCACTACAGTCTCTGCTTCATGAACTGTAGCAATATGTCAAAAAACGCTGTGGGTGCAATTTTTTATATTTATTTATATCCAGAGGTCATATTTTTCTACTTGGAGGTTACACATCCACAAAGTTGTTCGCACAGTGTCTCTTGTGCTGTATATATACGGGATGTAGTAACTCTTTTATTGGCACAACAAGGGGGGGGTGTTTCTGGCCTGGGCATGTCTGTACTTATTGATTACTGAATCACATACATTACCACACTTAAGAATCACGCATTGTTACACTTTTCTAATGGCACCAAACTCCTTTTATAAAAAAGTGACTGAATGTCTTCCCCATGACTATGTTTAAGGACAAATACAAAAGGATATGCATGGCGCATAGACTGTGTCTATGCTCTTGACACAATGAAGCATGTTCTTTTAGGGTGTTTTTCCACTGTCACTAGAAGTACCCATTAAGTACCCATTAATGAGTACATTAATGCCATTTAGTACCCATTAATGGGTACTTAATGGGTATTTTTAGTGACAGTGGAAAAACACCCTTAGTCTATTCTTTACTTGGGGGCTCACCAAGGTCTAATATGGCCAGTTTTAATATTGACCCCCAGTAGACCTAACTCTGAACATGTCAGGTTTTTATTGTGTGGTATAAATCCAAGTGTCACGGTAGTGGCTGCTAAAGTTTTGTCCACAATTATCCAAATAAGATGGTTTAATCTTGTGAAATATCTATATGGTTCCCAGTTGTCTGCTGAGTTTTAATTGCTTAGTCTATTAATTCCATTTCACTTTCATACCCATAAACTTGACACTAGTCTGTTCAAATCTGCTGAAATTTATGAAAAATTCACATATCACAAAACTTCCAACAAGAAGTGGGATTTACATAAAAGAGATTCCAGAACATTTTGCAAGTAATATGAACAAGACCCAAGGTGGCATCATTATTTCCTGATGCCAACCAGCTAACATCATTAGTTCTGATATTTATTATAAATATTATTATTAAAGCAATAGCCATTAGTGTTGGCTCGTCCTTTTCTGATTGTTACAACATTCACAATTTCAGGCTTCCTCCAGTCGGCTAAAGATAGCACAGAATACAAGAAAGATCCTGCAATTGCCTTTTGCAGTCGTCTGCCTGACAAAAGCAACAGACCCTCACATAGAGTTGCTTACCTGCATATTTGGAAGCTAAATCAGCTCATGGGGGGGGGGGGGCTTTTCACAGCCAGGCAGGCAGGCAACCCATCCTCTCTCTCTCCTTGTTTTTCCAAGCTTGCTGGCTCCCTAGTGTTCTGAGTAAGGCGACATCATAAGCACCTCATCAGATATGCAGGTAAGTGAGCCTACTATGAGAAGCCTGGCATTGCTGCTGGATTTCCTGTTTATAGCTTTGCAGTGTTTTTGTTTTGCACATCACAAATGACATTGGATTGGGAGGTCCACAACTATGTCTGGCATTCAATCCCAGGGCAATGCCGAAAGGATTGCCGGGTTTGCCTCAAATCTGGAGGCAGCCTCAGTTTCCTCACCTGTGGCCTGCCTACTCTCCTCAGCAGGGACAGAACTCCTGGGTGTTCCGTATGCAGAACTGAGTTGCCATTTGGAAGGTTTTCTTAACATCCATGGAAAAAATGTTTCATACAGGAGCAGAGAATGAATGGCCATAAGACTTCAGCAATTTAACTGGGGGACAGGCCTCAAATGCACTGTTTTTCATCAGAGAAAAGATTACAAGTAGGAACATCTTTAAATAAAGCATGGACCAAGTGGAAAAGGAATGCCTCATGCTCTGCCCCCCCCACCCCCCCAGTGATTGCTCTGCAATGTGGAACAACCTTTGGAAGAAATAAGACACATGGCTGTGGGTAAAATGGGGGAAAGAATTAGAAACTGTAATTCAACCTAATATTTGAGGCTTGGCAAGTTCCCCTATGGGATTTCATGAATAATCTTGAATCTTTTTTCATTTTTCAGCTATTAACCAGATCTCTAGTATTGCTGGCTCCAGTAGGCCCCTTAGCTCTCTGTTTTATTATCCACTTCCTGTCCCCTTTGCCAGCAGAACCTCCCATCCTTGTTCCTGAAAAAGATTTCTTTTAAAATCCCCTGGATCCTAAGGTGCCACAAAGGGGCCACCACAGACAAGCGCCAGGCAGTGCATTGCAGAGTTAATGCAGAGCATACATCAGTGAGACTCACATTTGGCCTCAGCTGCTGTTATGTGGAGCCAGTTATGTGTGGCATAATTAAAAACATCCAGCAGTAATTTAATAGATCCCACCAACTACAGACATAAAGTCTAGCATGCTTCCCTCACTCCCCAGTTTTGCATATTTAACTCCTTAGCAAAAGAACAACAGAAAGAAAGAGGAAACTTGAGGTACTCACTGGAGAGATAGAGGGTGGAAAAGAATACATAAAACTTTTATTTAGAGAGAGAACAAATAGCTTCTGGGGTATGGGTGATTATACATCAAAAACACATTGAAATTGCTCTGCAGTCATCATCCGTCTCCCCCACCCCCAGCAACAATGCTAGGAAATGATTCTCTGGTTTGCACATTGCATTGTTTATGGTTACATGGAAAGATTAATGATCTGCAAAGATGACAGGGGGGGCAGCTATTTCAGCATACAAAGCACGTGGCTGCCCTTTCAGAAGAATATTGTGTGTGACATGCCTCTGTGTTTCCTTTTCTCTATTTCTGGGTATATAGATGGCAGATAGAGGGAAGTCATAGAACAGAGCAAAGTCATATAACAGAGCAGCCAAAATATGCAGTGAGTTTCTCATTCAAATCCCAGCTTCCTGAGTGAACCTGGCGGTTTGGGGGCATCTCTTGTGCCCTGAGTGCAGCAGGTGCAAAGTTAGGACTCACAACTGGCGAATGTACTCTAGTATAGGTTTCTTTGATGCATTAAGGCTAAAAGAAAGGATACTAAAGTGAGATGGGATGGGATGCAGAAAATTGGACCTTAAATCCCTTCAGCTGACAGCAGACAAACTGCAAGCCAGTTTTGAGTCAGCACTTCCTTGAGATCTGTGTCTACACTGAGGTTCCTCTTCCAGGGATGATCTAGAGACACTGTTACACTTACATCATTTTGCTTAATTGAGCACATCTGTTGCTGTCATCTTCTTTCAAGAAGATGGTGGATCCCCAAACAAAGGTACTTTCATAGGTTCATGCACTGAAAAAATCAGAAATATATGGCAGTCAAAACAATCAGGCTCTCTTCCTAGACGAGCAACCTTGGGGTCCAACCACTGTGATAAGCAATGTTTCTGGAGTTGTGTTAGTGCCAAGGTAACATGAAGGCTGCATTCCATTACGAGCTTAATACAGTTTCCCTAAACCAAAATAATAGAACCGGATGCAAACACGAATTTGCCTGATCCCATTACTTTCAACTTAATCGCGTTCGATCCGGATTCTGAGGATCGTACGTGGCGTACTTGACTTAAGGGGGGACTGAAGTGGCTACTTTCTAAAAGCCGCTTTTCGGTGCTGCCCTGCCCTCTTCCTCCTGGCGTGAACGCGCCACCCATAAGGGACCCCTTCAGGGAGCCTGGCTGGGTGGCTGCCACTTACCTGGATGGAGGAAAAACGGCACCAGGCAGCCAGTGATTCTTTCCCCTCCTCTTCCCATTGCCCAGGGCACACAGCAGCAGCGGCAACTCTAGCCCCCTTTGCCCGCTCACCGCCACAGCCTTAAAAACATTCACACATCTCCCAGAACCTGCTGCTGCTTTCCTTTCTTTTCCCTTTCTAAAGGTCAGAACTTTCAGAATTGTGCAAAATTGCAACAATGTTATCAGGTGTGAAGTGGGTGGATTGCTACAGTGTAGCGGCTGCTGTAAGGGGTGGATTTTTACAGGTAAATCACTATCTTTGGAAGCAAGCTATTGGGGGAGGGAAACCCTAAACATGCATTCTCATCCCACTAAAACGGTACGGTTCCCACAGTAAGAAATGTAAAATGTTTCAAGTGCACAAACCGGAGCAAGACCTGTTGAAATGAGTGTTAACATTTACAGTGCTTTGGGGTGATTTAACACGCGGAAAGCATGTTAAGCCAACCTGACGTTGGGACTGCGAGGATCGAAAGCGTTTCGAAACCATTTTAAGCTTGTAATGGGAATTCACCCAAATAAAAATAAAGTATAAAGAAATAAGGCTGCTTCCAAGCATTAACCCACAAGCTGCTAACCAAGGAACCCAATAAAGGGTCCATGCACAGAAGAAAAGAGGTTCGCACCACTATCCTCTCTCCGTTTCTTCTATAGTGCTATACACATCTGTATAGTGCTATACACATCTGTGGAGCTAAACTAGTCTATCTTGGTCAGTTTATTTATTTATTTATTTGTATTTCTATCCCGCCCTATACCCCAAGGTCTCAGGGCGGGTTACAATATTATATTAATCTTAGACAGGTCCCTGCCCTCAGGCTTACAATCTAAAGAGACAAGATACAAAAGGGAAATGGTGTGGGAGGGAACAGGGGTGCTCTGGCGGCAGCAGAGTCCTTGCAAAGGTAAAAACTTTTATTTTATTTTCCTCCTCCATTCCCCACAGGCAAGATTGTTCCTTCATGGCCCGTCTGGAGGCAGTTGGGAGGGAGGGGCCAATGCTGGGAGCTTGATGGAAGGTGCTCACCCAGCTTCCTTCTCTCTTCCTCTCAAGACTGAAAGAATGAAAGAGCAGAGCAAAAGGAGTTTTCACTCCATGCCAAAGAGCTGTTTCTTCTCAAGCCTATTTAAAACAATCTCAAAACAACTCTTTGAAGGGAGTGTTGTGGGTCATGTGGCCACTTTAGTAGCACTGAATCCCATCCATTCACCATGGATGTGTCAATCCATGCCTTTGTTTTTTAAAAAATAGATTTCTTGGCATCGATGCAAAAGTGCTGGGACCTGTTGAGCGGTAGTCTTTTCCTCTTTCCTGTGATCAACTTGAGTTTTGCGCCCACCCATCTTCTCATGCAATGTGAGGAAGGAAGGCGAGTGGAATGGAAGAGTGAGGTCAGTATAGTTTGTTTCATATCATGAGGTGCATTAAAATCCAATCAATGCTAAAGAAAATAGATTGCACCTAGTGTTGAAACCTCCTTGCATCCTCCACCCCCAGAAACAAGACCCCAATCCCTCTTTCTCATTTATTGACAGTGGAGATAGGTTCAAAGGGATCTCTCTCTCTCTCTCTCTCTCTCACACACACACACACACACACACACACACACACACATAAAGGAGCAGTTTATGTTCAGAAAGGGAGAAAAATCCCTTGGTTTTAGTTTATAACGATTTGGGAAAGGTGGAAAGAGGGGGGCAGAGTTTGTTGATCTTGGGCTGCAGTGTGGAGGGGAGCAAACTGAACTTTCTCCGGGCAGAAAAGGAATTTTGTATTTCCTTGCCTTCCTAATCCAAAGAAAATAATTTTGCAGATTTTCTGGAGGCTAGTGATCTTGGGGAAGGGAGTTTGTGTGGCAGACTTATGCCCTTAAACATTTGGAAGGAGGCAGGTAGAACTGGAACTCTGTCCACAAAGGTGCCAGAAGGGCAGGCATATGCTCCAAAGGCATTTCTAGGTAAGAATGCCAAAATGATGAGTTAACTTGAACAGGTTGGCACTTTGGTGCCTCCCATTCAAGGTGTTTTCAGACCCAATATGATCCTCTCAAGTTGATTCAGAGCAACTCATCGGCATACCATGGGAAAACAGCACCATTTCTATCAACTATCATAGTGCAATATCCTATTGTTCCATTATTACAGCTCTGTCTGGATTACTGTGCAAGAAGTACTGTGAGATTGTGACATGAGTGTGGCTACCCCAAAGTACTTCACATTATACTATTGGGAGGGTTAGGTCAGCTGGAAAGAAAATATTGCAGCTGTAATGTCACTCCATTGCTACAAAAATACATCAATCTAATGTATAGTCAATGAGTGATAATTCCGGATGTGCTTTAGACAGGTAAATCAATAAACTGTAGAATAAATAACTGATGTCTAGAGGCAAACTAAATCAAAAGAAAGCCCAAAAACAGAAGAACTCCAGTCTTGGCCTCTTGAACCTGACTTATTTTTGTTTTTCTGTTTTGTATTCTTCTGATGTTCAGGTCTGAAAATAAATGTTTGTGTGTATGAATGTATGCATGTATAAACAATCCCTCACTAAATAAATAACAGTTGCAGAATTTCCCAAGTTAATAATTTCATATTTCACTGGCATGATTGCATACCAAGACTGAATTATACTATCTATCTCTGTGAATGAAGTGAAAAATAGTGCAATGTGCAGATGGGGTTATAACCTATAAAATGCTAATATAGCCTTTGTAACTTTGTCACAATGGACACAATCTGACAGAAATTTAGGGTTTTTTTTCCACTGACCTCCCTTAATCCGGATCTAAGATGATCCGGATTTAAGGAATAGGTACTATTAAGGAAAGTACTCAATGCGTTTCCATGGGTGGTCTAGCACCCAATAGTAATGGGCACTAGCTTGCTTGCAGTGGAAACACTGGAGCACTCATGTGGCAAATCCGGATCAACCCACATGGGGGCCGCCTATCACCCCAGGTGTTTTGGGGGACAGGCGGTGCAATCTCTGTAGACACTGCGGAGATTCTTCGAAGATTCTCCGGAGCAGCTCCAGAGAATATCTGGAGCGATCTGCCACAAACTTTGAAGATTCTCCTGAGCCTTTGACAAAGGCATTGCTCTCGCATGGGGCCCTCTTCGGAGCCTGTGCTATTCTTCGAAGGCAACTTTGGAGGAACTTTGGAGCTGGCTTTGGAGAATGTGCACAGGCTTCGAAGCTTTGAGTTTTGGGGCACCCCCCCCCATGGGTGCTCCCCCCCGAGCCACCCATAGACCCCATTGCCCAACAGCAGTAGAAACAGGCTCTGTATAATCTGGATTTGATGCCTGAAGACCCCATTGTAGACCCCTTGGGTTTTTTTCCACTGAACCCCCTTAATCCAGATCTAAGATGATCTGGATATAAGGATCTGGATCTAGTAGATCCAGATCTGGATCTAGTAGATCCAGATCTGGATCTAGTAGATCCAGATTAAGGAAAATACCCAATGCATTTCCACAGGTGGTCTAGCACCCAATAGCAATGGGTGCTCGCTTGCTCATAGTGGAAACACCAGAGCACCCATGTGGCAAATCCGGTTCTACCCACGTGGGGCCTGCCTGTCACCTCAGGTGTTTTGGGGGGATGAGGGGTGCAATCTCCGTAGACACTCTGGAGATTCTTCAAAGATTCTCCAGAGCACCTCCGGAGAATCTCCGGAGCTTTGCCATAAACTCCAAAGATTCTCCAAGAATCTCCAGAGCTTTGCCATAAATTCCAAAGATTCTCCAGAGCTTTGCTGTAAACTCCAAAGATTTGCCACAAACTCCAAAGATCCCCCGGAGCCTTTTACAAAGGTCCATGGGTCCTTTTACAAAGGTACTTGGGGTCCTCTTTGAAGCCTGTGCTATTCTTTGGAGCTGGCTTCAGAGCCAGTTTTGGAGATTGTACACAGGCTTCGGAGCTTTGGGTTTGGGGGCATCCCCCCATACGGATGCCCCCCTAGACCTCATTGCCCGATTGTGGTGGAAACAGGCTCCGTTATAATCCGGATTTGATGCCTGAAGACCCCATTGTAGATCTGCAGGAAATCAGGATTATAGGTCCTGAAGAACAGGTGGAAAGAAATGTGGCTCTAATGGGGTCTACAGTGGAAATGTGGTCTTCCTCCTCTGAGCCTAATGGGTTCTTAAGGGTCCCTAATGGGTACTTAGTGCTAGTGGAAAAACACCCTTTAATGGGGTCTAGAGGGAATCCGGATTATAAGTCCTGAAGGACCCATATGATCCGGATTTCCCTAGAATAGGTGGAAACAAATGTCTCTCTAATGGAGTCTGTAGTAGAAACAGGGTCTTCCTGCTCTGAGCCAAATGGGTCCTTACTTAATGGGTAGTTCGTGCTAGTGGAAAAACACACTTAGTTTCAACCAATTTAGTTTCATAACCACATAAATTACTGTGCAATTGTTACAAGGTTGCAAGCCCAACAACAATCTCATGCACTGAAGATCTCACTAAACCTTAGTCTGAATCCACTTTCAGAATGAGAGAACACATCAGTGAAGCAAAACTCAGCTTTTCTACTACATCATCTAGCAGGGGTTCATACTTGCTGGACTTAAAGGGTGTATAACAATACCATACCAAGCCAAAAAGGAT
Organism: Aspidoscelis tigris stejnegeri; assembly: GCA_023333525.1. Lineage (NCBI taxonomy): Eukaryota > Metazoa > Chordata > Lepidosauria > Squamata > Teiidae > Aspidoscelis > Aspidoscelis tigris. Next base: position 48,734,120 of record JALMGA010000004.1, read on the forward strand.
CCAGCCCAGTGAAGGCCATTCACACTACAAGCACTAAATTAGCTAGTCCCATACATGGCCAGCAGCACTTATAGTGCAAATAACCACCTTGGGCCTGCCCAGATAACCAAAGCAATGTCCAAAGCAAGATCTGGTAAGAGACTAGATGTTGTCATGGTGATGCAGCAGCTGCGCATGATTGTGCAGCCACAGTCACGTAGCCATGCCTACTCACCGTGTCACGCTCAAAAGACCATGTAAAGCCACCTCCCCAGGAGCAATGCAGCCCTTTCCAGGCAAGCAGTGAAGTGTTTTTTAGTAGTCCACAGATGGATCACTCCAGGGCAGCTGCGGAGGCAGAGCAATGCAGATGCATCTGACCAGCAAGTGAAGAGAACTACTCCAGTGGTAATAAAACCTCTGGGTATTCTGCTGATGTGTTCTCTCATAAAGATGGACCAAAGGTGAATTAAAACACAGGTATACCTAGTCCTTCAGAAGCCATTACTTGAAGCCTCCTGTATGAACCAGCCTCAAGGTCTGTAACAAGCATGAAGGAATTATGGTTTTTACCTGTTGAACTACAACTCCCATCAATCCTAACAGCACCATAGATCAAGGCTGATGTTGACCAAACCCAGCTGTCAGTACAGTCTACTTGTAGCTTTATAATATGTTGCCCTGATTCTTCCAGAGAAGTACAGGAAAGGGGGGATAAATGTTTTTGCCTTCTGGCTTCCATAGTCTCACCATTCCTTTCACCTGTCTGCTGTTTATAGGCTACATATAAACCCAGGAGACTTGCTGTTTATTGGCTGTGCATAAGCCCTGTTTTCCGCAAGCTGTGCATTTATAATTACCCTGCCTTGCCAATTCTACTTTCTCATTTTTAGTAGCTTGAGAAATGGCCCTCTTTGCACTTCCGCCCTTGACAATTTGATATAGGAGAACTGGAGGAATTACGTTAGCCAAAAACTGAGAAGCAGGCTATACTGGGTCCATAGGTGAGATCTGGGATGTGTTACAGCATTCAAATGGAGGCAAACAGGTTGTTGACTTGCAGGTGAGAACATGGTTTGATTTTACTGTGTCTTTGTGTGTAGTAAGGGATACTACAGATTAAGTCAGAGGCTAGATAGTGAGGGGGAAAGGGAAGGGATGAAAGCTATTTTTATTTTTCAAACTACACCTCTAAATGCCCACATCTGCTCCATTAATGCTCAATGATGCTAATCCTCTCTACAATTTCAGACTCCCCCCCCCCCAAGTCTGGAAATAAAGAGAAAAGCAAGGGTGTGGGGGGGTGCTTGAGCTGCTGCCAGGGTGTGTGGGGTGTGTGAATTCTCAGAGTAAACAGTAGGTTGGAGCTGCTTTAAGGCCAGATTACTTTTAAGTAGTCTCAGGCAAGGACACACCCAAGGGATTAAAATGTTGCACTGAAACCCAAATAACCATTAGTCTTTCTATAGTCTTTGAAAGGAAAATGTTCAACATAATCAGTTTATCATGGTGGCTGCCTCCAGACAGGGTAAAACCTGGGGTTGTCCTGGGGCTGTGCTGAAATAGCTTTAAGACAAATTCATGGAGGTGAGGTGTATCTACGGCTACTAGACTGGATGTCTAGTTACTGTCTCCAGGTTGGAAAGACAGGCAGGATGCTTCTAAAGGCCATTTGCCGGGTACTGAGAACAAATGAAGGCTTATAGTTTATATACTTGGGATATATTCAGACCTGAAGCTTTTCTGCTAAATTACTCTGCAGCTAAATGTGCGAAATTTGAGTACTACCCACTTATCACCCTCCTTGGCAGCCTATACTTCTCCAGCATCACCTACATGATACAATCCTCATCAAATAGCAATGAACAGTGCATTTTTACAGTTTGAGGATTTAGCCCTACCACTAGAAATTAAAAATAGCCTGCTCCTCAACTACAGTTAAGTTGTTTGTTTCCATCTGGACACCTTTTGTAATGTTAGCTGGCACACACAGAAACCATCCAAATATCTTCCTGCATTGTGGGGCAGGCTATGAATCAATTACAAAACATGACACAATCCATTATACAGACAGCCCCTCTGCCCTTCCAATATGTAGTCCACGTTGATTTTTGTTATTTCAGACTAATATACCCCCAAGGTTAGAGTATTTTATCTACATGCCAGGTTGTTATACTGTGTTTTAGCATGTAACAGTGAGGAAGTTACACTATAGTTTTGAGATTCCCCTTTCCTCATGATTCACCTACACTGTCTGTCTTCATGTTTGCTTGTTTATGATTGGTCAGCCAGAATTCCCTCCTATTCTTCTTGACTGGTTGCATCTGGAACCACAGTTGGCCTAAGAAAATTTGCAACACAAAGCAAAGTTCAAGATCATGCCTTCCATAATATTGCAAGTGCAGAACCATAGTAGGAATCAAATCTACCTTGCCTGGCAGTGGCAAGCTATTTTGAGGGACATCAGGCAGAATATATGACCTTCAGAGATCTAACATCTCACTGTTTCTCATTTCCCTTCCCTGGCATCTTCCACCTGATTGCTCAATGCAGTAAAGACTCCCAGCCTGAACCCCAACTGTGAGTTATTACAACATAGTTTTGTTTCTGTGTAGCACGGGTTTGGTTTCCTGGCTCTCTTAATAGATTAGACCGCTTCTGTTTTACTCACCGTAGAAATTACATGCTCTTACTATGTGTTAAAGTTTAAAACAAATAAAAAGATCTTTGAGGAGATCATAGCATGGCTGGGAGGTCATGATCTGAGAGTTTTAACTCACCTTCTCTATCCCCCTCTGTTGTCAACAATCAGCACATCTAAACTGCTATTTTTCTCTGTTTTTCTCAGAAAATTTGCGCAGACAGAATGTATAGCACCTTCCTGAATTTTGAGAACATAGCTTCTGGCAGTTTCTCCCCACATCGAAAAATATTAAATAACATACACACAAAGACCCATTGTACTTCCACAGCAACTGCATATCATTCAGGTCCACTGCAATTAAAATGATCCGATGGCAACATATTTGAAAGCATGACTATATAAGTAAATCAGGCAGCATTTCCATGCAAATGGCCAGAAGCACCAGAAGAAAAGGTCCCTCCATTGTCATAGCTTCACAACAGCCAGCCGATAAATACCTCCCAGCTCCTCCACCCCAGGATCAGGCTGTGCATCAACACATGTGCATCAGTGCCTATAGCCAGGGGACAACCTCAGCTTCCATGCACATGTGCAGCAGCACTTTGGGTCACAGTGTCCCGTTTTGAAGAGCCCCAGTGAAGCTCCAGGTGAAGCTCTAGACTGCATCAGGGCATGAGGTAGAATGATCTCAGAAACCTTCCTTGCTCACAGACACCTTTACTAGACCCCAGGACACTACTGATACCAGCAGTAGGAGAAGTGAACACTGGCTGTACTGGGAACAGCTGACTGGGAATAAGAAAATAAATGGGATCTCCCAATCCTGAAAATGGATTTGATTCGGATTTAAACTTGTATGGGAACGCCCCCTGAGAATGGATTTCCAATCTTGGGAGCTTGTCGCAACCCAGACTTTAAAAAAATGACAGGCTGAAGGAGATGTGTTCAATTTGTTGAAAAGGCACAGTCTACAAAGCTGAAGCAATAATGCCATTAAATGTGACATTTTCTAAGTTCAGCAAAAAGAAAAGAAAAAACACTCTGCAATGAGAAATTTATCGATCCACCAGTTTTTACCATTTTTATCTATACAGGGACGCTACAGTTAAAGAAGCTAGTTGGTATGAAGGAAATGCATAAGTGGGACCATCCTACTGAGACAGATATAATGTTATGGAAATTGCTGTGATAATACCTACATTGTTTTGGAGAGAAACATATTCATAATCTTCAATGAGGTTTCCAGATGCCAAAACTGCAATGGTCTTTTTTTCTTCCTGATGAGTCAGCAGATTCCATAAAAGTTCTTCTGTGGTGGTTGTTGGCAAATGTATTAGCTAGAGGCTGAGGGTCAAAATCAAAACCATATGGATGCCTGCTCTTTTAAATATGATTATTATGACCAATCATATATGTGGTGCCCTTAAATGTAAGTTGCAGTTCTCCACAAAAGTTGCAGTTCTCTCTTATGACTTGTTTCTCTCAATTCTGGATTCCTATGTTAGACAAATTATAGTTGAACAGACAGCTTGCTAAAGTGACAATAGAAGAGTTCAAATTATCAAAGCAAAGCTTTGAAGCATTGTCATCATTAGCAGCTATAGCAGCACAAATATTTAGGACTGAATCATCAATAGGAGACCTCCAGGGTAAAGGGAGGGACAATGGCTTAGTCATATCATCCTGGTTCAGCAAACGGATCTTACGCTGGACCTATACTAGACGTTCTGTGATACGGGCAACCACAAGCAGACAGTTTTTGGATGATGCAAGGCAGACAGTAGTGCACATTCTGGGGAAATGTAAAAGACCTTTGCAGTTTGCATGATGTTTGCACAAACTGCAGTCTGATGTGAGCAACCTTCAAAACATGTAATAAGGAAAGAGCAGGTCATGAAATACAAATCACACAGAAACTACTCTGGCCTTTCCCCGTGTCAGGTTCCATGTGCAGTCAATTAGAGTAGTCAGGAGTACTAGTTAATTGCCATGATTCAAGCAAACATTTAGGCAGTCATCAGCTACATTCAAGCAAAAAATGTACAGCTCCATGTCATCACCCCCATCATACCTGCCACAAGCTCCCAAGATTGGAAATCCATTCTCAGGGTGCTTTCCCATACAAGTTTAAATCTGAATTGAATCCATTTTCAAGATTGGGAGATCCCTTTTTTTTTTATTCCCAGACTTTATTTTTTTATTCCCAGTCCTGCAAAAATCGGCAGAAAAAAAGTCCTCACAAAAACTGTTCTCAGTCCCCTTTTGGAGCCCAGCCTGCATTTTTTTTTCCCTTTGGGAATACTACCAAACTCAAGGATCTATCCTTCTGGCTAATGCCAGCAAGATATGAGTGGGATTTCACAGCTGCAAAGGTCTCCCCCCTCCCCTCACCATGCCTGCTCCGAACACGATCGCGAAAAAGAAAAAAAATTAAAGCACCAGCCAGCATCAAAAGATACAATTGTAGCAAGGAAACTCTTACAATTAGCAGAGATAGGGCAAGAGGAAAAGTTTTTTAAAACTCAAGCCTCAAGCAATATATTGTTGCAAGGCTTGCACAGCAGGGGAAGGTAAGCTGAGAGCCTGCATTTTACAGAGGGAAACTGGGGAAAACTGAAAGGGAGAGTAGCTTCTGTCTCGCCCCTCCATGTGAGCTGTCAGCCTCCATTTTGAAAGAAATTTGCGCCGTCAGTTCTCCTGTTTAAGCGCAAATAGGGAGAAACGGCAGGGAGGGAGGTTCCAATCTGAAAAGGAGAGAGTGAAAGGGATCATTGCTTTGTTCTTTCACACAGTTGATTCTGCAGGGCAGGCTTAACGGGTTGGACAGGGTGGAGATTAAAAGCTCCTGCTTCTCCATGCTGGGTTGTTTTTTTGTTTTTTGTTTTTTCTGTTTGAGTGGGAACACCAGTATTCACATTCAGCCCATGTTATCCTCAAGGAAATAGAACCACCCAGAATGCTCACTCGGTCCTGAATTCAGATTTAAAAAGTCTAACCTGGATTTTAAAAGTCAAGTGGGAATGTGCCCTCAGATGCAACCTATCGATAAACTCCAGAGATCAGTTCTGGAAGCAAATTTCACCTCCACTCCTGTCAAAAGGGACAAAGGGTGTGGAGGTAACTTATTCCAGGATATACATGCTAGCACAGAGTATGGCAGGCTCTGGACCCTTTCAGGCCTTTATATCGTGGAAGGGGCCTTACAGAAGCTGGTTTCTGATCAAAAGTTAAAACTTCAACAAGAGCAGTAGTGGTCTGGACCAGCAACCAAGGACCTTTCTATCTGGTGCAGGTACCAACAAAAGCAGAGGCTATCTAATCTGCACTAACATGCAGACAAAAAAAACCCTGAAAAGTACTAGAGAGCATTCTGATCTTGAATTAAGGGAATCACAGAAAGCTCCAAAGTCCCTTCCTCTTAGCATTGCTACATGAGCTATTCTGTGCAATCCTCGTTCACCCTAGTTTTTAAGAACAACTGCTCCCTACAGTAAAATGCTGCATGAGAGACACCTAGCCATGATCGTTAGTCTTTTATCTTGGCTTTCTTCAGCTCCTAATTATTTCCCTCTTCTATAATTTCTACTTTCCATTCCATTATGTAATTGAGTTTTATTATTGATTACTCAAATGACCCTATCAACTGATGGTGTCAAAGTTACATAATCAAATAACCATAAAAAAGCATGGGATAAAGCAAAACAAATTAAATCAGACAAACATGTCCTTCATAAAACCAACAAAGTCTGCCAAGTCATAAGTCATCATAAGACCACCCCTATCTTATCTAAATGGGGTTTCCCTGCCCAGGAAGCCTTAATCCAAAATAAGGCAGCCTTCTTAGTCACATGGATGAGGTTCCCTGAAGTAAATAAAGCAGCTTGTTGTGAACATTCAAGATGCTTTCTGTTCTGTTTCTCAGCATAGCTTTATTCTGCTTCACCTCTGACACTGAAGGAACTGTAGGGGTTAATTTCCCTGAAGGGTACACAAAGCGGAAGTGATATGTGTGAGTGTGTGAACAAAACTAACCTGAAGACAGATCATTAGGGCTTCAAATGCAAAACCAGAGTTTATTTAAAAACAACAACACTGTGGCAGCTGACACAGTACTTCCAAAGGGGAGATGAAGGGGAAATCTCTTGTTATAAGCCTCACTTTTATCCCACTGAACACAGCAATTTTGGTCAGAAAAAAGGAAAGGTTTCAGCTCAAACTTCTCTTGCACAGATATCACCCTCGTACAGTGGTACCTCGACATACAAGTGCCCTGACATACAAGTGTTTTGAGATACAAGCCGCTGTGCGAGTGATATTTTGCTTTGAGATGAGAGCAAGATTTGAGATACGAGTATGTAAATACAGTACAGTACATAACAAAAACAACTGAGGTGGTGTTTTGGGAGCTGGAATGGATTAATGGGAAAATTGCTTTGAGATACGAGCGATTTGACATAAGAGCAAGGTTACGGAACGAATTAAACTCGTATGTCAAGGTACCACTGTAGTCCCAGCCACAGAGCAGTACTATTCAGATGGTCCGCCCCCAGAGACTTATGGAATCTCAACGATTCCTGAATGCCCTGGGGGATTTTCCAGTTGGCATGTCTGGTGCTCCTGTAGAAGCTCTGGCCTCTCTATGGAATCAGGAGATGACCAGGGCTATCGACACGATCGCTCCCAAGTGCCCTCGGCCTGCCTGTAGAGCCCAGAAAGCTCCTTGGTATTCCATGGAGCTCCGGGCCATGAAACAGGAAGGTCGACGGCTAGAGCGCAAGTGGCGTAAATCTGGCTGTGAATCTGACCGAACACGAGTTAGAGCACACTATCGTGCCTACCACGTGGCGGTGACAGCGGCGAAAAGCAGTTTTTTCTCCACTGCCATTGCGTCCTCAAGTAGCCGTCCAGCAGAGCTCTTTAGAGTAGTGAATGGCCTTACTAAATCTGGCCAGCTGAGGCGTGAGCCCCAACCATCTAATATCTGCTGTGACAGTTTTGCAAAGCACTTTGAGGACAAAGTTGCTCAGATTCGCAGAGGGTTAGATGTCACAATTGGACATAGTCTGAGGGAGGTGTCCAGAGAACTGTCTGGTCCAATTATTTTGGATCAGTTTCAATTATTGCGGCCTGAGGATGTGGACAAGCTGCTTGCAGGGGTGCGGCCGACAACATGCTCTCTAGATCCCTGTCCTTCTTGGCTGATTAAAGCTAGCCGGCAAGGTATGACCGGGTGGATCCAGGAAGTGGTAAATGCCTCTCTGAGGGAGGGGGAGGTTCCATTGGCCCTTAAGCAGGCTGTGGTACGTCCCCTCCTGAAGAAGGCCTCCCTGGATCCAGAAGACTTAAACAACTATCGCCCGGTAGCTAACATACCTTTCCTAGGCAAGGTCCTGGAGAGGGCTGTCGCTGTTCAGCTGCAGGCATGCTTGGAAGAAGCTGATTATCTAGACCCATTTCAATCCGGCTTCAGGCCCGGTCATGGCACGGAAACCACCTTGGTCGCCCTGGTTGATGATCTCCTCCGGGAGAAAGACAGGGGGAATGCTACCCTGCTGGTTCTCCTGGACCTCTCAGCGGCTTTCGATACCATTGACCACGGTATCCTTCTGGAGAGGCTTCGGAGTTTAGGAATTGGAGGCAGTGCTTGGCATTGGTTCCACTCCTATCTCCAGAGCCGATCTCAGATAGTGGTGATGGGAGAGACGGAATCGACACCCTGGGAACTCACTTGTGGGGTTCCCCAGGGGTCGATCTTATCTCCCATGTTATTTAATATCTACATGAAGCCGCTGGGAGAGATCATCAGGAGTTTTGGAGTGAGGTGTCATCAATATGCAGATGATACCCAGCTCTATCTCTCTGTGCCATCTGAATCAGGAGAGGTGGTTGAAGTGCTTGACAGGTGCTTGGAGGCGGTAATGGGCTGGATGAGGGCCAATAAATTGAAACTGAATCCAGATAAGACAGAGGTGCTGTGTGTTACAGGCTCTCGGGTCCAAGTAGTTGGGAGATACCCTGTCCTTGACGGGATTGCAATATCCGGGAAGGGACAGGTGCGAAATTTGGGGGTACTTCTGGACTCTGCGCTAACACTTGAAGCTCAGGTGGAGGCCGTGGCCAGGAGTGCCTACTCCCAACTACGGCTAGTGCGTCAACTGAAACCTTTTTTGGACAGAGATGACCTGGCCACAGTTATCCACGCTCTGGTAACCTCCAGGCTGGAGTATTGTAACGCGCTTTACATGGGGCTGCCCTTGAAGAGGGTTCAGAAGTTGCAGCTGGTGCAAAATGCAGCCGCTAGAATGCTGACAGGAACATCTAGCCGGTCTCATATTACGCCGGTTCTAAAAGAACTGCACTGGCTGCCAATTCACTACCGAGCCCAATTCAAGGTGCTAACTTTAACTTATAAAGCCCTAAATGACTTGGGTCCCAGATATCTAAAGGAGCGCCTTCTCCCATATCGACCTGCCCGTGTTCTTAGATCTGGAGGGGAGGCCCTTCTGGTGATCCCTCCGCCTTCTTTAGTTAGGCGGGTGGGTACCCGGGAGAGGGCCTTCTCGGTGGTGGCCCCCAGGCTGTGGAATGGTCTCCCCCTTGAGGTGCGTCAGGCCCCTTCTCTGTTCTTATTCAGGAAGGCGGTGAAAACGTTCCTATTCACACAGGCCTTTGGTTAAATGTTCCCCACACTTCCCCTCACTGAAAACCGCTGATGTTTTTAACTGTTTTGTACTTTTAAAATTGTATTTTTAAATTTGTTTTATTTTTGATACTGTTTTTATACATCTGTTTTAAATGTTGTGAGCCGCCCAGAGACCCCCGGGTATGGGGCGGCATATAAATTGAAATATAAATAAATAAATAAATAAATCTCACAAACTATTTGATAACTTCCCCAAGACATTTCATTAGTCCCTTTGATTCCATCCACCCATTTTATTCTTAGTCTTCCTTTTTAACTGCACTCAGATCTTTCAAGATAATTCCCCCCACCCACCATTAAAAAATTTCTTACTGCCTCTATTCCTGTAATGCAAAAAAGTGCAAACCCAGATACCAGCTATAGTCACACTTAAGGTTTAATCCAGCTTCAATCCACTTTCATAGTGAGAGAATAAATCAGCAAAGTGAAAAGCGGTTTTCTTTTAATGTTAAATAACTCAGGCTGCATTCACACCCTAGTTTTAATCCAGTTTCAGTCCACTTTCAGAACAAGAAAACACAGCAACAAAGTGTGAAGCTGTTTTCCTTCAGCATTATCTAACTTATAAAACCCACCTTTGGATTAGATATAGTGGAAAGAAAATGGCTAGTCACTTTGCTAATGTGTTCTCTCACTCTGAAAGTGGATTGAAATTAGATTAAAACTTAGGTGTGAATGCAGCTTTAGAAAATCCACCTTTGAGTGAAATAATGTAGAAAGAAAATGACTGTTCACTTGTGCTCTGAAGGTGGACCGAAGCTGGATTAAACCTTAGGTGTAACCACAGCCGCCATCTCTTGTAGGTTCTTTCAGAAGCCCGTTCAGAAGTTATTTAAATGCATGAATTAAGGGGAACAGGGTCACACATACTTTTTATATCCCTAGCCTGCATGCATTTTCCTGAAGACTGAAACAATGACAACATACAAACAGTACCTTATCACATAGATGAATCTGTGGGCATTAGGGATGTGCACAAATATTCATAACATTTGAAAATTGTACAAATTCTGACATTCAAATTTGAAAATTGACATTCAAATTGAAATAGAATGTTTTGATACATTCATAAAAATGCTTCGTTACGGATTCGTATGGGATTCATATGGAATTCATATGGGATTTGTATCTAACATTCTTATCAAATTCATGTGAAACATTCATATCGAATTTGAATCCTACCACATTCAAAGGGATTTATTCAAATACGAATTTTCTTGAATTCGATTCAATACAAATCCAAGGAAAAAAACTGTACACATCCCTAGTGTGCATGTGTGATTGTATACATTTAAGGCTCTGATCTGATCTTTAGATACAAACACAGAATAGGGAGCGCAGGCAGAGGGCTCATGCTACTGTAGTGCACTAGAGGCTCATTCCTACTGTATTTATTTGGTTTTGATTGTTTTTATCATTATGCTTAATATTTCTATAAGTTTAGGGATGTTGGTATATCTCCCTCCCTCTCCCTCCTTTCCACTTTAGTACCTAGTACTTTGTGCTGGAGGGTAGATTATAAATAAGTTTAACATAAAAATTGCTCTGCAAAGAGAACAAACTTGTGCAATCAACCAGTTCCCTAAAAGTATTTCCTAAGCTTCAATTTCTTCCTAAATCCTCTCCTCTTGTTTATGGTTAGCCAAAATGGGTCCATCAAGATCCCATCAATTCTTCAGTCAACAGCAGGGCCAATGGGAGATGCAGTCCAATAGCAGCTGGTAGGCACCATGTTGTCTACCCCATCTGATTTCCAGTTGCCAACTAAAACAAAAGCATGTATTTATGAATATTTACTTTCTTTTACTCTTGCCATTCCCTACCTCTTTTGCTTTCTCTCCACAATTTTATATATTAAAGTTACTTTAGGAAAGTTCCATGAGCAATGATGGTGCTATTTAAATAAACAGATAACAACACCATTCGACTGAAGTTAAGATCAGACAAACTGGGATGCCTCTACACTTCAAGTGCTGTGATAGTCCCAAATCTGACCACAGCATTTGAAGTGCAGATGGTCAGTCAGTCAGATCACCATAGCAACATCCATGGCAACATCCAGCACCCACAAGGATGTTGCCATGGTGATTCCAAAGGGGTACATGATTGTACAGCAGCAGCCATACCACCCCTACCCATGCAGCATTCACTCCAGAAAGAGAATGGTAGTATCCAGATTAGCAGATTAAATCTGCAATTAAAATACACAGTTTATCTGCTGTGAAGCCATGATGCGCCATCCAGATTCAAGCAGCGTCCCCGCAGCTTTCTTGGACAAAGCTGAGATACTTCTGTGGAGCAACGGAAGCTGAGCTGCAGGCTGTCATTTTCTGTTCTCGCCGTCCAGTCCGGACTGGCAGAAACACTCAGTTTTACCTGAACCTGCAGAGCAAGTACTCACCATTCCGCAGTAGGTAAATTTGAAGGGGCAGTGGCATAATGTGGTGCTACTAAGCAGTATTGGGCATTAGGTGTGGCGCCCACTCCCCAACCTCACACTGGAATGTGCAGTATCTGTAAGTCTGGAGATACCCAATGTGAATGCTGCATTCAGGATTTCACCAGCAGCTCCTGTTGAAGCTGTGGAGATTATCAGGGCTGCTGCCGGACATGCCTGGACACTTCAGGACGATGGCTGCACTGCAGAGAACAGATGTGCTTCCCCTGGAGCATCAGAATTGCTCCAGAAGGGTTAGTACAAATAGGCCCAAAGGCAAACATTCAGGTAGTCGAACAGTTGACAACTGATAAGGATTGTATCTGAGTGATGGAAGTTCCTGCAAATGGCTAGAAATTTACAGAATTGGCATTCCATTTCACATGAATTTGCACTGAGTTTCTACAATCCAATGCTTCCAATATATAAAAACTATCTTTAGGTCAGAGTTTCCACATTAGCATCAAACTTTATTGAGATTATTTGCAGGAAATATTTTTATGAAGGCAAGACTGAGTGAAGAGTCCTGTTACTCCCCTTGGTGAGCGTTTCAAGTTTATCAGTAAAAACAAGAACATTTGTTGTATCCTTTACTGACCACTAGAAGGCATTTTTAGTGGTGGTCAGCAATGTGTTTCTACAGGAGGTTTAGCACCCATTAGCAATGGGTGCTGCCCCCCCTGCTGTGGAACACCTTTGCACCCATGTGGGGAATCCAGATCAATCCCCAAGGGGTCGTCCGTCAACCTAGGTGTCTCTGGGGACAGGGGTGTGTGATCTCCGAAGTCCCAGCTTCGGAGTGATTTCGAAATCATTTTGAAATGACTCCAAAGTCTCTCTGAAGAGATCGCCAAGGACTTTGGAGAGGCTCCGGAGCTGTCAGCACGGTCCGGGCACTATTAGTGCAGACCGTGCAGACTTCCCTCTGAAGTCCCTCCGGAGAGATCAGCAGAGACTTGGAAGCCACTCCGGAGTCCCTTCGGAGTGCCTCCGAAGTCTGCACTGATCTCTTTGGAAAGACCGGTGGCGAGACTCCGAAGTCTCTGCCGATCGCTTTGGAGGGACTTTGGAGTCTCACTGCCAGTCTTTCCAAAGAGATCAGTACAGACTTCCGAGGCGCTCCAAAGGGACTGTGGAGCGACTTTGAAGTCTCTGCCAATCTCTTCAGAGGGACTTTGGAGTCACTTCGGAATGATTCCGAAATCACTCCGAAATCACTCCGAAGTTAGGACTTTGGGGCTCCGCCCCCATGGGTGCATCCCCTTCCCCTACCCTCCTCTAGACCCCATTGCCTGTTTCCTGTAGAAACAGGCTCCCTTTAATCTGGATTTTCTGGCAGAAGACCCCATTGTAGACCCCATTAATGGGGTCTACAGAAAGTACCCATTTGATCTGGATTTCCCCCACGGCAGTGGAAACAATAGGGTCCCAAATGGGTGCCGTGGTGGAAATGGGGTCATCTGGGTCACACCCAAGTAAGTCCTTAATGGGTGCAAAAATGGGTACTTTTTGACAGTGGAAAAACACCCCTAGTCTGATACAAACACAGAATAGAGAGAGCATGCATAGGACTCCTGGTTCTGTGTTGCAGTAGAGGCTTATTTTTACTATTTTTATGAGGGTTAATTCAGAGTTTAGTCCAAAAATAAGGAAGAAATAACCTGAAAAATATCAAAAATCTAAGAACATTTGCTCTTGATCTAACAACACCTCCAAATAATTGTGATTATCTCATAACTCAGACTTATGTTGGCCATCTGCTCAGTTCCAATTCCTTCGTGATCCCTCAAATACTTGAGCTTGGTAATATGTTCTAATAGTGTTTACAGTTCATAAGACATAAATATTAGGAACAGTCTTCCAGCAGATTATGCATTTAAACAAGGGTTCTTGATCCCAAACAAGAAAATTTATCTTATCAATTGTTTATCACCTATAACATAAGCCAGAATAAACTACCAGCAGTTCAGTAAAGGGAATATACAAGCTCTTTTGAGGGTTCAGGATCGGTGTTTGCCAGCTTTAGTGTACAAAATAATGAAATATTTCACGTGTTACTTGTAATCGGTATGAGCTGCTGGGGAAAAAAAGAGAAATCATCATTTTACATCATCATTTTGGCAAAATCTGAATAAATTTCACAACTTTGGTGGAAGTTCATTTTTCCTCACTTAATCAACATGTGTTGAGAGGCCTTTAAGTTTTATTTCCACAAGATCATGGAAAAGAAATCTTACTGTGTGTGTCCCCTTTTCTCCCATTCTCTGAACAGACCTCCAAAAATAGATCTTTCCAAATTTAAGCTTATTTTTAAACTGTGAGAGTTGGGAAAGCTATGTCCCACCATTATTCTCAGTCTAGCTTCAGTAGGTTTAAAAAAACTTGATGTTTATGATAAAGAAAAACAAGCCAATGCCCTTTTCTGGGCCAACTAGTTTATGGTGCTGGTAGCAAGTTTTTAATTGCACAGAGGAAGGTATTCCTTACCAGCCAGTGCACAAAGGACCTCCCATAACATGCAAGTGGAAATGCAGAAGACCCCGCCTACTGCTGGTACACTCCTGCCAGCTGACTACTTTGGCCCTCCTTGACAGCAGGCTGTGCCATATGGGCATGGACAGCTCCTTCAGTTCAGCAGCTGAAATCCAAACTAATGGAATGCAAGGCTAGCCTCAGCAGATGCCGAAGCCAACTTGGGATCAAACTAGTTTGACTCAGGTCAGTTTGGGATCAAGCTGTGACAGTGCTCCATGGCTCTTCTGTGGCTTTTTACAGGCAAGAGCTGAAACCAAACTGTTCAACACTATCAAACCACCGAAGTGGACAGGGACTGCAAGGTGCTTCACTTTGCAACTCCAGACCTCCATGAAAACAAAGGCAAGTTGAGGGACAAATGTGGGACAATGGAATGGCAGGAAAACTAAACAGCAAACACATTTATTTCCTTTCATGCCCCACCCATTCACTCTGTTCCTGCTTCCTTGCTAACTATGCACCTACCAGTGGATAGGGCCATGTCCTGGTTGTGAGTGACATCACAGCACAGGTGTAGAGTTCGGTAGAGAAATGTGAGATCTCTATTCCTGCATGGTGATGTCACTCCTATCCAGGTGTGATTGAACTGAATCTTATGTTAACAAGGGCAATGGAACATGTTTCTTGCCCTTTGCCTCAAGCAACAAAAGCAGCCTGGTTAAGAATGCAGATTTCCTAAAACTCAATAATGCAACATGGCTGGTAGAGGAGGAACAAGATGGCCCACTCTATAATAGGGATGTGCACAAATATTCTAAACGTTTGAAATCTGATCGAATTCGTTTGAATGTGGACACTCGAATTCGATTAGAATGTCTTCACATTCGAATTTAGACATTCAAACGAATTTTGAATGTTACGAAACATTCATTCGAATGATTCAAATTATTTGAACGTACAGATATGTATGCATTACATACGTATCTGTACGAATATCATACATATCTGTACGCATTTGTGATTATAATGCAGAATGAAAATGAGATGCATATGAGATAAAATGGGATGCATACAAAATGCTTAGAGATACGTATAACATACGAATGCTGTTGACATTTGTGTCTTCAAATTTGTATCTAACATTCGAACCAATAGATTCAAATGTATCGGATTCAAATCGGTTTTTGTTGGATTCAGATTTCAAACATTTGAATAGAATTGAATGTTTTAACATTCAAACTGAATTGAATGACACTCTATTTGAATCACATTCAAAAGCAAAAAAAAAAAAAACATTTGTGCACACCCCTACTCTATAACTATACAGATGGATGCCTTAGAGTCATGTTTTTCCAGAAATTAATAAATACCGACATTGTAAATGTTGCTTCCTATATCATGTGAGGATTGCATTTTAGCTTTCTCCACATACTTTGCATTTGAACAGGTAGCCTTCAGCAAAATTGCAAAGGGGGATAATTCAGCAACAACTTGCAGCACATGGTTCATTGGCAAATTGAGCTGATACCCAGATTTATAGTAACAAAGGTTGCTCTATTTAATAACATTATTCTTTCCTGTATCTGGATAATAAATGCAGCAATGAAAGGGCAACCCTACCCTTGCAGCTAGCTGTGCTAACTTTCCCCATTGTTTATTACTCTCGAGGAAAGTGCACACACGCATGCCCTGCAAATGAATGGGGGGGGGGGGGAAACAGAGCTATTGGATAGAATTTCTTTCCCACACACACATTCTCTGCTCATAAAGCAGTTCCTCAAACCAGGAGCAATGGCAACTTGCAGAGAATGTGGGGGAGAAAAGAGAAATAGTGACCCAACAGCCTTCCAGCCTATTTTCTTCATTTCCAGCTACAACAATACCTATGTCTCCACTTCCACGGGGAGGTGCTGCAGATGGGGGAAGTGCTATAGAAAAACAGGTGCTCTTCTCACTTCTGTTTTGAACTGAGGAGGGTCATAGATTTGCCCTTCCTCCATGAAGGGCTGGAGAAACTGCCCTGCAAAGGGGGCACCTCCTTTGACACTCACACCGGGAAAGGGGCCAGTGCAGTTGCCACAAAATGCCCACTGCCACCAAAAATGGAGACAGGGTGGCAGTAAGCATCTTCTCGGACCACAGATGCATCCCACAATTGTAAATGGGAAAGGGCTCTCCTCCTTGCCCCGTCTTCAGCTACCAAAGGGAGATTCAGTAAAAGATTCCCAGAACATCCGTAGCATCTTGTTTTCCCAGCCCAATGTTCCCTTCTTTGCTTTTTCTCCACTTCATCCCTTCAGACAGGGTGTGATGGTGGCTGTTCATATTGTAGTTGGTTCTTCCTTGAGATGGGGTAGGGGTAAATGCCCTAGATTGCGCCAAGCTGCCACATCTTTCCTTCCACCCCAGTGTCCCCATCTTTGCCTCTGCTTCACACTGTGCTTACCCCATTGGGCCTTAAACAGACAGTTGTTTCTATGAAAATTTTTGATTTGGTGTTGGCATCATAGAAGCTGAAGTATATTTTGTCAACTCTCCCTTCTCAGTGTCATAGAAGAACACCCTGAGATCACATCTCCTACCACGTACAGTGTCCCCTGGCAGAACTCTGTTTCTCTCTATAACATGTCTAGATAAAAATCAATTTTTGTATCATTTTTCAGAAAGCTTTAAAATGCTCAAAGAAGTTCTGCACTGAGTTCCTAAGTGCTGCAGGGGTGAAGACTGCTGGTGTTCCACACAGCAAGGAAAACTCCTTATGCCCCAATACTTACATTTAGATATTTTACCAAAAATCCACCTGCTTGCTATACACAACCCATCTATTGCACATCTTTGCTCCGAGGGCAGTGCTCCTAATTTTGGTAGGTAACAAAAAGGAGTCTGATTGATTCTAGAATAACATGAGAATAACATACTTAATGTCAGCATTTAGATTACTAAATGCTGAATAAGTGCATATTCTATTCTAGACATGAAGCCTCTGATCAACAATTTGCAATTTGTTGGTTCTAGAATTTGTGTAGGCAGATGTGGACGCCTCCATGTTCCAGTATGCAACAAACGCTCAGCAGATGTGCTACTGGCTTGCCGTTTCAGTTAATTAAAAAAGGTTTCTTTGGTCTCTGTGGAATGGAACAACCAGTTGCGCTTTTGGAAAAACTGGTTAACATTAAAGCAAATAACCAGCCTCTTTCAATAAACCTTTAAAAACCTCTCAAGGGTTAAGCGAGTGAAAGCTTTTAGAATCATACCCTGGGACGTTCGTTCTACTTGTATCGTCTTTTACCTTGGCACAAAATCACTGAAAGGGGTCCAAAAACGATAAACATCTACTGAGGTCATTTTTGCAGTACTGTGGTGCTACAGTTCTATTCAAACATGGTGGGCTCCGTGCCTATGATTCATTCAGTTCATTAAGCGAGTTTTGTAAGGATCTGTAACGTGTTGGAAACAGTGGCATCTAGTGGTTCTTAGTGGAAGTTGGAATTTACGTATTAAATCAATTTTCTTAAAAGGGAAAAGACTGCACAAAGTAAATTCAGACCAAATAGAACAGATAATCCAGGGCTGCGCTCACACTTAAGGTTTAATCCAGCTTCAGTACACTTTCAGTGAATTCCCACAGCAAGCTTATTTCACTTTCCCTAAACGGAAATAATAGAACCAAATGCAAATGCGAATTTGCCTGTTCCCATTACTTTTAACTTAATCGCGTTCGATCTGGATTC
Organism: Aspidoscelis tigris stejnegeri; assembly: GCA_023333525.1. Lineage (NCBI taxonomy): Eukaryota > Metazoa > Chordata > Lepidosauria > Squamata > Teiidae > Aspidoscelis > Aspidoscelis tigris. The sequence goes on from JALMGA010000004.1 coordinate 48,752,089, forward strand.
TGAGGATTGTACGTGGCATACCTGACTCAAGGGGGGACTCAAGTGGCTACTTTTTAAAAGCTGCTCTTCGGGGCTGCCCTGCCCTCTTCCTCCTGGCATGGACGCATCACCCATAAGGGACCCCTTCACCGAGCCTAACTGGGTGGCTGGGTGGCTGCCGCTTCCATGGATGGAGGAAAAATGGCAGCGGGCAGCCAGCCAGCGATTCTTTCCCCTCCTCTCCCCATTGCTCAGGGCACACGGCAGAAGCGGCAACTCAAGCCCCTTTGCTTTAAACATTCACATTCAGCTGCTTTCATCCCTTTCCCTTTCTAAAGTCAGAACTCCAAAGAGCTAGAATTGCGCAACATTGCACATTGTTATTCCAACCATCAAGGTGTGAAGTGGTTCCAGTGCTACAGTGTAGCGATCGCTGTTAAGTGGATTTTTACATTGAAATCACTGTCTTTGGAAGCAAGCTATTGGGAGAGGGAAACCCTAAACATGGATTCTCATCTCTTAAAATGGTACTGTCCACACAGTAAAAAATGTAAAACGTTTCAAGTGCACGATCCGGAGTGAGACCTGTTGAAATCAGGATTGAGATTCACCACGCTTTGGGGTGGTTTAACACGGGAAAAGCGTGTTAAGCCAAACTGCCGTGTGGACTCCAAGGACTGAAAACGTTTTGAATCCGACATAAGGTTGCCGTGAAGACACGGCCTCTGAGTGAAAGAAAACATCAGCAAAGTGACAAGTGGTTTTCTTTCAGTGTTCAATAACTCAGAAAATTCACCTTTGAGATGGAAAATGTAAAAAGAAAAATACTTTGCTGATGTGTTCTCTTGCTCTGAAGTTGGGCTGAAGATGGATTAAATTTTAAGTGTGACCACAGCCCAGAAGCCGCAAAGAGAAAATTCTTCTTTCCTTGAGAGCATTACTGTAGCGTCATTTTTACGCCAAAAGAGCGCTTATTAAAAGAGGCGCTTATTAGAAGTTTAATATGTAATCCTTGTATAAATATTGTATAACTACAAATAAAATAAAACATATAAATAAAATGTAATGGTTAAAATGTACAGCAATGATGCATTGAGGCACATTTGTCAGTTTATTTACAGTAGCTTATTCATCCATAAAATCTTTCCAAAATATCCCACTGTGGGATGGTCATTTCTTTCCCTGCAAACGTATGTAAAGGAATGCTGTAAAGGTGAAGATGTCCTACAGCTGGCTCAGCGCATGGTGGTTAGGTGCACTCATCTGTGCAGATTTCTCAGCATCAGTGTAGAAGTACATTTCCTAGTGCTTTCTTCTGGGACCATACTTGGGTGTGTGTGTGTGCTTCAATCCATGCTCTGCCCCAAGTCAGAGTTCCAAATTGTCATTAAGGAGGAGAGGCTGAGGTAGTGTGTTTGTTTGCTCAAATATGACATGAAGGGAATATAAATAGTGATTCTAAAATGCAAGGGTTCCTACTGTAATCTCACAGAGTGCAGTGGTAATTCTGAGTGCTTTCTTGGTATCCAGAAAATGCCTGTGTCTCAAATAGCTGCCATGGCCACAGCATGCCCTCGCAATTCCAGTGTTCCCCCAAAGATATTGATTTCACCCAAGTTCCCTACAGACCCAGACTTCCAAGAGGTGGAACCTTTGTGCTTTTTGTTTAAAGAACTTTGCTGGTTGAGGACTGTGTAGTTAGTATGCTCAACATAGGTTGAGCTAAGGTGTGACCTAACTTGATAGGTTCAGAGGTCTCTGCCCCTCCCTTTTACCTGCACCTAACTGACCTGCACTCCATGAGTTAATGAAAAAGCTGAGATCACTGTCTGCCCCACCAAACCAAATGATTCAGGACAGGCAGCAGGAACCATGTTGACAGCATTCCATATGACAGGTGCCAGCTCTGGCCTAATTTTGGAGGCTGGAAATGAAAGTCCTCAACCAGCAAAGTTGCCAGCTGTGGACTATTTCTGGTGTCATTTCCAGACCCTGGCATACTGGAGCTGGGCTCCATGCTCCAGTGGGGCAGTCAAACAGTCCAGATGGTAGTCAACTGGATTGGCCCACAGCTGGGAACACTCGGGATACGACTTAAAATTGGTCTCCAGCATGGTTTTCGCACCAGGGACCACTCCAACATTTAACCCTGGGCAGCTAGAGTGTTCCACAGGAGGGATGGCCTCCTGGGGATCAGTCTGATGTGCAGACCCAGACTCCTCTGCCAGCAGCTAGCAAAATGCCAAAGAGTTCTCTGTAACTTCTGCATGCTTTCACTCTGCCACAATTAAGCTCTGTAAATTACTTACAGTTTTATTACATCTAAAGGATTTTCTGATTAGTGCTGCTGCTGCTGCTGTGCATAGGCTTTTCCTATTCCATCCAGAAAGAGCAGAGTGCAAAGAACCCTAGCAAGGACTGAATGCTAAACTAAGAGAAGATTATCTCCATGATATCCCAGCTCCCAGTACTATATGCATCTTTCTGTCAACCTCATTATTTACCTACTGGTACTTCGAGTTTTAGCATTGGATCACAACTCAACTTACATCTCCACTCTTCTGTCTGAATAATCACTTACTCATGACATTCCCCCGCCTTTATTACTCTGCTTGATTAAAATGTAATAAAAGTCTCTCTAAAATGAATCACATATTCTAGATGTGTCAAGCTCAAAGAACTTTTCAAATAATTTTTTGCATTTATACACTGTGAGGTGATCAAAGAGCTTCTGTTTAGCTTTATTTACTAATAAAACAAAAGTTTCCTGGCATAAATGTTGCACAATAACAGTTCAAACGTAACCTGGTTCACTTCAAAATAAATGTAATTATGGTGAAGAAAATATGAAATAAAATAGCAGAATGAGAGTGGACCTTTATCTAATCTGCCAAGGGATTTTGGTTTTTAGCCATCAAAGACCCCACCAATTTTGGCAGTAACAAATAGGCAGATGTTTAACCTCTCTTGTCAACCCAACATTCTGATGGATCCATCTTTCTGGGCATCAGATCCTTTAATTGTTGGGGGGGTGTCAGCCCCCGTTGTTATTAAATCAGCAGATGCGCGGCCGCGTCGGAAAGACAAGCTCTGCTTTCTCGGAAAAGTTGCTGGCATCTCCAAGTCAGCATGCACAATCTGAAAAGGTCTTTCTGTAGTGCGTTTGCTAAATTTGGCCACAGGAAAAGCCTTAAGCTTTACCTTGCTGCAAACTGAACAATCCAAATGGTTTGAACACTTAGCCATTTTAAATTCTGGACACACTTCCTCCAGTTTCCCCAAACTTGTGAAGCTTGAGTGTCCCATGACCCTGTGGTAGTAATGAGCACAGTTCAAGTGCAAAGGCACATTGTTAGCTAGTGCACATTCTGCCTTGTCAATCATAAAATACACTTTGTTTCGCTTGACTGCCTTAGCACAAACCTGGTCATTCATGCTAATAGTACAATCATTCCCCTTGAAACATAAAGCATACCCACTGTTCGTTAATTCAGACACACTAATCAAACAGTTCTGCAATTTAGGAACACACAATACATTTGAAAAATCCTTTCCAAAACTTGGGATGTCCACAGTTCCCATTACTTTTACCTCTCTTGATGCACCATCAGCCAAAACAACTGAATGTACATTAGAAGGCATCTTATCTTTCAGGAGCTTTTCACAATTAACCATATGAGACGATGCTCCCGAGTCTAACACCCAAATAGGGTTTACAGCCTGATAGGCTATATAGTCATTGTTCTTTACAACAGCCACAACGCCTTTCTTGCTGCTCCCAGCATTTTTGGGTTGCTTTCTGGCTCCTGCCAGCTTTTTACAGTCCTTGATGAGATGATTTGTTTTCCCGCAGTGGAAACACTTTCTCTCTCTGGACACAGCTGCTTTCTCAGGTTGCAGTTCTCTGAAAGTCTCGGTTGCGTGAGTTTGCCTCGGTCCTGCACCTTGTCTTTGGAGCTTTGCCTCGTACTCCCGACGTTGGGTTTCCTCCAAGACTCGTGCAGCCACCATCTCTGCAGTCAGCTGTGTTTCGTCAACACACTGTAGACTCCACAGAATATTTTCAAACTCATCAGCCAAACTCCCTAACAACACATATGCTCTTTGTGCCGGGGTTAGATTCACCCCTCTTGTTTGTACCTGGTTGAATAAGTCAGCCATGATTTCCAGATGCTTCTCGGGTGATTGTCCTTTCTGCATCTTGCAGGCGTACAGCCTCCTACACCAAATCATCTTTGACAGAGCCGTCGTGGATTGGTGGATCTCCTTCAAGGCATCCCAGACAGCCTTTGAAGTCGTTTTCCCCCGGATGTGGTTAATTTGCGGCGGCATGATTGTAAGCAAAATTGTGGCTCTTGCCTTTTTGTCTTCATCAACCGTACCTGCTACTAAAACCCCTTTTTCAACAACGTCCCAAATTTCTTCTCTAGTAAGCAACGCTTCAGTGTAGGCACACCAAGCAGAATAGTTCGTCTCATCTAGTTTGGGAAATCTCACTGTCTCCATTCTCAAGCAGTGCAGCTCTCCCACCTTCTTTTGTCAAATGTGACAAGAAACAGACACACGAAACAGACAATCAGACAGCCGTCCGATTCTCTTACCATTCAGCCTTCCGGCACTCACAGTCAGTTGATCTTTCCAGCGCGCACAGAGTTAACGCTCTCTTGGCAACCATAACCCTTGTTGGGGGGGGGGTGTCAGCCCCCGTTGTTATTAAATCAGCAGATGCGCGGCCGCGTTGGAAAGACAAGCTCTGCTTTTTCAGAAAAGTTGCTGGCATCTCCGGAGCTGTCCAGCCTTTCAGGAACTCCCTCCTTCTTCTGCCCGCAGTTTAAGAAACAGACTGAGACAGGCGTTCTCTCTCATCGCAGAGGTTTATTCTTAAAGTTTGCTGCATGTACAAGTATACATTTCTCCATCCAAGCTCTCAACCAGCCATCAACAAGAATAAACAACTTAACCAGCAGAGTATAGGCACTTTTATACCTTTTCCTTATCATAGATGGTGACTCACTTCCTGAGTGTTGCACAAGCCTGCGTTGAAAGTGTTGCACAGACTTACGCAATTCTTGCTCAATCCAACCTTGAATACTTTTGTTGATAGTTAGCACTCTGTGACTCCTAGTTACCTTTGCCAGCACATCCGTGCATTTTCCTTATACGGGCTTCCCTGCCTAACATTAATGACTGCAGAAGCACATGATAACTCTCCTCCCTTATGTATATTAACCTATGTAATAGCATAGGCAGCCATAGTCTCCACTTAAAGTTCTTTAGCAGGGTTGATGAACTGCAGCTGTGCAAAATTTGGTTCATGTTATAAATTCAGTCAAATAGTTCATGTTTGAATATGTTCAGACCAAACCAGTCCTGTGCTCGCAAATACAAACAGTTTGATCAAAAGTTTGTGTTTGCTGGATTTTTGCCCTTGATAGAGGATTTTTCAATGAAAAAAACCTGATGCAGGGGTAAGGATTGAACACGTTTGAAACAGAACATGAACAACCATTTGTTTGATTACATTGCTTGCTGTCGAGCTGAACAAATGGGTGTTTGGTTTGATTTTGAACTGAACACACAATTTTTCTAGTTCAGATGCTAGTTCAGATGTATGTATTCTGTTGCAAATTTCTGAGACGAAAACATATTATGTGAGCTGCTTCAGATGTGTTACCTGCTAGGGTACAGTTTAAGGTAGCATTAAGCCATTATACAATAAATTTCCATTTAAACAAACCAGATTGAGGGTACATTGTGCTGACACTACATACTTTCTAAAATATGATTTCCATTGTATATTATCCATAACTATGGCTCCAGTTTTTATGCCATCCCCTACGCCAATGCATTCATCAGAAGTGGACAGTTTCTGTAGCTGTGATATGGTTCAATGAGCCCATCCCAAACCCACATGGCTGTAGAACAGCAGCAGGCTAGGGGGGCATTGTCAGGATGCCTCTAAAGGCCATTTGTAGGGAGTTGAGAGCAAGGGAAGGTTTGGTCTTGGTTTTCTGCTTGAAAATGTTCAAGGGCAATTGGAGGGCCACTTTGTGAGATGGGATGCTGGACTAGACGGGCCGTGGCTTGATCCAGCAGGGCTCCTCTTATATTCTTAGCCAGGACATTTCGCCTGCTCCAGTTTTCTTGCTTATACAGGGACTCAGAAAGATTATCTGTTGGCACAGCAGCAGAGAAGGGATGACAGCTAACTGGATGTGAAAATGTGGCTATCCTTTCCCTCCCCTTCTGCCTTTCTGTGCTGTATTTTTGTGTTTTATTTGCCTCCCAAATTTGATATCCTTAGCAGCGTGCAGACATCTGCTCACGCAGACAGCCTTTCTTTCTGGCACCACTGCCCTTTCTGACTAGTGATGGTAGCTGAAATTCCTTCCTTCCTTCCTTCCTTCCTTCCTTCCTTCCTTCCTTCCTTCCTTCCTTCCTTCCTTCCTTCCTTCCATTTGTTAAAGCAGTGTGTCTACAACCACACTTGCCACGAGTGTGGACTACTAACATCTGTGTGCATAGTCTTACTTTTGAGGCTGGCAAACAATTGTATTGAAATTTGAACCCAACAGTTTAACCACAAAGTCTCTATACTCTGCTGGCTCCTGCGCTTCTCTTTCACTCCAAAAAGAGCAATTTCCAATTTAAAATGCTTCCTAATCTAAAAGTTCATCATTCTCGAGAGTCAGGCTACGGGATGCCTGCTGGAGTCCCAGCTTCTCTTCAAGTTGGAAAGACATCAGATCTTTCCTGGTGATTATCCCAACAACCTGGTTCTGCAAATCAACAACTGTCAGGTGGCGAAGACCCAGGGAGCGAAAGATTATATACGTGCGATGTAGTGAGAAATGAGCTTGAACTGACACTGCTGATTTGTTTACGTATGGCTCCTGAAAGATAAAGAACACAACAGGGGGGGAAAGAGTGTAGGTTTTCGCACATGAAATCCAGGAAAGAAGAAATAATCCTTTTTTAAAAAAAGTTGCGTGTATTTCAAAGTAATTAACAAGACATGATACTGAAACTCTCACTGTTCTTCAAGAAAATCTGGTTGTTACTGGAATGTCACCAATTATACATGAATGGGCATCAAAAGCAAAAGACTTATGGTGTATTCAAGGAATATATGTAAAAGTATAAATATAAATCAATTTATTAAGTCTAATATGTTTGATGCCTGGATTTTTGTTGCGTAATTATTTGTCACTGAAGCCTGAAGCAGTTTTACCCAATTTTTAAGCACCGGCTTGGTTATATACTTTACATATACTTTTCCTGAAGACCTAGTACCATTTATGGACCTTTCTGCAATGACCTTTACTTTGGAATAAGGGCTCATATAGCATACATCTAAGGCGGCAGAACTGGCCCTCCTCCACTGGTATGACTCCGTCTGCTTTAGACAGAATCTGATCCATATTAAGGAAGCCTTTATCTGAATCACTGGATCACTTAATCAGGTCTACCATTGGATCCTGTTCCAGAACATTGGAGACATACAGACACATAAGTGAATATCACTATAGCAGAGTAAAGTGGGCTGAGAGTCCTTTAGCAATACACATCTGGCAATCCCAACACACCCATGGGATTACATCCTGTCTGTTAGCAGCATTAGTGCGTGCCATAACAGCACAGTCTAATCAGGAGTGGGATTTTCTTTAGTCAGAGATTCCCTGCTGAAGTGTTAACCCTGACATGCAGCATATACGTGCCTGGATGCCTGGATGACCTCAAAGAGTGCTTCTCAATCTTAAAATACTCTTGGATCTGTTTTTCTTTCCAAGCTTACTTGAGTCCACATTCTCCAATCAGGGCACACACTGGCTCTAGCTCTACTGCCCTGCTGTGCAGCTAACTAGCAGTCTCTGTGAGGTCAGTGTGCACTCTCTGTTTCACACAAAAGGAGCCACAGAGAACTGAGCTTATGTGGTGTGAGGCTAGGAGTACCTCTGTGAAATCCCCATTTGGCCATTGAAGCATAATGGGATGTCTTGCCTATCAGCCTCACCCACTTGACATGGCTGGCATGAGAATAAAATGGAGAGGATGAGAATAAGGTTTGCTACCTTGAGCTGTTTGGAAGAAAAGTAGGATATAAATGTCATTTTAAAAAAAATACTATAAATAATTCATTCGGGATCTACCCATAGCTATGAGTTGCATCTGGATGAGATACAAGAAGGGAAAACGTATGGAAAGAAGGACTACCAAGATGGTGAATGGTCTGATAACCAAGTCTTACAAGGAGCAGTTAAAGGAGCTAGGCATGCTTAGCCTCAGAATAGAAGATTGAGAGGAGTTATGGTAGCTGTCTTCAAGTATCTGAAGGGTTGTCAGTGCAGAGGGATTGGCCCCATTCTCATTTGCACAAGAAGGACTAGAAGCAATGCAAGGAAGTAGATACAGATAATATATTAGAAAAGGCTTTCTGACAGTCAAGGCAATCAGTTAATAGAATATGTTGCCACAGTAGGTGGTGAACTCTCCTTCATTAAAGGTCTCCAAGAAAAGACTGGTCACCTATCTGTCTGTGATGGTTTAGTGCAGTGTTTCCCAAAGAGTGGTACACGTACCCCCAGGGGTACAGGAAGAGTTTGGTGGGGGTACACGTTGCACCAGAGTTTGGTGGGGATCACGTGGGAATATCCACTGCACCATGCTTAGCTGTTTTTTATGAGGGGTACTCAGCGTTACGAAAATTATAGAAGGGGTACACATATATCAAAAGTTTGGGAAACACTGGTTTAGTGAATCCTGCATTACATGGGATTGGACGTGATGACCCTAGAGCTCTCTATCAACTCTATGGGTCGCCGTTCCCACTGGGACTTTTTGGCGTGTCCAGACTGTTTTCAAAACACTCTGTCCTCATTGAAAAGTGTCTTTCCGCATTAAAAAGAGGAGTAATTAGGAAAAAACAAATTAAAGAAAACACTAGTTCAAACAACTCTTGCTCCTGTTTCTGTCAGTAATACACTTTATTTTTCCTTTGGGACCAGTAAAAACAAAAGATATGGTGCCCATGCCTCACCACCTACCATTTTGGTCTCTGCTTTGGCATTGCGATCTCAGCCTCAGCGGCCATTGCTCTCTCACCCTCTTGCCACTGCAGCAGCCATTTGCATACAAATCCTAACCTCCCTCGCTGCCTTGCTCGCCCTGCCATTGTGGCTCCTGCCGGCCTTTCGCGCTGCGGCGCGCCACTGCCACTGCCCTGCTCACTCGCTTGGCTTCCTGCGGAACAGCCATGGTGCTCCCGAGGCAGCAGGTGGGTGGGCGGGCTCTCTCCTCTCCCTTTCAGCCACTGCTGCTGCTGCTGCTGCTGCACTGCTGCTGTGCTCCACTTTAAAGCAGAATTAACCAAAAAATGGGAATGCGCATAATGCGCCTTCACATCCGTTTTTATTAATTCTGCTTTAACTGAGCCAAGTGGGAACACAGCCTGGTTCTATGACTCTATAATCACACAATTTAAATGGAGAACATGTGGATTGGATTAATAAAGATCATGGCTAGATGCAACCTAAGTGTTCAAGTGTTTCACATTTCCTGGACTGTTAAAAATTGAATTCCTGCACACATGCACACTGTGAAAGTATAGATTGGCTTTCTTTATGATAGTTCAAAAACATTAACTTTTGGGATCCACAGGCCAGCTCCTAATAAATTATTTCACTGAAACCACACTGTAGCAGAACTCTCTGATGTGTACATCAGTTCCATATTTTTCAAGTTCCGAGCCATAAACCAGGGTCTTCTCTTGAAAAGCTCACAGTACTTGGATCCAGCAGACCATTTGCAATTTCCTTGCTGGGGCTTTCTCACAATGTTCAAGATTTGCCAAAAGCATATTTTTGAGATTCCTGCATTTGTATCATGTTAAAGTCTTGCTTGCAACCCTTTGGTTATCCTAGAGCTACAACTAAATATCATCATTGGTTGGTATATATGCTCTTTGTCATCTACCAGAACAGACAAGAGTCTTGAGCTTTCCAGCTCAGCATTAAAGATATGGAAAGATATGGATGTGAAATAACCTCTAGGTAAGCAGATATGGGTTGAGAATGGGTAGTGGTGGTGGTGGTGGTGGTGGTGGTGGTAGTAGTAGTAGTAGTCATTATCCCTTGTTTCCCTAAAAATAAGCCCTAGCGTGATTTTTCAGGATTTTTGGAGGATGCTCAAAATATAAGCCCTATATAAGTGGTATATAAAACATCCCCTGAAAATAAGCCCTAACACACCTTTTGGAGCAAAAATTAATATAAGACCCTGTCTTATTTTTGGGGAAATACAGTCATTATTATTATTTTGGAGAGACAGTTGAGTTATGCCATGTAGGGTCACCAAAAACTGACAGACGATAGTCGGAGAAGGAAATAGCAACTCCCTCCAGTATCCTTGCCAAGTAAATCAATGGACAGAATCAAAAGGCTAAAAGATATGACACCAGAAGATGAACCCCTGTCTCATAGGTTATGGCGGAAGAGCAGAAGGCAATTACAAATAGCCCCAGAAAGACTGAAGCAGCTGAGTCAAAGCTGAAAGGGTGTTCAGCTGCAGATGTATCTGGTGGTGAAAGGAAGTCCAATGCTGTAAGGAATAATATTGCATAGGAACCTAGAATGTAAGATCTATGAACCAAGGTAAGCTGGAGCTCCAATACCTTTACCACTTAATAAGAAAACAGGTTTCACTGGAAAAGACACTGGAAAAGACTGAAGGCAAAAGGAAAAGGGGATGGCAAAGAATGAGATGGATCGACCATCATGGAAGCAACAAATCAGTTTGGGCAAACTTTGGGAGACAGTGTAGGATAGAAAGCCTGGCATACTCTGGTCCATGGGGTCACAAAGATTTGGACACAACAAAAGCTGAACAGCACTGCTGCATATCATTTCCATGCAATTCTATAAGATTTGAACACAGACATTTAAATGATCTGTTCCATTAACACTGTATCTTTTAGCCAATCTGGAACATGTTTTAATCTCCAGCCTCCTTGAAATGGTTGCCATTGTTGTATTTTTTTCACTGGCTCATTGTATCAACATCTGTTATGTTTATATAATATGAATTAAAACTCAGGAATGCTGTTTGTACTCAGCTACTTTTGTTGAGAGTGTAGCATCCCAGGATTGGCAGTGTTTATGTAAATCAGTGTAGCTGACAAAGCCGTCATAAACAGAGGAGAAAATTTAACAAACACATTGTTGAAAGAGGAAATGTTTGTTTTCAAATTGGCTTCACTCTTACCAGATTGATGAAGAGTTGCTGATATTGCAAGTCTGTACTGTAGCGATCCAACAACATGGTCATACGTTGCTGATTAGACAATTTTTCAACTCTGACCTGCAAAAACAATGAGACACATAAATCCATCTAGTTATTTAATACTAATGCTCAAAGCAGATTGTCCAAAATGATTAAATTTATTTCTTACCCTACAGTGCAAAGTCACTAATGTGTAGTGGAATCTTCTGTCCACTCTGCTCACCAACTTTTGTTCAGGCAACTGATAGTTTACATTCTTAGAAGACTAAGATTGATTGAAATTTTCATTGCTTGAGCTTAATAAGCCAATGAAGTTCAATAGATCAAATCTGATTTAGATTTGGGAGAGTCAACTTATTTACATTCCACTATTCTGCAATTACTGCACTCAACGCATAATGATAATTTAAGCAGAACAACCCGTAAGTTCATTATAACCAAAACTAACCAAATACCGAAAGTTTAACTGATCAGTAGGATACTTCATTCCTAACAGAAACCAAATGCATTAAATAAGATTTATAGGTTCTTTAACAAACCTGTAAAATTGCAGAATGGTGACACTGATATGGAAAACATGTTATGTTCTTGCAATACCATTAGATCTAATCTTATATTCCAGAGATTGAGGACTGTATTTTCTTGGGTATAGCTTGAAATAGATTGACACACTACTATATTCTGTTCCATGTAATTCCACTTCCATTAACTCTAGGAAGAAAATGTAGGAGAAGCCTTACCTGCCTATTCCAAAAGGCCAAGAGAGAATAAAACTTTTGGACTAACAGGTGGAGAATCTCCTGCATGGGACTAAGCAGACCTGCACTAGGAAGTGCTGAAGTCGTTCAGAACAAGGAACTCAGTCCAAGGTGAGACAGGTTGCTGCTGTGCCATTTGAGAGCTGTCTGGTCCAGCTTTAAAAACCAGGAACTTTCATTACCAGGCTTTGAAGTTCCTGGTCAGAACTTTTTCAACAGTGTATTCAGGAGCATTGCATCTCCAGTGCCATTTCTAGAAGTTGGTCAAAATGGGGGCTGGGTGTGGTATATTGGCTTAGATGGGGACACTGTATGCATGCCGTCTGTGGATTTCCCACCCTTGGCCACGTCATCAGATCAAACCCAATGGGGAGAGAGGGTAGGCAAAGGGTGGAGAGAAAAAAGATTCATTTTCCCCATTGGGTTTTTTTGGAAGTAGTTTTAATCCTTTTCCAGTGGGGACAGATTTCTGGGTTGACTGTGATTGTCAGATCCTTGTTTGCTTCACTTTAAAGCACTTTAATTAGCATTGTAAATAGCATTGTAAATAGCATTTTATTCCATGAGTGGAATCTCAGCTGCCCCTCCCTCCTGAGCCTCCTTCCTTTCTTCAAAAGGGTCCAAAGAAAAAACACCTAGGAGGTCAAAAAGCCGGTGATCAAGCCCCCTCGATTTACACACACACGCGCGCACGCATGCACGCACAGCCTACTTCGGCCAAGAGGCCTGTCAGAGGGTAGAGGTGTTGGGAGGCGTGGCGGGAGCTGCTGGGGATGCCAAGCACTCCTGTGCACACGAGTGAGCAGTGCTGCCGCCACCACGGGCAGGTGAGAAGGTGGGAAGTACTCAGGGCTGCCACTTCCTTGCTTCTCCCAGTTCCTGCAGCTTCCCCCCTTTCCCCTTTTAAAGATCAAGGAAGGAGGCTGAGAGGGAAACAGGCAGAATTGCACAGGAGCACTTGTGAAGGGCAAGAATCCTCCCTGCCTCTTTCCTTGATCTTTAGGCAGGGTGTGTGTGAGGGGAAGCATGGGTGGGAAAGGAAACATTGTTATAAGGTGTGAAGTGGGTGAATAGTTACAATGAAACCGTCTGCTGTAGAGGGGAAACCTGGCATTTTAACTGACAAAGTGCTGTCCTGCAGGATGAAATCCCACCCATTTCATGATGCATCTGTCCCAATACTGCTGTAGTGTTCCCACAGCAATAAGGAAGAAGCATTTTAAAAGAAAAATGGGAAAAACACCTGAAAAAACCAGGTGTTTATTTATTCCATTTTTTAGCCAAATAATCCTCAAAATACACTTGAAACTTATTGGGAATGGGGATGAAGAGCATCCAAACCATTTCTAAGCCACTTTAAACAATTGGGAATGGGGACAAAGAGGATCCAAACCATTTCTAAGCCACTTGGGAATGGGGATGAAGAGGATCCAAACCATTGCTTTAAAGTGGCAATGGGAACTCAGCCGTAGAGAGGTAGCAGAATGAGGGACTTCAGACATGGCTAGGGGGGCTCCTGCTGAGATATCTAGCTTCTGTGGGGTGGCAAGAATGCCATCTCCAGTCTGCTTTCCCAAAGATATTTTTTCCTCTTAAAAAAATAAATAAATTACAAAGTTAGTTATAAAGGCATTATTACCTCCTGATAGGAAAGAACGGGTGGACGAGGTTGTTCAGAATTCTCCACAGCATCCGTTTCAAAGATACTTTCATTTTCCAGCAGCACACTGAGCTCAAGCCTAGTTTCATGGAGAATACATTAATCACTGGACAAAATTACCAATTCAGATCTGAAGCTGAGAATTGTTTTAATTGGCACATGTTTGCTCAGGACAGTCGCCCCCTTGGTGGCTTGACTCTGTCTTTCCAATGAGCAACGTCAAGGATACCACCTGACAGCAGCCCAAGTGGAGAGCCTACAGCTGTGACTTCCATGCAGGGATGGTATAAGCGTCTTTCAACTCTGCCAAGATCTACAGCTTAGAAACGTATTTCCTGTTACTTTGTGTTCCCGCTTCCCTGAGAGGTAGAAAGTTTCACATGCAGCATTACCATTTAGGTGAAAGCATCCTGGGCATGTCTAGTGAATATAAATTCACTTATAAAGACAAAAATAGACACTTTTTCTCACTGTAAGTCAAATAGGCATTGTACCTCTGCTTTATAGTATATGGGTACTGCAGGCTAAAAACAGCTCCAGATTTCCTTGCCTGAGAGAATATACAATATACACAATTCACTCAATTTACAGCGTACAAGAGATACCATCCAGCAAAAAGCATTGTAATGGCATCCTCCTCTTCCTCCTGTGATCTGTCAATCATCTGAAGTTACCTGTTCTTGAGGGGATCAGTAACTTTAAATGACCAATGGTTTTTCCTCTCCCCACATGTTGAAGGATACGTTCCAGAGGTCTAGATGATCTATTTGTGTCAGCTTTTCTGTTGATTGCTCACAAGCATTCAGCATATTGTGTATGTTATTGCTTTTATACCATGTATTAATTCCTATATTCAGTTTGGTTAAATAAATATGGAAGGAGAAAGGTAGCAATTATACAAGACTTCTCATTGTGCTGAGGATACCCATCTTGTGTAGTTTTATTTATGCAACAGCTGTGCAAGAAATTAAACATACATGTGATACAATTCAATTTTCAGATAGCAACCTATATAAATCTGTTGGCAGAATGCTGGTGGAAATCCCTTACTGAGAAGTACAAGTGATTTAACAGATATATCTTGTGATGCTTTGCAGAAGAGAAGACATGCAATCTAAACACAGGTGGTGCATGGTTGTTTTCAGTCACTTTCTGCTCATTCAAGAGGAGTTTTAATAGGTAGATGCCTTGGGTTTTACCCAAGAACATAGCCAGGAATCACTGCCAAGTTATTATTCACTTGTAAATCTGCAAAGAGTTATACAATATCTATCCTCTTAAAAATCTTGTAAGAAAGCTCATTTTAATGCCACTTTACAACTGAGATCTCTGGCTTTATTTCCATTTGATTGTGTTAGATCTCATTAAAACCAGCCTTTGAATTCTATTATGAGCTGATTTTTCTGCACACTCATCAGGGTCTTCAGATTCTCTCTAGTAGAGGCAGCAAGATTATCACACTGGAAAGAGTAGCTAGTTACATTCATATACAAGAGAATCTTTTAAAAGCTAAGGAGGGAGGGTACATATGCAGGTTTGCAACAGGAAGCTCGCTCCTTTTGGGTGGCAAAACGCGGGAAGTGGGTCAGCCACATGGCCACTGGCAGAGTTTGGTCTAACCATCTTTCATCCTTCCAATTCAGTTCTTGGCCCAAGCAAGAACTGGTTTGGGAAGATTTCTCCTATGTTGGTCCCTCTCCCCAATCTCAGTTCACCAAGGAAAGGCTCCAAACAGAGGTTACATGTCACTGACACTGTTTCATGTGAAATACTTCTGTCCTGCTTTGTTCTCCACTCATTTTACATGCTGTCTGTGTAAGGGATCAATGTAAGGAATATCTATAGCTGCATGGACCACATATCTTGCAAGCAACGTTAAGATACTTAGATGGGGACACTGTAGAATGAGTAGTGTGAGATCATGACTTTCAATGGGTTCTCCCCAGCGTAGGACAAGCCATACCTTTTTTTCTTATAATAACATTGCATTGCATTGATCATATAAATAAATTCATTCATTCAATTTCATTTCATTTACATTCCAGTTTTACAGAATGGTGTTACTTTACACATTCTGATGTTTCAGTACTTTTCATCCCCTAATAATTCTTCTAGCTATTCTTAAGATCATAATTCCCTCAGACAAGCCATATCAGTCAGGTATCATGTGTAGGAAACAGGCATGTGCTTCAGTTTGTATTCCCACCACCATTTTCTTTCTCTAAGTCTCAGAAGCAAACTTTACTGAGAAAGTATTCCCTTAAAGGTTTGGTGCAAAGGAGGGATAGATCTTGCCAAACTATTTGCTCACCTAAAGCAGCATGTATGGAAGGCTTTCTGAAATGGGTAGGAGGTGAAAACCAAAGCATGTGTTTAAAAGAAAGTCTCGGAATTCACACTGTGAATTTATCCGTAGATCTTATGCAAACAGCTCCTTTGTTCACATCTTTTCCACATGAGTCTGCACAAATGGATGCTTTGGGTTGTGAATTGTTTTAACATGTTCTTGCTAAATACTGATTCCCAGGCCACACTGAGCTCATCAACTGTAATTAGACCACTAGAGAAGATGGCAATCTTATCCAAACTCAGAGACTCATTTTGTGATCTAATGTTTGGGAACAAGGCTGGAATTGCCATGACAATGAGAAGAGACAGGCAATACCTAGATGATGAGTTAGTGGTGTCAGCCACATTGCAATAAATCAGAAACGTAGACCATTAGAGGTTTTTGACACTGCAAAGTATATAACAGTGCAGTGCGTAAACTGTACTCTTGAGAAAAAGCTATATGTCTGTGCAGTCTTTTGAGGCTAAATGGCATAACATTTGGTGTGAATCAAACTTAGAATTGAACACTGCTGAAAATAGAATTGTGTGTGATTTATGGTTTAGTTTAAAGATGGTTTAAGTGGTTTGTGCTCTAGCCAAACCACCCATGCTTTGTTAGAGCGCAAGTGGTGTAAATCCCAAAGTGAGTCTGACTGAACATGGGTAAGATCACATCATCATGCCTACCATGTGGCAGTGAGAATGGCAAAGCCTTCTTTTTCCATCTTCATCGTGTCCTCTAGTGGCTGTCCAGCAGGCCTAGTCTAGGTGCTTAAAAGGCTATTGTCATTGAGCAAGAAGGGTCTATCTATTCTACATTCAGAGGCTTGCTGTGACAAATTTGACAGGCATTTTCAGGACAAAGTCACTCAGATTCAAATGGAATTGAAATCCACAACTGGAAATAGTCTGGTGTGAATATTTTACTACAGTTTCAATTATTGTGGTCTGAGGAAGTGGTCAAGCTACCTACAAGAGGTGCAGTCCCTTTGACCACTTGTCTCTTTAACCAAGATGGCTATTTAAAGCTACCTGGGAGGAAGGTGACTGAGTGGATTCAGGAACTGATAAATGTCCCTCTGAGAGCAGGGCAAAATGCCAGTGACAATCAAGAAAATGGTGGTATACCATCAGAGTAGTATATTGAATAACTATAACCATGCTGCTAATATCAACTTTTTGGGTAGGGTTCTGGAGAAAGTGGTCCCAACCCAGCTGTAGGCATTCATGGTGTATAGCACTGAGGCTGTCCTGGCTGCCCTCATGGATGATCTTTATCAAGAGAAGGATAGGATAATGAAACCCAGTCAGTTCTCCTTGATCTCTCAACAGATTTCACCACTTTGGAGACTTCAGAGACTGGGAATTGGAGACAGTGTTTTACAGTGGTCATCTTCCTATCTCTTTAGACTCCAGAGATTAGCTAGACACACTTGGAACTTTCATATGTGGCTCCTCAGGGTTCTGTCCTCTATGCTGTTTAACATATGAAACCACAGAGAGAGGTCATTAGCAGATTTGGAGTGAGGTGTCATCAGTAGGCTGATGAAGAGATCACTTCCTAGAAGCAGTAATGGGTTGGATGTTGAGCAATTAAGTGAATCCAGACAAGATGGTGGTACTATGTGTCACAGAGTCCTCTACCTAGGAAGTTAGAAGGCATCTAATTCTAAGGACTAGGCCCTTTCCTGAAGGCACAGTGTGGTGTTTGAACTAATCAGAACCTGTTCAATCTTGAACTCAAAACATAATAATTCTGTAGTTGGATTTACCTCAAACCCAAACTGTAATTGTTTAGTTCAAGCTCAATCTGAACCACAAAAAGCCAAACCTGTGCAACCCCAAGCTGAACAGCCTCCTCCATACAATTCCTGATATTACCAGACTTTGTCTGGCTGTGCATTTTGCACAAAGGAGGCTTTTAAGCAATGCTGTCAGTAACTAGGAACGTGAGCGGAAACTAAAGGGCCTGACAATCTGTCTTATGTGTAAAAATCCAAAATGCTTATTTAGCAATGCCAAGAAAAAGACTTCAGGCATTTTTAAATGCCATTAAATCTACTGTGCCACTAGCCTTGGCTGAGAAAAATTGTCTCCTCCAGGTGTGTAGATGGCATCCGCCTTGACCATTGGCCATCCTAGTTCGGATTGATGGGAGCTGAGGTCTACAACATCTGAGACCAGTAAGTTGTGTGTAAAGGCCAGCTCTCGGTCAGGGTAGCGCTTTGTATATTTCCTGACTTGGTAGTGTAGTAGCGTGTATTTTACATTTTATATTAAGACTCTGTTAATTCCCTTCCAAGAGGCACACCTTCCATTTACTTTTCCCTACTCTTTGGCTTGATAATAATGTTGCCTCCTTCTTGTGCTGCAGCAGACAGCCCTTCCCCCACTCTGCCTAGCCAGCAGTGGGTTACAGTATCTGTTTAGGATTCAGCCTGTCTTGGCTCACTTTGAAAACAGAGAACACGAAGCTTCTTTAAAATAACCGGAAAACAAGTTTATTGTTTACAATTCAAGTTTCTTCTTAAAGTTGCACTTTGTTACTTTAAATATCAACAGTTAGGTCTTTAGCTTCCTCACTAAGCCTAAAGACTTCAATCCTTTTCAGATCAATGCCAACAGCATAAATAACTTATAACCACTTCAGTTCTTTTACTTTCTAAACACTGTAATTCACTATTAACTCAGGACTCTATTCCCCAGCTTCCCTCAGGACAGCTTAGAGCCCGTTTCTCCCCTTCGTTAACCTCCCAGATTAACGACCCAAGGCAGAGAACCTAGATTATCCCCTCAGGCTCCATTTTATATGGGCCTGGCTGGCTTGCTTCGCCCTGATTGGCTGAGCTCCTTCAGCATTCTATTTCACTCCTCCCCTAGGAGTGCTCCACTAGCCCCTCCCTCAGGCTACTTACCCTTGTTAAAAATACACTTTGGCGACACTTAACAGTGTAGACAACGCGTTCTCGCCACACTTTGCATTTTAAACCAAAAATAACTTAATTTTGGGGTTGAGGGGTCCTAGCGGTCTCCACATTGTGTAACTTGGTTTTCATGAATTATTGATCACAAATGCCTGTGCCATAAATGTGTTATTCATTATGGTTCTACTAAGCTATCCTTTAGTCCTCTTTAATTTTCAGGCAGTAAGGAATTTGCCCAAGCATGAACACACATCCTCTTATATTCCTGAATGATACCCATAAATTGAACTGTGCTTGTAACCATAACAGTTGCATGCATACTCTGACAAGCTCTTTGTAACTTTCAATATTTTTACACCTGAAATAAATGCTCAAAACAATGTCTTCTACATCCCTCCAGTGATGCAAAAAGACGGAGTCTGGACACCACTCCCTGTGACGTGCCAAGGGCAATTGTGACAGGCTTATAAAAAGACAACATCTTGTAATGTCAGTTGAATTGCATACATACGGAGCCCAGTTCTGCCCATCTGCTTCTCCAAAGACAACTCTTTCACATAGATAACTCAGAAGAATCAACCTACAGATTAAAACTGCATGGCTGATCACCAAGTGATATAAAGCAATAACAATACTGGTAGTGTGCCCAAAAATAAACCTCCTCAGTATTTTAGTCCTGGAATGAAGTTTGTGATTATCCTGATGTAAGCTCGTCACATATTTTTAGTACTGTTAACAAATGTCCCATTTCACAAGGTGGTAAAGAAAGGGAGCTCTTGTTTTCATCAAGGGTCTGTTGGTTAAGTCCAATCAGATTTCCAGTTATTCAGTATCCTTCTGACATAAACCCAGCAGGGAATCGCATTGGAGCCAACTTTCAGAAACAAGAGAACAATCCAAATAACGAAAAGGGCATATGTACATGCAAGTCATATCCCACAAGCATGGTGAAGGAACGTTTTGAAATACTACTAATGGAAAACAATCCAAGGCTGTTAAACTTGCCATATTCAAGAGAAAAACGAGTACCCGTTATTTCACTTGGGCTTGCTAAAGTCATGCTTCAGAAGTTCAACAAGATCTGTCTTTGATGTTACATATAACCTTACTATCACATCATCAAATCCCAAATACAGCAGCCCAAGTATGTTTCTTGCACTACAGCATAATTTGAACTTAAAAGGAAGTTTCAGTGATCAGACAGTGAATTGGCAGTTGTTACTCTGCTTTTTATTTATTTTAAAAGGAAGGAACCTCTTTAAGGAAGAAGACCTTTTTAAAGGTACCCTGGCAAGACCTTACAGCTTTTTTATTTTATGCTATCAGAAACAAAACAGTTATGATAAAAACATACAGTTTGAGGTAACACACCATTATGTATACTTCCAGCATTAAATACTGTTCATTCATGAGCTTCACAATGCATCTTTCGGTATGGGAAATCTCTTTCAGTCCACCCTTGAGAAAATGGAAACTTTTACTCATTAAAGAAGCATCAAGAAATTGGGAAGGGAAGCAGATTCTATAATAGCTTCGATCTATACATAACATAGATTTAACAATTACAGCACAAACAAAATCACAACAATGTCTCACTTCATCCCAGGTTTTATCTCTGCAAATCATGTCCTACATTTGACAATAGTTCAGATACCCCTGAAGGTTCCCCCATCACTGTCATGAATGTTTAATCCTTGATAAAGTTTTAAGTCTTGAATGAATCTAGTTAAGAGGGCAATTCTCAACAAACTATGTTGTCTCACCTCTAGTAGGCCAACAGAAGCACACCTGCTCAGCACTGTCCTTAGAGAAGAAGAGCATGACTAAATACTGAATGGGTAGAGGGAGGAAATTAAGATGAGTGGTGTACTCTTCCCTTGCACTGATTTATATAAAAAGATACAACTCTAAAATTTACTTTTTAAATGATGTTGTATCCCCCCCCCAAAAGAATAAAATATATAAAATATTATATGTAAAAATGGAACCCTCCCTTTGTCCCCATCAGGACAGAACTGTCCCCATCAGGAAACTGTTTAAACATCAAGGGCCTCGGTGAAAAGATATGTTTTAACCAGGAACCAAAACCCATACAATTTAGGTACCTGGCAAACTTCAAGAGGGAGGCTGTTCCAGAGTCTGGGGGCCAACACAGAAAAGGTCTTCTTGTGTTTTCCTAAACCTTGCACCTCTGAAACAAAAGAAACTGTCTTCAGGAACAAGTCTTCTTCACAGTAGAAGGCTGAATCCCCAAAAGACATTTGCATCTCTGAGTTCCCTCTGCTGTCACTCTAATCAAGCGGACTTTAAAAGTGCCATGCGCTTCCGCAATAAGCGTCCGCACGAGGCTCAGCAAAATGTGTTTTTAACGCACCTTCCATCCCCAAGGAAGCCTGTTTCCTTTCCCCGCATGTTTTTTCCCCCACCCCCTCTCTTGTTAAAAGGAAAAATAGCCAGATCTCCATCCCCTGAAATGGCTTCCCGTCCCTGCAAAGGCAGATGATCGCTCATTCATTCACTTTCAGCACTTACTTTCACTCAGTTCTCTGTTAGAAAAGGCTTCCCGTCCCTGCAAAGTCAGCAGCTGCAGGCATCGGCAGCGCGATCCTTCGCTCATTCACACTTTTAACACTTTCACAGATCACCTGATAACAATGTTGCAATTCTGAGCAATTCTGGCTCTTTTTACAAAGGAAAGGAAGGGAACCTGCTGCATTTCTGAGATGTGTGAATGCTTTTTTGGCTGTGTGTGCAGGCAAGCAATCGCCGCCCCTTTTGCCACGGAGTGTCCCCAAGGTAAATGTTGCGAGGAAAACCCGCGACTTCCAAATAGAGCCCTGAAAGTCTTCTTTAAAGGGCATGTATTTTGTCACGGGTTTTCCTCATTTTGTAGCCCTGGAAGCACCTTGAGAAGCCTGGCATGGGGGCGCTCAGAGGCAAAAGAGGATGCACCTGAACACAGGGGATGCACCTGAACACAAATTAGAAAGTGTAAATACAAGACTAATAGTCTAATACCAGATGGAACCAAAACCAAGCAAGAGGTTAAGGAGGATCTGAAAAAAATGGAAAGATGGCCAAAATTCTAGCAAAATAAAGGGCCTATTTGCGCTTACCTCATTGGAATGGTATAATAATAGTAGCATTCCAGTGAAATGAAGATGAAGATGAAGCACAGAGGGAGCTGCCAGGACTTCAAGGGCTAGTGAAGTCCCAAACTGGAACACCTGCATTTGAAGTGTAGATGGCCAGGTCCAGGCAGGCGAACTTGCCATGGCTGTTGGTGCATGTCCGGATGTTGCCATGGCAATCGAGACATATACAACTGCACTGTAACATCCACACAACTACTTGGGACTGGAGCAGGTTTGATAAGCTCCAGGATAGCAGTGGCATGCAAACAGGCCTCACCAAGGAGCGGACATATAACTGTTCTATCTTGCAAGTGTGAACAGGCCCCAAAACCGGTCGTAATGAAGGAATTTGAGGAACATATTATAGATACACAGAATCAAAGAATTAGAAGAGAGTGTTTAATCCTATCTCCTGCTTTGTGCAGGATGTAAAGCATCTCCAACAGACAGGCATCCAAGTGAAGCCCCTGAATCTTACACCAGCTAAAGAAGCAGTAAGGAAAGAGTCAACACCAAGTCCATGAGCCTGCCAGAAAAGGGGTGATGATACACAGATGCACATCTGCAGAGTTCCCCAAGGACAACAGCCCAAAAAAGCCATTTGTGCTTAGTCTGACAATAATGTACTTGATTCAAATACTGAATAAGGAACTTCGTCCCTTTTCAGAAAGGTAATTTTCTAGTTAAGTCAATGTAGTTATGACCTAAGACACAAAAAGATTGTCAGAACAAGATGTGCCGTTCAGCACACCTGGAATCAAAACATCTGCTTTAGAAAAGGATAATAAGAATGCCTGTTTTTAGTTCTCGGGTGAATTCCAACTTAGCTTTGTTAAAGCGGAATTTTAAAAAACAGATGCGAACACACATTATTTGCATTCCATTTGCTTTTGTTAATTCCGCTTTAAAGCAGAGCATGGCAGCGCAGCAGCAGCAGCACCCAAAAGGGAGAGGGAGCTCGCTCAGTCACCCACCGCTTTCCGTTCCTCCTCCCTACGCCTCAGGAGCACCAGGGCTGCTTGGCGGGAAGCCGAGCGAGTGAGCAGGGCACCGGCAGTGCCCAGCGGCAGCCACATGGTGGGAACAAAGGAGCAGCCAAAACAGCAGGTGGTCAGGCAGGCAGGCAAGCACCTGGGCAAGCAAGGCAGTGACAGGCAGGCAAGCAGGTGGGTGGGCGAGCGGGTGGGCTTCTGCTTCAAAACACGGTTTCAAAACACTTTATTCCTGTTTTTAATGCTGAATGGCACTTTTGAGTCCAGGCAGAGTGTCTTGAAACCATTCTGAACAGTCAAAAAAGTCCTAGTGGGAACTGGCCTCTCATGTACCATTATGGTACCCTGTGTCATGGTCCTTTTGCTCTGTGCTCAAGATATCACAATAGAAAGTCTTACAAGCACTTTATGGCAGTTGAGGCCCCATCCAGTCAGGGGAATATAGCACCACTATGGTGAGGATGCCTCACATATCTAGGGCAATTCCACTAAAACCCCACTCCCCCCCCCCTTTAAAAAGCATTAAATGCCAGTGCCAGATGCAGGTTTTCCAGCAATAATACTTAGGGACAGAGCTGCCATCATTAATCTGTCTTCCACACATGCATAGAGGCTAAAACAGACATTCACTCATGTGCAGCAGTGCCAATATATACATCTAAGAATTTGGCACTGGCCAAATACCCCAGATGCATGCATCAGTAACATGCAGAAAGATAGCACTGGCTATGGTGCTATCAGGTTAGCAAGTGATAATGGTGAAGGAACAATATTCCACATTATCCCTTGCTAGTGGGATGTTCAGCTGCTACCTGGAGGAGGGCTTAGTGGCTAGTACAATAGTCTGTTACAGAGGAATATATATAACACCACATAAAATGCATTATAGGTGCTTCCAGATGGCAAGAGACAATCGTGGGATCTATTTAAAAAAACTTCCAATTGCCTCTTCCTGCTCTGCCAGATTCAGGAAGCAATTGCAGACTAGACTTTCACCTGTGTCTGCTGGCTCATTTCATTAGCATTGCTAGTTCTTGCAGATACCTGGAAGCCAGACAAAACAGCAATAACCATCAATTTAGAAGTATTATAGAAGGGTATTTTCTGGTTTTCATGTAGATTAAGGTACTAGGATGTGGACACTACCATTTCTAAGCTGCTTTTAAGATACTTTTTCAAAAAATTGCAGGCGCAACCACTTTCTCTTTCAGCACTGAAAACCTCACCCCACATTCCTCAGCAATTACAAAAAAGACAAGTGAAACCCTGGCACTGTCTCTGATTCCTTCTTTTCATATCCATCTTTCTAGTACACCTGGGGTAGTTCCGCACTGGACACTTAACACACATTAAGTACCCATTAAGGACGGATTTCTAAAACCCCGTCTGCTCACAACACACATTAGAGACATTTTTGTCTGCATTGGCTCTCGCGTGATGTGTCTCTAATGTGTGTTAAGTGGCCCTTAAAACCGATTAAGACTACCCATTAAGGTAGTCTTAATGGGTACTTAATGTGTACTTCTGCAGTTAAGACACATACATTTCAGATGTGTCTGCACAGGAAAAGTGTCCCTAAGTGGCCCCTCTCCCCCATGCGACACGATTGGCTCCTCCAGAGCAAGCATGGTAAGCTGGGGGCCTCCTATCTCGGGGCTCTCCCTCGCCCCAGAAGCCATGAATCACGGCTTCTGGAGCTGGGGGGGGGCTTCACCTACATCCCCTCTACCCACCCTGGGGGCAACCGAGTGCGATCCCCTCCTTACCTTTAGGCACTGAGGCCGATACTGGCTGCCGGGATCCAGTACGCTTTGCGCATGCATGCAGCGCTCCTCCTGATTGGCCAGGGCCGCGCCTGGCTTCAGGAGGCCTTCTGCGCATGCCAGAGCTGCGCACCTCCCTATTGGTCAGGGCCGTGCGGCTGCGCAGAGGGCCACCTGAAGCCAGGCGCGGCCCTGGCCAATAGGGAGGCATGCTGCACGCACGCGCAAAGCGTACTGGATCCCAGCAGCCAGTATCGGCCTCGGTGCCTAAAGGTAAGGAGGGGATCGCACTCGGTTGCCCCCAGGGTGGGTAGAGGGGATGTAGGTGAAGCCCCCCCCCAGCTCCAGAAGCCATGATTCATGGCTTCTGGGGAGAGGGAGAGCCCCGAGATAGGAGGCCCCCAGCTCACCATGCTTGCTCTGGAGGAGCCAATCGTGACGCATGGGGGGGAGGGCCTTCAGAGCACTGATTGAGGTGGATGCTGTGCTTCCGCACTGCACCCACCTCAAATCCCTCTCTAATTCCATCCCACCCTTGCAGGTGCAGACAGAAAGGGTGGTAGTAGATACTGATCTACTTAACATGGATTTCCGAAATACGGATCTAATAGATCCGTATTTTGGAGGTCCAGTGCAGAACCACCCTAGGTGTCTTCTCACTCACCCAAAATTACACACATTGGCAGAAGGCCAAGTTCATCAGATGGGTAGAAGCCATCAGGTGTTCATGCACACTTTTCCAGCCCCTTCCCACCCTTTCACACAAAGCCATGAGAGGTATAATATGTAGAGATAAAATTGTGTGCTTTTCCCTCCACTGAGCATTAGGAGAGGGAAAGGGTCTATTTTTGTTTCTGCCTTGCTTACAAATTTCCTATAGACATTTAGTTGGCCACTGTACTTAGGCAACTGCTCCAGTCTAGGATATCCAAAAGACACATGGATCATGCTAAGCCTACTAATTTAGACTGCATCCTTCCAGCTTTGCTTTCATGTTGCATTTAAATATAGTTTGGTCGTGCGGTTAGAGCGCCTGTTTCTTATCTGGGAGTCACTGGGTTCAATTCTGCACTCTTCCATGAAGCTAGCTGGATGACCTTGGGCTAGTCACAGCTCTCTTCTGAGTTCTCACAGCCCCACTTACCTCACAGGGTGTCTGTTGTAGAGAGAATAATAGAAAGCTTTGTGAACCATAAAAGCCAAATGTTCTTTTTCTCTTCATCTCCATCCAGGATTAAGATTGACAGCATTCAGTCACTTAAATGACAACCTTCAGGGCCGACACTCTCAATCCTGGGACCCAAAAAGGATGTCCTGAGAGGAGAGTTGGAAATCCCACTCATAGGATGTGTTCAGACAAAACAAAAAGGATGTCTCAGAGGCACCCTACAGAGAGGCCTTAGAGGCACCTCAGGGAGAGTGTGTTCTTCATGTTCCCAATCCTTCTCTAATCCACCTTTTCTACAACAAAATGTTCAGAAGAGGGGAAGGGGCAGAGTGATGTATGAACAATCTCATCTTGAAGCCTTTTCAAAGCTGCCTCAGAGATGCCTCAGACTTTTTTTTTTCTGTGTCTGATCACACCTCAGTGCACCTCATCAAATAAAATGTCCCAGACCTCTATCTGGCACATGATAGCAGCTGTAGGTTACCTCTGAAGGGCAGGATTTCATTTGCCCTGTTCAGCCTGTGGCAGTGAAAAGTCTCTCAAGAACTATGGTGGCCTGAATGACCTCAAATAATAGGATCAGCTTTATAAAAAAAGAAACTGCAGCAACAGGGCACGTGGAAGCTGCACATAAAATGCTTTTGCAGTAATACCTGCTAATAACTGTATAGTCTGCAAAAAGAAGTCTAGAGCACCTTAAAGACTAACAAAGAGAAGAAGTTGTGGCATGCACTTTCATAGACTAAGCCTACTTCAACAGATGTATAGTCTGCAAGCAAACTAGCTCTCCTCTAGTTGTTAGTCATGGCCAACTCCTGTTCTGCTGATTTCTTCTCCAGAATATGAATTTGCCAAATGTGAGATGGATATTATCTTTTAGAGTAAACTTCTTTTAGAGTAAACTTACTAATTCTGACTTACAGTATCTACGATTTATTTTCCAGTTCTTACTCGAATTCAGAGGTCAGAAAGGGAAGAGGAGAGGAAATAGACAGCAAAGTTTGAGAGAATTTTATATACAGCTCTAGATTTCCTAAATAGGTTCTAACTTTCTTCCCCCTCAAACTGTCTTTTTATAATGTATTTTTAACCAAAGCAATTTTCAATTTCAGATGACTCCATCACATACTTGACAAGTATATGATCAGTCTTTCCATATGAACCAGCTTTCCACTCCTCTCTGTGTCTCAGTCAGGCTTATCACTACAATATGTATTTGCCTCAAATCCACCCACAAGCAGTACCTGAACCACATATGTTTTTCATTTGGCCTTTGAAATTCCAGTTCACATACTATCTCATTCCAGCTGTGCTCTGGCTGATACTGAAGAAGCTTTGTACACCTGCACCACTAATCACAACAAACTTTTAACAAAAGCAAACTTTTAAACATTAACAGTGCAAAATGTATTGCTCTTCAGCACAACCAGTTCACACACACAATGGAACATAAATTCTGCACTCACATATCAGTCCCAGCAGGCTTCAAAACCAAAAAGAAAGTAATTGCAATACAGTTGCCTTCACCATACTCCATATTTAGTTATTTGCATTTCAATACATTCTAAATTACAACTTTAATTCTTCCCGTTATCATCAATACTATGGTGACAATGGGTATTTAAATACAGAATTTGTTCAGTTTTACAGTGGTTAGGTTTCAGTATAGGGCAGACAGTTGTGCATCACATATGAAGATAAATATTTTCTCATTCATTCTCTTGCATGTCCCTTACTTTTAAGGCATCAGAATTTTTGCAGCTGCAAGATCTATGAAGGATCCTGAAGACAAAATCCAATCTCTCTACTTCCCCCAAACATTCCTAGTTGGCAAGTCTGGACAGTAACAGTTAAAGATGAGGTCAAGTGGAGCTTAACTTCTAAAGACTACAAGGGCATTTGCCATGCAAGAAAGACAGTGAAGAATATACTGGGTATTGGAAAAAGGAGAGATGGAAAATATTATGCATTGTTTATATTTAATATAAGAGATAAAATAATAAAAGTGGAAGGAAATATGGTGAACAAAGAACTCAGGTCAAGTTGCAGAACTCAGCTACTTAATAATATTGAGACCAGAAAGGGATCAAGATCAATTTGTGGAGGGTGCATGCTGTCATGAGCTATCCCAGTGAAACAGAAGTGATGGTCGAAGTGTAACAACCAAGAACTTTAAAACAAACAAAACTGCAGGAGTAGCAAGAAAGAAGCTCAGGAAGTAGATGGGCACTGGATGCCACTTAAGATACCATACAAATAAGCTACGTAGATAAATTATTTGCATCTTTTTCCAAGGTACAAAATGGCAGACCTGAACCAGCATTAACTTCCTCATGTCAAGGATCTAAAAATACAGAAACAAATCGTGGTGAAGAAATTATAAACTAAGGTTCTCCTAACCTGCTTGGATCTTGAATTCATGAATAGAGAAGCACTGTCCTCTGTTAGAAATGGGATGTTTTGAGAACAAGCACCCAGGATTCAGCATGGTAGACAACATTTATCTGGAAGTTCAGAGTGCTTCAACAACAACCCCCACCCAAGTAAGCATTCGTCCAGAAAAAGAAGAGTTCCTTTTATGGACGGGTAACTAGTAAGAGAACATAGGCAAAGGCCCCTTCTGCTTGTATGAGGCAGGATCTTCATGCAAGGAGAGAACAGCACTCCAAGTATAGTACTCTTTCTTCTTGTGGCGCTCTTCTTAAAACAACAGTGTGCCCCTACTCATCAAGTTTGAAGCCAGGGATCCCCTGGCTGCAATCTGAACAGGTGAGAGGGTCATCAACTTTTTATGTGTTCAGTAAGGTCCCCAAGACCCCTTCTTGAGTAATGACAGTGACAGAGTGTGATAACAGGGCTGCTAGTGAGTGGGAGAAAGAGGTCTAAAGGGTCTTTCTTCCACTGCTGTTCAAGTGCCATGAGAAATGTTTATGGCAGTGAGACAACTGCAAATCCACATGGCCAACTCACTCATCCAACACAAAAGAAAAGGTCACATGGACAGCATTCAGGTTGGCCACTCATGTGACATCCTGCTCCTATCAGCAAGTTTTGAGCACCATCTGGTGGCCTCCCTTCTCTACAGCTGCAAAGAATCATAATCAAAAGATCAAAACAGAAGCTTTGCATCTGCTTTTGCTTCAGAATCAAGTCTCCCAATGAAGCTTCCTGAAATTTTTGTCACTGCTGTGTCTGTAACTGTCCCCATTTTTCCTCCTGCTGCAGAAGATTAGCTAAAGCAGTTCAGCTTCAAATATTTCTTCAGTCCCAGCAGGTTCCTGCTTCAGTCCACTCCTGAATGATGAGAAAGAGGCATTTATCATTCCTGGCTCCAGAAAAGTTGCTCTGCAGAACTCTGGCTCAAGCTTTCCTTCAGTTGTAAGTGGTCTGTTCCTAGCTCTCCAAGGGCTTAAAGTTTATGTGTGTTTTGTGGTTGTGGTGTCATGGCATGGGGTGATCAGGATCAGCATTATTAGTGCAGACTGTGCTGATCCTGTCCTTGCCTTCCCATCTCCACAAGGCAGTTAGATACAATCAATCACAGTTGAGAGAAATACTCAAATTCCTGCAGTTCTGGGCTAGTGAAGGCCAGATCAGATGGGAAAGAGTCAAACTCCAGCAAGCTAACTAAGTGATGCCAAAGTTATGAATACCAGGTTCTGATATGGAGATGAGAAACCAAAACAATTCCTTCCCCCTTTTGCCCAAATACCATAACTTCAGGGACATTGGAATTGCTTCAGTCCTGGTTGGCTGGGACTTAAAGGCCTGAGTGGATCAGATTAATCCTACAGGGAGAACCGCCTGAAGTTAAGTGACAGAGGAACTAAGGTGTTTGCCCTGGTTGGGCTTTATTAGCAGAACAATCTCTACTGATTGTCTGAGACTGTATCCAGACATTGATTACATATATTTGGATATTCCAGAATAAAGCATGGATATTCCAGAAAATTCAAACAGACCAGTGTCTTTCTCTGTCTTCCAAGAATATACTATCTGCATTTATAATAGCACTTTCTTTGTTACAAAGAGTTGTAACAATAAATAGTTTTATTTGATTGCTGAAAAATGCAACATATATTTATTCCAGCAAAATGGAAAGGAACTGTGCATGCTTCTCTAAATAATTATTTTAAATACCAAAGAAACACACATAAATAGGACGCTTCCCTAAGATTCACAAATTTTCAGCTATCGCTTTTTGAAGACAACTGGTTGAGACAAAGTCTGATGTATTTTCTTTGACTTTGGGATTTTTTTTCACTAGCACTAAGTACCCATTAAGTACCCATTAGGGACCAATTAAGTGCTCATTAGGCTCAGAGCAGGAAGACCCCATTTCCACTGTGGACCCCATTGGAGCCACATTTGCTTCCACCAATTCTAGGGAAATCCGAATTGAATGGGTCCTTCAGGACCTATAATCCGGATTTCCTGTAGACCCCATTAAAGGGGTCTACAACGGGGTCTTCAGGCATCAAATCTGGACTATACAGGGCATCTTTCCACCACTATCAGGCAATGGGGTCTAGGGGGGGCTCTGGGGGGGCCCACCCATGAGGGGGGTGCCCCAAAGCTCCGAAGCCTGTGCGCAGTCTCCAAAGCTGTCTCCAAAGCCGGCCCCAAAGCCGGCTCTGAAGAACAGCACAGGATCCAAAGAGAACCCCATGAGAGAGCAATGCCAATCCTACGGACCTTTGTCAAAGGCTCCAGAGAATCTTCAGTAGATCCGGATCATCTTAGATCCGGATTAAGCAAGGTCACTGGAAAAAAAACCTTTGTGTA
Organism: Aspidoscelis tigris stejnegeri; assembly: GCA_023333525.1. Taxonomy (NCBI): domain Eukaryota; kingdom Metazoa; phylum Chordata; class Lepidosauria; order Squamata; family Teiidae; genus Aspidoscelis; species Aspidoscelis tigris. The sequence goes on from JALMGA010000004.1 coordinate 48,782,860, forward strand.
GCTTACATAAGATTCTTGTTCTAGGATTCCTAAAGCAGAAGAGTACATATTTTCTGAAAAACTATAGTAAGTAGAGTAATTCTAGATACTAGATATATCGCAACACTATCCAATAAGCCAAATTCCAACTGGTCAAAAACGTCTGGGTTTTAACCCAGATTTTTTTAACCAGCACCAAGGGGTCCTTGCAGCCATCCCAACTGTGTTGGGGCAGCAGGGAAGAGGTGGTGGCAGCCTCCCCAGCAGGAGGGGTACGATGACAGACACACTGATCTCCATCACCACCCACCATTTGTCTTCCCCACCTGTTCCTCTCTCTGTCATTGTATCCTGCCATTTGCCTTCTTCGCCACCCCGGTCCTCCATCTGTCATCATCTTCCACCATTTGCCTCCCCCACCCCACCCCATTCCTCCATCTTTTATCGTCTCCCACCATTTGCCTTTCCCACCATTCTCCAGCAGATGGAGGAATGGGTGGGGGGAGAATGCAGATGCCAGGAGATGATGAAAGAAGAGGAATAGGGCAGGGAAGGCAAACTGCAGGTGGGAGGGGAGGAGATTGGTGCGGTTGTGGTGTTCCCATTGATAAATATTCAGATTATTCCAGGATTCCACAGTGAGTCCTGTTATAATCCCAATAGGGATTTCCCGGATTTTGGAACCATTAGTCTGCAGAAACAGGGAATCCCTTCAAAAGCATTGGGATGTCAGGGGTTTGAGCCGAATTCAGGCTAGACTAAATGGCCAGTCGGGACACAGCCTAAGTATATGTAACATTAATTTACACTGAAATATTGACAACAATTGTGTTTTCAGGACTCAGAAGTTAAAATAATTGGATAATTACATTAAATTAGGATGTGAGAACAATACTGAGTATCCTTGTGTGCATTTTTGCACAATATATTTACTATGCACATAGAGGTTTTGCTACCAAGTGGCCAGAATAAGTCAACATATTTTCAAAACATCCTGTTAACTAATGGAACAAATAATTTAGCAAGTTTTGGGTTTACGGCGCCAACTAAAGCAGCATAACATAATAAAGTGCTATGAAATATATGGAAAGAGAACTTTATTGTATCAAATTATTTCTCTCTCAAAGGATGTTACTGCATAATGCAGCTTTTTGTTTTCAACTTTGTCATATTTTCTAAACTAGGATCCCTTCAATTTACTTTCAGCTATGTGACATTCCACTTTACTGGAGCGAAAGCATGTATTAGCTAAACAATGTAGTCTGGATTTATCGTTCCCACGCATCATCACAAAAATGTTTGTCTCTGCAATTGCAGCGTTATTATTACTGATTACAGCTGCTCTGCCACTAATTTCTGGTAGGAGCAATAAGAGAAAATCCTTAGTAGTTTGTAAGCCAAAAACTAATTGATGGCTATAGCAATATCTGGGCAATCCTCTTTTGACAGCTGTGGGGAAAAAATACATATAATCAGAATGTCTCCAGTCCTCTCAGATGTGGCCAGATAAACTATGGTTTGCTAATATTCTGCAACCAGAGGTTGGAATCTCAGGGCTGTTTTGCACTTATGTTAGTAGCAAAGGTGGCAGCAACTCCTGAACAGTGCATCTGCATCACATGGAGCCATTTCACTAATAGAAATGGCTCCATGCATGCTGAAATTCCACCTGTACGTATAAAACTACTCCACACCTATACTAGTAGCAGGGCTATGACAGCACTGCACACTGCACCTCTTCAAATAAGAAATATAAGAAAAGCTTTTGAAGATGGTTGGAAAACAATAATTTATAATAATTCGTTACTTATGTAAGATTTTCCCTTTGGGAAACCTAAGATTGTTTGTTTGTTTAATTTATATCCTGCCCTTCACCAGTTGGTCCCATGGTGGCTTACAGTAAAAATAAAACATATCAAATTTTAAAACATAATTAAAAATATAACTTCCTCCCTCCTTAACAGGACAGCACCCTGAGGAAGCTATTAAATAGCAAGAGTCTGGGTGAAAACATACATTTTCACCAGGTGCTGAAAGCTATACAGCATAGGCAGCTGGTGAACCTCAAGAGGAAGGCTGTTCCAGAGTCTAAGGGCCACCACAGAAAAGGCCCTGTTGCATGCCCCTGTGCCTTGTACCTCTGTAAGAGAAGGAACTACAAGAAGGCCCTCTTCTTCAGATCTCAGTGCACGGGCAGGTCTATATGGGGAAATTATGTGAGGGAAAAATAAACATCAAATCTTTTATCCTCATAATTTTGTAGTATGCCTGAGTTGGCTGTGGCACCTGTGTTCTTTGCTATCTCTGCTCCACCCTCTCCTAGGCAGGTATAAGAATTGGCTGCTCTGAGATGAGTTGGAGGGAAAAGACCTGGGCTGACTATTGCAACCATGTGTTTTATGCCTCTATTCTGCCCTCTCTCAAGCAGACATAAGAACTGTGGGTGCTCTTTGCTGGGATAAAGGAAGAAGACCTAGAATGGCAGTTGCACTGGGATATTTGTTGCCTCTGATTCACCTGTTCTTCTGAACTGCTTTCATCTGTTCTCTTGTTTGGTTATTTTGAGTGTTCTTTCTTCAACTGGTACTGTTATAGGTTTTTTTCCTAAATTTTTACTCTATATTGGCTGCATCCCCAAGCAACTTATTTGCCTCTCTAGTTTTCCTCTACTGTCCCTCTATTCCAGTGGACTTTAAAAGTGCCGTTCAATTCCAGAATAATCGTCCCCATGAGGTTCAGTAAAACATGCACTTTAAATGCACCAACCGTCCCCAAGGAAGCGTGTTTTGTTTGCCCGCATCTTTTTCTCCCCGCCCCCTCTCTGCTTGATAGGGTGCCAGGGAGACAACCCCCGACAAGTCCAAAAGAAAAATACCCATATTTACAGAGCTTGCTTCCAAAGATAGTGATTTTAATCACTGTAAAAATATACCCTGTACAGCAGCCATTACACTGAAGCAATCCACCCACTTCACACCTGAGAACAATGTTGCAATTCTCTGCAATTCTGGCTCTTTAAGAGTTCTGACCTTTAGAAAGGGAAAGGAAGGGAAGGTGCTGCTATTCTGGGAGATGTGTGAATCTTTAAGGCTGTGTGTACAGGTGGCAAAAGCAGCAGCAGAGCCAGGGTGCTTTTTTCTGAGATCTTGGCCGCCAGTCTCTGCCCCTTTTGCCACGGAGCGTCTCCATGCACAATGTTGCTCGGAATACCCGTGGCTTCCAAAAGGTGCTCTGGTGGTCTTCTTTAAAGGGCAGTCTTTTTACTGCGCATTTTCCTCCTTTTGTGCCACTGGAAGCTCGGAGAAAAGCCGGGCATGGGGGTTCTCAGAGGCAAAAGAACCTTTTTAACAGACTTTTTATTGTTTGGGGATGGGGCCATTGTGTATATTGTATATTATTGTATATTACTGCATGATAATATTGTATATTATTGCATATTATATAGTTTGCTATCAATTGTCTTTATATAGCATTGATTTACAATGTGTATTTGATTTTTTTGGGGGGGGTATTGAATTAACTGTGTTTTGCTTATTGTACTTTTGATCTGTTGGAAACCACTTCAGGCATCCTGGGGAACCACTCTGGGGGAAAGTGGTATATAAGTACAAATACAAACCAGATAAATAGGAATTAACTCTTCCTTACTCTTAAGTGCTATAGCTCAGTGGCATAGGCTGCATCCCCATGCTGGCTGTTTGGCACTCTTACGGCGCTGTTTGGGCACGCATGGGCCAGGTGCGGGACTGGGAACGCATCCCAGTCTGTTCTTCAGGGAGACAGTCTCAGATGCCGAAACAAGCCGGTGCTGAGTTGGAAACAGGAACTTGTTCAGAAACTCCATTAAATGGAAATAGCAGCTATATACTTCTCCAGCTTACTTGTCCTTCTCACAAACACAGTTGTGGCAAGTTGCTCTCCACCAGAAAGATAAAAGACCTATTTCTATGCCAAAGTGCTTCAATATCAAGGTAGAGGGCACAGTCCTTGCTATTTGACTCTAAAGCTCTGGATTATGGTTTGGTTCTGTTTCTGAAACAGCTGTCGGACAGTCCTTAAACCTCCAAGTTGTTTCTCCAGATGTCTCTGTGCTGCCCAAGAATATCCTGCATATTTCTGGTGAGGTTTTTACACTTGCTTTGCCTTACCTGGCAAAACCTTTTTGAATTCTGTTTTATCTATTTCAAAAACATATTGAATATTCTTAGGTTACCTCTAAGCAATAACCTCATGAATAATTCTAGTAATTCTGATAATCCTTTCAGCCTGGTCTGTTTTGTATATCGCAGTGTTAAACCCTTCTTCTTGTTAGTATAAGCCTCTCCTATAATAAAGTTACTGGCAAGGTTATTTTTCTTTCATTTTGGCTTAGTTTCAGTTTCAAATTGGGTAAGTCTCTGGCAATGCCCACTCTTTTGCGAAATGATTTAGCCCAAAGAATAATAATTTCCAAACACCACTGAAAGTTCAGTGCATTGCAAGAGTGGGCAAAGGAGTTTCTGAAGCAATAAAATTACTCAGGAATACAGGCAAACTGCCAATAGGTCCTCTCATTTTGCAAAACCAGCAATGCAAATTCTGTACCAGTTTCTCCTCACAGGTAGAGTGTTTGGAACATGACTTCAACTTCACAATGTTTTTGATAAATCACTCTTTCTTGCACAACAGGTTTAAATATTTAGAACATAAGAAATGCTCTGTTCAGTTGGACTTTTGGCTCACCTAGCGCAGAAGCCTGTTCTTAAAGTAGCCAATCAACTGCACAAGAAAGCCCAAAAGCACGACATAAACATGGCTGTGGTCACACAAGGTTTAATCCATCTTCAGTCCACTTTCAGAGTGAGCCTGTGATCACACCAGGCTGATCTAGAGCATCTTGTTAAGAAACCAAAATGAAGCCGTCCTAATCTTGTCCGCGCACAGCCCTGATAATCAATTTTGGCAGCAATGCTCACACCTTTTCTGTTATCTCCCCAAGTCTCCTTTAGACTTTTTCCACCGCTTTTGTTTACATCAACACCACATGTGTCACAAAGCCGGCTTGAGGAGGGACAGCCCACCCCCAGGACGATCCCTGTAAAAACCAAATCTGAGCATGATGGGGAGAAGATGGCCAGAACCCGTCCTGAACAATGGGTGTTATCAGCGCCTGAGAGAATACATCAGCAAAGTAACAAGCTGTTTTCTTTCAGTGTTAAATAACTCAGAAAATTCACCTTTGGGATAGATAATGTGGAAAGAAAATTATTGGTGGAACGAAGCTGGATTAAACCTGAAGTGTGACCACAGCCTATATTACTTGCCTTTCTTACAATGCTCAGCAACTAACACCTTACCCAAACAATCTTACCAACACTAATCTTCTCTTATATTTGTTTGCAGTTTGCCTTTCTTTTTTTCCTTAACAATGAGAGCTTATTTTGCTGGAAAAGCTCTAATGTTACCTCTTTTACTCTTTTAAAAGTACTTTGGCTATGGTCACACCTTGCTGAAATTGTCTTATTAAGAAATCGAACTCAAAACACACAAACTTTGACCACACCCAGCACCTGATAATCCTGCATCAGTTCATCCTCAGTTTGGGTCACTGTGCTCACATGTTTCTTTTCCTGCCCTTTACAATATTTTTTTAGATCTCCATCCCTCTCTGCTGCCACAACATCCCCTGCACTCTGATAGGATAAAGATTCTGTGACTCAACAGCATGTAAATACACACTGGGCGAAAGGGAAGGCAAATTCATGTAGTATCCACCCACTACAGTACAGTTCAGACCCTTTACTCCTCTTGTCGGCCACACCCAAAAAATGAAAGCAGTTTAACACTCTGTGGCTGGATCCCCATGCATTCCATTTACTTTGGGATGGATTTGGATTATTCCCAATATGGAGTTGAGTTCTAATTGCCCCATCCCCATGCGAATGACGAAAGTGCAGGCTCAAGTCAAATACACCTGTCCCCATGCAAACTGCGCTAAGCCCCTGCATCGGGAAACCACATCTTTTTCTCTCCACCCCCTCTCTTCTGATTGGAGCAAGGGCAGGGAAATCCCACCCAATGCCCCTTCCCCAATTGCAACTGCTAGGCATTAAACAGTGATCGAACAGAAATGAGCCTCTTCTCTCTGCGATCTGATCGCCAGGCAAATGTAAAAGAACTGCTCGCCTCAGTACGATGCAACAATGAAGGGGGTCATCTGGTCCTTGCTGTTCCACAAGCCTCTTCCTGCAACCCTTATTCCACTCCCACTTCCCGATTGCCGGCAAGCAGCTTCTGAAGTTAGAGGCAGTTTAGCAGAGAAGCACTTATCTGGTAAACTGTCTCTAAACACTGTAGCGGCTTTGGTTAGCCTATTCCACCCCTGCTCCCCAACAAGCAGATTCTGAAGTCTGCCAGCTAAAAAGCTAACAAAAGCAGCCACAATGTTTAGAGGCAGTTTAACTTTGGTAAACTTTAGAAGCAGCTTGCCTGCCAGCTAAAAAGCTAACCAAAACCGCTACAATATTTAGAGGCAGTTTAACAGAAAAGCACTTCTCTGCTAAACTGCCTCTAACTTTAGAAGCTGCTTGCTGGCAACCGGGGAGCGGGGGTGGAATAAGGGTTGCAAGAAGAGGCTCATGGGACAACAAGGGCCAGATGACTCCCCTCATCGCTGCATCTTTACCTGTCAAACTGGGAAGATCAGTTCTTTTATGCTGTTTGATCTTTAAAAATGGCCAGCAGTTGCAATCCCCAACACACAGGACAGGAACGGCAAGCCTGCTAATGACATGAGCATCAATCTCCTCCCCTAATTACTCGGGAGCATCCCCAAGCATCCAAAATAATCCGGGCTTTCCTCCCAAACCACAGCGATCACTGTTTGCAAGGTGAGTTTCTTTACCGCAGATTTGGGCGATTTGTTCCACATGTAGCCCGGTTTGGAGGCTTTTCATGAGGCACTCCAAGTCAAATTCAGATTCAATTCAGAGTACAGAGTGCATGGTGATGCCCCCTGTAACGGCTTGAAACTTGTAAAAATCAGGACTCCGAAAAGTATGACTGAAGGGAGGAAAGTTCAAAGATAAAATGGAATGGACTAAAAAGGTGGGCTCTGAAGACGGATTAAAGTGAAATATTTTGAGGGATACTTAGACTATTACTTCTAAAGTCACAACTCCTTGACTCTCAAAACCTTACAACACTCTCAAAACCCTATCTTTTGATAAAAACAAAACAAACAAAAGTCAAACAAAAGAGATCTGCAAAAGTGAAGAAATTTTCCTAATAACTGAATAACCTTAGTCATTTGTTTTAGTACAGAGCTAATTAATTCATATACAGTAATTCATGTTCCCTGAAGATGGAAAAGTGTGTAAGCATTTCTGTCCTGAGCAATCTAAGGGATTAAACTAGATTCTTTTCTTTGTATGTCATAAAAATTATAGTTTCGCTTAAAAAAAAAATACTATGACCTAGCAGCAAAACTTGGCAGGGAGGGAACACATTGGAGGTATAAGTCATCTTCTGGGCAACAGAGCACACTTTATCACTGAATCACAACTGGGCTTCCTTCCCCTAAGAATTCTGAAGCGACAGTCTTGTGTAGTTAGGGATGCTGGTGACTGAGAAATGACATACCAATGGACAAGGTACATGTTGCTGATTAATGCAGTGCATTTGATGATATCAAAGTCAGATCTGATCTGTATTAGAGCAGGACCAATTTTAGGGAAATGAAAGGTACCACATCAACCAACACCCTACTGCCTGTATCTCACCGGCCATCCCTGGACACAGTTATGAAAAATCACTTAGCTCATAACTGTCAAACCATTCGAGTCCTCAGTCACCAAGTGAAAGATTATAATCGTCTACTGGTTTGTATACTGATGTGGTAAACATCTTTAGTTCATTTATTCTCATTCTCTTGAAATTTATTGTGATATTTGTACAACTATCAGGCACCCCCACCACCACTGGCAAGTGATTTGAGTTCAAAATGGTACGGACAAATTAACAAGGGAAAGAATGAGACAAGCATTTTGGCTCTATCATTTATAAGCATCAGTTCTGGTTTTATAACAGCAGACAGCTGGGAAATAAATGTGTGGGTTAAGTTTATTTTATGTAACGTATCCAACCTGGTGGACTCCAGAGTTTGCAAACCATCAGAAGTGTAACCTGTGGCTTTATGGATAGTTACTAATAACTTTTAATGAACAAGGCAGTAGGACAAGTGATATAGCATTACTTCAATGCCTTCTGACATCTCTGCACACTAGTCAGGGATCCAACTAAAGCAGATCAGCCTTGGCTTCACTGATATCTGTGGAACTATTTTGTAGTCACTTACTTCCCATAGATCTCATTGGGAACAAAGTTCAGCAAGCTTAGTTTGGTTTAAAGTGCCAACAATAAATGCTATGTATACAGTATGAATACAGCAAACACAGACACAAGGGCCCTGGTCACACCTATATAAGGCACGACATCCTCTTAATAATTCAAACTGAGGCTGTACCAGCTCTGTTCACACCTTGGTTATTCTTGCTTTGGGCCCCATCACTCACACCTTTCTCTGTGATCAATCTGAGCCTCCTCCAGGGAACTCATGGCTCTCTACCCTTTTTGCTGCATCAGATCTCCTTTCTTATTGGATGCCGTTGTGTCACTCAAGGGAGGCAAGGGTGTGTCTTTTTAAGCCTGCTCCTCCACTTCCATGCCCCTTTCCTTTTTTATGTGCTCTTCTTCTCCACACAATCAAATTTTTTAAAAAGAATAATAATAAATATGCAGAGAAACGCTAGATAGAGGAATCATACACATAAGTGAGGAGAGAAGGGGAGGTGTCTCATAAACTCAATACATGCACATCGGCTAAAAGGAAAGACTGGGCCACGCCCACCACAGCATGGTTCAGGCTCCTTTAGTCCATCCCCCCATTCACACTGAGAAAGCAAAGATGGCCTGGGATGCCAGGATGGGCTGAGTCCTCTGGAAAAGGGGACTCTGGCTAGAACTGTCTAATGGGGATAGGCAGGCTTGGAAAATGAACTGAATAAAAATAATGTGAGTAATGCAACCTGAGGATGACCTCAAGTAGTCCTAAACGAAATGTGCGACCAGGGCCAAGGAGGTGCATGCCTTTTCAGAAGAATCTGGTTTCCCCTTCTTTATTCCTTTACATCGTTTATATTTATATTCTTCTTGTAAAACATCTCAAACATGGTTCCCAGTTTGGCCAAAAAACACCAGTTGAACCATGTACAAACACAAAACAAAAATATGGAAAGGATACTTAAAAAAAAATTGAAACAGTGAATTGGATAAGAAACTCTATCAGGCCAGTCAGCCATTCACACAAGGAAGGCTTAGGTACAAAGGCATGTCTTCATCCATGAACTTAAGGGAGCACTGGAACACAGTCCTTTTTGAAAGGAGCAAGGCCCTTTTTGGGGCCTCCTGTACTTTGCAGTTGGTCTCTATTCCAGAATATACAGTAATCTGGAATAAGGCCAATGCAGAAAGGGTGCAAGAATGAAAGAATATGCTGTTTACAAATTAACCTTTAACTTGCACAGGGGTCTCAGTCAGTTTGGTCTAGTGGTTAAGGAGCCAGACTCTTATCTGGGAATACTGGGTTTGATTTCACCTTCCTCCACGAAACCAGCTGGGTGACCTTCGGCTAGATGCAGTTCTCTTCTGAGCTCTCACAGCCCACCTACCTCTGTTGTGGGGAGAAGAATAGAAAGCTTTGTCAGCCACTTTGAGTCTCCTTAAATGAGTGAGAAAAGTGGGGTAGAAAAGCCAACTCTTCTTCTTCTACTTCAGGGCACGTCCGCATGCTAAAAATAATCCGAAAGGATTTCTTTTCCGCCTCAGGAGCGTCCGCATACAAAGCCCTAATACGTGGCACACGGGAGTCAATACGTGTTTTTAAAAACCCACTTCACAAGTGTTCTGTATGAGAAATAAGGGGCTAACATATATTGTCCTAGTGCCATGCAGACGCTCCTGGAGGGGTTGAATGGGAAAATAACCTCGCTTGCTTGCTCACTCACTCTGCTGGTAACGTTACGTCCATTTACACTGCTGGGAAGGCAACAAGTTTGCACTGAAGCAAATGAACTGTCAAGCAAATGTGTGCACATTTGCTTGACAGTTCATCTGCTTCAGCGCAAACTTGTTGCCTTCCCAGCAAAGTAAATGGAGGTAACATTACCAGCAGAGCAAGCAAGCAAGTGAGGTTATTTTCCCATTCATCCCCTCCTTGTCCATGGCTGGCAGGGGATGAACGAGAAAATAACCTCACTCGCTCTGCTGGCGGGCAGATGAGGGCATACTGCAATGCTCCTCTTGCTGCCATCGCCACTCTTCCTGCTGCTCCATGGGGACAGGCAGTTACGGTTTCGATCCGCGTTGCCCCAAACCACAAGGGGAAGCTTTATTCTGCGTTACAACATGGATTTTTATCACACATTTTTATCACATCAGCTGGCTTGCATGCAGACACACCCTCAGAGTTTAGGTTGCTTCCTGCCAGTCTCATCTGAGCTCAGAAAATAAGCAGTGTGAGAGGCCAGTGGGAGGAACTCCTATGCTGTTAAGACAGCCAGAAAATGGAAATTTTTACAGAGAGGAAGCCAGTGCTGAACCCTTGTATGTTTCTGAGGGTAGTTCTGCTCTGGCTGGTATACTTGATCAGCAAGTGTACTAAGAGTCTTCCGTCAGCCTACTGAACCAGTCAAAAAGAGACCCTCATGCACCAGTATGCAAAAAAGGCTCATAATATACTTGCTGGTTCAGTACACTGGCCAGTGCAGAATCACCTCTATTAAGATTATCCAAGTGAAAAAAAAACCCATTGCCTTTCAACATTACCTCTCTTCTCAAGAGCAGGCAGGGTCAGGTGAATAGAGCTCATGCAAGACAAAATAACACAGTAATTTAGAGCCACCACTCTGTGCAGCAGCTGCAGCAGAACTGTCACAGATGAAGGGCTTGTTCACATTCTCTTCAGTGGAATGGGATGATACCATTCCGCTGAGATTACAATCAGACACAGAGGAAGTATCCTCAATTCAAGCACTAGTGCAGTAAACCAAACCACCAGCACTTGAAGTGCATATGGTCCAGGCAGACCAGATCACCACAGCAATGGCTGCAACAACCTCCAGCTTGTCATGGCAAAAAGCCTGCAGCATGTGATGGCACAGCTGTGCTGTCCCACCAATTCACAGCTTCACACCCAGAAGAGAGTGCAGCAGCTGCTGACTGGGAGCTCACCAGCTGCTCCCAGTAAAGCTGGTGGGAATTCCCAGGATGGTGGCAGCAGTGCAATGTGCAGACAGACAGACGTTCCCTGGAGCATCTGCAGCCACTCTGGAAAAGCAAGTGCAAACAGACTTGCAGCAAGAAGCTGCTCCTGCAATTCTTGGCTGATTCCTCATGCACAAGTCACCAGTTGCCTCAAACTGCCAGCTCTCTAGGATACAGGCCATGTAATATCCATGGAGGATAGAATATCATTGCCAAGAAAACCTCATGGGTTTGTCAATGCTTTTATTAGCACTTGAGCTCAATTCAGTGGCATAGTTACTTTAAACATAGAGATTTCATATTAATTTGGCTCCTTCAAAGTTTAAAAGAGGTTTCATTTTATAGCAAGGACTTCTAATTTTTTTCTTGGGAAGCACACATTAATGGCTGGGTAAACACTGAAGCAGCTGACTAAATAGCAAAAGAAAAGGATACTCTGATTCAGAAATTTTTAAATTCAATATATCATGTGCTCCCACTGCATTCACACCCCAATTTGTTTGCTCATCAAAATTAATGTTTAGCATCCAATTGCCTTACTCTTGATATGCATATTGTGCAGATATGCAAACCATCCATGCTCTGTAATTGTGTTTAAAAAAAAAGAAAGAAAGAAACACAATAGGTAGAATTAGTGATGCCAGTTGTATATTTCCCAGAAACCTTTTTAGAAGGATGAAATGTTTTGTCCCAAGAGCATTGCTATGGACTCTGGGTGTAGTAAGGCCTCTGGCTCTCAGGAACACAGCCTGAACAAAAGACCTGTCCACGCACTTCTTAAGTTTTCTAAAGGCTTTACTTGTTACAAACACAAATAACATGAAACTGACCTCTTCTCTCTCAATAGTCTTTCTTAAATACCTTGTTCTCTCTTCTCTGATGGTTAACCTTCTGTTATAAACTGTTTTCTCTGTTTTCTGTTTCTTCTGTGGACTTTATCTTTGTCAAAGGAAAATACTCTCTCCAGGTCTGACTTGGCTGAAATCTTACTACACACTAACTAGAACTGGCTGGAGAGGCAGTATAGGACCCTAGAATTTCCGTACAATCCTTTTCTTTCTTAAAGCTATAGATCTCAGTTTCCCCTCCTGCACTAATACATAGAAAGTCTATTATAACTTTAACTAAATATATGTCTCAAGAGCATCAAAGATGCTCTGGAGGCATGACATGAAAGGAAAACAGAAACAGGAAGCCTTTCCCAGCCTTTCTAGAAAACATCATATGTGGCAGAACCATCATAACTGTGTCTAGACAAGGTTTGCTTAGCTGTGGTCCTGCAGTTGTCTTTTAACTACACCACTCAGCAGTGATGGATTCCTGGGAGCTATAGCTCAGAAATACCTGGAGGACTGCACTTGAGCACCTCAATGTAGATACTTGATGCAGTTGTCTGGAACAGTTAAAATTCCCTGTTATACACTGGACACTAATAATTGTTTTTTCACATGTTCCCATTGGTCATGGTTTGTTTCCTTTTCCTAGGATTTAGTGTTGTGATTTTGAAAAATGTTTCACCGCAGTTCCTCCTCTTCCTTCTATCTCTATTCGCTAAGGAGTTGCACCTGGTCAATACACCCACAGCTTCCCTCAAAAATTTAATTGCAGCTTTAAAAAATAATAACATGGCAGTTTCCAATCTACCTTTGAGGACAAATTTGCAATAGATGCAATTCTTTGTAGCAAATCTACACTTTATATTGAAGTGGGATATTCATACATACTTCACCATATGCAGAACGCACAATGTTCACACAAACAGCACCCACATTAGACATGTTTCCTGTGGGTGACATTACCTAGAAATATTCCTGAGAAGTTTCCTTCATGTAATTTGATCAACCTGTGAAATTTCTCATTTGGGGAGAAGTCATGAAGGCTTTTTCAGGGAGTTTTAAGGCATTCAGCCTTGTTCAAAACCAAAGAAATAGCGTATCTTATTAACAGGCCCCAAAGCAATCTGGCTTTGAAAAACTCAGTTTCTTTATGGAGCTCATTTTTAAAAAATCTACCTCTTTCTGAGATGATTTGCACCCTTATGTTGTGTGCCTCACCATTTGTATGTACCAGATGTCTTTCAGAGTGGATAAAGCAAGCTTTTTATATATATAAATGAGAAACCTGGGATCTTTGCCTGAATATGCAGGTTATACAATGGTACCAACAAGTGCCTGCTTCCTTCTAAAATTGAAGTCATCACAAATGAATGACAGTTTTGACAGGTTATCTTGAGGGAACTGAAATAACCTTATTCAACAGTATTATAAACTGAATTATAATAAGGATCCCCTCGAAAAAAAAAGTCAAACATATTGTCATTTCTCTCTTGAAAAGGACATGCTTGCTTACTTTGGATCCTGTTTACTGAAGCAAGCCATTATAGACTTCACTGTTCTGTCTGAATTTTGGCATGTTGCATCTTGAAAGAGGTGAACTTGAATAAAAAGTAAACAAAGAGACGTTTGCCGGTGATTTTCTTTTCCTAGCAAGTTGGAGTTTTTTTCTTCAGATTTTACAAGCCGTTTTGATCACATACATCTTCCTGCATTCTTTTCCTACTAAGTGCTCAACATCCTTGAGGCTTTTGCAAAATAATAACAAAGATATGCTTATACACACATCAAAGATGTATCTCCAATTGTTCCAAACCATAAGGAGAAAATTGTTGCATTGTATTCATCTCAAGACCACTACTTGACATCAGCTTTCATAGCTTGGTTTGTAAAGGCCTTCATTCTTTGTTCTAAAAACTGGCCTGAGGGTCCACTTATCTGCAATGAAGAAGCCAATGGTATCTTACCTTGTAATTGTTCCCAGGAACACCTCGGCCTGATCTGGCTTGGGCTTGTAAACCACTGGGAATCCACTATGGCTGGTGTTGGCAAGAAGCTGTGCCAAGAAAGCAACGTTCTCTTTTAAATGGAGAACTCTGACATGAAGCTTCATGACATCTTTGGCAGCAAACAATTCCAGGTTTAACCTGAAAGACATAAAGCAGACAGCCAACCATTTATTTAGTAAACAGGAAACAAAGCGTACTGTACCATGCTAGTGTTTGATGACTCTATAATGTACTCATGAATTACTTCAAGCTGCAAATAAATTGGTTTCATTTCTGAATATTTTGTTTAAAATGTAATTAGCCAATAAACTAATTATCAAGCGTGGCGTTCCTACCAATGAGTGAGACCCTCGATAAATTCAACCAGATGCAAACTTTCTTTTTCTAGGATAAAACAAAAGCTATTAATCAGCTTCCATGAGTATTTTTTAGCATATTCTTTTAAGTTCTAATTGAAAATGAAATCCTCAGGCAATCATATTTAGGTTACAACAGATCCTGGAACTAGGAGATGAATGGAAAGACAAAATAAAAATAAACCTGGCTTTTACCATGTAAGAACAGTTAAAATGAGTCCAACCAATAGGAGAGTGGCTAAAATGGCCACTGGACCACACTACACACAAGAGAAAAGTTTCCTCAGCTCCTGGATGCATGTTCCTACTCGGGAGTCGTTTAAGGCTTTCAAAGAGAGCTAAGGCTGTGGGTTAAAGTCTCTTACAGTTCCTTAACTCTACAACCATTCATTGAAGGGTGAACTGCCGTTTGGCACATCCCTACTTGCAAACAGTCCACAGAGTGTCCCTGCTGGTATACTGGAGCAGCAGCTCTGGCCATGCTCTGATTTTCCACAGAATTGTCACTCATTGCCATTCTGCCAGGCACTTGGAAGCAGGACTGGAGATGTACCACTTCTGGGGACCCAGCCAAAACAGCCACAGTCAGCAACTCCAGGAGCTGGAAATGTTCATTCTCTGGGTCCATTTCCACTGGCCCTTTGGTCCGGCCTGAATCTGGCTCAAGGGCCCAATGTCCAGACACTTTGGATGGGATTCCCCATTTCTGCCAACTAAGTGTCCAAAAGTCTGGGGAATCCCTGTTCGGATTTTAACAGGACTCACTGTGGAATCCTGTTAAAATCCAAATCTCTATTAACGGGAACACCAGTCTCTTCCACCGCCACCCATTATTTACTTTCCCTCCCCACCCCGTTCTGTCATTGTCTCCCACCGTTTGCCTACCCCACCTCGTCGATTTCACCATCTGTTACTGTCTCCCACCATTCCCCACCCCTACCCCTTTCCTCCATCTTACCTCATCTCCTGGTATTTACCTCCCCACCCCACCCCCACCCCTTTCCTCTGAGAATAGTGGGGAAGGCAAGCAGCGGGATGAGGATGAAAGGCGGAGGAATGAGGCAGGGGAAAACGAAGGGAGATGATGACAGACGGAGGACTGGATGGTGGCCCAATGCAGTCAGGATGGCTGCAAGGAGCCCTCAGCGCTGATAAAAAATAAATCTGGGTTAAAACCCTGATTTTTTTTTTTTGCCCAGTCGAAATGTAGCCAGGCTGATCCTCCTCCAATATACTTGGTGCTTGGCATGCATCAGCCTTAGCCCAGCCATCATAGATAGTGTGCATCATGCAGAAAGGCCTCAGATACAAATATAGTCCTTAGTAGGGAGAGGGTTCTTCATTAAAATGAGCCAGACTGTTCAGCAGCTACTATTAATACATACTATCTAGTTTATTTGGTTGCTTTTAAGTGGAAAATCACAGTAGTTTGTTCTACCATCAACTGGAAGCCAGATCCTAGAACAGCCTTAACCAATTAGCAAAAGGTCTCATACAGTGGCTAAGTGTGTGTTCCACCTGCATCTGAGAACAAACAGGGATCAGTTTAGCCCAAAAGCTTCAGTAAATGAGCCCCAAAAAGCCTCTTTCTAGCCAATACAGACTATTCATTTTTATTTTATTTTTTTGCCCAGCAGGAAGTCAGTCATGCTCTGCATATTATCTATAATAGCCTACAGAAGAAGCTTTCCAGAAGCCTGAAACCAAATTTATTAAATCCATATGCTCCTCCCATAAGCTTCCTTCTGCACAATATTAGGAAAGTGCTTTTGTTTGGTCCACAAATAAAAAGTGTTAACACCAGGAAATCCCCCACAAAGGATACCACTTTGTAGAGGGGTAATATTTTTAGTCCAACAATTATACGGCTTTTGATTTTCTGCTTTTCAGATGAACAAAGAAGAGACAATTTGATCTCAATAATGAAGGAAAAGGATTGAGTCAGAATGGAAGCTATGGGTAACAGGCTTCATTCAGACCCTAGAGAGTATAGCGACTCCAGGATTCCAGGTCAGGACCAGTATCAAAATTATCGAAGGGAATCCAGTGTTTCTGACATGCATGCATCATTCTTTTGTCAGTTTTCCTTTTGGATAAAACACAGAATATAGAATAAATTGTTCTATTTGCCACATTCCATATTTCAAACAGGAGGTTGAAATTGTTCATGAAACAATAATGACACAACTCAATGATAAACAAATAAAACCATATAAAGGAATGCTGAGGACTGGTTGCCAAGGCCGGATGGTGAGCCTTTCCCATTCAGGTCTCCACACACAGCCTTCATTTTTCATTAAAGGTCTCAATCAAGTGCTTCTCCTAAATACCTAGAAAGAATATCTCAAAATCATAGGATGGCTCCCTTGTGTAGTGCCAGTATTCCCAGCGCCACTCCAAATGCCTGGGTGGTCCCCACAACCAATCCCACTTTAGGAAATAAGTCAAGGTCCAACCCAGTGATTAAGATCTCAATAATTCCATTCCTCTTTCCCTCCCCTACATTCTCAACCAATGATAGAGTCAGCCATACTAACTGGCATCCTTCTGTTTTGAAAGAAAGCAAAAAGAGCCTGGGCTTGAAGATATGGAAACTTAAGAGTTGCATGGCATCAAAATTTCAGCTCCTGACCTTGCCATTGTGATCCAAAGAATATTGTAACCAACATTTCTAGTCCACCGGTTGGCTGCAGGAGCCGTCAGAAAGACGGCACATGATTCATCCAATCACCTTAGGAGTCTCACTCTGTATTTTCTGTCTGAGTTTACTCCTTACACCTTTGGCTACATCTAGGAAGAGCATAAAACCCAGGAGTATTCTGGGGCTATGCTGAGATTATCATGTGTTTTACTGCTAAAGCAATACTGATTTACCCATCTACACACTGCTGCCATAAGTCATCATATTTAAAATGCCCACTGGCATATTTATTTATTTATATTTATTTATATTTATATTTAAATCCCGCCCTATACCCAAAGGTCTCAGGGCAGGTAACAACCTTTAAAATCCAGTATATCAAAAAACTATATCAAAACAATAATAACCTTTAAAAATCAAAATGTTAAAAACAGCACAATATCAGTTAAAACAGTAGTGTTTGCAGTACAGGAAACCTAACCCACATTTAGCCAACGGCCTGAGCGAAGAGGTGCGTCTTCAACACCTTCCTGAACATAAACAGAGAAGGAGCCTGACGCACTTCAAGGTGGAGACTATTCCATAGCTTGGGGGCCACTAATGAGAAGGCCCTCTCCCGGGTGCCCACCCACGTAGCTGCTGTGTGGGGTCTGAAAATGGTGGCCATGTATGCACATATGGTACTGATCACACACTTCTGGGTATTTTGTCAGTGCCATACCTTGTTATGTCACCAAAATGGATTCCCCATGGTGTACCAACCATGGAGACATGCCATCTACATGCCTCCATGGTCTGGTATACTATACCACAATCCATGGTAACCTTGAAAAATAGGTCTACTCAGTGGACCAGAACAGAATTCCATTCCAAGGGTCTAGTCTGGTCTATACTCCATCCTGTGTGTACAGAGTATGCTAGGAGGGAGATGGGTCTTCCTTAACACACACCAGGGTGTGGAAAGAAGACCCAAAGACCCCTTCTTGTGGTAAGTGCAGAAATGGCCTGTATGCAGGAAAGGGTATCCTTGCTTTGCTAACTAGGCTAGCAACCACACCTGCTCCACCTGGCCACACAGTCCATGCACAACTTTTTCACTTGGAAGAGGTTCAAATGGAACATGCTGTGCTGTCACAGCCCAGCTGCTAATATAGCTCCTCTACCACTGTATGCATGTGGAGTACTCCAGGACACGCAGAGCTGCTTCTGGAATTGAAGCAGCTCCACTTGGTGTGGATATATTATGTGGGAGTGTCCCTACAACTGAATATGGAAGATTCAGTTGAGAAGCAAAAAAGATGAGCTGTGAGTGTTTTTTTAAAAAAAATCACCATTTTTGTTTTTTGGTTTTGCAGTAATGGAAATCTGCATTAAATCAACCAAAAATATGAGCTGGTAAGTTGATGATTGCAACATCATGTGAACAGTCCCAGAAACACATGGGTTAGAAATCTGATGGGGACAATGTCCTGTTGAAGGTGCTGAAAAGTTGTGATTTTGAACAGATTAAAAAAACTGAATAACTTCACATCTGGATACAGCCACACACATAATTATTTTAGGTAACAGGCTTCAATACAAACATAAACAAAACTTTTTGTTTACCAAACCTTGCCTCTTCTGGGAAAAGTTACTTAGGCTGGTTGTGGTTCTCCCTTTGCTCTCGATAGTCCCAGAATGCAGCAAATTACTCTGCTGGAGCACAGATATTTTTGTGTTTGAGCCATAAAGGACAGGGGATTAAAACTACAGTATTTCAGGCTGCCTCCAGACTCTGCCCAAATTATCACGCTACCAAGCAAAATTCCATAGAAAGAATATCACTTGTTGCCTGGACAGCATAGGGCTGGTGCTTTCTCTGTGTGTGGGTGTGTTCACACCTACAGTGAATCCGGATTACTCTGGTCTGAGCTGTGCTGTGGATTTGAAGTGGAGGCCGGGAACAGCACCGAGTGCTGTTCCAAAAAGGCTCCCGCAAGTGCGCAAAAGCAGACCAGCAGACGGCGCAGCAGTTTTTGGACAGGAGCCACCGTCACTGCCACTGCCAGCCTCCTCCTCCGATCCTTGGCTGCCTGCAGCCTCCCCTCCCTACACCCTGCATCTAATGCTGCCTCCAATGCCCTCCCCACACACCCCCATCCAAAGCTGCCATATCTGAGGGGCCACTGCACCCCATCTGATGCCACCTCCAATGCCCTCCCCACACACCCCATCCAAAGCCACCACATCCAAGGGGCCACTGCATTCCCCCATCCGATGCCACCTCCAATGCCCTTCCCGCAACCCCCATCTGAAGCCGCCACATCCGAGGGGGTGCCACACACCCCCATCCGATGCCACCTCTAGAGTTTCTGCAGAAAATCTGGAGGAAAAGAACTGGCATGGGGATGACCCTTCCTAGATTCAGACAACTGGGGGATTTAATGGGATCCCTCAATGCCGACTCCAAATTCAGTCTGGATTTTATTGCCTTTGGGAACATGGTCAAAGTGACAAACACATCAGAGTATTTCAGTGGCCTGAAATACCCAGAAACGTGTGATCTTCACCACCACACACCCACAGCTGCCTTGTTCAGGCTCCACACATGCAGGGTGGCCATGGCCAGGATGGCAGGTCCATTCAGTAGGTAAGTTATAGTGCTATTTTAGGAAAACCTACAAAGTTAAGATTTCTCAGAACAGTCTATAGTGGGTTTTCTCCCAATATGGCAGGGCTATTGTGCAGTTGCCAGAGATACATGTGGCAATCCCACCATAGGCCTGACATAATTATGTTATGTGTATCCCATGTCTGGATGAGGCCTATACCTATCTGCCTTTTTTTAATATTTGAAATGAGGCATCTTCCTTTCCTCCATGGGGCCATTTTCCTGCCTTCACATATAATGCCCAAGAAATTTATTTCTCCCTTCTTTGTCCAAAGTACTTGTACAGCACAAAAAGCACAATACATTGTTATGCACATAAATATTTAACAAACCATACCAGCTTTTCCAAAACAGTCTAGGGAGCAAGCTATTGAAGCTGGTATGAGAAAGCAGCTATAAATATTTCTTGTAAAGAAGCCTGCCAAAACACATGTTCAGATATGTGACTGTGTCACAATGACCATGCCACTGAAATATAAAAGAGGAAGACTTCTACCGTGATCACAAAACAACCAATCTAAACACATGTTTTTTTCACTGTTGCTCAAATAATTTCACTCCTGTTTTAAAAAGTACGTGCAAATCATAGCTTCAGAAATCCAAGGGTCATTACCAAAAAGTCTGCAAAGCAATGCAAACAGCTATTTAATGCAATGCTACTTTCCAACATGGTTTTGTTTAAAATGATGTTCAATTACTGTAACTATACAGTTAGAATTCTTGGCTCACCAAATTAGTGTTATATGGCATATCATGCAGAAACACCCAGATAATTTTGACAAGGCTAATGTTAAGTTAGAACAGAACAAGCACCAGATTCGCTCAACTCTTAACTCAACTTGTCCCATTAAAATGTAAGACATTTTCTCTCTGAAGTGAGGAGTAGCTTATAAAAGCAGGAAGAGTTGCCAAGTCATAGATGTGTTCAAGTAATCCTGACCTCATTAAAGAGCACTCTCTGGCAGCTAACAACTCAGTGTGTTCCAGTTTTTTATACTGGTGAACGGGTCATTTTAGTGGTTTTTAGCCTAATTCAAAGCCACAAACTTGTAGTCATGTATTTTATATAGCTTGATCATCCAGAATCCTGAATATAAGACCACATGATTCTTTAAAAGCAAAATTGATACATGCACACATAAATACTATAGTTCGCAAGATCCCCAATGCCTATTCTTCTTCTGTGTCTTCATAGCTGTGGACATCTGGGGTCACTTGCCACAACAGAAGCTTGCATTTGGCTGTGCAGTCACATCAAGAGTGGGCTGAAGCAGTATTGTAGACCTGAGCACATTCTGGCTGTGGTCAGACCTTCACTTCACCTTCCTCAGCCCACCTTCCAACCTCACCACTCATACCTTTTGAGTCCAATCCATTTTATTTGCATACTTTCTTCCCTTCAATGATACTTTTCTAAGTTCTGATTCTTACAGGTCTCAAGCTGTTATAGAGTGTTAATCCAATTTTATTCCTTGGGTGTGATTGGGTAAGAGGACTGAAAGGGGGTCGAACCGCACTATAATGAGTGGATACTGCATGAATTTGCTTTTCCTTTCACTTAATGTGTGATTACATGCTGTTGGGTGACAGGACTTTTATTCTATCAGAGCACAGGCATTGTTATGACAATGGAAGGGAACAGAAAGGTATGAGCATAGCAACACAAACTGAGGGCAAACTGAAGAAGGATTATCAAGTATTGGGTGTGGTCGGAGTTAGTGAGTTTTGAATCCTGTTTCTTAATAAGACAGAGTATTTCAGTGAAGTGTGACCATGGCCTTTGTCTCCTAGAACCATTTTTGTTGTCCTAATTTATGCAAATATGATAAGAGAAATGAAGAATTGGATTTCTGGCATTATCTACACAGGATTAGCAAGCAATCCACCATCCCAGGGATGATATCTGTCTAATAACAGGCTTGCTTGAACACATTGGGTTTCAGATCTCAGGGCAAGAGTGACAGAAAGGTTTGGGGGTTGAAAATGTAGGGTATTTGTTGAAGGGAGAAATGTAAGGGAGAGGTCCCTCACCACACTACTTTGACTATTCCAGACTATGAAGCGTGTCCCCATAATAGGGAATACAATGGGGAAGGGGAGACTTTTAAGTAGCACACTAGAAAGCACTGCCAGAAATGGCACGAGACAGCGCACCACCAAAGGTCAAAACAAAAGCTGGGCTCAGTCTTCATAGCCAGCAGCTAGGGCTGTACTCCAGTAAGCCATCCAAAGGGTGGATGGCCTTTAACCTTCACTAGGATTAGTTCAACCCTGCACAGGCTGTCCCTTATAATGCAAGTTCCTAATGCACTAAGAATCTAAGTTTAATCCAGCTTCAGTCCACTTCCAGAGTGAGAGAAAATAGCAGCAAGTGACATTTTGGCATTGTCTAACTCAGAAAAACCACTTTGGGGTTAGGTAATGTGGAAAGAAAATGATTAGGCATTCTGATATATTCTCTCCCTCTGACAGTAGAAGAAGATGAATTAAATTAGTGTTAATGAGCCAATTCTCATTTCAGATCAACAATGTAATCATTAGATGAATCAATGAACTCAGTGCCAGTAGCCAGTGTAAGTCAATGCCCAAGTTAATCCAATCCCAATCAACACTCTCACTGGCTTCCTCACTTCCGGAATTTTCTTTACTAGTCCTCTGCTCAGGTATAAGTCCCAAAGCCTGTACCTAATATTCATTCTGCATCCAGTTACTTATGATACTGACTAGCCTGGTTGTCAGGGAACTCTATTATCTACCTGTGAAATACTACAAAAGTATTTTTCCTTTGGCCCAGGGTAACTCCAGTGAACTACAACTTGCAAAACAATAGTGCCTTCTGACAAAGAGGCTGATGACTCTTTCCTAAAGAGAAGATGTCAGCCTCAGAAAAGGGAATGGCTACAATTTAATGGATCACATCAGCAGCACGATAACCCATTTTCACTAGGCAGGAAACATATAGGTTCTTCAATTAAATAATTAAATAAATAATTATTGAGCCTTGGGGAGGAATGGAAAAGGAACTGAAAGGATTGTTGTGCATTGTAAGTAAGGCTGCCTCCAGACAGTGAGAGGAAAATGTGTAAGCCTTCGCCCTTACCTTTACAGGAGTTATTCTTTTAATGCTTCAGTGGAGCAAAATACTCAGAACTGTGCAAGCGCCAACCCCAGTGCTTATGGAGTGGGTGTTTTCAACTAGGCGGCACTCCAAAGCTGGTGCAGTGGGTATTTTCAATGGGAAGAATCCCAGAAGCAAATACCAGACAAGGGAAGCATTATTGAAATTCAGGAAAACCTGGCTTTGGTGTTCTTTGTCCCACTATAGTAATATCCTGGGACTAGGGATGTGCACAGATATTAATCTCAAATTGCAATTCATACGAATTCATCAAAATTAGAATATTTGTATTCAAATCAAATGTTGGGATTGAATGTTTTGATACATTTGTGTGAAGCTTCATTACATTTGTGAACCTGGGGAGGTGGGAAAGCAGGTGCCCCAGTCACATCTGCAATGGATCCAGAGTGGATTCAAAGCGGATTCAGAGCACATTCAGAGCAGATACATGGGGGATTCATAAGGGAAACATAGACAATTTGTAGCAGGGATTCAAATTGGATTCGTATCGAACATTTGTATCACATTCGAAGAGGATTTATTCAAACAATTTTTTATTTTTTATTTTTTTGGCATTCGATTCGCTATGAATTGAATACAAAAAACCATTCATGCACATCCCAACCTGGGACAATGTTGGAATTGCCATGTTGGAATATAGTATCAGATAATCACAGCATTTATAGCCTGTCTGGATATAGCCTAAGTGAACTAAAAATACATATATTCTGCACTGAACACCAAGTGCTGAAACAAAATCTTCGTTAATATAAAAAGCAACCAGGTTTGACATTTTTTAGTTCAGGTGAAGAAAAGGAACCTATGAAATTCAAAAGCAATCAAAAGCAATGCATAGTTCTATGCTTCAAAGAAGTTACAAGTCAATACAAAAGAAAATCTTGCTACAAATTGTTTTTAATAGGTCATGTCAAACCAACTAATTAAATGAGGGCTATGTAAAACTTTATGTCTTAAGTAATATTGTTGGTCTATAGAAGTATTTTATTACTTGAAATTATAACACTCCCACTTGTTATTAAAGGTTTCCAAGGATATTTTATAATTATTTTATTGCTGCTGGCTCAAAATTGCTTTATTTTAGGTGTGCTGTTTAATTTTTGCTGTCAGTTTTATTGTATGTTACAGCTGTATCCCAGCTGCCTTGCATTAAATGAAGAGAGACTACATAACAATATTTAAAATAAAAGAATAAATTGCAAGCAACTGGGGAGCTAGTAAAAAGCATAATGCTGTGCAAGGTGGAAGGAGGCAGAAGAAGAGGAAGACAGACATGATGGATAGGCAGAATCAAAGGGGTTATTGGAACAGCCTTAGAAGTGAGAAAAATATTACTACAGACAGGTTGAAATGGCGGGCATTTGTTCATTCATTCACCAAGAGTAGAACATGAATCAGTAGCATCTCACAAATTAACAAATAAACAACCTCACTTTGAAAGACTGAGTGCATTTATTAGTTCCACAAAGACACTTTTCAGAATTTTCTTGATTTTCCTGTTCCTAATACTGGGCACACCAATTTATGCATACTGCTGAATTTTTTAGCAGTATGTGCATAGCTCTAGGCTTGGTCTTGTGGCTCTTAAATGGGAATTGCTGGGTTTGATTCCACACTCCTCCACAAAGCCAGCTGCATGACCTTGGGCTAGTCACAGCTCTCTTCTGAGCTCTCACAGCCCCATCCACCTCACAGAGTGTCTGTTGTGGGGAGAAGAATAGAAAGCTTTGTCAGCCACTTTGAATCCCCTTAACTGGGTGAGAAAAGCCAGCTGGGGGTATAAAAGCCAACTTTCTTCTTCAGTAAGTGTCCATAAAAGGGCTGCATAATAGAGTTCAAATAACTCCATCAATTGCAGTGTCAGGACAGCAAGGGAAGCATGACATACTTGTGATCTTCCCAAACCATATTTTGATCAAATTCATGCTTTAATTCAAGTTTCAGATCTTCCCTACTATACTTGTGGAAGTGTTCTGTGTACTAGTGCTAAATAGTTCACAGGCTGTTGTGGAGGTCCAATTCTCCTTGTCAGAGACTCCCCCTCCCCCCAAAAAAGATACTGGGCTGATGTTTGACCAGTATAATACGTTCAGATGAAGAATCCCAACACAGGACCTGTTCACACTTATCTCACTCAAATGGTATAATAATACGATTACAGTGAGGCTAAAATGAAGCGTGGAGACAGTCATCTGCACTTCAAGCACATTCCTCAGTCAGACAACTAGCAGATGTGATGTGTAGATGGCCTCACTCAACATGGTGACTTCCTGTCCCACCCGCATCCATTCCCTCTGCTGTCCGTATGCGGAAGCGTCCTCCTTTGATGTGGGATTTCCATGCAGGAATGGATTGAAGACCTAATTTTTCAGGTCTTCCTGGAAACCGGATTTAGCAGCGCCTAGACCCCATTAGCAACAGATCTCGTGCAAGGCTGTGTGGAAGCGGTGTTCTTGAAGTGGCCCTAACCTGTCCCGCTGTGTGAAGGTATCTTATACATGTGTCCCTTATCTGTCCTTATTGTGTGCTTAATGGGGTTTTAGTAGCCTAGTACAGAAACACCCACAGAATCTACTGGTGTTTAATTAAAGCCAGACCAAGGTTAGCAAGCAGACATAAAATCAGGACTTGAAAAGTCTTACAGGTTTAAAAAACCTACATGGGTAAAAAATTCCATTTCATCTTCATGATATCTCTAAGATCTCTTCTGAATCATTACTATTTATCTCAAGATTTCTTACAGGGAATACTAGTGAAACTACAGGTTAGCGAACAAGCTAGGATCAGAGAATGTGGTTTAACCAGTGATACAATTCAGAGTTTACAACTGTTAGGATGATGGTGGCAGGCCAGACTCTGGATGAAAGCCTCAGTTTGAATTGTTGTGGATCAAAATGCAGTATGGCAAGATCAAAGCAAAGTTTCCCATAATCTGTAGGGACCAATCCACAGACTTCCACTGAGTTTGATCCTGGCTTGCTTAAACACATCAAAGTTCAAGCCAACTCAATTTCTATCAGGATCAAATATTCAGAAAACAAAGATGGCTGAAATCATTATCTTTGAAACAGCAAATTAAAATCCATCCATTTTATACTGACTCCTAAAACAATAATAAAACATGAAACACTCACCAGTTTTTCCTGTGACAAACAAACGGCTCAGCATCCAAGTAAGGAATGCACTTCAGCTTCAATAAAGAACTGTACAATGAGGTGTTAAACCAATCTCCAATCATTTTGGCTACCATGACAGCCAGCATAACAAGCAACAAGGACTGCACGTCATTTGTAATCTCCACCTAAAAGTTTGAGGAAAATGCAAATATAAGTTGCATATTTTTGTTCTTTGACATTAGTAGTCTTTACATTCGAAACTAAGCTGTAATTGATTTCAAAATCTTCAGGAAAGCTCACACCTTTTCATTTCGCTCCATTTTATTTGTGGACTTTCCACACTGGAAAGTACAAATGGAGAGTAGGAAGTCAATAAATCAGAAATGAAAAATTGTGAGCAATGCCATCAGAAGATGGACGGAAGAAGGTTTAAAGTGAAGGTGTGACCATGAGATAAGAGTATAGCCAGAATATTTTTATTTTTTAGTAAGGCTCCTTGTAACAGTCATACAAGGGGAAATAATCTGTCAACTAAATTCTTAAACTGTCCCCAGCATTGCAAGAAACTGGGTCCTAACTATATAGGTCCTTTTAATATCAAAAGACTAATTTAATTCTGTTACAGCAGAACTTGAATTGCCAAAGCAATACAAAATACTACCTGACAACAGCAAGCACTCTAGAGGATGATGCAGAAGCAGCAACGTGGCCAACAAACAGCATTCGCCTCACTGCAATTAGCACTCTGAAGCCATGTTCCCATTACCACAGCTTGGATCATCGTCGTCCCCATTCGCAATCAGTTTTAGGGATATTTTGAGGATTACTTGGCTTTAAAATGGAATAAATAAACACCATATTCCTTTTCAGGGCCCCATTCCCATTCAATTAAAAAAAACGCTATTTACAACGCTAAAAGAAATGGAATTTTAAAAACCTGGGGAAAAAAACTAATATGGCTGTTCCCACTTAAGTGCAGAAAATCCCAATTTCTGAGCTTCCTTCAAAACTGCATTAGGGAAAGTGCATCTTTTCCTCCCCTCCCACTGTGAGTCATGGTGCCCACCCCCTCTCTTTGATTAGGCTTTTTCCTGATGCAGCATTATTGACGTGGCTGAGGGCGGGAGTTTGAGCCAAGCCACAGGGAATGACAAGGAGCTCCCCCTACCGAGAGTGTAGCCACACCCATTTAATGATGTGCCCAGAAGCAGATAGGCATTGGGCAGGATCTTATTGGGGAAGGGAATCTAAAGACGCATTCTTCCCCAAATACTGTTCTAGTGTTCCCACTGCACTAAGGAAGAAACATTTTAAAACCCAAAACTGGGGAAACACCTGAAGAAACAGGTGTTTATTCCGTTTATTTGCCAAATACTCCATGAAATACTCTGGAAACAAATGGCGAGTGCAGACGCTGAGAATCGAAAACGGTTCTAAGGTGCTGTATCTTTCTAATGGAAACGGCCCCCAGGTGTTTTTTCTGGTTTTGGCTTTCCTTATTGTTGTGGGCACGCTAGAGCACTATTTGGGCAAATACATCATGAAATGGATCGGGTTTCACCCTGCAAATCAACCCCTTTCAGTTAAAATGTACAGCAGCCATTTCATTGTAACAATCTCCCTGTACAGCAGCCAGTTTCATTGTACCAATCCACCCACTTCACACCTGATAACAATGTTGCAATTTTGCACAATTCTGGCTGTTTAAAAATTCTGACCTGTTTAAAAAAGGGAAAGGGAAGAAACTGCTGCAGGATCTGGGAGATGTGTGTATGTGTGCAGGTGGCAGCAGCAGCAGAGCGAACCAGCCAGCCAAGGTGCTTTTTTCAGAGGGAACCCCTCCTGGGGATGGTGGCTGTGGAGGTGAGCGGGCAAACAGGGCTTGAGTTGCCGCTGCTGCCATGTACCCTGGGCAATGGGGAGAGGAAGGGAAAGAATAATTTTCCCCAATCCATTTTTGGAAGTATTTTAAGTGTTTAGAGTGGAGACAGAAAATCAGGGTTGAATCCAAATGCCAGATGCTGTTTGCTTCCTTTTTACGCGCTTTACATATCGATGTAAATCCCATTGTAAATAGCGTTGTATATAGCACTTTTCCTTGAGTGGAAACTCACCCTGAGGGGAACATAGTTACCAAAACAAACCTTCCTCTGAGCTGCACTGTTTCCTCACCAGCTGGTCCTCTAGTAGACTGAAGATAGCTGACTTCCAGCCATGTTTTTGGTCTCTTGAAGGACCAATTGGTGAGGACAGGTAAAGCAACGTTCCCCCTCCATGTTTCCATATGGTAAAAAATATCCCAAACGCTCTGAGTTATTTCTCCCACCTTATGAAAAAGGTGACCCGAGGCCTTTATAATCAGGCCATACTTGGTAGTCTCCAATGGGCATCCTAGGTATCCATATGGATATAGCTTAAATTAACATTGGTCTTTTAGGGCTCATAAAGTTCAACTTAAGGGCTGATGTACCCTACAGACAACACTATTAATAGATTGTGGATAGAAACATTTATAATAAATCAGAACATTAGTTTCTCTTTGCTGCCCTCATATATAATTGCATGCTTGGTAAAATGCTCTAGAGACTTTTCAAAAATTGGTATTAGTCACTCATGGAATTTTTGTGCAAATCTTATAGTGCTGCATCTCCTATGCTTCCACATCATTATAACCAATTGGCCTCAGTCCTATTATTTTCTTTTTATTACGTAACACATACTTATGCATTTCATTAAGAGCATCAACAGGGTATGGCACATCAAAGAAAAGAGGGCAGCTGCCCAGGAAATTCAAAAGATGCCGTTTACATAAAAAGACTGATAAAAGCCCTGGCCTTCGTTCTCAGACACACTGTGGTTAACCTGCTTCATGGGTTTGGATTTCAATTTTGAAAACATAGTCAAAATGGAACCTCATTAGAGTTAGGTCTGCTGATGCAGCACTCTTACTAAATATTTTTTTTATTTGAATTCACAGAGGGAAAAATGCAGTCAAAAGTGAAATCATCTGGTGCAAAAAGCATACGTGCACTCTATAAAAGGCAAAGGCAAAAAGGGCACAATTTATATTTACATTCATAAAAAGGCAAGTGACTGTGGTAAACTACACATGAATGTTTCTTAAAACATAACAGCTGCCTGCCTCATTTGGCAAATAAAAATTGCCGGCTTTCTCTTCTTGAAAAAGGATACTGTAAAATCCAATTTAGGATTGTCTCACTGACTTTACAACTGTAAGTTACACCAGAATGCACACCTCAGATTATTCTGAGGGGTTTTCCCCCCTATTTTTACTAATTCCACTGTGTTGCATCACTATGGTGAAAACCATTTTTGTTAACCTCCTCTTATTAATTCCCTTTTCCAAATTCCATGGTCCGTATTTGGATTCCTCCTTCATCTGCAACTTTATCTGCAATTTAATGTTTTTTACCCAGTTTTTACAATTCTTAATCAAATTTAGTTCAGCATTGCATGAGGCCCTAGATGCATTATGGCTAACTGGCTACAAAAGGATTTGGGAGGGCAAGGAAAGACCAGACTGCCATTCAACTATGAATGCAAAGAACAGAGAAGCAATGCAGAAATGCTCATGCTGAAGATCTGGGAGCTTACAAAGCCCACCTAGGTATCTCCTTTGCAACCTGTCTGTCTTCCTCCTCGGCCAATTCCACACACTGGGCCTTCTTTAAATTGCACCAACCTGTAGAATGGAGGCTCCTACTGCACTTGCTAATCTAATATACTCCAATGTTCCCAGGAGTTATAGCTGGAAGGGACCACTAGGGTCACTGAGTCCAACCCCCTGCACAGTGCAGGATTCACTAAACCATCCCAGACATGATTAGCAAATCACTCACCATTCTGGTAGCACTCCTTTAGATTTGCTCTGATTTGTCACACACACAAAAAAGGGGGGGATGCCCAGAACTGGACATAGTACTCAAGATTATATCTGATCAAGGTAAAGAGGAACAATTACGTCTCGTGATCTAGATTCTGTGCTCCTCTTGATACATCCCAGGATGGTGTTTGTCTTTTTTGCAGCTGCATCACACTGTTGATTCATGTTCAACCTCTGATTGATTAGTACACACAGATTCTTTTCATGTGTGCTCCTACTCAGCCAGATTCCTCCCATTCTGTATTTGATTTTTCTTCTTTTTTTTTCTTTACATTTATTCCTATTAAATATCCTTCTGTTAGTTTCAGCACACTGTTTAAGCTTGTCTAGATCTTTTTGGATCCTCTCCTTCTCCTCCCTAGTGTTAGCAATCCCTCTTAGCTTTGTGTCATCTGCAAATGTGATCAGCATCACTTCAACTCCCTCATCCAGTTCATTAGTAAAAAATGATGAGGCAACTAAAGTAACAGTCCAGCCACATGATGAAAATGAAAAAATGCTAATATGTGACAAAGAAAAAACTAAACTGTTCTATTCCAGGCCAGTCCTCTCCCACATCCAAACATTAATGTATGCTAGGACTGAATCTTATAATAAAAAAAAACGGTCAGGTGCCTATCTCTTTGTCTTGAGTAAGACTGGAACAAAGGGTTCCCTTCACACCTGTGTTCTGGAGCCCATGCTGGGGAGAAGAGCATTTGTACATTCTGCCATTTTTGCTGGCAGTGGGAAAGTGCCCCCCCCCCCCCAGGTCTCGGGCCAAACAGCTCAAACTTAAGCTTGTGTTTGCTGGATCAGATTAATTGTATTCTAACTGGTCCAATTATTTTGGATCGAGTATCATTACTGCAGCACAAGTATGTGGCAAGCTGCTTGCTGGGGTTTGGTAATGAAATAAATACGTTGAGCACCCATAATGGAATAATCATATTAGGATGTAGATGTAGAAGTTTCCTTTCTGTTAATCCAGAAATAATGAACTAGTGGTACACAGGAATTTCAACTAGGTAAGCAAGCTATGAAAAAAAGTTATTTTCCTTTATTTTATTTTATTTATTTCTTTTTACACAAACAGGTGCCTCTACCCTTATTCTGTAGTCCTATTAGGGTGGGAGGGAGGATCCCAGAATGGGATCAGTTGCTACTCCTGGCAACTGTTATCCACGGGGGTGTTTTCCACTGCCCTCCCTTAATCCGGATCTAAGGGTGTTTCCACACTGGCCACGGAAACCACAATAAGAACACAATAAGGACACATGTAAGACACATACAAGACTTACCTTCCGCACTGGAGGACACATCAGGGACCCTTCCAGGCAGCCGCTTCTGAACACGAGATCTGGCCTTAATGGGGTCTCGCCACCAAAAAACAGTTCTCCGGGAAGACCTGGAAAATTCTGTACATGGAGAGGCGAGGGGATGGATGTGCCAGCAGCTGCCATCTTGGGAGAGCACAGGAGGCTGGCTGCCTTTGATAATGGGTGCTGTGCAGAGGACGCAGCACCCATTTCCAAAGGCAGTTGGTCTCCCGCGCTGCTGACACCGCCCGCAGAGCTGCAGGACTGGAGCATTCACCTGCCAGTCACTGCGCATTTCCGCCAGTGTGCGGCGTGCAGGGGAGGGGCTCCGGAGGCAGACCAGCCTGCTTCCGCCCCTCCCAAGATGGCAGCCACCAGCACATCCGTCCCCTTGCCTCTCCATGTGCGGAAGCATCCTGCTTCCAAACAGATCGAGGCGAAGGGACGGATTGAAGACCTAATTTTCCAGGTCTTCATGGAGGATGGATTTTTTGGCAGCGAGACCCCATTAAGAACGGTTCTTGCGTGCTGCTCTGTGGAAGTGGCTGCCTGGAAGGGTCCCTCATCCATCCTCCAGTGTGGAAGGTAAGTCTTGTGGTTTTAATGTGGTTTTAGAGGAAGTGCAGAAACACCCAAGGACTCATAATGAATATTCTGTTACCAAAAACGTCTCACCAAAATTGGTCTCTTATAATATGAATTCTCTACAAAAAAGATGATTTGACAAGTATTTGACTATAATCTAGATTTTTTTTTTCAGAAAACCCACCAATCACCAATTTATTGCCATGGAAGATTAACTACATATCTAGAAGTAAAAGCCCCTCGGTCCTCAAAGGCAAGGGGGTAGCAATTTTAATCAATGGAAGAATTTCACTTCAGATCCTAGCATAACAAAAACAAAAGAAAATCCAGGCCCAGATAGGTGTTATATTTTCTACAGAGAGTTTTAGTAACAATATCAGCTGCATATTTCCCCAGTCAAAAGCAAACATCCTTCCTGAGAAACATACTAAAAAATGAAAATGTTTTGCAACAGGCCCTAGATAAGTTACTACTTAGACCAAACACTAGAGCCAACAATATAACACAAAGCATACTAATGAAAAGCATTTATTTGAAAGACACATAGAGATTATACATTTTAGTCAAACAGCTTCAACACATACTCCAGAATAGATTATATTTTTATTTCACCCTGTTTACTTGAAAATCTATCTGACGCAGATATATTCAGATGCATTCATTATATCTGATTGTGCCCATTTTTATGCTTGTTTCAAATTATTTCCAAGAGAATAAAACCTTCCATCCACCATCCACTAATAAGCTATTGTACAATGGAAGGTGCTGCCAGTCATGGGTCAGACTGAAGCCAATAAATTGAATGCATCCTGCCATACAGAGCTGGCTGTGCTTTAAGATCTGCCAGGGCAACCCTCCTGACCATTCCATTAGCCTCAGTAGTTAAAGGGGCAAAGGGGTGTAACAGGGCCTTCTTGGTGATTACCTAAAATTATGGACAGCCTTCCCTCTGAGGTATGTCAGGCACCTTCACTGTATACATTAGAGCCGCATCCCCAATAGAAGCTTAATCCAGTTTCTCTAAACCGAAATAACAGAACCGGATGCAAACGCGAATTTGCCTGATCCCATTACTTTCAGCCAGTATCGTGACTCAAGGGGGGACTCCAGTGGCTACTTTTTAAAAACCGCTTTTCGGGGCTGCCCTGTCCTCTTCCTCCTGGCATGAGCGCGCCACCCATAAGCGACCCCTTCACGGAGCCTAGCTGGGTGGCTGCTGCTTGCCTGGTTGGAAGAAAAACGGCAGCGGACAGCCAGCAATCCGTTCCCCTCCTCTCCTCATTGCTCAGGGCATGCAGCAGCAGCAGTAACTCAAGCCCCCTTTGCCCGTCACCATCAGAGCCAAACATTCACACATTTCCCCAAACCTGCAGCTGCTTTCCTTTCTTTTCTCTTTTTTAAAGGTCAGAACTTTCAAAATGGCAAGATCGTTATCAGGTGTGAAGTGCTTGGATGGCTACAGTGTAGCGTAGCGGCGGCTGCTTTAAGGGGTGGATTTTACAGCTTCCTTTGGAAGCAAGCTATTGGGGAGGGAAACTCTCATCCCTTAACACGGAAGGGTTCCCACAGTAAAAAATGTAAAATGTTTCAAGCGCATGAACCGGAGTGAGACCTGTTGAAATGAGGATTAACATTTACAATGCTTTGGGGCAATTTAGCATGCAGAAAGCATGTTAAGCCAAACTGATGTGGGGTCTACGAGGATTGAAAATGGTTTGAAACCGAAATAAGGTTGTAATGGGGATGCGGCATAGATCTTTGGTGAAGATGCATCTCTTTATCCTACCCTTTGGCTGAAGAAACTCCTTTCATTCCCCTTTCAGGCACTGCAACATGTTTTACTGAGTTTCTTTTCAATTATGTCTTATTTTTCTACTTCATATTGGTTTTATTATAATATGCCAAGAGACCTTTGAGTTTGGGACAGATAGAAATACAAATAAATAAATGTGCAAGGTAAAGGCTGCCTTCAGGTCTCTACAGTGCAGAGCTAAACAGAAAGGTAGGTTCACTTGCCCATGAGATCATCAGTTCTGGTTTCTAACTGGTGAAAACAGAACACTTCCACTTTGATATTGCTGTTGGTGTGAACTCAACACAGCCAGAAAAGCACTTAACGACGCCACCAGATGTTCTGATTTTTCATAGCAGATGGAAATCTTTTAGGTATTTCTTTTCCTTTCCCAAGAAAAAATGCCAACAAGATTCTGGTCAAGCCACGACCCAGAGTATCTCTGCCCTATCCAAGATCAGCTCAGATAATTTACCCTTCCATATGAGACTTATGGTGAATAACAGCCCTATCTACAAATGCAACCTAAAGATATTTGTGATACCAGCTGTTTTTCCTCTTGAGATTCTTTTCTGACCCATCTTAATCTCTGTTTTTAGACTGCATAAATTCTTAACACAAACTATACCTAACAACTTTACCCCATCTTTCCTATTCTTACAGCTCATTTACCAACTCCTACACAGAGT
This sequence comes from Aspidoscelis tigris stejnegeri, assembly GCA_023333525.1. Classification (NCBI taxonomy): domain Eukaryota; kingdom Metazoa; phylum Chordata; class Lepidosauria; order Squamata; family Teiidae; genus Aspidoscelis; species Aspidoscelis tigris. Next base: position 48,817,149 of record JALMGA010000004.1, read on the forward strand.
CTATCATCTCCATCAGCAAAATATTACCAGATTTCCCATATATGTGCCCCTGAAGCTATGAATCTAAACCTTGAATGATTTTTTCTGTTTTGTCAGTACCATTTCAAGGACTTTTGGTAGGTACATGTTTTGAAGACTCTCACAATACAGTCCTAGATCATTTTGAGCCTTACCAGCAATCCAACTGTCTTGCTGATCCCAAGTTTGAAACCATACGAACACCCAGTGAAGTTCCTGATGTAGTGAGATTAGGAAGAAAAGGTTCAAGAAAGGACTCTTATAGCATGCCAGCCGAGATCCAAATGATTTGGTGAAAGAAGGTATTTTACCATGTTGCAGACTCTGTGTTCCAGATTAGAACACACTGGTTTGGTGATAGACCTCAATATCAGGTTCTCCTGGTGATCCAGATCAAGGACCTGTTGTTTTAGATCCTATACCTACAACATGCCACTGATGGGCACGGTCTCCCATATGGAAGGCCCATAGTCTCCACCTGAACTGAACTAAGGACCACTGCAGAAAGGCCCTTAGTGATGAGAAAACCAGCCCAGGGAGGGTACAAAAACAGCCGAAGGGTGCACATGTCCCTGTTTTAGTTCAGCGGGGGACCCATTTCAGCAGTGTACAAAATTGCACTGCTAAAAAGGGTACCCTGCATCCTTTGCAAATAAAAATAAGTGTTACCAGATCCAGTAATTTCCAGAAAACGCAAATGCAGAAAGATGAGTAAGTGTTAATTAACATGGAAAAGATAAGCGGTCAACAATGAATTGGGGAGCAAAAGCCTCTGGGGTCTGCTATTTTGCTATTTCTAAAAAATCATTTTAGTAACCTGTTCACTATCACTGCATAACTTTCCAAATGGAAGGCCACACAAAAGCCAAAACAAGCATTCCACAATTATTTTGGAACCTATCAGACAATATTGAGAAAATGTGTGCATTTTACAATTCAAGGCCGCAACCTTTTAACTATGTTTTTGCATTGTCACATCCAAGATTTTTTTCTCCTCAAATACTAATATTTCCTTAAATGATGCCACTATTTACTTTGGATGTACATGAACTGAAGTTCAGTTTCCCAGTGCAGAAACAAGGCTCACAAAAGTTACAACCTGCCACCTAGAGGCATTAGGAGTGTGTTGCTAGGCAACTCTGGAGGAGCTCTTTTTCTCTTCTAATATCATTTTCTGTGTGTTCAGAGCCACAGAATTCTGCAGTAGTTGCAGCATCGCTAATCTTTTTTATTACAGGTGAATAATATTAACCTTCAGATATAAACGTGAAAAAATATTTCGATAAGGCTTTTATTTACTATGTTTCCCAGAGATCACAAATGCAGGGACGTGGATAAATTATTAATGGTATTTATATAACACCTTTTCTCCAAAAGATGCCAGGTGGCCTCATTGTCCCCTACACTTTCGTTTTACTCTCAAAGTAAACTAGTGAGGAAGATTAAGCCAAGAGGTGACTGACCAAACTGAGAAGAGAGTTTGAATTTTCTCAAAACCCATAAGTTCTTATTTTAAAGTAACTGATTTTAGTTAGTTATTGTGTTGTAGATCAAGCTGATTACCTATCCCTTGTCTGTTTTTTCTTTAAGGGGATAAGCAATGCAAAAAAAAGAACACATCATTATGTTTATCAAAGAAGAAGAAAGGTTGCTTTGTGCCGATATTGATTTCTTATCTGAATCCAAGGTTGCATAAAGGGGTGCTTTAAATGGATTTATGTTGTGCTTTAGATTTTATAATTATGATACACGCCAAACTGGATACAGCATTTAGATGCAGCATATATACCTTATAAGCAATAATGTTCAAGCATCAGGATTAGGCCCAAGACTAGTTCCCATCCAGGAGATAAATTATCATTAGAGAATAAAGCTATTCACCACCAAATTCTAATGAACAGTGAAGGCTTTGGGCCTTTTTGCACCTTACTTAAGCATGTAGACCAGTGAATGTCTGAGATGCATTGAGCATCTGCACCTTGCAACACTGAATGCATCTGGAATTTACCCAGTGCTTCTCCCAAGCACTGGATAAGTGTGATCGCCGGGATCACCTCACTGCAGCAAAGGGCCTGTGTGGCACCAATGGCACTGCAATGGTGATCAAGCGATGCAGTGTGCAACAGCAGCTGTAGATTATGCTTTTGTGCTCTACAGTTATACATGAGGGGAATGATCCAGCACGTGCAGAGCTGTTTCTAGGATGGAAATGGCTCTGCACAGTGCATATGCTCCGTGTGGAAGCAGTCTCTGGTCGTCCCACCAAAGGAAGTGCAGGAAGGCCCTCAGTCTGCCAAGAACCAGTTATAGAACAGAATCAGAAAACCTCTACACATCACAGATGAATGGAAAGATGGAAGTGATGGAGTGGTGACTGAGGAGCCGCACACTCAATCACAGGTCCCTTTTGATGACTGCAAACCTGATTCTGATTCATAATAGAGATCAGAACTGGAATGGGATAAGAGGAAAACATCAAAAATATGGCTGTATCTCAGTGCCCAAATTTTGCCAGCCACTGCTGCTTTATATACAAAATAAAACATGTGCTTTACTAAGGACCCATACGTCCACTGCACACTGGGCCTTGGACTGGAATATCTTCCAGTCTAAGACCCACCCCTCCACATCTGTTTTGGAACTGTGGAAACCTCCACCCCTAGATCGCTATGTCTGCAGGAGTCAAAGCAGCAGGCTTCTTTAAAGAGGTCATATGAAAGCCCAAAACAGCCTTCTCTGGAGGTGGGGCGCTGTTTCCAAGGCCCTCCCAGAAAAAGTGAAAGCCATCCTATTCTTAATCAGTTGTGATAAACATCTAGTTAACGCTCCTAAAATTCCATTGGAAGTCTAACTTTCCTACCATTAACAAGATGTTCTTCACTCAGGTAAATCCCACTGCTTTATTAGCTCTTTCCATTTATATCCCCCAAGATTTCAAGACAACATACAGCCTAATAAAACTGCAATTAAAAACCTACTTGATTTGTTTAAAAAAATTTTTAAAAGTTTCTGGTACCTTCAGTGTCACCTTAGTAATTAGGAAATTTAACAAATTTTTAATATTCATTCTTTTACATCCTAGGGAGTAACCCCGCTTAAGCATACCATTATCACAGTAAGGGAAATAGTTAGCCTTGAAACTCCACTGAAGAAAGAAGCAGCTCCAACTGCAGCAAACAGTCCTGGGTCAATCCAGGCGCCATGTCCATCTGACTGAATGCCAAAGACTGAAACCAATATCAACCCCACTATTCTTCCATACAATGCCCCTATATACCTGTGGAAGAAAAGACACAAAAAGAGATGATACTGTGCAAATGCAATGTTGTGGTATAATTGAGCTAGCAATAATCCAACAGCAATCCTGTCTCTGCATTATGGATAATGGAAAAGGCCAACTAATTTGTTTCCCCCTGAACAAGCCAACACCAATATAGACTCAAACAGTGTATCGGGGGCAGTAGGTGGAAAGACCTAGTGTTGCTGGCTTGCCACTACTCCCATTAAAGTTTTGAAAGTATGATTTGACTCTCTGGGAATCATTTTTACCATCCCAATGAATGGCTACCAGTTCACCACACTCTATTCATCTGCATGCACCTTAGGTCTCAAAACGTAAATGAGATAGCAACAATGTTACAGAACCTTCAAATAATTAAATTTTAAATATAGAAAGTAGAAAAATAAATGAAAGACTTCTTTAGAAGTGTTTTTGTTGCTAACGTCCAGCTATATTCCAAACATTAGCCAATTGTATTCCCCAATGCATTTATAACTAAATTATGAAATAACTGATGTCTGTGTAGATACACACAAACGCACACCCCAAAAGAAAACAATATGAAAAACTGCATGACAAATAAGTAGAAATGTTAAACTGATCATCTTCGGGAGAAAATACAAGGTTTAGAGATCAGAATTCAAATATAATCATGAAGTCCTCAAACCTTAGTTATCTAATAAATTATTATGTTGACACACTTTTGCACAAGATGAAAAGTTTCTAACAAATTCTTCATCGGTTATGCCTGCCCATTTCAAACACCTGGAAAATTGTTTTAGGGTTTTTTTCCACTAGCACTAAGTACCCATTAGAGACCCATTAAGGACCCATTAGGCTCAGAGCAGGAAGACCCTGTTTCCACTGCAGACCCCATTAGAGCCACATTTGTTTCCACCTGTACTAGGGAAATCCAAATTAAATGGATCCTTCAAGACCTATAATCCAGCTTTCCTGTAGACACCATTAAAGGGGTCTACAATCCAGTCTTCGGCCATGAAATCCAGATTATACGATGTGCGTTCGCACTGCGATCCGGCAATGGAGTCTAGGGGCAATGGGGGGGCACCCATTGGGGGTGGTGTCCTGAAACCCAAAGTTTTGGAGCTGGTGCCTAATCTCTGAAGGTGGCTCCAAAGAAAACTCCAGAGAATGGCAGACTTCAGAGCTTGGGCCATTTCTACAGGGCCTTTCTATGGAGCTTCGGCCAAGCTCCGGAGAATCTCCAGAGCGATTTGCTGCAATCTTTGAAGATTCTCCGGAGTCGCTCCGGAGTCCCCACACACACACACGCATGACCCCCCAAAAAAACATTGGGTGGCAGATGGGCCCAACATGGGTAGAGTCAGAATCGCCACATGGATGCTTTGACATTTCCACTGCGAGCATGCCTAGCAACCATTGCTATTGCATGCTACACCACCCGTGGAGACACATTGGGTACCCCCTTAGATCTGGATCTACTAAATCCAAATTCGTTGAAGGACCCATTTCTTAGATCCAGATCATCTTAGATCCGGATTAAGGGAGGTAAGTGGAAAAAAACCCTTATTCATCTTATGAGAGACATAAAACCCAATATACCCAACACAACAAACAGGTGAAGTTAGTGATAAGATTAGCCATAACTTTTATTTTTATTCATTTTTTGCAGTTACCCTTGTATTAAAAAGCATTACTAAGTAGAACATGCATAATAAGAATCATCAAATTTTAAAGTAAAGTGAATGCGCTCTGGAGCAGAACAAAATGAAATGCAAAACTTACAGCATAGGTATAACCAGACCACTTGCAACAGAAGAACCTGCCGTCAAGCAGGATAGCAAGAAGTAGAATACCAGTGTCGTAAGAAGAGAACTATATCCAAATTCTTTGTGATTACCACGTTTGAATAAGAACATAATTCCTCTCATACCATTCTCAGCCAAAAGGGCGGCAGCTTTAATAAGAGTGGGAGAAAGAGAAGAGAAAGAGAAAGGTGAGAAGAGTTCATAATGTCAAAATCTTTATAGACATATAATGATTGAGTGGTGTATTTTTGTCTATAAAGTCTCCATGTGGATTTTTAATTGCGTATATATCAGAGGCATGCTTGCCCCCTTTTCTACAAAACTGGCCTTTGGGGAGGGGTGTTGGCTTAACCATTTTACCCCATTAACTGCTTTAAGCCACAGCTAAGGGCATGCAACTCAAGAACAAGGGCCAGTGTAGTAAGCTTCTGGACATTTCCGATCCACACAATAGTGCCGATCTGTGAAGTTCTGTCCCCCACTAGCACACTCCATCCAGACAGGACAGAACATGATCCTGATTACACCTTGATTGGGATTACCGTTAGATCCCTTTAATCAAGTCTAAAGGCAGATGAGCAAGCCCTGGTCCAGACCACAGGACACATGCAGAAGGAATGGCTCCTGTGTTCCAGACTACCAGGAATAAAAATTTATTTGGGGGGGGGGGGAGAAGGAAACACAGTTTGTTAGCACAGATTACTGAAACTGTTCTCAACCCTCAGAGCGTTAACTAGATGTTTATCATGCATGCGTTAAGGTAAGGGCAGGGGCTGGTCTGTATCAGTGTTGTCTGCAAATAGTGCTGTTCCAGATCATGATTTTCTGTGGTCAGAACTAGAGAGCCTGACTGTTCCAAACCCATTAAATCTGAACATGGACAGGTAAATGCAGAAAAGGCCTCAGTTTCTCAAATTGGTCTCTATGCACACATACAGATAGATGCTGACTTTCTCCTGCTCATTCTACTTCCTGATACTACATTTTACTCATACCTTCATTAAAGGTGCGATTCAAAGACTCTTTTGCATCTGGCCCAATCTGTAATCTTGCTGGTGGACAATTATATTCTGAAATTTGCCATGTAATCTGGCTTATGCTTGAATGTTAAAAAAAAAAAGGCACAAAAAATGTGTTAAATTCATGAGCGGTGCATATTATTGGTATACAGTATATTTATATGAACAGGATGACACTAGCATGCAAACAAAAGGCCCCTCTTCCAGGATATAATCCGGAATAAGGAAAAATGCAAAAAAGGGCTTAATCTATATCTCAGATTCAGTATCTATCTACTAATAGACAGACAAAATGAGGCATAGAATTGGGGCATGTTTTATGTATACCAGAAGAGAAACACACGTACAGGCTGGATTATCATCCACCCTCACATATAGGAGCAGCATATATATAGAAGCCCAGTAAAACATAAGAATGGTAAGGCACCTGGCCACAAGCCATGTTGGATATACGTTAGTCTTCATGCGCCCCAATATTCTCACTTCATAAAATCATATGCAGGCCTTATTTTAAAAGCCTGTTTAAAAACATTTCCACTAAACTCTAGAACTGATACTTATTTTATTATTTTTTACTAAACACTGTTAACACTGTGCCATGTATAGGACTGTCTCTAATAGAGAAGTTAGCCATCATCTGTTTACCTAAAACATGCATCACTTTTTAGATAAAGGAGCAGTCCTTGTTCCTTGCAGCCGATCAAAAACAGCTATATAATTTGGGAATTATCAAACTAGATTACAGCTACAGCTACACCATAGAATATAGGGCTAGGGTTAGGGGCTTTATTGACAAACAGCCGCCTCCATAAGGCCTACAGTCTTCCCCTCAGGCATAAAATCTGCTCTCAGTAGTGCCCCATGTGCAGGGTGCAAAAAACACTGCATGGATTGCATTCTAGGGATGTGCACGAATATTCGAAAATTTGAAAATCCAATTCGAATCCGACGAATGTTGACATTCAAATTCAAATCGGATTTAATAACATTTGAATTTAGACATTCAAATGGATTTCAGATGTTCCGAAACATTCATTCAAATGATTTGAATGTACAGATACATATGTATTACATACGTATACACATATTATACATATTTGCACTTATAATACGGGACAAAAACATGATGCATATGGGATAAAACAGGATGCATACAGAATGCACACAGATATGTATAACAGATACGAATGCTGTCGACATTTGTACCTTTAAATACAAATCTAACATTCAAACAAACAGATTCGAATGTTACGGATTCGAATCTGATTTTTTGACATTCAGATTTTAAGCATTCAAATCGAATCCAATGTTTTGACATTCAATTTGACTCAAATTCGAATGCAAAAAAACCACATTCGTGCACACCCCTATGCATTCTCAGTCAAAGATGCAGAACTTTTTGAATAAAGTTTTGAAGATCAGGAGGCATGAACTGTTTTGCCCACTTTGCCTTTGTACATCAGCTATTCTAATCAGAAAAATGTTGTTTTAAAAAACACAAAAGGCAACAATTTCAATATGGATGGAATCAATCAAATTTTCCCCAGAGCTGAATTTTTTGTATTGCTACATGGAAAATAATAAAAAGATCAAGTGCAAGAACTTTCTCTTTCATATCGACAGTTCCCAAATTATCAACAGAACTGAAATGGAAAAGACTAGGGCTAAAAAAAAAAGTCTCAGGAAACCAATTCAGTACAATTATTTTTATGATGCTATAATTGTAGAAAAATTACATACTGTATTAGCTTAACATTATGGGGGAAGTTACCACAGAGAGTGTATTTCTACCCAACCCCAAAAATGGCAGCCCTTGATTCCTTTTGCTCTGACTCCAAAACACACTCTTTGACTTCTTAACAGGCCTTGGAAATATGAACTTCTTAACAAGTTGCAAGCATTATGGCATCAAAATGTCAAAATTTCTGTGTAAGCCGAATTAACTATACAAGACAGGCATTGTTAATGATGGTAGATTCACGAGTCCAGGCATATAAACGATTAATAACTCTCATTACATCATTTCCACAACACTTAAAACTTCTTGAAATAGACTTATCTGGGAAGAGACGTCTTAGAGGCATTTTTATATGTTATATAAACTTGTAACCATTATTTGAAAGAAAAAAATGATTTCCAGCTATAAATAAAATATATGTCTGAATAACTGATATATTTCATTTCCTTTGCTTCTGGAATTCAGCAAGTTACCATATAAATGCATCCTTAAGCACCACAAGAAGGGTAATTATGAGACTGAAGTATACTTTAGGGTGCCTCCAAGTATAAATAAAAAATGTGAAGCTTACCTTTTCTCCGGAGTAAAGAAGTTTGCAGGGAGAAGGGATCACCGCCACATTCTCCCAATCCTCTAAAGCAGCAGGCAGGGCTCTTCTGACCAAATGGTCAGTCTCTCCCTCTCTGAGAGGCCTGCTTCTTCTTTGAGAGGCAAACTCTTGCAAGATCTCTCCCAAACACCCAGGAAAGAGAAAATCCACCACTGATGTTCAGTAAATTGGAGTTTTGTGCTGTGTAGGATCCATTCTAAAATCTGCCTGGCCCTTTGACAGATGCTATGCAGCCTCTGCAAAGTATACTTCCCACCATACTTACTTCTCATGCTTAGATCCAGATGCTTCCAGATTCTTCACCAAAGTACAATGGAAGAAATATGGCAAGTAGACTGTAGCTGTAATTGTCAAAACCTGTACAAGTTTTGAAAACACACCTAGTATCAGTGCTGGCAATGAAATTGGCACATTCATTATGCAAAGAGACAACTTAGATAAGGGATTCTTCAAATACCAGTCTGCCCCCTCCCCACAAAAAAAACCATTATGTGCTGGAAAAGGTGGATTTTTTTCAAGTTTATTGAGTATATTACAATATACTGTGATCCAACAATTTAATAAATAATCTGTTTTATAACATTCCATATACTGTATATTCTGGCGTATAAGACTACTTTTTAACCCAGGAAAATCTTCTCAAAAGTCGGGAGTCATCTTATACGCCCAGTCATCTTATATGCCAGAATATCGGTAACTAATACAATGTCATGAATAAATTGTTAGATAATATTTCATGCAAAAATTTAAATACTTTATATATTAAATTACAAAAAAACATATAACTAACTTTTTAAAATTACTTATTTCCAGACTGCACTTCAATTAAATTATTACATCATATTTTCATGTATTACGTGAAAATATTCATCTTATTAGTTTTTTTCTGCTACGCTATTGCATTCTTTCAAGAAATTTTGTGTAATAGGACATTTCCACCACATGCGTATACAGGTTCTATGCACACAGCATCCATGTCAACATCTTGGTGAATACTGAGTTGAAATTTTTTATAGTAATATGTTGTGGGCACTGTCATTGATTTAGTCTTGCTTTTCTCTTTTTATTATGAGTTTATTGTGACCCAATCTGAGACCTTCTGGTATAGGGCAGGAGCGATGATAGAGAAAGAGACATACATACATACATACATACATACATACATACATACATACATACATACATACATACATACATACATACATACATACATACATACATACATACATACATACTGTCTCTGAGGTACCTTCAAACTGCTGCTTTAGTTACCTCTCACTGCACTGCCAGATCGCACGTGGCAATCCTGGGAAAAAAATTCTCTTGCAAAATTCCCATATGGTGTGGGAATCCCTTCGTTCTCTTGGTCTGTAGCCAAAGTGGCAATTAGGGGGGTGCTTTAATGGCCAAACACTAGCTTAGATACTTGGTAGAGACCAAGGAAGGAAGAAATGAGAATGTGGTCATTGTGGATACCAGTGTTAGGCCTGTCTCTCCTCTCACTGCATGTGAGGATTCCCACCCTTTCCTTCTTTGGGTCACACAACACTTTCATCTCTGTCCTACCTAATTTTAAATTGGCATATTTTTTGTGAAGGGCATGCTTAGGGATTCTTTCCCATTCAACAGTTTAGAAATCAGCAAATGTAACCTTCCTTTAAAAAGAGCTACTTGAGTTAACCTTATCAGCACTGTTTGTTTGTGTTTATCTAGTCTCTAAACAAGATCCTATCCTGTACAAGTGGAAAAGATGACATTCCAGTCACCACCATTGTCAATCGCACACTGCAGATTTGGTGGGCATGTAGTGAAGTTGCAGGAAGGCCAAGCCCTCTTTGTATGAGTAGAAACCCATTGCAGAAGTGAAACAACATATCACCCATGTTTCATGTTTCTGTATACAAGCATACAAATTCAAAATAACTCTAAATTTGTCACATCTGTAACATAGGTGGAAAAGAAGACAAGCTTCACACACCTTTAGGAGCTGAATAGAAAAGAGAATTTCAGCAGGTGTTGACTGCAAGACCAGCTGTATCTACTGAAATTCCCTCTTCTATGCAACAATTGAAGGCGCAGGATGTTTGTCCTCCTTTCTATCTGATCACCACAATTTGTGGGTCCAAATGATTGTATTATAAATTATTATAAATTGCTGTCGTACTGTTATTGGTAATAGTTCACTTTGATCATAACTCATAAAGCCTAAAAAGTGCTGGTAGAAAACAAATCAAAATTGAAGGAAAAATACCTACCTGCTTTAAGGCAAACTTCACCTTTTCTCTGTTTTTTTTAAATTCTGTCCCTACTTCTTAGTGAATCCAACACGAATGTTATTTTGGAACACTCAACAAACATCATTCAATACAGTACTTACAAGAACCAGTGCAGATTCTAACATCTTGATTGTTTTTCTGAGGGATGCTTTTGGAATAGTGCTGAAGAACCACATACGTAATTTATTAATCTTTATATTCAGGGAAACAAAGAGAGCTCCTAACAGTCCCCCAAGTATTCCAAGGAAAATGGCTGGAACAAAAGCCAACACACTCATATCAAGTAAGTCCTTAACCTAAGTTGAAAGGAAAAGAAACAACACATTCTGTAAATTTTGGCAGCTAGCAAACACACAGCTACTCTTCCGCAAGGAAAAACTTGATATGGCAGTTCGGCAAATAAGCAGAAATTGAGGGTATAAAAAGCAGATTGCAGATTCTAATAGCTTATGGACTACAATCAAAAAGGTTTGTGCCAGAACTTTAATATATCCATTGGCACCTTCAACTTGTACAATCCAGATGAAATTCTGCAAAGCCTTTATACTGCATCCGTGTGTGTACTGCTGCTTAAAATCTCTGTTAGGCCTGAAGTAAGCTACTGAACATGCCAGCTGTGCAGTTTGAGGCTTTGGTTACTTTTTAATAAGAACCAGATTTTTTAAAAAAAAATTACCATCCGAACATCATATTACAAAACAAGACTATATTACATGGTCCCCAAATGGTCCAGGATCGAGGGTGGGAGGCACTAGTTCCACTGCCAGGGCGAGTGATGTGGTTCCTGGATACCATCTGTGCCAGCATAGGACCTAGAATACAGCTGCAAGAGGAATGTTCCTCAAAGGTGCATTGTTTTCACCCTGGTCAGTCATCAGAACAATTGCACATGGTCAACATCTAGCCATATTTCCAGTCCATTAGTGGACCAATTGGCACAGAATTGGTAGCAAGCAAGACATTCATTTGTCTTCTGTGCCTCCACACAGGTGGAGGAAGCAGCTCACCTTCCACAGCTGCCCCAAGAATAGTTTCTTGGGGCCTACTGAGAAGTTGCTTCCTTGGTTGGCTGGTAACATTTGGAAGCCACATCCCCAGAGCACCTTCCACCTATCTGGGTGCATCCTAAGACCAAATCTACATAGGAGCAACTATGAGACAATTACCAAAAATATACATTTCTTAGTCAAATCATACTATTTGAAGCGGCTATGTTTACTATATTTGAAGTAACTTAAGTCTGAGTGGGAGAATGGGAACAAGGAGACCCATCCACAAGTATCTTCCTTGCAGGTCTTTGAAAGAGGAGTTTTATTGTTCTGGTGGCATTCCTACTGTCAGCATTGACTTTCTCCCCTAAGAAAAAAAGGAAAGGCTGGAACCTCCACAGCAAAAACAAACAAACAAAAACAAGGGAAGAGGGAGAAAGAAGTCAGAAACCTAATCCAGACAACTTCAATGGATGGTGGTGAATGGGCAATGTAAACATACTGTAGTAGGAGGGAGTTCAAGGTGTGAAGGTCAACAAACAAGAAAACTTCTGCATAATAGCAATTTACACAAGTCACCAGAAGTTACTGTTTAACTGCAAGAGCAGAAAATATAAAACAGAGAAGGAGAGCTACCGGTAACTGACAAGTTGTGCTGACCAATCAACTACAATAGTGAAGAGGAGTTTCAGACAGGGTATGGTAGAGGACAAACTTAGCACATTAGCAATAGTCGTTCACTGAACACTCACACTGGATGTGCTTTTAATCTTTTATTGTCTATTCTCTTCTAAGTGAAAACTGAAAAGGAACTTACCCTACCTCCAAAGTTTTATAACAAAAATGAGCTCAGAGGACTTTTCGCATGAGGAGTTTTCAAATGTGTATAGAACACATTGTGACGGAGCATTCGCTCCTGTGGGCCGGCAGAACCACCACAGCCCATCCCAACACATCTACATGTGTTTGAGTTTCAGAGCACAAAGAAGTGCTCTGAAAGCGTCCAGGCACATTTGGCGCGTCCTGGCACGTTCCCAGCAGTACTGGAGGGAAAGAGTTTGCACGCTGTCCCTACGTGACAACTGGGCCCCTCCCCTGGGCTGCTCCCATTGGCTCCTATGGAGCCAGGGGTGGGCAGCCCAGACACCTCCTTTCCCTCGGTTTCCGCTCACTCCAGGAGCCCAAATCAGGCTCCTAGGGCCAGCAGGACCCACACCCTACACCTCCCAACCCACCCCAGGGGCACGCGTGTGATTGCTGCTTACCTGCTTGCTGCCTGGTCACAACTGATGTGAGGAGGCTGGCAATGCTCTGCGCCTGCGTGTGGGGTGGTTCCTGATTGGTCAGGCACCCACCTGGCTTCAACTGGCCATCTGTGCAGGTACGGGTGCCTGGCAAATCAGATCAGATCCTCGCATCAGTTGTGACCCGGCAGCAAGCAGGTAAGCGAGCAGGAAAATCTTCTCAAAAGTCGGGGGTCCTCTTATACGCCAGGAGTCGTCTTCTTATACGGCGAGTATATCCCAAACTCTATATTTTAACTGGAAAAGTTGAGGGTCATCTTATACACCCAGTCATCTTATACGCTGGAATATACAGGTAAATAAAAGATCTATGAGAGGATGTTTTCCTTTTCAATTTTGATACTTATGAAGCCAAACTGAAGGTTAATAAAATGAGAAAGATCAAGGTTGTTTGGGGTCATGCCATATTTTTTTTCTTGTTCATTCTGGTTCCAGTGAAGATGACTGTACCTTTTTCTGAGCATAACTAAGCAGCCTGATCCAATCTACGTTTATTCGGATGACTACCAGCACTGCAGCTTTTTAAAAGTAATTTCCATAAAATGTTGCACTTAGAAAATCAAAGAGCTTATAGTGCAATAAGCTTTCTTTTACAATGCTACACTGAATGTAGGAAGGGAAAGAAATATTTTTTTCATGAAAAAAACCCACAGGCTTTCCATTTAGAGTTCAGTTTCTGCTATAAAACATGAAACAAGACGAATTTCCCTGGAGCCCAAGATCTGAAATGAAAACATTTGATTATCTAGTAGAGCTGGCAAACCAAAGACAGTAGAGATATGGTAGAAACCACATTGGCAGTTGTGCCTCTGGAGAAACAGGACTCAAAGTCAATGGCTCTTTTCTGAAACATCCCCAGTGAGCCTGCAAAAAAGCCATAAACTGTGCAACCACTATATAGAAGTCACTTTTCTACATATTGAACAAAAGAGATTTCCCAAAGCAAACCTTAGAACATTATCAGGAAGTAAGAGTAGAGATGGGAGTGGCTGTAACTCAGTGGTAGAACAAACTCTCTCAAAAGCAGAGGATTGTTTGATCCCCGGCCTCTCCCCAGAAATACTCAATGGCAAATCATTTTGTATTTCTGAAAAAAAAATCACTCATATTTAGTACCACTGTTATTATTCCTGCAGCTTTCAGCACTTCTTCTGCCCTTCTGTGTTTTTTTCTAGCACTTCCATTCATAGTACAGTATAGGGAAGGGTCTAAGGGCCCCCTTCCACACTCTGGTGTGGGTTAAGGGAAGCCTTAGTACACTCCATCCACACAGATTGGCATGTAGATTGCACTAGGGTGCCCAAAATCACATCCTAGCCTGGTTTACCACTAGACCTCAATGTAATTCTTGGCTTGCTGAGCATTCACAAGTCCTGGCACCAGCTATGACAGGTTACAAGTTAAAACAGCATACGATTTGGTGTGATTGTAGGTGTTGAGGATGCCTCCAGGCACAAAAGGAAGCTTCTCAGCCACTGCGGACATGGGGTTCACATGATTTGTCAACATGAACATTGATTACTAGCAGTGGTGCAATAGGAGCAGGGAATGCAGAGTATCAAGTGAGATGACGGGAAGTGGCTGCGCAGGGAGAGCACAGTTTTACTCATGTCTGGAGGCACATTGAGTTAAATCCAGACTAAAATCATAACTAGAAAAGTCCAAATTAAGTAAATTATATTTTAACTTAGTAATAATTTATACACCACCTTAGTGAGTCTATTCTGTCTGCTAGCTGAATCCAAAGTGCAGTTGTATACAAAAGCACATTAAAATAAAAATAGTTTAGTGTACAAGAAGACCAGATTGTTAAATGTAATGGAAGTCTTGATCATAATGCTTGTGGCACACAAGACAAAGCTCCTAAATTCTCTGAAGGACCTCCTTCAATGTCTAAGTCCTTAGAACTTTTTTCTCTTCACAGAGGAATACTGAAGAAGAATCTGCAATAAATTACATCAGATACAGAATCCAAATATGAAATGCTACAAAAGAAAAGAAATGAAATGAAGTAGTATTTCAGGTCACTGCAGCAGTTTTAATTACTGTTTGGAATATAGCCGTAAAACAAGATTGTTCTGGAGCGGATTTTCACTTCTCAAGCAAGCCTCTAGCTGTGCCAAGAACACCAGAATTACAAGGTATTGCTCGTCCCCAGCTCTGCTTAGTCTTGATTTTTGTTTATATCACTAACCAAATTATAAGATAAGAGATGATGTTCTATGGCATATTCATACACGTAAAAATTGCCATACTTCTTAAATGAGTCTATGATTCCAACTGCACCTAAGATTTTTTTTTCATTTTTTCTGTCTGAAGAACAGACAGAATATGTTAAGAATCAAACATATCCCATACAACATTCTTCCCTTTAAAATTCAGTTCTTTTGTTGAAAAAAAAACACATGAGAAGCCCCCACCACCACTCCAAATACAAAATACATCATGTTCCAAAGCTAGGGATGTGCACAATTTTCCCCCCTGTTTTACTCATATTGAATCAAATGAAAAACAAACAAACATATTCATTCAGACAGATGCCCTTCAAGTGAGGTAGGGCTCTAATTCGATACTAATGTTTGATATGAATCCGATTTGAATCCCTGCTACAAATCACCTACAGGTTCCTATGGATCTCCTACACATATGCTCTGAATGTGTCAAATCAGCACTCAATCCACTTTTAATCCACTCTTAATCTGCTTTGAATCCACTCTGGGCCTTTCCCACCTCCCCAGATTCACAAATGTAACGAAGCTTCGTATGGATGTATTGAAGCATTCGATTCCTATTCAAAGGTCAATCTTCAAATGTACCAAATTTTGAATTTGAATGTCCGAATTCAGACAAATTTTGAATATGGTAAATATCCATGCACATCCCTATCCAAAGCTGCTTTTTCTTATATATCCGGGAACCCATCTACAACATCCTCATACACCTCAAAGTTCAAAGGCCAGCTCTAGAAATTCAGGCACTGAAACCCAAAAGCCAGCAGCTGGTCCTGTAAGGGTAGACAGGGAACAGACAGAGGATGGAGCCTAAGAGATCGGATGGGGACTGGGAGGCAGGAGATAGCCAGCCATGCATCCACCCAGCTACATTTCAGAGCACTGGGTGTAGTGCAGTGGGCTGTCTATAGGTAGGTTCGGAGGGTCTGGGCCCAGCCTCACTGCACCCTGAGACGTAAGATGGCTGAGCCAGGCCACCTGCATGCCAACTCAGTTGTTTACTTTGGTGCTGGGTGTAGTGCAGCATGGTGTGTCAAATGGCCTATAGCAGTGGTTCTCAACCTGGGGGTCGAACTATCCTTTCAGAGGGGTTGTGACGTGTTTCCCACCACGCTTCCCTCCCACCTCCCAGCTGCTCTGCCCCCATGGTTGGGGGTCTCCACAACATGAGGAACTCCATTAAGGGGTTGCGGCATTAGGAAGGTTGAGAACTGCTGGCCTATAGGCAGCTCAGGAAAAATAGAACCAAGCAGCACCAAAATTGCCCATTAGCACCCAGTGTGGTCTCATAACTTGCACCACCCTAAAGCCTGGACAGGGATTAACTTTCTTCCAGTTTTCCCTCAACAACAAAGAACTTCTTAGGGTTATCTGTTCCCTGTTTCTTTACTAGCTAAAATCAAGCCAGCCTCAACAAGAATCTAGAATCTTCTGGACCACAGAATGGCCACTCTGTAGAAGTTTCTCACAGCATGTTCCTGGCAGCTTTGGAAGGGTCTTGAAGACTTTCTTCAGAAATGACTCAGATATTTTATTTGTTTGTATATTTATCCTCCCTTTACCCAAACAGTCCAGGATGGATCACAACAATAAAACAGGTAAAAACCATAAAACAGTAAAATGAATCTTTATTGCTAAAAAAAACTGGTCTTTAACCTTTGGGTTGGGAGAGAGAAAATTTTAGCACTGATTATAAGCAACTATGGACAGAGAATGAGGAGTATAAAAATTTTAAATAATTAGAACCCACACACACAAAAATGAAAGTTGTCTGGCTGCATCTGTGGAACTTTATTAATATAGTACATACCCAAAATAAGATCCTCTTCTCTGCTTTGAAAAATCCAAATTGACCCCTGTACACAAAACCGCACAGAGAAGAAGAGAGGAGATCTGTAGTGAAGGCTGCCATTAAACAGCAGAAGAATGTTTGCCAGGCCAATTTGATATCCCAGAAAGAGGCCACTTCCTCGAGAGTAAACAGAAGTCCACCCACTGGAGCATGGAACACAGAGGCAATCCCTGCTCCTGCCCCAGCTGTAACAAAATTTCTCCTGAAACAAGAAGGGGAAAATATTTAGTACAATGTTAAAGGTTACAGACTTCTCCATTTATCTCTAGTTTGGAATGAAAATCATTGGAGACTAACAGTATTTTCTAGTCTATAAGGCTTGTTTACAGTTACATGTTAATCTTACAGTAAAAATTTGAGTAACAAAAACAGGTACTCCATTAATTTAAGTGGGGAAAATTCTAACTTTTTCCAAGTTCATTCCGAATTCTCCCAATATCACCCTAAAAAGAAAAAAAGTTACAGCTGTGTCACAGGATAAAACAGAATAAATAACAATAATAATAATATCTAAGCTAAAATTAAGATTAAAGATTTGAACTCATACAGTCTGGACCAGATGTCTCCCACATTTGTTATCCAAACCAAAATTCTCAGGTGCAGTATTGTATATAGTCTGCAATCCAGAAGAAGCAGGAAAGGGATTCCTTTTCCCAGACTGAAGATCTTATAACTGAACACGTTACTAAGTATAATGAAATGAGATAATAATATACACAGACCTTATGAAAGCCAGCAAAATGAGAGCATGAATACCGGAGGATGAGTGTACTCTTATCCCTCCTATAATAGTTCTGTACAGTTTTGCTCCTACATAGACAATGCAATGTAACTTCCTTCATTTAATGCAACTCTGGAAATTTACAATAAAGCCATTTGACCTCTGCAGCGCCATGGCTTTTTTTGGCCTCTGCGACACCTTGTCTTACAGTGGTTTAGACTGGGGGTCCTTTCATACTTTGCTTCCTGTCCCAAGCATGCACTAAGCATCTTCACTTACAAATGCTCAATGTATATTTATTTATTTATTTATTTATTTATTTATTTATTTATTTATTTATTTGTATTTCTATCCCGCCCTATACCCGAAGGTCTCAGGGCAGGTTACAATATTATATTAATCTTAGACAGGTCCCTGCCCTCAGGCTTACAATCTAAAGAGACAAGATACAAAAAGAAAATGGTGTGGGGGGGAACAGGGGTGCTCTGGCGGCAGCAGAGTCCTTGCAAAGGTAAAAACTTTTATTTTCCTCCTCCATTACCCACAGGCAAGATGGTTCCTTCATGGCCCGTCTGGAGGCAGTTGGGAGGGAGGGGGCAATGCTGGGAGCTTGATGGAAGCTGCTCACCCAGCTTCCTTCTCTCTTCCTCACCCAAGGCAAGATGGTTCCTTCATGGCCCGTCTGGAGGCAGTTGGGAGGGAGGGGCCAATGCTGGGAGCTTGAAGGTGCTCACCCAGCCTCCTTCTCTCTTCCTCTCCCAAGGCAAGATGGTTCCTTCATGGCCCATCTGGTGGCAGTTGGGAGGGAGGGGCCAATGCTGGGAGCTTGATGGAAGGTGCTCACCCAGCTTCCTTCTCTCTTCCTCTCCCAAAGCAAGATGGTTCCTTCATGGCCCGTCTGGAGGCAGTTGGGAGGGAGGGGCCAATGCTGGGAGCTTGATGGAAGGTGCTCACCCAGCTTCCTTCTCTCTTCCTCTCCCAAAGCAAGATGGTTCCTTCATGGCCCGTCTGGTAGCAGTTGGGAGGGAGGGGCCAATGCTGGGAGCTTCATGGGAGGTGCTCACCCAGCTTCCTTCTCTCTTCCTCTCCCAAGGCAAGATGGTTAACCTTGCCCAAAGCTTATCCACAATGCTAATGGCTGCCTGGACAGCAGCCATGTCTAAATCCCAGTGCTGGTGCCAGTGCACATGCATCCTGCCATCACCAGGGCAACCACATGACATGTCACGTCATCATACTTGTGTGGCATATCACATGCCCCTCCAAAACAGGAAGAAGTGTGAATGGGCCAGCTGGAGCCTTACTGGCTCCAGTGCTAGGGAAAGGTAGTTAGACCTGCATCATGTGTAGTGCATGCAGGATTAGCTCCCGACCAGAAGGAGCCATTTCTGGTTAAGAAATAGCTCCTTCAAGGACAGACCATCCATCTGTCCTGTGCATATTCCACCTTGTGCTGAATAGAGAACTTCCTTTTTTCCCAAAGAAAAATGGAAGTTTGGCTAATAGTCAGATATTTATTTATTTCTTCCTGGCATCATAATTCAGAAGTGTACCCTCATCAGTACAGAATACCACAATCCCACTTAATAGCAGTCCAGTTAGTCCAGTAGAAAACAAATGACTGTCAGAGCCATCTGTTTTAAAGCTAGCTGAGTGAGTCCTCTAACAGACAAGATCAGAATCACATCCTCAGAGTCCAAAGTACTTGTTGTGGATGAGATCAGGTCACCCAAGCTGTTGTGAAGAACTTAATGAATATGCAGACATACTTCTGAAATTCATGCTATTGGTTATGGGGCAAATTTCTTCCATTCATAACAGCTTAAGACCCAGAACTCTAAATCGTCTCACTAATTGCTTCGGAAACTTAAAAGACAAAATGTATCATGTTTATTTGGACTGTTTGGTTATCCTTGAACCCTAAATAGCTTGTAATAGCTTTTTGTTTGGAAATACAACAAACAGTATTGTCAAAGGCACACGTTTTATTTACATATTTTCATAAGCCTATGTTTTAAAGTAATGGAACTTGATTGTTCAGACCATTCCAAGCACTAGTTTGACACGAACAAAAAACACCAGCACAACAGAGCACCCCATGGATTTAGAAAAGCCAACATTTCACAAATAGGAGATAAAGTATTTGTCATGTGTGTCCATACTGCAAAATCTGCTTATTTATTTCATCCAAGCACCATGCAAAAATAGCATTCTCCATGTTACACTTTATGAAATCATCTTATGTATCATCCATTTAAATCCTGTGAAAACTGTAAATGGAAAATTCTGTTCTGTTCATGTTTGATAAAAATAATAATAATAAAAATAAGCTAGGTGCTGTTCCAACATATGCCAGAAGATAATTAAGAGAGTTCAGGACTTTTAAATCAAAGCCCTACCCACATGAACATTATTATATTTGACTGCAGTAAAGATCAGTCTGATGGTGCTGAAAAAAGTTTCCCTAATTAAATTTCTGCCAATCAAAGCAAAAATAAGGCAAGCATGTTAGTGAATGTATTAAATTTTAGTATAAATGGGTAATTATATTTCTCCTGAAGAACAATACTTTTTTTTACTGCCTTGATTTTAAATAGAAAGATGACAGGCAGGCAGGCAGGCAGGGATGATGATGATGATAGATAGATAGATAGATAGATAGATAGATAGATAGATAGATAGATAGATAGATAGATAGATAGATAGATAGATAGATAGATAGATAGATGATAGATAGATAGATAGATAGATAGATAGATAGATAGATAGATAGATAGATAGATAGATAGATAGATTCTCCAGACTCCACTGTACACCCTTGAGAGACTAAAGCTAATATTGGATGCTTTGCATTCCAAAAGATCAGATTTTTTAATGTAATATGAGCATTAAAGCAATCTATTGCCATATCTTATAGAATCTACAAAACATTTATAATAAACGCCTTACTTGTCAGCTGAATTCCAAAATCTAGCGAAAAAAGGAAAATGAACTCCAAGTGTTTCCAGCTTGAATTGGCTTATTCCATATCCTATGATTGCACTGGAAAAGATATGTCTGAATATTAGCAGTGTGTTTTAAATTCAAATATTTTTAAATTATACCAGATAAGAGTAACCCAGGCTGCATTCATGATTCACAGTTGGGATTGTTCACACACCAGTTTGCCCCTTCTCTTCTCATGAACAGAAAGATGGATTAAAGATGGGATGAGAACATAAGGGCTGCACGCTATTGTCTATAAGACTGGGATTACCGGGGTGGGGAGGGAATAATCTCTAAGGGCTTGTTTCCACTGCACCATTTACTCTGGGCTTTAATCCATTTTTTCCCAGTCAAGAGTGAGCTCTGAAATTTCTTGTACCCACTGGCAGCTTGTGATGTGGATTTGCAGGGGAGAAACCCTCTCCCCCCCCCCTCTTCCGTCATTCCCTGGGTGGGATCCGAGACCTACCCCCTATATAAGATTTCCACGGGGAAACAGAGAGGGAGGCAAAGGGCTGGGTGGAAGGTAGGAGGGGGGCAGCAGGACAGAAACCTTCAAAGTCTCAATGATCACTGGTAGAAGAGTTCCTCTTTGGCAACTGGAGAGACAAAGTAATGAGGAGAGGGAGGAAAGGGAAGGAAATAACATTATCATTGGATCTGATAAGCTAAAAATAGGAAGTCTTATAAGAGCTGACACACTTTTGCAACCCCCAGGAGGGAAGCTGCCAATTTGAGCTTTGGGTGGGAGCCAAAAAGCAAAAGGATTCCTCCCACCCTTCTTTGTTTTCTTTTCTACGGCCGAAAAGGGAGACAGAGTGCTGAATGGCACAATGCAGCCAGCTGGGGGGAACGGAGGGGAAATACTGGCATCATTGGCTCAGGGGAAAGTCAAGTGAATGCCCCTAAATCATGATTCCACACCTCCAAAAAGCCACTTGAGTTCCCATTGACAAATAAAGAGGATTATTTGTAAATCCCGCATTGAGAGTTCTTTTGAACTGAATGAAGATAATCCATGTTCCGGGACCTTTAATCCTCAGAACCTGCAGATTCCTCCTATCATTTGGGGATGGCCAGCTTTGAAAATGAATAAGGATGCACCCTAAAGGTGCCTCTGAGGCATCTTTGAAAAGTCTTCAAGATGGGATTGTTCACATACCAGTCTGTCTCTCTTACCTCTCCCAAAAATTCTGTAAGAGAAAAGGTGGATTAAAAAAGACTTGGGAATAAAAGTGCCACATACTGTCTCTGAACTGTCTGTGAGGCACTCCTTTTGTTATGTCTTAACACAAGCTAAGACACTTTTGTTCACACACTAGGGGCACATCCCCATGCATGTTTGGTCCAGTACCGAATGCGGTCTTGGCAAGGGGCATCCCCATGTGTTTTAGATTTGATCCGTGGAAAGCAGACCAAATCACCCCAAACCGTGCCAGACCAGGAGCAAATTTGGTACCTGAAAAAACAAGTCTCAGCATGGTTTGGGGTCCTGGCATGCATTGTCAAGTGTGCCGAGACTGCACATAGGGACAGTGCCGGACTTCACTATCTCAGCTGACAGGAAAGAGGTTTGAGTTTTAAAGCCAGGCCTCTGTCCTGTCAGCCGAGATCATGAACAGGGGTTGCAGAGGCTTGAGATTTCTTTCTGTTCCAGGGGGGCAATCAGGTTGCCTCCCTGGAAAAGAGAGAAAACCTCTGCACCGTCTTACTCCCTTGCTTTTACTCCTCTTTCAAGGCAAGCAAGCAGCTTGCCTGGGACAGGGAGCAAAATCATGATCCCATTGCAGTTTGCTTGGGGACAGCTGAATCTGCCCTCAGCCCACCTTAGGGCGAATGGCATGGGGACACCCGAGATTCAATCTTGGGCCCGCACTATCCCATGCCAGCCCAATCGGCACCCAAACAGCACCAAATGGCTTGCATGGGGACGTGCCCTATATTCTCCTTTCCCCTCTCATAAACATTATGTGCTGTAAAAAGGTAGATTACAAATAGGTTGGGAAGATGAGTGCCACACTACTACTGTAAATCTCTGAGCTGCCCCTTTTCTTTTGCTTGGACAAGCCTGGTTCATGTCCATTCAGAAAACTGGGTTTTAAATCTGAAATTTATAAAATACTGGTTCCTCACCCCAAATTAATCATGGGACCTTCAGGTCCACAGAAGAGTCCAGATGCCACTGCTAAAACACAGGATAGGAATGTGCCTACAAAAGTCCTGAAGTTAAAAAGGTGCTGGATAGAAGCTCCATTTAGAAAACCAATGACTTCTGGTAATCCACTTGGTGCACCTGTTGGGCAAAAGAACTTTGCAAAGAAAGGGACAACATGATTATAACATTGATGCAGCCACACAGATTGTAGTGTTCAAATAAATGGCTTCTCTCATTGTATCACTGTGCCCATAACACAGCTTCACCAGCCTTCCTTTGGTGTAGATAACACCCTCATCTCTTTTTAATTCACATTAATGTATTTCTTTTGAAGTCATATTAGCCCCCAAGTAGTTAAAGGAAAACATAGTGTGTCATCACTTGAGACATTTTCATGCCAGTCTTTAGTGTACAATCTTCACACAAACATCCAAGAGATTTTGCTGTACAATTTCTGAATGAAGGAAAAGTTTGTGTGATGTTCTTGCAGGCTGCAGGGGGCTCCACAAAGTGCATTCAAGGCAATGACATCATGCACAAAATCTTTCAGATGCTAAGAAAACACAGGGCATGTCTCTACATAGCATGCAATTTGCCTTAGAGCAGCATCCCAATTGGCCAAGGTGCTCCAAAGAGGCTGAAGGAAGCATGGGCAGACTTGAGTGTCCCTCAAAGGCACAAACCTTCAGTCCAAAAAGGGTAGCTCTCAGGTTGCTATCTTGCACACTGAACCATGTCCTCATTGTAGCAAAACACACTACCTTCCCACAAGGATGACTTCTGTGCACAAGCACTATGACATGATGACACAGATTTTGACAGTGATGGAACCATCAAACCACTTGCCAAGGCAGAGACGCCAGCCTCTTCTGCCATAAGAATGAATGCTTGGCCATAGTTAAGTTTTTGTCCAATGATAGTGCAAGGGCAAATAAGTGTGAATTATCCTTTGTATTAGTGTCTCTCTCACCACTAGAATAAGAAATGTAAGAATCTCACCAGGAATGAAATTCAGGGAGAAGGACTGATTCCTACTTCTCATATGTCATAGACCAAATCTTAGTTCCACTACCACAACCATTTTTTTTTAAAGTGTTGTGCAGGGAATTTAATTAGACATTTCCCTTTACTGATGGCCCTTATGTAACACTGAAGTTCCATCACACAGTACTGTAGAGACATCTTGTGGCCATAGCCAGCAATTACTTTTACAATTTTGCTATAATACAAGCAATGTTTTATGAAGGGAGACACATTTTATGGACCCTGTAAAAACAAAGCCACATTTTAGAGAACTATTTTGTATTATACCTACATATTGTAAATCAAAACCACTTATTCTTGCATTTCAGTGATTTCTGCTGCATGACTTGCTAAAGGAAAAGCAATGGATTTACTGCAAACAGATTCACAAGTCATTAAATTACAAGCTGCATCCACAGACATCTGCATGCAGTTTTGAGGTAAGGCTGCAAAAGCACCTGCTATAAGAACCACATTGCATCAGTCTAGGCTCACCTGCACCAGTTGTCAATACAATTCCAAGCCTAATTCAAGGTCCTAATTTGGCTTTTATGTGCCAACCAGAGACAAGCCCTTTTCAAGAGTGACTCCTCATTTGTGGAATTATCTCCCCTGGATGGCTCACCAGGTGCTTGATCTGACTTCCTTCAGACACAGGGTTTTAAGCATGTTTTATTCATTTTTATTGGTTTGCTCTTTTTATAGAATGTTCTGACCAGCTCTGGGAACTTTAAGTGAAGGAAGAGATACAAACACAAATACAAATGGGGAAATATTTCTCCACCCAGAGGGTCATTGGTCTATGGAATTTGCTGCCAGAAGAAGTGGTAACAGCAAAAAACCTACATGGCTTTAAGGAAAGGTTAGACAAATTTATGGATGACAGATGTATCAATGGCTATTAGAATGGATGCCTAAGTTCATCGTTCAGGCTGGGGTGGCCAAGCAAGATGCCCCTAAGGCTATTTGCTGGGATTTGAGAGCAGGAGAAGGTTTGCCCTTGTCTCTGCTTGAGTTGCCCATGGGCAATTGGCGAGTCACTGTGTGAGACAGGATGCTGGACTAGATGGGCTGTGGCCTGATCCAGCAGGGCTCCTCTTATGTAAATACATTTATAAATAAATAAATCTATTGAAGTACTGAACCCTATATAGACAATCATTGAGGTCAAATCCACACAGTATAGATCAGGCTTCTGGTGTGTTTTATTAGTCCAAAATGTAGGAGTGGCTGGCCCAAGAGGATGAAGTGGCCAGTGCCCCCACTTCACTAACAACTTAAGAGATGAGGCCAACTCTCTTTTTCTCCTTCATGCATGTTTCAGGTTAGGTTTGGCTATGGTGTATCTAGCCCATTATGTCCAGTGAAGTCAATTTTAAGTGGATTTATATCAAACTGCAGCCTTCTTTCATTATTTATGTCTTGTCCCACTTCCTTTTATCTGCCTTGCCCTTCATGGCACTGGCCACATTGGGGACAAACTGCCACTTCTTATGCATTCACATAGCAGAAGAACAAAGGTGTGTCAAGTATATCTCAAGGAAACACACAAAGTGGTCTTTAGAATCTTCCTTTCAGTATTCTTAAGCCATTTTACACAAAAGAAGCAGCTTTACATTGCCACATGCACTTCTCCGGTGTCCAGGTGCCATGGAGGTCATTTACCTCCAGGGATTATCGCTCCAGTGACATGAGAGACTTCTAGCATTACTGAGGGCTTTTGCTCACCAGTTCGTTCAGCTGGGTGGCAGCTCCTCAGAATCTCACCACTGCCAGAGGCTACTCCAAGAATAACAAACAAATAACCCTGACTATGTTCTTGTCATCCCTGATTCGTTGTAGAGTTTCCACATCAGATTAATTTGAAGAAAAACAGCATAATTTTTATAAACAGTTCCAAAAGCTGGAACATGCAAGGCCCTTCTAAGTAACTCTGCATCTCAGCACCTGATATTTAAATAACTTGAGTGAGAAGCACTTACCACAACTAATCCTGATGATGTAAGGACCATGGCCAATCCAATTCCCAACAGGCAGATCCAAGTTATGTGAAAGTTGCCCCTCTGTCAGAATTTCAAATTGTATTATACATAACAAGTTATTACTAGTACACACATTGCAGAAAATCTTAGCCCTTTCTGCACAGATCCTTAATATGCATTTAGGGTCTGTGTAGTACACATTCTGGGCCTCCCATCCACACCTTTATCTGGATCAAGGAGGCCTTGTCCCCTGCTGGTTTAGCACTATCTTCATTATTTATTTATTTTGCATGTTTATACCACTGTAAACCTGAAGGTCTCAGGGCAGGTTACAACATTAAAAATCAAATGTAAAATGAACATAAAACAATAACAGTGCCTGAAAATGGGGAGGAAAAGATGTTTCATTATTTAGCCAAAAGCCAGGATGGATGGGAAAGGAGCTCAATGAACCAACATTGACTATCACTCGCACTTGGAGCACTGGCCATACTTGCAATGCTAGAGCCCCGTTTGAAAAAGGCAAAAGGGGGTGAGAGCTCTTTCCTTTAAAACATTTTTGCTGGAAACATTTGTATCTTTTCTGATGCTTGTTATGCCCGGTAATGTCAAAAGGGGGAAAGTGAAAGGAGAAAGTACTCGCATTTAGAATTTTTTTAAAAACTGCCAACTTTTAATTTAAGCTCTCCAGCTTCAGCAAGAGTGAAAGGAAAGGTTTTGCTGCTTTTATTGCAGGCAGGATTTGCATGGGGGGGGGAGGGATTTAAAAGTACTGTTATTTGTGAGGACAGCTATATTCAGATTAATCTTTAGGCATGAGACTGCAGATTGTGCATGCCCACTCTACAAGAACACAAGATAATCAGAAATGAAATCATATGCCCCCCCCCCCAGTTCATCATTTTTTCTGTGGACAGCCAGGTGCCTCTGGGAATCAGATCAGCTGTTTCTTTATGTCCATCACCAACAAATATTCAGAGTTTGACATGACAAATACAGTGTTCCCTAGCCCACAAAGAAGTGGGATCCAACTTGGAGTTAACATAATCCTTTATTCTCAGGCCAAAATGTAGGCACAAATAGTACATCAATATTATTTGTGTTACCACATGTGGTTACAATAATATGTTCATTCATTCATATTGACTATTTCCTAAAAATTATAATTCAAAAGGTGAGTTTTTTGCTATTTTACCTGAATGTAGTTCTCCACCACTTCCCACTTCAGTTTGATAAGATAGTCGATTATTTGATGGATCAGGAAACCCAGTATTCCTACTATTATTCCAATAATGCCCATCATCAGCCATCTATCCCAGTCCATTCTAAAAATTAAAAAAGCAGAATTCTGTATCAGTCATAATAATCTGTGGAATTTAATAATCACCCTTTAGTAAGGACTCTAGACAGGTGAACAATTAAAGAGCTTCAATCCTGGACAATGTTTGAACATCATTGAGAATCCTAAATCCAGCTGAATACTTAAGAAACAGGATGTGCTGGAATGGGGGAGAAACACTGCCAAAATTTGTTAATTAGCCTCATGTTCTAGCCTATGGCCCATATCTTTCCCTACTGACAGTGAACATAATCACTGCAGAAGTGTTTTGTGGACTGTAGCTGTAGGTCACAGGTACAGCTGTGGTTGAATAGGCTACTGTCAGAGAGCACTAGATGAGTCCTTCATACCATGCAGACAGTAACCAAAACATGCAAAGAAAATAATAATAAACACCAAAAGCTCAGTCATTCACTCTCTCACGTGCAACTTCCTGGACCACTGGCAGAAAAACTGGGCTTGCTCAACATACGTCCCAAACTTCACTCGGGGTCTCAGAATGAAATATGTCCTTTTGAATGGATCTTGTTTCCAAACAGCGTCCCCATGTTCCCAAGAGTAATTAAAGCTTATTTTGTAGAAGGCAGTTTTTCTGTATTTCTAAAGCACCCACTTCACTAATAGAAAAGACTGGAGAGAAGTGGCATTACACTCAGAGAAAATCCTTATCCCAAAGAGAATTGGCATTTTATACAACATCTGTATGTTTCAGCATTACAGTCTGTAAGATGCCCTCGTCCACACTGTAGGTAAGCATATGAGACTACTTTATATACTCTTTATCTCTTCAAAATGTGGTTAAGAAACTGTAAAACAGCATACAGAAAACTGTTGGGGTGGGGGAGGATACACCAAAAATATTGTTACACTGGAAGCTAGCACAGGATCATAGGCTTTACCATCCTTGCAACTAGAGCAATTTTTCACTTATCTTTTTGTCCTGGTATTTTTTTCTTCAAATATGGTTGCACTGTTCATGGACACCAACAGATGGCATCAAACGACTGTTGTTCAACTTGAGGATGATTTAATAGTTCTTTAAAATATATATTTTAAAAATCCTGCCATAAATAGCTGTGGCCCTCTTGATTACAGTTGTCTTGGAAATAGGTGATTCCAGACATATGTAAATTTTATTTTTATACTTTCACAAAATGTATCAAGGGAGAATATTTTATGAAAAGGAAGGAAATGTCTTCTGGCCTGCCTTACCTAGAATACACATGTTTGAATAAACATCATAATCAAGAGACAGATACTGTGCACATAAGACATCATAAATAAGTAGCTAGTATAACAAAGTGAAAAATATAGTCATACCTTGATTCGTATGGTTTGGTATCATACAAATTAGTAAGATTTCCCTTGTATTTACACAGCCCCACAGTTTTGCTTCAGAGTGAGTTCCCATCAAAATGACAAAGCCACAGATCACCACCATGGCATTCTGGGACCTTATTATTCTGGAAATGGAGGCCATTTTTCCCACCTGTCTTTGTATAGTCTGGAAGGTGTTTGGTGTGTTCCAGCAAAAGATTGAGTTTTGTGTGAGTTGTGTGGATTGGTGGCTGAGCTAGGCTGCTTCTGAGTAAAGGGTGGAGAGTAGAGTGATTTTGGGTTTGTCTTGGTATTTGTTTATGTGTTTGTGTTCAGTCTGCTTCTGTTTGCTGCCTTGTTAACATGAGAAGCCGTGCTACAGGGGAGAAGCAAACAAAGGATTCCATCTGAATCAGGGAGAGGCTTATATAGGGGTGGGGTTTGAATTGCCTGCCCTGTGAGTCTGCATTATAAACTAACAGTAGGAACACACAAAGATCTCACTGCTGATTTTTTAAAAACCCTGGTTTAAATCTGGAGTAAATTGCCCAGTGGGAACATGACCTTGGTGTGGTATGTGTTTAGTGTGTTGCCTTTTGGTGCATGCATTTTATGTTGCTGTGCACACCAGGTTTTGTCTTTGTTATTCCTGTGCACTTAATATTTTTGTGCATGAGCCTTTTTTCCCTGCCCAAGCCTCCCTCCCTTCCACTTCTCAAGAACTTGTTCCAAAACATGCAGCAAAGCAACAGCTGCAGTGTAGCAAGGTGAAAGAGAGAAGCTATGATCTTCAGAGACAAGATCAAGATCCTGGGCTTCTTAAAGGCAGGCAAATCATACACAGCCATAGGTAGATTCCTTGGGCCCAGTCAGGACCATCAGGAGAAATGAAAAGCCAGTCCCTGTAAATGTGGCCACCAGTGGCACTCCAGGTGCTTCAAGTCATAGTGGTACTTGATGTGGCATGGCAAGAGAAGAACTCAGCATCAATGCTCTACTACCACATTGCATGCACAACAATTCATATGCATATTCACTGCAATTCACTGCATATTCAAGGTGCCATAAGGAAACTATGTGGATCCTGCCAAGATGTAGAAGTTGAGAGTGATCACCTCTGCATATGAGTGAGCAACAACCAAGTTCCCAGAAGAGCTTGAGCAGATAAAAGAGATGCATGCATATGAACAGGTACTCAATGTTGATGAGACTGGGCTATTCTGAAAGAAAATGCATGAACACACTTTCAACGCACAAGAGGAAAGAAAGACCTGAAATTTCAAGGTTCATCCTTTTTTGCTCTGTATTAATGCTTCTGGTAGGCACATAGTCAAACCCATGCTCATCCATCACCACATGAATCCACTGGCACTGAAGGGCCACATAAATTCTCTTTATGGAGTGATTTCGTTTGCTTTTTCCCTGAGGTGGTGGACTACTTGAGGCCAAAAAAAATGCTTTTAGGGTGCTCCTGACACTCTTTCGGTGGACTAGAAAATCCAGCAGGTCTGATGTTGAATATTCAGTCATCAAGATACTCTGCCTGGTAGTCATCCAGCTGAGAGACTAGAGCATCATTCAAACCTTCATGAGGCATTATCTGTTCCAGACCTTTGGCATTATCACAAATGTGAGGGGAAGATGCTTAGACACAACCATCAAGGATATCTTAAGAGTGTCCATAATTACCCACACCCTGACTATTCAGAAAACCCTGAGTGATATCTGCCCCCACCATCAATAATGCAGAGAAACAGGGAAAACTTTTTCAGACAAAGGCCTTGGTCACACAAGTCTAAAACAGGACGGCCTATTCATTAATTCAAACTGAGGTCATATCTGTGCTGGTCACACATAGGTCGACCTTAGGGCTGGTGCCTGCACAGAAAGCCTCCTGAAGCCAGGCACAGCCCCGGCCAATCGGGAGGTGCGCCGGACACACACAGAAAGTGAACTGGGACCCTGCAGCCAGAATCAACCTGGCTGTGTTAAGGTAAGGAGGGGATTGCTCGCGCTCCCCCCCGGGGGGGGATTGGAGGGGTTGGTGAAGCCTCCTCTGGCTCCAGAAGCTGCTTCTGCACTGCACCCACCTCAAATTCACATCTAAATCCATCCTTCTTTCACGTGTGTGGAGGGAAGGGGTGGTAGTGGATCCGTAACTACTGGATACTGATCTACTTACCACGGATTTCCAGAATACGGATCTAATAGATCCGTATTTCGGAGGTCCAGTGCGGAAGCACCCTTCCATCATCCACATACCGCACAGCCCCTCTGAGTAGATTGGTATTTCTATCTCTAGGTTTCTAAGCTATTTTGGGGGGTGGGAGGGGGGATTAGTCTGTACCTGTAAAGAACTGCCTCTGTGCAGATGATCAAGTTTGCACCATATGCCTATCTGCATGGGAAGCTATGGACTAGTGCCAGTCTATTTGAAATGGCCATAAATTCTGCAGTGCATGAAAATGTGACTGTCAGCAATCTAAAGCTGAAGCAACAGTTTTCACCAAAGTGACCGATTTTTTTAAGCTGAGGGTGAAGTATGCTGACCTGCAGGAATGGAAAGATTTAAAAGAAATCCCTGTTGCTACATTGGGGATGATTGAGGTTGGTTTCCTTTACTTGCAATTTCAGTGCAACCCTCCACCTAGATGCCATTGCTATAGCAGAAATCACCTCTGTTCCAGGAAGCTACTGTATGCGCTCTGCCATGTTCCCTTTGCCAGGTGGAGGCCCTGAAACAGGAGCATGGCAGAGACAGCACTGGAGAGGTCCAGAATCCAACATTTATATCCTGCCTTTCTTCCAAAGAGCTCAAGTCTGCATGCATTATTCACCTTCATTTTATCCTCAAAGAAACTCCATGGGGTGAGTTGGACTGGGGGACAACAGCCCTGGCCCCAGTGTGCTTCTCTGGCCACATGGGGATTCAAATCCAAAGCCTCCTAGATCCCAGTTCAACACTGAAGCCAGTATGCTAAGGCAGCTGTCTCCACTACTTCATCTTGGCCAGCAATCGGAAGATGCATAACTTATGGCACATATCCCTGGACTGCACCTTCCAACCATTATGATCTTATGAATGAATCCCATTCATACATTCAAGGTTCCTTTAGGGCTGATAAGCAAGAAAAACAGAAAGAGCTTCTTCAAACTCAAACCTTTAGAGGCCTGTTTGGCCCTTGAAGGGAAGGGTCGCTCTATGAAGAAGTGAAAAAGAGAGCCTAACTACTCCAATTGAACATATAGTTGGGATTAACACAGTTCCTTGAGTTCTACTAATCTTTGCTGGAAGTAAGAAGTAACCTATGAGTGTTATGAGCCAGTTTGGTCTAGTGGTTAGGGAGCCAGACTCTTATCTGCAATACCAGGTTTGATTCGGCCCTCCCCCATGAAGCCAGCTGGGTGACCCTGAGGTAGTCACAGCTCTCTTCTGAGCTCTCACAGCCCCGCCCACCTTGCAGGGTGCTCTGTTGAGGGGAGAAGAATAGAAAGCTTTGTTAGCCACTTTGAGTCCCCTTAAATGGGTAACAAAAGCAGGATAGAAAAGCCAACTCTTCTTCTTATCCAAAGCACTGAAGAAATTTTCATTGTTTACTTTGTCAGCCCTCATTACTTTGTAAATTTCTCACAGTCCTCCCAATCTGGTGAAGTTAACTAAACATCGGTTGTCAGAAGGAGATTCTTACCTATAGGTTTGTCCCTGCAGCCAATTCTTGTAAACACTGCTGTGTGAAGGTAAGTAATCCAGACTCTCATGGATAGACAAATATTCCATTTCCCTCCTTTGGGAATGAACATTTTCTGAACAGCTTTTGATGCTGTTCCCTGTGGGATTGAGAGACTCGATCAAATCTGGCTGGTCTTCAGCCAACAGCAACTGCTCTTCGTCCTGATCTGTGTTCCTCTTGGAAGAAAGGAGAATCGGCATTTTACTGAAGATCCAGAAGCAGCAGCTCAAGCTTCACCCTATGATACCAGGCTCACTACTGAGCAGAACTGAACAACAAATACACAAGAGAAGATCTTAACTGCTACAGGGCAAGACCTCTCTGAGTAATGTTATGGGTTAGGTTACTCCACAGAGATCCAACACGTTTGTACCACTTACAACCTGCTACAACCAGATCTTTTTCATAGATGACTTTTCCACTGGAAGGGTCTAGCACATACCAGGACAAAACCTTTTTTCCTGACTAATACAAGCAGTAAGAAGTCTTACTTTAAAATTAAGCAGCGATTGTCAATTATTTGCTCACCGAGAATCAATAGCAAGGAAATTTATTTATTCTTTGCTTGTTTGTTTCAACATTTAGCATTGCACCCAAAGGTCTAAGGCCAGATCACATATAAAATAATACAATTTAAACACAGTATCCACCCCTAACTCACAGTGCAATACAATATTAGCAGGGAGCTAAACATCAAAGGCTTGGGTGAAGAGGTACATTCTAACCAAAAACTGTTCACTTGTTCATATAGCTTTTAATGGCTATATTTTCCCTCTTTTGATCATTCCTGGAGCTAAACCTTTGAGCAAAAGAAGGCATTACCAATGACGACATTCTCTTTCCCGGTCCACCCTATCTCTATTCAAAGTTCCATCTACACTGGATCTTTTAAATGGCCCAGACTTATTTTAGTGGCATATCATCTACAGCACTGATATATACATATGTACCTAGCCCATAGTTAGCCTATGACAATAATACATTTTTCTTCAGTATCTCAAGAGGATATTTAGAGCTGGAGACATTGCTCCCAATTTAGCTCTTGCCTGATTTTTAAAAAGCCCTTGAAAATGCTGTGCAGAGGAAGAATGAAATCAAAATGGGTCCCTATTCATTCTGCTGTATCAGTAATACCGAAAGATGCTCCTGTATCAATAAGCAACCACAGACTAGAAAACAGAAGCTTCCAAAAGGCCATTTTGCTCATCTTTTTGAACTGCATTGGAACCTCTCATCAGTCTACACTTCATATAAGAACACCAGATGGAGAAGACTAAAAACATTTGTTTAATTTTGTAAACTTCTCCTCTACCTACTGCCTCCAGGTCTTTTTTAATGAGTTAGCTGAAATCGCAGACACAGTCTTCCAGGTCTATGAACTCTGCAGCACGTAGTAAAAAGAATCTGAAATCCTAGTGAGTCTTTCACAGCAAGCAGGCAATGACGGGAGAGGAAACAACAGTCATCTTTGCCTACTTTGTTTTCTGTCTTTCTCTTTCTCTGTGAAGGGATGTGACTTGGTCCTAGGACAGTGATGGCCAATCTATGACACGCGTGTCACAGGTGACACACCAAGCTCTTTGGGTGACACACATGGCCATCCTGGCACCTGGGCGTGTAGTGCTTGCTTGTTCTTGAAGTGTACAAAATGCCAACTTTCAATTGAAGATTTAGCAACAAAAGTCACTAATGTAAATAATTATTTGTTTTTGCTTTTAATAAAATACATATATCAAAAATAGAACTTTTTTACTAGAGCTACAAATATCACAAAATTATGGATATTTCTAGATGTGACACAGCACCTGAGTTAAGCTAGGTTTTCTTGCGAATTTTGACACACCGAGCTCAAAAGGTTAGCCATCACTGTCCTAGGAAAAAAGGCAATCAAATGGGTTGTGAAAATAGCAGCAGGTGGTGGCAACAACTATACACCAGGAAACCACAGAGCAACAGGTTCAAAGCAGAAGCATCAAAGTGCTACTGGAGCAGCTTCCAAGTTCTCCCTTGTCCAGTTTGGTTGTCAGGACAGCACACCTTGAAAACTAATGTGGACAGGTAAAGCCAGGTTTTACTGGGCATCCCAATTGCCTGTCATCACTTCACTACAAGTAGTGAATAACCCACCCTCCCCAAAAAAGGTTAAATGAGCACTGCTGCTTAACCCTTACTGAGGATTCAAGTATTACTGAGGATTCACATTCAATCTACTTTCAGAGTGACAGAATACATCCACGAAGTGACAAATGCTTTTCCTGTCACAGTACTTAACACAGAAAATTCCTCTTTGAATTAGGCAATGGGTGTTTTTCCACTGCAGCCCCTAGATCTGGATTAAAGGAAGCACCCAATGTGTTTCCACGGGAGGTTTAGCACCCATTAGCAACACCCCTGCTGTGGAAACACCTTTGCACCCATCTGGGGAATCCGGATCTACCCCCAAGAGGTTGGTCTGTTACACCAGGTGTTTTGGGGTGCAGGGGGGGTTGCAGTCTTCCAAGTCATTTCGAAGTCAACTTCAAAGTTACTTAGAAGTCACTTTGAAGTTAACTTCAAAATCACTTCGAAGTGACTTTGAATTGAATTCAAATTGAATTTGAATTGAATTCGAACTGAATTTGAAGCCAATGTTGGGGGGGGTCCCAAAGGAGCATCCCCTCCCCCTAGCCTCCTTTGGACCCCATTGCCTGTTTCCAGTGGAAACAGGCTCCCTTTTATCCAGATTTTCTGGCAGAAGATCCCATTAATGGGGTCTACAGAAAATCCGGATTAAAGGCCAAAATGTACCCATTAGATCCGGATTTCCCCAACGTTAGTGGAAACAATCGGGTCCCAAAGGGGTGCCGTAGTGGAAATGGGGTCATCCGCCTCACACCCAAATGGGTCCTTAATGGGTGCAAAAATTGGTACATTTTGACAGTGGAAAAACACCCAATGGCTAATTATTTTCCCTACACATTCTTTTTCTGTGAACATGGATCAAACATGGATCAAAACCTAGGTGTAGTTGGGCCCCTTGTAGTCAAACAGAATAGTAGCTCTTGAAACTACTACTGCTTGGTGCATTTCATAAGCTTCAGAACAAGTCAAAGGCTATGAGCAGACATAACAAAAGGAAGACCTCAGTGGTGCCTCAGAGAGACAATGTGTGACGCTCATCTTTCCAAGCCTTTTCTAATCAACCTTTTCCAGCACAGAATGAGGAAGGAGCAGATTGGTGCCTGAACAATTCCACCTTGAAGCCTCCCTAAGCCACTTCAGAGAGATACTTTTTTTTTTGCTGTGTCTAATGACAACCAAAAGACAGATTACTGATCTCACAGTTTTGAAAAGGATGTAATTTAAGACTGAATCACCATGTCTGTGACCAAGCACAGTTAGACTACTTCACACATTGCATTTTTCCATTTTTGGTCATCATTTTCACATCCATACTAAG
This sequence comes from Aspidoscelis tigris stejnegeri, assembly GCA_023333525.1. Classification (NCBI taxonomy): domain Eukaryota; kingdom Metazoa; phylum Chordata; class Lepidosauria; order Squamata; family Teiidae; genus Aspidoscelis; species Aspidoscelis tigris. Next base: position 48,852,948 of record JALMGA010000004.1, read on the forward strand.
GGTATATAAGTGCTATTTTACATGTCTCATGTATATTCCAGAATAAGGCCCAGTGCAGAAAAGGCCTAAGTAGCTGCAGCAGTGCAAACAATTTTAAAGCATGTCTGAAAAATGAAGACTCCTTCTTCTCCCCTCTCTTAAGTGTAAGTAGTAGGGGAATCATCTAGCCATAGACCTGTTTACTATAAACTGAAAAATAGTAACAGCATATGTTTACATACAAAGTGCTAGTGTTTGGTAACTTGGAAGAGTTCCACAGTTTTTGAGCTGTGAGACAATTCTGGGTGTTTATAGTACTGCACAACAATGCAGTTCATAATCCACATTTCAGGAGCCAGTGCATGACCGCCACAGCAGGAACACTGGATCTTGCTGCTTCCTCCAAACCAGCACTTGCAGAACTTGACCTTGAAATGACATACTTTTTGCTGGAACCTTCCTTAAATGCCCTTGCTGCTTTTTATATAAAGCTATTCAAAAGGTACTGACAGCAGCAAAATGAGAGAAGAATGTTCTTTATCTTAGTGCTGCTCTAGGAATAGGGTTCTCTCAGCCACAAGAGGAGAAAAAAGAAGAAGAAAAAACGGGGAAGAAAGAGATGGAAGAAAGCACCAACCTGGCCACAGTTGTTCACGTTTCAGTTGTTCACATGAGACCATTCACACTTCACCTGGGCTGTGGTCACACTTAAGGTTTAATCCAGCTTCAGTCCACCTTCAGAGCAAGAGAACAGATCAGCAAAGTGACCAGTAATTTTATTTCCACATTATCTATCCCAAAGGTGAATTTTCTGAGTTATTTAACACTGAAAGAAAACTGCTTGTTACTTTGCGGATGCATTCTCTCATTCTGAAAGAGGACTGAAGCCAGATTCAACGGCCCTGGTCTCAAGTAGGTCTGGGTAAAGTTCAGGATGGGTGCAAAAAGGCCCCTTATCTTTCTCAAACACAGAAGCTATATGAGGGCAAAAGGCAGTTAAGAAGATGGAGCAGATTTACAATGTAGAATATATGAAAATATATAATATATGGAAAATACAGAAAAAGAAGGGAAGCAAAGAGTGAAATGATATATTGAACACAATCCTTTATTGCGGTGATGGCCAGCCTATGACACGCATGTCACAGGTGACATACCAAGCCCTTTTGGGTGACATACATGGTCACCCTGGCACCTGGACGTGTAGTGCTTGCTTGTTCTTGAAGTGTATGAAATACCAACTTTCAATTGAAGATTTAGCAACAAAAGTCACTAATGTAAAGAACTAATTGTTTTTGCTTTTAATAAAATACATATATCAAAAATATAACTTTTTTACTAGAGCTACAAATATCACAAAATTATGGATATTTCTAGAAGTGACACAGCACCCGAGTTAAGCGAGGTTTTCTTGCAAATTTTGACACACCGAGCTCAAAAGGTTCGCCATCACTGCTTTATTGGAATACGTTACAATTATGATAGTTTTCATGACTGTTAAGGAAAATTTAAGTAAGCGTAACAAAAATTCATGAAACTGCTAAAAGTGGTATAAAAAAGCAGAATCCTAGGTCATTTTCCTGTTCTTGTTTTTAAAAACCAGAATAATTCTGCATTTGGGAGTTGTGAAACCAAGCTCTTTCACTCTGTTCCAAAGGGATTAGTAGGCAGCAATTTTAGAACAGCTAAAAGGAAGTCAGAGTGAAAAAAAAGCAGAATCAACAAAGTAAAAACAGCCATTTCCCTGGGTGCTTGTGAAAAGAGAGAAGTCTATTTGTTTATATTTCAAGTCTGTACCCCATCCGCCTGGCAACAGTGTCCAGGGTGGCTCACAAAGATCAAACCAAAGCAATTACTTTGTTGGCAGAGGGTATGATTCTCAACAGCTATTAGTTGTGACAGCTAAGAGAGAGAGGCAGAGGACATGTTCTGGCACACAGCTGGGCTTGGCACATTGGCACATTGCTGGAATGATGCTACATTTTATGGCATGCTTTACTGCCATCAATGCAGCCAGTCACTATGTTGCTGAGCTACGAGGTGAGGTCAGGCACTGTCTATTTGCCCTTGTGGGCCAGGCATCACTAGATGATCTGGTACTTTGTCCAATAGTCACAACTCCATTTTTCTTGTTAAGAAAAATTGCCAGATATACTTTTACTAATAGAACTCTGGGTGTACCTAAACGCTTTGAACAGATTCTTGTTAGGGACCCTGGCATTATTTACAGTGCCAGGAGAGCTTTTTATATAAAACTGATTTAATCCAAATTAGGCTTCTTGAACAGTTCTGAACAGGGGTCTCCTTGTACTGTTTACTTGTGTCCAGCTCTCCATGATTTCATGGACCATAGCCCACCAGCCCTGTCTTGCCCTCCATTGTCTCTCAGAGTCTGCCCACGATCATGTTTGTTGCCTCCATTATACTATCTAACTGTCTCTTCCTCTGTTGTCCCCTTGTCCTTTTGCATTCAATCTTTCCCAGCATCACTGTCTTTCCTATCGTTCCTGCCTTCTCGTTATGCAGCCAAAGTATTTTTTTTCCTGCTTCAGTATTAGTCCTTCCAGTGAGCAGTCACAGTTGACTGATTTGATCTTCTTCCAACCCAAGGGACTCTCAAATGTCTTCTCAAGCACCACAGTTCAAAAGCACTGATTCTTTGGCACTCAGTTTCCTTATGATCCAACTCTCACAGGTGTTACAACTGGATTTGACTCAGCAAGGTGCCCAGGATTGCTATAAGTTTCTTTTCAAGGAGCAAGCATCTTTTAATTTTGTGCCTGCGGTTGTCATTTGCAGCAATCTTTGAGCCTTGCACTGTACATCTCTACAAAATGGTTCAAAGTCAGATTGCTTTGTAGGAAAGCTAACAATGTATAGAGTTACAAAATGGCATTTAAAAGTTGTCTGTGATTAATATGTTACACATATTGTAATGCTCAAGTCAGAAGTATTATGCCAGTTGTGCTTAATTACAACAGTTGTCAGAGAAAGTGAGAAGTGACAAGTAAAATGAAAAGACAATCTAGATTTGAATAAGATATATGCCTAGGTATTTAATATGCACTGTATAGTTTGCCAGCTTTTATTAGATAACGGGATAAAAGCTGTACTATGGATTCTGTCCAGTTACAGGATGCACTTTTTTGGGAGAGGTCATGAATGGGGGTAGGTTGGTGGAGATGGACAGAATTATATTCCCATCATAAGATGGAGTGTCCTTTGAAAAAGCCAGTTTGGGATTGATTTGTTTGTCTGATGGGTGGAGGGGGGAATGCTCCCTATCTGTAAACAGCTACAAAGTCAGAATCTGAGCACTAAGGGAAACAGCAAGAAAGGAACGAATTGGAAATAATTCTCTAGAATGTCTAAAAATGGTTCAGATTCCATTTGGAACAATTTTAATTGGTCTAAGTATAAAAAGAGAATGGAAAGCTAATCACTTCTTAGTTGCATAGGGATTATGCAAATATATTCATTCTATTTATTTATTTACATTTTTATCCTGTCCTATACCCAAAGGTCCCCAGGCAGGTAAGAGCATCTAAAATTAAAAAAATCATTAAAACAACAACAGTATATATTTTAAAAGAGACTTAGGACATTTCAAGGATGTTGTTATGCATGTATTCACAGCCAACAGCTGTTAATTGCCCTTTTAAATTTAGCAGTATTAAGAGTGGGGCAGTTCAGTGGTATAGTAACTTCCCAGAGAGCAGATGGTTACAAGTTTGGAACTTGCCATCTTCCTAGAACATAGCGACAAAATCACTTCTGTCATTTGCCAAGAAAACTGCATTACTCACCAGGAGTCACTTCTGTCCTGATGGTACCAAACAACTGTCAAGGATTTAAAAAAAAAATGATTTTGTACATAGCACTTTAGGGCAAAAGCAGCAGCAATATTTAAGATAAGTGTCAGAAATCCTTGCTTGCTTGCTGACTAAAACACTGTATATTGCTTTTGCTTTCAGGTGTTTTACAGTTCATCTGCTACATTTAGACTTTTGACACTTCCACAGCATGTGTTCTATGCACACTCAGCATTGCTAACACAATCTAAGAATAGTTTTGTTTTTAAAGACCAATTTAGGATTATGTAAAAGGTAATGCATCAGTCTAGTCCACCTCATTGCACAATGGAGTCTTCATCATACCCATGAAATGTGTGGGTGTGCGTGTGTGTGCGCGTGTCCAAACTTGTCTGTCTCCCCACCCTCAGTTGGGTGATAGTACCTTTTCCTCTCCTGTTGTCCTGTCCTTGCACAGATGTTTCATGTTTTGGTTAAATCTAAGATCTGTGCAAGCATGTATTTCTGCACCTTCAAATGCAGGGGAAGTGCTACAGATCTAGCCAGGATATCGAGGGCAGGGGCAAGGGCAAAGGTAACATTTGTTGTGGGTTTGCCCATCTTTTTCTCTCTGCTACATTTAGTGGAAAGGTGTTCCCTGCCCCGAGTCTCCAGCTTCCATCTCTCTTTTTTTATTTAAACCAGAGATCTCCAGATGTGTCCAATTCTGCACCTTTAGGGGTGCAGGGGGTTGTAACTACATTGCCAGCCAGGATATTGCTGTCTTAGTCTTTGCCCCATCCTCAATACCCTGGATGGAAATGAAGCCCCACTCCATCCATTGCACATCTCTCAAAAATCTCCGGTTTAAACAAACACAAAACATGGAATGCTGCCTTCACCTCTCCCCTGCTTCTCCCCAATGCAGCCCCCTGTGCACAGTTGAAGGTACAGAATTACTCAGCTCTGAAGATATCAGGTTGGAGAGAGAGGAAGGCTGGCGATGCAAAGATGGAAGGCAAGGGTGAATGGCATTGTGGCACTTCACTGGATCAGTTGAGGAAAGCAAACCTTCCTTCTGCTTGCTCACAAAAGTTCAAATATCCCCTCCAATAGTCCTCTGGCACATTCACACCCTGAAAATATAGCCAGGCTATGAAACAAATGGTCTGAGAACTGAAATAATTTGATTACTGAATACGTCAAATTTGGGGGTAATAATTTAAAAATCAGGCCATTTTTGGGTGTGAACCCCAAGCACAAGGGCCTTAAAACCTTGGGTGCTATCACAGCATAAGTATCCAATGACCTTGATATGGAACTTCCAAGTCTTCTCCGTCTCTTCCTCTTTCTACACCTAACGTTAGCCTGATTGTTCTCCAACTCAGAAGTGCTCTGACTATTAGACTCAGAATTATGTTACTTCCCAATGACCTTTCTACAAAACATTAAGACATCCCTAAGTTGAGCATGATGTCTAGTGAATTCATGGGCTCATCCCAAATCTTTGTTGGCAATAACACAGAAGTGTTCCATTTCTTCCCAGATTTTGTTTCGAACTTCCTGATCTAACCTACAGCTCTGCGATTTCTTGGAGCTCTCCTACCCAAACTCAACCGGATACCATTACCTGCTAACACCTTGTTTTGCATACAGACTATTTATTCATGCAGACTAAGGGTTTAATAGCTGGGTAGAGTCTATTTCCATTCTGCTGTTATAATGTAAAATAGGCATTTTTTGTATTGTGATCATTTTTTAAAAATCACAACTTTTAATCATTTACATTCTCCCTGTCATACGCAGGCAGGTGTATAAGACTCTGCTACATATATGCATTCAAGACCTTTTGTCATGAGATTTTAAACTAATGCTTTCTTAGGTGCATTCTGAGGAATAAATGTGCTATTTATAAACACACTGCCCTTATACATGTACCTTAAAAACTACTTTTTTCATTCCTGGAGGAATTCACTTAAATTGACTCCTAAACTTTATATACATCCATATGGGATTACATGCTACAGCACTGCTTACATGTTAACCAAGATACTGTATGTAAGTCTCAAAATGCTCAACTACAATCTACCTTTCCATATTTGGGATTTGATGGCAAAATTAATTGCTATTTTCTACCTGTTCTATAAACAATTTACTGTTTACATGTTTTCTTTTGTGTTTTACAATTTGCTTCAATGACTGATTATATTTACAAATAAAACTTAATAAAAAATAAAAACAAAAAAGGTACTATATATGCGGAAGAGAAAGGAAATTTATCATAACTTTCTTCTCATGGACAATCAGTAGGGAAATGTGGAAGGAAGCTGAGCAAAAAGGAAGTTCATAATCCTCTGTTAAACTTTCTTGAGTTCTGGTGCAGCTTGACTTCCACTTCATTATTCAGCTTGATAGAGAAAAGCCATTTGCAACAACACAAGATCCGGCAAAAAACAGTTTATTAGCCACAGCAACTAGACAGATCTTTCCTTTTAAGAGGCAATATACCCTTCAAAAGCCAGGTGCTAAAAGGATGATCAAATAGGACAATTGCCTTCATGCTCTGCTTGTGGGCACCCTATAAGCATCCAACAGAAATATGAAGCTGACAGAATGCTGTATGAGATGCACCGTTCAATCTGATGTAGCAGAGCTCTTATAATTCTATAATGGCTCAGAGAAGCATGGGAAAAGACTGCACACACAGTTCAGGAACTGGGCTACACCAGCAGGGACCAGAGGTTGTCAAGAAAACACACAACCCATTTTCATCTGACCTTTCATGTGAATCGGTTTTCCCATAGAAGCTGTCTGCACTGGTGTTCAAAACACTATGCTCCCAGCAACCCACTTCTGTGTACCATGATGGGGGGAGGATGTCATCCATGCTTTTTTTTTTCTGCACAAATCCATAGGTCATTCCAAAGTGGAACCAAGTCTCAGGCTGTCATACTGTATATAACTTCTCTTCAAGGCATCCTGAACATTCAAGTAGCAATACCACCAAACATGGAGCTGCTCAGAAAGCAGCACAGAGATGCTTGCTGGCAGTTCCTCCTCCTCCTCCTTATGTTTGCTTTAATTGCACACTTGCTAAAAAAGAGTCAGAAAGCACAAGAACACAAGGCACACAGGGTGAGCTGTCATGAAAGCACTACAACAAGACCATTAAATCTTCAGACTTTAAAAAAAGGATTATATGTGCAGAACATAATTGTCTTCAATCTCTTAAGCAACAGGCTTCATGGAAATTACTCTACCAGCCTAAACAATCAAGCAAAAGAGAATGAAGGACCATCAAAGATTAGGAGCAACATGTACTTCTTGCCTTTAAAAAGTACTACAGGCATAACCTAAGCAGAGAAATAGCACAGCGTCTCAGGATACTTTCCACATTTTATTTACATTTGAAGACTAACTTTATTCTCAATCACATATCCATACACCTATTTCCTTTTTTTTTGTTTTGTTTTGTTTCACTAAAACTTAAATGCATGGTTTATTAGAACAAAGACTGTAACCAAATATTTGCAATGTCCATTACATGTAACACACAGGAGCCGCTTAAAAGAAAATCATTCCCCCATCTTATAAATACAAGTATCAAAACAATCCTGACTGTATTCTGAGACACTACTAGCAGTCAGCACCCACACCTTTGCAAAAATTAAACAAACTGAGCAATGGTATTTGCAGTACCCGCTACTTAAACAATTTTATCTGCAGCTCTTACTACAGCAAGATGGATAAAGCATGCCATTTGCATTTTTTCTTCTTAAGAAAAAGTTTTCTGAAACATTATTCCATAGCAACCTGACACTTCCTGTCATGCTTTCCTCTCGAAACACTGGAGCTCCAATTTTAGGCTACTTTAGGCTTTTATTATAAATGACAGGGTCTTGGTAAAGAGGAAGAATAATTGTGCTGCTGCCTTTTTTTTCTCTCTGATTGTGCCTGAAAACATATGGGGCATACATATACATATATATTCTTTCAAATGTCCAGATCATGTACACCAGCAAAAACTCTTAATGTGTGGGTGGTTTGCATTGTGAGATTGAATCAAGACATTAAACATAAGTAGAAGTTGTTTAAGACAAGTTTGGGATCCAGCTAAAATTAATTGTTGTAAGTTTGTCCTTCTGGAGGTTGTGGAAGCTTCATATTTTCTTTGGACATCATTAGACGCCTTAGCTCTTGAAGTACAACTTTAATGCTATAAGAATTTTGCCATTTTGCTAACACTGGTATGCTTCGTGCATCCACCTGAAATGAAAGAAAGTATACATTTAAGAATCAAGCAAAAGATAACTGGTGCTTTCATTGTGGCAGCATGCTTGCAATGAGTTAAGAGGTTTACATACCCTTGCAGCCTCAATTTATCATATTGTGCAAAACTGGCTGAATTGCTACAGAAGAAGATTATTGATCAGTGTAAACTGTCACAAGTCATCACTGTTACAAATTGTACATGAAGGTAGGAATTATAATCAAACATCTGGAGGGCTATAGGTTTCTCATTTCTGTTTTGTAATAACAGTATTTGCCTCCAAAGGAGTTCATTTTTTTTACAGAGATTTAGATGAAAATAGTAAAAAAATAGATCCTAGTAAAAGAGTTCAAGAGGAAGTTGTCAGGCAAAAAACAGTATTATCCAGGTTCACAGGAAAACGAGAAAAACGGTCATTTTTATTATTAAATTTAACTCTGTTTAGCAAGAATAATCAAATACTTTCTGCAGCAGATATTCCTGTGCTGATTTAGCAAGGTACAAAAGTACAGCTTCATAAATGAAGTATACAGGTACCTGTAAAAGCCACTGTAATACAAGTAGTATCAGAAAATAACATGTGTCCTATTAATACAGCAGATGAAAGTCCCTGTACTCTAAGTTGAATTTTACAGTTGCTGAATATCCTACTGAGAGGGTCAATACAGGATCTTCCAGAGATGTGCCAGATTTCTCGTAGCACAATTCTTCCTAACAAAAGTTAGCAGAATGGTTTCCTTTATAACTTAACAACTTGTCTTTTGGTCTTGCCATAACCTGAGCTCTTGCCAGTTCAAAAGTGAGCTTATAAAGCTAAAGTTCCCAGTTAATGGATCTCCAGGTTGTTCCCTTGAAATTATTGATCTATTCAACAGCATATAGCTGGTCCTAACGCAAATAAAGGGGGAAATGAGATGGAACACAGACTAGTTGTTGCTTTACATTTTCTATAAAAGACTGAGCTAAGAGTTATTCTTACTTTGTCATTTCACAGCAGACAGTGCTTAATTTACAAATTAGAATTTATGACACTGTTCACTACGCCAGACTGTGAACACTTAAGAGTATTTAAAATGTTACATCATTCTAATCTGTTTTCCTCCAGGTGTTTTGGACCAGAATTCCCATAGGTCCCAGTACATTATTTCCAGCTTCCTCTACACCAGAGTATCCTCTAGACACTGCCGAATTAAAATTCCCAAAGCCCAGGGCCATCAGCCATTCCGGCGGGGCCTGAAGGGAGTTCTGGTTCAACAGCTGAAGGGCAACACTCTGGCTCCTCTATGTCATAAAAAAGCGAGATTTCTGAAGTAACAAGTTGCTAGTCTTTAGAAGGAGAAGAATGAGGGTCTTTTTGTTTCCCATATCCTTAGTAAGTTTAGTCCATATAAAACCAGCCAAACCTCCTGCTTCCTCTATACTGATTCAGTTACAGAGAATAATCACTAAGAACAGTGTTTCTAAAATACCCATAACTTAAAATGAGTTATGATTATTTTAAACCAAAATGATTTATTTTTGTCTCTAATATACAGTTTGTCCTGATAAAAAACATTTAGAAGTACAGCAAAATTTATAAAGAAATGTGTTCACTACTTGAACATGTCATGAGAGCATAATGAACATATAACTTTTGTAGAGGGAAAAATCAACCCCTTAACACCTTCCCTGCAGAAATAAACTAATTTGCTTGTCTCGCATTCCAGCTTACCATTCCATTGGAATTATTTATTCCATTCATATTAATTTTAGTTACGAATCTAACTGTTGGAGGTGCTTCTGGATATTTAGGACCACACTCTACTTTCAAGCTGTATATTCTGTTTTCATAATTTGTCTAGTGAACAGAGGGAAAAAAGAATTAATCATACTAAAAGGTAATTTAAGAATAACAATATACATTCAAAAGAAATACTGACATAAAGCTAGTCATTCCAATCCAAAAGATCTGACTTTGTAGCAAGAAAATACTAGAGGATACTAGGGGAAAGTACCTAATTTCCTTTCTCGGTCCTTGCTGAATAGCTTATATATGGAATTTAAAAACAAGAAGCTTCACACACCAAGGATCTTCTAATGATAAAATAACAAAAACACTTGAACCCAACAAAGGTTTAGTAACGAGAACTGGAACTCTTTGTACTATAGAGTGTTTCAGTGATTCCTAAATGTATCATGGACATGATAGGATTTTTCTTAAAGAAAAGCATGTGCAAAAGACCCCCCCCCAAATAAACAATTCTCTGTAACAAACCAAACTTCTCAATAATACGACTCAACAAATTAAATTTGAGTGAAAAGTAGATATATGTGCATAAAGGCAGAGGAAACTAATCAAAGAAAGCAGTAACTTCAAACAGAAGTCAAGAATCATGACCAAATTTGAACATAAATAAGAAAGTGGAGGGCAAGTTTGATTCTGAACTTGACTGACCTAGGTTAAAAAGTTGTTCTACATTCCTTCAAATATAAATCTAAGAGAATATCAGTCATAATGTTCATTATGTTGTTCCATGAAAAAAAAATATTTAGCTACAATGACCATCAAAACATTTACGGAAAGAAGAGAAATTGTAACCGAGACATTCCTATGCCTATCTCTCTAGAATCATACACATGTTTGCATATTCTATTAGAAACAAGTTCTTCTTCTGTAAACTAAGGCTTAACAGTCTCTTGCACTGCTGCTTCTCACACGCGTTAAGGCAGACTCTTGTATTCTAAACTGTATGTATTTGTGCCTAGTTCATACCAACACTGCTCAATACATCCCTCTCACATGAACAGTGCCTTTTGCATAAGATATAGTATCTTTCTCTTTTATCATTTCCGTAGCATTTGCCAAAAAACATAACACCCTGCAGTTTTTTAAAGCCATTTTTTAAAAAAATCTATTTGATTGGGTACTGAAAGTTCTGAATTGCCTTTTCTCTGGCACACTAAGCTGAGCTGAATTTTTCTTTATTTCTCAAATTATATGAATATAATGGAATGCACAAGTACAGTGGTACCTCGACATACAAGTGCCCTGACATACAAGTGTTTTGAGATACAAGCCGCCGAGCAAGTGATATTTTGCTTTGAGATGAGAGCAAGATTTGAGATACGAGTATGTAAATACAGTACAGTACATAACAAAAACAACTGAGGTGGTGTTTTGGGAGCTGGAATGGATTAATGGGAAAATTGCTTTGAGATACGAGCGATTTGACATAAGAGCAAGGTTACGGAACGAATTAAACTCGTATGTCAAGGTACCACTGTATCTAATTTACAAATAGACGAACAATGCATTACTATCTAAATTTATTACTGCTTAGAACAACCATCAACCAGTACAAAACAGGGCTTGTTGGCTGCTTCACTGGCCTCCTTTTAGTGCATAAAAGGTCAGGATTGCTCTATCACCCTCCATTCCAAGTCCGAGCAACATTATAGAGGTTAAGGTTAGAAGAAAAAGCAGGGACATAAATGTAGCATATGAGACTTCATGGGCCTTTGAACACTGAAAGGCTATGATCCTAACCAGTGGTTCTGGACCAATAAGGCCTGCTGGTTGGGACCATGGCCAGGAATGGTCTGGAACAATGATATCTCCATGATAGCACTAGTCCAGAACAGTTGCTACGTTGAACCTGAAGCTTCCACAAGCTTCAGGGTTGGCCTACAATGGCTCTGAAGAACGAGGAATGAAAGGAAATCTAGTTTGGTGCCGCATTTTGGTGTGCTGCCAAAATGGGCGCCCCAGTCATTTTGAACATGGAGGCATGCCTTCTCCATGCCTCTATGTTATTGACTAACCTGCTTATCCACCAGTAGACCTCAATATTGAGGTCTACTGGCGATCCAGGCAAACAGTACCAGCGACAAATGGGCCTTTCATATTCCACATTAATATGAAGAAGGTCCATAATCTCCTTTTTAATTTTGCCCAAGCAGCTGTGTAGAAAGGCTCTATGACTCCTAGCATTAGCTCCCATTTCTGCTTGCCCAAAGAGGAGTCTCATTTACTCCCTATGCCTTGCCTTTCTGCATGATCTCCAAGTAAGGGAAAATAAACAAATATTTGTGTTTAACCGAGAGGCCAGCTAACCATCTTTGTCACCATCTACTTCCCCTACAGCTATATTATTACTGACCACAAATATGTATTTGTTCTCTCTCTCTCTTTCTCATGCGTGTGCGCACAGACACAGACACACACACATACACATAAGCACACATTAAAGAAAAGTAATGTAACATATATATGTAAGCATCCAATTCACGATATTTTACGTATCTGAGGCTCCAATGCTTATTTCTAGGCTGACAGGAAATTACTATCTAATATGGGGTATCTGATCTACTCAGCAATGTTGTGCCTCTGTGCTGGACTTAATTTGCATATGTGTACCAAACATATACACATTTCAAAAGGCATCAACATGTCAGCCCTGATAAAGCGAGAGCAATCTTAATGTGCCTGTGACACATGTAGAATTCTGAGGTAATATTGTGGGCGGCCATTAAATTATGGTTTAGGCAGGACGTGTGAAGGAGCAAGGAAGCTGAATCCAAAACAGATTCTGATGTTCAAATCTTGCTAGCACTGTAAAGAAAGAATATCCATTCAGCCAGGACATCCAATAAGCACGTTTAAATGTTTTGCAGGAGCCAGAAAGCACAAATACTTTGTGCATAAGCAATAAAAAAAAAATCCTCCAGGGTGCCAGGGAAATCCTTTCTGAGCACACACATTCTCTAGGCCCTCCAACAGCGACTCCAGACACAGATGACAGTGCTTACCCTTTATACTATAATAATATTATTTGGAATCCTAAATCTTTCCCTGCATTATTTTTACTAGTGTTATCAATTCTGAGAAAGTATGAATAACTATGGGTTAGTCTCTACTATCATCTTCAATTACGGAGCTGAAATTCTATAATTTAGAGCAGAATTACAACAGTTGTGTCTAACTGCTATATACTGCAAACATTCTTTTTGCAATGTGTACCGTCAATGTTTATCAGCTTTAAGCAGCAATCTAGAAAATTCATTTGACAATTTCAGTATCTAGCTGGCTGCTTCACCAAAAAAAAATGTTGGGATGAGGATTTTTCTGTAGTCAAATCAAGGCTGCACATTAATTTTGTTGTTCTTTGGCATGAGTATATATTGTGATTTGTCTTTTATGCTGTGGTATTACAATTCACCTCTCATTTGTAATCCACTTTGAGATATCATACAGTATAAAGCAGCAAATGAATAAACTAATAGTTTTTGATAAAACATAATTTTTCAAATTGGCTTATAGCCAATTTTTAAAAGATATATGTATATATCAATATTTAACATATAGCACTGACCCTTGGTGGTCCAATAATCATGCCTGTCCACCTTGTCAGTGTCATGTCTTCGTCATCTTCAAGGCCCCAGCTTACTGTACCATCTCCTACTCCTTTCTGACCTTCTTCAAGTTCTTCCAACAAGCGGAAATTACGAGGGACTTTAACTATTGGGAAAAAGTAAAGCAATGTAAATATTAGTGTTCAAAAATCAAAGCTGGTCTCATTCTGTTCATTTTTAGAAGATTTTATTAATTTTATTAATCTCATTCTGCTCATTAACATGATCCAGCCAGGTTCATTTTAATGTTGTTTTTACCAGTGTTTGCCAGCCCAAAGACCTTCACGTATCCGACAGGATAAAAATACAAACAAATAAATAAAAGCAAACCCATGTATCGATACCCAAAAAGAAATCCTAGGGCCTATTCGCACTGGGCTCTATTCTGGAATATACCCCAGAATAGGGACCAGCTGTCCACATGCTAGTGCAAGTTACAGCAGACCCTAGGTGAAGCCTACCAAAGTCTGCATTAGCACATGGACAACAGACTCCTGCCCTGAGATATATTCCAAAATATGGCCAAGTGCGAAAAGGCCCTAAGTATCTGTCATACTTTTTTACAGTTCCACATTAATTACAGAATTGATATAAATGCAAGTCTTTACTCAAATCTTTTTTAAAGTGTAAACCTCAAATTTTATCTGGAAGTCAAATAAAAACATAAATGCCTCATTGGTTCAGATCCATGGCCATCTCTTTCAGCAGTCTGTCCTCACAGTGGCCAACAGCTGTGCAGAGAAGCCCATCAGCAGGACATGAGCATATAGCTTGCTTTGCTCAATCTCCCAGCAGCTGGCCTTCAGGAGCACACAACCTCTTGCTGTCACCAGGGCTCGCAGCCATTGACAACCCTGACCCATTCTGAAACCATCCAAGCTGGTAGCCAACAAAACCTCATGACAGCAAACTCTTTTGTCTATCCTTATTCATCCATTATTCCATTTAATGGATGACCTCTGGTTCCATAGTTTTGTGAAAGGGAGAAAAACATCTTTGCACTTTTCCCACAGCATGCGCAATTTGAATGCATCTCTATCATATCTCCTCTTTCAAAGCTAAAAAGCCCCAGATGTTCTCAATTTTGTCACAGGGAAGCACCTCCAACCTCTTGGATCATCTTAACCACCTTCTCTGAACCTTCCCTAATTCTAGTATATCTTTTTTGAAATGTGGCAACCAAAATTGTACAGAATATTCCAGGTGTGGTCACACCATGGATTTGTTTCGGGGTATTCTAATATCAGCACCTCTGTTTTCAATAACATTTTAAAGATTGTCACTAAAATTCCACCTGCATTTTTATAATGGATGTACACTTTGTTGACACTTTCACTGAATAGTCTACCATTACTCCAAGATCTCTTTCCTGATCAGCCACCGTTAACTCTGATCTCATTAGCGTACAAAAGGAGATGATGTACAAATATGGATTGCCAACCAAATGTCACCACAGCAGGCATAACTTTGTTCATACTTCTCTCCAGCACTTAGAAAGAGCACATGCTAGTATATAGCTGCAAATCCCTAGAAATTACCATTCATACAAAGATCAACAACTGAGTGGGGACAGAGGAGCTGGCAATTAACCTGTTTACCTGATCTTCTCCATAGCTCAAGAGTTCCTATTCTGGACAACAGCCAAAACTGAGTTTCTTACCTAAAAGTGCCTTCCTGGACTATGAAATTTTTCCATTTTTCTAATACTTTAGACCCTATGAAACACTAGTTGTGTGCAGATTATTTGAGTTCAGTTTAATATGAGTAAGAGTTTTATACATGAAAACCTAATCTCTTTACTCCTCTTTTTGCAAGATGTACAATAATTGTATGAACTACAAAATTTTCAGGCAAACAATTACCCTCGTCATCAGAAAACATAAAACAACAATTAAGAGCTTCAAAATAAGGATATGGTCATAAGAACATAAGAGGAGCCCTGCTGGATCAAGCTATAGCCCATCTAGTTCAACATCCTGTCTCACACAGTAGCCCACCAATTGCCCATGGTCATCTCAAGCAGAGCCAAGGGCAAACCTTCTCCTGCTCTCAAATCCCAGCAAATGGCCTTAGAGGCATTCTGCTTGTTCCTCCAAGCCTTTAAAATGTGCGTAGGCATCCATTCTAGTAGCCATTGATGCATCTGTCATCCATAAATTTGTCTAACCTTTTCTTAAAGCCATGTAGGCTGGTAGCTGTTACCGCCTCTTCTGCCAGCAAATTCCATAGACCGATGACCCTTTGGGTGAAGAAATACTTCCCCTTGTCTGATCTGACTCTCCTACCCATCAGCTTCATAATTATGATAAAACATAAAAAGGGATAGTAATCTATGCTACACTGTGATGATATTTTTAGTATGGTGATATTTTTAGCAACTCTTGCCTTTTAAGCAATAACATACAGCTGAATGGGAGTGTTGGCAACTCTACACATGCAGCCTATTACAGTTATTACAAATTTCTGAAGAAAAGCTTAGGTGAGTTAATGCTTCAGCTTACTTGAGTAGACCTTACTTTTTTATTGTGACTCACCCTGGGACCTTCTGGTGAAAGGCAGGATATAAATTATGTAAATCAAACAAAGAAACTATTCTTGGTTCACATGAACACTTTTTCAACTCTTTAGGGTCCATATGACTATCACATACTGTCAAATATGCACACACATATTAGCTAAAGACAGGACAACACACACACTGCCTGTTAAATGATCAATCAGGTAAGTAGTTATTTTTAATCTCATAAAACTGAGGGGGGGGGGCTGTAGATCAGCAGTAATGCAAGCAGCATGGCAAATAGAGGGTTGCTGGTTTGATCCCCAGATGCAGGCAACAGCAAACTACTTTTATATCTCTGTCAAGAAAATTGCATAGAGGATTTGCAAGTGCAGTCAATCAGAAGTTGGCCAGGACTTAATGGTACTTAACAACAGGACTCAATGCTACCAACAACCATACTGAACTATCTGTGCCTTTTGCAATACTCCAATTATTTTTTCCTCATTTTTGATATGGATGAAAAATAAAGAAGTTTTTCTTGGTGTGACACATCATGAGTTCCAAACAGAGACTTAGTTACCTCTATTCTGGGTGTTGCAGATGGAAGAAACTAAACCATATGTTTAGTACTTTTTCTCCCTACTGTCCTGCTTCAGGAAATACTTCCAATGGACACATGGCTTTAGACTGTACTTCCCAAGTACAGTCAAACTATACAATCCATCCAAAAATGTACATTTAGAATCAGTTTTAGTTTACAGTTCATCATCATCAAACTTTACAGTTTGCCCATTTGTTCTTGAAAATATAAACTTTGTTAAAATTGTACAGATAATGCTTAGCAGTTGCCATAAGAAACCACTTTTGAATTAGAACCCCTCTGAGTACAGCCATATTCCTCAAGACTAAACAAAAAAGGCTTTTAAAGAATTTAAAGATTGAACCAATCACTGTAGCTACTTGTAGTCTTTGAATATAACTACATCCTTATTACCAAAATGGTTAACATCTGATGGATGAACTATTTTTGGTTTTAGTTATTAGATAACAGATATGCTTTCCAATGTACTTATTTCAAAGTATGTAAAAATCACATTCAATACCTGACAGAATCGAGAACCATATTTTTCATGCATTACTGCCTTCTTGTTCTTCTAACGAAAGATGCCTCTAGGCAGCAATGTTTGAATGATTGCCTCTTGCAATCTCTTCCACAGCCAGGCAAAATCAGAGAGCATGCTTCACTCTTACCATGTCTGGCACTTGCTCCCAATGCAAAAATACCTAGAAGTGCACAAGTGTGTGCCCTGTATTTGCACAGTGGGTATTTCTACCTGGTTTCACCCATCTGCACTTGTGTAGTGGGCATTTTCCTCAAGAAAAGTCCAAGAGCAAGTGTTAAATAAGCAGCATTGCTATTTCAGGAAAATCTGGATTGGGAGATCTTTTTCCCCAGAATAATGATATTCTGGAATTCCACCCCTAAATCGTGGGACTATGTTAGGACTGCCTTGGATATATGTGGCAATCTTAATATTATGTCAAGATAATCAAGATAATCCTGGGTTTTATACTGCTTTCTTACAAAGTCTAAGAAAATGATCTGTTTCCTCCAAATGCAACATCACTCCTACATTAACAAGTAAGGGGCAGAAAATATCAATACTTGATTTACTTAGCAAAATTTCAAAGACAATTCACAGGGGTTATCAAATTATTAGCTGTTCTGTTCTGTTCAGCAATGAGAGCTATAGCATTTAACCACAAGTTTGTGTTAGATCCTTTTACCCACACCCCATAAAATATTTAAGAGTTTGTTCTTGGTTTATGAATCACTATTTGTTTTCCTTCACAGAAATGTGACTGAAAACCATAGCAGATCATATCAATACAGAAAGTGAAGAGTACAAGCAAAATCTAAAGGTAACAATCTGCATTATGTCTCATTAATGATGGGTGTTTCTATTATTTCGGATTTCCACCCATGGATATATCTACTGACATTTATCCCAGTTATTTGACACTCAGTTTTTAAATTCATATTTCAGCTTTGTACTTGCTTTTATTGGTCTGCAACAAGATTCTCTGCTAGCCTGTAACAATACAATTTATTGACTAATGCTTGTTTATTGCTTAAAACCAGGTATGGGCCAAAATAACTGAAGCCTTTATCTCAGATACACTGAGAAAGACAATTCTTAAACAGTACGGTTCACAAACACTTGTATCACTACCACAGCTTCCTGTCTGTTTGAAGCTCTTCCACAATTTTTCCAACATTTTTCTTTCTCTATACACACACCACAGCTTGCCTGTCACTGCAGTCATGATAAGAATCCAGAAATCGTGCCCCCCCCACACCCCAGGGTGTGTTGTTCCCAGAACAATGGCTGCACTGCAAGACGAGCAAAAGTATTTTGTCATCCACAGTTCCTTCTCTGATGCACATTGTAAGAAGCCAGGAAGTTTTCAATTAACCTATGCTAACACTGCACCAAAACTAAGGTGAGTAGATTTGGAATAGGGCAGGATCTAAATCCATGACTTAAAGTCTCAATTGTTCAAAACTTGACTTCCCAATTTAGACTCAGTGGGGAATAGCTAATTGAATACTCTGTTGCTTATTACAAGGGTGGATGACTCATGAACAAGAAGTCCCGGTATTTCTTGGTTCAGTTAAGCCTAAACACAAATGTCTGAAGAATGAAATGTAGGGTGTTTTTCCACTGTCACTAAAAGTACCCATTAAGTACCCATTAATGGGTACGTAATGGCATATTTGTACCCATTAATGGGTACTTCTAGTGACAGTGGAAAAACACCCATAGTCACATCAACTAATAAACCATGTAGTGTTGTTAAGCCAGCTGGTTTCTGTGGTTCTGCAAAGAGTTTGTTTATATCCTTCTGTGAAACAACTTTGAATCAGTGGCCATGTATTGTCAACAATATGCATGAGATGAACTCTGTCTATTAAAATAAAATAAAAATACTGGCCTGAATTGCATTAAATTTTGACAGAACCCTGCACAATTTAACTGGATGTTTACATCAGCTTAGGTGGAACTAGTTTAATATGCAGTCACTTAGATGTTGTACAGTATGCTACCACTGAAAAGTTCCTTTGCAACATTCTACATGTTTTAAAATATGGTAATCCTAGAAAAGATTGTTTAATCTTTGATTTCAATTAAGGTTTCAGGTTAACACAAGTTGCAAATTCACAGGTGTATTTATAATACACTGTCATAATCAAAGATACTTACAGAACTACACTGTTCTTTTTTAGAAGTCATAAAAACAAAATTTAGTTTCCATTCAGAAGTTCAAGTAGTATATACTGCATTTCTGAATAGTAGTAATTACTTGTCTATTATTCTGTACTCTAAAATCATATAATTCTACACATCTCTCTCACACACATACATACATATGCAAACATACAAACACGCATGTACTTGGAAGCAATACTCACAATGCAATTGTACTTTCAGAACCATCTGATTTGGAACGGTTTGAATACTATATAACTCCAGGTTGCCCATTCATCCACCAACCCACCCCCTTGGGGGCCTAGTGAAATAAAATATGACACAAGAGTTAAGTAGGAGAACACAGTAGCACCCATACCATATGTTTATCAGATTTTATTCTTAATTTTGTCAGATCTCAAAAAACAGATGTGCCAGAATGGGAAAGAACAAGCCCAAGAACACTATCCTCTTTCAGTTCTGTTCATATCCCCCATTCAATACAGGTTCCTTGCCATTTGTTACAGTGGAAAACTCACAATTGCTTCCACCCCAAATTTTGCTGCAAGCCCTCCAGCCCCCCAGTCTCTGGCAAACATAAAGAAAGAAGATGACAAGGCTCTGCTGTGTATACTTGTACACTACAGGGCAGTTCACTTCTCCCCAGAGAATGGAAAGTGGAATTCAGCAGTGGGATTACAAACTATGAGTATATTGAGGGTTGTACCTATTCTTAATACATTCCACGCGAAGAGCACTTGTTCTCTTCTACAGAGGTTTGCTATAAAGCTGACTACCTGATGGAGGGGGCTCTTCATCTTCTTGAAAGGGACAATAAAAGCAACTCAAGGTTAAAAAAAAGTCCTGGTTCTTTGGACAGGGATACAAAGGTACACTCTGAGATCCCACCTCAGTCTGACATGAAAAACATGTGCTGCAGCATTAATAGGTTCATTCTCAATATTGTATTCAAAGTTACATTCAACAAAAGACTTTGGCATATTCTTCTGTTGCTGTATTTCTGTCCATGTGTGCGCCCTATGAGATGTGACTGGCTGAGTGTTGAAGGTATGCCATAAAGTGAATGTGAAGGTAACTCTAAGAATAATCCTCCACCACCAATTTTCTTCTGTTTTTCTGAATTTAATTTCTGATGAAAACCCTAATCCATCTCCTCCAAACAGGCATGTGAATTTAGTAATTGGCTAAAGGACAGTAGTAATAAATAAACAATTGTCAGAATGAAAGGTAGTAAAAAGTGGCACCCCTTAAGGTTCAGTACTGTACTGGGACTTGTGTTTTTTAAGTTATTCGTAAATGATCTAGAAGTAAGTGTAAGTAGTGACATAGCAATATCTAGTCCTATTCAACCTTGAAAGATGGGTTTAAGAGGTGAGCTGACAGAAGTATAAAAAATCAAGCACAGTATAGAAAAGGTGAATTAAAAAATATTTTCTCTATCATGCAACACTAGAATAGGAGATACTCTTCATGTGATGGATCACCGTCCGACAAAATTTGCTACCAGGAAAGATGGTGACAGCAACCAGCCTGGATAGCTTTAAAAAAGGTTTTAGGCAAGTTCATGGGGGACAGGTGTATCAGTGGCTAGTAAAACAGATGCCCAGATACTGCCTCCAGATTGGAGACACAGGTAATTTACAGGGAGTAGAAAGCAGGTGAAGGTTTTGCTTTCAGCTTCTACTTGAGAATGCCCAGAAGCAATTGGTGTGAAGCAAAATGCTAGACTAGATGGGCTGTGGCCTGATCCAGCAGGACTCCTGTATCTCTGGGATATCAGAACTGTGCTGCCATTACTTCAATGAGTCTTACTTTTGCATAAGCAAGTAGATGACTGCAGTTGACTATAGCTTCACACTAAGATGAAACCTTTCTTGATTTTTAAAATCACTGAGAAATACTGGTGTGAGGCACTGACAGTTTGAGCAGCAGTCAGCCAATTCCAGTCTAAAATTGTTTCTTCTTTGTATAAGAAGTAGGATCCAGGAAATGCCTGTATAGTTGACTACTGACCAAAGTTGGTTATCTCAGTTCTGGAAACAGCAATCAATATCTAAATTTAATGTGGCATCACTTTCTACTGAGCGTCTGTCTTCAAGAAAGGAGTGAGAGTATGAAGAACCTGCTCCTTCAAAAACTTCTATGTATCATTGTAGGATCATGGGAGAGGTGTTACAGAGAAAAGGGACTTTCAACAGCTTGGACTGGGATGATGGATGTCAAGGGCCAGCTTTGTGTCAGTATGGTGTAAAACAAAATCCGAAGTGTTATTGTATTTGTATTATGCACTGCAATTACAGAAAATATACTGCTAAAATTACCATGTAGATTCTTATACATATATGGGGAGATTATGAGAAGCTTGTAATGATTATGCCATATCCACACTACACTAAACAAAAATGAGGCTGAAGTCACACTAGTTCAGCATTGAAAACAGTAATTTCAGAAACCAGCAGACAAGAGATGGCTTGCTTGGAATGTGCCAACTGTCAACCTATTATCTATATACAGCTTAAGTTCTACTCAAACCTTCACTACCTGCCTATTTGTACAAAGGTAGTTTATACAATCTCAAAAGGTTACTAGACCACCACCCAATATCTGGAATAGTAAGAAGATATTTGTACTATACTACCATTACTCCAACAAAAGAAAAAAATACCAGTTGATATAAAAATTACATATGCCGCATACATTATTCTCTTTTCTACTTAACCTCCCAACTGTGATTTTATTAACTGCCAAGATAATGTTGTGTTTTACATGTTTTTGTTTGAGCCACTATGGGGTCTTTTGATTCAGAATTACAAATAAAACATTATAAAACACTTTCCTTCTTAAGTCATGACCTCAATATTCTACATATCATATGGCTACTAAACCTTTGTGCCAGTATACACATTTTGATTCTGAGAAAATGCCATGGATATCTCTATCTCCTTCCCATCTCCACCACGCAGAATCAAGCCACATGAAGATGCTTTGCATTACTGTGGTGCGTGTTCTTAAATCACATCCAAAATACATAGAATTGATCTATGAAGTTTATAGCTTAATCTTGAGAGAAAGAGATGCAAGAGAACTGAAAGTTTTTCCATGCAGGGGTAACTGGCATATATAAACAAAAGGACAGTGCCCCACTATACTTAGTTGTTCAGAGCTTCAGGCTCTTATTTCTCCTTCACAAATTTTCAGTTCATAATAATCAAATGTATGCACAATCCACTACATTTAAGAGGGACAGTTTTCATGAGTGCTTCAAAGAAATGCAGCTTCATCATATGGTATAGTACAATATCACCCCCATTTATTCCAATTCCTGTTCTGACTTTGGAACCACTTCCTTGTTGTCCAGCCCACCAGCAATTAACACTGCTTACATGTTTTTTCAGCTCTGGGAAAATGCAGTCACTTTCACCAGTCCATGCCTAGAAAGTATCTCAAAAGCAACTGAGTACACTGAAGATGAGCCCTGAAGATCATTATTTCTAACAGAACACTTAACCAGGTGCTGAAATTACTAAGAATTCCCTCATCTAAACCTAGCTAACGTCTTTCCAGTTGCTAATACTGCTTTGTAATAGTGTTAAATGATTAAAAATGCTAAAAGAACTGCAATGCAGAAGTGTTTCATAGCACACCTTTAAAAACATATCTGTAATAACTTCATTAACCTTGGAATTAAAGTCTTACAAATATACAGAAAAATCTAATAACATACACACACATTATTAAAAATGAACTTAGATAAGAAAATTTGGCTTCCCAAGATAAACATCCTGGCAGCTTCTCTTTTATTATTTCTCCATAAAATATTTTAGTTAGAAACTACTGATGTTCTTAAAATCAGTATGGGATCTTAAAATCAGTATATGGTTCATATTCCTACTATGCAAACTTATTTTAACAAACTTATTCTGCTTTTGATGCCTACTAAAAATTATTAGTGATAATTGCCAACAGCTGTAATTACGTTTATCCTATAATCTGTCTAATATATAAGGTTTGCTCCCATCATCTTGACACAGGGTAACTAAGCAATTATTTCTTTGGACATAATATTTTTTACTCCTTGTACTGATGATTATATCATTTTGTCTATTAGTTAACTGCTGTCAGCACCCCATATTCACTGAACATCTGATACACAATATCAATACTTAATATTTTAAATTTCAGTTATTGAGAAAGTGCTGCAGGAGTGAGCTCTAATATTAAGAGATTCAGCACCTAAATACATTCCTTCCACACTTCCAATATTCACAATCTTATTTTGTCACTGCATAATAAAGAATTCATCTTCTGTATAACAGACAGGACAAAGTAAAAAAGACAGTGCTTAACACTCACATTTTAATATATACTGTTGTTTTAATATACTGTATTTTCTGGCGTATAAGACTACTTTTTAACCCAGGAAAATTTTCTCAAAAGTCGGGGGTCGTCTTATACTCCAGGTGTCGTCTTCTTATACGGCGAGTATATCCCAAACTCTATATTTTAACTGGAAAGTTGGGGGTCGTCTTATACGCCCAGTCGTCTTATACGCCGGAAAATACGGTATGTCTCATTTTAAATGTTAAAAGTTCACTTGAAATGTTTAAAACTAATAGCATAATAAAACGATTCCCAATGTATATTTAAAGCACTAAATAATTTGACAGTTTACTTTACTGTTTGCAAACTATAGTTCTTTACAGAACCATATCACAGAACCTTATTAGCACTCTGAAAAAGTCAAGCTCAAAATACATAGTTCAGCAGTGGCAATTCTAGAATGCATCTAGGTAAGTTATTTTGAGCTAAATCCCACAATTTTACACAAACAATTCAATGTAATATTAAGTGGCTCATATAATAACAACTCTTCCATAACTATATATTACTATTTCAATCGATATTCCCAAGAAAGTACTTCTCCAGGGTCTGTTACTGCTTTTTCTCAGATATTCTGAATTAATGTAGATGGAAAGCCACATTAATACTAGTATATATGTGCACATGTATGTATAAATATAAAAAAGTAGCATTTTACTTAATACCATTTCTTGACACACACACTGGTAAGAGGTAGGATTCTCACTTCACTCATAAAAATGTGCATTGAGCAACAGTGTATATCTTTTCCTTTTGCCATTCCTTTAAACGAGACAGACTGTGGCAAGGTATTGTAAAGTCCTGTTCGGAGTTCAGCAGTACCCTAGAAGGGTAGGGGCAAAAAATAAAATACAAAGCAAAGTTCCTTGTAGGGTTGAAGATTTGGAAGTACACCAAGAGCCGGCAAACACAAAAACCAAAGCAGGCAGTTAACAAAACTGGAATAAAAATAGCAATTAGGGAGAGAAGGGGAGGGGGAGATCAACAGAAGGAGGAATCTATGTATTAAGGGTTTGGGTTTTTTTTAGCTTTCTTCCTAAACAAGGAGGTCTTAAAAATAAAAATGAGTTGTAAAACCTTAAGCTCCATTTCTCAAGACTGCTCAGCAACAGAACCACATTTCCTAATAAAGAAGATAAGAGGCTGCGTATCATTATTTAGACACGAAATTGGCCCCATACCACAAGGCCACCTTTCCCCCTCCACACGTGTTTTCTTGTTCATCAAGACCCCTACTTTGGAGGCGATAATACTAAAACGCACCTAGAACTCTTTTGGGGACTGGGCCTGTTTCCAGCAGAAGGCAAGGACCTAGTTATAGGCCTCGGAATCAGAGAAAAGCTCAGTGAGGAAAACCCTGAACAAAGGTAGAGCAGATTCCCTTCAAGAAAAGCGGCTCGGAGTTCCCCAGCCCCACCACCGTCCACTGAAGAGGCTGATGGCGGAGATTTTTAAAAAGTGCCTTGCTAACCCACTCTCTGCCCTGGGAGATAGGCCTCCCTAAGCCCCCGCTGCCCCCGCACCGTCCCTTCCGCACACTACCTTCCCGGAGGCCAGGCGGACCTTCCGCCCAGTGACAACCCGGCGGCCTTTCCACCGTCACCTTCGGGGGGCTGGGACCCATGGAGGCTGCTGACAGTCTCGGCTCCCCACTGAAGGCACCGGCTGCCGCCCCCCTCGGGTTTCCGCGCCCGAAGACTTTGTCCTAATAGAACCCGCCGCCCCTCGCCCGGCTTCGCCTTTCCACCGCACCCCCCCCCCCCTCCTCCGCTCAACACAGACCTGTGGATCCGGCCATCTTGTCCAAACCCCTCCCCCACCAGCCAGGAAGCATACGGAGGCCGAGCACGTGACCTCTCCCTTGCGTGGAATATCACTTCCTGGAAACAAACCCTCGCGGCTAGTTCCTTTCGCCCGTAAACGGTCGCCGGTAGTGTCGTCATCACCGCGGCCATAGAGAGGGAGAGGAAAGAGAGGCGTTCAGAACGGAATAGTGGCGCTCGTCGGAGTTGGCCGGAACCGGATGTTGGCCGCTCCGCCAAATATCAAAAAGCGTGGCTAAGAAAGAATTACGGGAGGGGCGGGCAATGTGGGGGCGCTCGGCTCGCTCGCCTGAAGCAGGAAGCAACCGTTCGCATTAGCCCGGCGGCGGATCATCGTTTGCTTTCGGGGATGGTGGGAAATCTAGTACAGCAAGCCTGCGTTCACACACCTAAGGTTTAATCCAATTTCAGTCCACTTCCAGAGGGAGAGATCGCACCTGAAAGGCGCTGAGCTGTTTTCTTTCGGCGCTGTATAACCCAGAAATCCATGTTTGGGTTAGATAAAGTGGAGAGGATTATGAAACCTCGGTTTGCTGATGTGTCTTTTCATTTGGAAAGAGGACCGGGACTGGATTAAAACGTGGGTGTGAACACAGCCCAAGGGAGCCTCAATCCCTATGCAAGGCGGTGGGATCAAAAATCCCTCGTGGATTGACCTGACGGAGCATCCTTAGAAGAAAAGTAGAGGAATAAACAAATGCGGAGCAGGAGGAGGCGGGGGGGGGGGGAGCTGTTTAATCAGATTTAAGAAAAAAGGCACTTCCGAGCCTAGTCTAATCCACCTTTTCCAGCACTGAACGCTCCTTTATGAGAGGGGGGAAGGAGGGCAGGCTGGTGGGTGAACAATCCCACCTCGAAGCCTTCCCGAAATGCCTCAGAAACACTTTTTCTCTGTTGTCTGAACACAGCCTTAGTGATACAATAGCGAGCTTTTGAAGCGTTTTAACAATGATTTTTGGATTACCCAATCAAGCTGTATTCTGAAAGAATAAGCTAAGGTACAAGGAGTTTTTTCTTCAATTGACACAACTATAGTTAAACTTTTTAACTAATATTGTGCGCTTTAGATTGTAAGCCTGAGGGCAGAGACCTGTCTAAGATTTTTATAATATTGTAACCCGTCCTGAGACCTCTGGGTGTAGGGCGGGATAGAAACACAAATAAATAAACTGCCATTGAGCGAGCATGGTGTTTATTCAAAGGGTCCAGAAAGATAGGGAGCCTTCTGAACTTTTATGTTTGTCTATTGTTGAACAGTGTGCATTTTTAGTTCCAGTCTGTAAGGTATAAGGGTCTGATTGTACTTTGTTAGAGGTGTATTCCACCCTAGCGATGCCCTGGTCAAATCATTCCTTAATATGAGATGTAGTTTTCTTACCAGATGCAATGACTGAAAAAGATTGACAATTTCATGGAATCTGTAATGTTCACACCAAGGGACTCTGAACTATGGCACAGAAGATTATACACCTCTAGGATGGTACAGCCTCCATATGCAACTATTTGACTCCTGTGAGAAAACCCTGCCGCTGGACTAGATGGGCAAGTGACTTAACCTGTGTTTAGGCATAATAAAAGGGGTAGATTGGAGGTCCCCCAAACTGTGAGGCCCTCTTGTTCCCAAGATTTAGTCAATCCACCTTTATAGCACATGTTAGGAGAAGGGGGATGAGCAGACTGGTGTGTGAACAACCATGCCTGAAGCAACAATCCAGCAAGAGATTTATAATGGAATAGGTGGAATCAGTAAAAATTCCATCCTCCCTGCTTTGTTGAAGTGTCAGCCGCTGAAAGCCTTCCAAATTCCCAAGAATTCATTTTGGGCACCATCCAATCTTTCTGAACAAATGGTTTTTAATATAAAAGAGCAGAAAAAAATATAGCCAGCTACTAAAACCCAGCTGCTGGGAGGGTTAGCAAGTATGTTAGATGCATATTTTGTACACGAGCTACTAGACTGGGCTGCAGAGCATTTGTATCTATTTTCTGAGGTGGTAATTTCATTATTATTTTGCTGAAAAAAGGGCACACTTTGATATCTCTATGCGGCCAATTAAAATGTTAGCATGCAAGTCTTCCAGTTCTACATGGTGATGGAATTGGAAAGGTCCTTAGAAATCCCCTGCTTTTATGTTCTACCTTGAGTTTTCCTAGCAGTCTAGTTTCCACCCTGAGCAAAACTGCCTTCTTCACCACTTTACAGCTGAGCGTCTACAATCCAGCACCAGTGAAATTCGTAGTTCAAAATACCTGGAGGGAAGAACTGGAAAAGACTGCAATAATCTCTACTGTTGCACTAGTCTAGGTTACAGAAACAAGATTAATTTATGCTTGAGTGGCATTTTAAACTGATAGTGATCCGGAAGATTCCCAGTGGAAGAAAATGCAGCCATAGGGAGGGGAATTAGCTCAAATGGTAGAGCGCTCGCTTAGCATGCGAGAGGTAGCGGGATCGATGCCCGCATTCTCCAGTTTATGCTAGTACGGTTCTTTTATTAAAAAATGCTGTGGTTCACTATTTGCAACCTCTCATACAAAATGAAGATGGAGATAGAATTAGATCAAACTGAGAGTTGAAACGTCAGTCCTGCACATGTTTAAGTGCTTGTTTATGAATAAAGCTTGTTATAAGGCTTCTGCACTAAATCAATGTGGGAATCAGGTTTAAACACATTTTTAGCAAAACTCGTTTTTCATATCTTTCTGTTCAGAATGATCAGGAATGGATGAAGAGAGGCTCCCCTCCGTATTTTAAATCATTAAATAGAAAATGCAATTTTTGGCACAAGTGCATCTTTCCAGAGGCAACTAATACACATGAGGAAAAGGGAGTCTGCTCTCTTTTTTTCTCATAGCTGTTCTGCCTCAATCCCTCTAAAAAGAAAACCTGCCCTTTCAGAAGCATGGAGCAGGAGACAAATTAAATGAGAGTGGCCGTTCTTAGTGGGTTCGAGCTCCAGATAAGCTCCTTTACTGGGACTTCTGGATTATATCCCAGAACGGAGGCCTGCCACTTGCATGCTGATATAGATATAGATGCCAGCATGCAAATGGCAGACCCCTATTCCAGAACATAATCCAGAATTAGTGCAGAAAGAACCAAAGATCCTGCTTACTCACAAATTGATCATTACAGGGCGGAAGTTGATGCCTTTATTTGAAGCAACCTGTCATTGTTTTGCTTGAAAGAGGATGGCAGGGATAGCAATTTTCACCTGTTCTAAATGTTATCAGATGTAACGTTATCAGATTTAATGTAGCTGCTTCTCACCAAACCTCGGAGGGCAAAGCGCAGAAGAAGAACATGGAGGAGCTCATTCTGTGATGACAGACTGAGTAAAGAATTCAGCAGACACTGTACCAAGGGGAATTAGCTCAAATGGTAGAGCGCTCGCTTAGCATGCGAGAGGTAGCGGGATCGATGCCCGCATTCTCCAAGAAAGCTTTTCTGCATTTCAGCTGTGCCTGTCTCTTCTTATATACTCCTCTCCCTCCCTTAGGTACTTTGCTGTTGAATAATGCAAGGCAACATATGCCCCCGTCCCCCAAATTTAACCCCCGTTAGAACTTCTGAATAGTAGCTTCCCAGAATAAATGGAATGTTCTCAACACTTGTCAGTACTCTTAATTTTGTATCCTAGCCCAATGCAACTATTGGAGAGGAGTGAAATGGATATTGCTGCAGAATGGAAAAGAGGAAGAGGTCCTTAGCTGCAAAAAGATGTTAAAGCCCTTGAAGAACGTGTGAAAAGGAGAGGGCTTGACAGTGGTTCATAGGGACAGCTACAGGTTAATGGAGTCCACAGACAAGAGGTGGAATTGCTTCTGGTTTGGTATGCTTCCCTTTTCCCCTGCATGTCTCCTACACCTCTTCTAAAGGAAGACAAAGATAGGAGGATTTACCACTTACGGAAATAAAAATCTTGTAATAATTGCAGGAAACTAATTTTCTTAACAACGAACACAGGATAGCTGAAGTCAGGGTTTTTCTACCAAAGCCAAATAGCTCAATGAGTAGAGCACTAGTGTAATATGTGAGAAGTTGCTGGATGGATTCGTGGGCTGTGAGAAATTTTATTTCATGGAACATTAAAAAGTAGTGCATTTTTGAGGTTCTTCTGAAACTTTTAAAAGGCATATAACATAGTTACATGTAAAACAAAGGAAAGTTAACTAAAGAAAACTTGCTTAGTTTTCTTTCTGTTCAGAATGATCAGGAATGGAACAAGAGAGGCTCCTCTCCTCTCCCAAGAATGCTGAGATTTTTGCCCAGAGGTGCTATTTATCTATTTTACTGAAGGACAAAGTTTTTCAGCATGTTGAGCATGTCACTCATTTTTTTATTGCAGATGACTGAGCAAGGGGAATTGCAAAAGCCATAGCTGCTAGTGTTTCCCACCTTACTCCAAACTGCCAAGGAAGAGAAATTGAAAGTACACACTGCCTGCCAAAGCTCAATATGATGCCATTTCAAGTTCAGGAAGAAGCCCAGTTTCTTTCTCCATTATGGTCGCCCAATAGGACACACAATTCCATTTTCTGACCATAAAGGGGTTCTGTTTTGAGGTAGGGGTTTCCAGCCATAGCTTTGAACATGTAGTAGTAGAAAGGGGAATTAGCTCAAATGGTAGAGCGCTCGCTTAGCATGCGAGAGGTAGCGGGATCGATGCCCGCATTCTCCAATTTATCCTTGCCAGGGGAACAAAGCTTTTAAGATTAGTCTATTTCAACCATTGTTTTTTATTAACACAGTAATTCATTGCCTCCATCACAGAGAATGAAGTCAGACAATTGCCTTTACTGTTTTTCTTTAATTAATTTAAAGGGAAAAAATAACCCTTTAGGTTTAGAACCATTTTTCTTATCTGTAGCAAATTTGCTGGATGGTCTAAACCTCTGATTGGACCATACAAACAATTATTTTATCTTTAGATGATACATACTAGAAAGCGTTGGCTTTCAGTTTTGCAGTTTTAGATGCACAACTGGAAACATAAGAACATAAGAGGAGCCCTACTGGATCAGGCCACAGCCCATCTAATCCAGTATCCTGCCTCACACAGTGGCCCAGCAATTGCTTGTGGGCATCTCAATTAGAAGACAAAGGCAAAACTTCACCTTCTCTTGAATCCCTTAGAGGCATCCTGCCTATCTCCCCAGCCTGGAGGAACCTAGCCTGGGGAGATAGACTAGGTAGTCATTGAGACCTGTCATGCATTAATTTGTCTAATCCTTCCTTAAGGATATCTAGGCTGGTTGCTGTTACTACCTCTTCTGGCTTCAAATTCCATAGATTGATGATCCTCTGGTTAATGAAATCCTTCCTTTTCTTTGGTCTGACTCTCCTAGCCATCAGCTTCCTCTTGTCTGCACTAGGATTCATTGGGTGACAGTGCATAGACCACAGTATTCTTTAACAAAAGAGTCACCTCTGCATAAATTGGAGAATGCGGGCATCGATCCCGCTACCTCTCACATGCTAAGCGAGCGCTCTACCATTTGAGCTAATTCCCCTCCTCAGCTTAACTTTTCCACCACTAACTTTAATTCAACTTACCACGGAAGCCTAAATTGATTCCATTTTCCCAGAATAGTGCTATAGTTGGACCAAACCAGTGTTTGACCTCTATGTGTTTTGAACTACCAAGTCTCACTGGCACAAGGCAATAAAGTGTCAAACACATAGTTTTAGAGCAGACTGTTAAGAGTGCAATGTAGAAGCAGAGGATTGCTAAGGAACCTTCCTTCTGTATTTTTTTATGTAGAAGTCAAAATCTTACATGCTTATTCTATGACATTTTGCTTGGTCCAAAACACAATTATCTTCCAAAACCAATGGTACCTTTTTTTTTTGGCTTTTTAAATGTAGGTTCTTTCCGCATATGCCGCCAAAACAGATCTATAAGATCCGTTTTCTGGCAAAGTTTTCTCCAAGAACTGTCCCAAGTAGGGTCAGATTCTCGGAGGCCCAACGCATCCACACACGTGCAGGGTGGCAGCGGCAGGGCCTCTGAAGGCCCAGCCCTGTCAAATGGAGGCACTGCCCAATCCGGCCTTCGAAGGGCCTGCCCTGTCAAACGGTTTCAGGGGAAAAGCCAGGTGTAAGACCTAATTTTTTAGGTCTTACATCTGAGTAGGATTTCGGCAGCAAAACCAGTTTAAGAAACCGGTCTTGCGTGCCGAAATGTGGACATGGTCCCTAATTCCATTCCCTTTGCGGAAGCCATGTCTTAATCCCTCCCCAAACTGGCTCTAAATCCATTTAACTCTGCAGCTGCCCCCACCCTTCCAAAGGCTAAGGAAGTTCCTAGCCTTGGAACCTGGGATGGTGGTGGGTTTTGGTGATGCACCACTTTAGCAGTCCCAGAACACATCAACGTTCTGGAACAAGCCCCTAATCCCTCTGATGGATCTAGTTGCACAGGTCCACCAGAGATCTGGATTAAGGGCCTCTTAATCTGGATATTGATCCATCTAGTGTAGACAGAGCCAGACAAGCAAGAGGTGTGGCTTCCTTGATCCACATGTAGCCTAAGGAGCTTCTTATACCAGATCTAAGAACTGCAGAAGGGTCCTTAGTGTAATAGCCTCACTTTGGCTAACCTGCTACATTTTTATGATAGTGAATTTCATAGGGCCACTTTGCACTTGCAGGTCTGGCATAAATGAAGCTTTGCCAGCTGCTTTGAGTCCCCTTAAATGGGTGAGCAAGATGGGATAGAAAAGTCAACTCTTCTTCTTCGCTACAACTGCGCAACCATACTCTTCACCCAAGCCTTTGATGATTAGCTTCCCTGCAGTTCTTTTTTAACTATAATAAAATGTTTTTACTAATGTAACTCACCTTGGGACCCTCAGGTGAAGGGTGGGATATAAATGCAATAAATAAAGTTCTGAATGTAGGATTTTTTAAAAAATTCTTTTTGTATATTTTGACACATTGTCAGAACATAACCTAGGGTTTCTGTTCAGTACATCTCATGGTGCAGATTATCTTATATCCCAAGAATTACCAAAATGACAAAATCTGTTACAGATCTCTGGTCAACAATCAGAAATTGTGTCACAAATAAAAAAAAGTTACTACATATTCAGGCAAACACGTATATTTTACATTTTCAAAATGTATGAAGACATTTCGTAATTGACATTTCATTATGAACAACATATCCAGAAGCATTATATAAAATGTGAATGTATTCATACAGGCATAATACAAGTCTTAAAATTTGTAATTACACTGAAGTTCTATCAGCAATGTGTTTTAGTTTGTGATGAATAAACAGAACATACTATAGAAAATTATCACTAGAAACATGCTAAAATGACAATCCACCGTGCTTAAAGAATATTTGAGTAAAATCTTGCTTTCAGTGGTGACAACAGGACTTGCATGGCCCAATCCCACTCCAATGACGGGAAATCCAAGCGTCAGGACACACTATGTAACAAACTTTGCACTTCCATCAGCCATGCTTATTTAAAGGAGCCTAACAGTTTTGCCAGTCACAGTCAGGAAGTCATCATCTGCCAATGCGCAAAGTGCTTCTTCAAACATTTCCTTGGTGATGGCCTAAAGCAGGAAAATGTATACAGATAAACACAGAGGTACGTTCAAAAACAACTGCCATTCCACAAAGATACAAAAGGCTGCTCCAAGGCTAGGAAAACTTTAGTTCAGAATGTTTTTCATTCTAGGAGTTCTTAGAAAAGCCTACCCAAAATTTCAGGCATGAGATCGCCTACTTTTTTTAGATTTCACAAAATCTTTACAGCCCCATTTTTTATTAAAACAGATTTTCACTCATATTACTCTTTTTATTTTTTGCAATATAATTTATACAATATATAATATCATACTATATATATATATATCATAGAGATATATGATTTAACCAATTTCACTAATGTAATATTTTTCCAATGAATTATACAGTTTTAAAAATTGGCTGTATACTCTGCAGGCTGGGAACCAGCACCTTAAAGAAAAGTTTATAAGGGAAGTCTCAATAAACAGATGAGTAAGAGCTACCTGTGCCCTGGAAATATAGTTTCCCTGCCTTTCAACAAACTATTCTACAGGGACAGAATATATGTTCTGTGTTGCAAGTTCAGTTGATGCAGGCTAATTATTCAACCAAGGTTTCACTGGTTCTGATAGTGAGCTATTTTTTTTCAAATAAAAAAATGTATTAACTCAGGCAGCCAGAAAAAGAAGTAAATTCCAGTGATTAAGTTGAATGGTTTTAAAAAAAATTGTATGGAATATGTCAAGCTTCTAGTCAATTAGGCAAATATCAAAACAATGAAATGATGGTAGGCTTATATGCCACCTTCAATTTGTAACAGAACAAGCCCTGTCTGTTAGAAAGCTTTCATATAGTTTTATTCCAGAGTTAGCAACATTGTTTTCCACCCTATATCAATGTAAGAATCCAGGATACAGGTAATGAGCAATTTATGTTATGTGTTCAAAATCATTCAATAATTGGTGAATAAAAAGAAAATGGTTACTGGACATTTTCAATCTAGTGAAGCACACCACAGGTATGAAATAATCAACCTTACCGTTTCAGATTGTCCACGAAGATCATCAAAGAGCTGTTGATATTTTAGAGATGGAGTTTTACCCTTGGACTGAATAAGCTTCTTCAGCGCTTGAGCCAATTCTTCTTTGCGTTTACGGGCAGTGGCACTCATACCTTGAGAAACCGATACAGAAAAGAGTCACAATGCTTTTTCCATGCAGTACTTTGTAAAGATAAAGATGAGCTATAGAATATCTGTACCACCCAGTTTTAGGCTAGTCAGAGTAAAATCCAATTCAAACAGCACATTGGGGTTGTACACTAAGGTGACCTGGAAAACAACCTGGACATTCCTTGGAGTCATAACAGAGTTTGGCTCAGTTGTTCTTAAGATGGCTCTTTTAGGTCACCAACTGCCACTATATCTGCTCAACCCATTAACTGTGGAGAATTGTGGTGGTCTTGGAGCTATAGTGGAACCTAGCTGTTGGGAAAGTTGGACAAGGAATGCAGAGGGGCATGAAAAGAATCTGAGAGGAGTGGGATAGAAGATGGAAGGAGAATTCTTGTTTGAGAATGCTGGGACATACATTTGGGTGTCTGTGTGCTTTTCTTTCCAAACATTTGGAGGCTACTGGTCATTAAGGAAGCTCAAGTACTGAGTCTCTTGGGCCCAAGGGCATTTAGGGAACAAGGACTACTGAGGGAAGGATGGGGCATGGAATGCCGGCTGCCTGAAAGGACAGACCTTTGTTAAATAAGCAAGGGAACAAAGCAGTGTGGATGAAACACTATTACAACTGAAATATTTTGCCATCATGGCTCCTTGCAGTGCAGTGACTGAGGCCCAACAATCCGCAGGCAAGATTTAATTCTTGAATGAACCTGTTGTAAGAATAGATATGTCCACTATTCCAGTCCTTGGATCAGTTGCAGACTGTTTTAGGGCCTCACGGTGAAGACGTTTTGCTTCTTCCACATCTATAGTTTCCACCTTATCAGAAAACCGCACTTTAGCATGAGCTTCTGCCAGACGAATCAAAGATTCCAGTTGTCGTGGATAAGCTGAAACCATTCCTCTACCACTTCCAACCTTCCTCATGTCCACATATGCCTTGTGAAGAGAAAAAAAAAGTCTATTCATAATTTCCACCCTATGCAGTTGTACTTTGATTTACATGGTTGTTCCTGACCGGAAGAAGATATGTGAACGGAAACCACACAAACTGAGCAAATGACTTCAATATACATTTAGGGGTTAGAGCAATGACAGCAAAAACCTCTATTGTGTTGTATTAGGTTGATCAACCTGCCCAACGACGGAGAGAAAAAGGATCCAGCAGTCTAAAGAGCACAGCTACCCAGACATGTACCAATGATCCACTCTAGTCCCTACGTTCCACTCAAAAGCCGTCAAAACTCAACAAAACCACACACAGAACCTGTCTTCATTCAATACTTTGCTCAGTGTGGGAGCAGAAGAGGTGAACAGAGCAAGGAGGTCTGAACAAATGGCAGGGTTGCTCTCTAACCTCTGCGTTCTGACAGGAAATCAGTCCCCTGATCCACTCCATTTTCCTGAATTGGGAGAACAATTCCCCACTCAAATCAATGTAAATATCAAGTGGCTTGGTCAATCCAGTGCAAAATATGGAAGTTTTTGTGGAAAGCTGTGCAACAGCAAAACCCTGCTGTCAGAAACCAATAAATCAAGATATCAATTTGGATATTCTTTTACTGTACAAATTTAGGGGGGAAATTAAGAGTGGCACTGTCACATACAGGTATACTTAATTCATATAAACTAAGTTTACCTCAATGAGAGCTTGACTTGCATCCTCACTCAGTTTTGGATTGACAAAAGTTCTGGCATAAGCAATATAATCTCTTAAAACTGTCATGTCCATGTACTCCTCTTCTACCTGCTCTTCAGTTTGATAATATAGCGCAACCAAATGGTGAGCCAAGCGCCTGTCATAAGCTTCATCACGAGGATCCAGCATAAGAAAAATAAGATCAAATCTATGTAGAAGGAGAATGTTATATGAACAGGTTTTTACCATTGCAACTCTTATCTTATTCATTGGTTTGATTAACATACTGGACAAAAGAAATTGATGGAAAGTCAGTAGATAGGAGTCATTTTCAACAGTGCACAGAAAGAAAATGTTTCCAAACAGCAATTGATGTTACTACATTTTTGCTTCAGATATTTCTACCCACAATTTGTATACCTGAAAAATAATTCTCAGCTCAAAAGGAAAACTTCACAATACCGGCCAGTTCTGGCTTAAGTTTCCTTAAAAAAAAAAGATCAAAGATGCCTTCAAAGCTAAATGCCTCCCACTTTAGAGTAGAAAGAGCTTGGACTATTTAAAGAAGATTAAATACACTAAATACACTATGCATCTGTAAAGCGCTGAGTACATGGACAGCGCTGTAATAATAATAATACACTAATTTATGGCCCCACTAAACCACAGTATGATAGACTACTATAGCTCAAGGAAGAAAAGCAATTGCATTGGATATATCAGATAACAAAATTTGTCTGAAAGAATACCTAGACAGCAATGTATGGGGAAGCTGAATGTTTTCAATAGTAGTTTTCTTTGGATTCCACTGGGATTCTATTGGATTAGCAGCTGCCAGAACTGAAGTACGAGCATTCAGCTGACAAATAATTCCAGCCTGTTCAAAAGAAAGTTTTAAATGTCACCTTTGGTTGCAGAAAGAATAAAAATATTTTTCCCTATGAGCACAATGGCAGACATTAAACTGTGTTGTGATAGTCACTCTCCTTTATTTGAAATGTGTTTGAATCCAAGAAATGTATAATTGGCCTTTACCAACTAGCCCGAAGTCCAACAGCCAATTCCCGTCCATAACCAGTGTTACCCTATTCTATTTCCCCTTAAAATCTATCATCCCTTAAGGTATACCACCTACTTCCCCACCTTTCTTTTCTTGTTCGTGGTTTAAGATTATAAACCTGAGGCAGAGACTTGTCACATGTCACTGATTGTAGATTGCTTTAGAAACCCTTTAGTCTTAAGGTGGATGAATATGCAACACAATACATAAACATTAGCACTCAAGTGTGAACATTAGAAACGACTGCTACAGGTCAGGATTTCTTAAGATTGAAAGAAAGCAGCTAGCTATGGTAGAATAATAATTTTAAAATTCAAACCTTAGCAATTGACAGCGTTTGCTGTTCCATGACTTCATGGAGCACTGATCTTGTACTTTCATTCATTTTGTCAAATTCATCAATACAGCAAATGCCATTGTCACTAAGGACCAAGGCTCCCGTCTGTAGAACCAACTGTCGTGTTTCTGGATCCTTCATAACATAAGCTGTGAGGCCAACCGCACTGGAGCCTTTCCCAGATGTATATTGTCCTCTTGGAACCAGGTTATAGACATACTGGAGCAACTGTGATTTGCTGGTACCAGGATCACCACAAAGCAAAATGTTAATTTCAGCCCGAAAATTGCCTCGGCCAGTGTGGCTGAAGTCTTTCCTTGACCCACCAAACAATTGAAGAAGAATACCCTGCAAAGTGAGAGGGAGCTTCAATTACAATATCTTTTTTAATACAAGAAATCCCTTCTTTCTATTTTGAGTCAAGATTAATATCAGTCGCTTGTGTTTAGAGATGTCACAGGTGTATTTTAAAGGTAGCTAATGCTTTAAGAAAGCATAATGTTTGTAAGGTGAGGTAGGAGTGATACACCCACACAGATGTGTCTAGCCACATGTTTTTTCCCTATAGGAATAGTATTATTCAAAATAAGTACAGCTTTCTTATAGCTACTAGCATCTTGTGACTCCATTTTTAAAGAAAAATAAACTAAAATGGTATTAGATTTTCAAGCTTGCCTATGCAAATTCTTTTTTAAAGCAAAATCTGATGTTAATCGCCAAAAGTTGAAGATTCTCAGTTTCCCATGTCTGAAAGCAAGAGGAATGACATTTGTTTTGATTAGAACCAACACCACCCCAGATGACAGAATTCTGTTAGTCCTAAAAGGAGAACTTCCATTAATTTTCTTTAAGATGTCACAAGAGGCAAGCCAAACTACAATTGAAGAAGTAAGTTCTTAATTGGCTGTGTAAAAAAAGTGGGTTTTTTGATATGTGAAGCTAACATATCTTTGAAAGTTACATTTGGATATTCCAAAGTATGAATATTCTGGAATATTCATGCTTTATTTCAGAATATCCAAGTATATAAGAATAAGTAACAGGCATCTGAATACAGCCCATGTCTTCTAAAGGATGAAGTCATAATCCTGTTCAATGAATGATCTCAAAGAACCAGCTTTAACAGCTAGCTTTTTAATTTCAATTATAATTCTGTAATTAATACAGCGAGACTCATGAGTAAAGAACGATATAAGTGTAGTAGCTTGCTTCTGATATTTACGATCACTTTAAAGTTCTCCTTACTTTTTTAATATCTTCATGCTCATAAATACTTGGAGCAAGTGCAGAAGAAAGCCTTTCATAAATATCTGGTTTTCTAGATAGTTCTTGTAGCATTTTCTCACGTTCTTCTGTAAACATTTTTTGCTCCGTTCCTTCATCAATGCCATGTAATCGCTTTGAGTCAGTTTTGCAGTAATGAATAACATCAATGTGGGTCTTATAGACAGATCTCACGGTGCTCATTCTTGGAATGACACGAACAGGGACTGCTCTGTAAATGCCTAAACACAGATAAAGATTATATGACACTTGAATTCGGAGATTTCATTCCCCTAATCCCACTGAAATAAGGGCAATGTACTAGGACCTTAAGAATGCTTGAAATGGTCCTTTGTGCCACAGAAAAACTGATGAGGCCTATTCAGCTTTTTCTGCACCACTGCTAAGAATCTGGAATAATAGCTTGGCGTAAGAGGAAAGTACATTTGTAAGGTTTATGGTTGGCTGGGTTACCTCATCACTGAATTTCCTTTTTTTTAACAATAACTATGAGAGAAGGAAAGCATGTGTGGCTGCTTTTATTTCTTGATAAACAAATGCAATTCTGTGACTTGCCCTAGGATCTTCGGATGAAGGATGGAATACAATTGTTATAAGGTATATTACCAGCAATTGCTTTGTATTTACAGCTGACAAAAATGGATAAAAGTTTATGTGGAGAGAGGGGAATTAACCAAGACAGCTTCCACCTATCTGTTTGCCCATTTTACTTAAATAAAGGCAAGCACTGATGTTCGATTCTTTTCTTACCTGTTACACTAACTCTGTCTCCTGGCTGAACTTTATCCACCAAATCGTTGTGGGCAAACAGAACAATGGTGTATGGCGTCTGGCCAGCAGGCATATCTTCTGGGGACTCCTGCAGCTTGATCTGACAGAACACCAAGCTTTGGTTAAAAAACAATGTAGATTTATTACAGTAAGCATACCCCACTTTGTCGTTGCTTGTTTTTATTATTATTTTTGTCCTAAACCTTTTTCCTCTTTGAAAAGAAAAGCAACAAGGCCAAAATGATTTCAGTTTTGTGTGCTGTTCAAGACTCTTGTTTGGCCACCTTCTGCTTTATCTACTGATCTTATAAATGCTACATTGATTTCTCAGTGATATATCATTGGTGCTTTTAGGAAACATGTAACCCTTTCAATGTGAACAAAATAGACTTAGTGAATATTCAACAAGCTGCAAACATTGTTATTTTCGAGTTCAAAAAAAAAGTAACTTTGATGGTAGCAACATCTTGAAAAAGGTTTCTTAAAAGTGATACCAAAAGGCACACAAGATCTTTACAATGTAACTACTATATATAACTACATTAAGGATAAACCAGAATTCAAAAGTGGATTGATTCCTACACAGCCTTAGGGGTGGGGTGTGATGTGGTAGGGGGAGGAAACCAAAAGAATCTCAGAACACTCTTGCAAACCCTGAAAAATAAGGGAAGTACTTAAATAGTTTGGCAAAATGAATTGGCTGTAATTAAACACGCCAGGACTTTTTCACTGAATGAAAAGGAAACATACCATCTGTTTATCTGAGAACATAGAGCGATTGTGAATCAATGCCATACTATGTGTGGTGTTACAATTCTTGCACGATGATGGTTCAGCAATCCTTCCACGATCAATTTCTACTCTAACTGTGAAAGCACAGACTTGGCACTTGAAAAATCCTTCTTGCATTTCTGGAATTAATTGGGAACTTCTGATCACCATGCCATTTATGGTGATAAGCTGATCAATATCTAATGTTTAAAAAAAGAATAATCAGGTCACATTAATATGTATACAGTAGAGCCAACAAAGATAATTTAGGGCTTTTATCATAAAACCACCACTTAATATCTCAGGCATGTAGCAAGCAAGCTTACAATTCTGGAAAATTGTAACTATGTGATGTTTGTTTAAATATGTAATTGCATAATGGGACATTTCAATAATTTGCTAGTAGATTAAAAATTCATTTCTCCAACAGGCTGAAGTTCTGACATTTTATTTAAAACATTTTTGGCAATATCAATCGATATGAATGTCAGGATGTTATACGTCACAGTAAGAACAAAAACAATTCATTGAAATACCACAAAAAAGAGGCACAGCTGGGGGTCACTACATTTCAGGCAGCATACTTCTACAGCTTGCATCCATAGCTAAAAAACCCTTCTTCTAGATAAAGCAATAGGAAGCATAGCAGACAGTCACACTGACAAGCCTCATGTCTGCATTTTCTGTAGACACACATAGTCATACTGAGTAGCATAAATTCCCAAAAAATGGGATTCCGATCTATCTTGCTACAATCACAGCCACTGTTTGAAAATTTATGGACCTAAGACTAAGCAGTTTAACAAACCATTTCTCTGGTAACTTACACATTATACAAGTGTCCTACCTTCTGGATTCAGACTCCTCATGTTCCTGGTTTTCAAAGCATTGTATGGCCTAACTTGAATTTGATGTTCTAATACCGAATCAGGGTAACGGTCAAAAAAGATTTCATTAACAGCCATATCAAATGTTGGGATAACTTCCTGCATAAATCACACAAATATCAGTTCTTGTTGCCACATTTGCACAGTAAATACATGTATTAGATAAGCTTACTGATTGAGAAAAACAATTACTAACAAATAGCTGTTATTAAAGACTGTTTGTTTTTGTTAAAATTTAAGTTCATCTTTTATGCAATGTGTAGCTGATTTGCTTTGTTCCCATATAGTTGAATTTATCTAAAGGAACGCCTTCCCCCATACTGACCTGCCCGTGCCTTAAGATCAAGAGGTGAGGCCCTTCTGGTTGTCCCACCACCTTCAACAGTGAGGTTGGCGGGCACCCAGGAGAGAGCCTTTTCTGTGATGGCCCCCAGACTATGGAATAGCCTCCCCCTCGAGGTGCGTCATGCCCCTTCCTTAGATATATTTAGGAAGGCATTGAAGACACACCTCTTTGCCCTGGCCTTTGGCTGAGCTGCTTATGCCCCCCCCCCCCGCCCCAAGTACAGACACTATCATTTTAAACATATTGTATATTTTTTATATTTGTTGAATTTTTAACGGCTTTTAACGTATATTCTATTTTAATCTGCTGTTACCCGTCCAGAGACCTTCGGGTATGAAGCAGGATAGAAATGTAAATAATAAATAAATAAATTAGTTCTACCTGCTCAAAAGCAGTTTGCTCTTCAAAATGTTTCTATTCTGCGCAGATCTGTTTCAGCTCACTTAAGCTGGTTATTATGGTTGATATAACACATAAACATCTGAAAATATCTGGCTTACCTGGGGATAGCACATTAGCTGTCGGTAAAGGTTTTCATCAAAAGATTTTAGATGATCGCAATTTATATTCAAAAATGGTTCCCCAACCAAGTTTATCTGTAAGGTATTTAGCCACATATTAATGATTAGCAATTAAAGGCAAAAAATAAAGCTGGCTTTACAATAGAACTGCTCTAATATACCTCCTCCAGTCGTTGCATATATAAAGGCTCATTAAGATCCAGTCCAATGTTTTCTTCTTCTTTAGCCGTAGGATCAATAAAACGCTGAAGAAATCTCTGAATGTTTAAAAATAAGCACACAATTTCAGTGTCCCAAGTTACTATACAGAATCTGAACAAGGCAACGTGTTATATTTTTCTTTCCAAACAATTCTTCCATGAAGAACAAATATTCTCACAAAAGTATTGTGCTTAATGAAACAAAATCAAGAAGTACCAGTTGTTATTTTCTCTTTTTGGACCGGAGAGGCTGCCTACAAATATAATTTGTTATTTACTCTTCTCCCCACACCACC
Source organism: Aspidoscelis tigris stejnegeri (assembly GCA_023333525.1). Lineage (NCBI taxonomy): Eukaryota > Metazoa > Chordata > Lepidosauria > Squamata > Teiidae > Aspidoscelis > Aspidoscelis tigris. The sequence goes on from JALMGA010000004.1 coordinate 48,895,169, forward strand.
CTCATCTCATAGTAACACATGATAGAGGCAGTCAGAAATATCTTTAAAAAACAAAATACTAAGTACAGTGGTACCTTGACATACGAGTTTAATTCGTTCCATAACCTTGCTCTTATGTCAAATCGCTCGTATCTCAAAGCAATTTTCCCATTAATCCATTCCAGCTCCCAAAACACCACCTCAGTTGTTTTTGTTATGTACTGTACTGTATTTACATACTCGTATCTCAAATCTTGCTCTCATCTCAAAGCAAAATATCACTCGCTCAGCGGCTTGTATCTCAAAACACTTGTATGTCAGGGCACTTGTATGTCGAGGTACCACCGTATTACAAATAAGAACATAAGAACATAAGAGAAGTCTTGCTGGATCAGGTCACAGCCCATCTAGTCCAGCATCCTGTCGCACACAGTGGCCCAGCAAATGCTCATGGGCATCTCAAGCAGAGGCAAGGACAAACCTTCTCCTGCTCTCGAGTCCCAGCAGATGGCCTTAGAAGTGCCCCAGACACTTCTCATCATAAGGACTCCCTAAAGATGCACTGGCAAACCTAAGGTCTTCCCTGGTACTCAAAAAGCCTATTGGAATTCTTATGCATTGCTTGAGGCAAAGGGCAAGCAGGGCAGGTGGTTCCCTCAAAATCCTGAATAAGCCCACAAGCTTTTAGAACCATTGATTCTGCATTATCCACTCACCTGGAACTTTTCTTTACATGAAGCCACATTGACATCTGTGCCCCAAATTACAAGCTTCTGTCCAAGAGACTGTTCACTTGCCACTGCATCTTCGGCTGTAGGCTAAACACAAGAATCACTTACCATTATGATGGATTTCAAAATATCAAGCTTACGCATAATACACATATATACAGTTGATCTTACGTTTATTTGCAGAATATGGAATACCTGAAATACATACCACATCAGAATGCAAATCCACCTGCCTGGCTTTCCGGCCAGAACCAAGGTCCGCTCTCTGTCGAACTGGAGTCCCTCGCACGCCACTCCTGGGGGTTCCTTCTACTCTAGAACTAGGAGTGCCGTAGGTCAATGGAGAACTTATATCGAAGTCCTGTGGAACTGCTACAAAGCACAACTGTTTTTATTAGAAAAAAGGAACATTTTTCCCCCTGAAAGAAGATGTAGAGCAGAGGCACTGGTTCCATTCAAGACAGTAAGTGTGAGATTTGTAAAGGGCTGATAATACTGATTGAGTAGTTTTGCACATTTCTGGGAGAGGGGGAAACTGAGTCCATGGAAGCTGTTAACACTGAATGCCACAGGAAATACTGGGACAACACACTGCTGTGACATCATTTTATTTTGTTTATTTTTAGAGTTTCTATATCACCCTTCAATATATTTATAACACATAAGAGATTTACTACAATCATTTTACTACTAAGATGACTTTAGATGACTCTTTTAAGTATAGTAAAACATGCAAATTAAGATGCAAACATTTGGTTCAGCAGTAGCCCCCTCGTAACTACAGCTGCCCGACACCAATGTCCACCAGCAATATCTGGAAGACCCTACACCAGAATTTGTGAATTAGCAAACCACTGCAAAATATTTTTGGTAATTTTATACTGCCTAGTAGGCATTAGCTTATATTAACAGCAGTGTTCCTGTTTGGTGATGAACTCTTAAAAGGATATAAACAAAGGCTTTTTTATTATTTCTACTATCATTATCGTAGCTATTATCTTATCAACACCATTATCAACTGGCTTCACAAATACAGTCTTAAACTTCTCAAAATTTGACAAGAAACAATACTGAGCAATTTGGTGCTACTGATCACTTGCACAGGTCAAGATCCATGTACCTGGATGTTGGAATTGTGGTGGACTGGAAAAAAGAGGATCTTGAGTATTGGGGCTCTGTGTCTCCACTGGTGGAGAAGTAGGCATTGGCTGCAAGTCTCCAGTGGATGTGGAGTCGTCCGCACGACGTCGCTGAGAAGGAGGGGATTGCACATCTTCTGACAGAGCTTCAACAAGATGAGAATTAAGGAATAGTTTTATCTATATTGTTGCGGACATTTTGGCCCTTTCCTCACTTTTCAGGGCCTGCCAAAATCGGCACCAACATTCAAATAGCTCCCTATTTTGGGATATAATCCAGAACAAGGCCCCGTCTTTCCCAGTCTTTGCATACATACATGCCTTGAAAAAACACACTATATGACTGCATCACTAAATAACATAACTTGTTTTCTTTGGGGGTTTTTTGCCCTAGCCATAATGTTTATGACTGTCAGTGACTCCCAACATTTTTTTGCTTGCAGATCCCTTGGCATAAACCCATTTTCATAGGCTATACCCACTCATATTACTAAACTTTTGCAATTAATTTAGTGGCTTTTATAGCTTTTCCTACCATTATTTTTTTCTTTTCTTTCTTTCTTTTTTTTTTTTTTGGTGCCTCTAAATGTCCTAGTTTATATCCCAGCTTGGGAATCAATGCTCTAGAGTCTAAAGGTACAATCTGCAGTACGTATTCCTTGCCAAAGAAACATACCACACAAACATCATGAGGTCTGTTTTGAAGTCAGCTCCTTGACAGTTGCCAAATTAAAGAATTAATTTGCCCCACCTATTTTTTTCTCATCATCTGTTTGACAGACATTAAGTATATTTAGAGAGTTATACTTTTGTGCTAACTTAAGTGCACGCTAGATAAGCAGTGGCAGTATAAATGGAGAAGCTTCAAAGGAGTGACTGGTCTATGCCAGCCAGTATAATCTTTGTTTGGACTGCAGTGACCTTGCTGTATATTGCACATGGTTGATGATTAATGACGTATTAAATTCTCTTCCTTACTATGAATAAATTAGATGCAGATTAGCTTTGAAGGGTGTGAAGAGGCCTGGCTGGGATAGGGATAAAGTCATGCTGTGATGTGAGAGAGTTTGGACATATCCTGGAAGGCAAGTACTCTATGGGGTGTTTTTCCATGGTCAGTTAGTGCCCATTTTTGCACCCATTAAGGACCCATTTGGATGAGAGCCAGATGACCTCATTTCCACCACGGCACCCATTAGGACATATTTGTTTCCACTGCGCCTTGGGAAATCGGGATCATATGGGTACATCTCAGCCTTTACTCTGCATTTTCTGTAGACCCCATTAATGGGGTCTACAATGGGGTCTTCAGCCAGAAAATCCGGATTAAAGGGAGTCTGTTTCCACAACAGTCCAACAACGGGGGTCTAGAGGAGGCTAGGGGGCAGGGGCAGCACAGACTTCAAAGACGCTCTGGAGCTATTTTGCACAGACTTTGAAATGACTTTGAAGTGACTTTGAAATGACTTCGGAGATTGCACCCCCTGCCCCCGCCAAACACGTTGGGTGACAGGCAGACCCCTGGTGGGTAGATCCAGATTTCCAAATGGGTGCACTGGTGTTTTCACGGCAGGGAGGCTAGACCACCCATGGAAACACATTGGGTACTTCCCTTAATCCGGATCTACTAGATCTGGATTAAGGGAAGTGTCCATTCCTTAGATCCAGATCTTCTTAGATCCAGATTAAAGGAGCGCAGTGGAAAAACATCCTGTATTGCAATGCAGAACAAAAGACATCCTTTGTCTCTAGCTTGTTTATTTTCTCAAACCCACGTGAATGGAAGAAAGCAATTTTCCTAACAAAGCTTTGAGGAAAACTGAAATACACAGTACAACAACAATGCACAGTAGCAGTGTACAGGGACATGGGAGTCCAGGAATGAACTACTCCCCCCTAGTGGAAAGTCATGGATCTTTCGCCTGGCCTACCTCGCAGGACTGTCGTGAGGATGAAACGGAAATAAACATTACAGTTCAATAACTCCAGCGTAAGGGCAGAGAGGCGAGGTATAAGACGTAAACAGGAGAGTGACGCACTTTCAAAGCCACTCGCACGTTATCAAGAGAAGCGCTTGGCTTAAGAACCACGGGAAGCGGGAACCGAAATACTTACGAGTCGGGGGATCTGTGCCGCCGCCGGCTGGAGCAGGAGCTCCTCTCTGCCGCTTAGCGCCGCGGCGGCTCGGGGTGGAAGCCGGGGAGGACATGGCTCGAGGAGGGGAAAAGGTGGAGGAACAAGGAACCAAGGGGCCGCTGAGCGCCCGTGTAGACACGACCCGAAATGGATCAACGCCGCTTTAACAGCCACCGCAGCGACCGTACCGCAGTGAGACCGGCGCAAGCAAAGCCCCCCAGGCCTTCCCACGCGAGCCCCCGGCGCCTCTCGGTCCCGGTTCGCGACTCGCAAGTCCCCGCGGCGTCCTCAGATAATACGATCGAGCGAGCAGGGAAAGGGAAAAATTCCGCGCCAAAACGGTCATGTGACCCGATATTTCGCGGGCTTTCCTATCACTGAAAGGCACATACCAACTGAGCCAGGGGAGGGAAGTACCTGGCATTTTTAAAAAATATACTGTACCTTCGATTTATAGCTTAAAGCAGCACTGTTTCTCAGCACAGTCGACAGGCGGCGGTTCAAACACTGATAAAAAAGAAAGGACACCGGCTTGTTTAATTTGAAACCTTTTTTTAAAAAAAACTGAGCCTCCCCTCCCTATGCCGCAATAGTTCCACTCGGCTATTAGGATGCGGAACGGCCTATAATAACAAGGGGAGGGGACTGAAGTATGTGTCGTGATGTGGGTGTGCCAGGAATAGCCGGCAGAAATAATTTCTCGTAACTAGAGGAAAAAATTACTGCCATTAAAAAGAAGCTTATTCAGCGTAGTCCGATTAAGACCAGGCCGGATGTCAACTATACTACTCCCCCCCCCGCGAGCTATAATGGTTTAATCCACGAGCTAGGCACACCTTCCTCGCCCTCCTCCTCAAACTGACCGCGACTGCGCGCGCGCAACTTTGACTCCTCCCCTCCAAATAACTGTTCTCTCTTCCTCGCTCTTCCGCCCGCCCCCCTCCTCCCCGGCAGTGGCGTTGATGGTTCTGGCCGTATTTCCGCGCACTGCTCCTGCCAAAAAGTGATGCGTGAGGGCGCGCCGGGTTAGGGCGCACGCGGGATTTCTCCGCTATCATGCCGCCTTCGCCGCCGGCGTCAAGCGGCGGAGTGCAGCGCTCCTTGCTCCAGTTACACGACATCCTAAGGAGCCCGGACCTCGGGGACGGAGCCCTTCATGGTCACACCTTGATTCGCTCGCTGGCGGAGTCTTGCCTGACGAGCCCCAACGACAGCGTCCTGGGTGTGTCACTGGCTCCGGGCGGGCGGACTTAGGGGCACTGGAGGGTGACCTCGGGTCGTTGGGGTCTGTAAGAGCTTAAAACACAAAATGCTTGAGAAGGCGCGGAACCCAGCATCGCTTACTTAATCCTCATTAGTTGGATAATCCAGAACAGAGCGTGGATAATTAGGAATAAAGTGTGTCTGGATGTGTTCTACTCTGGATTATTCAGCTACTGCGGATCAAGTAAGTGCGTGTGGATGGTGTCCCGTTGAGCTGCATAGGGGTGCAGCGAGACGTGCAAGGGTTGCTGTAACGCGAGTCCCGTGGACCTGCATTGACTTGGAGGCACTTCAGTGCGTGGCCGGTAGAGATGGGCTGATCTGGTTCAGTTTGAACAGGAGCGTTTGAGAAGTTCAAGCCTGCCTTTTTGAAAACAAGAGTTTGGATCTGATCCCTCATGGTTTGAAGGGGTTTGAAATGAACTGAACACCCAGCTGTTTGAAGTAGACCAGGGGTCTAGGAGCATGCTGAAGATGGGAAAGGCATGCTATTAGCAAAACATGTAACTGTGCATATTCCCCCCCCCAAATGTGGTCACTAAGAGTCGATCTTGAATAGAGGGTGACTTTGCCTTTTTTTATGCTACAAATTGGATTATGAATGTATTGTGTGATCTTGCTCTAAACATGTTAATTCAGAATTAAGCTCTGCTGTAGTTCTTACTAGGGGCTGTCCCCAAGGAATAAAAAGTCTGCCAAGACTCTCCTTTTGCCTCTGAGCGTCCCCAAGCTAGGGTTTTTAACGAGGTTCCAGCGCTACAAAACGTGGAAATCGCGCGACAAAATACATGCACTTTAAACAACTCTTCCAGCGCTCTTTCTGTAAGTCGCGGGTTTTCCTCGCTACATTTACCTTGAGGACGCTCCGTGGCAAAAGGGGCGGGGATTGCCGCCTGCACACACAGCAGAAACACGAGCGCAGCTTCACTTTCTAAAGCTCAGAACGAAAGAGCCAGAATCACGCAGAATTGCAACATTGTTGCAATCGCTGTGAGGTGTGAAATGGGTGGATTATTGCTAGGGGTGGATTTTAAAGCGATAACAGGGAAAGTGATGAGTGAATGAGCGATCGTGCGCTGGACAGGGTGGATTTTTGAAAGCAATAACATGGAAAGTGGTGAGAGTGAATGTTTTCCAGCACGAGAAGCCATTTCGGGGGCGGGGGGAGAGATCTGGGAAACGAACAGAGAGCCGATCGCTGTTTCTCCTTTGTACTTGTCAGGGATTGTCAGCGCTCGTGCGCTGGGCAGGGTGGATTTTTGAAAGCAATAACAGGGAAAGTGGTGAGAGTGAATGTTTTCCAGCACGAGAAGCCATTTCGGGGGGGGGGGAGAGATCTGGGAGATGAACAGAGAGCCGATCGCTGTTTCTCCTTTGCATTTGTCAGGGATTGTCTTCCTGGTTGTGGCCACACCGAGCGCAGTTCCTCCCCATTCCCGCTGGCACCCTATGAACAAGAGCAGGGGCGGGGAGAAAAAGATGCACGCAAAGAAAACAGGGATCCTATGGGGACAGAAGGTGCGTTAAAAACACGCATTTTCCTGAGCCTCATGCGGACGCTTATTCCTGATTTGCATGGCACTTTTAAAGTCCACTTCAATAGAGTGACAGTAGAGTGACAGTGGAGAAGTAAATAAGTCTTTTGGGGATGCAGCCTAAGCAATTCTATCCACATTTACAGGAGTAACAGTACTGTATTATGGCATCTGTATACCAGGGCGGAATGGGATAAAAATTTGTATAGAACAGGCTCCAAGCTTAGCAGCCATCTAGGCTGGTCAGTGAACAATAGTGGTTACTGGCCACTGACCAAAAGGTGATCTGACTGCATAATAACTATGTCCTTGTGTTAAGCTACACATAATGTGTGGCTAACACAAGATTTAAATTCATCCACCTTCTCCAGTGACTGAATGGAGACAGGAGTGGGAGATGACAGAATATAAATTTCCAGTCTTGCATACAGACTATAAATTTTAAATCCATATGTTTAGGGGAAAAATAGGTTTAGTTCACTCACTTTGAATCTTACTCTGCCTGCAGTGTTACAGACTTCACTGGTGTTTTCTAAAGAAGATGGGCTGCTTGCATTCATCTATAAATCACTGAACAGTGAAGAAGTAAGTTGATAATCTTAGGCTGAGTCGTCTTTGCAGCAATCTATAGAAGATTACTGTTTTACTTTGAAGCATCTTTAATTGCCCCATTCTTGTTGACAGAGCTTGCTTGTTTCTTGTTTTTAGTTTCGAGAATGCAGAGAAGAAGTGCTGAAGTTTTTTTTTGCTTTTCTGGAAAAGATTGGCCAGAAAGTTCAGCCTTATGCACAAGATGTTAAGGTGGGTCAAAGGCAATAATTTACATTTCTCATGAAAAATAATAAATAATAGAGAAAGGAGTATGAGTTATTAACTAAAGTAAAAGGACATCTTTAAAACTAAATTTATTGACATTTTTAGGCTATGGTGCATTTAATCAAACATGCAGAGTTTTATCCTGAGTTGCAAATATACAATTCAATTTTTGTAAGCGATCAGAAATATAAACAGTGTCAGAGGGAAATTAATACAGAGAAGCATAGATAGCAAAAATAATGTGATTATTATGTCACACACTGATTTACTGAAGGAATACAAGTGTTAAGGAAGTAATTATTATATATGCCTTCTAGATTTTATTTTCATTAATGATTTTCAAAGAACTATTTTTCAGGAACTCAGCATTACACTTTATTTCTGATGAACTGGGTTATAGTCTGCTAAAGCCTATTCTATAATAAATTGTAGGCTTAGTATGCGTCAAAACTGTTCATTTTTTTTACCACCTTAGATTCAGCATATTGAGAAGGTTCTTAGTAATTTTGTTCATTAATTGCAGCATAAATTGTTCCTCTTCAACTTGCCCACCCCCAATAAAAGATAAAGGTATACGTCATCTAATAAAAAGATGTGGTCTCCCAGTGACGTAAATATAAAGGCATTTTTTGTGATCTTGTGGAGAAATAGGAAACATAAGGGATTTGTGCTTACTGTTCACCTTGTAATTTGCATATCAACATGCTAATTTTATTGTGTTCAAATAACTTTACTGTTGTTCAGATTATAAGATCTGTTGCTCATTTGTGCCCAACTCTTTGTAACCCCATGGACCACAGCATTCCAGGTCTTTCTGTTCTCTGCTGCTTCCCAAAGTTTGCTCAAACTCATTTTCATTGCTTCCATGATCCTGTCTATTGATCCTATCCTCTGCCATCCCCTTCTCCTTTTCCCTTCAGTCTTTTCCATCATCAGAGTCCTTTCCCATGTCTTGTTGTCTTATTTATGTGACCAAAGTATTTGACATTCATTTCTCCTTCCAGCTGGTTTTTATTAATATCACAAGATTTAACACCTTACAAGCCTGACCCTCTACAAAGGTGAATGTGGAAGGTGCTGGCAGGTACCACTGATCTGCCTCCATTGCTCTCCTGGTTTCCCCTTATGGCTGTCTTTAAAGCCAAAAGATGCAGAACCATTCAGACTGGATGATATCATAATGCTGCACTTTGTGATCCTGGGGTTCCTGAATTTTTCTTGACTCCTGCCAGGCCTATATGTGACACAAAAATGGCTATTTTTGTCATGAATATGAAAGCCTGAGACACTCAGCAGGAGCGAGGGAAAGGCAGTAGTAAGTGTGGCAAACACCGTCATGTAGATTGCTCACTCCTGTCCCTCACTTCCAGAGATGGCCATGAAAGAAAGCCAAGAGAACAATGGAGGCTGGTGACTGCAAACATTTTCAGACCTCACCATTGTGAAGGACCAGGCTTGTAAGACGCTTAACCTCCTCTTGGGTAGTTCTGTGTTACAAATAACATGTGGTCTTGCTTATTGTTCATCCCTACACCTGACTCACAATCACCATCCTGTGTTTTGGATGGTGTTTGTGAGTCAGGTGTAGGGATGAACAATAAGCAAGGTATTTTGGAAAAATCTTTGTTACCTTGACTTTTAATTAATTTAGGGGAATGCAACGTTCTATTGCTGAAGTTTGTGGCTTTTTGTCTTGTTTTTAATGATGTTGGAAAGAGGATTTAAATGCCAAATTGTGTAAGAATAATTCCAAATATACTACCTTTTTTGTTCTTTAAAATATAGCGGGCATGCATTAGTGTTTATACAAAAGACAAAACGGCAAAATGTCGGATTGCGGCACTTGAACTGCTTATTAAGGTAAGTCTTCTGATTTTCTACAAAATCAGGATAGGTATGGGTGATATCCAAAGCACAGAACAAGGGGCATACACTGTAAACCTTTACATATTCTTTACTTAATCCAGGAATATGTATAGTTATTCCGTCAGGCCAATATTTAGCTAGAGAGAAAATATATATATTGTTTCTGACTGCAATCTTTCAAATATTTTTGTTTTGATGTTTGATTCTCATGAATATCTTGTTAGCTGCTTCAGAATGTACAATCATCATATGTGATGGAAGACCTGAAAGTCGGAGACATTTTTAACAAGTTCTATGGCGAACTTGCTACAAAAAGTAAAGTTTCAGATACAGGTAAAGTTTAACTTTAAAAAATAAGCATATTTATTAGATGGTATTGGATGATTATATTAGATTACAAGGGGACTTGATAAGAATCAAAAGAAAACTGTACTGATTAGGTCTGAATGTCGGTATGTGCTGGGGTGGTCTGTGTGACGCTTTAATGTGGTTGAACTACAACTCCTACCATTCTTTGCCACTCACTGTGCTAGTTGAGTTGCAGTTCAGTGACATCTAGGGTAGTTCAGCTGTGGCCTTCCAGTATTTTGTGAGCTGCAGCATTCATCCTTCCTTATTGTTGTATGTATTGGCAGGACTGATGAGGGTTGTTGGTAGGTTATCCTGATTTGTGGGATTGCACTGCAAATTGCAAACAAAATAACATTTAGTGATGAGTAACTTGCATGAATTGCTTTTTACTAAACTGTAGACCTGAGTTGTTTAACTGTTGCTTACTTAGATTCACATAAGGATGAGCAAGAAATGCTTTAGGTATGGTATAGGCTTATGGTATAGGTTACTGTGTTGAGATTGTAAAAGTGAGCAAAAGGATACCAGGCTGAGTAAAAGAACCATTGGATTCCTTCAAAGAACACAACCGAGGAACGAGGATAAGCAGTCTGACACTAGGTGTTCACAAGAGAAGACAAAGCTGTACTGGAAATTTGTAGCTCCTTTACAGAACTGTCGCAGCTACTAGTAGCACTGAGACTGGGGAAAGGATACCATAATTTTCCAAAAGTAAAACATATGAAGAAGTATCCTTTAAATAAATACACATTTTGTGAATTCCACTCCATAATATATGCCATCATTAAGTATCTGTACAGTTTCCTCCTCTGTTTTTATAGCTACATTCCTTAGATTCCCCTTTTTCATCATAGCTTCTGTGCATTCAGAGTTAAGGATTCTGGTTTCTTCTAGATAAGGCCATTCATTCCCTTTCCTTCTAAAAGGAAATATTTTTATCCATTCACATGTACTTTGATGGTTGAAAATACCTTCAGCTTTCTTCTTTTGCTGCTTCTGTTATGATTCTGTTATTAAGGAAACCAGAGCATATACGAAACATTTCTTTTATTGCTTTCAATACATGTCATAGTTATTTTGTGAGGAAGGGTCAGTTTGCTCAGATTAGTATTAGCATGTTTACTTCCAGACTTTCCATTTTTCCTAGTCACAGAAGATTTAGATGTGGGGACAGTTCCATCAGTGGTCGTCTTGTGGACTGGCTAAACTACTGGCGAGAATGCCCAGGTGTTAGGCACATGTTCTAGAAAGAAGAAAAATAAAAGCTTGGTGTAATTGAAACAAATCAAATTTAAACATAGAATTAAGATGGTTCTTAATTCTGTTTTTTTTTTAAGTGTTGGAAAGAATTTATGAGCTCCTTGGAGTCTTAGGAGAAGTCCAACCTAGTGAAATGCTTGACAACTCAGAAAAGCTGTACCGGGCTTATCTAGGTGAACTCAAATCACAGGTAAAATAAGGATTTCTTAATGGGGTTTTACTTCTATATGTCTTGTTTTCTGTAAAAGCCAAACCATGTCTTTTTATGTAATAATAAACCAAGGAGTTTTGCAATACCTTGATCAACAGTGAAATCAACTTTACAATTTATGATTCTGGAGTAGAATGGGTGGTCTTTAGGTTTTAACTTCAGCTCTCTAAGAGCAAGTATCTGCACTAGAAAATCTGACAACTTGTAAAGTGCCTTAGGCTGAACCCCAGATTTCTAGCTGAATGTATTCAAGGTGACAGCAAAGAGAATGAAAAGCAGTTCTGTAAGTGGATGACTAATGACTTTTCACAAAGTTTTGCTGATCTGGCACGGTTTGGGGGGGATTTGGTCCAAAATGCATGGGGATACCCCTTGCTGAGCTTGGTTTTGGTACCAGATCAAACATGCATGGGGACACGCCCTGACATTTGTATGTTTTGGCACTGCCCCTAATGTAGATCTGCCCTGGGCAGGCTTTCTTTCATTGCCATGGATTGAAAGGCTGATTTCCCATTCCAGCCAATGTAAATTGTCAGGCAAGTTGGTCAAACCAGTGCAAGTTAATGTAATATTCAAATGGTTTGCTCAGCCCAGTGCCAGTCAGTGCAGCACATAGACATGTTTTGCTTAATCCTTTTTTTACTCTGCACTCAGTTGTTTGGTTAATGTGTTTCCAGTTACCCATTGTACTTCTGGATCAGAAGCACTATGTAGATCAGGGCAGAGATTGGATGTTTTTCCACTGTCACTAGAAGTACCCATTAAGTACCCATTAATGGGTACTTAATGGGTACTTTTAGTGACAGTGGAAAAACACCCATTGTCTTTCATTGCATGCTGATATATTAAGATGTTTAACTTTCTTACAGTTTTTAAAAATAAAATGTTTCCTCATTTTCAGATGACCTCTACAACAAGAGAGGTCAAGTTTCCAGTTGTAAGTGGGTGTCTGAAAGGGCTTTCTGCACTCATGCATAACTTTACAAAGTCTATGGATGAAGGTATCTTTTTTATTATAGAATATCTTAAGGTCTATAAGAATAGTTTAGTTCATTTAAAATTCATATACTGTCCCATCCACTAAGGTGTCGGCGTGGTGAACAGGAAGCATAAATATATATTTATGAAAATCATACAAGCCCAATAAAATAAACAAGAACAGAACTACAAGAAAAGAGTGGGATAAAATACTAGTAGTTGGGATTTATTCTGCAACTTCATAAAATTGTCACATTGTAAACTTGCTGGGTTTTGTATAAATACAGCTCAGATGTTAAATTGATCCAAACAGCTTTCACGGATTACACAGTCTTAAGGTTGTTAGTTCATCCTAAAAATCTGTCCTTATGTTATGGAAATATTTTGTGCTTTGTCTCCCTTCTTCATGGGAGAAACTGATGGAAGAAAATATATATTTACCAAGGATCATTAAGTTTGACCTCTTGGTTTTCTATAGGTTTCGTTTAACTGGGCTATTATGGAGAATACTTTGTATCCTCAACTTGTATAAGTTTGTTTCAATAGGACTTACTTGTAACTCCAGTCCTACTTTTTAATCACTTGCAATTTCTGCAGTGTTCAGTGATGGAGTGAATATCACTTCCTCTTCCCTTTAAGAGCCTGTTAGCTAACTCAGAGGTGCCAACTCCATTTTTCCCACTCCAATTTTTAAAAGCTGACTTCTAAAGATATTATGCTTACAGTTATTTTCTGAATTCCTTCAAATATTGAAGATATGCATTTCTTGTTTGAGTTTGTAATTAAACTGTACTCTGTTCCGGCAGTGTCTTGAATTGTATCTACACAGTAAACTTACCATGTCCAATTCAGTGTATTGAATCAATAATAGACCATAGATACAAAGTATCAAAGTCAAATGTTACTGCAGAGCTTTTTTTATTTATAACATTTTTACAGCACAGTTCAGTTGTTCAGAATTTGTTTCCAAGAAAGAAGCAATGTAGCTTTAACAGGTTCAGACTTTAATAGAAATTCTACTGCGCTGACACTTATATACTCCACTTGAGTAGCCCTTTGTGAAATTGTATGTGTCAATAGAGAACTCTTAAGTTTATACTGCTGCCTCCCAGTTTTATTTAAATGTTTGTAAATTAACATTGCAGACCCTCAGACTTCAAAAGAGATCTTTGATTTTGCAATGAAGGCAATAAGTCCCCAGGTAGGTTGGGCATTTTCCCTTCCAGGACTACAGTCCTCTATGTACGTTAAGTAACTCTGAAGTTACATTATATAAAATGTACTTTCTGATGTTGCAGGTTGATTTAAAACGATACGCAGTCCCTCTTGGTAAGATTTTTTTTTCTTTTTGGTAAGATAATCTTTTCTTTCCATGCTGAAGAGCGCATACTGTACCTATGATAGTAGGTGCCTCTGTTGACAAAAAAACACTGTGTGAATAATTTCTGATATAATAGCCAATTATGTGACTATTTTAATTTAAAAATAGAAAAAGTCTTCAACATTCTCAGGTTACCTAGCTGGGATCGAACTTCGGATTTAAATGTAGCATTTTACTTTACAGCTGGCCTAAATTTGTTTAGTAAGCATGCTGTTCAATTTGGTACTTACCTTCTGGACAACTATATCTCCATTTTTGAAACAATGTCTAAATGGTGTGGCCATCAGCATGCTGAACTGAAGAAAGCTGCCCATTCAGCCTTGGATGCATTTCTAAAACAGGTACAATTAATAGTTTACAAACCAACATTTTATCAGTTTCTGAATATGAAATACTGTGGATACTACAGGGCAGATAAAGGCATGTACATAATTTACCTTTTTGGCTGCTGGATAGCACATGGGCTCTTCCTTCGTTCCTTCCTCCAATTTCTTTCCTTGTCATTGTTTCTCTGTTTCTTTTAATGCCTGGCCCTTCCTCCCCACCTCGCTTGCTTTCAGCCTTTCTGTTATTGTTGGTTAGTTACAAAATATTCACTGTGGAAGAGCTGTAGATAGGCAGGTTTTAGAGCCCTTAATTTAACACCTTTTTGTTGTTGTGGGAGTTATATACTGGTAAAACTTTTAAAATTATTATATTGTCAGAACTGATATACCACAGCTTATGGCTTGTTTCAATAAAATATGCTTTGCTATATGAATAAGTTGCTTTTTAAAAGTTTTTATATCACACTGGTTTAGGAACCTCTGTTTGTACAGAAAAATTAAAAGGGGTGGTTTTATTTTTGGTGAATTATTAAGTCCTTTAATTTTTTATATTTCCAGATCTCTATAATGGTTGCAAAGAATGTAGAAGTGCATAAGAGCAAGCTGCATTACTTCATGGAACAGTTCTATGCTATTATCAGAAAGATAGATGCCAGCAACAGAGACTTGTCCATTGCAATTCGGGGATATGGACTTTTTGCAGCAGTATGTCATTTTATTCATAGTGTAACATAAGTTAGTGGTGGGTTGAATGTTAATGGCAAGAGATGTATTTCTAAGTTCATCAGACTGCGATGGAAATCTTAACTAACACTAGGCATGTATTTCTGCTTAATCTTTCAGTGTGTTGTGTGGTATTTAGAATAATTGAACTTAAATGCCATTGTCATTGGGGAGCTACTCAGAAAAAGTTGTTCTATAATTTTGTAGAGTTTATAACTTTTGTGCAAACAATGTGCTGAACTTGGGCCTTGGTTACTCAGAAAATAGTACTGAAGTAGAGGAGATGGAGGCTATACTGGCATGCATTTGGAGTTCTCCTTCTAAGAGGAAGGGACTCTTCTGCAGTAAAATGGATATGTTTTCTTCTTTTCCACCCCAGTATGAGTTAGCTCTACAGCATCAGGAAAATACCCAAAACTTATTGAGAAGGCTGCTGATAAGGAGTAACTGGTGGCTGCCCACTCCCTCAAGTGATTGGCAGGGCCTTTGGATCATCAAAAACATCCTAATGCAAAACTACCACTCATTTTTGGTATCTCGAAAAGTGTCAAATAGCAGTGTCACTCTTCTCCTAACTAACACTTTGTCTCTTTTAAAACCTTCTCTCTCTCTTTTTTGTTTTGTAGTCAAAAGGATATTTGGGATGTGCTCAACCTGGCTCTTGAAAAGCTGCTTCAGTGAGATGTCCCCTGATTGCTAGGTTTGCTGTTGAGCCAAACTTGGCTTACAGTTCTGATTTTGGTCCAGTGAGAACCAGACACTGAGGATTTATGCCACAGTCTCCTGCCTTCTCTTCTTGTGCCATGGTCTACACATACACACACAACCTTGCATCACCGCCCACTTGCTTTGGCTTATGTTTACCTGATATTCCACCCAGCTGCCACCTGCTGCTGGTTCTGAAGTATTGCTTGTCTGGGCTTCCTGAACGGGATGACTGAAGATCCTCCCAGCAGTCTGGGTTGCTGACAGACACAGGTTTGCTTCTGGGAGGGCCACAAATGTGATGGTCATGTTTGAGGTCTTCCTGGAAGCAGAACCTTGTGTATCAACAGTGCAGCACTCTGCGAGGATGTGCAGTCCTTCAGTGCCAGAAGGCCAGGCAAGTGTGATGTATTTGGGGGGTGGGGAAGGACCCTTTAGAAGCGTATTGTGGGCAGGACCAGGTTTGGGCTGGCAGGTAGGCATCTCAATTTGAGTTTGCTGATGAGCTAGTTCAACCACTGGCAAAGTTTGGTTACGAACATATCTATATTCCACAGTGTTAGTTTTAGGATTACTGAATGCCTAAGCACCATATGAAATTCAGTTTAACAATATGACAGAGAGGACAGTTATATGTATCTGCCCTTGCTAACTAAACCTTGCTTTTCTACGTTTAATGCAATTATATATTTTAATCTAATTTATCTTTATTTTTTTTTCATTTAAAGCCATGTAAAGCTATCAGTTCAAAAGATGTTGACTTCATGTATATTGAGCTTCTTCAGCGCTGTAAACAAATGTATCTCACTGAAACAGAAACAATAGATGACCATATTTACCAGCTACCTAGCTTCCTTCAGTCTATTGCTAGTGTCATATTCCATTTGGATTCTGTAAGTTAGATATTTGAAACTTTTGTAAGATTGCCTTAGGGCTATTCTATGTGTTTATTGGAAATACTCTCAAAGCAGTTCAGTGTATCCAAGTAGAGTAAGAATCTGCAGGTTTGGTGAAACTCCACAATTTGTACAAGTATACAATATTACAGTATTTGCAAATAAGGGGATTAATAAACATTATAAAACAGCAATACAAATTAGAAGGAATAAGAACAAGTAAAGGCAGAGGATACAAAATACAGAGATAATGGTAACAGCATTTTTTGTTTTTTTTTACTAATTACATTATGGAAAGCAAATAAGAGAAATTAATTAATAGTCCATGTAATTCATAGTGATAGTTGGGTGGGAGAAAGAGAGAAAACTGGGAAAGAATATTAGAATGGAATATCTAGCAAGAAGCCAAGCCTGGTGCAAAAAATAATTCAGATTCAGTTAATGGTAAAGGTAGCATTGCAATTCTCTCTTTCAACTAAAACAAAATCCTCTTGCTTTGAAGTGCCGTCTTCTAACATGCCATTCCTCTTTTAGATTCCTGAAGTATACACTCCTGTTCTTGAACGCCTGGTTGTGGTGCAAATTGATAGTTTCCCACACTATAGCGGAAGAATGCAGACTGCATGTTGCAAATCCATTGTGAAGGTATTTTTGGCACTTGCAGAAAAAGGCCCTGTTCTGTGGAGTTTTTTAAACACTGTAGGTGAGTTTTTGATTATGAGAAGAAAGATTTCCCCTTTATATTTTAATACTGACTTAGGTTAAAAGCATAGAGAAGAGCTAACTAAGAATGTGCCACACTGGGCCATTCAAAAGGAGTAGTTAGTTCATTCAGAGTTTCCTTACATCTTTACATCCTGGCCTTTCACCATTATACTCTGGCCTACTGTCTTTCCTTACTGATCATGTGCCCCTGGCCCTCTCCTCCCCTCTATTCCATTTACAAGCTTGTCTTCTCCATGACTTCTGCATTTTCAAGAACCCCATGATGGATTGCTCAAGTTCAAGGCCTTCTGTAAAGTGGAGTCTTGAACAACTGTGAGACAATTTACCTACTCTATATTTTCTCTCTTTCATTGCTTTCTGTTTATTTTTTGTCCCTTCCATCTGCTTCTGTAAAAATACTTTTCTCTCATGGCTTCCTGCTCATTTTCTCTTTTTCCCCCCTTCTCTGCAATTCTTTTATTCTACATGAGGCAGTGCTTGGTATTTTGTAAAAGAGCTTTGTATAATCTGGTAACTGGTAGATCAGCATGGGAAGGACTATAGGCTTTCTTTTAGGTACCAGGGAAGCTAATATTAATGTATTACAATATGCAGAAACTGTGTATTGACACACTTTAAATGTTAATCTGTCTTTATTTTCAGTACATCAAGGGTTAATCAGAGTCTGCTCGAAACCAGTTGTCTTTCCAATGGTTAGTTTTGTTCATTTTTTAAAAAATGCATGCTTCTAGACTTGAAAAAAGTTGTAATATTTGTTCAGTGGTTTATTGTTGTTCACAGTAATCATTGGGAGATGCCATACTACTTAAATCAGTTTCAAATCTATTTAATCCTCATCAGTATGGGATAAAAAAAATCCTGTGGTTTAGCTCTCATGTTATTGCTGTTACAACAGGTAACTGTATAACTTCACATATGTTAATTTCACTGTTCTTCTGCTTTCTAGGAAAATACTGGGGGAAAAAATTCTAGTTCTGAAGAGCTTCCTGCATCTGGAGAAGTTCAGACAGGAAAATGGAAAGTTCCTACATATAAGGATTATCTGGAACTTTTTAGAAGTTTGCTGAATTGTGACACAATGAAGGTAAAAGCTTTCATTCCAGGACTTTACATTAAGAAAGCATTATTCAGTCACAAGCCTTTTTTTAATGGAAAAAGAGTAGAAATAACTTCAGTCTCTTTAAGCATATGTTTTCCTCATCATACCTGCCTGTCTAGATGTTCGAGATGTCCATATTTTGTTCAGTTCTCACTGCAGAATAGTTTTTGCTACAGATGTGCAAACATCCAATTCTTGTCAAGACATTTACAGTGTAAAATGTTCTGCAGGAACAGAAATCACATGCTAGGCCTCAAGGCCAGGGCTCACTGAGAAACGTTATCAGCAGGTGCTGTTATTCTGCTATTGTAGTCTAAACATGGCAACCTAAGACCATTGACGTTATGAGAAACTTTCTAGCTGACATCAGAAGTAAATCTTGCAACTTGATTGGTAGTGAGAAGCCATGTGATGTTGTGTATTGAGAAACATATCTATTAACACGTACACATATTTGTTCTTTCAGACTTTCTCCTGTCAGGCATCTATCCATCTATCTATGCATATGATCTTTAGTATTCATATTGACTGTTTTAGTATATCCTGCTATTTCCTGCAACTAAGCCATAAAGCACCTTCCGGAGGATAAAAAGGCATTTCTGACTCTGTGTTTCGGATCTACCAAATTGTATCCAGTCATTTGTTCCTGAATGATTTATTTCACGCCTCAGCTGCTCAACAGTTCTTGCATCTCATTTTAATAAGAGTAATCAGATATGAGTTATTGTTGCTCCTTTAAGCTTCTAACCTTTTATGAAGATTGGTCCTTCTCTGTATCTGCAAGCCTGCTTTTGTGGTTTCATGTTGTACCTGTTAAGGTCTGTTTCTCTTACACTGACAGAAAACAACAGTAGAATGGGAAAGAAGGTAGTTTCCAAATAGGTGTCCTCTCCTGCAAAGCCCTTTTCTTTGTCCTAAGCCTGGTTTGAAGGACTGGAGGACATTATAAAGCATATCTTAGGCCCTGTCTGCACTGGCTCTTATTCTGGATTATATTTCAAAATAAGGACCTGCCACCTGCATGCTGGTATAGATTATGGGAGGTCCCATATGACACTTGCTGTAGTCTGCACCAGCATGCAGGTGATGGGTGCACACAATCCAGAATAAAGCCGAGTGCAGAAAGGGCAATAGAGGACCAGCTACAGTTGGGCGCAGGAACTGAAGAAGATTTGCTGCTGCTTTCTGTGATGGAAAAAACACTGAAAACACTGCTGAGTTTTTGACAAGGTCTCTTAAGAAATCTTGAATGACATTATCCTTTTGTCATTTAGAATTGTATGTGCAATATAATATGAGAGGTAAGGTTATCTTATTTTTTTCTCCAAAGGTTGATACTCTGGCAGATGAAACTTTTCTGATTATAAACTCTCCACTGCAGTCTCTAAATCGTTTGTTGTATGATGAACTCATAAAATCAGTCATAAAAGTAATCGAGAAGTTGGATCTTACAGTTCAAAAACAGAATATTAGTGAAGGGAAGGTAAGTCTTGGAAAAGGTAATTTTGTAAAGCCAGGCCTTTCCAAAAGAAGAAATATTGTTCTTATTGTTAAGCAGTAGCTCACTAGTTCTTGAACGACTGTTCGACTCATTTGTGCTCCTTTCCTCAGTGGAATTTCAGAGAAGAGATCAACAGTATTTGCTCTTTGTAACTAATTTGGTTTCATGTGGGTTAGTTTATCCAAAGAAGCCAACACTATCAGCTATTTGAAAAGAGAAGAGGGTAAAGAGTCACATACCACTTTCCTCCTATTTCTGCTGTCTTTTTTGAATCACTAGAAGTACCCATTAAGTACCCATTAAGTACAAGCCTTTTTTTAATGGAAAAAGAGTAGAAATAACTTCAGTCTCTTTAAGCATATGTTTTCCTCATCATACCTGCCTGCCTAGATGTCTAGATTTCTAATATTCTGATGGCCATTTCCTTGTATGCAGAGATCTTTCACAATCGCTTCCAAGTTTCACCATTCATGTAGCCATTCATGGGTACTTAATGGGTACTGTATTTTCTGGCGTATAAGACTACTTTTTAACCCAGGAAAATCTTCTCAAAAGTCGGGAGTCGTCTTATACACCGGGTGTTGTCTTCTTATACGGCGAGTATATCCCAAACACTATATTTTAACTGGAAAGTTGGGGGTCGTCTTATACGACTAGTCGTCTTATACGCCGGAAAATACGGTACTTCTAGTGACAGTGGAAAAACACCCATGGTGATCAAAACTGGAGGCAGTATTCAAGATGAGTTTGTGCACAGGGGCATTATCATACGGGAAATTTTATTTTTTTTATATTCATTATTGCTCTTAATATGCTATTAGCCTTTTTTACAGCTGACGTATATTAACTTTGGTCAATGGAAGTATCAACCCATCTACAAATTATCTTTCCTGGTTAATCACAACCAGCTCAGATCTCATTAGTCCATAGATGTAGTCTGGCATTTTTGTTCGGAAGTGTATCATGTTTTTCATGTTCATATTGAACAGTTTCTAATATTCTGATGGCCATTTCCTTGTATGCAGAGATCTTTCACAATCGCTTCCAAGTTTCACCAATGTGGCATTCATTGCTGTCCACTGACTACTTACACTAGATCATTTACATATGTTAAAAAGCAGTGATCCTAGTATAGAACTTTGCGATAATCTACTTGTTGTAGCTTTCTTTTGTAAGAAATGGCCATTTACCCCTCCCTTCTGCTTTCTGTTCCTCAGCCAGCCATGGGGGTCTAGTAGCACCTTAGAGGCTAACAAAGAGAAAGAAGTTGGTAGAATGAGCCTTTGTAGGCTAACTTTACTTCATCAGATGTATGGAGTAAAGTGACTAGGGACAAGCCTATACAGGCAAGCTGTGTGTGTGAATAACAATAGAAACTCAAATTATGGGTCCAGTGGTGAGTGACAGGTTAAGCATAATCACGTTCCTTAGCCAGTTCCTTATCCATAAATTTATCTTTCCACAGTTTTCCCTGGGAGAAATATTGACAGGCCTATAACTTCCTGGATTTTTTTCTAAAATCCTTTTAAAGATCTGAGTGACAGTGGCCATCTTTAATGACTTTTAGATAAACATTATTCAGGGCTGCTGATTCATCAGATTGTAAGGCCTGCCACTGCTGTTTGCTTTGGTTCATCAGCCTCTTTCCCAAAGAAAATGGGAGTGTCTATTCTCAGCACAGATTGATGCACTAAATAATAATAAGTAGTGGTTCCATTTAAAAAAAATGTCCGTTTAATGAATGTTATCCGCACATTGCATGTGAGCTGCTGTATGTTGCATGATAAAAAATGAGGCAGGGAGCAAACTAGTTTAGATTTGTTAGTCTGTTTGATGGCAGCTGGCTTCAAAGTAGAAATGTTTTCAGTATTCTTTTTTTTTCTTAGGATGAAGATGAACCTAGTGTTGATCTCACAATTCCTACTTCTGATCCTGCTGCAAACCTTCATCCGGTTAAACCTAAAGACTTTACAGCCTTCATTAATCTAGTTGAATTTTGCAGGTATGATATGGTCCATGTAATTTTGGAAAAGGTGCATTGTGAGTCTGACAAGCAATTCATACTTCAATCGTACATTTTGAGTGATACGTTCCTTTCTGTGAGCCTACAATATCTTGGCAGTAATACCTTAGTATTTGCAAGTGAATGGAAAAGTCACAGTGGCTTTCAGGGTTGGAAAACATATGCATGCACGCACACACACATTTATGGCTACAGGCCATCACAAAACAAAATACAAGAACATGTAAGATTTTAAAATCATTGCTGGAATAAGATACCCTGTTTTTGTAGCTTTGTTGAAAACAACTTCAACCAGTCATTGTTTTGTTTAAGAAGGACAATTCAAATCCACAAGTTCAGAATTTTTACTGTAATACAAGTTCTCTTTTTGCTATTTCTCTTGGCAGAGAGATCCTTCCAAAGAAGCATGTGGAATATTTTGAACCATGGATTTATTCATTCAGTTATGAACTAATTATACAGTCAACACGCTTACCTGTTATTAGTGGATTTTACAAACTCCTCTGCATTGCCATGAAAATTGCTAAGAAAATAAAGTACTTTGAGGTGAGGAAACTCCAAGGGATAAATTTTGAAATTTGCCTGTAGTGTTAATGTGCATACTTTTGTTGTTGTTGTTGTTGACTAGCCTTGAGTCATGGCCGACTCCTAGTTGACTGGATGGACACCTCTTTGCATTCTCCTTGGCAGAAACACAGAAGTGGTTTGCCATTGCCTACTTCCAGGGAAAGGTTGGGAATGAACTGGCAACCTTCTACTTTCCAGGCTGATTGTGTTACCACTATGTTGTAGCTCTCCCTGGTGCAAGCTTGACAGCAAAACTGCATTCTTATTATAAGCTAAAGATTGCAATAGATCCTGTTTTATGAGTAAATAGTCTTCCAGATAACAAGCTCCTTCATAAGTGAATGTTAGTGATTCAAGTTGCTCCCTGAAAAACTTAGAAGCCTTTCAAATTCTCTCAATTGTCCTGTTGCTTCCAGATTAGTGCCAAGTGCAGCCATATATAAAGGACTTTGCTGTAATTCCCACTTACAGATCCTGGTGGGTAACGCATGTAGCTTTAAGTTTTATCCTCCACAAACCACCCTGTTCTGCTTTTCAGGCATGAATTGTTCTGGGATGAGAAGGGAAGACTTGGTATGATATATTGAATTGTGCCAAGCCATCATCGCCCTAGCTCAGTGTCCCGGCCAGTTTAGCTATCTGAGATGGAGGTTTGTGATGATGGAAGGGTAGATCATACTAAGCCTTCCCTTCACTCACCAGCACAACCTGTGTCTGAAAAATAGTATAACAAGGCAGTTTGTGTGTGTGTGTGTGTGTCCTAGTCTGCTCCACATGGTTATTGTGGTTGGGTGCTGACATCCTAATGTGGCTCTGTAAAAAAGGAAACTCAAATTACTTGGTGAGGGGATGCTGATACTTAAACAGTTCCATATACTTGTCTGTATACATACATAGCCTTTATTTTGCATGACAGGGTATTGGTCTGAATAATAAAAGAACACACCCTGAAGATCCAGAGAAGAACTCCTGTTTTGCTTTGTTTGCAAAATTTGGGAAAGAGGTGAGAGATTTCTGAAGCAAATATTAAGGATCTTTTCAAATTTATAAAATGGTACAATTCAAACTTCTGTGTAAGGCTTAGATAAGGTTGATACATTGTACTTTGTACAGGTCTAATTCATTGCTTAAGGCACACAGGTTTTGTGTTGCTTAAGTTAGTTTGTTCTCTCCCAAACCCATACCAAAAAAAGCGATGAAGGCAGCTAGGTTGGCTTATCATCCCAAAGGATTATAAATCCTCTGGGTGTCAAAGGCTGTTTCCTCACGGGCCCCATAGACCCCATTAAGAGCCTGATTGGTATGGATTTGGCATGCATTTGCTATGTACCTTCCTCACTGCGGGCCCCATTAGGACCCCTTTGGGATTGTGTCGTCCACTTGAGCATCATCAAGTTCCAGATCTAATGGGGCCTTCAGGTCCCATAATCCAGGTTAGCCATAGACCCCTTTAAAGGGGTCTGAAATCCATTCCTGCATCCGAGTGCACATCTGCATGCATGCTGGCCCAATGGGGTCCAGGAACGGGCCTAGGTAGCTGCTACGTTCCCTCAGTGTAGAATGACTATGCAGATGAGCTATGCAACCAGTGGCCAGCAATGTAGTAGATATGTACACAACTATGCAGCTGTCTCCCTTCCATGCTCACTGTCCATGGAAGTGGCTCTTGATTGACAGTTGCACAGGCCAATTGCGCCACACCGTGGGCGGCATCTCCTGCGTGGGCCTATTCGGGGCCTTAGGAAGGGTGCTACAGCATCTGCACAGCAGCCCTGTTTAGCACCCGTTGCCATCAGGTGCTATACACCCTGTGTGGACGTATGGGGTCTTTGTTTAGATAAAGAACTACAAGGACTGGATTCCCCAAGGACTGGATTCCAAAGATCCAGATTTACTTAATCTGGATTAAGCATGCAAAGTGCAGAAATGGCCAATAATTCAATTCAATTCAATTTGTTCAATTTCTATGCCGCTCCTCTCCGAAGACTCGGAGCGGCTTACAACAAGTCAACAATAGTAAAATAGTTAAAACAATGACAGTTAAAAACAAAACAATAACGCCAAAACACCCACCCTCATACCCATTCCCGAAACAGGGAGGTCTTAACAAGCTTTCTAAACTCTAGGAGGGTGGGGGCATTTCTTATAACGTGCGGGAGCTCATTCCACCAGGTGGGGGCTGCCACCGAGAAGGCTCTCCCCCTCGGGGTCGCTCTTCCACACTGTTTTAATGTAGGAACTTTCAGGAGCCCCAGTCTATGGGTCCTGACCGGTCGGAGGGACTCATGAGGCAGGAGACGGTCTCTCAGATATACTGGTCCTAAGCCATGTAGGGCTTTATAGGTTATAACCAGCACCTTAAATCGGATCCGGAGACCAATAGGCAGCCAGTGCAGCTCGCGGAGTGTTGGTGTGATGTGAGACCGTCTAGGAAGTCCCACAATTGCTCTCGCGGCTGCATTCTGGACCACTTGTAGTCTCCGAACATTCTTTAAGGGCTGCCCCATGTAGAGAGCGTTGCAGTAATCTAACCTCGAGGTAATAAGAGCATGAGCGACTGTACGTAGGGCCTCACGATCCAAATAAGGACGCAACTGGTGCACCAGGCGAACCTGGGCAAACGCCCCCCTTGAGACCGCAGCTATATGATGGTCTAAACTAAGCTGCGGGTCAAGGAGGACTCCCAAGTTGCGAACCTTCTCTGAGGGGGTAATATGTTCACCCCCCAGGTAAATGGATGGACAGTTTGAAATGTCCCTGGGAGGCAATACCCACAGCCACTCCGTCTTGTCGGGATTTAGTTTGAGTCTGTTCTCACCCATCCAGGCCCTGACAGCCTCCAGACACTGGCACATCACTTTCGCTGCTTCGTTGACTTGGCATGGAGTGGAAATGTACAGCTGAGTATCATCAGCGTACTGATGACATCCCACCCCATGTCGTCGGATGATCTCCCCTAGCGGTTTCATGTAAATGTTAAATAGTAAGGGGGAGAGCACCGACCCCTGGGGTACCCCACAAGGGAGCAACCTAGGGGTGGACCTCTCACCCCTCACTAACACCGATTGCGAGCGATTAGAGAGGTAGGAGGAGAACCACCGTAAAACAGTGCCTCCCACTCCCAAACCCTCCAACCGCCGCAGAAGGATACCATGATCGATGGTATCGAAAGCCGCCGAGAGGTCCAGGAGCACCAGAATAGTGGACTCACCTCTATCCCGGGCCCGCCAGAGATCATCCATCAACGCGATCAAAGCAGTTTCCGTGGAATGGCCAGATCTGAATCCTGACTGAAAGGGACCCAGATAATCGGCTTCCTCCAGAGCCCCTTGGAGTTGCAGTGCCACCACCTTCTCCACTACCTTCCCAACAAAAGGCAGGTTGGAGACTGGACGATAGTTGTTTATAACGGCTGGATCCAGGGAAGGCTTCTTGAGAAGGGGGCGCACAATTGCCTCCTTGTAGGGAGCCGGAAAGGACCCCTCTCCCAAAGAAGCATTCACAATAGCCTGGATCCAGCTCCGTGTAGTCTCCCTGCTAGCCGAAGCCAGCCAGGAGGGACACGGATCCAGCAAACATGTGGCGGAACTCACAGCTCCAATGGCCCTGTCTACTTCATCAGGTGTAACATGTTCAAAACTATCCCAGATAACATGCTCAAGACGTGTCCCTAGTACCTCGGTATCTATGCAACAGGAGTCTAGGCTCGCCCGGATCTTTGCGACCTTGTCCGCGAAAAAGTTGTTAAAGTCCTCGGCACTGCCCTGCAAGGGATCTGTCACACCCCCTGTACTTAGGAGAGTGCGCGTCACCCTAAACAGGGCCGCTGGGCGGTTTTCCGCGGACACGATTAAAGCGGAAAAATACGCAGATTTTGCCGCTTTAATCGCTCTCAGGTACCTCTTAACATGCGAGGATAACCTGGTTCGCGCCGACTCGGACTTACTGCGTCTCCACTGCTTCTCTAGACGTCTACGCAGGCGCTTCATCCCTCTGAGCTCCTCTGTAAACCAAGGAGCCTTCCTCGGGCCAGCGCCTCGTAGAGGTCGCATAGGCGCAATCCGGTCCAGAGCCCTCTTAGCGGCCACATTCCAGGCCTCCGCTAGGGACTCTGCCGAATTGTGGATAAGGGAGTCCGGAATAACCCCAAGCGCCGCCTGAAAACCCACTGGATCCATCAGGCACCTGGGGCGGAACCATTTAATAGGCTCCGCCTCCCTGCGGGGGAGGATTGGCTTCCGAAAGTCAAGTCTCAGCAGATGATGGTCAGACCATGACAGAGGCAATACTTCTAAGCCCCTAACCTCTAGACCATCTCTCAACTGCTCCGAGAGAAATATCATGTCAGGGGTGTTTCCCCCCTCATGAGTCGGACCAAAAACTATTTGATTCAGGTCCATGGTTGTCATGGAGGCCATGAACTCCCGTGCCAGCCCAGAGGATTCCCCCAGAGTCGGCAGATTGAAATCCCCCAGGACAATTAACCTGGGGAACTCAACCGCCAACCCGGCTACCTCCTCGGCTAGCTCGGGCAGGGCAGTTGTCACGCAGCTAGGAGGCAGGTACGTGAGCAACAAGCCCACCTGAACATTAAGGTCCAGCACCATGAGGAGGGACTCGCAACCCCTGATCTCGGTAACAGAGAGCCTGCGCAGACCAAGCGACCTTCGGGCTATAATTGCCACTCCTCCCCCCCTTCCCTGGGAACGCGGCTGATGCCATACCTCATACCCGGCTGGGCAGATCTCCTCCAGGGGAACCCCCCCCTCGGGGCCCAGCCAGGTTTCGGTAATACAAGCAAGGTCGGCCTCCTCGTCCGTGATCATATCATGGACGAGGAAAGTTTTATTTTTCACCGACCTTGCATTGACCAGTAACAGCCGGAAACCAGGGTCCGGGCTATCCTTATCACCAGGGTCTGGAGCTGAGCAGTTGGAAACTAGGGGGGCAGAACAGGGGACCGTTATTAAGCAGCGGTCCCTCATTCCCCGAGAGCGGCCTGACCCCCAGCTCCCGCCATACCTGCCTCTACCCATCACGACCGGAATATTATGACCCACCATAGTCCCCTCATCAGCCCCCTCCAACTCCCTATAGTCCTGCCCCCCTGCCCAGGACCAACAACACAAACAAACATAAAGTGCAAAAAAGGCTGAAATTAACCAAGTTAAACTCATAGTCCCTTCCACCACACAAAGACAACCTCCCCCAACAAACACACCCACAAAACCAAGCGTTACTATAAAAGAACCACCCTCACATACACAACCAGATATACAAAAAGAAACACACCCCACCCACCTACCTACACCTAAAACACCTACAAACACACACACACACGCCCACGCACAAATACACAAACACACACACACACAAACCCACCACAAAGTAACAGTACACGACCCACACCGCGCTAAAACAATATTAAAGAGTTAACAATTAAAACATCAGTTCTAAAAACAGAACAAAACAAAAGCCCTAACCCCCAAAACAAATACACCCCCATCAACAAAAAATTAATATAAAACAAAAACAAAGAACAAACAAAACAAAACAAAAACAAAAAACAAAAAACCCACCACCCTCACGCACACATACACACATGCACGTACACATGTACGCACATACACACACAGAGTTTAAAACAGTATTAAACAATATAAAAGATGTAAAAACAATGCTTTGCTTCGTTTCATTCTTTTTTTTTCACAAAAGGACACGCATATGCTCATGCACACTATCCTCTCCTCTTCCTCTGTTACTCATAAAAAGTTGCAAAGAGGGAGGGGTCCGGCCACAGCGCCCAGGTGTTATCCGCGTCTCCCCTCTTCCTCCGCTCCCCTGAAGAAGTTGCAGGGTGGGAGGGGTCCGGCCACAGCGCCCAGGTGTTATCCGCGTCTCCCCTCTTCCTCCGCTCCCCTGAAGAAGTTGCAGGGTGGGGGGGGTCCGGCCACAGCGCCCAGGTGTTATCCGCGTCTCCCCTCTTCCTCTGCTCCCTTGAAGAAGTTGCAGGGTGGGAGGGGTCCGGCCACAGCGCCCAGGTGTTATCCGCGTCTCAGTTTCTGTCACTTTCTGTCCTGAAGGAATTATTTTCCCTTTGTGTCTGAAATTAAGGAGGTCAATGGACTTAGTTTCATGCCAAAACAATTGCAGTTCTCTGGTATGGACTGGGTTTTATTTTTTGCTTGGAGGGTCTGCCCAATCCATTATTCACCTGTCTGTTCCAGAGAACTTCCCTCAAGCAGATAATAGAGACTCCACAGCCAAGTTGCATGGATATTGCATTCTCCCCTCACTGGCCTAATGTCTGCCGTTCCCTCACAAGGCTTGCGCCTCTCCCCTCACTCTTCCATCATCACTGAGTCAAGTCACTCCATATCCCTGTCTCTCTTACCATAGGATGTTTTCTCTTGGACCCAGAGCTATGTCCTCTCTCTTCAGCATTACACATTCAGAGTTCAGCCTGGAGCAAATGCCTAAGTGGATGTCAACTCCCATCCCTCGAATAGTCCATCAATTTCCTCACCATTTGACAGATTTAGACATCACTTTCTGTCCATAGACAAACTTTTCTCCATTTAAGCCTTCTATGGCCCAAGCCTTGGCTTTCCTTTGAAGAGGGATAGACATGGGCACAAGACCTAACATTCTTCCATCCTGGACATGGCTAAGAGTATACATATTGCTAAGGAGGATGCAGTTAGGGCATTCCTAAGAGAGATTACTTGCTCTAAAGCACCAGTTGTTCGTCACTTTCCTTCTTGGAAACTCAAACTTGGTCCTAAAAACCAGTTTTTATCCTCCCTTTGAACTCTTGGATTCGATCTTTCTTTTCCTGGAAGATGGTGATCACATTACCTAGGAAGGTTTCAGGTCTCTCTGCACTGTCCATATTTCCTTCTTGCTTCATTGTGATGCCTAATTCTATCATTCACTGTATAACAGAAAACTAGACTAAAGTAGATTTGGGTTTCCATAGGAACAAACAAATCCTCTTCCCATCCCTTTGCCCCCTCACAGAATACCTCTTAGAAGTACTTTGGCACTCCCTGGATGTTGGAGGGCAGTAAAAGTGTACATCATCCATACTTGTCAGTTTAGGACCTCTAGTTTCTTCTTTTTTTACTACCATGTGAGGAAAAAGGGATCCAAAACTTCTTAAAAGATCATAGCATTAAGGATCTGAACTTGTAGTAGCATACAAGGCCCAAAATTCTCTAATCCCATCTGGATTATAAACACACTCAACCTGAGCGAATTCAACCTCCGCAGCCTTCATCACACAAGCCTCCATGGCAGAAATCTTCTGAGCCACCACATGGAAGCTTCTATCATTGTTACTGAAATATTACAAATGGGACCTGTTTAGATTTCTGTTGTTTTGGGGGAAGGCGTCTGTACCAGGTGTTTAGGACTGGCACTCCCTAGTCTCCCACCCATGTAATTAGGGCTTGGATACATCTTCTGCTTCTCTGCTATCCCACAAGAAGGAAACGTGAGTAGCGTTTCTTATTTCTTGTTGGCATTTGTATTCCAGCCTTCACCCTGAGGTCCCAGGATGGTTTGCATAATAAAATATAGATATTGTACATAAAAACATTCATTACACATAAGGCCGGGCAACTGCTGGGAGCTGGTGGAGATTCTTTCCTGCTTGCTCTTTCTCCTTCACTCCACTCAGACAAGGTGGCTCTTTTGATGACAATGGAGGGAGGTGGAAAGAGAGAAGCAGGACCCTCACTCAACTAGGGCGTGTGTGGGTAGTTCCCTCTTTATCTCATAACTTCAGCTGTGTCTGTTAGACATATTATCTAGGTTGTCCTCAAGTATTTGATGGTTTCATCAAGATTGCTGTGAAAAACGTTAGGTATTATTTCAGGTACCCCCTGGCAGTTTATATTGAAACCTGATTCTTATTTTAGGTCACAGCAAAAATGAAGCAGTACAAAGATGAACTGTTAGCATCCTGCCTGTCTTTTGTGCTTTCCTTGCCTCATAATATCATCATGCTGGATATTAAGGCATATGTTCCTGCTATGCAGGTACGTCGATATGGTATGGTAAATTAATGATATCTTTTTGGTTTTTTCTTTTCTTTTCCAATAACCTTTATTATATTTGATTTATACCCAATGCTTGTTGTTGGTAGTTTCATTTATATATATATTCAGATATAACACAGAGTTCAGTGAAGCTCACAGAAGAACAGATTTGGTGGAATTTGGTTTGATGACTTCCATGTGACCCAGATAAGGATGCTTTCTTACAAGCATCATATCAGACAAATGGACATTTTTTGCAGCAAAGTGGATCCTGATCCTCTTTGGATTGTAGTGGCAGTTACACCAGGCAGAGGGTAGCTGCAATTAAATGGAGCTATTTTTGTTCATGACAGTGGGGATGACAAGGGTTAAGATTCTGTGAGGAGATTGCTGCCAAACACCAGGATTAGGGATTCATGCAAATATATAATAATAATGATGATGATAATAGCTCTACTGTTTTTTGCAATATTGGCTAATGAAGTTTTAACATAAAGGTATACTGCATGGCTATTGGGAGCTCCCAAACATCTTTATTTTATATCTGTGAACAGAATGCTTTGAAGCTGGGCCTGAGCCACACACCAATGGCTGATGAGGCGCTAGATGCACTGGAGGATTGGTCAATACACATTCCCAGATATATAATTCAACCTTACTATAAGGACATCTTGCCTTGCCTTGATGGTTACTTGAAAACGTCTACAGCGATGGGTATATAAATATATATATATTGAATTAAATATAAGACAAGAAGTACAAGTATGGTATTTGTTAATAACGTAGCTCATAAAACATCAGTGGTTGGCTTGTTAGCATCATGAGGGGGTTTTATTTAGGACAGCTTTACGTCTTTTATCTGCTTAAATTCCTCTTCGCCTCCATTTTCTAGCTAAGAGTATTTTAGTTGGTGTTAAAAGAGTACTCACGGCAAGTAAAAAGTTGAAAGAAGGCTCAGATCTCTTCAGAATGATTGATGAACAAGTAAAGCTACAATTTTTTGTCCACTTACCTGTAAACACATGTAAAGTATTGGGTGAACAATGGATTTTCTTAAACTCCTCAGATGAACAGACAAATTCAATTGCAAACAAATAACACAAAATATAAACAGATAATATAGTGAAATTCATGAGGACAGAAAGAAAAATGTCTAAGATAATACATCATCAAATTTTTAGATACAGAGAAAAAAAGTCTTGCTAGAAAGACAGTTCTGCATAACTTCTGCTTTGTAGGGCCTGTTTGCACTTACGTTTTAGTGGATTCCAGCCCACATGCTGGGCAGGTGCCTAAGACCCTGCCCTGGAGTGATTCAGTTGTGAACTGCTGGATTGATCCAGGAGTGGCTGGATCAGTCCTGGATGCTGTTTCCATACCCACTTGGGCATGGCTGCGTCACTGTAATTGTGCTGTTTTGTGCAGCATCCAGATCAACATGGAAACATCTGAATGTGCTCTGGGTGTTTCCTCAAGCCAGGCAACATTCTCACTATGAGCGCTACTGGGGCTAGTTTAGTGCTTGTCATGTGAATGGGTGCCACTTTGTTGGATCCTTACCAGCCCATATGGTATTGTTATGCCATACCAGACTGGCAAATACGAACAGGCCCTTGGATAGTGACTGGACTAATAACCACATTTGGAATATTTTGTACAATTTTGATCACCACACCTCAGGCAGGATATTGTAGAATTGGAAAAAGGGCAGAGCAGGGCAAACAGAATGATCAAGAAACTGGAACACAACCCTTATAAAATTAGACTGCAGGTTATAGGTTTCTTTAGCCTTGAAAGATGACATTTAAGGAGGGGCCTGATTGAGATATATAAAATCATGCATGGTGTGGAAAAGGAAAAAAATATTTTCTCCATCACACAACTCTAGAACCAGGTGGCTCTCTATGAAGCTGGTGGGCAACAGAGTCAGAGGAGGTATTTTTTAACCCAGAGGGTCTTTAGACTACAAAATTTACTACCAGAAAGGGTGGTGACAACAACAAACCTGAAGGAAGGGTTAGTCAAATGCCTGGAGGACAGATGTATCAACAGTCGCTAGAATGGATGCCTAGGTACCAACTCAAGGCTGGAGAGTCAGGCAGGATGCTTCTATAGGCCAGTTGCAGGGAATCCAAACCAAATGAAAGTTTTGCCTTTGACTTATGCTTGAGAATGCCCAGAAACAATTGATGGGTCACTGTGTGAGTCATGATGCTGGATTAGATGGACAATGGCCTTACTGCAGCGGGCTTCGTTTATGTTCTTACATACATTTTAGCATTTTTTCCCTTCTGATTCAGTGGCATAAAGGAAATGTCAGGCTATTACTACAACCTGTCAGAGGTAAATGTAAATTACCATATTCACCCATTTAGCTCAGAGTGTTTAGAAAAGAAATTATTATGAATCTTGTTCTTTGCATTAAATGTTTTGGAACGCATGTACTTAAATAAATACAGTGATTTAATATTAATAGGCTGTTCATTCACAATTAGATGAATCTCAGAATAATTGGGAAGTGAAAAAACTTTCCCGCGCAGTCCAAAAGGGATTGAACAAAGTGGTGATACAACGGTTGAAGAGAGCAAAAAGTCTTACATTGGTAAAGTTTTCCTCTCCCCTTCTTTTAATTGGATAACTGTTTGCATGCCGTTTTCTTGCTTTGTTGTGGAACTTTGTTGATCTGAATGTTCCTATTTTGAACTGCACCAGCATACCATTTGTTTGCATAGTATGATGAGAAGTTTCCCTCCAAAATCAAACAATAATTCTTTTATTTGATACCTTTTGAACATGCAAGCCTACAGTTTGGTGCCTTTTGAGTAGTAATGCAATCTTGGTGCAATGCGGTATTGGCAGCCTAGATGGATTTTATTGGATTGTTCCTAGATAGGCATATGACATGCTTGTTCAGTGTGGTCATCCCCAGATTGCTTTGGCTTGGTTCAGTATGGCTGTATGCTTAAGCTGGAGTGTCAGTAGAGAGTTTGTCCAAGCTTGTCCTTCCTCAAACAGTCCTTGCTTCCCTTAGAAGACTTGAGAGCTGGGAGGGGAAGGCAGGAGGGTGGCACATGGAGGGCAGCATGAGCTTTCAGCTCAAGATTTGGTATAGTGGTTAGGGAGCCGGACTGAGCCAGTTTGGTCTAGTGGTTAGGGAGCCAGACTCTTATCTGGGAATACCAGATTCGATTCCACACTCCCCCATGAAGCCAGCTGGGTGACCTTGGGCTAGTCACAGCTCTTCTGAGCTCTCACAGCCCCACCCACCACACAGGGTGTTCTCTTGTGGGGAAAGGAATAGAAAGCTTTGTCAGCTGCTTTGAGTCCCCTTAAATGGCTGAGAAAAGCGGGGTAGAAAAGCCAAAGCAGCTTTTCATCTAGGTTGGTGACCTGGACCATCTGAGGCCTGATGAACAGTCTGAATGCTGAGCCAGGCAGAGTGCCTTTGTGTAAATTAGGGATAGAACATGTCATGCTCTCCACATGCTCCCTGGCTTGACTGAACCAAAACAGCACATACGATTGCTCAGAACCAGGACTACATAACCATAGTTTGGGACAAAGTGTGCCTCAAAACCACAACTACATAACCATATCTTCTTAAACATTGGTGTGCTGTTTCTAACATTTTATCTAGGAGGAAGGGCTTTCACTGGAAGCAATAAGAGTACGAGTTGTACATCTCCTTGGGTTTCTGGGAGGACAAGTCAACCGGAATTTAGTTTCTGGTGAGTGTTAAAAATTTGTTTTGAAATTTTAAAAACAACAGTCTTATACAGGCTGATTTATTAGTTTGGATAGCATATTTTGCGATGTCTGTCTGTGCTTTCTGAGGTGTAAGAAAAAATACAAGTGGGTAGAAGAGTAGGAGGCAGATGTGGTGATAGTAATTGCATGAGAACCACTGTCACATAGTTGATATAGATTTGTTTATGTAGAGAAAGGAGGATCACCCAAAGATGGAACAAATAGCCTGTATGTATATGAAAATGCAAGGCCAGATACCGAGGTAGAATATTACACCATTTGGAAATCTTTTGTTGATGTTGTGCCTACTCACTCAGACTATACTATCCTATAGTTGTAATAATTTATGTTTACAGCCTAATTTTAGAATTTAGCTTA
Source organism: Aspidoscelis tigris stejnegeri (assembly GCA_023333525.1). NCBI lineage: Eukaryota > Metazoa > Chordata > Lepidosauria > Squamata > Teiidae > Aspidoscelis > Aspidoscelis tigris. The sequence goes on from JALMGA010000004.1 coordinate 48,929,548, forward strand.
TTGTTTCATTCCATTTTATACTGTAAAATTGTGTCTGTTTCGGTTTTCCACTGAGGTTATGTATACTTGTTTATTTTTGTAAAGATTATATGTGTTTTTTTTTTAAAGATTCATCAGAATTACTCCCCCCTCTAGCAGCAGCTGGAGCTGACTCCACTGCCAGGGACAATCTCTCAGAACATCCTTGTCTCTTAGGGTTCCTCCAGACACCCTAGTCCTTCTCAGTCCCTGCACAGACATTTCTCGTCATCTGGGTGGGACAAATGGAAGCTGCACAGGAAGGGTGGAGCTGCTTCCCGTCATCCTGGTGGGACAATTGATATTCCACAGTATCTATGCAACATGCAAGGAAAACTGTGAAGAAAAAAGTTGCTGATTAACCAGCAGCTTTTTACCTCACAGTTTTCCTGCTGCTGAATTGCTGCCGCAGATGATCAGTCATCCCATTTCTGGTCATGGGACCAGCAGCAATGCAGCAGCTATGAAGTATTAAGCATGCGTGTAGGTACGCTCAGCTAATTCCTTAATTCAGCCTCAGCATCCACATTCTAGTTTCTGCTCACTCTATTGTTTCATCTTTAGAAGGTACCAGTCATTTAAATGTTCGTGGGATGGTTGGAGTCTTTGGAGATGGACCTGTGGACCATGCCTGCCTTCTGTTCAGAGCCATACTGGGAAACTGGCTTCACTAATCAGTGTATCATGGAGCATTTGTGTCAGTTTGCCTTTCCTTCAGGGACAGAAACAACTGTAGTGTCTCCTTTCAGGCTTGTTTTATTTGATTATCCAGGCAAGAAGCAAGAGATGGTAGATGGAGGTGGAAAGTCATCACTTGGTATCCTAAAAAATATAGTCCTTACTGTGTATTTAAGTCTCTTGGGAAGGTCTGAACGTCTTCATCTGTTAGGTGAAGTAATAGAAGTACTGCTGGGTAGTAAGGAAGAAACAATCTAGCTCAAGCTTTAAATGATAAAATTGGCTCTTCTGATGTCTTTATATAGGTCTTGGCATTCATTTTAATCTTTCTGAGTCTGGGTCTTGTCTCAGGTTTAGTTGTCTTCATCATGTATTTGGTTTTTTTAAATGAGTGTGTGATTTTGCTCAGGGATTTGTGGTATGATCAAAACATGTCTGAAACTTAATTTTGCAAATTAAAAAACATGGTACTTGTGAAACAAATATAACTAGAAGCATATTTAACGTTTTCTAATTGAGGTTCAAGATTATATGATCATTACTTTATGATAAAAAACTTAAAACAATTTCCAAAATTAAGCTAAGGTGATCTAAAATGAGAAGTGTTTTTGCTTCCCATTCTCTTAAGATGCTGTCTTCATTGTTTTATTTAATTTTTCTTTCTGGTGAAAATGCATCTTTTGAGCTCAGATGGATGATGATCTGTTCAATTTGACGGACACCAATCAGTTAAATTCAGACAACTAGTCTTTTCATTAGTTATTTTTTGTTGTTTGAGAATAGTTGCAAGAGTTTGAACGTTAGATTTCCTTAGATTTCCACATTAATCTACATCTAAATCATAATAAAGATAGTCTTAAGAAAAAACACAGCCTTTTATAGGGTCATTTCTTTATTAAACAGATGGCTTAAACTGTCAAGGTCACTGGTGGAAAATGCAAACTCTTACATTTAGTACCTAAATACTTCCTTTATTGGCACTTACTCCAACCAAATGCTTGATTTTTGTAGCCACAATGGTTAGTAAGCCTTTTAGCCCATTCTTCTATACAAAACTGTTTCAGTTTGTATATATTTTTGGGATGTCTTGCTTGGAATGGCCTGCTTTAGATTTATTTATTTATTTTATTATTTATATCCTGCCCTATACCTGACGGTGTCAGGGTGGATTACAGTAATGTCACAATAAAAAACTGCCCATTTTGGACAGTTATGGGTCCCTCAGAAGGATCTTGAACTTTAGCTAAGAGATTTAGGGGAAGTAATTTCTCCTGGCATCTCCCATAATTAGACTGATTTTAAAGCCTGCGATGCTCAGAGGCAGCACAAAAGCTTGTTAGCTCCTCATCCTGCATGTGCAGATCTCAGGATAAGTTATTGTAAATGTTGTCTTTGACAATTTTTTAGTACCCTTGTAGTTGAGCTGCACTTTGGCTAATGTTCAAGGTTTTTTTGCTTTCCTCACAAGGTGTATCTAATACAGTGATGGCGAACCTTTTGAGCTCGGTGTGTCAAAATTCGCAAGAAAATCTAGCTTAACTTGGGTGCTGTGTCACATCTAGAAATATCCATAATTTTGTGATATTTGTAGCTCTATTAAAAAAAGTTATATTTTTGATATATGTATTTTATTAAAAACAAAAACAAATAGTTCTTTACATTAGTGACTTTTGTTGCTGAATTTCATATGCTAAATCTTCAATTGAAAGTTGGTATTTCATACACTTCAAGAACAAGCATAAGCACTACACGCCCAGGTGCCAGGGTGACCATGTGTGTCACCCAAAAGGGCATGGTGTGTCACCTGTGACACGCGTGTCATAGGATGGCCATCACTGATCTAATAGCTGTATAACTTGCAGAAAAATGTTACAGTTCTATCTTTTAGTAGGAGTCTTGTTTGTGGGATGCCACTCTGTTTCAAAACAAAGTCTGAAACATTTAACTGTATCTTTTGCCCTGACTTGGTTAGAGTTTAACTTCCTTTTTATTTTTTCAAATGTTAGCTGCCTCTGCAGAGGAAAAGATGACGAAATACGTATCCTGGGACACAGTGAAGCACTTAAGCTTTGCTGTTCCTTTTGCTGATATGAAACCAGTTATCTTCTTGGATTCATTTTTGCCTCGTGTCACTGAATTGGCTCTTTCTTCCAGTGACAGGCAGACCAAGGTATTCAGTTTTTCTTCAGTTCCTGCCATTTCGTTGATACTTCTAAGGTGGAGAAAAGTCAGGTGGCACGGTAATGCTTAAAAGGAAGAGACACTAGTACTTACCATGAGGAAGTGTTCCATAGGCTGACATGAGAAGTAAACACAGAGTAATCTCCATTGGTCTGTTTGTGAAAGAGGTATCAGGTAGTGTCAGTCACATAAATAGAAACCTTAACAGCATCTCAGGCTCACAATTCTGAAGAAGAAAGTCTAGAATCATGAAACAGCTACAGAAAAGTTAGAAGAGACTAACCTTGTTTTTGTTCATTTGAACCCAGAGGCCTATCAACTTCACTCATGTTTAACTGCACTTTAATTGGGAATGCAACCTCATCTTTTGTGCAAACATTGAACTGAAATGTTTGATCAGATCTCTCTCTTTTCAGGTTGCAGCTTGTGAGCTCTTGCACAGTATAGTTATGTTCATGCTAGGTAAATCTGCTCAAATACCTGAAGGTCAAAAAGGTTGCCCACCAATGTTTCATCTGTACAAACGTACGTTCCCTATTCTGCTTAGACTCGCCTGTGATGTTGATCAGGCAAGTAAACACATTTTTATTGCTTCATTACCTAATTGTGGTGCTTCAGATGTTTGTTAATGGTTAGCTTTAAAAAAAATGAACATGAGCTAATTTTATGGTAGACTGTGCAATGATTTTTGTTCTTCAAATTTTGTTCTGGGAAAATATGTATGTTTTTCATGTCTTGGAAGTAGTGCAAAGTATAGCCTAGATTAAAATCTATTACAAACTGAGGGAATAGATGTAATAACATGAGCAATGTATGGTAAAAGTTAGATGTATGTGCTTTGCTACATACAAAAGGTTCCCCACATATCTATGCAGGAGTTCTCCCACATTTTCTATGATTTTCCTTTTTAATATTTGCCTCTTTATAAAATTAATTATCTTTGGAGTAATAGAAATATTAAATTTTGACTCCATATGCAACCTTCTTAATTGTCGACTTCAGAAGCTCATTATACTCTTGGGAAAGTAGCTCAGATCTAGTTGAAATGACAAAACAAGCAAAAACAAAACAAATATGATAACTGACAGAGGCTGCCAACGTTAGTGTGTTATTTTTCTAAGACAGGTATAAGAGGCCTGAGTTAAATGAAACCTTACATAGCCTGATGTAGAAGAACTGTGACTGCTTACCTGAGGAAACTGGCTTTGTAGCTGAAAACTAATTTTTCAATTTTTTGCTTTTGCATTGCTGAGAAGATTAAATTCTGAGTGTTTTATTAATAAGGAACTGTTCTATTAACGTTTTTTAATCAAAACATGCAAAAGATACTGGAGCTCTGTATCTTGGTTGCCCAAGAATAGTCCTTCAGATTTGAACCATAGCTCCTATCATTCCTTGCCATGGACTATGCTGGCTAGGGATGATAAATTTGTAGTTCAGAACATCTAGAGACTCACAGCTTGGGAAACTTTGCTCTGCATTACCAACCAAATAGTACTATTACCCTGCTTTTGACTGAGGAAACAGCTTCCCCTACTTTCTAACTGTTATTGATTTTAGTGGGTTCATTTCAGACTTTGTTTTTACTATTATAGCTCTCCCTGAGACCTTCAGGTATAGGGTGGGATAAAAATACAAATAGAGAAATGAACAAGCATGAATTTCTGGAAAAGCCTTGGGGAGTGCTATAAGCCAGTTAGCGGAAAATCTGCAGTTCATCAAAATCTTAGGGAATTAGGTTCTTTTGAAACTGAATATACTTCAGATTTAAATTATTGGGCCTATGCAACACAAGAAGCTAGGTGAACGCATCTGAAAATTACACAGAAAACCCTAGAAAAACAAAATAGGCATACAGTAGTATCTGCTCTCTCCCTCTAGTGACCAATCAAAGTTATTGCAAATATCTGTGTCCTCATTTCAAGTTGTCTGTAACGCATTTATATAGATTTCGATGCTTGTTTCTGCTGGGACCCAGTAACGCTGAATTGCATGTCTGTCTGCACAGTTCTGCAAGAAGAACATTAAAGGCACAGGGGCTGTGGTCACATATAAGGTTTAATCCACCTTGTGAATGGGAGAACACATCAGCATAGTGACCTGTAATTTTCTTTCCTCATTGTCTATTCCAAACATGAATTTTCTGAGTTATTTAACATTGAATGGAAACAGCTTGTCACTTTGCTGATCTATTCACTCACTCTGAAAGTGGAATGAAGCTGGATTAAACCTTAAAAGGTGACTGCAGCCAGAGAGTAACACTGTAGACCAAATGAAGACAGTTTACCCAAAGACACAAGAAACGCACAGAATATGAGCCAGGAAAGGGAAAGAAACAAAAAGTGCTAGAAATCCTCCAAAAATAATAACTGTGCAAAAAAATATTCAGACAGAACAGTAGTAAAAAAGCAACAGTAGTAAAAAAATAGATTGGGAAAAGCTAGCAGCAAACTCTCAGTACCACTAAGCAAGGGCTTGTGGTGCCACCTTAGAGACTTAGAAAGAGAAAGAAGTTGGTAGCATAAGGTTGCATATACTAAGGTTGTGATCAGACACAGCAAAAATAAGCGTCTCTGAGGTAAACATTCTGTGCTAGAAAAGGTGGACTGGAGAAGGGTTAGGAACATGAGGGCCACACACTCTCTGAGGTACCCCTTTTGTTGTGTTTGAACACAGCCTAAGTTTGCTTCATCAGATGCATCTAGTGAGGTAGAGTTATTTTACAAAAGCTCATGCTAGCAACTTCTTTCTCTCTGTTAGTCTTAAAAGTACCATTCGATCCTCTTGCTTACTGATCCAGAATAACATAGCTACTTCAAATTCTTGCTACCACTGCTATAGACACAGCTTCTCAAAGCACTCCAAAAATCATCCAGACCAAGCAAACCAGACCTGCAGTCTTCTAAGGCTTAACCATACAGCAACTTATTTACTCTCAGAACTCCTTCAAACTCAGTGAAATACCACAGCTCCAAGACCTCACTCTGATACCAAAATTTCAGTGGCTAAGAAAATGCCTAAACACCCTATGAAATCATGCCTTGGTGGCTCATATATTGTGTTGACCATTGAAAACCAAAACACAGATAATCAAGCTGGTCCAGAGAAGGTTACTGGCTGAAAATTGAAATTCACATGTATGAAGTTGCAAGTTTCAAGGGCCACTTGTACTTTATCTACAGCTTTTCCCAGCCTTCTAGCTCTTTTATACTATAACCCCTGCCACTCCCAGCCAAAAAAAGCTAGTTCTAGGACTAATGAAAACTATAAGTTCAAAAATAATAAGTTAGGGAAAACAGATAATAAAATTGAATACAATATCACTTTCTATTTTCTTAGGTTACAAGACAGCTCTATGGAACGCTTGTAATGGAGTTAATCCACTGGTTTACAAACAATAAAAAATTTGAAAGTCAGGATACTGTAGCATTATTAGAAGCAATTTTGGTATGTAATTGGTAATTACTTTAAATATCTCTGTTACTGATTTATTTGTCCTTTGTGATAGACTTTATTCACTGTGCAAATAAAAAAATTACATCCAATTTCAGGATGGGATAGTAGACCCTGTGGACAGCAGCTTGAGAGACTTTTGTGGTCAATGCGTTGGAGAGTTTTTAAAATGGTCCATTAAGCAGACTACACCTCAGCAGCAGGAGAGAAGTCCAGTGAATACCAAATCTCTCTTCAAAAGACTATATGGTCTTGCTCTCCATCCTAGTGCATTCAAACGGTTAGGAGCTGCACTTGCTTTTAACAACATCTACAGAGAGTTTAGGTAAGCGGCAGAATGGTCTTAGTTTGCTGTTTTAAAGGTTGTTACCCACCCTGAGACCTTCGGGTATAGGGCTGGATAGAAATATAAATATAAGCAAATAAATGTGTGTTTCTGCTAAAATGGATAAAAATTAAGTGAAAATGGCAATCGTTTGCAAAAAGAGGATATACTGTGTCCCTAAACCCGTTGATTCGCAGAGCTGGAATAGGTAAGTAGGCCATTAAGTTTGCATCTTTAAAAAGGAGAATCTGTAGTAAAAGCTGTTAACTGTTCTTTCTGGATTAATAGACTCTTGCTGTGAAATGTTCAGATGCTTCCTCTGAAGCCAATAATTGTTGCTGCTGGACAGTAGAAACTGAATTAAGTATTTGCCCTAGATCAGCAGAAAAACATTTTATAATGTTTTGTTTAAGTTCCAGATTCTTTTGGCTTCTCTGCTTTGTGGTTCTGAGTAGTAGATAATGTTCACAGATATTGCTTCTCTTTTACCCACTAGTAACTTACATTTAACTTTATAACTGGTAACTTATATTTAACTTTAACTTATATTTGTATGTAGGTATTTTGCAATGCTGAAAAATGTCCTGTAACATTTTATGTTTGTTTGAGTTCTTGGAAATATGTCACCACAAAACATGCTGTTTTTCGGTATCGCCAGAATGATTAAATTCTCCTCAATAGAATCAAGCCATCGATCCCATTTTTCTTTTTCTTTTCCACCTCCAGTCCCCATCAGCATTGTACAGTCTTGTAAAGTGTATCTGTAGAGACAGCTTTATAAATGTTGATTGTTACTGTTTCATGTTAGGTATTGAATCAACATGACATAAAACTGTAACTCAAGTAGCATAATCGCTTTAAATATGAATACATATACCCATTCCTAATTTTAAGGATAAATTGTTACCTATGCAAGAAAAAACTGGTTACAGCCAGTGGGATTTTGTTACCGTAGCGACTGTTTTGCTGTTGTGCCTGAGTTCAGAAATACACAAGCAGAAGTATTTCCTCCATTCAGCCTTTTCTGCAAAAGAGCCCAAAGCAACATATGTCATTTTTCTCCCCTCCATATTATCAATCCAGCGACGTAGGTTATGCCGAAAGATAGTGACTACTCAAAGGTCACACTGTTAATGAGGCCTTTATGCTTTTTTACTTTGTATTCTTCGTTTTGCAAACTGTTCCTTTTTTGCCCCTTGGATTTTCCTTAGCATCCTTTTAAAATGAAATGCAAGATACTCAGTTTCTAAATAAAGTAATTGTTATCTTTTCCCCCCCTTTCTAAATAGGGAAGAGAGTACTCTAGTGGATCAGTTTGTCTTTGAAGCATTGGTGGTATACTTGGAAAGTCTTGCTTTGACCCATGGAGATGAGAAGTCTCTAGGTACAGGTTTTAAAGCTTTTCACCCCAAGTTTTTAAAATTACAATTTGTCTCAGTAGTTTGGAGTTCCCTGTGTTGGAAATTGTGCATGTGTCTTTTTCAAATTAGGATGTGTTGAGCAACTTTAAATGAAGCTGTGACATCTTTATATGGAAAAAGGCAAAATGCAGTGATCTATTGATGCAGCTAGCCTATGACGGAAGCTTCGTGGTGCTTCTAAGTTACAAGGTGTCACCTGGAGATGGGCTCCCCTTCTTAGAGACCTTATACTTTTTTCTTCTTCCATTACCTCCACTATCACCATTTTCATAATCACTGTGTTTGTTTAGCCTGCCCCCTTTCCTAAAACACTCAGGGTGGTGCATAAAATTTGGTCAAATAAAAATTAACAAATAGTTATGTAAAAACTAAGGATGTAAATATAAAATGCAAGTAAATAATAAAACCATCTTTTTAAAAAAAGTTTATTATTTCATACAGGAGATTTGGCAAGGTCTCTGGTCCTAGGCTATCTGTCCCAGCTTAAAAGTATCAGTATGAAAGCACTTGGTGTTTTCTCTTCATTTGCACCCTTAGCTCAGACACATCTAAAATAGGGTGTTTTTCCACTGTCACTAAAAGTACCTATTAAGTACCCATTAATGGGTATGTAATGGCATTTTCGTACCCATTAATGGGTACTTAATGGGTACTTCTAGTGACAGTGGAAAAACACCCATACTGTAGTGAAGCTACTGTACTTGTGACGATGGTGGAGAAGAAGGCAAGAGTGAATGTGTGCAAGAGAAACATTTTACAGAGGTTTCCAGTGAACCATTTCCAGCAGTCACCATGCTGTTAGTGGATCAAACATCTGAACTTTTTTCTTCCAAAAGTGCATGGCAAGGCAGGTGCAAAGCTCTCTGGCACCCTAAGGGTGTTGCTTGGAGATGCCCCTGAGGTAAATAATGTGTTTCCTTGGTGGTGGTCTTAGCTCTGTAACATTCACAGAAGGCTTATGCAGAGCTTTTGCTTTTGAAACTGTAGAAGTTTGATGGTTGTAATGTATGGTAGCCAGACTTGGCTTGTTTCTTTTCCTCTGAACCAGCACTTACTGGTTCATTCACTCTCAAAGGCATTGTTAAGGCTAATGGTTGTAAAAGTTTAAGTGAACATTCAGGAATTTTAAGGAATCAGAGTGATGAGAAGAACTAAAGACCAGCAAGAAAGAGATAGAGATGTAGAAAATAATATTAACCGAATACTACCAGAATGCACAACAAAAATAGATTAGTGTAACTTGTTTTTATTAGTTACTTAAAATTACACAGTGGTAAAAAAGTATCTGTTAAAAGAGACAAAAATTATTGACATTGTAAATGAGGCCAGAAACAGCCCTGGCCTTACAGAAATTTTATTCCAGGTTGCTTACCTTAGACATCTTTCCTCTTTCAAAATAGGTACAACACAACAATGTTGTGATGCTATTGATCATTTGAAGCGTATAATTAAGCATAAAGCACCTACCCTGAACATAAAAAGCAAGCGACGATTACCTCGGTTAGTATACCTTTTGGTGTTCTTGGAAGTAGGAGTAAAGAACTTAAATGTGCTTGATCTATACAAATATATTAATGGACGTTTGGCTATAGTTTCTTTTGTACTTGGAGTAGGAAGAAAAGGGAAACATGCTTGTAGTGCTAAGCATATTATAGTTCAAGGCATCGCTCAGAGTTTGACTGTACAGTATTATTTTCTTCTGTATATAACATAGCTGCCTAATTTGCTAAGACATTTAGAGACATTGTTATTCTAAACTCAGTTAATGATTTAGGATTTTTATTTTTAACGTCCATGTAGGGGATTCCCAGCCACTTCAATATGTTTGGTGGATGTTGTTATGTGGCTTTTACTGCAGTGTGGAAGGCCTCAGACAGAATGCCGGCATAAAGTCATGGAGCTTTTCTTTGAATTTATTCCTTTGTTACCAGGTTTGTATGTTGCAACTTGTGTGGGTAGTCTGCTATTGATATATTACGGCAGCTAAGGGAATTGGTGACCATATCTAATTACATCTTGGCTTAATAAACCAATACGTGGATGAGACTTTTAGTTTCATATGCAGCCTTTCTTTCTTGTAGGACTGTCCCATGGGAAAAGTGATCTGTATCTCTAACACCATGTCCTAGAAGAACTATACATCTTAGAGCTCTGTGGCTATTTGTCTGTTTTAGGAAACTGAAAGGCTTTAAAGTAAATCTCCCAGTCTTCCTCCTCATCACTGTGATCCCCCCTCAAAGCACTGGACGACCATGGTTACTTACCTGGCATCAAGGACATTTCCAGGCCCCTTACAGCATTGCTCTTCTGATTGCCCTCAATGAGTGAGCTAAACTTGTTTCAAAGCATCAGAGCATCATGGCCATGTTGTCTAAAACCCAACGTTTTATGGGGCCTTCCTTCAATCTAGGGCCTCTCCTGCCATTTTGGAATAACTGGGTCAGATGTGGTGCCTTACTCCACCTGCACCTTGGCATGTACCCAAGCATTTTCTGCCAATGTTCTGGCCATCAGTTCTTCACCTCTTGCTGATGAGCACTTCGTGTCATGCCCTTCAGAGGAGATGGCAACTCCCTTACCCATCCCGTAGGTCCACTGATGCCCCAGAAGGCATCTGTTACCTCTCACAGTAGTTTTTCACTTGGGATCAAGAATGAAGAAGGCCTGCAGTGACAAGGAAGAAGATCAGGAGTTTTATTCACAGAAGCCCTCAGATCCATGAAACAGACAAATCACCATAAAAATCTAAGATGCACAGCTCCTCTGGAATGTGGACCAACAGAAGAGCAAAATGTTGTTTTCCCTCTAACATCCTATAGAAAAACCTTTCACAGTAAAAGTAAGAACCAGTGTTTCCATTTCAATAAATAAGCAAGCTAATAAGCAAGCATGTTTTTCATAAAGTATAATTTCCATTATATTGAATTCAGCTAGGTGTTGAAAAAACCCTAGAAAACTCATACTTTGAAGTTTTTATATGTTCTAGATCCTTCCCAAACTACAGTACATAAAATTAAAGCTTATCAAGGACTTTTGGGTTTGTTTGCTTGCAGGGAGTAAAGTTCTAATGTGCATGCATAGCCCAAGGTGTTACTGATATTTCAGTTGATTAAGCCAAGAAATGAATCTTCTAGTAGGGGTGTGTATGAAGCCCATGTAAGAATCAAATGTGGGGAAATTCGGTTTGGCTGAATCCCACCCCCACGAATGTAGGGGCTTTGTATTCATGCACGAATATTCATTAGAATATTTGTGCACAAAATGAATGCAACCTCCCCCACCCCTCCATTCCCCCCCAGTTACCTGTCCTCCTTGCCACTGCTGCCATGCCTTCTTCTAAGGTACTTCCGGATCTGCACGCACAGACCGGAGGTGCCTTTTCTGGGCTGTAGAAGGCCTATTTCGGCCTCTGGAGAACACAGAAAGAGGCCTGGGATGCCAGCAGAGTGCAGCCCAAAAGGTAAGGGGGGCACGTAGGAGGCTGTGGGGGGAGCAAGAGGTCTGGGTGGGAGGCACAGGGCGTCCAGTATCTGTCAAAGCTTCGACTGAAGCTTGTGTGAATACCAGATAATCCGATTCGTGGACAAATAAGCTCGGCTATGAATCTATGAATTTGTACATATTTGTACGAATTCTGGATGTTACGAATATTCATGCACATCCCTACCTTCTAGTGTTACTTATGTTGGTATCAGATTATTTAGTTTATTGCCTTAGTATGAGCTTCCCTATTTGTTTCATTTAAGCCAGTACGCCATCAAGCTCCCAGCATTGACCCCTCCCTCCCGTCACCACACAGGCTATGTCATCACACAGGCTATGAAGGACCCATCTTGCCTGTGGGGAATGGAGGAGAAAAAGAAAATAAAAGTATTTTAGCATTACAAGGACACTGCTGCTGCCAGAACATCCCTGTTCCCTCCCACACCATTTTCCTTTTGTATCTTGTCTCTCTCTTGAGATTATAAGCCTGAGGGCAGGGACCTGTCTAAGATTAATATAATATTGTAACCAACCCTGAGAGCTTCGGGTATAGGGTGGGATAGAAATACAAATAAATAGTTTTCCCACTATATGAATGTACAACAAAAAAACTTGTAGTGGAATTCAAGCAGTTCATCTATGCTTGTGCTGTTTTGTTGCTGGGCAGAAATTTTCTTAAATTCTTTCTTTCTGTCATCCTGTGAGTTTAGGATTTCTATTTCAAACTGGTTTTCTAGTTTTGTACAAGATTGGATAACCCAGTGTATGTTTCCAAAAATCTGCTAAATGTTTAATGGTTTTTCCACCAGAAGGTAACTCTCCAACTTCTTGGCTGAGTAGTGTGCTTCAGAAACAAGGAATTTCTTTTCTCATAAAGAAATTTGAAGGTGGAGGCTGTGAAGGTGAAAATGTATCTGGAATATTATCTCATCCAACTCTTTATGATCTGCAAGCGGACTTTAGTTTGTACGTTGTCGTACGGTGGATGGATATGCTTCTAGCTGCTTTGGACTGTTACAACACCTTTATAGAGCAAGGAATGATTAGAACAGATGAGATATTAGGTAAGTAAATTTCAGGTATAGTTTGTTAAAATATTCAGTTTGCCAAATCCAAACCTATTTGTTAACTATATACATAAAATTGTCATTAAACCTTCCTAGTTTCTACTTGAATTATTCAAAAACAATGTGGTGCCCATTTTGATTTTCTTTGCATTAAGAATACAAATTGTGCCAGTCCTGTCCTGAAGTGGGTGGTGCACCTACAGCAGGAGTAAATGTAGAGCCTTGTGTGCTCCTTCATAAATGGTTATCACTTAGGGCTTTGTGTCTCAGATTTTGGTGTGCTGAGTTGAGGTGTTCCTAGTTAGAGATAGCCTGTTCTGATTAAAAGATGTTCTGACAGCCCCTTGATTAGATTATTGCAGTGTGCTATGGCTGGGGCTCTTCTTGAAGATGGTCTGGAAGGTTTGTTAGAGATATTGTGAGGATTCCAGAGATGGTCCTACATGATCTCAGTCTGGCAAGCACTACACTATCTTCTATTAAGTTACCACATCCACTTGAAATTGTTGGCTCTTCCTTTGTGCTCGGTCCAATTTTTGTTGGACCCCTTAGCATGATGTTAGCAAGAAGAGATTTTCAGAACTGCATGGCAAGCAATGGCTTCTTTCTCCCACCATTGTAAGATGGATCTTTTTTGCTCTGCTGAGGCTACTTTTAGGAGACAAGTGTTGCAGAACATTTTCGAGTCTGATGCTCCTTTGTCTCCTGCCCAGGGAAGTGGTACTTAAATACATCCCCACCTAGGCATTGTCTCCCAGTTTTGTCTTCAATGAAAAGAGCACTAGTACTTATGCTTTGTTGGTATTGTGGAAGACAAATAGAAAATATTACTTGACATTCTTTTTGCCTAGGGAACAAGAGTCTGTGATGGTCCATGTTCGGATATGATTTTTGTAGCGGGTTTTCCTTTTTCCCAGCCCTGATAGAGTGAATGGTCTAAGCTGTTGGGTGGAGATGGTGAACCTTCTTGTGGTTTGCTAAGCTCTTGAAAATCTGGAGTTTGGGGCATTCATGGGTTTCTATAGTCTTTGCCACAATCTGTCACTTTCCTATACTCTGTGTAGGCATTCTTTCCCTTTCTGTCTTCCAGAACATCTAATCGTAATAAGCAACAGTGTTCTTTTTGGCTCAAAACAAAATGTGAAAGACACACCATCTCACACCTTTAGTTAGTGACAAATTGTACCTCCATGTGTTCACTTGGCAGTAGTATTAGAAAGTGAGGAGCAAAATGTTTCTTTTTAAAAATACTTTTTAATGATACCAAAATTTCTTTCAGCTAAAGATACAGGATCGTCATTCCTGACGTCGTTGGAGTTCTTTCTTGAAAAAATAGCCATGTATGATTTGTCTGGTGCAGAGCAGTGTTTCACTACTGGGTCCAAAGGCAACATGCTCAGTCCACAAGAAAGGGAAGAATACAACTATAGTAAATGTACCATTGTAGTTAGAATCATGGGTTTCGTCAGCGTGGTTTTAGAGGACCGCCACCATGAGTTTTGGAAGGTAAGTTTGATTATATTGTCCAGGAAATCTGGTTTTCCTACTCTGAAGGGGATCTTTGTTTAAAAAGCAGTTCCTGCTTCATGTCTCCTGATCAATAATTTTAAAAAGTATTTTCAGGTGTTATGTTTAAAATATAGGCTGGGCAAAAGTGGGTGGAAAGGGGGAGATTAATAATTGATAGTACAAGTCCTTTGCATAAACCAAAACATCTCCTTAGATCATTGATTATCTTAAGTAGTTCATTTATTCTGGGAACTAATGTTTTTTCATATTATGCTTCTCATTTTTATTTCATTCCCAGTTGCTGGAGGGAAAAGTGCTTAATGAGAATTTGATAGAACTTGTTGTGAGAACTGTCTGCAACCCCCAAAGCATAGGTTTTAACACAGCTGATGTTTTAGTTATGGAAAAACTTCCAGATGTATGTGTGCGGCTTATAAAAGCTTTGATGCTGTCTCCCTATAGAGGATCTTTAGAGAGCAGCATAAAGAAAATAATAACATCAGAAAGGTATGGTGTCTCTTAAACTTAGTATTCTAATTTAAGCACATTAAATTCAGTAATTTAATACAGCTGTTTTTAAATTTATTTTATCAGCATTCATGAGCTTTGCAGAATTGAGCTGTGCAATCCAGATACCCGGTTAGATCACACCAGGCTTAACTCTATTCTGTCTGCATGTAGACAGCTTCATAAGGCTGGTTTACTTCGCTGTACCTTGCAGTCTCAGGTAAAAATACTGCCTAATAAAATTTTGCTTCAGTAGTTTGTGTTGCTGGAATGTTGACATGCTATCATGCTATCACAGTTCTGCTGTATGATGGTTTATCTACTTCAGAATCTAGTCTGTTAGAGTTCAAAGGTTTTTAGATTAGAAAAAGAAGAAGAATTGGCTTTTCTACCCTGCTTTTCTTAAGGGGACTCAAAGCAGCTGACAAAGCTTCTGTTCTTCTCCCCACAACAGAACACCCTGTGAGGAAGGTGGGGCTGTGAGAGCTCAGAAGAGAGCTGTGACTAGCCCAAGGTCACCCAGCTGGCTTCATGGGGGAGGGCGGAATTGAACTCGGTATTCCCAGATAAGAGTCCAGCTCCCTAACCACTAGACCAAACTTTAGGCTGGTATAATGATAAACCTGCAACTGTTGATGGTTATCCTATATTGCAAGGATTTTTTAAAAAGCAGTTAGTAAAAAAGCAAGGCCTGAGTGATAAGCAGAAACACTTTTATAATTCTGTCCGTGCCGAGTCCCTAAAGAAAGGCTCAATTTCGGTATACCTCTGAAAGCTTTTTAATCCATTTCCTTTGCATTAAAACCTCCATATTGTAGAGTCCAACAATTGCAGGCTACAGATTCATTGCCAAGCATCACATAACTAGCTGGAATATAGATAAAAGCCAAATCAGTCAAGGACATATCCTAGAGGAAGAAGAAAAGAAAAAGGCACCATGACTTCTTCAGAACTGGCTGTTTAGAACAAGATTGACACAAAGAGGGGAGGTTTGTGTGGTTTGAATTTGAACTGAGCTCCCTGTTCATTTGAGTCTGTATTTCAAACTCAAACCAAATTGAGGGTTCAAAGCAAACTCCCTGTTAGTAGTGCTGAACCAATTTAAAATGGAACAGCTTCAGTAACGTTTCTGGCCTTTTTCAGTGCTTAAAAGTGTAATGAACTGATTTGTTATCCTTGTATTCAGTTTCTAGGGGCCTCTTTGGAGGGGTACTTAGGATGTTCACAGCACAGGAAAGCTGACAGTGTAGCTTAATAAGTAGATTCTTAATATATTATGAACTTCTATATGTCAACTAGAGATTTTGTATGTTATGCAGTAATCTAGTTGTTGCTTGTATATCAGTAACTCTGTCTTTGATTTTGCTCATGTGTAAAGTAGCTGTAGTCTGAATCCCTTACAAGATGTTTCTGTTTTGATGGCACAGAATTGCCATTTTGGTTTTTAGTTATAGGGGAGCACTTTTAAAAAACCATTTCAGTGGTGGTTGAATTCAGGAAGTGTTTCTAAGAGGTTCTACAACTATCAAGAAAGAAAAATATTTCTTGTAACTCTAAATTCTGGATTCTTTGCATCTTTTTTCTTTTTCCCCTTCGTTAAGGGTTCAGATCTACCCTATGGAACTGGCTCTAAACTCCTTTTAGTTGTATATAAAGGCATTGCACCAGGAGATGAAAGAAAGTCATTGCCTTCACTTGACATTAGCAGTAAGCGATTAGCTGAGGGACTTTTGCATTTGGCTTTTGCTTTTGGTGTCCAGGTAAGTGATTAACTCCAACAATTTTTCTTTTGGGCTGAATGGATTTTCTGATACCTGTTGCCTTTGAGCTGTGATACATCTATAACATCAGCTGCAATAAAATTAGCTGGAAAAGTTGTGTGTTTATATAATACTCTACATTACATGTTGCCAGTCAAATCTGTTGTGATTAATAGCAGTTGCAGCTGGTAAGCTGTGAAGTGGTGGCCACTGCATTCTGAAAGGCAGCGTAGTTTAATGTCTAGAATATTCAACTAGCATCCAGGGGTCCCTCTAGGTTCTAATTCTTTCTCAGTAATGGAAGCATACTGAGTGACCTTGAATTCTTTATTACTTCTCAGGCTGTCCTGCCTCTTATGGTTGCTACAAGGTTATATCAAAGGGAAA
This sequence comes from Aspidoscelis tigris stejnegeri, assembly GCA_023333525.1. NCBI lineage: Eukaryota > Metazoa > Chordata > Lepidosauria > Squamata > Teiidae > Aspidoscelis > Aspidoscelis tigris. Next base: position 48,946,337 of record JALMGA010000004.1, read on the forward strand.
AAATGTGGTATTTAAAATTGTGGACAGTGTGCTTTTTGAGAGGAGGGTCAGGTTTTTTAGACTTCAGAGTAAGTTTACCCAACCAGAAGGGACAACTTGATGTTTTCTGAAAGATCAGACCCATAAAGCAAGGGAGCAGGAAAATGAAATAAAGTATGAGTAAATAAAGTGCCATTCCCCTAATTATGCTCAGTCCAAAGTCCTACTAATGTACTTGTTCAAGATTTATTCATTTTATGTCTTACTTGGCAGTTTACATAGAACGATAAATCCCTGACCCATTAAATAACTGTGAATGAAATAATTGCATATTTTTATAGGTTAAACTAAATAAGAAAAAGTTTAAAAAGTTAACACTGCTACCTGGTTCATACCTTGGTTCAGGTGAAATAATGAGGTTCATGGTAACGATATTTCTCAAACTCATTTTTGGACGATTTTTGAGAGTCCATTCAGGAGAGGGTGTAAAAGCAGGCAAAAATATTTCTATTGGAAATTATATTTTTGCCTGCTTTTACCCTCCAAGAATATCTGTGCTACAGAATGTTCAGAACTGAGTAGGAACTTACCTTGTGTTAAAACAGTCTTCTTGGTTGGCTTTTAAAATGTGAACTGTTTTAATAAACTTGTTTCTATGTTGAATAGCTGTCCTCTTATGGTTTATATGTGAGGAAGAGAAATTATCCTGTCAATGAACAATATTTTTGGTGACTACAAGTGACATTTTTTATTTAGAGCACTGGAACACAGGTGCTTGAAAATGAGAAAAGTTTATATATAATATCCACAACTTTCACTGAAGGTATATACATAGTATTGAAAAATAAATGTTATTCTCTTTCTTTTTTATTTCTTTTAGTGCACGGAGCTGGTGAATCTTCTGTTGAACACATTGATGTTATCTGTACCATTATCTAGTGCCTCTCAAAGAAATCTTCTCAGCTTTTCTCATGGAGAATATTTCTATAGCTTATTTTCAGAAACCATAAATAGAGAGTTGTTGAAAAACTTGGATGTGGCAGTACTTCATCTTATGAAATCAGCTGTAGACAACCTCAAAATGGTATTGCAGTTTTCCTTTGAAGTCTGTGTTATAGTTTTCCAATTTTAGTCCCAAAAAGCTTTTAGGGTTTATTTTTGTTTTAGGAATGTTTGTACTAACCTTCCTTAACTAAGAAAATAAGAGGAGCCAGGCTGGATCAGGGCAAAGCCCATCTAGTCATCCATTTTATCTCAAACAATGGTCCACCAATTGCTTATGGGCATGTCAAACAAAAGAACAAAACCTTTACCTGCTCTTGAATCTCAGCAAATGGCCTTTATAGGCATTCTGCCTGTCTCCCCATTCTAGTAGCCATTGATTCATCCATGAATTTGTCTAACCCTTACTTAAGAATCATAGAATTGGAAGGAGCCTCTAAGGTCATTGAGTGCAACCCCTTGCTCAATGCAGGATTTCCTGAACCATCCAAGAGAGATGTCTGCCCAGATGGCTGGTTGCTGTTACCACCTCTTCTGGCAGCAAATCCTATAGACTGATGATCCTCTGGGTGAAGAAATACTTTCTCTTCACATCAAGTCTAACGTGATGGCTCAAATTTTATATACTGGTCTTTTGGTCCCTATAGACACCTATTTGCCCTGGCCTTTGGCTATGAAAAGCTGCCCCCACACACTTTTAGGCACTGTTATTGTTTGAATATATTCATTTTACATTTGTCTTTTAACATTGGGTATAGCATAGGATGAAAATGCACATAAATGAACATGGTGGATGGATTCAGATTGGGTGCTACATAGAATGCTTCAAAGGAAGCTAACAAATTGGAACAGAGTGATGATGGGCATCTCTAATGTGCCTGTGAGCTTTATTTGTTACTAATTTGTTTTTATAAGACTACTGAGAGGATCTGTTTTTATCTTTGCCACAATATAGTAAAATAGGCAGATACCTGTAATTATCTTTCTCATGTCTGTTATACTTCTTGAGTTGATGCTGAACAGATTGCAAACCTGATGGTGCTTACACATGGAAATAATTTTTAAAAGCACCCCCTAGAAAATGACATTTTGTGAGAATGCTAAAGCTAACAGTGCTATACTAATATTGGCAGCAGTGGCAGTTCTGAATTTTACAAGTGCCATTACTAACCTTATTCATTCTGGGGAAGGGGGCTGTTGTTAGCCGCTTCGGTGGAGAATGGATGTTGATCTAAGATAAGATTACTCCTTCTTGATCTCAGTACACTCTTATACAGTAGGTTCTGGTGGCAGAAGTGAAGGAACCAACTAGCTACATGTCATTAGCAAATGAATCATTTATAACTGTAGCACTGGTAGCATCTGTGTGGCAATCCCATTGAGCCATAAACACATTATTCAAAGCTTAGTCAAAGCTGAAGTAATGTAGTTGCTTTTTTATTGTAAAGTGAACTATTTTCATTTTCTCTGAAGTGTAATTCAACAGTTTTTGTGGTAGCCAGTTTTAGCAGATATAAATGTGAAGTAGAAAAGAGCATAGAATTTAGACTACTATACTGTGATTATTCATCTAGCTGACAGTTTTTGGAAACCAATACATTAACCTAACTGTGTTGAACATGAATTGTAACAAAGTTATCAATATCTCATGGAAGTAATTATCTGCATTTCAGGTTGGAACTATTTTGAATGGCATGCTGGATCAAAGCTTTAGAGACCGTAGTGTTCGCAAACAACAAGGAGTGAAACTAGTGACCGCTATATTAAAAAATTGGGGTCAGCTGGACCACTGGTGGGCCACTGAATCGGCTCCTGAGAGCAAAATGGCCGTGTTGACTCTGTTGGCTAAAGTTCTTCAGGTACTGCCCTACTTCTGTCTGCTGATTTAACCATATTGTGGCTTGGGAGGAAACCCAGAGACAAAATCCAAGTATGTCTCTTCCCTTGAAATTTCCTATAAGAGAAACTGCTGAGGCCAAGTCTGTCCCACATTCTTCATTACTGAGGCTCTGCTATTCAACTGTGCCTGCCTCACAGAATCACTTGGCAGCAAGGTCTATCAGGTGGTGGCCTTATATGTTTTGGCCAGTACTTTGTAAATAAGAGGTAGAGTGGGGTTGAGAAACTAATTTTGCATTGCAACACCTTTGCACACATTTTATATATACATTAAAAGCATTTATTTGATGAATGCACAGACATCAAAGTAGGGGGATCTAAAGAGCCGGACAGAATGGACGATCATGTCCAAAGGTACATCGTCCCAATCCCTGCCCCCAAATGTGTTTGCAAAGGCTCTGGACTTACCCATATGCTCGTTGGGAGCTTAGCAATACCTGTGGCTCGACATTCCATTTAACTTCTCTCTGTCAGCATATAGTGCTACTAAAATATATTTTAATGTGTTATCATCAGGTGAAATGCCACAAAACAGTTGTGTTAATGAATATGTTCTACATGAAAAATTTAACGTTTTTCCCATTTTGTAGATTGATTCTTCCGTGTCATTTAATTTGCATCATGAAGCGTTTTCTGCTGTTTTTAATACATACACAAGTCTACTTACAGACCAGAAGTTAAGTCTAAATCTCAAAGTAAGTCACTTCCTTAATAGTTTCCCAAATAACCATTAATACTGTTTTGTCCATCTTTCACACGATACAGAGGGTATGCATAAAATATTGCACATATAACTATTTTTTTGGAAATTATTATTTTTTAAAGTTGCTTCTTCATTTTATTTGCAGTATTCAGCAGCTTTAAAATGTGCAATTACAGTTTAATTCAAATCATGTTTGCTCTGTTTTATGGAACACTATCTAGGTTGATCTCAGTCCAAAATTTATTTTAAAACCACACATAAGGCCTAAACTGCTACAAGTCAGTTGAGTCGTTGAGGGTGGTGGAAAGAATAAAATTAATGTAGATGCCTAGGAATGTGCACCTAATTTTTGTGGTTCTGTTCAAATCACCATGAACTGCAAAAGCAACAGACTGGTTTAATTGACACCTCAAATTAACTAGTTAGAACAGTTTGTCTTGAACCAGCGTGGTTCATGGGGTTCTCTTTGAACCCCCATTGGTTCAGATCAGATTCAGATCAAAGCCTGGCCCTGGCAAGGTTTTCAGCTCCCTCCCAGTTTTTGTCAAACCACTTCTAAAATGAACTGATCTGACACATTCCCTGTTCACACCATCCATATTTGCACCTAACGAAAACCATGATATTGGGAAAAAGAGTTATCAAGCATTTGGATGGGTATCAAGTTTCCCAAACCTTCATGAGACAACAGAAAGCACAATAGCACTGAGTAATAATTGCCAGTGGTATCGTTAAAGATGAGCATGCCATAGAACAGAAATAGTGAGTTGGCTAACTTTTTCTTGGGAGATAAGTTTTAAAAGTTTGTGAAAAAAGTAATTATGAATTTAATGTGTATTTCAGAGTCAAGCAGTTATTATTCTTCCATTCTTCACTAATCTTGCTGGAGAAAGACTTAATGATCTTAAGAATGCACTTGATCAACTTGTAGCTTTTAATTTCCCTTTGAGATCTGATGAATTTCCAAAAGGAACCTTAAGGTTTAATAACTATGTGGACTGCATTAAAAAAGTAAGTGAAAATATGTCTAATTTACTTGTGTCATATGGATAATAATAGTTTTTTGTCTTATTGGCTCTGATTCCAAATACTTTTTAAAAAATAGAAGTTGGTACTGTATGCATAAATTACTGTATTTTCTGGCGTATAAGACTACTTTTTAACCCAGGAAAATCTTCTCAAAAGCCGGGGGTCGTCTTATACGCCAGGTGTTGTCTTCTTATACAGCGAGTATATCCCAAACTCTATATTTTAACTGGAAAGTTAGGGGCCGTCTTATACGCCGGAAAATACGGGTAGATATTTCTCTGTTTTTCCCCATGACTCTAAATCAGATCTTTTCATAATTTTGGCATATGCCTAAATCTAATAAAATGTTGAATATTCTCTGTTAATTACATAAGGCCATGTTAAACTTTTATCTTTGGTGTACATATTTCCGAATAGTAGACTTCATTTAAAGTAATATATTCCGAAATAGTAAATGTTGACTTTTTATTAAACTGTTTCCAGACTGGATTTCTAAATGTTCATGCTGAAGTCCATATCCCTGTGTTTCAGAAACTATTAATTATGACCTGTAAGCTGGTATAGAGGCAGCTTCCTTGGTTTAGATGCACTCGGGAATTGTGGTTCCATTAAAACCAGAAGCAGCCCAAAAGTTTGATGCTGTGTAGGAATAATAGGAGAATGAGTACTTAAACCTGAGGCTGTTCCACAGTTATATAAATTGTACTCTTTAAGGCCTGGCGCCAACATCTAAATGAGTCCTTTGTTTGGCTTGCTGGAAGAAGATTTTTAAAAGCCTACATATGCACTTTGTTCTTCCTGGACATCTTAGTTTGTGGAAGTTTTCAGTTGATCAAGAAGGAGCATAAGAGGACTGGGAGCAGGACTAATGGGGTGGGCAAGTATAGCTGAGCCCTGGTGGAGATGGAAAAGTGTGGCACTGCCTCTCCGGTAGGAAAAGCAGAGGCACAAAAACAGGCAGGGGTGAAGATGAGTTGCTCAAGTCTGTTGCCAAAAGGCCAGCCAAACATCAGGCATCTGTAAAGCCTTTAGACATGCCTAAGCAGTCCCAGGGTTTTTTTCTGCCTCACCTCTCTCCTGGATCAATAGCTGGGGGCTTTCTAAAATTTTTGTTCTGGAAAATTTTTGTCCTGTGCCCAAGGAACTATGCAAAATGGCTGGTCTTAAGGACTTCTCTCACTGCTTCTCAGTTTTCAACTTTCTGCAAGTGCCTCTCAGCATTTCTATACATGTGCCTTATATACTGGTGGCAAAACGGTACAAGTGTTAAGAAGCCTTTATTTTACCTTTACTTGATGACATGCTAGTCTGGATTCTGACAATCTCCGAAATATATGACATGGTATAGTAAAAAGGTATGATATGAAATGTGGGAATCAAGCCTGATTATCCACTTGTTCATGAGCTTTTATAAAGAAAGTCCAGAATTCCCAGAGCTTCAGTCTTATTACTTTTCTGATTTAAACTATCTGTATGGTTTATTCCTGTTTTAGTTTCTGGATGCTTTAGAATTATCCCAAAGTCCTATGCTGTTGCAGCTGATGGCAGAAGTCCTTTGTAGAGATCACAGACACATAATGGAGGAATCATTTGAAAACAGTTTCAAAATAATTGCTAGAAGGTAATCATGCTCTTTAATATCTCAGTGTGTAAAATTGTTATTTTCAGTTCTTAATAGTGCACTCAGTTTAAACAAATAGCATAACTGAAAAGGTAAAGAATGTGCCCAAATGCAAGACGTTAAACACTAAGGCTAGAACAATTCAGTTTACATATGAGCACAACCTTAAAATTCCGATTCTGTAGCAAACCTGAACCGGGAATAAATGAAACTGTTTAACCTAGAACCAGCCATTGGGCTTGTTGAACAATTTGAGGACACCTTTTGCATGGATGGCCTAACCCAGTCACACCATCATGCCTTAGCCTCCTGCCCTTCCCCATTGAGCCCATGGCCTCCCCCTATTGCACAGCTTTACAGCTTCAAACATGCTGGTTGGGTGGCAAAAAGTATGAGCCATCTGGAAATGCAGGCATAGCAGAGAAGGTGAGGGCAGGAAAAGAATGAGGGAGGACATGTGCTTGATGGGGAAGAGTAGGAAGCCAAGGACACGATGACAGGAGGTCAGGAAGTAAAATAAAAAAGGCTTGGTTCAATTTGAGAGGATGCAGCTTGATATCAAACCTCCTTTTGACCAGCTGGGCTTTGTTCCCAAAGAAGATCCTGATAAAATGCCAGTTCATTCCTGCCTCTTAGATGGCAATACACATTGCAGTTTGGGATTTAATTCCATATTCCTGTGCTCCGCTTTTAGCTGGAGTGCAATAAAGTTTGATACAGACTTTTCTAAGACCAGTAAGTTTGAAGGCATATGTTACTTATAGGACATGCAGGGCCAAATGTTTTTCTTAAGCTTTCCTTAGAAGTAACCTTTGTTGTTGTTTTGATCTTCTAGTTGTGTCAGACTCTTTGTAGTCCTGTGGAGCACAGCACACTAAGCCCATATGTCCTTCACTGTCTCCCTGAGGCTCCCCAAGATCATGTCTGTTGCTTCCATAACACTATCTGTCTCATCTTGTGTTGTTCCCTTATCCTTTTGCCTTTAATCTTTTCCAGCATCATGGTCTTTTTCTGGTGAATCCTGTCTTATTATATGGCCAAAGTACTTGAGTTTCTGCTTCAATATTAGTCCTTCCAGTGAGCAGCCAAGGTCGATTTCCTTTAGTATTGACTGACTGGAACTTCTTGAAGTCCCGGGGGCTCTCAGGAGTCTTCTCCAGAGCCACAATTCAAAAGCATTGATTCTACAGCTCACTGTCTTCCTTATGGTCCAACTCCCACAGTGATGCAAGAAGGTGTCTCCAGAAGAGGTTTAGGAATAGTGCATCAGTTTTAAAGTGAAATGTGGCTAAAGATTATGTTAAATTTCTTTCTGTGTATAGGGGTTCATGTGCCAAACAAGTTGTTCTGCTAGACACCATCCACAAACTGTTCAACAGTGAAACACTTCTCTCCAATGTAATTCGCCAAGCATATATAGATCGCTGCCTTCTAATTCTGTTGCTTCACTGTAGTTTGGAATCAGTGAAAGAATTTTTGACCAAGATTATTGTTCAGGCAATGGATATTCTGAAATCCAGGTTTACAAAGGTAAAATGAAACTATGTTTTCTGCCACTGGTGTTTAACTTAATTTTAATGTGTGAAGTTTCTTAGACACCCTTGCTGGAACCTTGCTAGAACCTCTTTGCTATATTTATCTTCCAGTCCAATCAAGCTGCTTTTGAAATGCAGATCACTAAGAAGATGAGCTACTACAAGATTTTGGAAGTAATGTACTCCCGTCTTTCCAAGGCAGATGTCTATTCTAAAGACTCCAGCATTAACCAAGCATTTCAGGGCTCTATTAGTGTGGAAGGGAATGAACTTACAAAGACACTAATAAAGTAAGACTATTTTGCTTCTTTTAGCATGCTATTGACAGTCTTAATTTATAGAATTAGTGCAATTCTGTATCCATAGATGTATGTGTATATGAGTGAGTTTGCACACACATACAATATGGATACATGCTATTCAGGTTTAAAAAGAGATACATTAGTGAGAAAGTAACATTGGCAGTGGTGTTATGAACTATATAGGCCAGTGCCTTCCTGAGGGCAAGAAATCTGTTGCTGGAAACAGATTTTCCAGCAAAAGAAATCTGCAGTTGATGGCTATTTAGTCTTGACTTGGACTCTGTAGACAGTAAAATTGTCTTCAGTAGCCCAGTTAGCTTGATTGTGGGATAGCTTTTGCCATGTAAACGTTTCTGCTAAAGGTGGACTCCTATCTACTCTGTAACACTAGACCTTTATCACCTTGGCATCTTGGATGTTATAGACAGGTTGTGGCCTAGTTTTGTTCCACCTCAGAACATGTACTCTGGAATGCTTCAGCAGGTTCCTTAGGTTGTAACTTGCTCTGAGACCTTCAGCTATTTTGTGTCTTCTCGTGTTTTGGATCAAAGCAAGGACTGTAGATTCTTCTGTACAAAATTTATTGGGGGTATTATATTTAGGCAGAGCTTTATATCCTAGTGAAAGAATTGCTGAAATCCTGGGTTCTCAAACTTTGCAGTCCAAGAACATGAGGACTATAACTCCCAGTTGAGAGCAGATAATGAAAAGGACTGCTAGGAGTTGATCCAAGAACATTTTAAGGGCTGCAGTTTGAGATTCTTAGTTGAAATCCCCCATGGGCATTAATTTCTGTAATTTCAGGGAAACATGAATATCCTCTCCTTAGTTTTGTGGATTAAAGTAGACTTCAGAACAGTGTTGTCGTTTCACCACTGGGTGGCTGTGTATTCTTCTGAGTTCCAGTGCAGGTATAGATGGAAAAGGGCTCAATCCCAAGAGTTCTAGAAGTGGTGTCTGGATTTGGCAGATAGACAGGGAAGCATGCTGGTCTTTCCTTTTGAGCTTTACTAAAGAGTTCAGTTCTATATCCAGTGTATATATCCAGCAACCTGATTCTCATAATCCAAACCAGATTCAGACCACAACGAGCTGTAGCACAGTGCTATCAGCACTCACATGGCATTTGACCACAACACAGGGAAAAGGCAGCATCTGTAATGAAAGCTAAGTGAGAAGGCTGGGTGGGTGAGAGTTACAAAGATGGCAGCCCAGTGGACAGTTCAGATGGCAAAAAAAGATGCATTTGTAAGTGTTCCTGTTAAAGCTATAGGCAACCAAACCTTAACAAAGCAGAGGGAATTGAGGATCCATCTGTTTTATTTCTTAGTCCTTTTAAATAGTTAAAATGTCTTCGGAGTTATCTCCCTCTGAGGATGAAAAGGGTGAGCTCCACTACCCTGATCTAACCTTTTCGGAAGGAGAGGAAGCCGCGGCTTGGAGCTCCCTCGTTAGCGCCACTAGAAGCGCGCCGCCCCTTACAGCCTCTGTCCACCCCATTTGGCTGTCGGAGGAGGATGGCTCCAAGTTTGCCGGCTTCCTCTCTTCGGCTAGCGAGATCACTTCTCGCTTCAGCTGCTCAGCCTCTCCCTCTGTAGTGGGGGATGAGTCCTCCTTAATCCCCTGCCTTCCACAGCCTCACACAGATAATGACTGATGTATGTTTCCCTATAGAAGGAGATGCTTTTAAATGTTATTTTTCTTCAAGGTCCTGCTATGATACCTTTACAGAAAACATGTCAGGTGAAACTCTTTTTTTGGAGAGGAGGAGACAGTACCATTGTGCTGCGTACAATTGTGCCATTGCCGTTATTACCTGTGTATTCAACGAAAGCAAATTCTACCAGGGCTTTCTTTTCACTGAAAAACCGGAAAAGGTAGGCACCTAAGGACAAGTCACTCATGCTGTGTCTTGAGGCCTAATTTGTCTCAAGGAGGCTACATTTCAACACACATGGCTGTATAGAGACTGGAAGCCTAAACTGCATACTAGTTTGCTGTAGTGTGCAGTGATTAAGGTGCAGTTCATATTGTTAGAAGCAAGGCTTACAATTCTGACACTGCCAAGTGGCCGCCTTTCTGAAATAATTACTTTTTGTGTGTTTTTATTTGCTGTTGCATTCACCGTGAGATCTGTTTCATGGAAGGAGGCTGAAAGACGTAAATGTTCATAAGCTGTAAAAATGGATTAATGGATGGCATGGGCTGGCACAGAATGCTGGAAGTTATTATTCAGGAACATCCTGGGGGCCACAGTTTGTGATGCCTGATCTATAGAGAATATCATTGTCTGTTGTTATACTGGCAGCCACATGATTTTTCTCCCAGTTGTTTTCTGGATAGAACAGAAAGTAGCTCTGCCTATTGGTGTACCCTTCAGTAATAGTAGCATGGGAGAGACCTGTTTGGGTAAGCAGCAGCTAAGCTTCTGGCACTTTTTATAGCTGTGTTTTGGTTAAATCTTTTGAATATTAGTTCACTAACTTAATATTATTGAAAGAAAATGACCGTTGTATGATTGGACTTGAACTGTGATTGGCCTGATCCCAATATCGGCGGAGGTGATTGGAGTGTTAATGAGGAAGGATTTTCTTCTTCTGGTACAGCTTTGAACATTTTGAACATCTCCCTCCATGATTGCTTGCAGTTTAATTTTTACCTGACTTAAGTTTTATTAAAATAGTTCCATAGATCAAGCGTTTTATGAAGTCATGCTTGGGAGATATTGCTGTCTGCAGTTAATATAAATAAAGATTGGGGTCTTCCAGTGTTCTTTGTAGAACTACCTGAGCCTAAGGCTCACTTAAGCTCATTCATGAAATGTTTAACCGTACAATTTTCTGATTGTACATTATTTTCGAGAACACGACTTAGGTATAATGAAGGATGACTATCATTAAACCATGGGAAACTGCAGCAATGCAATTATCTATACCATTAATTTGTGGCCCTCCATATGATCCCAAATTACAACTTCCAGGATTGAACTCCTAGCATTCTGTGCCAGCCCCAAGTTGAGCAGCCCTGGTCTAAACATTCAGAATAGTGATTATTAAGCAAAAGCGTGCGGTTATATAATGGCAGTCATTAGTGCCAGTGCATAGTTGTATTTTAAGAAATATTTACATATTTAAATTTTTGCTATAGCAAACACTATTGAGGTTGCATAAGAAGAGGATGCATTCCCTCAACATGTTTCCTCTATCAAAACTAGACATCTGCTTATAATTCACAAAGTAAAAACTGACAAATTGTTATTTCATCTGAAGGCCATATGTATCTTTTATGCACCCATCTCCAAGGAATGTCTGTTTCCTTGTCAGGAGTAACCAGTATGTCTGAGATTTTTAACACTATTTTATTGGATGCAGTAAAATGTACTGATGAAATGAATGCATATTTCTGTGTAAGAAATGTAAAGATTAGTAACTTTTTCAACTGTAAGTTTAAGTATAGCAGTTAATTTAAAATTTCTTTTGCTATGCAGAATCTACTTATTTTTGAAAACTTACTGGATTTACAGCGCCAATACTCATTTCCTATAGAAGTTGAGGTAGGCAGAAGGACTTTTTACTTGTCATGTGAAACTGCTGCACTGTTTTATTGTAAAATCCAGTGGAAACCGGAGAAAAATAATGCTGTGTTGTTGAAGATTAGCAGTCCGTTTTCACCAGGAAAACCCTAGCAGATGCTCACTAAAACTAGCCCCTAAAACCACATTTTTGACAAGTGAACTCCAGAGCAATGTAGAGTAGTTCCTTGAAATAGGCAGTTTCAAAAATATTTTTTGCATTTACTACTGAGTGCTTAGTCCCACGGAAATCTGAAGTTCTCTTTGATGACTGGACAGAAATTTCAATGGTGTCCCATAGTTGTGCTAGGTTCCTAGTGGGGGCTAAGCATCATAACTGGTGCTTTATCAACTCTGCCTGTTTTGGGTCCATTTCTTTATTCAGTTCAGAGTGTTGCATTTGTTCTTCCAAAGGGCTTCACACAGAAGTACTTTGTGACCAAGATGTTTTAGGGGGTTGGGAGGGGTTGAAAGTTTTGTAGGTGGCCTTACATAGCAATTGAAAACTACTCTATGCTTGCCTTGTGTAAGATGATACCTCTCCATTTTGTAGATGAAGGAAAAACATTTGGGTCTCACTTTTGTCTCTTGCCGATTTTGCTTCATTTTCTATGTATTATAAATGTTTATTTCTGTGCATCTCTCCAGATTTGATCATAGAATAAATACAAGCAGAATGTGTTTTACCAATAGACTGAATGGCTCTCTATTTGAAAGTTGGTTTGTTTGGTACATTCTAGGTTCCTTTGGAGAAAAAGAAGAAGTATATTGCCATTAGAAAAGAAGCCAGGGATGCAATGAGTGTGGATTCAGGTGAAATGACTTGCTCTTATTCAGACAGCTGTGGTAATACTTTGGGAGCAACACAAGTGGAAATTCCTCTTTTCCTCAGGGGCCTCTTATGTAAATTTTTAAATTAATAAAGAAAAGAAGATAAAAAAATGCAGTTTTGTGTGAAGTTGAACTTTATAAGGCTTTGTTCAGGAAGAAAAAGCAATTTTGAGAAACCAAGAGTTGGTGAAGCAACCTGAAAGCCAGTTGTAAGCTTGTGTTCAGTGCATATAGCCTTCCATTTAAATAAGTGAAAAGTCCAATGTCTTGTATTTAGTGTTTTATTTACATTTCATGACTGCAAGCATGCTTAGTAGTACTACTAGATAACCAGTTTTTCAATCGACTAATTGCTTTCTCTTTTTAACCAGACTACCTTTCTTTTTTTAGAAGAGCCACATTATCTAGCGTCTGCATCCTACATGGCAGATAGCAGCCTGAGTGAAGAAATGAGCCAGTTTGATTTCTCAACTGGAATACAGAGCTTTTCCCTTATCTCTCAAGACCCTGCTGCCTCTGGTTCTCGTTACAGAAGAAAGGTGATCTGATTTTCAGTTTATGAACTGAAGACAGTTCATAGACAGTTTGTAGACAGCATGTTTTTACACCTATAGTTTGATTTATCTTATATGGTCTTAAATTTTGAAGGCGGAAAAGTCCAGTCAGCAAGTTGTTGTAAAAAAATTTCTACCCGTATATCTTAAAAAAAACCTTCCATCTCTTTCAAGTAATCCAGCATCAGAATTAAGTGGTTAAAATTAAACAAAGTTTAGAAGCAATATATTCAAGTAAGTATGATGAGAATGTACCTTAAATATGAGTTCATAACTGGAAATGCCAGGATTTTTAACTAACTCCAATTTTGGTAGCAGCTACAAAAAGAAAATCAAAGAGAGACTTAAAAGAGTTGCTTAAGTGTGTAGCCCCCAAGAGATTCTTCCACATAAAACAGATGGATCACTCACTAAGAAGTGCATAACGCACCCCTTTCCTGAGCTGATGTGTTCACACATATATGCTCTCAAGAGAATGGAGTGGGCTAATGCACAACTGCAGAAAGAGACCGTTATCTGGTTGATCAAAGATTAATGTGGTCTTTGCTTCAGACAGCTGTCTGGTTGACAGCTCCCTGTGGTATTTACTGCTAATGGTTGTGGGAAAACTTTTATTAGGGAAAGGGAAGGAAAGGGAAAGTAAGTTTAGGCTAGGTTAGGTTCACTTTAAAAATTAAAAACTTATCTCCAGAATTCATCTGATTTATCTTTTTTAAAAAATAGGTTCCCACAGAATCAATGGTTATGGATGATGTTATGGAGTTAGAAATGGATGAGCTGAACCAGCATGAATGTATGGCCACCATGACAACGTTGATCAAACATATGCACAGGAATAACATTACACCCCAAGTGGAAAAGGTTAGTACTGCTTTAGCTTTGTATTTTGTTCAAATACTGTATACCTTTAGCAGTGGCTTGCTGGACTACTTTAGGTGATTTTAAGATATGTTCTTTGGAAGACCAGTGTTCCAGAGAAAAAAGAGATGTGCTGTGAGTTTAACTGAATTACAGGAAGGGGAACTTCATATATCCCTCCTCTTTTGGTAGCTTGGTATGTTTCAGTCTGTATTCTTCTCACTCCAATTGATAACCTAAGAGGTTAATGTTGATCAGGGCCTGGATAAAACACCAATGGTGTTTTTCAGCTGGCATACTGTGTAGTTTCCGTTGCTCTGCAAATCGTGCTGTAGATCATAATATGGAGCATGGCTAGGCACTTTTACTCACCCAGCCATGAATTGGCATTGACCTATTTGAATGTTACTTGATGCCAAGAATGGAAGTTTATTGTGCTGCACTATTTAACTTTTTTAAATAATCCTATTACAGGTTATCTGCGTTAGTGCTATAACTACTAGTAGTGATACTAGTACCACTATTTTAAATACAGTTTTGGTATTTTTCTTAACTTAGGGCACAGATTTGCCAACTCTCCCTCTATGGATGAAGTTTCTGCATAACAAACTGGGAAATTCATGTGTGCCATTAAATATCCGTCTCTTTGTGGCAAAACTTATTGTGAATACTGAAGAAGTAAGTTCATTTTTTTATGTATCTGTAACAATGCCATTAAACACACATTGGTTGTGGTGCATCCTTATGTGGAAGCAAGACTTTCTTTACTAGGCTTGTGCGGAACTGAAGTTTGGCAGAAGTGAATAGTATAGGGAGGCCTGGGACTGTAGGTGACCAGTTGAGTTTCCTGCATGAAGTCCACAGTGCTCATCTGCTGTCCATCTGTTCACAGGCACTGCAGAGTTTTCAGGTCTGTTAGATGAATCACCTAACAGTCTCAGGCCTCTCTACATGTTTGCTTCTGACAAACTTCAGTTCAGCGCCCTTCCTGCACTTGGCCTTGTTCTGGAATGTGTCTCAGAATAGCGGACTGCTGACCACAAACTAGTGCAAACTGTGGCAGGGCTCACCTGGAGCTTTCCATATATCTAAGATGGTTAGTAGGTAGATGACAGAGAACAATATTAAAGATGTCTGCATACAAATGTATTATGGAAGTGGTACTTCTATCATTAAAGTATGTTTTATCATTGTCAAGGGTGTATATGCCTCCCATACTGACCTGCCCGTGCCTTAAGATCTGGAGAGGAGGTCTCCCTGTAGAGGTGCGTCAAGCTCCATCTCTGTACATGCTCAGGAAGGCAGTAAAGATGCACCTCTTTGACCTGGCCTTCAGCTAAATGTGGTTACATTTCCCCCTCACTTTTAGGTAGTACTGTTTTTAATATAAATTTGGTTTGTTTTAACATCCTGGATTTTAAATGTTGTTGTAGATATTACTGTTTTAATATATTGGTTTGTTTTAATGTGCGGAATTTTAAGCGTTGTTACCCGCCCTGAGACCTTCAGGTGTAGGGCGGGATAGAAATGAAATACAATAAATAAATAAATAAATAAATAAATAAATAGATAAATAGATAAATAGATAAATAGAGAGAGAGAGATCATTTTGGGGGGTTAAAGAGCAGATGAGGGTTTTGCCTTCATCTTCTGCTTAAGAAGGTCCAGAAGCAATTGATGAACCATTGTGCAACGGAGGATGCTGGGCTAGATGGGCTGCAGCCTGATCCAGCAGGACTTCTCTTCTATTCGTGTTCTTTTATGCAGTGCAGCCTTGTACATTCTATGTGTCCTCTGCAGGTTTTTCAGCCTTATGCAAAGCACTGGCTTGGCCCCTTACTGCAGCTGGTGGTTTCTGAAGATAATGGAGGAGAAGGAATTCATTACATGGTGGTAGAGATAGTGATCACTCTGCTTTCCTGGACTAGCATTGCTACACCCAAAGTAAGCAAGTGATGAATTTTGTGTGATACAAGATAAACTTCACTGCATGCTTTGAACCTTAACTGCCATGAATAATCTTTTACCAATAGATTAAAAAAAGTATGTGCATGTTTTGAACCACTTCTGATATTTTATCAGCACTAATAGGAATTATATATATCTTGTTAGCACTGTGCTGCCCAAACATTTTAGTTGGATGCATTTGGATATAATAGATTCAGCTTACCAAATAATGGCAATCTGAAACTTCCACCAAGTCCAGTGCTTGGACTGGCCAATGGCTAATAGTGATAGCTGTAATAATTCAACAACATCTGGAAGTTTGGCTGTCCATGCAGTAAAAAAAAATATTCGGAAACCATGTAGGAACTCTATTTAATTTTTTAAAAGCATTACTATTGTTGTTTACATCAAGATCACAAAGCACCATACAAATACAATTTGAAAACTTTTGAGGATATAAATATTTGTTCACTTCTGATCATTTCCTTGTCATTGTAAATCAAATGTTGACTTTATTCTGTTCCTCTTTTTTTGGATCACTTTGTTTCAGACCACAAGACAATTAGAATTATCCTTTATTTTTGCTGTTTTCTGTGCTTATGCTGGAATAGATTTGTTTCTGATACATGATAAATTTTTTGGGGGAAACCAAGGAATAATAGTTAACAGAAGATCTTCCTTTAATGCAAGGGCTCTGATTCTTGTAAAAAGCCACTTATTTCAAATGTACAATAGGGATGTCCTAATTTTAATAAAAATATAAAGCAGTAGTTTTATTTTTTGTTTGTTTCGTACTAGGGAAACGTCAAAGATGAAGTTCTTGCTAATCGATTGCTTCAGTTCTTAATGAAAAATGTATTTCACCAGAAAAAAGCAGTGTTCAGGCATAACCTAGAAATCATTAAGACTGTTGTAGAGTGCTGGAAAGATTGCTTGAGCATACCTTACAGGTAAATCTTTGTAGGTCCTTAGTGTATTACAAAGGTAAATGTTGAGCTTTGCCAAGAACTACCGGTATGTGGTCATAAAAGCCTTACCTCTAGTATTACAAATTTATAGACTACTGAGATGAAGCTCAGGTTACAACATAAGGGAGAAGGTTCACTGGTTTTGTTAAAGGATCACAGAATCCAGAGGGAGGACTGGTATGGTGCTACTCTGTATTGAGGTTTTAAAATGCTTCCGTGTGTAGTCTTTGATAATGAAAGTAAAATTGTGTTTGACCACTTCTGATTTACTCTAGATTTGCCAGTCTGGGTTGTTCCCATGCCTGTTAGTTGTTATTAATAATAAAAATAATGAAGATGATGATGATGACGATGTGATATTTGTACTGTAGGATCATATTTGAACAATTTTCTGGTGGAGATCCAAATACAAAAGACAACTCTGTGGGTATTCAATTACTAGGAATTGTTCTTGCTAATAACCTGCCTCCCTATGATCCAAACTGCGAAGTAGACAGTATACGGTAAGATTTGGCGTTACATATAACTGTTAAAAATATTCTGAATGTAAATGACTGACTAAAACCAAACAAAAATAGGAAGATAGGTACCATTCTATCTAATAGGCTTAATCCTTGAACAAACACATCCTTTCTGCAAGTCTTAATTCTCTGGAAAATGGACCAAGGGACATTGCTTGTTTTTGAAGATCAGCTGCAAAAGTAATTTGCTTTTATTTATTTATTTACATTTCTATCCCGCCTCATACCCAAAAGTATCTGGGCAGGTAAGAAATTTGCGTTTGTGAATGTGCATCTCGTCTGCCAGCAATGCACCTAAGGATAAACCCATCCGTAGTATGCTGGAATCCGTCCGAGAACTGCAAAGATTCCAGGCTAAATTTTAGTACTCATGTCTGACGTTTTATCTGAAAAGGAATAAATTAGTACGTTCTCTTATAGAACTGGCTAATTGAAACATTTAAATCAAAATAAAGAGTTTTTTTGTCATTTGTTCTGCAAAAAAAATTGAACTACCAGCTTTTGCTGTCTGAGCCACTTTTATGATAGTGTGATCAGCACATGCCTGCAAAGGGTGTAGAGCTGTCAAGCCCTATTCCACAACCTGTGCCTAGGCTGCTCCTTGGGCACTGGCTCCTGACTCACCCATAGACAAAATATATCAGGGTGCTAAAGGGCAGCGCAGCATATGGTGATTAATCCACATGTGGGCTCTGAGATTTGAGACAAGGCAAAGGCTAAGCTGACTGAGCTAGGCAAGTTGTGTGCCCACCTAGGTGCTTCTTGGGGTGCAGTTGCACTGACCTGCAGAGGAAACTCCAGGACACTCCCAGACGATGCATCTCGATTATGCAGAGCCATTTGTTTACCAGAAGTGACTCCGTGTGTGCTGGAGTTCCCCCTCACGCATAGTGGCAGAGCATCACCCTGCCTCGTAGGCCCTACCCACTCCCACCCCATCCCTGAGGATCAGGCACCACTGTTCTCCAGGCATCTTACCTGCTAGATCTTGCCCTTAATACTCTTATCCCTAGTATTGATTTGTTTCATTGTTTACATTAAAGGCAACTTTGACCGTTTCAAAAGAGATTTTATTTTCCCTAGGTATTACCAGGCTTTGACTAGCAATATGGCCTTAATTAGATACAAGGAAATCTACGCTGCTGCTGCTGAAGTGCTAGGCCTTGTTCTTCGATACATTTCTGAGAAAGAAAATGTAAATACAACATATTTTGTCCTTTCTAAATGTTCAAAATATATTTTGAAATTTTCTTTTGTTTATTTATTTGTTTATTTATACAGAATCAAGAAGCAAAAATATACATTTCAAACAATTCAAAGCCAATGTGGCCATACAACTTAAAACATTTAAACAATAACTCAGTAAAACAATAACTCCTAAGGAGAAACTAATCAGTATTGATTACAATATTGAATGGTTGAAAATTTATTTTCAAACTGTTTCTGAAAAATAAGGGTATGGAATTTTTTAAAAAAGAAACATACAAATATATGTTTTACTGCTAGTTTATAACAATATAGCTTCCTTGGAGGATGGGAGTAACTTTGAAGGAAATATAGGAATTGGCATGCTAAAATTCACCAAGGCTGTTTCCACTAATCTTATAGTTTGTCTCTAGCATTTGGTGAATAGTCTTTTTACTTCAGGAATAAAAATGCTGATACTGAAGCTGTTAGCCATTGAAAGGCTTTGCCTGCATGAATTTTGCTAATTGAATAGGATTTAGGAAGCAATAATTATTATACTGTTTGGTACACATCTATAAAAACCAGTGTTTCATTTTCCAGGTGTCTGAAAGTCCAATTTATGACTTCATTATAAAGCAGTTGAAGCAGCATCAGAATGTGAGAGAGGACAAATTCATTATGTGCCTGAATAAACTGACAAAGAACTTCCCAGCTCTCGCTGATCGGTATGAATAAATCGAAAACTGTTACATACTCTTCAGGAGCTATTTTAGCTACCTGTATTGTAACGTTAATTTTATGGTTCTTTTCCCTGGAAAGGTTTATGAGTACAGTATTCTTCTTGATTCCCAAACTTCATGGAGTGATGAAAACCTATTGCCTGGAAGTTGTAATGTGCCGTGCCAAAGAAATTTCTGATCTATATTTACAATTGAAAAGTAAGGATTTCAAGCAGATTATGAGTCATAGGTAAGTAACAATTTTAAACTGAAACACAGGGTCAGGTTCTTCCAATTGCAGGTTGTTGAAAAGCATGTTATTCCTGGGTTCCAAGAGCAGAAGGTGGCTGGCAATTCTATCCCATCTCATTTGTTACAGGGGCCACTGATGTTCTTCAGAAAAGCCTTCTCTGAATAAATCTGATAAGTCTACCTCGTTTTTCCGTTTTTAGATACCTGATACACATTTAGCACAAAGTTAGGACTGGACAAGTAAAAAAAACACAAAATCAAACATATGTAGGCATGCACAATGTGT
This sequence comes from Aspidoscelis tigris stejnegeri, assembly GCA_023333525.1. NCBI lineage: Eukaryota > Metazoa > Chordata > Lepidosauria > Squamata > Teiidae > Aspidoscelis > Aspidoscelis tigris. The sequence goes on from JALMGA010000004.1 coordinate 48,966,102, forward strand.
GTCCACACCCTATCTCTATCTAGTGTAGGAGAGGGAAAAATTTAAAAAGGGGAGGATACACTTGTGTGATGTTATCCTTTGGTGCACACTAGTATTTTTTTGTAAAGCATGCCCTCTCCTGGCCATAGCAAACTGAATCCAGTGATGGTTAAAGTGAAATACAGCAGCCCCAAACAAGCCTATAGGAGGAAGTATTTTCAGACTGCTTTAAAGTGGCTTGAAAACAGATGCTTTAAAGGGCCTTTTGGAATAACTATGGAAGCTCATTGGGTGAACCACTTACACAATCATTTCAGTTTGTTTGGATGACCCTGTAAAATCATACTGTATACATGCTGTTTGGAATTAAAATCTTAGAATAATGAAACATTCTATTACTATTTCCTAGAGATGATGAAAGACAAATAGTATGTTTGGATATAGTGTACAAGATGTTACCTAACCTTAAACCTCCTGAACTGCAAGAGCTGCTTCCTACAGTAACCAGTTTTATCCATCATCCCTCACCAGTATGTCGGGAGAAAATGTATGATGCCCTTATGTGGATATATGATAATTATAGGTAAGGATTCTAACAAAAGTAGTATAATAAAGATATATTCCAGTTAGCCGCACCGTATCTCTACCCTGCCTCTGTCCATTATCCATAGTCCATTATGGAAAGCCATTGTGCTGAACATGCATAAAGCAAACAGTATTGTAGATTAAATTGACATGAACTTGGGGCATCATAAAAGTCAGAGACAAGAGACAGATACTAGTCTGAAATATGAGCTGGTTTGGAAAGCTTGGTGGAAAGAGTATAAGCAGCAAGAATACTGAGCAGAAGTGACATGAAAACCCAGCTAAGAGAAAATAGAGGCAAAAGGTGCAGTGTATTTCAAGAGTGAAAAAGTTCTGACATGAGGGTTCAAGAGAGATTTAGCTGTGAGGAATAGTAGGGATTTTAAGGAAGTTGCAGGCATCAGAAATTGAAACAAAATGAACTTTATTGATTAGTCATCTGACCATATCAAGTTTCATCAGAAATTGAATAGGAACAGGGCTATACTTTAATAGGATAAAGTGGCAAGCTGCAATTGAATAAGATTATAATATAATTTTACCAACTTGAAGGAAAGGAGTGGAGAGTTTTGGAAACTCTTGTGAGGAAAAAATTATGAGACCATAATGGAAAGAAAGAAAGATGAAAGGGAAATGAAGATACAGAATCACTGAACTAATATATGTTTTGAGTTCCTTTGTGTGGCTATTTATTTCCTTCACGTTCCATTTTCAAAATGCACTTTTCTCTGTTTATTCTTATACCTTTTTCTGTATCTTTGATCGTTCTGCCAGAATCTGTAGTTACATGTGTTGAATATTTTGTTATTCAAAGAATTGGCAGTAAAGAGAAAGTACAACTAGCATACATGTGGTTGTATAAACAAACTAAGAAGCCATTCCATCCTACTGGAGAAAAGGAGTTAGAAGATAAGACAACCTCACCTCCTCAGATCTCTGAGTTTTCTATTATTTTTCCTTGTTCTTTCTTCAGGGATCCTGAAAGTCAAGCGGATGAGGAATCTTCTGATGTGTTTAAACTGGCAAAGGAAGTTCTCCTTCAAGGGCTATTGGATGAAAATCCTGGGTTACAGTGAGTAATGCTTATGTAGGGCATGGTATACAAATAAAATGTCAGATAACTGTTATGCCAGGCAGCAACATTTTCTTTCAGTTCAATTATTAATGCATTGGAGTTGACCTACCACACCCAATAGCTTAGAACTTCAGGCATGTTTCAGTGTTTTCTTATGTGGACATAATCCACTGTGTTCAGTGGGATCAATTTTCATGTCATCTTCATGAGCTTCAACTTTATAGCATCCTACATACCATTAACTTTAGCTATTCTTAACATTTATACCATTTCTTTTTAGCTGCCCAGCCCTCCGGCACCCAGCCATCTTTAACACTAGCCACAATGGGCATGCTACCAACCATCATGTTTCTAGAATTTTTTCCCCCTCTGCTTGTCAATTATTTTCGTTAGGAGTCCAGGCCATATAGAACATTCTGGACTATAAAAAATGGCTGCGATTAGTTGTTGCTGTTTGGGGGCCAGGTTTATCTAGAGTGGTCTCTCATTTCAGCAAGATTTTAACTCTGTAGTCTTCTCTTTGTGTTTTTAATAGTCAAAAAATAATTCTCTTATCAGGGAGAAATGTAGTTCCCCGACGGATGGAGCAGACTGATGGGTTATCACCGTTGCCTGTAGCTGACCACGACCGCCAGGGGGAGCCCTGCAGAACTTTCACTCGACCAACTGTCACTTGCAGGGCTTCCCCTCAGTCCTTCCGCGGTCGTGCAGCTGATCACACCGTCAGTCTCTCCATCCGTTGGGATGTCTTCTCAAGCTGGGTCTGAGCAGCGTTTTTCGGATGTTAGGGGTATGATCTCTTCATCCCCTCTCTCCTCCTCCTTGGGCCATATCATGGGAGGCAGCCCCTGTGGACAAGTTGCCCCCAGACTAGCGCTCCGAAGGATTTTTGAGGCTCCTTCAACTTATTCGTCCTTCGGAGGTTTTTCCCCATCCCCAGGTCCGTCTGACTTAGCTCCCCCCTTAAGGAGTTGGGAGCGGGTCAGAAAGCGGGTTGGCTTCCGCTTTTCGGGGGAGGCATCAGGTAAGTTTTCTTCCCTGGCCCTGCTTAGAGCTAGGATCTTTTTTCCTCTTTATGTTTAGTTAGTAGTTTTCCCCCTTTTCTTCCCTTTAGATTGTGAGTCGGGGGAGGTTAGTGAGGAGTCTTTTCCCTCCCGCCAGTCTCCAGTGCGAGGCACGGAGGTGTCTCGGCGCGGATATCGCCGCGCGGCGTGGTCGGTCTCCCCCAGCCATTCAAGTTCCCCTCAGGGACCTAGGGCAGAGAGGGTTACCGCCCAGCCCGTCCACCATGGCCACGCAGCGAAGCGGCGAAGGCGGCACCAAGAATCTCCGCCAGTGCGGCCAGAACGGCCGTTAAGGCAAAGCGCCATTTCTGCTTCCCCCCGGCCTGACCGCGGCGGCCGCGCGAGCCGTAACGCTCGTGATGGAGCGTTTGGAGCGGCCGCCGCCGCTGAGAGCCGTTTGGAGGCCGTGGGGGGGGCTCCGGCGGCAAAGCGGCATCGGCGCGAGCGCTCCCTCCCCCGCCATACTTACCATCGCCGCTCGCGCAGGGCTTACAGCCGCGAGCGCAGCAGCAGCAGCGGCAGCAGCCGGAGCCAAGGCCGGGGGCGGAGTTCCGCGCGCGGCTGGCGCAGCAGGAGCCGCAGCTCGAGCCGCGGCCGAGCCGCATATCGCTTTTCCAGGCGGCCGCGCGCCTCTAGACGCAGTCCCAGAAGCCGGGTTTTTTCTCCTTCACCGGCTAGAGACCAAATACGGCGGCGGCACTTGATTAGAGGCAGCCACGGCCGCTCAACAAGCCCCCTCCTTTCGCGGAGGAGGGCTAACCCAGGGAAAACCTCTTATCTGTCGTCTTCCGGTGATGACATCAGAAGGTCTCCCTCGCATGGAAGACCTAGGGCACGCCCAAGACAGCATGATAGACAACTTGGTGGATCATCCAGTTCTGCTTCTTGTGAAGTATTACCTAGGGAAGGTTCATGTAGAAGCAAGTCGACAGATAACATTCCTTTACCTAGTAAAGGACAATCGGCTTCTGATGCCTCTTCATCTGAGGGTGAATTGCTGATGAAGTTGGCAGCTTCCTTAGCCAAAAGAAGGGCAAGGAAGAAGAAGGCTCTTTCAAAGATTGTTCATTCGGCTTTGGCTTCTAATGATCAAGACAAACTGTCTTCTTCTGTTGGCAAGCCAGGGGAGGTTCCTTCTGCTGGGGAGCCTCCTGTTAGTAATGATAATCAACATTCTGGCGATGAAGGGGATCAGCAGACCACTTCTTCTGCTACGTCTCAGCAAACCTCTAGGTTGCTGTCATATGATCATGTTGCTCAGGTGATAGCTGCAATTGCCTCTGCCTTGAATATTACTGTAGATTCTAAGCCAGCTGAGGAGAAAGCTCGACAGGCAAAGGATTTGCTAATGAATCCTCCTCCCCAAGAGCGTGTCTTGCCGATACCACCATTGATGCAGGAGCTCCTTTTGGCTGAATGGGCGGAACCGTTGACCACTAAAAGGCTTCCTCCCATGGCTAAAAAACTGTTTCTGCCTTCGGACCATGCATCGTCTATCTGGGCCACGCCTACAGTTGACGTTCCTGTACTTCAATTGTCTTCCAATCACCTCCTTCCGAGGGACTCAGAGGTGGAGCTTCGCGATCCTTTGGACAAGAAGCTGGAAGTTTTTATGAAAAAATCTTTTGAACTTGATTCCTTGTGTACTAGGGCTTCAGCTTCTGCATCTTTGGCTAATCGAGCAGTACTCAAATGGGTTGAGGAGCTTCTTTCTGAAGCTTCTTTTCCTAAGGATTTTCACCCCAAGTTGTCTCAGATTAAGAATGTGGTAGCTTTTGCAGCAGATGCCAATATGGATGCTTTTCAATTGGCAGCAAGGTCAGCTGCGAGTACCATTGGCGCGAGGCGCGCAATTTGGTTGAAGTCTTGGGGAGTGGATGTGCAATCAAAGATTCAGATTATAGGTGCTCCATTTAAGGGCAAGGAGCTCTTTGGGGAACTTGCCCTAAAAGATGTTTTGATTGAGAGAAATAAGAAAAAAGTACTACCAACCTCAGTACCTACCTCGGCTTCTAAGCCGGGCCAAACAAATAAGGGTAGGTCAACTTTCAATAAAAAGCCTTATGCGGGGTTCTACAAAAAACAACCCTTTCGTTACAAGCCCGCGGGAGGTCGCGGCTCCTGGGGGCGACAACAATCCGCGAACAAACAGCCCCTTGGTAGGGGAAGAGGACGGTAGGCTGCCTCTCCCGTCTTTGGAGCCTGCCCCGAGCTCTAAGATAGTGGGGGGAAGGCTGCGTTATTTTGCTCAGGTTTGGAAAAAATTCGTTTCGGATTCCTGGGTTGTTGATGTGGTTACTCAGGGTTATAGGTTGCAGTTTAGTACTTTCCCAGTTTTTAGATATTTGCCTACTCCGGTTCCCTCTGCTCCTAAGAAGCGGAGGGCCTTGGAACAGGCGCTTGTTGAGCTTTTGGAGATGGAAGCTATAGAGTTAGTTCCTAAAGAGGAATGTGGTTTTGGAGTTTATTCAATTGTTTTTCTTGTATTAAAGAAGGGTGGAAAGTTTAGGGCTGTCCTTGATCTTAAATACCTAAATAAATTTATGCGTAAAATATATTTCAAAATGGAGTCTTTGAATTCTATTAGAAATCAGTTAGAGGAAGGCTCGTATATGGTTTCCCTAGATCTCACTCATGCCTTTTTACACATTCCTATTCATCCCAAGGATCGTAGGTTTCTACGTTTTGAGGTGGATGGGAAACATTATCAGTATAAGGCACTCCCATTCGGTTTATCAGCTTCTCCTCGTGTCTTCTCTAAGACCTTGGTCTGTCTCGTAGAATTATTACGATTAAGGGGCGTGGCTATTTTTCCTTACTTGGATGATCTTCTTCTGGTCTCGAGGTCTCGCTCGAGATTGGAGGAAGATTTAAGTTACTCTATGAGTTTGCTTACTGCCTTTGGTTTCTTGATAAATCTGGAGAAGAGTTCTTTGATTCCTTCCAGACAAATTGTGCATTTAGGGGCTTACATCGATACTGCCTCCTTCACCATTCGTCCCTCTGATGATCGGATTAGTGCAATTATAGCCCAAGCATCTAAGGTTGGTATGCATAGGTCAGTTAGACTTTTTCATCTAGCTTCCTTGCTGGGAAAGCTTATTTCTGTTATTGACCTACATCACTGGGCTCGTTTCCATGCAAGGCCACTGCAATGGGCCTTACGACCCTACGCTTCTTTGATTGCTAGTGCTACGGATATCTCGGTCCGTTTAGACAAGGGAGTTTTAGATTCAATCCGATGGTGGACGCTACCTGGTAATTTGGCTTCAGGTGTTCCTAGCATCAGGCCAGAACCGGTGGTTATCTATACGGATGCCAGTTTATCCGGATGGGGAGCCACCCTTGGTAGTCATTTGGCTCAGGGCGTTTGGACTGTCACTGAGCGCAGCAAACATGTGAATTGGTTGGAGTTGAAGGCTATATACTATGCGTTGCTTGCCTTCTCGCATTTGGTGCAGGGCAAGCATGTTCTTATTAAAACGGATAACACTACAGCCAAGTCACATGTTGTCCGTCAAGGGGGCATGCGATCAAAGGAATTAATGTCTTTAGCTACTTTATTGCTTCAGTGGGCTGAGTCTAATATTTTATCTTTATCTGCTATTCATGTTAAGGGCTCGCTGAACCTACAGGCGGATTCACTCAGCAGGAAGGAGTTGTCGAGCGCAGAGTGGATGCTGAATCGGGAGGTCTTCGAGGCCATAACATCGGCTTGGGGCCTTCCGGCGGTCGATCTTTTTGCAACCAGGGCCAATCGCCAGGTGCAGAAGTTCTTTGCTCGACACCAGGACCAATCAGCATCGGCGATCGACGCTCTCTCTGTTCGGTGGCCTGCCAAACTTCTCTATGCGTTTCCCCCGTTTCCTCTGATTCCAAGAGTACTCCGCAAGATAAGGGTAGAACGGGCGAGGGTCATCTTCATAGCCCCATATTGGCCAAGACGGGTGTGGTTCACTCAGTTGATGTCCTTGTCCGTGAGAGAGCCGATCCGGCTCCCTTATCGGAGGGATCTCCTCCTACAGAACAGAGTGTGCCACCCAGACCCGCAATGGTTAGCCTTAGCGGCGTGGATGCTCGACGGTTCTTCCTAAGGGAAGCGGGTTTTTCCTCCCAAGTTATTGATACTATCATTGCTTCCCGTAGGAATTCTACCTGGAGGATTTACAATTCCTCTTGGAGAGCGTTTTGTAGGTGGTCTTATTCGAATAAAATTAACCCTTTGGCGCCTACAGTAAGGGATGTTTTGGCTTTCCTTCAAGCTGGGCTTCAAAAGGGTCTGAGCTACAACACCATCAGGAAGCAGGTGTTTGCTTTGTCCGCTGTTACGGAGGTAGCGGATGAATCGAATTTAGCTGCGAACAAAACACTAAAGTCTTTTCTCCAGGGGGTGAAGGGTAAATGTCCTCCAGTGGTGCATAGGTTCCCAACGTGGGATTTTGATTTGGTTTTGGCAGTAATGTCGGGAACGCCCTTTGAGCCTATAAGGGAAATATCCTTAAAGCTTTTGTCATACAAGTTAGTTTTTCTGGTGGCTATGACGTCAGCTCGCAGGGTGTCTGATTTAGCCGCCTTGTCAGTAAATTTCCCATTGTGTGAGATGACCCCTGATTCTGTGATTTTTCGGTTGGATCCGTCTTTTCGTCCTAAAGTGGATTCAACTTTTCACAGGGAACAGGAGATACACCTCCCTTCCTTGTGTCCTAAGCCATCTCACCGTTTGGAGGAACAGTGGCATTGCCTTGATGTCAGACGAGCTATCAAGGTATATATTGATAGGACCAGGGGTATAAGGAAGACTTCCTCTTTGTTTGTCTGCTTTCATCCGGCATATCTGGGCAGGAGAGCTTCTTCCCGGGTGCTTTCTGCTTGGATCAGGGCAGCCATCACGATGGCTTATAAAATCAGGAACGTTTCTCCTCCTAAGAATATTCAAGCTCATTCAACTAGAAGTGCGGCAACTTCAGCAGCCTTTGCGACAAAAGCAACCATTCAAGAGATTTGTAGAGCGGCAGCCTGGTCTGCACCTTCTACTTTTACAAGACATTACCGAATGGATGTCTACAGGTCTGCGGAGGCTGCTTTTGGAAGGAGAGTGCTTCAGCACGTTGTTCCTAGAACGGTATGTCGAGTCTAGTCATGAGGCCCACCCTTGAGGGAAGCTTTGGTACATCCCATCAGTCTGCTCCATCCGTCGGGGAACGGAAAGTTGTCTTACTTACGTGAGCTTCCGTTCCTGACGGATGGATGCAGACTATTCCCTCCCTTTGTTCTACGTAATGTGTTTGTTGTGTTAATTATTCTCTGTTAGGTTGCATCAACTTCTGCAGATCCTCAAGGTTCTGTTACATCTTCACTCCCTGCGTAAGGACTGAGGGGAAGCCCTGCAAGTGACAGTTGGTCGAGTGAAAGTTCTGCAGGGCTCCCCCTGGCGGTCGTGGTCAGCTACAGGCAACGGTGATAACCCATCAGTCTGCATCCATCCGTCAGGAACGGAAGCTCACGTAAGTAAGACAACTTTCCGACTTCGGTTGCATTTAACTGCTTATACTTCTGCAAAAACTCTTTCACCATCTGTAACAAAAGTGGCTTAACTGACCCCATATTGGTTTTGAGAGGGTTAACATCTTTTCTGTAGAACCTCTGTGAGACTAGGTGCAGGCCTAAATTTGATGAAGCAATACCAGCTAATAACCTTCAGCCTGCAACCCACCCATATCAAATAGTCATAGCTAAGAGTTAATGATGGGAGCGGGAGAAGAACATACCTTCTAGAACTTTCTAAGTTTGTTGATATAATTGGCTAATGAGGGTCACTTGATCCCCCTGTCAAATCCCTATATATCTCGTATAGCATAATGAATGAAACAAGGTAAGGTAGGGAGTAAGTGGTTCGCTATCCACTTTGTTTGTCATTTTGGCACTTATTCTTTTTATTGCCCCTGCTGTTATATTATGCTATTATGCCATTTTGCTACTGTATTTTGTTTATTCTCTGATGTGCCAATTGTAACTCAAGAAGACTGTGCCTCATACTTGTTGTGAAGAAACATTTTTTTTAAAATTTTTGCTTCTTTTTCTTTTAATAAACTTTTGTAATTTAACCTGACCTAAATCTTTGAAATATGCTGACTACAGTAGATGCAAAGCTCAAAGCTGTCAATCACCATTCACCTAATTGACTGTTCCTCTGTCACACATACTCAGGTGTTCTGAGATTGTTTCAGGGTATTGATTGTGTATCAGAAATTTGTTCGATTAGTATAGGTGATATAAAGTATTTTCAGGCCAATTCCTTGTCTCTATGAGTTTCAGCAAATATTTTATTTTCAGACATTGCCATTAAGTGAACAGATAAAATTGGGTTGGAATCATCCCATTTTACTTCAGATAGGTTGGCATTCAAGCCAGGTCTGGGTGCCCCACTTTCTACATGCAGAAAGGTATTCCAAGGGAAGCTTCTCAGGGCCAGAGACCAAGCAGAAAGTTTTATACATCTTTCCAGATTGTGCAAAGGCAGCTTATAGGCCTAATGAGCAAAACACAGTATAATTTATTAGTTCTTCCAAGGAAAGTAAAACAAAGATTTTTCCCCCCTACTTCTTGCTTAGAGAACAGAAAGAATGACAAGAGATTGTTTAACTCATTAATTATTCACATCAGAACAAATAAAGTTTAATTGAATCTTTCTCACTAATCTAATGTGTAACAATTTGGATCCTGCACTGGTTATTTTGTAGCAGTCAGAAACCTTTTTTTTGTTCATTAGGTTTTTGAATGTTATTGAATGATTAATTCAGACAATTAAGAATAATAAGCTTTCTTTAGCCTGCTTTTTTTTCTTTACAGATTAATTGTTAGAAATTTTTGGAGTGATGAAACCAGGTTACCAGCAAATACTCTTGATCGTATGTTGACTTTGCTAAGTTCTCTATACTCTGTCAAAATTGAAACTCAGTTTTTGAATTTAGTTACAAATTTTTTACTTGAGATGACTAGCAAGAGCCCAGATTTTTCTAGAAGAATGTTTGAATATCCTCTTTCGGAATGCAAATTTCAGGTGAATTTCTGTTTTGTTGTAAATATTGTTATATTGTACTGCCATATCATGGGCTGGTCTTCATTTATTCATTTATTTATTATTTATATTTCTATCCAGTGCTATGCACGAAGGTCTCTGTGAGGGTAACAACCTTAAAATCCACCATATCAAACAACAATATATAATAAAACAGTAAAAACCATCACAGCGGCTAAAATCCAACATGTTTAAAAAACCACACAACACAATGTCAATTAAAACAGTGGTGTTTACAGTGGGGAAAACATGGCTGACATTTATCCAAAGGCCTGAGCAAAGAGGTGCGTCTTCACTGCCTTCCTGAACATAAACAGAGAAGGAGCCCAACGCACCCCAAGGGGAAGACTGTTCCACAACCTGGGGGCCATTAGCGAGAAGACCCTCTCCTGGGTGCCCACCACCCTTGCTACTGAAGGTGGTGGGACAACCAGAAGGGGCTCTACTGCAGATCTTAGGGCACGGGCAGGTTGGTATGGGAGAAGGCGTTCATTTAGGGCCTTATAAATCAGAGTTAACATCTTATATTGGGCTCAGTAGTAAATTGGCAGCCAATGCAGCCCTTCTAAAACTGGTGTGATGTGCATCTGGCTAGCTGTCCCAATTAACACCCTGGCAGCTGCATTTTGCACTAGCTGCAATTTCCAAACCGTCTTCAAGGGCAGCCCCTTGTAGAGTGCATTACAGTAGTCCAATCTAGAGGTTACCAGAGCATGGATAACTGAGGCCAGATTATCTCTGTCCAAAAAAAGGCTTCAGTTGCCACACCAGCCATAGTTGGGCGTAGGCACTCCTGGCCACGGCATCCACCTGAGCTTCGAGCGTCAGTGTGGAATCCAGGAGTACCCCCAGGTTACGTACCTGTCCCTTCCAGGGCATTGCGACCCCTTCAAGGACAGGATCTGAGACCCTGTGACACACAGCATCTCTGTCTTGTCTGGATTCAGCTTCAATTTATTGGCCCTCATCCAGCCCTTTGCTGCCTCCAGGCACCTGTCAAGCACTTCTACTGCCTCTCCTGGTTCAGATGGCACAGAGAGATAGGGCTGGGTATCATCTACATATTGATGACACCTCACTCCAAATCTCCTGATGGCCATTCCCAGTGGCTTCATATAGATATTAAATAACATGGGAGATAAGATTGACCCTTGGGGAATCCCACAAGTGGGTTGCCAAGGTGTTGAGTCTCTATCTCCCATGACCACTATCTGAGATCGGTTCTGGAGATAGGAGCGGAACCAATGCCGAGCACTGCCTCCCACTCCTAAACTCCATAGCCTCTCCAAAAGGATACCATGGACAATGGTATCAAAAGCCACTGAGAGGTCCAGGAGAACCAACAGGGTAGCATTCCCCCTGTCTCTCTTCTGGAGGAGGTCATCAACCAGGGCAACCAAGGCAGTTTCCGTGCCATAACCAGGTCTGAAGCCAGATTGAAATGTTTCTAGATAATCAGCTTCTTCCAAGCATGCCTGCAGTTGAGCAGTGACTACTCTCTCTAGCACCTTGCCTAAAAAAGGTATGTTGGCAACCGGGTGATAGTTGTTCAGATCTGCTGGATCCAGGGAAGCTCTCTTCAGGAGGGAGCGTATCACAGCCTGTTTAAGGGCCAGTGGAACCACCCCTTCCGTCAGAGAGGCATTGACCACTTCCTGAATCCACCTGGTCATCCTTTCCTGGCTAGCTTTTATCAGCGAGGAAGGGCAAGGGTCCAGAGAGCATGTAGTCAGCCGCACCCCCACAAGTAGCTTGTCCACATCCTCAGGCTGCAATAACTGAAACTGATCCAAAAAAAATTGGACCAGACAGTTCTCTGGGCACCTCCCCTGGACTATGTCCAATTGTGACATCCAGTCCCCTACAAATCTGAGCGACTTTGTCCTCAAAGTGTCTTGCAAAACTGTCACAGCAGATATTATTTGGCCCTGGGTCACACTTTCTCGAACCTGATTTTATAAGGCCATTTACTGCTTTAAAGAGCTCTGCTGGATGGCTACTCAAGGATGCAATGGTGGTGGAGAAAAAACGCCTTTTTGCCACCGTCACTGCCACATGGCAGGCACAATAGTGTGCTCTAACCCGTGTTTGGTCAGATTCACAGCCGGATTTTCACCACCTGCGCTCAATCATCGACCTTCCTGTTTCATAGCTCATAGCTCTATGGAATACCATGGAGCGATCATGTCAATAGTCCTGGTCATCTCCCAATTCCAGAGAGAGACCAGAGATTCGACAGGAGCACCAGTCATGCCAACTGGAAAATCCCCCAGAACATTCCGGAATCGCTCAGATTACATAAGTCCCCAGAGGTGTCACCATCTCAATAGGATCCACTTCCCCACAGAGGGGAGCTGCCACTGTAAGTCCAAACCTCACCAGAAAGCAAGTGATCTATCCATGACAATGGGTTGACAGCCAACCCTCCTATCAGTGGATCCTCACCAGTCCGCTCTGTGGCAAAAACCAAATCAAGGGTGTGGCCTGCTGTATGAGTAGGACCAGATACAAACTGAGACAGCCCCATGGTGGTCGTGGAGGACATGAAGAGCTGAGCTGGTCCATTGAGTGCAGCCTCGGCGTGGATGTTGAAGTCCCCCAACACACTGTGGCAGGGGCTTCCAACACCAGATCTGAGACTACCTCAGATAGGGAGAATGCTGGGCAGTGGGGCAAATGGTACACCAGTAGCATCGCTATCCTGTCTCTCTGGCCCAACAACAAAAACAGGCCCTCAATCCCCTTTACAGAGTGAATTGGCCATCTGGTGAGAAAGATGGAAGTCCTGCGGATTACAGCAATACCCCCTCCCCTCCGGTCTGGAACAGTGCTGCACTGAGTAGCCTGGAGGACAAAGCTGGGTCAGATCGGGCCCAACCAGTTCTTCCAACCAGGTCTCAGTGATGCATGCCAGATCAGCCCGTTTCTCAACAAATAAATCTTGGATGACTGGTGTTTTATTCCAGAGTGATCTGGCATTTAAGAGCAGCAGGCTCAGAGCCGAGGGCTGTGTGGCATGCCTCCCCAAATTCTGCTGACTGGGGGGCAGGACAGAAAGGGTGATAGCTTTAAGACATCTGACACCCCTTCTCTGAAACTGCCTCTTCTGCCTCCCAACGCCATATCTCCCTCTGCCCATTTGAACCATGATAGTGGCCTCCAACCATACTTCTCCCCCTTGCCTGCCCTTGACACATGCTTCCTCCCCACGAAAACAGAGCACACACACAACCACACAGACACAAGGGAAAGGGGGGGGAAGCTAAAACAATATTGAACAATAAAAGGTTAAAACAAGCATTTAAAACGGCAGCTTGCTATTTCATCCTGGTGAGGCAAAGACAGGTGCCCAGCCAGGTAGCCAGCCACTTCTTTAGTTCCTCCTCTTCTCAGCCGCGTACTGTAGCCTGAGGTGGGTGTGGCAGGGCAAACGTGCAGCAGTTCTCTCCTGGCTGGTTCTGATTTCTAATGTGTCAGCCTTTATCAGCTGCAGGTGGTACTCTGTTTGTGACACCTGCAAATAAAAGGTTTGACAGCACTATGGTTTTGTGAACACCATGGGTACTTACACCCCCCCACGCTGAAACTAGCAGATGGCAGGAGAAGAATTTCTCTCTGTGCCCTCACTCTAGATGCTGCTGCTCTTGATCCAGATATTTGGTTATATTCTAATCATGAATTAGAATGGAACAATTGGAGTATTTTATCAGATGTCAACTGTGAAAGCTGTGTAGATCCTTGCATAGAAAAAATGAAATGTTAATATATAGGGGTAATGAAATTTGAACTGGAACAAAATCTGATAATGCTAAGGTACATTTATCTTTTTAAAGTATTAATGTAATGTATACACATCTGTTCAGTGGTACTACTGAGTATTGTGACATAACTAGAATGTATACAAATTGAAATTAGCTACTTGAGTCTCTTTGGCCCCAAAGATGCTCAGTGTGGCTAGGCTGGATCTGAATCAATCAGTCTTTATGCTAGGATGGATGTGATTCAACCAAGTTGAACCTATTGGGTTCTAGATTGAATCTGATCCACTCGATTGTTGATCAAGCTAAAATGGTTTGATGGACTTTTCACCCTCTTCTCCAGACACTCTTTGGGAAAAGAAGTGTGCTGTCTTGCTAGTAGTGATTTCTTCTTTTTCCCCAAGCCTTTTTTGGGTGAACCCTTGGAGAATTGAGGAGGAAGGTCCCTCAGGTCTAGTTTGGATGGAGTTGAGCCTGATGTTCAGTTCACGTATATCCCTAGTAATAGTATTCTAAGAAGGTGTCCTTAGCACTACCTGAATATGAGGAGCAAAGAGAGTTTCATCTTCTCCATTTTTCTTTGCTAGGAATTTGCCATTGACTCGAGCTGGCAGTACCGAAGTACTGTTCTCACACCCATGTTTGTAGACTCTCAGGCTTCTCAGAGCAGCAGCCGGCAGTACTCACAGGAAGGATCCATTAGTGGCCAACTAAGGGTTACACAGCAACAGTATGAATTTACCCCAACACAGAATATTAGTAAGTATTTGTGCACCATATCATGTTTGAAAAGCTCATTTATATATTCATTAATTTCAAGACATTCTTGTGCATGCATATATTTCTTTTGGCAAGTATTCTAGGATGCGTATAGTAAGAGAGGGAAATTTATATGTGACATTCTCCCTTTTAAAAAATGTACAAGTAGTTTTGAAGATTTTATGAATATAATAAGGAACAGTATTATATATTGCTACTTTCTCTTTATTTTAGGCGGAAGAAGCTCTTTTAACTGGCTAACAGGAAGCACCGTTGACACATTTGCAGAGTACACGCTTTCTTCGTTGTCTGAATCCCCATCTTCATCGATGTTGTTCATTAATAAGCAGACGGACAGATCACACAGAGTTGCCTTCAAACCCTTAGGTCCTAATTTTGGGAAGAAAAGACTGGGCTTGCCAGGGGATGAGGTGAACAGCAAGGCTCAAGGTATGTGTTTCCTTCCTATGTTTACATTCAGATGTCCATCCTGTGCTTTGACTAAACAAATGGTATAATATCACATTGTTATTATTGAAAGGTACAACTGTTTTTCTGTTTCTGTGTGTATATGTAGAGGGTGTTCATAACTGCTCATGTGTTCATACAAACGCTAAAAATGAGTTTTCTTTTTGTATTTACTAGGAATAGATGAACGAGCAGAAATCCTAAGGCTGCGGAGACGCTTTCTAAAAGACCAAGAAAAGCTTAGTGTGATTTATGCAAGGAAAGGAATTGCTCAACAGAAAAAAGAAAAGGTTGGCTTTCTGTGTATTTACATCATAAATTGAGATTTCATAAACTGGTTTTATTGTACTCCTGCTGAGCAAAATATTTTTCACTTGTATGAGTGATGAGTTAAGCAAGTAACCTCTGTTTATTTACTCCAACAAAAGAAGTTAGGTTGGTTTTTGCTATTTTCTGTTCGAAAATAATATTTGATAAATTTAGAGTTTTTGTTTTTGCTGTTTCATTCTCCAGGGGTGATCAGGTAACTTACTAGACCAAATGTATAGAGCAAATCATAGTTAATCTTACATAACTTATGAGTGGGATGAGCCACTCTCCTGATTTCAATTGTGCACATTCTAAGGCATATTCTAAATTGTTCTTGTTTTCTTCATTGCAGTCCAAAATCCTAACTAACTTATCCGTGTACATCTGAAATTGGAAATCTTAAAACCTATTTTGATGGAACGCTAGAATCTTTGACCAGGGCCCTTTCTGCCCTAAGCATTATTATAGGTTATATCTTGGAATATGGACCTGCAGTCCACATGCTAGTGCAGACTATGGCAGACCAGCATGTTGATGACAGATCCCTAGTCTGAGATATAAACCAGAATAAGGTCCAGTGCAGAAGGGGCCTTAATTTCCATTTGTATTTGTATACCGCCTTTCATATATACCATGATCCTGTTTGCAGCATTTTTGAGCAGAATACTATTTCACAGTTTGTGTTAAATTTTGTTACAGTTTCCTTTGTTCTGCTTAGTGTGTTTAAGCGTACAGTACAGTCACTGTGAGAGATGCTTGTTTTCTGTTTAAGGCAAATGTACCACAAACTGTTGTTTACAGGAAATGAAGAGTCAGCTCAAGATGAAACAAGATGCTCAGGTCACACTCTATAGGAAGTACAGGCAAGGAGATCTCCCTGACATCCAGATAGAATACAGCAGTCTAATTACTCCTCTGCAGGGTGTGGCACAGGTATGATATCTATTTTTCTTCATATTTATGTATTTTAGAGCTGTTTTGGCTTTTCATTATTTTAAATTTGTAGCTTGTGGAAGATGCCTTTAGGGACAGTTGTTCTGTTCCATTTAGTTATTTCAGAACTAAGGTGTGGTACAATATTAGCTTAATACCTGTTAAAATGTGTAGGCCTTGACTTGGGTACTTATCATGCAGAACTGGTTCCCAGGCTTTGCAAATAATTGCAGCTTGGGGCAAGGATGCACTGCTTCTGTCTACATCTGGTAGAATTAAAAAATGTCGTTGTGTTAGTCTGGTTCAGTACGCTGTGGGGTCTAATAGCACCTTAGAGACTAACAAAGGGCAGGGGGAGGGGAAAAGTTAACAACATGAGCTTTTGGTAGCCTAAGTCTACTTCATTAGAACATAAACAGTGAGAGTGTTACAACTGAAAATTGCACAATTCCACTCTTGCACAGTAATTCAGTTGGGCAGTCCTTGGGCAGAATTACACAATTGCACAATGAAATAATAAAAATGGAGGAAGGGGCCCCTTCCTGCTGTTGGTCCTTCTGAGTTCTTGGAAGAACTTCTGCTTCTCTTGCTGCTAGCATCCTCCAGTTTGAGTGTTGCGGTGTTGTTGCTAGGAGCAGGGAGTTTCTAGCTGCAGAGGGCTCAATTAGACTGAGCATGAGTGACGAGAGACCATGTAACTGAAGGAAGGGGCCACCCATATGCCATTCTGCCTTCAAAATAAAGCTCTCAGGGTCTAAAATGAACACTCTGGAGAGGAGAGAGAAATGATGGCCTTCCTTCTCTTTCGGCGGGGTGGGGGTTCCCACATTATTCCAGAAACACTTAAAATTTGCTGGCTGCAGGTGCAGATTGAGGAGCTCCAATCTGAGGCAGCAGACAAAGGGGAAATGACAGGATATTTACATGTGTGAAAGTGGAAGCAGCAACAAGCATGTCTCCACAGGTCTTTCTTTATGCCTCCCTTGTACACTCCCTTGCAAGTGTACAATCTGAAGCTGTGGAGATTTAGATCTTCATTTTAAAAAAGGCGGAGCAAAAGAGGCCATGCGACTGTTCTAGCCTTCCCTCTCCACTGCATTCATACCTGCACATTCCCCTCATGTTCTAAGAGCAATACTTTTGTTGTAAAAGCAAAAGAGAAAAAGAGCAAGGGTTAGGGTTAGGGGTGAGGGCTAATGCCACTGTCCCTCACAAGTCACACACTGGATGGGGGGGGGTAAGGGGAACCCTCTTTTTGCCTTCCCAGGAAAGTTGAGGTCCTCTTATATGTTTATACCTTGAAAATATAACTGGCCTATGGCACAAAAACAATCTCAGTACTATTGTACAATAGTAGTTGATAAGTTGTGAAATGTTTAGATTATTCTCCCTGTCAAAAGCAGAACTATGGATCCCAGATGTATCCATTGGTTTCACAGTAGTGATATGTGGCTTGCCTTGTTAATTACAGAGAGATCCTACACTGGCTAAGCAACTGTTCACCAGCCTGTTTAATGGAATCCTGGAAGAGATGAAAAAAACAAAGTCTCAGACTGAGAAGAACAATATTCTCCAGCAGCTGCTTCGTGACTTTAACAATTTCTTGAGTAAAACCGTGCAGTATTTCCCTCCATTTATATCTTGCATCCAGGTAGTATTACCTGTGTGGTGGTATTTGTAAACTTTGTCTTCTCTTTATCTTCATTTCATTACTTTCACTTGCACTGTCCCTAAGCACCAACAAATAAAATCAAAAGGTGCCACCATTTTTAATTTTATTTTAACTATGATTAAGGAATTGCCACAAAATTGTGCATTAAAACAGATTCTAAACAGACTGCCAGAGTTTATTATTTTTGTTGTCTATATTTTCAGATTGAACAGAAAATGTTGGTTAAAGAGGGTGGAATAAATTTGAAAATGAGATAAGAAAAGGGCTTGGGAATGGAAGATGTCAAGGAATATCCCTAGTGTTGATTTTCCACTACCTCTAGCCTTTCCACAAGGCCTTATTCTTGCCCAAATACTGGTATAGATTGTTTAGGGACTTGTGGAAGTGCCACAGAGGAATCCCACATTGCGTTTCATAAATAGCAGATATCACAGTTTGTGGTTCTCAGGCCAAGTCCAGTGACAATAGGTGTCACTGCTTAACCAGAATAGATTCTGAAATTCTGTCACTTTTAAAATTCCTGCATCTCATTACAGTTACTTTGGTTCCAATGTGCCAGTTCTTCAAATACTTTTGAACTGGAAAATATGAAGTAGATTGACAATACTGAAAGCAGCAATGATTAAAAGTACAGTTGTGGAACTTAATTTTTCCTTAGAGAGCAGATCTTTGTATGTATGCAGCACTTATGTAATGTGCCATCCTAGAAACTTAATTCCACGGATTGATTTTAGATTTGGTTTAACAGGAAATGAGCTACCAACACAAAGAGCTACTAGATCTCGACCCTTCTAGCGTAAGTACTTGCTGTTTAGCAAGCTTACAGCAACCAGTAGGAATCCTGCTTCTTGAACAAGCTTTAGTTCAGCTTTCCTTTGAAGAAGAGATGCCACCTTCCAAGCGGAGGCGTGGGAGAGTGGAACTTTTACCAGATGTGCTCCGATGGATTGAGCTTGCCAAGTAAGCTTTTATTTAAAGAGCAATTAGTGGTTTTGCTTTGGCTTCATGAAATTACAGAATTATATGCATAAACCCAAACAGAACTATGTAAAAGCTAATGCTTTTCAGATTGACTGGAGTGCTTGTTCTTAACTTCTTGTTTCATAGGAATTGACAGTGAATTTAGTTCTTCAGAATTAAGTTTCCATATACTGTAGTCTTATCTGATTGTTTAAAGAAAATTCATAAGTAGTAACTTGCCTATGGACAACCATTCCTAACATACTTAGTAAACTACCCCTTCCCCATCTACGCGAGGTCTGGTGTTGAATTCTATCCAGTTTCATATATAGAAATGTTGGACTAGGATAGCGAAGCAGCCCATGTTCAGAATCTTACTTAGTCATGATGTTGAGGTCTGCAGCAGTAGAGGGAGGTAAACACATGCATCAGAGGGCCTTTTCCCAATTTTCCTTCCTTATAAGAACATAAGAAATGCCCCACTAGACCATACCCAGGGTCATCTTGTCCTGCAGTTAGTTCTCACAGTGTCCAGCAAGTCTACACATAACAGCTGATCAGCAGGACAATACTTCACAACTTGTTCTGCCTGCAGTCTGCCAACAGCTGGCTATTGGAGACAATCCACTTCCTGCTGCCATCTGGGCAACTACCCATAGATAATCCTGAGTTACATTAATTGTTTCAGCCCCCTTTTGAAACCACTGAAGCTGGTAATGAACAGCACATTATGTGGTTGAGAATATCAAAGTTTAACTTTGTGTTACATATAAAAAAGCTTCCATTACTTCATCCAAGATACTCAGTTGTTTATCTCTGGTCTTAGTTTTCTGAAGAACTTCACCTTACCCTCATTGTTCCTACCATGAATAATTCTGTACTTCTCTATCATTTGACCTCTTATTCTCAGTCCCAGAACAAAACCTTGGGGATGCCATTTATTATGTCTCTCTATTGTGAGAAATGTCCATTTATGCCTACTCTCTGCTTTTTCTTCCTTAGCCACTTGACTGTTAAGTTTATTGATAAGGAGTTTTATTAAAGCTTTCTAAAAATCTAAGTAAGGAAGTATATACAGGCACACCCTTATGCTCAATAACTCTTTAAGGTTAGTAACACAGGGCTTTAACTTACAGAAACTATGTTGGCTGTCTTTGAGCAAGGTCCGTACTCCAAATATTTGGAAAGGAAACCATTAATATAATGGTTTCCAGTACCTTTCCTAGAATGGATGTTAAACCAACAGGGTTATAATTTTCTGGGTCTCCTCTTGAGCAATTTTTAAACATTGGGCTTATGTTAGTCACCTCCCATTCCTCAGCTATGGATGCAGCAGCTAGATTGTTGACTGGCACAGTTGGTGGGATGCACCTCATGCCGGTCTTAAGAGTTGCACTGGCTGCAAATTCACTACCGAGCCCAATTCAAGGTGTTAACTTTAATTTATAAGGGCCTAAATGACTTGGGCTCCAAATATCTGAAGGAACGACTACTTCTCCCCACTCTCCACTTTATTAAATTAACATCTTTATAACAATTTCCTGAATAACCTATAATATAGTATTTTTATAACTAAGGTAATACAATTTTATATGTAAGTTATTAGATAACATTTCATGTAAATATTTAAATAATTTATATTAATTTTCAAAAAATTATAAATATATAAATAATTTTAAAAAACAGTAATTACTTATTTCCGTTCTGCAATTCAATTAAAATAGTATACCATATTCCTTCCCTATATAAAATTGTTTCAAGACTTTTGACAGTATACGCAGAGGAGACAGTATTGATGAATCTACATCTTGCATAAAGTCAAGTACCATTTCTTATTTTGTCACCACTATTTCCCTCAATTCCTCACATTCCCTTACTGAAAATAGGAGATCAGATTCAGGGGTCTGTCCAAATTCTGTTCTGTGCACACATATGCAAATAAATCTGTAATATCCTTTCCTCATTATTGTTCAAGGAACCAACGGCTTTTCTGGCTGGTTTCTAATGCAGTTAAGTGGCCTTTTATTCTCAGTCTTAGCAATTTTGGCAATATGCGCCTCACTATTTCCTTGCATTTCTTTTGCAAAGTTTTGCTTCCTTTGGTTCTCTTCATTATAAGAATCCTTCTAAAAGATGCTTTTAAAAATCTCTGTGGCTTTCTTGACTATATCAGTTAACAGTGCAGGCCTCTTCTTGACCTTGGAAATCCTTTTCTTGATTTGGGGGATAGATTGCAACTGATTCTTGCTCTGAGAAGGACGACTGGAGATTAAAAAACAACTTTGTCCTTGAATTAATCCAATTTATTGTTTAAAAGAAGACATACCTAAGGATGTATGGGTTATAAGAAGTGAGAGGGTAGCAGAGGTTAGAAAATTAACTGCTCTTGAGCAATGAGGTTTGACCCTTATATTTTCCCTTGCTAGGCTTTACCGATCTGTTGGCGATTATGATGTTCTGCGTGGTATTTTTAGTGGAAAGATTGGTGTGAAGGAAATTACTCAAAAAGCCATACTAGCAGAAGCGAAAAATGATTATGCGGAAGCGGCCAGGCAGTATGATAAGGTAATTTCTTATTTTTGAAATTTCTAAAGAAAAATAATAATCATGAAAGAGTATAGCTCCATTCATCTTTAATATATTATACAATTACTATACATGGCGAGTTGAATGTCCCCTTCCTGCAATATGTATCAGAAGGAATGCAGCCTTTTCAGTTTACCAAAACCTTGAATTTTTCGTGAGAAACTTGGAAGAACTATAAACAGTCCACCACCTTCTACAGAACCCTCCTGTTGAGGTCTGCAGCAGTAGAGGGAGGTAAATCAGTTTTATTGAGCTTAGAAAAGGTAGAAGGTATTTTACAGTCAGGACCTTTTCATATTTCATTTGTCTAGTTATTTGAGGCCATTGCTGCAGAGCAAGCCGCCCATCTCATCGAATCAGCCCAAAGATAAAATAGATTAGTGCAGTACATGCCCTAAATAAACCCACAATCACTGTCGCTAACATCTTTTGACAACGCCCTTTTGGGGTAAGCAATTCAGAGAATTGTTTTCTTAAAACTATCAGTCTCTTGATCTACTCCTTGAGTTCTTTCCTTGCATCTGAGTTATGCCATAGCATCTCTGATAGATACTTAAGATGATGACAAAAAGATTTAAAATATAATTTTGACTTTCTGTGAAATCCTTAGAGGGAAATTCTTGGTTGTCAGCAAAATGCTGGAAAGCTGCAGCTGCCCTTAAGATGACTTCTTAGAAAAGAAAAGGACAAGTCCACTTCTAAGGTGTCTGAGCCCAATAATCTCATTGCAGTTGGCATAGGGCAGCTTTCTTTCAGCTTGTAGGGTGATGGTAGAAATTGGGCATGATCCACCACTGATTTTTCGCACTTAATTGGACAATCTCAGTGAGACAGTGTTAAGATTATGAGACAGGCTCAAAGAAACTCCATAGTGAGGGAAGAATAGAGAAACTGGGAACATATCAAGTCATGCTGCCTTAAATAACCAGTAATTTTTTGCCAGAATTGTATATTGAAGTTGCGAAGTCACACAAAGTCTGTATTTCTTCTGCTACATATTCTAGAAATGTACATTCTCTGTAGCCATGGATAATAGTTTCAGGAACCAAAGAAAATGTTCATAAATCTGCACATACATTTTGTTGTTCTTGTTGTTTTAAAATATAATATGGAGGATGAAAAAAATAGCAAAAATTGGTGAAATGCTGTAAAATAGCACAATGCTCATATTTTGTGATAGGGATGTAATTTTGTCATGTGTAAGTACTAAGTAGGGATGTGCATGAAACCAATTTCCTACATTTGTATGCATAACAAATAGCACAAATATTCGTGCACATCCCTAGTACTAAGATTTTTGCTGTTGCTGTTGCTGCTGCACTAAAAAAAACCCCATTAAATTATCTGTCTCTGCTGTTAATCAAGTGCAAATATGTGGACAACTCCACTTGGGTCTTTAGATATAAAAAGTCAGGATTCCTCCTCTCTGTGCTTCTGCAATCCATTGCCCTTTCTGCCTCTGGCAGCCAGAGGGGCCGCAGGGCTTCCATGTTAGCATGGCTAGTGGAGCTGTGGAAATCAAGTGGTGGCAAAGTTACATTGGATTCTGAAGATTTAAGATACAGTATCTGAGCACTAGCAGTGCACTGTAAGTTGGTGTTAGGTCTGGCTGTTATTCTTAGATTGATAATATCAAGTTTAATTCTGTAAGGGATTTGTTTCTTTTTATTACAGGCTCTTTCTATACAAGCTTGGCCTGATGATGAGCCATCAGAAGCAGAAAAGGATTTTTGGGAACTTGCATCACTTGAATGTTATAATCATTTAACGGAATGGAAGTCTCTGGAACACACTTCAACTCTTAATATCGATAGTGAACATCCCCCAGATTTAAATAAAGCATGGAATGATCCCTATTACCAGGTTTAAAATAAATAAATAAAAATATGTTTGTGCATGGCTTCTGGCCATTTTGCTTGGCATTGTTCATGAGGAAATTAAAATATGTGAAGATACTATTTTTTACACTATATAGTAATACCTCAGTTTGAACAAGGAAAAGTCATGCGGCATTTGACTTCCCTTTTTAAGTTGATCAAACAAGGCAACATTCTGAATGCTAGAAAACGTGGGGACATTTCCTTACTTTCCGAATAGGCCATTTAGAAACGTCAAAGCCAGGAAATAAACAATATTAGCATGGTTGGGAGCAGAAGGGCATCTAAATAGTACACTACTCACCTTTAGTAAGTGGCAGAATTTGCCGTCATGCAAATCCTGTCTAGTTTATTCCTTATCTTATGTGGATAGCTTTCAGTTTTCATCTCAGGTGGGAAGCTTGCTAACAACTACATAAAAGAAATAATTTTATTTTAAAAATTAATAAATATAGAATCAAAATATTTTTTAAAACATTTTATTTATAAAAAAAATTAAACAACAAAACTTCTTATGTTATCATATCATACTATTAAATTTCTTCATTGTTTCCAGCTTCTTTTCTTCATATCGCTTGTTTCTTTGCTCCCTTTAAAAATGGCAGAGATGGATAAACTAACAAATTTACTAAGAGATAGAATAACAGATAAGTTTATGAAAGATTGGAGCCCTGTTATTAACTACCTACGAGTAATAGAGGTAATGACGGATGGTTTCGACTAAGAACTAAGGGGTCAGCTGAGAAGAATCATATAGAATCAAAATACTATACTTTGCAAGCCTAAACCCCTTGGTAGTAGTAGCAAAAAGTACATTGTTCATTAGCCTAAATCAGTTCTTGTCCGGGAACAGCAGAGCTACTAAAAAAAAGGGGGAAGAATAATTGGAATTACTTACACCAGTGTTTTGCTGGTACAGGAATTTTGATGTCAGTTCCATTCCTGTCAGCCTGAATGGACATAAGACATGGGGGAGAACAGCTATCTGGATTGATTTACAGTGGCATCATGGTTGTTTGTAGGCTTTCATGGCTGGTTTCAATCTTGTTTGTAGCATTTTTGGGCTGTTATGGTGTGTTCTACTTTTTTTCTGAGAACCTGAACCTTCAGATATGCCTGATTAACTGCCCAGCTGCCAAACAAACATCAGAAATCTATAAGAAGGAAAACAAGATCTAGGAAGATACCAGTTGCTTTTGACTCTTCCAAGAGCCAAATCCTCTGTTGATGAGTATCGCAGCAATATGCAAAAGCTTAGGTTCTCAGAAAAAAATGGAACCCGGCAAAACAGTCCAAAAAATGCTACCAAAAAAAAGGCATCGTGCCTGCTTCAGAAGCAAGCAGCTAATATGGAAAAAGGTCAGACTCTACCTCCATGTCAATTACTTATGCAGGATTCCTGACTTACCCTAATTCTCCCTTGAAGTGCCATTAGAGTTACATTTTCTGTAACAGCAACTCTGAACAACAGGAAGCAAAGAACGTACAAACAATGTGTCCTGTTTATAGTAAGCCTACCTATTTAACTTGACTAAGCCTGCATAGAAAACATGGGCATACACCAGAACTAGAATTTAGATAAAATTATTGCAGTAGAACAATAATATATTTCATTGACATATCAAAAAGAACTAATACTAAACAAAATAATTTTGTCTGAATAAAAATGGGGTCACATGAGTAACTTTCAACACTAATTTATTTTTAGATTTTATTGTATTAAAATGTGAAGTAAAAACACCAAACACAGCAAACTATCCTGAAATATTGAACAGTATAGTTCACAAAACCCATGCAGCTTTAATAATAATAGACAATAGTGCAATTATAAAATAATAACTTCAACCATCTTCATCTTCCAGGAATCTTATCTGCCGTACATAATCCGTAGCAAACTGAAGCTCCTCCTCCATGGTGGTGCTGACCAATCTTTACTTACATTTATTGATGAAGCTATGAAGACTGAAGAAAGGAAAGCTGTTATAGAAATGTACTTCAGTCAAGAGTTGAGTCTCCTCTACATTTTGCAGGATGATTTTGACAGGGCCAAGTACTATGTCAATAATGCTGTTCAGGTGTTCATGCAGGTAATGCTTGACATATCTGATTTGATGTTCTGAAAGCAGTAATATTAGTTTAGATTGGAATTACTTTTTTTTCCTCCGGTATCAGACCCATTTTGTAAAAAATCTCCTAAGATCAACCTGTGTGTCCTTTTTTGAAATTTATTTTTCCTATGTATTCCTTGCCAACTTAGAGGTGTTTGTACATGCTGGTGTTTCTTCTAAGTGCAAAATATTGTGACTGAATGTTGCTGCATTACCCTATCCCAGAGGATTATAGCATTTATTTGCTGAAAACAGCTTTGGGGTCACAGGTGGTATATGAATCAAAACATTTTAACTTGTCTTGGGAATTAAAGGGGGGAAAAAAGGGGTTTCTTTGTGGAAATCTGTTCCTCCTAGAATGACAGTGTAGGAGAAAAAATGGAATACAGAAGAACTCATGGACTGAATTCATAATTTTTAAATTAAGATATGTTGTTTTTCACACAGAATTATTGCAGTATTGATTCACTGTTGCAACAGAGTCAACTTACCAAATTGCAGTCAGTTCAGTCTTTAACGGAAATACAAGACTTTATCAAATTTATGAGCAAGCCAAGTAAGTTTTTTATTCTCAATGCTGCGTTTCCACATATATTTCATAGCTTTGTCACGACAGCATACTTTTTGTAGAAAATTAAGTTCATCTGGAATAGTAATGCTGCTCTTTCTCATTTGTGTGCATGTTCTCTGTGGTGGCAATAGATTACAATAGGGATTTCCTTAGCCTGCCAAAATGCCAAACAACCGAGGGGGAAGGTGCCCCTCCCTTCCAAGCTTTTCATTACGTCACCACTGAGTCTTCCTTGGTCACTATCCTGAGCAGCTGCAATTGTTCTAACTGGAAGATACTACTGCTTTTTTTTGTTGTTAAAATGGTAAACTGTATGATTTTATCTGTGTTATTAATGTGGCGATCAGGAGATGCTGGCTACACGCTGTGCCTTTTCTCCGGGTGTCTGGCACTTTCCCTGTAGGGTGAATGGCTACAAATCATGGCCACTGCTCAGCCATGGAATGGAGGCACTAAAATTCCCCCCTTGCCAGGCAGATATTTCTTTTGAGAGACCCTAAATAAGGGATTCTCTATCCAGATCAAGAGCTGGCTGGAAAAGGCTATAATCCTCTTGGATTCCAGCATTTCCTTGTGATGAATTTTACTAGGTATAGGGAAGATGGGCTATGTCTTGTTCTAGATACAGAGAAGCATGCAGCAAGACGCAAATGCAGTCCAGCTTTTTTTTTTTAGTCTTCTAACTGTGAGAAACTGCTTCTGACTTGTGCAAGGTTGACACTGCATGTACACCAATATGCTGGGGAAAGGGAGATCAAAATAGCTGTGCCAATTATTTAGGATAATTTGTCCCCATTATCAAGTTATAGAATGTTTCTTTTTGCCTTTGTGTGTGTGTTCTTTGTTAATACAGCTTCCCAGGCTTCCCTTAAGAGACTTCTCAGAATTTGGACAAGCAGATATCCAGATAGCAAAATGGATCCCATGAACATTTGGGATGATATCATTACCAATCGGTAAACAAACATTGATCATGATTTGCTGTGAATCGGTGGCTGTGTTCAGACATAACAATAGGGGCATCTCAGAAAGATAGTGTGGGACCTTCTCTAATGTATCTTTTCTAGCACAAAATGTTCAGGAGACGGGGGAGAGGCAGACTGATATCCGAACAGTCCCTCCTCAAAATCTTCTCTAGGTTGCCTCAGAGGCTCCTCAGAGATGCTTTTTGTTTGCTGTGTCTGTTCATAGCCTCTGTATTTTGTTACATTTCCAACAGCACCTGTTTTTGTCATTGAGACCATTCCCTTTAATGGCAGTCTCCAGTGGTTTGAGGGCTTACCTGGGAAAAATGAGGCCATTCTATGGTTTCTCTGTGCTTGGAAGTTCACACTGTGAAAAATGTCTTGTGCACCTTAATTAAGGACTTGTGGATTTACTGAAAATTAATGGCAGCAGAAGCTGAGGTCTTTGAAAATATTACAGAATAACTTTTCTTCATGTTCTGTTTTCTGTGAGGTAGCTTAAAAGCTGAGGATCCAGGGCTACCATTCCCGGCTATGCTAATTCATGTTTCTGCCCAGCAATGAAACAAAAATATCTAAAAGAATCAAGACTGAGAGTGACATTTAGACCCACGTTACTTTCCATAATCAACCTTGATAGCTGCATATAGCACCATTAGTAGTTAAGCGGTGCTGACTGAAAATTGGTTTCTTGACCAAGTGCTTCTTTTTGCCAGTAAAGCCTAATAGGATTTTAAGTTTTTCGTCTGAAATGAATTTTCTCTTTCCTTACCAATTTGCTTAGACCTTGATTATTTATTGGAGTTCAGTCTTCCTTATTGAAGATCAGACAGCAGCCTGATGAGTGAAGTGGGTGTTGCACTATTAGTTCCTCACTGATGGACTAAAGATGGGTGAAAAAATGTTTCTCATCTAGCAAAGCTTTGAACATTCACATTCAAACTCTCTAGTTTCATCCGTATGCTGTACACACAGCACCCAATTGCTACACTACCAGTTAATCACACTGGAATCCTTTATAGCACATGAAAGACTTGGGAACAGAGAAGAAAGGAAGATCTTATTTTCTCCCCCCTAGCCCTCCCCTTTCAAGCCAGGCTCTCACCAGGATTACTAGGCTTCTACAAGAGTACTAAAATGAAGGAATTGGAATATTCTGCAATATTTTTAATTGGTCTTTTGAGCCTGGCCATAATGTTATGTTTAGTCCATGTTAGTGTTATGTTTAATATACCAGAGTAGTTGGGGAACTTTTAAATAATTCTATTAAAATTAATAATTAGGTCTAATAGCTGTTAGTTTACACTTAGCTTATGAATAATTTGCCCATATTAGAGATATGTTGTTAGGAAAAGGATGAATGTTTGGATTAATAGTCAATGCTGCACCACATTTGAGATGTTTATAAAGAACATGTCAAATTTCACTTTCCTGTAGACAGTTGTTAATGCTGATTGTCTTGTTAATGCTGTTACATATCTCGCTTTGTGCCTTCACTCTTTATCCTTGTTTTTTTTTGTTGTTGTTGTTAAATAATTTTGCCATCAAACACTGTTGTCCACCCATATCTCCATAGCATTTTCTGTTGTGGAAGGACAATGGTGATAGTTTTGGGGTATTTTTTGCTCCATTTTCTACCTCATTGTCATTGAGAAAATAAAAGTATGGATTGAAATGACTTCTACATTTTCTTAGATTTGGACAGGTGTTTCTTCCTTGACAAAAATTTTCTTACATTTGGACAGGTGCTTCTTCCTTGACAAAATTCAGGATAGACTTCCTAACATCAGCATGGAAGAGAGTATGGAACTGGATGGAGGGGGAGATGCTAGTTCTAAGATGGAAGTGGACAGTGAAGAGGAAGACATAAACTTAATGATTAAAAACTGCAGATTTGCCATGAAAATGAAGATGATAGAGAGTGCCCGGAAGCAGGTATCACTTGAGCCACTGTAAAACCCAAAAAAGTATGCTGGGATAAAGCATGGTAAAATAAGGTGTGAATAGGCATGGCTGCAAAGTCTTGAGAAACTTCAGCTGATCAATTAGACTACAAATGATGTCCTTTCAGACACCTGATTGGAACATATTTAATGGATAAAGACCTGGACTTCGTAGTATGATCAGTATGTAGCTGCAGTTCTTTTTGAGCCTTTTCAGTCCTCATTCTCATATAAAAGTTTGCCATTCTTGAGTGATGTTGTCTGATACCTTTGTCATGCAACCATGTATTTGCTCTTGCTGAACAATATCAATCCGTATGCTGCAAGATAAGCATGGAGGAAGTCTAAATTTCTATAAGGACGGTGAGGTTACATAAGCTACAATTAATACTGTTGAACTTTTCTGTTCTGTGGGCTTTCCTATTTCTGTTGGTTTTGTATTGTTAATTTCAGCAAAGTTCTGCACCTAGCAAGAAGGAAAGCAAGATTTAAATGTGCTTGGAAGTTTAACAGCTGCAGTTCACCTTACATATATGAGAGATGTGCTTGTAATAAGCACATCATCGAAATGTTATTTTTAAAAAAACTTGATTGGGAAGAAGTAGTGTTGGCTTCTCTACCCCGCTTTTCTCACCCACTTAAGGGGACTCAAAGCGACTGACAAAGCTTTCTGTTCTTCTCCACACAACAGACACCCTGTGAGGTAGGTACGGCTGTGAGAGCCCAGAAGAGAGCTGTGACTAGCCCAAGTTCAGCCAGATGGCTTTGTGGGAAAGGGCGGAATCGAACCCGGTATTCCCAGATTAGAGTCCGACTCCCTAACCACTAGACCAAACTGGCTCACACTGGGAAGCTGATATCTGGAGCTTGCAAAATTAGCAAAATTCTTTCAGATACATCAGCCACTATGTTTCACTTCCATAAAGAAAATCCCTTATCTGTATGAGTTTGAATTTTCAACAAACAGCTATGGCATGAATCGCCCTTTTAAAAATACAGGCATATAGCATTCTGTTGAGAAGCTTCTGTGGGCAGTTTTGCAACTCTCCTATAATGCCAATTTCTTTGTCTTATGTTATATACCATTAATCTTTGTTTTTTCCTTAGTATTTTTGACATATTGTTTCTCTTCCCCACACTTTTAACTTCTTCCTACAGAATAGTTTCTCAGTAGCAATGAAACTTTTGAAAGAACTGCACAAAGATTCTAAGACCAGAGACGACTGGCTGGTGAGATGGAACCACAGCTATTGCCGCTTTAGCCACAGTCGCGCTCAAAACCAGAACAGTCGTGAGCAGATACTTACTGTACTCAAAACCATCTCCCTGCTGGGTAGGCTTTTCATATATGTTTCTACCTCCTTATAACATGTTTGTGCTTTGTTAAGGAGAGACCCTTCAATGTTGTTGTTTTTCTGGATGCAAACAATTCTAGTTTTTTAGATTACATAGCTTATTATTAGAATTTTGTATATTGTTTATTATATATATTTGATGTTTTAGTTATGGAAATTTATTTTCTTACTTGCTGTATTTATTTGCTGTATTTTTTGATGTCATGATTGTATTTGCATTGTCTATGTTCTGTTTGTTGTAAACCGCCTTGGGCAAAATTTTCTTTTGGAAAGGCGGTATACAAATAAAAATGGAGTGGAATGGAATTTACCTCAGCATAACTCTTCTGCAATGTCTGCTCCAACAGATGCGACTAAGTCTGGCAGCTTGAGTGGTGATGCACAAACATTCCGCGACCAAAATCTCCTCCTGGGCACCACATTTCATATTATGGCTAGTGCCTTGTGCAAAGATCTGGGAAGTCTTGACCAAATTGAGGAAGAAAAGGCTAGAAAAGTGTTGCTGCTTTCTGAAGAAAGGCCTGAAAATGTAAGCCTTTTTCTGTAGTGAATTGACAACTGCCTTTTTGTCCTAATATAAAATGTGTTTTGTGGAAATTAAATGTAGCAGTGATTTCAGTGGAATGAACTCTTCCCCATCCTCTAAGATTATTCTAGACATTTTGAGAACATACCATGCTTTAAAACAGGGTGCAAGACCAAGCTCTTTGGCTGTTCCCTCAAAGAAGTTGGGGCCAGGCCCATAGCCAGCACCATATATATGGGGCGGGGGGGATATCACATTTGGTGGATTAAATTGAAACATTTAAGGGGGGGAGCAAAAAAATTGGAATCCCATGCAGACAAACTCTTAAGCTTAGGATCCTTTCCAAGTGAAGGGTCATTTTTGCCCAGGATCAGACTAAACGAGCTAGAGTCCCTCTGGTACATTGACTATTGAATTTGGATGCATTATCTATTTCAGGTTATAGCAGGCTTGAACAAGAAGGCTTTTCAAAGCTTTAGCAGGGCTGCAAGGAAAGCTGAAGAAGAGGTACAGTCATTTGAGCATATAGATACAAATGGCGTCGTAGAGGCTTATATGACACTGGCTAATTTCTGTGACAGTCATCTACGTAAAGAAGAAGAAGAAGGTTCAGCAGGTAAATTAAAATATATTTTAGTAGGCTGTGTTTCAGTTTTTGCATGTATCCATATGTATCAAATTCAACTCTGTTAAAAATATGTTCTTATATTTTTCCATCATTCAAAACCATCATAATAAATCAAGTAGTGATGATTGTACATGGTCCAAAACTAGCATGTTACTTGACCCCAAAATTATTATAAATTGTAGACTTAGAGTAAAAAAATTGTTTTGAATTAATAAGGATTTTTCACATGGTACATTTATTTTTTATAGTTTTTGGCTTCCAAAAAGTAAGAGCACTCATACAGTGCCTTCCAGTTGTTGCTGAATTTTAGTGTCCATGATCTCTTGTCATTGGCCAGACCTATTGGGATTGATGGGAACAAAAGTTCAGGAATATCTAGAAGGCCATCATTTGAGCACACACACACGTCAGTGTTGCTGTCATGCTTTTTAGACTTCAACATTTTGGTAACATAAGACGCATGCAGATATATCAGTCTTGATGAATTCTGTGGAACAAATTATTGCAATCAAAGCAACTTTATGGTAAACTTAAACCTTTTTTAAACAGTTCAAACAATTATGAGCAGCATAAGATGATATATAATATTGAGACATCTGCGGGAGGAAAAACAATTAGGTTTTATTTTTCCCTGTCTTTCATTTGCACAATAAAGATCTTTCTCTTGGTCATAGAATTTAGTATTCACTTTTCTTTGCTGTTATATTAATTTTTTAAAGTGGGTTTTTTCACTGATATTGCAAACTATGGTATTCTAATGGCCTTTCTCTGTTTTCTGTTAGATATAAATACTGCAGATTTGCAGACATTTCCAGCTATCGTCGTTGAGAAAGTAATAAAAGCTCTAAAACTGAATTCTAAAGAAGCTAAGCTGAAATTTCCTAGACTGTTGCAAATTGTAGAGAAGTATCCAACAGAAACTTTGGGCCTAATGGCACAAGAGGTGAGTCTTTGTGTCTCTGTATATAAACAGAGAGAAGTGGATGGAGTTTCACATGACATTACATTGTTAAGGGTTATAAAAACAAAAAGTCTCTATTAGAAAGAGACTATTAAGTGTGGGCTAATCTGGCACTTCTGTCAGATGGATATGGGTTTGGTTTAAAAATTATACATAGAGTATGCTTATTAGAAAGAGGTTTCAAATAGAGAGTCACAGGATTCCATCATGGTTCTGGAATTCAGTGATTTGGACAAGAGAAAATATATGGTATTCTTATGAAGTACCATAGTATAGCAAATGCCCTGGATGATAGAATCACAATCCAAATGGTTTTATCCAAGCAACAGCTTGGAAAGAAACAGAATGAAATTTAAAACCAAACAAAAAGGGTTTTGTCCCAAATTAGTGTAGCAACTAAAAGGGTAAAATCTACCCCCACTAAAGATATTAAATGCTTAAAAATATAAGTTTATAAAGGAATGCCAGAAATATAAACCAATGAAAACAAATCTAATTACTCAAAGGGTACAAATACCCCACTGAAAAATATATAAGTAATACTTTTTTTAAAATGATAAAAAGGCCAATTTACAAAGGAATCTTATAAAATGCAAAGACAAAAAGGCCAGACGCATTTCGATGTGACAACTAGGTGTTCTTCAGTGGGCTGTATACATTCAAATTAGTAATAAAATGTATTTTAAAAAAGTAAAACAGCTCACTAGCGTGACTCTGTGTAATTCAAAAGTACCAATGCCTTTCTGCTGAAAACTGAGTCTCTTATATATCCAGCTGGAATAGTTAGAGGGTTGATCCTGCTTGATCCTGCTTTTCTATTCTATTTGGTAGAATCTTGGTGTAGGCACATTTCAAGATAAATTATTTTAACCAGGAAAAAAAGTTGTGTCATTTTCTCTTGGTTTCTTTTAGCTTCACATAAATCAGGGTAAACATATGTGTTGCTTATATTTGCTTTCATTCATGTATTTCTTTGTTTTACAGATTTCTTCAGTTCCCTGTTGGCAGTTTATTGGCTGGATAGGTCAGTTGATGGCCATGCTGGACAAAGAGGAAGCCCTTGCTGTGCACTATATAGTAGAAGAAATTGCTAACCGTTACCCACAGGCAATAGTGTATCCATTCATGATCAGCAGGGAAAGCTTTTCTTTCCAGGAAACAATCACAGGTCATAAAAATAAGGAATTTGTTGCAAGGTATTAATCCACAGCATTATATAGAAAACAGTTATTTTTATTATTGTTAAGAGGAAATACATGAGAAATGGGTATCTTGGTTGTAAATAATTTTGTATTTTCTGCATTTTAAAGCTAGGCAGTGTTGGATAATATATGTAGAAGGTTTCCTGCTTTCCATTTTCTTCATTCTTATAGTTCAGGTTTTTTAAGTTGCTCAGTATTAAAGGAAAAATTTGTGTTCTTTTTCCTTCTTTTTAATTGTATATAAGACATCTTGTCAATGGAAATGCAGAAAGGAAGATCTTTTCTTGATCATTCATCCTCTTACACCCCTGCTGGGCAGAGTTTAAAGTGTTCCCCGTACACATACTGCCCTTCATTTCTCTCTTCCCTACTGAGAGGGGGGAGAACTCTTTTCTCCACTCATTGGAAGGAATCCAAGTGCATTTCTCTGTCTGCATTGACTTTCCTTATGCAATGAAAGTGTGAACGACAGAACTTCATCCACTCTTCACTGCTTTTGAGGGATTGACATCGATATGGAGGAGTGGAGGTGTTCTCTCTTTCTACAAAGAAGTAGTAAATGCTTGTGTTATACTTTCTGCTCTCCTTCCCATCTTCTGGTGATTTTTTCTTGTAGGATAAAGCATATACTGGACAGGGGAGGAGTGGTGCAAGATTTTGTCCAAGCTTTGGAGCAGCTTTCCAACCCTGCAATGCTCTTCAAGGTAAAAGAGTTCAGTCAGCATAGTATAAGAAGACCTGGAAGTTTCAATATTTAACATTTATGCACTACTATTGGGTATTTAGGTCTTGTTCAGGTAATTACTGACAAGGCCTACTTTCCATAGCCACCATGTCTTCTGTTTTCATGCAAGAAAAAGATTATTTCTATTCTGAACTTACAGGATTGGACTGAAGATGTCAAAATTGAGCTGGGGAAGACAGCAAGAGATAAAAAGAAACTTCAGCATTTGTATGATGTAATGTACCATAACTTGGGTGACTTGCAGGCACCTGGTCTTGGGCTGTACCGAAAACAGTTCATTCAGGTCTGTATTGATATGACTTCTTCAATATTACTGTTTTGAGGTAGAAGCATTAAGAAAATAGAGATGATGTATGAAGTCTCTTCCAATCTAATCCTGTCCTCGTTTTCCTGACATTAAGTAGCCGTGAGCAAAATAACTGTGTCTCGTGTAGGTCTAAGGATTTCCCACTATTTTTAACTGCAGTAGTACACATATCTTGACTTCATGCAGCATAAACAAGGTTTAAAGAAATTCTGGTTGTAGGTGCTGCACTTCAGTGGATCAAAAGCAAGATTCTAAGTACAGCCACTGGCAACGTTACAAATTCTGCCAGAGATCTGTTGTGTGGAACTCTAGAGCTGGCTGCAGTAAAAGCAGTACATCAGCTTAGCCAAGCCTTTTGACAGCAACTAATCTGGATAGCTTTAAGAACGATTTGGCTAAATTCATGGAGGGCAGGTATGTCAAGGGCTAGTAGAATAGATGTCTAGGTAGATGCAGGATGCCTCTAAAGGTAATCTAGGCAAGGGAGAGTGTAGGCTGAAATCCCTTTCTCCTTGTATGTACCAGTATGTTTGTGGACTTTTAAAGTCCTGAGATGCTGGCAAATTGGTTTCTGTCTGGAATTCCCTCTGTTGAGGGTACCTTGGAAGTTACTGTTAACCAGAATTTTAATCATTATTCTGTCCATTTGAGTTACTATCTGGAATTCTTCCTCAACGCAATCCATTCCAAGTTGAATTGTGTTCATTTCAAACACTGCATAAAACCTGCTTTTATAAAATGGGTGAAAACTGTACAAGATGCCTAAAGGTGGTGGTGGTGAGTTAATTTAAATTCTGGTCTCTTAAAAGACTAACACTTCTGTTATTTTTTTTTTAATTCCTTCAGAAATTTGGGAAGGAATTTGACAATCATTTTGGAAAAGGAGGTTCTAAGCTGCTTGACATGAAAGTCGATACATTCAGCAATAGTGCAGAGACTCTCTTCTCCAAGATGAGAGACTGTCAAAAAGAACCTGGGAATTTGAAGGAATGCTCTTCTTGGATGAGTGAATTCAAGCCAGAATTCTTGAGGATGGAGCTTGAAATTCCTGGTGAGTTGTGGTCCAAATTGCATTGAGGAATGGAAGAGTATCTTTCTGTATTTTTCCTTTGCATGTGCTATATAATTCCCTTATAGGCCTTAATTAAATATTTGTAAAAGGGAATGAAAATTTATTAACAGCTATTTTAAATCTCTGACTGCTGTTGCTTTCTTTTTGTTTATTGTTTCAAATGATTCTGCCCTCGTGTGTTGTTGATACAGGATTCTGAATTTGAGATTCTCTCTAGGGGAATGGTCATTAGCCCAGACTGATTTTCCCTTGCATCGAATCCAGCTACTGTCCTTAAGAGTCAATCACACAAAGTATTATTTCTCCTGAGCAAACACAATAAAGAGTCCTATAACCTCACAAAACACACTCAATACAATGCCAACAAAAGTTTCAGGGGATAGAACTTGATAGGTATTAGTATAAAAATAGCAAAGTTATTTTAATTAACATAAAACCTTTAAGTCATATAGTCCGTATTGCATGGTGTGCAGCTGTGCAGACGTAGTCCACCAGCTGCCTCTTATGCATTACACGTGCACTTTTGTGCATTACTGAAGCACTTGGTGGTAAGCACCGGATCACAGTACTTTCTGCCATTGAAAAAGACTGCTCAGTCGAAACATGCCTGGCAAATGTGAGGACAACTACAACTACTTTAATGACTCGTGGTCTGGAACACTTTGAACAGACTGATCCAAGACAACTTCAACCACCTCTCCTGATTCAGATGGCACAGAGAGATAGAGCTGGGTATCATCTGCAAATTGATGACACCTCATTCCAAATTTCCTTAATTTAGTCTGATCTTGGGCAAAAATGACTCTTCACTTGGAAAGGACCCTCAGCTTAAGACTTTGTCTGCATAGGATTCAGTAAGCGGTATCAGCCAAGTTCTCAGAATGCCCCAGAGATGCCTCAAAAGTCAGTGAATAAAAGGAGAAATTGCATCCATTGGTTGGTTTGGCCCAGTCTTCAGGCACCTTGAACAGCAAAAAGGATCTGCACCCAGTAACCCTAAGTCCTCTCCTAGCCCATCCCTAAAATGGCTTGCCCTGGAAGCTATGTCTAACAGAAATAAGAATGTTAAGAAATGCCCCACTGGGTGGAACCCATGGCCATCCAGTCCAGCAGTCTGTTCTCATAGTGATCTATAAGCTTGAGAGAGAAGTCTACCAGCAACATACTCCGCTTGTAGTCTCTTTCAGAGATACTAAGGGGCAAATAGCTGCTGACAACCCTGACTTCCATGATTGGTCCAACTCCTTTTTGTAATCTATTAAGAGTTCTGCTCAGACTGGTCTCTCCCTGAGAACATGGACAAAACAGCCTGGGATCCTTAATACCCCCATCTGCCTCCCCACCCCCAGACCCCAGCTAGCAGGCACATAGGTTAGGATTGTATGAACAGTTAAAATATGACCTATTTTTTCTTCTTTTACTTAGGTCAGTATGATGGCAAAGGAAAACCACTACCTGAATACCATGCAAAAATTGCTGGATTTGATGAGCGGGTATGTTAGTATATTTAAAATACAAAATAAACAGTTAATAATTATTATGACAGAAAATAACATATTTTTAATGTACCCTTCCAATCTGTCTTACCTATTTCTGATCACTATAACATACTGCTAGTTAATCAGTCAAGAGGAAGAAACAGCAACTGTCACTTATATTTAATGCCATCGATATTTGGGGAATATGCTGTATTTTTCACCATTTACTCCTAAAATTACCCTGCGTCCTATTTTTAAAATTAATTTTTCTTAAATATACCTTGTCATATATGCCAGTGTGTCTTATACAGTGGGAAATATGGTATATAGATATAAGCTGCATTCACATCTAAGTCCACTTTCAGAGGGAGAGAATACATCAACACAATGACAATCTGTTTTCTTTTACCATTATTTAATTCCGAAAATTCACCTTTGGGTTGGATATTGTGGAAAGAAAATGACTAGTGACTTTGCTGATAGTGCTCTCACACTGAAAGTGGACTGAAACTGAATTAAAACTTAAGTGTGAATGAAACATAGATTCCTCCCCCCACCCCCGTTGCTATATTCTTGCATTACAAGGCAATGTTGAAGCCTTCCCCTCACATCCTAAAACTTTATTCCTGTATTGCAGTCCTTTGTAAGGGAAGATTATTGCTGTGTTTTTCTTTCTCCATTTTTCCCCAAGATAAAAGTAATGGAATCCATCCGGAGACCAAAACGTATAATTATCAGGGGTAGTGATGAGCGAGAGTATCCATTTCTTGTGAAAGGAGGAGAAGATCTCCGGCAAGACCAGCGCATCGAGCAGCTCTTTGATGTCATGAACGCTGTCCTTTTGCACGATGCTGCCTGCAGCCAAAGAAAGATGCAATTAAAAACTTACCAAGTTATTCCCATGACTACCAGGCAGGCATTTGCTCATTTTCTATATTATATCAATGTCACTGATCTCCATAGTGTGCCCTGGTATAAACCAGAAGGGACAACCGTGTCACTCTGCAGAGGGGATTAGATTATTGTCATTCATGATCATTGTCCATGCTAGGTGGAACAGATGGGAGCTGAGTTCTCTCAGTGTGCTTAGTGGTTGCTGACACAAGTAGAGCTTTGCAGAATCTTTATAGTGTTACTCGGTATTTGCAGACCTCTTAATTCCTTTACAATAAACATGTCTTCCTATGATATTTTGGACAAAAAGCCATGCTTGCATCTAAGATTCAGAGGAGGATGCAGCCACTAAGGCATGTGAAGCATTTAGTAGGTGATTGTAGCCATTTACTTGCTTGAGTAAAGTAGAAGCATTATTTCAAGTATTACCACTATTGTTGTTGTTGCTGTTCCTGCTGTTGTTGTTTGCATTTGTATTTGCATTTTTATCCCACCCTATACCTGAAGATCTCAGGGCAGGTTGCAACATTTAAAACGATAGTAAAACAATAAAAGTGTCTGAAATTGGAGAGCAGAAGCTGTATCCCCTTTTAGCAAAAGGCCAGGGCAAAGAGGTGCATCTTCACTGCCCCTCTAAACGTGTAAAGTCAGGGTGCCTGACGCACCTCGAAGGGGAGGCTATTCCATGTTTGTACAGCTTTAAAGTCCTTAAGTAGTGAAGTACAAATGTATCATTTATGCACCTGCCTGATTTCTTTGTGTATTTTTGCTTGTCTTCATGCTTATTTTCTTTTATTATTATTAGACTTGGACTGATTGAATGGCTTGAGAATACCTGTACTTTAAAGGAACTCCTTCTGAAAAACATGTCTGAACAAGAAAAAAGTGATTATAACAGGTAATGAAGATGTATAAATCTGTTTCTGAGAGACAAATAGCAACTGTAATATCTTTAGAAACAGTTGACATTAATCTTGAGAAGTCAAAGTACTTCCTGCCCTGGATTAATAATTGGCAGCTGCTTGTTTCATCGTTGTTATTTCACCTCTAACCCACTTTCTTTGCCTTGTTATCACTGGTGGCTTCTTCATCATTGCTATTTTCTTATCTGGAGATTGCTCTTTTTACAAGCAAAGTAATTTTTAAAATTATACTCAATAACCAGGAAGTGAACTTTGGTCAGAATAAGGAGCAGTTTACATGCGTGCTCAGTGGCAAAAGCCACTATTCATAGAAGAGTAATTTGTTAGCTGGCAATGGAAATGCGCATCCAGTTACCAAAGAACTCTGTGATCAGAGCTCAAAAACTGCACTCATTTGTAAGTAGTGGAAGCTAGAAGACCTATGCTGGCAACCTAACATTTTGACCCTGAGCTCTTCAACATAATAACCCAAATCATGGTCAGGGCAGAGGCTGGCTGAAAACAGCAGAAGCAAGACCAAATGGATCAGTGTAAGCTGATGTACACACTTGTGGGAAATAATCGCTCCTGTCCTTGCTTCACCACCTGAGCCTGCTCCTCTGCCAATTCTGACTCCTCACCCAGAAGTTGTGAACTGTTCTCAACATTTCTGCAGCCCTACCAGGAATAGCAACAGTGTGGCATACTCTCCCTGATCTGTTCTTGCATCCTCTTCCTGCCTAGCCCTAGAAAGCAACTTTGTTTAGTCCCAAGAGAAAAGGTACAGTGTTGCCAAACTATCAACCGTCAGAGCCAATAGCAATGCTGAATTTTTGCAGAACACCATCTGTGTTACCTATTCTTCTCCCTGGTGTGGGTTGTGCTAGAATTCCTCCACCACAGCTTCTGAAGATGAACCTTTATGTTGATTCCTAGCTAACTGAAAGTTCTTCTGTCTCTGGTTAGGGCTGAATCTTGATGTACAGATTTGGCAATGATCAGAACCCTTACACTGAGCACGGATATGCCTTATGACCTGGCTCTAGCATTCTTTACAGAATCACAAAACAACGTCTGTTGGGCAGCAGGGGCAAGTACATGTTGAGGATAATGTTTTCTTGATCCACAAAGATCTGCAGAAGTTTCCCTGCACGAAAGATTTGCTAACAGTGAATGAAGCACTGAAAGCAAAATATGGTTCTTGAGATTACAGCATAAGCTGAATTATCACCTGCTGTTCTGGATCATCATTTCTCCCAAATCTATTACTATGGATTCTGAGTAGTGTGGACTTCAAAGTTGCCATATTGCTCATGTGTAACTTCTCATTTTCAAATTTTAGATTTTATTTATTACATTAAAGATTTCAATTTTTTTTACCGAAAACAAAATGATTCTGGTGCTTCCTTTGATCGGGGGTGGGTTGACATACCCCCATTAGTCAGCCACCCAGCTTTTTATTGTGAAGAAATATATATGACTTAGTTAAACATTTATCAGAACCACCTTCTACCTTTTCAGGGTGCACAAATGGATGCTAATCATCTGATTTGCTTTACAAACAGGTTATCCAGCAATTATTGGCTGTTTCTGCTTGTTTAAACTTCATTTAGCTGTGCAGTATTAAAGGATATTCAAAGAAGTTTTAGTAAATGTAACGGCCCAGAAATAATCTTCAGAAAATGGGTATCTGTAATGCCCAAGTGTTAACTAGAAGAAGGCAGAAACAACATAAGATGACTACATAGAAATTCTGTTAGTGTAAACTTGATCAGTGCTTAAAAACAATCAGAATAATGTCTTTTTCAGAAGTCTTGTAACTAAAGTGCTGTGGAATTGTGTCTTTTTCTTCACTTTTTAGTAGCTCCACTGGTCCTCGTGCAGATTATAGCGACTGGTTGTCCAAGATGGCCGGAAAGAATATCAAATCTGCATCTCGCTATGTATCTATGTATAAGTAAGTCTTGGGTTTGGTTCAACAGCCTCCTTGGGCATAATGCTTTATGTAGAAAACTGGGATCAGTGTAAACTTGGAACAAGGCGAAGAATGTGATTTCTGCTTTATTTCCTCCCCACCTCACAACACCGTCTGTCTGCATGATTCTAATGGTTGGTTTTTCTCTCGCATTTAGGAGAGCGAGCCGGACAGAAACAATAACTGCTTTCCGTCGCCGGGAAAACCGTGTTCCTGAAGACCTATTGAGGTAAGTCTTCATATCATGTGACATTTGAAGCAATATTTGTGGGGACTCTTCCTGGGTACTTTGTGAAAGAATCATTAATACTAATGATAAAAGTTAATGATACCTCAGTTACCCACAGAATTCCTTGTGTTACCAAAAGCCTCCTTTGGACCAATAGGCATCCTTGGTATTTTCCTCAGCAATTTCTGCCACTTCCTGTCCTTGTGTGAAGCAACCACCATTATTTACTCTTATTTTTAGAAATTGTTCTTCTGAAATGTTTGAGTGCCATGACATTTTTCGCTCAGCTTAGGCCCACTTTTAACATAAATACTTCTTTTTCTGAAGGAGAGCTTTTCTTAAAATGAGTACAACTCCGGAGGCTTTGTTGTCTCTGCGAACGCATTTTGCCAGCTCCCATGCATTGATGTGCATCAGCCACTGGATCCTTGGCATTGGAGACAGACATTTATCCAACTTCATGATCAGCCTGGAGACAGGAGGCATGGTGGGAATAGACTTTGGACATGCGTTTGGATCCGCTACACAGGTATTCTCCATTTGCTAATGATCGCGGGTTAAGGGTTTAGTCGTATAAAAATTGTGTAGTAGAACAATGAATCAGGAATATTTATAAATAATCTGTACGTTTTCCCAGTATTTCCTCTCTCTGCTCTTTTTTCCCTTTCATTATTTCCCTGCCAGCCTAATGATTTGACATTTTATTCACCTGAAGCATACCTTGAAAATACAAAACACTAATCCATCCTGGCAGAACTAGATGTAGAGGAAATTATGCATGGAAGGCCTGGGTGAAGAGGTGTGTTTTAACTAGCTGAAAAACTACAACCTGACTAACTGAAATCTAACCCAAGTTACTCACGAGGACAGGATAAAAACTGAATAAATACAATTTTTAAAGATTAAATGGCAAGCTTTTTTCAGTATAATAGAAAAGAGTCAATTGTTCTTTCTTGTTCTGCTGGTTTTCAAGTGTTCTATTTTTAATTTGTGTTTAATGTAGTTTCTGCCTGTGCCAGAGCTGATGCCTTTCCGTTTGACACGCCAGTTCATCAGTTTGATGTTGCCCATGAAGGAATCTGGTCTTATTTACAGTGTGATGGTGCATGCGTTGAGAGCTTACCGGTCAGACCAAGGCTCGCTACTGAATACGATGGATGTTTTTGTGAAGGAACCTTCCTTAGACTGGAAGGTGCGTTTTCTTTCTGCCATGTCTGATGGTTGAACAAAACAAGACAAACGGTTCTGTGTAATCCTATAAATAAAAGAAAGTCTACAGGGCCTCTATAAAGTCCATTTTTACTGAGTACTGTTTCTCAGGCTGAGATTTAATAAAGTCAGTCCTTGTTCAACATGGTTCTGCTTTTATATGGTTGGAAAAAAATGAAGCTTCTTTTGTGTACTGAAGGTTTCTGGAAGTACATTAATGTGATTTTCTGTGGTACTATGACTTAGCACCCATCCAGACAGAAGGAATATACAGTGCCTCATGTATCTGAGGCAACCCCACCATAGTCCCTTTCCTCCCTCAAAAAAGGTAATAAATACGATTGCTGGAAAACCAAGCACTAGTTGCAGGTTTTCCAGAAGCAGCACTTTTTACTTACCTTATGGTCTAGTGGCTAGGGAGCCGGACTCTTATCTGGGAATACCAGGTTCGATTCCACCCTTCCCCATGAAGCCAGCTGGGTGACTTTGGGCTAGTCACAG
Organism: Aspidoscelis tigris stejnegeri; assembly: GCA_023333525.1. Classification (NCBI taxonomy): domain Eukaryota; kingdom Metazoa; phylum Chordata; class Lepidosauria; order Squamata; family Teiidae; genus Aspidoscelis; species Aspidoscelis tigris. The sequence goes on from JALMGA010000004.1 coordinate 49,008,776, forward strand.
CTCTCTTCTGAGCTCTCACAGCCCCACCTACCTCACAGGGTGTTCTGATGTGGGGAGAAGAATAGAAAAGCTTTGTCAGCTGCTTTGAGTCCCCTTGAATGGGTGAGAAAAGTGGAATGGCAACTCTTCTTCTTTCTTCTTCTGGATGAAGCTGTCGTCATAGCTTCATCCACTTTGCAGCCAAATACCTGGATTGCGCGTCACTAAAATGTGACAAAATGTCACTAAAAGGCGATAATTCCAGAGGGAGCAATACCCCACATTATTACTTCCTAGTGCGATATCCAGCCGCTGTCTGGAGGTAGCCTTGACACTTAGTAGGCTGGGTCTCTCCTCCAGGACACCACTGACAGATTGATAGATCAAGTCTCCCCCTCTGCAGCATTACTGATTTGTGATGGTCTGCACCTCCTCTCTATCGTGTCGTTCACTTGAATTGATTGATTGGGACTGCATACTTTCCCTAAACCCATAGTTTTCCAAATAGCAATCTTGCATAGCTTGCTTTTGCACTACATGGTGGTTTGTGGGAACCAAACCATAGTTTGTACAACGAATGAGTGTCTTCTTCTAATGGGATGGGAATGGCATTACAGAAAGGAGAAAGAGAAGCTACAGGTCAGGATCAGGAAGCAGAAACAACGCTTGGAAGGCATAAGGAAAGACTCGGAGTTGTCTGGATGGTAGGGCTGAGAGGAAGTCTACAGAACATGTAAGAGTTTCTATCACATATTCATCAGTCTGGGGCAGGAAGAAATGTTTTCTTAAGTCTTTGCCAAAAGTTTCCAGAATCACTAACAATGGTTATAGGAAAGAGCAAAATTTCTTCTTCTGCAGTCTGGGTGTTCTAATGCAGCTAAAGCTGCATGCACTGCCATATTTCCATTACAAACAGAAAGGTTTCAAAAGTAAGGAATTTCCTAGGATGCACATTTGGCGTGCCTGTAATACCTAAGAATTGCTCTTAAATAAGCTTTCTCCAGAATTTAATTTAGCATTGTTATTTTAAAGTTACTGAAAAAAGATGTGCAAACCTCAATTGTATCCAGAAAAGCCATTATTGAAGCATGTTACCCTACCTGCTATCATAAAATGCTGATGGAAATCTCTACCAGTGGGTTTGTTTTCCAAATAATAAGAATTGTGTACATTTTTAGTTAATGGCATTTGTTTTCTAGAATTTTGAACTGAAGCAACTGAAAAGAGGAGGTACGTGGATGAGAGAAATAAACACAGATGAGGTGAACTGGTACCCCCTCCAAAAAGTAAATTTTGCCAAAAGGAAGTTAGAAGGTGCTAACCCAGCAGTAATCACCTGGTAAGTGTTTGTAACAACTGTTTTGGAATGTGCTATCTATAGATTTGCTTTATGGATGGACGTTGCCTTTGTAAAACTAGGAACCTGGTTTGACTGGTTTTGCCCTTGTTTTGGGTGAGATTTTAGTGCATCGTTCTTGTTTGGTGATAAAGGACTGAGTATGTCTCTGTCCATCTATTCCACAGTAGTAACTTCCCCTGTTCATGAATCTATTCTTTGTGACAGAGGAAAAGCCATTTTTTGTTCTGCTACCAAAGAAAGCAAATTTTATGTCTTATTTTCCATCTTATTTCGTGTTTCTTTGCTCACTGACAGAATCTTAGGTTGCTTTAAATTTTGAAACACAGGTTTTCATGTTGATGGAATATATACACCTGACACTCAATTATGTCTTGAGTGGTCAATTAACATAAATGGTGGAAATGAAAGAAAAAAATCAAGGATTTTACTCTATTCCTTATATAGTAAATCAAAGCAAGATAATATTAGGTAGAGGATAAATAAATAAATATAATGCATTTGATACATACATTGCCTATCATCTTGCTTTGATTCATATTAAAATTTCTAATGGTTGTAAAACTCTTGAAAGTTCTCTGCTGTGCTCATTACTGACCAAGATTTTATAGATGATTCTGGTTTTGAATGAAAACAGCTGCATAGTGGCCTTAATTACGTGACTGGTAACTCTGGAGTCTGTTCACAGCAGAGAACTTCATGTGTGCCAAGTCAGTCCATTGTATTTTTGTAAGAAATGTGTTAAAAATGCAGGGACCCCTTCAGTCATGCTGTGTCTACACGTGCATGCAAGCAACATGGATAAAGAAAAGCAGGTGGCTTTTCTTCTGCCTGTAGTGGCTCTACTGGGTGTGCCAGCGACGCAGCTGGCAGGTCCTTTTATCACGTGGCAATGGTGGCAAACCTGCTTCAACCAGATTATGTAAGATCCCCTATGTAAGATCCCCAAGTTAGCATTGAAGGAGGGGGAAGGCTTCTCCTAAAAATCTGGAAACTACCCCGAATGCTCCCATGACAGTGTTTGAGGAAGCCCCCAGATTAGTGACAAAGGGGATAAACTTTTTTCCACTGCTCATCTGTGGAATGACCGTGGCTTGGTAAGTTTCTTCCTGTTCAGTGACAAGTGTCAAGGACTCTAGAGCTGAACGGAGCAGCCAGAACCCATTCCCCAGTTGTCAAGGACCTCTCTGTTATGAGGGCAGCAGAAGGGACAAGGCAAAGTATTTTTCTTTGTTGCGGGGGTGGGGGAAGCAGCAGCTTCAGCTTTGGATGAAGGGGCTTCTGAAAAACCTCTTTTTTCTAACTATTCAAGTTGGGGAGAAGACTAGCAGCAATGTTCATCCTGTAGATTGCTTAGCTTGTACCCAAGTCCAATCCATGCAGTATATGGTATGCAAATAGCTCCTTATTCTTTACTAAAATAAAACTGAAGATTCTCGAGAAAATCTTAAAGATTTTAAGAGATTAAAAGATTAAGAAAAATTCTCCAGAAAAGACACCCTTGCTTAAGAACAAAGATCCCTTAAGGTACCCTCTTTGTCCTCAGAATGAGAAGTAGGAAGGAAAATGGGGACTGTGCCATCACTTGATGAGTGTGCATGCCTGTGAATGCAAAGGACAGGACCATAGCTCACACTGACCTACCAAAATCTGATGGAAGTCTTCAGTAACAACCATTGCATTGTGGGAAGAAACAGACTTCCAAAAACTCACAAGAACGTAGGCCAGAAGCTGAAAATCTTAAACAAATTTGTTACTAGATTATAAATTCACTTTACATCAAAAGGATATGTCTTAGCTTGTATTAGTCTCACTGACAGAATACAGGGTTTCTGGAAACCATTTTTTGAAACGAAAGATACTAGAGGAAAAGCTCGTATTTGATTAGAACAATTCAACTTCAGTGTATCTCAGAAGAGAAGTATTGATTTTTCCCTTTTTATATTTTCATCAAAAAAGTGATGAGTTACGATTAGGCCATGAGAAATCACCTGCCTATGGAGATTATCTATCTGTGGCCCGAGGAAGCCAAGAGTACAACGTTCGCGCAAGAGAACCAAAGAATGGACTTTCTGAAGAAACGCAGGTGATGTGCCTGCTAGACCAAGCCACGGACCCAAATATACTTGGAAGGGTCTGGGAAGGTTGGGAACCTTGGATGTGAAAGAAAAAATGCAACCACAAGGGAATACTTTGTTGGTGCTCCTGTGCTGGAAATTAACATGAAGATTAATTACATTCTAGTTACACAGCAGTTACTGTCTGTGTGTGTAATTTAAGGCATGTTGCAGCAACACAATTTAATGATAAACTGTGACTGTTCTGATTTGCTATTACCTAAGATTTCGGATACTTAATGAGGGAAATCTCAAGCATGCTGTTTTCAAATTGGCGATACCACATCTGACTGCTGACATTAGTATGGAGAAGAAAATAAAAAGTGGCTTTCCCAAAAACTTAGCAGAAAATGCCAGAAAATATTTTGTATTAATTATAAGAAATTAAACGTGGTGTTCATCAATAGAGTTTGAATAGCACATATGATCAAGTTCACAGTGAGAAAAAACAGTGAATGAGAAACTGCTGTGAATGGGTTTTATACAGTGCTACGTCAGCAGAAAGCAGTATCATTTACTGTTTCTCTTTAGCCCCATTCTACTTGCAAGTTCCAAAATATTTAAATGTTTATGCTCAGCAGGCCACTCCACACTATTGTATTTCTGATGTCACCTAGTTGCAGGTGCTACTGCTTGTAGGAGTGATTTTACTTACCTAAGTAAATTAGCAATGTGATTCATCTAAGCAACACAACACAAAATGTTCACATTCCTCTGCCTTACATGAAGAGCAAAATTAAAGTTGTTTTGCAGTGCATAGTGGAGGAGTTGCATCCTGGGCACGGATTTACTCTTGCAGTGAAAAATCACTTGCATAAGTAGAGCACTGCCATTGTTCACAGTTGCAGTAATGTCTAAGTTAATCGACTGATCTTTGAGCTAATATTTATAGAGATGTGTATTGTCCTTTGGGCATAAATTTTGTATTTCATGAAGCAGATGGCAGGTTTTTTTTTTTAATGGAAGCAATTAAGTTGAAAACAAATAGCAAAATAGTATTTGTTAGATATTCCAGTTTCACATCTTATTTTGCTCTTGAACAGGTGAAAGAAGCAGGCCATGTTCTTAGAAGAACAGGGCATGGTTATATTCGTGCATGTCGGTCAATGCTAATCTTTTATTTTATCAGACGTTTTCTGTTTGGTCTCATGCATTCTACACACCATGCAGTAATGCAAAGAAACAATGGTTCCAGCAAGAAAAATAACCTGACAGAAAATGTCAGTGTGCATATAACTGCTAGTGCTACCTCTTAATATGAGAAATCCACAAAGACATTTTGCACATACAATTTATGAAATCAATTCTATAACATATGGATAAACTTCAATAAGTATATTTTTGATTGGACCATAATGTTCTTTTTTTTAAAAAAAGAAGGATGTAAGAATACAAAAATACTTCTGAATATAAAAGATAAGTTTGTTCTAAAGCTACTTTTTAAGAGCTGTTTTCTTCTGTAAGGAAACATGCACAGGACAAGAATATCTTAGCAGTTTTGTGTCCTTTTATATTTTTTCAATAAAGATGACATGGTAATTTGAAACAAAGTGTTTTTGCTGCATCATTGCTAAATGCAAGGAAAGCATCAATAGCTGCCAAATGGATCTCCACATCATTTTCCCTTTTCCTCTTCAATCCTTTGTTGCTTATCTTCACTTCAGAGCACTTTGCTCTTTAAGCTTGGAAAGTGTAAAGTTACAAGTTTACAATTTAACCAAGTCTTCGGCTGTAATGTACATAGACCAGCAATCTCAGCAAGGAACTTGTGCGAGAAAGCATTCCATTGATAAACACTTGAGATTTTGAAATTTAGTTGGGAAAGACAAAAAATTAGGTTGTAAAAAATCTAAATGTTCAAGGTTACAGCAGGTTCCCCCCTCCCTCCTTTCCCCATCTGCTCAGCTCTGCTAGGCATGCTCAAAAAGGGGCGTTTTCTCTGCTTGGAGAACCTCCTTGCCCTCCATCCACAGGGGCACAAGGCCCTGCATGGAGAGGCAGCAGATCTTGTTTTGATGAGAGCCCAGCTCAAGAGTGATGGCAGCAGCTTCTAAGCTGCTTTTTGTGCACTGAGGATGTCAGAACCAGGAGAGGCCTGGAGAAAGCCTGGTGGTGAAGACATGGCCAGCTTTTTTGGGGGGGGGGCAGAGGAGAAAGAGCAAGTTGGAAAGACCATTCAGTTTGCAGAGGTGGCCTGCCCTTGTGCTGTGTGAATATGTTTTAGGTATAATGTCTAATACTTGTAGGTCCCCCTCATGCCTTTTTGACATAGGGTGCTATGGAGATGGGCAGACTTTGGTGCTCCTCCGTTGTGGTTTGAGGCCACATGCAGACTTTTGCAAACTGAGCTGGGTCCTTCCGTGGGAAACACACAGTTTGCTCAAAGGCCTGCCAGCACCCATGCCCAGATAAGGAGAATGTGGAAACTGCAGCCAGACAGGGTAATAACTGAAAAAAAATTAATCTCTAATTCAAAATACATTATAAAAATAGCAGGTGCTTATTTTATGAGAGCACCCTGATTTTTACAAGCCACGTCCCTGGAACAAGAGTATCATTGCGTTCACATCACAGTCTCTAACATTCTGGATGATAAAGTACTTGCAATATTCTGCCAGGAGAGGGCAGTGTTTAATATAGGCTATAACCTGTTGATGTTCCCTGGGCGCAAAGTTAAAACATTTAAAAGCGGAGCAGATACGGCACAAACGCAGCGAAGACAAAAGCAAGAAACTTGTTAGGCTCTGACAGCTTATCTAGTTATCTAGTGCGAAGTGAGAGGAAAAAATATTTTTCGTCCTCCTTTTCTTTAAAAATTGTCTCTTTGTACCTTTTAATCTAATCCCTGCTTTTGCTTTTACGTACTTTTGGAAAACAGCCCCGGGACTCGGGCGGAGGGCAAATACGGTACAAATAAATGCGAAGTGTTGCTTACAAGGACACCAAGTGCCAGTGTGGGACTCTCTCGCATCTGGCAAAATTCACACGACAGCTCAGTCCCCTAGTAATTTAAGTGCTACAGTGTAGTTTAAATGCTACATTGGTAAATGTGTTACGATGTCACTTTCGGAACGTGTGAACGCGCGCCTAACCCCCAAAGCAAACATTCGCTCGTTGCGCCTTCTGAGGTCCAAGGGCTCTGGGTGTCCAAGTGGGGCCGCCCAAACGGGCCCTCCGAGTCAGCCCCGTCCAGCGGAAGGAGCCTGGAACTGCCGCACCGGCCCCTGCTCTCCCCCGCCTGGCGTGAGCAAGTGGACCCAGCGCGCAGCGGGCACGGCTGGGCCACGGGTGGGTGAGCCTTGTCACGTGACGACCGGGCGACAGAAAGAGCTGCAGCTCCCACTTCTTTTAACCCTCGACGGTGAGGCTGAACAGGCGAACAGCAGCAGCAGCAGCGGGAAAATGCCGCGGGAGGGAAGCGCTGCTAGGACGGCGAGTCTCCCTACTCCCGCCGCCAGGCCATCCTTTGCCCCGCGCGTCGGACACCGGAGGGAAGGGCGCCCGACGTGCAGCATTGGCCGTTGCCCCGTGCAGACGCCCGTCGGCCTAGCCCTGCTCCCCCGGCCGGAGAGTAGCCACACTTCTGCCTAAATCTCCCCGCCGCCGCCGCCTCCTGCTGAGCCGCCGCGGCTGGACTGGCTCAGTGGGGACCCCGGCGAGGAGCTTCGCGACGCTCCGTCCTTCCTCGCGGGGGTCGCGGAGGAGGAAGAGGAGCGGGCGAGCCGCGGCAGCGCTCTCGGGGCCCGGGCCGGCTTCCGTCCCCTCACGGAGCGCTCTGATCCGACGGCGGGGCCGAGCGAACAAGCCCCGGCCGAAGCAGCTGCGGCGAAGCTCGCTGGGAGGGAGGGAGAGAGTCGGAGGCGACGCCCCGCCCTCCGCCCGCGGCTGCCCTTCCCGCTCTCGCCGCCCCCGCGGCAACGACGGCCCTCCCCCATTAGGGACTCCTCCAGAAACACCCTCCGCGCCGTCACAAGGGCCGGAGGTGGAGCCCCGAAGGGGTCTATAAACGGCCGCGGCCGCCGTGTGCGCCGCCAGGTTTCCTTCTCCCCACGCGCACGTGCGTCGCCGTCTAGGACAGGTAGCTGCTCGCCCCCTGCTGCGTCGAAGGCAGCAGCAACACGGAAGGCGGGGCTGACAGGTCCAGCCCGGCCAGGTGAGGAGACTCACGGCCACACGGTCGGTCGGTCCTCCGGAGCGAGAGCGACGCGAGCGCCCCGCAGTTCCGACACGCGCGCACGTTCAGCGCCCCGCCGGCAGCCGCCAATGAGTGCCGCCGCCACCCTGGACGGCCTGGACTCGCTGTCGTGCTACCGGAGCTGCTGGTCGTCGCTGGAGCCCGCCAATTTCTACGACGGCAAGGCGGGCGAGGGCGGCCCCGGGCTGAGCCCCGTTTCGTGCAAGGCGACCGGCATGAGCGCCGCCGTCGAGGAGGCGGGCGTCATCTGCTCGGTCCCGGGCAGCGGCGGCGGCACCCGCGATCTGGCCGAGCTGAGCGCCGCCGCGCCCGCCATGTACGAGGACGAAAGCGCCATCGACTTCAGCTCCTACATATACTCGATGGCTTCCGTGCCGAACCTGGAACTGTGCAACGACGAGCTCTTCGCCGACCTCTTCAACAGCAACCACAAGGGCTGCGAGCGCGGCGGCAGTGGCGGCGCTTACGGGGACTACCTACCGCCGCCGCCCCCTCCGCAGGCGCCGCCGTCGTCGTCCCAGCAGCAGCCCGTCGGGTCCCCTGCGGGCGGCGCCTTGGCCACGCTGCTCCACTCCTCCTCCTCCTCCGTCCCTCTCCTGCGCGACGGCGCAATGAAGCAGGAGCCCGAGTGGGGGGACGAGGCCTCGGGCTCGGTGCTGCCGTCGCAGATCGCCGCCTGCGCCCAGACCGTCGTCAACTTCAGCGGGCAGCCCACGCCGCCCGCCTCCCCGGAGCCGCCCGGCAGCGCCTCGCCGTCCAGCTACAGCAGCCGCTCGTCGGCCTCGTCGTGCGGCGGCAAGGAGCGCGCCGGCGGCGGCAAGAAGTGCGTGGACAGGTTCAGCCCGGAGTACCGGCAGCGGCGCGAGCGCAACAACATCGCCGTGCGCAAGAGCCGCGACAAGGCCAAGCGCCGCAACCAGGAGATGCAGCAGAAGCTGGTCGAGCTGTCCGCCGAGAACGAGCGGCTGCACAAGAAGATCGACCAGCTCAACCGGGACTTGAGCAGCCTGCGCCACTTCTTCAAGCAGCTGCCCGGCGCCTCCTTCCTGCAGCCCTCGGCGGCCACGGACTGCCGGTAACGCAGCTGCCGACGTTTTGGCTGCCTCGCTTGAGAGACTCCATTGGACCTTCTTCAGAAATACCTCAGAGAGCCGCACAGGTTGCAGCGGGGGCTGCAGGGGGGGGCGGGGGGGCCGAGGACCAGGCCGGCCGCGCGCAGGGATGGCGCGAAAGACGCGCGTAGACGGAGGGGCCGCGGTGGCGAACGCGCTACTTGGGGCTCCCGAGGAAGGAGGATCGTGTGCTGGAAGGGGGCGAAGAAACGCCGTGAAGACGCCTCTTTTTGTGCTGCTTCCTTCGAACGGGCTGGGTCTGGGTCTTTTAAATACAAAACTTGCCAAAAAAAGAAAAAAGCTAATGTCTCCTCCCTAAATTATTTTTATAATGATAAGGGTTTTTTTTCTACAACTTACTCATATTGATGCAGCTATGGTACTTTGTAAGATGCAAGAATGATTTTCGAACACTTTTTATTGTATGCAGCAAGAAGAAACAAATAGACTGGGCATACTCAAATTTTATATTCATTTTTACAGTATTTCTAAAAATAAAAAGATGAAATTTTACTTTGACTTCGTATTTTTCTATGGTGCGAGGAGGTGGTGAAATGCAATGGGAATGGTTTTCTTTTGCTGGGGATATTTTTTAAAATGTGGGAAAGCCGTAATGCATTGCTAAATGGCTTTTATAGTGTTGATAGATGCAATCAAAACTGGCGCTGAAGAGATACTAGGTCTGCAAAACAGACGGGGCTGTACACAGCAAGAGAGTTTTCTCAGCCTCATATGTGGAGATTAAAGATGTGCAAAATGCCCTTGGGGAGACAGCCTAATGTAACAGTGTGCATGAAAATACCTGACTACGCACAGAACTCAGAAAAAATGTGTCAACACTGCAGTGCAAAATTAAAAGTGCAAGACTAACAGCAGACTTCATTCTAAACAGTGATGCTAAGGAAGGTACATAAAGTATGTAAATGTTGTGCTTTTAGTTTACTTTTTAAACTTCTAACAAATACATTGGGAGAGGGTCTGTTTGTTTGCTCAAGGGATGCAACACTGAGCTGTTTTCAGAGGTTAGGGTTTCTTTAGAAACTGCTGTGTAACCTGTGCGTAAGCAGATCCACGTGATGACTCCACAAGTTATTTTGTAAGTATGCGGATGGTTTCATTTACATGCGCTTGTGTACACAGGACAGAGATTTGGCATTATTAGACAGGCAACAGTTAAAATACTGCCTCAGCTTTCCCATCAGTCAAGGACAGGCCAAAACAGCTAATAATAAAAAAAGGAATTAAAAACAGCTCCTTTTTCTTTTGTTCACAACACTGATGACCTAGATTTTGATTCATAGTGCTTGTTGGCTAGAAGCCACAAACCAGGCATTTTTTTCTGTGGCACAATAACATGAAAATGAAATCAGGACCACAGATTCTGCCCATCTCTGCTCACGCATTCTGTATATGGAAGGGTCAGGATCCAGGATCACAAGGGAAAGGCGTCACAGAAGCCCCAGGAAATCCCACATATGAAGAGTGTCTTGTTCCTTTGAAGACAGTGCAGACACAGGAGTTTGGATCGCAACCAATACGAAGCTGATTCCAGCACCCGACTTTGCATTCCCAGGCTGTAGTTTCATTTCATTTGGAGATAGATTCTTCAGATCATACTGCAATGTGTGTACACCAAAAGGAAGTTCAAACTTAATAAACTGATGTAAATACACTTAGTTGCATTATATTCTGAGATTGTTAACCCATTGCTCACTTTCAATTCTAGAGGATGTCAGTATTTTATTATAGAATAAAAATTTTAGCCATAAAAATTCTGTGTGCCCCGACACCTTTTATCCCAACAGCTGAAAGTAAAAAACTCTTATTGAACTCCATAATATTTATTGAATCTGAAATACAGTCTGACATAGAGCTCTGCAGCTATGAAAATCCCTAACAAATTTACCTGTTGTTAAACTCATATCCATTGTTTTATTTTAAAATGTGTTGCTTACAAACAACACACATTTTCAACATCTAGAACAGTCAACATTTCAGTCTGTGGACCTCATTACAAAAATTAACTTCCAGATGAAGGAAAATTATTGTTGGAAAAATGGGCAGTGGGCTGAAAAACTGAAACGCATACAAAGCTGGAGCAAGGCAGCCAAACTAAACATTTCAACAAATCTTGAGAGGGCGCAGATTTCTTGCACTGAAATAAGTGGGCCTTAATTGATGCCTCACTTTGACACATGCTCAGGCTAAACACTGAAAAAAAGGTAACAGCAATTTCTCTCCAAAATTCCCTTCCCTTCCCCCCCAATCCCAGCCCTTCAGGTCTTTTACCACTTTTGCACTGTACATCATTTACAAACTAGTTCAGAACCAGCTATATAAAAAATTCACAGCAGCAGGTCTTCATTTCTTCAACTTCCTCCTGCACATGGGAGAACAATTTCTTCCAAAACGGCACAGCTAAATGGGTGGCTGGTTAGAGAGTGGACAAAACAATACAAACGCTGCACCTCTTTTCCCACCACGCTCCGCACTTCATAACGCTGGAATGACAAAGAACATTAGTTAAAACAACCTTGTACATTTTGTCCCAGCCAGCATACATCTGAAAGAAATTCCAAGTTAGAGTGGCTAAAAGATGTGGAAACTTTTGTTTTTGTTTTGCTTAAGCTGCTGAAAATGCAAAGTAAAATTTATCATGATTATGGGATCAACTTTTGATATAAAGCTAGGGAGGTGCTGGAGCATCCCGGGACCTTCTCTTTAGGCCTAGCGCAAAAGGGCCCGGAATGTAGAAACTGCCTGTCTCTTCCCACTTTGCATGGACTCCATACTTCCAAGTAGGTAGCAGGCTTCCCAACTAGACTTTCCCAGAAGCATGATAAACGTGGGCCACAAGCTGAGCTGTTTCACCCTCCCTACTGAAAATGCAATGCCACAGAGTGAAGCATCATGGTATTTTTAACTAAGGCTGCCTCCAGACATAGGCTAAAGCCCAGGACTATATTGGGAATTCCACGTGCAATTATGGTATTCTCAGTATAGTCCTCAGATATCACAGGAAATCTGACCATGACATCAGGTTTTTGCAAATAGCCATTGTTTATCTCCGTCTGGCAGCTCCTTTCATGATTGTTCCTCTTATGTGAGTCAACCCCACCACAGTGGTGCTGTATTTCTCTCATCTACACAGGGCAACAGATAAACTTCTAATATCAATGTGCTGTTTATTTGAAATCCAAACTGTTCTCCAAAGTACTACCTAGAAAAGATTCCAGGAACATAAGAAGTGTTTAAAAGGTAAATCAGTTAACATTTCTTTTTAGTGCAAACACCACTATTATGGATGTTCAAATGATCCTGTCAGGTTATCAGCTGAACTATTGAACTGCTGAACACATTTCCGGCTTCAACTTCTTTAACAAATGTGTGACTGAGAAAATTCCAAGGCCCATGTTCCTTAGCTGGGATTTTGTGCCATTCCAAAGCAGTAATGGGCTGGATGTGGAATTAAATCTAGACAATACGTTTCACAGGGTCCAGAGTCCATGAAGTTAAAAGGCACCCAAATCTGTATGGCTCTGTTTTACCCCAGAAAGAACAAGAGCATAATCTGGAAGTGATTCTGGATCTATTGCTGTTGTTTAGGTCCATGTGGGAGTGGTAGCCAGATGTGCCTACCTCCATCTCTGACTAATTCACCAGCTTTGGCCTTTCCTGAATAGGAACAACTTGGTCATGTTAATTTATACTCTTGTAACCTCCAGATTAGACTACTAGAAAGCATTCTTCATGGGGCTGCCCTTAAAAATAGTCTGGAAGCTGGAACTAGTGAAGAATATGCAGAAGTTGGATGGGAGTTCCCAGACCAACGCCCATCACTCCAGTCCTGAAAGATCTGCACTTTACCTATTTACTGCTGAGCCCAATTCAAGGTGTTGCTGTTAACATAGAAAGCCCTAAATGACTTGGGCCCCAGATACCCCCAGATACATGGACCTTCCCCGGCATTAAGATCACAAGCTGAGGGGCTTGTCTGCTAGGCTTCAGCTTTATAAATGTTTTAGCACCTGGTTAAAACACCTTCATCCAGGCCTTTAACACCTTTGCACTTGGCCACATTCTGGAACATCTCTCAGCATAGCAATCTGTTGTCCACATGCAAATGCAGACTCTAGCAGGCCTTACCTGAGGTCTGCTGTAGCCTGTACTAGCAATGTGGACAGCAAGTCCCTATTCCACGATATATTCCAGAATAAAGCCACGTGCAAACAAGCCCTTAGCTTCCTCCAAGTATTGTCCTGCCAGGGTGGAGAGTTATACTTTAAGTATGTCTTTTTATGGTTACAACTCACACTGGGACTTTGGGGTGAAGAGCAGGGCATGCATACATGCATACATGCATACAATTTTTAAGAAGATATTTCCAAAATAAGGTTTAAGCTTACATACCTTATCAGTGGGGGAAGACTCCAGGAGCAAAGAGATGGTCTTTTGAAGCAACTAACATAACAGAGAGGAAAGACAAAACACAATATTTATATAGTCTTTGGCCCTTTCTGCACTTGGCCTTATTCTGGAATATATCTCAGGATAGTGGTCTCCTAGCCACAAGCTAATGCAGACTGTGGCAGGGCTCCCCTGGGGCCTTCCATAGTCTGCACTAGCATGCAGAACACAAGTCCTTATTCTGGGATATAGTCCAGAATAAAGCCAAGTGCGGAAAGGGCCTTTGTCTGCATTTGAAATAATAGCACTGTAACAATGGATTAAAACTAAAGCTGGACCGTGCAATAGTCAGGAAAGGCCAGCAAGTTTCCAGCAATTTTTAAAATGAAAAATAAAAGGAATATATAATTATCCAGTGTTATCAGATTATGGTTGCTATTAGAGGTTTTATTTTATTGTGTTATTTTGTTTTTGACTAATATTCATAGATTTTCATGTTTATGTTTTGTTCATGTTATATATGTTCTGCTTAAAGTTAAATAATTATTATTAGTATGGCAATTTTGATACCCAACAAAGAAAAGGAGGATCTATGGGATTTTATGCCTGAGATACAAGACATGTTGGTTGTCCTTGAGGACAGTTATTTTGACTGGGCTGGGGGAGTTGTTGCTTTGCCTCAGGCAACGAAAACATCTTAGAGCCAATTCTGCTGCTTTTTGTGTAAGCAGACGGAGGTTAAGTCACAACCTAACAAGCAAGCCCAGTTCAGAATTTCATGATCTGTGAAGGAGGGAGCACTTTGTAGCAGCTTCCTCAACTGCAGAAATGATTGCTGAAATACAGTATTTAAGGAGCAGCAAGAGTTGTGCAGCAGAGGAACCAACTGAATATGGACAACTATGACTCAGTACTAAGCCTTGAAATCCAAAGGGGCCTTGAAGAAGCCAATTTATCTTTCATCCTAACTGACGTATCATAGTTCAAAGAAGATAAGGATATATAACTGCTCTGATAAGGAAGAATAATGATTTTGGGACAGCAATTTTTGTTCTTCTCGTTCAGCACAGCAGAGATGTGATCCAACAAATACTAGGGAGCCATAAATTCTACCATTTATGACCACTGACCATACCAGCTGTAAAACCAGTGGAATCATGGGAAGGGCATTAGGTTTCTAACCTGCCAGTGCTATAGCAATGCACAGCAGCCCCATGGACACGCGAAGGGCTTTAAGCCGGTTCTGAAAGAACCAGGTGTGCCGAAAGAAAGTTTAAATCTTTTGGTGATGCTCTGTTTGAACTTTTGCACAAAGCAGACTTCCCAGCCCTATGAGAAAATCTTCTAACAGAGGCTGTAATTAAAATAAAAATATTTCTTCGGATACCCTGTACAGGGAATGGAATTTGACTCCAGAGCTCCTGAATTTGGCATACACTGTCACCATACGTCTTCATACCTTTACTTTTACTGTACATTGTGGTCTGGACTGGCAGTACAGAAAGACTTCCAGGTGCATCTTTAGAACTGGTGAAGTAATGGTTTCACAACACCGGTTGCAGTAAACTGAGCCACTATAAGAACAGAAACGACATCTGTTATAAATATGCATTTAGTGGCATTTGATTTTCTTCTTCTTTATTCCTTGGAAGAGTATGGAAGTCGTCAGAACACAGCACAATCCATTCTGTGAATTGTGATGGTTGGCTAGAAGAACGCAATTCCTATGGTCCTCCTCCTTGTACGAGTTGTTATAATTTTCAAAAGAAGGAGGCTAAAACAAACCAATGATTTCAAGCACTACATGTCACCCATTATAATTTTCGCCATATTTGTGTTCTATTATTTATTCATTGACTTGCTCTTTTCCCGTAAATAAATGTATTTTAAATAAAAATATCTATCTGTGAATCATAAGAACATAAGAGGAGCCTTCAAGGCTATTAGGTTGTGATGGGAAAAACAGAAAGCTTTGTCTGGCGCTTTGAGTCCGCTTAAATAGGTGAGAAAAGCGGGGTAGAAAAGCAAACTCTTCTTCTTTCATCCTTCCAGGGACTTCCAAGATTCAGTTTCATTAGCTAGCCCTTGGTTGTAGTATTTTGGGAAATGGAAAAGAACTTCTATCCACTGTGTCCACACTGTACATACTTTGTATACACCATTTTCAGATCCCCTTTTACTTGCTTTCTTTCTGCTCCACTGTTTGCATTTCTTACCAACTTCCTGAAGAATACTTTTTACCTCAAATCACTTCCTTGATATTGCTAGTCAAACATACGACTTTATTCCTGGCCTTACTGGTTATTTCCTTAACCCTCTGAATACATTTCAAGTGTTCTCTACTGTGATTTTAAATATCAACCAACATGCCCTCTCCACCTATCCCTTTTTTTTTTAACAGGTACCTCAGTCTTAAGACGTTCTCTCTTTTGAAATGTAATGTGATTGTGTTGGATTTACTTTGCCATTTCCCAATGTCAGAAACAATGTATTTTATAACACCATCTTAGGTGTTCCCATACGGGTTCAATTATATTTACTTCTCACTTGAAGTCCTAAGTGCCACTTCAAGTTCAGGATTGCCTCTCTTCTGGTGGGCTCTAAAACCAAAGACTTCAGAACTATCTCAGAATCTTTTCTCACGGTCACAATTCAAGACAGACACTGACCTGATGGACAAACAACTGAAGCCTCCGCACCTACTACAAGACTTCCTCCTGGGGAGTGACAGGTGTGAAGGGTGACAACTGTACTGTCACTCAGATGCAAGTAGGGAGATACTGATTAGAAGAACAGAGATAGATCAAAACCTTCCTAAAGAAGGACAAAGATTTATGTGAACATGGAGCTATGAAGGCACACACTTGTATGTGTGTGTGTGTGTGTGTGCATGTGCGCGTGCACACACAGAGCACATTTAGACCTGAAACCTAATCTACTCATGCACAGCATTTGGAACGAAAACCACCAGCACTCCAACACATTTGCTCCAATAGCACTTTGAACTTTTCTACATTAACAAATAATTGCAACCACAAAACTAACTGAAAACATAACAGGAAGGGAAGAAAAGTAATTATGGAACTGGCCCTGAGTTAAAAGGTTCTGCTTATGGATGTCCTGCTTTCCAGCTGGAGTTGTCCAGTCAGATGCAAAGAGTGTGCAGTGCTGGAAAAAGGATGCAAAAGAAAAGAAAAGAAAGAGAAATCTCTCACTGTTGCTGAAGCCCTCAAATCCCAGAATGCTACTGGATCAAGAGCAGAAGACATGTGTAGATGTCCCTTCACCTTGATCTTGTTGCAACTAATGGTGCAGAGTGTCTTGTCACCACAGGAATTCCCTATAGAGCATCAATTCTCCCAGGATCCAGCCTCCTCACACTGGGTTCAATCTCCTTTCTACTGCCTGACCGAATGACAATCTTTAATCTTCACCAGTAGGTAAAGAGTGGAACGACTGTGTCCACTATATCCTCTTCTAAGACCAAGCATTCTTGCTCATCCAATTCGGCTTGGAAATTCCTAGCACTGGCATATAAGCACTGATAAGTAGTATTTCCCTCTGAAACTTCTTGACTTGCACAACTTCCTCTGATTTGTTTGCTTCTATTCTAACTGTCATCACTTCTGACTACATTCTCAATGCTATTTCTACCTCTCTTTCTTTCAGACAGACATAATCCCAAGCAATGACTGTTTCTAAGTCAGTTACTTTTCTATTGGCCTTACAGTTAAAAGCTGCTCTACTACCCTTCTGATTGTAAACATCAGCTGTTTGGTCCTATTTTCCTTCTATTACAGCCCGACCTTCCTGTACAGGCCTGACGTGTTCCAAAACAGAATGTGTGGTTATGAGACAGCTAGAAAAATTAAGAGAAAAACAAACAAACAAACAAACAAACAAACCACAACACTTAACAGAGGTAGAGTCGCCCTCCAGGCACCATTGTCTCATTCACCTATATCTTCCTCAGAAGATGCCTTCTTTCTACAAGATCCTCATTCTTTTGTAGCCCTTTCTATGATTGATATAAGAACTGTGAATTATGTATTACCTTTGGGAGGAAGGGGATTTAAAGCAACTGTAAAAAAACTAATAAAAAAAATACAAGATCTTCATTCTTGGTAATGCACAGTTGTTTTCACATCCCTGAGGTCTGATCTACTTATCCTCTTGCCTCTCAATTTCAAGAAATCTCACCCATTCCCTGATTGCTGGAACTCATTGTAAGGATTCTCATTCATGGACTCTAGAACACCAACACAGTACACTGGATAGACTTTGCTAATTTGCTATGCCAATATCTCTTCAGTTGTTCATAAAAAACAAACAAAAACAGTGAAAAAGAAAGAAGACACCTTAAAGACAGTCCTGATCTGAAGAAACTCCCCCAACAGTAGGGGGGCTAAGACTAGAATGCTATCTTCTGGTACTCATTTAAGCTTCTTTTCTTGTGTCCAACTAAAATAAAGGAGTCATTCTCTCTGATTATACCTAGGTATTTTGTGCAACTGAAATGCAGAGGTTATATGTTGTATGAGACAGGTCTTTTCATTTGGTTTGTTCTGAATATTCCGCCAACTGTATTTAACAGAGACACATTTCAGGCCCTTCTGAACTCCGTACATCCAATCCTCTCTGTTCCTGTTGAATGCATTTGAATTATTAGATATACAGGGAATAACATTTCCACCCCACATTCAGATACTGTTATGGTTTAATCTGTTCATTTTGGAGTAGAAGAATCAAAAGAAGGAATATTTTGTTTCCTATTGCACACAGGGACACCACCAACTTTTCTGGGCCTGTAGATGGCTTTGGGGCACATGGTGCTGGAGACTTCCTCTCTGGCTACAGCAAGAGGGTGGACAGAGCAAATCCTCAAGGAATACTATTCAGACCTTAGGCACCATCTCATTTGTAGCACTTTTTGGGCTGTTATGCCGTGTTCCAGGTTTCTTCTTCTGAGAACCTAAGCTTTCCGATATAGCTACATACGTCCTTAGGCACTGTGTTGGCAATGACTGATCGAAACAATGCCAATATGGGAAGGACTCATGACCATTTTACAGCTATTCATCAGGACAATGCATACAAATCCCAAAGAGCTATAAAATTTAACATACCACTGTCTTAATCTTTTGGCAACAAGTTTTTCTACTTCTAGATGAAGTTCACAGGAAACACAGTTGCAACTTCTTGATCAAAGTTTTGAAGACCAGAGGATACACCCTAGTTTTCAATAAAGTATTAGCTTCTAAATTTCCTCCTGTCTTTTGAAGATTCAAAATCCTCTGAAGGTGTGATATCATAGCTATATCTGAAAGCTTAGGTTCACCTGGAACACTGCGTAGCAGCCCAAAAACTGCTCCAAAGGAGAAGAAACATAAGGTTCTAAATACACAGTAACCAAGAAGCTGATAGTTATCTTCATGCACAAGTATCTTTACCTTCTATCTATCTTGGCATTAATTAAAAATAAAATATGTTCTTACCTGCCTTTTGGGTGCTTTTCTACTTTTTCATTGCCACATCTGTTACACGCTGGCCATACAAAAGCTGTTTGCTCATTAATACCAGAAACAATCCCTGAAAATAAGTGAGGAAGGGGATATTTGCCCAGACTTAATAAATCATAAATATGACTAATCTTTATACATTTTGCTGGTTTCACTTTAGTTCTTCTCTGTAGAAAACTAGTATTTAAAATACAAATTATTTTTTAAAAAATACCATCTTAGGTCTAGTATAATTTGCTTCACTTGAACAAAAGCTTTTGTCTTTCAGAATCATTAAATAGTCTTTTTTTAATGCTAGATTTTAATGCTGCACCTTTCTCCCGTTTTTCTGTATCAGAGAGCAAAATGTTCTTAATCACATTGTTTCAGTCTGGCATCTTGAAACTTGGAGGTAGTAGTGCTGGTGGTACAGACAAGACATTCCCTTCTTGGAATGTTTATACTGGTTTAAAACTAGGAGTTACTCTTTATTTACATTCACACAACTGGGGTCCAAATCCACCTTTAAAAGTCTAACATACGTGACTAAAAACATTAGCTAGCTGAAGGCCAGAGAGATATTTTAGACCACTAGCAAGCATTGTTACTAAGCATTATAAATCAAGCAAATTGGGCATTTTACGGGAAGGCTAGTAAAAAGATTTAGAACAATGGTGATTTGTTGAGCCAAGCAGTAAACATGAAGGATGCAGCACTGTTTGCAAGTAAAACATACAAATCTTAGACACCTGTAAGTAAATGAATTACAATTGCCAAGCCTACAGTGTATATGTCAAGGGCCAATCACTTAGTAATCCCTAATGGATTGAGTAAGAGTTATTCAGTCCTACAACAAACTGAAATGTTGGAGAAACAGCATAAGTGAGTATGCAGGAACATTTCCTTAAACAGGCAAAAGAAGAAATGGCTACAATGTGCACAATACTGTCTTGCAGAGAGTTCCAGAATTATCTTCATAACTGACTGGGTTTATTAAGATTAAGACCAAGTTTAGTTCACACTGAAAGAATGAACCAGAATGCGCTCAAATAAGGCACAAAAGCTTTTGCTTGGCGTGTGAAGGTCAGTCTTCAAATACAGCCAATATTCAATGCAAATGCACAGTTTCAAACCTTCACAATTTGTACGAATTATGAAGCTGATAAACATTTTTCACTCATCCCTATTCTGTTGCTCGGGGTCATTTTCTGCTATCCTCCAGACTTAATGGATGTCCACAGGCATCTCATTCAGAATTTAACAGCCTGAAATGGAGCTAAGGTTCCAAAAGGATGCAACTCAACATTCTCATTTTTATTAATAATAAATACACATTTCATCATTTAACATTTGTCATTCCCTACAATTAATAACAATGTGCTTATCCCAAACCTCCCCTTCCCCTTAATTTTCCAACCTCTATTGCTTGAAGTTTGAAGATTTCAGTCATCTCTTGTCCTGCTGCCTTGCTCCTTCTTTGTCAAATGTATACCAACATCTTAGTTCAATTACACATCTAGATACTTAACTCTTCCCCAAAATTTCAAACTTCATTTATTCTCCAATATAGCACCATCACTTTTTCCTATCCCTACTCCACTACAATAACTGATTTTGCAGCCACAATCATATGCTCAAAGGTGTCTTTATCCTCTTTATAACATTTGTTCCCTCAAAATCATACAACGGTCATGTCTGTTTTGTAAGAGTCATCATATATGTTGACTAAATCCTCCCAAAATCCTCAGTATGTTCTAGGTTGCAACAAGAGGAATTATAATGGCACAAGCTAGCAGGCACACAGATAGGCTCACAACTGCCTCCCACATCTGGCAGTGGTGGCGAGAGACAATCACATGGATCTTCTTTAGAACCCGCAATTGCCTCTTGCCATGTGGAGGCAGAGAGATAATTCACTATCACAGTTTAAAGAATGAACCGTAGTTACTTAGTAGCTCAAAGTTATATAACCTTTTTAAACTAAAGGATCCCAAGAGGTACCAAAATGTAATTTTGATGAATATGCAATCTCCACTTACTGTATGGCTCTTGATATCTCAAGGCACCTTACACAATTACAATAAGGATAAATAAATCATCAGGCTGGATGACAAGCAACCTTCTCTGTTATGTGGTGCAACAGAAGATGACATTAACATTTCACTGTGATAGCATAAGATTTATATTCCATGCAGAAAGCACTGTCCTTCTAGATTCTGATAATTATTGGAAGACTAACACGGAAAAGGATCCTTTTCATATCTTAGCCAAGTGATATTCTGAAGATAAAGCAATATTTTAAATTGTGCTGTTCTTGTCAAATCAGAATACTGTACATGCTATTCTCCTAGTTAATGTACTTAGGAATATTTTCTGATACGAACAGAAAATAATGCTTATCAGGTAATGAGGCAGTCATTGTTTTATTGAGAATCTGACCAAATTCCACAGGAATTGCAGTGATGAACTGTCCCTTCCTGCGGTCACAGTATATGGTGACCATCTAAGAGACCTTGGACATATCAACCCAACATACTAATGTTCTGGAATCAAATGTAATGATTAGATATAGGCCAAAATGGGATAGAATCAACAGAGCTGGCGTACTAAGTATTACAGCAAAATTACACATAGAAAAGATGACTGGAAATAAATGAAGAGCAATGATTTGTAAAATTACTAAACAACAACTCCACAAAATAGCCTTGATCTCTCTTACTTCCCGTCCTCCTACCAACACGATCGTCCTTGGCAATCCAAGACTGTGACAATGATAGCATTCATAATACTCTGTAATGTTGCCAGATAAGGACTGTGAGATGTAATTTTATTTAATATCATATATAACCCTCTCCTTACTGACACTTTTTCTCAATATACCATAAAATAAAGATACGGCATGGTCAGTAGAGTGCTAGACTCAAATTTCGGACACCCGGATACAAACAACCACTCAGCCATGAAGCGGGCCCAACTGAATTACAGTAAACCTTTACACTCCCTAAAAAGTCCATATAGCTTGACTAATGTTTAAAAAAACAAAAAAGATACAAGGTATACAAATAAAAATTTCATGCAAGCAGAAGTCTTAGCAGAAGTCAGAAAATAGCTGTACAAACCTTGTACAGTACAAATGGAATTGACTTGGGTTGCAAAATCCAGTTCGTCTAGTTTGACAGGTCCAGTCAGTTCAGTGATGTCAGCACTAGCAACCCTACACAAAAGGGGCCTTTGTAATAGGAGAACTGTACGTTCAATGCAAATAATTCTACCTGCCAACAAAGACATTTTGATATGTTACAGTAACAAGGAAAAAGGTGACTATGATAATTGGCTGGGTTAATAAGGTAATATTCCCAGCCAAGCTTTCACTAAGCTTGATTCGGTTTGGCTTTCTAAGACCCTGTAAATGAAGCACATTTTATATTCTTCTTAAGTGAAGGGCTTTCCATCCCCAACCATCTTAATGTGTCACATATTTAGAGGCCCACAGAAAATGTTACATCACATGTATTGAGAACATATCAAAACATGAGAGGAGACTTCTGAGTTACAGTATTTTACACCATTCATTTATAATTTCCCAAGTAATATTTATGATTAGGAAAGCTAAATAACAAAAGAGCACAGAGGATGATTCTAGGCGAAATTATTCTGGAAAAGATGTGGATCTTATATGTCCAAAAATATAGCAAACCAGTGGTTTGAATGCCACAAAAGTTCTATGTGACCAAAGGATTCTATCACCAGATTGATTACCTTACTCTGAGTGTAGTTGCTATCCAATTTTAATTACTTCTAGTTTATTCAAGCAGAAAAATTTATAAGCATGGTGGTAAATCTATAATACAGAAGACATTCTCTTCTAAAATAAAAGGCACTTTAGAATTTGGCCATTATCTTTACAGAAGCAGTTTTGTCTGTGCTTTGGAATGACTGCAGAAACCAAATAAATAAAAGCTGAATAAATAATACAGTTGTAGCACAATAAGCAGTCAGAAGATTCTCCTCCAGTGCACAGCTGATTCTACTGCCTTCCAAGTAACCATATCAGTGTGACCTTGAAATGCAAAAGATCTGTTTCATTTACAGTATCTTTAGTGAACTGCACAACTAGTGAATTGTTGGGCGAATGCCCAACAATCACTTGAACTGTACTACTTTGCTGCTAAGAAGAAGAGTAGGCTTTTCTAGTCTGCTTTTCTCACCCATTTAAGGGGACTCAAAGCAGCTGACAAAGCTTTTCTATTCTTCTCACAACAGAACACCCCATGAGGTAGGTGGGCTGTGAAAGCTCAGAAGAAAGCTGTGACTAGCCCAAGGTCACCCAGCTGGCTTCAAGGGGGAGGGTGGAATCAAAACTGGTATTCCCAGATAAGAGTCCGGCTCCCTAACCACTGGACCAAACTGGCTAACTGACTGATATGAAATCCACCAGGCTGCAGTAGAGGAAGAAACAGGAAGATGAAATATACTTCTTGCTCTGCTGAAAGACCAGCTTAACTGAAGTTCTTCCTCCCCCCACTGATATGAAGAAGCATCCATTCCATCAAGAACCAGCAATGGAAGACCCAAGAAGTCAGTTAGCACAGAGACCAGATTCATTTGGTTCCCACTCCAGCTATCATGACAACAATGCTGTAACATTTAAAAGCCACACAGATGTTTGCTTGCTTGTTTCTTTTTTGTGCCATGTCTTCAAGGAATAGGCTACATGTTATGTTCAATATATATCAGTTTTTTGCTATGGTGGTGAATATCTAAAGCTGTTAAGAGTGGTGTGCTGTAGGAATTCTCTAAGTGAAATCTTCTTTTTGTGTACATTTCGTCACCAGGCTAGGTAGCATTGCAAGACCACACTGATGTTAGCTAACCTGACAGCAAGATGTCTGCAGGAAAAGGTTTCAGCTCAGAGAATTCCCATGGTGCAGCATATTTGTTTTCTTCCCCTTTAATTAATTACAGACATAAGACTGTTATAAGAGCCACCTTAGTCACAATGGAAAAGTTTTCCATTGATGTCATCACTCTCTTTAAATATACGTTCTGAAAGACTCTATGGATGTTTCCACACATGGCCTTTAATACCCATTAAGGACACATGTGGAAAACGGTGTCCGCACAGCAACGCCCATTAAGCACACATCTGGGAAACCGCGTCTGCACAGCAGCACCCATTAAGAACGGAATGGGAAAACTGCATCCACATAGCGGCACCCGTTAACAACACTTTCGGGAAACCGCATCGGCACAGCAGCATCCATTAGAGACAGATCGGGGAAGCCGCGTCCGCATTTACCTGTCTCTAATGGGTGCTAACTGGGGCTAAAACCGGTTTCCCGGAAGACCACATCTAAAGGGTCCCTAACCTGGGCCCTCCCCCGGCCTGACATGATTGGCTCCTTGGAGCCGAGCATGGCGAGCCAGGGGACGCCGATTTTGCGGCTCACCCTCACCCCAGAAGCGGCAGATCACCGCTTCTGGAGCCAGGGGGAGCTTCCCCAACCCCATCCCCCCAGCCCACCCAGGGGAGAACGCAAGCGATCCCCTCCTTACCTGCATGCAGACACCCCAATTCTGGCCGTGGGGGTGAGCCGCGAAATCAGAGTCCCCTGGCTCACCATGCTTGGCTCCGAGGAGCAAAGCATGGCGGGCCAGGGGAGGGCCTCCAGAGCATAGATTTGAGGTGGGCGCTGTGTATCCACACAGCACCCACCTCAAATCCAGATCTAAATCGTCCTTCCGTCCCGTGTGCAGACGGAAGGGGTGGCGGTAGATCCGTATCTATTAGATATACTGAAATCCGGATCCACACTGCATCTGGATTTAGTAAATCTGGATCTACTCTAAACCGGATTTACTAAATCCAGAAGTAGTAGATCCGGATTTCCAGTGGTAAGTGCAGAAGCACCTATCTCCCAATCAACAAAGATCTTCTTAAGTTAAGGACACAGGAAGACTAATAGGTTTCTCACTGTTACTAGTCATCTAGATATTTTTGTTCATTTCTTTTACAAATTTAAAAGATAACATGAGGTGTAATATTGCAAATCTGCTATTCTAGGGAAAAGGAAAGTTGTATGTAAAATGTTTCAGTTCTAAGCACATCCTCCTTAAGGTTCTTCTGTCTTTTCTAAGAGTGCAGAAAGTTTTGTTTTTTTCAGTTGAAAAGCAGAACTGCATACCCTCCACAGATGTAGGCGCTTACCAGAGGTATCCTGTTCTCTTGTTAGATTTTTGACATGGAATTGGCATGTCAGATAAATACTGTATGTATATATTCACGGTAACTTTTGAAGAGGGTTTCATTTGCACTCTTTTAATCAACATTTAATTATTATGCATCTATTTTTGTCTTCAAAAGGATAGCATCATAATGTAGGAGTGTATAAAAAGATCTCAGCGTGTGCTGAATACCCTGGACTGGACTGCAGGCAAACTGAGCCTTAAAACAGCAAGAGGTAATCACAGCCTCTTACCTGCACTAGATGGTGCTTAAAGGGGCACTGTGCTGAAGGGTAGCTGAGGTGATAAATGTTAGCCTGGCAACTTTTGAATGTGGTGCTTACCTGCGGCACCACCTGGCATAGGTGAGAATGCTTGTCCAGACTTTAAGCAATTGTGCACTGGCCAGTATACTGGACCTGCAAGTGTACTATGGGCTTCCCCTAGACTGCACCATCATGTGGACATTTTAAAAAGCTACCGAGCCACTAAAAAGGTGTCACAAAACTGAACATAAAATAATGATAGTAAATCTGTAGTGAGTTACACTTGCAGCTTTAACAATTCACCAGTGTAGACAGAAAACAGTCGAATATGTTCACAAAGAAAAAGATCAATATGTGTGACAGTGAACGAAGTGATAAGTTACTATGGTGAATTTTTGGACAGTATTTTGTATCTCACACTTGGCTGAAACCCTACACGCTGAGTAGGTCATGCTGTGTCGTGATATGTGGAAGCTTACACTTATTGCATAGGTCTATCATTTTGGATCTTACCATTTCCACAGAGAGCATCTTTGAAGAAAATGGCACATGGAGCTCTGCTCTTGATTGTCTCCATTACTTCAGCATCAATCACACATAATGAGTCAACAGAGACTGGCAGGGTTTTTGGAAGTCCAGAACTAACATCTGTCATGTTCTGCAGAGAGAAATCAGTCACAAACAACCAAAACTGCCTTTGATCTGAGGGAGTACCATCTGATGCCTAGAGTTTGAAAAGAAAAGAAAACATAGAAGTAATATGCTATAATTTCACCTTATTAAGAAGAAGAAGAAAAGTTGGCTTTCTTACCCCACTTT
The DNA here is from genome assembly GCA_023333525.1 of Aspidoscelis tigris stejnegeri. Classification (NCBI taxonomy): domain Eukaryota; kingdom Metazoa; phylum Chordata; class Lepidosauria; order Squamata; family Teiidae; genus Aspidoscelis; species Aspidoscelis tigris. Next base: position 49,034,751 of record JALMGA010000004.1, read on the forward strand.
TCTCACTCATTTAAGGGGACTCAAAGTGGCTGACAAAGCTTTTTATTCTTCACCCCACAACAGACACCTTGTGAGGTAGGAGCTCAGAAGAGAGCCGTGACTAGCCCAAGGTCACCCAGCTGGCTTCATGGGGGAAGGCGGACTCAAACCTGGTATTCCCAGATAAGAGTCTGGCTCCCTAACCACTAGACTAAACTGGATCATTAAGTCAAAGCACAAGGCCTAGTTTAGCTAGCAGTGCTTAAATCTGCATACTCAATAGGCTCAAGCTTTTCATGTGAAATGGAGCTTAGTTTATCTTCATCTAAATTACACAAGTACAGCAAAGGATTACAAGATGTATAGCACTAGTATAGGTGCTACAACTTGCACCTAACACCTTCAAACATTAGGCAAGTGGCACTACTGGATTACGAGGGGGGAAAGTGAAAAGGTGGCCCATAATTGGGCCACAGTTACCAAATCATGTGAAGCCATACTCAAAAATACTACACAATCTTGACCTAGAAGATAGTTGTAGAAAGCAAAGCACATTACATAGCAATACTTTTGCTCTTTCAATTCCAGTGTAGGACATACCGAAATATAAACATTTTTCTTGCCTGAATGAAGGCTTTTACACACGTCACACCAATAGTAATTATTAATTAACTTAGAAACCCTTTTTATGCATAAAATGTAACTTAGTTCATAAAAAAGAAAAGCTACAAATTTATTATTTTGCTTTAAATCAGGAAAACAGCAGAAGCACTATTACTAAGCTGTGTAATGTAGAAACTCTTTAGTAGAAACTGCTGTAGGTATGAACCTGGAAGTTTTCCTGTTGGATAAGTTTCAACATTTTTCAAGAATGCACACAAACCAGATGATTCATAAAAGGTACTGGAAGAGACAAATACCACTACCCCAACAGCATAAACACACTCCTTGGGACAGGAAGAAAAATGTTCAGTTAAAGGCTAAGAAAAAAAAGAGAAGAACAGTAAAAATGCCTAGATTTGCAGTTGACCTAGCTCCAGAATGAGTTTTAGCCCCATTAAGCTAGAAAATTACACAGGTACAATGAAGATTAATTTTAGATTAGAACCTGATAATTTTTCCCTGTTGTCTTTGGCTGCATCTTGATAGCTTCCAGTTAACTGCAAATAATAAAATAATGAAAGGAGCTGGCAGATAGGTAAGCCACACTACTATTATGGGATATCGCCTTAATATCCCAGGACTACATCAGGAATACACAGTGAACATGTGGCACTCTCAATATAGTCCCAGAAGAAGCATGTATTTTAGCCTGTGGCTGAAGGAATCTTCTCTTCTGCAGCCTCTTCAAAATCTACCCAACAGATAAGGGGTCTGTCTGCCACACTGCTGGAAGCAGTGAGGGGTCGGCAGAAGGAATGGGGAATCACTTCATCCTTCTCCATTAATAAAAGGCTGAAATATGGCAGAGCATAGTCTGTGAACTAAAAGACAAAACTGAGTATGGGTTTTTCCCCACTGTCATTAGACGTACCTATTAAGTACCCATTAATGGGTACTTCTAGTGACAGTTGAAAAAAACCCTATAACTTGGCCTGTGTGCAAACTGAGACCTTACAATGATGACACAGTATGACGTCAGCATGATAATTCAGATTGAAACATTTAATGCAGCTGCTGAAACAAAAAATAAAAAATGATCATGAAGACTTCAGAAGTTATTTAGTTCAATGGCAGCACTGCTAATGATAAAAACACTGACATTATCTATTACATTTACGTACCACCAACTGAAAATTTGAAGCCAGGCCTCCAAAATGTTAGCCTGATACCCTGAAGCACATCCTTTGTCACTCTGGACTCCAGCTGTGAATATGAGGAACAAACTAAACAAAGTATTTTACATTAATGAGATACACATTCGTTAGTGAAGAATTAATCACCAGCTGAATATGTCCAACTATTGTTAGAACCTATTTTTCATTTGCTTTTTGGCTCAACATTTTGTCTTACGAAACCCCATACTGGTTAACAAATAAAATGGTACCGTTTAGAAAAAAAGTTTAAAAGTACCATTTAGCACCTTAAAGATTGTCATCAACCCTCAACCTCCAAAAATCTAGACTACTAAAAGCAAAATCCAGGCTCTTGAGACCGAAGCAAGGAATGTCTCCTAGGAATGAGCCTGGCACCAAATCTTCCCAAGTCCACCCTTTGGCTTCTGCAGTTTTTGCAAATAGCCAGGCCTCCTCTCCTTAAATTAAATTTCGAGTCTTGACATTGCTATTTGGAATTACAGGTGCTGTTGGCAGATCTGCTAAGAATGTGGCCTCTCCTACAGTGGCAGGAACTTGGGGTGAAATCCCACTACTGACTTCTGCTACACCAAACCTCTCCCAAGTTGATATGCACAGTAGTAATCTGGATTGCGTTGCATGACCTATTTTGGAAACCACTGCTTACCAGAATATTTCTTTTTTAAAGAAATACTTTGCTTTTTTAAAGCAAAATACTGATTTAAATTGAGAGTAAAAAGTATGACTAATAAAAATCACTTAAGCCACAGCACATTTTTAAAATCCTTAAAACCAAATCCTCATTTCAAAATCATTTTTACTGAATGCCCAGATATTTCCTACTCGAAGAAGTGAACGCGAGTACTGATATTTTGAAAGTTATACAGGAGGAACACTAGAACTTTTGATCAACAGGACAGTCAGCCAAAAAGTAAACAACAACAAGTCAATTTAAAACCACCATCTTCCTGTCTGTATGTCAAATTGTTCTGAACAAAAAGGGCACAACAGACAAACAGCAGCAGGAATGAGTTATGTGACAGCAGAGCTCTTCCAAGCACAGATGGAATATATTTCCTCATTTTCCCTTTGTACCATAAATACTTATTTTGAATAGTAACAATAAAAAGTCCATATTTCCATTTTCTTCACACAAAGAAAAGACCAGGAAAGTTCAAATAGCTACATGGAGCAATGGTAATAAAACAGAAAAAAAGGGTGGGGTGTATAATCATTAAGCAAAACATGTAGACAGTTCATGCAGATTAAATCTGAGTTCTGACTAAGTTCATCTGCAAAAGAAAGCCACAGTGAGCCAAGGTCCCAGGCTCCAAATTTTATGATGCCCAAGGCTTGAGTGAAGGACAAATCCTTTCTGGCAGAGACCAAAGCCAGTAAACAAGTTCCAGCCATGACATTTTGTTTCAGGAATGGCAATAATAGGTAAGTGCATTTGTAACCTTCAGTTACAAAAACCAACTCTTTCTGTTCATACGTAGCACAGATTTTTCAATTTTTATTTTGCATATTTAAAGCCTGGAGTTCAGTGGCTGTCTAACATTACAGGTAAAATGATCACAACTGAAGGAATCTGATCTGAATATTAATTCAATCTGCATAAGTTTTAAAGAGCATCACCACCTTGGAATGCCACCCTAATAAAAGTCACTAAAGCAGGCAGCCGTGATTTGGGACATGACTGAAGTGAGGAAAGTTTTTACACAGCATAAATTTTAATTGGACTGTGAACTAAAGCAATAGAATGTTTTATGAGAGAACATCCCTTCTCAGCTGCAGGATGGACAAATATCACATTTCAAAGAGTTAAGACAGAAAGCTGCCAACAACACCAGTGTTTGAAGCCACTTTAAACCTTCTTCAGTCCATCTTCAAGTCTAACTGCTGTGACAAATTTGCAAAGGATTTTGAGGGCAAAGTTGCTCAGATTTACATGGGTTCAGATGCTACTGTTGGGTATAGTCTAGGGGAAGTGTTGATCTGGTCTAGTTATTTTGGATCAGTTTCAGTTCTTTTGACAATATGGACAAGCTGTGCAGAATTATCAATGAAATCCCCACTTTCAACTGTAATTAGAACCTGGTGAAGGTCACTACAGAACCTAGGTTTGAGTCTCATCACATATAGCTCTGTATTGTTTGCTACTGTCCTGCCATCCAAAGTGAAGAAAATTAAAGAGAGCACTCCTGGACCTTCCAGTTTACATAATCAGAGGTGGGCACACGCACATGCAACTCAGAAAATATTTCACTTGGTCCATCACTTAAACTGATCCATAAATTGTCAGGGTTGTGTGGTGATGTACGTATTCATCTCAAGGACTGCTCTGAAGACAATACAGGAGAATGAGAATGAAAATTATAGAAGCACCAATTCTGTCCCCAGGCTGCATGAGGAAAATGATGGGTGTTTCTGGACTGGCCGCCAAAAAACGAATGAAAGAAAACCCGTTTCCCGGTGATCTGTCCTCCGGAGGATCCGTCCAAAATAGGGACAGATCTGAAGAGGCCTCCCATGTCCACACATGCGTGGAGAGGATGGATCCTGAGGGGCGGATCTTCTGGGTGCTGTGTGGAGGCCACAACACCCATTCCCAAATCCAGCCAGCCTCCTGCGCCGCTCCCGGAGCCACGGGACTGAAGCATTCAACTGCCAGTCACCGGGCATTTCTGCCGGCATGCAGCATGCAGGGGAGGGGCTCTGGAGGCAGACTGGCCTGCTTCTGCCCTTCCCAAGATGGCAGCCACTGGCACATCTGTCCTCTCACCTCTCCATGTGTGGAAGCGTTCTGCTTCCAAATGGATCGAGGCGAGGGGACGGGACGGATTGAAGACCTAATTTTCCAGGTCGTCACGGAGAATGGATTTTTTGGCAGTGAGACCCCATTAGGGTCAGATCTCGCGCACTGCTGTGCGGAAGCGGCCACCTGGAAGGGTCCCGGATCTGTCCTCCAGTGCGGAAGGTAATTTTTCTATGTGTCCTGTATGTGTCCTTAATGGGGTTTCCATGGCCAGTGTGAAAACACCCTATGATAGCAGTATAGGTCATCTCCAACTGCCCTACAGCAGACCAGCAATGCTAGATTCCCTCCACAACTGCCATTCAGACATCCATCCCAACATTAGACTGCAGGAAGGAAACAGGTGGTGCTGTAGGGTCTCTCCATCTGCCTTTTAACAGTTTACCCTGCAGGTGCCTTTTTCCTTTAGTGGTGTATCATCTTAGATAGACACATCCTGGACCTCAGATTGACAAATGGTATATAGTGAAAACCCCTCTAAGAGTATTTTAAGCTTAATGACACCATAGAGGTGATGATGACGACGACGACGACGATGTATTCTGCTTCCTGCAGTATGCGTTGTAGCCTTTCTGTGAATATGCAGGAAAACTTCAGTCTTTTTTGTCTCATCATTTCATGAAACGAGAACTCAGATGGTGGTACTTGGGCTGAGATATGAGCTGTTCGTCATGTTAAAACAGAACAGTGTCATATGATGGCCCCACTTTCTTGGGCACAGTGTTTTGAAGTAAAAGCATGATATTTATAATTTATAATGCTTATTTCTCTCTCTCTTCCCGTTTATGCACATATGTACTTACAAACACATACATAATGCTCACATATATTGCAGGGGAAGATACAATTTCCACTGCAACTGGCAAACCTGTACTGCATTTCACAGATCACAAAGCAACACGTACAGGGTTAGTCATTCTGCTCTAGATAACAGAAGCTTTTTGATAAACTCTGTCAGCAATTCAGGATGTTGGCAGAGTCTTTACTATTCTAAAGAAAAGAAAGTCTGAATGCTGAACAGTAATCCCTCAACAAACTCCAAGTACAGAATCTGAGATTATGTAATTCAGTTTTGAACAATAAACATTGCCGTAGGAAGAAAAGCATCTGAAAAGCAGTTGCTCTGAATATTCCATAAATGTGTTGGGAACCAAGGCACCATTGTTAATTGTCAAATGCTGTCATTAGAACTGTAGGATTTCTGCCTTCAAGAAAGGCTGCAAACATTGATTATCTAAATATTTTATTAAGAGGGGGGATTTTATTGATGCGGCCCAGAAGCCTTTCTCAATTTTGGCTGTTATTATCTGTTATTAGTTTATTATTCTCAGCTCTGGCTATTATATTATGCATATATGAGATTACAATTGTACCTATTTTATACTTTCCACTATTATGGGTCTTTTGAAAGAGAAAAAAAGTGGAATAATTGGTGATGGTTCTCCTAAGAATTAATATCATTTAATATGGAACACTTGGTATTTGGAATACTAGGTACAGTTCTGATCACATAATTTCACAAATATATTGGAGAGCTAAAAAAAAGCTGCAGATGAAGGAAACCAAACTATCAGGAGACTGAAATAACTCCTCCATGAGGAAGGATCAGAGATGCATGTGCATGTAAGAGGGACAAAGAGAAAATTTAGAGAAAAAAAGGGAATAAGAAGGAGAGAGATTACAATATGTAGAATTTTATCTAGGGTATGGAAAAGACAGATTTGAAAATTTTTGTTTTCTTTCTACCCACCCAATAAAGCTGAACAGTGGGATTGTTTGGGGCTGAAATATGAAAACTGATCTTTCTGTAACACTTAATTATACAACTGAATGATTAGTGTTAAAAACAAAATTAAATGTGTGGAAGCTTACATTGTCAGTGACTACTAGACACTTAATACTAGTATTAAAAGCAGAGATCTGAGGTGAAGGACTGTATCATCAAATGATGTACTGTGAGGATAAGTAAGTGGTTGCCAATCAACCCAGTGTTGCAATGTGCCTTTGACTGAGGCTAAAGGGCTCCTGGCCCCGGAGATGGAATTAAGAGTTAGGGTAAGCAAAGAGCCCCACTGAGGTGTTGAAAAAGCAGTTGCCACAGTGTTTGCTCTCTTGCAAAACTTTGAGTGAGATGGAAAGGGCCTGCTGTGACTGCACCGGGAACAAGCAAGGTCCCAGGCTGAAGTGGTTGGAAGCAGCTCAAATTAGGGATGTGCATGAATAATTCATGCATTCGGAATCTGGATGAGATTCCTGGACAGATCGGATAGGGCCGTATTTGAAAGGCCCTATCCATCTACAAATTGGATAATCCAGTATCCGTAGAAGCTTCTAAAGATACTGGATTACCCTGTGGCCTCCCCCCTGGGCCGGCCTACCCCAAACCTCCAACCCCCAGGGCCCACTTACTTGCTCCAGTGGCGCTCCAGGCCTCTTCCCGGGGCTTCTGGAAAGCCAAACAGGCTTTCTGAAAGCTGGAGACAGGGCCTTCTGGTTCCAGAAGGCCCTGTTTCCAGCTTCTGGATATTCGTAGAATATCTGTGCCCAGATCTGAATACCCCCACATCCGTGGGGGGTGGGGTATTCAGCTGGAGCTGAATATTTCCATATTCTATTCACCTCAAATAGAATGTGGAAATTGGCTCCATGCATACACCTTGCTCAGATCATTGCCCCCAGCATGCAAGACACTAAAAAACTATGCCTACAGTGTGCAAGAGGACAGCATGGAAGAAGAGTGACTGAAGTCAAAAAACTCTTCCAAAAGCACCTAAAGCTACAGGAGCTTTAGAAGTAAGGCAAAGTCTGACATGAAGCAACCTGAAAGGAACTAGGGTTGTGAACTGGTGACACACTGTTAGTGTTCAGCATCACTTAAGTATCACTCAGAGCTGAAGTAAACAAAGGCAACCCTGTATTTGTATCAGTTCTTGCTGTAATCAGTTGCACTTGCTTATGGTAGAATAAAAAATGTGAGGAACCTACGTGCTTTCCATTTTCGTTGTTGCTGCCATTATGTGGCCCTTTGTGGGTGGGCCTCTAGCATACAGCGGTGCACATGCGTGTGACTTCATTGCACAGGCCTCTATAATTGTGGCAATGACAAGAGCAGAAAGTGGGCAAGTTCACTGCTTTTCAGTTCCACTCAGAAGTAAACAAATACAACCAACTGCAGCCAGAACTGGTAGTGAATGAACCCAACAGTCCTGGGCCTCTAAACCCTATTTGTGTTCGTCAAATGCATGTTCAGCACATCCCTACTCCAGAGAAAGGAAAAGAGAGGCTCCTAATTCTGCATGTATATCTTTGTATATAATGGTATGACAGTAAAGAAAGATCTGTAAGAACAAAAGGACAGTTACCTGTAATCTTCTATATATAACTTGTGCCCAAAAACTGCAACATTGATGTTGGGTACCCAACTGTAATAAAGTTAAAAATGAATGTCATTAATTATCATACATTCTTCTGCTTAAAAAAAAAAAGAGAGAGGGCAGTTGAACAATTTGCCTTAACCAAAAACATACCTGAAGAATTTCCTTAAGGCTATATACAGCTGGTGGAAAATACATGTCTGAAGCTTGTTCTCTGCCATCACCATCAACGTAACTTTGGTCTGCTGAAGCCGCAAGAATATAACAGAAACTAGGAGGGGGCAGCCTAACAGCGACCTGCTGAAAATAAAGTAATCAAAATAGATATGGCTGTTAAAGCAAATGTTCCAGATTCAATTTGCTATTTTTGCTGTAATAAACATTGGCTGTATCCAGACGTGGTTACTTATTCCACTATATCTGAATAAAGCATGAGTATTTAGGAATGTGTCATGTGTTACGATGGCATTTTATACCCTACCCTATAGTCTTGGGTGCATCTTCACCATTTGCTGGAAACTGTTAAGCGATTATTCTTGACACACCTCCTATGGGAGGTCATGTCCCAGGTTGGGGCTATCACAGAGAAGGCCGCTCACGGGTCCCCCCCCCCTTTAACATATGAAGGAAAAGGAGGCCTGTTCACCAAATCTTAAGAAAAGGGCAGATCTTTATAAGTAAATTGAGGTACCCCTTGAGATATAATGTTGACAGCAAAAGTAAGAAAAGATTTTTAAGACATAGTTAATAACAGCCACAGCTTTTTCAAATTTTAGACATCTGACTTCTCTCCACAGAATGTGGAATAACATTTCACTGTTTTGTGGGGCTACACCCACAAATCTGTACTGGAAAAACCCCCAAGTACAATCAGAAAATCTGTTTTTGCAGTGATAGACATGGTCAAAATGGCTTCAATTATTTTTCTGTCTTTAAAAAATTTGTATGACATTTGAAAATTTTAGCACATGGGTGAATTTGACAATAAACAGATGAAGCTGTGTCACTAAGGGCAAATCCTGCCAAGTTAAATCCTGAGTAGCACAAAAATAATAGGAAACAGGAATAGTGCAGCACACGGTGCTACGATTCCGCCTCCCCCTGTTATGAAGAGACCAAATCCTTTTTATTTCAAATAATATTGAAACAGGCTTTAGATAATGGAGATCAGTTTGTTGTATGTTGGTAAGAAAATACATTTTATTCCTTAGGGCTTTGCTGCTTGAGTGTAAATAAATTTATATAAAAATAAAGATTAATAAAAATAACTACGATATGATATTGTTTTCTCCTGCCCCCGCACATAATACCGACCCAAAATTGGGTGTATTTTCAGTGTTTTTGTAACAGTTCTGAGTACTCAAAAAAGTCTTATTCCACAAAATATCTCAGGAAGCAATAAGAAATAAAAATAAAAACATATTAATTTTGATGTAAAGAAATGTATACAACACAGACATGTTTCTCTTAGTTAAAAATGAACAATGGCAACACTCATACAAACTGCCAGCTATTATCAATAACTCCTATAATTATATATGGCATCACTCGCTCACTCATTCACTTGTTGAAAAATTGAAGCTATAAGAGAGGAAGAATCTAGTCCAAAATCTTAGCCTAAGTTTAAGACCAAGGGCTTAAATAAATAACTGTACTAACTCATACGTCTCAGCTCTTCTCTGCACTCATGTGTCTACAAATCAGGACTAAGAGTACTGATGTTCATCTTGGGGGCTATTTTAAAGATCGCCGCATGAAGACGTATGAAAAGCATTGAATATTTTAAATATTGTTTTAAGAATTATGTGAACGAAGTTGCAGATGAGGAAAAAGGCAGAGCAGATCTCCTCAGATGGTTCTGCTGAGAGAGTAGCCTCACTTGGCTCCTAGATCTGTTTCAATCCCAGTAGACTGTTCTAAAATATTTGCAACTTTCAACAACTGGTAAGATTCTCTCCCTCTCCCCTTCTTCTCCCTCTTTTCTTGTCCTTCTCCTTCAAGTATAAGCCAGAAGGGAAGGGCCATAAGCTGCTAACACTAATAATCAGTAAAGCAATTAAGAATAAAAGTTGTAAACTTATCTATTGATATTTCAATATGCTCCCATTGCCTAAGAACAAAAATACAGGGATCATCTGTGGCTATGAGAGTTATATGACCAGTTAGAATGTTCTTTCATATAAATTTCTCATTCCCTGGTAGATGCACTTAGTACAGTAGCACTTAGTACAGAATCCATCTGTGTTCCTGAGTTATCTATTATCTCTCTCACTCTCTATTGATATCTATCTGATTAAAACAAAGGGAGAAAACCTCTGCTGCTTGGTTTTAGTATTTATTCTAACAGATTGTTTGCCAGCAGTATTTTCTGGGCCCAGTACACTGGATATGGATTAAGCTATGCACTGAACCAGCAGCCAATTGGCAGGAATTACAACTTATGTAAGCATTAAGCTAATATTGTCCAGCAAGTTAAACTGCTCTTTTTTTTCCCTTATGCTCTCTTTAACATCCACCCAAATCCCTTTCTTCCTTATTCCAGTCAGCCATGGTACAGGCGTTAGGGAAATTTCAAGATGTTTAATGCGGTTTCACTAACAGCTGTAGCCTTATCTTCTGTGCAAACAAAGGTTTTTCCTTAATAATTTTAAATGAAGGAGAAAAGAGGAGGAAATTCAACAGCATGCAATAATATTCTTATCTGGCCTCTTACACACTCAATTTTCCTGAAGGGTGATCCTCCTGCTTTTTGCCAGCCTTCCAGGTACCAGTAGGTTTGTGTGAACCATTGTAGGGAGGATCTAATGACAGTAAAGAGACTCAGGACTTCTAAGGTTTCATCTAGCAAGCCTGGGCTTTCTACGGTGTCTAGGATAATCTGAGAGCATAGGAGCATCACAGGAATTGCACAGGGAACTCAACTGTTCATTCTACCATGTGGCTGCATCCAACAGTAGGACAGAGTCGCGTTTATGCAGGATATAATGAAACACACGCATTGAATAGCTGTCATATCATTGTACACAATAATGAAGCCATGACCCATACAGAGGTAATGACAGCATCCACATGGTGAGTGAGCACATGAGTTCCTTGCACTAGAACCAGGGGGCACTCTATGAAGCTGATGGGTAGAAGAATAAGGTCTGACAGGGGGAAGTATTTCTTCACCCAGAGGGTCATCGGCTTATGGAATGTGCTGCCGGAAGAGGTGGTGACAGCTACCAGTCTGGATGGCTTTAAGGTAGGGTTAGACAAATTTATGGATGACAGATGTATCAATGGCTACTAGAACGAATGCCTAGATTCATCTTTCAGGCTGAGGGGGGGAGGAACTGGGGCGCTTCAAAGGCCATCTGCTGGGACTCGAGAGCAGGAGAAGGTTTGTCCTTGTCTCTGCTCGAGATGCCCATGAGCATTTGGTGGGCCACTGTGTGCGACAGGATGCTGGACTAGATGGGCTGTGTCCTGATCCAGCAAGGCTTCTCTTATGTTCTTATGTTCTTATCTATGGAATCCACCTGCTACCAAGTTACCACTGGTGCCATAGAGAGTCCAATGTTGCTAGATGAAGCACCTGTCAATCCTGGGCCTTTTTACTGCAGTCTGATCTTCCTGAACAGCTGTTTGGTAAAAGCCTACACTTGGGATATTATTCTTTACATGCACTGTGTTGCCATAGTTCCTCAAACTGACAGACCTTCAGCTCAGAGAACTCCAACAGCCCAGGAAACAAGCCCTAATCTATAGATATCTACCATCATAGCAATATCAAGGCCTGACTGAGCAAACCTCAGAAATGTGATACAATGTGGACAGTCACATGCTGTTTGCTACCTTAGGCTTAATTTCCATACCTATAGGATAAGTTGAATAAAGATTTTAGAAGAAAGCATGTTCCAAGTGAGTATCAGAAGAAAATTATTCACATGAAGAACAGTTTGATTGTGGAAATGAATACCTGGATTAGCATGTATCTCTATATTGGTTCCTAAACATTTTATCTACACTGAGTCTTCTTGCCCAGAGCCTGAGAAAACAGCAGTAACTGGAAAGACAACACAGTCATTTCTGAACTAACAGAAGAACAAGATGAAGATACTATGTGCAAGCATGGGACAAAGGAGGTTAGAGAAAAACACAAGGGAGAGACAGACAGATGGATATAAAGCTTGGTTCTCTTACAAAAACTGAAAAGAGGGAAATGTATGTTTTTGTCTGGTTTTCACCAGGCATATGTGGTGGATAGAAACCCTCAGTGGTGTATTGTATTAGGGTACAGAGAGAAGGCTTGGCAGTTCAATTACAAACAAGGGTGTAACTGGGCAACAAAAAAAGGGAAATTTGGGACAGAGGCACAACTCATTTTATCTAATCTTGTCTAATGTTTTTAAGGACAACCATGCTCAGCACCACATTGTACTATGTATAATTCCAGAAAAATGTAGTGTGAATTTTTTTATTATTTTTATCTCTGCTGAGTCAGCATGATTATATTTCTAGTCTGAAAAGGAAATAAAGTGAGATAATCCTGCTGTAGAAGATGTGAGGGTTTCTGCTTGATGTCTTTAAGTGGACACCAGACAGCTATCTGTTGGGGATGTTTTAATATAGATTCCTGAGCAGAGTATAGTTTTATTCTCAACAGTATCTTTCAACTCTTTGGTTTGATGTATATCACAAAAGACTTTAGAGTACGATCTCTTAGGCCACCAGATAGCTGCAGTCCTAATCATGTCTCTCTCTGATTAAAACTGGGATTAGGTAGGCCCGCCCAGTAATCTCCTTCTCTCCTCTTAGCTCATTCTTCTAGGGAGAACAAAATAATTCCAGTGAGTGGATTGTTTTACATTTGCTGGGAAGAAAAGGAATTTTAAGATGCAAGGCATAAAAAATTTACTATGAGACATGTAGCAGCTTAACTTGCTTCATGGAGTACACAAGAATATTTTTACATGTTTTGGTCTTAATAATTCATTCTTTCAGAACATGCCCTCTTCTCAGTATCTGAAAGAGTGATTTTGATAGATATTTTGAATAAAATAGTACTGAACTACTGCACTGAACTACTTCATTACCTTAATGGGCTGCTTTCCTTCATTATATTACACTCAGTCCACAATACACGCTCTTGGAAAAATAATGTTGTTGACCACTGAATATGCCATATTTCAGACAACATTTGAAAACTACTTTATTATTGAGTTTTATTTCTCTGTCTGTTTTTAAATTGATGGTTATATTTTTAAACACAATGCACTTTATTTATTTTTACTTTTACTTTTGCTATTTATTCTTCAAGTGAAATAAAACTTGGAAGAAATATTATAGTTTTTAACTAAGGGGATCTGGTAGCATATTAGAGACTACTGGCCAAACTTCTTTGTTAAACAAAACTCACTGTATGTCATAGCAATATTGACTGGAAACATATACTGATATTGTCCAAATAAGATAAGCCCCTGACTTTTGTCATTTTGGTATACTGTATCTGCAAAAGAAGGTCTGGCTAGAAACCTACTGTGAATAGTTTTCCTTGTTGGACCAACCACTGAAAGACTCCACTGCACTAGTTTGGCCCTTCTTGCTGGTCGTTATTAACTGAGAACTTTTATTAGGGCTGCACAGTTTTTATGATCTTAGTTCAGGGATATGGTAGGATGCCATTCTTGTTGGGACCAAACCACTGGAAGGTCTCAACTCCATGACAAAATTAGTCTCCGTAAAAGAATCTAACAGAGGAGCAGTTGAACTGCTTTTTATGGCAGGATCTATTTGTAATGAGATCTTTAAAAACCTATTCTTTGTGAATATGTACAGTACTGTATATTCTGGTGTATAAGACTACTTTTTAACCCAGGAAAATCTTCTCAAAAGTCACGGGTTGTTTTATACGCCGGGTGTCATCCTCTTATACGGCAAGTATATCCCAAACTCTTTATTTTAACTGGAAAGTTGGGGGTCATCTTATACGCCCAGTCGTCTTATATGCCGGAAAATACGGGTATCTATTATTTGCATTTATATCCTGCCCTCAGGTCTTGGGGCATCTTCACCATCTGCTGTAAAGGGTAAAGTAATGATGCTTGACACACTTCCTAAGGGAGCTCATGTCCCAGCTTGGGGCTTATCACTGAAAAGGCCCTCCCATGGGTCTCTACTTCTTTAACATCTGAAGGAAAGGGGGATACCAAGATGGCCTGCTCAATCTTAAGAAAAGGGCAGTTGAAATAGTTCTTCAGATATAAGTACCTTCATACAAAATTACAGCATTACTATAATACGGTAATCTTTAGATCGACAATGATTCCTGGTGTAAAAGAATTATGGTCAGAAGACATTAGAATTGATCTGTTTATCTGTCAGCCTAGGGCAGTGATGGCCAACCTATGACATGCGTGTCACAGGTAACACACCAAGCCCTTTTGGGTGACACACCTGGGCACCCTGGCACCTGAGCGTGTAGTGCTTGCTTGTTCCTAAAGTGTATGAAATACCAACTTTCAATTGAAGATTTAGCAAATGAAATTCAGCAACAAAAGTCACTAATGGAAAGAATTGTTTTTGCTTTTAATAAAATACATATATCAAAAATATAACTTTTTTACTACAGCTACAAATATCACAAAATTATGGATATTTCTAGATGTGACACAGCACCCAAGTTAAGCTAGGTTTTCTTGCGAATTTTGACACACTGAGCTCAAAAGGTTCACCATCACTGGCCTAGGGGCTGCAACAACACAAGTCTCATTTTGAGCTTGGCATCTATTATTTCAATTTGAGTATTTGTAATTTTATTTTGCATCTCCTTAAGGCAGGAGTGGAGAAATTCCAGCTATCCAAACCATTTTGGGCTCTAGCTCTTGGTCCCAAATACCAGGGATTATGGGAAGTACAGTCCAGCAATACATGGAAATCCCAGGCACTTTTCAACTTAAATTTTGTCCTTTCCCCCTCTAATGAAAGCATCACTTTTTTCAAAATGCAGTGATATGCCACTTTACCTAGGTACTTATGATATGCTGCTCCTGATGCCACCATTACTACAAACAGTGATTTACAATTTCAATACGGTGGAATATCTTGTTGAAAGAAAAAAACTGTTACAATTCAGATTTCTAATGTAATGATTTCTGTTTGTATTTCTATTTGTTCTATATACGCATAATTTGGAGACACAGTGGGACAGATTTCAAAAACCAACTTACCGTTTCATTCTCTTGAGTTCGGCCAGGAACTTTTAGAGGCAATAGTGGAGGCCACAAACTATCTATTAAACTAAAAAGCCCAAACACCCTTAAGGAAAAAGAAGAAGAAAAATCACTGTCCAAAATGCAAGGATGGTGAAGCTGAGCGTTATAAACTAGAATACACGATCATTAAATCAAATTCACTTTATTCTTGATGAAAAAAAGATGGGCTTCTCAACTGCTCAACAAGCTAATGCTTCTTAGGCATGGGTCCAGGCCCTAGCTATGGATAAAGAAAACCTTGGTTTGCAAAAACATAATGATTAACTATATAAAAGTGGCATAACTTTTGTTGGTCCCAACTTAAGTGTATATAAGACATATTTCTTACACAGTAATATAGCTGGAATTTGCGACATATAATGTTTTCCCCCCCACAACATTAATTTTTATACATAGAAAAAGCCTTCTGTTATTTTAGTGAGTTATACATTCTAGAAAATATCAGTTCCTGGCTCTGCCTTATAGCAACTATAAGCATCTGTCTACATCTGTCCTACATCTGTCCTAATGTCCATGAATTCATCCAAGATATGGACGTCATGGCAGTGAATTCCATAGCTGAACTACGTGATAGGAAGAAACACTTCCTTTTTTTCTGTTCTGCTTTTTCCAGATTCAGCTTCACTGAGTTAGCATTGGTACTAGAATTTAAAAGAAAGCAGAAAAATGTTTCCCTAGTCATTTTTCCCAAGCAATGCTTGACTATATACACTTCCATCACATGCCTTTTTACTTGCCCTTTTTCTAAACTAAAAATTTACCACACTGTGTTCTTCCTCAGCTCAGTCAATTTTTAACTTCCGCTACTTTTTTTCTGAACTTCTTCCAACTCTGTTATATTCTTTTTAAAGAATGGCAAGGAAATCTTTATATGGTTTTTGTCAGCACAGCCTCAGCTCAAGGAGAAGATTTTACCACAACTGTTAAGAATACTTTAATAATATGGGTCCCTCAAGGCTCAGTACTGGGACCAATGCTTTTTAATTTATTCATCAATGATCTAGAAGAAGGAGTACATAGTAAAATAGCAAAGTTTGCTGATGATACTAAATTATTTAGGGTAGTAAAATCTGAAAGAGATTGCCAAGAGCTCCAGAGGGATCTCTTAGCATTGGGTGAGTGGGCAACCAAGTGGCAAATGTGCTTTAATCTTAACAAGTGCAAAGTAATGCACATTGGGGCCAAGAATCCAAATTACGTCTATAAACTGATGGGGTCTGAGCTTTCTGCAACACACCAGGAAAGGGATCTTGGAGTTCTGGTGGACAGTTCCATGAAGGTGTCGACCCAGTGCACGGCGGCAGCGAAAAAAGCAAATTCAATGCTGGGAATAATTAGGAAGGGAATAGAAAATAAGACAGCAACTGTCATTTTGCCCCTTTATAAATCTATGGTGAGGCCACATTTGGAGTATTGTGTACAATTCTGGTCACCACACCTCAAAAAGGATATTGTGGAACTAGAGAAGGTGCAGAGAAGGGCAACCAGAATGATTAAGGGTCTGGAACACCTCCCTTACAAGACCAGGTTGCAACGTCTAGGCCTCTTCAGTCTGGAGAGACGGCGTTTGAGAGGGGACCTGATTGAAGTATATAAAATTATGCACGGTATAGAAAGGGTGGATAGAGAAAATTTCTTTTCTCTATCGCACAACACTAGAACCAGGGGGCACTCTATGAAGCTGATGGGTAGGTCTGACAGGGGGAAGTATTTCTTCACCCAGAGGGTCATCGGCTTATGGAATGTGCTGCCAGAAGAGGTGGTGACAGCTACCAGTCTGGATGGCTTTAAGGTAGGGTTAGACAAATTTATGGATGACAGAAGTATCAGTGGCTACTAGAACGAATGCCCAGGTGCATCCTTCAGGCTGGGGGGGGGGAGGAACTGGGGCGCTTCTAAGACCATCTGCTGGGACTCGAGAGCAGGAGAAGGTTTGTCCTTGTCTCTGCTTGAGATGCCCGTGAGCATTTGGTGGGCCACTGTGTGCGACAGGATGCTGGAGTAGATGGGCTGTGTCCTGATCCAGCAAGGCTTCTCTTATGTTCTTATGTTCTTCATATACGAGGCCCTTTCATATAGAGCAGAGTACATGGATAACAAACCAAGAAAACTCTGAAACATAATGCCCCGTTTTCCTCATTTTACCACAATTTCTTAGTCACTCTCTGTTAAGATAGGAGGCTAAGGGAAGGCCAGTAGTCATACATGAGTAAAGCAAACAGAATTAAAAGATGCTGGGAAGCCAAGATAATCCTGTATATTGCTAATCCAGCTAATTTAGTAATGACTGCACACAGTTTTAGTCATCACACTCGAAAACAAAGAATAAAAACAAAAACAATCAGGGATGAGGAAAAGCTGAAATAAGAGCCATGCTTCTGTAGGCCAAGCCTACTTAAACGTAAGCAGACAACCTAATGGGAAAATATTTATCTGAGCCGTGGCTGCTAATTCGATGGTGCACCAGAATATTAATAATAAATGTTGAATGGTTCAATAAAGTTCAATGAAGAACAATGTACATATACAGCTTATGTTCCCAGTTTAATTGGGTCAACTACATGCAGAACTAGAGAGCTCTGAATGATCTAGTTTTCCTCTGTGCCAAATTGCTTTTTGCCCAGTTCAGTGGCTCAATGGCTTTGGAGCTGCCATTTTATAATGTATTTCAAAAATGCAGCACTATATAATATTGCATTTGGACTTATTTTCCCGAGAGCTCAAGGTCAGACGAATCCTCTCCATTTTCTTCCTAACAATCCCATGGCATGAGTTAAGGCTAAGATGTAGTGACTGAACAAGAACTTTACTCACTGAAAATCCATCTTGCAGTTAAGGGAGTTGCAAATTTGTCTTACTCGATTAAAGAAAGTCAGTATTTGCATGGCCTAGAGGGAAGTTGTTCTAGATTGTCCTAGATCTAATCATCACACCACATTGACTCTCAAACAGAAGTCCCACTTCACTTTTGTTTTACAGATTTCCAGCTCTAGTCCAAATGATATTAGCATATTCTTAAAGTATAGACAACAAAGAAAGCCTTGTCACACTTTAAAGACCAAAGCCGCTCATTATGCCACAATAATTCTGACTGTTTTTTAAACCCAGGAGTAAAGAACACGAGGATCTTCAGAAGTTATTGCATTCCAACCCCACCCACCCTTAAACTTCAGCTACAGTGGCCAAAGTATATCTCTGATGATAGTATATTCTAACAGCAGCGGAAAAAGTTGTCTACGGGTGTTTTTCCACTGTCACTTAAAGTACCAAATAATGGGTACTTAATGGGTACTTTAAGTGACAGTGGAAAAACACCCTACAACTATTTAACTGTTTTTGTTCATTTATTTTTCTGCAACATGCTAATACGAATATCCTCCTAGAAAGAATTGTTCTTACCTCCCTCTGGTGACCCTCTGCAAAATTTTAATTCCAGATAGAATGCAATGTTTTCCTTCCCATGTTCTGCTGTGTTCTTCTATCTGTGGCACTGAAACTGGGCCATGAAACTGTAACTCACTGAACATTCCATAGGCATCCTGAATAAGCAGACACAATCTGTAAAGTAATATGTAACATTTAGCCCACTGAAACATGGAAGAACATGCAAACCTCACAATGTTAAAAAAATATTTATAGGACAGAAGCCATAGGTTTCCTGATTAAATTTAGGTAAATCACAAGCACAAACTCTTTATTATTTCAGTAGCTAGCAAGGAAGAGGAGGAGGAGAAGTAGTAGTAGTAGTAGTAGGTTTTTCTCCCCTGCTTTTCTCACCCATTTAAGGGGACTCAAAGCATCTGACAAAGCTTTCTATTTTTCTTGCCACAACAGCCACCCTGTGAGGTAAGTGGGGCTGTGAGAGCTCAGAAGAGAGCTGTGACTAGCCCAAGGTCACTCAGATGGCTTTGTGGAGGAGTGCATAATCCAACCCAGTGATTTCCAGATAATTCTGACACCTTAGCCACAAGACCAAACTGGCTTGTAGGACAGAAGCCCTAGGTTTTCTGATTAAATTTAGCTAAAATCTTAATTAATCACCAGTGCAAAGTAACTCTTTACTGCAGTTATATCAGTAAAAAGGGTTCAGCAGCTAGCAAGGAGAACACTTGGGCCTAACATCTTGAAACACACCGGCTAGTTAAGGAAAACTAATGAGCAAATTAAACCAACAGCTTGGGTCAATAGAAGGCAGCCTTGTATACTTCCATGAATTTCATGGAATGATTTAATGTGTATTTTCCTAAGACACAGTTTTTAGTCTAGTACATTTATTCTAGCCCAGCGATTCTTAAAACTTTTCTTCACAATGGACCCTCTTTATATAACTTGCTGCTGTGAACCCCTGCCTCCCCCAAATCCACTCCACTCACCCCCATCTTGCATCCCCAGCCCCCCCACCCAACACCCCTGGCCTAACCCTGGACCCCAGGTTAAGAACCTCTGGTCTAGTGGGATACATTCATCCTGTGGCCTATCCACAATCTCATGTGCATAATAAACATATACAAATCAGCATAAGGGAAGGGCTGTTGCTCTCCATCTAGTGATGAACATGATAACCAGGAAAGGAGCCATTTGCATCTTCATTGTGATGCTGGGCCAAGCAGAGATTTACAGCTCTCTGCCCACTACAGCACTGTACCATTAAATATTACTTTATTTTTTTAATTATTATTATCACTGGCAAAATGGTGCTTACAGTAACCTATATTGTTAGTAAATACTAACTTTGCAATATCAACTCCACTGGCTTATATAGTCAAAAAGTTTCATCCGGCCCCAGTTCTAAGAGCTTTCACCTTAGTTAGCAATAGACGTGCATAAAGCTCATATGATCAGAAAGAGTGCGGCATTGCAACCATCTTGCCTGGCTCTTGATATACAGTCCTTTCTCCCTTATAGACCCAGTTATATCTGGCTGCAATTTATATGATGTATGGTCATTTCCCCTATAAATGGTTTGGTGCCCAAGTAGTCAGGTTAAAAGAAGGAATGTTTTGCCTTTGATTTCAGCTTGAGAATGCCCAGGAACAATTGGTGAGGCAAGGTGCAGGATAGGATGCTGGACTAGACGGGCTGTGGCCTGATCCAGCAGGGATCCTCCAATAAACTTATGAGCTGCTTCCTGGTTTTATGCCTAAAGCATGGGAGCTGTTCTTCTCCCTATTGTTTGGATGTTTGGAATTGCACTCCACAAAATTTTGTCCAGAATAGCTATGATGTGCTGCAAGTCAAATCCATGCTAATTCAATAGCTGTGGCATTACATTTGGCAGGGAGATCCTATCTAGAATTGCAACAATGTGCTGCAGGTCCAATCCATGCCAATCCAATGGGCTGCAGGTTCAATCCATGCCAGAGCTGTTGGTCTTGCTGACCACGAGGAGGCACTTTGAATCCTAGTAGTTTGTCTCCACTGATTTACACTGAGGGCAATTCTCCATTTATGTCACCAAGCAGCAGCCTAGTTTACCCAAAGAAAATAAATATTGATCCAGGGTTCCCCTAACCCCTGCACCATAAATGGACCACACAGCAGTGTCCCATCAAGTCAATACTGCTCTGAATTGTACTGCGTTCTTCAAAAGAGGGGAAATAAAACTTAACAGTATGTTTACATTGCTCTTCTCACTGGCAATGAATGTCCACAGATCAGAGAGTGTGAGCAAAGCATCATGGAGAAGACAAAACTGGTGGGAAGCCTTGCTTTCATCTTGCTGAGTCGTGTTTTGTGCCACTGCAGATCAAAGCCCAATTCTTGGTGACCAAAGCAGGTTTGCCAGCAGCCCTAATAGGCCAGACACACCTTGCCTCATTGGTTCTGTTTTTCTTTTTCTTTTTCCTGCTACTTTTATTCAGTTGTTGTTATGTTAATATTATGTGGCAAGCTTCCAAACTGGACTTTTGTTGTGCAAAACTAATTTGGGATTTCTGGATACTGGTAATGCTTAAGGATGGTATTTTCACTCCAGTCTTCCTATTATTAGTCTTAACTCGAGATATCTTGCCAGGTGCTACAGAAGTACAACAGGCTTTTTTTCCTGATAAAAAAGGTGGGGTACATATTTAAAGTAATAAGTAAACTGAGGTTAGAGTCAATCCATTAGTGGCAAGGAAATACCCTTAAGGAGAAAAATCAGCCTATGTTTAGCTCAGTATCAAAACAGGTGCAAACCATCCTTGGGTAAAACTGATGTTCCCCATAGTTAATGCTGTAAACATGGGCAGGTGCCCCAAGATAAAAATACAATTTTAGATGTGTGGCTGCCACTGGGGAAGCTATGAAGGTAGGAGGGTGAGAACAGATGGATGAAAAACACATGCATGATTCACTGGGAAAAGCAAAAAGGCAGAAGACGGATGTGATAAGAAACAAGAAAAAATTGTTTTCTCCTGCTGCAATTCTAACCACCTTGGAACTATAAAATTTGGTGAGGAGATAAAGGGAAGAGCTAGAGTGATTGAGGCCCAATTATATCAGAGTTGTTTGATATGCCAGATTCTCAGTAGGCAATCTCAGTCTGATGTCTGCTTTGTTCGCATTATCATTTGTTAGTGCATGCTTAGATCTTCTCGTTTTTTAGTCACACTTGTTTACATAAGAACATAAGAGAAGCCCCACTGGATCACCCAGCCCATCTAGTGCAGCGTCCTGTCTCACACAGGAACCCAGCAATTGCTCCTGGGCATTCTCAAGAAGACAAAGGCAAAACTTTCACCTTCTCTTGGATTCCTGTAAATAGCCTTTAGAGTCATCCTGCCTGTCTCTCCAACTGGGAGACAGGCAGCTTGTATACCCACCTTAAAGACAAGTAGTCCTTCCTGTGTCTACCCAACACTCCAGGCCTTCCCCTCAAGCTCTAGAGAATTGATAGTTTCTCCCATCAATCTCCTTCTTTGTTAGTTTTTGCTCTTCTGTGCATCTGAGCTTTACTAACTAGTTTTGGGGTCTCCCTTCTTCATTTTCACTTTACTTGCTCCTCAATCAATACCGAAGTGGCTGGTGGTAAAGATCTTGGTCCTGCAAACGCCCCATGGCTAAAAGTTGCTTACAATGTCCCTTTTAACCTGCCTTCCTTCCTTTCTTGTACAGCAAGATTACAGGGGCTTGTGTGGCTTTGCATTTTTGATCTCTTTACAACAGATAGAACTTTGGGGCAATTTTTACAGATTGTACCTGCTATGTGGTTTTAGCCTGCTGATATATACAGCTAGGCTGAAGATTGTGCATTTCTGTTCTAAAGCAGCATGCCCTTTTAAAACCTCCTCCCTGCTTCTGATCACAGTTATAGTTGAATCTATTATATATATTTTGATGCTTTTGAAAAAGCAACAGCAAAGACTTCCCCTTGCTTCTCTGATGCAGCATTCCCTTTCCTATATTTGTTGCATCACGGGATACAAGCCTGTGTTTCTACCGTTTGTCCATATATCCTCATCCCCCGCTTTTTAGCTGCTTTCTTTCCTCATATGTGCTGACTCCCACCCTAATTCCCGATTCTCTACTTTCTCATCCCAGCCATACCAAGGAGTCATGGCTGCACACTCAACACTTAAATGAGATAAGGACTGCAACCTGCGTGTTCCTTATGTGGTTGCTTGGGTAACAGTCAAGGTGCTTGATCAAGCAAGCCATTCATATGCAAAACAAGCTAGAAGCACCTTCACAGGATGGCTTCTCTGTTTGGCTTCCCATTAAAGGAGATGAGGTGTGTCCAAACCCCTACTAGTGAGCAGGAAAGGAGAGCCATTATCAAAGGCAGTCTTGCACCAACTGTTGCAGAGATCCAGAGAAATGAGTCCGCTGTGCTGCAGCCTCCACTATTTGCATTTCTTTACAGATGCAAAGAAATATGAATCCTGGTTCTAACTCATTAAGCTTCACGCCAGATAAGGGATCCAGAAATGTGCTGTCAAGATCTCCCAGGTTCTGGGGTGATGACCGCTGTGCAGTCATCTATGAGTGTCTGTGTACATAAAATGTCAAAAGGCAGAAAACAACAGCCATCTTTCTAACTGGAGATAAGAGTGGACAATATGATGCAGTAGTGCTGCACAGGAGAACTAAAGAACCAGGCTACCATGAGGGCAGAATTCCCTGTCTCCAACATGTTCTCCTGCATTCCAGGAGTCAAAATTATGCCAGAAATGGGATGGTCAGGCATCTATGGGTACTCCTAAATGAGAGTACAGGGAGCTGTCAACAGGGAGCAAGATTCCCTTCCAATGGCACCCAAATCACCTGAGTGCACTGTCATATTTCCCTCCAAGGAGTAAGGACCCATAGAGTAAACTATATAAATGCCACACTGAAACAAAGGTCCTGCACATGATTACTGCCGAAAGAGAGACAAAAAGACCATGGACCAGGACACCACGTGAGGAATATGGGATTCACTACAACACCTGGCTTACCCCTGTCATTGCTTCATACTGCAGGGGGAAACCACAGCAACAGGGAAGGAGGATAAGACACCACAGCTGAAGCTCTTGCACTAAAACTCTTCCTCCTACATCAGAACTGACCGGTTCAACACTGCTCCCAAAAAAGCTCACCATCTCTCCTTGTGGTCAAGATTAGCTCCTGCCTCCAATAATCTGATACAGTTAGCCTACTGAAGTCTGAAATGGAGCTATGGGACAAAAACTGCACTCAGACAACCAAGAGCCTGCTCTGCAAAAAAATAAGAGGGCCTCACATAGGATAATGTGAAATGTGAGCAGAATGTCTTTTGCAGATGTGATCAGCACAGATCACAGGCTGCTCCAGTAAGCAGAATAGTACAGGTGAAACCACCTGAAAAGTTAATCCATATAAAACAACAACAAATTCTGCATAGAAAACATGACACAGTGAATCTTAGACCTCAGGAATTTTTAGTTTTCCAAGGAGCGGAAACATTTATTCTACTTTATTTAATTTCATTTTAAAGAACTATTCAGCCATCTGAGCCCACCACATGCAATCTGAAGAAAGTTTTATCTAAGATACATATTAACCAGCTTAGTGAGAAATAAACTACCGTGAGTCTCATTTCAAAGCTTGGGAATATTCTGTTAATTTCTGAAAAGAGCTGGAGGCAGGGGAGAGGGAAGGCGAGGCCAATTACTTTTCATTGTTTTTATGACTGTGGTGGTAATGCTTAGATTTATTCATTTCCCAGTGGATATTCAGAGATTAGTATTATGCCATCATGCCCCCTCCTAGTTAGTCATCCTTCTTGGGAAAGGTGGAAAAATATCTCCTTTTGATAATTACGCACACAAACTCCATGGTTGGAGGTGGTGTTTCCTGGCATGTTATTTGATTCTCCAAAACAGTAGAAGCAAACAACATCCTCAATGGTGTTTTTAAAAGAATGTTGTGGTGGTGATCTCTCACCAGGTAAAGAAAGTAGTATGGTAACAGAGCTAAAAGGAACAGCAAAGGAAGCAATTTGAAGTAAAAATACCCAAGTTAGTATTTTACAAAAGAAGAATGCCAATGAAGCCTTATGTTTATGCATTTATTCACTGGAATCGTGATATAGGAAGGGAAAAGTAAACTCACAGAAAGTAAGCATCCAGCTTATCTGTCTAATATCAGTGGCAACATTTGCTCATCCAAGATAGCATTCTGCAAACTGTGCCCACTCCCTGAGGAGAATCTTATCTCTTGGTGTGTTCGCATCCCTAGCAAGGACTAAAGACTGGGGTGGTGCACGCAAACATACTAATTTTCGTGTGCTCAACTCTCTCAGCCAAAAACTGGCACAAAACTGTGCCTACAGAGTTCCAATTCACCAACCTGTCTGGTCAAGTCTTGAGGTGGAGCTCCTTAACTTCTCCTGGTGTGGCTTAGAATCAAACAGCAACCTGTAAGACTCCACCCAAACTGGATTAATTTCTCTGAACTTCTCAAATGCAAACAAAATCCCTCCACCCACTGCACATACTATCTCAAGGGCAATCAGAGTCATAAAGAGATATGCAGCCAGAAAAGGACAGAAAAATCACATCCCACATTGTCTTTAACCCCAAAAGGGATGTTTCTAACACTGCAACTTACTTAGAGCTGACTATATGCTTTATATCACTTTTATCAGCCTTATAATCCCCTCATACTCCAAAAGCAGATGTGTTCCTTCAGAATACATTCCATCTAGCAGTAATAAAAAATACCAGGAAAATAAAAGGAGCAATAACAAATTGGGATTAATCACCACTACAAATAAAGCAGAAATATGCTTATTATAAAACCTTCTCATCCACAGAAAAACAAAGTTTGCCTTGATTAGTGAGGACAAATGTGACTATTTCCATTTCCAACAGGACTGCCAATCTGGCAGTACCAAAGCAGATTGTGCCTATCTGGGAGTAAGTCCCACTAAAAGAGAAGTATAGGTTGTGGCAATATTCCAATTACACAGGATTATAGAATACACCTTCTAATAGTTCTCTTGCCCTACATTTGTCAACAGTTTGACATTTTGCACACTTTTTTTCCTTCCATAATCTGCTACCTGCCTATACCTTGGCCGCTTCTTTTCTTTCACCATTACAATTTCTAGCATTAACACCCACCTCTTGAAATTTCTTTCTTTTCATAAGTTTTCATCTTATACACTAAGGTCCCAGGGAAGGTTACAAGCAGTCAAAACACAATTTAAAGTACTAAATATCAATATGGTTTCAAAGGTGTGTGTATATCACATAGCCATACTAGCATAAGAAAGATCATCCACCATTGTGCAACTGTGTGCAGCTGTCTTTTGTAACTGTAACCAAATATCCTGGCTGTGTTAAGTTTAAAATGGCTGAACAGAAAACTATTCAAACATTTCTTAAGAGTTTGTTGAGAAAAGGTTGCTATCAATAGATAAAAATATAAAAACACTCTTAAACAAGTTGACTCCTCCTGCCAACGTGGGCACATTCATACAGTTTCCCTAGCAACAAGGCAGAGGAAGCTTCCACTGTCTTCCTCCAGTATATCTGGAGTTCCCAGACTAGGCTCCTGCTCTAGTGGTTGCTCATTTAAATTTGCTAACCAGTTCCAACCTTACATAGCCTTTGATAATCAAAGTGCTAACCCTGGGAGATGTGGGAGACGTTCCAGAAAAACCAAGGCTGTAAGAAAGAATGTAAATGTGAAAAAATACCTTTCAGAAGGAAACAGCAAGCTACGTCTGCACTGTTGATAAGAAATCATATGGATGTGTCCATGCAATCATCAGGAGTAGTGTCAGATTTGATTAAGGGCTTTTTATGGCCATTAAAAAACATATAGAGTGAATGTGGATTACTGTCTTCTCTAATAAGCGAGGGGATCTAGTAGCACTTTAGAGAGAAAGAACTTGGGAGCATGAGATTTTGTAGACTAAGCCTCCATCTGATGAAGATGCCAGTGAGTGCAGACCAGACTATCACTGATCAGGAGTCCAGCATCATTTTTCTGGCCTCCTGGAAGTCGTGCTGAAAGTATGTCACTTCTGGGGCCAAGCTAAAAGAGCCTTGGCTGGCACCTTCATTTCCAGACTCCGAAGCTGGGCAGGGATGAACTGTCTATATTGTGGGCCACTAGCTGCCCTTTTGATCTTGGGCTGGATCAGATTTCCCACCACAGAATTTGGCTGAGGCCAAATAGCCAACGCTCTGATTCAGCCCTTCCCGTCACCTATAACATTTCTGTGAGTGAAATGCTGCCCTTAGAGGCCAAATCCCTCAGCCAAGATGCTCCCCAAGGGACTATAAATCAGCCCAGAAGGTAGGCAGCACAGAGTGTTTGTGACCCATAACTTCAGGATTAGGGAGTTGGTGCTCACCGGAAGATGTTGCCCCTGGGCCAACTCAAGAGCTGGACCTCAGAGCTGGAAATCTGATGCTGTTATTTTGCTAATCCACTAACACCTTTAGTACTGCAGTCTCAACCACAAACGTAACTGTTAAATATGCAGTTTTCCTGATATTCCCAAGTCTACAGCAAGAGCTGAGTATAGGGGAAAGAGAAAGGAATGGAGGATTTTAGTAAAACTGTGACTGGATATGGAGCATACCAGATGAATCTGACTATGTAAATCATCCTAGTTCACAACCAGGCTAATAAATGCCATCTTGCAGGGAGACAGTTACTGGCAAGATAGTATACACCAAGGATATTCCTCAACCGTGATTTCAACAATAATTTGAAATCTGCCACATGCTATAAGCATTAAGAGAAAATCCCCAATTAATCTCCTAATAGTGACAAGGAGAAACCTTATATTTCCAAAATGTTGTGGTGATACTGACATCCTGATATTTATGTATATATTTATGCATTTTTAGAAAATGTTAGTAATGTTGCTAATTGTAGTTAATCCCACAATGACATTCCCTGAAAACCCAGGAACATTCCCCTTCAAACACAGCAACTACCAGCTACTGTTGTTATGATAACTGTCAGTGAGGAGAATAATATGGTTTTTCTTCTCTTCCAAGTTCCCCAGCCTCCAAGAATCTATGGCTGTTTCCGCACGGACCCCACAGAGTCCATTAAGAACCCAGTTGGTACACATTTGCTATGTACCTTTCTTCAACTTCCCCATTAGGACTCCATTGGGATCCCATCATCCACACGAGCATTGTCAAGTTCCGGATCTAATGGGGCCTTTGGGCTTCATAATCCAGATTAGCCAAAGACCCCTTTAAAGGGTTCTGCAATCTGTTCCTGCACCTGAAAGATTGGACTTAGCAGCTACGTAGGCCAATGAGGTCCAGCGGTGGGCCTACGTAGCTGCTACGTCCCCTTTTCACAAAATGTCTACGCAGATGAGCTACGCAACTGGTGGCTGGCAACACAGTAGCTATGTGGGCAACTACACAACCATCTCCCTTCCAAACCCATTATCAATGGAAGTGACTCTTGAGCAACAGTTGTGCAGGCCAATCATGCCACACTGCGGGCAGCACTTCCTGCACGGGCCTTAGGATGGGTGCTATGGCATCCTCACGGTAGCCCTGTTTAGCACCCATTGCCATTGGGTGCTATATACCCTGTGCAGCTGTATGTGGTCTTCGTCTAGATCTAGACCTACAAGGAACGGTTTCCCCAAAGACTAGATTCCAATGATCCAAATTTACTTAATCCAGATTAACTATGTTAAATGCAGGAATGGCCTATGATCCACCCACCCACCCACCCATCCTGTCTGAATCCACTTTGCACTAAAAAAACCTAGTGGTTCACATATCAATTTTTTTAAAAAAAGATAATAATAATTAAAAATATGTAAACCAATATTTATTTATATCACACTTTATATGTCTCAGGGCAAGATTAAAAAAAATGATAGCCTGAAAGAACAAATGAAAGTTGTCTCTTTAACCGAAGGCCAGCATAAAACACTATTTAAAATGATAATTTTAAACCGGGGATAGGCAATCATAATACGACAGAAAATCAAATTGTATGCATATAGATTTATTTATAATAATTTTAATTTTAAAAAAACCCACTACTGCCCATCAATATGGCTACCTTCAGTTTGCACATAGTATTTAACACAATCCAAAAAAACCCCTTAGTTTGCAAGCCTCATCTTTGCCAAACTATGGGAACCTACTTAGAAGTATTACATCTGAGGATTCCCAAGATCTTGGAATTGTTGCTGACCTCAGTATGGCAGTACTTACATGCAGTGATGCAACTACAAGTTCTTTTTATAAAATGATACTGTATGCACTGAGAATAGCATTGTGGCAATCACCACTGGTAGGAGTAACCTGGCAGTTAAAAGAACTGGTGACTGCTTACAGTTCCAGTACTGTAATACACATAACAAGTGATTTCTGGAAATGGTACCACTGCATAAAGATGATTATATTACTAAAGCAAATCAAACTGAGTAAAAATATATGTATAGAATCATGAATAGATTTGATTGAGAAGGTATAAACCCTTATCCCTAAAATACAGAGTAATTAATATGCCTAACCATTTGACCCAGCAAATCATAATAACTTATTTGCCATATTTTATTTGTTATCAGAAGACTACAACTAAAAACAAATGAGTTACTATGATACATAAGGCCCTTTCTGCACTGGGGTCTTATTCTGGATTATACAGATGGGCCGCCGTATCCGTGGGGAATACGTTCCAAGGCCTACTGTGGATAATGTAAAAACGTGAATAATAGCAACCGTTGGGAAATGCATTCCATTTCCTATAATTCCAGTGAAATCCCACAGGATTTCAAAGGCATTATGGGAAATCATGTGCCATTTTGGGCCATTTCCTGCCTGTCCCATGCCTTGGAAGAGCTTAAGGTAGACCTAATGGGCAGGCTGATCTAGTCACTGTGGGAAACTGAAACCGCGATTACCAGATCAGTGGATACGGGGGTCTGACTGTACTGGAAAACAGGGCCCTACATCTTCATCCTAATGCACACTACAGCAGGCTCTGGATATAAGAACATAAGAGAAGCCCTGCTGGATCAAGCCACAGCCCATCTAGTCCAGGATCCTGTCGCACACAGTGACCCACCAAATGCTCATGGGCATCTCAAGCAGAGACAAGGACAAACCTCTGCCTGCTCTCAAATCCCAGCAAATGGCCTTAGAAGCACCCCGCTTCCCCCCCCCCCAGCCAGAAAGATGCACCTAGGCATTCATTCGAGTAGCCATTGACACATCCGTCGTCCATAAATTTGTCTAACCCTACCTTAAAGCCATCTAGACTGGTAGCTGTCACCACCTCTTCCGGCAGCACATTCCATAAACCAATGACTCTCTGGGTGAAGAAATACTTCCCCTTGTCCGATCTGACTCTCCTACTTATCAGTAGAGTGTCTCCTGGTTCTAGTGCTGTGCGATAGAAAAATGTTCTCTATCCACCTTTTCTATACCATGCATAATTTTATATACTTCAATCAGGTTCCCTCTTAAACGCCGTCTCTCCAGACTGAAGAGGCCTAGACGTTGCAGCCTGGTTTCGTAAGGGAGGTGTTCCAGACCCTTAATCATTCTGGTTGCCCTTTTCTGCACCTTCTCTAGTTCCGCAATATCCTTTTTGAGATGTGGTGACCAGAATTGTACACAATATTCCAAATGTGGCCTCACCATAGATTTATAAAGAGGCAAAATGACAGTTGCTGACTTATTTTCTATTCCCTTCCTAATTATTCCCAGCATTGAATTTGCTTTTTTCGCTGCTGCCGTGCACTGGGTTGACACCTTCAATGAACTGTCCCCAAAACCCCAAGATCCCTTTCTGGTGTGTTGCAGAAAGCCCAGACCCCATCAGTTTATACACCTAATTTTGGTTCTTGGCCCCGATGTGCATTACTTTGCACTTGTTAAGATTAAAGCACATTTGCCACTTGGTTGCCCACTCACCCAATGCTAAGAGATCCCTCTGGAGCTCTTGGCAATCTTTTTCAGTTTTTACTACCCTAAATAATTTAGTATCATCAGCAAACTTTGCTATTTTACTATGTACCGCTTCTTCTAGATCACTGATGAATAAATTAAAAAGCATTGGTCCCAACACTGAGCCTTGAGGGACCCCACTTTTTACTTCTTTCCACCCCGAGAACTGGCTGTTTATTACTCCTCTCTGCTTCCTGCCCTTGAGCCAGTCACAAATCCAGGACAGAACCTGTCCTTTTGTTCCATGGCTGATGAGTTTATTTGATAGCCTTTGATGTGGGACTTTGTCAAAAGCCTTCTGAAAGTCCAGATAGACAATGTCTACGGGTTCACCTTTATTCATGGGTTTATTGACACTCTCAAAGAATTCCAACAAGTTTGTGAGGCATGATTTACCTTTGCAGAAGCCATTCTGGCTTTTGTTCAGCAATGCGTGCTCCTCCATGTGCACACTAATTTTGTCTTTAATGATGGTTTCCATCACCTTACATGGAACCGACGTTAAGCTAACTGGTCTGTAATTGCCTGGATCACCCCTGGATCATTTTTTGAAGATTGGTGTTACATTTGCTACCCTCCAGTCCTCAGGTACAGAGCCTGATGTTAAGAGTTCCTTAAGGACTCTTGGATGAATACCATCTGGTCCTGGTAACTTGTTAACATTTAGTTTATTAAGACATGCAAGGACTTCTTCCTTGGTTATCTCTGGAAGCCAAATTTAGGTTGTTAGCTAGAAGATTAAACTCCAGGACATCAAGGGTTACATTTTGAAGGGATGTGCACAAGCTAAAAACTGTACATTGGATCATAACAAACCAAACCCACTGCCATAAAATCTAGAAAACAGACAACCAGGGCTGCAAACTGGTCATGGTTCAACAAATGGTTCATAAATCCGACTGTGCAAGGAGCCTCCCTGCATTGTGTCTACAGACTCTCCATCTTGTCCACTCACTCTTGATTCCTCCCCGTTCCAGGACAGCCAACAAAATCCTGGGGGAAAAACTGGGCAGTTTCAAGTACTATAACCAAATCTGATGCTGGCTTGAAATTGGGGGGACTAGATGTGTGCGTTAATGTTTAACAAGCATGAAAAATTCATGAGTTCAAATCTCCACAACAATAACATTCACCCTTATTAATCTAAATGAGCAAAACTATAAAGCGCATTCAAAAGATAAAACTGATTAACCCCTTAAATATTTAAGCATCAATAATGCAATAAACAGACAAATAAAAACAGCATCCTTATCCATAACAGAATTATTAGCCCCTAAATAATCAAAAAGTATTATGTAAGCAGAAAAATAATAGGATTTGTAGATTTAGCAACCTTATTCAAACATTCATTCAAGTACTCCGAACTGTGAATAACACTCCAAATGTAGCAAGTTTGGTTTTGTTATTTTAAAATCAACTAAATTTGTTGAAGGTCACCTAGATGTAGGCTTTCTTGAAACCAAAACATCTTTTTTTATTAGATATGGGGAAGTCCAGGGGTAAGGAGATTACGTAGGGCTAAACACATCACAAATGTATGGTTCCTACTTTTTTGTTCCTTCACATTTGATGTCTAAGATCCCAAAGGAGCAAAGTCTGATGATGGACTGCTCAGCCACCATGGATCCCGCCAAAGCAAGCAGAGAAGCAAAAAAGGGTTGCTGGTGGTAGAGGAACCACATCTGCACCCCTTTGCACTGGTGAGCAAATGCCTTTGTAAAGAGGGTAGACTGTTCTTCCTATATTGAAAGGCATCCAGCGCAATACAGAACAGGATATAGAAACTCCAAAGACATACCTGGGGAGCAGAGTTTTCTGACTACTTTAGCTGAGACAGCTTGAAGGCTACTGGTGGCATGCAGCACTTATTTGCTTCTGTTTCCAGGCCACTGTGTACTCAGAGGTCTCAAGGTGTTTTAAAACAAAAGCAATACTGAACAATTAAAAACAAATGGACTGAAATAATGACTTTTCAGGGAGTGCCTGAAAGAGGACGGGGAATGTATGTAAACTGCAAGTCTTTTTTATGCACTTAGATGAGATTACACTAATACACAAATGGTGTACCTTCAGCAAATCTGTGAAGCAAATGAAATAAAATTAATTCAAGTGTAGTTAATGTTTGTGTAGTTAATGCTTGTATAATATTTCCGCTGCAAAGCCAAATGTATTTTGCTAAAC
The DNA here is from genome assembly GCA_023333525.1 of Aspidoscelis tigris stejnegeri. Lineage (NCBI taxonomy): Eukaryota > Metazoa > Chordata > Lepidosauria > Squamata > Teiidae > Aspidoscelis > Aspidoscelis tigris. The sequence continues at coordinate 49,067,550 of JALMGA010000004.1, forward strand.
AGAACAGCTACAGAAAAAGCTATATGAAAAATAAGAGATTTATTGGGCATAGAATTCTTGTTTGGCAAACAGACAATTGCTTCTTCAGATTTCTAATCTTGATACTTTCCCTACACACATACTCATTCCAGTTCTTTTTGCTTCTCACCATTTGGCTGCTTCTATTTCATAGGTGCATGCCTATAAGGGAGTTTTGTGTGTATGCGAGTAGACTGTTTACAAAAGTTATGGGAGCACTTCTCAGCAGCCCATCGAGAATTCCAGGAAACGGCCTCTGTTATTTTATTCTAGGTCAATGCTGGCTCATGACAGGCAGCGAAGCTGACACAGGACAGCTCGCTCCGGCTTACAATCCTGGAGTGAGGCCTCAATGAAAGGGAGGGAAAGCACACAAATGAGCCATAAGTGGGCGGAGTGCCTTCCCAGCACTCTACCGACCATAGCACAAGGAATTATGATAAACACCACTCTGGAAACAAGATACAACAGTACATTGTGTTCTTCTTCAGAAAAACATCCAGACTTCGGTTCACTTCAAGTAAACAGCTAATCTTGTTTACCTTTTTCAAATTTGATGAGATGTTAACAGAACGATCCAGTGCTCACATGAAACAAGAGAGGATTTTGAAAAAGAATAAAAATTGACTTTCTGTTTTCTTTAGTCTCAGCAACACTCTGTCACAAATCAGTCCAATATGTAAAACTTCTATTATCTGCATGCACACTACAAGGAATGCTTCCCCTCACTCCCCCTCAAACACAATGCCAAAAGAATGTCTCCTTCAGGCAAAATATCTTGGAATAGAAGACTTAGCTGCTGCTGCTGCTGCTGCTGCTTCAAAGTAATAAACTCATTAATAAGTGATTAATAGAAAAACTGCTGCTGGAAAAACAATGTTAAGTAAAAAGATTTCATCCAGGCTACCACAAATTTATTTTTCTCACTTTTGAGAGCCAGTGGTATCACAGTGTCCAATACTGGTCCAGCACACACAAGCCTCAATTCCCTTTTGGCCATGAAATTACTACTTAGGCCAGTCACCGTGTTTCAGCTAATCTGCCTCACAATGTTGTTGTGGGGATACAGCGAATAGTAAGAGTTGCTGGAGGAAGAGCAGGATATAAAAACAAAAGATAAATATAGTACCAGTCCAAAACTGCGGGGCAAATAAGAGAGATCTTCTAATGAAGGTTGGGGATACTTTTAGTCAATTCTCAATACAATTCAGAACAACAGTTATTCACAAGAACAGCTAAAAGGCCAAGTTAAAGTTGCTTATCATAGTGGATTTCAAGTATTTACTGAGTGCTGGTGTCCCAAAGAAGCTAGAATGCTCTAACTAGAACCTAGGAATCCCCTGAATTTGAATCCCTATTGAACCATGAAAGCTCACTGCTTATCCTGAGCCAATCATTGGTGAAATACATATCAGCTTACAATAGCAAAGATCCATTCTGCAGTACAGTACAGTGTGAGGCCTGGACCTATTCTGAGCTTCTTTCATCTGCACTCTGGTACTGAACAGAGACCACCACCCCTGCTATCATGCTCTGTGTCCACACAGGATGGGGCAATGGCCACCTAAACTACAACAGTAATAGACTTTTTCAAAAAGGTCTACCATGGAAGTCTACTTGCAATTAAGAGCACACACCTCTGTGGGCCACTTTAGCGGAGGACCCACTTTTGGCAGTGCACCAAACTGCATCACTCAAATGAGCCCCATGCAAGCTGTTTGGATCTGACTGGGCACACAATGGAATGGGTGCAAGACCAAGATTGAAAGCTACCCTCCCCATGCCATTCCCAGTAACACGGGCTGGGTGTGGACTCAGCCATCCCCATGCATACCGTGCCAGACCCCAACACAGGGGAGAAGCACCATCTCCTCTCTGCCCCCTCTCTCCTCATTGGAAGTTGGATTTACCTCACCCCACTCCTGTGCCACCCACTGCAAATGCTGCAACCCCCCCCCCCCTTTAGCGGCACAGAGAAGCCAGGACCGAACAGAAGAAATAATAATTTTTAAAAACAAAAGCTGCTACGAGATTTGGCAGCAGTTGAGCAGTTTTGCGCACCTCCGCTTCACCCAGGAACCGCGAGAACACCCGGCAAGCTTAAAACGGAGAAAAATCAAGCTATTATCATGCCCACCTTGGCGATTGGGGAGTGGGGGTGGAATACTTGTATAAAAGCGTCCCGTGGGGCAGCAAAGGCCATTCGACCCCCTCATCATTCCTGCCAGAGTGGAAGAAAGGGAGAGAGAGTGGTTGGGAGGGTTATGTTTTAAACATGTTTTCCTATTTTATGTTTTATCATATGTTGTGACGTGCCGCGGAACCTTCAGGTGAAAAGCAGGATACAAATGTTATAAATCAATAAATCAATAAGAAATCCTCAACTCTGTGTAGCATGAATAAGAAGAAGCCATAATAGTAGGTTGCACTGGAACATTCCAAAAGAAATTAACAGCAGTCACACATATAAATATCCCACTCAGTCAGACCAACAGAAGGGAGGGTTCAATTGGAAGGGAGGGTTCAAAGCACCACTTAACCATAATGATCTGTGGGTAGCCCTCCTACTGTTTAGCTTAACCCATGTTGTCAGACAAATACAGTACAAGGGTGTATTTGCATGTCTGCATGCGTGTTAAGAGAGAAGAAAAGATAATCTAAATTCTTAGGAGAACGCTGAAGGATGATCATTAAAGTTAATCAATACCAGCTTTATACATATAGGGTTTTTCATCACAAAAGCCTTCAAGAAGCCTGGCAGAGTATCTTCAAGATGGATTTTATTCTACTTTTTGGCTCCAGCAACATAATCAGTACTTCCCTGAAAGGGATGAGAATCCCTTTATCAGCATTGAAAAACAGGGCTATTTACAAGTAGCCAAGGGCTTAAAACAAAAGCAAAGAATGCTTTTATCTAATCTCAACTACAGAGGGAACCGAGGAAGACTGAAGATAATCACACAAATTAGAATTGGACAAGGGCATGCTGTTAACATCATCAGTTAACTCATATCCAAACTGCATGAGTAATTTGAAATGAGTAGGTCAAACTTGGATTTTATCACTTATTGGAAAGTGAATATCCACGGCAGTAATGTCGTACAAAGCGAGCATGTGGCATCAGTCACCCAGAACTGGACAACAAAATCAAAAATCATGTAAAGAATTTGCTATTTTTTAAATTCTGTGTTGTCACAGAAGTCATAGGCCCTTTCTGCACTGAGTCTTGGTCTGGCTTGTATTTCAGAATAGCAAAATGCTGTCGGCAGACTACAGCAGGTCCCAGGCAGAGCCTGCCATAGTCTGCACCAGCATGTGAATAGCAGGTCCCTATTCTGGGATACAATCAGGAATAAGGCCCAGTGCAGAAAGGGTCATACTTAACTGCCTTGTAATATGAACTTGCTCATTTTATAATAATGTTCAGAAGTGCCACCTGTACTGCGATTTCTCCAATAAATAAACCAATATAGTTTATTTCATAAGCATTTTCTGTCCAAAGACAGTTTGTAAAAGTAGCTGCCTAGTAGGCATATGTACAAAAGTTTTTAAAAATTTAAAAACACTTGCTCTTGATAAAACTCTTCTTGATTACTATGAAAATCATGAACTTCAAAAATTCTCTCTCTCACACACACACATACATCCCAATTCTAATACCGTCAACAATAAAACCAGATAAACACACCTAAGCTGTATTTTGCTTGCTGGACAACTTCTCTATCTACATCAATTATCATACTGTTTCCTGCAGACTCTGTGTGTGGCTGCTACCCTTTCCTGAGCGAAAACAGAAATATACCATTATTATAGTGCTCATTCACACATGCACAAGTGGTTTTACCTGAATGTGCCTCCACTTCTCAAGGGCAAACAGCACAAGCTAAGGGTGACTCTGCACTAGCTGCTGTACCGGACCAGGACTTGTACTAGGAGCCTCCCTTCCGCATAGTGGTGTGGTTTAAAGGAGACCCTGGGCACTAGCATGTGGAAGAGAGGGCCTTAGTACACTTGATGATCCCGTATACCAGCCAGCGCAGAATCACCCTAAGATTCATGTCTTGCTGTGAACTCTTTCTCCTTGTCCCAATAATTAAACATGTTTTGCAAGCAGGTTACTTAGAGAACGGATGTGGGAGTGTACCATTCCATTGTTTTCAACTATAATGCTGATCACTGGCAGTGTTATGCATCATATAACATATTCCTAGTGTGGATAAATACATATTTAAAATGAGCTTTCTTATTTTAAAAAATGATCTTTTCATTCAGATCACTAGATCCCTTCATGTGTCCTCTATTTCTCAACAACGTTGAAAAAATACTTTCCTTGCAAATATAGGATAGCAGCCTAATCAAGAGACAATACTAGCATAATCAAGATAAAGTGGCAAAAGATTTCCAATAACCTTAGCTGTCACACTGGATTAATTTAGACTACATGCTCCAACAGATTAAGAACATAAGATGAGCCCTGCTCGATCAGGCCACTGCCCATATAGTCCAGCATTCTGTCCCACACAGTGGTCCACCAATTGCCCATGGGCATCTCAAGCAGAGACAAGGACAAACCTTCTCCTGCTCTCAAATCTCAGCAAATGGTCTTAGAGGCATCCTGCTTGTCCTCCTAGCCTGAAAGACATACTTAGGCATTCATTCTAGTAGCCATTGATACATCTATCATCCATGCAGCATTCACATAGGAAGAAAGTGCAAACAATGCATCTGGGAACTCCCCAGCAGGTCCTGGTGAAGCTGTGGAGCAGTAAAAACTGATGCTCCTTGATGCCCCAGGACGCTCTGAGTCAGAAATGTGCTGCAGGTGGGTGGATGGAGAATCCTGGAGCATCCATGACAGGTAGATGCAAACAGGCTGTAACAATTCTTGGAGAGAAATCAGACCTAAAGCAGTTTCCAAAGAGAACAGAATGTCCCACCCCAAACAATAAAGAAGAGATCTTTCTGGCTCATGTTGCAGCTCTACAGAAGACTTTCTTAGATCGTACACAGTATATATTCCTGCCTGTGGGAAGCAAAGTGCTAACTTGCTCACGCATACACTAAGCATCTGCACTGGCGAATGCTCAGTCCACGCGATCTATCCTCACACACATCTGGGCCCCTACCTGTGGAGCAAATGGGTGTCCAGGCACCACCATCTTGGTTGCCATCTTGGTGTTGCCACCAGCATGCATGCACTGGCACCATGGCAACTGTGATCCACCAGACATAGACCCAGACCCACACACACTCTCCTGGGCAGAAGGAGACATTTCTGCTCTGTCTCAGAGCTCCCCGCACAGCAACTAGTGGGCCGAGTATGGAAAGGCCCTACGATTAAACAACAGAAAGGAACAGATTTTATAAATTTCATACTTGCTTTTAGAGTGTGAAGTCTGATAATAGCATAATGAGGTAGCATTTCACTGAATTATTCAGTCTGAATTTGGTAAGTTTGCAGATCTAAGGACTGTATTGTGGCAAATGAATGCTGGTATCCTTTCTCTAGATAGTCAGATACTTATATAGGAACTTCGTAGAGTTCACCAGATTAATACAGCCACACCTGATATCGCTTGGTGGCAACAGAAACTAGTAGGTGAGCCTGATGCACTTAAAACTGAAAGTAATGCAATGAACACTGCCCCATTAGTGTGTGTAACTATGTGAGTTAGGAACGCCAGTCACTGCCACTGTTAAATCTCTCAGCAGGGAACTGAAAGGAGATATACAGGGAAAGTAGTAAGCAGAATACCCCAATGGAGCACGTTTCGCTGTACTACAGAATCACAACTCTTTCCAAGCACTGCTTCCAAATTCTGGAAAGCTCTGACAACTTCAGGAAAGATGAGGCTTACAAACCATATGATGACTTAATTTAACTTTGATCAGGTTCAGTGATTTGCTGTTCCATCACTGCAACATGTAATAATGGACTAAATGCAGACAAATTTCTAGAAGTATTTCCAAATTTTAACAATAGAATAGCTATGGTAGGTTTTTTTTTTTGGGGGGGGGGTAGTGAAAGCTCCTTGAGTAGTGTTCTTAGGCATACAAATAAAAATTACTACTCCAAAAGCCAAACTTTGAGAATGATATTATAGTATGACACAGATCTTCAACAAACCTTCAACAAACATGTCAGAATACAGGGTATTACAGATTGGTAATGTATGGGAGATTTCGGATGATCATGAGATAGTTCAGGAGTTGACAAGCTGTGACATTTCCCTTACAGTTAAGTAGGGGCTTAAAGTCTTACAGGAATAGAAAATTTCCTCTGCCTTAAACATCTGCCTGTGCCCTCCTGGTTGTACAACCACCTTCAATAGTCAAAAGTGTGGGGACTCAGGACAGAGCTTTTTGGTATAGCCTCCAGATGACAGAATAACCTCCCCACTGAAATGCTCCAGGCATTTTAATTACATATATGTTTAGAGGGTTGATAAGAGATGAATCTTTTCCGGCCCAGCCCTCATGCTGGTCCCAAAGTTTGTGTGAGCTTCAGAGTGGCCTCCAACATTCCTACAGCCGGGAACTAGCTTCAGGGCCCTTTCAGAACCCTTTCAGCAACGAAGTGCACCACTGAAGAGTCCCCTGTGTTAATCCATAACCCATGGCCTCTATGATGTTGATTTTCATCCGCTAACACAACAGTGGACCATATCAGGTCCACCAGTGATTCAGATCTAGGTCTTCCAGATCTGGAATACACTCCACCTAGTGCAGACAGAGCTAACTAACGGGTAGGGCCTCCTGTATTCTGGACTAACATTCAAAAGTGAGGCCCATTGTCCACTTCTTGGTGTCGATTTAAGGCAAGTGAAGAAAGGCCCTTTCCTTCTCCTGCTGCTTCTCCAGAAATCTGTATAACAGAATACAAGATGTTTTATTCTCAGACCTTTCACTAATGAGCTCTGTTACAGAATTTACATTTTCTTTGTTTTATCTATAATGTCAATAAGACTTCTTTCCTTGTGTGCTGCTTCTAAGATCTTATCAAGGTATACAGGTAGTTAAAACTTGTTCCTTCATTTTGCCTTTTAAACCATTTCTCACTGAATGATACTTGCCTCCTTATTAAGTCTGAAGAGATTCCTTTCAAGTGATTCAATGCCATTTTGTTGTTTACCACAGGTACAATTTGTTCTCATCAGCAAACATGATCATTTCATTATTCAGTATTGACTCCAGAGCATTTTAAAGGCATCGATATTAGTACAAACCATAGGGACACCAAGTTTGTTAACTTTTTGAAGAATGACCTATTTACGGCATCTTTATCAATTTGTTATCCATAAGTAGATCAATATTTTAATTCATCCCTTTCCAATACTTCTTCATACAATACTTTTGAAATTCTCCAAATGGTTAGTTCAGGCTATATCCAAACATACTTGTTCCGTTACATTTGGATATTCTGGAATATCAGTGCTTTATTCCAGAATATCCAAGTATAGCAGAATAAGTAAGTGACAAATGGATGAGGCCTTAGAACGTAACTTTTCAGCCATTTTGGCTGTCCCTCACTTAACAGGACTGAGTCAACCGTGAGCCACTTTTTTAAAAAAAAATTAGTTACTACTGTAATTATTTATGGCAGTTTCCCCAGACCAGATACTATGTTAACCAGTCTGTAATTTCCTCATTTGCTCTTCAACAAGATTTCCAGTTTTTAAGGTCGTTTCTTAATTCGGTGTATACCACTAAGACTGGCTTTGATGTCACTTGGGTTCTGAATAATCACTGATACTTTTCATTTTCCTTTTTACTCATACTCTCATTTTAGCAGTTACTCAAAGTTTAGTATATGGTTGAGTGTCTAATATGTTCAAGGATTTTCTGTGCTGTCACCACAACTATAGTATTCCCTTCTAAAAGGGAGAATGTTACTGGCCCACAGTGTGAGAGAGGATTCTGGACTAGACGAGCTGTAGCTCAATCCAGCAAGACTCCTCTTATGTTCTTATGATGTGCTAATAATCATTTTCTAAATTGATGTCTGAAGTAGTTTGTTTACAGTATGGCAGTTTGCGCAGTCCCATAAAGCAAAATAAACACACCTTTTAAATAAGTATGGATTGTTTTATATTAGCGTTCAATTCTGATTTGTCTCTTTTTATTACGACCTTTTATCAATCGATACAGCAGTCGATCCACAAATAGGTTTTTAGGAAAAACTTGCTCAATATTACTGGCCAAACACATGCAGAAGGGTATTCTCTGCCTTTTATCTCCCAGGATTGCCATTAGAAAATAAACTCGGCAATGGACGAAAACTGAAGACCTACTTCAAGCCATTAAGGAAACTATTTTTTTTTTTAATCATAGTAATAAAGTCCCTTAAACTCATCACTGGTCAAAACGCTAGAGTATGCATCTACTGCGTCTTTCCAACAGAACTGGCATTGAGCGATGTGTGTGCATGTGTGTGAGGCTCTGTCCCCATGCAACTTTGGCACAGTTCCGAGCACAGGATCGGCGCAGTCTGTCCCCATGGGTTTTGGATGTGGTCTGCAAAAAGCGTACCAAACACCCCCAAATTGTGCCAGAAGGGTGCCGAATTTGGTACTGTTTAAACAAGTCTCGGTAGTTTGGGTGATGGGCACGCATTGCTCAGTGAGCCAGGAACGCACATGGGAACACTCGCGGGCTAACAGGAGGAAATTTCCGCTCATGTCATTGGGAGGTGAGGTGTGCTTGCTGTCAGCCCTGTCCATTGAAGATCACAGCGGCTGACTTTTAAAAATGCTGATGGCAAAGGCAGGCTGGGGAATGGCTAGGTTTTTTTTTATTTTCTGCCATTTCCACAGAAGTAAATCCAACCCCGTTTCAAGAATATCAAGGCTACAAGCATGACACCCCCCCTTGTGTGTGTGCGCATGTGCACGCATGTGCATGTGCATGCGTGTGTGGAGGGGTTTTTGTGAAAACAGAGTCCTGTCATAGTTTTTCCTGCAACCCTTCACTCAAAGCAGAACTAAAAGCTATATTTAGGTGAAACAATCTGTTTGTTTTCTTGAGTATTGGGAACACAAGAGAGGCAATTTATTTTTACAGTAACAGATTTAAGCAGAATGGGATATAACATTAGACACTAAGGATGATTAATGGGGTACAATATTTGTTAAGTTTCAGAAGATATTCTCATAACTGGTATACACAACCATGGTGCTCCACCCAATAGCCTTAAGCTAGATGTTAAAGGCTTTGAACATCTGCTTTCAAAATACCAATTTACTTATAATTAGTTAAAGCTTCCTGACATTTCTACTTTCACTATACATTGTAATGATTTCAATTCTTGAACAGTTCAGACCTGAATCACCCTTACTATAACATTCAGCAATTACATTTATTATTCTAGCTCTCTACTTAGAGAACACTGCTCAGTCCCCTGGCTGTACTTTGGGACACTGAACTGACAACCTGTCAGGTTTTCCAAGGAACAGGCAGGTTTTGAATCACATTTCTGAAAGCTTACAGAAGCCTAGCAGCCTGTTGACTCCGCAAGCTTCATCAGCTGGTTTTGAAGGCATAAAACTTACACTGGATTGTATCAGTACATGTAAAATTTGAACCATGGACCATTGTTCGTTTCAAATTCTTACTGGGTAAGCAAAACTCTAGAAAATCATACACAATCATTTGTAGCACTAAAATGATTAAATAAACACAAGATCTGTTTTTTTGAGGTAATAGTAAAAATAAGAAAAGTAAAACAATTCCTAATATTTATGCTAAACAAAAAGAAAAATTAAGCACATGAAAAAGACTCATTGATATACTTGTTTCTTGGGGATCAGAGTGGCACAAATAAAACCCCAAACCCTCCTACCATATTCAAAAATAAAATGCTGTGAATATGTTTTTCCTAAAGATACAGTCCCTGACTATAGCTTCCTTGAGTCTGGAAACACTGTATCCCCCACATCATAGGGAACAGAAGATCTTCACATCCTAAAATCTACATAAAAGATGGAATGGCCTATTTGCATCAATGGTCATATTATACAAATTAAAAACAGAAGAAAAAATACTTGAAATTGTAACATTTGAAATTGTAACATTTTGATAAAACAGGACCTGATTTTATTTTTGGATATGAAAGAAGCCCATAAATGTTTTGAGGTCAAAATACTTGAAAGAGTCTGTTTGTCAGATTAAGCATTTAGACTTCATATTCTTTTCCATGTGAAAAGGTGCTGGATATCTACTTTATCTATATGACATCGATCCCATGTTGCAATGTTGCTCTCTTTTATTAGACCAGTGGTTCTCAACCTGGGGGTCGAATTACTGCCGCCCTTCCCTCCCACCTCCCAGCTGCTCCGCCCCTGTGGTTGGGGGTCTCCACAACATGAAGAACTCCATTAAGGGGTCGTGGCTTTAGGAAGGTTGAGAACCGCTGTATTAGACACTTCCAGTTTCAATTAACAAGCTCTATCTGGATATTGCTAAGTGCATTCCAACCCCCCCCCCAATACTTACCTGGAGTGGAAATGGCTGCCCTGACAGCAGGTCTGGTGCTGGCACCAGCATATGTGTGCGCCCCCATCACCAGGGCAACTGTGTCACATCCCGTGTTAGTGCACATGCACGATGTGTCACGTGCCCCTTCAGCAGTGGAAGAGGTGTGAATGGACTCACCAGTGCTTAGTAAAGGTAAGTGTATGTGTGCTGCATGTTCAATCTGCACCATGCATAATTGACACAGGGTGAGCTCCTGTACGGTCAACCCATACTGATTACCAAGCCGAATGCGAATTGGCCCTCTGAAAGAACAGAGAGATAGAGTTGGATGTTATCAGCATACTGATGGCACCTCACTCCAAAACTCCCCATGACCTCTCCCAGCAGCTTCATACAGATATTAAAGAGCACAGGAGATAACTCCACAAGAAAGTTCCCAGGCATCAAACAGAAGTCTTCCATTACTATCTTCTGGGACCTGCCCCAGAGATAGGAAGAGAACCTCTGTAAAACAGAGTCTCCCAGTCCTTGAAGCTGTGCCAGTAGGATACCATGGTTGATGGTACTGAAAGTCACTGAGAGATCCAGAAGAACCAACAAGGTAGCACAGCTTCTGTCTCTCTCCTGATAAAGGTCTCCACCAGGGCAACCAAAGTGCTGAACCCCTGACTGAACCCTGACTGAAATGTGTCTACATAATCTGTTTCATCCAAGCATGCCTACAGTTGTATAATCATTACCTTGCTCAAAAAGGGGATTTTGGCCACTGGGTGGTAGTAATTTAGTACTTCTGGATCCAGGGAGGTCCTCTTAAGGAGGAGGTGTGCCACAGCTTCTTTAAGAGCTACTGGCACTTCCTGCTTCTGCAAAGAGGCTATCACTCCCTGGTTCCACCATACCCACTCTGCTAACTTTTATTACCTGTGAAAGGTAAGGATCAAGGAGGCAGGAAGATTGCCTTCTCCGCTTCCTCAGACCACCCCAACTGAACCAAGACAATCAGGCAGATGAAGCTCTGGACACATCCCCCAAACTCCTCCTAAATCTGGAGTCCAATTTCATGCAAATCTGACTAACTTTGTCCTAAAAGTGCCTTTCAAATTTACTGGAGCAAGCTTCTGAAGGTGGCATGGATGAATCTTTATTACCTGAAGAAAACATCCCTTTAACTACCCAGAAAAGCTCTGCAGACAGGACACTTGAGGTGGCAATGGAAGAGGAGACATAAGCCTTCTTCGCCGCTGCCATTGTCATAATCAGTGCTCAGTCACATTCACATCAGGATTTTCTCCACTTGAGCTCTAGCTGCCTTCAAAAACAAAAATCAAAACGACTGGTTGCCACCAAAAGAAATTTTAAAATTGAAATAAAGGGAACTGTGTATTTTCCACACATATGCCAATGATTCTTAAGCTCCTTCTCAATTTATATGAGAAGTGGGGCCACGTCAGTTCCTTCTTCCTACCAACTATATCCACATGCATATTATCTCCAGTATTAGCACTTGTCTCTTTTTATATCTCCAGGATCATACTGCATTATCAAATTTGCTCAGCTTTGCAACATCATAACATACTCATTTGTTCATCACACACACAAAACAGGGGAGGTTAGGAGAAGAAAAAACAGTTATTTTGTTACAATCCTAAACCCACCAACCAAAAATCTGGCAAGATCTGTATCACTACTACTGCCTAATTCTCATGCCATGTTCCTCCTCATAATCCATACTAATCACACAGTAGTCAAATGATTTCTGTTGAAGTGCCACATTCCTGTTGATTTAAGCCCCCTGAACCAGGCAATTCATGAAAGAGAAGCACCAAAAGAAATCTCCAGTGTTGGGCAGCAGGGCAAAATTTCACTTATGATATACTTTTGAGATAGGATCCTATTTTAATTTGAAACTTGAGAACAAACTCTAAATAAGAAGCTTAGCATAGGAACGTTAAAGGCCCCAAGGAAACGCTAAGATGCTATTTATATTAATTTTTTACCAGTACATTTCAAAATTAGTCCATAGCCTTGAAGATGGAAGAATTATAGGAACAATCTGAGCATTACACAGATGCCAAAACTCTTGTTGCAATGTTGCTGTTCATAACTCCGAATAATTACAGACACTTGCCAGCAATAATTTCTAAGTTAATATCCTGGAGGTAGGATGGGGAACCAAATCAGGTAATTATGGACATGCCACATTTAACTATAACTATGGGTCCAGTTCAGTACTTCCTGACAGCAACTGACCTAGGGTTCAGAATTAAAGTCTGTGATCAGACACAGCAAAAAAAAAAAGTACCCTTGAGGCAACACAGAGAAAGCCTCAAAATGGGATTGTTCACACACCAATTTCCCCATCCTTGCTTTTCTGAACATTCTGTGTTAGGAAAGGTCAACTAGAGAATTCTTGGGAACATGAGGACCACACACTGACTCTCTGAGGCACCACTCTGGTTATGTCTGAATACAACCGATGTGTGTTACAGACCTACTTTAAGAGGCCACAGACTGATCCTGGTTCTTTATACACATAATATTTTCCACTACAGAACTATAATACGACAACCTTTAGTAAAGAAGAATTTTATTCAGTCACTTAACGTGGAAGATTTCCAAGGTGCTCAGATAACCAGCAGTGTGATATCAGTGTTTCTTCTATAAACTTGTGCAACAATTTAAGAGTAAATTTGATTGAACAAGAATTTTAGAGAATAAAATAATTCTACAAAAAATAGCAATATATGGCATCAGAGAAGATGTGCAGCACTTCTACTCCTGATAATACTGCTCCTGGCAAGAATTGCTGATCTTAACAATAAATAATTTGGGTTCCTCTGTAGGTTTACTTGCAGTATAAAAAATCTTGCATTTTTTAATCCGACATTTCTACAGATACTACCATACCAGTTTCTGGTTCCCAAGGGTTCTTATAATTCCTTCCCATTCAGAAATTCATTATTTTATTTAACAACATAAAAGTTACTGTGAAATGGACAAGAAATGGACAAGTTACCTATAAGTTGACAACCTTATATGCAAATGATGGGCTGGCCCTCTGCAGGAAAGCATAGAGGTTTATTCTGCCTACAGCACACAGAGGGAGGAACAAGTATTCACTGTGTCTCAGCCAAATTTGGGGAGTATCCCATGCATGGTACTTTGGCAAGCATCTACTGCAGCACCCTTCCTATAGAGCAGGGTTTCCCAAACTGTGGGTCGGGACCCACCTCTAGGAAATTTAACCGTATTTGAAATAACTTTTTTGATGTAATTATTTAATTAAGTAATAAAAAAATTGTATTAAAACTTCGTCTGTTGTTTGAAAAGTCCTTTATTCATATTGGTAACGGTTAAATTTCCTAGAGGTGGGTCCCGAGTTGGTAAACTTATATTAGATGGGAACCACTGCTATAGAGTGAGATTAAGAATTCCGAGACCATCCATCTCCTTCAAATGTTCTTACTGCTGCTGTGTAGAAATACAGTGGTGGCAAGAGTGATTTACCAGGCCTGCTCTGTGAAGCCATCATGTTGACAAAGGGTGTTTTTCCACAGTCAGTTAGTACCCTTTTTAGCACCCATTAAGGACCCATTTGGGTGAGAGCCAGATGACCCCGTTTCCACCACAGCACCCATTAGGGACACATTTGTTTCCACCGCGACTCAGGAAATCCAGATCATATGGGTACTTTTTGGCCTTTAATCCGCATTTTCTGTAGACCCCATTAATGGGGTCTACAATGGGGTCTTCAGCCAGAAAATCTGGATTAAAGGGAGCCTGTTTCCACGTTAGTTTAGCAATGGGGTCTAGAGGAGGCTAGGGGGAGGGGGCACCCTTGGGGGGGAGCCCCAAAACCTAAGCTTCGAAGTCATTTTGATGTCATTTCAAAGTCACTTCGAAGTCTGTGCAAAATAGCTCCGGAGCATCTTTGAAGTCTGTGATGATCTTTGAAGTGAACTTCGAAGTCACTTCAAGGTCACTCTGAAGTTTACTCCAAAGATCAGCACAGACTTCAAAGATGCCCCAGAGCTATTTTGCACAGACTTCGAAGTGACTTCGAAGCTGCTTTGGAGACTGCACCCCCTGTCCCCCCAAACACCTGACAGGCAGCCCCTCATGGGTAGATCCAGATTTCCAAATGGGTGCTCCGGTGTTTCCATGGCAGGGAGGCTAGCACCCATTGCTATTGGGTACTAGACCACCCCTTGAAACACACTGGGTACCCATTCCCTAGATCCAGATCTTCTTAGATCCGGATTAAAGGAGCGTAGTGGAAAAACACCCAAAGCCCCATTTTTGACACAACAGAGGCCATCCCTTCAAAGCTGAGCAGTATCAAGCAATTCTGCTTTGAAGCACCCAATACTGCCAAGGTGTGGACACAGTCTTGGTTGGCTCTGAGAAATCATGCTACAAGCAGTTTAGGAAACGTGAAAGGCCACAAGATGCAAAGTCATAGACAGAACCTACAGCATTACTGAAGAAACATGAATGTTTGAACTCTCCAGAATGGCTTTATTAGACAAGCCCTTGTCCATAAGTTTATAACCTTAAAAGACAAGACATAAGAAGAAAGAGATAATGTGAAAGAAGGAAGAGTCTGTTCTGGCATAACAGCCAGAGAGAAAACTAGCAAGTTTCTCTCCAAACAACTGTTATGGGTTTTCTGCAGAACTCTCTTGGAAGGAGTTAGGCAGCTGCAACTGGTTCAAACTGTAGCTTGCTGGGAATACATCCTACCAACTTCAGTGGTTGCTCATCCAATTTTGAGCTAAATATAAGGCCCCAGCTTTGATCTTTAAAGGTTTGCACAGGGTGAGAATCCAGTCACAGCTGACTTGGATTTTAAACTGCATAGACAATGTCCTTAGGATCAATATTATTGCATTTTCAACCTGTTTCTCAGGCCCTTATTGTAGCCTTTCTTACATTAAATAAAAAAGGGGGAAAGTGGAGCCTGTGGAACTTACAAACTTTAATACACAAGGCACGCAGGAGAAGTGTGGAACAAATTAGAATAAATTATTCAGTTCTTTAGGCGTTAGTATAGCAGCAAGTGAACATTATTTTACAGAATAAAGAACTAGAAGAGAGGAACAGTAGATTTTCTTGGTCTACCCGTCTTAGGCCACATTCCCATTATAAGCTTATTTCGGTTTCAAAACGGTTTCAATCCTCGCAGTTCCCACATCAGGTTGGCTTAACACCCTTTCCGAATGTTAAATCGCCCCAAAGCACTGTAAATGTTAATCCTCATTTCAACAGGTCTCACTCTGGTTCGTGCGCTTGAAACGTTTTACATTTTTTACTGTGGGAACGGTACCATGTTAAAGGATGAGAATGCGTGTGTAGGGTTTCCCTCCCCCAATAGCTTGCTTCCAAAGATAGTGATTTTACTGTAAAAATCCACCCCTTAAAGCAGCCACTACACCGTAGCAATATACCCACTTCACACCTGATAACGATGCTGCAATTTTGCGAAAGTTCTGACATTTAAAAAAGGGAAAGGAATGGAAAGCAACTACAGGTTCTGTTTTTAAGGCTGTGACAGTGGAGTGAGCGGGTGAGGGGGGCTTTAGTTGCCACTGCTGCTGTGTGCCCTGGGCAATGGGGAGAGGAGGGGAAATAACTGCTGGCTGCCCCCTGCCATTTTTCCTCCATCCAGACAAGCGGCAGCCACCAAGCCAGGCTCCGTGAAGGGGTCCCTTATGGGTGGCGCATTCACACCAGGAGGAAGAGGGCAGGGCAGCCCCAAAAAGCGGCTTTTAAAAAGTAGCCACTTGAGTCTTCCCTTGAGTCACGTATGCCACGTACGATCCTCAGAATCCAGATCGAACGGGATTAAGTTAAAAGTAATGGGATCGGGCAAATTCACGTTTGCATCTGGTTCTATTAGTTCGGTTCAGGGAAACCGAATTAAGCTTATAATGGGAATGTGGCCTTAGCCTCCTTAATCTGCAAAATATGAACACTTCCTATTGAGAGTCTCTGAGATTTCAAAGACAGTCAATATCAGAAGCTTTCCTTGCATATCAGGTGGAAAATTGTTAGGTTCTTGAACCAGTGAGTGGGGAAAGTGAGCCTTTCCCCCTTGCTTACGTAGTTCTAGGCCCATGGTCGGCAAACTCATTAGTCAGAAGAGCCAAATATCAACAGTACAACAACTGAAATTCGTTTTGGGAGCCAAATTTTTAAAACTTAAACTATATAGGTAGGTACATTGTTATTAACTTAATTAGGGTACTCCTAAGCTGGAAGAGCCACACTCAAGGAGGCAAAGAGCTGCATGTGGCTCCCGAGCCGTGGTTTGCCTACCCCTGTTCTAGGCAAAAGGCAACTTTTTATTTCAGTAGGCAAGAAGAGTGGGAAGAAAGTTCCCTGCAATTGCTCCTCCTTTGGTCAACTCATTGGGACAAAGTGGTCTTCTTTTTGCTTTGAATTATCTCAAGTAAGAAGTGTAGCATCCAGGAAGTTCTAGATTCTTTGTGCAGGAAGAAAAAAACAGGAAGCTGACAACAAATATCAGCTAACAACAAGAGATGTCTTAAGATGCTTTCAGAATCCACATAAACAGTTCATTACTGCTCGCCATAAATTAATTCCTAGAAATGATTCAGGAGAAATGAGCAGTTGATCATATACCTCCCCTTTCACCTATATCTATAATATCAAGAACCACATGCAAAGTCTGAAACCAGCAATTTAAGTACCACTTCTTCCATTAATGAAGCCCCTGTCCAAACAGGGGAAATACAAAACCATTATGGCTGTGGTGTGATGGACAACCACATTTATCTGTGGCAACACAACCAAAGCTCCACTATATACCCCAAAAATCATGCTACAACCTATTATGGGAAAAACCAATACTGGTGGCAGGTTTACCCAAAACAGTACTACAACTCACCTTGTAGCCAGCACCACCATTGTCATTCTGGCCACTACAGATGTGTGGGGACCCAAAAAAGATAGCCAGGCATGTACTGTGATGTCAATGCGCACATCTCAGTATTTTGCATGGCAAAATACCAAATGTGTGCATCTCTAAAACATGCACAGACAGTGTGAGATCCTGTGCTGTCTGTTCAGCAAGCAAAAATTCAAGAAGAGTTTTTTTCTGGGATATCGCTTGCTGCCATGATATGAGACTGGTGTCCAGAGCCAGCTTAAGAATTAAAGTTAATGTTTTGCAACATTCATTAAACTAAATTATCTCTGTGTCAGTTCATCACATTAAAACAGTTTTGTACCAACCTAAAATTCATAGAAAGATTCCAGTGATCTAGGCTGATTATTGTATAATTTACAACAACCCAAGGGGTTTGTTTAAAGTCTTTTATAGCTATTATCTCTTGAAAGCTAACTCTGATTAAAAACAGCTATCTGTACTGTGGAGAGTGTCTTTCTTTGCACACAGGGAATTTTAACAGACACATATTGTTCTAATATATAATCTGTGAACCTTCCTGTAATCGAGCAATGTGGTGACTAACAAGTCCGCTTCCATCAGAAGTCCTTAATCCTACGTAAGGAGTCTGTATGCTAATAGATGTCACAGGCAAATGTTAACCAGCTACAGCTGACTCCCAGCTATAAAAAGCATTAAGGAAAACAAAAACTTTTGCCGCCCAAATCCCCCCCCCCCGCTTTGAAGGTATCACTTTCCAAGTGCCCTGTGTGAATGAACTCCCTGCTCTGAACTAGCTTGGTCTGGTTCCCTGAAGTTTGTTTACTGAACAGCATGTGCAGAGACACGCACTGATCATGGATGAAACGGGGGGGGGGGGGGAGAGAGAGACAAATCACATGATTCTCTGGCTCAAGCAAAAGGTATTACTGATAGCCTTGAAATATGTGCTTTTCTAGAGCAAATAAGATCAGGAAGTTGGGGTAAGGGAGAGGCACTAATATTGTGACATATGAATCTAAAGACAAATGTGAGTCAGCATGCTGTAGTACAAAATATTATACTTTCCTGAATGCAGAGTTTCAGAAAGAACATAATTGCAGTGTTTACTCCATTTTACTTCTACAATAGTGCACCTAAAAATGAGGGACTACAGTATAATGTAAATAAAAAAACCCTGAACACTAAGGGGCCAGCTATAGGTAAATTTTAATCTAACTCAATCCACCTTCAAAGTGAGAGAACAGATAAACAAAACAATAAGCACCTTTCCCCCCACATTATTTATCCCCAAAAATCCATCTTTGGGTTAGACCAGTGGTTCTCAACCTGGGGGTCGGGACCCCTTTGGGGGACAAACTACTCTTTCAGAGGGGTCGCAATGAGTCTCCCACCACTCTTCCCTCCCACCTCCCAGCTGCTCTGCCCCCATGGTTGGGGGTCTCCACAACATGAGGAACTCCATTAAGGGACCACGGCGTTAGGAAGGTTGAGAACCACTGGGTTAGACAATGAAGACAGCGCACCTCGGCCCTAGAGCTTGTGGAGACTGAAAGCCTGATTACCCTATCCTATCACATATTCAGATTTTTGGAAATAGGTCACTGGGCAGCCTGGGTCTGGACTATTTTCAGATTATGCCTTAGTCGTGTGAGAAAAATGATATAAAATCAGATAAAATAAAATCACTTTTATTTAGAACTGGTAATCTACAAGAAGTGAACTACACAAAGAGCATAACTTGAACCAAATTTAATACAACTATAATCTCATTAACATTCCACAATATATTGGTAATATTCTCAATCAATAAATTCTGGTTGTACAGATTTAATCAATGATGTGTGTCCCTGAATCATTGTGAAGAAATCAAAAACAAAATGCAAAGCTACAAATTCTCTCTCGCTGTCCCACCACTTTTCTAGAACTAAAACTTGAAGCCGACTTTAACTGTGACGAAGAACCACAATCGCCCTATCTTCACTGCATTTAAGTAAGCATTGCTTAAAAATGGGTCACTTGGGTTGTTCACTGAGGTATACTGCATTATTCCACTATAATTAATTAATTCTTTTCAACTCATATTTAGGGCCTTTTTGCATTTACACTGGAAGTATGACCATATGGATCCCAGACCTCATTTTCCAAATGCCAATCTCCCGTGGTAGTTTGCTTAGGAGTCAATAGCATGTCCCTAATATTAGACTTGCTTTCTGGGCTGGTATGCTTATTCACAATGCTAGTTGGCCCTACACATGGAACAGGTAACATTTCTGAGAATGCAACCCTGGATGTCCTAGACTTCAATCTTCTACCTAACAACTTAACACCCACTTAGCCTTCTCAATGTCATTAGTGCCAAAATGCATCATAACCACTGGCTCCTCTCCAGTACGGTCTACCAGCCTATCTAGATGCTGTGTGATATGCACAACTTTTGCACTTAGCAAGCACGTCATCGTGTGGTCAGAATGCCCATCACAATCAAACCATCTGCTACAAATCACCACCAGTTGAGAAGTATTCTTGAAGCAAGAGAATACAGGTGGCACTCCATTTAAGGAAGGGCTCTCAATTAAAGGAATCTGCCGTTTTCAACACAGCACACAAAATATACAACCTCAAAATTGCACCTCCCCATGTAAAATTCCATACTAATTATGCAGGTTACCTTAACATATAGCAGATACTGGAAAATTACTATTTTCAGTTGAAACAACTGACTAATAGCTAGTTTCTCCTACACTACATTCTGAATCTAAGATTGGAAAGTTACCACAAGTTTATCCTCATCTTGAGTTATGAAGAAGGCTGTACTGGTCTGAGATGTTTGTTTTGTTGCAGTTTAATGTGTTAATAATCTGCCTTTTTAACTGAAATACTTTGAGAGTATAATAATATACTGTTTTTAATTATATAACCTGTCCTAAGTTTTTTCCAGTACAGCATAAATAAATAAAAGTAAAAAATAATACAAGCTATTGATGACAGGGTTTTTTTATATTTTATACCACTAATTATACCACCTGCATTTCAAATTTACTGCAAAGAGATAATAATATGAATATGGTATTCAGAATAGTATTTATAAAGCATGTCATGAGCACTATACACAAGTGCTCATTAACAATAATACATTAATAATACATCCAAAAATTTTGCAAAGTAATTTCTAGCTAGTCTTATAGTACTGGTCAGAGGGCTAGGGCCATTTCCACATTTACCATTGTTAATCCAGATTAAGTAAATCCGGATATTTGGAATCTGGTCCTTGGGGAATCATTCCTTGTAGTTCTGGATCTAAACAAAGACAGTCCTGCCATGCAGATACCATAGCACCCATCCTGAGGCCCCAAATATTCCTGTGCAGGAATATTCATGGCATGGCACGACTGGCCTATACAACTGTCAATCAAGAGTTACTTCTGTTGATAGTCGCTGTGTTAAGGGAGACGGCTGCATAGTTGCCTATGTAGCTACTACGTTGCCAGCCACCGGTTGCGTTCTACAAAGAGGGAACACAGCAGCTACATATGCCTACCCCTGGACCCCACTGGCCCGGCATGACTAATGCAGATTATGGGCCCAAAGACTCCATTAGATCCAGGCCTTGACAATGCTCGTACAGACAACACAATCCCAATCGGTACTAATGGGGCCTGCAGTATGGAAGGTACGTAGCGTGACTGTACCAAATCCGTACCAATTGGGTTCTTAATGGGGTCCACGGGGGCCCTGCAGAAACAGCCTAGAATTGCAAAATATCTCAGGTTTCAAAATTTGGGGAAATCTGCTACCTATTCAGGTGGGAAAATAGATGCATGATCCAAAAGTTGCATGGGTGGTATTCTACAATAAACAGATTAGTCTCACACATGTAGTCAAAATCTAAAGCATTGTGCTTTGTACACCAACTGATAATCTGGCTTCATAGTTTGGGGAAAACATGCAGTTTACACATGCCTGTAAGGTATGAGTTATTCGCAATGCTGATTCACTCAAAGACTGCAGGTTTCAGCTGTAAAAAAGGCTTTCACCAGACTGGATTCCCAGACTGGCGGAAGGTTCTTGGCATCATTTTCACTGTAGAATGTAGGGTGAACCAAAAGTGGCTCTCCACCCTACTGTAACCAAGGCTCTCAAGTGGAACATAACTCCTTCCCTTTCAGAAACTATTGTCAGAGTTATTGTGGGGAAGGTCATGGCACTGCCCATCTCCAAGAAAGCTTTTTGGGTTTATAGTTTCTTTTAAAATCACTACGAGAGTGGCAAAACAGCCAAACAACTGCCTCATGTCACAAATCCCTGAAGCTTCATGCAAATGGTAATTGAGTTCTTGCCCTTTCTAGGATATCCAGAATCTATAGTCTTAAACTCATTCTAGGATTTTCCATTCTACTGACTTCTGCCTCCCTTAATAGCACAAATGTGGACAGCAAACTCACTTCTTCCTCGCTATCTCTCCCACAGGCTTCTCCCAACACATTATTTTCTTCCCTGTCTTGACTTTTTTTGCCCTCTATCCACACAGTAGTCTTTCAACTGCTGGTAGAAGTACATGAGTTCATTATAAATAGGAGTATCAACCCCCTTCACATTCTTCTATTTCAAAGGTATTCAACGAACTGGCACGTGGAAAGCCAAGTAACAGGAATCAGATACAGAAACTTTAAAGTAACAGAATTTCAGAACCTGCTGTGTTCAAGTAGTGACACCTCTTAGCATGTATCCCAGGACCTGGCTTGGTGCCCATACTAAAAGCAGATTCTCTTAATTACATCCTGCTTCACAAGTGGGTTTCTCATACACAATTACAGTAATTCCAGTGTTGCTTATCTTTGCATGCCTATTAACATGTTTTATTACTTGTTCAAGGATGTACTACTATTCTCCCACAATACCTATAACAAAGTTTTGATTATGAGCAAATGTGTATAATTCTTCAATCTCTCCCTGGCTGGGTTGGAGCAGGAAAGTATTCTTGACTAAAAACTTCAGCCAAAATTCATTCATATCTACGGTTTCAAAACATATGTGTAATGTCTGACCCTAAACATTTTCGCAATGGAAATAAGAATGAGAAATACTCGGGGGCAGGATCCACGTTGCTTGTATGCGAGCAGTACTCAAATGGTGGTCCTCTAGATGCTTCTGAACTCCCAGCATTCCAAGCCAGTTCCAGGCTTGTAAAGAATGCTGGGAGTTGTAGTTTCAGAACCCCTGGAGGATTTCAACTTGAGAATTTACTATGCAAATTACTGGTTTTTCTTCCCGCCAAATCATTCCTTAGTATGAAAATTCAAAGTAGTAATCCGCAAGACCTTATACATAATTTCCCCTCATAAATAAGGAAGGAAAAAAAATATGAAATATTTAAAATATTTATAAGATATCTCTTTGGGAAAGATGCAAATGTAATTTTTCATTTATAACATACTAAAACATTTTTTATCAGACGGAGTTCACTGAATCGCATGTCAACTGTCTGCTTCCTGTTTATTCTGCTCTTGGGGGGAAAAAACCATCCCAGAAGTATCAGAGTACTTAAAAAATCATATGTTTGCAAATACTTTGTTTAGAAACATTTAGAAGAAAAAAATGAGTGGTATGCTGTAAACAGAATGGAAGTTGCCCGCAAATGAAAACCGTTTGACAGATGCTAACATCTGTGAACATGGATTTTCCAGAAATGTCTTTCCCTCTCATCCCTCTTCAACCACAATAAACACTAATTTAAAATATGTCTTGTGTAATTCAGGCTTGGGTTTTCCTTCGGGTAAACACAATGAGTGACCTCACTTCCAATTTACCTACCTTGAAACCTTAGCAATAGCATTGGAGCTGTTATCTTTACCCAGATAAAAAATCGTGTGATACATTTAATGGTGATTGTGTTAAGATACATACAAGTAGATATGTAAAATTTTTCAGAAGAAAAAAACCTGCTAAGATGTTTATAAATAATTCAGATCTGAATCAGCTAAATCTTAGTTTAGTTAGCATTGCACAAGTAAAAATTCTATACGGAAACTCATTAAAATTTGTGGTACCATCACTCCCACAAAAGGGATTTATATTGCATAAACATATGTATTTGAAGAAGCTTTTAATTAATCCTGCAAAAAGGTTTTCTAATAGACCAAGTTAAGCTAGACAAGATAAAATACAAAGATGTAGCCATGTTAGTCTGGATCAGTAAGCAAGTGATCTAATAACACCTTAGAGCAGTGGTTCCCCATCTGTGGGTCGGGACCCCTTTGGGGGTCGAACTACCCTTTCAGAGGGGTCGCAACGAGTCTCCCACCACCCTTCCCTCCCCTCTCCCAGCTGTCCTGTCCCCGTGGTTGGGGGTCTCCACAACATGAGGAACTGCATTAAGGGGTCGTGGCATTCGGAAGGTTGAGAACCACTGCCTTAGAGACTGTGAGAAAGAATTTGGTAGCATGAGCTTTCATAGACTAAACCTACTTTGTGAGATAACTAAAAGCCATAGAAGGCAAGTTGGACCATACAGATTTTAATAGATAATAACTAACTCCTTGGCCTTAAAGCCAACAGACCTCTACAGTGTGCTTTTAAACGGTGTACTTGGTCTCATTTGGTCTGTAACTCTTTAAGTATTCTGGTTTAAAAATGGAATAAAATGGAATTTCTTCAGTAAGTATTTTTCTCAATGTATCAGAAATAGTCTCTCAAAAATACTTAGAAATTCTGGGTTGTCCAGAAAACTTTTGAAACATTTTATCCAATCACCTTTTGGTAAATAGAAATTAGGTCCACGCTAATTTGTCCACAAGATGAGGCAGTGTGAGAGAAAGGGTTTTTTTTTAATCTACTATAAAAAATTGTATTAAAGATCATATTGCTTTTGTAAATACTTAGCAAAAGAAGGGATTTAGGTTGTGTCCCCATGCACTCTATAGTCAGAATCGAATCTGAATTCAGCAAGGAGCGTCCCCATGCAAAGCCCCCAAACCAGGCTACATGTGGACCAAATTGCTCAAATCTGCAGTAAATTTAGTCCTGAAGAAAACTGTTCTCACTATGGTTCAGTAGGCAAGTCCACATTATTTTGGAGGCTGAGTCTGCGCATGGGAACGCTCCCGGTTTATTAGGGGAGGAGATTGATGCTTACGTCATTAGCAGGTGGTTTTCACATCCTGTGTTTGCCATTCCTGTCCTGTGGGTTGGAGATTGCAACTGTTTGGGCATTTTTGGCAATAAATGGTGACTGAACAGAAACGAGTCTTTTTCTGCAACCATTATTCCACCCCCCTTTCCTATTGCCAAGTCAGCAAGACAAATAGAAGCTTCAGCGCCCCCTTTTACAGTGAAAGATGCAATCACTGTCCCACGAGTCTCTTTCCATGACCATTATTCCACCCCCCCTCCCCAATCGCCAAGCCAGGCATGATAATTTAATTTAAATGGCTTAATTTAGTTCTGTACTGGATGGAGCAGAGGTGCACACCTCCAGTAAACTGCCACCAAATGCCATAGCGGCTCTGCAGAAGGATCTGGCTTTTTCATTTTTAAAAAATATTATATTTTTATTGTCTTTTAGCCCTATGTGCCGCAATCGGGGAAGAAGGTGTTGGGTGGCATTTCCCTGCCATCACTACAGCGGGCAGCACAGAGGTTGGCAATGTCAGCCTGCCTTCCAGTCAGAAGAGCAGGAGCGGAGAGAATAAGATGCTGTTCCCCCATGCAGGGGTTTAGTGTGGTTTGCATGGGGACAACCATAGTTGAATTGAGCCTGCGTTATCCGCAAATGCATGGGGATGGCTCAATTCAAATTCGGTCCTGCACCTGGATTAAAATTTTTCCAAGCCTCACTAAATGGAGTTGAAACAGAAGCCTCTCGGATAAGTCTCCTGAGTCTCAGTTTCCTATGCATAAAGACGTCAGTGATAATTCTACTTCCATCAAATAAGAAATGATATAAAGATTAAGGAACAGAATTAATGAAACAAATTATTATTTCAGCAAAGAACATCAACTTGAGAGTAACACGATACCACAAATTTCATACAGTCATCTAAAAAGTCTAATTCCCCAGCCTTATCATATATCAAAAAAAAAAATTACAGTAATTAAAGTTTATTTAATTTAATTTGTTTTGCAAAACTGTTATGTTAGACTAACCGTTAACCTGATTGCTGGATATTTTTGACATCAAAGAGTGAACAAGAACTTATCAACAAGTTATGTTTACAGCACAACTATGTGGATACAGTAGAAGACTCGACCTCACATTACTGTTCTTCTCAGTGATGCAAGGAACAGTAGTTTAATTTTGATTACTCACCTAACATTTGGCAGGCCTGAATTTAACAACAGTGCTGTGTTTGAAGATGGATTATTTCCTTGAAGGTGATACCTTAAACCTTCTTTTGCAAATACGTAATATACTCTTTGAACAACCACATGGACCTGGATTCCTTTCCCTCCAGCTGTTCCTTGTAACTCTACAATATCAAGGAGAGAATCACTCATGCTGGAAACTGGAAAAAGGGACAATGGTGATTCATTGTTGCTCTGACTAGCTGTAGTCTTGAACGTCTTCAGACAAGGACAGGAAACCTGGCAAAAAAGAAGCCAAATCCTAGGTAACTATACGCAGTACAAACACATACAAGAGAAAAATTATTTCACTTGCCAGCAAAATTTACCCATTTCCTTATTTAAAGTGGGGAAACAGTTGCACTCTGGCAGCTTATTTTTCCCCGGAACTGTGATATGGGCTTACCTGTCTGGATGATTGCTTTGAAAATAGCCACTGTGCATGTGTGGAACCAAAACCAGGTGCACCCATGAAGGCTAGGAAATCATGCAATTCTGGATACTTCACATCATAAAACTACCCAGAAGTAAGTGCTACACCAGCACAGAAGCAAACACCCAGACAGGTAAGGGCCCATACCTGTCCCACAGTTTTGCTCTGTCATCTGGCAGGGATAGCAAGGGGCAACCGAAACCAGGTTCTGCATTTTGTCATATGGAAGTAGCTATAATCTAAGTGTAACTCAGGCACACATAAATGATAGTGCTTTGTGCAAAATCAAGCTTTGTGCAAAATCAGGCAATGTTTATCAAGTGGGACAAAACACCTTTTTGTTCTAGTGTTCCATTATTACAAGGAATTCATTGGATTAATGTTCGCAATCACAGTGACCCAAATTGTAATGTGTTGTGTAAGGGCACAAAACAGCCAAACAGACTCATCAACAAAGTTTCTTATAAAAACTGAAAAAAGTCCCATGGTGAAAATTGGACAGCAGCCATGAAGCACAGTAAGCAAACACACACACATTAAGAGACCTTAAGGAACAAAGCATTAGAAATACCTCAGTGGATCAGACCAGGGACATGCTGGCTGCATTCACACACTAGTGTTCCCATTCTAAGGTCATTTTCTGGCCTAGCAGGGGGATGCTACCATCCCTAACCTGCTTTCAAGATATCCTTCTTACAATGTATGGATGCCGCCATTTAATCTAACAGCATGTACTCACAGCTACCAACGAGTGACAATAGTTAAACCCCAAAGGAGGACATGGGGTGTTTTTCCACTGTCACTAGAAATACCCATTAAGTACCCATTAATGGGTACTTAATGGGTATTTCTAGTGACAGTGGAAAAACACCCATGGTCACAGTAACTTGCCCTTTGAATAACAAATGTCATTTTGAGGCATTTTAAAACTTTGAATAGCACTGCTAAACTGAATTTTCTACACCCTACAGTTTCACTTTCCACAACACCTGCACTACACATTTTCCTACTCTGCTTGCAATTGGAGTTGCAAGATATGAAAAAAAGGAATGACATATAGCACAAGACTATTTTGGTGGAGGTAGTACACATCAAATATGGGAAGACCATAGGACTGCTTAGGAGCAGTCCTGCATTTCTAACAGTATGTAACTTGCCCTTAGAAAGCCTGCTAAATTTAGGGAGCTACAATACAAGAATTGTGAACAGAGGCCTCCTAAATACCTTAACATGGTTTACAAACATTCTATTCAGTACAATAGTATCTGGAATAGTACAAAATTTCACATCAGTTCAGTAGTTAAATTTGTAAATATTAATGTAAATATCAAACTTTCAAGATTTACTCAGATGAATAAAACAGCATATAAGCATTCCTAAACATATTGTTTTCTGATATTCCTTTATTCATTCACTATAAAGTGTCATATAGCAAAGCAAAGTTTACCTGATTAACTGCAGTTACTTGAGACTGCTGGTGTTCTCTGTCTGATAAACTAAATATCCAGGCCAAAGATATATTTCTCTTAGCAAGCAAGGGTTCTTGAAAATGGGGTCTGTCCATTCCTTTTGATTCTTTCAAATTGATATTTTGACTGAAATGAGTATTCAAGATAACTGGGATGTTTTCATTCAAGTGAAGAAGCTTTTGCCTGAAAAATAGACTTAACGTTAATCTCAGACACTTCCAACATAGGAAGTTAAAACTACAAGTTAGTAAGAAAACATATAATGTAAAATGACTGTATACTTTAACACATATGCCAGCTACTTTTCATGCTTTTAAAATAAGTATCTTCTGTATTATCTAAGGCTTAGATAACATCTGTAAATGAAACAATATGGTTAGAAGAGCCGTTAATTATTTGACTTGAAAAATCTTCCCAAGTCTCGAGCTAGCTAGACAGCTAAACAGAATATGAGAGGGGCAAGAACTCAGCAAAGTTTTCATATACTTAAATAAGACGTGCAGTAACAGCAAAATCAAACAGGTTGAAATATTGCTTAACTAGACATAAGTTGCATTACTGCACTTGCTTTCTCAGTCTGGCTTTCCAGGGTTTTTAATTAGTTTCTCATATTCATTCCCTAGGGGCTGTGGACAACTATGAAGCTCATTTATCCAGATACTGCATGACTGTAACAAATGACAGTGAAGGAGCATCATCCCAGGTTTGCAGTAACAAGTTTTCTCAAAGACTCCATTAGCAGCAACAGAATCAACCCTGCCCAAAAAGGTCTGCTTACAACTCAATGGAAAACCATGGCAGAAGTTCAGATACTCTTTAAATTCTAATTCTTAATTGATAAAGAAAGAAAACAAGAACTGATTGGTAGTAATGCATCCCCAGCCACATCTGCTGGCCCTCTTGCTGACATGAACTATTCTTAAATAAATCTTCCTATAGACCACAAGAACTGCTCTAGCTACTGGCCAGCAGCAAAGACATCCTTCACAGGCAAGCAGCTATGGTGTATGCTATCCGGTGAACTCTAGTTTACCTCAGACTATCTTGATCCAGGTTTAAACCTAGAACTAAAATAGATCTGGGCTGTCTCATTGCAATGACTTCCATTGTAACTGCTTTGTAGCTCTATGAATCCGATCTAGATGTCTGTTTCTGCTCCTCCTTTGTATCCCACTCTGCTTTCCTTGGAAATAAGGGGAATGTCTTTTGTTCCATGCTTTTCCCTTGCCCCCAACAGGCTAGCTCATCTCCTTCCCTGTCAACATTACACTACTCTGCTCAATGAGAAATAATGGTAGCAATTTCCCTCCATAACCCTTCTTATCTTGCTCTCAGCTTCGTCTTAACCTATCCTTCTCCTTTCACTGGTCACCCTCCCTCTTAACTATGTTGACTTCTTTCTAATTTTCCCCTTGTTTTCAGGAAATTTAGAATGAATTCTGGCCTGGACTGTGCCAGGGGAAATGCCTTGAGAGGCAAGACAGGACAAATTGTGGGAAGGAAATGGAGGTAACTAAGGAAAACCCGCCACACCTAAACACACACTGTGAAATGAACAAAAGCAGAGGGGCCAATGAGCAGGAGGAGCAAAGAAGTACACAAGGAGTGGAAAAAGCTGCTGGCAGAGGACCGAGAACCCTAGCATGAATGGGGGGGGGACCTAGTTGAGCATTATTATTATGTGTCCATACAAGCCCATCAGAGACTCAGGCTTAATGAGGAAAAAACTCAGAACATGGCCTTTGTAGCAAAAAGAATTGGGGAAAAATAATACTATTAATTTTCCTGGGATTCTCAGTGCCATAAGAACTTAAGAACATAAGAGGAGCCCTGCTGAATCTGGCCACAATCCATCTAGTCCAGCATTCTATCTCATAGCACCCCACCAATTGCTTCTCAGCATTCTCAAGCAGTGCTTTGGTGTCTTTATTACATGGCTGTCAGAAAGAAGAACACCACATTTTGTAGTTCTGTTTTTCAAGAATTTAGTACTGCAAAAGCATTGTTCTAGCCCATGCCAGTTGTGATTTAGTATGCTGAAAGGCTCAATTTGTGTTTTGGGCTTCATAATATTCACATAAAACAGCTCTAAGCCAGTTTGGTCTTGTGGTTGGGGAACTGGGAATCACCAGGTTTGATTCTGCACTCCCCCATAAAGCCAGCTGGGTGACCTTGGGCAAGTCACAGCTCTCTTTCTGAGCTATCACAGCCTCACCTACCTCACAGGGTGTCTGTTGTGGGGAAGAAGGACAGAAAGCTTTGTCAGTTGCTTTGAATCCCCTTAAATGGGTGAGAAAAATAGGATAGAAAAGCCAAGTCTTTCTTTTTCTAAATGAAGTCCATAAATGACTGGAATGACCTGAGATTCACTCTCTACGAAAGGTAGAAACATTGTTGATAGGTGGGGCTTGACTTTGGACGTGGTAGTCATGGCGAGGAAGCCTCTTCATTCACACCTGATTTTTAATCCAGCTTCAAAACACTTTCAGAGCAAGAGAAGATACCAGGAAAGGGTCAAGCTATTTTATTTCAGCACCATCTAACTCAGAAAATCCACCTTTAGGTAAGACGAAAGTAGAAGGAAAATGACATTCACTTTGTTGATATGTCCTCTCACTCTGAAAGTGGACTGAAACTGGATTGAAACTTAGGTGTGAATGCAGCATATCTGAAGAATACTGTGTCTTAACAATCTCTCTTCTCTCATGTAGATTTGCTGGTTTTGCTGGGTACCACTGGCTCAGGTGAAACTACTACTTGTCTACCTAGATGCCTCCATTAGCACCCCTATGAAGTTTTTCTGTCAAGGTACGGAAATCATCTGCCATTATCTAAGTCTGGGGAGGTGATGGGGACTGAACTTGCAACTCTCTGCTTTCTAGCCAGTCTGCCTGACCTACAGCCATCCCCTTAAACATTCCAGAGTCTTAGAAATCTGCTTTTAAGTCTTTCTCCAAAGCTACTTCCTATGACAGTGAAGCTTAATCTGCTGGTGACTAAAAGATATGAGCTTCTTCATTGTCATGCCTTCTTCTTTGAACTCCCCCTCTACAAATATTTGTGTTTTTCACGTTTATTATTTTTTGTCACCAAGTAAAAATATCTTCTTTAGCCTCTCAGATTTGGCTATTTTAAGGAGCTTTAAATGCACCATCTTTTTCCTTTTTCTGCATTATATTGTTGCATTTTTTTTTTACTATGGGTGCATTCTGATATTTTCTAAACATCTCTGAAAGCCTTGGTAGAAGATGTTTCCAAACAGATCATCTTAATGATATCAGTTGAGAACAGCCTCAGCTCAGAACAGCTCACACTTTTTTTAATGCCAAAAACATTTTATCAGTAATTAGTTTTATAATATCAGGCAATGAAATCAAGACCAACTGCTGCTGTGCAACAGCATTCTTGAGTACCACTGAGTTGGGTCCAATTTCGCATGGACTACATTGGGCACCATTGAACTGGTGACCTTTTGCTTTCCAGGCAATTTGCTCTGTTATTAATCTGCAACCACTCCCTCACATGACAGAATAAATGGACAGAGCAGAGTAAGGAAAACACTTGGGCAGAGAAGCACAGCAAAAAACAAAGCGATGGTGAATTGAGGAGTATGACTTAGGCCAGGTGTTGCTAATGTACCATTTGAGAACACATGAGGACTTCCTCTGGGGTCCTCATAGTATGAGACCTTCCATGCTGCCATCCAATCATTTCCCTGGGGAAAAAAAACAAGCTTGAGGGTATGATGCCCAGGGCAGATCTTCAAAAAAGCTTGCAAATCCTGAACCAGGAATTCATTCAAGAATGCCAGTATATCAAAAGCAGGTTCTTCATAATAAATGAAATGTAAATCAAAAAGTGATGAAAAGGTCACCTTCAATATGATGCCCTGAAAAACTGTGAAAGATTGCCAAACTATGTGGTAGAGTTTATATCTTCAAGTTAAGTTGTATACAGGTACTGCTCTGTCTTACATGAAATGCAGTACAGAGAAGTAAAGACTACTATGAAATCAGCACATATTTTTCTACAGTATCTCTACAATTACACCTATTGTTCACACCTGTGGCATTAATCCAGTACTCTTTAGAGCAGAAAAAAACATATTTGTTACATTTAAAGCAGTCTTAGCAAAACAACTGCTCGCTGCATTAGATTCATCAAGAATGTTTATATGACCCATGACTACAACAGTTCCAGCAGAAATCAGAACTCTTAAGTGTTTTGCTAGTTAGTTGAAATCAATATAGATTTGACCTTCCCTTTTCTACCCCCAGAGTTCAGTTCATGCCTTGAAAAAGTTTCTGTAAAAATAAGGGACAATTTCACCTGGTACAATGTTTCTCATCAGAATAGTTTGTTTCCTTTTTGCCTTATTTCATCTCAAATTCTCCTGTACATAACATACCCATAGCAATTTCTGTTTAACTATTGTTCCTTAGCCTTTTCAATATGCTTTTAAAAACTTGTCCTAATAGTTACTGTTGTTACACAATAATCCTATCTTACTCCAGAAAAGTCCTTTTCCTATGCCCTACATATATCCCAATTCATATTCCAACTTTTTTCTCTTTCCTTGCCTTTTCAGATACCCACATTTATGATTCTTGATGGCTACCTATTCAGCACCCATCTTTCAGCTATCCTTCATTTAAAGCAGGTGCCATTAAAAATATGTTTCCGTACCACAGATACTCTGCACAATATCACGATAACTTTTAAAATTCCATTACACTGAATTGTCCTAAACTCGTATCACAGACCTTCACGCAGATGTGATGTTAGAGCAGTGTTCAATATATGGCTTGGGTTCCAAGTACTCGACCCGCCTTCTCCTAGGTGGTACTGCTCACCCCATGAGGTCAACACAAGAAGGCTGACCAACAAATGGGACAGGGCATTCTCAGTAGCTGCTCCCCAGATTTGGATGCCTTCCCTTTATTCCTAACACCCATAAGCACCTTTTCTTTTAGAGGAATTTGAAACTTCTCTCTTCCAGAAGACCTGCTCCTGAATGTGATTATTTTTAATTGGAGCTGTTTCACTGAATTTTTAATCCTTGTTTTAATTGTGGTTTTAAGGAAGCTTTTATTGCCATAATATATGCTAGTTTTCATACTATGTTTTTTTTAAAAAAATTGTAATATACTATCAAAAAAATCATGGGTTTTCCTGAATAACTCTATCCACTGCAACATGAATGAAAAATCTGAACATGGCTAAGATTTCATAAATAGACGTGATCTAGTTACATGTGTAATCAACTACAAAAATGTATTTTAGAGCACTAATAAAAAAAGCAGGCAAGTAACACAGTAAGGTTGTGGCTCCACCCAAACCACCCAAACCATATAATGATCCGGATTAAGTATACCTGATGCTTCCCCACAGGCGCAGCGGCACCCAATAGCAATGAGTGCTAGCCTGCCTTCAGTGGAAATGCCGGAGCACCCATGTGGTGAATCCGGATTGACCCACATGGGGCCCACCCGTCACCCCACGTTTTCTGGGGACAGCAATCTCCATAGATGATCCAGAGATTCTTCGAAGATTCTCCAAAAAGCCTTACAGAAAATTAAGGTGATTTCCAGAAGGGAATGTAAGTCTCATATCGTTGCATGCAATCTTTCTTTAAAATATCACTGCAAGCAAAAACTATGACCCTGACAGTCTCTAGGCAAAAATGAAAATGCCTGTGCATACCTTATCAATACGCAGTTCTTGCTAGATGTCTGCCAGGAAAGCAATATTACAGCCTTTCTGGAGACTGTCGGCTCCCTTGGCCCTAGGGCTAATGATGAAATATGTCTGAGAAGCTTATGTATACGAAAGGACAATTTTGGGACTGAAAACTAAACAAGAAAATGACAGGAAACTCTTAATATAACCTTCTTTTAGTTTTTTGCTTACAGGTTACACAATCTATTCACAAATCTATTTTAAGCTAAGTTTTTTTTATACATCTGGATTACAATTAATTTCATGAACTAACGTCTAGATACCAGTTTCAGCCAAGGCATCAAAACTTACAGTTCTTAAAATATATGCACTTAATACAAGTTAAAACAGAATTCAATCTGTTAAAAAAATACCAGTCCAAAAACTTGTGGTCAATAAATAAGTTTCAGTGGTACAAGGGAATCCTTGATTCTGAATTCCTTCTCCAACTGAAACCTCGTCTAACACCGCCTGCTTCATCCTACCTAGAACATCCTTTAGCCTACAGAAACAGAGCTTGAAATAATGTAACAAACAGAGGGAGATTTAATTCGGTAGTTAAAACTTTCTAGTGCTTTTTCCATTATAAATGAAGTTCAATAAACTTAAACAATCAACTGTCAACAAATTTTTTTGTATCAAATCTTGAGCTAAAGATAGGCACATTGTTTTATTTAAATCCAAAATAATTACTTGGGGCATTTTAGTTTTAGGGAATTTTTTACCTTAAATCTACAGTGAACAGCTTGACACAAAGGCCGGGTCCCCATGCAAGACATTTAGTGCCAATTGGGCTCGAATTGGACTGGGTACGGGACTGAGACTGAATCTTGGTCGTCCCCATGCCATTCTCGGTAACGTGGACTGGGTGCAGATTCAGCCATCCCCATGGAAACCGCGCCAAACCCTGGGAAAGTTGTTTACTCCGATTTCCAGGCAAGCCTCTTTTGAGTTCATGTCCTGGCAGACAGGCTTGGTTTTACTCCCATTTTGAGGCAGGTAAGTGGCTTGCCTGGGAAAGGGAGTAAACACAAGCTTCTGCCCAGTCAGCCACCCTCGTGAACCCCCTGTTCACGATCCCGGCTGACAAGGCAGAGGCTTGCTTTTACTTCCTTTTCCAGGCAAGCCACTTGCTTGCCTGGAAACAGGAGTAAAACCAAGTCCGGAACTGTCCCCGTGCACAGGCTCAGCCCAGACCAAATCGCCCAAACTGTGCCCAAACTTGCTTTTTCCAGGACCAAATTTGGTCCTGGTTTGGGCAATTTAGTCTGAGAAAACTGGGCCAAATAAAAAGTGCATGCAGTTGGCCCTTCCCGAACCCAATTTTGGATCGGGACAAAAGGCACATGGGGACACACCCAAAAATATTTATTTCAGAAAAGACCAATAGCTTAAAAGAAAGATATACTGCATTCTTTTATTTACTATAAATGATGCTTACCATTTTGATTCACTGAAAGAACATTTAAAGTCACTTCAGAAATGAAAAAATGAAAACTGTTTTGCCAATTAATTATAGGGATTTGCACAAATTCCCCCCACCCTCACCTGGCCATTCACTTCGCATTGAAGCAAATAGGATGGAACTTTGCATTCATGCAAATGGAGCCACTTCAAATGTGGTAGGCTTTGAATCCCTGCCTCCACCAATCGCACCTCTGAATCCTTCTGAATCCATTCCAAAACTTCAAAGGAACAAAAGGTTTGTGAAGGTCAGTATTTGAATATAGCCAATATTTGATTTGAATGTGAAGTTTCAAACCTTAGCCACTTGTATAAATTGCGATGGTGACTAACATTTTTCACCCATTCCTAGTTAGTTAGTTTTATGCTTGTGCTGCACAAAGAAGTTAGGATCAAAAGCCAGTTTCAAGAAAATGTTGCTAAATCCACATTATGTTCACTTATATCAGGCTACATCCAGGGAACGGCACATCCCAACCAACCAGACCATGCCATCCCCATGCTTCTGTCTGTCTTCAAAGAAGCTTAGCTGTCAGCTCTGAAGGTGTGGGGCCACCTTGCACCAGAAAACAGGACCCCTGTAGGCATGACATTTGGTTGGTGCTAGCTCTGTAGGGCATGCTCTCTTATGCTGTGCCCAATTACCAGCAGAAAGCATGCTAAATGAAGGTGCTTTCAGAGTGCTTTTCAAATGTTCTGAAGGATGCGAGGAGGGTAGAAAGCCTTCCAGCACCCTTCTCAGAGTGAATGATAGTAATGGGTGTCTTGGGTGTTTAACTGCTGTGCCCCAAGGGCTTTCTGGGGGTGACCATTGTCATAGGTGTGAGTCTGCTAAATCACACTTCTTTTTTGATTCAACCATAGGCCAAACCTCATTTTGGCTGTGATCACATAGTTGCTATAGTGAGTGAATGTCCTCCTCCTAAAACAAGACACATAATGCATTGGGCCAGCACAGCAGTGTCTCCACATCATGCAGTGCAGCAATTTTATAGCCACTCAGCATGATCTACAGCTGCAAAGATAGCAATCTGTCACTTTGGCTAGTTGCTCAGCTGCTACGCTGGTGGTGGGCACCATACGACATCCAACCTAGCACAACAGGGAGGGAGCACAGTCAAGATGCTCTGCGACTGTGAAATTTTGCACTCTCCTCTCCCTTTGTCTTCTGGTGTCCCCAGAATGGAGTGTGGATGTCAGGAATATGTACCTGTGTGAATCAAAGTTCACACAACCATATTCCTGCCACAGTAATAAGGTTGCTGGGAACAGAATACAGGGAGAGTAAACTGGTGAGTGATGCATTTAAACTTCCATTCACATACCTGTCAGTCACCTGCACGCATACTTTCCCATCCTGTAGAGATGTAGGTTTGCAGGGTTAATTCATACAATCTGTCCCAATGGACAGTTGACATATTACAAACTGATAATCAGTACATCTCCCTGGATTGTTGGACACACTTTCCTATTATTTTATCATTCATACTATTTCAAACAACAGTATAATCTTTGTGAGAACAACTGGAAGTCTGAGAAAGTGTGTTAGCCAGCAGTGAAACAATGATTACTCTGGAGTATAAAAAACGACATACAATTTGAATTAGTGTCTTGTTCTTCACGTCCAACTAGCACTAAGAAGGAAAAGGAAAATTTCAAATCAGAAGAAAAAATAAACTGAACCTGTTGCAAGGAAAGAAAGAAAGAAAGAAGGTATTGTTCAGCTATGAAAAACAGAAATTATTCACGCGCTGGGCCATCTTTATGGCTGTGGATTTATATCCTCTTGTGGACACAAGTTTAGGGCCACACTTGTGCACATGTATATACAATGTGGTATAGGAAAAGATGTTAATAAAGGGAGAAAAGCATGGTGAATCGAGACCAACCAAAGTCACAACTTATTTCAGCAAACAGTTTTATTCAAAAAGTTTTGACTGGCCTATTAAGGCATAACTTAAAATCCACCCTAGCTTTCTAAGAGTTTACTAGATGAAAGTCTGAATGCTAGCCTTTTTTCAAAAGCTGACAAACGAAAAACAGGCATTTTTTTTAAAGGAAGTGTCACATGATGGACCAGCTGACCTCTGGCACAGAACATAAATGAACTCATTCACCTTCTTGGGTATTCCCCTTTCTTTTCCCTAATGCTTACCCAGGACACTGCTACACTCACAGGGAGTTGCTCATTTGACGAAGGCAGACAGCCAAGGGCAGATACAATGGCTGGTTTCAGTCTCCAAGCAAAAGCATAACAAGAAACCTGGTTTAAAACATCCACATATCATCCCTTAAAATAGATTTCGTTTTTTACCAGCAAAATCCCAAACTAATGAAAATATCAAACACTGCTAGAAACCACAAATATTTATCTTACAAGCAAATGAGTGGGGGAGGGCTGACAAATGTATCTGGGCAGGTGGTGAGAACATTCTGAAAGGGGCCAAGACACAGTCAAAAATGCTATCCGAGAAAATTACATTAAAGAGGATGTGTTAGAACTCAGCCAATAAAGGGGAGGCATAGACCCAATGCAACAAGAGAAAAGACACATTGGAATACTCCTATTTCCTCTCACTCCTTTTCCCTTGTTATGTATGATTTGTTTCTGTTTCAGTCTTGTAAGCCTGAGGTCAGGGCATGTCTGTCATTTTTATTTTGATGTGAGCTGCTATAAGAAATGATAGTTGCAAAACTAAAGATTTTAAAAAGCAGTTGCTGTTCCTATTGTTATATACTTTCTGTAACCGTGGCAGCCACGGGGACTACACAAGATAATCAAAGACACAGTACCATCCTTCCCCTTTGTGGCAGAAACAGCAAAGCCTTACATACCACTTGAGAAGGTCCTCTATCCTGTTACAATCACTTAAAATGCACAAGATCAGGATTAAAATAGAAGAAACATCTCCCCTGAAAATTTAAACACGTAAGCAGATTTTTATGGGAGATGTGATTGCTTCCACCCAAGCATTGAGAGATTTATTAATCTCTTTGTGGCATTCCCAGAAACGAATGATAGTCGGCCAAACTGTTAAAATAAGCCATATGATCCATGTAACAAGCCTAATTAGCCTATGGCCACACCTTCACTTCAAATCTTCTTCAATCCATCTTCAGGTCTGACTGCTCACACTTTTTCATTTCTATTTATTTGTGGACTTTCTACCCTCAGTCTGGACTTTCCCGAATGGAAATAAACCAAATAGAAATGGAAAGGTGTGAGCAGACAGACATGCAGATGGTCTGAATAAGGTTTAAAGTGAAGGTGTGACCATACCCTTAGTCAACTGTCCAACCACAGCGTTAATACCAGTTAATACCAGTTTCTGAATCCTCTTCAAAAGCAGCCCCACATAGAAACGATATATTACCGCAAATGAGAATGAACTAAAAAGTGTGCCTCAGAGTGACCAAATTAAGCATCCTAAGGAATGGATGTCATTCATGTACTAATTAAATACACAAATGCATTCCTGACTAATAGATTATGTAATTTTATTCCTTCTTGTCCCCCAGTATTTATTCTAGCTATTAAATACAAGCAATTCCAAAGTCTCTTTGCTCAGGTATCCTAAATGGACTCATGTGGTTGGGGTAGGGTTAGGAAATAAGATACTGTGTGGGAGATAGCCATTAAATCAAAACTTTATTCAACTGAATAAGTCTACTTCCTAATCATACAAATATGCTCCTTCAAGCCCAACCCAGGGACTAAGAAGCTACAGTATGACTGCAGCCCATGTCAGAGTAATTTCAAATTACCGTAACTATTTCAAGTCAAAATATAAACATAAGAGACAGCAACAGCATATTGAAAAGCAGAGAGACATCACTCTGCCAACAAAGATTCATGCACTCAAAGCTATAGTTTTCCCAGCAATAAAATACTGATGTGAGAGTTGTACCAAAAGAAGCCTGAGCACCAAAAAATTGATGTCTTCAAAGTTTGCTGCTGGAGAGTCTTTTGGACGGGAAGAAGATCAATCAGTCAATACCAAAGGAAACTAACTCTGGGTGTTTTTCCACTGTCAGAAAGTACCCATTTTTGCACCCATTGAGGACCCATTTGGGTGTGCGCCGGATGACCCCATTTTCACCACGGCACCCATTTGGGACACATTTGTTTCCACTGTCACTGGGGAAATCTGGATCATATGGGTACATCTCAGCCTTTAATCCAGATTTTCTGTAGACCCCATTAATGGGGCCTACAATGGGGTCTTCAGCTAGAAAATCTGGATCAAAGGGAGCCTGTTTCCACAAGAAACAGGCAATGGGATCTAGAGGAGGCTAGGGGGAGGGAATGCACCCATGGAGGGAGCCCCGAAATCCCAGCTTCGAAGTGATTTTGGAGTCATTTCGAAATCATTCCGAAATGGGAAAGATTGAAGGCAATAGGAGAAAGTGGGGGCATAGCATGAGATGGACAGATAGCATCACAGAAGCAACAGACATGAGTTGAGCAAAGCCTGGGAAGCAGTGGAGGATAGAAAAGCCTGGCATGCTATGGCCTTTGGGGTCATGAAGAGTCAGAAACAACTAAACAAAATGAAGTGCACTTACAAATAAAACAATACAATGAACTGAAGGAACCAAATACAAAATTGGGGGGAAATGGCTAATATTTATATAGGAGCATTTCAAACTGAGATGGTTTGATTTAAGACATTTTCATAAAAGTATGGTGATAAAAGTGGAAGACAGCAACTCTAAATCTGGCATATACGGTCATAGCTTAATTAAGCATGCTTTTGTAGTCCTTAAAAATAATGCCACATCAACAGACATTCACCATGCTTTGCTACAGACATCTAAAACCTCCTTCTACAAAACAAATATGACACACAGCAAAAACTTCTTGAATGAAAGATTTGTTAATACTGGAATGTTCCTGCTCATCTTGGCTTTTCACCTCTAAACACAAGAGGAATGCTTTGCATTTCTAAACCATGTCTCCAAGCACAGCCTAGACAAATAGGACTACTTTTTTGCTCTTCACTACATCCCTTAAAAAACAGTTGACCTGTATTAAAATGCAAACTAGGATGTTCTCTGAATACAGACTGTACCCATCATGGGAAGACAAAATATCTAAATATCATTTCTGACATTTGGCTTATGAGCTATGATCCTCCTCACTGAACTGTGGAACAAATTCCAAACACCACGCCGACATTGACAAGACAGGATGTTCTTTCTATATTAAACGTATTGCCTACTCTTTTAAAGAATCCAGAATGCCTCAGCAGAAAAAAACCCTTTTGAACCAAGGGATTTCTTGCATTATAAACTATTCATTTCTTCAAAAGTTTCACTGAGTATTCAAAAACAACTGACATCTTTTAAACCTAAACCTACTATGGGAATACATTCTGTAACAACAAACTGTAGCCTGAAAACTTCAGTTACCGTTTTTGACAAGTTTCCAACACTAAGGAGGAGGAGGAGGAAGGAGGAAGAAGGAGGAGGTTGGCATTCATCAGAATAACAAGGCTGTCAAATATGACCACAGATGAGCATTTGGGATTTGCTAAACTGATTGGCTTACAAAGTGCCTGTTGTAAAATGAGAACTTCAATACAGGTTGTCCAGAGACTCTTCTTGGAAAGCAGGGCATTTATGTCTTATGCTTTGCACTTGCAGAAAGGAGCCTCAGTTAAAAAGGGTACATGCAGTGTTCCTCCAAAGTCTAAACAGAGAACGCAAGACAAAACAGTAGCACTTAAGTAGAAGCAACAGTATCCTGAAGGCATGTGTTGCCATGAGCATGCAAACAGCCATACTCAGTATGAGAAAGCTGAACATTAGATCCATTAAGTTACTTTGGGATCTGAGTTTTGAAAAGGTATTTTAAACACACACACACAAGCCCATGTTTACTAAATATGGTATGTAGTTTTCCATCATATTTTTATAATTTCAGAAAGCTGAAGAATACAACTATTGTTTTTAAAAAGTACATTAATAATTAATTATTTACATTTTTATATCACCCTATACCTAACAGCCTCAGGGTCCCTTAACGGTAAAATTATGAAAGCACAGCACCAGTGGTAGAAAGTAGATTACAGGTAAATGCTTGGGTCAAAACTGGCATCAATATTTTAAATACCATAACCATATGTGCTCTTAATAGACACCCATACTTCACTTCCACCATTGAAACTGCTTTGGGAAACAGAAATTACTACCGCTATTTCTGAAAACATTTGGCTAAAACATCTGGCTAAGCGGAAACAGCAAGCAATAATAAAAACAAAGGAGACTTATATGAAATTGGTTTTTAGATAGTATCTAACCACAGTACTATATAGATAAAACAACAAAATCTAATGATTCCACAAGTTGGAGAGGCTGTTCTGATACTCTGACTTATCATCTGTTGGTGTTGCTCGCCAGTTTCTGCATTTTGAAAATTGATCCACAGTAATATAATGAAAATCTTGGGCATTAATGATATGGATGTTATTTAAAGCATTTTATCCCACTCTTCCGCCCGCCAGGCTCCCAAAGTAATGTGTAAAGTATTGACAACCTAAGGTTTACAATCTAAAGTATAGGACACTACAAAAAAAGAGGAAAGTTCTGCT
Organism: Aspidoscelis tigris stejnegeri; assembly: GCA_023333525.1. Lineage (NCBI taxonomy): Eukaryota > Metazoa > Chordata > Lepidosauria > Squamata > Teiidae > Aspidoscelis > Aspidoscelis tigris. The sequence continues at coordinate 49,108,971 of JALMGA010000004.1, forward strand.
AGCTGTGCTCACACATCCCTGACAACCAGAGTTGCAAAAGTATCACCATGAATGCACAAACAGTTCTCAGTTTGGTCCTTCAGTAGCACAACCTTGGCTTACTATTATTCCAAACATGTTGGGGAGACTTCACTCAAACCATGATGTTTGTTCTTTACCTAACAACCATGTCTTCAGTGTAACAAGCAGAGAACCTCTGAAACTTAACACAAAATTGGAGACTGTAAAGGAGCAGCAAAACCTGGTTAATCACCATGTTCAATACAATGAATGGCATGAAGGAAAAAGCTAGATTAAAAAAAGAAAAGAAAATTACATAACTGGATCGTGAGGAAAACTCAGACTTGCCCACTGCCCAATCATGCAATGAGGCCAACACTACATTCTTAAAAGTGAGTTTTAATACCAATATCAGTTTTTAAAAGTTGAATTTTAATATTAATATATACTTGGCTAAAAGTACTAAACAGCACATTCACATTATTAATTCAGCCCTTCTTTCGGCTATTCTTATAACCTTATTCTTTGTGCTGTCATTCAGCTTCCGAACATGTTAACCACACATAGGAAGCCCATAAATTCCACTTCCAGGTTTATCGGATCACTGATTTTATGCCTTCAAAGCCAGATCTATCGTTAACAAGCAAAGTGTTTTTTAAAGACAACTTTATAGAAAAATTTTGGGGAAAATAGCAAAATGTAACGATTTTAGCAAAACATCATCTCTTCCAGATCCTATATATAGATAAAGGAAACAATTTACAAACTGTGAAACATCAATCACCAAGCTTTTTAGGCTAAGCAACGCAGCCTCCCCCTGCTAAAAATAAAACTGTATGTTACAGCAATGTTTTTCCCTCCTTCAGCCAAGAACTCCAAAACCTCCCTGAAACTAACCTCAGTTGGATTACTTGCCTGTGTACCATGAGTCAGCACTTCTCAACATTTCTGGAAATTCCTCTGTGTAAACTCCTCCCATATAGCAGGAAACAGGAGATCCAGTTCAGAGTATACCAGGAAACGGAGATTTGCACTTTTCATTGGAGCAACGTAAGCATTAAATTGCTTTTTTGGGTAGCTACCAACCAAGCTGCTTTGATTCTCTTTGTCGCAGAAAAATGTTTCACTGAACCCAAGAATTAATAGGGGGCACAACTCTTGTTCGTCAGTGATGGCTCATAGAATATCAAACATAATGACTTTGTTTAAGATTAAATTATGCTGCTGCCCTAACCTCATGTGCCTGGAATGTGAACTAACAACAACTGCAGAGAAGATAAAGTTAGGATTGCACTGTTATCCCTACTCCTATCTGGACATGGTTGTATTATAATGTCAAAATCAAATTGTAAAGCACTGAATTTTTATATCACAAGACTTCAGGATTCAAAGGAAAATGCTTCTAAGCATCCGAGTAAACTTTTCAGTCTGCAATGGTGACCAGATTCAAATCAATACAGAATAGCTGGTCTCTGAAGAGTTGTACAAGGAAGAACCAGCAGGTATACCTTTTCTTATTCGTACAAAACAAGCTATGCTGGTCAAAACTGCTGCTTGTTTACCTTTCACGAACATTCAGAGGGCAAAAATCACAAAATGGGAAATTATGTTTTTCAAGCCTCTAACTAAGAAGCATTCCAGTCACCTGCATGTTTTCTTCCTCTGATTATTGATTACTGGTATACAGAATGCAGTACGAACAGGAAAAGATTTCTCTCATCATCCGAGGGCATGGTAAAGTTTCAGTTACAAAAAAGTCAATGAATAAAGACAGCAGAAAGAACTAATATCTTTCACTTTAATGTACTGTTATAAACACTGCAAATGATTAGAGACATGAAAGTGAATAAGTTACTGTCTGATCTAAACACGTTTTAATATATTATCCATTTGGTGATGGAAGGAATAATGACATTCTCAAAAAATAGCAATAGATCCAGATTGGTTACTTAAAAACTATGGACTGGGACAACTCACCAGCCATGTTGTGGAAGTCACAGTTAATTTTGCAGCTTCACACAATAATGCAGGATTGGTGACACAATTAAACTCTAATTTCTGGAATTCTCTCAGATTGCAGCTTAGAAGGAATTCTGCAATGTCAAATTTTCAGCACGTATATTTCTCATATTCTATAATACAAACCAGTCATTACAATGCAAATACTGCAGTAATACTTTGCTCTTCTTAAAAGATTATTCCTTTATCAGTGATGCTACAGGCTATATCAACCAAAAGTACTGTACTCTATTGGTAAACGCATTGCACCCAAGCTGGATAGGCTAGGTCAATAAGTTGATTCTTAACAAAATAAGATATGCCTATTAATTTTAATGCCACTTTGTGTCTCAGTTCATGATACACATCTCTTCCCTGCAATAAAAGCACCTTAAGAAACTTTCCGGACAAATATGACATTGTTTCATATTGTGCTGTGCAGGAAGTAATCTTAAATTCAGTAAGAAAAATATGTTTTTTTTCCTTTTCTTTTCCAGCACACAGCAATGAGATTAAAGTATGGCAGGCTGCCAAATGCCTCAGTAGTCACTAATAGATGCATTTAACGTTTATGCAGCTTTCAGATGCAGGCATCTGGTTCCTATTTCAAATCTGGCTCACACTGAAAGTGCCTCCTCCACAATACTTTTATTATAAACTGTTCTTTTTTCTCCCCTGTCACTTTTTCCTCCTTTTTGGAAGAGGTTGTTCCTTCCTTCTTGCTGGAAGCCACCTGACCACTGCCAGGAAGAGGAATGCAAAACATTCCCAGGAGCAGCTCCTGACGTCAGCAGAGCGGTTCACCTCCCAGTGTTCAGAACTGTCTGGAAATTCCAGTCTCTAGTAGAACTAATTGAATGAGGTAGCAGCTGTACTGAGCAGCATTCAAAACTGTTTTGCGTTAAGATGAATGATAGTGCTGCACAAAACAAGTAAAAGTTGATCCCATCCCAAAAAATTAATGCTCACCAGCATTGTTATTAGCTTGTTTTAAACCGCCCTGAACAACTTCCCTAATGAAATAGAACACATGCAAGATATATTTTGTATATATTCTCTCTTCTTCAACAGGGCATTTGATCAGAGAGGAGGAAGAGGAGATAGAATAATTAAGAGAGGGTTAAAAATGACTCAGGCAGACTCATATTATGCACAGGTGTTTATGTCATTCTGTTCTGCCTTTAGGATAGTATTATTTATATTCTCCACTGATTTTAGAAATATCATTTTTGTTTTGTTTCACTGTATTCCTCATGTCCCGCACCTAAAATTTCACAGCACAAATCCTAAATCTCACATACTAAGTCAAATTTCCACAGCGCCTTTCTGTACTTTCACAGTGCAGAAAGGTCACTTTAACTACTGTACTTCTGATGACCACATACTGATTATAAATAAGATGGGTGAAGGAAAGAAGGCACAGCATGAACTTAGCCCACGAGTAAATATGGAGAACTAAGGGCATGCTAAAGAGCACCTGACTATCTGCCTGCTTCTTTTTTCCAGGGTTTTCCAAGTTCTTGTTCCCTCCCCCAGGAGTAGACTGAAAGAGAAACAAACATATCCTTTGAATGCCCATGGGACCTGCTTAAAGGCACATCCAGCACAATTGAACTAGGTGACTTTTTCATCTGAATGGTTCAGCGGAGACTGGAAATATTCAGGGCACAATTTCAACAGGACAACTGAAAGTGCCAGGCAACTTCCTTCTTTCAGCTCTGTGCTTTCATCAAGGGGGAGGGGAACCTGTTAAAACATAGGCTGTGATCACACACCAATCTGTCCCTCCCCCTCTCCTAAACATTATGTGCTAGAAAAGGTGGATTAGAGGTGCCCCTATTGTTATGGCTCAACACAGCCTCAGTCATACCGAAAGGTTCAAGAGAAGAAGGGCTCAAAATTTCTGTGAAGGCCCCACTCAAGGGTATCATTATACCTGTAAGGCACCAAAGGGGGACCCCATGACCAAGTCCAACATCCTGTTCTGTGTTCAGTAAATCCCATCCCAACTATTAAGAGGCAAATCCCAACAACACTGTACTCAGTTTGCATTCATGAAATCTGGAATGCACAAATCTAAAGATCTTTTTACACTGAAGACTACCAATTTTTTTGTTCCTGTGTCCTTAAGAGTGCCCTAAACTTGAAAAATGCAGATACCTGTCTGTAGCATCCCAGCCCCTCACAAACTCATAGACATCAAATGGTTGGCACAGACATGTTTTATCCTAGTTGGTACTCAAAGCCCTTTGCTGAACTCTATTACCTTTTTCTATTTTCCATGACAAAGCCAAGAGAGATTTGCTGAAATCACTGTTAGGGCACGTCTACATGGTGAAAATACTCCGGATTTAAACTTGTTTTGCCTTGAAGCGTCTCCATGTACAGCTTTACTCCGGGCTACATCAGGCGCAAAGGAGGAAAATCCGTGGCAGAACCCCCCCCCCCTTCAAACAGTACTACATCCAACTTAAGGGGAAAACGTGGATTATTCTGGGAGCATGGAAATGCACACGGATTTCTTTAAAGTATCTTTCCAGCTACATTAATCTTTCTCGCCCTTACGTGCGTGTGTGTGAAAACATTCCTTTCCTTGGCTGCCAAGAGTTAAAAGCATAATCAATGCTTGTAACATAACTAACAAGATTGCTCCCTGCAGCCTGTCAGCCAGCCAGCTGTCACATCCAGCCTCCCTCCATTCCATTTTAGCGCACAAACAGAGTTTCGGTGCTTGCTGTCAGGGAAAAGTGTGTGTATGAAAATAGATGTTTCCCCCTCCATTGTTAAGATAATTAGCAAGCACAGAATTTCTCTCCCCGTCCCGATAATGTGAAAGAGAGAGATTGCTGGACTGCTTCGGCACACAGGCAGCTGGAGGGAGGGAGCTGCTTTCAGTTATGCTTGTAACTCTTTGCAGCCAAGTAAAGGGATGATCTGTGTTGTGTTCTAGAGGTTCAACTGAGGTTTTTGCCTGTCATTGCTGCAGTGGGCGGGGGAAGGAGAAAAAGATGCGGGCTCACAAAAAGCGGCTTGCATGGGGACAGGAAAGTACGTCTTAAATCTGTGTTGCCCCAAACCACATGTGGATGCTTTATTTCGAATTACAACATGCATTTTAAAAATCCAATGCAAGAGAGAAGCGAAAAGAGACCATGGAGATGCACCCTTACTTTACTTTGGAATCAAAAGCCAGAAACTTGGCTGTAAGCACGGAATGCATGGGAATCATGAGTATGACAGCCCAGACAGAAAACACATGTTGAGCATTTCTGTGCCACAGTTAATAGCTTGGAGAGAAGCCCTTTGTGGCATCTGAGGACTGATGTGACAGACTAGAAGTGTTGCTGCTGGGCCTGGTCTGACTGATCAAATCCAAGCATTCATGTGAACAGATTTTTTCCTGCCAGCCCTGCTAGAGTAGAAAGAACATCTGAAGCCAGGCTGCTGGCTGTGACTCACTTGCTGACTTGGGTCATCACACTAGCTTAAGCAGAAGATAAGCTAGCCACAGCCACAAGAGTAAGCCAGAAGACAGAGAAATGTTTGCCACTCAATCACTAATAAGGACTTGCGAGAAGACTCAAGTACAAGGGCTTTGTTTCAATGAGAATTACTTATGTCACAATACTTAAGTGGCTGGGAAACTGTAGTGATTTCTGTTGGGAATTTTGAATAAGATCCAGTTTACTTTCTTTCCCCTGTAAGAGCAGAGGTCTGCGCTTGAATTACGAGCCCCCTACAAATTCTCCTACAAAGGGATTCAAGAAGGCGCATGTAAAACTTTTACCCCCGAGAAAAGGGTTGTCTGAGATCTTAAGATCTGGAGCAGAAACCCATGCATACACCCCCAGGAGAAGACTTCAGGAAGGGTACGGACACAAGCTCTTTTCAACAACACCCTGACGTAGCCAGTAGTAGAAAATAACACAGAAAACTGCAGATCTGCATAAAAAGATAACAAGTTTCCCAGGGACATGGCAGCCATTGATGGAGTTCCGTCTGAACCATAATATCATCAGCTATTTTTACAATGTGATTGAAATAACAGTAACTGGTTGTAGACTTGTATTGATTTAGAACATTGTTGGTTGCAAGAGAAAGGAAAGGATTTTGTGGGAAATTCAAACTGTTTGTTTTGTGTTATGATTTTGTACTTAAGTTATCCACTGCTGGAATATGCTTGTATATTAATAAAATTTATTTGAAAAACAAGTTCAGTTGAGACTCAATTCGTGGTCAAATCAATGCAGCTGATCAAGAGGTAAAGGTGGTGGGGTTCCCAACCAGTTCACTGCCACATGGGAAAGCAGAGAGGGGAGGTGTATTGCAATTTGGTTGGGGTGTGTGTGTCCAACCACATCATTGTTGTGCAGCTGCTTTCCTTTCTCTGGAGCTACTTTGCTCTTCTTCAGTAACATTTTGTACATCTTCTGACCTGGGAGCCTCAGGTCAGTGATCACCTCATTGTGGTTATCAGTGATATAAAGATCTTTCTATTACTTCTTTATACTTTTTTTTGTCTTTTTTTCATGCCCATTATGGATGGACCATTTTCTTGATATCTCGTTTTCTTGAAAAAAATATCTATTTTCTTCTACTTTTTTGCACTGCTCACTTAAGAATTCTTATCTATCCTTGCTATGCTCTGAAAATCTCCATTAAGCTGAGTATATCTTTTCCTTCTTTCCTCAGCTATTTGTAAATCCAATGTTTCAAATCTCTGCCCATAGTTATTTAGCATTCCAATCCTCCATAAATGTGAGTTGTTGTTGTTGTTGTTTTTTAGCATTAGTGCTTAAAAGATGTTGTAGGCCTTCATAGAGCTGGCCAACTTTAGCCTCTTTGGCATCAGCTTTCAGGCCACAGTCTTGGATTACTGTGATGTTGACTGGCTTTGCTTGACTGAAAAGGAGATCATTTGTCATTTTTGAGACTGTACCCAAATTCTCATCTTCTCACAGTTTTATTGACTATGAGGGATATTCCATTCTTGTTAAATGATTCTTGGCCACAGTAGTTGATATAATGGCCATCTGAGTTGAATTCACCTATTCTCATCCATTTTATTTCACTAACTCCCAATGTCAATGTTTAATCTTGTCATCTCAATTGACTACATCCAGTTTACCTTGGTTAATAAATCTTAGATTTCAAGTTCCTATACAGTATCGTTCTTTACAGCATCAGCCTTTCCTTTCACTGCCAGACACATTCTTAGCCATTTCACTCTTTCTGGAGCTACTTTTGAATACCTTCTTACCTTGGGGTGTGTGTGTGTGTATCTTCCAATGTTGTATCATTTTTCTTGCTTCCTTAGCAAGGACATTGGAGTAGTTTGCCATTTCCTTCTCCAAGGATCCCACTCTCCACTATAAGCTATCTGTCTGGGTGGCTCTGCACATCACAGTCCATAGCTTAATTGACTTACACCACAGCAAGGCAACGATCCATGAAAGGGATGGTAAATATAGTCATATCCATTTTTTTCTGCCCCAAATTTGGTCAACATTTGTTTCCTTTTAAATCACCAGTGGTGACATTTTAAACTCACAGATTCGTAGAAATAGGGATACTTCAACTAAGGGGGGGAAACAGAAATAAAAGTCGCAAGATGTAAGGGATATTTTTCAATGTGCCACTATTGGTTATGCAATAATAATTATGCAAACAAAAAAAAAATATAAATACTGGTGCTCTTCTTAAATACAAACTTAATTATAATGCTATGTATAAATTTACTGTTAAAAGCTTCATAGCTTTTTTGGTGTAGGAATGTATATTTATTTATTTGCTAAGGTACCACAGGTTTTAAATATGTAAATTCTATCTAGCTTCCATCCCAGACAGCTTCGAAAAATATCCCTCACATCTTGTATAAAAGATACTAATGTATCTGCTTTGTTGATATTTCACTGGTAATCCCTTAAGAACATAAGAACATAAGAGAAGCCTTGCTGGATCAGGCCACAGCCCATCTAGTCCAGCATCCTGTCGCACACAGTGGCCCACCAAATGCTCATGGGCATCTCAAGCAGAGACAAGGACAAACCTTCTCCTGCTCTCGACTCCCAGCAGATGGCCTTTGAAGCCCCCCAGTTCCTCCCCCCCTCAGCCTGAAGGATGCATCTAGGCATTCGTTCTAGTAGCCATTGATACATCTGTCATCCATAAATTTGTCTAACCCTACCTTAAAGCCATCCAGACTGGTAGCTGTCACCACCTCTTCCGGCAGCACATTCCATAAGCCGATGACCCTCTGGGTGAAGAAATACTTCCCCCTGTTAGACCTTATTCTCCTACCCATCAGCTTCATAGAGTGCCCCCTGGTTCTAGTGTTGTGCAATAGAGAAAAGAAATTTTCTCTGTCCACCCTTTCTATACCGTGCATAATTTTATATACTTCAATCAGGTCCCCTCTCAAACGCCGTCTCTCCAGACTGAAGAGGCCTAGACGATGCAGCCTAGTTTCGTAAGGGAGGTGTTCCAGACCCTTAATCATTCTGGTTGCCCTTCTCTGCACCTTCTCTAGTTCCACAATATCCTTTTTGAGGTGTGGTGACCAGAATTGTACACAATACTCCAAATGTGGCCTCACAATAGATTTATAAAGGGGCAAAATGACACTTGCTGTCTTATTTTCTATTCCCTTCCTAATTATTCCCAGCATTGAATTTGCTTTTTTCGCTGCTGCCGCGCACTGGGTTGACACCTTCATGGAACTGTCCACCAAAACCCCGAGATCCCTTTCCTGATGTGTTGCAGAAAGCTCAGACCCCATCAGTTTATAGACGTAATTTGGATTCTTGGCCCCAATGTGCATTACTTTGCACTTGTTTAAGATTAAAGCACATTTGCCACTTGGTTGCCCACTCACCCAATGCTAAGAGATCCCTCTGGAGCTCTTGGCAATCTCTTTCAGATTTTACTACCCTAAATAATTTAGTATCATCAGCAAACTTTGCTATTTTACTATGTACCCCTTCTTCTAGATCATTGATGAATAAATTAAAAAGCATTGGTCCCAGTACTGAGCCTTGAGGGACCCCACTTTTTACTTCTTTCACCCTGAGAATTTGCCGTTTATTACCACTCTCTGCTTTCTGCCCTTAAGCCAGTCACAAATCCAGGACAGAACTTGTCCTTTTATTCCATGGCTGATGAGTTTACTCAGTAGCCTTTGATGTGGGACTTTGTCAAAAGCCTTCTGAAAGTCCAGATAGACAATGTCTACTGGTTCACCTTTATCCACGTGTTTATTGACACTCTCAAAGAATTCCAATAAATTTGTGAGGCATGATTTACCTTTGCAGAAGCCATGTTGGCTTTTGTTCAGCAATGCTTGCTCCTCCATGTGCACAGTAATTTTGTCTTTAATAATGGTTTCCATCACCTTACATGGAACTGACGTTAAGCTAACTGGTCTGTAATTGCCTGGATCACCCCTGGATCCTTTTTTGAAGATTGGTGTTACATTTGCTACCCTCCAGTCCTCAGGTACAGAGCCTGATGTTAGGGAAAGATTATATATTTTTGCTAGAAGTTCGGCAATTTCGCATTTGAGTTCCTTAAGGACTCTTGGATGAATACCATCTGGTCCCGGTGACTTGTTCACATTTAGTTTATTAAGACATGCCAGGACCTCTTCCTTGGTTATTTCTGTACAGTTTAACTCTTCAGAAAATACAGGCTCAGCTACTGGCATGTGTCTTCTGTCTTCCTCCGTGAATACGGAAACAAAAAATTCATTTAGTCTCTCTGCAATCTCCATTTCTTCTTTAATTACCCCTTTCTGTCCTTTACCATCTAGTGGTCCAACTGCTCTCCTGGTTGGATTCCTACTTCTGATATACTTATAGAAGTTCTTGTTATTTCTTTTGATGTTTTTAGCAATGTGCTCCTCAAAATCTTTCTTAGCTTTCCTAATGGCTGTCTTGCATTTGTGTTGCCAGTGTCTATGTTCCCTCCTGTTCTCCTCATTTGGACAAGCCTTCCATTTCCTACATGAACTCTTCTTGTTTTTAATGACTTCATCTACTGCATTTGTGAGCCACATTGGTTTCTTCTTGGACCTAGAAGTCCCCTTTCTTCTTTTAGGAATGCATTCTAGTTGCACTTCCATTATTGTGTTTTTAAGTAGTCTCCATGCATTTTGAAGTGATTTAACTCTTTTGACTTTCCCTTTCAATTTCCTTTTCACTAATTTCCTCATTTTGGGGAAGCTTCCCTTATGAAAGTTTAAGGTCTCTGTGTTAGACTTTATTAAGAACCTTATTTGCTGATAATTTTGCAGGTGTTGCAGTTTAGGCTAGGTAAGTGATAAATCTAGGTTGGGACTAACCTAGATTTATCACTTACCTAGCCTAAATTACAACATCCTACTTCTTTTACTCTGTCTGCCTTAGCTTCAGATCACTAATGCTGATGACCTCATTACGACATATTTTTCATCTTTTTTTAATTAAAATTTTACCACAAACTAAAAAAAAATCATTTACACACTCTTCCCATCATTACATTAATAGAAATTCCCTTGACTTCGTCCGCTTGTCTGACTTCTATATTCTGTATCCATCCTTTGTTGCTCTTTGTCTCTCCTTGGTTTCCTCTTTATTCTTTATCCTCACTCGAACCCATCTGTCGTCAATTCGAGCTCTGTCAGATATTCAATAAATGGGGACCAGTCTCTCATAAATTTATCAGTTGATCTGTCATTTAGGGTTAGGGTTAGGACATACTTTAATAGTGAACCTATTAATCTAAGAAACTGGATTTAAAACTTCTGATTTCCCTTTTCTTCCAAGTTGTTTTTTTTTTTTTTTGCAATAAGCTGTCTTTGCTTACATAATTATTGTATCATCCTTTCTTAACAATACCAAAACCCCACAAAAGTTCCTATAAAATTTCCTGGGCAAAAGCTACATCCTTAATTTGTTTCCCATGGCAATGTTACAGCTTCTGCAATTGGGTGTTGGTATAAAAACTGAAAATCCATATTATCCCTCTTTCTCTCCTTTCTTCCAAGGGGGACAATTGGCCTCAGCAGCACACATTGCTCTTTTTGCATGTTTGGGATAGAATAAGCACACCAACATTTCTTCTGCTCAGTAAACAAACTGGCATGACCTCTACAATTTATAGGTCTCTACTGCTTGTAAAGTATTCATAAATAAATAGCTTGAAAGACATGTGGAATCTGTCCTCAGACTTTTTTGGGGCCCATAACCTGTCAGCAGTGTAGGCCTGAGATAAATCACTCGGGCACAAGCACAGCAGACTGGAACAGCTTGGTAGATCCAAAACGTGGAGTCGGGATGTCGTTCCATCTGGAAGGAGCTTTATTGCTTAGCTGGAGTATATAGCATAATAAAGTAAAGCAACCAATATAAATGCTGAATGATTATATGCATGGATATATGGATAGATACATGACAGGTGATAGAAAGAATGAGTACATGTACGTAAGTAAATAGATACGTTTCTCACTACACAGCATCTCAAGGCTTCCCATGCCCAACTCAGTTGCAAGATTCACTTCTAATGTCAGGCTGACCCTTTCTAACGAGATAGATTCCCATAATGTTAGTGGGCACAAGTTGCTACATTTAGACTATATTAGCAGAATAACAGCACCTGCTGATAATGTTTCTCAACAAACTCTGACCCTGACGCCTAACATGTGATTTCTTTTCCTGCATGACATTTTACACTATAAATGTCTTGACAGAATCATGATCTGTCTTCTCCCCTTCAGGATTCTTACTGGGTGCAGTTTAATTTGGCCATAAAATAAGGAGATCTATCTCAAAATGCTTCATAAGTGACAGTGCCCAGTGCAACTCTTTGTGTCCAAACTGGGTGATACTGTGCATTCTGATGTGCAGTCAGTGCATGGGGGTCACACCTGATGACCAATACTTCATGGCGGCAGCACATTATATTTACCTGCTACGAAACAGTCAACACTCACTCCACAGTACCAGGTGAATTAGAAGTTTCCCGGCAACCTGACAGGATGGTGAGAAATACCCAATGGGAGCTGAGTCTGCAGTTCACTTCCCATTGGCTGCCCGATCTCACATGACGCACCACTCACATCACAGAAGTCTTGCAGCTTCTAAGGAGAAAGCTGCGGACATTGATTTGGAGTGGGGACAACATGTTGTGACTTCACAGCCAAGTAAGCTGCAAATTTTTATATAACTCTGGATTATTATCCACTAATCTGGAAGGGACCAAACACTTCACCCAAGGGACCCCCAATATTGGCATTGTTACCAAGAGAAGGGGTACTTCACTCACCTTCTGTGGCAATATGGAAAAAAATAAAGCCTTTTGGGATTTGCTAGCTTCAAAGATCTCGCCCAAAATATAGGAAGATGTTGATTTTTATGGAACTGGGCTTATTGATGTTATTTAAAGGTTCAAATTATAATTTAAAATGTAATGATCTCATTAAACACATGTTGACAGTAGCTCACCTGCATCCTGTAAAGAGCTGGAAGAATTACATGCACTGCAGAGGTTTGTAATGCTCTTCTATGGAATCAAGCTAACACAGAAAGCATCACAGAGCAAAAGAGCATTGCAAGGCAGTACCATATTAACAGACTTAAATGGGATGTGGAAACCACTTATGGAATGTAAGGACTACATTCAACAAACATACAGACTCAACCAGGGATCTCTGGTCTATTGGTCTGGGAAACATTGGGCTGGATTAGCTTGAAATTTGTATTTAGTTCTGGTGTTAATTAATTCTGTTCTGTCGTCATTAAAAAGAAAAAAAAAAGGAACTGAGTGGGAGTAATGGAGATGTTTTCCTCCTGAAATTGCCCCAGCCTGTTGCATATCCAACCTGCTGTCATTTGGGAGAAAACACAATATACATCATAGTCATGATTATCCCCTCTCCTCTAACCTCCTGATGCTATAGGGCAGTGATGGCGAACCTTTTGAGCTCGGTGTGTCATAATTCACAAGAAAACCTAGATTAACTTGGGTGCTGTGTCACATCTAGAAATATCCATAATTTTGTGATATTTGTAGCTCTTGTAAAGCTATATTTTTGATATATGTATTTTATTAAAAGCAAAAACAAAACATTCTTTACATTAGTGACCTTTGTTGCTGAATTTCGTTTCCTAAATCTTCAATTGAAAGTTGGTATTTCGTACACTTCAAGAACAAGCAAGCACTGCACCCCCAGGTGCCAGGGTGACCGTGTGTGTCACCCAAAAGGGCTTGGCGTGTCACCTGTGACACACGTGTCATAGGTTAGCCATCACTGCTATAGGGTCATAGATCTGAACCCAGCATCTGTCTTGAAGAAAGCATGGAAGACCACTTCCATATCCTTAGCAAGCTCTGTACCATTCTATTTTCTGATGTTTTAAGTATCCTTTCTACCATCTCTATTTGATTTATGGACATGTTTGGTGAACAATAAAAGTTCCACATAACAGACCCATTCACTTATTCAGATTTTTAAAAAGGGTAACAAAGTGCAACTACTACACGAGAATTCTTCAATTTGTCAAGACAGAAAACCGTAGTATGGATTATTGGTTTGGGAAATTTCTCTTTCCACAAGTTGCACTGTAAAAATAAAAATTCAGAGTGCAACTATTTATTGATTAGCCTTATTAGTATGCAGCATAATGTAACTGAAAACAAATACAAAAAAGGAAAATATAAATAAGAGAGAAAAGTTTAAAAATGTACCACTTTACCCTGTTGAGTTAACTTTTCTAATAATTGTTTTGAAGTCAGTAACTATTTTATTTGCACATTTCTTTAACCTAATTTATTTGGTAAATGGCAAGTTTGCAAGCTAAAACAAAAACACATGTGCCCTTTATGACCATGTTATAATAGAGATTTGTTGTTACATTTGTTCCTGCAGTTTATTAACATATTTAAACAAACAGTAAACCTTTCTAGCCGTCATATGTTCTAGCAATAAGACCCCCTGTCTATTAAATAAAATATAGGTCTGGATCAGTTTATTAATGGGTGTTCTCTTGGCATGTGGTAAGCTATTCTACTTTCGTTGCTGATTGGCTAATGAAGAATTTGTCTGTAGATGTTTACTTGAATGAAGAAAGCTATCCTTTGCAGATTAAAACAAAAACAGTCCCTTTAAATATATATGCAAATGCTGGCTACTAAAACACCTCTCCTGTATGCTCTATGAGACACAAAAGACAAACGATTTAAAGAGCTGAGGCTGACCATAATAAAATGTGAAAGGATCAGAAATTTGATATTATTTATGTATTTACCATTGGCCAAGCTATTTGAAAGCATTTTACTCATAACCATATAAACTATCTTTTAATAGGGCCAGATTTTAGCTGAGCCACTTCCTCATTAAACAAAATGTGGAATTTATAATAGGATTAAAAGCACATGGGACTGCTGTTAAAGAAGCCATATATAAATGATGGTTCTTCATCTAGTCTACAGTTAAGTCCTCACCATGCAGTTTTATTGGCTTTAACAGAATTGTCTGCTATTTCTTGACGTCAGGAGACAGCAACTCACTAGCCATTTCTGTCACTCCAGTATCCTTGGAATTTCCTCTTTTCTCACAAGAGATTTTCAAGGGATTTTAAATATGCTTCTTGAATCATCCCTCAATTCCATTCTTCACAATTTTTTTAAAGGACAGGTGTGCCCTGAAAGCACATTACACTGTAAATCTCAGTTCCCACATTTTCTTTGATGAAAATATGGTGAATTCTTTTAAAAAGTTATACACAAGCTTCCCTTTTAAAAATCAGTAGGTTTTTAAAAAGAAAACAAATGTTGTTTTTATAAAAGCTGCTATATGCTGCTGACATCCCAGGCTTCATGAAAAACTGTAGTATAGCTTTCATAAAGTTGTTGGGTTTAAGAAATAAGCTAAGAAAGCTTATTTGTTTATCAGAAGACCTTTATTTTCAATATCCATTTATTTCAATATCCTTTATTTCAATATCAATTTTATTTTCAATAAAATTTACTTATTTTAGTGGACATTATTCATCTTTTACTAGAGAAATGATGATTTGGGAAATCCATTACTGTTATTTTATTTTTAGATTGATTTTAATATTGTTCTATTACTAGATTGATTTACATTGTTATGTTATTATTTTTGTAATTTTTAATCATGTACCATCCCTTTGTGGAAGGGCCATTAACAACAACAACAACAACAACATTTGTTTATTTAATAATTTTAAGTATTATTTTAATAACAACTACAACTATGATGATGATGTTAGAACGCAACAAATAAGGACATGACTGAGGAGCTTTTCACATTTGGCCCTTGAGGGCGGCCTGGGAACATGATGCGGGGCCATCCTGCTCTTTGATAGCTATGAAGCACTCAGTACTCCACAGCTATCCTAGGAGCTCCTAGTTAACTCCCAGATGCAAGCCTCTGCACGTACTTCTGCAGAAAGGCTTCGTTGGGGCAGTTGCACAGTCACATGCCACATCATCAGGTTACCATGGCAACAGCTGGTGCACATGGTCATTGCTACAGCAAGTGGGATACTCCAGGACAACAGCATTCACACACTGGGTAAATTCTGGGGAACTTTGGGATGGAATTGGCATTCAAAATGCAACCACTGGCTTCCATCCCTAATCTTCATTTCCCTCCACTGCCCTTCCTTTCCTCTGAAGAGTTGCTAGGCTATTACAAATTTGGCATGCTTCGTGGATCTGCTGCTCAGAGATCCACTGCTCCCCAAAGTCAACAAATTAATTATACTTTTCTTAAAGTTGATGGCAGCCTCCTCCTCTTTTGGAAACTGCAACTATCCCCGAGTTCCATATTGGCAAGTACTGTTACTAAGAAAACAGAGGGAAGAGGGAAAGCTGCACTCATTATTCTGCCTGCTGGAACAAGTTTGATGGAAGCATCAGATCACTCCAGATGATTCCAGGTCTAAGCCACTTTTTTGATACTTCCTACAGGCTCCTGTTTTCCTAGCAAATCTGGGACTTACAGGGAAGCTGGAGATTTGCTAATGGAGACATTCACCAACAGGACTCTGTGCTTGTACCATAATCTGAGACTGAAGACAGCAAGACTTGTATTATCCAGAACCTCCTTCCAGATCACTGGATATAGGAACTGTACTCAGCCTGGCTCTCACATTGATCCTTTTAGTATCTTTAGCAAGCTAATGCACAATCGCAACACTGAATCTAGACTTTAGTTAAAACATTGAATCTAGACTTTAGTTAAAACTAGACTTTAGTTAAAAGTGGGACATGTTTTTCTGTCACCTTCATACTAACAGCATTTAATAATTATCTCGGGCTCTTCTCTGAGTTCAACTATAACATTAAATTTAAAGGCCTTAACCTATCCCTATTCCATGTTTCTTCTTCAGTTCTTTTTCTGTCTTTCCCATGTTCAAAAACCTCAAGATTAAGCCATATAATGCAGCAAGACATAAAGCTACCTTCCCCCAGTTGGCTCAGTGCTAGCAGCTAACACCTGTTAATGTCCCACAAGAATCCAGGCAGCTCTCTCATTTTTAACATTTTATTAAAAATTTAAAAACATATCTTGGGGTTTTTTCCACTGACCTCCCTTAAACCGGATCTAAGACGATCCAGATTTAAGACGATCCAGATTTAAGGAATGGACACTTCCTTTAATCTGGATCTAGTAGATCTAGATTATGGAAGTACCCAATGCGTTACCACGGGTGGTCTAACATCCAATAGCAATGGGGCTTGCCTTTCACCCCAGGTGTTTTGGGGGACAGGGGGTGCAATCTCCGTAGACGCTCCAGAAATTCTTTGAAGATCCTCCAGAGAGACTCCGGAGTGATATGCCGCAAGCTTCAAATACCTTTCACAAAGGCATTGCTCTCGCATGGGGTTCTCTTAGTAGCCTATGCTATTCTTCAAAGGCAACTTTGGATGAACTTTGGACCCCATTGCCTGACTGTGGTGGGAACAGGCTCTGTATAATCCGGATATGATGCCTGAAGACCCCATTGTAGACCCCTTTAATGGGGTCTAGAGCAGTGATGGCGAACCTTTTGAGCTCGGTAAGTCAAAATTCTCAAGAAAACCTAGCTTAACTCGGGTGCTGTGTCACATCTAGAAATATCCATAATTTTGTGATATTTGCAGCTCTAGTAAAAAAGATATATTTTTGATATATGTATTTTATTAAAAACAAAAACAAATAATTGTTTACATTAGTAACTTTTGTTGCTGAATTTCGTTTGCTAAATCTTCAATTGAAAGTTGGTATTTCATACACTTCAAGAACAAGCAAGCACTACACGCCCAGGTGCCAGGGCTTGGTGTGTCACCCAAAAGGGCTTGGTGTGTCACCTGTGACACGCGTGTCATAGGATGGTCATCACTGGTCTAGAGGGAATCTGGATTATAGGTCCTGAAGGACCCATATGATCTGGATTTCCCTAGAACAGGTGGAAACAAATGCGGCTCTAATTAGGTCTGTAGTGGAAATGGGGTCTTCCTGCTCTGAGCCAAATGGGTCCTCAATGGGTACTTAGTGCTAGTGGAAAACACCCCTTTTTACACTTGCCTCTAGAAATGATTGATGGGGTGGCAATGTTTGGTTAGAATTGTTTTATCTGTATATTTGTTCTCGTCTACATTTTACCTGTAAGCAGAATACAGTCTTGACGAAATCTGGGATGGGCAAGTCAAATGAATGAATGGATGGATGATTAGAGGCTGATACTCCAATGGTTTAGTAGCTGAAGCAAAAATAGTAAGAATCCTGAAATGTTTATGCATTATGCATTTGCTGAAGCATTTTTGTGCAGTTTTTACTTGACAGCAAACAGGTCATATAACTACATTACTTTTCAATAATAAATCATTTTATAATCATCTAGACCTACTCAATCATTCTAATAAACTGAACCATCTTGCCTGAGAGGAGTGCAGAAGAGGCAGCAGGGCTGGGGTGCTCTGCCATCTTGCTCCCAGCAGTGCCCCTCCCTCCTCCAACTGCCATCGCAAGGCTGTGAACCATCTTGCCTGAGAGGAGCAGAAGAGAGGAAGCAGGTTGAGGTCTGCCACCTTGCTCACAAAAGTGCCTCCTCCCTCTTCCAACTGCTCCCATCACAAGAAGGCAAAGACTACCAGTTGAGAAATCATCTGGTCCTGAGGCCGAGCAGGGCAGGGCTGAGTAGATGCCAGCTGACCATCTCTACCATCATCCGGTTTGTCATCAATGAAGAGAAAATTCAAAGTAAAGAGAATAGGAAAATTCTAGCAATAAGAAATGAACAGAAGAATTGGAACTGAAGACCTCAAGTGCTTGCTTTTTGCTGTTCCCTGTTCCCTCCCACACCATTTTCCTTTTGTTTCTTGTCTCTTTAGATTGTAAACCTGAGGGCAGGGACTTGTCTAAGATTAATATAATATTGTAACCCGCCCTGAGACCTTCGGGTATAGGACAGGATAGAAATACAAATAAATAACCAGGTGGGATTATGATGCTGGACAAATGTTACCATTTACTCTTTCTCTCCTTAGAGATGCTCCCTAACGTGCATCTCAAAGGTATCTTAAGAAATAATCATTTTACGGGTTTTATAACTACATCCTTTTTTTCAGAAGTATCAGTCACTTTGAATCATATTACAATTGGTTATATTTTTAACTATGCTTTAATATTTGGTGTGTTTTGTTCTTATTGTAACTTGCCCTAGGGCCATTTGGTGAAGGGTGGGATATAAATTTCTAAATTAAGAAATAAAAATATTGGCATTTGAGGCAGTATTTAAGCAAATTCACATCAAACCGCTTCTTTCAAAATTAAATTACATTCTGTTTCACATATTTAAATCAGAAATATTCTTATGGCAAAATCACTGTTTACACCCTGAAAATCAAGCTCAGTTGAGTGAACTAGGTCAAAGAGGAAGGTGAACAAAATAATGCACAGTGAAGAAAAAACTAACATGCGCTGCTTGAATAAATCTTACCAAGAACCCAGTCTCTTCTAAAATAATGCGGCCGACTGCTTTGATAAGGGAAGCAATAAAGTTAAGATTGCCATAGTCTGTTCTTTGAACTTACCAAGGAGGGTGGACACAAATAACATCCTGCAGAGTTAGCTTGAGATGGGCTGCTGTTTCTTTTGCAAAAAGCACTTTAAGTATAGGCTGAACACCAGTACATTGCTCCGTGGAAAAGTTGTAAGCGTAATTTTGTCCAAGCTGATGGCAGACAGCTACGCAGAGATTGCATTCTTCATGCATTTCCAATATTTTCACTATTAGAACACCTAGAAGAAATACAACAAAACAAATATGATAAGTAGCCAATAGGATTCAAAGAATGCCAACAAGTTTGTAAGGAATGATTTACCTTTGCAGAAGCCGTGCTGACTTTTGTTCAGCAATGCTTGCTCCTCCATGTGCACACTAATTTTGTCTTTAATGATGGTTTCCATCACCTTAAATGGAACCAATGTTAAGCTAACTGGTCTGTCATTGCCTGGATCACCCCTGGATCCTTTTTTGAAAACTGGTGTTACATTTGCTATCCCAGTCCTCAGGTACAGGAAAGATTACATATTTTTGCTAGAAGGTCGGCAATTTTGCATTTGAACTCCTTAAGGACTCTTGGATGAATACCATCTGGTCCCGGTGACTTGTTAACATTTAGTTTATTAAGACATGCAAGGACCTCTTCCTTGGTTATCTCTGTCCAGTTTAATTCTTCAGAAAATACAGGCTCAGCTACTGGCATGCATCCTCTTGTCTTCCTCCATGAATATGAAGGCAAAGAATTTATTTAGTCCCTATGCAATCTCCGTGTCTTCTTTAATTATCCCTTTCTGTCCTTTAGCATCTGCTTTCCTGGTTGGATTCCTACTTCTGATATACTTATAGAAGTTCTTGTTATTTCTTTTGATGTTTCTAGCAATGTGCTCCTCAAAATCTTTCTTAGCTTTCCTAATGGTCATCTTGCATTTGTGTTGCCAGTGTCTATGCTCCCTCCTATTCTCCTCATTCCATTTTCTAAATGAACTCTTTTTGTTTTTAATGACTTCATCTACTGCACTTGTGAGCCACATTGGTTTCTTCTTGGACTTAGAAGTCCCCTTTCTTCTTTTAGGTATGCATTCTAGTTGCACTTCCATTATTGTGTTTTTAAGTAGTCTCCATGCATTTTGAAGTGATTGAACTCCTCTAACTTTCCCTTTCAATTTCCTTTTTACTAGTTTCCTCATTTTGGGGAAGTTTCCCTTATGAAAGTTTAAGGCCTCTGTGTTAGACTTTATTAAGAACTTATTCCCTGTATTTAAGTTGAAGGTTATTGCATTGTGGTCACTGTTCCCAATTGGAGCATTACATAGGATCAAGTCCAGGACTGCCTTTCCCCTGGTTGGTTCCATGACCATTTGCTCCATGGAGCAGTCATTTAGCAGGTCTAGGAATTTTCTCTCTCTTTCCTGAGTTGAACAGTTCACCCAGTCTATGTGAGGATAATTGAAGTTTCCTATTATAACAATCCTATCTTTTTAGGACACCTCCTTTACCTCCTTTTCCAATTGTTGATCCCCTTTGGGCGTTTGGTTGGGAGGACGATAGCATGTGCCTATTGTTAGGCTTCCTTTTTGGCTTGGTATTTTACCTATACTGCTTCTGTGGAACAGTCAAACTCACCTAGATATTCCAATTTGTAAGGTTCTATGTCTTCCTTAATATACAAGGCTATACCACCTCCATGTCGCCCTTCCCTGTCTTTCCTGTACAGTTTGTAACCTGGGATGACTGTATCCCATTGGTTTTCACTTTTCTACCAGGTTTCAGTTATACCAATAATATCAATCCTATTGTCCGTAACTAAGCTTTCTAGCTCCCCTATTTCAGCTCGAAGGCTTCTGGTGTTTGCATATATGCATTCGTACTCACTCCTCTCATCCAAATTCTGCTGTCAAGGAACATATGAATCCTTATACTGTCCCTTGCATTGTTCTGCTTGCATGCTACTGACTAATCCCGCACTTCGCTTAGCGTCATGTGCATATTTCCAGCCCTCCTCACTCAAGGGTGCACTCTCACGAACTGGATGCTGCCCAGCTCCTGTTGGCTTTCCCCCAGGGATCAGTTTAAAACCTGCTCTGTAACCTTTTTAATGTTAAGTGCCAGCAATCTGGTTCCATCTTGGTTCAAGTGTAACCCATCCCACTTGTTTAGGTTTGGCTTGTCCCAAAATGTTCCCTAGTTCCTAACACATATTCTCCCTTGTCTGATCCGACTCTCCTAACCACCAGCTTCATAGAGTGCCCCCTGGTTCTAATGTTGTGTGATAAAGAAAATAAATTTTCTTTTCTATACCGTGCATGATTTTATATACTTCAATCATGTATCATATATTATGATATATGTGAAGCATCCTCACCACAGCAGCACAGTAATGGCCCTATATTCCCCTGGTGTGGACAGGGCCATAGTCCATCAGAATTCCGTCTCCCAATGGCCTCTGCTAATCTGGCAAGCAAATTATTAGGGATCTATAAAACTATGGACTACAGGGGTTAGTGTACAAGTCACAATTAAATACTACATAGCTGATCCAACAAAAGATATTTCATAAACAGATTCCCCCTCATCCTAACTAAATTTAAAGCATTGTTGAAGCTTACACTGTTGCTCACTATCAAGTATAGCTATTCTTAACATTTTGAAACCAGAGAAGTACTTTGGCTCCCTCTCAATAGATCACTGCCAATTCTTGTGTGACACTGCTATATGAATGCATGTGGGTTCTGTTATACTCTTCTGTCAAGACGTGAAGAAAAACACAAAATCCTGGAGATGATCTGAAGTGCCCTGAATTTCTCTGCTGAAGCAGCTACAGCTTCTAAGAAGTTTTATAACTGCATTTCAACAGTTATCTGAAATGCTCAACATTTATTTGTGATAATTTAATCTAGTGATGTGATAATGACAAGTCCTTCATCTCTAGATCTGAGATGCATTGTGGAGCATCTGTGCCCCTAAAGGCATCCACAGCCTTCATTATATTTAAAGTCATCACAGATCGGTTATTTAAATGGGATTTTAGGTTTCACTATTCATTTGGTTTGTTGTCCACTGTTAGGCCAGGAACCTAGAAGTCAGACGGTTGGCATGACTGGCGCTCCTGTCGAAGCCCTGGTTTCTCTCTGGAATCAGGAGATGAGCAGGGCTATTGACACAATCGCTCCCAAGTGCCCTCGGCATGCTTGTGGAGCCCGAAAAGCTCCTTGGTACTCCATGGAGCTGCGGGCTATGAAACAGGAAGGTCGACGGCTAGAGCACAGGTGGCGTAAATCCGGCTGTGAATCTGACCGAACACAGGTTAGAGCACACTATTGTGCCTACCATGTGGCGGTGACGGCGGCGAAAAAGAATTTTTTCTCCGCCACCATTGCATCCTTGAGTAGCCGTCCAGCAGAGCTTTTCAGAGTAGTGAATGGCCTCATAAAACCAAGCTCAAAGAAGTATGAGCCAGGGCCAAGCAATATCTGCTGTGACAAATTTGCAAAGCACTTCGAGGACAAAGTCGCCCAGATTCGTAGGGGATTGGATGTCACAATTGGACAGAGT
The DNA here is from genome assembly GCA_023333525.1 of Aspidoscelis tigris stejnegeri. NCBI lineage: Eukaryota > Metazoa > Chordata > Lepidosauria > Squamata > Teiidae > Aspidoscelis > Aspidoscelis tigris. The sequence continues at coordinate 49,131,572 of JALMGA010000004.1, forward strand.
CCAGATGAGGCGTCCAGAGAACTGTCTGGTCCTGTTTGGTTGGATCAGTTTCAATTGTTGCAGCCTGAGGACGTGGACAAGCTACTTGCGGGGGTACGGCCGACGACGTGCTCTCTAGATCCCTGCCCCTCATGGCTGATAAAGACTAGCCGACAAGGTATGACCGGGTGGATCCAGGAGGTAGTGAACGCCTCTCTGAGGGATGGGGTGGTTCCACTGGCCCTGAAACAGGCTGTGGTGCGCCCCCTCCTGAAGAGAGCCTCCCTGGATCCAGAAGATCTAAACAACTATCGCCCGGTAGCTAACATACCTTTCTTAGGCAAGGTTCTGGAGAGGGCTGTGGCTGTTCAACTGCAAGCATGCTTGGAAGAAGCTGATTATCTAGACCCATTTCAATCTGGCTTCAGGCCCAGTTATGGCACGGAAACCGCCTTGGTGGCCCTGGTTGATGACCTTATCCGGGAGAGAGACAGGGGGAACGCTACCCTGTTGGTTCTCCTGGACCTCTCAGCGGCTTTTGATACCATTGACCATGGTATCCTTTTGGAGAGACTACGGAGTTTAGGAGTGAGAGGCAATGCGTGGCACTGGTTCTGCTCCTATCTCCGGGATAGATCTCAGATAGTGACTGTGGGAGACACAGTTTCGACACCCTGGGAACTCACTTGTGGGGTTCCTCAGGGGTCGATCTTATCTCCCATGCTATTTAACATCTATATGAAGCCGTTGGGAGAGGTCATCCGGAGATTTGGAGTGAGGTGTCATCAGTATGCAGATGATACCCAGCTCTATCTCTCTGTACCATCTGAATCAGGAGAGGCAGTTGAAGTGCTTGACAGGTGTCTGGAGGCAGTAATGGGCTGGATGAGGGCGAATAAATTGAAACTGAATCCAGACAAGACAGAGGTGCTGTGTGTCACAGGGTCTCGGGTCCGGGTAGTTGGGAGATACCCTGTCCTTGATGGGGCTGCAATGCCCTGGAAGGGACAGGTGCGTAACTTGGGGGTACTCCTGGACTCTGCGCTAACACTTGAAGCTCAGGTGGAGGCCGTGGCCAGGACTGCCTACTCCCAACTACGGCTAGTCCGTCAACTGAAGCCACTTCTGTATAGAGACGACTTGGCCACAGTTATCCATGCTCTGGTAACCTCTAGATTGGACTACTGTAATGCGCTCTACATGGGGCTGCCCTTGAAGACGGTTCGGAAGTTGCAGCTAGTGCAAAACGCAGCCGCGAGAGTGCTGACCGGAACATCTAGCTGGATGCACATAACGCCGGTCTTAAAAGAATTGCACTGGCTGCCAATTCACTACCGAGCCCAATTCAAGGTTTTGACTTTGACTTATAAGGCCTTAAATGACTTGGGCCCCAAATATCTAAAGGAACGCCTTGTCCCATATCGACCTGCCCGTGCCTTAAGATCAAGTGGCGAGGCCCTCCTGGTTGTCCCACCACCTTCAACAGTGAGGTTGGTGGGCACCCGGGAGAGAGCCTTTTCTGTGATGGCCCCCAGACTGTGGAATAGCCTCCCCCTTGAGGTGCGTCAGGCCCCTTCCTTATATATATTTAGGAGGGCAGTAAAGACGCACCTCTTTGCCCTGGCCTTTGGCTAAGTTGTTAATGTTCCCTCCCTCAGTAGAGACATTATTATTTTAAACATGTTGTATATTGTTTTATATGTACGGAAATTTTTAACGTCTTTTAATGTGTATTCTGTTTTAATTTGTTGTTTTAAAGTTGTAACCCGCCCAGAGACCTTCGGGTATGGGGCGGGATATAAATGTAAATAATAAATAAATAAATAATAATGCTTGAATAACCAGAGCCAGAGTGGCACATACACTTCTATGGAAGCCCTAGAGCAAACTGCATGCCTAAACTCCAAAAGCCATTGAGCACTTTTATATGTAAATAAAAGCAGAGTCTTATCAGAAGACCATACTTATTCTGGCAATTATGAGAAGGTTGGTTTTTTTTTTTAATTATGAAAATAAAATGTCTTAAAGTTGAATTGTTCTTCCATTTCACTACATATCACTGTTTCTTATCCATTTTATTAATATATGGATACTTTTTACCTCTGCAGACTACCTTCTAGAACTAAACAAAATATAAATTTCAGCATAACAGATGTGGGAAAGGATTATTTTTTAGAGAATGCATGTGTGAAACTACCATTGCATGACAAAACACCACTAGAACCACAGTCATGCACTGATGAAGTAGATGATCTACCCCATAGGCAAAAAAGCACATACACTTCAATCTATGTAATAAAAAATAAACACTCAGCACCAACTGACTTCATATTCCTCTTCTTAACTCATTGGTCTTTTGTCTCTTCTCTATTTCCCAATTACCCCTAGAAAACTATTTCCTGATCTTTTTGTTCCATTTTTCTCCATCATGGAGTTGAACCTGCCATGGGGACACCTAACTACAACAAGACTTAAAGAAACATCAACAGGAAATGTAAGTTTCTGGATATTCTAATTCTCTGCAGCAGACAATGTACACATGTGCTTTCTATCCTGGCATAGAAAAGTTGCCCTTTAGGAAAACATGAGAGTGAAAATTCTAAGAATTCTATGGTTCAAATGCATTAATTTTGTTACAAGCTTTGCTGCTTGGCAGTTTCAAGATGTGGCAAAATTTAAGAGTAATTTCTTATGTTAGGGTGTTTCTTTTCCAAAAGGATTATTCTGTAGAAATTTGCACAGCTCATCAATTACATAACACTCTTCCACTGTGGGTGTTTTTCCACTGTCACCAGAAGTACCCATTAAGTACCCATTAATAGGTACTTAATGGGTACTTCTAGTGACAGTGGAAAAACACCCTGTTTTTGTTTTATAGGGAGGGTTCCACATATCTGAGCACAGGTGTATTCAGCTCAGCCAGAAGGCATCTGACAAAGGAGGATTTTGAACACTGTTTAAAAGCAGCAAGTCAAAGTATAAGAAATGGAGCATTTAGTTGTATACACACTACACAAACTCATGTTAGTTAAGTGAAGTTTTGGCCTAATAAAAAACCCACACCCTAATTTAACAAATGTTTATGTTCAGCTAAGTACAATTTCAGTTTTTAAAAATAGCAATCATGTCTAAGACACTGGGCATTTAGCCCTGCAAAGAAAAATTGCCATTCATAAGACACCCAAAATGAAAAATAACTATTTACTCTGGTGTTTCCAAACTGTTTCGATAGCCTTTCTGCCTCTCAGGTTTTCCTTGGATTTTAAATGTATACTTTAACATGTGCTTGAGTTCAAGGCCATGTCCAGAGAACCTTGTGAGAATCAAGACACAGACTGCTCCTTCTACAATCAAAAGCGTGAAGGGGAGAAGTACAGGTGATGGAAAACACTAGTCTCATTGCTAATCCTTGATGGTCCAGACAGGCATTCAGCCTAATTGCGAAGTATAAACCTTGCTAATAATTAATTACTCCCGTTTTATTATAAAAAAAGCTCTACTATTAATAGTTACCCAAAAGAGCCATTGGACATCTATAGATCCATGACTCAATGTACTGAAGCAAAAAAAAAAGCAGATGCAACACTATCAGAAGAGGGATTCTTAAAAAAAAATTCTGAAAGCTTTTTCCCATTGCAATTCCAACACCCCCTCTCCCCCCACCCACCCACTGGGTCCCCCAAATATTACAGTTGGGCTTTATTTGCCCTGCAGAGGAAAATGTACCAGTTTTAGAGGAGGTAACAAATTACAGAAATATTTTTGAAACCCTTTCAAAAGCTAGGACTTGGGATTTACGCTTATCAAGAAATTCATCTTTACCCTTTTATCAGTGACGTTATGGTTTATATGACTGTACACTATGGTTTCCAGAGGGATTTAAGAAGACTCTAGGAGTTAAGAAAGTAGAATCCCGTCTCACTGATCTCTGATCTCATCTGTCTCTTGCATGTTTGCCTTTAGCAAGAGTACAGAAATAAGAGAAATGCAGATGTCCAAAACAATTTTTCAAGCTATCGCATTCTAAGAAACAGAATAAAGGAAAATATAATATAGCAAATAAATTCTGGAATGGGAGAAAATAGCAAATGGTTACCAGATAGATTTCCAGTAAAGATATAGTATTACTTTTGTAAGGATCTGCTTTTATTTGTTAAAGAGGATACTTTTTTTTCTACATTGTACTTGCTCTTATCAGCAACTGTGGACAAAGCTAAAAGACTGGTGACCCTTAAGCTATGTAATAAACAGCTGTTTAAACATAAATTACACCCACAATCCAAAGAACTTAAATCAAAGATCTTGTTATGGATGGGAAACTAACTCACTGTTAGTTATCAAAATTGCTGCAATTCTAAATATAAAAACAAAATCTTTATTTAAATTGGTACGCTGCTTCTTAAATATTGGCTTGCTCTTTTATTAAAAATTCTATTTAGGGCAACCAAATTGATTTTTTAAAAAACTACTGTTGATATTATTATTATTACTATTAGTGTCATCATCAGTAATAGTATTACATGTTTATCATCTTTCTACATAAATACCAAAGATAATCTACAACAAAAGCTGTACAATCCAGTCAACAAAAATACCTAAATAATAAAACATTAAATTGCACATCAAATACCAAAATACAGAATCCGTAAGAAAACTAACAATCAGAAAGGCAAAGTAACACTCAGTTTTTTAAAAAGGAATAAAAACTATAAGCAAGGTTATTCAAGTATTATTAAAACACTTCTAAACATATGTACTTCCTCTTTCCATCAGCCCCTCAAAACTGTACTACTCCAGACTCCATTTACATCCCCTTCCACCCCAATTGCCAAAAGAGACAACAAAAGTGCAGAACACGATTTTCCACCCTGAGATAACACTATCTGATGGACTCAACATAGGGATGACACATGTCTATTGTGTCAATCCAATGCCAACCCAAAGGCCAGAGTTCTGGACTATACATTATGTGGCCCAAGGCACAGACATACTTCTGGTCCTCAGTGGTGTCCCAGGTGGAGAATTCAGGTTCTGTAGCATTTTGAACACAGAATGGCTCCAGCAGCCATGTACAGCCTAGCAGTGGTTGAAAGGAAACAACTCAAAGAGTACCAGAATACTTCTGGAACCAGTATTGTATAAAGCACATATCAGGCCATGCAATTGCACCTCACTATTATAAGGATAGGCCTTCATTTGAAGCAAAGCTGAACCATTAGGAGATCACTCTGTCGCAAACTGAGCTTAGTAATAAAATGGCACTTACCTGAAGGTGTTTGATAATGAGAAATACACTGATGCCTCCAGAAGTTAACAGTGGCCCTTTCTCGGTTTTGCAACCTGTTCAATCTCTCAGCTAGCCCACCCCTACAAAGAAGAAAGGACTGTTCGATTATAACAATATTTACATTTTTGTACATAAATTACTGTGCGTGTATACACACACTCACACACAGAGAGAATATTACAAAAAAACATATATATGCAAACAGCATATTTAAGAACTTGTATTTAGTACAAATAGTTTTTTCATACAGTAATTTTTGCTTGTTTGTATATGTTGCTTGTTGCTTATTTGATTTTAGTTTCTGGAATAATATGCAGAACAATCTGAAAAAGATACAAGAGAATTTTAGCCACAATTCACTGTTAAATACACTTTTGACCATTGGCCTACAGTAGATTACTGGAAGATGTGTGACCACTGGCAAAGAATGCATTCCAAAATACCTCTTACTTGACCTCACATTTCATAAGCTCAGTTAAGTGTATACTTTCAGAGGTCTGAAACACTCCAATATTTGCAAGAGGAATAGCATATAAAACAAATTACTTGAAGATAATATAGCAGCAATTCGCCTACAATTCAGATTTTAAAACTATATGAAAAATTATTTATTTTGCCTTAAAGTGCTGTTAGGTTAATAACTGTTTGGAAAACTATCTTAACATTAACAATGTTGATGCAACCAGAATTAAAATCCTCCCTAAGTTATGAATTTAAGATGTGGAGTGTAGAAAGCCTTTCCTCCAAGAATCCAAGAATAAGATATTATTGAGTTTGTACTGACCTTGATGTCTGATATTTTAACAGTCTGTAACAGTTAGCAACACTAATTAGCCATTTCTGTTGTTCTACAATCATCTTGGTTTGTAAACTACTGTGAAGAAAAATACATCAATAACCTAAAAGGAATTTGGGAATGCATGATTTTTTTCTATTGTTCTGGAACAAAAGCTCCACTCTTTCTAAAAATATGCACCCTTCCATGACATTATGTTTAAAATACAACATGTACCTGCTTAAACAGCATATACCTGTCCTATTTTCTAAAATCTTATACCATAATTTTATAAACAATTTTTTAAAAAAAAATCTGCTACATTCATAAGAACTCAGAAACCCATAAAAGTAAATGATTTATTTGTTCTTCAATAATAGTAAGCAAACTGAAGAGTTCAGGGTATCTTATGGAGCCTCTGAACCAATTCTTTGCCAGGAAAACACATTTTCAGAATCTTAAAGTCTTAACTCCCTTTCTTCTGCATATAATGGCAGAAGTTACCTCTTCAAATTAAATGAAGCAAAGCAGCTTATTGTCTAAAAATATAACAGAACTTGCAGAATCAAATGTAGTAAAATCTCATGTTCAATGCTCTGACAAAGCAGATGTTAATCAAAATGAAGATAATTTCTTGTTTCTATCTGTGTGATGAATACTTAATCCAGATCTTTCTCTTATTTAAGGTTTCTCAATGGGTGTTTTTCCACTGTCACTAAAAGTACCCATTAAGTACCCATTAATGGGTATGTAATGGCATTTTTGTACCCACTAATGGGTACTTAATGGGTACTTCTGGTGACAGTGGAAAAACACTCAATGTCTTCTATTTTTGCATGCCGATTACCATACTGCATACCATAAATCTGGGCTCGTATTTGGCCGCATTTTCTCTTGCTGGCCATGGTCCATCTGTGAAGACGTTGATGTAGATGCTGCAGTACCCCAAAGGTTTGTCCCCATCACTGCCATAAAGGCAGCCATTTCACTCTTGATCAGAAGAAAGATAAGAGAAAGTGGAGTGGCAACATGAAGTTTCACTTGTGCTTGAGCTACCCTACGGTTAAAGGTTTTGTCATTCAACATCATATGGGGATAACCTGAGTTGGACTTGGCAACAGTATCAGTCTGCTTTGCTGTTTTCTTTGGAAACTTTTTGGTTTCCTCTATAACAATGCTGCAAGGTTTTCACAATTTTTGTCCTCCACTGAGGCTTGTTGCTCTTGAACCTATCAGTTGCCTGCTTCATTATAATCAAGGCTGTCAATATGTTTCACCAGCAATTTGCACTGCTTACTGACTCAAGCTGTAAACAGCTGACAAACAGAATCACCTCCTTCTGCAATAACCTGCTCACTGAAGGGGGATTTCATGGCTATAATGCATAAGCATCAATCTTGAAATGTATTCATCATCAGTGCTGCTTAGTGAGTGAAGGCTGAAAAGAATTATAAACTTCCCAAACTGAAACCTCAGTCTTTGTTTAGTCTAGTCGTTGGCGGTTCAAGAGAAAGCTGTAGTTTTCCTTGCAACACAAAACCAGAAGGAAGCAGCTTTCCCTTTCAAAGCAGGGGAAAGTCAATAGCCTTGAACAGAGGGTGGCTAAAGCCCCAGTGCTGCTTAGAGCAACCCGCAGTTCCTGCCTTGAAAACAGTAACAAAGCAAGGTAAAAGAAAAATACTTTCAACCACTCCAGAGCACTTGCCAAATGCAACCTTTAAGGTAAAAGACGCAGGGTGATTTTAGAAAAAGTAGAAATTAGGGGGGAAAGTAGAAAAAGTAGGAGAAAAGTACTATGTGTGAAAAAGTAGGTCTTATGTGGCAAAAAACCAGGTACCAACTACTAGCTAAAATATTATTTATTGACATTGTATCTAGTACCTCTTGCACTTTGCTACAAAATGTTTAAATATTGACTTGGCATCTATGGTAGATGAATACATTTGTATAAGATTTATGTTCAACAGTGATTCAATAACAGATATGAAGCAGTTATTTATTGGTTCATAGTAACACTTTTCCTTGTGTATCGCTACCATTCCATTACTTTGTATGGACACAACATGAAAAGTAGCATGTTATACAGTCATTTGAGTTTGAGTGGATCTATTTTGTCTGCCTGAGCTCATTTTTCCTAAGACATCTTAATTCCTATGCTTCCTTTCCAGTTTCCATAATTTCCTTGTTTTGTGTCTCTCAGATGCCGCACTTTGATGTTGCATGTTTTCATGAAGTGAGAAATTCTTCTCCAAATGCTGGCTGCATCTCTGACCAGCCCCCCATCATTTATCCAGACCTGTTTGTGTCACATCCTTCGCTAGACATTAGAAGGGTGCATTCAGACCTGGGGAACTCAGCATCTGGCACTGAAACTTTGTCACCATGATATGGCCAAGTTCATACAGTTTTCTTGGAACAACACAGAAGTGGCTCACCATTGGTTTTTGTTTTAAAAAATCTTCTTAGTGTGGGTTTGATTTTGGAGTTCTTTTCCCCCAATGGTTTAGCTTCTCTGAAAACTGCCGAGTCCCATCTGTCCTCAAGCTCACTACTGATTACTCTTGTGCAACCTCCTCTCCTTCAAAGGTTTATATTCCAGCCAGCACTGATCTCATGATAACTGAAGCTAGAAACCCTCCAACCAGACAAGCTGGTAATCCCCAGGAGAGGAGTATCAAGACAAGTTCAGTACAAAATCTAAAAGTGTGTGCTTAGGAAAAAAAAATCTTAACTATAATTTGTAAAAACACACAAAAGATATAAAGGAGGAGGAGGAGGAATTGGCTTTTCTACCCCGCTTTTCTCACCCATTTAAGGAAATTCAAAATGCTTTCTCTTCTTCTCCCCCCAACAGAATACCCTATGAGGTGAGAGAGCTGTGACTAGCCCAAGGTCACCCAGCTGGCTTCATGGGAGGGCAGAATCGAACCTAGTGCTCCCAGATAACAGTCTGGCTCCTTACCAATACACCAAACTGGCTTAGAGGGTGAAATAAATGCTTAAGTCATTAAACATGTGAGCTTTCCTGAGCATTTACTTTGCCTTTGTTTGCCACACTTAGTACTATAAAGAAAGGGTAAAGTAAATAAATATAAATATAACCTCTCTCTCTCACACACATATAATCAGATTACCATGCAACTTTTTTGCTGTATTGCAAAATTAACTGTTGTATGTTGGTAATCTTTTTTGTTTGTTTGTTTAAAATATTTATATACTGCTTAATTATGCTAAAACACCTAACAATAATAAGCTAAAACAACTCATTAAAAATAGTGAAAGCCTAAAAAAATAGAGGGTCAGAAAAAACACAACAGAGTATACATAGCCAATTAGGCTGGGAAGGCTTGAGAGATCGCCTAAAATATGTTATTGTATTTAGCTATTTAGTTGCATAAAATGTTTAAACAACAGACTTCCTATTTTGTTTTCTATCACAATATTTAAAAACAAAGAGAGTTAAAATCAGTGAGTAACTTTATGCAAAGCAGAATTTACTAAATTAATCATCATCATGCATGGTTAGTTCTTCAAATATGGCTTACAGCTGTGAAGTTCAAGTGGTAAGTGCTCTCATCTTGCATGGATCCATGCAGATCAAGACACGGTCAAACATTCAACCACTTAAGTTGAAGAGTTATGTAATATTTACAGAACAGTGGAAATATTCTGAAGTGTCTCACAGCTTTCACTTCAAAGATAGCTTTTCATCTTTAGGGTCACATTCCAGGAAACAAACAAAACCCAGATGGATTTTCTTAGTGCTCAGGAGAAGCCAGCTGCAGGCAACACTAACTTTACTTCTTCCCCTAAATACTTAAATTTAAATTGATTTTGCAAATGTAAAACAAACAAACAAAAGTTTCTATTAAAAGGAACTTATATTTAGAAGGCTTGATGCATACCTTAGTAATTTTCTTTTCTTTGCAGAGTCTTCTGGAGTCTTCAGACTTTTGTCTGTATTTTTTTTAGGTGTCTGTAGAAGAGTCTGAGCTGATTTTAACCAGTCACTTGCTGATCTTCCTGTATCCTTTTTGTTATCGTCTCCAAAACTAACTTGGAATCTTTTAGGAACTTCTACATTAGTAGCTTCACTTTCTAGTTGACATTTTTCTGTATTTTCACTATCTGATGAAAATTCTGAAATTTCTAAAGAAATCTGCATAAAAGAGAACATAAAATGAACATTAGAAAGAAAAGCAAGCCAACTACACAACATCTGATAAAACTGTAGTATTGTTAAAAAAAATAGGCAAGTAACACTAATGATTTGTGTAATTATTTATTCCTTTTTTAAAGAAATCCTACTTGGCTGGTAAAGTATTACTTTACTTCTGAGTGGCTAACCTCATTCTTTTGGGGAAAGATGGTCATCCAACATCAGATATGCTCCCCAGAAGGGAAAGTATCTAAACCAATTTTAATCCACCCTCAGGCCTGACTATCCCAGTGAAAATTGCTCTGGTTACTAAGGTTGTCAGGAAAGGGGAAAGAGGAGTACAACTCTGTTGGTTCTTATTAATAACTCTGCTGGTTTGGATACTTTTGATCAAAATCTTCTAAGAGATTCCACTTGCACCATTTCCAGAAAGCAGGGCACACATGGTACTCACAGAATTCACTTAGGGCAAATCTTTTTAACATCCATATAAAACTACTGGGAGGTATCATTAGGGGATCTGAAATATCCCAGCTCTCAATCTTTATAAATCTATGGTGAGGCCACATTTGGAGTATTGTGTACAATTCTGGTCACCACACCTCAAAAAGGATATTGTGGAACTAGAGAAGGTGCAGAGAAGGGCAACCAGAATGATTAAGGGTCTGGAACACCTCCCTTACGAAACCAGGCTGCAACGTCTAGGCCTCTTCAGTCTGGAGAGACGGCGTTTGAGAGGGGACCTGATTGAAGTATATAAAATTATGCACGGTATAGAAAGGGTGGATAGAGAAAATTTCTTTTCTCTATCGCACAACACTAGAACCAGGGGGCACTCTATGAAGCTGATGGGTAGGAGAATAAGGTCTGACAGGGGGAAGTATTTCTTCACCCAGAGGGTCATCGGCTTATGGAATGTGCTGCCGGAAGAGGTGGTGACAGCTACCAGTCTGGATGGCTTTAAGGTAGGGTTAGACAAATTTATGGATGACAGATGTATCAATGGCTACTAGAACGAATGCCTAGATGCATCTTTCAGGCTGAGGGGGGGAGGAACTGGGGCGCTTCAAAGGCCATCTGCTGGGACTCGAGAGCAGGAGAAGGTTTGTCCTTGTCTCTGCTTGAGATGCCCGTGAGCATTTGGTGGGCCACTGTGTGCGACAGGATGCTGGACTAGATGGGCTGTGGCCTGATCCAGCAAGGCTTCTCTTATGTTCTTATGTAATCTCTTCATTCCAGCTGAATCACAAGAAACCAGTGAGGTGCTTGACTCTTGTCTAAGAGTAGTAATGGGATGGCTGTGGACCAAGAATCCAGAATGCAGAAAATATGAAACTGTTTATTTATTTATTTATTTATTTATTTATTTATTTATTTATTTATTTATGTTGGCATATATTACCAATGAAATGTATGCAGATTTACATTTATCTTAATTACATTACAATGATTCCTTGTTCAACTGAACCTTGATTTAATTCTGTTCAACTGAACCTTGATTTAATTCTGACAAATTTTTGGCACAGTATCAGTTGAAAATTGGCAGCTTCTTCAAGTCTGCATTCTTATCCCAGACTTCTGAGGACAACATAGAGAACTGCTCAGACACTAAATAACCTCTGCTCTCCATGACTGGGTAACAGAACGTCTCTATTTGACAAAAACAAGATTTTTAATTCTCCATGAGTTTTAATGGTCAAGGCTTTCTCTCATGAAGTCCCTAGGAAACATTTGTTCTTTACAGAAAGGAATTATTTTGGAAAGAATAATTCAGAATACCACTCCTCCTCTAAAGCTGGATTAGAGCTTAGGTGTGAAGGCAGCCTAAAATATTTATTAATAGGTGGAAGAGAGCTCACATTCAAAATCAGGTGTGACCTCATCAATGTACATCTGTGACTGTATATAAGAAAGCACTATAATATCAACCTAAAACGATGGCAGTTACCACATACTTTATCAGCTTGCAGACTTAAGTGAATGTGTGAATGGAGAGGAAGTAAAATATTTTTTCACAGAAGCAAAAACCGAATTCTTAAAAGGAAAAGAACTGCTCAAGTGCCAGAATAATAAGGATTTCTCAGGCTCAGTCTCAAACTTCAGTTTGCCTGTTGGATACAATTTGGACTGTGTAACCAGTGCAAAAATCTGATATTTCTTTTTCCTGGTCCACTAACCTTGAAATCCAGAAAGAAATTGCTATATTTTCTGTAGCAGCATAATGGCCAGCCAGATGTTGAGACTAATAATCAATGTTAAATTATTTCTGCTGTAGCTATGATTGTAGCTTTTTAAAGAAAAGCTAGACTATTTTCTTTAAAGAATTAACAATTTTGATACATAGCCCCAGAATTCTCCCCTCTCTTTTTAAAAGGTGATTATCAGATCTTAATTAATGACTAAAAATTTTAGTTTCATTATTGAACCCTTACCTCCTTTCTTAAATGTATTCCTCCCCCACCCATTTCACTGGAACATTCTTTGGTTATGAACAACAAAATTGTAACAGAGAGAAATATACCCCAACTGTATGCCAATAATAAACCACAAAAATAAGCTTTGCTTCATTTCTTGGAGCAGTAGATGAGACAGGATTTCTTAGGCCTACAAGGCCTTCTTTGTGTAGTTGCCAGGAAAGGCTGCGGGCTGTTCAATAATCAGTCCTTTGCTATATAGATTTACCAGAGGCAAATTTCCTTGCCAGTAAGTCTGATACGAACTTTCAAACAAAGGTACCTGAGATAAAATGATTACCTATCTGTTTGCTTTTGCTTATCATCCCAATTTCTACTGAAAGATTTTCTTGTCCATTTGTCCTACTCTGACTAAAAATCCAGGAAGAAAAGATCTGCTTGTTGCAGATCAGTGATGATTCTGCAAAAGTTACTGGTTTGGTCCTTGACTACAATTGACTACATGATACGTCTTACGGGGAGCTAAGAACAAGGATTCCAAAGTGAAGCAAGCCAGCAGAATGAATACATCATCATCATCATTAGAATATAAGACCTAAAAACAGCAATCAAGCATATAACATGGACAATTGTCCATTTCATCAGAAAAACAGATGATGGTTATACCATTAGCTGTTACATGATTAGCACAGGTGGCTCATAAGCACCTGTATTGATTTAAGAGATCCAGAGGCTGAGAAAACAAACACACAAAACAGGCTAAAACCCTTACTAAATTGCCTAGTATTTTTGTCTTATTGCTCCAGCTCTTACAGTTTTACTATTTTGTAGCTTGGTTTCTTAGTTTTAATATGTATACTGCCCTGAAACTCGATAATAAAATAATTAAAATAAAACAATTCCATGAACATCTTGACATATTGTCATCTAGGAGAATCAGGTTTCATATCTGATTAACGATAGTTACTCTAAAGCATCGGTTCTCAACCTTCCTAATGCCGTGACCCCTTAATGGAGTTCCTCATGTTGTGGAGACCCACAACCACAGGGGCAGAGCAGCTGGGAGGTGAGAGGGAAGGGCAGTGAGAGACTCGTTGCGACCCCTCTGAAATGGTAATCTGACCCCCAGAGGGGTCCCGACCCCCAGGTTGAGAACCACTAAGAACATAAGAACATAAGAGAAGCCTTGCTGGATCAGGCCACAGCCCATCTAGTCCAGCATACTGTCGCACACAGTGGCCCACCAAATGCTCATGGGCATCTCAAGCAGAGACAAGGACAAACCTTCTCCTGCTCTCGAGTCCCAGGAGATGGCCCTAGAAGCGCCCCATTTCCTCCCCCCCCCCCGCTCAGCCTGAAAGATGCACCTAGGCATTCGTTCTAGTAGCCATTGATACATCTGTCATCCATAAATTTGTCTAACCCTACCTTAAAGCCATCCAGACTGGTAGCTGTCACCACCTCTTCTGGCAGCACATTCCATAGGCCGATGACCCTCTGTGTGAAGAAATACTTCCCCCTGTCAGACCTTACGCTCCTACCCATCAGCTTCATAGAGTGCCCCCTGGTTCTAGTGTTGTGCGATAGAGAAAAGAAATTTTCTCTATCCACCTTTTCTATGCCGTGCATAATTTTATATACTTCAATCAGGTCCCCTCTCAAACGCCGTCTCTCCAGACTGAAGAGGCCTAGACGTTGCAGCCTGGTTTCGTAAGGGAGGTGTTCCAGACCCTTAATCATTCTGGTTGCCCTTCTCTGCACCTTCTCTAGTTCCACAATATCCTTTTTGAGGTGTGGTGACCAGAATTGTACACAGTATTCCAAATGTGGCCTCACTATAGATTTATAAAGGGGCAAAATGACACTTGCTGACTTATTTTCTATTCCCTTCCTAATTATTCCCAGCATTGAATTTGCTTTTTTTGCTGCTGCCGCACACTGGGTTGACACCTTCATGGAACTGTCCACCAAAACCCCGAGATCCCTTTCCTGGCGTGTTGCAGAAAGCTCAGACCCCATCAGTTTATAGACGTAATTTGGATTCTTGGCCCCAATGTGCATTACTTTACACTTGTTAAGATTAAAGCACATTTGCCACTTGGTTGCCCACTCACCCAATGCTAAGAGATCCCTCTGGAGCTCTTGGCAATCTCTTTCAGATTTTACTACCCTAAATAATTTAGTATCATCAGCAAACTTTGCTATTTTACTATGTACCCCCTTTTTCTAGATCATTGATGAATAAATTAAAAAGCATTGGTCCCAGTACTGAGCCTTGAGGGACCCCACTTTTTACTTCTTTCCACCCTGAGAAATTGCCGTTTACTACTACTCTCTGCTTTCTGCCCTTAAGCCAGTCACAAATCCAGGACAGAACCTGTCCTTTTATTCCATGGCTGGTGAGTTTACTCAGTAGCCTTTGATGTGGGACTTTGTCAAAAGCCTTCTGAAAGTCCAGATAGACAATGTCTACTGGTTCACCTTTATCCACGTGTTTATTGACACTCTCAAAGAATTCCAACAAATTTGTGAGGCATGATTTACCTTTGCAGAAGCCATGCTGGCTTTTGTTCAGCAATGCCTGCTGCTCCATATGCACACTAATTTTGTCTTTAATAATGGTTTCCATCACCTTACACGGAACTGACGTTAAGCTAACTGGTCTGTAGTTGCCTGGATCACCCCTGGATCCTTTTTTGAATATTGGTGTTACATTTGCTACCCTCCAGTCCTCAGGTACGGAGCCTGATGTTAGGGAAAGATTATATATTTTTGCTAGAAGGTCGGCAATTTCGCATTTGAGTTCCTTAAGGACTCTTGGATGAATACCATCTGGTCCCGGTGACTTGTTAACATTTAGTTTATTAAGACATGCCAGGACCTCTTCCTTGGTTATTTCTGTACAGTTTAACTCTTCAGAAAACACAGGCTCAGCTACTGGCATGTGTCTCCTGTCTTCCTCCGTGAATACGGAAGCAAAAAATTCGTTTAGTCTCTCTGCAATCTCCGTGTCTTCTTTAATTACCCCTTTCTCTCCTTTACTATCTAGTGGTCCAACTGCTCTCCTGGTTGGATTCCTACTTCTGATATACTTAAAGAAATTCTTGTTATTTCTTTTGATGTTTTTAGCAATGTGCTCCTCAAAACCACTGCTCTAAAGAGATCTGCAAAAGTATCCTACAGTCTACTGGAAGTGGTTGTAGCTCAGTGGAAGGAGGACAAACTGTGTAGAAAGCAGAAAGTCGCTAGTTCAATCCCTAGACTGTCCCAGAAGTAGGTAGTGGCAAACCACTTCTATATTTCTGCCAAAAAAACATACCCCTGTATGGTGGTGCACTTGTAGTCAATAGGGAGTAGCTCACAACTCAGTGCTACCCAACAAACTACAGCCAGTTTGGTCTAGTGGTTAGAGAGCCGGCCCTTATCTGTGAGTACCAGGTTTGATTCCGCCCTCCCCCATGAAGCCAACTGGGCTAGTCACCTTGGGCTAGTCACAGCTCTCTTCTGAGCTCTCACAGCCCCACATCCCTCACAGGGTATTCTGTTGTGGGGAGAAGAACAGAAAGTTTTGTCAGCTGCTTTGAGTCCCCTTAAATGGTGAGAAAAGTGGAGTAGAAAAGCCAATTCTTCTTCTTCTTCTTCTTCTTCATGTGATGAGCTGTGCTTTCCCACCTTTTCAAAGAGGACATAACAAGTGGACAAACACCCTTGTTTTTAATCCTCTATGACTGAAACATCATTTTATGAGGCCAGAAGGAAAGCTCCTAAGTGACAAAATGAGGATTTTCTGTTCCCTTCCTTCTGTAACCTTTATGGCTACAGGTAATGCTGTTCTCTTTTTAAAAAGAGCTCAGAATCCAGAAAGCCTGCTGGGGAAACATCTCTCTTTGCTGATTGTAGGGTCCAGCCCTGCCTGCCTTATCTCTTGGCCCACGTCATCATTTCAGTGACGCTGCAAGTCAACCTGTTTCCCCACTAGCTTCAGTATACTGAAGTTGTATTTGTCTCTGTTCATTATGTTACACAGTGGTAAAGTTGTTTTTGCTGTGTAGAATATAGAAGGGTGCTGTTATCTGATGCTGATATACATAATCAAACCCTGAATCAAAACCAGGGTAAAGTTTTTATCTACTGTGAAAGCAAGAAGAATGCAAAGTTGTCCCTCAGAAAAAAATAATATTCTCATCATAACTAAAAATATATTAATAAAGAAAAGTTATATTTACAGAGTAGAGCTGGCAGAACCTCCACAAAAAGGGAGAAATTTTCTGATATTAAAAATATATTTATAATAAACAACACTTTTTATTTAAATGTGTCACCTATTGCATTCCTACATATGCTGCATCCTAAGGAACCGTCTAACCCCTATCCTGAACCTGTCCTGTTTTTGCAATTCGTATTCTTCTGATAACAGAAAATAAACAAATATCCAGCAGATTTTCTTATGTTAATAATTATTCAGAAAGAGGTTATTTCCAATGAAGCTCTTGAAACAAATATTACTTTCAAGAATGTACAAGACTTTCATAAAAGGAGAAAATAAAGGTGCTCTTTGAGCTGAGCTTGCACTGTTCCTGGAAACAGTTCAGAAATGGTCAATATTGTCTAGGAAACAATGCAAAGATCTTTTTATACTTTGGAGGTGCCTTAACATTGAGCTCAAGTCACTTCCTCATTTTAAATATTTATTTATTTATTTATTTATTTATTTATTTATTTGTATTTCTATCCCAGCCATCTCGGGCCGGGTAACAGCTCCGAAAATCAAACATATTAAAACAATAACAGTATATACTAAAACAAAAGTGTCTGCAAGTGGGAAGGGAAAGTGTATCCCCATTTAACCAAAGCCAGGGCAAAGAGAAGAGTCTTTACTGCCTTCCTAAACATGTACAGTGGATAGACACACCTCAAGGGGGAGACTATTCCACAGCCTAGGAGACATCACTGAGAAGGCCCTCTCCTGGGTGGCACAGAAGTAACCAACAAAGCAGTAATGGGCTAAACTGTTTCTATCGCTTACTTTTTGTAATATCCCATAGTGCTGTACTGTCTCCTTAAAGCTGTATCTAATATTTATATAGCTGAAAAACAATCTTATGTGTTCTATTAGTCCATGCTCAGAAAAACTAACATAACCCTTTCCAAATTTCACATCTGCTGATAAAAGTGTAAGCTTTCATGTACTTGGGTTTCCATACTTCACACTTCTTCATGAAATAATCTGATATTTAAACATGCTAACTATGCCAAATCTAATGTTTGTATAGCTTCTCACAACTCTTTTTAAAATAATTTTCAATCAATACAAAGTATGTGCCAAGTCCTAAGTAGACTTGAAGTGATACTCTTGACACATGAAAGCATAATAAGATGAACATGTTCCTGAGATTCAACCAGCTTACTTTTTCAACAACATCATATCAGGCTTTAAAGTCCTGTCTAATCCTTCTAGGGGCATCTTAAGATGGAATTGCTGACCTGCTCCAAATGCTGGATTACAACACAAAGATAGCCTGGACTGAGGCTGAAACTGCACATAATCCGGAATTAAGAATCCAGTCTGGAAAAGATGAATAAATGGTACAGAATTCTAATACAAGCGAAGCCCTGCTGGATCACAGCCCTTCTAGTCCAGGATCCTTTCTCACACAGTGACCCTGATCTTGACTAAAATGTCCTTTAGAAGCAACCTGGACATGGTACGTAGGCCAGTACCTGTCCTGCATGAGTTGTCTAACACTTTCTTAAAGCTACCCAGGTAGCCTTCTGTCACCTCTTTTTCTGATAGTAAATTCCATAAACCAATGATCCTCAGGGTAAAAAGATACTTCCCCTTGTCAGTCCTAATGCTTCTAATAATCCCACCTGTTCTGACTATCAAGTTTTAAGGCTAGTTTTTGACTTTAACAAGTATAGGCAACCTGAGACCACAAGATCTTAATTGCTTACATCTGAATGTACCTGCTTACCACATGAAAAATCCCTGATATAGGCCTGACATCCTCAAAATGTATCCCTCCAGACCTCCAGGTCTCATCAATACTAGCCAATTTCATCAACAGTAAGATTTATAGGAGCCTTAGTTCAACAACATCTGAAAGGTACAAAAGAATGAGCGCGCACTCACATGCACACTTTTTAGGAAAGATTTATTTTTTCTCCGTGTCCTTAATCATAGCACAATGATAGCATATGAGTATTCCAGCCACCACATGAACAGCCATGCTCATGGGCATCTCAAATGCTCATGGGCATCTCAAGCAGAGACAAGGACAAACCTATTCATGCTCTGGAATCCCAGCAAATGGCCTTAGAAGCGTCCTGCTCCCCCCCCCCCCGAGCCTAAAAGATGTAGTTAAGCATTCATTCTAGTAGCTATTAATACATCTGTCGTCCATAAATTTGTATAACCCTTCCTTAAAGCCATTTAGACTTGTAGCTCTTCTGGCAGCACATTCCATAAACTGATGACCCTCTGGGTGAAGAAATACTTCCCCTTGTCAGATCCAACTATCCTACCCTTCAGCTTCATAGAGTGCCCCCTGGTTCTAGTGTTGTGTGATAGAGAAAAGAAATTTTCCCTATCCACCTTTTTATAGGAGCTTTTGAGTTTCTTTCATCTAGCAGCCGTTTATTTACCAATGTTGTTCTCCTTCAAAAATACATTACTTCGTAATTGCTTACTATTTTGAATATTTCATTTTTTTTTTTTTTAAATGGTGAACTACTCATTGCAATTAAAATAAACCTTTAAAAAATTGTTTGTGACAGTCGGAGCTCTATTTACATGTTAACCAGCCCAAGACTTTTTTCAAAGTCTGAGAGTTTTAATCTGGAGATCAGACAAGGATATTTAAATAAGATGCCAATGCTTTCCATCTGCAAGAGCTCTCAAGTAGCTGGGGGTGGTGGTGGTGGTAAACTAAACAACCATTTGCCCCTAGATGTGCAAATTCTTCAGGAATGTCTTCTCTTTTTCTTTCCATCTCAAACAAGATTAGGATGGGACAGGATAGCCTGCAATCCCTCACCATGGTATTTTGTCAGAGGAACTGCTGTAAGGAGAAGATTAAATAGTTTCTTAGGAATTATGGGGCAGGTGCTGCAGAAGGAAAGGCCAATTGTACCTATGAAATAAGGTCCTCCAAGTAAGTTTTTAATTTGGAATTTCATTTATCTTAACACAAAGATGTCCCTATCAGTGTAAGAAGTTATGACTATGACCTAGCAGCATAATCCATCAATGAGAAGACACATGTTACCGTGGTGGGCAATGCAAACTAAGATCTGACCACTGTTTATATCTGCTGTTTGGTACTATATTTACACAGATGCTTCATAACTACAGTACTCCATACTCAAGTACCAATAACAATTAAGATACAAATCGAATACAGTTGAAAAACACAATGGAAGGATAGATCTGAGCCATCATTTTGCTCCTGAAGGAACAAAGCAAATGTCACCAATAGACTTCCTTGAGGAAGCTGTTCCACATCATCGTGTCACTGAAATGACACAACAAAGCCATATACACAAGCCATTAACATAAGTAATAATGCCTCTGCATTACATTTTATGACATATAAGCAGGCTCTGAGACAATAATTTAATATCAGTAGTATGGGGGAGTCTATTCCAAGGTTACAAACAAGAACCACAGTTACACATAAAATATTTCACAAATTGGTAGCTAATAAATCTCCCTTTCATTTGTTAA
This sequence comes from Aspidoscelis tigris stejnegeri, assembly GCA_023333525.1. Classification (NCBI taxonomy): domain Eukaryota; kingdom Metazoa; phylum Chordata; class Lepidosauria; order Squamata; family Teiidae; genus Aspidoscelis; species Aspidoscelis tigris. Next base: position 49,151,912 of record JALMGA010000004.1, read on the forward strand.
CAGATACAGGCTATAACGGCAGCCTTACTAAACTTTTCATCTGCACCAGAAAAGAGGAAACAGCATGTAACCAGGACAGCATAGTAAATGCTTAGATAAGGGAGGATCTGCCTGGCTCACAGGGCCCAGGAAGGCATGGATCCCTATATACTCCAGAAGATTCCTATCAATCAGCACTGGAAAATGCAGTGGCAGTCCTGCACCAAACAGTCTTGATGGCCCTTAACTCCCAGCAGCCAGTGCTGCACCAAATGTTCTAAAGGACAAATGGATGAATCATTCAGCAGGCAGGTGAGCCACATTATCCAGAACTCAAACAGACATCAGTCTAACTAGCAAACTAACAGCTGTTAAAACTTAGTTATAATAACATTAGTAATACTAGTAGTGGTGGTTGTAGTAGCGGATTTCTGGCTACTTTTCTCTAGCTTTAGAACAGTACAGAACAGATACAAGTATTGCTATGGCTAACCATCTCAGTATTACAATGTCAGACTGATATCTTTTTTGCACAGTGCTGTACTTAAGGAAAATCGGGTACAGAAACTAATAAAGGTAAAGTCGTGAAGGCTGAAATGGAAAATTGAAAATTTGGGAGAAGAGAACAGATAGGTTTTCCTCGGATTATCCCAGGAGGTGGGGTGGTTCCTATTCACATATTTGCTTATGGCCATAAATTTAAAAAAAAAACTTTTGTGTAAGTAATATATTCCCTTTCATCTTTTAAGTGTTAATAAGGTAGGCTCCTCACTAAGGAGAACTACCTCCTCAGGGTAAGCAGCATAAAGAAGAGTAAGCAGCATAGAATGGCATGATGTAGGGGAATCAGGGCAAATGGCATAAAGAAGAAAATTCACATACACACCTACACTCATTCCTTGTTGTTTGCATGTAGTACTGTGGTAACACCTGTTTTCTTTAATATATAAAACCACAAAGGCAACAACCACTGTAAAAGATTAAATTCTTATGTGTAACCAGAGTTAAGCCTCACGATAAGACCGAAATGTCACTGCTTTTTTCTTTTCCACCACGACAAGCTCAAAAAAGCAAAATTATCCGTGACGTAGGGATTTTGAACTGAAATGTATTGTATATGCAACATTGCTTTTCACACTGCAAGACAGCATGGAGGTTTTCTGAAAAGCCACACATAAAAAATACAAAATGTAAATAGTTGCAAGAATGATATTTAAAAGTGTGAACAATAATAACATTGGCAAGATTTTATTTTACATGCCAGCTCAGCCTTACCACTGGGGGAAGCTGAGGAAGTATGTAATTTTTATTATTTTTTTTAACAGAGTTACATAGCTGGCGTTGCTAACTCTCATCCAGACCAAATGTGTTTTCCTAGAATTGGTTCAGGAAAGTGATTTTCTCCTCAGCCAGACACAGCAAATTGAAAGATAAATCAACTTTTAAGGAACAATAGTGAAAAGATAAGTAGTAGCACCTCCTCTAGTTAAAAACCCAAGGCCCAGGACCAGGAAAGACTCACCTTTAAAGAGAGATGTGGTTCTTTACCCTGAGCTCTTAATTGAGTGGTTGCATGTGAGTCACTAAATTATTCCAAGAAAAGTACTATGATGGCATGAAGCCTAACTCACCAAACTGATTTCCCAAACCTGATACTTTCTGTAACTTAAATAACAATGGCTGGTAACTGGCAATAGAGTAATGTCTGTACCAGTGTAACAAACACTGTGATTTTGTGAATGGCAACATAAACTGTGCTAAATCTTTTGCTATTTACTCAGAAGTAAATTACTACAACACAATGGCTTTCATAACCTCAGGTATGTCTCAATCCAGCATTTGCCAAGCTTAATGAAAGAGAGACATAGCCCTCCTAATCATACAATGATAAATGTGTTTCTCTAGAGTCCATTGATGCTATATTTTACATCAATATTATATGCAAGTCAGGACAAGTAGAAGAAAAAATACTGTATATGCAGCTGGACTTTAATCAGATTGTAGTTCATCAGATTAGAATATAGCTAATGCCACCACCCCATTACCTCAGATCGCAGTTCATCAGATTAGAATATAGCTAGTGCCACCACCCCATCTCTTCAGAACAGTGATCAGTGATATTTGAATGTGGTTTAACTTTGATGTTATGAATCATTAGCAGGGAAAAGATCACATCCAGAAACTTTACATCTTATCATGCTGGAGCATAGGCAATGATCGCTCTGATGCTAGACGTTAATATCACTTCCTTGGCAGTTAGTACATTTAAAAGTATGTTGAATAGACATGCTTTTGCCCACAATATTTGTTGAAAGCCTTTTTAGTATCATTCCTCTAAACAGACATTTGGACTGAATAGAAATATAATAACCTTCACAGTAGATATAGATAGGGAGAGAAGCTCAGCTAAGACCACTGAGGCTATCTCCAGACAGCAGGACAAAATCGCAAGACAAGCGCAGGGACTTACCTGTCTGGGCGCTTGTCCCTGTGATGGTGAGGTGGCTCCATCCAAACACACAAAACAAAGGGGACTGAGAGGGACCAGAAGAGTGTAACATAACTAGGAGTTGAGTAACTTGTGTCTTTGTAAGTAGTGCCCTGCTTTCCCTCTGTGCCACTTCTCCAGAAGCTGGATGACATGGGATGGCAGTGGCCGGAGCTGGGCTAAAGTTACTATTTCAGATTTAATGTTAACGCCACTTTCCCATGGCAAGACAGCAGAGTACCTGCTCATAAAATGTGTCCCAGTATCTTGAAAAAGCCGTTAGACTGTTCATGTGTATTAACATGTATTAACCCTATCAAAAATACTATTTCCAGAGAAAACTGGGAGCGCCAATAATTTCCCCTTTAAAACAAACAGCAGTTCTCATAAAGACAATTTTACCTTCAACAAGATTTAGACTACGTTAGCAATTTATGGGGAAATGTCTTCAAAAATACTTCAAATAAGGATGGTGAAAGGGGACTAAAACTGAAAAAGAAAGCCACAAATAGCTCATGTCTTCTTAAACCAATTTTGATCATAAGCCTATTTAATGAAGCAAAACAGGTTTCACAGGCTACATGTATTCAACCCACTTGCAGCCTGTTCTAGCCTGCCTGTTCTAAAAAGTTTTTTTGTATTACCTGGAGCAACCTAATCAAGGTATCAGTAGCCACCTGCTTAGCTGATGTTTATTTACTGTGTTTCCATTTGATAGATCTTACCTACATTAAAATACAGTTGATATAGTCATACAGCTGTTCTTGTATTTATGAGCCCTACAAAGCAAAATTTGGTTAAATGCATGACAACAATACTGAAAAAAAAATTCATTACAGTTATAACACTAGGAGTGTTAGAGTCATTGCACATTACACCTGATCTTAACTAAAAGGTGAAGCAATAATATCACAGCTCGTGAAAGGTAAGCTGAGGAGATACAGCTGAGGAGATATAGCTCAGAGGACCTTCCTGCAGGAGAAGGAAGAGGTCACAGAGGCACTAAAGGAAGGCTTCTGGGATCTCTTCCTTTCTGAGGATCCTTTCTGGGGATCCAGAGGTACAAAATAACTATTATCTGGTTGTTAATTTTAGGGCAATTGGCTGGAGAGAATGGTGGTCACAAGCTGCAGTTATGCTTTGAGGAAAATGGATTACACCCACTGCAGTCTTGCTTCAGCCAGGGATACAGCACTGAGAATGCTCTGACTGCACTGATGGACAACATTTATCAGGAGAGAGTCATAGGCACTATAACCCTGGGTGTTTTTCCACTGTCAATTGTACCCATTTTTGCACCCATTTTTGTACCTTTTGGCTGTGAGCTGGATGATCCCATTTCCACTACGGCACCCATTTTGAACCCGATTGTTTCCACTGCCATGGGGGAAATCCAGATCTTTTTGGCCTTTAATCTGGATTTTCTGTAGACCCCATTAATGGGGTCTACAGTGGGGTCTTCTGCCAGAAAATCCGGATTAAAGGGAGCCTGTTTCCACTGGAAACAGGCAATGGGGTCCAAAGGAGGCTAGGGGGAGGGGATGCACCTTTGACCCCCCCCCCAACATTGGCTTCGAAGTCACTTCGAAGTTGACTTCACATTTGCTTCAAAGTTGCTTCGAAGACTGCCCTCCCGCCCCCCCCAAAACACCTGGGGTAATGGACCAACCTGTTGTGGGTCGATCCGGATTCCCCAGATGGGTGCAAAGCTGTTTCCACAGCAGGGGTGTTTGCACCCATTTCTAATGGGTGCTACACCTCCTGGGGAAACACATTGGGTGCTTCCCTTAATCCGGATCTACTAGATCCGGATTAATAAATGTACCCATTCCTTAGATCCAGATCTAAGGGCTGCAGGGAAAAACACCCCCTGTTAGTTCTCCTTGATGGCTGACTTCCAATACCACAGTATCCTCTTAAGACTCTGGAGACTGGGACTTGGAGCACTGTTTTATAATGAATCTCCCTCTGATCTCCAAAGTAGGCTCCAACAAGTAACTATGGGAAGCTTTTATTTGACACCTTGAGGCCTCTCACGGGACACTTCTGTCCCTTATGGTATTTAACATCCGTATGAAGCCACTGTGAGAAGTCACCAGAAGATTTGGAGAAGAGATGATAACAGCAACCAACCTAGATAGCTTTAAAAAAGGGTTAGACACATTCATGGATGACAGTTGGATCAATGGCTACTAGACTGGATGCCCAGATACTTCCTCCAGGATGGGGAGACAGGATGCCTCCAAACACCATTTGCTGGGATTCAAGAGCAGCAGGACTTCTCTTAATAAGTTGATGATACTCAACTCCATCCCTCCATGCTTTGAGTGAGGTGAAGCAGTTCAGGTGTTTCATCCCTGCATGGAGGAAGTAATGGGCCAGATGTGGACCCATAAAATGGCACTGAATCCAGACAAGATGGAAGTACTCTGTATCACAGGGTGTTGAGTCTAGGAAGTTGAGGGGAACCCAATTCCTTGGCACTTAATACATTTTAAGTATTTTGTATAAGCATGCTTTTGTATAATCTGGGGGTCCTTCTGGATTCATTGATGGCACCTGAGGCTCAGGTGGCAGCGGGAGTCAGGAGTACTTACCTCCATCTCCAGCTGCTTCATCAATTCATCAGTTTCGCTTATGGTTGAAGTTGGAACTAGTACAAAATGCAGCAGCTGGAGGTAGACCCAACCTGCCATAGAATCCAAATGCCCCAGTAAAGGTACCTGTTGTTGAGCAGCCATAAACTTGGGGGCAGCCAAATCCTTTGCACTGTCAATAGGGCTGCCCATGAGTGTAGTAGGGGCAAAGTCACTTGTTGCTGGTGGAGTAGCAGTGACTTTGAAAGATGATAGGATTGTCTGAACTGAGCCCTAGGTGGCCACTCCTGGCAGTGTCCAGTATCTCAAGATACTCCAGAATGACCCTGGTTATGAGATAAAGCAGGCTATCTGGAACAGCTGATATGGTTCCCACTGAGGCTCATGATCATATGAGGTATAATTATATAACTGGGTCCAGGCTCTCTTGAGACGAGTTAGACTGTTCAGGTTGCTGGGGGACAGTTTGGGAGCTCATTCCCCCATCAGTTAGTACCCAGCTGAACTGGCTGGACAGCAGCTTGAGAGTAATCAGTTGGTAGATCTGGGGGCAATTTATGTGGTGGCAGTTGGATGGGGACGACACTCCCTGGAGATGTATGGCCCACAATCAGGGTTATTCCTTTAGCAAGAAAATTCTCCTGGATGGGCAGGATGAGGTCGGACCCAGCAGTGCAGCATTTGTGGATTACGTGTGTACTTTGGTCCAACTCTTGCCACATCTGAGTTACAGGTATTGCACTAGATATTTGTAATTCAGATAGTGGCTGGGGAGATTCAGTCACAGGCACCAAACTCAGTATTTGTAATCCAAGGGATGGCCAGGTAGACTCTGATGCTGACTATAGGACCCCAGGTTTGTTGCTTGTCTGGGCAGTGCTCCATATCATATACATCCATCACAGAGGAACCAACATCAAAACATAGCCCATTTGTAATGGACTCTTCCATAATCCCACATCAAGTGAGACAATGCTCAAGATAGTGGGGGTTGCTGGCCACCCATCCTGGATGTAGCACCTGCAGCCTCTTGAGCTCTGTCTGAGGCATCCCCAGGCCCACCGTATGCTGAGTTGAGAGGTGGCTGAAGGCCTCTGTGATTTCGACAATAGTTTGCTCCAAAGCAGATGGAGGTGAAGCCTCATTTTCCTTCAGAACCATGTTCTGAATTGGTGGTACATCTGTTGTTCTATCACAATCACCACCCCAGGCCGCATTCAAGGAATAGAGTAGATTAACCATATTCTCATGCTCTCAATGATTCCGGACCAGCATGGAGTGTATTAAGCATTCTATCCCATTCCATTCATCTCCATATTATGATCAGAGCGGTCTAACCTTGAGTTCCCAAAACAACTAGCAGTTCTCACCAGTACTATCAGCCCATGCAGGGACTAGCCACAACACCAGGAGAAAGCACCATCGGTGATGAAAGTTAACCGAGATGTCTGGGTCTAGGAAAGGGACAAGAATAGCAGCACACAGGACAAATGGATAGTGCTGATAGGTTTCACTTGAATTACACTTCCCAAATTGCTAGTTATCAAGCTAGAGAGAATTTGACTGTAACAGAAACAGCCATGCACCCCAAGTTCTTCTTATATGTTTTCTTCTTATTGAACTATGTTTTTTGTGTGTGTATGTGTGTGTGTGAGAGAGAGAGGCAGATGGACAGACATACAGAGGAATCTGATGAGTTCAGACTTATTGTCATGAAGGAAAAATCAAATGTATACATTTTGTAAATAAGAATATAATGCTTCCTCTTTAAGCAATCACTGATTTATATTTTTACACTGCAGCCCAAACTTTTGTACAGTAGTGGTTGTTTCATATGTATAGCTATCACAATACTATACGAATTCTGGCCAGTTGCTGCCACTAAAAATATCTATTTTCTTATGCAGCTTCAAGTCTGAACTAAGACCCAAATGGAATTTGAAATAAAGCAGCTTTCCAGGTCTTTCTTACACCTTTTGTTTGCTGGTGGCAGGTGTTAAAGGCCTGCAAGAGCTCCTGCTCACTGTATCACTGTAGCAGCAGCAACACTGGTCCAGGCACTAAGACCAACTTTGTCTGATAACAGAATTAGGATTGACATGGCTTCAATACAACCAACTATTTTTTTAAATCCCACTTTAATTTCTTAAGCTTGATTTTATTTTTTTTAAAGAAATCAGTTGACACAATCTGAAGAAAAAACAGTGTGGCAAATCAACTTTATCTACCCCATTTGCCTTTAAAGCACAAGAGATGAATGGGCGTGCTTTTAATTTTACAGTTACTGGAAGCATTCTGTAATTTTTTTTGTAAGCAAGCTGTTGGGATTTTTCCCTTCTCTAAATTTCCTCCACCCAGACCCCTGAAAAGCAAAAAAAAAAAAAAAAGTGATTACCCGCCCTCCAATTACTCTCTCAAAGCTATCTGAGTATATTTGTATTCTCTACAAATATCAGTACAGCCTGATCCACAGTACTTCTCATTATTTTGGATGCAATGCCATTTCCTTCTGTAGTTCCTCAATTCAGCAAGTGATGAAACTCAGGCACGTCTTTGAAACACTCAAGCAGTGACCACTGTAAATGTACTTGACGCTGCAAGAATTTTGGTACCTTAGAAGAAAAAGTACACTTGTAGATGTCAGACTTCTTATTTCAAATAGGAAGCTGTTCCTTTGACGGAAATTGCAAATTCATCTCAAAGGGGAAGTTGTGTAACAAAGTTAAATGTTCGAAAACACTTCAGATGCCACTGGGTACCATACGGAGGTCACAAAAAAGGAAAAACAATCACTGATGTTCATCTACAACTTATCTATATGCATTAATTTTTTAAAAAAATTCATTTGCTCTTTAACATGCACTTAACATGAAACACACTAGGGGTGCATTCCCATACAAGTTTAAATCTGAATTGAATCCTTTTTTGGGATCAGGAGATCCCATTTATTTTTTTTATTCCCAGCCTTTATAAGGACTGTCCTGCAAAAATCCACAGGAAAAAAGTCCTCACAAAAACTGTTTCTGAAGCCCAGACCACATTATTATTTTTTATCTTTGGGAATGCTAAACTCTAAATCCTGTACTGAAGTCTGCAGTTGTGTTCCCTGCTTTCTGTAGGGACCAGCAGCACAAACCTCTCCCTTTCAGCAAGACAGTGCTGGAGTGATGTGGCTGCCATGCATTAAAACCCTCCTTTTGGCCTGCCTGATTTGCACTTTGGCTCCATCTGCTCTACACTTTGGTTTGGACAGCTGAAATGACGGTTCCCATAGACAACTACATGTATCGTATAACTACATGTGTATATTTCATATGAGAGGAAAACCATTCTCGGAATATAGTCTCATCATTTCCTATTGGACAATGAATTTAATTTAGTATAATTTCACTTAATAGTTAAGTACTGAAAGCTACAACTTTAAGTGAAGGCTGTCTAAGTATGATGGATGCTTACGGGAATAATGACAGCATTATTTGCCTTCTGGCATCTACATCTAACCAGTTTTAGATGCCAGGCACAGACTTTTTAAATCTGCCTAGGTTTAACTATTGTTCTTGCTTATGTTTCTTTTTATTATATACCGTAGTATTTTCTTATTTATTTAAATATATAGCCTACCCTTGTTATGCTATATGTTTTCCGCAATATAATACATGCAGCAAGAATATAGAAATCTGGATTAGATGGTGTGAATAACTATTAAACATTGGACTCCAGCCAAGACCAGAATCCATCTGAGCTACTAGACAGTGTGGGTGACCTTGGTCTACTGACTTTACTTCTTTTGTTAAGTTATTTGTGCCACTGGATAACTTAACCCCCGTTAACCTGCAGCAGGAAGATATGACTTGAACAAGCAGTGTTCCTGCCTTGGACAAAGATTAAGATGCTAATATGGCTAACCAAGTTGAATAGCTGTTTTAATCACTGCAACATGTTGGCCAACTTTTTGTTTACTACAGCTTCCACCCCAAACATCTGTTCTCATTTCTTGAGGTTATTTGTCAGCTTGTTCACCATCCAATACACTCTTGTCCTCCAGCTCAAAAGTTTCATTTTTTCTTTTGTTTCCTTGAGATCACCAACTCTCACCCTGCTAAGACTTGTCTGCAGAGCCAAAACAACTGCTGGTTGTAAGCTTGGGTTCCAGAAGGCTGCAGGCAAATCACTTTGCTAAGATCACTCTGGCTCTTCCTGAGGCTTGCTCCACTCTAGGAATTGGGACTCCAAATGCCCACTGTACTGTTGCCATAGAGGCAAGGGAAACCAAAGATCAGATGTAATTAGTTTTTAATGATCTTTTGTGGCAGCAGCTGTCCCTGGAGACATTTAAGATGGATTACATACTGAATTCCTGGACTCTAGACCTCACTCTGCTGGTGCTGATACATCAACACATCATGAGAACACAGCCATGAAGCCTCTTGCTGCAAACACTGCAACCCACCCAATAAGAACGTGAGAGGAACCCTGCTGGATCAGGCCACAGCCCATCTAGTCCAGCATCCTGTAGTTTGTGTGTGAATGCTTCTGCTTTAAACACACATTGTTTATCTCAGAAGATTGTTCTTGAACAAGAAAAAACATCAGGAAAAACAAAAATCTTTGTGTTCCCTACCTCAACCTTGTTTTCCCAGCCTTCTTCCTTGTCCACTTTGCTTAAATTTTACTTTTCACTTCTTTCCACTTTTCCCACTCAAATCAGTAAGAATAAACTCTTTCTTTAACAAAGAAAGCCACTCCACTCTGGGCGGCCCACACTGTGGGGCAGCAAGTTATAGATTTGACCCAGCAAGTCACAGGGAAAGAGCTCATTACATTGAGGGCCACCAATCCACAGCACCACCTCTCCCCAGTTGCTAGACTGGGTTCAACGGGACTATAACTTCCCACAGCAGGGACGTAACATTCAAAATTCAGCCAAATTCAGACATTCGAACTCAAATCGGATGTTCTGATATTCATATGATAACAACAGAACAAATATGAATGTTTCCGCACATTCATATGAATAGTTCAGACATTCATTAAGCTGGGGAAACGTATCAGATATGTATCTGTTCATATCAGACAACTGTTCATATCAGACATGCACCTGTTCGTATGAGATACATATCTATTCATATCAGATACGTATCGAATGTTCATACAAATATGTACAAAGATTCATATTGAATAGAATTTTACCACATTCAAATGCAATCTATTTGTACGAATAAGGATTTTCAAACATTGATTCATTTCGAGTTGAATGCCAAAAAATTCATGCGCATCCCTATCCCACAGACTCTTAAATCCCCACACTTGACTGAGCTCTTGATTCTGTTTCTCTGCCTCTCCCTAGCCTGAAAAACATCAGGAATCCTTACTGTGTGCTCATTTTTCTGCAGTTGCAGTAGAAATTCCTGTGTGATACAAGTAACTGTTTATTTACCTTGGAAACCTCACTTTTTGAGTTGCCCTTACTATTTGACTAATCTGCCCAACTTTCACATTGTTTTATATAATGACGTTTTTTTCTGTGTGCCTTTTATTTTTAATTGGACAAACTTTGCATCAAAATCGGGCAAGTTTTTCCACTTCCCTTAGATGGATTTCAACAGGTCAAGCCTAATAGTTAGTCCTTTAAAAATCTTGCTTGTGGGATCACTGCTAAACCCAACTACAGAACTGGTTTTGTTAATACTCTTCACCCACAGTTCACAGGGCAAGATTATTAAAAATGTATGTTAAAAACATGAAAAGTAATTAAAACACACTGATCCACTGCAAAACAACATATGAAAGGAGCTCAAAAGTCAAAGGCCCAGAACACAGAAGTACATTTTAACCAAGTGCCAAAAAACACAGATTTGTCTTTGGGCATATTTCAACAGGGAAGCTATTTTATAATCTCTGTATAATGCAAGATAAGGTCTTTTCATGTCCTGTCACCCCCAAACATTCGAGAGAAAGGCTTCTCCTACAGACTATTCTAACTTATTGTTTTGATTCTTTGGTCTTTGAAAATGTTTTTGTTATTAGTGTAAAATAATTAATATTTGTCTGAGAGCCACCTAGATTTCTGTTGTTGTTTAACAAGACTGAAATCAAGCTTTCAGAAAACATATTTTGTTATGTCCAAAGGCTTTTACATGTTTAACGTTAGCCTCTTATCTCGGTGACGAACTGCTTCACCTTCACAATAGGGCTACAGGCAACATATCCTCCCACAATATCTTATATAATGGGATAATCATGGGAACCAATATTTCCTACTGCTCGAATACTCTTATCTTTACTTTTGTGTACTTCTCAATGCAACCTTCTCCCTACTCCCTCTCCCTTGGATTTCTCCATCTGTACTCCTGCCCACCCACATCCTTTACTCCCTCCAGTGCAGATTTATCATAACATTATACTAAAATTGCTGTTTACAACATTTTACAAGTCAGAACAGATACCATATTCTTAAAACAGCCACACTTCCTGTAAAAGGCTGAGCAAGTAAAGATTTTCCAAGTTTCTCATGTGTAAAAATTACACCTATTTGACAGGGCATGGGCAATCTGGTTTGATAGTATTGATTACACTGTGGAGTATTTGCCAAATACTAATGGAGGAAATATTCCACTGGCAGTTGAGACCCAAGTGCAATATTATATGATGACTCCATTCAGATATAAGCCTGATCAGTTTGTCTATATTTCTACCTTTCCCTATACCTGAAAGTCTCAGGACCACTATAAAAACATAAAATAGATTATTTAAAACAGTAACAGTCTGTGTGTGGGGAGGGGATGCTGGGAATACATGCATGGATTAGAATAAAGCCTTGACAAATCTCACCTCATGCATCACATGTCCAACCTGGGGCCTTTTCACACCCTCTCTTGGCACAACAGTCAACAACCTTCTAGGGTTAGGGTTAGGCATCTACATTTTGTGATGTCCAATGCATCTGAAACTTAACTAGCACTTCCCCAAGCCCTAGGTAAGTGAGAACACCTCACTGCATGATGCAGACAGGCAATGAGGTGCCCAACAACAATTATACTGCCCTGCCCCATGCCCCATTCATCCAGAAGAGGTGCAAATAGAGCATGGGGGGCTACACAGCTAGCATAGCGTGGAGCACATTTTAACGCTCTACAGCTTTCCGTCCAGGGGAAACTCGAGCACATGCAGAAACGCTTCTGGGACAGAAGTTTCTCCATGCACTGTGTATGCTCAATGTGAGAGCATACTCAGATTGTCCCACTGGGCCAAGTGCAAAAAGGCCTTTGGTCGGGAAAAGTACATTTGCAACTTTAATATAAGTTTTCACAAATTTCACTCTGCTCTTACCTGTGAACTAGGGATATGGATGAGGGACTTGACCTGGCACATTTTATTACTGAAATCTGGATGGGTGAGATGGGTGTGACAGACCTAACCTAAATCTGCCCACCAGATTTTTTCAGTCTGGCATCAGTCCAGCCTAGGAGTCAGAGTGGGAGTATTTCTATAATTATTAGAAACACCATTTATTTATTTATTCATTTATTCATTTGAATTTTTATCCCGCCCTATGCCCCAAAACCAGTGAACATATATAACCCTTCAAATTTATAGATTCTGAGGCCTGTCCAACAGTCTTCATGCCCGGTCAGAGGGAGGTAGTCTGTAGTGTGCTATCAAAAATTCCAGGACTTCATGCATGCAGAGATCTCCATATCTAAAGCAGCTTAGTATTTCAGTCTCCATGACAGCCATGACTATTCAACAGCTTTGCTTCAGATTGTGTGGAGGATGGCCTGGATATTGGAGGGTTAATATTACCCCACTGTCATGGTACAACCACCATCTAGTGAAGTGGTCTCTGATACTACAGAACCTGATACTCCCAGATAATAATCCAGCTCCTTAACCACAAGACCAAACTGGGTCATATAATCATGCCTACGCTATAGCACTGACGTCAGAGAGAAAGGCTTATTTTGCAGCCTCCAATGCATAAAGTAGCCATCCAGCAGTACTATTCTAAGTGGTCATGGGGCTGTTGTCATCTGCTCCTTTAAATCGAGTGTTGGAGCCCTCGACATTTCTCTTGGTTGCCCTAATGGAGGTTAGAGAGAAAGGGAGTGTGACTCTGTAGATCCTGCTTGGTTGTCAATGGTTTTTGATATTATAGATCACAATATCTTCCTGGATCATTTATACAATAGGGGGAGTGAGAGGCACTATGTGAAAGTAGTTCCATTCCTATCTGCAGTGACAATTTCAGAATAGTGTTGTGTGACTGCCTCAGTGTCCTGACAGGTGCATTTTAGGATTCTCCAGGATACCATTTTATTCCCAATATCATTCAATACCTATATGAAACTATTAGGAGAGAACACAAGGAGCTTTGGATTGAAGTATCTCTGTAATACACAGCTCCACTTTTCCATTACATCTGAATCACAAGAGGCTGTGAACATTCTGAATGGATTCAGTGCTTGGATTCAGTGATGGGTACTTGGGAATTTACCTGTTCTCAATGGAACTCCCTTAGTAGGAAGAGATACATAGTTTGGGTTGCTGCATGTGTCATCATTGTCATTGGAGGCTCAAGTGTCTTCTATGGCTAGGAGTGCTCATTATCAACTTTGTCTGGTGTACCAACTAGACCCGTACTTGGACAGAGATAGCCTAATCACTGTTTAGGTACTGGTAACATCATGAGCCAGAATAGAAAGCTTTGTCAGCCACTTTAAGTCCCCTTAAATGGGTGAGAAAAGTGGGGTAGAAAAGCCAACTCTTCTCCTCCTCCTCCTCTTCCTCATGTTTAGCTTATTGTAACACACTCTATATGGAGCTGTCCTTGTATCTGGTCTGGAAGCGGCAACTAGTGCAAAATGCGGTGGCCAGGTTGTTGAGTGACACACTTCACCATACACATATCACAACTGTGCTTAAGTACCTGCATTGGTTGCTATTTGGCTACTGAGCCAGTTTCAAGGTTTTATCTTTGGCATGTGAGACTCTTTACTCTCTATGCTGCACAGAACAGGCCAGAATTTGTGGAACAAAATATATTAATCCTTGGATTACTTGCCACAAATGCATACAGGGGATTTACTCTGGATTGTTCCAATTCAAGCATGTGACACTAAATCATGGTTTATTATTTCTTGCATATAGGTTGTGAAAAGCCTTGACTCATTTAGCCTTGTCCAATCAAAACTAGCCTTCATCTCCATTCTGAGGAAAAAATGCAGATCCAGGTAACTTTGGTCATCTAGAATCTTCCCATGAAATCCTCCATATGAACTTTGAGGACCACCAACGGGTCCCAGACCAGATTTTGAGAACTACTAAGTTCACTGAATGGGTATCTGTTTCAGAATTTAAAAAACTATGGTTGGAATCTAAAAGCTTCATAACTTTCTTACAGTTTAAAGTAAAAGGGAATAAAACTCCCCAGGAAGAAATCGTTACTATAGTACTCTGAAAATGAAGAAGTGCAATTATACTGTTGATTTCATCTATGTATGCAGGAGCATGATAGAAAAGATAAAAGCTCAAGGAAAGCCAAAAGCCACAAGACGTACATGAAGACCCACAGGAAGAACTGAAACCCCATGCCTCCAGTTTCCATGTCAGACAGATGGTCCACATAAGGTTATCTTGGTTAAAGGTTCTGAAGCTGTTGAGAATTCCAGAAGAACCAATAGGCTTATATTCTTTGCTTCTTCTCAGCACAAGTTATTCACAAAGGATCTGAACCATCTTTGTCTCAATGCATGTCACAACGTTTTAAGAACCAATACAAAGGTAGATGTATGCAGAATTACTTTTCTAAAACAGGAATAAGTTCTGCCTTGTTGGTTCAATGCAGAAACAGGGGTAGATAAACAGAACTGATATAACAGGCCTATGCTACGCTTTGGGGTGATTATATGGATGCTGCCGATGACAATTACCAGTTACCTTAACCTGTGCTACTACAGTCAGGTTTAATTTTTTTAGAACTATTTTTCTATATGCTTCAGAAAGAGTAGACATTTAGATGTGTGCTCATATATTAGTCCATTTTACCAAATTTTTCTTTTCGAATGCTACAGAATGGTGCAGCCCTAGAACAATTTTGTTAGTAGGCCCAGCATTAGTAGGCTGGATTTCAGACTAGGGAAGAACTCTCAAAGTGAGCTATAGGCTAGGTCCAATTCACCAATAATTTAAATTAAAAGGCAAATAACCCTTTATCTGAACTCCAGAAAGGCAACCACAAGCACCTCTTTTCAGATGAAAAAAATAAGCTCTTTGAATCCAAGCCTCTCTAGGCCAGGAACAGCCAATATGACTGTCTTAACAACTGATTAACACCCTCATTAGCTCCCAGACAGTATGGACAATGGGCAAAGATAATCCACATGTAACATCTGGAGAGAACTATCCCTCTGGCTAGATTGTATCAACCCCAGTCTGCATGCAGAGTAACTCCTTCAAATAAGACTGGAAATCATGAAGGCTTTAAAACCCTTCTTCCTTCTTTGCTAGTTTTCTGTGTAGATGAAACTTTTCTTCATAAAAGAAATTGGATTCTTTCTTCAGCCTTCACCTCCATTCTCAAGCAATACAGCTCATATGCAGATTTTAGCCCCTCGTGTGTTATTTCTGACAATGTTTACCTGAGAAAATTGGAATATATGATACTTAGAAATAATTTTCAAAAAAAGAATCGAGGGAATAAAAGACTACTAAAGAAAGTGAAAGCAGCAAATAAATACAAAAATGAAAGGAAACAAACAAGGAAAAAATATTTTTCTTCCTCGCCACAGGAAAATGGAAAACAAGGCAAAGTTTCTTACATTTTTTTCTAAAAGATAAAGATTTGTTTAAAAAAAATCACTGAAACCAAGTGACACCTAGTGATGAGCACGGAGTTGATCAGCCTTTACTCTCCCACACAGTTAAGATAAGGCAGCAAGCTCAGGCAGGTAGATGTTCAAGAGTGGGTGTTGAGCCATGGGAACCTGGTACAACTCTGTTTCTCTTCCTTAAAAATTAAACATCAAGCAAGCCAAGACCCAGAGCTGTGCTGATACATAACCCCCCAAACTAGATAGTAATGAAAGTTAGGTGAAACAAAAATAAATCAGTCAATTATCTACTTAATTCTCTTTTCATTTTCTTGGGCAAGGACTTACCCCACTTTTTAAAAAAGGGGGCTGTTCCAGGTATTTATTAGTGCAAAGCCCCACAAAGAAGTGTAAAGCAGAGAGTGGTGGATTATTTCCATGGTGTTTTAAATACCACAGTTGTTTAAAGACAAATTGGCAGCAGCCTGACCTTGTATCTGTTGTAACTAATGTCCAATTACTAGTTGTTTTATGGGCTTGTCAGACACATTTTACCAGCGGTTCCCAAATTCTTGCTAACAGAAGTTACTGGAAGTGAGGGGGGGGAGGGAGAGGGGAAGGGGAAGGGCTGTAGCGTGATTTGCGGCAGAGTTACAGGAAGGAAAAGCTATGCAAAGCAGGAGCAACAGCACAGCTTGCTAAAATGGGGGCTGGAATGAGGAAATGAAGTTTGTTATTTTCCCCCCTCCTAGTACACAGTGCACCCTTGAGGAGGGATCTATAAAGTGAATTGCAAGCTTCTAGAAATGATTTCTTCAAATATGAAAGATGAGCAGATTCATAATCTACTTGGGGCTTGAACACCCGCTCCAAGAACTCCTGTATTTATGGACAACATAAACAAATGCCTGGGGACAAGGACTGGCTCTATTTTTATTGCAACAAGCAGAAAGAAACTTTTGAGGCCATCAACAGAACACACACTCAAGCGTCAAACGGTCACATAAACCTTGCACTTTAAGCAAAATAATCCCACTGGATCGAGCAACACAGTTTACTCAAAAGCACGCCCAGTTCCTGAAAGATTTACCTGGAACTGAGCTGTCAATAAAGACGTATATTTAAAATCCTCCTCAGTTCTTTCCAGATTCTACTGCAGCAAAAAGCACAGATCATGCGAAGGCACAATTTGACATTCCTTAGCCAGCAAGAAACTTATTTGAATGAACTTGACCCTCCTTGGCTGGAGGCCAGCCTGAAACGTCACTGAATGACTTAACAGAACACAGTGTTCTTGGCACGAGCGCAAGAATGTGTTGAAAGCCATGCTGGAGAGAATCTGAGTATAACATTTCACATTAATAAAAAGAACAAGTAATAAAGATAGTAAACACAAATGCCAAAAGTAGTAATCTAAATGTTTGTTTGCTGAACCTTTCTTTATTATGATTTTTTAATGATCCCCAATGCTTCTTTCTTCACATCCCTTCTTTTCAGATTCAGATTCAAAGTTAATCTGTGGGCCCGGTTCTCTGAACTAAGCCTCACCCCCACCCCCTTCCTTCAAACCCTCTAAATTCCAGGCCCACACAAATTCCCTGTCCTGCTTTCCCTCACTATTATACCTGGAAAATTACAAGTCACCTTTCAGCTTACAAGAGGAGGGAGTGATCTTTTAAACTAACAACAGTCCATGACTCATTTCCTCTGAAAACCTTTATGTGGATCCAGTGTAAGCAAGCTTTTCACACGATTTGTTTGCCCTGTACATTATAATCTATGTTGAAATTATGTCATTCATAAACAGATTATAGTAACCCCATCAGGTGATTAAACATCACACAATAGAGAAAGCCACCTAAATCAATTTATTACAAACTCAGTGCACTTCCGTCATATAAATGAGCTGGCAGGGCCTCCCCCCCCCCCATTTCCTCACTTGGGATTTCCCCACATTTTCTTCCCAAAGTTATGTGCCAAGTTCCATTTTCCCCTCCTCTCAGCACTCACACAATTTCATTTCAGATGACCTAGATTTCTCACAGCCCCACTCCTTTACTATTGAGGAGTCAGTATATGCTTTTCCATTTTCCTATGCACTGGAGTACTGCAATTAATTCATAATGAAAATCTGAAGAAGGTTTGAAAATATACCATGCTGCACATAATTAACTATCCTCAAAGAGTAAAATTCAGGAAACTTAAATAGTGGTGGTGTTATTTAAAAACAATTCTACACTGCCTCCTTATATAACAGATCTCAAAGAAGTTTTCACCAGATGCCTAAAGGATATAATAGCAGGTGCCTCATGGACAAATGAAGGAAAAGCTTTCCAAAGTATGGCACCATCACAGAACCTCTGCTATGGGACACTGAAACATCCATTAAGAAACTTAAGGTGAATTTTCCCTTAGTAGAATTTTCCCAGATGATCACAGTATTACCAGTATATATCAGGAAAGGGAATTTAGCAAGTACCTGATACTATATTTTTCAAAGCTTTGTATGCCAGGCACGTGATCTTGTATCTGGTCTAGTAGCTGATTGGCAACAAGTGTACCTGCTTAAGCACAGGTCTTCTGTGAACCCTAGAAGGCACCCCGCTCAACAGCCCGGCTACTGCATTTTGCACCAGTTTCTACTTCTAGACCACACACCTGGGTGGCACTACACAGCACTTTACAGCAATCCAGGTGTGAAGTTACCATGGCATGGACCACGATTGCCAGACTCTCCCTGCTCAGGTAGGGCACAGCAGTTAAACCAGCTAAAGCTGCTAGCGGGCACTTCTTGCCAGAGAGATCACTTCAGCCACCGCCAGTGTCAGAGATGATTCCAGAAGTACCCCCATGCTATGTACCTGCTCCTTCTGAGGGAATGCAGCCCATCCAGACCAAGCAAAAACAGCCATTCCCAAACTTGGTAACTTTCTACACACAGACCAGGATCCAACTTCAGTAGTGTCACCCCACTTACACAATCCTTGCTATCAAGCGGAAGGGGAGAAAGGCAATTTTCAGCAACAGCTTCTCTAGGTAATAACAGTGTTGGGTTCAATGTATCTCTTTTCTTCTCCTCCAGTGTATAATTAGTATAAAAGTTGAATCTGTTTGGTCCTGACTAGAAAAAATCATGTATAATTTTACTAGAGAGTTAAGTCATAGTGGACATACAGTGCAACCCTGGCACAGAGTTTAGTCCATTTTTCTCAATGGGACTCTCTACCAAGAAAATAAGACTGACTGAAGTATTACTTAATATTTACTCCTAGTTAGCTTTATGTAGGCCAAGGCTGCTAAAAGTTTTAAAACAGTTGGAAAACTGGGGAAGTAAGCCCAGGGAAAGGCAAGGCAAGGAAATATACATGCTTATTCCTCAAATGGCATTTTGTTATAAACTAATAATCAACTGAAGAGACACAAGATTCAGTCAGAGCAATAAGTGAAGCAAACATTTTAAAATATATTTCCGGAACTAAGACTGACTTGGTATTTCTCTCCACATCCAAGGCCACACAACAGAGAAACTCTTTGCTATATTGATAAACACTTTCTCATCTTAATAAAGCATGATACACAGTGTTCATTCTTTAGTAGATTGCACTTTAAATAGACATTAATTGGCTAGCCTACTCCTTTATATGTGGCACTAATAAAGTCTCTGTGTAATACTCATTGCTTACCACAGAGATAATGTTTAATACTGAGACATATACTAATACTGATTGATAGGAGTTGCAGCAAACAAGTAGCAGGGATGTAGATAACTTGCTACTAACACTTTGGATTGACCCTGAATGACCTGGGCAGCCAGGTTAGATGTAAACCAAGCTGACCAGGTGATGGATCATGTCTGAGCTAATCTGAGCCTAGCTGAGCTGAATAAGTTCATTCACCTCCAGTGTGAGGGCAATAAGGGTGGGCAGAGAAGGGGGAAGAACCATCTCGCTGCTTGTCCTGCAGAAGATCAGCATACTGCACAGGAGCTTGATTGTTGCTCCATGAACTTCTAATTACAAAATTCAAAATCATTTCCTTTTTATTTCTTTTTTCACCTTTGCCTTTTTCCAATCTTCCCCTTTGCCCGCATCAATTTCATTGCTTGAGCTTGCCTTTGCTAGTACACCCATTTTTCTATGTACCCTCCAAGTGAAAAGGTGGAAAAATTTTAAAGGTTGTTATTGAGCATGATAAAGCAGGTCCAACTCCTTGTTGGTTTCATGGGTGCTTCATGGACCTTTCTTTGCAGTTTTATTGGCAGTGATAATGAAGTCATTTGCCACTGCCTACTTCTGTGGAGAGGCTGGGGATTGAACCTGTGACCCTTTGCTTTCCAGGTAGTTTGCTCTAGCACTGAGCTGCAGCCAGTGCCTAAGAGGGAAGGGAAATTAAAGTTAAAAGACCTAAGCACCCAAGTGGTGCGCTATGGTGCTGACTACCAAAGGAAGGCAAAATCCCCAGTGAAAAAAGGGAGGATTTAAATTAAAAGACACAAGCACTCAGTTACTGGGCTGGCTGGCAAAGGAAGTCCCCAAGGGGAAAAACCTGAAGGCATCCATTCTCTCCAACCTGAAGGCATCCATTCTAATAGTCATTGATACACCTGTCCTCTGTGAATTTGTCTAATTCTTTCTTAAAACTATCCAGCCTTGTTGTTGTCAGCACCTCTTCTGAATGAGTTAAGAGGAAAACCCTGCTATACAAGGAATCATTGCACCGTGCCTTATTTATGTAATGACATCTTTACATGCTTGAAACAAACTTGGTTAAGACCAAAATGATGGTGACACCAGGTAATATAATACATTTTCCAGTTGTGCAGCTTTATCAATTGTATAATATTTCAATCTATTCACTAGAAGAAAACAGTAATGTTTTGCTCTGTCAAATCACACAGGTTCAGAATTTCACTGCAAACTCAGCCTCCTTTACGTGAAAAGAGCAATTACTGCTACTAGGACTTCTGATTATACCATGTTCATCTCATCTCTACCTATATGTATGTAAAAAACAAAGGTAACCACGTGTCACTCAAAGATAATCAAATTTATATGGCATAATATATTGCAAGAATGTTGGCATGGCAGATTCTTATGGTTATCTATAAATCTGTTATTAAGCCTGATCTTAAACCGATTCCATTTACATTATTTGTAACCATCAATTTTTAGTGTCTTAGGCTTTTTGCATTGTGAAATGTAACCAAAGTGTAACAGAACAAAAAGCTTATGATAGTGACGAGGACATTCAATTACAGATACACACTGGAAAATACACTACTGTATCTGCAATAAGAATTCAAGAAGACATTCTGTCATGTGTGGATGGGGTTGTGAGTCAAGTAAGGATTTGTTCAGTATATGAAACATTTGCACAGGTGGGGATGTCTAATTGCAGTCCACAGCCAGACTGAAGCTACAACCTCTTCTCCTTGTCTGTCCTAATCACAGGTAATCAGACAGCATGGGATAAACATCACTGCCGTATTACACATTACTTAACCAGCCACTACACTTTTCTTCCTTGTCCCACTTAAGACTGTCATCTCACTGTTTAGTCATTGAAGGATAACTGACTTCTAAATTAAGCCACAGAGAGAGCTGGGATGCATGCTCTGAAAGGATACAGTATGGTACAAAATGTGTTTTCCTTTAGCAAATTTAAGGAGACAAAAGACAAAATGTAGCCTGTAATGCCTCTATAGCTACGCTGCTACACAGGTGTAGTTTTCCCATCCATAATGGGGAAAAGGCATTGAGCATCCAAAGAATGATACAGCAACTGTGTGCATGGCTCCATTATCTGTGAAGAGATGGTCAACTGCTTCAGTTTCTGCACAGAACAAAATGGCTATTATTACTAGGTTAGACATTTAACTTAAGACAGGCTTTCCACAAGAGAGCAAAAACCTCCAGAGAAGGAGTAAATAATATTCAGGTAGTATGGATTTTCCAGGCAAAACTGAAGCTTTTTGCTTAAATTGCTTATTCCTATTACTTCCCCTGCCGCAAAGGTTTGCCTAAAGATAATTTCATTCATTTTGAGCAAAAGAAAAAAGTTGGAGAGATATAGAGAACGAGAATGCATTCACTGTGCATTCAGAACTATAGTCCTGTCATATACCAGCAACAGCAAAGCACTTCCAGCTGTGTTCAGTGGTCTGGCTGTTTGCCTGAAAACAAGATCTGCAAGTCTGTAAGGTTCTGGAGCCACTCCCTTTTAGGTAGTAGGAAAGTGTCACCATCTCAAAGCAGGGCAAAGTTAAGAGGAGGAGGATGTGACACACTTATCACACTCATGTCAGCAGCCGAACATCATAAACTAAAAGTAGCTTATAATTTAAATAGATAAGGCTGTCAGATTGGACAGGATGAAAATCATTTTTCAGTGTAGTGGAAATTTACAAGAGGCGTGCGTAATTTTGGGTTACACGCACCCACACAAACTATGCCAGCTGTGAACCCTGTAAAAAAGAAAAAGCCATAATGACAACCTAGGTGTAAATTTGTTTTGTAATTCTATTTTATTTTTTAAAGTTTGCATTTATTCTTGCTTTCATCCAAATTTCTCAAAGCAATGGAAATATTTTCTCTGTTCTGTTTTACCCTCACTCCATTCTTGTGTGGTAGGCAGGGCTGAAACACAGGGAATGGCACTGAGCCCCCACAACTAAGTTCTGAACACATCCCTAGGAAGCAAACACAGGGATAGTTCTGGTGCCTGCATTTATGGACACTGCCTCTCCTCCTAATCTCAACCTCACTTCTCTGAGTGCTGGCGAGGTACGAATCACTGCTAGCAGCAGCGATTTGTGGAACTGCGCCAATGGCTCCAACACGCTTGCGTGGCACTGTTGCCTCAGTGACACTGTGTTGCCCCTCCCCTGGCTCCCTTCAAACTTCTCCCAGCATGGAAAATTGTGAAAGTGGCTATGCCCAGAAGCATGGCATGCAGATGTATAACAGTTAGAACTGTTCTACATCTACACTTCCCAGGAGCACTGCGGCACAAACGTAGCCAACCCTGGAACAGTAACTGTTCCACAAAACATGGCTGCTAGGTGCAGCAGCACTCCCAGAGTTCTGTGAATGGGCAAATGCAAATACAGTGGTACCTCGACATACAAGTGCCCTGACATACAAGTGTTTTGAGATACAAGCCGCCGAGTGAGTGATATTTTGCTTTGAGATGAGAGCAAGATTTGAGATACGAGTATGTAAATACAGTACAGTACATAACAAAAACAACTGAGGTGGTGTTTTGGGAGCTGGAATGGATTAATGGGAAAATTGCTTTGAGATACGAGCGATTTGACATAAGAGCAAGGTTACGGAACAAATTAAACTCGTATGTCAAGGTACCACTGTATGCTCCAAGTCTGAAACGCAAACCTCTATCCCATGCTAATTTCCTATACTGTATTCTTAAATTTAGGGAAGAGTTTATTACAAGCATGTTCAGCATATTTCTTACTCTAAAAGAGGAGGGGAGCCCATCTGTGCTAAATGACCATTTCAGATGGCCATGGGATCAAATCCTTTGTTGTCCCTTGAATGGGGAAAAAAATGAGGACAATTAATAAGCTATAACCTTTTCATAGGGGACAACACTTTCGATTAGAGAAGATGTGACATTACCCTATCATTATATATCCCATATGTCGTAATTTAAATCTCACGTTTTTCATTAATTTTACTGTTTAAAAAGAGAAACGTAGAGTTTATGATATTAGCTTTTTTAAATCATTCACTCCACAGTTAGCATTCTACAGTCCTTTCTGCAAGCTGGCAGAAAACAATCATTGCTATAAATCCATTGGACATTATAGTTAGTAGCCCATGGGGAAGCATGGGCTGCAAAATAAAGTGATACCAGAAGAGGGCAGATCCTGCAGGGTTCAGTTCTTGGTTCCTCAGTCTATGCCTGGCTATTTTAATACAAGTTTCTATTTAAGCACTACTTTGACATCTGATGTGGACAAGATTCCCACTAAAGAAATGGATGGGGTTCTTAAGGTATATTTCAACAAGCAAAACCAAGCAGCAGCATCTGATGCTCCTTCGTGTTTTCTGATGAGTAGTTAGAAGGAAAGACACCCTCAAGTAGAGCTTGACTGTGTGGACATAATCCTGAGTTTTCCTGGCAAAAGTATGGAAATGGTTTGTGGGTCCTTCTTCCAGGAAGATGCAAGGGACATTACAGCTAAGCCATGACATTTTTGTTTCAGTATTCTAGTTTTCCAAAAATGTTTCTTCTGTTTTTTCATCTGCATATTGACAGCAGTGTCTATACAGACAGGGCTTTATAGGTATTATTAATGTTTCTAGTGTCCCTCTAATGGAACAAAAGCTTCCACTTCTCTTTTTAAATTAACCACAACTGTACAAACTCTAAACTGTAGTTAATCGTAGCTAAAGCTAGTAAAAACATGGCAACTTCATAACTTTGGTTAATGAGGCAAAAACTAAAATTAACCACAATGATGGAACAAACAGTGGTTTAATTGTGAACAGATTAGAAAGCTTCTGATCTCAAATGCATATTAATACTGAACAGTTGCTTAGTATTGTCTCCATTTGCTGTTAAATCTGAAGGGCAACAAAGTACTCATGAAATTTCAGCACTTTTCTTCCTCCTTTGAAATATTTGGAACTGGGAAAAGAACAATCTTACCTAGAAAAAAAAACAACATAAGGCCAAAAAGGTCTCTTTGTACAGGGTGAAACATAGACTAAAACTATGATCAGGCCTGGCAAAAAAGCAATTCCGAGATGGCTTCGAGGTGGAATTGTTCACACACTATGCTCCTCCTCTCTCTTAAACATTCTGTGCTAGAATAACTAGATTAGAATTGGGGGCACAAGGACACACCCACCCACTCTTCAAGGTATCCCTTTTGTTATGCCTGAACACAGCCTAAAACGGCAAGCATAGAGCAGGGCAAACAAACAAAGAAATTCAGACTTAAGCTAAAATTCCTACATAATTTCACATGCATGGTGAGGTGGCTTGAAAATGAAGTGATCTCGCAGTAGCTGTGAATTGTTCAAGAAAACCTATTTAAGAATGTGCAGCAGTGATAAAAGGATCGTGTGTGCGGAAATATTAAACAGATAAAAATGAAAATTTTCTATTTAGGTCTCTACATATTAGGAATCTAGGTATCTATTAATTCTATGTATATCTCAAAAGAGACAAGGTAGTACTGAAATGCACAAAGCACAAATAAATAAGAGATTTGAGTAATTCTCCAACAAAAATAGGTTAAAGTATTTTGGAAGTTCAGATCAGAAATAATGTAAAATGGTATAAATGTAAAATGTCTCCTTTGTGCAGAAGGAGGCAGTTGGTTTTTGGCCGCAAAAAATGTTGGAACATGGAGTCTTCAATGAAAGTGGACATTAGAAGAATAAGGATGAAGTGAAAATATGAATTTTTTATCTGCATCAGGGATGCTGAAGTGCAGGCATCCAAATGCTACTTAAGTACATCATTTATCACATCTTTTGTTGGACAGTTTGGCTGGGGCTTATGGGAGCTGCACTTCAGGAATATATAGAGGGCTGCTACTGAGCACCCCTCACTTAAGTCATAATCTGTGGAATTTTCTATCAAAAGATACAGTGAAGATTCCAAGGATAACTGTCCAAAACTATGCTGAAGCTAAATTCAAGGTAGATAAGGTCATCAATAACTCTTAGGCAGGACCCATTTGTCACCCTTCTTATGGGCATCTAGCTTTTTATCAGGAGAGACACTGTGAGAAGCAGATGGGCCTTTTGAATGATCCCCAGAGTTCTTCTTACAGTCTTTTTTTATTTTTTGAGATACAGTTGTTTTCCATCCCTCCCTCCCTCTTCCCACCTCAGCCAGGATGCCATTCTCAGATTCCACTTGTTTCCATATTGGAGATTGCTTTTACTGTTCCTTGAACTCCCCACCTTTCTCTTTAGATAGGTCAATACTTTCTTCCAAGTAGTTATTGCCGATATTGTGGTTCTGTGACCCATATATCTTAATCGCCTTTCTTCTTACAGTCTGTATGCAGCTTTCCTCTCTATGCAGCAAGGACCTGTAATTGGTCTTTTAAAATTATTTTGGGGCCATTTTTTTTTGTTTATTCAGAATATTTTCCACGGTCTTTCATCCCCCTTTCTTCTGTAGAATCTGATACTCTTTACCAATCCTTATGTGTTTGCTGTTATTGCGATGCAAAAAGGGGTGAAAGGAAACATTCAAATTGATGCACATTCTCAAACTATTTTCAAAAGTAGCCCCCATGACATCAAAACTGGAAGTCAAAAGCTTTCGTTGGCAGAGTTACATAAGCAGTAAAGCCCTCCAAGTTCTTGTGTTCTGTATGGCTTTGTGGATGGAATCATGGGAAGAATCACAATAAATTAAGAACCTTAAGTATCAAGGTGACTTAAAATGGCTGTAAGAGTGCTGGGAAGGTTACGTTGTGGATGTATGTGTGTTCATGAGAAGAAATGGACTCTGTGGATGTGGCCTGTGTCCCACTTTCTCCACTTTTGGCCTTGGCCACGCATGCTGCTGGCATTTGGCTTCAGAAGTATATAACAGCCTGACTAGAAAAGGCTTGCTGTATCTCTGTAAGTTTCCAATTAAAATTAAAGTTTCGTGTCAATAAAACAGGAATATTAGAATAAATTATGACCTGAATACAAGAGACAGAAGTGCCTTTAAAAAATATGTAAAAATGTGTTACCTAAGAGAGATGATATAGCTAAAAGAAAATAAGAGATGGTGTACCTGATAGAAGCAAAACAGCAAATTAAGACATTAGTCAGAGGTGATGGCAACTTAGTCAGACGGTAACTCATTTAGGCAATGGAAAATGTATAGATCTGATTCAGAATATCGCTGAGAGACTCAGTAACTAATTAAATTAATAAACAGGAAGAAGGTTATTCAGTACAATAAGGAAAGTATCAGAGAGCTATTGGTTTGCTTATAAATGAGTATACTGGTCTCTCTAAGACCATAATTTTCCAGGGGAAAATGGTTAACCACCTATCTCACTTGCATCAGGAACAGTGTGAAACTATGCATTTCCAAGGTTTGGATCCGGGACACAATATGAATGCATAGGTAACTATTACTCTACTGAGAAAAGAAGACATGAGATACTTGGATAGGAAACCTCTTGGGAACCCTGTATAATACCATTATGGGTTCTATGATGGAGAAATGTAGGATAAAATTGTAATAATGTAATAATGATTTATAATACATAACTATTTGGGGAACAACACTCCACAAAGAAAACTGGCTTACAAAGAAATAAAAGTACACATGGGGCATATTAATGTTAGTCCTCAAAATTGGATGATCAAAGGCCAAACCAGGCTGTACTAAAAAGCTGCTGGGACTGCAATGAGCACGCATCACCACACTCATCTGGTGCCTAGGCTGCTCCCAAGGGTAGAATCCACTCCTGGGGGTACTGCTTTTGGAGAAGGGGGGAGGGAAGGGAACCATGAGAACAGCTTGCTCTTGCAACCACTGTGTGGACAGATGGCAGCTGCTGCTTTGGTCTTGCTGCTTGGTGCCATTATGCAAACTAGAACGAATGCCTAGGTGCATCCTTCAGGCTGAGGGGGGGGGAGGAACTGGGGCGCTTCTAAGGCCATCTGCTGGGACTCGAGAGCAGGAGAAGGTTTGTCCTTGTCTCTGCTTGAGATGCCCGTGAGCATTTGGTGGGCCACTGTGTGCGACAGGATGCTGGACTAGATGGGCTGTGGCCTGACCCAGCAAGGCTTCTCTTATGTTCTTAAACCCCCAAAATAGCTGACTTTGGGGGGCATTTTTGGCACTGCATGTAACATCCTTGTTGGAAACTTCAATACTAGGGAACTTTCATTGCCTAGCCTCAAAGTCTGCAGAGGCTGGGGCACAGGAGTTCTATGAATAGCATGCCTCTCCACTCTTGGGCCAAAGTGCATGTTCCAGCTCAGGAGTTGACCCTTTCTTCACTCATGTGAAGGTTGCCAATGATTTTAGCTTGAGCTAACAAGTACAGTAATTCTGCACTTCTAAATAGAAGAACTCAAGTCCATACAAGCACTACTCAGAAACCTCATGATTCACAAAAGCTATTTGCTTGGAATGCCCTGATAAGTGAGGAATTGTAAATATGAACTTTATGTATGGATAGAGGTTTGTTTTATGACCCACCTGCATCTATCTAGAGATAATGGGGAATCACTGGCCACAAAGTATAAAATGGTTCATCCTGAGTAAATACTAGCATTTTCTACTAAAGAGTAAGACCACCCTGTACAATCTGCAAGCTTAAATGTTAAGGTAGATTGCCATAAATTACTTTACTGGATATCATTTGTATTAAAAGCTAGTACAATTTTATGTTGGGGCAACTCCTTATTTAAAATAACTAAACCAAGGCAGTGTCAAATCTCTGCTCAGTTATTTTCAGATACAATCTCTATTTTATGCACTTAACAAGAAATGAAGAACTGCATGCCACGTGTCAAGGGTTACAACTAAATAGCCACCATGCTTCAATCTATTCTACCCTCCATCCAAAATCATGATTTTGTTTTCACCTTAATTCATTTCAGAGCATGCTGAACTGTTGCAGAACTTTTCAAAAATGCTGAATAAGGGATAGAAGAAATCAGCGCTTCTTCTCAGCAACAAAACCCAAGTCATCCTACAGAGCAGAAAGGATATTATATTCATAAACCTTTAGAATCATGGCTTGTAGACAAGATAGTAATGTTGCCATTAACTTTCTCAAGGGTTTCTAACTACAGTTATGCTTGGGAAACGTTCAAATGTTTTCAACATTGGACAGATCCAGTAAGACAACATGCAAGCACCTGCAGTACAAGTAACACAGATACCATGGATGGAATTCAAGCAATTGTTTGCCTCCTTCCTCCTGCTCCAGCTTGTTCTATTCACCATAATAACTGGTAGAATCAGCAGAGATTTTACCACCCTTTATCATACGCTGCTTGGCTAGTCTACCTTTGAGCAAAGGCCAGCAGCAGCATGTAAGAAAGCACAAATATGTAGCTGGCCTCTCTCTTGTGAAATAAAACAGGCGTAAAATTATACAGATACGGATCTAAGAAAAGAACTTAATCTATCTAAGAAATGGAAAGAAAACAGATGCACAGGCCTCAGATGACCAGGGTTCTGGAATTCTAAAAACGCTGAAAGCTAGCAAACATTGCATGATAGAAGCCCACTACAACATTTAAAAAAGAGAGAGAGAGAGACAGGAAGGAAAGGAAGAAGCAGAACAGTCCTCTTAAACACATCATATATTCTAAGAAAGAACTAGTAATGCTCCTCCTAGATGGAAAATATGGACTACAACACATGGAACATCTTCAGACCCATACCAGCAAGTCTCAAAAATACGATGCGCAGATACCCATATATTAGAGGCTTTTCACACCATGTAGATCACACAAAGTGTGCAGAAAAGCATTTTTCAGCACCATTTACGTGATAGGATAATCAAAGGATATTAACATCAAAGTAACATGTTCTCAAAAGAAGGAGTCTCAGAAACATTTTTGAAATTGCTGAGCAGATCACCTTTACCGGACTGGGTTTTCACAGTGCTTTCAATATGCTTCTATTCCGTGAATTTTATATTTTACTGTTAAATAAATAAAACAAAACACACATATTGTTGCACAACACACAATTGTCTGACCATCAGAGGTCTTTCACCACTTACTGTTGATCTGGAATAGGGAGCTTCTTAATTTGGATCAAGGATGGAGCCAGATCTGGATTAAGGCCTTAATCTGGAATCCTGATGGACCCATTTAAGATGCCCAAGGGCCTTGTTCTAGAACAAGGAAGGCATGCAGATGGCACACTTCCATGTTCTGGAACTCGAGGTCCCAGGATGAATCATAATTACAAAACCCCATAAGAACAAAACACCCAATAAAATATAACCTCCCTCTCCAAAAGGCCAGAATACTCATTCTGTCAAAAATGGACTGGGTTCTGTTCACTCAAGGTGGACAGCTGCCCAGCAATGGGACAACATGGGAACCAAGGAGTTCTAGCTTAGTGTTCTTAACCACTGCACCACCAGAGAGCCTCCAAGTGTGTATCAGATGGGAAGAAAAGCTAATTAGACAACTCATGTTTGTTGGAAATCTAGAAGAATATGAGATGTAGTAGCAATATTTTGAAAGTCGGTTGAATTAAAATACTGTGCAGAAACTGCATTTCCATGGAATACAGCAATCTTTTAGCATTTGTTTACATGCAGGTATTACCATTAAGTCACCCTCAGGAATAGAAGCCTTGGCAGAACACTGGAGCTGTTATGTTAGAATACCAATTGAAACAACTATTAAATAAGTGTGGACTACACACCTATCTTAGGGGATCTGAATTAAAACAGAATTAATAAAGATTGGCATCAGGACAAAGATTATCTGTGCACCTATTTTAAAACATTTTTTCTTAGATTTGACAGATGCAACATGAGTGTCCTTAAAATAATCTGTTCTTCAGGTTTATTGTAGAGTATATCATTAGTAAGGAAAGAACCAGCTGCTTTTGTTAAAACTGTGAATGATCTGTACACATTATGTACAAAGACCAGTGTCAGAAATTTAAAGAATCCAAGTGGATTAATCTCATAAAATGGAGGATTACTGTTAATTTTTTTCTTCCTGCTACTCTTCCTACATTCCCTAGTAGATGACTGTGCAGTTTGGCATTATTGTTGCATTTCATATCCACAGTATATGCTGTTCACACAAGGACAGCCATGTCTCTAAACATAAGAGCACTGTATATTCCACAGATTAAAAAATTAATGGCAGCTTCACAGGTAATGTGAGAAATCACTCAAGCAAAGTACAAACTACTAGAAGCAGAGACTGCCTTCTTGGAAGGAGTAATAGATTGGATGGGGAAAGAAGAAACTAAAATTGGATCCAGACAAAATGGAAATAGTTATCCCAAAGGCTGGGACTTTGGAAATGTTTTAGAGTTTCCTACCACTCCCTTAAAATAACAGGTATATATTCAGGAATACTTCTGGATGCAAAGTGTTCTGAGACAGCTCAGGTTGAGACACTAGCTGCACGTGCTTTTATCAATTTCAGCTGATGTGTGCGTTACAGTTGGACTTCTCTGGTCCACACTACACTATTGTACTAAACTCAACATGGGGCTGCAAAATAGGGATGTGCAAAACGTGTCTTTGCAAAATGGTCTTTAACATTTATATGAAGCTGCTGACAGATCAGTTCACTAATGACACTCAACTCTATTTCTCCATTCCTTCTGCATCAGGGGAGGCAGCTCAGGTGTTTGATTGCTGCCTGCCTGGGTATGCGATTTCACCCACAGTAATAGAGGGGAAACTAGGGAATTCTGGAGTAAATGGCTATTTATTGCTTTGATGCTGTGCATCACACAGACAGAGCAGCTTGGGGAAAAATCCAGATATAAGGTTTCCAAGAACATGTTTTTGATGGAGGCAGGAAAGCATGTTTTACTTATTCCTAGCTCTAAAATATATATAGAAGTAAAAAACATATACAAGTTTCAAAACAAAATGAAATATTTATTTATTTATTATTTGTATTTCTATCCCGCCCTATACCCAAAGGTCTCAGGGCAGGTAACAATGCTTTAAAAATTCCAAGCATTAAAGCACAACAATATATATTAAACAGTAATACCTACAACATTTAAAATATATTGTTGGATTTCTAATTTTAGAGCACAATAGAAAGCCTTTCAAACCTTTTCCTATGAATATCCTTAAATAAGATTTTTCTAAATATAACCTGGGCTTTCCCTTGCTTTAAAAACATTCCTTGGACTATGACATGCCCGATACACTGAAGCTTGGAGTAAAGTATGCAAAAAATGTAAGGAGCCAGTAATTATGATGGCACTGATCTCCCAAGATGAGTCAACTTCCAAAGTCAAGTCTGACGACCCAGACAAGCCACTGCCCTGGAAATTCCCATGAAAGGATATACCATTAAGATGAGAATAGCCGCACAGTGCAGAAGAAAAATTACTCTCAGGCCTGAAGATGGGCTGAAGAAGGTTTATAGTGAAGGTGTGATCCTGGCCATTGTTATTCTGCTTTCCATAGCCAGCATGGAGTCCACTTCATGCATTCAGTACCTACTGCAACAGAGACATATTTGTCTCCTTGTGGTTTTGCAAGGCCTGTCATCCCTTAAAACTACTGAGAGCTTCAAAAAAGCGGGTTATAGATTTATTCACTTAAAATGCTACAACGAAGTTTAACATTGTATCAACAAATCTCTCTCAGGTGTGTTCCTTTTCCTTCCCTCCCATGCCCCAATTTCAGTTGTTTTGCGGTCTATAATAAAGCACAGTTTACACTTGCCCTCCATAGTAGGATTACAGACTAGTTTCAGAACTTAATGAATTACTGTATTTTCTGGTGTATAAGACTACTTTTTAACCCAGGAAAATCTTCTCAAAAGACGGGGGTCGTCTTATACATCGGGTGTTGTCTTCTTATATGGCGAGTATATCCCAAACTCTATATTTTAACTGGAAAGTTGGGGGTCGTCTTATACACCCAGTTGTCTTATACACCAGAAAATACGGGTATCTTGGTTTGGGTAGGAAACACAAAGCCCTTTGCCAATACAGATTTATCAATAAATTACAGTCCAACACATTTGGGGAAGCAACTTGTTAAGCAGAGCAGGAAATGGGAAAAAGGAACACATAAAGGTTGCTTTTGTGGTTGGCTGACCTATATGAACGGACAGAGTGCACAAACAGATTAGGTTTGTATTGCTAGACATACCTAACAGATAGCGGTATTAACTTTTAATCAACACAACGAAATAATACACACAGACAAAAAACACTTGCTAAATGGGAAAGAAGGAACTGGTGCCAGATTCAGTGTTAGAGAATAAAACAAACCAGAGTTCTCTGGAATATCTTCTGCATTTTTTGCCAATGTCTACACATTTTTTCAAAAACTGTTTTAAGAAAAACAAGTTTTTGAAAAATTATTTAACAATTAATTTATTTAAAAATTATTTAAAAATTAAATAATTTAAAAATTAACAAATATCTGTTAATGTTTGTTTATGGCATTTATATCCCACATTTCCTCTGCAGAACCTCAAATAGCGGACGCTTTCCTCCTCCTGACCATTTCATTTGCATGACAACCCTGCGAAATAGGGCTAAACTTGTAGGCAGTGACTGTCCCAGGGCCATCCTGTGAGCTTTCCTGGTCAAGAAGGTATGCTAAGGACACCACTATACATGGTTAATACTACTGCCTAGGTTTCTCAATGATCTATCCACATCATCCCTATACAGTATATTCCTTGTACCCAAATAAACATTTATTGTAGGATTCTCACCCACAAGTTTAAGAATTAGCTAAGCAATTGTTCATAATAAATCAAAGATTTTACAGAATCTATTAATACACCCAGATAACAAAGAACTTTGTTGCCCCAACAAGGGCAAGAGGTATTCCATTTTTTAAAAAACTGCAATTTCAGGATTATGGGGTTACTAAGAAAAAAAAGAAGATGCAAGAGCGTTATTTAAGTTTATTAACTATCTTGCATGCCAATTATTACCTCCTTTATTTTTTTAAAATATAAATGAATATAGCTCCCCTACTCACTTGATTAAGTAAGCAACAACAGTACTTAAGAATAATCTAGAATGCAAAAAGAACCATGGAACACTCCCCAATCTGTTTAACCTTCATTTCTTGATTGTGCTTTCTATGAGTATCACCTTCAAAAATTCACCAGGGTTTCCATTTAATTCCTTAACAACAACTGAGGGAATGAGAAGTGGTTCTTTGTCTCCCTCTATTGAAACTTCTGAGAATACTTTGAGAAGGAACTGTTAAGGATTTATAGCTAAAAAAAAAGTTTCAACTGCAATCTAAAACTGAGCTTCCATGTATGTTCAGATATATTCATATAATGTGCATCTACATGGTGTACACAATCACTAAAATCTATAATTTCAAAAATTCTATGGGAAAGCTACAAAGGCACAGCATGAGGCCCTGAAATGCAGAAACAAACCAACTTAATGCATTTAAAAATCTATATACAGACAAGAATCTTCACATTGTCAAATACTGAGGCCAACATCAACTTGTATCAGATTTATAATTTTCCCCCCATCATAGGTGAAACAAACCATTTTAGGCAAGATTTTACAGACAAATCCTACACCAGCAGAATTTGGTAAATTTTAGCAAACTTCAGAACCTTTTTTTAAAAAAATAAAACAACATTGTTATGCTTAAAGCAAGAAAAGAAAAATCTTGCCTTTGAAGGTTCGCCTTCTTTCTCTGAAATAAAACTGCAGCTCAGGCAGGATTCTGTGTCCAAAATGTCCAAATCATCAACTTCTGTTTCAGATCCCTTGTACTGTTCAACATCATCCTCACTGTTGCTGTCATTTTCCCAATCAATGAATTGTGGGTCATCTTAAGGGAAAGAAACAAAAGTATTAAAAAAGCTTTTGCAAAAGTGTGAGTATCTCAAAAGAACTGTATTATCCTTTCAACTATACCTAACTGCATACCCACTAAGCAGGCTCACATCCCCAACTATGAACTACGAGCATCTAAGGCCTTTTCTGCACATACCATAGGGCAATTTGAATCAGTGGGTCCACTGATCCAGATTACTCAGAGGATTGGGCTGGATTAGCACTGTCTGCACAGGTAGTACTGATCTGGCCCATATCTCCCCATGGCTGCAAAACATGTTTGAGCTTCGCAGACATCCCCTCATGCCCAAGGCAGCTAAGAAGAGCAGTTCCTAGCCTTGGAACCTGCGTGGGCGCTTTTCAGCAGCACTATGGCATGCAGCGGAAATGCAGCCCACAGTAGTTCCAGATCACAGAGATGTACCATTTGCACACCTCCCATGATCCGGAACAAGGCCCTTGGGTCTGGTGGTAGACCTGATTACACAGTTCTACAAAAGAACCAGATTAAGGGCCTCCTTAATCCAGATCTGGCTCCAACCAGTGCTGATACAGCTGGGCCAGTGGGGGCGGTGCCTCCTTGATCCGAATTAATGTGTGGATAAGGCCTGTGATCTGGATTCTTTTTGCAGAATGTATTTTTATGAAAGCCTACTCAAATTTTTTTTTTAATTACCTCACTCCAAGGAATCCCTGTGCTCTGGCCACACGCACACAAAAAAAGACATAAATTTCTGAATAAATCACATAGTTCTCCCCTCCCCAATAAAGAACTAAGTAAGATAGGTTATGAAAGAAGTTTCAAGTAGTGGACAATGAGCTAAATTCCAGGTCTATAGGAAAGCACCAATTCAACAATATAAAAGAAAGCTGCTAAGCTTAATTTACTGTGGTAGTACAGTCATCCCTTCCATACCACAAAATAATTTTCCTTTATATGGGTGGCAAAATCTGACAGCTTTTTTTGAAATCCTGGAAACTTTCAGCAATGTGGTTGGGGTCCAAGAAGACACTGACTTTCTCTTGTATACCAGGCCTCCCTTCCAGAGCACTACTTGGACAGCTTGGGTCTCCTCTGTGCAATGCCATTGCCATACACTGACTGATTCAACAACACCGCTGAGTTGTATTAGGAGATTAGCCCTCCATCATTCCCTTAACTTCCAGTTTTCCATTGGTGGCAATTACCTGTGTAACATGATTTTGCACTATGTGGCAGTGTATGGGAACCAAGCTACAGTATTATACAAAAAAATTACACTGGAAAGAACAAATGTGTCTTCATAGACTTAAATTGAAAGACAGCATTAGAGAATCACTCGCAATTGGCAGAGTTGTAGGAAACACAGAAATCTAACAGGATTTTTAACCAATCTCTTGCAGATTTGTTAAAGATTCGCAGAAAGCAGCTTAGCACATCAAGGTGAATTGACAGATAAATAATAAGTGATAATTACTGCCATTTCACTAAGCGTATCAGGAAATTACTAAGAAGTTAGACCCAGTTAACATGTAGAGATTTAATAAATAAAGATAGGCAGACTCTGGTAAGGAAAGCTGGCCCTCTAGTGTTTTTTAACAACAATTGCAACTACCAAAAAAAAAAAAGGTTACCATACAGTAAAGGAAAGCCTTGAAACACATTTATACTTAGAATATACAGAATAGCTAAAATATAAAAATTAACCATAATTTAATTGAAAGTGTTTCATAAAGTTTTATGTGTAAAAGATCAGGAAAAGGATACATTCTCCAGGTTCAGTTCAGGCAAATGAAAAGCCACTAGTGTATAGCCAAAAGCTGGCATAGGTCAAGAGCCTGTGTTTGGCCCTTTTTTCTTCTCCAGAAAGCAGAAAAGATTTTTAAAGCCCTTTCTTTTAGAATAAATGTCTTTCCTCCAAGTAGAAAGAACTCAGCGTGGTTGAAAAATAATCAACTGCAATCGAGCCTGGATGAAGCAACTGTTTAAGATCCTACCAAGGTCTCAGTATTCTTGATTAATACATAGAGGTAGGCAGTAACTTCTCTATCAGGGTTACTTATCAAAGAATGAGGCAAGTCAGATAAAACTGGTCAGTGCAAACTCAGGGCAGCAAGTTATAGGATTTGCTCATCATAGCCTTGTTCCAGCTTTTCCTCTACTGCTTTCCCTGTCAATGATCAAAACGGAAGCCGCGTTCAAGGAAGACTGGCTTCCTGCAGCAATTCCTAGCATGCCCCATCCAACCTGTGTAACTCAAGGCCAATTGCCTCCTTACACTGATAGCCAACTCTCCTTTTCTGCTCTTACCCCAGCAGTTGCAATCTGCTTTTCTATCTCCACTGCTGTCAAAAGCCATGAAAGTTTTACTTCTAGCCCGTCTCTGCATCCCAGTGTGCAAGTTCCATCTTCCTTTCCTCTTCAGTCAAAGTCTTTCCTTTCTCTCATCCTCCAACACCACTTTCCACTAAGTCAAGATTCCAGCTAGTTTCGCATTACTTCTAATTTCTGTTTATGCCTCCATATCATTTTTGTACAAACCAGGAAGGTAGATAAATTACTTTCAACAGTCAAAGCCTGGACTTTCCAGGAATATTTTCTTGTTTCAGTAATATAGTGCACATCAGTCTCTACTATCTATCAAATGAAGGTTTCTCAACAATTCCTACATGATACAATGAGGATAGTATTTTTCAACTTCCATGAATGTCAAAGCAAACACAAACCTTCCTTACATCCATCCTCAGAAGCAAAGTCATATCTTCTACATCGGTTTCTTTTTAAAAATGGTGATGCTGAAGTCTTATTTTCATCCCCTGATAAGTCGCTCTCACTGGAGCTCCATCCTATGTCAGGTAGTTCACTTAAACCCACCCTGTTAAGGCACCCTGTGGAATAAAAGACACAAACAGTTTCTGACACTCTTTGCCACAGCTATAGTTAAAACCTCTTTGCTATATGCTACTGCTTGGTTAACTTGATCTTCAAATTGCTTTACTGTTTGACTAATCGGACCAGCTCTGAACCTTTGAATACCATCTTGCTATGTACAAAAAGTTATTGTCTGTGTGTCTTTTTTACTTTAATAAAGAAACTTAGCATTGAAATCAACCACACATCTCCCCATCCCATGGGATCCAATCTGTTATAGCCCAACTAATTCAGCAGTCCTTGGGCCAGCAAGATTAATTTACTGCTTTACCTACAATTCTTCAAGAAAGGAACTTGCTCACAAATATGACAGCTAAACATGCAATCCATACAATGGGTGTTTTTCCACTGTTACTAGAAGTACCCATTTAAGTACCCATTAATGGGTACTTAATGGCATTTTTGTACCCATTAATGGGTACTTAATGGGTACTTCTAGTGACAGTGGAAAAACTGTTGGTGTAAATCACCAGACGCGGCCGGCAAGGCAATCTTCTGTTGCCTCGGAAACTTCTGACGTCCTTGGAGCTGTCCAGCTTTATCAGGAAATCCCTCCTGCCCGCTGCGTAAGAAACAGACTGAAGCCGAAATCTCTCTCCTCAGAGGTTTTATTCTTAAAGGCTGCTGCATGTACAAGTATACATCTCTCCATCCAAACTCCCAACCAGCAATCAATACACACAGCAATGTGTGGGCACTTTTATACCTTTTTTTATCAAGAGGTGGTGACTCACTTCCTGTGTGTTGCACAATCCTGTGTTGCACAATCCTGTGTTGCACAATCCTGTCCTTGAACACTTTGTTTCCTGTTCCTTAACCCTTTTGCCTCCTGTTCACATCTGTACATTTTTCTTATACTGGCTTCAATGCCTAACAAAAACACCCAATACTTCCAGTATCTTAATGTGTGAAGAATTATACCCATTCCTGAACTCTCTTAATAGAGGCTTAAAGAACAATTCTGTGTGTTTAGGAAAAATCCTGAGTTCAAAGCTATTTATTAAACAAAAATTATCTTTTGTGGACAGTAGTTTTTCATCTTTTTGGTTGGGAAGGTATGATTTAAAAATTAGCTTCTGCTGCTCATATGCTTCAAAGACCTAAGTCTGGACCACAAGAAATAAGAGAAAAAACTTACAAGGGGTAGCAAAAAACCAAAATATATGATGGTATTTTGTTCCAAGAAAGCAATTTCTCAGAATAAACTACATTTATTTATATATATTTATATCCCGCCCCATACCCAAAGGTCTCTGGGCGGCTGACAACAGTTAAAAATGAACATATTAAAATTGTATCAGACTGTGCTAAAATCCATACAAAGTTTAAAAACCAGCATGATAATAGTAATAATAATAAAAATTATACAAAAGCAGTTTAAAAACAATAGTTTTTGCAGGGGGGAAAAACATGAATAAGTTCATAATTTTGACTGGCATTTCACACTCCAAAAGATCAACTTTTTTTTGCTTTACTAGGTCACAACACCAAAGCAACTGTATTGAACTCATTTTAAAGCATCAGGAGCCAACTGGTTTATACAGAAAAGGCTATCATGCAAATCTGCCCTCAGAACAACTTAACATGTTGTGATTCAAGTTGCAGAACACTTCAACCTCCCAGGACACTGAGAACTGCTGTCCTTGAACAAAGAATTACAAAGGGAGATTTGAAAGGGAATCAGCAGAGCTGGAATTCATCCACAAATTCCAGACCATTGAGAAAGGACTCAACAAGGATAATGGTTTTCTCTCATATTATGCATATTTCAACAGGACTAACGACTTGACTCATTCACTCAGCTACAACTCCTTCCTCCAGGCTATCCCCAACACCCAAGGATTTACTTTGGCATTTCCCCACCTAGTTAATCCCCTCCACCACATTTACATGTCCTCTGTCATCTCCTACATTCAGTTTCCTATAAGTCTGTTCCTGAAATTGGGTCACCTAGCATCTGAAGAAGTAGACCTGACTACGAAAGCTCATGCCACCAACCCTTTTCCTGTTAGTCTCCAAGTGCTATTAACTACCCTGCTGGACATGTTGTGATTCAGTGAGAATAAGTTTGCAAATTATGCAAACTTTTTATCCAATTCATATGAAATGGCACAATATCTACTGTACCTTCTCTTGAACTGAATACGGATGTGAAGCACTTTTTATCTCTAGACGTCTTTTCTGAACATCCTTTAGTCTGTTTTTAAAAGTAAATTAATAAACACAAAAAATTATTAAAATTTAGGTACATATTTAACATTTCTATACTGCTACTCATTAAAAAATTATTTACAAAGATTAAAATCATGTGCAAAGGAATGTGACAGCTATTCATGGATAATTTATTTTTTCATGTTCTTCCAAATGCAGTGAGGCTCACCTTTAAAAATCAGTACCTTTTAATTTTCTGATAATAATACATGTTTACTTTGGGGGGGTTGTTTTTCTTCTGCCTTATAGAAGTCCTCTTCAGATATGTACAAATACAGTAGTAAAAACGCAGTGACAATCCTCAAGAAATTTGACCAAAACCTTGTGCACTTTTATTTAACAGATTGATAACAAAGCAAAATCTAAGGTGGCAATGTTTACAGTTCCCTAAGGAGGAGTCAGTTCCCACTGTACCTCAACCTTGGGAAAGAGTCTGCTTGGGTGTTGACTGAGGTATGTCAGACAGGAAGGTTGGTGGCCATCGGGGAGAACATAAGAGGAGCCCTGCTGGAGTGAGCCACTGCCTATCTAGGCCAGGATCCTGTCTCACAAAGTGACCCATCAGTTGCTTTGGGGCATTCTTAAGCAGAAGACAAACTTCACCTTCTCTTGAATTCCTGCAAATGGCCTTCAGAGGCATCCTGCCTGTCTCCCAACCCGAATGAAGCGCCTAAGCATCCATTCTAGTACAACTGATAAATTCACAGAGGATGAATGTCTCTAACCCTTTCTTAATCCTATCAGCTGGTTGCTGCCACCACTCTTCTGATATTTACTACCTCTGGGTGAAAAAATACTTCCCATTGTCAGTCCTAACTCTCCTACTCATCAGCTTCATACAGTGCCTCCTGGTTCTAGTATTGTGCCATAGGAAGAGTTTTTCTCCATCCCTCTTTTCCACATCGTGCGTGTTATATACTCCAGTCAGATCCTGATTTCATAAGGAAGGTGTTCCGGTTCCTTCTTAGGAGAGCTGGGCACAGCACTTTGGGCAGAAAGCATACAAGGATGCTCTGAAATTTCCTGTTTTTCTCAAAGTGTCCGGCAGCTGTTGGGAGTTAGGGGAATTTATTCAGGACTGCTGTCTGCAGGTGTACCTGATAGGTGCTTTTCAGTTATTCAGTTCAGAGCTGCTGAATTCAATGAAGGGATTATTGGCATATGCTCCTGTGCTGTTATATGTATCATATATTTGACAAGGCTATATCTGTTTCAAGGCAAATGACTGGCTTTCTGTGTGGTTCACATATACGCTGTGAGCGATGCTGCCACATTGTGTAATTTCCTCTTATTTTCTGACAGCTATAAAATTTTTTGGCAGGGCCTCCAATCCATTCTCTCTGATAAGGATTCAGATACAGATTTATATATCCTGGGAGTTATCCTGAAATAATCAATTAATTATAAAGTAAACCTACATTCTGAAGCTGTAAACAGCTAAATAACTGGATGTATGCAGGCTTTCACAGCTGGATTCAATCTCATTTGTAGAAGTTTTGGGGCTTTTATGCCATGTTCCAGGTTTCTTCTTCTGAGAACTTAAGCTTTTGGATATAGCTGCAACATCCATCTTCAGAGGTCTTTGCTCTTCACCAAGTCTTGGGAGAAGAGCAAAGACTTCTGAAGATGAATATTGCAGCTATATCTGAAAGCTTAAGTTCTCAGAAGAAGAAACCTGGAACACGGCATAACAGCCCAAAAACTTCTACAAATGAGCTAAATAACTGGTTGCCTGCAATATTTATTTTTAAAAAACCTTAATACGCCTTCATATTCACTGTAAGCTTATAATAAGAAAAACTCAATATTACCTCAGCTGGAGAATCTATATGAAATCCATCACCACAACGAAGCCATGCGCTTGAAAGTGAAGCAGCAGCCACTGTTTTCCCAGCATGCCTCTCTCCTTCTCTCATAGGCTTTTCATCTGGAAAAGAAGCAAGTTGTGCATACCATGCTCGCTTCCTCTGTAAGGAAAAAATATTATGATTTATTGAGCAAAATTAAATAATATTTAGCTATCACATGTCCCTCAGAAGACACAGACACCAGTTCCCATCTTCAGGCCCAGGCTCTCCTAAGTTATGACCATCATTAACTTTCACAGGATGCTGCATTTCATTACAAATGAGGCAGCCAAGGGCAGCTGTAAGTAGATAGGGAGGCCACATCCGAATTTTCAGAATCAAAGGTAGACCATATTTGCCTTTACTTCACTGACCCTTAGACACTTTACTGTTTCATCAGTTACTCAGCTGACTTTTGAATGGAGTTTGTAGAATCTCTAACTCCATAATCAGAATTTTCTAGTTTCTATGTACTTACAAATACATCAGTTATACAGGCTAAAAAAAGACATTAAACCCACTTAGAAGCTGACTAAATGTTATCTCTCCAGAATTTACCATTAAAATTCCCATGTCTGGATATACTAAGCTGCAAATGAAACCTATATGAAATTTCTATCAATCAGTGCTAAAACTGACCAAGACCTCATATTCTAAAATATAGCATTTTTTCCCCACAACAGTGTACCTAAAGTACTTCATAATAGAAATGTTAATAACTACTGCAGGAAACCTACAATAAATACTGTAGTGTGGAGTATTTTGTTCAATTTTAAAATGATTCTGCCATGCTTTCTATGAAAGATCCGTCCCATTCCATTTTCTTTCTGGCGCTGTACTTTTTAAATTAATGGGTCCTCTATGCTCTAGGCCAACCATTTATCTATGAATAAACTCAATCTACACAAGAGAGGGGTTGTTTGTGGATACTCATTAATCAAAGCACCTCCAGAAAGAAATACAGGATACTTCCCAAATGTTCAGCCAGAGTACAGGCACATGTGGAGCAATTATCGACCACAAAGCTCTCCTAGCATTCTTACTTGCTTGTAACCACCCCACTGATACTGTATAATAGATTTTTACTGTAAATTTTAATAAAAAGCACTAAGGGTGTGTTTGCAATGTAAATAACAGAAAAATGTATCAGTGTGATCTTTACATATGCTACAAGCTAACCCAAGTATATTCGAAGAACTGTCTCAACTACAGCAGAAGCTACTGACATTAACCGGACCTTCCCTTGAGCTATTCTCTCCAAACACAAGGACAATTAAGAGTTCTCTTCTCTTTTTGTCGCTATAGAGGTACAAGAAGTTTCACATCCTATTTTGTCTCAATATCACAGAAAATCTCAAGTTCCATAATAGCTGCTGCTTCCAGATACACTTCTCCACACATCTTCACAAATACATAATGAAAGTAATTATCCTGCCCCTGAAGTGCCTAGAATTTTCATTCAAACTGTGCCAGTCTGTCCTGTCCTGAATGGATTAACAGGCATTAAGGCACTAACAAACTAACAGAAAAAGATTAACAATGTAATTAAGCAAGCTACTGGCTATTAACATTTCTTTGCATTTTAGGGTTGTTGTCTAATATGACCAATTTAAAAAATTACATAACAATGTTGCCTATCACAGAATGTGCTTATTTTGACCAAAACATGAATGACAACTTTATCCCTTTCCCCTTCCCTCTGCAACATCAGAGTAAACAATATGAGAAAGAGTAGGCTGGTGCCAAACTGTACCACAA
This sequence comes from Aspidoscelis tigris stejnegeri, assembly GCA_023333525.1. Taxonomy (NCBI): domain Eukaryota; kingdom Metazoa; phylum Chordata; class Lepidosauria; order Squamata; family Teiidae; genus Aspidoscelis; species Aspidoscelis tigris. The sequence goes on from JALMGA010000004.1 coordinate 49,195,021, forward strand.
AAAACAAACTGCTCAGAGAGGCCAGGAACTGCCAGGAGCCTCACCGGCATGCACTGCCCATGCACTCAACCCATGTCCATAACAACTAAAAAGAGACAGCGAAAAAAGAATGGCTACTTGGGTCCAGAGAATGCCTTAGTGCAGGAGGGAGAGGTGCCAACTGCCTTTAAAGTGCACCAGGTCCTCAAGAGGACTTCTCTAGATCCATAAGTATTAAACAACTATCACCTTCTTGACAATATCTGTGCCTCTTGATAAGTATTACAGAGAGAATGAAGCCTTAGATCAGGGCAGCCTGAGCGAGGAGGGGGTAAGTTAGCCCAGGGGAGCATCCAATCAAAGAGTAATTGTCGGGAGGCAAGTATAAAAGGCTATGACAGATATGTGTTCTAAGTCTTGTGATCATTATGCTGGGAACAGTATAACACCGGGGGGAGGTGTGGACAAGATTAGAATTGGGTTCTTAGGCCTGTGAGGATAGACAGGGAGGATCCTGAACATAGCTATAGGGCTAGGGAGAGAAAGAAAGAGTTAAAGAAGCAACAATCTGTTTATTATTATTATCAAACCTCAAGTGTAAATCAATAAATATTTTTTTAAGCAACCGGACTAGCATTGTTGTGTGTAGCAGAGGCGGGGAAGCATAAGAAAAGGGGCTCTGTCTCTTTAAAGAGTGAAAGCTATAAAGATCATGCCTCAAATGGTGAGGTTGCTGACAAGTATTTATAACCAGAAACACATCATGCCAATCTTGAAAGATCTACATTGGCTGCCCATTTGCTAGTGGGCCCAATACTTCGACCCTAAATACCTCTCATACAGAGCTGTCCATCATTTAGGATTAGCAAAAGGGATCTTCCTGGTCTCTTTCTTAGCTTTAGGAGAAAGAGAGGTGGCAGTTTGTGGGAGGGGCTTCTCTTTAGTGGCTCCCAGTTTATGGAACATCCTTCCCCCTAGAGACTCGCCAACCAATACTGTATATGTTTCGACACCTGGTAAAGGCATACCTCCTAACCCAGGCATTTGGCTACTCTACTGCTTTGGTGTAACTTATCTCTTATATTTTATCAGTAAACTGTCCTCAGACCATCAGTCATGAGGCAATATAAAAATGTAAATTAATAAACCTGAATTACAAAATAAATGTATTTCATTTAGGAACAGCACAGCAGCTAGACAGTCCCGTCCATCCACACAAAGCAATGGATAATTGCATTCAGACTGGCCACAAGATGAGGCCAAGTCTCTGCAATTTAGGCATGTGGATGGTTAACTGTTCCAAAGCTGCCTTGGTAAAGGTAAGTCTGGACCACCCATGTAAGCCAATAGCTAACTATGCCCCAATCAAGGGAAACAGACTACTAATTGTATAAGAGAAAATTAAGCTACTGAGTTACAACAGGGAAGTTACATTTTATCAACCACATTTTTAAAAAAGTTATGAAAGGGCTATTGTTTCTCAAACGGTGAACCTCATCTCTGAAGCGAGAAATTTAATTTCATCCAAATAGACAACACTCCTAGATTACGGAGCCACACATCATCAGAACTTGCTACTGACTGGATTTATGTTTGGTTAGGATACAGGGAAAGTTCACCTTGCAATAAGCCTGTCCAGGCATGCCTTAGTCTCCTGGGTTAGTACAAAGTATATAATAAAAACTCTTGTGATGCCTGCTTGCCAAAGATGACATTTATATTCAGTTTTAAAAACTAGCATTCATTTGCCACAGAACTACAGTTTCGTACAGAACTACAACCAGGGGGGAAAAAACAGAAGGGAAAAAATTACTTCTGAATTATTCTATCTACTGCTTGGATCTAAACAGGCCTTAGATGTGGCAGACGACCAACTATGATTGCCATGTCCCCTGCATGATCCTGTGCACTCCCAGAACACATGAATCTCCTGTTGAAGTGAGAACCATCATGTTTTGGGCCTCTGTTTGCAGGGTTTTTTTTTTGCAGAAATGCAGGTCCTGAGGCCCGTACTGTTAGCAAATTTGGGTTTAAGATTATGCTATTAATTACATCATTTTCATGTCTTAAGAATGGACACATTATTCAAGGCTTGCTTGTTTTTGCACAGATGAAACTGTGTAAAAATTACCTGTAAGAATAAAATCACCTTCTATTAAATATACACACACTGAATGAAGCTCAAAGTAACATACTATTAATAACTTCGTTTCGTTACAATTTGAAGAGCATTATTAAAACCTGAAGCAAACAAATGAATAAAAATGAATTGTATGTTTATTGCTAACAGAAATTGAGTAGGGATTTTTTCCTTATCCCCATAAACTTTTCTTCATCAAAAATTCAGCTGCTAAAGGACCATTTCCTTTCTTTGTAGTTCCTATTTTTGGAGTTATCCACTTTGAAGTTTTCACAGGAACGAGCAAAATAAAATGTAAGCAAGCAATGCAACTACCGGGATCTTCATTCCATTCTCTCCCTATGCAAACATAAAGGCAGCCTTATATGAAAGGTCTATCTAGCCTACAGCTTCTGATAAATCTACACTCAAAGAGATGCCTGCGCAAGCTGAAAGACATTTGAAGCAAAAATAAATAAGCAAACAACTGGGCTAATAGCAGGCGATGCACCAAAACAATGACTCCCACATGGAAGTCACAGGCTAGCTCCCTTTCTATTACAGCGCGCACAAACGGAGGAGCATTTAGGCGCAGCCCTGAGATGCCAAGTAATGTGCGTTGCCGATCACCACTGTGCAAGACTCCATAATAACATCTGGAATGAGCAAGAAGGCTGCATTCGCTCTCGCGCCTACCATTATGACCCTCAACATTTCCCCTCGCCCTACCTTCCCGGTGAGCATTCCCAGTCTCCATCAATCGCCTTCCAGTCGCCACGAGCCCTCAAAGGGAGACGCTCAGCCGAACTCTGCACAGAGAGACACGGCGGCTGGGCGGGTGAGAGGATGCAATTCAAGCCACGCCCCCTCTCTTCTAGCTTGGCGCCTTTTCGTAGGCCCCGTCCTTGATTGGGAAAAGCACAGCAAAATACGTGTGACGTAATGCGGAAGAAGTTGACGTTCGATTGTTACTTAAGATCTGCATTTCGCTCCCAGGCAGGGGCGGTCGCTGCGCAAGCGTATTGAGAGATCAGCGTGAGCGCTCTCACTTCCCTCCTTCGCCTTCTGGCTTTGGGTAGCGCCGGGTACTGAAAGAGATCGACATACACACACCCGCACACTGTGCATGCCCTGAGGCTCACCTCGGGTTGGTGCCCGGCAGTCTACTGAGAGGGAAGCTTTAATCCAGCTTCAGTCCACTTTCAGAGCGAGAGAACGCATCAGCAAAGTGACCAGTCATTTTCTTTCCACATTATCCCAAAAGTGAATTTTCTGAGTTATTTATCACTGAAAGAAAACAGCTTGTCTGAAAGTGGACTGAAGCTAGATTAAACCTAAGGTGTGACCACAGGCAGAGAGAGAGAGAGATCACCCTGCGTGTGCACTCACCTCCTCGTTCCTCTCGGCTTTGGCTAGCTGGTGAGAGCGAGCGAGAGCGAGAGCTCTTTTTTAACCCTTAAAGCTTAAGCTTTCATTACAGAAGCAAAGAAAAAATGAAATCCTAAGAGGAAAAAGAGGCTTTTGTGTAATTAAAAGTTTATTTCCTATTCAGAAGAAAGGCGTGAGCCTGCGCTTTCAGATCTCATATGAAAGACAGGGGTTCAACAGCTGTGTGGCTAAAGGTTTAGAACAAGGGGAAAGTGCAGATCCCAATGAAGCAAGTGACCAGTCTTGAACCTGCCTGATTTACTTTAACTGAGAGCTCCTTAGTGAGATATTTATCACCTATACTTTTAAAATACTTGCAAAGAACTGCAACTGTAATGTAAACATAAGGAGTCCCTTCTTAGATAGCCGTGAGAATGGCAGGTGAAAATGGCAGTACCTAGCTAGCAGGGCAGACTCACTAAAAAAAAAAAAATGTACTTACATGGCTGCCACGTGCTCAACAGTTCACAGAAATATAAATATCAGTAAAATTATTACTAATATTAAGTCTCAAGTTCAATAAGTCTACACAGAGCATGATTTAAATGGGGATCCAACTTCTACTAGCGAGGATCATGAAATTTATTAATAAACAGGGTTACACTGGTAGCTAATGCCACCTAGTGGAACTTATGGGAAAGATTCAAGGCAAAAGGAGAGGGGACAGTCAAGGATGAGATCAGTAATGTCGTGGAAGCAACGGGCGTGAACCTGAGCAAATTTTGGGAGACAACGGCCATAGGGGCACGAAGACTGAGACTCAACAGCAAACATAGTCAATAATTCTTACTACAATCCTAAATTCTACCCAGTTCTAATGGTGTTTTTATGCGTCATCTGAAGACTTTTTCATGCCCATTTGTTCTGCTTATTTCCTTATTTGAGGTTATTTCTAAAAGCGTTTATTTTTATACTGTCTTATAGGTACATTTTAATATAATTACATGCTGTGTGAAAATTAAACAATTAAAGATCATAATGGTATACAAACTGTCACTGAATAATTGATTTTGTCACTGTTCTTTACACAAACAAAAACATAGTAACATTATGCAATTTTTAAATTTATTGGCATGCTTTTAAATAATCCAGCTTGATGATTTAAGTCTTTAGTGCACACCTTGCCTTACAGTCTCCCAGCAAGGAACCTCCCATGCCAGAAGTGGTGCTATGAAGCTGAAGGGAAAGTACAAGTCAAAATAAATCTGGAATGCTTTTCAGGAAACAAAGGAGAACAATTAAACTCCTCCCTCCTTCCCTTTTATTTTTGTCTGTTAAGAGTATTTTTGTATACTCCCTATCTCAAAGTGACTCACAAAAACATCAAACAAAAATATTCCATGTAAAACATTGTTTAAAAGACTGACAGGGAGATCAGAAGATTTTCACACTGGAAAGATCCTGGTGAAAAGTTATGTCTACCACAGATGCCCAAAGGTGTAGATGCCCCACCAATCTCAGAGGAGAGAGCATTCTACATAATTAAAGGCTTAAAGGCACAAAGCTTAAAGGATACCCACAGTTAATAAACATTTGTGACTCTTGGATAAAAGTATGTATTAGTACAATTAAAATGGCTATACTGAGCTGAATGTGCATTCTGCCCATTCCCATTTGTTTGAGTATAAATTGCAGTCAACCCAAACATTGCCATTCCCACTCCTTAAAACACATTGGGGAAACAGCATCTTTTCCTCCCCACCCTTTACCAGCAGAGGTTCCCACACCTTTCTCTGATTGGGCTCTCTCCGGTTGCTAAAATTATGATGTAGCCAAGGGTGGGAAGTTCCAACTCCTCCCTTTGATCACACACACATACCCTGGTGCCGCTCCTGGGGTAGCTTGCCTCTCGCTGACTGGCCCTTGTTGGTGTAAATCACCAGACGCGGCCGGCAAGGCAATCTTCTGTTGCCTTGGAAACTTCTGACGTCCTTGGAGCTGTCCAGCTTTATCAGGAAATCCCTCCTGCCCGCTGCGTAAGAAACAGACTGAAGCCGAAATCTCTCTCCTCAGAGGTTTATTCTTAAAGGTTGCTGCATGTACAAGTATACATCTCTCCATCCAAACTTCCGACCAGCAATCAATACACACAGCAGTGTGTGGGCACTTTTATACCTTTTCTTATCCAGCGGTGGTGACTCACTTCCTGTGTGTTGCACAAGCCTGTGTTGCACAATCTTGTGTTGCACAATCCTGTCCTTGAACACTTTGTTTCCTGTTCCTTAACCCTTTTGCCTCCTGTTCACATCTGTACATTTTCTTATACTGGCTTCAATGCCTAACAGCCCTGTGACTGAGTGGGCTTGGTAGAAATTGCCGCTTGAGTGGCTGGTTTGCCATCACCTCCTGGTGGTTCCTGGGCATTGCGATAGGTGCCTGTCAGGACAGCACTTTTGCACAACTGTGCAATTCCATACTAGTGATACCCCACAACCACAGGGATTGGTTCCATGATGCTGTGCTCATGTGCAAAACCAACCCCCTAAGCCGAGATCTAGCTCATGTGTTGCGCCTGGCAGTGGTGGCGCATTACAGTTGATAAAGGCCATCAAGTCCTATTTGCTAATATTTGAATCCTTTATTTGGCAATATTATCCTCTGTTTTGCCCTAACCCAAAACCTTTTTCTCCCTACCTACCACAAAATAGGAGGGGAACAATAACACCGGAGGGATGGCAAGGGGCTGCCCTCCAGAGAGTGAAACCCCAGAAGGCTATCGAGGGGATAACCCAAAAGGCGTGATCTCCCTCCAATACTGTGGTACCATTCCCAAAGCAAAAAAGACAATGCGGGGTACCAGCAAAAACAGGAGCAAAAGCTGTTTTCCCAAGGGGTTTTTAAATGGGTTTTTGGGTGATTTACTCCTCAGAAAGCCCAGGAATCAAGATTCAAATGGGGACAAAGGATTTCAAAAATGTTTCCAAAACGTGAGTGGGAGCAGGGCCTAGGAGTAATATTTTATAGGATTATAATCATAGTCTACTTTCAGTACAAAATAAAAGACAGCATTTTAAAATTTCCATAGTCTTTTTGTTTTTCATTTTTAATAATCTGACCTGCAGGGTCACTGTAATATATGTTAGATGAAGATCTTTATATGTTTTAATTATTTTACTTTGTAACCTGTTCTGGGACCTTAGAGTGAAAGATGGAATGAAAAGCCATTAAATAAATACAATATTCCTTAATTAAAGAGACTGTCTTAATTAAAAATGTAAGCAACCTCATTGTAAAAACCATTCCAAAATGAGGACAATGCTTATATTAAACTGAGTACAGTGTAGAAAATAAAACAAAAAGCTCTTTCCCTGTAGTTTTCCTGTTCCCAATATCCTTGCTTTGTTTATTTTGCTACCTTCTAACACACAATTTTCAAACTTTTTTAAATCTTAGAACACCTGTATAAAATGAAAAGCAAAGCACCATGAAAAACCTCTCTTTCAGGTTGTAATATAAATTTTAAAAACCCCAAGGGAGATCACCTAGTTTATCTTAAAGATACAGTCTGAACATTTTAACATTTAGGGGAAGTATGTGATTTAACTAGGGAACAGGTAGCTGTGGGGAGAATCACAGTAGGAAAACCATTTGTATAATTCCCAAAACCCTGAGTATTATTTTGTAATCTGTTAGTTCTTGAGCAGCACAATGGTTAAGAATGCTATAAAAGTATAACTTAGGACACAGACCCTTTCAGCACTTGGCCTTATTCTGCAATATATCTCAGGACAGGGATCTCTTGTCCACATGCTAATGCAGACTACGGCAGGCCAAGGCCTACTATAGTCTTCACTAGCAGGCAGGCAGCTGGCCCTTATTCCAGGATATGTTCCAGAATAAGTCCAAGTTCAAAAGGCCCATGATATACACATTGGGTGTGGCTGGTGTTAGGTCAGATCAAATGATCAGGCACAAAACTGGACTGTCAGCCAGCAGCCTGTGCCAAGAGCTGTCCACATAATTTCATCCCATCCTGATCCACATTTGGAGTCTGAGAACTAAAGTCTGGGACTCCAAAGATGGCTGCTGAGTCTATTTTACGTAGGTGTCCAGAAGCAGCACACTTCCAGGCTGCCTGGTGGAGCCCAGCAAAATTGGGCTTGGCTTCTCACAACTAGTAAATCTAGCCACTCACCATGATCCACACACAAGGGGTTGGCCCAGTTCATCACTTCAAAAAGGGCTACGGCCAATTTTTGTGGCTTAGGCCACTCCAACCGCAACCCATGCAGATGTAGTGTTCCAGAGGATGCATAGGCTCCTGCAGAGAAGTTGATCCTCATAGGCTACTAGCCTAGGCCATTAGCCCAGTGTGGGCACAGTCTAAGACTTCCTCAGTGCCATGAAAGTTCTCTAAGTCTTCTGAGGTATATATAAAACACCTTCACTATATTTTGAGTGTCTTGGGCGGTGATGGCCAACCTATGACACGCGTGTCACAGGTGACACACCAAGCCCTTTTGGGTGACACACATGGTCATCCTGACACCTGGGCATGTAGTACTTGCTTGTTCTTGAAGTGTATGAAATGCCAACTTTCGACTGAAGATTTAGCAAACAAAATTCAGCAACAAAAGTAACTAAATTATGGATATTTCTAGATGTGACACAGCACCCAAGTTAAGCTAGGTTTTCTTGCGAATTTTGACACACCGAGCTCAAAAGGTTCACCATCACTGGTCTTGGGAAAGCAAGTAAGGCAGCTCCTGCGGCCAAGAGGCAGGTGCTTTTTAACGTTCATTTTTAAGCAACAGAGAGACAGACTCTAAAAGCGCGTCAGGCTAGAAGAACAGTTAGGTTTTCTATTGCACTTTTCTCACCCATTTAAGGGGACTCAAAAGTGGCTGACAAAGCTTCCTATTCTTCTCCCCACAATAGACAACCTGTGATGTAGGTGGGGCTGTGAGAGCTCAGGAGAGATCTGTAACTAGCCCAAGGTCAGCCAGCTGGGTTCATGGAGGAGTGTGGAATCAAATTCCATTACTGTGGGATATGAGATATGAGACCAGCACTCTAACTGCAAGACCTGCCTCATCACTCTCCCTCCTTCAAGGACTGCCCTTCCTATTAAACCTGATGAAATGGAAGCTCAGCCCAAAGACTTTCACCCTTATCTCCTCCAGAGGCCTATTTGTCCCAAGATTAGAATGGAAGCGAGAACCACAGGTGCTTTATAAAAAAATGGGCACCCTTTATTGTTCAGGCCCAGGTCAATCCCGCTTTACGTCCCTCTGCTTCTTTGTCCCTTTCAGTTATAAAATATAAATTACTATCTTTGTTCCCAGATTTAATGATTTAATTCTCGGATACGGGAGAAACAACACTGTAACGCAGAAATTGTTGTTCTTTAAATGTCTTCAGGGAATGTAGTTAATGATTGATTTTCTTAATATTTGTTGGCTGTCATGTTATTTGTTGGTTGTGGATTGTTATGTTCTTTATAATTTAAATAAAAAAAGCTTAAAAAAAAAGAGAACCACAGGTGCAACTCTGACCAGCCTGGAGAAGAACAGACTCGTTCTTGCTGTTGGGTCCCATAAAACCACGGTTGACTCCTGACTGACTACATGGACACCTGTCATCGCCTGCTTTTGGGAAGAGGCTGGGAATGCTTCGCTTGCATTACCATTGAGTGGCAGCCCCTCCAGGTAAATTACGATGGCTACTTCGGGGTATTCAAGCTGCTTCTGCCTCACTAGGATGGCGGCCTTCCAAGCCCCAGGGCAGAGGAGCCCAGGTGTTTTCAGAGAACCACTCAGCCGACTTCTTTAGCACGGTGTGTCCTTCGTTCCCCTCCCACACTGCGCAGGCTATATAAATATCGTGGGAGCTCCCGTGCTGGCGAGAGACCACGGCGAGCAGCGACCGTGTGTAACGCAGCCCTCGGCAGCAATCGCGCGCGCCCTTGGCACCGCGTCGGCCGCCATGTGGCAAAGGCGCTACTTGAGCCCCCAGCAGCTGGCCGGCTTCCGCCAATACAAGGTAACCCGAAAGTGGGATAGATAGCAGGCGGCGCGCGCGCCCGTGCCCGCGGCTGGACTCAGGGCGCCTCCCTGAGGAAAGCGAAGGGCTACACGGGGTAACCGCAGCCACGAGGGGGGCAGCGTCGGGCTTCGCCTTCCTCTCCCCTTTTCTCAAGGAAGGAAGGAAGGAAGACTCGGGCTTCGCCTCGGCCCGGCTCCCGCCGCGGAGACGATGGGAGTCGCGGTGCCAGGCTTCGGCGTCTGGGAAAAGAAGTCAGGCAGGATCCTCCTGCTCCTTCAGCGCTGGCATCCGAGAGGGAATGTGAGCAGGTGTTTTGCCAGCGCACGATAAAGCTACCGCTGCCTCAGTGCCGCTTTCTTCTTCTCCTTTTTCTTCTGTGAAAAACGCCGTGGGTGCGATGGCAGAAATCCCTCGTCGCCTGAAGAGAATCCCTCTCAAGCGAAGGAGGAGGGAAAGGGGAAAATGAGCTCGCTTTTTGTCCGAAAGGGTGCGCCTGTCTTTGGATGCTCTGCGCGCGCTTCCTTGGAGACCGTTTACTCCTGAGGAGTAACTTTGCGCAGGGTTCTGGCTGAGTAGGGTCGGCGCTTCGGTATTGTAATTCCGCCCCTGGGGGGAGAGTGGCGTTTCGTAATACCAGCACAATTACGAGCTTAATTCGAGGAGTTCCGATGGGGAATGGCAGTAGGGGTGTGTGTGTTACTGTCAAAAAATTGGCAGAAACAAGGGGGATGTCTGCTTTTAATGCGGTAGTTGTCAGACCAGACTTGGGTACTTCTAATACTAGTTGCAAGGAGTGATCTAAGGTTACTGTAATCAGGATTAACATTTTGACTTTTACGGAGTAAGAGTGCAACTCCTTGTATGAAATTATGACTTTTCTTGAGTTGCATCTCTAGCTGCTTTGCCACCTGTTGGTTAGGTTTGTAGATATGATTTTGAAAGTTTGAATAAAGTTGGTAAGGAGATCCACTTCCCCCACATGGGGCTTAATAATTTCTCCTTGCTAATTTTTTTTAAAGCACGCCTACTCTCTGCAATTTGAAGCCCTAATATGCCCTGATTGTATTGCATGCCTCATGCTGAGAAGTTTCAGTGATACTGGGCTAGGTTTAGCTTTCTTTGGAAAACAGCCATAAACACAGCAATTATCTTTGACAGCAATTATTCAAAAATGTAGAAACTGAGTTTAAAAGCTGTTAAAGTTAGCATGCAGATACTGTTATTCTGTTTCTATCACTGATTCACATGGAAGGCCTTAGAACAGTGGTTCTCAACCTTCCTAAAGCCACGACCCCTTAATGGAGTTCCTCATGTTGTGAAGACCCCCAACCACAGGGGCAGAGCAGCTGGAAGGTGGGAGGGAAGGGCAACCGACCCCTCTGAAAGGGTAATTCGACCCCCAAAGGGGTCCTGACCCCCAGGTTGAGAACCACTGCCTTAGAATGAACTTTGGAAGTACATTTTCTGGCCTTTAATATGGATTAAGGGGCTGACAGGTGGATGTTATCACTCCAAGCTGATTTTGAGACACACTTTTTTTTCTGTGTGCAGATGCAGCCATAGTTTAAGACTTTCAAAGGCAGGCAGATCTTTCTGCAACTTTCCACAGAGAGTATCTAGTGCCTTTTATTGGTTCATTTCTTTATAGAAGACTGGATATAGGGTGACTCCAGATGCAATTTTCCCAGGACTGTATTGGGATTGTCAGATATAATTGCAACATTTCCAATGAAGTCCTGGGTTAGTGAGGTGATAACCCATAATAATAGCTATTATGGGGAATCTGGCAACCATACTAGTTTCCTGTACTAGTGAGGGTTACATGTCTGCTAGCCTGTTTTGTTACTATTTCACTTGGGGCTACCTGGCAGCCAGACAAGTGTGCAAATGCAAGAAAAGAAAATGGATAAATATTTGGCTGGTTCCCAGTGGAATAATAACAGAATGACTTAGCAGACACCAGAGGCCATTTTGCACTTGGCCTCATAGTTTACAATAGGTTAACATCTGAGCAGGTGCATCTGCACTTGGGGTGTTTACAGCCCCTGAGCTGCCCAGATGTTAACCTGTTGCAAACTAGCGGTGGTGTACAAAATTGTGCACCACATGCAAATTAACCCTTACTTGAAATGTACCTGTAGTGTTCAGCTGGTGAGCATTTGCACTATGTCCTGTGTGAGGGAGTTATCTGAGTTGTCACGCAAACATGCTGGTACCTTAGATGCCCCCTGACACGACTGTGCATACACAGAGAGCCATCACTGGCGTATGTGCAGTTGTGCTGGGCGCCACAATCAAGACACATACCTAGATGGAGGTAAGTTTCCAGACACGGGGTTAGGCTGACGTGCACTAGCATTCCCAAATGCAAACACTAGTACATGTTAGTCTGTTCTGCACTTTTCCCTTTCAGTGGATGGGAAGCTAAGTGCAGTAATGCCCACAGTAAGCTTGCAATTGCCTCTTGCCATCTGGGATTACCCATAGAAATGTTGCATAGTACATCCTATTGGAAAACTGTTTGGTAAAGTAGAGGTTAACCAACTTGGCCCCATTTCAGTAAGGGCTGTGAAAAGAAGAAAAAGAGTTGGCTTTTTTATCCTGCTTTTCTCACTCATTTAAGGTGACTCAAAGCAGCTGACAAAGCTTTCTGTTCTCTCCACAACAGACACCCTGTGAGGTAGGTGTGGCTGTGAGAGTTCAAAAGAGGGCTGTGACTAGCCCAGCTGGCTTCATAGGGGAGGGTGGAATCAAACCCAATATTTATTTATTTATTTTTACATTTCTGTCCTGCCCCATACCCGAAGGTCTCTGGGTGGGTGACAACAGACTAAAATAGAATATACATTAAAAGTTCAACAAATATAAAACAATATACAACATGTTTAAAATAATAGTGTATTGGGAGGGGACATAAACAGCTCAGCCAAAGGCCAGGGTAAAGAGGTGCGTCTTCACTGCCCTCCTAAATATATATAAGGAGGGGGCCTGACGCACCTCGAGGGGGAGGCTATTCCATAGTCTGGGGGCCATCACAGAAAAGGCTTTCTCCTGGGTGCCCACCAACCTCACTGTTGAAGGTGGTGGGACAACCAGGAGGGCCTCACTGCTTGATCTTAAGACACGGGCAGGTCGATATGGGAGAAGACGTTTCTTTAGATATTTGGGGCCCAAGTCATTTAGGGCCTTTTATGTCAGAGTCAAAACCTTGAATTGGGCTCGGTAGCGAATTGGCAGCCAGTGCAGTTCTTTTAAGACCAGTGTGATGTGCGTCCAGCTAGATGTTCGGGTCAGCATTCTAGCCACTGCATTTTGCACTAGCTGCAACTTTCGAACCGTCTTCAAGGGCAGCCCCATGTAAAGTGCATTACAGTAGTCCAATCTAGAGGTTACCAGAGCATGGATAACTGTGGCCAAGTCATCTCTATCCAGAAGAGGCTTTAGTTGATGGACTAGCCATAGTTGGGAGTAGGTGCTCCTGGCCACGGCCTCCACATGAGATTCAAGTGTTAGCGTGGAATCCAGAAGAACCCCAAGTTACACACCTGTCCCTTCCAGGGCATTGCAACCCCATCAAGGACAGGGTATCTCCCAACTGCACGGACCCAAGACCCTGTGACACACAGCACCTCTGTCTTGTCTGGATTCAGCTTCAATTTATTCACCCTCATCCAGCCCATTACCGCCTCCAGACACCTGTGAAGCACTTTAACTGCCTCTCCTGATTCAGATGATACAGAGAAATAGAACTGGGTATCATCTGTATACTAATGACAACTCACTCCAAATCTCCTGATGACCTCTCCCAATGGCTTCATATAGATGTAAGATCGATCCCTGAGGGACCCCACGGGTGAGTTCCCAGGGAGTCGAAACAGTATCTCCCACAGCCACTATCTGGGATCTATACTGGAGATAGGAGCAGAACCAGTGCCAAGCATTGCCTCTCACTCCTAAACTCCGTAGTCTCTCCAAAAGGATACCATGGTCAAAGGTATCAAAAGCCGCTGAGAGGTCCAGGAGAACCAACAGGGTAACGTTCCCCCTGTCTCTCCCGGAGAAGGTCATCAACCAGGGCGACCAAGGCGGTTTCCATGCCATGACCGGGCCTGAAGCCAGATTGAAATGGATCTAGATAATCAGCTTCCTCCAAGCATGCTTGCAGTTGAACAGCGACAGCCCTCTCCAGAACCTTGCCGAGAAAAAGTATATTAGCCACCGGACGATAGTTGTTTAAGTCTTCCGGATCCAGAGAAGCCCTCTTCAGGAGGGGGCGCACCACAGCCAATGGGACCACCCCCTCCCTCAGAGATGCATTCACTACCTCCTGGATCCACCCTGTCATACCTTGTCGGCTAGTCTTTATCAGCCGTGAAGGGCAGGGCTCCAGAGAGCACGTTGTTGGCCGCACCCCTGCAAGCAGCTTGTCCACATCCTCAGGCTGCAATAATTGAAACTGATCCAACCAAACAGGACCTGATAGTTCTCTGGACACCTTTTCTGGACTCCGTCCAATTGTGACATCCAATCCCCTACGAATCTGGGCGACTTTGTCCTCAAAGTGCTTTGCAAATTTGTCACAGCAGATATTGCTTGGCCCTGGCTCATGCTTCTTTGAGCTTGATTTTATGAGGCCATTTACTATTCTGAAAAGCTCTGCTGGACGGCTACTTGAGGACGCAATGGTGGTGGAGAAAAAGTTCTTTGTCACCGCTGTCACTGCCACATGGTAGGCACAATAGTGTGCTCTAACCCGTGTTCGGTCAGATTCACACGCAGATTTACGCCACCTGTGCTCTAGCTGTTGGCCTTCCTGTTTCATAGCCCATAGTTCTGTGGAGTACCAAAGAGCTTTTTGGGCTCCACAAGCATGCCGAGGGCACTTGGGAGCGATCGTGTCCGTAGTGCGCCAGTCATACCAACGGGAAAATCCCTCAGAGCATTCAGGAATCACTCGGATTCCATAAGTCTCTGGGGGTGGACCATCTCAATAGGTCCCACTTCCTTACAGAGGGGAGTTGCCATAGTAAGCCCAAACCTCACCAGCGAATGATCTGTCCATGACAATGGGCTGACAGTCAGCCCTCCTATCAACGGATACTCACCAATCCACTCTGAGGCAAAAACCAGATCAAGGGTGTGACCTGCTATATGAGTCGGGTCAGATACAAATTGAGACAGCCCCATGGTTGTCATTGAGGACATGAAGAACTGAGCTGGTCAGCTGAGCGTAGCCTCGGCATGGATGTTGAAATCCCCCAACACCACCGTGGCAGAGGCTTCCAACACCACGTGCGAGATCACCTCAGCCAGCTCAGATAGGGAGGATGCTGGGCAGTCGGGTGAACGGTACACCAGCAGCATCCCTATCCTGTCTCTCTGGCCTAACAGCATAAACAGGCCCTCAACCCCTGTTACAGTGTGAATTGGTCATCTGGCGAGGGAGATGGACGTCTGATGGACTATAGCAACACACCTTCCCCTCTGGTCTGGAGCTGTGCTGCACCGAGTATCCTGGGGGACAAATCTGGGTAAGACTAGGCCCACCCAGTTCATCCACCCAGGTCTCAGTAATACACACCAGATCAGCCCCTTCATCCAAAATCAAGTCGTGTATGACAGATGTTTTATTCTGGACTGATCTGGCATTCAAGAGCAGCACGGCCAGAGCAGAGGGCTGGTTGGCAGACCCCCCCAAACTCTGTTGGCTGGGAAGCAGAACAGAAGGAGTGATAGCTTCAATACATCAATACTTCGATATTCCCAGATAGGAGTCCAGCTCCCTAACCACTAGACCAAACTGGCTCAGAGGCAAATCCCTGACTTGAAAGCTTCCCTTTGATCTCCCTTAACCATTTGTTGAAAGGCTGTGAGTCAAAGTGTGGTTCTAATCATGCCCCTCTACCACTGCTCTGTACTACTGCTCCATAGTTCCTATTGACATCATAATATCCTCCCTTTGTAGCCAAGGGTCTTTCTGCCCTGTGACTTATTTTGTATTATATTTTGGGATATGAACTTGTCATCCGATCCTATCCCAAAATATAATCTAGAATAAGACCTACTGCAAAAAGGCCTAAGGCTAATCAGCATGGCTCATCTTAAAAGTTTGCCAGTGTCAGACGGCATGCATAATGATTGGTTTCAATGCTGATGCATCTTCTAAAGATTGCCTAGCACAATACTTACCTGATACCTTGCCAGTAATATTAAAGAAGTTTATTTAATAATAGGCGCTGTCCTATTTATACATTCCAATTTTTCAGTAGAGAGGTTAGGACAGAATATAGCTCTGGTGAATTTGCCTTAGCGCAACATTGCTTGATGCTTCACTTGTCTCAAAGTAATATGTTTGTGTGGTGTTCTCTTCAGCCTGGGCAGGACTTTCCTTTCCCCTTCCTCTGACTAGTGAGTGTTTGAGGAAAAAAAAGTTTTTTAAATGAATACTGCAGGGAGATTGCATACAACTTGTGAAGAAAAGAGGCAAACACTAGTAACTATCAATGTCTTCTCAGAGTCAGTCTACCCAACAACCTATACCGCACAGGCTGCTGTCAGGACTCCCTTAAGTTGTCATACTAAGCTCTGGAACCCTGTTTCTATCTTGGTCTTTCCCTCAGGCACAGGACTGTCTCACACACCAATCTTCCCTCTCTAGAAACCTAAGCCTAAAACCCTGGAACTATCTTGATGTCTCCCTCAGATACAGGGCAGTTACACACACGTCCTCCCCTCCTGGAACCCCAAGCATAGAACCCTAGAACTATCTTGGTGTCACAGTTTGCAAATATGTTTTCAAAATAATTGGTAGATGTATTTGTTAGACATATTTGAATATGGCAGTTTTCGTGCTTTAAATAAGGGCCTGGCCTTGCAAGGACTCCTGTGATATGCCTACTCCACCCCTCCAAATTCTCTACTTACCTATGACTGGCTTCTGTTTTCTCAGCAATTTTTTTCTGTTTTTTAAACAAATAAATGTCATGACCTAATTACATGGACTTAGTGGAGAGAGAAGCTGGATTCACACTTGCTAGAGATCCAATGCAGTGATGGCCATTCACACTACAAGCACTACATTAGCCCCATACCTGGACAGCAGTGCTTCTAAGTGTGAATGGTCAACCTCAGGCTGTCTGGATTATCAAGGCAGTATCTGAAGTTGTTTTAGGTGTTCCTAGTAAAGCTATTGATCAGAGATTTTTCTGCTCCACAGCTACTGAAGATCAGGATGGCTCCACACACTGAGCCATTCCAGGACGGAGGCAGCTCCACAGTGTGTGAATGCACTGTGCCAGAGCATGCATGGTTGTTCCAATTGGTTAAGGGTGAACATACCCGTATATATGCATTTATTTGAAAGTGTGATTCACTGGACACAGACAACTTCTAGATGATTAAAAGAGCCTGGGATGGGTGATCAATGCTGGCTGATCAGATATCAGCAACTGGGCATTTTAAAAAATGAAGCTTATAAGAAGGACTTGAAAGTGCCACTTAGCTCAGGAATGCCCAATTTGCTTCTGCTGCTTTCATAAAAGTAGCAGGGACAGCAGCAGAAGCCTTCTGCGCCCCTAGGAGTGCACTGGTATCCCAAGAATCAGTAGATCATGTGGCTAGCCATGGATGCTGCAGGAACTAGGGAAGCATCTCCTCCACTCTGGTTCCAAAGGAAGTGTGAGCAGTGAACATAAGAGGAGGTCTACTGGAAAGTCAGCAGCCCATCTAGTCTAACATTCTGTCTCATGCGGTGGCCCATTAATGGCTTCTGGGTGTTCTCAAGCAGAAAGCAAAGGCAAAACTTTCACTTGTTCTCAACTTCCTGCAAATGGCTTTTGGAGGCATCCTAGCTGTCTCTTCATCCTGAAGGCAGTACCAAAGCATCCATTTGAGTAGCCTAACCAGTATTGACTGTTTGCTGTCACTGGTGGTGCCAGCTTTCAATATAACAGGATATTTCCCAGTGATTTTCTGAATTTCAGGTTTAAAAACTGTCTGTACCCTCGTACATTTTCGTTATTTTGTTTCCAGAATGAGTAAGATGTAGTCCAGCAAAATTTATTAGTGTGGTTTCCTTATGTGATGTTGCAATGATGTGTGTGAAAAATCCCTATGCTGTACTGAAAGTGCAATAATTTCAATAGTTTTTTTATCATGCAAACAATCCAGTTCTGATTACAACATGATAAATATGATAAATTGATAATCCCCTTTTTTATAACACTACCAAGATACTGCATGACTTTACTTGTGCACCCATCAGGTATTGAGCTCATCCAAGTGACCGGTTTGCATTGTTCTTGTTTTATACTGTCATATTATTGTTTTATACCATTATATATATATGGTTTTATTTTAAATATTTTTGTCTTTTAAGTATGCTGTTACCTGCCCTGAGACCCTAAGGTATAGGGCAGGATATAAATGTAAATAAATAAATAAATTTATGTACCGGCAGGGTACGTAATGGCATAGTAAATATTCTAGTTTGTGGGTACTTTTCTGTTAATCAGTACAAAGCACTGGGTTTTGTCTGAAAATAAAATAAAATGAGTCATCATCACTTAGCTATTTTTAAAACAATTTCAAAAAAAGAAGCCACAAAAATGTGGAAATTAGTTTTGTTTATAAAAGGAGAATTAAATGACATTTCCCCCCCACCCCGGCCCATAAAATAGTTTTATCTGCTGCTGTTTCTGAGATCACTTTATATGTGAATTATTTATAGTGCTGTCCTTGAAACAAATTCAGTACTTCACTATTTATATTGTTGTTCTAGCATTGTTTCATGAATAATTAACAGCAAAAACGGTGATTTATGCTTTAGTGAATTTATTTTTAATTTTTTTGAAAAACAAGTCTTTTTGCTTTGACTTGCTTCTTGGACGGTGTTTTGAAAAATGAACATAGTTTTTTATATGATATCTCTTGACTTAAGTACATTTCTGTCTAGAATTCTGAGCAGCATGATCCCTTCTTAAGACTTTAGTTGTACAGATATGTAAAGTTTGCTTCATTTTCAAAATTTCAATCAAATACTTTGTGTTTGAAGATATTCACATTGAATAAAAAATATGGACTTCGTGTATTCAGAAAGTCACTTCAATTGAACATGAACAATTCAGTCAAACAATTTGTTTGCAGTGCTTCTGCCCTTGAAAAGGATTTTTTTTCAATGGAAAAAATGGGTATTTTAAGTTTCCAAAGAAGTTCAGAATTGAACTCAAACAACCGTTTGGTTTGATGACAAGCCATTTAATCAAACGTAATTTTTATTCATGGACATCTCTATTTGGTTACTGTTCCAAGTCAAGATTCCCTTTTTTGTACATTCTTGTAGCAAGTATGGATTAATACATTATTTTTTGTGTATGTTTTATCTAGCATTGCTTTTATGAACAATCAGTATGAAATTGACAATGTAATGTATTAACAATTTAGGCTTGAATTATGATACAAAGTTTCTAAAATTGCTAAATGGCACAGCCCCATTGAATAAGAGCATAAGATCTAAATAACTGAGTTGTACAAATGCCTCTGGGGAGCTCAGTAAAAAGAAACTGAGAGCAGTCATGACTTCTGGTTTGTCTTTCCCACAGCATCCTAATCACTATGGCAGTTCTATAACCTTGAAATATTTCTGAATGCTTTGCTTTCAAATAAACAAACCTGACGCTTTGAGGTGTCTGAAAAGGCAATCCATTAATGGTTTATGGGTTTGTAAGTCTGAAAAAAGTCTATGGCAAGTTTGGTATTACCTTGACATGACTTAAGTTTATTGATGGTATCTGTTCAATTGTAACAGGATAACCATATGAAGAAGAGGACAGGGTTCCTGTTCCTTTGACAGGTGCGCAGAAGAGGGAATTTCATTAAGTTTAGTTTGTTATGCAGGTGTTAAAAGAGTAGGAACTCTGTTCTCCCTAAGGTAGCCCTGTTATCTTCATGAATGCACAAGAAAGGGATTGGGCTTTTGTTTCCTACATCGTCAAATTGCAGGAGGCAAGGAAGGACATAGAAGACAGAGTTGATCTGCACCTAGAAACTTAGGGGCAGGATATTTTTGTCCTTTAACATGGGAAATCTACCATTGTGTCCTTGGCCTCTCTAAATATAAAATAAATAGCAACAATCTGTCAGTGATCTTTATTCAAGGCGGCAAAAATCCAATGTGGTTGCTACTCGCTAGATCTTCTCACTGCTGCAAAGCTGGTTTGCATTTAACAAATGGTTTGCATTTCTAAATTTATCCGAGATGTATCTTCTGCCTGGAAGTTGTTTGGTACACAGTAGGAGAACAATGCCCAGAAAGCAGAAAGTCAGAAATACTCTGTCTTGAGTTTCTTTCCAGCAGAAGGTATGGCAATCCCCTTAGGTATTCTGGCCAAGGAAACCACATGTTTTCAATCAACCCCTAGTTTTGAGACCAATTGAAACTCCCTTTCTTTTCCTCTTTCCAAATCTTAGTTGTAACCCAGGATGAGGTTTACTAATCCTTTGTTGCTGGTTTCTCTTTGCCGGTAGTTTGTCAGAGCAAAGCATTGCCTCCAACCAATGGGAGGAAAATGTGAGGGCTTGCTTGCATCCTTTCCTGTTGCTGCTCCTTCCAGACAGTAGGGCGCCATCATGGGAGAAGTGCTACAACCTACCTTTCTCAACACTTGGATGTGTGATGATAAGGAAACTCCTTCTGGCTATTTTGATGGCATGAAATACCCAGATGTATGCATGTACTGGTCCCACACATGCTTTGCTTCAGTTTCAGACCTGTGGATGTGTGGGGCCATTTTCTTTGGCAAGGAATCTACAGGACAGTCTTGCAGACTGTCTCATAGTGCTATTTTCAGAGTTGCCTTGCTGTGTTTTTAGCACCTTGAACATAAAAAAAAATCAGTCAGTTGTAGTTAATGTTCAAGTTAACAATAATGTTGAAAGAAATTTGAAAATAACTGTGTGTGCATTGACACAACAAAAGATTGCCTTTTTCGTTTTGTTTGAATGCTTTGACTTAATCTGTCCATTTTATGAGTGGTGGTATTTACTTAATAATGTCTGAGTTTAATCTTCAATTTAAGTTATTTTATAAAATGTTGTGACCCAACCTGAAACCACCTGGTGAAGGGCATGATAAAAATGTTTACAAATAAGTAAATATATATATAATTCTTTAGTCTCTTCTTTTTGCTACAGGCATAGGAGCATAGAGCAAATTGCTACATTGATCTTGCTCCAAGCTGAAAAGGGGAGTGTTTGTTATAGAGAACAGAACCATATTTGAAATTTTAAATAAAAAATAGTATACATACATCTCAAATTTACATTGGTACTATTTCTTACATATTATGCTTCTTTTACATCTGAGACACAGTTGTTTTCTTTCCCTTCCTCCCTCTCTCGTCCCATGCTAGCCAAGATACCATTCTCAAATTCCACTTGTTTCCATATTTGAGATTGCTTTTATCGTTCCTTGAACCGCTGGGTCCCTCCCCTTTCTCCTTAGATAGGTCGGTACTTTCCTCCAGATAAGAGAACCATGTTGTGAGCCGATTTGGTCTAGTGGTTAAGGAGCCAAACTCTTATCTGTGAATGCCGGGTTTGATTCCACCCTCCTATTTGAAGCCAGCTGGGTGGCCTTGGGCTAGTCACAGCTCGATTCTGAGCTCTCACAGCCCCTCCTACCTCATAAGGTGTTCTGTTGTGTGGAGAACAACAGAAAGCTTTGTCAGTTGCTTTGAGTCCCCTTTAAATGGGTGAGAAAAGTGGGGTAGAAAAGCCAACTCTTCTTCTTCTATTGGCAAACTCATGTAGAGTATGTACTTATTTCTATAAATAGAAAAATGATAATGTAAGTCAAGAAATAGGCTTATGAAACTACAATTCCTAACTTTTTTTATTATGTTGCTATTTGATGTAGATTTCGTATGCCATTTTTTTGGTATGAAAGCTGGAAGTAGTCTGTAATAGTAAGAAAACAACGTATTATGTTGTGTAGGATGAAATCAAACAGCAACCTGTCAAAAACTCTCCCAGCGCAAAAACCCTCCAGTTAGCTATAGCATCCCTAAAACTTGAATTAAAAAATCTGTATAACTTGGACTTAGATCTTGTTGGAGGTGCTGGTAAAATTAAACACTGCAAGGCAAGAGTCAATTTGTTCATGATAATGAATGCTTGGAGATGTATCCCTAACATATGAAGTGGCAATGCTTGGACATCCAAAAAATTTGGAAGATTATAGGTAAAGAGATTAATGAGATGTCGGAAAGACATAATTTGGACCTGCAGAATTTATATTCTCCAATTATTCAAGGAACATACAATTGATAGAAAATCAGTCAATTGGTTATGGGTGTGCAAACTGTCATAGCAGGTAGTTGGAAGAATGAAACTAAACAGATATGGTGCAAGTGGGGGAAACTGATAACCTATGTGCAACAGAAACAGTGGGGGAAACAAATTAAAATGACACAATTAGTCTTATCCTCCAAAAAAAGAAATAAAGATATTATGTTCCTGTATAGCCCATCTGAAGGGTGGGGAGGAGGTTAGGAATATCAGTAAGGGAGATTTTGGATGGTATAGGAAATGGGAGAATTAGTATGTAAGATATATAATTAATAGAATTTTGGAAAGTTATGTTTGTCTGATTTCTGTAATATTTAAGACACTTCCAGGTAGGCATTACCCTGTGATAGTACTATAACAAGGGTTGTTTTTCCACTGTCACTAGAAGTACTTATTAAGTACCCATTAATGGGTACAAAAATGCCATTTCGTGCCCACTAATGGGTACTTAATGGGTACTTTTAGTGACAGTGGCAAAACACCCCATATGTGTTTTGAAGCAGGTGGACTGAGTTGTTGGATGGATAGCTGGTGGATTTCACCTGTACATTATTTTATTTTGTTCTAGTCTCACACCTTGTATTCCATCTTTCCTCCAAAGAGGAGGAAAGTGATCACCTCTTCATTTTACAAGAACCCTGCATATTTTGTTATAAAATACATTTAGAAATCCATACCCTTCAATTGGTCAGGTATTTGTGATAATTATATACTGAAATATAATTTGCTTCTAAAAAATGTTCTCAAAATGTACTACTAGTCCAAATGAGCAATCTTATGAGATATACTTTTAAATTATGTTTTAAGATTTGATATGTTTTGTCCTCCTTGTAACCTGCCCTGGGACCATTTGGTGAAGGACAGGGTATATATTTCTTAACCAAATTTATTAAAAATAATATTGAATTCTTTTATGCTGTTACTGTTAGCTATCAAAAGATATATATAGATATGGAAGAATGGAATTGCCTGTAGTTGTAAATTATTGCAACTTTACATGAAATAGACATGTAATCATTTAAAAAGTAAGCATGAGGCGCATGTTTTTCAAAGGAATGCTACATTTTAATAGATCACAGATGGTATGTCAATAAATCTAAATCCAAACATTTCATGGTGAATTATTATAGTGATAGCTGTTTCTTCCACATTGTCACATCTAGTTTGTGAATGGAAAAATGTTTTGAGTATAGTCTGTTGATATTTGTGTTTGTTTTACTTACAGTATTCTGCTGTGGATACAAATCCTTTGTCTGTCCATATTATGCAGCCATTATGGGGCAGAATGGTAAAGGTATGTGTCCTACTGCATATAAGGCTAACTGGAACACTTTCTTAAAATATCAGCTCCTCATTGGCCAGTATTCTGGGACACAAAACAAGTTCTATACAAAGCATACTTGGCTTCCAGACATATTGGACATGAAACAATCTTTACAGAAAAGCTTCCATTTGGTTTGAAAAGCCCCCCCCCCCCACACATTTTTAGGGATGGTCCACTGAGCATTTTTTTCCATCAGAGCATGCCCCATCCAGTAGGGTGGGCAAAATTCTCTGGCACGTAATTAGGCAATGGACATCACCAAACACTGTCCTGAAGAAATTTTCTTCAAAGAGGTGTACTGAGCCCAACTCCAAGCTGATTTGAGACACACCAAAAGCTGTCGCTTATGTAGATGCACCAAAATGCATGGGATAGTGCTTAAGATGCACTCCAGGTGCTTTTGGCTAGTGATCTTAATGTTCTTATTGGAAGGGAGTTGGCAACTGAACTGAAAGTACTGCTTGGAACATGTGGGAGGAGTGGAGTGGCAATTGCTGGATCACACCTGATTATTGTGAATATGCCAGATCAGTTGATGCTCCGAGCTTTCCTTCAGGGCATAGTTCTTCTTTCCTAAAAGAATGTTAAGACCAGGCTTCCCAGTATGACTAGCCTGTCTTGCACAGCCATAGAGGCAATGGAAGAAAGTAAAGTCCCATTGTTCCCTATGGATAGTGGAGTGGAGAATATTTTAGAGGAAACTATTTTTCCTGGTGGGGCTTTGATCTAACCTGCCTGAACAGACTAACTGCAGCTTTACTGCATTGAGGTTCCACCTTTAGATAATCTGCAGACAGATGTGTGACATTGCTCTTGTCAAGGTAGATAGCTGGATCAAAAGTCTCTGTAGGCTGTCAAGCTGATAAAAAATGAATTATCAGATACTAGGAGTGGCATAACTATTCTGGAAATATCTCTGTCTACAGAATAGCAAACTATTATATTGTGATGGTGCTTCCTTTTGGGGGGAGGGGTATTTTCTCTATAAAGTGTATGTCTCTCTCCCCCACCCACTCCCATAATACAGGAATTCTGGAACAGTAGCTTTTCCATATCATTGTAAAATTCCAGTTCACAAGATCTTTCTCTTCTTTTAACTTATACAGGTAGTGCCCCTGTGGATTGCTCCAAATCTTTTGACTGTCACTGGATTTGTTTTGATTTTAATTAATTGCTTTGTATTATCATTTTATACTTGGGACTACTCTGCAACAGGTGAGATTCCCTACTTGTTTCTTACAGTTTGATCCTTTTTCCAGAGCAGGCAGAGGAAAAGAGGATGCCCAGTGTGTTTACCTGTGATGAGCAGGTAGAAAAAGAAACTGTAGACAGCAGAGGTACATGACCATTGTAGAAGCAATTCAGTGTGCTATTAGTTCTGTTCTCTGCATTCCTATTGA
This sequence comes from Aspidoscelis tigris stejnegeri, assembly GCA_023333525.1. Taxonomy (NCBI): domain Eukaryota; kingdom Metazoa; phylum Chordata; class Lepidosauria; order Squamata; family Teiidae; genus Aspidoscelis; species Aspidoscelis tigris. The sequence goes on from JALMGA010000004.1 coordinate 49,219,601, forward strand.
GCCACCTGATTCTTGACTACAAATTAAGTGTGAGCCAACAAGGACTACTCTTACAGTAGAGGGTTCATTTTACTATGAATTTCTGATTCATAGCATGCTTTTATGAAGTGCATATTCTGTATAAAATGGGTAACTTAAAGAGAAGAGGGGGAAAAGAGAAATGCTGTTTAAATTTTCTTTAGATTTAAAGTACATCCGTTGAAGGACAAGGAAGAGCTTCTTGAACAGGTTAGAACCGGGCAAGTGGCACTCAACTTTCAAGAGGGAAGAAAGTCTATCAGACATCAACAGTGAGCACTTCTGCACCTGCTGCTGAGAAATGGATTTAAGAAAACTTGTTTCTCTGTGATCTGACCTCTGTGCGTCCACACACGCACGGGGAGAACGGATTGGGCCAGCCAGATCCCTTGAGTGCTGTGCAGAGGCCGCAGCACCCATTCCAAAGGGGATCTGACTCCCCGCGCCGCCAATGCCGCCCCCGGAGCCATGGGACTGGAGCATGCAGCTGTCAGTCACTGTGTGTTTCTGGTGGTGTGCCATGCATGGGGAAGGGCCGAAAGAGGAAAACCAGCCTGCTTCCGCCCTTCCCAAGATGGCGACCACTGGCACATCCGGCTTCCGACTGGATCGAGGTGAAGGGCCAGATGGAAGACTTAATTTTCGAGGTCTTCCCAGAGGCTGGATCTTTCAGTGGCAAGACCCGATTAGGGTTGGATCTTGCTCGCTGAAATGTGGAAGCAGTGTCCTTGAAGAGTCCCGGATCCGGCCTCCTGCGCAGAAGGTAAATCTTAATGTGTGTTGTTTGTGTTTTTATATGTGTTTTTACAGCCAATGCGGAAGCACCCTGACTCTCACAGCAGGTCTACATTATGCTAAGTTGTAAGTGCAAAGTAGTTCTCATGGAAATATTAGATGTGTTGAGGCTTCTCCTGACTGTTAGAGGAGCTATACTGCATTGCTGTAGTATTGATTGGCAATGGTTGTTTGCAGGTTTTTTTTAAGTGGTTAGTGAAAAAGTTTGGAAAGCCAGTAGGACAGGCAGTTTTCAATCAATGAAAGGGGTCCAAGAACGTTTCAGAACTTAGGAGCATTGTAAGTTTTAAAAGTAGTTTTCTCCAGCTAGGTTTTTTATTTCTCTTTCCATCAGCTTCTGCTAACACTTGTGGGAAGCTGAGAAGATGCTACACTGAGTACAGGGAAGCCAAATGTTCTGGCTGACTTATGTCAATGGGTTTAAGTAATCAGAAATAGCCTTGGTGGATACACAAATGCATGTCCACAAAATATGTCTGAAGCATATATTTCTGTTGATTAAGTCATATTATTTCGTTTTCAGGTTCCAGTCCTAGATTTATTCCAACATGGGTTTATGTTTTTGGTGCTTTTGCCACCTTTTGTTCTTATGCTTTAGGTAAAGTATGACTGGTTTTCTCTAAATATTTTAATGACCTGTAGAGAAAGTCAGAGAAGTGAAAGAAAGGGCCATGAAGATACTTTCTAACAGCAAGGATTGTTCAGCCTGTAAACTACTGGTCTGTATGTTTATGTAGCTTATCTAATTAGCAAATTTATGTGTGTCCCAAAGTTTGCTGGGCACCCAGTTGCCGACCCTTTGTTAAATCTGAGGTAATAAATGGATGTCTTTTTTCAAAATGTCAGAGAAAAAGGGGAAAATATTTTTCAGTCTTTCAGCATTTGATAATTTGAACTGTAGAAATATAATTCTGGAAACAAACACAGGGCCCCCAATCTTAAATGTCAGATAAGTCTGTTTTTTGCCTATCTTGTAGTACCTAACATTTTTCTTCCCTGTTCCTTTTATAGATGCTCTAGATGGAAAGCAAGCCAGAAGAACCCACTCCAGTTCTCCCTTAGGAGAACTCTTAGACCATGGGCTGGACAGTTGGGCTTTATCAATTATCATGGTTTCTTTATTTTCCATCTGTCCCCAAGGCAAAGGGGAAAATAGTGTTTCTATATATACTATGTATTTTTCACTAAGCGTAGCTTTACTAAGTTTTATGTTGTCACACTGGGAGAAATATAATACAGGAGTTTTTTTTCTTCCATGGTCATATGAAACAGGCGAATTGGTAAGAATTTATGACTTTTAAAATAAGAATTCCCTTTATTTTCTGTATAAAAAGTATCAAAAAGGGAAATTTATGTAAGGAATGTTCTTAATTTGCATTATTGTATGTTTACTTGTGTATTGTAATATACTGTACTTAAATCCTTTTGCTCAGGATGGGGGAAAAGGTCTATTTCAGTGAATCATTAGTGATAAAGATCCATTGTGATGAAGGGGAGAGGGGAATCTAAAACAAGGATAAAAGTCAGATGCTGTAAAAGAGAATAGGCCTTTCCAAACTTGCTCTGGTGGGACAATTGGGAGCTGGTCCGAGAAGGAGCATACATGTTGCATGGAGCTACTTCTGTCCTAGAAGCATTTCTCTATGAGTTTGAGGTAGATGTTTTCTGGAACACTCATGCTTTCTCCATAATCCAGTGAAGGCTGATGATTTGATCTCTACTTCCTCTGCCTCTTTGAAAACTAGCTTGCACTTCCAGGTTCACATATTGCTGAAGCTTAGATGCAGAATTGTGAGCATAACCTTACTAGCATGTGAAATGAGTACAATTGTTTGGTAGTTTGAATGTTCCTTGACATTGAATGGTTCTGTCTGGGACCATTGATTTTGCTGTAGTAAAGTAAGGTGAAGGCTGTGTGCGGGACTTATGGTGCTCCCAGTGTGGCTGCAAAGTAGTTTTCATTGCTCCACAATTAACAAAGATTGAAATGGCCATGCTCAAAGCTGCTCAGAGATGGAAGTGGCTCCAGGCAGTGCATACACTCCATGCTGGCATGTCCCAATGGTTTCTATCTTTGTAGTACAAAAAGACCCTCATACATTCACAGCCTTACTCATGCACACGGAAGGAAACCGAGAGCTCCTTGGAAGCTTTTTTCTTGATTTCTCACCATCTGGAAGGAACCCACAAAACAACATCTTGCATTAAGGACAGGCAGTTTTCTCTCCCATCTGGGTCTGGGTTGCTCTGCAAATAGCTGCATCTCACCCTTGCATCTTTCCTATGCTTGCAATGTGCAACAGCATAATTCTCCTTTTAGAATCCCTCTCTCTTGATTTCTGCCTTTCTAAAAGAATCAAAGTGTTTCAGTTAACTTTTTTCTTGAATCAGTAACTTTATAAAATAACCCAGGTCTCTTAGTAAAGCTTTTCTAGAGACAATCAGTTTTAAACTTAGGATCTTTCTTCAATTTGTATACCATCTGAGCTGCCCCTGAAGACAGTTTGGATGCTGCAGTTCGTGCAAAATGCAGCTGCTAGACTGCTGACCAGAAGGACTAGCTAGATGCACATCACACCAGTCTTAAAGCATCTGTACTGTCTGCCAGTTTGCTTCCAAGCCCAATTCTAGGTTAACCTTAACTTATAAAGCCCTAAATGACTTGGATCTCAAATATCTAAAACAGAGGTGTCAAACTCAATCCGGCCGAGGGCCGGATTAAAAAAAAAAAAAGTGAGGGCCAGGGGGCGTGGCGGGGGGCGTGGCCAGGATACAGAGGAGGGGCTGGGGGCGTGGTTGGGGCGTGGCGGGGGCGTGGCCGGGATACAGAGGAGGGGCTGGGGTTGTGGTTGGGGGCGGGGCTAGGGCAACGAGGAGGGTTAGGGGCGTGGCCGGGGCGGGGCTAGGGAGGGACTGGCTGTTCATGGCGCCGCCCGCCCATGCTCTCGCTCACCTCACCTCCTTCTGGCTCAAGGAGGCGGCGCCGCGCGGCGTGCGTCAGCGGCGGGCCGCAGCCACAGGTGGGCCGCTTTGGTGGCGTCGTCGTCGTCAGCAGGCGAGCTGCTTCGGCGGCGGCGACGAGGAGGGTTAGGGGCGGGGCCGGGGCGGGGCCAGGGAGGGGCTGGCTGTTCATGGCGCCGCCCGCCCGCGCGCTCGCTCGCCTCGGCTCGCCTCCTTCCGGCCCAAGGAGGGCGTCAGCAGGCGGCGCGTGCGCGTCGGCCCGGTGCGCGGCGTGCGTCAGCAGCGAGCCGCAGGCGGGCCGCTTCAGCGGCGGCGGCGCTGCGTGGTGGTGGGGCGCCGCGGGCCGGATTGGAACGCCTCGCGGGCCGGGGCCGGCCCGCGGGCCGTAAGTTTGACATGCCTGATCTAAAATAATGCCTTCTTCCATATCCACATGCTCTTGCCTTAAGGGGAGACCCTCATGGTTGGGCCACCACCTCCCACAGCAAAAGGGTTGGGGACGTAGGATATGGGTTTTGCAGTGATGGCTCCCAGATTATGGAATAGTTTCCCCCTTGAGGTGCATCAGGCACCCTTACTTTACATGTTCAGGAAAGCAGCAAAGATGCATTTCTTTGCCCTGGGCTTTGGCTAAATAAATGAGACCTTTTCTCTTTCGTTATGCCCAATTTTGCATGAAACATTCTCTTTATATCTTTTGATATCTCCAATTTTCTTGAAGAGATCATTTGTCTTTCCCATTCTAGTTTATATAGAAAAGGCTTCCTTATCTTTCTGGAAATCTCCTTTCAGTGGGATATATCTTTCCCTTTCTCCCTTGCTTTATCCTCCTGGCTATTTGTAAAGTCTCACCAGATAGCAGTTTTGCTTTCTTACTCTTTATTTTCTTTGAATTTTTTCTTTCTGCACAGCCTTATAAGCCTCTGTCCATAATTCTTCAGGCATTTTTCTATTCCATCTAATCCCTTAAGTCCCAATAAATAATCTCAACTCCATAAGAAATATTATTTTGATCATACCTGTGTGGTGTAGTGGTTTCCTCTTACTTCAGTTTAACTCTGAATTTTGCAATAAGAAGCTCGTGATCTGAGCCACAGCGAGCTCCAGGTCTTGTTTTTCTGATCATGTAGGCCACATCCCCACGGGATCGTTATCGCGAATTCAAAATGTTTTGAGTTCTCCTCGGCCAGACGGCAGTTCGGCTTAACACGGTATTTCCGTGTTAAACGACGTTAAACCGTTTTGAAATAAATCCTGATTTCAACAGGTCTCACTCTGGATCGTGCGTCGATACGTGTTTCCTTTTTAACTGTGTGGACAGTACCGTGTTAAGGGAAGAGAATCTATTCAGGGTGCCCCTCCTCCAATCGCAATCTACCCAATGGCTGTCCCTATTCTGCAGACGTCATTGGGGGGGGGGTGCTTCCCTGCCTGATCTGAAGCAAAAACTTTTAGCCTGAACTTCTTGGAGCAGCCTTCACACAGCAGCGCTACAGCTCCGGAGTGCCACTGTGAAATGGAGGAGGGGAAAGTAGTATTTGGGGAAAAAAGCCTTTCTTTCATATGTCCCACAGGCAGGCTTTCATGACAGCTATAAAATCAGACACTTTTGCTACTCCCCCTCTCCCCCGCCCTCACACAGGAGCTACAGTGTAGCAAGAAAGCCCCTTCACTCCCGATTAACAATGTTGCAAATTTGCGCAGTTTCAGAAGTTCAGACCTTTGAAAGTGAAAGTAGGGGAAGCAGCTGAGATTCTGGAATGGGGCTTTACAGTACTTGCTTCTGCTTCTGCTGCTGCTGTGTGCTCTGAGCAATGAAAAAGCCCTTCACTCCCCTCCAGCCCAGCCTCTCGGCAGGAGGGAAGCACGGGTGGGAGAGGGGGATCCGCAGACTTCTTCCATGGGGGTGATGAGGGAAGAGCACAAAGCTGGAAGAAAAGGGGGAGGGAAAGGTGGTGCAGAGGAAAGGAGGCGGGGAGCTGCACAGCCATGAGGGAGAGTGAGAGAATACATAGGCTGTGATCACACCTAAGGTTTAATCCACTTTCAGTCCACTTTCAGAGTGAGAGAATATATCAGCAAAGTGGCAAGCTGTTTTCTTTTAGGGTAAAATTCACCTCTGGGAGAGATAATGTGGAAAGAAAATTACTGGTCACTTTGCTCATGTTTTCTCGCTCTGAGGGTGGACTAAAGAAACAGCTTTTTCCTCTCCACGTTCAGGCAAAGTTATGGCTTTAATATGTTTAATATGAACACATTAAAACCAATGTGTTGTGACCCGCACTGAGACCCTTGTGTATAGAGTGAGATAAAAATATGAATGAATGACACCCCACCACAGCCACCCTATGCCTCTTTAAGATTTAAAGCCCCGGTCCTTTAAACACTAATACAGAATCTCAACTGTATTACTTCCTTTCACTTTCTAAATGTCTGAAGTTTTGAAATTTCGGAAATTCTCAACATTGCTGGTTCCCTCGCTGCGCTGATGAGAATCCGTGTTCAGGGTGAGCGGGTGGGCCGCCTGGACGCGCAGTGCCGAGCGCTTCCCCTGCCGCTGCCGCTGCGTTTGCGTCCCCGATCGGGCCTTCCCTCCCTCTCGCTCTGGCCCCTCTGCGTCACTCCCCTCCCCGAGCTCTCCAAAGGCGCACTCAGCTTCCCGTAGCGCACCGCCATCGCCTCCTCCTCCTCCTCCTTTGCTGCCGCTGCTGGCTCCAGAGCCCTCCTGCGCCCCTTTGCCGCCCTCGCTCACACCCGGGCTGGCGTCCTTCCCTGCTGCCGTGGCGGTGTCGCCGCCGTTCATGCCGGCCACTGACTTGGGCTCCCCACCCACCCCAAACCCCAAGGCCAACTGGGCAAGTGGCCGCCGGGCCCCATTCTTCTTTGGCTACAGCTCGCTGCCGGGATCCCCTCACCTCGCCTCGCCTTCCCTCTCACCCCCCAAAATGTCAGATCTCCAAGCTCCCCCTTTCGCCCTCTTTCCTCCTCCTGCGCTTTCCCAAGGAGGACAGCCGGAAAAGTTATCTGGAAACTTTTTATTTGGGGGGGTGAGAGTTTAGAAGGAAAAAAACCCGCTGCCGCTGATTCCTTTCGACCCGGATCAGCCTCTCTTGACGTCTGGAAGGTGGAAGGGAAAGGCGAAGGAGAAGGAGGGCAATCCCAAAACTTTTGCTCTACGTCGTTCTGTTCCCTGCCCCTTTCAACCACCAATCAGAGAGTGGGGGTGGGCACCATCATAACTGGTAATGAGCAGGGAGGACTTGCCGTGGGGCCTCGGAGGGTTGAATCCGAGATAAGGATGCAGGCGGGATGCCGTTGGACCCGAATCGAGTGGAAAACCGTGGAGACAGCTTTGTTCCGGGTCAATTATTTCGATTTCGTTAAACCGAATTAAGACATGCCATGGGGATGCCCCCGTAGAGTTTCTCCATCTTTGGTTGCAAAGATGCAAACTATATAATCAATTTGATTTCACTGTTGATCATTTTGTGATGTCCATGTGTAGAGTTGCCTTTTGTGCTGTTAGAAAACAATGTTTGCTTTGGCCAGTGAGTTATCTTGACAAAACTCTACTGGTTTCTTCCCAGCTTCATTCTGTAATCAAAGGCCAAGCTTGCCTATTATTCCAGTTATCTTTTGATTTCCTACTTTTAGCATTCCAAACCTCTCTGATGAAAATGACATTTTTCTGGTGATAGTACTCAAAAGTGCTGTAGGTCTTCAGAAAACTGGGCAACTCCAGCATCTTCAGCATCAGTAGTTGGAGCATAAACCTGGATTACTGTGATGATCATTTTGTTATTTTTGAAATTGTACACCACTACTACTATTCTCTTCTCACCCTATTCTTTCTCAGCCTACAGTAATAGATGTGTAGGTAATACATTTACACATTCTTGTTCATTTTAGTTCACTGACTCCAATATGTCAATATTTAATCTTTTCGTCTCATGACTGACCATATCCAGCTTACCTTGGTTTAATCCCAGGTTCCTGTGCAATGTTACTCTTTACAGCATTGGACTTTCCTTTCACCACTGGCGTCCATTTGGCTTTGGCCCAGCTGCTTTCTGGAACTACTTGTACTTGCGCTCTGTTCTGCCCCAGTAACATTCTGGACAACTTCTGACCTTGGGGGCAGGGCTCATCTCCATGCTCCCTCTATCCCCTTGTTGCAGGAGAGCAGGGAAGGTGGACTAACCAGATGCTCCTATGGCGTCGAGAACCTAGTCTGTGTAAAGAAAACATTTCAGATCACAATGGTGAATTGGGTGTCAGTTCTTTGCAGTTAATTAAGGTTGCATGCTTGATTCCTGCTCTATCCAATAATGGCATTAACATTGCTTATCCTACCTAAGAGCCTTTAATAAAAGGGTGGCATGGCCTCTTTCCATTTCATTATATTTTAATAACTATTATTTTACCTTTAAATTATATTTTGTTTTCAAGTTAAAATGCTTTGACTAAAGTTTAATAATTTTTTTTTTGGATGTGTTAAAAATCTTCAACTACATTTATGCTTTCAGTAGGTACAAAACCTTCAGAAAAATCTTTAAGAATTGCAGTCTTCAGAGGGTGGACAAAGATATGGTTTTTCCTCTCCTCTAACACATTTCATATAGCATTTTAACGTCCTGCTATTGAAATTCTATTTATATTTATGTATCCCTTTTTCCCTTATTCTAGTCCCAAACAGATTACAAATGCAAATAAAATTCAAAGAGTAAAATTTAATAACAGTACAAAATAAGAATGCAATATATAAACAGTATTAAACAATTAAAATGAACATGGTCATAATAATGTTTATGATGATCTACTCCCCCCCAAAAAAATCTGAACTGTCACAATGTAACAGTCTGTTGAGGATGAGGGGTGCAGGTAGAACTAGCAAACTTGTCCATCAATTCTGAGAAGCATGCAGAGAAGAACCCCTTTATTTACATTGTTTAGCAGTAACAATTGAAGATATACAGTAGCTCATATTATTACTAACATGTAATCTGTGAGAGAAAAATACTTCACTTTTCGGAAATAAGAGCTTCTGGCTCCTAAATGCCAAATTCCTTTGCTTCTTGTAGGAATCCAGTACATACATAATTAAGCAGGACACACTTTTCCTTTCGAAGTCCATCCAAATCAGGAAGCTACACCTCATTCAGATTGGGGTGGGATTCTTAGGAGGATGAGTTCGCGTGAACAGTTTTAATCTGCCCACGGACCTCTCTATTTATTTTAATTTGTGTGCAATAGTACTATTTTTTCTGTGTCTTTCTTTGTATGCAATGATGAGGTCTCTGGACTATTCAATAAATTATTTGATTCTTTAATAGATTGTTTAGCCAGGGCCACTTATGGAGAGGACTCAAGGCAGTATTTCAAAGCAGAAACAGAATAAATAGTTTTTATTAAAAATATGAATTAAAATAGTGTTCTCACCCATCTTTTATTCTTAGGCTTTAATAGGCATATACTTGCTGACAGCTACTTTTGGAATAGAAATCTGGAACATGCCTCTTATATTTGGTTACTATCTTGCAGATTCACTCCTTGTCTTAACTGCAGGTAAGTAATATTTAATTCCCATATAATGCTGCAAGACTTCAGTTACAAAGAAGCTGAAATGTATCTTTCATACTAGTTGGCTGTTAGTGAATGTCAAGCAACAAGTGAGCTGAAAACAGTCACACTTCCTACAGTTTTGCATTCTTATTTTTGATTCGGGTAAGGCCAGATTAGTCTAACTTATTCTTTAAAAATCTAAAAGGCAAAAAGTTCAATCAGACTGCACCATGTTGCATACTTAGAAGCAAAACACTCTGAAAGGGAATGTAAGGTAGTATTTTAATTCTCAAACCCCTGCCTAATTGGATTACAAGGGATCTACTATAGCATTGCAAAGGTGAGAAAATACCAAAACAAATTATTTATCTGAATTATGTTTTTTACATATACCCACACATATAGTTTATTAAAAACAACAAGTTAACATGATATAAACTATGAAGCGTATTTCTCCTTAGAATTTGCAAATAAACATTCAGTGCAGAATCATAAGATAGGCACACAGTATGTGTGTGGTCCTTAGTTGTATATCTGCTTTTAATCTTCTTACTTTGCAATCCTGAGGCTCCAGGATGGTGTTAGATGATGTGGTTCATTGGCCTGCAGTTTTACCTCTCCCCACCCCCTATGAATTTCATCTAGGCTGCATTTCTTCTTCTCCTTCAAAAACACCCGCAGATATGTTAAATATGGATTACGCTGTTACCTTTGGATTATGCATGTGCATTCACCAATTAATTTAAAAATACCATATCCATTTTAGAAAACTGTTCTGACCTTCCTTTTATTAATCCAATTTGCTGGCCATGATAAACCATAATTATTTTGCCAAGTACATGCAAATTATTATTTTTTGAAGTGCAAGAGAAGAACAGCAAACCAAGAGCTCTGGCTTAGTGTTGTGCCTGAACCATGGAGTGTGTATTTTCTTTTGGGGGGGGGAGGCCGTTTGTTTGCAATTCATGACACACTGTTACATTTCAGAGATTATGAACTGCCTTTTCAGAGGCACTATTGATTCTGTTCTGCTAGTGGTTTTGTTCCATGACACAATTATACAGCCCATCCATTGACATGCTCTGATGGTTAGAAAGAGGAATAGAACTTTCTCAGTAATGGCTCCTTAATTCCTCCAGCATTGCACAACTGTACACTATTATACCAACACTGTACAATATGTATTGTTTTCTCCAGCTTAAAACATTTTCTTGCACTTATTTCAGTGACATGGTACGTTGGGGAAACAATGGCAAACACTTACTTTACTTACAGTATTTATTTATAGTATTTTTGTTTTTCTTGGTGTAACCCATCTTTGGGTCCCATGACAAACTAAATAAATCCAAATACACATGCACTATTTTAGAAATGCTAAAAATGGTCAAGAAATGCAGCATAGCTTTGCCAATGTTTTACTTTAAGAGTTATGGCAACCAATTTAGCAAGAAAAGTAGCAACCTTCCTTGTGCTTGATAAGCCATGATGAAGCTTTATTTCACACTCCTTAACATGTTAAGAAGATTTGTGGATGACTGCTTAAAGCTTTAAAATCCTCAGAAGGAAATTGTCCTCGTTTCCTTCACATTCAGTCAAAAACAACCTTGTGCCAAACACACTGCCTACTGTCTTTTTAAAGGTACAACATGACTTAAGCAAATAACAATTGTTTTAAAGTAGGAAAATGCAGTCCTTTGCTATTGCAGAAGAACTAGATGTGTTTTTAAGGATCAATAAATGCCATGGTAATATACATCATATACTGAACATATCATTTATGCAGCAGATCTTAGTGCATCTGGACAACTTTTTGTACTTACTCTAACACAAACACTGAAAAGAGTACAACTAAAATATAAATGAAATAAAATGACCAAGGATCTTGGTATACTCCTAAGTATTTGTCAGACTATTATAAGAGAACTTTGTGGGAATGTCATCTTTTTGCTTGTGTAACCTCATTCTTATTTGGTAGAATGAAAGAGTGGGTCCATTTTCTGTAGTTCATTTTTCTGGTTTTGGTTCTCAGAGGCCATATATAATTAGCTGCTTTTACCACAGTATAGACATTCTCATCAAATAGCTCGGCGGTAATACAAATCCATTCCTTTAGCATCTTGGTATACAGTATTGGGCATGGTTGTAGTTCAGTGGTAGATCAAACTGCCTGCCAGTTTGATCCCCAGCCTCTCCCCTGAAGTAGGGCAAACCACTTCTGTATCTCTGCCAAGAAAACTGCATAGAGGTGCCCATGGAATTTCCCAGGTAGACAACCAGGGGTCGGCCACAACCCAGCAGTTCCCAACAACATACAATATTAGATAAAGGCAATTTGACAAATTTCACAACTGAAGTTTGACTGATTACATCGCCACAAGTATGCAGTTTCTTTGGCAAATATAAGGAACTGGTTTGCCATGCCTTCTTCCAGGGCCTGGTGTGCTAATGGCACGATAATCATCTCATTGGAATCTTCATTTGGATATACTGAGCCTGACATAACATGTATTGCATTAAAACATTTTATTTACCAACTAATGGGCTTTGGAACACAGGTATTAGCTGATGTCCCTTGGGGCTGGCATGAAAAAGGGCAGAGCAACTAAAAGCAGGTGGAGCCCTGAAGCAGATGGCAGAATGAATGCAGGCAGAAGGTTACAACTAGTGCCACTTTATGCTGTGGGATGGGAACAGGGCAAGCTTCCCTTTCAGGCTCTAAGAACATAAGGACTGCCTTATTATATCAGACCTCTTGGTCCATCTAACACAGCAGTATCTTACCAGTTGTATATGGAAATCACAACTGGAGCACACAGATCCTAATTGCAAGTCTTCCCAACAGGTACATTCAGATATGCTGACCTGAGGCTTCTGCACTTTCTGATCATGTCCTTACATCACTAGTTGCATCTGCTTTTACAATATCAAGTAACAAAAATGAATGCATTGCTCTGCAGAAATGGATGCTTAGCTAGTGCACCCAGATTTGAAAGATAGTGTCAGGCAGGCCTAGCTGCCTGCCATGATATTTGTATGGGATTCTGTATATATGTATATAATGGCTGCCTGTTGTTTTGGAACTGACAGTTGATTCCCCCTCCCTGCTGAGGTAAAGTGATACATTTCTGTTTGAAGGTTTTGGTTCCAAGTTTAAACTGGTTTTGAAAAATAGTTATTGTTCATTGGTTAAGGGCCAAACCCCACCCAGCTATGAAACATATAAATATGTTGGGCATTCTGTTCCAAGTTGCTCCCAACAAGAAATGTCCTAACGCTGAGCTGAAATAAATCACTGTTCATCTTTTTAAAGAAAGAGTCTTGTGGTCATTCTTTGCCAGCCTGACAGATAGGCATAATGCCTCTAAAGGCCCTTTGCAGGGAGTCAAAAACAGGTGAAGGTTTTGCCTTTGTACTTTGCTTGAGAATGCCCAGAAGCAATTGGTGGACCACTCTGTGAGACAGGATGCTGGACTAGACGGGCTGAGGTCTGATCCAGCAGGGCTCCTCTTATGTTCTTAAAATGTCCCATGAACTGCCTCTGTAATTTATCTAGAATGTTAAATGGAGTTGGGGGAGAAAGGGGGGGGAAACTTTCCATTTAATTGTGCTCTTAAAATTTGGGAGTCTTAGGTGACCAGCTCCCTTGGTTATTTAGTCAGGTCAGGACTGGTCTTATACGTGATGCTGAACCTTGAGCAAATCCTGTTGCATGATGCGATTCTTGTATAGATATTTCTCTACTAGGTTTAGACATCTGCAGTTGGGGCTATGGGCAAATCTTCAGAACTGAGTTTGCTATTTTAATCGTATAGAATTTATATTCCTCAGATTCATGCCTTAGATCAAATAAAGTCCTGGCAAAAAGGAAACCAAAGTGATAGGAATTATCTCTAGGGATGTGCACGAATATTCAAAATATTCATTATGTATATAAATTTGGATGAATTCAGACATTAGTATACACATTGAATGTCTGGACATTCGGATTTCCAAATTTGAACAAATACAAATATCACGAGTTATTTGTACATATAACTTGGACATTCGTATCTGTACAGGTACATCTCATGTGAACCTGTATACACCTCGTATGCATCTTTAAGCATCTGTAAGGGATGAAAATGGGATGCATATGGGATGTGTATGAGATGCATATGTACCGGTAGAGATACAAATGTCCAAATTATTTGTATGAATACATATGAAATGTATGGACATTCATTTTTTCTTATTCATATGAATTTGGATTTTCAAATATTCAGTTAGTTACAAATTGAATGTCGAAAATTGCATTTGTGCACACCGATGATTAGCTCTCATAATTTTTGTTATCGTTCCCTGTTTGGTGGCATTTATAAAACTCTCTAGAGCAGTTGACAGTGCTTGTTACTGTGACCGATATTTAGCAAAAGCAGGAATGCAGAATTTGCTAGATTTTTATACATTTTGAAAAGCATTTTTATGCTTCTAAGAAATGTGATAAGTGTGCTCATGTATTACTTTAACTTCAGGTGCTCAAAAAGGATAATAGCAGTACAACTACAGCAGTAGCAACAATGAGACTTAACAGAAATGACATCTGGATTCTTTCCAGTTGCATGCAAGTCAGATGCTATGTCCATTCATTTGAACGAATTGCCTTTTATGTACACTTTAAAGAGTTTTACTCTGGAGATAATTTTTTTTCTGGGATTAGGGCCTCCCATCCACATGTCAGTGTGGATCAAGGAGGCCCTACCCCTGTTAGTCCGCCTCCATCTGTTCAAGACAGATGCAGATCCAGATTAAGAGGCCATTAATCTGGTCCTGCTGTAGACCTCCTCAGTTGGGTCTACAAGCAAACCAAGGGCCTTGTTCTGGATTGAGGAAGACATGTAGATGGCATGCCTCAGTGATCTGGAACCCCCAGGCTCTGTTCCTAACTTTTGGAGGGGTGAGGTGTTGGCTGTGAAGCTTAGGTTGGATCAATGCCAACAGTGCAAATGGCACTGATCTGACCTAAACCTCCACAAGAACTGCATCAGTGGTCCCGTTATTCTGGACCCACTGTTTCAGATTAATTCAAGATACATGCAGAGTAAGTCAAAATCCATGGTTATTCTTTGCTGTGTTCAAGGGTCTCTGTTCATGTCAGTATTAACAGAACTTTTCTTCACCTTTTATGTTATACACTGCTGACATATTTTTGTGCTTCTCTATTATGGAAATGGTATACTGTACTGGTCTGTGTCCTTCCTTTTCACTATTTTTCCTGAGACCACAGATGTAGCACAGTTCATTGTAAAGCAAAGAACTGAAAAAGCAGACTTGATCCCACATGGAGGTTGTTGATGTGGTCTGCCAGATGTTGCTGAGTACACTTTCCTTGCCTCTGGACTCATTGTGGCTAATGATAATTAATCATGAAGATGGTACTTCAGCAATTTCTGGTAGGGTAGATACTAGTCTTTCCTGGGCAATGCAAGGGACTTCATCTAGCTCTTCAAAGTCAATATTGATTCTTCTAGTTTACATATCTTTAAGAACAAGATGCTGAGGTGATTAATCATTTTAAAAATGGGGTGCTTCTGTGGCATTTCTTTTTTTTTTATTGATAGTGTCCACTATACAAGAAATATAGAATTGATGTTCACAAAAGTGATAATAGTAAAGTGCTTAATTTAATAGATCCTTTTAAAAAGGCACAAGTATAAATGGGCTAATTGGGTAGAGTCAAGATACATCTAAGAAACTGAGAATTGAGATAAATCTCTGAATTTTAGAAGGCCCTGGGATGGATGTGGCCAGTGTGCTATTCTTGACCAAAAATACACTTCATGCGAAGAATAAATTTTTAAGTAGCTCACAGACTTTTTCTGCTAATTTTAGGCTGAAGCTCTATTTTTGTTCCTTGTGGTTGCTTTTCTTTTTTCTTTTTTAACTCAGACTTAAGGATTGCAGAAAGAAATTTAAATATAACCTCAACCATCTTTGTTTTGTCTCATCTCTGCCTTAATTTAATGCAGATGTTTATTAAGCAAAGTCCCTCCTTAATAGAAACCATAACAATGATGCAGATTAACTATAGGCAATTCTGAAGGCAGTAAACTTGGAAATTCATAGAAGGTACACTGCATAGTTGAGATACTTTTTGCAAGAAATCATCCAGATGTTAAATATAGTACAACTGTTGCCTCTTGGCAAAGCAAAGGAGAGTTGGGGTGCAATTACAACATTAAAACAACAAACCATGTGAAGAGTAATGAAGAGCGAAAAGCTAATATTCCCAAGGCTTTTTTAAAAACATGGACAATTGGTTTGAGAGATGAAGTGGGGCCCAAATAACTTAAGTTTCTAACCGCCTTTCAGCTGTCTGCCTATTTGAGATCCCTAGGGAGAGTTCAAAGTACCATCATGAATCATTGTTTATACATTTTTTCTTTCCAGTATGCTCCATTCTTGTTTCTCTTCCACAGACGCTCTACAACATTCACATGTAAGTGTCACCATAAGTAAAGTCCTTGAGTTTCTTTTTGTATGTATAATACAGAGAAATACACTTAAGTGTTTTATCATGCTGTGTTTTGCTTCAGCCAGCTGCTTGTCTTTGGACCCTGCTGCATGTCAGATCTGCCAGGTTCATGAAATGGTGGGATTCTTCCCTCGCCTCATTTCTAACCCTTTGCATTCCATGTGAATCTCTGTCCTACCTGTTGGTGTCTCAGTTGGGTCATTTTTATTACCATAATGCCAATAAGATGGCGTATTTTTTCCACCTAAGTTTGAATCCATAGAAACTCTACCTAACACAGTTTAAGGACTTCCTTGCTTCCTTGCTTCCTTGCTTCCTTCCTGGGAGAACCTGTAGCTTGACAAGAGCTATATTCATTCCAACATTAAAAATCTATTTATTTAGAACATACATGTAATGCATCCTAGCTTGACTATCCTGCCACTTACCTGAATAGGATGCCTTCGAGGTCAAAAAGGTGCCTACTGCAAATTGTAGCCCCTCCTTATGTTAATTTTGAATGTCTTAATTTTTGGCAGCATCAGATGCTTTGGGAGTGATCTCACAGGTTCTTGTATGGCACAATCACTCACGGAAGCAACTCATTGGAAGGAGAGTTCTTCCTGCTCTGCACGGAAGTATCTCCACCAGGAGGTGTGAAGATATGACCTCAATCTCTTTTTTATGATGACAACTGAGAAAACATGTATAAGCATCACACATGCTAGTTCATTATCAATAGTATTCTACAAATTCCAAATTATTAACGTGAAGATACAGAAGAAGAATATGCTTGAGATTTAAGGTGCAGGTTTTTTTGCTCACTCTTCTGTGCAGACTGGGACTGAACCAGTGTTCTGCGCAGGCGCACATCACTGACCAATCACAGGCTGTGGCATGCACAGGCGCAAAATGGCACAAACAGAACTTGCAAGTCCCACCCACGGGCTTGCCAGTCTGGCCTCCGGCGGCGAATAGGTATGATGCACGTGTGGGGATGTGGGCGGCTCTGGGTGGAGGGTGGGCCCAGGAGGTGCCCACAGGGCGCATCCACCTCAACTGAGGTGACTGAGCCCAATGGAGGCCAAAGACCAGACTGTCCGGTCTCACCTCAGCTGCCAGGGACCCCCTAGGTGCCCACCGGCACCCAGGGGGGTTGCGCCCTTCTCTCAGCTGCATCATCACTTACCTTTTTGGACCCTCTGGTCCAATATGGTGGTCGCGCAGCCACAGGCATGTGTGACTGTAGACCGACACCATGCTGACAGCATGGGGTTGGTATACCATCGAGCGCACCTGCGCATGGAACAGCACATCACCCTGGCCGGCTGCACAACCACCACATTGGTCTGAAAAGATGAGTGATCACACGTGGGCCTGGTGGGTGCCGTGGGGCCCTGAGTGTGGTGGGGGAGCCCAGGGTGCCCATGCATGCTGCTGCAGTCCAATCGGGACTGCAACAGCAGGCATGGCAACGGGGCAGGCCGTCCCGCTCTCACCCCACCCTTGACAGGGTCTGCCAGCTCTTGGGCTGAAATCTGCCCAATGGTGGAGGCTGGGGGGGTGGGCATCTGCAGGTGTCTGACCATGGAGCATGTGAATGCTCTCCCTGCCATACAGCTATGGAATGGCCTGAATGCAATTAGGCAGTCCTGGGACGGGCTGGGATGGTTCTGGATGGAACTGCCCATGCAGCTGAGCGAATGCTCTGTCCCAGGGCTTCCCTAATTGTGTTCCTGGGCTGTAGTGTGAATAGGCCTAAGGCGTTCATCAGGCGATCATTCAACTAATGTAATGTGGAGCAGAAGAAAGCCATTGTAGATAGTGCAGTGATGGTTACATTGCTTCATGCAGCTATTTCTGTGATTGCAGATGCAAAGCATTTCTCCCAACAGCTGGTTCCAGCTCCTAGTGATTTTTCTGCATATGAAACTGTTTGTGGAGATGAATGGAAAATATGCTAAATTATATCTTTTAATTATCTCTGAAGGGTTTATTTACAGTCATAACAACTACTGTAAAATACTGTTCACAGTCCATGGTTTCTGTTGCTATGCAGAAGAATAAAATTCAGCCTAATACTAGATATTCTGACCCTCTTTGTGTTTTCTGTGTTACAAAAATAAATTTATGATGGGTTCTGCCATTGTCTGCACCAGCATGTGGATGGCAGGCCCCTAATTATATCCAGGATATAATCCAGAATAAGGCCCAGCTCAGAAAGGCCCTTAAGGCACAATCTGTCAAACCACAGAAATAGCCGCATTGGAAAGAGCCTCATCCATATACTCTGTTTATGTACATATGCTGATTTCCATGTTACAATACTGTTAATAATAGAATGTGCGAAAATCTTCAGAAAAAAGCAGCCAAAGGTAATATAGCTGTTGTGGTGACTACAGTGTTTTCTGACCAGAAAAAGTCAAGGTTCAGGGGACAAAAATTGTTTGAAACCACTACTTGTTGTGAGGTTGGTGCCGGCATGTATCACATGAACTGTCAAATAACCAACATGACCTATGCCATGTTTCATATCAGGTGCAGATGCCTCCTTCACTTTAATCTTCATCAGATGACACATCCCCATGCTATTGATGCACTTATTTTATTTTCAGAGCATACAGAAAGAAAAAACTACTAAAAAATTCTTTGTACGAAGGGCTCCTACCACTGTTCTCCCCTGTTCTACTCTTTATACTTCTTACCGCTTGGATGGCTCTTTCACCATGTAATGTGCTAGCAAGACAAACCAGACTTTTCTTTTGGATGGCTGGAGTCATGTTCTCAAATATTATGGTGAGTATATAAACACGGGAGCACCCATTTGGAAAACTATATATATATTTTATATATAGTGCACAACTGATTAAAAATCAGTTTAGAGGAAAGATTAAACCACGGGTAAAAACACACCCACCCAAATATAAAATGGATTTGTCAATCAAATTTGGTATATGCAAACTAATTATAGGCCCCTCCACTCCTTTGTAGGTGAGTCTATTTTAGAATACTACAATACATTATAAATATGAAGACATGTGCTAAGTTTTGAATGCTACTCCAGTGTTTTATATCTCAAGGAACAATTTTTATTGTAGACCAGTTTCCATCCTGAGTGGATGCTTTTGTTAAAGAGTTCAGGGCATATTCCTCAATAAGAAAAACTTGCTTTGGAATTTCCTGCTTCTGAGACTATCCAGATACATTTGAGCCAATAATGGTGAGATGCTTACAGGAGAAGAAATACTGACATGTGTTTCTTGTTAAGCATCAATTTACAGTGCATTTTTCAGTAAAATTATGTTTCAGAGTACTGATGTACAGAAATAACTACTGTTATGTTGGAGAATTTGTATGACCGAAAATGTAATTTTACTGTCTCATTTTCGTGAACAAAGGAACTTAATTACTTTTGTTTAAATTCTTTTTTCCCTCTCTTCTATTCTCCTTGCAACAAAGAACTATAGAGCAAAGAGGTAGTTGAAGTTTATATGTGTATACCGTTTAATTATGTAGATCTCAAATCAGTTAGCAATCATAAAACAAGAAATTGAAATCATACTTAAAGCACATACTCAGAAGCATAAGTTGTCTTACGGAGGCACCTAAAAGGTCTTGTGATAGGTACTTCACAGATGTGAGACAGGAGACAATTCCATAAAGTAGGTGCTATCACTGAGAAGAAGACCCCATTGTGTATGTTCATAAGGTGACCTTTAGTTTGATACCATAGTTAGATACAGTCTACTCCAAAATTGCCCCAGTGTTGTCAGTGTGGTAAGAGTCAGTATCATAGCCTCAGCCATTATTTCACAAGAAGCAAACATAAGTGATAAGAGGGAAGACAGGAGAGAGGAATAATTCTGTTATTGTCCTCCTCACTCCCTTCCCCTTCTCCTGCCATTCAGAAGAGCAGGCATGGACTGCTGAGGATCTTGTGTTCTTCAACATCAGTTGGTACCTTAAAAGAGTGGTATAGAAGTGCTATACATCTTTTGCTTATTCTGTTTACACTTTGTTGTAATATCTTCGTGTCTATACTACTGTGAAAGGCTATCGGGCTAATGCACAATCTGGCGGTAAATATTATATCCTGTCTTCTTGCTATTATCATACTCAAGAAGTTGGACATGGTTCTCAGGAGGTCTCCAAACTATAGACCACCAATTAGAGCCAGACAGAAAGGTGGCACCTTAAGACCTCATGCAGGAGTATTATGGCTGTAGACAAAAACATTGAAAATGTATCAATATAAAATCAATATTGTTCAAGTGGCAGAGGATGGAGATATGTAATTTATAATTTCCAAAACTTAGTATTTTGAGGATGAGAGCCTGTGATTGCATTTTCAACAGCTTCTGGAGAACAGTTTCTTTTTACTGCTGTTAGGAGGAAGACTGTCCCAGGGTGGTCATCCCATGGATGGAGGGGAGCAGAATGGTGATTACAAAAATGTGGCTTACATTGTCAAACACCAATTGCTGCTCCACCCACACACCCCTGGGCCCTTTTGGCTTTTCTGCTCACCTCCCAAGAAAAAACAGTAAAAACAGGACTCTTCTGCTGTTACTTAAAATGCCCCTTTTAACATTTTCCACGTACCTAAATTTTACTGGTGACAGTGATTGCCTCAAGTCATTGGTTAAATGCATTTCCTCGTATAATCTCTTTGTCCTAACCTGACAAGAATTATCTAATAATAGGTGAGATTTATTACACATAGGATCAGGCAGAAATCTCATTTGGAGAATCTTTAGCTTTTCCCTTATCCTTCCACATATGCCGTTATTCTTCAGCTTTACCACTAGAAATCAGATGAATCTAGCACTATAATAAGGTTTTTTTTAAAAAAAAATTATTCAGACAGGCTTAATTTTTTTTATTCCTTATTGATAGCAAGAGTCTATTTTTAATTTATTTTTGTTAACTTCTTTGCATACTATATTTTGGCAAAGTGAGATATAAATTTAAGAAAGAACTAACAAATTGCTGCCAATACTATTCAGTTACCGTAGTTAGAATGTGCAAGTGAATCGCTTCTCTTGATTACGCCATGACAGTTCGTTAAGTATAACAAGAGGAGAATGTATTACAGTGAAGGAAATAAGGAAGATATTTCTATCATTCTTCATTCTCTCTATATATTTCTTATTTGCATGTTTTATCCCCCATTATACCTGAAGGTCTCAGGGTGAGTTACAACATTTAAAACCAAATATAAACATAGTGCAACAATAAAAGTGTCTGAAAAGTGGGGAGAAAAAGCCAAAGGCCAAGGCAAAGAGGTGTGTCTCCACTGCCCTCCTAAACATGTAAAGTGAGGGTTATTGAAACATCTCAAGGGGGAGACTATTCCATAGACTGGGGGACATCACTGAGAAAGACTTATCCTGGGTGCTCAGCCCTTTTGCTGCTGAAGGTGGTGGTACAACCAGGAGGGACTCCATTATAGATCTTAAGGTGTGGGAAGGGTGATATGGAAGAAGGTGTTCCTTTAGATATTTGTGGCCCAAGTCATCTAGGGCCTTATAGGTTAAAGTTAACACCTTGAATTGGGCTTGGTAGTGAATCAGCAGCCGGTAAGACTGGCCAGCTATTTTAGTCAGCAGTCTAGCAGCTGCATTCTATATCACCTGCAGCTTCTGGACCATCTTCAAGGGCAGCCCCATGTAGAGTGCATTACAGCAATCCAGTTTGTAAGCTACCAGAGCATGGATATATATACTCCATCTTAGGCTGTGTGAATAGCAGCAGTCAGAAGCCAGCTCAGTCACTGTCTTTAATTTATATTTGCTTTTATGTGCACGTTATATAAACTTCTGGCAATGGAATCTGTTACATTTCTTGTCCAGGAAGGCAGGTGGTAGGGATGTGCACAAATATTCAAAGACATTCAAAATTCAATTCAATTTGTCCAAATTTCAACATTCAAATTTGAATCGAATGTCCATAAATTCGAATTTAAATATTTGAATGAATTTCAGATTTTTTAATCTATTTGTTCGAATTATTCAGACATTTGTATGTGTACAGGTTCATAAATGATATGTACTTGTATGTACGCATCTTTCCCGCACCTTTCCCGCATTCGTACACATTTGTATGGATCCATACAGGGTGAAAACAGGTTGCATATGGGATAAATACAGGATGCATACGGACACACATGGATGTTGTCGACATTTGTAAGTGCAAATTCAAACTGAAAATTTGAACAAATAGATTCAAATTTACTTAATTTGAATTGAATTTGGGTAAATTCTAATTTTAAAGATTCAAATCAAAATGAATTTTTGGATATTCGATTTGAGTTGAATCCCAAAAAATTGCATTTGTGAACACCCCTAGCAGGCGTAACAAAAACATAGGGAGTGAAAATCTTTCTCATGCACATGCTCACAGTTTCAGTTTAGCTTATACTGTGCCTGTGTTCATACATAGGGTGAGATATAAATTTCTTAAATATTCCATCTCTAATCCATCTGTTCTAGTTTGAAGGATCCCCCCTCAAAACCTCAGACCAAAAAAAAAAGCACCTCTGAGGTAGCATAGAGAAGGCTTTGAGGTGGGGTTCCTCTTCCCTTCTCATGAACTTTCCATGCTAGAAAATGTGGATTAGAGAAGATTTGTGAACACAAGAACCACAGACTACTGTCTCAGTAGGGTGTCCTTTCTGTTATGTCTGAACACAGGTTATGTCATCCCTGAGCCGCTTCAGGTATGTTTTTTTAACCACATGTAATCATAGTTCGTGTTAATGGAAATAGCTTGACAACTGTTTAACATCATTTGCCTCCATTCACCTGCCTGACTTTCAACTCCTACAGTGCAGAATGATAATTTGCCAGATGACAAACACAAGATCGGAAGTGCTACACTGGCTTATGATTCCCTTTGCAATCTTGGTCTACACGGCAATAGCTGGATATCAAGGCAGTTTGGAAGAACCAATACTTGTTGCATTTACCATATTTGTCACAGCTGCTCATGTCCATTATGGAGTTTGTGTGGTAAAATACATATCTTTATTCTAAATATAAGTAAAACTAGATTACATCTTGATGTATGCTCCTGGCTTCCACCTAATTCCCCTCTCCCACCAACAAAAATAATTGCTTAACCTTTTAGAAGCGTTGGGCTCCTCTTTGCTTATACAAAACTCCGAAATATTAAAACTTGCACATTGAAAGCTGCATAATTTCTAAGCCTGTCTTAGGTCGTGATCACTTATCTGACATACCCAATTGTTCTCAGTTGCTGTTTCTCTGGCATGAGCAAGATAACCAGGAAGCCTTGCTTTCTTGTTACATCCAAGCTAAGGACCAAATAAACCATAAGTTGTGAGTTAACCAATGACTCCTGAGTCCTAGTTCTGAAACAGCAGAGGACCATGTTTTCCTGATTTATCAGTTTTCACTAGCATGGAGTGAAGCCAGAGACAGCATATATTAACGTTAAGCCAGAACGCTTATCATTGAGTGTAAATGTGGCCATGAAACTGCTTTGAAATAGTACCACCAAAACTTCTTCGACAGCAAGGAAGGAGACACCCTCGCAGCCCTTCCTTTAGTCCATCTCCTGCACCCATAACAAGTCTTGGCATTCCTATACATATTTAAATTTGTGAAACGGCTTGTGTATGTGAGGTACCCTAGGAGTCCTCTGGAGGAAAGCAGTTGATACAAGTATGATCTGTTAATCTGGCAGATAAACTAGGGTGTTTTTCCACTGTCACTAGAAGTACCCATTAATGGGTACTTAATGGGTACTTTTGGTGACAGTGGAAAAACACCCCTAGAAACCTCTCTTTGTTTTTTGTACGAAACTGAAGAGAACGTGTTCTCTGGAAAAAAAGTATTTTTACTTCTGTAAAAGTTAAATGATAACACAAATTATTATAACATCACATAAATCAAATTTAATAATTGTGATATAGTTATTTGGGTCAAATATAAAGCTAGTGCAGAATGGATAACAGATATTACCATCAGTCTTGACTGATAGTTCTACCTTATTAGCATACTGACTGCAAAGAGGGAGGAATTATAATGAGGATATGGCTTTTATTTCAGGCTCTTTTAATTCTGTGTGATTTGAGAGAGCAGCTTGACTATTGATCATGTTTAAATTCCATTTTTTAATCAAGTTGTCCTTTTATTCTTCTAGGGGAAACAACTGAGCAAACATTTCAACGTCACCATCTTTTCCATTAAAAATGTAAATTCAGAAAGGCATAGTGCTCACCATATCAATGCCACCCAAGATTACGTTTCTGAACTGCAGAAATCAGAGCTATGAAGAATTCTGAATAAGAATGAGAAGGACGGATGTTCAAAGCAAAAAAGTTGATTATCAAAAACGTTTGCTCATTCCACTAGTCACCTGCTTACTGCATTCCCTTTGGCACTTTTAAATTTATTAGAGCATTTTTTTTCTTCATAGCCCAAAATATAGGAATAATTTTCTTGAACAATATGTCAAAAATTCCATCTACATTTGTGTATAATTGTTGAGTTCCATCAAGTCATCACTGACTCCTGGTTGACCTCCATATGCACACTGCTACTCAATTTTCTTGTTGGAGATACAGGTGTGGTTTGCCATTGCATACTTCCAGGGAGAGGCTGGGGATTGAACTGGCAACCCTTTGCTTTTGAGGCTGCTTGTAACCCATAGCAATAAAACCAGTTACACGTTTCTATTTAAGCAACTTCTGACTCTGATTTCATTCCCCAACAACGGCCTTGTTCTTCGCAGTGTAAATCAGAGATAGCAAACTATGCTACAACTTCCAACGTTTTTGAGTACAGATTACATTTGTCGGTACTGATGACAGCAAGAGTCCAATATCTGGAATACCACAGGTTATTCATAAAAAGCTTTCTAGAGGGAAATTAAAACAATCCTGATCTGCTGTGTGACTGAAGAAACTCAACACTTCCTTTTTCTATCAGGGAGTGAACATGAGATCATTTTTACAGCTAGTGAACATGAGATCATTTTTGTAGCTTGTCAAAATGCATCCTGGGGCAATTATAGCATACAAAGTTCTCTTCATTGAGTTCATATCAGGATATTTATTCCCCCCCTTTTCTGTTCCTCTTGTGTATAAGGTAACCCACAGATGTTTCTCCAAGTATCTAAATCTTTGCTCAGTCCTGGGAACAGGACACTTGCAATGGACTGTACCACTGAGAGACTGAAAACTCAAGGTGCTACTAATATGTTTGTTACATTTGAAAATACGCATTGCTAGTTCATTATTTTAATAGCAACAAGGTAGGTAGCACAGAAAAGACTGAATTCTAAAATGCTAGAATCAAGAAAGTATTTTTAATATATTCTCTCTGAGAATATCATTAGATTTATTTTTGCAACAGAAAACCTTTTGATATCTGTGCATTATATCTAAGACACTTCAAAAATTTAGCTTCAAAATGTATGTCATGGGAACGTATTACATGCACATACCCTTTATTTAATGGGTTTCTACTAGAGTGGTAGAAAGGTGCAGTTCAGGCAGCATTATCCATTGCCTAAAACTAAATTTGGCAGTCAACTGTTGTTAATAAGGGTAGTATACTATACATATATCTGGTTGATCTAAGGTTTTTTTATTTCTGCAAACAATTTTAAGTACTTCAAATGGCTAACAGAATAATTAAAATAACCATTATTTATTCATCAAACATGTCTGCTATAGTTTAAAACTTGAGAAAGGATTCAAATATCATTAAATTATGAAATGGTCTTTGAACTGTTACTACCTGTTTTGAAGACCAAAGAAATGTATTTGCAATAGTTACCAGGGAAAATATATTAAAAATATATAGTCTCCACAACTATAATACTACTTAAGCTGCCTCAAAGGTACCTCATGCTTTTTTGCTGTGCCTGTTCACAGCCTGGGTCAACAATACACTGCATGGCAGGTGTAGAGGTATAGCACAGGTGCATGACAATATACTCATGTAATTTTTGGACACACGTGTGTGCCATTTAAAGGCTGTCCTGTATAGAAGGAATGGCCAGCCTGTGGCAGCATCCAAGCTTTCCTGCTGTGTTCACTGTTGGTAACTTCAGTTCTGTAAGTATTAATTTCTGATGGGCTTTGTTATATTTTCCTAAACATTTGCAGATGGTTTAATGGTTTGCCAGCAGAAGCTTCACCCTTTTATCATGCCAGGAATTGTTTAAAAGAAGGAAATTTGCTATTTATATCAGTAACTACCTCCTTGCTTTAGCAGTATTGGGCTTGCAATCAACTGAAAGTAGGGTGCACGAAAGTCTACCAAGTTAGACAGAAGGTATAACATATTTTTTTATTAAATATGTAAAAAGATAAACGCAAATCAAGTTATTCACATATTCAGAGACCAAAAAAAGTCTACTCTATCATGCGACAATTGGTTGGTAACATAAACAATCAATACATCTGAATAAGACTTTTTGCATCTATTATGTCATTACTTATCTATTTATAATGAACAATACATATGTTTACATTCCTTTCAGTTTACATTTAATATATAACCAAAGCTTTATGGTGTGCTATTTAGTAAAAGTAATTACAAATGCATATTAAACTGTAACGGAATAACAGGATTACTCACCATGGGGCGTGTGGGTGAATGGGTCTTCTTTCCCTTTCCAGAATATCGCACTCCCCTCAGCACATCTGAGCAGATCTGTGGGTGTGGACATGTGTGCATATTCAAACTCATTGTCAATTCCTTTCCCCTAGGCTAGTCACTTTTCATCACCAAAAAGTATAGTGAAGAACACTAGATATCTATCCATTTCACTATCCAGCCATACGCATGAGGGTGCGAAGTGTCAGGACTAGGGGGCAAAGCGGTGTTGATGGGAAATATCTGAGCACAAAATCCCTGGAAATGCCCAAAAAGTGCTTCAAAAGGAAGTGATAGGAAAATACGCTGCAGAGGAAAAAGAAACACAGGCGCAGCTGCATTGATTGTGATGCCTGGATGTATAAAGGCTAGTTCAGAAACTTTGTAACTGCCTCAAATTCTCCATTATCCCAATGGGAATTTCCAGAGGCAGTGAAATTAAAATTAATAATAATCATGGACATTTCAGAACAGAATATGCATATCTTCATTCTATGCTGGATCAAGATAGTATATTACATCCTCCTGAATGCAACTCTGTGATTATGTATAAAGCCTTTAAGTGAAACCAAATCACTTTTGCTAACAATGATTAAAGGAGAGGGTTAAAAAATTGAATAGCTTGATTTCTTAGCAGTAAAGCCAAATGGGGCAAACTGTGTAGAAGTTTTGAACCTCAAGAAATCTATTACAGATTTGTTGACTTAAAGACAGTTACACTAAGGAAATGCAATTTGAACATTAAACAGACGAGCTGTGACTAAAATCAGAACCTATCTTTCGCAAAAGACTTCAGCAGTAAGAAACAAGAGATGCCAAGAGCTCATTCATTTACACGCAACCACCATTAAAAGGTGATGCAGTGCCATTAAGTTCATAAGGGGACACGGTGAACTTCAATAGTGTTGGTTTATACCCCATTCAATATTTGTTACTGGGCTTGCTTAGCTGAACAATGAAATGACTCTGAAATCAAGAAATGGAACAGCAAGCTGCAAATAAGGAGGGGAGGAGGAGAACCTAAGAAATGTAAATTTAAGAATCAAGGAATGATGTGTTATAGTTTGGTATAAACTGCCATCACCTAAGTGCAAGATTAACTAGGGTAATACTGAATGTCGTTGGAAATGTGTATTCTGAAAGCTAACACTTAGTTTCTTCACTCTGTCAGTCTATTAATTAAAGACGACAGAATCATTCTCATCTTGTGTACCTACTAATTATCTTTGCCTAGAAATTGGCATGAGTGTCTTTGTGGGGAAAGAAGTGCAATTAGAACATGACAAAAGGCTAGAGGAAAAACTTTGAACACTTGTGCTAATATTTTGTCATGCTCAGTCCTACCATAAAAATGCATTTTCCCTTTACATACACAAGAGGAAAAGGAAAGTGTTTTATTTTCACAATCTCTATTTCAGCTGTAGGAGTTTAAACCCAAATGACATCTGTAGGTATACATTGGTGGTGAAGTCTTGAAAAACAACAACACTTGCACTAACAGTAAATTGGAATTGAAAAAATGAAAAAAAGAACATTTCTAGTAGCAAGGAAAATGTCACATAGCTCTCTTATGTATGCATCTTTCAGAAATAAAATATATACTGTGCTACTTTCTAACATGCTTTGGTGTACAACATCTGGATGATTACATTTCATGGTGTTTTGCATCAGGATTAGGGGAAAAGTTGCTTACATTGGTTTTACTCAAAAAAAGGAAATAAATATAATTTGAGTATTGTTCTGGTTGTGTCTCCGTCTTTACACAGTCTGACCAAAGTGGACCACTTTACCATGAAATGCAAGAAATCTAACAGTACTTTCTGTTGTAAGAGATGCCCATATAAATAGTTTTGAACAAATTACAAATGTATCATACGTAAGACAAAAGGAAAAAAATAAATATATATTTATATATATATATATTTTAAAAGCTGAACAAATCTCAAGCAGCCAAATAGTGATGTTGCAGTGGTAGAAACTGGGAAGAAAACCTGGAGACTTTCTCCGGGGCATATCCTGATAGAAGACTTCTGCAAACAGATCTTGGCAAATGATGGGTACAGTATGCAGCAATTAGCTGACACAATGGTACATTTACGTTAATGGCAGACAGAGTGATTGGTTTCAAGTCTGAGGCCACACATGTTCCATTCTTCAGAAGAAAGTTCCCGCATAAAATTAAAAGTAGCAAATGTGCCAGTCGATCAGTACTCTTCCTGGGGCTGTGGCTGTTCATGAACCTGATCCTCACTTTCATGCTCTTCTGTATGACTCTCCTGTAAGTTTGAGAGAAAAAAATCTTAACATATGCTTTTATGAATATATAGACTATTAAAATCTAAAAAAAATATAGATTTTTGGATAAGTTTCAGCATTACTCAGCTTTCAGCACTAATATGGTGTGCTGAAAAGGGTCACACATAATTGCATTGCAGAAACTGAAGGCACTTGAATACGTACTTAATCAGACATTTCCAAGAACTGTCACAGTGATCACAGAAAAGGCTTCTGAGCTTATCTGCCAACTCAAGCAGAACTTTTTCCATGCAATGGTTTGCCCGGGGACTGCCAGTCGAAGCCTTGCAGATGGAATTTTTGGTGTTGCATATGCCCAGCAAATGCCCTTAACATTTAACTATGATTTTAATGCTATCAAGAAGGATCATGTGATGTTACATTTTAAAAATTCACTTTAGAAATATTATCAACACGTTTTCCACAAACCCCTTTTTAAGATGGTGGCAAATGCAACCATTTCACTGGCTCAACCTAGGGCTTTTTTTTTTTGCAAATGCAAGATTTTTAAGCACACAGAAAATTTTTAACAGCATGGTTCTTATCAAAGAACACCAACCATTAGAAATTTCCAGAATTTAAACCAATTCTTTTTACTGCAATAAGTGAACTGAATTTTGTTCCGTTTTTGCAACAATATCTTCTTTGACAATTGTAAAATAAGAGTCACAAGGGTGCAAAAATCGCACACTAAGACCCCTGCTGCTTACCTGTAAAAAATTGTTTTCTGGACTTTAAAAAATGTCCAGAAGAGACAGCACACATAATTAACACCACACTGCAGGATTTATTCTTTCACCATAAAGAACTTTCTGTGTGAACTGCAGAAAGGGTTTTCACCATGATAGCTGCCTGGCTAACCAGACTTCTGGTGTGTTCTCATTATATATTTTTAGATGTTCTGGTGAAGTAGCATCTCTTTACTGTGTTCTTTCACTGAAGGAGCAGTGCACACACACCCCAACTGAACCTTGTAGAACAATTTGTTATGATCTTTTAATTTGTTAAATTATTTCTTACTGGTTGTAACCCATTTTGAGACTAAAGGATATTATAGGGTAGGATAAAAAAAATTCTAAAACAGACATTACAAAAAATCTATGTAATATATTTGAAAAACAGATATTATCTTTAAAACTGCAAAATATCTAACTGGACAGGAATAAGTGTGAACTGTATTTATGAGTAGCTTAATAAGCTAGAAAAAATTGGAAAGCAGAAAGTCTGATCCGCAGTCTCTCCCTGGGAGATGGCAATGCCAAACCACTCCTGTTATCTCAGCCAAAAAAACTGCAGGGAAATACCATACAGTCAACCAGGGGCTGGGCACAATTCGAACTCTTCAGGTATTGTATAAATGCAGTCTGCCATTACCTTTTTTTGTCAAAGTGCCAATGTTTCCTTTAAACATATATATTACATACTTTCTTGTAATTAAAAACAACTAATACGGACTTACATGTTCTTCTGAAGCATAGAGAACTTCCATTAACCGCTGGACGAGGTCATTGTTTTCCTGCCCGTGTTCTTGACAGAGAAGTTCAATCTCCCTTAGCTTCCCAAAATAGAAATCCCTTTCTTTCTCCACACCTTCAAGTGCAAGCTTTAATGAATGTACCTGCAAAAGAATAGCTTTTCTAAATATTTCAGTGTACACAATCTGTGGGCCTTCACAAACCCAAAACACTGATACCTACGAATTCTCAGTACAGACAGAAGCAAATATTGACTCACAGTCAAAAATGTCCTTTGCTGCATTTGCTACACCGACTTCCTATTGTTTTCCTGGTTCAGTATAAAGTACAAGTTATCATAGAGTTGGGACTTTTTTAATAATAGTTTTTATTTTGTCAAAAGAATTTAAAACATACATTGTTGAACAGCATTAAAATGATAAACTGTTAATCTCTTGCTTATATTGACAACTCCCAGTCTCCTTGTTGTTTGATTGTAACTCTTACAGTCTACTTCCCAAAGATGTCCCCCATTTTTTCCCACTTTGTCTTGTTTTCTTATTAATCCGCCAAACCTGCACTTAATAAGGACGTCTGAGGTCATTAAGGATTCGCTAAGTCATCCCAGACAGATGGCTGTCCACCTTTAAAGCAGTTGAGGGTGTATCCCCAATACAGCTTCAAGTGGTTTCTCTCAAATAAGCAGGACCTGCCTGGTGAGGAGCTCTCAGGTAGGACCTTTTGCATGTTCCTGGTACGTATGTAATTAAGAGTGCTTGTGCCAAAAAGAGAATCATCTTAACTCAACAGTCATAACGGCGACAACAACAAAAGAATGTTAGTGTTCTGGTTTCAATTTATCTTATCACCTGGTAAAGTTAACTATCCAAATTAAGAATCTGGCATTGTTTGGTTAATACAGTTCTTTGGTAGGAACTATAAAGCATACAGTGGATGCCAGGAAAGCCCATCCATGCCTGTAGCCCACCTTAGAAAGGCGGCAAGCACCTTTGGAGGTATTTTTTACACAGAGCATGAAAAATGACTCTGAGGGCACTTGCTGACCTACTCCTTCCCCACTGCCACAAGGATGGATGGCTTCCAACTTACCTGGTGCGCTGTCCTCCCAGAGCCATTAAGAGACATAGAAAAAAATGTGCAACATCTACACTCAGTTCCTGTGTGTTCCTCAATGGTCCCAGTTGGAAATTTCAAGGAAAATTTCTTACATAGCACTTTGCAATTCAATGCTATTCTCAGAAAATCTGTAGAGCTTTTTAATTAAGAGATTTGCCCTTGTCTCTGCTTGAGATGCCCATGGGCAACTGATGGGCCACTGTGTGAGACAAGATGCTGGACTAGATGGGCTGTGGCCTGATCCAGCAGGGCTCTTCTTATGTTCTATGTTCTTATTAGACAAGATCACAGAAAAGATCATTTTCTAAACTGAAAAAAGATAGGGATTTCCTTGCAAACATAAACAATACTTTATGATATAGACAAAAATCTAGTCAGTGCAGTGTAAGTACAACTCCGACTACATCCAGCACCTCAAATAGCTTCCTTCATGCTTAAACCACATTCAGTCAAAAAGAAACAGTATACCCCCAAAAGAGGTACAATATTCATATAGTTATCCTTCCAACACCTGTCAGCACCTTTCCCCCATTTTCAATGTTCTATCATTTAAGAAAGATTACATGTACAGGAAAAGGGGCTTCTAAAAAACTAGAGCAGCAGCATCAAAAATGTCAGTTGATAGATTTTAAAAACAGAAAACATCTATTATACATTTCAGTAAAAACCATACACTAGAGACTTTCCAGAGTGCTAGTTGGATTTTTGTGCTGCATCAAAAACAACGAAGCCTTGCAACATTCGACAGCAAATAAATCTGTCGTGCAAGGTCTTCATGTAACTAATACCAGTGTTTTGAATATGCAAAAGGCTCCTGATGTAATATCTAGAGCAAAGATCAATCTCATATTCATTGCATCAACTAATCTTTTTCGGAGACTAGCAAAGATTAAGGGTTAGGACAATGACCTTAAAGTGTGACTTCAAGAGAAGGGCACAATTTAGATAAGAGAGTATTTCTCTCTGCTATGCAACGCAGACAATAGGATTTAACTATTTGAGGACTGAAGAATGTAAGTAGTGTCTTGCTGGATTAGATCACTCACTTTATCTAATCCAGCAGACTGCATGAACATAGCAGCAACTGTTGTGCTCTCCTGTAACAGTCAGCTCACTTCCCAACTTTACCACTAAGCTGCCCAGCTTCAGTACTACGAGGAAGACAGATGGTTATGTGACTACTGTGTGGTCAAGACCCTTTAAGAACTCTGACCATTCAGGGGCTAGATATGAGAACTCTAGCTCCATTACATTTCCTGCTGTGGATCTGGGAGGCAAAGAAATGTTGGATCAGTATAATTCCCTGAAGTCACTCAGAACACAGTCAAGCAGTCACAGCCCCTGTGTTCTTCTGACTAGAAAGTTTTAGAAGGATGACCAGCAAAGGGAAAAGGGATGTTAACCACAGTTTCTGATCTGGCCAATAGGGGCAGCCAAAAGGGATTCATACCAACATATCAGCTCACCTTGCACAACAAGAAGGAAGACTGAAAGACTGCACAGGATGGCCTACTTACATAGTAAATTGTAATCATTTTCAAAGAAACAAAAATGTACAGGGTGATGTAAGCAGAAGAAAGTGTCTTTGAACCTTGGCCAGCAGCAAACATCTTTGGGATGTGCACAACACTGGTCCCAGTAGTAACTTCACTGGGGTGCCAAAAATAATATGCCCCCATCCCCCCCAAAAATGAAAAATAAAATAAAATTTTACTTTCAAAACTTTACAGGGAATAGCTGTTCTTCCCCACTTTCAAGCACTCCTATTGTTTAAGTATGTTCATTTTACATTTGTTTTTGAATGTCGTATCCTGACCCGAGACTTTCCAATACAGAGTGGGATAAAAATATTAATAAGCAAGCAAACAAACAAACGTTGGCCTATGTCCCTGCTTCAGAATGCTTTGGTTCCAGGGCTAGCAAGGCAAAGCCACTGAAGCAGCCTATGCTTTCCATCTGGTGGCCTAAGCTTGTTACCTGTTCACTGAGTTGTATGACTTGTGTCTCCAGATCTTTATCAGATTTAGACGCTGAGCTGCTTGGGGGTGTCTTTTTTGCTGATGATGGACGCGATGGAGTAGAGCCTGGTTTTGAAGCAGGACTGGATTTGGCAGCACCTGAAAACGTGTATTAAAAATATTTTTGAAATGATGTCATGGTTTTGCACAGGAAAAGATGTAAAGATGTAAAGTAAAATCTACAGATCTACTGCTTGTAGGTAAGAGACATGGGCTGAAGTCATGGATTCCTGAAGATCATTTGAAGTTGCCCAGGTTATCACCATCATACCCTTGTGGCAGCAGAAACTGAACAAACTTGTGCATAATAGATTTGAGAAAAACTTCTGATCATGCTGGGGAAAACATCCTGTTCTCAATATTATCTTACAATGCATAGACAAGAGTGGTCTACCCACTCAACCCATTTTGGCTATCACCACATCGGTTTTCTCATTAAGAAGAAACCTGACATGTATCGCTTTCTTCTCTGTCACTAAACCCTTTCCCTCAAAATACAAATGATTTAGTCCACTAGTTTGTTATTATTTATTATTTATTTATTATTTACATTTATATCCCGCCCCATACCCGAAGGTCTCTGGGCAGGTTACAACCTTAAAACAACAGATTAAAACAGAATGCACATTAAAAGACGTTAAAAATTCAGTACATATAAAACAATATACCACATGTTTAAAATGATAATGTTTGTACTGGGGGTGGGAACATTAATAGTTTAGCCAAAGGCCAGGGCAAAGAGGTGCGTCTTCACTGCCCTCCTAAATATATATAAGGAAGGGGCCTGACGCACCTCGAGGGGGAGGCTATTCCGTAGTCTGGGGGCCATCACAGAAAAAGCAGAAAAGGCTCTCTCCCAGGTGCCCACCAGCCTCACACCTGTCCCTTTTTGCTCATTCAGGTATCCAAATTTTGTCTACAAAAATATTAGATTACTGATGTGAAGAGTACCTTAACAGTCTCCTTGAAGGGAGTTTTTTTGGCCTTAAATGTAATGTGAACTTGGTACTATCAATATCACAAAGCAGCATTATTATTCCATTCTCCTTAATACTTAGCATTTCTTCCTAAAAGCATCTACCTTTTTACTGTAAAACTAGTTAGTAAACAAAATTCTTCTAAAAAATCCTCAAATGAAATTCTTTCATCGTTGGCTCTTGTTTTTCCATGCTTTTCCAACCTATTCAGACATGAATGTATTTTATTTGAAGACAGTATCAACTGATCTAAACAGGTATACTAAAATTGTTAACATCAGAAGAGATTTTATTTTTAAAAATATTGGTATGGCAATTGGTGAAGGTTTTGCTTTTGTGTTCTGCTTGCGAATGCCCAGAAGCAATTGGTGGGCCACTGTGTAAGACAGGATGCTGGACTGGATGGACTGTAGCCTGATCCAGCTTGGCTTCTCTTATGTTCCCAGTATTTATAGAAATACCAAACAGAGAAAATATATTCAGGCACTTAAAATTCCAAACTTAATGGGCAATACATTGTCTGGGAGGGTCTTTGGCTCAGTGCAACCAGCCTGGAAAGCAGAGGTTGCTGGTTCAATCCAGCCTTTCCCTGGAAGTAGGGAATGGCAAACTATTTATGTCTCGCTGCCAAGAAAAGGGCATAAAGATGCCTGTGCAATCAACCTGGAGTTGGCTATGACTTGATGGCACCCAAGAACAACAATTCTTTGGTCCTCCAAATGTATCAGCCTCTGCTACAGTAGGAAAATGCCAGGCCAAGGACAGAAAATTTTGTAGACCGTAGTTCTATTTGAACAAGATGAAGAAAGATCTTTGCTCTTTACTCCCTCAGCACCTAATGAGGAAGAGAAACTGAACATGGTTGACAACTTGTGGGTAAATTACCACTTCCAAATTAGGTGTTACACAGTTTTCTACATACTGGATTCATTTTCTGCAAATGGGTTTGGTTATCTGAGCTTCACTGGATAGGATCTACACACCACTTTTCCCCCTTCATGAAACCAATAGCTCTCACGTAGCCATCCACTAAAGCAATTATCAGGCCCAAAGCTGCCTAGAAATAAATGGGTAGAGCTTTGCATCATTTTGGGGTCCATAACACAACTTCTATATGGATCCATCTGGCTCTGTACTGCTGTAGCTTTCACCAAATACAGCCTGTGCTGGCACAGCAAAGAACACACTTATCTTTTAAATGAAGTGTGGGAACGTCTGCATCTTCTTAAATCTTGACGTTCACAGGGATAGGTTGGCAGAGACCTGAAATAATACTGGCGCTGTCTGTTGGCACCAGCCTCCTCACAACCGGATGCTAGCGTTTCTTAAGTGCCTGAAGGCTATCTAAAATACAGTTTGAAAACTGCAATAGACGGCTGACTGAAATCAGGCAATACGTTAAAGGAATGAGAAAGCAGTTGGAGAAAGAAAATAAGTTGTGCACTTACTTCACTTTCCTTTCTGTCCTGCAAGTTTCTTGGACATTAGCATTTTAAACTAAGAAGTTCCCAGAGAAACACAACTGGCAGGCTGTACTTGGTATAGCCATTACATAAATGCATAGACTCTGATGTATCATCATCATCAAAAAAGGAACTGGCATACAGGAGAAGTGTGGGTAGTCATGTTCTTCTGCCTCACAATTATCATTATAGGAGATTAAATATCTAAGCAGAACATCATGCCTTGTATATTACTGTGGTTTGGTTTCCACAAACCACCATGTAATCCAAATCTGTATAAAGGAATAATTGCAGTCCATGGGAAAGGGAGGGTGGAGGGAAGTACAAAAGCCAGATTGACCAGGCTGCTCTTGGAGTGTGGTGAGAAAGTGCAGCCCAGTCATAGTGCTCTTCTTTAAGTGGCAATGTGCTGCTCACACCCTTGCTGCTACTCCCAGGACTGTCCGAAGACTCAATTAAACATGCCTACTTCTGTACTCCATGTTCCTGACTACCAGGAGATCCATTTCAGCCGTGCATCAAAGCAAGTTGTCCAAATGGGTTCCATAGAGGTGCCAAGGCCAGGAATTTTTGTTACTAGCACCCCAGAGCCTGGCTTAAAACTCCCATGAGCTTCAAGGATTTTGCAGGGGCTCGTCTCAATTAGTGCACCATGCAGACAGTCTGAACCAGCAGGCCTCATTGATCCAAATGCACTAGTCTAGTTCATGGCCTTTCAGTGCAGAAAAGCCTCATGTCTACCAATATAAGTCAGTGACATTGCAATTTAGTCCCTGCATAAAACCACAGTGTGTGAGGGATGACTACATTTTGCTTACTCTCTGAGGCTGGATCCTCTTGGTACTATACTGGGAAAACTAGACATTCCCATGCCATGCCCAATATAGTCCCAATTTAAGTAGTCAAAAACCTGATTTATCACTTTTGTAGGAAAGTCAGCAACGATGCTGGATTTCTCTCATCCATCCATCCATCCATCCATCCATCCATCCATCCATCCATCCATCCATCCATCCATCCATCCATCCATCCATCCATCCATCCATCCATCCATCCATCCATCCATCCATCCATCCATCCATCCATCCATCCATCCATCCATCCATCCATCCATCCATCCATCCATCCATCCATCCATCCATCCATCCATCCATCCATCCATCCATCCATCCATCCATCCATCCATCCATCCATCCATCCATCCATCCATCCATCCTACTCAATTTGCTCACCAGGTGTGAAAGTATGCCCAGGGGTGCTCCCCATGTCTGGTAGGGGACAGCAAGACACAATCCCAGGGTCTTATTTAGATCCTGCCATTGCCTCTTGCTGCCTGGTTGTCACCCTAAATCTGCCTATGTATGCTGTATTCATACTGTATAACAAAGGCAGCATTTGGATTAATCCAGCATCCAATGACAGCACTTTTTAACTGTTCATTACCCCAAATGTTATGATAAATACGAGCTTTGGCAAGTGATCATTCTTGAATTTTGATTGAATTGAATTTTATTTGTACGGTCACAGACCAGAATCCTTAAATTTTGATGGCCTTTCTTTGTCTAAACATTTGTATTCCGTACTATACAGTATTTCTTTGTATTAAACAGTATGTATATGTTCAAATTAACACATAAATTATTATTATTATTATTATTATTAATTTCTACAGCGCTGTCCATGTACTCAGCGCTTTACAGATGCGAAACAATATATATATATATAAAATATAAAAACCTGCCGAGGGCGTACAATCTAAAAAGAATGTGTGCTGCATTGATACCGAAAAAAAAAACTGTTTGCTTCTATACAGCTAAACCTGTTCATTAGGCATTAATGAATATGGGTATAAATACTGCTTCCAGGCATTTTGCAGAGGGAGAGGAATTGCCAATTGCAAGAGAACTGAACCAAGATATGTAAGGAAAAAGTAGATAAGGAATACAGTAGCCTAAAGGCTATTTTTCGAGGAACAGAAAATAAAATCTAAAACGCCTGAATCCTAGTAAAGAAATAAAAGAAACAAAATCAATGCAAGTGTGGAAGACTATAGTATCCCTTCAATATGTGCATCTCACTGAAGCCAGTGGGTCTTAACCACATGTCGATGGCAGAACTGTGCACGAAGTGGCAATCACAGAAAAATATTACTTTTTCAAAAAGATGGCAGCAAAATAGATGTGCCTTCATCCAGCAAGAAAAAAGGAGGGCAGGATTCTCTTATCTTCTACCCCACCTCAGCAATAACCGAACTGGAAAACAGAAAAGATCTAAATATGACAAGCAAAAATGCTAGAATGAGATTTTTGAAACGTTAAATGACTCAGTCAAACCTGGTTAGCCACAAAGTGCAAGTGAGTGCTGGAGTACATCACATATAGCGAATTAGTAGTCTGTAATGGATATATAATATTTCACTATTTTTCTGTAATTTTCGCCCCAGTATTTCATTCATATATTATAAACTGTAACCCATATTCTGTTACCACAGGTGACTTGTATTACAGTGTCGAACTGAAGCTTCTTTTTATGTAAATTTGGAGTTCACATGATACTGACTGATTAGGGATTAGGCAGAAGAAGGGTCATATTTTGTCAATTCTAGTGTAGAGTTGCTTGAGATAGCATTGTGTCGTTCTATGTTTATCATAAAAACATAAGAGGAGCCCTGATGGATCAGGCCATAAGCCATCTAGTTCAGCATCCTGCCTCACGCAGTGGCACATCAGTTGCTTCTGGGCATCTCAAGCAAAAGCCAAATGGAAAAGCTTCACCTGATCTCGAACCCCTGCAAATGGTCTTCAGAGGCATCCTGTCCCTGCCTGCAACCTGGAGGTGGTGCTTAGGCGTCAATTCTAATAGCCGTTGATACATCTGACATCCATGATTTTATCTAATCCTTTCTTAAACACACACACACTGGTTTTCTATCTACCTTTTCCACACTGCACATGATTTTAAATAATTCAATCAGGTCACCTTCAGTCTTTCAAGGCTGAAGGGGCCTAGATGGTACAGCTTGATTTCATAAGGGAGGTTTATGATTTCAGCCCACATATGATGCTGCTATTGCACCAATGGATGACTGTATAAATACCGATTCATTTTACTGATAATAAAATTTATTTTTTTTAGAAAATGGTGCCATATAATTCTAAAATGGTACTGTACAAACTGATTGTTTCATATTTAAAATATATTATCCACATTACTAGTTTAGCTTGATTTATTTTACTTTTATTTGTACAAACTGTATTTTCCTCTAATTTAAATAGCCACTAGTTCAAATACTATTACAAATCTTTAATAACATTAAATGGTATAATACATTTTTAACAATCTTCTGCCTCTAGAATTGCTCAGTCTGTTACTATAGTCTACGGACTGTAATTTCTGAAATAAGTTAACCCAGTCTTCCAAACAAAAGACAAGACAACATCAGGGTCGTCAAAGAGATTAGCCCAAAGGAACTATTTATGCTACAATTTCCAAGCTGCCTTAACCTTGACCTGCAGTGCCTTGTTAGGACAGTGGTTCTCTTAAGACATAAGAGCGATTCTATCATTCTTCATTATTTAATAGTGTAAAGTCAGTACTTGTCATCTCAAAAGTAAGCTAATTCAAATTCCTAAAAAAAAATAAATGAAGGACTACTAACAGATTAAAGAACCTAAATTGCAGGTTGGTGAATATACACAATACAGAGCACATTTTTCAAAGAGTAAAATGCTGCAGGAATTTGCCTGCATTTTCCTTTTTAATTTTGCAGGAGGTATTCTATTCTGCTACTGGTGTAACATCATAGGAGATGTGAAGCCCAAGGCTGGACTACTTTAGTCTCCCAGGTCTCAATATTACCTCTGCTACTTAAGCTCAACCTCCTTTGGCAAAAGATTCCATCACCCCAAAATAGATTTCCACTTTGGCATCCTGAGGAGGTATATGAACAGACTGAAAAGGCTGCTTGAGGGTATTATGTTTGTTTCCTGGCCTCTCATCCCTTTTTATGTAACTGTAATAATCCCTGTGAACAGAAATATATTTAGTTCCTTCACCACTTTTCAGCTTCCCACTGAGGAAAGTACCAGAATTCAGAAAGGGAAATTCCAAAAAAAGAAATGACTACTTCTTTTTAAAGCATGGACTATTTTGGTAGATGACAGTGCCGAAACATACTATTTTCTGCCTACTTTAAGGTATGTATAGGTTAAGAGTGTTTTTCCACTAGCACTAAGTACCCATTGAAGTACCCATTAAGGACCCATTTGGTTCAGAGCAGGATGACCCCATTAGAGCCACATTTGTTTCCACCAGAGGTAGGCAAATCCGGATCATATGGGTCCTTCAGGACCTATAATCTGGATTTCCTGTAGACCCCATTAAAGGCCATCAAATCTGGATTATAGGGAGCCTGTTTCCACTACAATTGGGCAATGGGGTCTAGAGGAGGCTGGGGGGCGGGCGGCGGCACCCATGGGGGTGGCCCAAACTCAAAACTTTGAAGTCCCTCTGAAGTTACATTCGGAGATTAGCACAGGCTCCGAAGAGAACCCGTTGTGAGAGCAATGCCACTGTCAAGGACTCTGGAGGATCTTTGAAGTTAGGGGCAGATCACTCCGGACATTCTCCGGAGCCGCTCCAGAGGATCTTCGAAGATTCTCCGGAGCATCTAAGGAGATTGCACACCCTGTCCCCCAAAACACCTGGGTGACAGGCAGACCCCTTGTGGGTAGATCCAGATTTGCACATGGGAGCTCCGGCGTTTCCACAGCAGGCAGGCTAGCACCCATTGCTACTGGGTGTTAGACCACCCATGGAAACACATTGGGTACTTCCCTTAATCCGGATCTACTAGATCCGGATTAAGGGAAGTACCCATTCCTTAGATCTGGATCTTCTTAGATCTGGATTAAAGGAGCTCAGTGGAAAAACACCCTAAGATAACTTCAGGAAACTCTACACCATTGCTGTGTTCAGACCTTACTTACTTCTTCCATCATATATAGGTATTCTGGAATGGATGCAGCCATGAACTGCCTGTGATTAATTCCTCTCAAATTCTAAGTACAGCCATACAGTGATTTTTTAAATGCCGAAAAGTCTATACTGAGAATTTGAGGGGAACTAATGATAGTTCATGGCTATATCCAGATGTTATTTACTTATTCTGCTATGTTTGGCTATTCTGGGAATAAAGCAGTGATATTCCAGAATATGGGATCAAAGTGATCTCAGTTCTTACATAGTTTTTTTCACCCATGATGCTGATAATATTTTCACTGGAGAAGTAATAGTCTTTACTCTTTACTAGGGTAGGATTTGCTTTTAAAAAATACCCAAAAGGCCACAACCAAATGAACATAAATGAGCAGATATCTCTGGCAAATAACTGCCACTCACAAAGCAAACACGGAGCGTCTTAACTGATTAAACTATACACTGTTTTTGAGATTATTCACACTCTTCCTGCCACATTTCCCCCCAACCTGCCCATTATCTTTTCCTTGACACTTTTTTTCCCGATTTACTATCTTATTATAGTTTGAAGACTGTTCTGGAAGCTTTTTAAGACTTAAGAATGGGTTAAAAATATATCAAATAAAAAAAGGAAAAAGCAAACAAGAGATGAAAGAGGGCTTGTTATTCCAGCTCAGCTTGCACCAAACTGTTATTCCAGGTCAGCTTTCTGCACCAAAAAGCCGGGCTTGTTTGTGCATTAGCTGGCTTAGTGCAATTTACCTGCAATTTCTTTTAATTGAACAGTCAATTGGTAGAGATCTGCTTCACTTTGTGTTATTTTAGTAGTGCTAGAGTAGTTGAAGGTAAGCCTGTGTAGTAAACAAAAGCCCATTTTCACTCCCTAAACCAGATCTTATATGCTACATAGGGGAACACAGAACAGGCAAATATTTACCTGCTTTGCAGCCCTGGTGCTTAAACAGAAATGGAAGTATCTCTTTAGTAAGATGTACATGAAACAGTTCTGACGTTTTGTTTTGAACTTAATCTTGCATAAATGTGCATCTTCATAAATTCCTGGGAGCGCTCCAGACCTGCAGGCCTATGAATTTTTTACAATTCAATTTGCAAACAGTTCAAGGTTCAATATACGTAGAACTTACTACATGGACATACATGAAACATACCGAATGCTTTCATTGCAAGTGCTCAGTAACTGGTTTATTAAATAAATGTAAGCACACAAAAACACTATTATGTATTGATTGACTTTCTATTACTTGGGCAGCACTTAGGATTTGGAAACATTCCAGTCACCATAAAACTGAATTATGCTTAGCACTTTCCTGTAAAGATGAACATGAAAAATAAGGAAACCTGATACCTGCCAGAGTGAATGTTTCCTATGCATTCATTCTTCTTTTAGTGTAAAAGGCCATAGAAATCTATCACAAATTGCTTAGAGTTGTAGTGAACACCACCACAGACTTTAATATGGACTTCCCATTGCAACTCAAAAGATTTCTGTTATTTTAAGTAGATGGTAAGCTGTGGTCCTTCATTAGTGATTCATCGGTTGTATTTTGTGCTTTTGCAAAATAAAAGTAAGTAACCAGAAAATAAAACAGTCACCCTACAACAGCAGTACAGTTAGATTAATAATCTAATAGTATTTACTGTATATTAGTGTATGTCAAAACAGAAGATGAAGTATGCCAAAGACCATCTCTAAAAGAGAAAATCACTGCATTTGCCATTAATCATGCTGCCTTCCTCACCTCATCCTGGTTTCAAAGCTTTAAACTGTGACTCAGTGCACATGAATTACAAATAGTAGCTAAATGAATCTTCAATTATCCTCAAGGCAACAATATTAGCATATTAATATTTACTGCACACAATATCATTAGCGTACTACATGATTTGCAAAAAGACAAAATCTTGCTACAGTAAACAATACCTGCAGTGGGGGAGTTTGCATGATGAGATTTTTTGGGTAAATTAAAAATCTGTTCGCCAGGATCTGGTGGTGGAATTGCATCTTGGCCTTGCCGGGCCTCCACTGGGTCATACTCCTTCCCGTCATAGTTAGCATCAAAGAATTTCTTAAACCACTGTATGAAATCCAAGTTGTCTTGGAAGCGCCCCTTTACTAATTTCTCCACTGGTATAACCTGCACAGAACAAAGTAATGCATATACGTGTTTCAGAAGAGAAGGGAAATATTTCAACACTATCAAATATTCACACATGTTAATGGAACACTCACAGTTTATGCAATAGTTGGAGAGCAATATTAGCAATAACAAATTAAGATGTGCAATACAAAAAATACTGAAAACTATTAACACTAGGTAATCAAAAACATTCCCTCCCCTTCTTTCTGGTCAACACAGGCTCAAACAACACAAAATGTTTACTATGCTTCACTTTATACTATTCACTGCCCAAGAGAGATCTGCAATAAACAGGGATCCAACTGATAAGCTTGCTAAGCATTTGTCCATAACCATACTCCCAAAATACCAGAGAATACATTACTCAAACTCAATGACACTTAATTATAAATAATAATTTGTAGGACTGCGTTGTTAATTTAGCTTAGTTCTATTTTCACTGCATTTCTTCATGCGTGCACACCTCAGAAAAATCATATCTAAGGATCTGATGTGAATGCCCTAATCTGGCCTACTGTATATCTCCCTGCTACTGTCTGGAAGAGGCTTTAGTCACAGTGTCCAATGGATTATGAGAGCTCCACCATATCCCAAACAAGAACATCGTTTTGACATACCATAGAATGCCAGCGTAGTGTAGTGGCTAGAGTGTAAGATTAAATTTGGAACCTCCAGATTTGAATCCCCAATCAACCCTGGAAGCTCACAATGGGTGTTTTTCCACTACCAGAAAGTACCCATTTTTGCACCCATTAAGGACCCACTTGGGTGTGAGCTGGATGACCCCATTTCCACCACCGCTGGGGAAGTCCGGATCATATGGGTACATCTCAGCCTTTAATCCGGATTTTTTGTAGACCCCATTAATGGGGTCTACAATGGGTTCTTCAGCCAGAAAATCAGGATTAAAGGGAGCCTGTTTCCACATTAGTTTGGCAATGGGGTCTAGAGGAGACATTAGGATTTTTTACATTTGAATTGAGTTGGATTTTCGGATATTCGACTCGAATTCAAATGCACAAAATACATTCGTGCACACCCCTATTTTAGCCTGCTTATGCCTAATTGTTTATGTTGTTATTTTTATTATATTTGATGTGATCTCGTTAACTAATCTGTTACTGTATTGTTGATTGCTTATTTATTGTTACCCACCTTGAGTCTGTGGAAATCATCAAACTATAAATGTACATAATAAAACAAGCAATTTTAAATAATTATATCCCTAAAAATAAGACAAATGCCCATCTTACCCCAGGGAATTTTTCTTAAAATAGACTGTTGGCTTTCTTAGTCTCCTATCATTACTGAAAAGTAGGACAGTAAAGTGCACTGACCGTTAAATAGAAAAGGGGTAAATTTAACATGTCAGAAAATATAAATATAATTCTGAATTTAGTATTAAGATTTCCTTACGAAATGGTCCAATTTACCTTATCTACATTCATTCTTTTAAATGATGCTTGTAGAAGTTTGAAATTATGAATATATTCATGTTCCAGCTTTGCTTGAAATTTTACTTTCTTCAAGCTTATGCACCCTGGGAACAACATATCCATGAACTGGCAATAGGCTGCACCTGAAACAAGAGAACACATTTCTTCATTTAGGAATCATATTCATACTCAGGGATAAACCACAAAATAATGCCTTCAGAAGATGCTCAGAGATCTTTAAAAAATGATTAAAAAGTAAACAAAGATATACATTAAAAATACAGAAAACCTCTAAATTAACTTTCAGCAACTATGT
The DNA here is from genome assembly GCA_023333525.1 of Aspidoscelis tigris stejnegeri. Taxonomy (NCBI): domain Eukaryota; kingdom Metazoa; phylum Chordata; class Lepidosauria; order Squamata; family Teiidae; genus Aspidoscelis; species Aspidoscelis tigris. Next base: position 49,264,290 of record JALMGA010000004.1, read on the forward strand.
GAAAATATTTTATAGTGATAAACTAAACAGCAATGAGAATTAAAGCACCCAAGATGAATCATTTGCCAGTGTAACATCTGATTCTATTTTGGTAGAAGGTACTTCTGAGCTTTTTAAAACAAAATGTCTCTCTATATTGGGCAAATGTCTTAGAAAGGGTTTGCAAAAATGGTATTGGGTGACACCAAACAATGATTAATAAGAGATACAGGCCGTGTTCCCACCTACCGCGAAAATGCTGAGAACCCAGATTACTCTGGCCCGGAGTAATCTGGGTTCTGCCGCAGGTTTAGCTGGAGGCCGGGAACAGCACCGAATGCACATAGGGCTGTTCCCAAACTTCACCCACGAACAGTGTGGCAGGAGGCAAAGGGAGGGGAGAAAGGGAATGACAGTGGCAGTGGTGGCAGCACAGCAGAGGAGGAGGAGGATCAGCTTTCAGGGGCTGTTGCAGGACCCACTGCCACTGCTCGCTCTCTTGCTCGCTCACCCGCTGCCTGGCTGCCTGGCCTGGTTGCTTCCTCCACTCCTCAGTGCCCACTCACCCGACAGTCATCGCCACCAGCCGAGCACATGCTTTGCCACTGCTCGGCCCCACCCAGCCCAGCCTCACCTCGACGCCTCCTGTTTTTGCCCTACGCCTGCCGCCGCACTCCTCCTCCTTCCCAACTGGGAGGCCACCTCCCAGTCCGTCTCCTCAGGCCGGGTGGGTCTCTGGTCTGGTCAGTCAGTCGCTCACCTCCCACCCCAGAGGCCATCCAGCCAGACAGCAGCTAGGCGGCACCACACTGGCCTGCCCCATCACTTGCCTGCCTGCCTCTTTGTTGGGGATAGGCCAGGGGTGGCGGCCCAGCCTGGTAATGAAGCCACTGCTGCCAGCTGCCCTCCTTCCCTCAGCCAGAAAAGCCCTGATGAAACAGCCTCCCCCCCCCCACATTTTGCCTGGAAAATGTGGGGAAAAAGAACTTGCATAGGAAGAGGGGGCTAAAATCCAGAATGGATTTGGATTACTGGGGGATTTAATGGAAACCCACAATGGCGAATCCAAATCCATTCTGGATTTTAGCCCCTATGGGAATGTGCCCACATTGATAAACAACAAAGAAGACTTCCATTTATATAGACAGGAGGACAAAAGACATACAAATATTCAACAGACAGGATTTCCTTTGATTTATAGATGTTTGGATGTAAAAGAGCACTGTTGTTTCAAATGGTAAAATAGGATGCAAGGCTGAGCACTGCTGAATCCTAGTTGCTGGGGAACATCAATGAAAGAACTATTGCCTTATGGGGATCCCTGAAGCATCTGGCTGAACACAACCTGAAACTAGCCAGACTGCTGGTTTAATCCAACAGAGCTCTTACAAGGCTGGGTTGAGTGTATGTATAGGTGCTGCTACAGACAAATATATGCTTTGTCACAGTTCAGTAATTGTAGCCAGCAATCCATCCAAGAAACAAACGCAAACAACAACTGAAAGTCAAGTAGCCAAGATGGCTCTAAAAAGGCAAGATTAGGAAAAGCAAAAGATGAAAGGGAAAAATAAGCTCTCATTAAGAAAGCAGAAAAACTCTTTTATAGCTATTCAAATACTTCTGAGCTTCCGAAGTCTTTGGCTGAACGAAGTGCAATACCTGAAAAGCAAATCTAACAAAGTGAGCAGGATACTGAACATTTATTTTAAAGCCACACTAACAAGCAAGGCATCTCTACATATCTTCTCCGCATTTCCAGTTAGAAAAATACATTCACTATATAAACCTAAGTTTAACAGCACAATTTCATGCTCTTGGGCCACCAGGACTTTTATAGGTGCAAAGAAGCACATTTCTAATGCAAACCAACTTGCATCTGTCACCTACTGTTGTACTCAGTATGACTCTATGCATGGCACAGCAGAAGCAGTTTTCACACACATATATTGAGAAGACCATTTAGCTTTAGGCCTTAACCCTCCATAGTTTGACATTCAGAAATCTACTGGACAAGAACTCTGGCTGTATAGGGTTAACAGAATTAATTGCCTCTGGCAATCGATTACTGCTGGCAATTATATACCATATTTGCCTTCAAAGCATTGTCAATGTAGAACTAGGGGAGTCATGGTCATCTATACCATTTCCACAGATTCTAAATGAGGTAACAGGACATATCAAGCTTTTGAGTAAACTATAGGTGGTTCTCGTGACTGTTTTATGAAGCAGGCTGCATGCAGAGAACAGCAATTTGTGTGTTACCGCTCATCTTTCTGGACTGTTATATGCAGCTCAAATCTTCAAGGTCTTAAGGATAAACAGTGCCACTCTTAGGGTGATGAATTTGTTTAGTCCCCTAGGTGGTGTAAGCAGTTTCACCTAGTTTCCAAGTGGTTGATGGTTCTCTAGGAGAGGAGTTAAAGAGCCATCTCTGATGTTGTTATATAGCTGGCAATCCAGCAAAAAGAGTGTCAGATCTTTTGGGACAGTATGGCCACATATACAGTAAGATACAGTATAACTACTTGTTCATTAGTGCTACTATTAATATGAATATCCCCAGTGTTCTTTAGCCCTTAGTATTGACTAGCTGTTAATATCACTTTTTTTCCTCCCCCTTTTTCTGTCTGCCTCCTTTTTCTTCCTACTGAAGTACTGTAACTATTCCTCAGGGCTATGGAAGAAAATATTGTCTCCAACAGCAGCACTGAATCTCTTCCTAATTATACTATTAATATATTCTCAAAGATTGGATACAACACAGTACATATACTGTTGTTGGCTCCTCAACAACAATGCTGTACAGTTCCTTACTCTTATGCTGGACAATGTGGGAGTAGAGAATATCTTTTCATACCCTGCTTGGCCCAGTGTAGTGGGAAAATGTTCCCTCCACTGTATCCTGCTGTGTGCCAGATTGGAGAGGAGACTCCATTTTTCTGAGTGTCTGTAGGTGACAAATGCTTTCTCCCATTTCCTTCCTCTCCACCCCCAGGTTTTGGAACAGAGTAAGCAGGCTTTGGATAGAAATAAAGTGGCCTGCTCTTCGGCCCTGATCAGACAGCTAGAGCTTTCTTCTGGCGTGAAGAGGAGATTGCTATAATGAAAGCAGGCTCTCAAGGCAAGCTCTGCATTATTCTTTCTAAACTTACACACATGGAGATTGACTACTTAGATGAAGATACACTTACTTTATATACTCAGCCCTAACTACAGTACTGATTATGAAGCCACTGTCTGGTAGGCCTTAGCTCAGATTAATCCAAACCTTAAGCATGTAGTTGAAGGTATTATTTAAGTTTTCATGGAATATTTATTTATTATTTATATTTATATCCCATCCTATACCCGAAGGTCTCAGTGCGGGTAGCATATAAAAACAAATATATTAAAACAATAATAGCATATATTAAAACAACAGTGTCTGCAAGTGGGAATGGAAAGTGTGTCCCCATGTAACTGAAGGCCAAGGCAAAGAGGTGCATCTTCAACACCTTCCCGAAAATATACAGTGAAGGAGCCTGATGCACCTCAAGGGGGAGACCATTCCATAGCCTGGGGGCCATCAATAAGGCACTCTCCTGGGTGCCCACCCATTTTGCAGCTGAGGGCGGTGGGACAAACAGGAGGGCCCCCTCTCCAGATCTTAAGGCGCTGGCAGGTCGATACGGGAGGTGTTCCTTTAGATATTGGGGCCCCAAATCATTTAGGGCCTTATAAGTCAAGGTTAACACCTTGAATTGGGCTCAGTAAAGAATCAGCAGCCAGTGAAACTGTTTTAAAACTGGCATCCGGCTAGCTGTCCCAGTTTGCAACTTAGCAGCCGCATTCTGCACTAGCTGCAGCTTCCGAACCATCTTCAAGGGCATCCCCATGTAGAGTGCATTACAATAGTCCAATCTAGAGGTTACCAGAGCATGGATAACTGTAGCCAAGTCATCTCCCTCCCAATAACGGTTCAACTGGTGCACCAGCTGTAGTTGGGAATAAGCACTTCAAGCATCAGCACAGATTCCAAGCATATGCAGGGACAGCCAGGGTTGTGGTATGCTTTTTGCTTCTTTTGCACCCCCGATCTGCAAGGGAATATAAGGCAGGGTTGATTTTACGTTTATAGCATTCCCCATGATTTTTCGCTGAAGCAGAGGTGCGCAAAAGTCAAGCGCCATTACAATTTTTTTAAAAAAGCTAAAGTTATAGACCAGCGAAAAATCATGGGGAATCACGGGGTGCAAAAGAAGCCAAAAACACACCCCAACCCTGGCTGTCCGTGCCAAAAGGTGGGCTGAGGAGAGAGGGGATGGAGATATTTCCCCGTGCTGGGGCTTGGTGTGGCTTGCTTGGGGATGCCTCCATCCATGCATGCTTGGCCCCGTGCCCATCCCCTCCATGCCAATACAGCACCCAAAGGGTGCTAACCGGCCACCATGGGGACGCGGCCTAATACATGAAAAGTAACTCTTTTTATGCTGGAATGATGTACACTTGCAATATACCAACACAATAAAGCCAATTACACTTCCCAAGCTTAGGAATGCATCTCTTCATATTATAACCAATCCTATCCTTCCCATCCTGATCCCCTTCCCCTCCCTTGGTGACATTCCAGCCCACTACAGTTTCTTTTCCATTTGTACATTAATATTATTTACATGAATATTACTGTGGTCACACCTTCAACTTTAAACCTTCTTCAGTCCATCTTCAGGTGTGACTGCTCACACCTTTTTATTTCTATTCATTTTATCTGTGGATGTCCCAGCCTCCATTTGGACTTTCTTGAGTGAAAGGTCCACAAGTAAAATGGATAGAAATGGAAAGGTGTGGGGAGACAGACCTGAAGATGGACTGAAGAAGGTTTGAAGTGAAGGCGTGACCATGGCCTACATTGCATGCTCCTTCACCTATTATATCCAAAACTGTGACACCATTTCACACAAGTATCACTGTGTTTGATCATTCTTTTACATAGTGATACTCATTATTCCTGGCCACTGAGCATGATGGGAACTCAAGTCCAATATCTGGAAGGGCATGGGTTAGCCTCTCCTCATATAACAGAATATAACTGGAGCTTATTTAATTTCACATCTTTCTGAAAGCAGTTCATTATTTACTTTAGAACTTGATGTGCTTTATTTCCCCTAGGGTATTGATTTTGCCCATGTTTTCAATATTCACAGGCTGTGTTGCAGATTGTGTTTGCAAACATGGCTGTATTGACTACAGGCAACTACTTCTGACCCAGTTAGACTACAGAAATTCTATAGTGCTTTCTAGAACTGAACAGAAGGCAACAGATGGCAGATGAAAGTAACAGTAGTTATTGAGCAGATATGCCAAGCATACCATTGTATAGAGGGTGATCTTGCTTTTCCCATTTTCATAAGCCACTTTTGGGTGAATAAAAAGATAAAAAATATTCTATCATTGTCTTGTGGTCTAACAAAAGGCATCAGAAATAGATGCATTTTTTTTTACATTAATTGATACTAGAAGTTAAACATCATTATTTCTAATCATTCAAAACATTTAACCCTTTTTGTTAAAAAAAAAAGTGACATCTTTTCTCCCATGGACAAAACAATTATACTTTGAACAACACTGGGTGATTCTACTCTTGAACACAAGTTTCTAGAATTTAAAAATAAACTAGCATATTTGTCCCATTCTGAAATAAACCTTCTGGTTCAAAAGAAAGGGGAGAAATAGAGCATCATGCATCCCGAGGCCAGCAGAAGATGAAGGTTCATCTGCTTTCTAGGTACTTTGAGTGTGAGAGCTTCTGTTACTTTCCGTCAGTGGTAGGGGTGTTCCAGTTGCTGCTAGCTGCTTTTGCAGGAGTCTTTGCAGGACCAGGGGCCACCAATTAGCAGTCTCTGCTTAGGCTGCTTACCAAAGATGTGAGAAATAGGGCACAAATCCTGCTTGGTGTTTTTTTTAATGGAATTAGCATTTCACTTCCCCCCTGTATTTTTCATACTTTCTGTTCAATTTTATGCTGCATTAATTTGTATTCTTTACATTGTAGAGTTGTAAAATGCCTTGAGCAGTCTTCTTAGAAAGGTAGTACAAAAATAAACTTAATATAAAAAAAGTATCTCTGACAAATCTACAGAGACTGTAGGACTTAGTGGATGGATGGATGGATGGATGAATGGATGGATGGATGGATGGATGGATGGATGGATGGATAGAAGAAGACATTAGTAGAGTCTGGTTCACAGGTTTTTTTTAACTTGTAAGGAAGTTGGGCAAACGTGCAATTTTAACAATCGTCAGCTTTGGTGAGACATTTCCTGGATGGAATGTGTTTCATGCCTGATTACTGCAAAGGGGCACAATTTTATGAGTTAGTCCATGAAGTAATATGGATGCTGGGCATAGTGTGAGAGAGTATATTGCTTCACACTAAACCCAGGTAAAAATGGGAGACATTTATTCATATAGTAGACAATAGCTGAATCTAACAACAAACAAAAACAATGCTACTGAATATATTATCAAATTTCCAGCCACGTCTGTACTAATATTCTGTTTCAGCAAAATCTTAGTATCTTAATATTTCATTTACCAATAAACATTGTCACGGCTAGCACAATTTGCTCTATCACAATATTTAAGGCGGGGCTATCCTTATGGATGATGGCGAATACACAGATGCATACAGTTGTATGCCAGCACTTTGAAGAGAACCCCATAAAGGGTAAATTTTAATTTTCACCATCCAAGTACATTCCTTTTCCTCAATCTGCATTATGTCCTATAGCATAAGATAATGGGGATCACTGAAAAAATGTAAGTGAGATTAGACACCAGGATCACAGCATTTGCTAGATAGCAGTGATGAACGTGCCCTACAGATTCACGGGCAGAGGGGGAAATAGCCTCAGCTTGGAATAAGTTTATATTACATAATTTTTGGGAGTTACCAAAGTTATTATAAAGCAGATTATGTTAACAGCAACAGCTTTCTAAAACACTCAGATTTATGAAAACTATTTAGGCTAAACATGTGGTTTTGTTTTCTAAGGTACTTAGATAACTTTGTAGCAATACTCTTTTGCCTTTTGAAGTTAACTTAGTCAACATTCTCTCTTCCTAACTCTATCTACATATGTGAAGATAGCTTTTACGTGAAAGTTTCCATCAAAGAAATGGACAGGAGCAGGAATTAATAAGGTTCTGTTGGGTGAAAGGTAGGAAATCCAGTTGAAGTACTAGTAAGTAGATTAAGCAAAAGACTCTATTACTATAAGAAAGAATATAAAAATAACAAAACTGCAAGATAAAAACAAGACCATGAAAGCAAAAATGTAATACCAAAACCAATCATTCTATCCAAGATCGAATCCTCACTTATTTTTTGGGATTTGTCTCTGCACGCAATTCCCAGGCAGTTCACATCAGGAATGTCTGGGCCCATCTGCATGTTGAGCACTGCAACAGACCCGTTCCTGTCCAGCTGCTCTAGCAGTGCAGAGAGCCTGCTTTCCTATAGTTGTCCTAGTGGGATATTCTGACATTAGACATCTCACTGCAATTGGATGAACGGAAGTCACATCCAGTGACTGGTGGGGCTGGTTCAGCTGGTCTATTACAAATGGAATAGGCTGGGGTGGGGGAGAAAGCCAGAGCCACCACTGGGCTCCTTAGATGCTCACAAAAGTGCAACCCTGCATGAACAGCTCCTCCAAATGTCTGCATTGCCTCCAGCAAGCTAAGGGCAGTTCAATCTAGGACACTACAGAATTGAGAACAGTTCACTTCCACATGAATCAAGTGAAGTGGCCAATTCAGAATGAACCAAACATATTTTGCAGCCTGTGTACACCATTTATTTTAGACAGTAACACACACAGCAGGGATTAGGCAATTTATCTGTGTTGTTCCCATCTGTATTATTTTGTGACTTTTGTTTTTGCAACAACAGGAACAAATGTGGCATCTCTCACAGACTATTCTGTGTCCTTACAAGTTACAATGTTCCATAGTTGAGTTGTATTTCTGTATTTCTTTTCATTTTTAAAAACTAGGGTACAATATTTTCATATATATGGAGGGATTTTATTTCATGATAGCGTCAGTGGACTAATCATTAAACATAGTACTTACTATATATGGAGGGGGTTGACATAGAGATGGGGGTGTACTGTTTGGACATTTCACTTGCTGCATTGTTAAAAGGAGCAATCCAGGACACCCCTCTAAGCAAATACGACTAATGAGCATCCAAAGGAAGACTGCTTACAATATAGGCTTTCTGTTGGAATCTTCAGCACATACTCACCTCTGTTAAATGGATGGAATGCAACACAGTGATCCCTATGTTTTCTGGCAGCTTGCTGGAATAGTTATGTGCCAAATGAACTCAGTTACTATATTTGGATATTCCTGAATAAAGCATGGGTGTTCCAGAACATCCATGTTTTGTTCTAGAATATCCAAATATAGTGAAATAACTAACTGATGTCTGGATGCAGCCTCACTCTAGAGTTCTACTATGGCAGCAATGTGAAAAAGCATGCTGAAATCCCTTTCCATCCATCTGAAGCACTTAAAATTCTTCTTAGTTCTGAGTACGTGTGCATGTTGTCATCAGCAAATGATTTCTAATCTTCAGGTAAGAAGACACAGTTCTGAATATACTGTATTTATATTCTTTGTATAAATGAATACAGTGTAGGTTATTTCAAATGGCTGACAGAGTATCCCACAAAAGACACAGAACATACTGCAGTCTTTTGGAACCAATTGGTTCTATTTCAATTCACGTCTTGAGACATTTGCAAATCCTCCCTTGGATCATTTCTCCTACAATTGTACTCCAATGCAGAATGCTATTTGGGCTTCATCTTTCCATCAATGCAAAGTTTTGCTCACACAGCTGCAAGATAGAATGCCACACAACAGCTACAGCAAGACTGTGGCCCAGGAACTCAGAAACTGCTTTATGAAGCTGTGGCAAGCGCTGGGAGTATATTGCTTTTCCCACCATTCTCCTCCTATTCTATGATCCTGATTTTCTTCTTTGGCCAAACAAGATAATTCTGACTTAATATTAACCACCCAGAAAAACAACAAGAAGACAAGAGATGCCTAATGGATATTGCTCCATAATAATAGTTAATGAGCTCCATAATAATCAACGTGTATGATGTAAATGCCTGGAAGTATTATAGAAACTCTATTCTGCAGAGTCTCAGAGACCAAGAGGTCCATCAGTTAAAAAAGAAAACAGTGCTCAAGTATGGTGTATAGTTACTCAACTGTTTCTCCTGCAGATGGTAAAAAGAGCACACAACTCTCAGATCACATAATATAGAATAAGTAAAAATATATTCTAGAATCCCTTGTTTATTTATATGTACTTTTAACCCCCCTTCTAGTGGTCCTAGGGAAGGTTTCAAAGTAAAAATGAGTAAAAACAGATTAAACCCCATAACTAGCCAAAAGGGTTGTTCTTTGGTTGTCTGGCAATCCATCCCCTTAAATAAATCTGGAATGCCACGATATTCAAACATTAGTTACATTCCAGTAATCCAACTTGTTCTGTGGTTCACTGGTAATGCAAGGAAATGCTCCTCAACATTGCAGTGCTTCCCATATTCTGTCCTTTGAAGTCTCCTGTAAATGCAAATATTTTATAGGGGCTAATGATATACTGCATAAAGACTGGAACTGCTTCAAGGAGTAGTCATTGAAAAAGTGATGAGAGACCAAATTAGATCAGCACAGCACTTATCCATCCCTGTCTTTACTAGCTGCAGACAAATAAAATCTTCCTCATAGCTTAAGTGGGAGCAGCTAGTGAGCTCCTGGTCAGCGAAGCCATGAGTGGGCCGGTTGCTGCAGCTGTAGCTGTGCAGATATATGTCTCGGGCTGGTCACCATGGTGATGCCCAGGCACAAGCCTGATGTTGCCATGGGTGTTGCGACCTAGCCCATCCAGGGCTAGCTATCTGGACTTCAAGTGCTAGTGGTCTGGTTGGGGACTGGACCAGCACTTAAAAGTGCAGATGGCTCCCTCTAGACCTGATCTTTGCAGGGTGGGGTGAGGTGTGTAAATTAGATAGGGAAATTTAAAAAGTGCTTTAAAAAAAAGCAATAGGAAAATGTTCCAATATTTTTGCCAAGAAAATTCTTTGGAGTCACCAGGTGCTGAATCCAACTCAAGGGCATTTTTGCCTACTCTCATCCTCTTGGCCCTAGAGCTAAATAAGGAAGTAATGCATGCACAGACATAACGCTTGTTTCTGCTTGGCCCAGGCTTGAAACATAGACCATTTCCGCACTTGTCTCCCTTGGAGCAGTTTAACTAGTCTGTTCCAACTTGTCCCAGCCAAAGCCCAGCAAGTGTCATTTGCATTGCGAGGGTGAAGCACTGCTGTCCAGGTCTTAAACTGGTAGCACCACAAACTTTACACTTCTGTGTAAAGTACCACCCACACTCCCTGGGATTGGTCAAGGTTCCTGTCGCTCCAATGGTGAGGGCAGGGCTGAACTACCTCCATGTCAGGAACTACCTCCAAGTCAGAACAATGGTTGAAGCCACATCCCATCTTCAATGCTTATGTAACCTTTGAATAAGGGGTTGCAGCATTTTTCTTGTTCCAGACCAGGTGCAGAGGTGCCAACACCTGGACTAGAAAAGAGGGTGTCACTATGTTTGCAGACCTTTTCAACAGGTCAACCACTAAACTAGAATAGGGAGGACTTAGGATGGTTCTGCATCACAATGGTCTTCCACAATTTGGAAGAAGCATGCTAGAAGAGCTTGTTCTGGTATGCCACGAAAGTGTAGAAAGGACCATACTTTAAGGCTTGCTTCTAGAAGTGTTCATTCTTAAGTCTATGTATCCATGATTCACAAGGAATACATGTTATTACATTTGAAACCAGACTAGCAGCTGGAAATAAGTGATCCACTTCCATTGTTTTTTAATTTGTAAATCACTAATAAAAAGCTGACACATATTTTATAAGTAATAACCAATAAAATAAACATGAAAGTTAAGGCTAGGGTGAAGTCACTCTTGAGCTAAGCTTGACACATAGTAACTACAAGCACATGTCTTGTAAACATTATGGAAGTGGTTTGGCATTGCCTTTTTATTTCAGATAATTTCCCAAGACTTGATTTGAACATTTTCAGATTAGAATTAAATACAAAAAACTTAAGGCCAACAGCCATGATAAATGTTAAATATATCCACATTAAGTCTATACTTTTCATGAAAGAGGCATGTCTACACAAATGCAGATGCAAGTTTGTTTTCCTTCTCTCATAATCCAGAAGAGGTCTTGAAAACTTGGATTGCTCACTTTTTTCCTCCTCCTATCATCCATCCTGTATCCCATGGCTGTGGGTTTATGAGCTCAAAATGTTCAAAACTGTGGACTGAAGAACAAGGAGGCTTCAGTTTCCTTTTACCACAGATAATTTTAAATGCTCTGGTGGTTTTCAAAATCCTTTTTGCTCTTTGATGTCTCTTTATTATAGCAGAGCTAATGTCCTGACTACATATGTTCTCTTTTCAGGGATAACACACAATTAAAAGTTGAAGCCAGATATCATTGCCATAAAAAAGCCCATATGTTGAGAGCTCTTACCTCAGATGTTGATAATGTGGAAGGCTGCTCCATGGCAGAAGAGAACCCAGCTGCCAGCAGTTTACCTGTTGGCAGTAATGAGCAGAAACCCTGAGACACTTTTGGTGTAGATGTCACCAGCTTTAGATCACCTCAACTAAGGTCCTAGGTCCTTGTTAGGATCAATTCTTCAGGCCTCTCCGATGTGCCACCCTGATCTTGCATAATAAAAGCCGTAAAGAAACCCCATTTACTTTCTCATTTTAACACAAGATAGCAGGGATTGGGCTAGGATAAAAGATCCACCATGACCTTACCTCTCCACTTTTGGATCCTGCCCAAGTACTCTCTTTTTCATTTTCCACAGCAAAGGAAGCAGTATTTCTTTCTTTGTTTATTTACATTTTTATCCCACCCAATACCCAAGGCCCTATATCCAAGTAGAGTAAGGCAACCTGAAGACCGATAGCAACATTCTGAATACAGCCAGGTCTTTAGGGCCCAGATCAAAGGCTTTCAGGCAAAGTTTGCAGAAACTAGATGTGGCAAACACTGATTGTCTCCATTTTTCCAAAGCACATGCCACTTATACAGGATCATAAGGCAAACTCTGCATGACTAACTCCCCCAGCTTCACATGAGGATCTACTATGGAATTCAGCCACATCACTTTTCATATTGCTATTTAGCAGGTCAGTGTGAGAGCCTCATATTCCAGATGCATGCAAGGCACCCTACATTTATATTCCTTGGGGAAATACATTTCTGAAATCCCAGCTGGGAAAAATAGTGGCCAAAGAAATAAGTTTGTTTTTGTCTGCATCGTTTCCCACTACTTTACTGTCACCACCAACCAGGTTTGTCTAGACATTTCAGACATGGGCAGATTATTAAATATGTTCCTTGTTAAAACAGTGACAGAAGAGATCACTTGAATCCCATGTGTTCATTTCTGGATCCTATGCATGAAAAGGAGTGTTCCACAAAAGATACTTCTATGTGCATCCATATAGTACATTTGGACAATGCAGGCACAACCCCATTAACATATGTTGCAGCCAAACAGCTGCATCTTTGAATAGACAGAGCAAGGCAGCCAACTAATAACTATATAAGAGAATTCTCTGGAAGCTACTACTCAAGGCTGCTTTCCCTTAAAAGAGATTTCTTTCAGACACTGTCTAGTTATTCTTGCCCCACCTCTCCCTCCAACTTAGAGATGAAAAAATGGGGAATGGGAAACTTTCACTCCATCAGATGACCAAGTGCCTACTGGTTTCTATATAGCTGGAAAATTCTATTCAGGGAGTGGTGGTTGTGCACCAGCTCATCAAGGTTTTAAAGTCCATAGCATAGCAGCAAGCCAGTCTTTAATCCAATCTGGAGTGAGTCAGAGTGAATGGCTGCCATGATGTGGATTTTGAACAGCCCAATGGCCTTGGGTATTTCCAATGTATCCTACACAACCAGCTGCTACTGCATTCAGATGATCCCAAATATAAACTATTAAAACCAAGACTGACCCCCAATCAAACTGAGAAAAGGGAATCAGAACAGTCATCCACAATCCTGAAACAACTGAGCAACAATCTATTTGCAGATTTATTTTCTTGCTTGGGAAAGGCAAAGTACAAAGAGGTACCAATCACATGCAGTACAGCATGGTTGTCATTATATCTAAACAGAGGAATTAAGACAGTGTTTACACCTAAGAGAGCGAGAGAACACATCAGCAAAATGAGTAGTCGTTTTTTCATGTTATTTAATGCAAAAGTGGATTTTCTGAGTTAGATAATGCTGTCATTTTGCCAACGTGTTTTCTCACTCTGAGGCTGCATCCCCATGCAAGTGATTTGGTGTAATTTGGGCTCGTTTGTGATTGGGTGTGGGACTGAAACCGAATCTTGCCCATCCCCATGCCATCACTCTAACAAGAGCTGTATGTGCATACAGCCATCCCCATGCAGTTGAGCTGTTTTGTGCACCTGCACTTCACCCAGGAACCTGCCTTGGATGTGAATGGGGGGTGGATTGCTTGCCGTGGAAAAGGGAGAAAAATCAAACCATTGCCCTGCCTGCCTTCGCAATCGTGAACGGAGGGAGATTGCTTGCTTGCCATGGAAAAGGGAGAAAAATCAAGCCAATCATCCAAATAGCCCGGGACCATCCCCATGCACAGACTTGGCTCTCAAAGCAATGCAGGCCAAACCACCAAACCGCAGCGGGAACAGTTTTTTCCAGGACCAAATTTGGTCCTGGATTGGGTGATTTGGTCCGGAAAAATTGGACCAAATAAAAAATGCATGGGAATGGCCCCTCCCGAATCCAATTGCGATGCAGGGGAAAACATGCATGGGGACACGCCCCGAAAGTGGGCTGAAGCTGAATTAAATCTTAAGTGTGAATTCAGTGTTGATTACTGCTTTTTTGATAACAACACCATTCAGTTTCCACAATATTTTTCATAAACAGCAAATCACAAACATCCATTCAATTTGACCAGCTAAGCAGTCAACTAGAAGGTAACTAGAAGTCCAATAATGAATTAAAAAAATCAAAAGAAAGATGGCTAAGGCATAAAGCACTTAATTTTTATGTACAAGGCTCTGGAGAAAGGCTGTCAGTGGGTTTTGACAAAATAGTACTCTAAGGGCCTTTCTGTATTCACCTGCAGTTATCTGGATAGCTGGTCCAATCAAGCAAGCTGGGTTGGATTGCTCTGTACTGGAACAAGGTTGTCTGCATTTAGATGGCTGTTCCAATCTAGTCCCCCCAGAACTTTCTGAGGAGGCCTCCAAAAGCTCTGACAGTGAGAAATGGAAGCTCCTGACCTCAGAACACCCAAGAATTGATTTTGGCGGAGCAACAAGGCTTTCCACTTAAATGGGTTCCCCTGTACAGTGGACCACAGAGGCATCTACACTCACCCTGACTAGTCCTGTTATTCTGGTCTACTGGTGTTCCCTGATCCACACTTGCCTACTGGGAGAGGAAGAGAGAAGGAAACCTTCCATCAGGCTTCCAGCATTGACCCCTCCCTCCCAATTGTCACCACACAGACCATGAAGGAACCATTTTGTCTGTGGGGAACGGAGAAGAAAAAGAAAATAAAAGTATTTTAGCACTGCAAGGGCACTTTTGTCCCGTTCCCTCCCACACCATTTTCCTTTTGTGTCTTGTCTCTTTAGATTGTAAGCCTGAGGGCACGGACCTGTCTGAGATTAATATAATATTGTAACCCGCCCTGAGACCTCCGGGTATAGGGCGGGATAGAAATAAAAATAAATAAATAAATAGTGGATCAGGAACCTCCTGATCTGGAGGTCATCTTGTAGAGATGGAACATACGAGCAGGGGGCAGGACCTCCCTGAAAATGGACTAGCATGCAAAAGGGATGCCCATAGTCCCCCTTCTACATCCAGACCAGAGATGTACAGAAAGTTTCTAAGTGCCCACTGACCGATCATAAAGAAGCTTTGTATGCTCCTGACCTTACTGTCCTCAGAACGAAGGCACAGTAACTTGTCCCTTCAAGAAGGAATATTTCTGACAAATGTCTTTGAGAACTGGATTTTATGAAGGGGGACAGTCACTGAAAACTGTATCTCACGCTCAGCTTGCTCATTTCAATCCATTTCACTTTGGACAGTGCACTGATAATGCCAACATCAATGCAGCTTCCTAGCTAGTAAACTGGCAACAGTGATTTCTGCTTTCAGTGTGCAGCTTCCCTTCTTTGTGCTGCTAACATAGCAAAATAGGAATTAGCTGGTGAAATGAAGTTGAAAGGAATTTTATACCAAATTTTCTCAGCACTCAAACTGCCTCTGACCAATCTTGTCTCATCTCAAAAGCTAATAGGATATGGCTTAGTTAGTGCTTGGATGGGAAACTGCCTGGGATTATCAGATGGCATGGACTAAACTGGGACTATGAACAATATATCCAAAGATGACAGCAAGGAAAACTGTATGAGTTTATATGTGTGGTAAGGAGGAGTCAAGTTCAATTTGGTGGCAGTTTTACTTTTATATGTTATATTTGGGATATGCATTAGGATTGGATTTAGCATACACTTTAGGAAATGGATTACAGTTTTTCCCCTAACAAATATACAGCAAATTTCTGTAGACCCACAAAACAATAAAGCATACCACCTGTATAAAAAAGCTGCTTATGACTATAGTTCTTAAAAGGCTCTCCATTAAAAAAGGCCGAGGTCTTTTTTCTTTTATTACCAGCTGATAGTGGCCACTCTTAGCAAGTGGTCACATGCATCAAGAAGAGAGAACAGATTCATCTAGGACACATCAGGAAGACCTTGAAGCAGTATAATAATCATTGCTCACAACTCATGATGTTCCACCTCATTTCACAGGATTGCTTTTGTGAGCTTTTTGTCCAATAAAATGACTGCCAGGCAATATGCATACTTCAGTAGCTCTGTATTAATCAAGGCTCATATAATGAAGTTGGCATTACAAAATTAGAGCTCTTTATACTCTCACCTAATCAAATATTCCAACATCAATTTGACAAATTTTCAATAGGCAAGAAAACCTGGTACATGTAGGTATTTAATATCCTAATTCTGTCTTTGCAGATGAATTATATTAGCCTTCTGAAGCTGACCTACTTGACCTCCTTTGACCAAACTGTTATCAGGACAGATGCAGCAGCTAAGATAGCTGCTCTCAAATTTGTCACAGAATATGCAATATAGTTAACACTTCTAAGTAACATGCCCAAACAGCTTGGAAGTACGGGCACAGATATCCAGATTATCTAAGCAGCGTAAGTAGAACTTTAGGATATTCTGTCTTAAACAAGCATGACAAATACCACTGTAATATTCTCAAGTAGGACAATTTGTAAAAACAAACAAACAAACAAACAAACAAACAAACAAACAAATAAATAAATAAATCTTGTATACAAGTGTTTCTACAATATGGTGGTTCTCTTATATAAATGTCTAGACTAGACTTCTTTGATGACCAGGTATCTTGGCCATCTTCTATTAGTTCCAGAACCAGTTTTACCAATGATTAGGGAGAATGGGAGTCTGTGCCCCTAGATGTTTTGAACTAAGGTTGGCCAATCTAGATGATATCACCAACTGAAAATTCAGAATTCTTGACACCAGTACTAGAACATTTTTGGGGGAAGGTCTCCTGAACTCCTGCAATGCAGCCATCATTAATTTAAAATGTTCTGAGCTAAATGTGCATTCTCACACATTGAGCCTTAGACTGGAATTTAAGGATCACACGAATTGTGCTCAAAGATAATCTCACTAATAACAGTACACGTATAGATTGAGATGGTTATGAAATAACACTGAAACAGAAATTTAAAATAATGCATATTCTTAACTCAGATACAATCATAAAGAACATTCTTATGACACCGATAAAACACATAATAAATAGTTTAAAACAGTATCTTACCTGAACATAGCTGTTCAACTTTAGTGTAGTTTAAAGCTAGTATGTCATTCACCCATGCAATGATGTCATGTCTGCTCATAGTTTCCTGGGTTATAGAGGTAGAATATACGTTGACAGCCATTCCCCAGCTGTAGAATTAAACAGAGAGATGTGAGGGTGGACCCTGCATGCTTTGTGAAATGTTAACCAACTCATTGTTCTGGCTATTGTTGAGAAAAAGTATTCAAAGTATGACCTACAATTTTCATGAGATGGAAATTTTCAACATTTTCAACTCAACTTCATTTGGATACCATTTTTTTCTATCAATAGGTAATCAAATAAACAATAAGATTGCAATACTGTTAAAATATTTTCTGAAGTAACATTGAGGAAAATGCATTGAGGTATATGTGAAAAGTATTGAGATCACTTTATCAAAGTGCAAGAAAACTTACCCTATTAAAAGCGAATCCAGGTCACTATTAGGAAAGGCTACTATCAAATGTCTTTTTTTAAAAAAATGTAAGTGTATCAGAGATGCAATGAGCCAGCTCATTTTGAGCCACTTCATCATGCTGGGCTCACCAGCAAGCCAAACTAGGCTTAGATTCAAGGTTTGAGGACATTTGATGACCAAGCTCATCCTGATTCACCAAACATTCCCTCCTAGGTTGCTATGAATTACCACCTGTCTCATTTATCCTACACAGCTGGCTGCTCACTTTGAGCCATGTCTATCTGCCAAATTCTGCTCCTGACACTGCTACTTGCTATGTTCTGAGGTGCTGCTCATGGGGGTTTGACGTTTGGTCCCACTAGACCACTTTCTGTTCCAGGAAAGTCTCCAATGCAGGCCATGTAGCTAACATGACCAACTGCATTTAAGGCGTTCCAGTTTTCTGCACTTTTTTCATTTCCACAATATTCTTTCTGTAATGTGGTGATCAGAATTGTATACAATATTCCAAATGTGATCTCACTGTTACAGACATAATCCAAAATTTCTATATTAAATGCGTATAACTAATGCATAAATGGGTGCTGTAAAGGTTTACTGGACCACTGCAAAAAGCAAAACAAAAACCCCAAACCCATGGGCTTTGACCTCAGGCCCCAGAAAAACTAATTAACCTACCAAGTAAACAGGCAAACATGACTCTTGGCGTTGCCCCCCTTTTTGTATATCTGATGGGTTTAAGTTGATTTCCAGTTGATGCTGTTTGCATTGTAAACAAAATGAGATCTCTCAAAATTCTAAGGTGAAATCTTAAATGTAAATATTAAAGGTTTCATTTTAATTAGCACCTTTTATTTAGCTTCCTGGAGTAAATGAAGCAGATACTTAATGATTTATTGAAGTTGGGCTGAGCAGACATGTACACAATTACATTTTTAGAATATAAAAAGAGGCTTTATATCCAGAAAACTAGGGAAAGGAAGAGAAGAGAAAATGAAGACTTCTACACTGCTAGCTACTTTTTCTCACACTCTTCTGGACAGATAATATGAATCTTTGAGAATTTATCTTGCTGCTTTTGTTTTTGTGGGAGCTTCAACTAATAGACTTGATTATGAGAAGTTACTTTGTCTAAAATTTAAGAAAGCAAGGTTTCTGTTGTCAACATTTCTGTTAAAATTGTCATGCTGTGGCTTCTAAGTTTTAATCCAGCTTCAGTCTACTTTTAGACTGAGAGAACACATCAGCAAATCAACAAAATGCACCTTTGGTTTAGATAAAATGAAAAGGAAATGACTGGTCATTTTGCTGGTGTGTTCTTTCACTCAGAAAATGGACTGAAACTTAATTAAAAATTAGGTATGACTATAGCCTAAGACAATTAAGTGTTTTGCTAGAAATTCGACTTTGACTGAAACTTGTACTGATTCCCTCTACCATTTAAAGCTGTTTTAATAAATCAAAAATTGTTTAAGAACCTTGATGGTTATTTCCCCCCTCCTCTATGGATCAACTGCCAGTGGTTTGTCCGTAAAACCAAGCTCATTGTCTTAAAGATCTCACAACCTCTGTACATGTACAGATTGCCAGAGCACATTTGATAACATCACCATAGGTTTATAAAGAGGCACAAGGTGGGAGGAACAAGGAAAGACGATTGTGAAGGATGAGAATAAAATCATGCAAGCTACAGAGTAAGCAGATACTGTGGTTTTTCTCAATCTCAAGATTAAAAAAAAATCAGGACAGACAATAGAAAGTACTTAAGTAGCACAAAATGAATCTATAGGTTCACTACTACACAATAACATAATGGCTATCAACCTGGATGGCTTTAAAGGAAGATTAAACAACTCCTTTATTTACCTCTGTCACTAATGAAAAGTGGAGCTGCCTGAGCCAGATGGCTGGCTGATCCATGGGAAAAAGGACTCTTAATTCATATGTAAAAAAAAAGAAAGAAGAATCTGCAAAATAGGAAAATGGCAGGCTATCTGACAGAGAAGCCAACAATTCCCAGGTTATTAAGATGACGCATCACTCTGGATGTCACCGCCAAGAAGGAAAATACCTATGATCTTGGATATTTTTCCAGCAACATTCTGTTTCCAAAGAAATAGACTGCTTAGAATCCACCACTTCAACCAAAGGGCTGTGATTGGAAAACAAAACTTGCTGTATGCTGCCCTTTCAAGAAACTTGCTAGATGAACAAAATGGTAGAATAAGAGTTTTCTCCTTCAATAGTTGTAAGCAATGAAGTCATCTTCTGCAGACTGCAAGATTTCAGAAGAAACTTCTTAGCAAAATATGTTCTTAACAAAGCACTTTTCCAAAATATGGACCCAAATATCCCAAGTTCTTCAACCAGCATATTGTCCAATAAAGCCCGTGCTTAACTGCACTTTGATTTCAGCAATCCAACATACAACACAAAACTATGTTTATGGAATTAATTGCCACCAGTGAACCAATGTAAGGCAACAGCACTGCATATACTAATCAACCAATATATATCACGATACCACTTAGAGAGGACTTATTGCTAGTTTTCATAATTGCACTGAACAAGAGAAGTAGCAGTTTTCTGACAATGTAAGAGAAAAACCATACTGTACAAAACAGGCTGCAGCCACAGTCTACCAAGTATTTAAGAGCAAAAGTATAATGTATAAAGTGGTGTCATATATAACGAATTACTGTATGGCTTTTATAGTTTAAGGTGAAAAAAAAAATCAAATTTGGCATTATTTGGTGGGGGCTGTTCATGTTCTGTACTTGAAGAAATATCACTTAGCATAAAAAAAGGAAGGAGGTTTAGGTGCAAAGCAGATGATCTGCAAGTAGAAAGGCTATTCTTAGGCATCAGAACCCGGTACATTATTCAAAATATATTCACAGCCTTGGCAAGTGTAATGGTTTTTAACTTGAGAAAGACTGCTTATGCATATAAAAGACTACTTCCAGGCAGGTAGAAAAAACAAAAGGAAAAAGTCAGACTTTTGTGATGAGAAGTCAGAAATCAATGGTAACATCTGCTCCTTTGGACAGACCAGTTAACTGGGAGGCCATGTCTCCCAAGGAATAGCTTGTTCCCCTAGGGCTAGATGCCCCTAGCATGAAAATGGCACCAGAGGCCACTCCAAGTGAAGCCTACTCAAAGAAGTCTCCCAAGTGTTCCAGGATAGACTGACCCACCTGGTGCCATTTCACCCAGTTCCTAGAAACGGCCCCAGACATAGCAATTTATGAGCATCTAGCAAAACTGACCCTAGTCAGCAAATTTCAGAAGCCAGGAACTTTTATTTTCAGCCTCTGATGTTGAGATGTGTCCACCTCCTATATTGTGTACAGCCTGTGTTTGATTGCACAGTACAGACAAATATGCTCCATTCCAGATTTGATGGCAATACATTCTTAATTCCAGTTTTGAATACTACAGATTGAGAGAATAAGGCTGTATTCATATGGCTTGTGGGAAATGCTGAAAATCCTCTGGGACATGTCACACAGGCTGCTGCTAGAGCGGTGCTACGTGATCTTTCTGTTCATGTAGCACACTTTATGACCACAAACACAGCCAACTGCTCTTTCATCATATTCGATAGACTATTTCATGGATAGCCTGAGCCAGCATAGTGGGGGGAAAGCACTGCCAAATCTTAGGGAGTGTTCTCTTTTGAATTCTCCTTGTCCAGGTCTGTCAGCAGGCATCCACCAACATTTGACTGTGGCATCACAGAAGCAGATGCATGCCAGGTTTGTCACCCCACCTGAACATAGTCTAACACTCTAGTGAGCATGCTCTTCTTTGGGTGTAATAAACAGAAATTTCAGTTACCTCAGGAAAAGCCAGTCCCCTTGTCTCTCTCAAATTTTACTAGCAACTCTAGAGTGATCATATCTTCACAAAATTTTTTAATTTTTTTTAGAATTGCTGTTGATTAACATATAGATTTTTGGTTAATATAATATTACCTCTTAGATATTGTCCAGTACAACTCTCATGGACCAAGTTTTAATAGAACAGTTTAAGTTAACTCCTAATGTTTGAAACCTTTAAAAAATAGGATTGGACAGAATATTTCTCACAAGTTGACGCAGTAAAACAAAACAAAACCAGGGGCCCATCCCATTATTACTTAAAACTGTTTAAAAACTGTTTAAAAATGGTTTGGATCCTTTCCGTTCCCACCCCCAATCAAGTAAAATGGTTTAAAAATGGTTTGGATCCTCATCGATTCTGCCTTTCAAGTTTCTCTTTTGCCTTGGACAAAGGGCTGCTCTCTCTCTCTCTGTGCTTAAAGGATCTTACATTGCTATAGCCTTTTTTAAAAAGGAAAGGAAGGCGAGGGGACTGAGTTGATTGTTTTAAAAAATACTTCCTGCAATAGGCTGCATTGCTTTGCCTTGCCTTGACAAACAAACTTTCCCCTTTCAAATGGGCAGCAAAAGCAGGAAAGAGGGTGCTGGGATTCCCAACGTCATTGGATCAAAGCCAATGGGGAGAGAGGGGTTTGAAAGGCTCAGGAGGGGAAAAAATGCTTTCCCCAACCTGTTTTTGGAAGCTTTTTAAATGGCAGGACAGTGGGGACAGAAAATTGGGGTTGAACCTGATTGCCAGATGCTGTTTGCCTCCTTTTAATGCGCTTTACATATCGATGCAAATCCCGATGTAAATCTCGATGTATATTCTGTTTTATTCCTTAAATGGGAACTCGCCCCAGGAGATACCCTTGGATGCATTCTTGTAATCAGGGTTACACTAACAAACAGAGAAGGTGATCCTACATTGATAAGAATAAATGAGGTTATTTTGATGGTCTCCACCTCACGTCTAAGTTTCATGAAAATAGCATTTTTGCTCTTTCGCTTGATAAGTATTCTTTCTGAGCCTTTGAACAGGCCACAAAGGTTGAGTCTGGGCCTGGCATCATCTGTGGGCCACAGAAATAAGTGCGTCTGAATCACTGTTCTCCTTGATTACATATACAAATTGAATACATCCATCTGTGGTAGTAAACATACAACTAGATACATAAAAGCAGGACTGGCTGACAGTGTCTTGATCTCCACAGTTACAAGATGAGCAGCAGCAAGGGGAACACTGATGGAAACTATGGGTGTTTTTCCACTGTCACTAGAAGTACCCATTACGAACCCATTAATGGGTACGTAACGGCATTTTTGTACCCATTAATGGGTACTTAATGGGTACTTCTAGTGACAGGGGAAAAACACCCTAAGTGGGTTAAGAAATACACCTATTGGGAAAGTGGCAATAAGTTGTGAAAACAAGTGTGCTCTCAGCCCACACTTCAGGAGGAAAATGGAAGGCTGAAATAGTTTACATTATTAAGAAACAGGATTCAAAATGCACTAACTCCAACCACTAATACCTGATCATCTATCCTCAGTTTGGGTTGCTATGCTCAAAGCTTTCTGTTTCTATCCTGAGACTCTTTCATGATACTTTTTAAGATCTCCTTCACTCTCCACTGTCACATAAATGTTCTGTGACTCAACAGTGTGTAATCACACATTGAGCGAAAGGGAAGGTAAATTCATGCAATATCCACCCACTTTGATTCAGCCCCCTTTAGTCCTCTTCCACGATCAGGCCCAAAGAATGAAAATGGAACTCAAGAAAGTACGATTGATGAGAGTAAAGTCCACAAATAAAACAGATTGAATAAAAAACAGATTGAATAAAAAACGTGAGGTCCAAAGGTGGACTGAAAACGGATTAAAGTGCCATTTGGCTGGTAAGGGTCCTTGTCCACTGCTATCTGGACTCCAACCTCTTGGGCAGGAATAATTACAGCATAAAATAGTAATTTGCTCCTGCATACTAATCTAGAACAATGTACTATCAGCCAGCTTTGTGCCAGTGACTGTATATGAGTTTACATTCACAACAATGTATTACACATTATTGCAGCTCAAGCTGCACAAGTATAGCACACAATGCCTTTTCTGACATGACATGCATGGTACCACTTACATTCTCTTAGCTACTATTAGATGCTATGGATATTCCATGTATACATTTCATTGCTTCTCAAATGTCCTAGACATCACTCCGCCCTTTCCTCCCTTTGAAGTACAAAACCATGGAGGATAAGTGAAATGTGAATCAACTTTATCATCTTTTAAAAATACAGTACAACTCAAAAACTATACTATAAACATGCTGAAGAATTCCTTTTAATTGATGGCTGGAACTGGGACTAACAAGAAAAATAGATTAAGCTAAAGATACTGCAGAAATTGCTCTGCTCCTAATTATGTTACATTTAGAGGTCAAGTGGAGAAACAGTTGTAAAAATGGAAAATCTTGAACATCCATTAATTTTCTGAAACTGTACAGTCTTCTCAGTATAACTCCAGTACAGCGCATATTTATTTCACAATGACAGAATTGGAACATGAACTTAATTATTCTTGTTTGAAAACTATTCCTATTTATATTGCACTTTCAACAGATATAACCTTGGCTTAAATCTACGTAACACAATTAGGATTTGGATATTCACCGATGGGTGTTTTTCTACTGTCACTAGAAGTACCCATTAAGTACCCATTAATGGGTACAAAAATGCCATTTCGTACCCATTAATGGGTACTTAATGGGTACTTTTAGTGACAGTGGAAAAACACTCATTATTAAAACTAGTTCAAAATGATAAAAAGCTAAAGTGTTTTTATTGCTTTATAGAGAAGCCTCCAGAAGCTAATCCTGTGATAACCTTTCTTTGTTATTACAAATGGAGAAGATAAAGACAATTACCAATATTTTGACCAAAATGACACCTTACATTTATTTTTATTTAAGAATTCACCATATTTCATGCCATATAAGTGGCATGTGACACTTCTAAAGTTGGACAAATAATATTTAGGAAAAATAAAAAATTGGATGCAGCGTGATTTTAGATGGTTTTTTTTTTTAACGTGGGTCTACTTTTGGCAAAAAAGAGGTATATTTTGCCTTTCACATGAAGGTTGCAGGGCAGATCACAATGATAAAAAGAAAAAAAAAACATAAAGCAACCAAAAACGTACCTAAAATATAACCCTTCCTCCCTTCCTGGTAGGATAACACTCAGAGGAAGCTAAACTTGAAACCTAAATAAGAAATTCTTCTAAGCAGCCTGGCATGATTGCAGGATTTCCTATAAATGTTACATCCTTAATCCTCCTGCCGCTGATTAATGTTTACATTTCCTTGTAGTGAAAATGCTTGTTCTAGACACTATACTAAGGAAACACACACACACCAAATGTGTCCCAGTTCCTTTAAATGTTAGCCCTGGATATAAAAATACAAAATGGGTTAAATGGACCCAATATGCTGTAGTTTATATTTTTATTTATTGATTTGGCTTAATGTTCACAGCCCACTTATATCCTGAAGGTCCCAAGCTAAATAAAAATGCAATATAACAATATAACTCAGTAAAGGCAAGATACAAACTAACAGCATTAACAAATACACTGCAAAATTAAAGATAGCCACAATAAAACTGGATTATAATACAGTATATTATTAAATACAACACTGATCACACGAAACAATGATTTATGGATTTTCAGGCCAGTCCTTGTGAGTCCTCAAGACAAGTGGTCTTTGACACTCAGCTAATTCTCAGGTCTGCATAAGAAACACAGCAGTTTTCTGGGGGCTTCTTGACAAATGTGTTAGAAAGCAAAACCTTTTTCTCCCCTAACCCCAGAATTCCTGTGTTTAGGCATATGTGCCATTTAGGCAGGATATAATCCTAGTGAATATGGGGAGGAATACTATACTAATAGAATATACCCTCAAATGAACCAAATTCACACACCCTTCTTATTTCAGACCAACTTCAAATATGTGTCTTCTCAACAGCAGGTTCCATTGGTACCAACTTAGAGATCAGAGGGTGCAGAACTGCAGTCTGAAGCAAGCAAACAGGAATGACACACAAGGTTAAGGGGTGTGAAAATACTTTAAACTAACCTTTGCTAATCTGATGCTCTGCAAACATTTTGAATTACAGTTCTCATCAGCTCCAAAACATTTGGAGGACTCCATAGTGACAAAAACAATTACATTTTATTTCTTCATTTCTCTTTTTCTGGCATTTATATTCCACTGTTTTTTCAAAGACCTCAAGGGAGCAAAAGCTTTTCTCCTCCATTTTATCCTCACAATGACCCTAGAAATCAGGTTAGCCTCTAAAGCAAT
This sequence comes from Aspidoscelis tigris stejnegeri, assembly GCA_023333525.1. NCBI lineage: Eukaryota > Metazoa > Chordata > Lepidosauria > Squamata > Teiidae > Aspidoscelis > Aspidoscelis tigris. The sequence goes on from JALMGA010000004.1 coordinate 49,289,980, forward strand.
GACTAGCCCAAGTCCATCCAGCATGGTTTCATAGTTTAAAAGGGACTTGAACCAAGGAGACATAGGCCGTGATCCCACTTGACTTTTTAAACCAGAATTAAGGTAAATCAGATGCGAACGCACACTGTGCCCATTCTCATTTTTTATTTTAAATTGCAGTCGACCCCAATTCTGCTGTTCCCACATAAAATGCTCCAAAAATGCATTGGGGAAAGCACATCTTTTCCTCTTCGCCCTTTGCCAGTCAGGGTGCCCACTCATCTCTCCTGACTGGGTTCACTAACTTGATGACATGGCCCAGGGTGGGGAATTCCAGCTCCATTCTTCGACCCTATACCCAGCCTCTTTTGAACAACTGTGTAATTTCAGACTAGTGATTCCCCCACAGCCACAGGGATCGCTTCCATGATGCTTCAATGTTGCACAAAATCAGCTCCCTAATTATCCCTCACCCACGCTTTCCCCACGCTTTCTCCTTTCTTGCCTTTCTCCTCACTTCCCACCCACCCACCGTGGTTGGTTCACACAGGAAGGAGCCAGTCAAGCCGTCTTTCCTCAAGTGAGGAGAAAGATGACAAAGGAGAAAGTGAGGGGAAAGTGTCAGCAGGAAGTGAGGGAAAGATGGCTTTACTACAGGAAGTTTCTGAAGAAATGAAATGAAAATCAGCTTCAAAATGAGTGGGAGATAAGATGATCACGTTCTAATTTTAACCAAGGAAAGGAAAGTTTATATAAAACCTAAACCAGCCGTTGATTAAAGGCTCAAGAAAGAGTTTTGTTCCTTTTCTTAAGGAAAGCCTAACAAAATAACTGATTTTTTTTCTAACTGGCTACAAATTATCCTGGTAACAATGCTGTCTTTGCAAGAATGTTGCAACAATGCCGTCCTTCCTCCACTTTCTTCTCCCTCTCTTTCCTTCTTCATTCCTTCTTTCTTGGCTACCTTACTGAGAGTGAAACCTCACCCATTTAATGTTTTACCCACAACAGCAACAGCCATTGGGCAGAAGGCTGGCTGGGGGGGGGGGGGACAACCCCAAAGGCACAATCTTCCCCCAATACTGCGGTACCCTTTTAGTAGCAAAAACAGGAGAGAGTGCTGTTTTTTCAAGGGCTTTTAAAATGCATTTTACACATATACTGGTAGTTTACAAATAATGATTGGTTACATTTATTATAATGCAGCATAATTCTACAATGCATGACTATTATACATTATCATGGCTCATAACTTACCTACTTCCTAATAAGCATGGTAGCTACCCTCCCACAGACAGGGCATTTGGCATGATTATAGGCATTATCATGACTCTTCTAACACTATTGGATCAAACTAAAGATCAAGTTTCCTACTGTGAACCTTATACACCATTCTTGGTAGTGTTACATGCCTTATTTTGGCAGAGATATGTTTGCAGTACAGTATTTAGGAATTATAAGTCATAGGTCCCATGGCAAGGCACAATGAATTTAGGCAACCCAGATTGAGCAGAGGCCCTTGTTTTTGAGCAGGGGGTTCCTATCAATGAGATGAAGGATGGCAACTCACTCCTAGCTGCTCTGTCTGTCAGGAAAGGGGTAAGGAGTGGGGGTAAATTCCCTCTGGATTTGGCACACTGCCAAATCCAATTTCAATTTGGGAATTGATTTTTTTTTTATAGTGCAAAATCCCATGAAAAATGAAATTTGGGCAAACCTAGCAATAATTGCACTGGATACTAGATTGTGCAATCTTCAATCCCCTTTCAGGAAAACAAAAAGAGATGCCTATCAAATCATTCTTGGAAAGATACAGTAATTATTAATTGGATGTCATAATCAAATTTAAACATCACTTTCCCAAAAATGTTCTGGCTAGCATGTTATCTCCAAACAGACATTTGCTTCTTTGCTGGCAAGCAAAAAGAAATGACAATAAAAAGAAAGTAAGAAAAATGGAGCAATAATTAGAAACCAAAATGAAGAGTCATGATAAATACCCATTCCTACGGATATGCAAGACCAGGAAAGGCTCTTTTTCTTCATACTGATAGCTGGGCTGTCCATCTCTTTGTCCATTTGCAGAAGTGGAAAAGAGATAAGTGACAAATGATATACATGTATTTCTGAGGACTTTCTGTTATAGCAAATTGATCTCTTGTATACAAATTAGGCCTTGGAACATGAGTATCTTTTAAGCAAGCACTAAAAACTTAACAGAGTGAACAACTGTTGCTCTTTCTAGGCACCATAGCAGAAAAGGCCTTTCCCCAACTGATATTATGTTAATATCACAGTTCATAGGTGGCACATGAGGATTAGAAAGCAGAGGGTTGGGATCATCCAACAAGTAACAGGATGGATACTTGGATGGAACACGAGAACCTGGTGATTGGGAAGTAAAGAGTGAGGTGCTGAGCTACTGGTCAGAAGCAGAACTAGGCAAAGATGAAGACTTAACTGGTGTAAGAAGGAGGGAGCTTAAGGGTTGAGGAGACTCCCTATCCAAAGCTTTTACAGAGAGCTGTCAACTCATTATCAAATATGGAAGCTGACATTTTAGCTAATGACAAAAATGGTTTTAGGAGCAACCTCAGCCTATCTACCCACTCCCTCAATTAAGATACAGGTCCATCACAAACAGATATCATACCCAATCCATCATTAAATTCAACTTGGGATGTCTGGATCTTAATATGTTTAGATTTTTGAAATGCTGGGGTACAGTCAATTTTACTTTAGTAAAACATTATTACTAAAGAACTTAACATTGTATTATATGGTTTGGTCTCTACACTTGAAAAACTACCAAGGTTCACAGGATCTATGAAAGATAAGTAAACACACAACTGGTAGAGTAATACGCAGTGCAAAATAAATATGTGTGGCTGTCTTAAAAAAAATAAGGAAAACTCTCTCTGGCTGCCCTTACATAATTTTCGGTAAGAAGTGAAATTATGATACATTTGTCCTCTCAAAGTCACCTGGAATTTTTCATTATTGTTACCAGCCCACGGGAAGCAATGACATTTTTTCTATATGCAGTGTTTTTTTCCTATAGTGCTTCTAGCACCTATTTTTGATCTTAAAGTACCTGAGTGCTAATTAATATTTATAGCAACTAGCAGTGCAAGCTCTGTGAATCTAGAAGTTGTTTTGACTTCTGAATTAATATACTAGTTTGGATATCTTGGTGCATTCAAAAATATATTCTGAATTAACTGCAGCTCATGAAAAGATATCAGTTTGTAAAAGCTTGTAAGCTATTTCAGTGTTTCAAAATTTACAGTTCACATTCAAATAAACTAAAATGCCATCGCAAAAAAAATCAAACATAATACCATGCATTGTTATTGTTCCTGGATACCAAACCAAAAATCAGACAATATAAATAAAAAACAAACAAGAGATTTATCTGAGTAAGTTAATAGTCCACAAAAAATAAAGCAACTAAACAGGCAGTACGTATGCCAGAAAAGAGAGAACTTGAAATACAAAAGGACCAAATTTGGTCTATAACAAAGACTTGACTGACAGATAAATCCAACATATTGTAGTAAATGTAGAAAATAAATATGTTTAAAAGAAACTGGTGTATCCAAAACTCAGTGTATCCATAAACTATAGGATGCAGTGTTTTTGGAAAAGATACAGAAGTGGTCTGTCACAGCCTGCCTCTGAGGAAGGGTTGGAAACTGAACCTACCTAATTTTCCAGGCAGTAAAATTATAAGTACTGCAAGTTAATTTGGATGTAACTGTATATAACCATCCCATGATGATATTACTTTACTCAAAGGTACACCACAATCACTACAATCCATACTCAAAAGATGCAGGATATTCAACCAAAATGCAATATTGAAATGAAGGATAGGATTTCCATAATGTCCTTATAAGCTCCAATCCTAACACATTCCTAGAGGAAGCAAGCTTCATTTAATGCAGTAGCATATCAGGAAATACACACAAGATTTCAGGCAATGATGGATGTAGCATTCTCTACTGCATCAACTGAACCATATACATTAATGATACAACAGGTAGTAACCTGCAGTCAACAGATTATAAGTAAGCACATTCAACAACTGATGCATAATGTTCAAGGAAGATAAAGATATCATGGTTATCTATCTAATGTTTTAATGCAGCAGGGGAAACGTGAATAAAGATTTAGAGAAAAACCATGAAGTAATTTTGAAGTATGGATTCCCAATAGTTTCCTGACAACAAAACTGCTGGTCAAAAGTGTAGCGCTGAAAGAAGCTCTGGTGATGACGATGGAAATTAGGAATTTTTAAATTTCATTTCTGTTTGTATCTCTTTTGCACTCAGCTCTAAGAGGTAGATCTAGAACAACTGAAAATCATTTCCAAATACTAGTTCTCAAAGTTATCTGGTTAGACAGGCCAGGCCAAAAAGGTTGATTTGGTAAAAAAAGAAAAAAACCCACACCATCTTTTATAAGTAGTCAGAAATATGCTTTTGAACTGCCTTTGTCAAAAACCAGATTATGCGATCCAAGACTGTGTTTAGGCATCTCCTAAAATTCTGCTAGAGCACCCTGTACACAGCCACCTCAAATCAGCTTGGGAGTGCCAGCACTGGCATGGAGGCAGCCTCTTCAGTTTCACTCGCAGCAGTTAAATGACTATCGTCAATGGATTCAACAGGACAGGCATCGTGATTAACTACATCTTAACCCCAGTGTCAGGGTGGCAAACTACCAGAGTGCAAGTGTACACAGCCCTGAATATGTCCTCCAGGCTCTCTGATCATGGCCTAACTCAGATTCTTACATACCCAAAGACCTGTATATATTAGCACCTTTCCACACCTGCTTGATATACCAGAACAAACTGCTCACTAGTGCACGTCTTCCACATGGGACTAGTGCCATTCTGGTCCACAACCACTCTAAGGATTTCCCTTCCCAGTTTAGTGGTGGACCTATTTGAATAGGTCAGTAAGCATACTAATATTGTCTGTTTTGGTCCAGGTCTGGAACAAGGAAAACTGAGCTTTCAAGATGGTTTTCAAAACCCCAATATGGAGGTAGTTCAGTCTCACTCTTGGAAAGTAGATGTGATGCTGAAGTGACAGGGACATGGGCCACTCATAAGGACAGGTGGGTGGTGCTTGTGGTCAAAGTACACTTCATCTGGAAAGGAACAGGAAAGGAGCGTCTGTATTGCTGCTGGTGTTGGACTGGGAAAATGGTGTTTGTTCCGTCCCCTGAAATGTGGACAGCACCAGCTGGGCTTGGAATAAGACAGTTTGGCACAGACTATTTAAGCCACTCCAAGTGTGGAAATGTGCACACGAACACACAGACACGGTAAGTCAGGATTTCCTTGTGCAGATTATAATGCATATTTAATGCATGTGACACACCACTACACCAATAGATGAATATATATGGGAAAGACATGCCTACAATTATGTTCCTTTCTCAGTAAGAATGAGTAAATACAATGTGAGTTTCCTTTCCTAGTTTTTGCTTGCTGTTCTGTGCTGGAATTAAACAGAAAAATGCTAAGCCTCTGAAAATACAAGCAAATACAGTAACCCCTTGTACAGTGCTACAGTTTGGTTCCCACCAGCCACTGAGTAGTGCAAAAACTGTGTTACGCATGTCATTTCTACCTGCGGAAAGCTGAGTTAAGATCTCTGTGGTTCCCCTATCAATATGTCAACAGAATGGCAGACAGACTATCTATGTAATGCAATGGCATCTTGGAAGCCAAAATACGTTACTGAGAATGCCTAGGATTGCATTAAACAAGGGTTGTCACATTTTATTAATTGTGTACCAGCAGAACAATTCCATAAGAAACCACACTAAGTGATAGCTATAATGGTGGCATTCAAGCCATTTCACACCATACGCTAGGTTTCTGTTATTGATCTAAGCCATCTTCTTCAAATTCCCAGCACCTCAAAGCCTTACTGAGAGCTTCCATGTTCTAACAGGACATTAACACACTAAGAGGCACTTAAACTGGAGGTAGAAAAGAACTACCTGGACTGCTCTCACTATTACTTAGCATGCTGCACACAAGGTCAGCTTAGAACCCTATTGCAGGTGCACAAGAGATTCAAAAGTTGTCTCCCTTTTGTAACAAGTCATATAAAAAGTAAGAAATAGCTTAATGGACTTCCTTTGCATCTTAACTTCTCCATATATGTACAGAAAAAGCATATTTAGAAATGGTTGTGGTTTTATCTCACTTGTTCAGAGATACAGAAAAACAGTGAGTGACACTCCATATCCTCTACCCTGCAAGTGTCAGTAAGTTTGTGTTGAGCATAAATGTTAGCTTAATTTACTGCCCAGTATCTACTTGTGGATTCTTACCAAAAGAATCACACTCTGACCATCAGCTCTGGTAAAAATGGGATTATGTGATAGAAATTAATCTACAGAGATTACAGCAAAAACAGAAGGCACTTTGCAACTACAAATATGCTGATTTAACTGTCATAGTTAAAGTCACATTGTAAGGATAGTAGGAAACATTTTTATGACCTGTATTTCAGCGAGCATCACATATCATGCAGGGCTAATGAAAAGACAATTTACTACATGACGGAGGAAGAAGACAATGTATCCGTCTGTTACAAACAAAATACAAAAACGTATTTGCACAAGTTTTTGCAGGCATATTGGTTTGAAATATATCTATATAATGAAAGACTAAGACGCTTGTCCTCAGAATTACATGACATTTATGGGTTTACTGTTGTTTTTCTTTAAGAAACAGTCACTTACTAAAAGGAGGCCAGTCACATTTCTAGAAAGAGTTCTTGCTGGGTCTGGGGGAGGAGGGGGGGAACAAGCCAGGAAATTTCCACATTTGCTATGGAAGCCTATGCCTCATGTTTACACTCCCAAAAAGTAATACTTGCCTAGAGGGCAAAATGCTAACACTAAGCAGGAAATGGAAAAAGAAACTTGTAACCAAGAGAAGGCAACCACGCAAGCACACACACAGCTTGTTTCTCACCAACATTCAAAGGACTACCACAGAGTTTCTGCAGCCTTCATATGCACAAGGAAACAAATGTGAGATTAAGGCCTGGTTTCTGTTTGGTTCATTCAGCAGTGTTAGATCCTGCAACCCACAAGAGAGCTGCAAAACCAAAATCCTAGATTATTCTCTTTCTTAAAAACTAAGACTCTACTTAATTGCAAACAATTTTAACTACATATTTAGCTGCCAGTTAGCATATTGTTCACTCAGAAAGTTTATGAGTTAGAAGATTAGAAATGCCATCAATACTGATTTAAATTACATTCCCCCCCAGGATGATACCTCCTTACCTTATCAATGTTAACACTGAATACCATAGGAGATGCAGTTATGCACACTGACTTAGGAGTAATGAGCCACCCCCCCAAAAAACATGTCTTGCATAGGTTTATGCTAAAAATTAAGCAAGATTACAGCAGGAGTTGCGTCACTGTATAAAATATACACCCATTTTCTTTTGGAAGCGAGTACAGAGAAAATAATATAGCATAATGCTAGCTGGCATCCTGCTGCATCACAAATAGCTGCTATATTTATTCACTTTCATATAAAGGCTTCCATCTCAGTTGATCTTGGCATGTTTCAGGGAAGCAGGCACACTGAGGCAATGACAATTTCATGGTGGCTGCTAAGAATGTACCCTCCTGAAATTTGAACTGACTGATCCTCCACTTTCAAACCCACACTTTGGATCATTTGTGAATTTAGGTTTTGAAGTTTTTATTTTATTCGTTCCTATCCAAAAACAGAGAAAGCTAAGTGAGATGAGTCTTTGTCAGAGTCAAGAACATGGGGCCCATTTCCAAGGGCCTGTTTGAGCACTGAAGATAACGGTCAGCATTTCAAACAAATACAATATCCAAAATAAGTTAAATGAGCTTCAGGAAGGTGGAAGGCAAACTGCCAGACCATGGCTCATGATGACATGACAGCAGAATTGACAAATTCCATGATGGTAAACAAAGAGAATCAATTCAGATCTGAAAAGAGGTATTTGCAGTTATCGCAAGTCATGTCCTCATATGGACCAGCCAGATAATTTCACAGTCTTTGAGGCATCTTACAACACACTGTTTTGAATGAAAAGGAAGAACATTTTTATTTTCACTATGAAAAAAATGTATTGTAATTCTTAAGACAATCTACAAATACACTGCATGTCATTCATCACACACTAAAACTCTTACGTGAAATGGAAAAGGGTATTTTCTTCCTCCGACATATCTAGATGTGACTGTACTAGTTCTCACATTATTGGATTTTTAAAAAGATTTATCATATGGTACCCATTTCACTAAAATGAAACTGTTTAGAAGAGTTAAGAAAACGCATCCAGAGAAAACAACCAGTTTTATGTTTTAGTACGAAGAATATAAAAAGATAAAATATTAGGGGAATTTTAATTAACAAATATCCATTCTCTACTTCCATTTTCAGCTAGGACACATCTAAAGAGATTACATTTAAAGGAGATTCAGGAAGGGAATCAAGAATCTCAATAGGCCTCATTAGTTACAACATGTTTTTTTTTAAATGGCACACCCATTTTGGGGTTTGTGTGCTTGTTATTTTAGGAGAAAGAAAGCGCCTGAATCCCACATATAATTCAGCACTTTCCTCTTGAAAATGCTGCTGTGGCCTCAAGAAGAAAGAAATCTTTAGCCAGGTCAGTGGCAAACAGAGCAATCCCATTTCTAAGCAATCCAGGTTCTCTAATACTCAGTTGAGCAAACACAGTTATTTCTTTTTGTTCCAGTCCTACGCTTCCCTACACACTACTTTGCAGGCAAATATTTTTATAATGGTTTTAGGGACAGTTTTATTTCCAGCAGCTTGCTCAACTGCATGGATTTTTTTCCTGGAAGTCTAATTCTGAGGTGGAGGAAGGGAGCAGGGAGGCAAGTGCCAAGCGCTAGATCTGATACTACCATAATTTTTTTACCTTTTACAGCTCATAACTGGAAAAAAGTCCTTAAAACTAGTTGCTTTCTCTATAATATAAATACTCAACAGTGCAAGCAATCCCAGTGAGCTTATCTGGAAGAACATATCGTTAGACAGCTAAAGAAAAAAATAATCTACTGCCAAAGATGACTGTCAAGCCATTAATCAAAAATGCTTAGAATTGTGACAAAGAAGGTGGGCACCATTCTCCACCGAGCGAGGGACGTAATGGGAACGCACAGCCCTAAAGAACCAGAGGTAATGAGGTCGCCGTACTCAAAATACACAGGTGAGGTGCTGTCCCTTCTGAACTTGTGTGCAACCCGCTTTATCTCCAAACGCAAGATTTGAAGGGAGAATATTCTGTGTGTGTTTTCCTCACACCGTGACCTCTGCTGTCACGCTTCCCACCAATCAGGCTACGTTATTCTTACAAAGCTCCATCAATCTGGTGGTTTAACATCACAGGCTGCAGTTTAATCTAGAGGATTCCATTTTCCCTTCCACGCGTCTAGGCAGGGCACCAGCTCCATCACAGGGACCCCATTCTTTCTTCTCTCTCCCCTCAATCCTCCCTTTGGCTGCCTCCAGGGCTTCCTAAGGCTGCACACACAAAATGCTAACGTGGGAATTATTGCAACGGCTTTGACTGTTGTTGTTGTTTTTTCTCTCTCTCTCTCTCACACACACATACATCAGAAGGGCTGTGATATTCTAAGCAAAAGGAAAGTGCCCGGCGGGGAGGGAGGGGGGCGGGTTGATCCAGAGAAAGAGCAGGAAGGAGGGTCAGGAAGGCGGGCGAGAGAGAAGCCTCCACAAGGTGTTCTCCATCTGAACAATGCTTCTCCGAACAGCTCGACCGCGCTGCAGTGTAACAGAGGAGACACGCCAGATTAGATTTAAAGCGCCGCTGTTTTTGTTATGCAATACCCTGCAGCCCCCTTCCTCCTCCTCCTCCCCGCCCGCTGCTGCAGTTCCCCAAGCGCGCGCACGAGTGCATGTTATGTGTGTGAATGTGTGTGTGTGGGGGGGGGCGCGGACGCGCGCGACGCCCCCCCCCCACGCCTGCGTCCCCCACGCGCGCACACACACACACACGCCCGCCCTTCTCCAGGCACAGAGAAAGAGAGAGAGGGTACCTGTAGGAGCGCTCCCCTCGCACTGTGTGCTTCCTGAAAGGGATGATGGTGGTGCCGTTATCCTGGATGATGTCGTTGTTGTTCTCTCCATTTGGGGACAGCGCTTGGGTCGGTCCAGGCATTGGAGCGCTCCCGAAGGCAAGCAGCCCTGCCTGTGTGTGCGAGCGAGGAGGAGAGAAGCGGGCTGGGCGGGCTCGCCGTGCGCGTCGACTCCTTCGCTACGGATATGCTGCCCGTCCGTCTCTCTCTCTCTCTCTCCTCCCGCTCTCTTGCGCCACTTACGCCGCCGCCGCCGGGCCCCCTCCCTCCGTCCCCCCTCCCCTTTCCTCTCTGGCTGCCGGTGACGTCAAACAGCCGGGAGCAGCAGCAGCAGCGCCCAGGCCACGTGACCGGGCTCCTCACCATGGCAACCAGCTAACTCATCAGATCTCCTCGATTCACACAGGTCCCGAGCGTGACCGCGCGAAGGCAGCCAAAGAGGCGCAAGGGGCAGGCCCAACATCTGGCACGTAGGAGCGCCGAAGGGGCCGCCGCCCCCCACCTCCCGGGCGCATCCCCTTCCCTAACCATCCTCGACGGCTTCCCTGACGGTGCAGCTGCGCCCATAAAGAAACAACCTTGCACGAATGCAGCGACGTCGCGCTACTTATTTATTTATTTATTTATTTATTTTAAACGAGCAACGCTCGATTCGTCTCTCTGCAATTGCTCTTTCCTTCCCCCGGTCCCTGCTTTTTTTTTTTTAACCAAAATTACTACGCCACAGTGTAATGCAAAAATCAATCTCCGTCTTTGAAATCTATAGAAATCAAACAGCAACGCACCCGCACCCTTCACTAGTTCCAGTGCGGGCGACGACTCATGGGCGTAGTCGGAACATGCGACAAAATGTCGAAAACCTCTTGGTTTCAAATTATGGCGGCGGTGGGAGAAATGTTTACTTTCCCAAAGCAGCGTTTTCTAATGCTCTCGCCCTCCCCAAGGCTGCGCTGAGAAAGAGTTTCAGATTCCGTGGCCAAAGGGAGAGGGAGAGATGGCCGCTTTCCATGAGGATATTTACATGCGTTATTAGCCTCTTCTTTGAAAGATCGTGGAAGAGATTTTTCAGGGGAAGAATTGTACAGCATGACAAATCGCTTCCTCCTACCCCCCTCAGCTGCGCACACAGACAAGCTTAAGAAAAACTATTTCTTCCCTTCCCCTACAACGGCATGCAAGCCTTTCGTTATTTGTCCTACATTTAAGAGGCAAACCGGAGGAAAACCCATCATAATCCATCACCATCATCATCATCTCTGTCCCTGATAATACCAAGTTATTTTTGGTCTCAAGCTACTGGAATTAGTATCAAAACCAGACTCTCATGTACTAAATCCAGATGGCAGCAATAATCCAAACATCAGCAACAGGGCATAGGGGCTGTAACCACCCTTAAGATCCAAAGAGCCTTTTGTTTGTCTTGATCCTTGCGTTTCAAAAAGGACTTCTAATACTCTCCGTAATGATTGTCCTTTTACCCTTGTCTATTGGCAATAGGAACAGCAAGAAACAGTGGCTAAATTTTTACAGCACAAGAGGACAGACTTTAATTATAGCATGTGTTCCTTAGTAACATTTTTTCACTCTTGTTCCTCTTACATACTCCTGGCAGGAAAGGGTTTCTAGGAACTCCTTTTTCTTAGACAAAGACTGCCGAAATCACCTTGAAAAGTTCAAATGTGTTTTAATAGCCTTAGGGTCTGTGCTGAAACCATTTGATGGCTTTCTTCCTTTTGAATATGCTTGCAGAGGGGGTGGGTGGGTAAAAGATAAAGCACATGTTGCAAGAAGCTAGTTCCATTACCTCTTTGCCAAAGGATCTCTAAGGAGCGCTTATGTTATGTCCCTCTTTCTTTTTGTTCACTTCTCCTGATAATACCTATCTGCAAACTCCTTTGCTCCCCAGGGTGCCCTGCAAACAACTGTTCTCACTTGATTAGCATAACACTGTAAACAAAATCTTTGATCTTGGAAACCGTTTTAAAACATCAGGAAAAGATATCCACCAAAGTAAAAGTTGGGAGGAATCCAAAATGACATCTTTTAACTATTGCACTGTTACTCCTTATTGTAAACAATAAAGAAACTTCAGCACAGCTATTGTTATATCAGTTTTTAGTTTAGATGAAAAATTCAAACGTTTTTCCATTTTTTTAAAATGGGAAGCTGTGTTACCCTTTTTCCACAAAATGAAGTCTTTTTTCCACAAAACTAAAAGTCTTGTGTTATTTTACTATGACACATATATTCCTTAATGCTGTACGCCTTAAGGTGCTATTAGATGACTCCTCTGACTTGTCCAACTCCTCCTCTCAGATAGTCTCGAAAACTCCATGCCTAGGAGTCAGAAGATACAACCCTTTCCCAATATCTTTTTAATTTCATATATTTAAAAATTATTACTGAATTTTATGCCATCTTTTTGCAAAAATCCAGGGTAAAATATGACTCCTCACATTCTCCATTTTATACTATATAGATTAAACCACCACTGCTTGTTCTGACCTAACTCTAGGCCACCCTGTGTGATTCATAGGGTTAATTTGTACCAAAACCCACAAAAAGCTCATAAATACAAATATGGAGCATAAAAAATGAGTGGGACTGTCAAGACAGAAAAGTATATATTATTTTACTGACGAATCACACTTTGCCCTATTGTGAGTTAAAGTGACATGTTTTAGGGCGCGTCTCCATGGTCTCTTTTTGCTTCTCTTTTCTGTTGAATTTTAAAAATGTGGGTAGTAATTCGAAATAAAGCATCCCCATGTGGTTTGGGGCAACACGGATTTAAAACGTACTTTCCTGTCTCCATGCAAACTGCTTTTTGTGAGCCCGCATCTTTTTCTCCTCACCCCCACCCCCTGAAGAGATAAAAGGCAAAAACCTCAATTGAACCTCCAGAACACAAAATCATCCCTTTACTTGGCTGCCAAGAGTTAAAAGCAGTTACTGAAAGCAGCTCACTCTCTCCATAACTAATGCTTGCAACATAGTTACAAGGAGAACTGAAAGCAAGCTCCCTTCAGCTGTCAAATTCAGCTGCCTGCATTCACCTAATGGCCCCTGATTAGAGCAAAACCAGACATGCGAAGTGAAACTTAGTTTCACTTGGAGGCTCCATTATTAGGAGGGGGAGAGTTGCTTGCTGAGAAACAATCTCTGTGGTAATGATAATGATAATCAGTATCACCTTTCCCTGTTCAAATCTCTCTCCCACTCCGAAGTGAAACAATGTGACAGTTCGGAGCTCTGCTTGCATGCTAAAAGAGCTGAATGCAGCTGATTCTGACAGCCAATTCTTCTGCAGAGATCAAAAATGCCTAAAAATTCAGTGGAATATGGGAGAAGATTTGGGAAAAACGTCTCCATGCTCCCAGGAAAAACCCACGGCTTCCCAAAAGTGTGGAGGTAGTCTTGTTTAAAGGGGGGTTTTCTGCCACGGATTTTCCTCCTTTGTGGCTCTGGAAGCCCGGAGTAAAGCTCTGCATGCAGACGCTCAGAAGCAAAAGAAGCTTTTTAACAGATTTTTCTTTGCATGTAGATGGGGCCTTAGACATACCAATTTGCCTTCTAGAGATTAGTCATCACAAGAATCTATATTGGCATCTTAGGGATTTACCAAATGGTATGAGGAAATTACTTTTTTCAGAATGCTGGCATCTTCTCAAAATGTGAGCTGGTGTGCACTGTGTTGGGGTCAACTTCTGGGAGTTCACTGTGGCCATCCCCTTTTGCTTTTTGGTGGGGGGCATGCTCAACAAACTCCCTGAAACTGATTTCAGCTCAGTGCCACCAGATGTATAGTTTTATGTCAACATGCCAGCCAATAAAGAAAATGTGGAATATTCCACTTTACTAATAAATCAATATTTAGGGTTATAGGCTGGCATAGCCCTGAAATGCCATTGGAACCAGCCTCAGTCTCACTGTGACACCAGCATGCTGCCATTTTTTAGCCTATCTGGGGATAGCCTCAAAGGGCAAAAATACATTCAGAGGATAATACTATTCCACAAAGCTCTGCTTTGGCTCTTTATTCACTGTTCTAGGCCGTGAACAGCAAACGTACCACAGAGGCAATAAAAAGCACTGTAGCCCTTCAGCCAATAGGTGTGCAATGAAAAGTGGGATCTATTGGATAATTGTTTTAGAAAGAAAAGAAAAAGAAAATCTCTGCTCGATGTTGACTGAGCTCTTGTGTATCACTGAATTCAACACTCCTACCCAACAGGTAGCCAGAACTCTTCTAAGATATGGCAATCCATCTTGTTTGGTAGTGTATCTTCATCACCACTTGCATGTTCCTTTAAGTCTGTCAGGGTCTTCCAGGATAGGACAAATATATAACTGCATGCTAGAAGCATCTGCCTCCAAGGGTGTTTTTCCACTGTCACTAGAAGTACCCATTATGTACCCATTAATGGGTAAAAAAATGCCATGACGTACCCATTAATGGATACTTAATGGGTACTTTTAGTGACAGTGGAAAAACACCCCAAGTCCAGCAGCCACCTGGAATCACTTCTGGTGAAAGCAAGAAAAACTACTCTTAGGCCAACCCAAAAGATCAAGTTGCCATGGAGTGACTATCTGATGGTCATGTTGCTGCCCTCCCACATAGTGGTCTGACTTAAGGCGAGGCCATGTCCCCTGCTAGAACTGCACCACTGAATGAGTCGCACAGGAGCTCCATGGCTAGGAACTCAAGCAATTGGAGAATGTGGAGGCTAGCTCCAGAGATCATGTGATCTTCAGCACTGCAATAGTCCTGGAACAGTCACCCAACTGTGGACAGTTTGTTCCAGAACAGTAGGAGTAAAAAGGTCATAAGAGGATAACAAATTTAAAAGTTTGTCCAAGCATTTTTTGTTTTGTTTTGAGTATACAAAATGTGTGCCTCTCTAAATTGCAAACCTGGAGCTCACCTTCACGAAATTTGCCATCTGTAATTTTAAAAAATGTGCTTTGTGTTAATATTCCTACAGTATTAGCAAATTATCACTTAATTTTATGACTTTTGCAATCTAAGCTCTGAATATGCCATTGGAGACACAAGTACAGCGAAGACTTGTTCTTTCAAGACTCAGTCATGTCATCTAATCTCCTTATTCTACTAGGAGAAACTAATGAAAATGTCTAGCCTGGTTTTAATTTGGGTAATAAAATAAAAAACAGTAAAAATTTCTGTCCTTTTTACTTTCATAATAGATTTTTTTATGCTGCTGTTCATCAGCCAGAACTCTCATGATTTGGCTTCTCTTCTTGTTTCATTTTGGTATTATTTAAGTTTGTGATCCAACTATAAGGCCTTGGAATGAGAAATCCTTTTGCTTCTTCCAGCCTCCTGTGTGCTTGTTTGCCTGTGGATTTACACAAGTATGTGAAAAAGGCTGCATTCACATGCAGTAAAAAAAAAATTAAAGCACCTCTCAGGCATCTTAGAGATGGTTTGCAGATGGGATTGTTCCTGTCAATCTGCTCTTCACTTTCTCATGAACATTCAGCACTATGCTGTCAGAATCATTGATTTGTCCCTTAATCAGAAGACACAAAACCCCTCCTTAAATCTTCAGATTGATTTCCTTTCTATTTCCATTTCTAGCACAAGTCCTTAACTCTTACTTTCAGCACTTTGCATGGTTTTGTTGCCAATATCTCACATGTCCCAATACAAGATGCAACTCCACTTACGTTTGTAAGGGAATGAGGTGAGGAGGAGGGAAATTTCATCAAGATACCTTGGCCAATACGGCTAGACTTCTTTCAAGCTGCTGGGCAATGTACACTGATGATTGCTGGCACCTTGCACATTGGTCCACTAGCATGTCTTGTCATTTATCCATAAAACATGGTGAGATGAATGAACGGATCAGGGTGCAAGGTAGTGTCCTCAATGTTGCTACTCACATCCTGGGTCTTAGGAAACCTTCCTTCCTTGGGACATTAGTGACTTCCTCAGAAAAGGAACAGAGACTTAGCCTGTCCTGTGTTCACTTCTGCTATGTCTCTCACTCCCTCAAAATTATCTTTAAAATGTCAGTAAGAAGGACTGATTGATTCCATGATTCCTTCCTTCCTACGTCAAGAAGACTTTGGCAGAACCCTCTGCTTCCTGTACCCGGTTCTAATTTAGTCCTGGGGTGTTCAGCAGCATATTTATTTTCTGTTTATTTCTGCCTTACTTTTCTCCTCTTATTCCATCACTTCTCTTACGCTGAATTTTAGATTGTGAGCTCTTTGGGAGAAGTATTTATCCTTTTCTAGTTGATAAGGCATCATATATACACTGATCACACTGTATAGAATAAACAGAAAATAGTAGTACTGTAGCCCTAAATCATAAACTCATATATTGTGTTGCTTCAACTGGTCGAGAATACCTTAACAATGCATGTAGTAAAAGCTTTGCCAAAGTTTGGGGCATGTGCCAAGAATAAGCTTTAACACATTTGCACCTCTAAAAGATATAAAGAACAAAGAAGCAAGTTATTGCCAGACAGGATGGGTAAGATACTATCAAAATAGCTGGAGGCCATGCTAAGATGAGAACTTTTGAAGAGCTATATGTACTATTAAAATATTCTGTAAGATATAGAATTAACTTTTATTTTAGAGAAAATATAGGGGGAAAAAGAAATGTCTGCTTTTTTGAGGTTCTATGATAGTAAAAATCACATAAATTTCAAATTAGTTGTGCTGCAAAATCAAAAGTTGGTTACTTTTCCTAACAGATCAATTCTCAACAACAGCTCTTTACTTCTACTTTTATCTTTTGATAAAATCATGATGTAAGTACACCATCTGAAAACTCTTCTCTATTTTACTGCTACAACTGTGCCAGTAAGAACAGACTTGAGAAATGAGGAGCAATAATGTGACTTCTGTATAAATGACAGCCCTTTGGCCTGGCTGCTGTTTACCATCTCAAAACATTGCATACATTACAGATGTGGATGATTTTGTCCTTACTGCCTGTCTTCTTCAGATCCTCCAGTTGCCTCTTGCCACCGTCAGAATAGCCCACCCAAGAATTCACACAGCCACAGTAGTAGAGAGCTTCACTTTATTGAGCTGATAGTGAAAGACAGCAAATGGCACTTTGCAGCGCTCAAAAAGAGTCTTATCCCCCAGTTTCCAAGGGCAGGGCTGAGAAAGTCTAAACAGCTATCCTAGTCACCAGGGGAACTAGTCAAGAATGTGAGAGGTCAGGCTGCTCCCACATTAACCCCCTCTCCATGAATTGTCTCCCCCAGAATCATAATGCTGGCCTGAGCTAGTTTGGGATTGGGTTTGTCCAGGTACTGAGAGTGGAATTGGCAGAACAGGCATTTGGCATTGATGTCTTCAGCATAAACTCGGGAGCATTCTGAAGCGGAGTAGTCAAGCCAGTGTACAGTACTAGATATTGCAAGGATCCTTTAAAAAGACGAGAATCCAAGATTTCAGAAATTTCAAAGTATTAATGCTCATCAATCATAAGGGTCACTCCTATTGGATGGTAACACTGGTGTTACTCAAGGTTTTTACCTGTGCCTGAAGGCACTTTATTGTTCAAAGCCATTACTAACTGCAGACCAAATGACATGAGATATAGACTACAAGCCAATTGTTAGAATGCACTTCTGGTCTTCCTTGAATTCTTCTAAGTAAGGTAAAGAAGAATATTGTTCAGGAAGTTGAAATAATAATCTTTGGTTTTGTTATCATCCATCTATTAATTACAACAACATGCCTTTTATTCTTAGAATGAATAAGAGAAAACTTCTTAAATGTGTGGTATTTTTTTCCCTACAGATTCTGTCTTTTGCCTTTTCTGAACTGGGCCTTATTCCAGATTATTCCAGATTTGGGCAGTAATCTGTACCAGCACACAGACTGCAGGTTCCTTTTCTGGGATATAATCTAGAGTAAGACCCAGCACAGAAAGGCCCTTATATTTCTCCACCTTTTTATGCTAATTGAGATTGGATACTGAAGTAAGTGTAGTCTCAATAAACAACACAAGTATTCATTTTATTTGGGCATTTCTTAGCTGAACAGTAGAATCAACAGAAGCAATAAACAAAACTACAGAGCACTGAAATTTGGGGACTTTACTATCCCAACTTTGCAAATTTCTTTTTCTTTTCTCTCCATTATAATGTTCTCTACAATTTAAAAGATGTTCAGGAATGTATACGGATAATACAGACAGGTAGTAATATGATAGGTGTGAAGAGTGATCTAAGAGAAGAAAAAACATTTTCAGATTGCTTACTTTGAAATAATAAATACGTAACACTTTAATTGAGCGGAGCATTTTGCGCCTTTCTTTTTTCCATGATCATCAGATGTTCATAAAAGTTATCTGGGCCCTTAGTCATATATCCAGATGATACACAGCTAATTTTCCAAGAGGATGGACAGTTGAAAGAAATGCCTTTGTACTGAATTTGACCAAAGCAAAATGTGAACTTTATAATTCAGTAGGATATAACAATATGCTGGACAATATCTACCTATGAAATGTACTGGGTTTACTTGAGTAAACAACTGCTCCTTAGCATCACCTTATCTACCTCACAGGATGCTGAGCCCAACAATGCAGTTTTTGAAGCCCTACTCCTCCTTCCCTTACAATGTTTTCCAAAATGCAAAAACCTGCACCTCAATAGAACTTGCAGGTTTACAAGTAGAAAAGCAGGCACAGCTGTGTGGCAGAGTCAGTGTGCAAGGCCTTGGAGTGTCATATACAATAGATCTGAGAACTTCCATGTTTTTCCTTTTATTACCCTTCCCTTCTCCATTCAAGTTCTTTTCCTTCCATTACTATAACCCATGAGTTCAAGCATATGCTTGCCTGCAGCACCTCCTGTTAATCAGTATTGAGATTAGTCACTCTAGTAGCTTTACCACTTGTAATATGATGTAAAATCTCTATTTAATAAGTTTAATATGTTATGGTTTTAATGTGTTCATTCTATATGTTGTAAGCCACCCTGAGACCCTTGGGTATAAGGTGGGATAAAAAATTTAAATAAAAAAAAGGTCCTGACCTCACAGGTGAACAACTAATAATACAAGAATGTGAGCCTGCAGTGCCACTCTACCAGGTGCCATCCACTAAAGAATCAAGCCTGATCAAGGAGGGAAATCCTCCTATAGGATCTCCCATTTCAGGATTCATAGCAAAAGCAGTAATGCACCAACTGGAAGCAGCAGTTGTATTGGTGATACATTTCTTATACAGCTCTTAGAAAAACTAGAGAACAAACACATAACAGTAAGAAACATATTCAGTGGAATCACATTATAAAAGAAGAAAAAAGTTTTGGCCCAGGGCATGACACCACCCATGACAATGTTCTCATCAGCAGATTATATAAAGGAAAACTTCATAATCAAGTTTATCAAAAAGCTAGATACTGTCCACACAGTGTCTTCCACTATAATAGCAACAAACCCACCAAATATCTTGCATCAGCTCCTAGCTGGTCAGGGACATTGAGAAGACCCCAAGATATATGCTTAATGTAATTATATAGTAAGTTAGAAGGGTAAGGCTTAAATATGTTTTTTCCCCATAAAGTAAGGCAATATGTATTAATATTAATCTGTCAGGAATTTAAATACTTTAGCATCTGGCACATAATCTATCTATATTCTAACTATAATGCATTCCCTGGTTGTAAACCTCCTTGAGTATTCTTTTGACTTGGAAATGTGGTATACAAAACAACAACAACAACAACAGATGAAGACTACTGGCATACCATTTAAAATTTCCTCCAATCCAGAGAGTTGCTACTGGGTGATATGAATTTGTTCTATACTGCATTCACACACACAGTAAAAACAGCACTTAAAAGGCAATTCTAAAGTGTGTCTTGTTACACAGTAGTGTTGCCATCTCATTTCTAATGCCTTGAGCAGTTTTTTTTGGAAAGGTAGTATTACAAATAAATTGATAAGAATGCACACCCAAAGTGGATTTAATGTGCATTATTGGTAGGATTGGAAGCCTAGTTGCTACATGCTGCTACTTTTAAACTGCCTTTAACTCCCCAGTTTTCAAAGTGTGTGAACACAACCTCGTTTTTCTCATACTTTATTATGACAGGAGGCCTCAGATTCAGTCATACATCTTAGCTGTAGTGTGCAGGGTTATTATATGACATAAAAGATTATTATATGACACAAAGTAGCAATTATTATAACTTTAAAATATAGTCACAACAAATCAGATGTAATATGATGGGTGGCTTAAGTTTATGCAATTCTATGCATTTCATTTGTTTATGATAGGCAATCGTGGTTAGCCTAGTAAGAAGATAAGACTTAGGCCATTTAACTCAGTACTCTAAACTCTTATTTTCAATTTGACCAATTTTTCAGGCAATTTCGATGAGCCTTAAGAAATTTCCATAACAATGTTGGAACATATCTCTTTTGAACAGAGGAATGAAGATATACTGTAATAAACTCATCACAATACTTCCTGCATATCAAATGCAGCTTTCCCCATTCTTTTATGCCACAATACTATCATTTCCTGGTAAACCCTCAGAATCTGCCTCCCCCCTTTTAATGTCCTCTACTAGGGAAGGGAAGTGTATTGTTTTTCCAGCCAGCAACTCCTAGTTCAGGAGGTCTGAAGGTGAATAATAGGAGTAACACAGCTGCAAGGTCTGGATGCAGGCTCTGTATACTCTTCAAAGTAAATAGCATTCAAAAGGAGAGGAAAGGGATGCTGTATCATTCTTGCTGAACTCAAGACCTTCACTTGAGCCAATATCTAATAGGAAAGTATCTCAAAATTCAAAGTTATACATATAAGTGACTCTTCAATAGTAGTGGAATTTGATTAAATGAAGTGCCATCACAACTTCCCAGTAGTATTTTATACTGCTGCTTCAAATGATCAGACAGTGTTGTCTGCTTAGAAGGAGAAGTGAGGATAATTCTCATGGGATAATTTCTGGTAACAGTGAAAAAGCACTGTAAAAGAAGTTCAGACCATTTTTAAAGCAAGGCCTTAAAAGGGCACAAAGCCTGTCTTATATTCCGTTTGACCTCATGTTTCTGCCACAAAGGGAAAAAAATATCCAGGCTTTTCCCCTTATTTAACCCATAATTACAAATGAATAATAGACTTGCTGTGCTAGAAAATATCTGGCATATTGTTGCATTGTGGTACAATGTATATTTTTAATATTTGTATATATTTTACACACATCCAGTGAAACATTTATGGCTGATACTGTTTATCCAGTCCAGGCAAAAAATAAAAAAGTGGGTGGGAGGAATTAAATTATGGGCTGTAAGTCTTTTGTTGACCCCCAGATGACCCCCAATGACAGAAGCCATTCCATTCCACACTTTTTCTTTTGATTTCATCATGCCACTGGTGAATAATGGGGGGAAAGGTGCAAATGATGGTCCTCTTCCCTGCTTTCTCAGAGCAAAAGAACTGATCTGCACACCCATAGGTAATTCTCCTACTAAACTATGCTAGTGATGCTGTTTTTCTGATTGCTGATAGCTCTGCAATAACTTTCCAACAGAAGAAGTAGTAGTAGTAGGAGGCTTTTCTACCCCGCTTTTCTCACCCGGCTGACAAAGGTTTCTGTTCTCCCCGCAATAGACACCCTCTGAGGTAGGTGGGCCTGCGAGAGCTCAGAAGAGAGCTGTGACTAGCCCAAGGATACTTAGCTTGCTTCATGGAGGAGGGCAAAATCAAACCCCATATTCCCAGATAAGAGTCCAGCTCCCTAACCACTAGACCAAACTGGCTCACAATGCTTCTTCTTCTTCAGCAGCCACTTCAAGGAGAGATTGGGGAGTCTTGTGTGAACATACACAGAGAGGTATGTTTGTGACAGAGACTGCTGCCAGACATGGCCAAAATGCTTGCTGGCATTGCTGATGGCCTGACAGACCACCCCAATACTATTGTTGCGGCTGTCACACTGTATTGGCTGCTTAATTCAGAAGTAAAAATAAAGTGGAACAAAAAATGAACTGATGGTGTGACTGTAACCAGAAATATATGTAACAAGGCTAGCAATGTATTGTTTTTTCACTCCATTCCAGGGCCCTTTATGTACTTATCTTTAGTGTGTTCTAGGAAGGGATCTGAGAGGCCTGCTATCTGCATGCTATTCCAGGACACCACAGGGAGCCTTTTTGGCACTGTACCAGGAAATGCTGCTGTAAGTTGCTTTGAAGCTGATATGGGTCCTCCCAGCAAAGGCCAGCTCTGGGTTGAGAGGAGTTTTCTAAATGCAGATTGCCTTACCCCATTCCTTCAGTAACCCAGTTGTCTCATTCAGGCTTGGGATGTAAAGGACAAGAGTGCAGAAACAGTCCAGGACTGCATTTAATGTGGATTAGTGGTGGGATGAGAATGGTAGCTGCCATACACTATCATCTCAAAGCCACTCTTGACCAACGTTTCTATTTGTGAACACAGCCTTAATGCATGCAACTCAGTGTATGCTGAGCTTCCTTCATGATACAGCGGAGCAGCTGCATATTTTTGTATTGTTGTTGTTCAAGCATTACTCCAATTCCTACAATTTTGGATGCTAATACAATCCAGTTAATACAAAACCACAAATTGTGCTACACTATTTTAAAAAAGGACCACTGGACATAAGGTATTTGCCACCACAACCACAACCTCAAATCACTAAAAGCTGCATTCCAAGAAAAACAATTTTTATGCTCAAAGAAAATGAACAGCATATGGCCTCAAATATTAATCTAAATAATTTTCACTTGATTTTGACATGCAAACAGTTGTGACACCTTTAGTTTTAGAAAGCAGGCATTACAGAATCTGTTTTTCTAATATAATTTGCTTTGCCATTTCATTTTGACAAAAAAATTACCTTCATCAATAAAAGAAAAAGTGGAGCTATATCAACAGCATTTGCTTTATCCTTGGTCCCCTTTCCACTCAGAGTTGCACGCCAAGATTTTCTCCTACACATATACAGCCTCTTATCTGGATTAGGCATGGTCTGATAATCTTACTAGATTAACTTCCCAAAATTATGCAGTTTGTTAATGGTGGAATTGCTTTGTATTCTACTCATTTTTAATCCTTTCAGTCAAAGCATACATGTATTGGCCTGATTTTTGTTGGGATTTTTCCCGATAGGGTGCCGTTATAAAATTGTACTGTAATCTTGTTTTTCAAACTGCTTACAGAAATGCAGCTATACTTTCATCGGGCCAGGATACAAAATTATCCCACCCATCCTGATTAATATTAAAATCAGTAAGGCTACAACTGGACCCTAAGTAGTTTGAAGGACAGGAAATGGAGAATACGCAGCAAGTAAAATATAGTTTACCATAAAAGGACAAATCATTTCAGCAAACATGGAAGCGGTAGAAGTGCAGACTAGAATACCTCCTCGAGTGTGTTTCGTGCGGCTACAGGCACCTGAGAAAACCCATGTGCAGACAATTCCAATTGTTCCTTTAAGTCCCAGAACAAAGTTAGTGTTTCCTTACCAAAGGGTACTATTTTAAATTAGTAGAGTGATGGGCCCCAAAAACGGGCCTTTCTGCACTTGCCTAGTATCCTGGAACAAGCTGCTCACTAGTATGCTTGTTCCATATAGGACTACACCATTACGATCCAGAGAATTGTCCTAAGGTCTCCCTATTCCAGTTTAGCATCGGGCTTGCTTGAAAAAGTCTGCAAATGCACTAACATGTTTGTTGCATTTCAGGCATTGGCGCTTCCACACCTGAGACGTTTTCGCACGGGGCTGAACGGAACGCGGAAAAGACAGCTGTGGACACGTCATCCGCATTGGCCGCGCGCGGCTTGCGTTCCGACGTGTCCGCAGCTGTCTTTTCCGCGTTCGAAATGTAGAGCACTTTAAACTGCTCTACACGCGTTCCAACGCGGACGAGCCGCCCGCAGCCGTTCGGGAGGAGAAGCATTCGCGCCTGCTTCTATCTCCCGAACAGCTGCGGGCGCGCCTCCGACGCCGCGCGGCTTTGACAATCAGCTGTTTGTCAAACAGCTGATTGTCGATCTGCCTCCGCGGCTGTCTGCGCGCCCCTTGCCGGCGTTTGCCGGCTAAGCCAGCTTCGGGCGCTTTGAGCATTCGCACCCAGACGCTCCGGAACGCGTTTACACGCGTTCTGGCGCGTCTGTGTGTGAACGGGGAAAGCGCCCGAAGCTGGCTTAAGCTTTCCGCCTGAACGCGTTCCGTTTCGAACGCGATGCAGTGCGGAAATGCCTCTGGTCTGGAACAAGGAAAATACTGTAGCACCGTCTTCAAGGCTTGCATAAGATTCAAAATGGGGCTGCAGTTTTTTCCCCCATTATTCCTTATACAAGCTTTGAAGATTATCTTTGAAACCCCAAAACAGAAAAGAACGGCAAAAAAAGAAAGCAAAGACCATTGTTTTGATGGCCTGGAAAGGAATATTCCAGGAGCATACAGTTAATTTCACCTAACCATTAAGATCAGGAACTTGAGAAAATGGAAAACTGATAAAGATTTGCTCAGAAGTCAGCAGGATCTGCTACTTAAGTCTTCAGTAAGATGTTTGGATTCCATACATTAATACATTGAGGTGGCATTCCCACTGGACTTTTTGAAAACAAAATTAACCTAACTCTGATGCGAATGCACATTCTGTCCATTCCCATTTTTTAAATTATAAATTGCAGTCAATCCCGATTCTTGCTGTTCCCACTGAAAATGTTCCAAAAAACGCATTGGGGAAAGTGCATCTTTTCCTCCTCGCCCTTTGCCAGTTGGGGTTTCCACCCCTCTCTCTTGATTGGGTTCGCTCCCACAGCTCACATGATGACATGGCTGAGGGTGGGGAATTCCAGCTCCATCCTTTGATTGTACACATAGCCTCTTTTGTGTAACTGTGCAATTTCAGACTAGTGATCCCCCAAGACCACAGGGATTTATTCCACGATGCTTTGGTCTTGCACAAAATCACCTCCCTGGGTGAGAAATTTATTAACTGTAATGCGCCTCCACTGCCGGGTACAAAATATGCCCTACCAAGAGTGAAACCCCACCCATTTAATGACACACCCACAACAGTGGCAGGCCTTGGACAAAAGGCTGGGGGGGGGGCAACCGTAAAGACACAATCTCTCCCCAATACTTTGGTACTGTTCCCAAAGCAAAAAAGATAAAGTGTGTTAGCAAAACAGGAGAGCTGTTTTTTTGAGGTTTTTTAAATGCGTTTTTGGGCAATTTACTCCTTGGAAGTAAATTGTGGGAAGCCAATCTGTAATGGGGCCAAATAATTTTCAAATCTCTTTCAAGCTCAATAAAACCCCAATGGGAACAAGACCTGAGATACTTTTAATAACCATGTCTCTGGACCATAGGCTACAGACAGAGGGTGGTTATTTATTCCACTATATGTGGATATTTTGGAATAAAGCATGAATATTCTGAAATATTCATGATTTATTGCAGAATACTCAAATATACCAGAGTAAGCCTTAGATGTCTGGTGGCACCCCTGGGCCATATCCACATTGTTCATTATGACCAGCCCAGGGCTAGTTTAATAGACTATAGAAGTTTGCAGATGATGTGACACCATGGTCTGGTTTATCACAGAAGACCCTTTTCAGGCCTCCAGAAAGTGCCACAGGAAATGGCTCTTCCCTGAAAACAGTCCAGTTATAAAATTTGACTGCTGGGAATGAAAGGCAGTGGCCAGGCATGGAGCAAAATAGGACATCCAAAAATGCTAGAGAGAGGAATCATACACATAAACTGAGGAGAGGAGGAGGTACCTCATGAACTCCATGTGTGCTGATTGGCCAAAAGGAAATCTGGGTGCTACCCACCACAGCACAGTTCTGGCTCCTTTAGGCTGTCCCCCCACTCACACATGAGGAAGCAGAAGATGACCTGGAATTTCAGGCCGGTCTGATTCCATGTTGGTCCTGTAAAAACAGGACAACATTTTAGGACAGTCTAATGGGTGTAGGCCAGCTTGGAGTACGGCTTATATAAAATTAATGTAAGTTACAAGATCAGGGTGGGGGATGACTCAGGTCAACCTAAAACTCATGTGTGAACATGGCCTAATGCTGGAATAAAACTTCTTTCTGATTTTGTCTTTGTGCTCAGTCATGACTGCTTTATTGTGGTAGGCATTGAATTTGACACATCCTTTATTTTAAGAATGTCTTCAGTAGTAATTATTTTCTATTAGTCTCTTACATTTTCCAGCCTGAAAGATACCTTAAACACACATAAACAGGAACACCAAAAGTCTGTTCTATACTTTTAATATGCACATTTTGAAAATCAGGTTTCATATTATAAATGTCTATTTTAAAATCCAGGTTACATCAAAGGATATTAATTTGTAAAACAGAATGTGATATTCCATGCTAACCTCTCATTTCATGCTTCTGCCTTGTTATGCCTTCTACAGATTGCCACCTTGTGGATACATCTCTTAACTGTATCATAGTTTACCATCTTCCCTATTTCTTCATGTTTCATAAAGGTTGCTCCATATTTAAACATTGGTTTAATCTGATAAGCAAATCATCTCTTGAATTTATATACAGCATCAAATTAAATGGAGACATACTGACGTTAGTATTGATTCCACCACCCCTACTGATTTTTTTGCTGTTATTGTCAATCTTCTGCTTCAAAGAAAACTCAGGGCAAAAACATGAAACAAATAGCACCACAGTTAATATTTTGGTAGTTAAACAAAAAAGTTACAACTTACTTTGTGCATTCACGCACTTTCCCCAATTTCTAGAATGAAGGGCTTCTTACAGAAGTTTGGTACTATAAAGAGAAAAAAAATACAATATAAGTACTTCAAGAAAGTAGAAAACAACATCACAACACATTGTTATTATTGTTATATAATATGAAATTATTATTTAAATATTAATGATAAAAGGAGAGTCATTAGTGAAATCCTAGCCTAAAGATCCATTAGCTAACACAGGTTTGAACCGACTGGAACTTGCCTCTCTGACTTTCTCCTTTATCACAGTGCCTCCTCCTGAGGTTTCTATCTTTTTATTTATTTTCTCCCCAAATATTTATTAGACAGTAACATACTGTTACTCCTGTTTCTATTTTTGACGGTAGTTTGGATGGGTTGGAATGGGACTCCCACTAGTCTTACCTCCATGGAGACCACTAAGGGGCTTTACTCTACAGTGTACATTAATAAAATTTATTATGAGATTAAGAGATCTTGACAATAGGATGTATCTTCAACCATACAGGTTCACAGAACAGCTCCCTCAGAAAAACTGTCTCTCTGTGTGGGAGATACCTGAACATTTAAGTTCTGAATCACTTCCTCATCCTAATTAGCAAACTCCTCCAATCGCTGAGAATTACACATGATGCAATCCTTACACAATTGTTTATACTGAGTTAAATGTAAATACCCAGCAGACATATCAGGTTACATCATGCACAAGGTAAACTGTTTTTGCTCGAGACACGTATAACACAGCACAGATCTCTTACAGAAATCTGAACTCAAGCCAAAAAACAAGGAGTGCTTTGCCTCCCTTTCTACATACTTGTTAATGTCATAAGTATAATAAGGTTGGAATGTAGACATGTAATTTTGAAGCAGATGGTAAGTAAGGGAAGTCAAATGTCTGGGTCCAGATGCTGAAGTTATGTATTAATCAAAAGAAGAGCTAAGTACAAAATAGAACTCTAATTCTAAAATAGGAATAAGACATTGAAGCTGCTTCTACAATGGGTCAGCCTGCATTCAGCAGGGAAGTGCTGCCACAGTGTGGGTGGGAGAGGGCAACCCACACCTTTGTGATTCCAAAGTGGCCTTTCAAGAACTGTGAAATGAACCTATCAATGGAACATTGCCTACAGCAGCCAGAAAAGGGCCTGAATGCTACCCAGGTGCTACTAGACCCCCTTTCTTATTGATCCAGACTAACACAGCTACTGCACAAAAGCATGAAAGATTACAGCTACAATACTGTCAAAACCCAGTTACCATGCAGAAGTGTCATGTGCCTTGAAAGGGCTGGGAGGATGGGTACCACAGATGATCAGCTAAAAACCACACAGCAGCAGCACCTTCATAGCTGTTTTATTGCAAACTGCAACTCCAAACACCCTTCAGATGGTGAAGGGAAAGCCAGAAATGAGAGGAAAAGTCTTGCCCTTTGCTGTGGCCCACAAGGATTGCAAAGACTCCCCCTCCCCATTATTTATGTGACTTATCAACTGTCTTGAAATGTCATTAGGCATAGCATCCCAAGGGACTTCCAAGACCTTGCTATGCACCTGCTCTTGCTCCTTTTCTTATACATATGGGAAGCCTAAAAACTCTGCCAGACAGCTGATAAGTTAGATATACATTGGCTAAGTAAAAAGAATGTAGGATCTTCCAGCACAGTTTCTACTATAACTTAAGCTACTCAGTGTAATGTTTCTGCATGGGGCCCATACACCCCACTGAGAACTCGATTGGTACGGATTTGGTACACCTTCAGTACATACCTTCTGTACTATGGGCCCCATTAAGACCTCATTGGGATTGCATCGTCCACATGAGCATTCTCACGTTCTGGATCTAATGGGGTCTTCAGGCACCATTATTGAGATTAGCCATAGGCCCCTTTAAGGGGTCTGCAGTCCATTCCTGTGCCTGGATTTCAGAGCACACGTTCGCATGCATGCTGGGCCAGTGGGGTCCAGGGGCAGGCCTATGTAGCCATTATGTTTCCTCTTTGTAGAACAACTATGCAGATGGGCTACTCAAACCAGTGGCTGGCAATGTAGTAGCTATGTAGGCAGCTACACAGCTGTCTCCCTTCCACAACCACTGTCAATGGAAGTCACTCTTGATTGACAGTTGTACAGCTCAATCGTGCCATGCAATGGGTGGCACCTCCTGCACCAGCCTATTTGGGGCCCTAGGATGGGTGCTGTGGCATCTGCACGACAGCCCTGTTTAGCACCCATTTCTCTCGGGTGCTATACCCCCTGTGTGGATGCACTGGGTCTTCATTTAGATCTGGAACTACAAGGAATGGATTCCAAAGATCCATATTTATTTAATCCGGATTAACTATGGTATGTGCGAAAACAGCCTGAGGGTGTCTGGTGATAAAGCTGCGATGCCAGCAAAATGCCAGTGTTTTTGCAGTGTCCAGAAAGGCCATTTTCAGTCTCCCACTACCGTATTTCAACTATTTAGGGTATTTAATGAACATGCCACTCAACTCACAGTGAGTTGCAGTGGTCAGGCAAACATTTGTGCTCCATGAACTATACAAGAGCTTCCCTCTCAGGAAGTTGAGGTCTTTCAGATGCATGATGAAGTGACACTTCCCTGAATGGCAGCATTTGGAAACTCATCAAGAGAACCGCAAATCTTTCACATATTTGTGTGTTCCTGACCGTTTCTGTTGGCTTCAACACATCATTTGATTTCTCCTGAGCATGAGCTGACACCTTCCCCCTTGAGAATCTCTTATCCAAGAACAGAGAATGTGCCACGATTTCCTTCCAACACTTTTATGTACATGGCAGAGAGGTGTAAATTTAGCACTCCACATAATCTAGCTAAGTTTAAACTGAAAGATTTTAGCTATAAATATGATGGAATTATGAACAGTGTAGGATATAGTTTTAGAAAGCTGAATAAGATTTCATATATTCTCGACAGATCACTAATGGGTAAGCTTTTTGGCCCAAGGGCCACATTCATTTTAAAACCAAATCTGCTGCGTACACATGTGCATATATACATAAGCCCACAGGAATAATGCATTTTATTTATTAATTAATTTATAGTAATAAAATATCCCAAGATCTCTGGGCAGCTTGCAATAAAAAACCCATATACAAAAAAACATTAAATATATACCCTGTTAAAACAGTATTAAACAGCATAAATAGTTAAAAAGTTAAAATAGTGCTAGAATGCATTAGGGTCCAAAGGCCTTAATAAAAAGCCAGGTCTTTACTCGGCACCTAAAAATTAGAAGGGTAGGCATTAATCCGGCCTCCAAAGGAAGGGCGTTCCATAAGTGGGTACCACAGCTGAGAAAGCCGTCCCCCACACAGTGGGTTTCTCTAATTGGTAGGATTTGCACGCAGATCACCTGCTTATTGCTCATTCTGTAGCCAATAAAATGGTTAAGGAGGAGGAAGCAATCTGTTTCTTACAGTATTTCTGTTTTGCTGAGTACTGTCTGCCTCAATATTTGGTTTCTTTTGCTGCTATGGTCAAAAGTGTCTGGTGACCTTGCTGGAAACAAAAAAAACTAACTGCATTGACCCTCCAAGTAAGAGTTCAATCACCTTGAACTATATTAACCACAATCACAGAGCTGACAGTGTTAGACCCACAGTGTCCAACACCGCACTCCATGGAGAAATTCATGGCAAAGCATTTCTAACAAATGGCTTCTGAGCCTCCATCTGAACACATTTAGTGAGTGACACATTTCCACTGCTTTTTTGGATTTTTTTTTTACTAGATTATCAGCAATCCCCAAGAATCTCACATGGGAGTCTTTTCCAGATCGATCTGAAGCTGACAAAGGTTTTGAACACTATCTGCACACAGAATGTGCGATTCAGTTATGAATGAAGCCCCTTTATCTCTGTTTAGTAGTTCATAAAACAGCACTTCCAGGGTTGCCACAGTGAAAAACTACACACTTTACAGTGACTGTGGTCCAGCAAGTTCAGGTTAATCTACCTTTTAGCTGACCTGCAAATCAGTTGGGCCAATATTCTCTTGCCTTTAGGATGTAATTTTACTGTTGAAGGAACAGTATGCTAAGCAATGTGTTTTACTGGGTGAATAAAAAGCCAGAATTAAGATTGCTAGGAGAAATATCAACAACCTCAGAAATTCAGACCAGTGTAGTCCAATCTGGAGCTTACTAGAGCATGGATCACTGTAGCCAAGCTATCCCTAACTAAGAAAGACTGAAGCTGGCAAGCCAGTTGGAGACAGAAGTAGGCATTTCTGGCTGTTGCTGCCACATGGGTCTTAAATGACAGCAACTAATCCAGAAGCACCCTAAGTCATGCACTTGTCCTTTCTGGGGCAAAACAACCCCACCCACAATGGGGTATCTCTTAACTTCCTGGACTCAGGATCACTTGACACACAATACATCTATCTTATCCTGATTAAGTTTCAATGTATTGGTCCACGTTCAGCCTATCACTGCCTCCAGGCAGTTATCAAACACCTGACCTTCCTCTCCTGACTCAGAAAGGAATGGAGAGATAGGGCTGGTGTAATCAGCATACTGATAGCACTTCACTCCAGAACTTCTGACTAACATCTATATGAAGGTGCTAGAAGAGGTAAAGAGGATAGGAGACAAGGCCAACCCATGTGCATCAAAGACACACACACCTGTTACTTTCTGGAACCTACAGCAGAGATAGGATAAGAACCATTATAAAACAGTATCTCTCAATCCCAATCCCTGAAGCCATTCCAGCAGAATACTATGGGTGATCGAACTGAAAACTGCTGAGATATCAAGAAACACATTGCCCTGCCCCTTACCTGAAAAAGGTCATCTGTCAGGGTGACCAAGGCAGTTTCAGTGCCAAACCCTAACCAGAAACTAGATAGGAATGTGTTTACATAATCCATTCATCCAAGAATGCCTGCAGTCATATAGGGTGCGTCTCCATGCCCAAAATACTCCGATGTTAAGCTTGTTTTGAGCTACATCAAATGCAAAGGAGGAAAATCCACGGCAGAACCCCCCCTTTCAAACAGTACTACATCCAACTTAGGACGCAACCATGGATTATCCTAGGAGCATGGGGACGCTCACAAGCATAACTAAAAGCAGCTCACTCCCTGCAGCCCTTCAGCTGTCAGATTCAACTCCCTGCATTCATGTAATGTAAGCTGTTTTAGCGCACAATCAGACCAGTGATCTGCCCCCTTCTTTCACATTGGAGACTGCATTATTAGGAGGGGGAGAGAGATTCTGTGCTTGCTGAGAAACAATCTCCTTTGTTATGATAATTAGCATCACTTTTCCTAGATAGCAAAAGTTACAAAGTCATCCCAGGCTATTCAGCTCACTTTCTAAGCAGCCCCCTTGCCCCTCTTCTTCCCTTCTCCTCTCTCACCGGACAGGAGAGGCATGCATTCACACATGCTCCCAGAGCTGTGCTCCCCGATCACTCCTCCTGTCCGGATCTATTCAGCTCTCGGCAGCAGACAGCACTCTCACTGCCTACTTTCTTTCAGCTCCTCCTCCTTGTTCTTCCAATGAGGGGTTGCTATGCCTACTGACAGAAGCTAAGCCACTCCTGTCAGTGTCGATGCCTTCCTCTCCTCCTTCCTCTCACCACGTGGAGCTTGGAAGGGATGGCAGTAACCAGCTACCAGCTCCTCTCACTTCCAGTTTCTGTCCCACCATTGCTGTTTGACAGAGTGGCTCCTCTTTTTATGGGGGATTCCCCACCACCACTTTCACTGGCTGGAAGAGTCAGCATTCTTCAGCCAGGCAGGAACTCCTCCCCCACACTTTCCCCTTTCTAAGAATGCAGCCTCCAATGTGAAAGAAAGGGAGAGATCATCATTGGCATGCTTTTGCGCTAAAACAGCTGCCGTTACGTGGATGGAGGGAGCTGAATCTGACAGCTGAAGGGAGGTGATGGTGCAACTGAGTAAGCCTGTCATCGCTCCAGCGGGCGGGGGGAGGGGAGAGAAAAAGATGTGGGCTCACAAAAAGCGGCTTCCATGGGGACAGGAAAGTATGATTTTAATCTGTGTTGCCCCAAACAACATGGGGACACTTTGTTGTGAGTCACAACATGGATTTTTATTAATCGCATCAATAGCAAAGCAACCAGCTCCCATGGGGTCGCGCCCACAGTCAACACATTCTCCAACATCTTACCCCAAAAGGGAATATTAGCCACTGGGTGGTACTTATTTAATACCTCAGCATCCAGGGAGGTCTTCTTACGGAGGGAGAGTACCACAGCTACTTTTAGAGCTTCCAGCACCTCTCCCCACTGCAAAGAGGCAATTATTACTGGCCTGGACTCACCCAGCCATACTCCTTGGCTTTTATAAGCCACAAAAGGCAAGGATCTAGGAGAACCTTTGCAAGAAGCTTGTCCACTTCCTTTGACCACTTAATTGAAACTGATTCAATATCATAGGACCAGATCATGTGCCAGACACTCCACTAAACTACTTCTGTGGGATCCAGTTCCATCCAAATATCAGCAACTTTGTCCTCAAAGGCCTTGCAAATTTATTACAGCAAACTTTTCCAGGCACGGTCCCAAACTCAAGCTTCTTATGGACTTGCAAGGCTAACTTGATCAGTGACACCACTTGCATTAGACTATGGCGGAAACATTCAGGACTGTATGCTGTAGAAAGGGCAGACAAAGTAAATATGGCAGGAGTGATGAATCGTATTTTACAGTGAAGCAATAAGAACATAAGAAATGCCACGTTTTTTTCAAAAAAGTATGGTACTTTGGGGAACACATTAATTTCAAATGACCATCTTATGTTCCACTAAAGCTTGTCCCATCGTTATTTGGCCCAACAAAATGCCAAATCTTACATTATGGACACCACATGGCTGCCACTCCTCTATTTCATTCCATATAGTGTGCTTCTTCTACCCTAACAGCATAAAAAGGACAGAGCAACTTGGGAGGGAAAAGCATGATTATATGGAAAAAATGTGTTAACACAAGATGCCACAAAAGGGTGGAGATTACCATAGGATTCTTCCAGGCATCGTACAGCAATCATGATTCTCTTGTAATCTTAGAATAATCACTTAGGATGAATTCCCACTGCCACTTTAAAACTGTTTCAAAACAGTTTGGATCCTCATCATTCCCACCCCCAATCAGTTTCAGGGATTTTTTGAAGATTATTTGGCTTAAAAACGGAATAAATAAAAACCTGATTTTTTCAGGTGTTTTTTCCAGTTTTGGCTTTTAAAACGCTTCTTCCTTATTGCTGTGGGAACGCTAGAGCAGTATTTGGGCAAATACGTCATGAAGCGAGTGGGCTTTCACCCTGCAGGACTGCCCCTTGTCAGTTAAAATGCCAGGTTTCCCCTGTATAGCAGCCGGTTTCATTGTAACAATTCACCCACTTCATACCTTATAGCAATGTTTCCTTTCCCACCCACGCATTTTACAGAGTTAAAGGTTGCATGTGTGGAAAACTGGGTTACATCAAAAGGTTTACTTCTGGCAGCTCTCAGTCCATCTCTCCCTCTCACCCACCTGCCGTGGAGGCAGCACTGCTCGCTCGCTCACTCACTTGCGCAGCTCCCACGGGGCAGTGCACAAGTGTGTGTGTGTGTGTGTGTGTGTGCGCGCGCACCCTTAGTCTCTTTTTAAAAGCAAAAGAAGTAGATGAATCCAGCACTGCAGTTTCCCTGTCAAAAGATAGAAATCAGACCTAAATTTAAACATTGGAAAGCATGGCCAACCTTCGAGAGAAAATTCTTTTTCCATTATTCCAGATAGCTAGAAAATGGATCTGCACAAAGTTTACTACAAATAAAAAAAAATTATTAAACAAAATGTTAAGCCAATACTCATTAAAAAGAGAGCAAAACTCGAGCAATGGATGAAAAGCTGCAATCCATACAAAACATAATGAAACTTAAGTAGAAAAAAAATTACAATGTACAAATATATCTAGCTGCAAGGATTAGTTACTTTAAAATTGAGAGGCAATAATATCCTTCTTGGATTTGTCTTGTGACTTAATCATAATATATCAAGGAAGGAGAGGAGGTCCTTTGAGGTGAGAAAAAGCAGAAAACCCACCAAATAAGGCAGTTTCAAGTAAGGGTGGTGTGCTTAAAGAGGGACCAGCACTATATGTTTCTTAGGTCTTCACTTTAAAACTTCTTCAGTCCATCTTCTGATCACAAGGCTCAGAACTTTTCATTTCTGTTTTATTCAGGGGCTTCCCACCCTCCCTTTAAATAAAATGGATAGAAATAAAAAGGTGTAAATAGATCTGAAGATGGCCTAAAGAACATTTAAAGTGTGACCATGGCCTGATTCGCTTCAACAAACAGGCAACAATGGCATGGCTGGTCTGTCCCCCCCCCCCCCCCCCCGCCCTCCAGATATATCCAAGTGATCACTTGTATAAACTGGCAACGTGAGAATGAATTTGATTCCAACTAGAGTCACTGACAGCCTTTTTCAGTTCCCAAACTTAGAGCTAAGCCATCTCTGGACAGAAGCAACATAACACACTATTTCCTATTACAGCACTATATCCCTCCCACCCAATAACTGTTTTTTCCCTCCCCAGTGCACCAACAAAATGCTACCTAGTATAATGCAAACCTAAAACAACATTTTAACATGGCACCAATACAGTGAGAACTCACTTGCTGGTGTTCCCTTCTCCCATCCCCCCCCCCCCATGCCACCTTCTTGTCCGGTAATATAGCTGAAGAGACTAAGTGCAAAAAGGATCTCTTGGGAGTGACCTTAAGGCCTCAGTGGTGGATAACTGTAGCTGTCTGTGGTTCAAGGTTGAAGGAGTCTCTTTATGTTGTCAGGACCCTTGTGGGTGGAGGCTCAGGCAACCCATGGCTTAGGATAAATTTGATATTGACAGCTTGCTTCAACTGGGAATTCAGGAGGAAGCCCAGGTTTTGAATTTAGTCACTGAGTGCCTCAGAAAGGGCTGCAGAAATCAGAATTAACTGCAGCTATCTGCTGCAATTTCTCCAGCTTCCCTAGTTACCTAAGCACCTATGTCCTAAGAGATTCCTGCTGTCTGGAACTCCTTATAATTTAGGGCACTTTATCATAAGTATAGCTGGTGATTTACAAACACCTGTACTGTACATCCATCATGTAAGTCCTGCAGACTTGGTGTTAGTCCAATACACAAAACAGCAGTTGGGTCACAGTCAGTCGGCTGACTGTAGATGTTCTTTGGTTCTTTTCAGAACAGTAGCGGGGCAAGCACTTCCCACCTAGGCCTGCACATACAATCCATTGAACTACCCCATGTGGACAAGCTAGGCAGAACATCTACCCGTCATATTCTTCCCTTGGATGCCAAGCAGCCTGCATATCAAGTTATCAAGTTGCAAAATCAGGGGCCAAGTTGCAGGAAAGTGAGCTTGTCACACTGAATACCAGGTTGCTGGCTAGTCAGTGATTTTAGGAGGTTCTTTCAACTTTCCAAGGAAAAACAGAAACTTTAATAGATGCTGCTGGGTTTTTTTGATGGTGACAAACCGCGAGGAAGCTTTGGTGGTGATGGACCACACATACAGAAAAGAATTTAGATCCTTCTTATACTATTGTGTCACTATTGCTGTGTATTGAGTGGTGAGGCTGAGGAGAGAAGGAAGAAAGCTGAAGCATTGTACATGAGAAATACTGTTCAATGGACAGGTTAACAGAGTCATTCACCTGTGGCTGCCTTGTATTCTTTCTTGTATACATTTAATCTCATCAATGCAGACATATTGGACAATGGTTTCCAGAATAGCAACTTGCAGACTGGCCTGATTAAATTTACTTGGTGGCCACAACAGCTACGCAGGGTGAAATAATGGCTTGTGCCAACTATGTATGTTAGTATGTCAGGTTATGTTCAATGAATCAACTAGGAAAATGTGAACAATAAGGAAGAGTTTGTTTTCCTGCCTCTGTCCTTTTGTTACTACCAGTTTCATGTTAACAGCAGCTGCTGTCAGAAGTTCCCTTTCTACTCTGTTAAGTAGCCTGCTATCCAGTCATGAGGAATGGCTGCAGATTTTGCAGTAGGGCAACAGAAACAGATAATATGGAAGTTCCTTGTTCCAGGTATAATTTTTTAAGGAAAGAAGTCTGGAAATATATCAGTTGAAGTTGCAACTCATTCAGCAGCATTAGAGAGTCTGCATTTATTCTGCACTTGGGAGATGGGTTGTGTCTTTACCTGATGCTCACCTGTAGCAAAGGCGTAAAGTGGCAGGTGCCTCCTGGCCTGTGAGGACATACTCAAACTGTGATACAGTTATCGGTCATTCCCGCCCCCCACCTGCAGGCTCTGGATGGGAAGGCAGGCACTCAGTCCCCAACCCAGTAAATGTAGACTAGCCTGCACTAAATGCAGGGACTTTTCATACACCAGGGATGTCTGAACAATTTTTATACATTTAAAAATAAAATAAAAGAGGGAATAGGACTCTTGGCACAATTTCTTTTAAAAAAATGCCTTCAGAAGATGAAAAATGCAAAAATGCAAGGAATAGAAGCAAGTTCCTTCTATGCAGTAAGGAACTGATGGACTGCAATATTGAAGAGTGGAATAACTGCTTTCTAATAGATCAGATGGAACGGAAATGGATCACTGTTCCATGCAAGTCAGTGTGATTTATTTCAAGGAGCAGAAGTGGTGCCAGCAACCAGTAGCTCCTTTCAAAGAGAAAACAACATCATCTATGCCTTCATTCAAGCAAACATTTCTGGTTGCTAAGTCATCACCACTGCATTGATGGCTGTTGCTTTGTGATTTTATCACAGTATTGTTCTGTTCTTATTTTCCACTACATTTGTTGAAGGCCATTTTGTAAAACAGCAAGCTCAGCGCAGAACAGTATAACACGTTTATTGAAATTTAAAACCTGCACTTAAAAGGATCCAATTTGAAGATTACATCTATGAAAAATGTTACTTTTCAATGCCTACACAAAATTTACATAAAGAAACTTGATTCAAAACAGACACAGTTCTGCTATTTAAATATGATACTTTTAGACTACAGAATAGATGGCCACACTCTGACAAGGGTAAACCTCTGGGGCTGCAGGCCAATGGTTAATAAGGTGACAGGCAGAAGATCGGGGGCAAATGATTACAATGAGGATGCTTGGAGGCTTCATCCTGATGGCTAGAAATTGTTCATAAAGGGTTTTTTTCCACTAGCACTAAGTACCCATTAGGGACCCATTAGGGTCAGGGCAGGAAGACCCCTCCACTGCAGACCCCATTAGAGCCACATTTGTTTCAACCAGTTCTAGGGAAATCCGGACTGAATGGGTCCTTCAGGAGTCTACAATGGGGTCTTCAGGCATCAAATCCAGATTATACAGAGTGTGTTTCCACTGCGATTGGGCAGTGGGGTCTAAGGGGGGGGGAGCTCTGGGGGCGTACACGCATAGGGGGGTGCCCTGAAACCCAAAGCTCCGAAGCTGGCTCCAAAGAATAGCACAGGCGCCGAAGAATAGCACAGCTGTCCGAAGAGGACTCCATGTGAGAGCAATGCCAGTCCTACAGACCTTTGTCAAAGGCTCTGGAGAAACTTCAAAGAATCTCTGGAGTGTCTACAGAGATTGCACCCTCTGCCCCTCCAAAAATCTGGGGTGACAGGCGGGCCCCACGTGGGTCGATCCAGATTTGCCACATGGGTGCTCCGGTGCTTCCACTGTGGACAGGCTAGCACCCATTGCTATTGGGTGCTGCACCGGCCATGGTGACGCATCAGGTACCTCCCTTAATCTGGATCTACTAGATCCGGATTAGTTGAAGGACCCATTCCTCAGATCTGGATCATCTTTGATCCGGACTAAGGGAGGTCAGTGAGAAAAAACCCTTAGAAACCCCTGAGTACTGACCAGTACTGATCTTCTGGCTTTCAGTTTTCAGATATTGAGACTATATTCACACATAGCAAAAGTGCCTTCAGGCTGGTGTGTATGGCTCTTGCATTTTCATCACTTCTCTAACCCACCTTTTCTAACCTAGAATGTTCATAAGAGGAGGGTAGGCAGATTGGTTTGTGAATGATCCCACCTCTGATCAAACACAGCAAACAAACAAGGTCGCTTTGAGGGGGAATTTTTCACACACCCTTCACCCTCCCACAAACATTTTGTGCTAGAAAAGGTGGATTATAGAAGGCTTGGGACGGTCCCTCTAAAATGCTTCTTTTGTTATGTCTGAGCACAGCCTAAGCTGCCTCAAAGTTGCTTTTTGGGGTTTTTTTTTTACTATGTATGAATGCAACTGAGTTTGACAAGTCTGGACAAGAGGTGTTTTTTTAGGGAAAAAAGTCAGTTTGCCCTTACAATCAAAGTCTACTTATGCTTGCACTTCCTCTTACATTTCTACCCTCGCTAAGACTGCTCTGTGCTTCAATAGTTAGTAACGAGAATAGAGAAGTTATTTTGATATTTCATCAGACAGGGAAGAGTGGAAAGGAATCACCAAATACTGAAAATTAAAGTTTATTGTAGCACTTCTACTATGGAATACAAGTACTTGGAAAGCTGCAGTGTCCTATAACATTCTGACATTTGACAGTAGTCTTATAGATATAGGCTTTCACAGGGTTTAGCACTGGATTAGGAAAGACTCAAGTCATGCGGCTTCCTAGCTACCACTTTAACCAACATTTCCTGTGTTCACGCCTGAGGAGGAGTTTCCTTCTCAAAGTGAATTAGTAACTGAGAACTCTATTTTGAAACTCATCATCAGATCACAGGAAGTGGTGCTCTTTTTATTTTTATACACACACACACACACACACACACACACCAAAAACCTCTGGGACTCTGAACAGACACCTCAGATAGCAGTCTTTTAGCACCTATTGTGCAGTAAGCTCCAATAAACTTGGAAGCAATTTGCTTCTGAGTAAACAATAAGATTGCATATTTACAAGGATGGACACAGTGAGGCAAGTGATCTCCTTTCAGAATCACAAACTTCAGCTCCAAATTCTGAAAGAGCAAGCTGACAAGATACTTTTTAAAAAGTTAAGATCAGTGTTGCCTACCCCTCAAAACAATATCTTATCCTCTAGATCAATGTATGACTGGAATCAATTCCTTTTCCCTTTATAAGAAGCACAAGAAGGTGGAGTATAGTGAATGTCACACCACTCAAGATGAACAATGTATGTTTAGTAAGAATGGAGGCACGTCAGCTTCTTTCACTTCTTCCACTGTCTCTGCTGTCCCAAGAAAGCTTCTTTCTGAGCCTGGGAAAGGATAGCAACATCACAAGACTAGGCTAATGCTATGCAAAACAATTGTAAGACACAATATCCTTCTCCATTAAGGGCTAGAGATCAGTAATCACAAATAGCAAGTATTAAGCTGTGCCCCACCAGATAACTGCTTCTCAATTTTAAGATGGTGGAGACACTCATTATCATAAGATGCAGAGGCACTGTGGCTGAGGTCTTAGGACAGCAAAGTGTGAAAATAGCATCAGTATCTGGGGAAATTCTTCAAAAACTATGAAGAAGCTTTTGCTGCTGTGGATAGGACCTCTTAAGATTTACTGGCAGAGCTGGAGGGAAGAAGCTGGAGTTAGGGAGCTAGGCAGCAAGAGCTCTGCAATGATCTCAAAGGGCATCATTTCAGTTCCAACTATAGTGTCCAAAGTCCATCCATTCTAATTGGCCTTTTGTTTCAATTGCTTTTAAATAATATTCTGCAGCTGTGTTATATTTCTGTTTCACAATGAGATTCTTGGATTATGTGATACTTTGGAGTGATTTTACAACATTAATTACTGTAAATGACTTTTTTTACAGCTGTAAAGAAACAACAATGTATCATGGAGTCACTAGGAGTAAAGATCGGTTATCTGTCATAAAAAAGATCTATACAATGGCAGATCCTGCCACTTGAAACGGGAAGTGTGTCCCCTCATTTCATTCCCTGGCTTCAACATTTCTTTTGTGGCCTCATTTTCCAAGATACACAAAGTGGTCACTTCTCATACTTACAAAAATAAAATTGGGCAATACAGCAGAAACGAAGTGCTTCCAGGTAAGTCTACAAGGGATGGTGAATGTCATGGGGGCAAGGAAATGCTTAGTGTGCTTTTTCCACCTCTGCAGCAAAAGCTTTTTGTGACAGTGCTTTCCATTGCTTTAGGCAGAATATTATGCCAGTGTTGGTACAGGATCATGCAAGATTGAGATTTCGTGTAAATAGTTTTCAACATTGTATCTTCTGAAAGAATATTAGTGACCCTAGTTTTTATTTAGATAACATCCATTTAGGGCTTTTAATCATGAAATTTTTTTGAGCATTTTTAATTTACACATCCAGGTACGAAAAAGAGGTGATTTAATGTCCATCTACTTGAATAACACTGCAGAATGCTTGGCAATGGGCCTAGATACACTTGAATTATATAGCATGTTCATTCACTTATGTTTGTCAGAGCACATTAGAAAGTTAAACACTGTTTTACTCCTATAATATTTACACATAGGGCCTGTTCACACTTACCCTTCTGGAGCTGTTCCAGCCACTCTGCTTCCACTATCCCGGAGAATCTTGGAGCTCCCTCCAGCTGCCCTGGGCAGCCCTGATCTTCAGTAGCTGTGCACAAGTAAAAACCTGTCCACAGTTTCAACGGACTAATCACACACCATGGACCAGTCACTAGGGCAACATCCCACACAAGACAGATGTTGCTATCCCATGGTGATCTGGGCTGCCTGGACTGGGCCATCTGCCCTTTAAGAGCTGGGTGTGCACTGAATGGTGACCTGTTCCTCATTCAGCACCTAGAAGTACCCCAAAGCAAACAAAAAGCAAAACACTCCTTTTTGGTCCTTCCTTCCATTACTGAAGAGTTACTGCATCAAATGTATTCTTAACATTCTATCAGGGAAGGCATTCAGTTTTTATACTGCTCTGCAGCTAATTCCATGTTCAGAAGGTGCAGCTTCTGTGCAAAACTTTTAAGTGCATCCTTTTAAATGAACCCAGGGACTATACTGGGAATGTCTACAGACTGATGGCAGTCCCAGTATAATCCCAAATTAGTGGATAAAAATTTAAAACAGTGGTATTATGGAAAATCCAGCAACAATGCTGCATTTTCTGCAGTACCAATTCCTTACCTCCATCTAGTATATTTCTGGTCAATATACCCGGATGCAAGCCAAGCACGGGAAAAGTACAAAGAGAAGTGGGTGGGTTCTTGGCTGACATCAGAGTATTTTGACCAGGAACAATAACATGAAGAATCACTGGATGCAGGTAAGAAGCTGGATTGGCTCCTACAATTTCCTTTTGCCGTCTTGGGGCACCCTCAGTAAATGGAAGTGTTGAGCCTGGCTGCTTTAGCTCTGTACCTCACTAATGAAAATTTCAAGAGCCCCTTAGGATTACATAAGAGTTATCATTAAGACATGTAACATGCAGCTAGGGTGTAGAGGTGGCTTTTAAAGACTGCTCCCCTTTAATGCTTACTGGGGTTTCTTTTGGAGGCACTATTTTTGTGGAGCAGCAAGAGGAAAGACCAATCACGAGGAGGGGAGTTGACCACATCTGTTAGAATGGGCACAGTAATTGTACTGCTGTATCTGTTTCTTGTGTCATCGGCCTTCAAAAGACTTTTAATCAGATTTTTGATATTGTATACACTTCTGTGCACCTGGGCCCAGTGTCTAGAAGTATCAGAATAATTTGTATCTTGACTAATTTTGGCTATGGTATATATTTCATTTTTCTGAAAGTAAGCAGCATGGAGTACAGTACGATGTATTTTTGTGTTTT
This sequence comes from Aspidoscelis tigris stejnegeri, assembly GCA_023333525.1. NCBI lineage: Eukaryota > Metazoa > Chordata > Lepidosauria > Squamata > Teiidae > Aspidoscelis > Aspidoscelis tigris. The sequence continues at coordinate 49,332,662 of JALMGA010000004.1, forward strand.
CATGCTTAGAATTATAGAAGCATGTAACAGGCTTAAGACTAATGTGTGTAACCAATTTTTTGCTAATTTTTAACTTGTAAATTACAATATTGACTCCTGCTACTTCCAATTCTAATTGTTTTCTAATTGTTCTATGCCCCTCCTTAAAACTGGTACATCCATGATATATTTAATTATCTGAGTGGTAATCTTTCTGCCTTTGTTTTCAGATCATAAAATCTTGTATTGTATTAAAATCATTTTGACGCAGAGCAAAAGTGCAACCATAGGATACAAAATAATCCCTGCATCATAAAGTAATCAGCATAGCAATTAGTTATTCTAAAATATAAAATATAATTATGAATAGAATATAATTGGGATGAGTTATTATAAAATTACATGTCTATTCTCAATGTCCAAATTGGACATAAATAAAAGAATATGCTTCTGAGTTAATTTCTATTCTGCTAAATACAATAATTAATAATTAAAATAATGGTTAAAATATTTAGAATGATTTTCAGTTAATTTATCAATTATCCACAGGATTGGAATATTTACTCAGTTCATGGTACAAGTCTGAAATGTGGCAAAATGTACTGCAAACAGATTCAATCTATGGGTTTCTACAGGAAGAGAGCTAATGAAATCCACATGTTCAACATTCTGGCTTCATTCTCTGAACTACAAATAAAATTTTGTATTCAGAATAACATAAAGACAAATAAATTCTCCATCTGTCAAGAAAAAACACTGGCCCTGATTTGGTGATACAAGTTCCTGTGATTTCCCACACAGAGTCTTACTCTGAGATATAACCCAGAATAGGGGCTAGCTGTTGGCATTCTAATGCAGACTATAGTAGACTCAGTAGTGGTACCAAACTAGGATGACAATGTTGGTAATACTGTCTTGCTTTGGTAGTTCGGATATGTTGTTAAAAAAGCAGTTTTTGGCTTAGGGCAGTGCATCTTCAATCATACTTCCTTTGCACGATAATGGTGGATGCTGTGTATCTGTACTGTGAGAATGACTGTATGTATATCAGAGATGTAGGCTGATTCAAGGAACATATAAAGTCCAAGCGTCTGGCAGCCACATTAAGCAAATGGAAACTACATATAGGATCTGAAATGAATTATACAGGCAACTAAAGGGGCAAAACATAACCATTAAGTGAAATATGGCAAGACACATCACACAAGTTGCGTCATTTTTTAGAACATAGCTCATTGAAGGCAGGGCAAAATGGCATAAAAAGATAAAGGCAGGATAATAAAAACTGGCAATATGAATTGACATCATTTTTCCTTAGAGCCTGACTACACATTAACCTCACCTACCATATTAAAGGGAAACCCACTTTAAATCCACTTTAATTTTGCAGCAGGAGGGAACAGAAACAAAAATACTAAATGCAAGATTTGTACATTTTAAACACACCTAGGCTGTGTCCTGCCTGAGCCAGTGGTGGTCTTGTAATATACATTCTCTCATTGTTTGTGCAAATGATGGCAGAGAGCATGCTGGATAGCAAGGGCATCATCAAAGTTCTTTTCCAGCACTCCAATGAAGGAAGCTCTGAAGGGTGTCCAAAGGCCCTCCACCATCCTTCTTGGGGTGATCTGTGGTGGCTGCCACCCTGACTGTCACACTCCTGGGGCTTCCTGGGACTCCCACTGCCATAGTATGGATGCACCCATAGTCAGGCCCATCAATCTTGGTTTGTTAATCTATTGCGTCCGTCAGTCCTGTGTTCTGTACAATGCTTAACACACAGTGATGGGTGACTAATAATAACCTAACCTTGAGTGAAACAAGCATTGAACAGATGGCTAGTTGACAAAAAACTATTTTTAAAACCAGATTTCAGGCCTAGTCATATTTAAAAAGAAAGTACTTATGCAGCTAGGAAGATAAGAACTGCCTGCAATTGTGGCAAATTAACTTCTGACATAAGGGCTGGGGAAAAGAAGCAACTTCCAAGTAGACTTCCTGTAATTCTGAATATGGTTGACTACAGCTAGTGAGGATATTCCTCTCCCCACCCACAATGCTGCTGCAAATTCTTTGCTTTCATGATCTGAAAAGGAAATCAAACTTTCATCTTCATGCTAACTGAAATACAAGAAGTAGTGAAAGGAATATATCCCCCAAAACAATTTATTTTGTGTGAAGGATAGACATTTCAGAGATTGCTTTCCTTTTCCTGCTCCCAACATTCTCTCCGCAAAGAGCCCTCCCAATCACCTAATGTGACCCACCAGGAATCAACATTTTGAGAAATGTGAGGACTGCAAAAGGTAAGCACATCCTTGTGTCTGAATCCAGGTTCAAATATTCCTTTGGAACAATAACATGTGGAATCCAGCTTGATGTTGCAAGAAGAATTATAGAGCAGGACCAGATGCTCTTTTCCCACAACAGGCCCACTATGAATTTTGTATTGGGTAGACAGATTCAGTACAAAGATAGAATAAAATAATTTAATTATTGTCTCTGACCAGAATACAGCAAGTTGCAAGTGATGAGCAGCAAGAGAATGCTCACTGCAAAACCTTCACTGATGAGAATGAAAAGATATATTCCATATGGGGAAGCAGCCAGGGTTCTTATAACTTTAAAAGCAGGGAAGAAGGTGGAATTTATGTTGCTTATACAAGCACACACAAAAATCCTTCTCTTGTTCAGATTTGAGCAATCAACAGCTGTTGTCTGATAGGAAACCTAACACATAACTTAACACTGTAATGTAAAAAAGTAAATTTTCCCCCACCCCCAGATTCTTATCTGGAGCTTTGCTTTATTGTGATCCCTGTTTGCCTAAATTACTAATAGTAGATCAACATAGTACTAGATTTTTGTAGTTTCACTTACAGCATGGGGGAGGGGGGAGGAAAACTGCTGAAATGACTACTGCTTGGATACTCCAGAGTGAATTTTTGTTCTGCATAATTAACACTATTATAAGCAACACATTACTCCCATTTACAGTAGCCAGATAAAAAGAGAACAACAGTAAGACATAATTTGCATGACAAGCTCCCCCTGTAGAAACTCCTGCTTCTATACAGCTATTAGAGAGCCCAGTTTTCCTTTCCTTGCAATTACCTTTGTCCCAGACTTTTCATAGTTTGTTGTGAATAGCACAATCCATGCATATTTACTCAGGAATTATGCTCTATCCAGCTACTTTATTCTTTTGGCTTTCTTTACTGCTTCAGGTGGAATCTGAGGTGAGGTTTCATTAACTGTATTCATTAACTGTACACAATAAGCAAATTCAGGGGAAAAACTTTCACTTTAATAACATCCTTCCCATTCTAATCACTTCCCTCCCAGTGAAGCAAGTATTTGCCATCCATGCACCAGCTGGAGCCATGAACTCCAGACCTTCCTGCTTTGCCGGCTAACCTCAACGAAGAATACCTGAAAAGATCAGCATAGAAGGAGAATGAAAATCAGGACTACATTGGGATTGCCATGGATATCACAGGTTTTTGCCCATGCCTGGAGCCCTCAAAAACTTAGTATCTAACAATTCAGTTTGGCTTCCTTCCAACTTTTCTCCTGTCATTTCTTGTTCTGTCAAAGGCTGTCCCTTACAATTTAATAAGTCTTTCATTTTATGTATCTCAAACTGATGTAATTTATTAATCAACCTCTTAAGTTATTCCTGTGCTTACTGTAGCTTAGCAGTTCCTTTGTGTCATTTTCAAGTACTAATTTACTTCTCTACGGCTTACATAGCTTTTCTGTCAGAGGTACTATGCCTCACGATATGAACAATATCAAATCATTACATTATATACACAAAAAGAGATCAGAAGGCCTTTTCACACTAGGCAAAAAGGTGAAGATGGGGGATACTCCCACACAGTGCATCTGCACCACATGAAGCCACATCTATACCAGAAGCAGCTCCACACATGTGGGAGCAACACCTGAACTTATAGCAGTTGAGCAGTTTCTTTTCAGTTTTTACTGTCTACTGCTATAGGAGCAGCTGGGACACTCCATCTACACCTCTTCTGGGTGGAAGAGGTGCAAATGGAACATGTGACTGGGTGGTACAGATAAAGTTGTACTCTACATTGCCTGGTCACCATGGCAACACTAACACACATGCCTATTGGTGCTGATGCTGTGGCTCCACAATCGCTTCTAGCACAGAGGCGATTGTCATGATTCGCACCTTGCCAGTACTTACGGAAGTGCTGGCAAGGTTTGGGATAGATCTGGCATCCCAAATTGTGGATGTCAGATCCAGGGAAGTGAAGGTGCACAAAGGTCCAGAGTAATTGCAGCAACCACTGGGGAATTTGTCTCTTGAACTTTGCTGGGAAAGCATTTGCCTGAATGGTTCTCAACAGGCTGTATTTGTTTGCTGATTGAGCACATTGTGGTTTTAGAGCTAGAAGATCAACTGCTGCCATGATCTTCTTAACAGAGAAATGTCATGAGCAGAGATTACCACATTACACTGCTTTTATTGACTTGCCAAAGGCTTTTGTTATTGTTAGTAGAAAAGGCCTTTTCATGCCATAATATCCTTCCATGCAGATATAAAAGGCATTGTCCAGTTTGATGGAACATCCTCTGATCCATTCCCAATTAACAGAGAAGAAAAACAAGGTTGCATACTTGCATCTATGCTCTTTGGTATATTTCTATCCCTACAATTGCAATATGTCTCCAAATCCTCTGAGGACAGGCTATATTTGCAGGAAAGCCAATCTCTACAGTCTTGAGAACCAAGACCAAACTCCAGCATATACTGATGCATGAGTTACTTTCACTCTGTGCATGTTCTCCAGACACTCATCAGCTGCTTTGTAACAAGTTCTGTTTCACCAAAAATTTGAGGGCCCTGTAACTTGGGACAGGAAGTTCACAATACCTCTAGAATCTATATCAGCAATTGTACCATGATGTGGTGGAGTTTACTTAACTTGGCTCCACAGTTACAAGTAGTCTGTTATTTGAAACTGAACTCAACAAATGCAGTGGCAAGATGGTGACTACAATGGCACACCTTTCCAACTGAGTCTGGAAGAACCCCAGCGCTTGAGTGCTTAGAACCCTCCTATCCGTATGGCGAGTCATGAGCTTTATATGTCTGCCTAAAGTACCATTTAGACTTTTTCCTTCTTCACAACCACCAAGGAATCACAAATAAAGTCTTCCTGAGGGAAGCAAATATTCCAGGTATGTTTGCTCTGTTAGCTCATCAACACTTCTGCTGATTCAGTCAGCTTAATTAAGTGAAAGATGTTTGAAACTCTAAATATTTATTTCTTTGCATTTTATTTTCTGGCCCTACACCCAGAGGTCTCAGGGGAGATCACAATATTAAAAACCAAGTATAAAAATGAACAATCCAGGGCTTTGTTCAGACATAACAAAAAGGCCACCTCAGAAAGACCGTGTGTGGCCCTCATGTACCCAAGTCTTCTCCAATTGTTTTTCCAGCACAGAAGGTTTAGGAGAGAGGGAGAGACAGACAATCCCACCTCGAAACCATCTCTGAGGAGCCTCAGAGATTTGCTGTGTCTGATCACACCCTAACCCTGCTGGACAACCCGCTCTTCGCTTCAGAGTCTGCAAACATGCAATGTCAACTCAAGCAGTAGCCTGACGTTCATATGTACAGGCTGCAGTAAAGTCTGATTCTTTATATCAGACTGTACAGTCACAGATCAGTAAATCCTGATCTCCTCAAAATTAACAAACAAATTCAAATCCACAGTATTCCATTGACTCTTAATACAAAAGGATGCAAACAATAAGATACAACACCATGATAGGGGGAACGTTTGCCACTAAATCTGTGCTTTTACAGTACTGAGAACTCTAAAGGAGAATCTCACGATGAAAAAGAGAAAAGTGAGGAAGTTTCAGCTCACAGAAAAAGGCATGGTTCATCAAACCCAGAATAATCCATACAGCAATCATTTGTTAAAAATCCACCTGTCATAACTAAGAACCACAGGCAAACTGTCAGTTTTTTCTGATTATGACAGTGTTAGCCAAGGACAACAGCAAATCATGCACAATTTATCACAGATGGCTGAGGAAGCTACTGTTCATATCCTGGAAAGATAAAAGTGCCAAACAGGAAAAAAGAAAAACAAAAAAAAAAAGAATGTGATATGCTGCAAGAAATTGACAAAGTAGTTGGACATGCTGTGCTGATCTCACTAGTGAATTAACTCCAGTTAACTAAATACCTTTGCCAACTTTAGCTTATTTGACAGTGCTAGGCTACCATTGTATAAGGGGAGAAACTTGCAGCTGTTTGTCTCTTAAGTCTTTCAGAACATACATTGACTTCTGGCTTTAAAAATGCATCTCATTTACTCTGAATATGTATTTATGGTCTAACTATAAATAATAAACAAATCTATGCAGATAGAGACACAGTAGTAACATTTTGTATTTAAAATATATTTCATTTTCATTCAGGGATACATTTACAAATTATTATTTAAATTGAAAAACATCACTAAAATGCTAATGTATTTTCGCTGGATACATCATTATTCTAAACAGGCAAAGCAATACTTAAGACTTCACCTATATATTTATTGTATGAAGATAACAAATATACCGGAGTCCAGAGTTTCAAGATATGCCTATCTTGACCATTAACTATCTCTTGAAGTTTCAAACTAGTTAAAAGTTCAGTACATACATTTGCTTTCACCTATTGAAACTTTTATTTGAACTCTCACATGCTTTCCCTGTATCTCAATAACTAACCCTAACTAAAGCATTTAACATACGGGTTTTTCCACTAGCACTAAGTACCCATTAAGGACTCCTTAGGCTCAGGGCAGGAAGACCCCATTTCCACTGCATACCCCATTAGAGCCACATTTGTTTCAACCAGTTCTAGGGAAATCCAGATTGAATGGTTCCTTCAGGACCTATAATCCAGATTTCCTGTAGATCCTATTAAAGGGGTCTACAATGGGGTCTTCAGGCATCAAATCTGGATTATACAGAGCACGTTTCCACCGCAGTGGGGCAATGGGGGGCTCCTGGGGGGCACTGAAACCCAAAGCTCCAAAGCCAGCTCCAAAGAATACTACAGGCTCCAAAGAGGACCCTACACGAGAGCAATGCCAATCCTATGGACCTTTGTCAAAGGCTCCAGAGAATCATCGAAGTTTGCGGCAGATCGCTCCAGAGAATCTCCGAAGCTTGTGACAAATCTCCAGAGAATCTTCTAGGAGATTGCACCCCCCTGTCCCCCTAAAAACCTGGGGTGACGGGCAGTCCCCACATGGGTCAATCAGGATTCACCACATGGGTGCACTGCTGTTTCCACTGCAGGCAGGCTAGCACCCATTGCTATTGGGTCTGGCAGTGCCAGTGGGGACGCATTGGGTACCTCCCTTAATCCAGATCTACTAGATCCGGATTAGTTGAAGGACCCATTCCTTAGATCCGGATCATCTTAGATCCAGATTAAGGAAGGTCAGTGGAAACTCCCCCATGAATAAATCAGTACCCTTTGTTGATTTTAGGCCAGAACAATCATTGAGATTTGTTGCAATACATAGAAACCAAAGAATTATTATTTGCAGTTCTAACAATAGTCGTGTCCACTTGGCTATAGCTAGCTTGCCATCTGTACTGGTGTGAAGAAAAGCATGCAGCTAGTACAGAAAAACTATTTTAATTACTGAATCATTCATTTCCAAGATAACCAGAATGACACAGATACTGGGTTTAGTTTCTAAACAGAGTAACCTGAAGTTTAAAAAATGAATCACTTCTAGTTTGCCTTCTCTCCAAGTGCAGACGAGGTGAGAAGTTAAACCCTTTCTGCCTCTTCCAGATCATAGCTAACCGTTTAGGCAGGAATGATGAATGTAGCCGTTCTTCAGGATGAACATGTCTTAAAATAGACAACTGTTACAACTAAATTGCTATGCCCAATGAAATCGAATACCCACCTTCCAGACATAAGCTACAGGTTAATCGCTTGCCAGGATTATCTGAACAAGCACTTTCCCCCGCTCAGTTTAGCAGGCCCAGCCCAGCCCAGGCAGCCACCCAAGCGAAGCAGCCCAGATTACCTTCGGAAGCAGCCCAGGGTCGGTGCCCTGCCTCGGAATCCTCATGCACGTAACTGCAGAGGCTGGGTCTACCTGCCAGTTACATTGGGCCTAATGGGTCTGAAGAGTCGAGGGGGAGCTTTGAGGCTTAAAAGTGTGTATAACGACGAGAAAAGAAGCAACGTCACCCGCCAAGGCTCAAGTTAAAGCGCTTTCACTTCCCCATTAACCCTGAGCAGTTGCAGCCCCAAAGCATGGTAGTTATTCATCGCCAAGGGAACAGGCAAAGGTCGCTGCCATCTGCCAAGGATTTGGGCACCTGCTCAAGCAACTTCAAATCAGGTTCGCTGCCAAGAATTTCACCAACTCAGCTGCCTTAATTCCAGGCAGCCGCTTCATCAGAACCTGCCAGGCTCTCCCCCGACCTGTCAAAACTTCAAGGAGCCCCCCCTTCCTTCCTTCCCCGTCCCGTCCCGTCCGATTTGCCTCTTCGAACCCCCCGAGTTGGCAACTGCGAAGAGAGGCGACGAGGGCTCCGTCCCCAGCCCAGGCGAGCTTTGTTGGGAGGCTGCCAGCGGCGCCCTTCTCCGGCACACAGGGCTCCTTTGTACCTCGGGTACCTCTTCCCTCCCTGCCTGCCTCGCCAGCGCTGCGCCAGCAACTCCTTCGCCTTCCACTCTGCCTCCCTCGCAGGCTCGGCGCTTCGCTTCAGCCAGGAAAGGAGCCTCTGCTCCCGCTCCCCCTCCGCCGCAGCCTTCTCCTTCTCCCCGCCGCGGAGAGCGCCCCGGAGTCCCTCCGCGGCGGCGCCAGCGTGGCAGCCCCAAGTGCCCCCTCTCTTCGGGCTGCTCTCCCACCGGGCTACCCGGCGCCCGCCAACCTGGGTGCCGGCCGAGCGCGCGGCGGCCGGCGGCGGGTTCCTCTCCCAGGAAGTTCTGGCGCGCCTGGCGGTGGGCGCCACGCTGAAGAGCTCCCCCTGTGCCGCTGAGGCGACTCGCGGAAGGGACGCGCCGCTCCTGCTACTCACCTGCCGGGCCGCTGACGGGCGCGCCGCTCGCCTCGTTTGACAGCTGCCTTTTGTTCCCCCCACCCTCCCCGGCCGCGGCGCGACGTCTCTCGCTCGGCTGCCGCTCCACCCCGAGAGCCACGTGAATCGGCAGCCGGGCGGGCGAGTCGGCTTCGCTCTGGCGAGGGGCGGTCCTGGCGCGTAACAGCAGCCACGGCAATAGAGAACGGGCGAAGGAGGGGGGGGGGGGCGGGAATGAGGCCAGTGACCAGAGCCCAGCCCGGCGGCGGCGGCGTGTGTGTCATGCGTCTAGGGGGCTGCCAGGGAAGGCGGGAGACTCGCTCTGCTGACGCGCCGGCGACCAACCGGGCCTCCCTTCCTGTTCTGCCTGCGTGTTCGCTCGCTCGGCACCGGCGGCAGCACAAAGGAGCGCCCACTCCGTGCTTCCCCAGGGACGCTTTGCCGTTCATTTCGGAGCAAGAGGGAGGAGGCAATTCTGTCTTGGCAGAGCTGAGCGCCAGGTGAAAGGCCCTCCTCTGGGCACAAGGTGGCCGCATCCACACGGAGGTTTCCCCTTTTAAAGCAGGTCAAAAACCACGTAGATTTTTGTGGTTAGGGAGCCGGACTCTTGTCTGGGAATACCGGGTTCGATTCCGCCCTCCCCCCTGAAGGCAACTGGGTGGCTTTGGGCTAGTCACAGCCCCACCTACCTCACAGGGTGTCTGTTGTGGGGAGAAGAATAGAAGCTTTGTCAGCCGCTTTGAGTCCTCTTGAATGGGTGAGGAAAGTGGGGTAGAAAGGCCAACTCTTCTTCTTGTTCTTAGAGGTAACATATAGCACCTAGTGCTCCCATCTCGCCTCTAATCCACATTAAAGGATAAAAATCGCTTTTCATGGTGCATTTTTTGGGCTTTAATGTGGATTAGGGATGGGAACGCTAGTGTGTGGTAACCACCTGATGGAGGCTACTTGTTGCCCTGATGGAGGCTAAGGTTGAAGTGAAATCTTCCTCAGCTGCCATTGTTCATAAGTGTGAAGGTAATGGGAGATATTAGCATGCACTAATTAGCCACATGTTCTTTAGGCTATGCTTTTTTCAACCTTCTAGAGTTTGATAGATAAATAAAGAAGAGCTGGCTTTTCTAGCCCACATTTCTCACCTATCTAAGGGGACTCAAAGCGGCTGACAAAGCTTTCTGTTCTTCTCCCCACAACAGAACACCCTGTGAGGTAGGTGGGGCTGTGAGAGCTCAGAAGAGAGCTGTGACTAGCCCAAGGTCACCCAGCTGGCTTTGTGGAGGAGGGCAGAATCAAACCCAGCACTCCCAGATAAGAGTCTGGCTCCTTAACCACTAGACTTTACATACATGTATGCATGAGCCTTAAGTGGCTTGGAGCCAAAGCAGAAAAACTTTTCACTTGGTCATTATGCCATGTTGCCCTGAAGGCAAATAGCTCTTTATTATCATTTAAGAACTAGAGCCCTTCACAGAGCTGTAACCAGTTGGTGCTTTCAAACTGGGAAGAGCTGTAGCTCTGTGATGTTGTTCAGAGTCAGTCCTTTTCTTCTTAGAAGAAGTCACCAGCAAACTATCTTTGTATTGTTTCCAAGAAAGCTGCACAGATGTATCCATGAGGTCACTAAGAGCTGAACTGCATGCCAGGATATCTTGATGTTTAAAGTTATGTTGTCTGTATAGATTAATCTCTGAGGTGGCCTTTGCCCCATGATAAAGACCACCCAGAAAAACAAGCCCCTGCAGGTGATGTATTGCTGGTTTTGCTCAGGATGGTAAGACCTGTTGTGAAAGAAAAAATTCAGAGGGCAGGCTGACTGGCTTGTCTGACCGCCACATGGAAGAGGAAAGTCAAGCAACTTTATCAGAAAACCTCCCCCCAGGAGAAGTTCTAAGTCTACTTAAGCTTCCAGTGTTGAACCCTAAGGGATGCTGGCCTCATAGGTTCCAGTGGTGTGTGAGACAAAAAAGGCTATAAGGCAAGAAAATAAGAATCATTTAGTTCAGCTTTCATTTTATTGAATAGTCCAAAAGACCAGATCAGTTTGTGCATAAATAAAACATTTAAAAACAAAGAATAACAAGATAAATCAATAAAACATATGGGCAAATTAAGATTACATTACATTTCATTATTCCCAGCACAAGACACCACAATAGAACAAAGGCAAGAAGTTCTAACTCTGGGGACTTTAACACACACACACACACACACACTATTGGTTAAGATATTATTTACATATTTGCTTTTTGTAAAAAATATAATTTGTACTTAAGTTTCCAGAAGCCTTTATCCTTTATTAGAAGAGTCAGGTATGTCTGTCTTAGATCCGACTAGGATATGAACAGAATCTTTGAACCTGTCCCATTTCATTGTCAAGTCCATTTGAACAAAATAAACACATGCAAAAGCTTTCTTCATACCAAATTGTAGAAGATTTTCTATTGCAAAAACATCCTTTAGTTTTTTTGGTAGGAGAATAAAAGCCAGTAATATCCTTTATTCTAAGCTTTAGTGCTGACTGCACTAAAATATCTAGATAAGAAATGCCTGTTTCCAATACCTCTTTTGCAAAGTGGCCATACCATGTGTTACCTTTTGCCATCTGTTTTATGAACTGACACCAGTAACTGCATAGTCTGTTGAGAGTTTGGTTCTGGGTGGTCCTGATACCAAGTTCAGCTCTTAATGCACATGCTGTGGTAGAAAAGTCACATTCCAAGAGCTGCCTCAACCCTTGAGGCTGTGCTCTCTCAGCCCCAAATTTCAGCTGTAACAACTTTGGCCTTATATATCTTGATGACTGGTGTTGCTGGTAAGATATCAGCTGTGATAAAGTGTACAAAGTGATTTTAAACTGCAATTTTGGAAAATAATCATTCAGTCCCACTACTTCAGCTGTTGTTTTGACAACTGACCTGTGGGTTTTGGATGACCAAATGGAAGTGAGTTTACTCTCTCATCTCTTGACTTTCAGTCATATAGTTCTTCATCTTTGAAGCTACCAAGCTGCACATAAAGATGCTGTACAGTTGGGATCAGGTCTTAATATTTATTCCCACTCTTGCTGTAGTCCCAGCTGCATCTTTAGCACTATGGTGATTTTGTGGTACCTAAAAGCAAAGATGTCCTGAGCGAGGGGGTGCCACTGGTGCACAGTGTCCAATGATGAGCAAGAGAATTAATGTCTGCATATTACCCAGTAAAGCTGTTGGAATCAATAATTAATGCACAGCTTACCATTTCTTTTTTCAAACACATTATTCATTATGAACCTACGCACATGCATAAATGTACATATAAACACACAGGCTGCCTTTCCACCTTAAGAATACCTTAATCAGGAACTCATTGCTGCTGATCAAACACAGTCACTGTACTTAGTTATTATCATGGAGACTGTATCTTTACCTCAGTGGCATCAGGTACACTGACACGTAGATTCATCCTTCTGCCCACAGATGAGGTGTGGAACATCCACACACCCCAGGCCTCGCCCCTCATTATCTTCAAAGCTGACAACTCAGCTTTAGAGTGCTTGGAACCATGGCATGCTGGTTTTCTGGCATCATTTGAAGCTCACACTATGCCAGCAAATCTTCCTTTGAACCCATCAGTTTGCACCAGCTGCTACTGCCTTGTAGATGGGGTGTTTGCAGCTTCCCCAAACCTCGTAGTTTACTATATGGAGCAATTACTGTGCTTGCATAACACGGTATGGCAATATATTGGAACTACTAATCACAGTGTTATATAAGGAAGTATTGTTCTCTGCTTCATTTGAGTTTTTTTTTTAAATGGGTGAGTAACTCAGGCTTGTTAATTTGTCTGTTTATTCCTCATAAGCTTGAAAATTTTGCAAATTCTTAAGAGCTCTTCTACTATGATAACACTCTGTGGGAGCTATTTATATTGAACAGCTAAATATTCTCTTTTCATTTGCCTCAGCCAAGACCCAGATCTACAAATAAGCTTAGTTCTCCTGGAAAGTGTACTTTTAACCATAGATGTCAAACACAAGGCAAGCTTTCCAAACAATAGAGAGAAATGGCATGTGCCTGAACAATGAAAACAAAAACTTTGAATCCTGTATCTTCTGTAATGAGAAGCATGCATATTAACATGATGTCAGCGTATGAACAAATACTTATAGTCTTGCTCATGCTCCCTCATGCATGTCAACTCTGTGGTTAGTTGCTTCTGTGCTCAGTTGGTCTCCATTATTAATGGTGCTAGCAGCATATTTACAGCTGTTAAGTACCAAAAGCTGAAAAGTTGGATGAAGGCATAGCAATGAAATCCACCATTCAGTGGCTTCATCTCAGTTCCTTTAATAGCTGCCTAGAGGGATATGGATTTAATGCTTGTCAATCACACACACACACACACACACACACACACACATACACGTTATGGATGGAGGGTGGCAAATGCAACATTTATCTTTCTCTGATGCTGTAATATTTGCATTCTCCAGGCGCTTTCACAAAGCTAATTCATTTGCTGCTATAAATATTTGAACATGGCTGTTGTAGCAGTTGTAGCGTAGTGTTGCCTGATGCTTTGGGAGTTAGGGCTCCATAACTCAAAACTTATTTCTCCTCAATTCTGCACAGAGTCATAACTGGTACAGACTGGGCAAGTTCTCATGGGCCACAAATCATTTTGAGGGCTACATGTAGCCCTCATGTAGATTTTGGACATCACTCCTACATGGCCTAGAATAGTGAATATTTTTTTAATTCTCGGGCCCTGCTTGCACTAAAGTTTGCATTTCATCACAGTTACATTAAGGGACAGAAGGCCATATTTGCACCGCAAGCACTGATACGAGCCCCAACCTGCTGCTGCGGCTATTGGGACAGAGCTAATGGTAGCTGAGACACTAGCAAGACTGCTATTCTATGTATACCTACATGAAATTTGACCCTATCGAGAACAGTAAACTGTGTCCATGTTGGCCAACCCTGGTTGTCCATTCACAACTGAGCCCCATTCAAGATGTTGATCCTGTCATATAAAGCTCTAAATTGCTTGGACATAGAATATCTGAAGGAGTGCCTATAGTCAACTGCCACAGTACAGAATATTATGTATAGAGAAAAGAAATTTGTTGGGGTCATAGCAATGATTGTTGAGCTTCCTGCAAAGTCTCACTCCAGCTAAGTGTCATTCAAGTAATATTGCCTAAGCTTTGCCAAATGTGAAAATATTGGTTTTATTCAAAAACTTGGGTTTCTCTCCCTCTTCAGAAATCAAATATTGTTTCCAGACCCCCACCCCCACCTCTGTTTCCTTTCCTTTGCCCCTGGACCACATCCATGGGGTTACAACTAAGATTGGTTGCTTGCCCACAAAGATCCACCCTCCCAAGCGTTACTCAGGTAATGCCACCTTTTTTTCTTTAAATGTGAGTTTCTGCTTTTTCTCCCCACATACCAGATATTTGCGTTACTGATGGCCTTCTCCAGCTCCTTTCTCTTGGCCACTCAGAAAGAGGCACACACTGACCCTGTTATACCCAATGCCATCGTTATCAACACTACTCTGAACATGTACTATATATACTTGGCTCGTATACTTGCAATGTGAAAGAACACATACGTTTGGACTGTGGGCTGTACAGCCCTGTGAGTGTCCCAACCACAGCTTGCTATGGAAGGCACGTGAAGATCTATCTTGAGCAATAGAACCAAGCTTTTCTGTATTGCTCTGGTAGCTCCAATTTTATTCTCATAGAAGACAGTTTTACCTGGAAGACGTAATTCTGTTTTTGTTTATTTTTTGATGATTTAAACATTTCTCTCCATGCTTGGCACAACATCTTTGGGGAATAGTGAGTGATTCTATTATACTTTAGGCTGAATATGGCCTCCAATTCCACCAGCTTGTTTCCTATTTGTTTACCACACCCCTATTCTATACCAGCCAACAATTTTAAATTATTGTTTTAAAACCACCAATCAAAAGTGCAGCATTTCAAGCCACTTCTTATCCAATTCCCTGCTTGTTACAGATGAGTATAAAAATGCCCAGTCTTTTCCACTCAAGAGGTGAACATCACAGAAGTGGCCTTCCCCTTACTGCAAGACCATCTAATCCATCATGAAGCTTCAGTTGTGCTCTTTCCCTCTTGCTCCTGCACTGGCTGGAGCTGGCAGAGATCCTTCAGTTAGAGAAGACTAGTTTCTTCCTTTCACCCCCTGCAACTGAAGAGACGAGCCCTGCTTCTCCAAATGAGAACTTTTGTGCTGTTTTGCTTCTTAACTAAACCTGAATTTAACTGCTACACTGAGCTAAATCACTGGAAAAGAGGGATCAGTTTGACCTAGTGGTTAGGGAGCCAGACTCTTATTTGGGAATATTGAGTTTGATTCTGCACTCCTCCATGAAGGCATCTGGGTAACCTTGAGCTAGTCACAGATCTCTTGAGTTCTCACAGCCCCACCTACCTCACAGAGTGTCTGTTGTGGGGGAAAGAATAGAATGTCAGCCACTTTGAGTCCCCTTAAATGGTTGAGAAAAGTGGGGCCAAAATCAGTAGCCTATTGCCAAAGGAAGGGCTTAATTCTCCTTTATGTAACAATGGATAGTATTGTAATGTGGATCTGGTCTCCTTCAAAGCCTAAAATGGTATTATGCCTCCTTTCTAGGGGAAAAAGGAATTGAATAAGATGTGGGGGAGCCTTCTCTGATAGGCAAAGTCATGTTATTTGATGCAAGGGAGTTTTAAATGAGTCTGATCCAGACAAACACAGTACACACCTCCTTTCTCTCCCATAAACCTTATTTGTGTGCAGACAAAATAGCCTTAACCAACAAATAAAAAGGAGAAAGGATTACAGAAAGAAATGCCAAGCTCACATCACTGCAACTTCTCACTGATATAGAAAAGATGTTTTAAAGAAAAGGGCATGGTATATTCATGGCCTAGCCCTGGCAAACAAGACCTAGTGCTACTCAGAATGTTACCCAAGCCGGCCCACACACTTATTTTGGAGGAAGCATCTTTTAAAAAGATTGAGAAGAAATATGTTAAGGTCTTTGGCACAGAATCCCAAAGTCCATCTCAGTGAAGGTAATGCAAACTATTCACACCGCAGAATGAGCCATAATGTTTAGCTACCTTGCCTCTTTTGGGGTCCTCCCTATATGCATGAAATGAGGCTGAGAGCTATAGGCCTTATGCTACAAGTTGTCCACAACACCTGTGTACAAGTTCTAAAACTTACATCTAGTTGATTTGGGGGAGCTAGTGTAAGGAAGCAGAAAAGGAACTGAGAACCTTTGGCCAGAGGTAATAGAAGTTCTCATTAACATCTGGAATGTCACACATTCCTCTCTCCTGGATTAGAGCAAGAAGCTATGAGCTAATTCATTTTTCTAACCTTCATAAACCTGAAGCCTTCATTATACTCCAGCCTGAATTTATGGTTATGACAATCACCTACTTAACCGGTTTTTTAAGTCTGTACATTTTTTGCAATGACTAATGATAAATTGTATGTAGTTTGTTCTGACCTTGTAAAGCACTCTGAAAACATTGTTATAAGATGGTTCATGGAAAACTTTGTTTTAAAATAAAAGACAGCACGTTATGCAAGGTTGATTACGTGAGGCGTAACCAAATATTCTAGTTTTTGTGATAATGGCTGCATCCAGACTGCATCGCCATGGTGTTGCATTATCCAATCAGGACTGTGCACTTACCTTAATTCTGATTTAACGACACTTGCTGCGCTGTATAAATGAAATCCGAAGTCTCTCTAGTCCAGGCAGAACAGTGAGAACAGAATGAGAGCAGGAAGGGCAGGTCAAATCTGATTGGTTCATCAACTCATGTGATGGCGTGTACCAGCTTAGCTCTCACAACTTCCAATGGGGAAGCTGCAGAGTTTGTTTTTCGAGTCTGGATAGCTGGTAGTCAATGTGCAGTAGGTATGCTGCGCTTTTACCTTTAATTGCGGATTTATTCTGCTAGTCTGGAGGCAGACAGTCTCTCTCTCACCCCGAGAACAGCAAGTTAAGCAAGTTTTTGATACTGAAAACTCAAGAAACCAAAATATTAAGGCAATCTACAATTTGTTCAGTCAATGATTAATTTCCAAATATGAGTTTTAAATCTCCTGGAAAATCCTACTATTAGATCTAGGTTGTAAGGTAAGAATTGTTGACTTTTTGAGATTTTACAGTGGGAAATGGTATATATAAATATTTTAAGTGAACATGTACAATAGACTATTGTTAAGTGCTATAATTTTGAAGTGCCTGCATGCTGGTCAGGACTAGTAGCTGGGAATAACTTTACATAGATCATTTTCATTCAAGGAGATGAAGAGGAAAAATGATTGAAATAGTTTTGCTTTCAGTTGGGTTTTGTGCTTATACAAGACCAGCCCAAAGTTTTAGATGATCATTACTTTAGTTTCTCCAGTCAGAGAGTAGTTCTTGTGGTAGCAATGTGGCACGCAGCAGCTTCAAAGCCCATGCTGCTCTGACACCCTTCACAAACCACACCTGCTTACTTCAGGTAACACTATCTTATTTTAAAAAGTAAAGTGATTTTCAAAATCTCTCACACTATCATCCAGTTTTCACACAAGACAGCAGCATTTTTTTTTTGCTTTCTAAAAAATGTTGCCAACTCATATCATGACACATAACATGAAGCAGATTAAGCAACTGAAGAGAAAGCATGGCAGGCACTCATTTGTGAGGCTGAAAACTGGTCTGTAACTAAACTTCATCAGGAGCAAACTTTTCAGCTTACTTGCTTTCCAGATCACCTAAAATCAGATATGGATCGTTAGCTTGTTTTAAAGTCTGTTTTTCCTCAGTATTGATAGACGATCGCACATAAACCTACGTCTCTCCAGATGGTGAGGGGAAGTGCTGGCTTCTTTCAAAAATACCAGTGTTTCCACACTGCAGCCTTCAAAGAGGGTGCCTGGTTTACCTGGTATGGAGATGGGGCTCCATGCCATTATGGAGGCCCGTTATGTCATTTGTGGCTGAAAATATGCCTTATTAATCTGTTGCTGTGCTGGCACAGCCCCCTACACAATTGGAAAATGTCTGAATTTTGAAAGAATATGTGAACGTGTCTACATTTTATTAAATCCAGCTCATTGGAAGAAAGGGCCAGCAGGGCACTGACACAACAGTGGGACTCTAATCAAACACACACCCCAAAAGTGTCTCTAAGGCACCTCTGAGGAAGCGTGTAGAAGGCTTTGAGGTGGGATTGTTCACATACCGCTTTGAGTCCCCTTAAATGGGTGAGAAAACCAGAGTAGAAAAGCCAACTCTTCTTCTTTACTCATATTCATTCAGTTGCTGAAGTTTGAGAAGCAGTATATGTGTGTAGCGGAAATCTGTGGTAATTTACTTATTTCTACTGCATTAGCCAAAACTAAAATGTCAGTCACCACTAAATGACAGTTATCAACAAAATTTGAGCTCAAACTAGAAATGTAACTGAATGAACTTTTGAAACAAAAAAGCTGATGTGAGGGCCTCAGTTGACACTTTTGTATCCATTTATCCTGAGTTGTGGTGAAACAAATTAAGGGCTCAGTGCCTGCTACTTGCAAGAAGTGAGGTTCCCATTATATAAAGCAGAAACCAATAATTTAGACACATTGAAACTAGCGTATTTACATCAGACTTTCTCAACCTAGTATCCAGCTGCTTTTAAATAATTTAACTCTCCTCAGCCTGAGCAAGTACATGCTGATGAGTAGCTGGAAGCTCTGACTGAGAACAACTGGAGCACATAAAAATGTATGGAAAAACCTGGGCCCTTTCTGCACTTGGCCTTATTCTTGATTATATCTCAGAACAGAGATCCAGCAGCCACATGCTAGTGCAGACTATGGCAGACCCCAGATGGAGCCTGCACTAGTCTGCACTGACATATAGATGGCAGGTCCCTATTCCAGGATATAATCCAGAACAAGGGCCAGTGCAGAAAGGGCACTGGATTATTCCATTAATGTGATAGTGAAAGCAAAACTAGATAATAAGCAACAAACCTGTCTTACTACCAGACTAGTAACTGTGTGTTTGAAACAATCCTTGGGAAAGTTGTCATGCATTATAGCAGAAATACGTTGCTTCATCTGTCAGGCTTCTTTAAGAACATAAGTAGAATCCTGCTGGATTGGGTCACGCAGCCCATCTAGTCCAGCATCCCATCCCACACAGTGGCCCACCAATTGCTTCTGGGCATCTCAAGCAAACAGACAGGCAAAACCTTCAACTGCTCTGTATTCGTCCAAACGGCCTTGAGGGGCTTCCTGCTTGTCTCTTCTTTGCTGGGAATGCCTGGGAATAAAGGAAAACAAGAGTGGATTGGGGAGTTTTAATTTGTTGATTCAGCTGATTCAGCAGAAATGAAAAAATGTAAATAAAGATCTCATGTCTGGGTAAAGATACCTGGGATGATCTGCATAACGGCAATTAAGCACTGCTTGGAATGTGAAACTGAGTTGGTGACGCTCATCCAAAGACAAGGAATGTGGCTTGGCTGTTTTTGAGTGTAAACACAGATTATTGTCTGTAATGGAAGTACCCATATTTTCCATGTTTGCACCCCCACCCACCCACCCCACACACTGCAATATGCCACTGTTTCTGACTGTTGGATTGCAGACTACCTTATAGAAATCCTGAATGTGAAAGTATAGAGAAACCCCCCACAATTTCTAACATCTTTGTGCCAGTGCTGATTGGTATAAGAGGGCAGAGATCTTAAGTGGGACTTCCACAGAGTCTAGTTTCCCGGATCAAATTCAGGGGCCCATGTGATGAGCTCTTCTTTGCCAGGAAGAAGGACCATCTGCGACCAGATGGCTGCCTGGGATGCATCGGTATTGGGTAAACTTAAGAGAGAGTAGCCTGTGAAGAGCCTGTAGGAGTAGGGCAGAGGACAAAGAGATGAGCATTCACTCCTAAATTTCTGGCAAGTCTCCTGCAGTGTCCTTCAAAACACGAAGAGGAAATGGAGACTTGGGCTGTGTTCACACATAGTAAGATGACTCAAATGTTCCTTAGAGATAGCACCTTGTGGCTCTTTTGTTCTTATCCCAGTGTGAATCCATTTTTTTTTAGCCCAGAATATTCACAAGAGGTGGAATAGGCAGACTGGCCTGGAAGAATTTCGTTAACACATGATGCTTTTGTGAAGTTAAGCCCTAGATATTTATGTAGGGGTTTCATTTACATAGAGGATTTGATAAGTGCAAATCAATTAAGAACAAGTGATTGGATTCAATTGCTGCTTCAGATTGCTGGGCCCTTACCAAAAAATAAATCCCACTGAAGCCAGTAAGATTTCCTACATTTATTGTGTATTTGTACATATAGGGTGTTTTCCCCATTAATTACCCATTAATGGGTACGAAATGGCATTTTTGTACCCATTAATGGGTACTTAATGGGTACTTCTAGTGACAGTGGAAAAACACCCATAGTCCAGCTAAAAGAATTCATTCTAGGTATGTCCTGAAAATAAAATCCATTAATTATAACAAAAGGGTACATCCACATGTAATGGCTGCCACCAGATGTAAAGGCTGCCACCAGTTGTAATGGCTGGTTTTTATAACGTTTCAGTTTCAGTTACTTTACTGTTTTGGGTAGCATGTATTTATATCCTAAAATAATGATTCAAAGTTAGAACTTCCCTTTACCAATGGGTCTCTTCCCTCTGCTCTTAAGTCTTGATATTAACGTAGCAAAACAGCTAGACTCACTGTCTGAGCTCCTCCCACAACTCTGCCTAACCAGCAGTGGGTTACAGTATCTGTTTAGAACTCCAACCTAACTTGGCTCACTTTGAAAACAGACTACTCAGTTGAAGCTTCTTTAAAATAACAAGAAAACAAGTTTATTGTGTACAGCTTAAGTTGTTTGGCAATATCTTCTTTGTGTTACACTTTGTACTTCAGTTCAGCAAACTGTATTGTCCCTTGCTTTCCCCTCAAGCACAAGGACTCTCAAAGTTATTCAGATTAATGCCAGCAGCATAAGTAACATAATAACCATTTCAATTCTTTTCCTTTCTAAACACCATAAATTCACTGACTCAGGACCCTTCTCCCAGCTTCCCTAAGCTAAGGGCCCGTTTCTCTCCTGTTAACCACCCTCTCTGGTCAGTTAACCCCAGGCAGAGAACGCTAACAATTCCCTCAGGCTCCTTTAAATATGGGCCTGGCTGGCTAGCTTCAACCTGATTGGTTGAGACTCTGCCAGGATTCTGTTTCACACTCCCTCCTGGAGAGCTTGACTAGCCCCTCCCTTAAGCTACTTACAATTTCTAAAAAACACACTCTGACAACACTTTTAAACATATAGACATCCCAATTTCACCACACTTTGTAATTTTGCCAAAATAACTTAATTTTAGGGTGAGGGGTCCTCGCGGGCACCACATCACATGGAGATAAAGAGCTGGCTTTTCTAGCCCGCTTTTCTCACCCATTTAAGGGGACTCAAAGCAGCTGACAAAGCTTTCTATTCTTCTCCCCACAATAGAACACCTTGTGAGATGGGTGGGGTTGTGAGAGCTCAGAAGAGATCTCTGACTAGCCCAAGGCCACATAGCTGGCATTGTGCAGGAGGGTGGAATCAAACCTGGTATTCCCAGATAAGAGTCTGGCTCCCTAACCACTAGACCAAAATGGAAGGGACTCCTGCAGCCCAGCCGACTTTTCCCGCATGTGTTTTCAACTGTGCCACTAGACATCGCTTGAACAGACACCTCCATGCCACTTTACCCATTCCAAGGCTGACCTCTTTCTGCTCCTGTCGTTATTCCCTTTTCCTTGACCTATTTCTTTTGTTTGAACCTTAATTGTTTGGTCTCCCACAAAGTCCCACTCAGCCCAAGTGCCCATCAAGTAATACAAACCTTCCTTTGTTTACCGTGTCCTCTGAACCCTTCGTTCTGTGTTTCTGTGGCACATTTTCTCACATTCTGGGATGTTTGAAGAGCACAAGGAGGGGGACTGTGGTTCTTCCAGTATCACCCCTTGCCACATGCATAGTTGTAGCTAAACACTGTACCTCCAGACAGCAGCCAAATATAATGCAAGGAAGCAATAATTGCTTCCACAGTTTTATTGCTTCCTGCCTGGACAGTGGTGGCCCCAGTGTTGCCTTTTTGCATTTTAATGATGCACAATCCAGGTAATTCAGTTACCATTAAAATCCCAGATGGGTACATCACCGCCTCCAGGTGTGCATGTTTGATTGTTTCAGACTCCACACATCCATGCTGGACAGAGCTATGATTGCTACTCCATTGAGAAAGATAAGTGGTTCCCTAAAGAGCATTATAACCCATGAACAGTGCTGGGTTTTCCAGCAACAGTTATAAGCACTTTGGAGGCAAGAAAGAAGGGCTGTAACGGGGTTGCCTAAAATACAAATGTTACTATATTTGCCCTGTCTGGATGCAGCCGTATCTTTTCCTGTTCTAAAAATAATGTTCTTGGCTTTCAAGATAAAGCTATGACCAACTAACTCCCCAAAGATATCTCCTCATCACACATCCAACACTGAAAGGGTCAGGCAGATTACAGACTAGCAGATAAGTAAATTATAGTGATTTATTTTTTGTATTTATATACAGTTCATCACCTTAAGGTCACACAGCTTACACATAAATGCATTGAATATTACAATGCTAGGAAATGGACTTAAAACAAAAAGCATACCTAAAACACTGGGTTGGAAGGCCTCAAGCCTTGGATGAGAAGAGTTATGTCTTTAGTGTCTGGAAAATTTGAAGCACTGAACTCTTCAGCTGTTAGTGGCTAAGAAGAGACCTCTCCAGGGAGCTTAACAGTTAGGCTCATATGTTTCTGGAGAGGTATTTCATCAGGTAATTGGCCCCATATTGCTCAAGACTTTGGAAGTCAACATTGTTGTCTTAAATTGGGCTCAGAAATTTAATAACCAGCTAAAGCAGCTCATAGAGAAAAGGTGTAGTAAGAGTCTTGTTTTGAATTCCACACAGATTGGATGATGACATTTTACAGATTCTATAGTTTTCAAACTGGTTTAACAATTAACCCTCTATAGAGCACTTTGAAATAATATGTAGCAGGTGAACCAGTCATACTTGGAAGTAACTTCTTGCCATCAATTGCAAGTAGGTTAAAAAGAGAAGCTCTCTAAAAACCCCACAGGTTTCTGACTTGGCTGGTTAACTGCCAGAAGATCAGAAATGGCTCTAGAAGGCAGCCATTTTCAGTCCATGAATAAACCAGACTGGGGAGAAATTGTCCCTGGTAATTTGCCTCTTTGTCTGCCACTACTTCTTTCTACACAGTGGTAGAGGGGGTGACTAAAAATGATGCCTCCTCAGAGATGTTTAGCATGCCCCCTGCACAGACTGCCTCTGAGGGCAAATTTAATGCCTTGGATATTCTGGTAGGCCTAATCTGGAGAGGGCCATTGGGTTCTGGGATGGGCAGTTATGTGGATGCAGCTATAGTCTGGATTGAGCCTATGGTCATCTGAATTTCTGATTCTTGGGCACTAAATTGTCTGGGTCTTGTTTGGAAGCTTAGATTTGAACTTACTTCCCTGAGCCCATCACACTTGTATCTCCTCCTTTTCTCCAGAACTGCAGTGGGAATTTCCTAGCACCAGAATCCTCTTGAGCATTAATTATTGTCTGTCAAAGCCAGCTGTGATTTTTCATTCCTTGAACAAGTTTCAGGATACTTCTTTAAAAAGAAATCAAAAGCTGAGAAAAGGTGCAACCATCTCCAGAGGAAACTTCAAAAACTGTAGCTAGCACATGCAAAATGAAAACCATTAGCAGCATTTTGTCCTTGGTGCCCTAGGCTTGGCTTTGGGAAGGGGGAGTGCTTCTTAAGTTCCAGCATTGGGAGCAGGAACAGAAGCAGACAGGGGAGGAGTTTCGCACTGCTGCCTTGGAAACCATCTAAAAAGGGACGACTTTGCGGCTCATTTCCTTTCACACTTTTACTGGTTCTGTCTTGGGGACAGAATTACCTATGTTAGCTTCTGTTTTCTTTTAAAGAACATCTGCTGTCATGCTTTCCTTTCTTCTTTTTCTGAAACTATGTGGCTTTCACCCAAAGAACATTTCATGCATGCCAAAGCTTTAATGAACAGGAATGGCTTCCAGTCTGTGAACTTGTCACTGAACTACTTGCTACCACAAAAGAGACTCTAGTATGTGCATGCAATTCATGATGGCATTCCTAATTTAGCTTTACTAATATGCTTTCCTTTTCTGTTACCATTATAATTTATTGAAAGCTTCCATTGAGTAATACAATTAATTAGAGTTCCTATGCTGCTAGCATGTTCATTCATCAAAAGTCTTGATTTGAGTATTACCGTATAAGTTTTGCCTGGAAATTGGATTTGCTTCTTGGAGTCTGTGCGTGGGAGCAGAGTGTGCTATAAGTATGTGCAGAGTGCTCACAAATATTAATAAGCCAAGCAGCATACAATCAGATGCTGAGATTTAGGTTGCATCCATTATTCTGCTATGGCTGAATATTCTGGAATAACCCATGGATATTCTGAAATATCCAAGCTTTATTCCAGAATATTCAAATAAAGCAGAATTAAGTAATCAACATCTGGATTAGGGATGTGTACAGTTATTTGAAAATTCAAAAATCCAATTCTAATCCATCAAATATCGACATTAGAACTGAATTTTCAAAAATCTGAATTTAAACATTCAGACAAATTTTGGATTATTGAAAATCCGGTACAGATTTTTGAATAATTTGAATGAATAGATCCACAAATATTGCATACGAATATCATACGTTTTTATGCTTATAACACGAGATGAAAATGGGATGCACACAAATTCAAAAATTGGATATGAATGTTCCAGATATTTTTATTTTTGAATTTTAATCGGATTTTTGAAAGTACGGATCCAGATTGTCTGGATTTGAATTGAATATTTGAATATTCAAATCTAGTCAAATGCAAATGCAAAAAATGCATTCATGCACATCCCTAATCTGGATGCAGCCTTACAGAAGGGACCATCTTGGGTATCAAGTACATTATAACCCATTGGTACATTACATTCAGGTCTTTAAAAGTCTGCTAGCCAGCAAACAACAAAGCTTAACAGATATGATGGAAAACAATAAAACAGCAGTGGGAAACCTCAAACCCAGGTGCTAGCCACATTCACTTGTGGCATTCTCTACCCCACAATCAGAAGTATGTACCTGTTGCTGGCTTGTTGTATGCTTTAGTCTAGCTAAAATATGAATTTAAATGGTGCAAAAAGGCCCTTAGACTAGGATGGGACTGTGGAGGAATGGAGAACCCCTGGTTTGTGCTGCCATCTGCCATGCCAGTCTTGATCCAGATTGAGCAATTCAGGTCAAACATGGCCTCTGCATTGCCCGCTGAGCAGCTTACAAGTTTCATATCAAGCCAACACTACTTCTGACTTCACATCCCTGCATCTAGAAGGAAATGCTCTTTAGCCTAGTGATCTTCATTTCTAACCTCCTATAAGCGATCTGTAGTATTCATTACTTTGTCATGGGTTTCCCAACAGGTTTCTCTCTCTCTCAGTGGACACCATTCCTTTTGGCTGTCAGTCATGACCATACTGTTAAGTGGGATATGATTTTGCATCCCTAATGTGACTTATCTTTTATACAAGTATTCCAACCTTCTTCTCCGATTGCCAAGGCAAGCAGGATAATAGCTTGATTTTTCTCCCTTTTCCACAGCAAATATGCCAACCCCATTTTCCGATTGCCAAGATGGGTATGATAATGGCTTGATTTTTCTCCCTTTCCCACTTGCCGGGCATTCTCCTGGTTCCTGGGTGGAATGGAGGTGTGCAAAACTGCTCAACTGCAGCCAAACCTCATAGTGGCTTTGCTCAAACAGCTGCAGGTTTTTTAATTATTATTTTTGCTGTTTGGTACTGGCTTCTCTGTGCCACTAAGGTGGGAGGATGCAGCATTTGCGGCAGGCGGCACAGGGGTGGGGGTGATGTCAATCCGGTTTCCAATCAGGGTTGCATGGGGACAGCTGTACCTAAATACAGCCCGTGTTAGCAGTAATGGCATGGGGATGGGCAAGATTCAGTTTCAGTACCACACTCGGTCAAAAGCAAGCCACTCCCGCACCAAATCACTTGCATGGGGATGCACCTATTTTTAAGCAGGCCCTGAAATGCAAACTTCAGAGATCCTAGGAAATCTGAACATACTGAAGCATGAGTAGTCTCTCCATGCTGCCTATATGGTTTGAATTTTGTTACTGCATTAGAATGGGAGATTTAAAAAGTATCAGTGCACATATGTGTATGTGCCTGGTAGACAGAACCTAATGCAAGAGAACTGGAATTTATTTGTCAGTCTATCTGCGAAAAGACCACTGTAAGTAAGTGGACAGCTGTAACCCAGTTATTGTTATATAGGTAGTGAACAGCCAGAGAAAATAGGTCAGCAACCTCATTGATAAGGGGCAGTGGAATGGAGTGGCAGAGAGAGCTTATCAATAAATACATTTCGTGTTACATATTTGGATCTGTTGGTCAGTGTCAACAATTAAAAACAACAACCCTGAGCCTTGGTGATATAGTTTTAAAAATTATTATTTTTTTAATGAAGAAATAATTCCATTCCAAAATATAGACACACAGTTAAATAGTTTAATCACTTCAAAATATAACATGTCCCCAATAGGTTTAAACACACGCACACACACAAAACAATACTTAACAACAATACAAAAAACCCCATACAATTATAGTTCTGTTTACAATAGCAATGAATAATGTAAAATTGCAGTGTATTTCTGTCTGGACTGGTGTGAAATAACAGTAGATTAAAACATCAGACAGTAGCCTCGAGATGTAACTCTTCATACATTTTTGGTTCACAACTAAAATGCTCTTCCTGCTCTGCCCCAATGGAGTGTTTCTCATTCATGGCTCCTTGCACTGACTTGAACCAACCTAACAGCTGCAACCTGAAGTTGCAGTATTTACAAGATATATCTACAAGAATTCTAAGAAACTCATAAAGATGGGAGAAGATGTTTAAAGTAAGGGCAGACGCCGGTGCTAAATAATGATGCAACATTTTGTCTCATGCATATAAGAAAATACATATTATCACAACAAAGGCCACACACCTTTTAATGTAGTTTTTAAAGTTAACATTACTACTTACAGAGAATCTATTCTCCATCTTTTCTGTCAACATTCAAGAATCCTAGTCATCTTCACATTCTGATTCCTGCCTCTTAACTACATTTCCACTGACAATCCACAAGGAGTTTTCGGCTACAGTAATTGGCCACAGTCAATGAGAAGGCCGATGCAACTGCTTTTGTAAAATTTAATGTTTGTAGTCCATAATCCAAACCACGTTTAACAAAGGATCCAGTTAGGAGAAAAACCTTCCACCTGACCAGTCTCTTGTGTCTAGGCACCAGATTTTGTGGTAGAGGTTATTCTTCCTGTGGCATTCTCCAAATGTACTGGTCGTTCACAGCTGTCCACTATGTTAGGGCCGTTCTGCACTTGCTGGTGTTCTGCCCCAGCAAGTATCCTAAGAGCCCCCTTTCTGCATGCTAGTGTGGAATACAGGAGGCCCTGCCCACCACTAATACGCTCTGTCTGCTGGCGTATTACTGTAGGTAGATCTGGGCCACAGAAGTGTGCAGAAGGTGCATGTCTTTGTGTTCAGGGTTACAGGGGAACCCATTTTATGGATCTCTCAGGGGCTCTGAGACAAGGAACTTTTGTTCCTAGCCACTGGAGCTCACAGAGGCTGACTCCAAAGCACACAAGAGCTTCAGGGGTGGTACGGAGGCTAGTAAGAAGCATACCATCCCCTGCATACTGGATTGCTCCTGTCTAAGGACAATCGATCCAGAAGAGCTGTCCTGAATCATTAAGGTAAGTGCAGAGAGGCCCTTAGGTTTTTCTCATGCAGCATGCAGTTCATAGAGCTACGAGAGTCTCAAATAACATTGCACATAATGCCTAGGGCTTTCTGGAACTACAGAATTACAATATTATTTAAATTTTGTATCTGTACATTGATATCTTTTGCCCTTGGAAAGTCAATGACTGTGCTGGTTGAATGGGATACTCTTACTCCCCATAGTGGACAGTGCTCAGAGGAAAGTATCACCCTTACTGGCCACCATCATCCCGATGTCTGCATAATGTAGAAAAAGCTAGCTCTTGTCTTTGGAGTGAAAAATACAAAAAGTGCTTAATCTTGGTGCTTCAGGGCATACAAGGCCACTAGAGCTCTGCTAGGGGATTCTGTGCTGAAACCAGATTAAAATAAGGACGTGTGGATTATGAAAGACCTCAATATTGCTAACACAGATTTTGTAATGATTAGAATAATGTTTATCTTTTATGTAAAAAAAATGTGTAAACAATTGTTGGTTTTAAAGCAACATAGTTACTACTCCAACTGTAACTGAGTGGTTGGATCTGGGTATTTCAGACATAGCTGTGTTCTAGTCCACTTTGTTTCTTTCATGAAATACTTGACCAGAGTTCTAAGCCATCAGCAGCATTTCCCTTTACACTATGGTTAATATTATTTGCTGAGGGAGAGGCACTAGTAAGAGGTTAACCAGTTCCTCAGAGAAGAATGCAGGAGAAGTAAGCAGTCATAGGTTATGTACAGAGCACAACATATTAGTTTGTAATGTGTGGTTGCATCCAGACTTTTGTTACATTTGGATATTTTTGAATAAAGCATGGATAGTCTGGAATATGGATGCTTTATTTGAGAATATCCAAATATAGTGGAACCAGTAACAAGGGATTGGATGCAGCCTTATTTATTGCAAATTTGGAGTTTAGGGTGTCTGTGTGTAACCATGTAAACAGTATTTTCTGCAGTTCTGAACGATGTGATTTCACTACATATAGATAATATTGGGACCGGCACAAGGGGGAAGGATGACCAGTGGTAGCAATGAATTTATGCATGTGTGTTAACATATTAGTAACCATTTCATCCATATAAGTTGTGTCAAACGTTTTACTTTAGTCCCATAAGCAACTGGATCAAAATTCTAATTTGGACAAACTGTACATAAGCTCTTTGGAAGAAAAGTAATATAATTAATACAGTAATCTAAAAATTTTGTATAATATTTCTGTTACTCAAATTTGACAGAACTGTGACTGATCTGATGCCTGAAACTGTATTAGTTTTATTATATGATGTATGAAATACCTCATTTAAATGGAATCCTAGCAATTTCCAGATTATTTACTTGCTTATTATTAGCTAAAAGATCCTTGGGATGAGATGTTACTAGCTAATTCATTACATAGCAACAGCTGAAAATTTCATTGCAACTCTGTGTCCTTTTAAAGATCGTGATAGATATGAAGATCTAAGATCTTTCTGTTTATCACAATTAAAACTGAGAATTACTCAAAGGGACCCCACTGCGATTCACACTTGTAAAAGGACACATTTCTCCCCCTCTGTGCTTTTCATAGATCAATAATATTCTCATTCAGCCCTGAAAAGAAAATCTTACTACACATTTCCAAGAATGCATGCAGAACATCTGGTGGCTGGCTAAGGCAATGCACATTCAGAAATAAAATAATCGCAAGCGCACTTTTAAAGCCTGTACATTTAAAGCTGAAGGCCTCAACAACAGAATATGAACGATGGAGAAACATAAAAGAACACATGCTTACCAAACTTCTAAAACAGCAATTAAACAATACTATGAAAGAGTATACGTACTGTGAGTTAGTTTAGGGATTTTTATGGCACCTGTGGTTTATAAACAGCTTTAGCAACGAGTATTTCAAAACATAGTTCACAGTTTTAAGAAGATCTGTGCTGATTTAAAAACTAGATTCTATATAATTTGAATGTTGCCTTTTGTATATGATACTTATTTGGAAATAAAATATTTACACTAACTTCTATGGCTGATTTGTTAGATTACTTTGAAAGAAAACATTCCTAAGTTATGTAGTAGCCCTAGATCATAGAGTTACTTCGTAGTGCATTTTGTACAAGTCTATTATTTTATTATTTATTCATTTGCAGAAAGACTGTAAAACAAACTGCAATTTAGTGCTGCAATCCTTCGTTTGGCCATGTGCACTTAGGTCCCATTGCTATTGGTGAGATCTGGGCACATGGAGCTGGGTGTAGGATTGCATCTGTAGTCTAGTGCTTAGTTCAGGGGCCATAAATATGTACACTCAAGAGTATATTCATTCAGTGTTGAATGCATTGTTGTAGCTTTTAAAATCTCTTCTGTGGAAAAAAAACAATGTACAGAGTGTAGGAAAGTGTTTTAAAATTTCAAACCATCCAGAAATCAAAGTCCTAATATAAACAGTATTAATATTGTCATTGTAAACTGAACAGGTTTGACAGTATGTGCAAAGGGGTTAAGCGGTTTGTTAGTACTGTTGTTAATTGTAACAGCAGCATTTGTTTTCAGCCTGTGTTCTTTACCAGTAATGAGCCATGTTACATAAGGATGTAGCTGATATAAGTTAGTTTAAATAAAAGTCTTTTTTTCTTCTTCAAAACAAACACCTACAAACTACAACTTGTAGAATAAAAGTACTGTGCTACAGTCTTCAGACGTAGTTGATTATCTTATGCCAGAGGTGTTGGACTTTTCTTCTCTTCCTCTGTGAAGTTGGCAGCAGGATTATCTTGGTCATCATTGGTCGCAGGGCAGCTCTCCTCCTCTTCCTCCTTTGTTCTTGTGTCACTTCTGTTGTCCACTTGACTGCAGCTTTCCTGCAAAGAAATATTGAAGAGAATGTTGACAGCAATCACCTGCAGAGCATACTGATGTACAGTCAAACATGTAGGTTGCCTGGTGTGGGAAAAACAAAAAGAGGAATAATAATGTAAAAAATCCTGCTGGGCTTCCCTGATTCAGAGCTCTGTGTCAGCACTGTAGGGTACACAGAGCTCTTGTACATTACCCTTTTTGTTGACTTAAGGCATTTATTATCTCTGCCTCTAAAAGCATTGCTGTGGACTAAATCAGTGACGGTTGGTACCTAACATAGCAAGTGAGACTAAGAGCAAGGCACCTAAAAGGAAGCACTACGGGGATCTGGAAAGAGAGAGATAAGGGTAGGCCCAGCACTGCTAAGGATGTAACTCTGTGCAAGGCCACATGAAAACTGACCTCAACAAACACAGAAAAGGCCGCAACATGTGCACTAGACAAGAACGATGAAAGTTGCTTTGTGTCTCCCAAACCAATTCATCCTCTGATTCCCAATATTACTGGAAGATTGTGAATCGGATACTCCAGGAGCAAACTCAAGTCCAGAAGAAGTAGAATACTGATACCAGGTTGGATGTGGATCATTCATTAACATTACCATCATCTTGTCTAAGCTGCTTCTCATTACTGAAGTCTCACCAAATAGGTTGGTAAGCTTAGCCTGTAGTTTCATTCAAGCTGAGTTCCCACCTTCTGTAAACTCCAGACCAAAATAATCCGGGCTGTGATGTGGTTAGGGTTGGGGGCCGGGAACAGCACTGAGTGCGCACTGGGCTGTTCCCACAACCAACCTACAGGTGCGCACAAGCACACATGTGCCCACCGCCACCACTGTCTGCCACTGCCACCCTGGCTTCCTCCCCCTCCTCTTCCAATCCTGCAACAACTGTCCACTGCTGACATCAGCATCCGACACCTCCCCACACCCCCTGCTCACCCTGGCCTCTTTCTCCTCCTCCAATCCTGCAACAGCTGGCTGCCTCCGCCTCCCCCATCTGCAGCCTCCCCACCTCCCCCGCTCACCCCAGCCTCCTCCTCCTCCTCCTCCTGCAACAACCATGTGATGCTGTCACACTCCCTTCCCGGCACCCCCCATCCCCCCCGTCGCTTGCTTCACTCATCCTTTGGACTAAAATCTGGACTGGACTGGAAACATCCTCAGTAATGAGGTGGTTATTTTCTCCAGATTTCTGCAGGGGTTTCTGCAGAAAATCCGGGGGAAAGGCAAAGGCAGAGCAACGACCCTTCCTGGATCCCAAGTCTGAATCTGTCCCAGTCCAGTCTGGACTTTAGTGCCTTTGGGAACTCACCCTCAGTCATTAACGAATACTCAGAACATGCCTACAGTACATAATAGAATAATATCCATGGAACAAATAAAGAATAATCAGATACCATATCCTGGAAACGACCAGCCAGAAAGAAGCAAAATCACTGAACTCAAGAGTCTCAAAGCTTTTCTGTGAATCTAATGGCAGTGACAAAGGCCTGTTGGTACCTTTTTTAAAAAAAACTTCAGAATGTTAGAATTCAGCTTTCGGCATTAAAGATGTCCAGAATAAGTACTATGTAACATTTCAGCTGTGGTCAGACACAATATTTAATCAGTTTCCAGGCTGCCCTCTATTCCGAGAGATCACATCCAAAAATGCATTTCTATCTCTCCTTTTGGATTTTCCCAGCACTGAGACCATTTCTGCTTGTTAGCCATTTACACTGGCACAAGGGGACTATTGGGGACGGCACCATACTTTTGTGGGTGAATTGAAGGAGGATTTCCCTTTCCCTCTTGCCCAGTATCTGACCTTGTAGGTGTTCTGGAGAGGTGACGCCATCATCACACACTTCCTTCTCGCCTAACATCACCATCGTTCCCTTTTGGTTACAGAGTCAGTGTTAGGGGGTGTAGTAGAAGGGCATCTAGGAACTGTTTTGAGGAGCAAATATGGCCTGGGGAGTGGCTAGCCTCATGAAGAAAGAAAAGAAAGCCTTAATCTATCGTACATTTTTTAAAGTAATAGGTGTACAATTATGGAGATCTGTCTCTTCTGCCACTGGGGTGTGTTGGCTCTTTTGCCTACAACAGCGAGCTATTTGTGGTTTACCGGCCACTGTATGAACAGCTGTTGTTTATGTCTCCCTTGGGTGTTGTGTGTGTGTGAGAGAGAAAGAAAGCCTGCCAGTCATGACAGTGTCCCAGAATCTTCCAGAACCTTGAAGTGCTGCTCCCAGGCATACCAAACCAGGGCCCTTTCTGCACTTGGCCTTATTCTGAAATGTATCCCAGAGCAGGGACCTGCCATCTGCATGCTAGTGCAGACTATGAAAGACCCCAAATGAGACCTGCCATAGTCTGCATTAGCCTGTGGCCAGGAGACTGCTCTCCTGAGATATATTTCAGAATAAGGCCAAGTGCAGAAAGGGCCCAGGTCTGTCTTGGGCTGGTCGTCTCCAACCACACTTCTGCAACAGCTTGGGTGGGCTTCTCAGCCCGCCAGGGAGAAGCAGCTTTGCTCCTGTCTCTCTGCTGCCTCAGAGGAACATGCTGCCCCTGCTCTCAGCCAAATGGACATTGTAGCTTGCATGGTGCCTCTTCTCCCAGGTGGGTCAGGAAGCCCATCTGAACTGAAGTGGGACCCATCTGGTTCAGTGCACCTGGGAGATGGGAGGCATGGGCAATGCTGCTTTTCCTGGAAGGCCTGGGAAGGCCATCTGGTGGTGGTGTGTGTGTGTGTGGGGGGGGAGGGAGGTAGCCAGCCTGGGACCAATCTGCTTTGGTGTGCCTAGAGATAGATAAACTGAGTCAGAACTGTGTGTGAACTTGCCAAAAATGACCTCAGTCACCACTGTGCCTAAAACAGACATTTTTCTTGTGGTGTGAGTGTAGCCTTGTTTTTGAAAACAAGATCTGCCATACGTAGCCATCTGCATCTCTTTGCTGCTAACGCCATGCAAAATACTGTTTTCAAATGTATGTTAGGCTGTAACTGGCAAAGAGCTAATGACCATCCCTTTTTTAACAAATCATAGTAGGGCCATTTAGATTGCATCCAGATGGCAGTCTCTGAACTACAAACTGTTGAATCTAAATAGAAACAATTGTTCTGATTAGAATTCCTTATTATTCCTCTTCAGTGCTTTGCTTAGGACAACGATAAAATGTGCAGTAACTGTCTATTGGTATCCTGGGACTACAGTTTTATGTGAAGTCAACTGTAAGGAAAAGCCATTTCTGTGAGCCATTATATTTGAATTGTAACAGAACTGTGATACATAAAGTGGAGGGAAGAGGAGGACATCTTGTATAAATTAAGACATTTTTGTTTCTATAAAAACTATCATTTATATAATTAAAGTAATACACAAATCCACTGTACAATTACGGTTAACACCGTGAGAACCAGTGTGATGTAGTAATAGGAGTGTAGGATTTGGATCTGGGAGACCTGCTCTCAGATTCCTATGGCTATGGACCTCATTGGGTGATCATAGGGTGATTCTGCACTGACCAGTATAAAGGACCACCAAGTTTACTAGCTTCTCATTTGTAGCAGTTTTTGGGTTGTTATGCCGTGTTCCAGGTTTCTTCTGAGAATCTAATATCTTCAGATATTCATTCACAGAGGATTTTGCTCTTGGAAGAGTCAAAAGTGACTGGTGCCTTCTTAGATCTTGTTTCCCTTTTTATAGAATCTGGCCAGGAAAACCTATGTACAACCGTTAGTAGCCTCTCTTCTGCACGCTGGTGCAGTCTAAGGGAGGCCCTACTGGGGTCCAGTATGGAATTCCTCTTAGGCTAAAAATAGATGAGTCTATTGTGCAACAACTTCTGTCTTCAGAAATATACATGGTTTCTCGCAATTTGTGGATGATACCCGCAATAGCTGCTGAATGAAATGAATGAAAAGCACTCTAGGTTAAGCTGCTATAACATCTTAAGATCCTGAGTCATCCTAACTCACCTAGAGAGAAAACTCTCTTAATCAGCTCAGAAGTGACGGAAAGGGATGTGGGGAATATCATAACGACAGGTGTCTTGCATTATAGCCTTGTTAATACACTTTGCTTTTATCAGACAGCAAATAATAAATGCTTTGAAAAAAGGTGATGCACGCTGAAATAAAAAGTGAATTAATCAGATTACAAAATTACAAATGAGAGAAATATGGTTGATGGCCTGGACTGGCTAATTAAGTTAAGCAGCAGATCAGAATGTTACATAGGCATTTTAGACAGCACTTACATTTCAAAGTGCCAGAATTATAGCTGGAACTAATCTAGTGGCATACTGATTCAAGCAGAACTGCCACTAACCTCTTGCCTGCATTTACTTTGCATTTCTTTCAATGCCTCCAAAGAAAGGAAAGAAATACTGGCATGAGTGTGGGGATAAATTATTTCAGTTTGGGGAATTAAAAAAGCAAGTTTCTTACTTAGATTTGTGTATGCTTTATCCCTTGCCTTAAGCAGCAGGAAAGCCAGCAGAGAGAGCAAACAGAATATCCCAGCAAGAGGAGGCATATTCTAACTCCTTTGCTGAGATTCCTGGCTCTTTCCAAGCACCTCGTTCACTGGGCATCTTTTAAAAAGAATGGCAGCCTCATGGTAGCTATCTAGGCCACCATAGCTCCACAGTGGTCTTTCACCACCTTTGTGGATGTTCTTGGGCTGGTTCCGCATAGCAGGTGCTGGCCCAGGGAGAATCTCTTAGTGAAGAGTGCCAAGAGTGGCATTTCCTGCCCTCCTTTCAGTGTACCCTTTCTGGGGCCTTGGGGAAGAAATGGGCTATGATTCTGCCCACCCTGACCACTGAGTGACCAAGGGCTGCTCCAGCTGGATTGGGTGGAAGCAGCTGAAGTTTCTAGGCCAAATGTGGAGTAGCAGAAAAAGATATGGGGAAGAGAACAAATCCTCCAAATTTTCCAAGCAGCCCACTTTGCCCCTTGGGTTTGGCTCCTCCTCCCCTCCAGTCTCTGTCCCCCTCCCCAAGCCTGGCCTGCATGTAAACCTAGTTGCTGGCTAGCAACTTAGACTGACAGAATACTTACTTGAGAGGAGAGTGATACAAGGATAGATACTCATCCTTGCAAGCTGACCTGTGAATAAAAAAGAAAGCAAAAACTGAAGATGTGGGCAGCCATATCATGCAGCATTCTGTGAAGAGCAGCGCAAAAAGAAAAAAAAAGTGGGAGTGTTGGCATGCAATAATTGTGCACAAGATATAATAAGGAGGGCTGTACAAAAAAGAAACAGTAAATAATGGGAAAGCCTTCTGGTCCATTATCATGTATTTGCATGAAATCCAACTATTAAGCCTCAAAGCATAGAAGACGCTTTCTTGAACTTCCAACTGTTGCACTTCATGGTGTAAAATAATTCTATTTCTTTGGCACGCTTTATTCAAGTTCATACTATCAATCATTCTTTTACAGTTGTTTCCAAGGAATATATAGCTGGAAAAAAGAGTCAGTATATGATGTAAGTCATTTTAGCTAGGGGAAAAAAAGAATTATTTTGTAAACATTGATAGAGAAAGCGCACGTTGATTGAAGAACAAAGTATTCTGAATCAATCTGGAACTCCTAGCCTAACCAGTTTCCTTGACCACTGGCAATATTGCTGCCCTTTATTTTAAAGCAAGTGTCATAGTCATATGTTGGGCCAGCTGTACCACTGACTGCAGCCGCCTTGTGCAATTCAATCATGCAAACAGGTAACAACAGGGTTGCTTTCAGATCGTTCACACTAAGATTTATGAGGGTTGCTTCCATCATTGTTCCTGAAATATGATACTACAGTTACGCTCATGAGAGCACCCCTAGTTGATGGAGCCGGTTGAGGGATGCTTCCAGAAAATTTGTGCCATGATCACAAGTGGATCGATCTTTTTCCATGCATTGTTACAACCATGGGCTGTGATCAGACACAGCCAAATAAAGCAAGAGAGAAACATAGGCCTACAAAGGGAAGGCTTTGTGGTGGGATTGTTCACACAATAGTCTGCCCCTTGCCCTCTTCTCATGAACATTCTGTTCTAGAAAAGGTGGATTAGAGAAGAGTTGGGGAAACAAAGATCAAACAAGGTCTCTTTGGCACACTTTTTGTTATGTCTGAACATAGACATGGTAAGATGTGTGGGTACAATTAGTGGATGGTGACCCAGTTGCAGGTAGTCATCTGAGAGAAAGTATTCCTACACTGGCTCTTTTGTACTCTTATGATTGTTTTGGACAGTTTTTTTTAACAGGTATAGGAAAAAACAAAGGACTAACTAGCTTTAGGGTGCTGGCAGCCATTTTAACTGGATGACAGACCAGAATTTCCCGATGTCTTTCGCTGCATAATAGAGTTTTTGAGGCCACTTCTTAAGGTAATAGCTGCATAAGAGGGAAACATTACAACCAACTGAAATATAGGAAGAGGTGTGTGAGGAGAGGCACTGATTAGAAGCCTCACTTTTAACTGTTCCCCTTATTCCACTTCTACCATTTCATAGTTGCAATCTGCAGGCTACTACAGACCACAATGTATGTATGTTTTTTGGATTTTTATCCCGTCATATATCCGAAGGTTCCAGGGCAGGTTACAACATTAAAAGCCAAATACAAATTGAACATACTAAAAGCATTACAGTGCCTAAAAGTGGGAAGGAAAAGCTGTTTCCTTATTTTGCCAAAGACCAGGCAAAATAGTGTATCTTCACAGTTCTCCTTAACATGTAAAATGCCTGATGCACCTCTGAGAACCACAACTGAGAAATCCTTATCCTTATCCTAGATGCCCACCCCTTTTACTACTGACTGTGCTGGTATAACCAGGAGGGCCTCCCCTCCAGAGTTTAAGGCACAGGGAAGGTGGTGTTCCTTTAGATATCTGGGGATAAAGTCATTTAGAGCTTTATAGGTTAAGGTTAACACTGAAGTGGCAGACAATACAGCTCTTTTAAGAATTATTGCTTATTGGAAATATCACACCTAAGGTTTAATCCAGCTGCAGTCCACCTTCAGAGTGGGAGAACACATCAGCAAAGTGACCAGTAATTTTCTTTCCATATTATGTATCCCAAAGGTGAATTTTCTAAGTTATTTAACACTGAAAGAAAACAGCTTGTCACTTTGTTGATGTATTCTCTCACTCTGAAAGTGGACTGACTGACTGAAATTATTTGTATGGTCACAAATATCAAAATGTATAAAAAGTACATAAAAATATTTAAAATCACAGCGTGAAAATATTTGTACAGTTATAATAATGGTCAGGGCTGCAGGAAAACTGTACATTAGACGTGGGTGCTCTTGTTCTTAGCTTAGTTGCTATCAGGCAGAACCTATTGTGTCTCCATGGCATTTTTACTCCAAAATTAACCTTGCTGGGCTACAGGAGGGGCAAAGAGACAAATCCGTGGCAGAAAAAAACCCTTTCCAACAGTTCTACACCTGAATTAAGAGGCAAGCACGCATTATCCTGGGATCATGGGGACATTCTCGAGGTATTGGGGGCGGAGATTGGCGATCGCGGTATTAGTGGGCGGAGTCTTGCTGTCCCTGCCTCTAATGCTGCAATCGCAGCTGTCCCAGGCAAGGGCTTCCTTTAGCCCAAACGAGTGCCTGACAGCTGAGTGGCTCACGTCATTAGCAGGCGGGGTTTCACACCCTGTGCTCACTGTGCCCTGTTTGGGCATTTCTTTTAATTATAAAATCACCGAAACCACTGAGATCCGTGGCGATGAGGGGGGTCATCTGGTCTTCCCGCAACACTTATTCCCACCCTGGTCTCTTGTCACTGGCAAAGCCACTATATAGGCAGTTAAGCCAAGATGCACACCTCTGCTAAACTGCCTAGAAACATTGTAGCGGCTAGGGGATGGAATAAGCTAACCAAGGCCACTATATAGGCAGTTAAGCAGAGATGTGCACCTCTGCTAAACTGCCTAGAAACACTGTAGCAACTTTGGTTAACTGCTATTTACCAGCGATTGGGGATCATGGTTGGATTCAGGCTTGCAGGACAAGGCTTGTGGGGCACTGACAAAGGCTACAGTGGACGGGACAGGGATGGCGATGTCACTCTGGCTTCCTATCAGCAGTAGACGGGGTGGGGAGAAAAAGATGCAGGTTCGCAAAGCACGGCTTGCATGGGGACAGGTACATTTGCTTTGAGCTGGCATTGATCTAAATTGCATGGGGACGCTTTGTGAATTGCAACGTGCATTTTTATGACCTGCATCAAGACAAGCAACCAGAGCCCATGGGGACATGCCCCTAGATACATTAAAAATGTTCTGGTTATCATCTTGTAAATGTTTTAATGTTTTTCTCCTCTGTCTGAGATTCAGGGCAAAATGGGGGTAATAAAGGTAAGGTGTGCCTCCTCATAGAAGAGAAAGTGTAGCATAGTGTGTGCAATATCTTCGACTTGGTTCAGTCCACATAGTCCAGTGATGGTGAACCTTTTGAGCTTGGTGTGTCAAAATTCACAAGAAAACCTAGCTTAACTCAGGTGCTGTGTCACATCTAGAAATATCCATAATTTTGTGATATTTGTAGCTCTAGTAAAAACATTATATTTTGATATATGTATTTTATTAAAAGCAAAAACAAATAATTCTTTACATTAGTGACTTTTGTTGCTGAATTTCGTTTGCTAAATCTTCAATTGAGAGTTAGTATTTCATACACTTCAAAACCAAGCAAGCACTACATGCCCAGGTGCCAGGGTGACCATGTGTGTCACCAAAAGGGGATTGGCGTGTCACCTTTGACATGCGTGTCATAGGTTGGCCATCACTGACATAGGCAGATTCATTCTGAGTAAGGTGCACCATTGAATCTGCCCTGAAGGAGAGCCAAGGGCAGTACACTGAATCTTGCCAAGGTAAATGCCTTCTTGTTTTTAGGGATGTGAGTTTATACAGGTAGTTTGCCAGGGTAAGCAGCTTTTCTTTTCTTTTTTTTTTGTAATTGGATATCTAACTGCATTGCTCAAATGAGCTTGAAATTCAATGTCCCGTAATCTTTGTTTAACACTATCCCTTAGCTCTCACATATCCTAAAGCTAGGAGGGCCTTGGGTATGAGCGCTGTATCTTAGAGGCGCTAGTGGATCTTAAGGATCCAGATGCGGATCTCAGTTTTAATTTGGCCCACTTCTAATCATACTGCTGCATGATTAGCAATCCTAAAGCTGTATGGAGAAACTTAATTTGTAGTGTTTTGAAAGAAGAGGTGCTTTTATGTGTGGACATCTGAGATCTGTATGAGAAGAGCTGAGGGATAACCTTTGTTTTAAAGACTTTAATGGCTGCTGGAATAAACTGTCCCCTGAACTCTCCAATTACTTTTTGCTTTGAAATTTATACCTAAGTATTTAAAAGGTGTAACTTGTTCGATACAGCGCCAATTTTCCAGTCATGTTTTACTTCCCTCTTAACACTAACCCCTTGGATTTGACGTAATTAATTTTCAAGTTTTCTTTGTTCAGTATGACTCTAAACCATAACAGGCATTTTAGTTCTACCTGAGTCAGGGAGAGAAGCATTATGCCATCAACGTACATCAGAGATGGGATAACTTTGTTTGCCAGATTTGGTGGGTGTGTTTGCTCTGCTTCCATATTTGCCGAAAGTGGACTGAAGTTGGATTAAACAGGTGTCACCACAGCCTTAGTTTCTTATTACTTAATCACAGTACTCAAATCTTAATGAAGCTTTGAACGTGTTAATTTGTTCTCCTGAAATTTTTTCTAATAACACTTGGTAACTTGCGAGTTCAACTTCTAGAAGTTAAGTCTATAATGACTCATGCATACTTGTACATCTTTATTTTAGACTATAATGAAAAAGTGCCAAACATTCCTGGAGGTGAGCCAAACACTACTCACATAATGTTATTCAAGAAAATAAAATTTATGATTGAGTAAGACTAGATGACAAGGCACATTGAGAAAGTTACTAGCACTTGTAATGCATCAGCTAACAGCTTGTGAAGGTCACCTTCTCTGTCTTGCTTATTGTAGTACATCTTGATTACTTGCACACAGAAGCATGAGCGAATCTCATTATTATTTGGTGTCTAAAACACTGTCATTCCATACAGAATGAACTTTTGAACTGCCAAAATAATCTTGAGGTTTTAATTCCACATAGTTCATGGTATAACAGGGCAGGAAGGATCATGTGTCCTTCTTTGCACAGGGATCCCAGTCAAAGCATCTCCAAGCCAATGGCATTCCAGCTTCCGTTTAACCTCATCCAGGATGCCTTTGCAAGTGGCCTAAAGCCCACAATTCTCTCAGGACCATTGGGAATGGCAGATATAACTGCAATATAGTACTAAGATAGTGACGTGATATCCCATAATATTGTTGTTGTGGGAAAACCAGCAATGATGGCGAGTTTCTGTAACAGTGACGCTTACCTTGCGTTTGCCAGCTTGCTTCATTATAGATCCATTTGCAGCTACCCAGAAGTCAGCCAAGCATGCAAAAAGCAACCAAGAGAAGTAGGTGGGTGATTAACTGGCTTCCAGGTTGTTACAAGTGGAATTATAAGCCAGTAGACATGCAGGTAGACTCACGTGTCTGGTGAGCGTAGAGGCATTCCCAGTAAGCAACAGGATACTATAGGACTTTCAGCACTTGTTCCAGTAGGACAACTGGAGACTGCTCCCACATGAAGCATACACACTTTGCAGAGTAGCTTTTATCCTAGAAGAGTCCGAGCGTGCCAGAGCGTGCCCCACACGTATAGCTGTAGAGCCCAACACTGTACCCTACAATCATACAGCCAGCATGTGGGATCAGGTGGTGCAGCCGTGGTGCAGCCGTGGTTGTTGCTGCACTGTCCAGTTGATGTGGCAATGGAGCTGTGCATGTCCAATTGCTGGGCCTTGGTGACCCCTGCAATCACACTCACACAGCACTTACACAGATGCATCAGGCATTTTAAAGTATGGACATCCAGTGCATCCTAGAACTTTGCCAGACCGCGCTAGGCAAAGGTGCAAAAAGGCCCAACCTCTCTGTCAGTAATCACTTATCAACTATGGCAATGGTTGGCTTGAGACGTATCAGTTCTTTTGTAAATATGTTTCTCTGAATAATAATCTAAATGTGCTCTCAAGCCCATCATTCTATCTCGTGCGTTCTCAGATGACACAGAACAAGTCAGGCCCCTCCTCTGTTTGACATCCTTCCTGACATTTGCCCCTCCCCCTCCTCCTTTTTCGTGGTTAAATATGTCTCATCCCCTTAAACTCTTCCCCACAGGACTTTGTTTAATCACACTGCCTTTCTGTGAAACTATTCCAATTTAGACGTATCTTTCTTAGAACATAAGAACACAAGTAGCCCTGCTAGATCAGGCCACAGTCCATTGAGTCCACCAGCATCCTGTCTCACACAGTGGCACACCAATTGCTTATGGGCATCTCAAGCAGAAGACAAAGGCAAAACCTTCATCTGCTCTCAGTTCCCGGCAAATGACCTTTAGAGGCATCCTGCCTGTCTCTCCAACCTGGCGGCAGTACCCAGGCCATTCTAGTAGCCATTGATACAACGGTCTTCCATGAATTTATTAATCTTTCCTTAAAGCTACAAATGCTACTCAAGGGAGGGCCTAATAAGTACTAAATATAGTAGATTTATTGCTTCTTACAGCCTGGAAATGATTTCTATTGAAGCAGATGGGAATTGCATTTGCCTTTTCTGCTGTCACATCATGTTACTGACTCATATTCAGTTAGTGATAGAATAAAGTTCCAGATCTTCTTAATAGATAACAAACCAGGTACTTCCTTGCCATATATCTATGTGTTTGATTCTTATGCCTTGAGTGTTGCACTTTGCATTTTATTTGGAAGATCCTTTTGTTGAGCTCTTATTTTATTTTTACCTGATAAGCTTCATCCTGCAGCTTTTGTTTCAAATATTCCTCCATCTTGAGCTCATTCTCCAGCTGGCGGACAGAGTCATTTTCATAATTTTCATCATCCACTCTAACGTAAGGGTCTCCATCTTCTGTAACCCTAAAGACAGTTATTAATAAATAGCTTCCTAAAATAAAGGTCTATTGCTACAATTCACGAGACCAGCTCAGTTATCCTAGAAAATCTGATAAGCAAGATCAGTTTTGTTGTTTTTTTTAAACTCGGTGTTCATGTGAGAGAGAAGATTTATGTCATGGACAGTCTTCAGATAGCAAGGGGAAACACTGGCTTTTTTAGTATGTGTAATACTGAATTTCCAGATTAGCTCCATACTGTCCAGCAGCAGGACTTTGTACCATTTTACAGCCATGCATTTTCCTTTGTGGTCGCAAATATGGCCTATTGAGCTGGCACTGTGCTGCCCTTGGCTGTTCAGATCATGGGGAGAAGGTACAGTCTGAGTGCTTCCCCCTGCATGGGAGGAACACAGCAACATATGATCAGGCCTATGTGACCACTCACGCCTCCATGTAATCATATGGGTTTTTGTTTGTTTTTAGCACATTTGGTGGTAGCCTTTGTTATCTCTCGGTAATTCATTTCTTAAATATCTGTGGTCAAATGAAGAGGTGGTTCCCATAGCAGTCCATTTTGACAGAAATATTTTATGGCTGTGATCAGACACAGGGGGGAAAAAGCATTTTTGAGGCAATGCAGAGAAGGCTCTGAGGTAGGATTGGTCACACACCAATCTGACCTTTCCCTCCCTTCTGGACATACTATGCTAGAAAAAGTGGAATTCGAGAAGGCTTTGAACATGAGGGCCACATGAAGCATGCCTGTTGTTATGTCTGAGCACAGCCAAAACTGGAGTGAAAACACAGTGATTGTGGTCACACCTAAGGTTTAATTCAGCTTCACTCCACCTTCAGAGTGAGAGAACACATCAGCAAAGTGATCAGTAATTTTCTCTCCACATTATCTATCCCAAAGATGAATTTTCTAAGTCATTTAACATTGAAAGAAAACAGCTTGTCACTTGTCTGATGTATTCTCTCACCCTGAAAGTGAACTGAAGCTGGATTAAACATTAAGCGTAACCACAGCCAGTGTTTGCAAAATTGGAAAGATTCTAACTGGAGGCTACATATGTGATTATCTCTCAATGTCAATTGTAATTTGGTATGTTGTTTGATGTAGTTCACTTGTTCAGTCCTGTCCAACTCTTCGTAAACCCATGGACGACAGCACATTGGGCCCCTCTGTCCTCTGCTACCTTCTGAAGTTTCCTCAAGCTTATACTTGTTGTTTCCATAACACTATTCCATCTCCTCCTCTGCTGTCCCCTTCTCCTTTTGCCTTCAGTCTTGCCCAGCATCAAGTCTTTTCTAGAAAATTATGTCATCGCATTATGTCACTGAAGTATGTGAACTTCAGCTTTAGTATTTGTCCTTCCAATGAACAGGGTTGATTTCCTTAAGTACTGACCTCCATGATACATCACACAGTGTTTCAGCATGCAGCATGCCAACGGGAGACTAAACATTTTGAAATACATACCCAGTAGTTCTTTTTTCTGCTTATACTGTACTATAATATTAGTACTTAGGACCTTGATTTGTATGTTGAATCATGCAAGCTTTGTTCTTTTCCAGCAAATAACCCACTACTTTCTTACCTCAACAAATAAAAATGTAGGCATGTTTCCAGAACATCTACTGGAAATATTCCTTTTTCTCTGGATAGGTTAATTGGTTGCCAATTTTTTATTCCAGTTAAGAGCTTTGAGTTTATTT
Source organism: Aspidoscelis tigris stejnegeri (assembly GCA_023333525.1). Taxonomy (NCBI): domain Eukaryota; kingdom Metazoa; phylum Chordata; class Lepidosauria; order Squamata; family Teiidae; genus Aspidoscelis; species Aspidoscelis tigris. Next base: position 49,377,257 of record JALMGA010000004.1, read on the forward strand.
TTTCTGGGAAATTTTGACATTTCTTTGGATCAATATATATTACAAAAAGCCCTTTGAGGCTGAACCTCTGCATTACAATCACCTCTCAACTGTTTTTGTTCTCAAGACCATGTGCTATTTTTAAACTGATTTAATATCAAGAAAACTCTTTGCTCTTCTTGGCTTCATTATCAGTTAAACGAATGACATTATACGTACACACCACGTAGTTTCAGAAATGTGCTACTGAAAGAAGAGGGGGTTATAATATATTATAATATACAAAGGGAAGAGAAGAAGAGTATTTACACTGGAATACCCACATATCACTGCGAATGGTCCCGGTGGCAGCTGCACTGTGAAGATATCCTGGCTTCCGGGCATGAATCTGTGCAAGGAAAGCCTTTTCAGAGGTTGGTGAAGGAACAAGATCATCAAAGTGACTCCGACCAAACTCAGAATCCACATTACTCTCTGTCTCACTTCCAACTTCTGTGAGGAAAAAAAGGCAAAGATGGTACTATGGTTACTTGAGCACTGTTACCATGAAACAGCTATAAATAACACCAGTCTTTTTTTCTAGAGTGTTGTTTACTGCAGAATTAACTACTCAGAAACACAGGAAGCTGCCTTGTATTTGGCTCAGTATTATCAAGACTGGCACAGGCACTCAAGGATTCAAGCATAAGCACTCCTCAGCCAGAGCTGGAAATGCCAGTGACTGAATCGCCTATATTCAGACAGACAGTTCCTCGTAGGGATGTGCACGAATGTATTTTTGACATTCAAATCCAAGTAGATTCGAATGTGATAAAATCCGATTCGAATCTGTAACATTCAAATCTGTACATTCAAATGTTAGATTCGTATTTAAAGATATGTCAACAACATTTGTATCTGTTATACGTATCTGTATGCATTCTGTATGCATCCCGTTTTAAATCCCATATTTTAAGCACTAGATATGAAAAATTTTCACGCAGATTCATATACGAACAGATACGAACCTCTACATTTGAATAATCTGAAAATCCGTATCGGACTTTTGAAAATCCGATTCGAGTTCGAATGTTCAAATTTGGATTTTCAAATATCCAATTCAAGTTTGAATGTTGACATTCAACAGATTGAAATTTTGAATATTCAGGCACTTCTGTAGTTCCTCAGATGTCATATGCAACTCCTTCTCGCATCCAACATGCTTAGGCTGATTATGCCAAGCCAATCTCACCCTTATCCCCAATAACTGCTCAGGAATCTGTATAAGTACTAGAAGATCTCAGGCCCCTTCTGGACTTACCTGCAATAGATCTGGATCAGTGGGTCCAGATTGTGGGACGGCGTAGTCTGAATCAGTGTCATCTACACTGACAGTGCTGATCTAGATCAGCCATGCTACAATGAAAGTTCCTAGCCTCAGGGCCTCTGGGAGGGTTGTACCCCAAGTAATCGTGGAACACAGAAGCATGCCTTCTGCACACTATCCATGTTCCAAATTAGAGCCACTATCCATCTTCCAAATTAGGACCACCTTCCATAAACTGGGTCATGTTCTATCTTGTGCAGACAGAGCAGACCTGCAAGGCAGGGGGAGGTGGCCTCATAGATATGTACTAATGTGCAAATCTATGAAGCCTAGAAGTGTACTACATGGACCCTTAATACAGATTCAAACAAAGAATGTTTTCAACCTGGTTGAAAATGATTTATAGTACACCTTTTGATAATGTGACTGCATGTACAAGGAACTGTGATGCATGCATATGGGAGGAATCTATTTCCATATGATGTCCAGGCAAAACAGATGAGAAGCATACTGTATCATTTATAGATGTAGAAAAGAAACATCAGGTGATGTTGCTTGCATGACTACACTCGCTAAAAATTGCTTATGAGCTTGCATTTCATTCCACAGCTGTTTTTCAGTGAGACTTATTTATTTTTGAAATCTTCCAGTCTGCAGAACAAACGTAATTAACCTTTTCTTCATTGTTTCTTATTTTTCAAACTAGATTTTAAATTAGTACTGGATATTTACGGTGTTAAATCATCAGACCTGAGTTTAGTTCTTTCACCAGAGAAGACATCGTGTTGGTGATTGAGTCTGCTGCTACCAGCAAGTCATTTCTTAAATTTCTTCTTGTACCTAAGATAAACGAGAAGCAACATTTTCAGAAGAAAACACTTTGCATTTAGCATTGTTCTTGCACTATGCCCCTATGCTGTTGTCATACATGTTCTGAGCATTCAACTACTGCTGTGTGAGTCCTTTGGAGACCAAAAGCCTATCCATTCCCAAAGTGCAGCAGAGTTCAGAAAATATTGCTTTTTGGATTAAAACTCTCATGCCATTGACTGTGCTGTGGTAAAACACAGGGGACAAAGTAGTGAATGGTCTGTTTAGGTAGGATTCCCTCATCCCTCATGCAGCAATGGTAGGCAGGTAGTCTGTGTAGTTATGAGGCTGCCTTTTTGAGAAGTGGCCCAAGGACATTGGTCCCTCCCACTTTGCTACTGGAATTACTCCTGCTTTAAAAAAGGTATTTTCTCCATTTTATTCTCTACAGTTACACCTTTTGAGTCTCTGTTTTGTTCTGTCAGCTTGTACTGTATTATTCACCAAGATTTTACAGTGGAATTAGTGTTCCTAGCCAAATAATCACTTTCCTATAGGACTTGGCTTCCAGTAAAGAAGACTCCAGGGAATTAAGCAATTGGCATGACAAATAATCACCACACAATGCAGCACATTATGGAGCAGAATAACTGTGATGGTCACAAGGAGAATACAATGCATCCTTCTGTATGCACTTGATTAACAAAGGATGTTATGTCTGTTAGATAGTCTGCTTTTTTTGTTTAGCTGGCCAACTCTTTGTCCCATGCTTTTCATTATAGAGCAATGCTGCTCAGTACTAAATATCTTTCTGAAATGGATTCTACCAGGAATTTGCTTGGTATTACTGTTTACGCTAAAAATAGATATTTAATTGCTTGCTTACATGACTATATTGTTTTTGTAGAACTGGAGCTCTGATGCAACAGTGTCCCTGAAGGTCTCCCCTGGCACCCACTGAGCTACGAATCTCCCCTTGCACTAATTTATTGCTTGGGAGAAACAAGCAATCAATTGCGGTGGAGTGTGCTAAGCCCTCAAAATAGCACATCTTCACACAAGTCTAGTTAGATTGATAACCCTTTGCTTGGCTGTCGTGCGGCAAAGGATGGTCTGTGCGACTTACCTTGTGCAAAGGCTTCTTGCACATCTCCTCCCACCCCTGTCAAGGAGTCCTGAGGTGTATGGGCTGGAGTTGAGCAGGCAGAGGCAGATCTGATGGGCATAGGGATAGGTCGGCTGATGGTGTGGCTGGGAGAAGAGCGAGGAGACCCTGCCCCTTGGGTCTGGAATATAAGAAATGTTTGGCTAAGCCTAACTTACAAAAGAAGACACCCTAGTACTTGTCACCTCCAATTACAAATTCACTGTGCAAGTACCAGAAAATATCATGTCATGCTGAACTTCAGGACTATCTGGATGGAACAGAAATGCACTAGTTATTAAGCCCAGAAGCACATGCTAGTGAAATTGTGGACAGAATAATAAAAGGAGACAAGAGAGGTGAAATGGGCAAAAGGATCCTCTCTGGAAATAACAGGGTTCAAGCTGACATATTGTTTTAAGAAAACACTTGCTGGAACTAGTTGTTAATTTGAATTTCTTCCTTTGTCCCCCCACAACTTATATTCAAGTATGCTCCCTGAGTCATGCATTTACACATAGCTCTTCGCTCAAGGAATAAAAATCCAGACTGGAATGTAAATGCAAACCACTACTGGTGAGTGAAAAGATTTCCTTTACTCCAAAGACTGTTTAGATGCCTGTTTTTCATTAGAAGAAGTTCTGGGAGAAGAGCATGTCTTTACTAATGAACATTATAAGGCAGAAAACTATGGAACCTGTCCAGAAGCTGACAAAAAATGATAGGACCTGCTAGTACTGTGGATTTCCCCTATAATTCACAGCATTTTCTCTAAGCATTTAGTTTTTGAGCATGTCTCCACTTACATGGCGAAGACCTTTTGTCATGGTAGCTTTGCTGCATCTTGGCTGTGGATTGGCTAAGATGCATTCCTGGTTCCATTTTCTTGGGGCAAAGATGCCTTAGGAGGGCCTGCAATGCACAAGGCCCCTGTGTGTAGGCACAGCAGTTCCCTAGAGTCAGCTGCACCCATATCACTGAGCTGCAAGGTCCTGTCAGGGTCCTGTCAGTGTGTGAGGTAGCAGCTTGAGTCCTGTTCCTCACACACCACACTTTAGATTGCTCTGATAGGTCCATATGGTGCTATAGGCTTCTCCCAGATGCCTTGGCAGAAAGAGATGTGGAGACTGGCCATCTTAGTGGCCCAACATAGGCCTCTGGAGAGCAGAGGGGAGATGGGGACTTTGTTTTGCTTCTAGCTTGCACTTCACTGGAGTTCAGCTCTATCTAATGAAGTCTACAACTCTCATGATGTGGGGTTTCAGATAGCTCCAATGGTTTCCCAGTGTGGCAGTCCTGTCAACTGTTTACTAAATATTAAGCTATCTCCTCTTCCCAAGTGTCCTCTCTTCTAGATAATTCTGCATTCAAATACTTAGCATAGCGGTCACATCTACAACTTACTTATATGAAATACAACAAAAATAATACTGCTTTCCATAACTCTTGGTTGCCCTTCATCGCCCCAATCCACCTATAACCTTTCTAAAATGTGGGTGCATCACTGTGCCATCTTCAGGCCTACAGCCTTCCTGTCGTAGTGCCAATCAGCTGGAGATTGTTTACAGCAGGTGGTGAAAGACATGCTATTTGGTCCCAAAATGCAGCACAAATAATTGCCATTGTTAGGAAAAGAACACAAAGGCAAACTCTGCTCTGAATACATGCAAGCATTTTGTGTGAACCCCAAAAAGTTTTCTGAATTGTGGTCAAGGCATTTGTGGAAAATATATCTATGTTAATAATACAGTTAGTAGGGGGAATTGAGCAAAATATTTCACAGAACAAGCAAAAAATCTTATTGTTTTAATACATTCTCTGCCAGATATTCTTATTGCTGCAACCTGAAGCCATACAGTAGCAGGAGATAACTTGAAAACTTGCTCAGAATGCCAAAGATAGTTGCTGGCTAGCATTCAGCTGTGTGGGTTACATGTTTGCAATCCTGACCAATATTTGGAAGTGGACTACAGAGGCAGGAGTCTACAAGTAAAATTAAAAGCGTGACTTCCATTTAACAGGAACTGGAATGGACATCAGCTAAGAACATCAGAATGGGAAAATGGGTGTGCTCTGGAAGGTCTCTTGATTCACGTTCTCATTGATGATGACAGATGTGGGAGCAGTGGAATGGAGGGCAGCAAACTACAAAGGTGTGGAATCAGGGATCAGAATAGGGGGAGACAATGGTCAGTGAGGGGCAGTTAAGGTCATACTTTTGAGTCACACCAACATAAAATTGACCTTACTGACCTCAATGGACATTGGACAACCCAGAATGGAAACATAGTAAGGTGAAATGGAAAGTTGACTCCCATTTTGTTCTGCTGAGCAGAATGAGGTACTGATCACTCTTGAAATGGTCTCTGAAATCTTTTGCTGTGTCAAAAAATGTTGTGGAAGCCTGGGAATAGGTGGGGAGGCTGTTGTTGGGCTAGCAAAGCCACCCTTAGCAGCTCAAACAATGCCTGCTTGCATTTAGCAGGGTTTGGCAACTTCTGGTGGATAGAACCCCAAGGGATCACGAGAGGTGGGGTACACACAAGGAGGTCAAAGTGCAGTGGATTTTTAAATATCTTGTATATTAGAACCTGCTAATTTATCTGTGAAAACAAACATTGCTGATGGTGTCAAGGGGGAAAGGAGCTATCATAGTATTTATCACCATCACCATCTATTTATTAAATGTATTTAATCCATCCATTTCTATGTATCTGTCTATGTATCTGTCTGTCTATCCCACCCTATAGCTGAAGGTCCTAGGGCAGACCACGAAAAAATAATTATAAAAGCAGATTGAATAAAATAGTGCCAGTGCCACATCGGAAGGGGATGTTGTTCCCTCAGCAAAACGGGTTTATGTACTATGAGACAGAATGAAAATAAATCCAGTTGGATCTTGGTTGAATTCATTTGACAGGAGAATGAGGCATTCTATTGAGAGCCATTTCACTGAGTGATGGTGGAAAAGAATATTAACATTTTTCTTCTTTAAAAACTCTGGAATGGGTCAGAGAAGACAAAACTGATTTCTCTGATTTAATAGGTGATTAAAACACTTGTCTGGTTTGTGTTTAGCCCTGTCTTCTTCCATTTGTAGGTTTTCCTTCAGTGGATCACAGGATTTCTTTTTTGAAAAATAGAAGCTCTTTGATTGAGTAGGGGAAAAGTTATTATATTGTCATTGTCCTCCAACTAGCAATATTGGGGACTGACATTGGTCTCATGATGATTTTGCCTCACATGCCCTAAAACCTGGGACAATGTCAAAAAATCACATCATGAGAGACTTCCTACTATTTCTGATACAGATCTTGCTAGTTACTGATTTACTTCTCCAAATCTTACTACGTCACTCTTATCCCTAAACTAGCAATCTCATTATTTACAGTGATTTTGTTTCAGATATCCAGAGAAATAGGACTTAATAAAAATAAAACTTAATAGGACTTAATAAAACGCTAAAATATTCTCCATGTACTTTAGTCCACTGATTCATTTTGTCTTTCCAAGGTCTAGACTATGGTACAGTTTAGTAAGCAAATAAATATCAATTTTATACAGTATTTGGACACAACAATCACTTTCTTCTTTCTGTTATGTAGTTAATAACATAATAATGACTATTTCAGATACTATATATACAGCACACGAAACTGCAACCCTTTCTTTATAGAAGATTTAAAATAAAATCTGATTTAGTTGATCTTTAGTATGTAGCTCCCTCTGCTGGACAAATGGTAACTAACAAAGCAGGCTTCTCTGCTTAATGAAAGGTTTTATTCTGGTATAACGACTATGGAAGCCTCTCTACTTCATGCATTATCACAGTTTGCAAATCCTTGCTGTTTATAATGGTACACAGTGGTGCAGATCTTAAAAAAACCTTTCAATTCCATGAAAAACATTATGCAGTGATGGTTTCACACAATTTTGTGTAAGAGTCTAATGTATAGATTTTGGGGTAAGAAGACAAGAGGGAAAGTATTTTGATTTGTAAGGTAGAATGGGGGTGGGGATTTTTAATTCAGTGGGCACCCACCAAAAGTAAAAGCAGTACAGATTGCTGGTATCAATTTACACGCAATGAGAATACAATGGATTATGAACATTTATACTCTGATGAAGGCTTTAGGGAAATTTTAAAAGCACACTTTCTTGTTATACATAAACAAATCAATTCATTTGGGTTCTATCAAAGTAATCTAATGTTTAACTATTATTCTATGAAAAGTAAAAATAATATATTCAACACAGAGTTCTATATTTGCATGCTCTTAAGAAAAAAAAATAAAGATCTTGCTTTGTTTCCTCCCATTTTTATCACTTCCTAAGAAAGGCGAATATAAACAAAACATGTTTATTTGGCCTTTTCCTAATTTTCTATTAGTCAAAAATCTCATACTCTGTCAATATTTTTGCTTATATTTAGTATAAGCAGATAAAGGCATTGATAGAAAAGTAATGGCTCAACACTGTTGTTTTACTTACCAAGGATATATTTATATCGCACAGTAACTTTAAACTGACAAATAAAATACTGCTTTTTACTATAATAAGAAATCCCTCACAGTATTTCCTGAGCTTGATTACTCCAATCACTTCACTATGACATAATCTGCTTGGGAAATGCAGCGTCAGAGAGCATCTCTGTTGATGCAAAGAGCTAATGAAGTTTTTAATATTTGAAACAAATGGTTAACCTGAACACACTATTGGAAAGTGATGTGAAGGCCATATCTCCCAAGAAATAAAAGGACTTAAAAGTTATTACCTGTGATTGCAAAATGATAACTAGTGCAAATTGCACCGTCTCAGTACTATCAAATTTGAGGAATGCTTGTGTTTGCACATTTATGTTCTTCTCTTTGGCATTCTTAAAGAGATGCTGCTTTTTGCATCAACAGTACTTTTATATCTGGAGAAAAGCAAGGAAACTCCTTATATTTACTGTTGACTTCTTAAGAAATCCATAATACTTAATTAAGTGATTGTTTAAGTATTTTAACTCCTTAAATAAAAGGTTAAAAGCATGCAAGGCAGTACAATTTATTGATCCAGTGCATGTACATGCATTTCAAGCAGCTGTAGTACTGCACGTATCTGGAATGCAGGAGCACTCCTTGAGAGTTAGTGACATCTATAGGGGGAAATAACTTACTCCCTGCTTCAATTCTTCTTCCTAAAGAAAGATTGGATCATTGTGAGTTCTGTGAACCTGAATTTAATTTCAGAAGAATACCAGAGTGGTGCTCTGGAGTTGGTAAAGATCTTATTTCTGTTACCATCCAATGCAATAAAATTGATCTTGGTACTTTTCTAAAAGGAAAATAACAAACAACATGGAATAAATAATACTGCCATCCCATTTATGGGGTTATATCTGGCTGACCTCTGCTAAAATAGGGAGCAAGGCGCATTAGATTTTTTTTTCATTTTTATACTCTTCCCACGGGCAGCCTATGGATTAGGACTGCAGGGGCATGAGGGTGCAAGACTCACTTGGAAGCTGTACTGAATCTCCCTGAACGTCACTTTGATCGGCAGCAGATCAAAATAAGGTTTGAAGAGATGAAAACAAGGCTTTCGATTGCCCTGTATATATTGCACCCACAATATATATGTATATATAGAACAGCAGATACAGATGAAGAAAACTGCCCAAGTTCAGTGCTGCATCTAAATGTCAAAATTTGGCTTCAAACATGAAATCAGTAAAAGATCTAGAAACAGTAAAAATGTTTTCCTAAGACTCACTACTCTTAGTACACATAAATACACATCAGGGCTCTGTTTTGTTTTGTTTTTGACTGCCAAGTGTATCATTCTGTTCCATATAACTATGACAGGACTGAATTTCACATAAGTCATCCTTTGTATAACACAGTTATGTTTTACATAGTTTGGGTGCAGGTCAACAGGATCTACTAAACCCCTGTATATTCTATATGTGGAAGTTACTTGCAAGTGGTGGCTTTTGGGAACCAAAATACAGTAGTTTAGAATGGATGCCTACGTTATAAAATCCTAAAATGCTAAAAATGGGATTATTCTCTCCTTATATTTAAGGCACCCATTTTTCTACATAAACACACCTTCTAACAATTTTAATTTCTTTTTAATGAATAAGCACTATTCATAAACTGATAATATTGTTCATCAGTATTTTAGTAGTCTTTGTCTTGCCCTGTTTGTGCACTTACCTCCTTTATCCCAGGCCAGGATGGAATGCTTTGGCCTGGGAGTAGCACCTTGTTCCAAGCTGGGACAGGTTGCTGATAGTGTGAGATGGGGCCATCTGCATTGGGACAGCCTGCCTTGTCCCCAACAATAGCATTCTTTACTAGCTTTACCCCCTACCACTACATGTTCCATTTTTGTGCTCCTTAATATGAAATAAAAGAATTTTACCTTGAGTAGTTTCATGAGGCCTTCTAACTGCACCATGAGCTCTCTCCGACTTTCCTGAAGTGCAGACATCCGCTGTTCCAGCTCATCCTTCCTCTGCCTGAAAAATAAGTGATTAAGTTAAAATTAAATATTTGACCATTCTGGAATTACAGTGGATGAATACAGAGGAGAAAGGTAACATGTGACCCACATTCATATAAATCTATACCTGGTTTCCTGCATTCCTGGTTTCCTTTTAAAACCTTTTTTTATGTCATGAGTGTATAAGATGTGTGTGGCAATCCTGCCATAGCCCAGACATTATTACACTATATATCCCTCATCTGGATGAGGCCTCAGATAATCAAATATGGAAAAGGACATGTGATGGCTAAGGACAGGCCCATTCAGTCAGACATACATTTCCTGAAAGTGCTGCATTTTGGTTAGAATTCAGCAATTGTTACAGCAAGCTGAGAGAAGATACAGTCTTAGGGACTTCCTAGATGTGGGAAAAGTGATGGCATCATGCCATGGTGGGCATGCTTTGTTATTCAAGTATGCAAAATTAATAATAATAATAATAATAATAATAATAATAATAATAATAAAATAAATAAATAAATAAATAAATAAATAAATAAATAAATAAAAAAAAGGGAATGGCAGAGTAAGTTCCCAGATGTCTGATCCAAGACTGTGCCAAAGCAGGTCTGGTGTCTACTTTTGCGTCTGTTGCTAGAGAATGGCAGCCCTTATTAAAAAGCAACTCCCCCCCTCCCTCCATGCTGTCCTATCGTAATGGCATTTTATGTTTCAGCTGAACATGTGATGCTGCTGAAGGTTATGCTGCTTATCCCTCGGAACTCATTGCAATTGCTCTATTGTTTCCTAACCAACCATAAACTGCTGCGCATTCTAAATGTGACTTATTTCAAAGCTAGGTTCACAGCTTACATTTATCACTCACTACATGAGATTTCTGTGTGTGTATTCATGAGAGAAAACATGGGAAAGCACAGATGCCAAAGAGGGAAACATCTGCCGGGGCTGGACTGCGCATGTGTCTACCACCTGGGCCTCCCTCCACCAAGATAAAAGGCTGAACGCTGAGGTGAAGGGAAGAAACATCTGCCGGGGCTGGACTGCACGTGTGTCTACTACCTGGGCCTCCCTCCACCAAGATAAAAGGCCAAACTCCAAGTTGGTGAGAAGATGCGGAAGAACCATCACTGCCAGACCCACTGCTGTGTGCTTGTGCAGCTCCACCCTGCTTGGCATTAAGGCTGGTTAAAAGAGGGAGGATCATCCCGGCCAGCACTTGTTGGTGGCTGCAGATAGAAATAAGACTGAGCGTGGAGAGGGGAAAGGAGGAGGAGCCAGTATTGTTGCCCTTTTACCCTCCCTCAATGTTTTATGTAATTTTCATAGTATATTATACCATTTATACCATTTATTTAATGTATTAGTGTCTCATTGAATGTATGATGTATTACTTTGTATTTACTTTGTATTTACTGAGACTGATCTGTTATTTATTGAGATTGCTTTTTTTTACTTGTATTGATTTGTGTATTCTTTGTATTTTTTTGTTTGTTGTAAACCGCCTTGGGCAAAATTTTGTTTTTGGAAAGGCGGTATACAAATAAAAATGGAATGGAATGGAATGGAACGTATAACTTCAAACCCAGTAATTTTCAGTAAAAAAGTAATTTCTTTAAATTACTGATCCAGCCGGCTTCCTGTACTGACCAGTGGATCATGATGATGTGGTAATGGAGACAGAGAAACAGTGTTATTGAAATCATTGCTTTCATTTGACTAAATCACAAATAAAACAGAAATGAAAAGGTATGAGCAGTCAGACCTGAAGATGGACTGAAGAAGGTTTAACAAGAAGGTGTGACCATGGGCCTCTGTGCACTTGGCCCTCTAGTTTAGTTCCGTTGCATTCCCAGACAAGACCATCTGCACTGGAAGGAACCGTTTCCAACTCAGAAATGGCCCTTTCTGTGCAGAACTGCAAACTACATGATTTCATGCTCCACACATGCACTTCATGCATCCAGTGCACCCCCATCTGCACCTCTACAGTGCACAGAGGGGCATGTTACATGCCACACAAGTATGCTGGCATATCACATGATGTCCTGGCATTACTGCAAGTGCACTGCACCAGTATTACGATTCAAGATGGTGGTGCCCAGACCACATGTTTGCACTCAAGTAAGTGTCTGGGTGCATGGACCCTAGTAATCACCAGGGGAAGTTCGCCATTCCCAGCCCTTGGACGGGACAGGAAGTACGAGCTTCACCCATGGCATGTTGTACATGACTCTGACACATTATGCATTTTAAACTGTAGATTTAAGACCTATCTTGAACATTGTAAAATAGTAGTGAACTTACATTTACTTAGATACTTTGTGGGTTATTTTCGTTATTGACTTGCTAATAGCCAGCATCCAATAACTCTCCCTCAAACAACAAAACAAATTATCCACAACAGGACCTGAAAGGAGCAAAGCTAAAACCAAGTTATTACTGAAGATCTGACATAAAACACCTCCCATCAGTCTGAGAGATTATGCTTAAAGTGTGTTTTACTTATGACTGGGCAAGTACTGCAGCTAGCCAAATAAAATTATATACATTTAGAAAAAAATATTCACTTGTAGCTCTGTGGTAGGTCAAACCACCTGGAAAGCAGAGGGCTACCAGTTCCACCCCCAGCTTCTCCCCAGAAATAAGCAAAGCACTTCTGTATCTCTGCCAAGAAAACTGCACAGAGGTGCCTATACAGTTAATCAGAAGTCAGCCACAACTCAGTGGTACCCAACAACAAAAATGCTGTGATTATACAATGGTGGCATTGTTACTTCATTGTTTGAAGCTGAAGGCCTATACAGACTTTTTTTTAGGAAAATGTCCTATTGAAAATGATTATCTAAACAGATGTTGTTATGGAGTGGAAATGTACTTGGCAAAATTATACCTGACGAATTGAGTTTAAATTACTTTAGGGAGCTCCTTCAAATGAGGTTTTTCCTCTGCTTTAATCTTCAGTTTCAGTGACACAATATTGGTCCAGCTTTGAATAATAATAGTCAATTAGAAGAGCTTGTTATAAATCCTCACACAGCACTGGCAGCAAAATTACAGCAAGAATTAAAACCAAGATTTCCTACATAAAAAAATATAGGGACATATTGTGCAGTTGCTTCCTGAATGTTATATAATTGTCTGCTTGTGTACTCTTTTGCTTTCAAAGGATTCCTCTAGCACTAAGAAACCTTTTGAGGTTCTCCCTTTTATTATAAGGTGGCAAAATTGGTTACCATTCTCCCTTTATGATATTCACAGAATTTAAAGCAGGACACTGAAAGATCTTTTCGTTCCCTTAGAACGGGTTAATTTTAAATATACCTCCTCTGTCAAAATGTTGAACTGAAAATATCACAGTTTCATTTCAATCATGCTGCTATGGAAAAGAAAGAGGGGATGGGCCCATGCATGGGCCCATGGGTGTGTTCATTTTTTTGTTGAGAGGAGATGAGTGGCCTAAACGAAAGAACCAACATGCTGTCAGCATTTCAAACATTCCCATAGATGCCAAAACAACTGGTAACTTCTTCTATAGGCAGATTTCACAGCTCTTTAACACGCTTCTTCTTCCCTCCTAACCACTTAGTTAATCAGAAAGCAACTCAATCCTTTATGCAGACGTGCCATCCTTTCTTTAGAAATAAATAAGGAGTGTTCTTCCTTTCTTACTACTATTACTTTTCAAAACTATTCACAAAGTCTGGAACTGTTACTTTTACAGGGAGATGGGGGGACAGGGCAGGAACACAGCTGAAGGCCTTTCTAGCATCTGTGCCTGGGCATTTCAGCAAAAAGAAGGGGAAAGTGAGTGGAAGGTGGAAAGTCCACAAATAAAACAGAAATGAAAAGGTGTCTAACATTTTAAAGTAGATTTATGACTGTGTAAGGTACTTTAAGAAAAATAATCTCCAACTCAGTGACACCCCATTTCTCAAACAGATTCCCATCCATTAGTCAGCTACATGAATATTCATGCATGGTCTATAAGGGAACTCCAGCACTTATTTTTCAACATGAAAACAGCAGGCTTGTTTATATAAAACAGAACAGCTTTCAATATTTACAGAACAAACTATTGCATATGGACTTAAATGAAACAAATGTTTCTCTTTTGAAAAATCACGACATTTACCTCAGGAGTCGAAGTTCTGCCAGAAGAGTGGGATTTTGTGCTGCTTTCTCTGGGGTGGGTTGAGACGCTTGTTCATGTTCAAGACGCAGTCTGTGAATCTCTTGTAAGATCTCTCTTACAAAGGAAGAGAGAGAGAAAAAGAAATGGTTAGTACCTTTTCAGTGAAAATGACTTTACCAAACCAAACATTAAATCACTCAGTCTAGTTTAAGCAGTATGAAGATAACATCATGCAATCAAGAGTCCTTTCTGTATGGAAGCCAGATTAAGGGCCTGCATGGTAAGGGCGAATCCCCACGGCAAGCTTATTTCGGATTCAATACGGGTTCAATCCTCGCAGACCCCATGTCAGTTTGGCTTAACACGTTTTCCATGTGTTAAATCGCCCCAAAGCATTGTAAATGTTAACTCTCAACAGGTCTCACTCTGGATTGTGCACTTGATAAGTGTTACATTTTTTACTGTGGGAACCCTACTGTTTTAAGGGATGGGAATCCATGTTTAGGGTTTCCCTCTCCCAATAGCTTGCTTCCAAGCTATTTCAGTGTAAAAGTCCAACCTTCACAGCAGCTGCTACACTGTAGCAATCCAGCCACGTCACACCTGATAATAATGTTGCAATTTTGTGCAATTCTAGCTCTTTGGAGTTCTGACCTTTAAAGGGGAAAGGAAAGCAGGGGCAGGTTCTGGGAGATGTGTGAATGTTTAAAGCCCCCTTGCTTGAGTTGCTGCTGCTGCTGTGAGCCCTGGGCAATGGGGAGAAGAGGGAAAATAATTTCATGAGGATTCAGCTCAATTTTGTGCCAGTTCTAGCCCTATAATTATATCTCTTGTTTCTGGCCATAAATTTAGGAATATATATAAAGATTCCAGTGACTGATAAACAGATCCTTACCTGTTCTTGTTTTCAAGTTCTGCAATCAGCTGCCTTTGCTGCTTATTAGCGTCAATAGAGAATGAGATATCTGGAGCACCTCTCTGCTGTGGTTGCTGTTGAACCTGCTGGAAGAAAGATGCATTTTGGTATTAAAACCGCAGGGTAAATGTGTATTACAGTCTAAATAAGAATAATTCAATTATTTTCCTCTTTGCACATTTACACACCAAAAATAATACAATAGAGCAATGCTGATGCAGTTCATTGTCTCTGGGCCTTTCTGTGCTTGCAGATATTCTTTACCAGCAAGTACATTAAGGACCTCCCCTCTGCATGTTAATATGGAATACAGGAGGCCCTGCTACTAAGCTCCATCTGCATAGGATGGAGTATGATCCAAATCAAGAGGCCCTTGATCTGGATCACTGATAGGCCTGATAAATAAGTCTACTGGAGTATTAGTGGGCCTGGTCTGGAGCATGAGGGCATGAAGAAAACACATCTTAAATTTCCAGATTTAATGGGGAAGCCATTTTGGTGCACTGCTAAAAATTGGTTTCCTAAGGGCTCTGAGGTTTGGAACATTTCTTCCTAGCCCCTGAGAGCTCAGCCCTGAACCTTCTGAACCAGACACACTGATTATCATCATAGCACGATTCCAATTTCTTCAGTGAAGGAGAAAGAAAGAAAAGACTTAGGCTGTGGTCACACTGAAGGTTTAATCCATCTTTGGTCCACTTTCAGAGTGAGTTAATACATCAGCAAAGTGACAAGCTGTTTTGTTTCAGTGTTAAACAACTCAGAAGATTGACCTTTAGGATCGATAATGTTGAAAGAAAATTACTGGGCACTTTGCTGATGTGTTCTCTCGCTCTGAAAGTGGATGGAAGCTGGATTAAACCTTAGGTGTGACCACAGCCTTAAACTCTCTAGTGCAGGGTTTCCCAAACTGTGGGTCGGGACCCACCTCTAGGAAATTTAACCGTATTTGAAATAACTTTTTTGATGTAATTATTTAATTAAGTAATAAAAAAATTGTATTAAAACTTTGTTTGTTATTTGAAAAGTCCTTTATTCATATTGGTAACAGTTAAATTTCCTAGAGGTGGGTCCCGAGTTGGTAAACTTATATTAGATGGGTTGGAGCCCAGACAACTTTGGGAACCACCGCTCTAGTGGAGTGTTGCCATATTTGGTTTTATGGGCCCAGCTGCCCCTGCTGACCTTCCATTGCTGAGATGATATAAACTAAGCATTGGAAAATGCATCACATATTCCATAAATACTAACAGGCAACAGATAGCTGTTGCAGGTTGCACAGGAAGTTCCTCATCCGTGTATCAAATGCTTTTCATACCTGTATTAGAAATTATTGCCCACTGACCTTTTGGAAATCACCACCACCGTTAATGTGTGTATACCTGTACTTTTGATGTACCAGTGATGTAACTTTTCTCTTAGGTATTGTGAAGTGAAGGAAAATTGGGAAATCAATTGCAGCTGCTGTGTAACAGTTCTTTAAAATATGAGATGTTTGCCCTACAGAACTGTGGACTGTTGCCAGAGGAATAAATTCTTCCTTTATTCTTTCAAGTGGCTACCTTAAATTAAAACAGAAACACCTTGAGTTCTGATAAACACAATCTCAAGAAAAGCTACAAAGTACTTCCTAACACTCAGCAGGAAATACTCTTTCTGGTCGTAGCTTGTATTGAACCTCATTTTAATTTAAATGTAATATTATTATCATTAAGAGTGTCTGTGTTCCCTCCCACACCATTTTTCTTTTGTATCTTGTCTCTTTAGATGGTAAGCTTGAGGGCAGGGCCCTGTCTAAGATTAATATAATATTGTATTCCGCCCTGAGACCTCCAAGTATAGGGCGGGATAGAAATACAAATAGATAAATAAATAATGGGGTTACACAGACAAAATGACTGTTTCTTATGAAAAGTGATGTTTAAAAGCTTTTTTTCCTGGGTGCTTTCCAATGAGGAGCATACAAGAAAGGTTGGAGTATTTACTGACTTTCTATACGTTAAATAGTTGCGCAAAAGGGAGGATTTCTCTTTTCTGAGGTATTAAAAATTTAAGACACTTGACCTGGATTCCATATGGCAAGCCCATCTAGAATTCTTCTTTTTAGACAGCTTCTATCACTAAGCAGAATATCAAAACTGCAATTATATCAAAGCAGCTGAGGGAAGCAGCAGCCAGAGCTAAAATAAAAATACTCGTAATTTTACTTTCCATTCCATGGTGCTGACTAATGACACTATCACAAAATCATGCATGCAAAATCAATTTCTTTTACTTATAGCATTTTTATTTCATTCCTAAGCTGGGAAAACTCCTAGAGCAGATAAAAAGGAAAGCCACGTTCTGAGGTACAAAGTTAACAGTATGTAGTTCAACCATTCAGCATTCCCTCCTATGAAAAACAGCTCAGGGCATCCTGATTACCACTATCTCTGTGGAAGAAAGCTCTCATGTAGAGCCAATAAGGTTACCTCCAGGTAGTGAGAGGAACTCATACTATCTTCTTCAGATCCTGCAATTGCCTGTCATTGCCAGATAGAAGGAGGCAATCTTGGGCCTTTACCTTGTCTGCCATTTCATTGCAGGATTGCTGTTGTTGAAAAAGTACCTGGAAACAAGGAAGCAACTGCCCACTTCCTCTGCCTTTTGTGTGTGTGTGTGTGTATGTGCTCCCTGCATTCAGCATAAGGCCTATATAGTGCATTTTTGACAGACTATCCTGGGAGTAAATTGGGATTGCCACAGAAAAATTGCAATCTTTAAACCATGGGGAAGTTTGCACTTTGTTTCCCATCAGTGGGAAGGAAAGTGGGAACTTGCCCACGTATGTACCAAGCATTCATACTTGCAAACGCTTAGTGCATGCAATCCCTCCCCCCCCCCCTCAGGTCTAGACATTCACCTGCAGTGTAGATCGTGTCTGGGTTCCATAATCTTTCTGCCCTGGTGTCAGCGTTAGTATGTGCGTGCCGTCACTGTCACCATGACAACCATTGTGTGCTGGGCACACACAGTGCATCAGGTGGTTCTCCGGCACCTGGAAAAGGTGCGAATGCAGCATTCAGAGCCTTAGTGGCTCTGGCACAATAGAAGGTAAGTCAACACATGGTGCAGGTTCAACCTGGACCACACATTGTTAATCTAGGGGATGCTCCTGCAATGAAGGAGCTGTTTCTCATGCAGAAATGACTCTTTCCAGTGTGGATGCTCCATCTTGAATCATGCTCCACAAGTTCACCGACCCTTACCCCAACTTACCAAAAAAGCATCCAGGTGGAAAGCATTCACACCTCTGATGGCTGGGCAGGTCACTGGAGCTGCCATGCAGAGCCTCAGCATTTGCGCAGAGCGCAGAGTCTCACCGTCATCATAGTGATGACATTGATGCATGCACAGCTGCAGATGGTGCCACACCGAAGATGGCGACACCCAGAAGAGGCCCAGCCCAGCAACAGAACAGAGGTAAGTGTTCAACCGTGTGTGTGTGTGCGCAAGTGCGAGCACTAGTCAATGTTAGCTGATAACACTCCTTTCTGATCCATAGGATGGGAAAGGAAGTGCAAACACGCCCCAGTAAGCATACTATAAGCCTCACTTTCATGTGCTGGTGTGGTCTAATGAAGGCCCCACAACTGAGACATATTACACTGAGTTATAATAGACTATGCAAATGCTACTGACAGGACATCTTAACTTGTTCAGGTTTTGACCAACTCTACCCTACAAGCTCTTAACAATGAGTGCTTGACACCACCTTCACATTCAAGTTGGAGAATGTCTTGCACTACTAGTAAAAGTGCTGACATATGACATTTACAGGACACAGTCAAATACTGCTTCTTTTCCAAACTCACAAAGAGGCTTTATGTTAATTTCTGCATTAACAGTATTACAGCCATTGTCACATCTGCTTTGCTGTTCCCAGATCCCAAGAGTTGAACAGACACTATCCACTGGGAGACGTTATGGACAGGTTGTCTGACCTGCCTCCTTCAGGCAACCAGAAATCAATCAACTAGACATCTTTCAAATGCTCAGGAAATTCAGACAGAACATTATATCAGCCATCTGGATTGAGTCCAACCTCTAAGACAGTAAGATTCCTGACTGTCATGTCTCTAATTCTACTTGTTTTGGCCTCTTATGTTAGTGGAGTTCAGTGGACAGAACAGCATTTGCAGGGTCAGTGTAAATTCACTAGACTTGCCAACACTTTGTTCTTTCAATAAAACTCCATCCAGTGAAGTCCCAACTGGTGATGGAGGCAGTAGCTAGCTACATCTGCACAGGGCCAGGAGGGCCTTCATCAAACTGATATAGTTTAAGGGTAGCCTTCCATGCTCCCAGAACATCTCTGCAGGCAGAACACCATACATGGAGAAATATTTACTGGCTGATCTTCCTGGCCAAGGGCAGGAAGTAGCACTGAAGTTGGCTTGCATGCTGTGTATGTGGCCTGGCCCAGGGGAAGCATCAGCATGGGGACAATGTGGGGAGCTAAACATGTCTCAATGCTGAATCCTCTGAAGGGGGCAACCTTATAAATTTTTTTCCAGCTTATGAAAAATTTGCCTCTTTTGAAGGATTGAAGATATTAACATCTGCTTTGGGTACTTTTGGATGCCCTAAACTCTGACACCTCCAGAAGTATGTCCAAAGCCTGGGGGCCACCACAGAAAAGGCCCTCTTGCATGTGTTCCTACTTATCTTATTTGGCCCTCTTTTTTTTTTTAAAAAAAGGATTTTTTTTATTTTTTAATCCAAAATAGGGTCCCTGCAGATTAATCCAAATATAGATGTTTTCACTCACAAAGAGAAAATCCAAATATAGCAATTCCCAGGACTTCTAAATCCCCACCCCCACCCAGTGCACTGCCGGTGTTCAAAGCAGCCTTCACTTTAGTGGAAGCCCCAGAGAGTTAGAAGCTGGCACTTAAAAAAAAAAAAATTAAACCCCGATTTCTAAACCCTCCGATTTTAAAAGGACTTTTAAAATCCCCCCCCAGTGCAAAACTTGCCTCCTGTAAAAAAAAAAAGTAGCCTGCCTGTAAAAATCAGCTGAATGGAGGAAACACTGGGGGAGATGTATCTGATTGTTGGCAGCTTTCTCTTGAAGCAGCAGGGTGGGGGAGGAGAGAGAAGAGGGGTTTGCGTTGAAACAAATGTATTGTTAGCAGCTCGTGGGATTTGCCTCTTAAAAAACCAAAGCCAACAACGGAGGGGAGAGACTGGGCTTCCCTTGAAACAAATGTATCCGATTGTTGTCAGCTCTCTTCCTCTCTCTCTCCTCGCCCATCTCAGGAGTCTGCATAAATGCATGTGCACACAAGCAGATTGGGGGGGGGGGGAATGGCTTGAATCGTGGTTCTGCTTAAAACTTTTAAAAACATTTTTGCTTATTGCTGTATTCCTCCTGTTGTATAGCCTTTCTGTTAGCATTGCAGGCATTACGGTTATGGCAAGCTGTGAAATCCCTCCCACAATGTGGCTGGCATTGGCCAGGAGGCTACAGCTCTGCCTCAGATAGCCTGGGAGGCTTGACTACAAACTTGTCAGAAAAGTCCTGTTTTCACCAGGGTTCCCCCCTCCCACCCCAGGATTTCTGCAGGATAGTGGATAAGAAAGGGAATGGAGCTTGCCAAATTTGGATTACTTGCCGATGTAATGGGAACCCTAGATGCTGAGTTCCCACCCAGTCTGGATTTTAGTGCCTTTGGAAACACACCCACACATTTGAAAGGGGCAGGACTATAAGAAGGTCATTACCTTGTGATCTTAATACTTGGTCTTTATGGGAAAAGGCACAATTTCAAAGCCCTCAAGTCATTTAGGGCTTTATATGTTAACATCAACAACTTGAATTGGGCTCGGTAGCAATGACCTATCATTTTATAATTTTCAAAGATACTTCTTTCAGGATGAGAATTAAGATGAATTGCTCTTACAGCAAGAAATGGTGCTGCACTTAGCAAAACTGAAGGAATAATGTTCTTCATTAACTGAAGATCAGGATCTACATTAGCAGTGAATAAGCTCATTTAAACTTCCTTTGGGTTTACCTGGAAAATGTTTTTTTAAAAATGAAACATTATACAAATTATTATCAAATTAAATTATTGCTATCAAGTATTTTAAAATTTACAGTTTACAATGCATAGTCTTAAATATATAATTGAAAATGCAGCAAATTGCTGATATATTCGAAACAATGTTCTTAAATCACTAATTGTTCTTTCAGTTTGGCTGTTGCAGCCAGAAATTTGGCTTCTGTAAAAGTCACATGAGAGAAGTGTCTCCATGGACACACTGGCACACATCTGAGTGAAGGGGTGAAGGTGTGTGTGTGTGTGGGGTGTAGCTGTATTATGTCACCCGGTTGCTACACCAACAGTCAGCAGGCACAGCTGTTGCCACAGTGAGGTGATCACCACTAGAATAGTGACACAGTTCCCCGGCACTTAGTGGATTTGGGATGGATCTGATGTTCAAAATTTCTGATCCATTCCAGATCTTCACTATGAAGATCCATTCTAGATCATCATGGTGCAGTTCTTATGCGTAAGGCTCCTTGCATGCATTTGAACCTCTAAGGCCCCTAAGTGACCATTATATTATTCTTAACAGCTTACTTGCCAAGGCAAAAGCTAACATACGCAGTGTCCCTAGATCAGGGGCCACGTAGCTCTGCCTAGTAGGAGCAGCCCATTGTGACCCAGACTTGGCTGTCAGTTTCAAAGCTGGTATGAAGCCTCTGAAGGCCAGGAACTTTCAATCTCAGCCTTTGCTGTCCTGTTGCAGTATTGCACTGACTTCCAGCACTACTTCTGGTGGTGCTCTTTAATGCATTGCCAGAACGGCTCTCTTGTGGCACTCTGGCCTATGTTTGCATGGCCTCTGTAGTGTGGAATACAGACCTCATAAAAATATATATCCATAGTAGGCCTGTGATAAGGTGCCATTTTGACAATGTATTCTGGTCTGGTGCTTCATCTGATGTAGCCAAAGCCACAAGGCTGGCAAGACGTTTGGAATCCAAGTCCTATGAGGGCACAGAGATCATATGTTCCTGCCCCTTCATTCTCTATTAGGTGTGCTACATGAATGTGATATTCTCATGTTCCCTGAACAAGAGTCTAGGACGGTGATGGCCAACCTATGACACGCGTGTCACAAGTGACACACCAAACCCTTTTGGGTGACACATATGGCCACCCTGGCACCTGGACGTGTAGTGCTTGCTTGTTCTTGAAGTGTACGAAATACCAACTTTCAACTGAAGATTTAGCAACAAAAGTCACTAATGTAAAGAATTATTTGTTTTTGCTTTTAATAAAATACATATATCAAAAATATAACTTTTTACTAGAGCTACAAATATCACAAAATTATGGATATTTCTAGAAGTGACACAGCACCCGAGTTAAGCTGGGTTTTCTTGCGAATTTTGACACACCGAGCTCAAAAGGTTCGCCATCACTGGTCTAGGAGAAAATGCTCTGAGAGCTCTTTATTGGCTCACCGCTGGTGGCCCTGCTACCACTCCTTGAGGAGACTTATCTTTCTCCTTAGTGGCCTTGCCAACTTTTTGAGCACAGGAAGTGACTCATGGGGAAGGGAGGTAGTGGGTGGTATGCAAATAGTACATGTCTGTTTAAGTATAGCACTACAAACATAACGTTGCTCTGAACACACAAAGGGAAGAGTATGACCCTTAGAGTATTGCTCCCCTTTCAGTGTCAGTCTTGTAAATATCTAAAGAACTGTCTTATGCAAGATGGGGTGTATTTGTTTTCTTTTGCTTCCCTGAGAACAGGGTTAGCACCAGTGGGTGGGACCTAACAAATTCAAGGGAGACAGTGAAACATTTTGTCTCACACCGTACAGTAGTGGATTCTTTCATATTTGAAAGAACCAGATGGTTCCTGTACTAGAGGTTAGATTCAGAGTTGTTTTGCACTTCAGCTTACCTGGGAAAAGATCTCAGGGATGTGAAGTTCTGGAATGGTTTGGGCATCTGCACTTTGGAACATCCAAGCCATTTGAAACTTGGTTTGGAGTCAATCACATTCTTGTGGCAATGGTGCCAGTGCACACGCATGGTGCCATTGCCACAGTGACCAGGTGATGCAGTGTACCCTTGCGTATGCTACCAGCCATACACTCCATGCTTGAGGATGATGTGTGCAGGGCTGCTATTCATGCCGGGGGAACTCGGGCATGTGCAGAGTTATTTCTGGTATATAAGTGACTCAATGTAGTGTGTATGCTGTCTGGAAGCATACCCAGAGTTCCCCAGCAGGCTAAGTGAACTGACTTCCAAGTTCCTTTCCCGTATGTATATTCTAAAGATAGTTAGTGGATGTTCATTAGATGTAAGCAAGTATATCCCAGGCAAAAATGGCTTCCCGTCTTTGATACGACAGACAACCATCAAGAGTTTTCTTGAATTCGGCAAATCCTTTCGTTCCGGCAGTTTAGCACAAAATAATGCCACCTCCCTTGTTTTAGAACCACTTACTGATGAAGTAGTCTCAGCTGCCAGTCTTGCCGCATACCTTGCGATCAGTCTGTGTTCTTCATCTAGACGATTGGGACTGTCAAGCAAACTGTTGTTGGGGAGAAAAGGGGAAGAGCAAGGAAAAATGGAAGAACAATTAATTATATAGGTTAAGATGATAATATTCCTTAACGTATATTGTGGAAGAAAATAAGGGAGAGATAAGAGAGAGGTTAATAAAAGTATGAATGTTTCAAGAAAGCAGACCAAGAAAAATTGTTGCCTCTTGGTAACTAAAGCTCATCCAACAAAACTGTTGGGAGTTCCAAGATGCAAATTATCTATTGCATTGCACAATTAACTTTTGGTATCTATTAGTGATGTGCATGAATATACATTTGAAATTCATACAAAATTGGTTGAATTTGGACATTTGTACTTCAGTTGAATGTTTCAATATGCATTTGTATGGGATTTGTATGGGACCTAACATTCATATCAAATTTGAATCCCACTACATTCAAAGGGATCCATTCGAACGAATACGAATTTTCTTGAATCCAATTCAATACACCCCCCCCCATTCCTGTACATCCCTAGTATCTATTGTTAAAAGGTGTAGTGACATCCACTAACATAGGGCATTAGATGGTTTTATGGAGATTTGTCAGTTGCTGTAAACTAGGCCCACTTTGGTAGTATCCAGCAGAAACCTAGAACACTTTGTCTGCACTTGGACAAAATGAGAGAACAGAAGAGGGCACCAAAATGGTACCCTATCCTGCCCTATGGGTAGACCTCTAGAATGAGGTCTACCAGTATACTTGTGGATTCATGGGGGACCCCTTCTGGTGGTGCCTCAGAAAACACAACCAGAAAGGTCTCTTCTGGAAACACCAAAGGCCAGGAATGAAAAGTTTCCAGATTTTGAAGGCTGCGCAACAGCTCTGAGGGCTGGGCCCAGCCTTTGGAGCTGGCAGCTGGGAACGGATCAGCATAGGTTGTCAAAAAACAGAGGGCTCTTAGCCTGTGCTAGGGCTAGTCTAGCCCAGCATGCACTGGACTACCTAGTGTGGGATAGTATGGCACAGGATAGTCCAAACCATGCAAAAACTGTCTAGGACAGCTAAATTAAAGGTGCATGTTGAGAGACAGCCTGCCCTTGAAGACTAGTTATTTATGGCAAATAACAGGAAAGGTATTTCACTTTTGTGGCCTGCTACTAGGTTTTTTTAAAACACATTATGTGGCTGGACTACTGTTGGAAAGAATATTTTAACAAATTTGATCCATCAGGTACTTTGTGTGCTTATGACTATCTCATTGTTGCAGAATTTTAAAACAAGCACATTTATTTTTATTTTTCAGCAGCTTTAAATTTTGCGAGAATCTATATTCCTTCAAAAATCCAAAAGTTTAAGAATAATGGCATTTAATCATTTTGATAACGATCTTTGATAGGTGCTAAAGGCTACTGTGACTGTTTATGTTACTGCAATAAGGACTGTGAAAGCAAATGAGAAGGATCCTTTTGTGCCAACGATGAACACAGAAATTTTCTAGCAACAGTCCTATATGTATTTATCATGAAGGAGGCCCTGTTAGATTTCAATAAAACATACTTGTAAGTAAGTAAGTTTAGGACTGCAGCTTTCGGTTACTATGGCTGCATTCACACCTAAGTTTTAATCCAGTTCTAGTTCACTTCCAGAGTGAGAGAACACATCAGAAATATAATAAGTCATTTTCTTTCCACTTTATCTAACCCAAAGGTGTTTTTTTTGAGTTAGATAATGCTAAAAGAAAACAGTTTGACATTTTGCGGTTGTATTCTCTCACACTGAATATGGACTGAAGCTAAAACTCAGGTGTGAACACAGCCCAGAGGTTATAAACAAAGTTATCTCATATTCTTTTTGGGATGTCAAAAAAGGATCTAGGATCCTCTCATCAATATGAAAATTAAGGAGTGAAACCACAACAAACTAGTAAAATGTAAATGTTAATCAACAAAAATAACTGAATAGGTTGGTCATCCTTTTAACACTCCTCCTTCAGTTATTACTAATTGTATGTCAATGAACCTGTACAAGGTAATAAATTAAAATAGGGGTCATCTGCACAGTGCTCGGGGGAGGCTCAGGGGAGGCATATACAAACACCAAGGCTTCGTCCAGAAGGTAAGAGGAAGGTTCTTGTTTGAAATCTACAATTGACCTTGCACTGTCTTTTTGCCAGATAGCAGGACAAAATTGCAGGGCAAGAATGGGAACTCACCTGTCTGGACACTTGGCCCTGAGACGGGGAGAGAGCTACTTCTGAGCATTTCAATAGTGCAAAATAGCTGAGAGTGCACAATTACTGACCTCTTCACATGCACAGCAGTCATTTTTGGGTCAGTTTCAGCCCTGCACATGTGCAGGGGCCATTTTCTTCAAGGCCATGCCAAAAGCAAGCGTCTGGTCAGGGTAAGCCATGTCACTATTCCAGGAAAATCCAGCTGGAAAGTTGATTTTCCTGGAACAGAGATACTGTGTGAATTCACCCCTGTATCCTGGGGCAGCAATTACCACAGGTTTGTTTTAGGACCAGTTGGGACAGGGCCCAAAGGCTTTCTTGGAATATAAATGGCTTTTGAGCCTGTGGGAAGGGGTTGCAAATGTGCTTCCCAATCCCAAAACCACCTGAACTAACAGCACAACTTGGCTGTAACTGATTACAAAGAATCAAGGTATGTAATTCTCAGTTCAATTCAGTGCAAATCAAATCATGTTTACTAAGGCCAATTGCACTCAGTAATGCTACTCCCAGAAATGGTAGTTAAGACTAGAGTCTAAAGCTTATCAAAGCAGTTAAGTGTACACTTCTTCAACATGTGCCTAATATGGTTGTGTATACTTGCTCTTTGCACTCTGTTCCAGAAATGAGGAAAGGCACAGGATAGGAGAGAGTAGAAATTCACATTCTCCAAGAGTATCTGCAGTACTCTTTCTCTCCTGTGCCAGTTGATGTGTATGTAAGACACCCTTTGCTGGCACAATGACAGAATGAGCAGCCATATATGCAGCCATAAAGCATGCTGTGCAGCTAAAAAATGCTGTGC
This sequence comes from Aspidoscelis tigris stejnegeri, assembly GCA_023333525.1. Taxonomy (NCBI): domain Eukaryota; kingdom Metazoa; phylum Chordata; class Lepidosauria; order Squamata; family Teiidae; genus Aspidoscelis; species Aspidoscelis tigris. The sequence goes on from JALMGA010000004.1 coordinate 49,403,639, forward strand.
AGTGTACTCTGGTGCCAGAGCCTTAGGAGAAGTCATCACATTTCACACTAGCACACCTGATTACAACCAAATGCTGTGTCTATATATGCTAGTATCACAACAATAACCTTCTGCTTACACCTGGCACAAGGATGCATATAGCTATTTCATTGTATGGGGCTGCCATGCTACTTTTTACAATGCTTTTGCAAAGATTTCCAAATCTAAGGTTGCATGTAAATGCTGCTTGCAGAGGCCAAAGATGGGAAAGAAAGCTTATTTCACCACACCTCTCCTAGCCACCTATGTGAGACACCAGCCTACGTTATTAATGGTACTTTTAATTGGACAAGTCCCATTAAAAATTGAGGCTGTAAAGCACAGATCTCTATTGCAATGTGACTTTCCCATAAAGGTTTACAGTATATTCTAAGTGCTTCAGCACAGTTATTGTATATGCAATTTTAGTCTGCAGTCTCTAGAATTTTCTTTAGACTAGATGGTTAAAATAAAATCCAGAAAAGAGTACTCAAAAATAAAACCACTCTCTTCCTTCTTCTTCATCCTGGTGCTTTTTTGAAAGCTTGCGTGTTTGTGGGCATTTACTTGGCCTAAGAATGGCATTTGACCTAACATATTTCTAAATTTTTCTTAAGAGCCATTGTGGCTGCTCTAACTTCTTGTTTGTAGATTCTGAACCTTATTGGTTTGTTTATATAACTTACAAAACAGACATCCAAACAGAGATTAAAATTTATTTGAAAAATATACAACATGAATTAATCAAACCAATAAAATAAAACAAATGAGGAAAAGCTTCTTTAAACATTATTTTCTTCTCAACGCTACTTTCCTGTATAGAAGATAAGACAACATAATACATTATGTATGGAAAAAGCAGATTTGGATTATCGTGGCACTCTGTGGCCAGGAAATTGTTGTGTGCTTCCACTGAAACTGTGGTATATGAAGCTCTGATATTTTAGGAGGAACGCAAATTTCAGTCAAAATCATACACCGAAGTTTGTAATATTGTACAGGACTAGGATATGCATTTAAGGGAAGGTAGAATAATGGAAGACCCATATATTCTGGGTCTATGTGCATACTGATTCTGTAACTACTATAACTGTAATGTAAAGTGGGGAACAGGACTTTCTCCACTGTTTTTTTTTTTTTTTTTAAGAGTAGAGAGCAGTCATTTACTCTTATGGAAAAAAGTAAAATCCACTCAAGGACTGTTGCTGTCACAGCTAACCCTATATTATACCCTTTGTTATTCTAGTCTTTCTCTGGCACTTTAGACAGCACCTCTATCCCTAAATCTTTTGGTTAACGGTGGGAGAATAAAAATATCTGCAGGATATCTGGAGGAAAAGAAATGATTTCTTCACAGATTCCCTCTAAAATACAAATGGATTATAAGGAAAAGTTCTAAAGCCAACGACCGTTACTGGAGAATGATTTTGCTACGAGGCATTTGGCACAAAATAATAGTTGACATTCAAAGTTTAGGCAGCTAAAAAATTACTAAAGAATTTATATAATAACCGTCAGCTCACAGCAAGACAAAATATGACAAATCTAGCATTTGTTTTCTATTATGACAAATATGCAGGGGTCTTATTCTCAGAAATTCTGTATTTGAAGCAACCTGGATGTTCTGATCTGCTTATTTAATATTTTATCAAAGAAAGGAGAACAATACTGGCTATTTCTCAACTGATATATTTTCTGAGACTGCTGGAGGGTGTTAATTCTCCCTAAGGCAACTTAAATTGTTGGCAAAAATCAATCAAATCACCATCAACTGGGAAGGAAACACAATTCCACACTCCAATAAACACAAGCCACATTGATTTGAAGAAAAAAATTAATTCTCCACTCCAAATGCAAAATGTTAACGTATGCAACAAAAAACATATTCTGTTTTTCAAATTTGCATGAGAAAAATAATTTATGAAATGCTTTAGAACCCATATGACTCTGTCTTGGTTATTAAACTATCTGGTTGACCTCCTTTGTACCTCATGTGTAGGTATATGTCAACCTTGACTTCTGGAAATAGTTATCTTAGTTAACGTTTAATATGGTTATTCTAATGGTCATAAACTCAACCTTCCACTATTACTTTATTACTTTATTTTTACCAGCAGTTTGGTGCAGCAAAGATCAACAAAAATGTTAGGAAGAGTTTAAGCACTTCTTGCACACCAGTAAAATACTTTTAAATATGTGAGAACATGCCAGGCTACCAGGCTTAAATTATCCAAAAGTGTTTATGTCTCCCAAAACATGTAGACAAAGTTGTGTTATTGATTTGGAACTCACAACTTGTTCGCTGTATTGTTTTTATAGAGACTCACTTGTGGCTGGTTCCACTAGTGCCTAAGTAGTGACATGACTGCACATTTTGTTTTCACCATCTGCACCAGCTGCTGGAGTGTGCAGCAACCATGGCTATGTTCAGATTCAGGGAAAAACTGGCAGATATTCACTGCTGTCACACAGCAGTCAAGTGATAGTGGATGCCTGCTCTGTCTCAGAGAGAAGAAAAGAACAGAGAAAGAGAGTGTGGGATAAGCTACTCTTCCAGTAGATCAGTAGCACTTTTCCCTACTCTGCTGGTTTGGATTATTCGGGGCAGTCTATGCTGGCAGAGATGCAAAGCAGATGGCCATATTTATGGCCATAAAGCATGTGGCACTGTGGCAGTCTGATGTGACAGGGCCTGGGGGATACTGATACTTCAGTGCCAATTTATTAGGGCTTCCATCAGACCATATGGCTATAATTGCAAAGACTATACATGCTGGGGAATGTAGTGAGTAGAATATTATGGCCCTTTCTGCAAGGGAACAAGGATCTGGTAAGCTTCTGGACCTCACAGAATTACATGTTAATGCAGATTTGTGAGGCCACACTCCCCCACTAGAACCAGGCTAGGGAGGCCCTGTTCAGTATCACCAGTAGACATGATTAAACTTGTTCACCAGCATGCCAGAGGTGCTGATCCAGAACATGGGAAGCATACAGCAGGCACACCTCCTATGTTCTGGACTATCAGAGGATACATTTCAGTTGTGCATCATTGCCTACCACTAAAATACATCCCCCAGAAGCTAAGAGGTCTTAAAGCTCCCACATGCTATGAGGCTATGGCATAGGTTAATCTGGACCAGTGTTGTTGTGCAGACATCACTGATCCAGCCCATGCCTTTCCACAATCAGAATCAGAAGCCTTGGCTGTTTCAGACCCACTGATTCTGATTATTGGCCTTTCAACGCAGACAGGCCCTATCTTTCAATGAAGTTGTAGTTGTTGTTGTTTTTAAGTCCAGTCTTTACTTGAAACCATCCAATGAAAAGCTTAGGGTGCATGCTCCTCTATATGGTTACTCTTACATTTTATTCTTCAGATTTATATTAGTCTTTTTGTAATTTCAAACTAACTAGTTCTGCTCTTAAAAGCAGTGGTTACAGTGAAGAAGTGCTTCTGCTTTCTCCCTTGGACTGTGAGTAAACATTTTATTCTTAATTACATTAGCACCTTTCTGATGTGTTAAATTGCGGTTTTCTGATCAAAAGATGCTTAACAATTAAAAGCATAACATTTGAAAATACCAGCTAATATAGTACAAAATACTACGAAAGGTCTATCATGGTAAAAGGTAACAGATTATTTCATATTGACTGACCTCTTAGTATTCAAAACCACAGATTTCTTTCCTTTTATTCCCAAGAGAGCTTCATTTAATTTAACTACCAAGGGCTTTAATACTCATCTACATATTGAACCTAAAAAAGCATTTTTATGCCATGATCGCCAAAGCCTTTAATGACTTACAAAGAGACCATAAACAGTACTATACCTCTAACTTAAAATGGTGCACAGTTTATTTTTGCTGTTAAATATTTAGGGCCATGTATACACATTAAATGCAAAAAGAACAAACCTGAATTTAATTGCTATCAGGAATAACTAACAGTAAAGTAGCTTCAGCTAGTTGGAAACATATGTGGAATACTCTGTGCAGAATGCCCCAGTGATGGCTGAAAAAGTCTGCTATGTGAGAGTTAGGGGTGGCCAGACAGAAAAGAGGAATGCTACATTTTTAATGATTATGTAGAAGAGGGAATCTCTGAGCTTTGTCAGGAAAGCTATGGGCTTTTCTGCACTCACCTGATTTGGATCAAGAAATCTATTGGTCGGGATCTGCTCCTGTGCTGGCCTCAAAGTTCAGAGGAGCTTCAACGCCAGCCTCTGAAAGTTCTCATGGCCAGAAACTAAAGTTCCTGATCTTGGACCACTGAAATTGACCCACCAAGTCCCTAGTATTCTAATGGGCCTATTTAATCTGTTCCACTGGTATTTCAGATCTACACATGACCAGGAGCCCATTTTGGGTCTCGTGATTTTGATTATGCTCTGTCTGGTGCAGATGGAATGCACTAACAATGGGTGGGCATCTCCACTACCTGTCAAATATTTGTTGAATGGACCCTTCTATACCTTGTAAGAGTGAAATGAACTACAGCGCTTTCTTCTATATATGGAAGGATGAGCTTCTCTACCTTAAGTTTTTTGACAATTGAATGTAATGGTTAACTGATAAAATGGCCAACCTAACTCCTGGGGCAGGGAAGAAAGAGTATGTGGAAAAGTAAAGATGGATTGTTATTGAATGAGAAAGTTTTATACAATGGAAGACATTTAATAACGTATACAGTAAAATTAATAATTTTTTTTTGAGAATGTGATTTCAGTCTTATACTGTAATAGCCCCACTTACCTGCATGTCTGATGAGGTGCATATGGGGAATGCCTGATGAATACTGGGAGCCAGCCAAGGGTGCAAAGACAGAGAGAGAAAGGGGGCAGTTTGCTGTTACCAGGAAGTTCCCAATGAAGTGATGTCAAATGCATCTCACCAGACATGCAGGAAGGCTGGGGTTCTCAGTGCAAATCTGTCAGGACAAAGAAAATTATGCATGCTATGGACAGAGTAGATACGGAGATTGTTTCCCCCCAAAAATAATAGAACCAGCAGTTACCCAGTGAAATTAAATCCTGGATAAATCAAGACAAAGGGATTTTTTCCCTCTCACACAACCTACAATCAGAGCTATCAATAGCTATCAGCCTTCATGGCAGTAGAAGAAGGTATGTCTCTGAAACCCAGCTGCTGGGAGACTCCAAACAGTGCAAATTCTGTGATCATGTCCTGCTAGTCAGCTTCGCTGTGCAGCCAGCTGGCACTGCAGACCATGGATCTGATCCAGTGGGGGCATTTTTAAATGTCTTTATGACATGGCAAAAGGCAGTGCTGAGTTCTTGTGTATATTCTGCGATGCCTCTTGCTGCCTGGAGAAACCTAAATCTTAGGCACTGCTGTGCAGTGCCAGTGGAGTAAGACAATAAAAGCCACTTGTTAAGTACAGTGTTAAGATGCACCCTTTTACCCAGGCCTTTGGAATATTTATCCCTCTTGAAATTCAATGGACTGAGAGCCAACAACTTTAGCTTCTGCTCCAGGCTAATATATCCCTTATGACCCAGGCATTTATAGATTTTAAATTATTTTGTTTTTGTTCTTAAGTTATTGTAACCTGTCTTGAAACTTTAAGATATAAGGCGGGATGGGTGGATGGATGGATAAATGGATGGATGGATGGAAAGACAGACACAACTTCCTTCATTTGCTTTCAGAATTATCCCAACTCATCTGTGAAACTGTGCATTCTGCCTCATACACTTCCTATAAGAGAAAAAACAATGTTGATCTGGGTGACAAGATGCTAGAACTAAAGGATCTGAGATAAAATTTCTGCTTTGGCCTGAAACTCACTGGATACCTTGGATATATAATGGTATTTATCTCACAATGTTATTTTGAAGATAAACAACACAAAAGCTGCAAAGCAATCTGCACATTAAAACCACGATATAAACAATTGTTAGTAACCATCAATGCCAACATATTACAATCCTAAGATAACTTAAGTTATGGGTATTTCATATTGCGTGTTCTTGAAGGTTTTCAGTTGTTTTCTCTGGAATCACTTTATTTATTTATTTGTTTGTTTGTTTATATTTGTGTTCTGTCATATATCCAGAGGTCTCAAGGAAGGTCACAATAAAACTAAATAAAATACAGTAACTTAGCAGTTCCCATGTATTGTAGATAACTGGCTCTTACAGCTTTCCTAGTGTGTGCATTCGTGCAACAAAATTATAAGCTTACAATAACCAGATATGAAAATGTTCACTTGGGTTTTAGTTTGAAAAAACATTCCAAAGTGAGTAGTATATGAAATTGCCCTGTAGTGACGTAGGTTGGCCTGTGGCCCAGTTGGTCAGTTACTAGGATAATTGAGAGAACACAACATCTACAAGCACACTAATGACTGTCTTTAAGAGACCAATACCTATTAATGTGCATGGTAATGATTCCAACCAAGGCAGCTGTTAAGAATAATTATCCCTCTTGAAGTTCAATGGAATGAGAACCAACCTAGTCACTTTAGCTTCTGCTCCAGGCTACTATATCCCTCCTGTCAAGGTCCCCCCCAAGGTGCCCAGCCTGCACTAACCGTGAGGGGTTGTTCTGGAGCATGTTGACATACAACCCAATGAGAACATGTTCATCAGCCAGCCTGTCTGCAACATCGAGGCTATACTGTAACCTGAAACAGGATTGGGGAGAAAGGGTGTAGTCCAGACAGACAAAGAGAAATAAACAGAGAAAGCAGGAGCAAGTAAGAGTGTGAAATGGGAATTTATCAATGAGCAGTCATAGGTTCTTCATAAAACAAGTGCTGAAATTGTGATCAATTCCAACCAGCCTATATTAAGAAGCTGGGGCTGTGAGATTATTGCCTTGCTGGCTATAGGAGAAGCCTACAAATATTTAAGCAGCAGCAGTGCTGAAAGACATGCAGGATTTGTCCCTGGATTAATGCTATAATGAAGCATAACTTAAAAGAAAAAAAGATTAAATCATAAGGGAATTTATTTAAAAATAAATTCATTTGACATCAGTTACTGCTCTTATAAACAACCTGCATGTGCAAAAAAAAAGTATAACAGTTCTTAGGATTGAACCATGTTAGACCCTAAGTAAATAACTGCACACCAGATGTTTGACTGTATAAAATATTATTTCCATATCAGAGATTGAAAGAGCACACTGACGTACTAAGTTATGGCTAGCGGCATTTTGATGTAAAGAACAATGAAACGTGATTTCCCCAGCGGTAAAATGAAATGGTACAATCCTAGGAACTGTGTACCTCATTGCTAATCTATATAAATAGACTGGCTTTCGGGGCTAAGGTACAAAATGTAGCCATGCATAAACAAATATGCATCATAAAATAGAAAATTACCTTAGGTAATACTTTAGTATTGAAATGTTAACTTTTTAAAAAATATATCTTTGGTCATTTGTTTTTAGAGCAGTTGTCAGATAAATTATGCAGAAATTAAATCTCTCTAATTGGTCAAATTTTGTTGAATACACATTATATTTAAGGAAGAAGACATTTGCTTTAGTTGGGTTAGTGCAAGCTGCTGATGCACCTTTTAAAACTTACCCTTTGCCTTTCAAAAAGGCTGGAGCAGCCCTAGCCAGCAATTTGTTCTGCTCTACTTCATTATTCTTGTAAGGAGAGCTAGTTAATGAGACAGGACAACCAAGAAGGCAGCAACAGTAAACAGTGATGGCTGAAATCTAATGATACTCATTTACTATCAGTGAAACATATGTAAGTAATCAAAAGCGGAAAAAAGAGAGAAAGAGAAAGAAAAAGCCAGAAGCTAAATTACTTCAAAAGGCCAAAATAAACCTTTGGGTTTTGTCTTTTTTTTTTTCTGTCACAGTTTATAAAGTGCTATACTTCCACTTCTCTAGATATAGAAAATGAAATAGTTGCTAAAAATTAATTTAAAATGCAATCTTGTATGTGCACATTCAAGGCAAAGGCATACTGAGTTCAGCAGAATGCTAAGAAAATCAAGTACAGGGTTACGGGCTACATTTCACACATATATGTGAAAGCAGTATGGTTTATATAATAAAATAAACTCTTCAGTAAATAGTTGTATTGTATAATAGGCAGGAAATTTCAAAAGGAAATGATTCAAAGGGACATAGGAATTTCTGTTTTACAGAAGGTTCTTCATTTGTTATGAACTTCCAAAAAAGTCTGCATGTCACAAACATCCTCCAGTTAAACATGAAGAAGCATTACGTTGTTGCATACTTCATTACCATGGATTTTTTATTCTCTTCTATGTTTCACCGAGAAATGCACCACAGTAACATACTGTCTGATGCAATTTTGAGATAAATGTTTTAAATGATGGACCAAAGCTTCATTTCTATAATTCCACAGTGCAGTTTAATAAAATAAAATACATATTGCAGCTCCAAAATATGTGGGTGCATTCCATGAAGAAGGATGGGTTTTCTAGCTGGTATATTGGACAACCTAGAGTGCTAGAAGCCTCCTTTCCACACACTGATGGGAAGGAGCTTCTGCATGTGGATTCACTTAGAGTGTCCCAGCATCCAGAAGGGAAGCTCCTAGTACACTTGCTGGTCAGTGGAGAATCGTGCTAAGAATGACCAACCAATGTGATATACAAAAAAGACAACTTTTTAATTACGTGAAAGCGTATAGTCTATAATCCAGTTGCCCATAGTTATTAGTACTGAAGTCTGTTTAGGATCAGTGAAAGGAACGGGTCTGAACTTAATATTTTAGATCACTAATGTGGAATCAGATGCTCTTGAAATCAATGTTAGCAGTTACAGTGAGAATAAGGTGTGTGAAATCATGGGGCTTTACCAGGCAAACAGAACTTCATGTGCACTGTGAATTCTCTATGCATCTGAAGGGTAATTATGAATGAATAGTACAATAATCAGGCCCGAGAAATAAACAGCTCTCTGTGTATATATTTATATCTGTATATAATATGGTACCTGCACAACAGGATCAAGGTACCCATATCTAGGAATGGAAGGGGAATCCAGGCTGAATAAATATTTTCCAAGTTAAGATACAGTTGTCCCTTGTATAATGTAGTGGTTCCACTCCAGGAAACCACTGCACAACACAAACTGCATTAGGGATCCAGTACAACTGTTAAGTGTCAGCTTTTCATTGATGGGAATGATTTTTATACAAGGAAGACTGCATTTTTCTGCCCAAGTAAAAGAAATATTGGATTTTTAGAAAACCATGGCATATGAAAGGCAACTGTAATGGATAGCTTACATAGGATGGTGAGCCAGTTTGGTCTAGGGGTTAGGGAGCCCGACTCTTATCTGGGAGTACTGGGTTCAATTCCGCCCTCCCCCATGAAGCCAGCTGGGTGACCTTGGGCTAGTCACAGCTCTTTTCTGAGCTCTCACAGCCCCACCTATCTCACAGGGTGTTCTGTTGTGGGGAGAAGAATAGAAAAGCTTTGTCACCTGCTTTAAGTCCCCTTAAATGAGTGAGAAAAGTGGGTTAGAAAAGCCAACTTTTCTTCTTCTTCTTCATTTCTCCTCAAAACCTCTCTCTTTATTTGGTGCTCTCGTACACTGCTTTGCTACTAGTGAAATCTTTTTTCAATCAAGTAATTCCCATGAGGAAGAACTTCAATAATCTCGGGAAGTAAAAGAAGGCAGGAGTTAAGCAATTAAAAGGGATTGTAGTTTCAGTATAGTCTTTCTTAAGTTTAAAACGCTAAACAGTACTTTTTAGTGAAAAGTGAATAAATTGAAAATTAAGAACACAAGAGAAGAAACCCTGTTCAGGTTCCCCTCTCCAAGGTCCTGAAGAAGGAATCTAACTTAGCATTGTGTTGCCTACTATATTCAGAAAAAATTACACGAATATTATTTTGGTGTACATAACCATCTGCTGGATGTTGTGATGAGCGTGGGTGTGCCCAGGCAGGACCTATACTTTGCAGGGGCTGCAGAGCAGCTGTCTAATGGCCGTACACGTTTTAGAAAGTTCTGCAGGCCTCTCTGAAGCAAAAACAGATGTTGTAGAGCAAAAAACTCCCACTGACTTCAGCATCAGCTGCACAATTTCCCTTTTTCATTTTCCTGGGGGTTTGGATGAGATCTCACCACAGATGGCTCTCACTAGGAAACAGCAGGCCTCTTAGTGAGGGAGGGACAACATGGTCAGAACCCTTCCTGCTACTATGGAGGATTTGGGAGAATGTGCGGATGAAGTGTTCTCCCCATGAAGCTTTTTTACTCTGGAGAAAAGGTAAGCTTCACATTTTTTATTTTTATGTCTGGAAGCACCCTGTGTTTCTTTACCCTATATAAAAAAAGTTGCTCTTCTTTTTCTAGCACTGGAAGCTGTAATTTGGAGAAGCTGAATTTTAATTGTGTCTTTGCATAGTAGTTTTATTATAACACACCCTGTATAGAATGGGATGAAATACAAATAAACAAATATTCTGAATGTGGGACAGCCTGACACTGAATATCAAAGAATATTGCCTTCCTGCTCTCCCTACTTCCTTCAAGCAACAGTGGCTGGCCATAAAAAACAGGATGGTGGTCTGAATAAAGTCTTTAGTTAAAGGGCCTGTTAAAATATTCTCTTGGATGTCTGCCCAGTGAAGCTTTTGGCTTTCTTGTTATTTTGTGTGTTTTGAACTGAAGGACTGAAGGAAGACTGAAGGAAGATACAATCTTTTCTGTAATCACGATAGAAAAATAACACAAACTGAAAATTCTGAACCTTTAGGAACCTCTGGCACACCATATATTAAATACTGTACAGTCTGTGGATACTAACATGAAACAAAAGCTGCCTCTAGGAAATAATGGACTCTCTAACATGGCAAAGAAATTTTTCAGTCTTTGCTTTGATGCATGATGGCATAATCTGTGTGCCCACGGGTTTTTTCATCTCTTCCCATATAGATTTAGCACTGAATTTTAGTTTCATTGTATTTCTAAATTTTCTGAATAGGGACTGTGTGATTTCTCTAGACTGATGAATAAATACCTAATATTTGATAATCTTCTTTAATAGGCCCAACATAACTAATAGCAGTGTGAAGATTTATGTACTTTCATCCTTCCAAGACTGCCTCCTGACCTGATCTGTTCTGGTGTGCTCCAGGTCAAGATGTGGCTTGGACAAGTAAAAGTGAAGCTGCCAGTCACTGTGCTATGTGTGCCTCCAATAATGTGAACAATTATAGGCTCAACTCAGCCTTATTTGTTTATAGACATGTTATTCATTAATTTATTAACTAGTTGCTTGTATCCAGAGTAATTAATGTTTTCAAATTAAAATCTATTTCTGAATAAGAGGGTCATTAGCTAGAATGGAAGTGACATAAATTCTACTTTGAATCTGATTGTTCAAGGGTTAAGAACAAGGAACTGGTTCAAACAAGAACCAGGGTTTTTTGAATGGATGAAATTTGAATCAGCCTCCTTCCCTGCTGGCTCTAGGGTTGGGTTCAAATAAGAACCAAACCAATGGGAGTTAAAATAGAACTTTACAAGCCACCCCAATTTAGAACCAGTTCTAAATGGAACTGATTTGGCAGTACCTTTGACTCCATTAAAGAAGTGTCTAAACAATTCTAAGGCAAAAACTTATCTGTAGAGTGGTCAAGCAAGTTTGAGGTTCAAATTGAACTACTTCAATGCTTTTGTGATGTGGTTTGTTTTTTCATTTGAACCGAACGGCTAAAATTAGGTTTGTACACATCCCTTGTTAAGCACATTTTCATGCCCACTACGTGGCAGTGATGATGGGAAAGAAAAACTCCTTTTCTGCTACCACTGTGTCCTCAAGTGTCAATCCAGTTGAGTTAAGTGTTTGCTGTCATCAGGACGTAAGGAGCCATTTACATCATCTTCAGAGGCCTGCTGTGAAAAATCTGCAAGGAACTTTCATGGTTCACATGGAAATGGACTCTACCATTTGAAGCAGTTCAGTGGAAGTATCCATTCTGGTCCTGCTATCTTGGATCAGTTTCAGTTATTGTAGTCTGAGGAAGTAGACAAGCTGCTTGCATAGGTATGATCAACAACATGCCTCTCTGACCCTTGGGCTTTGTGGCTAGTAACTTGTCTCCACAAATCTTGTCCATCCTGGCTAATAAAAGGTATCTAAGGGGTTTAAGCTGGGTGGTTCCAGGGGGTGATAAATGCCACACTGCAGTAGGAAGAGATGCTAGGAATGCATAAGGAAGCTTTAGTACACTTCCTCCTTAAGAGGATCTCCCTGGATCCAGAAATACTAAATCACTTTTCCCCAGTTGCCAATATTCCCCCTTTTTTTGGCAAGTACCTGGAGAAAGAGGTTGCCACTTAGCTGCAGGCATGTTTAGAGGATTACCTAGAGTGCATCCCCATGGGGATGCCACTGCCTCACGGTGGATTCGGGGCAGCCTTAACGCAAATCTTAATTTGCATTAAGGAGTCTTCATGGCAATGGAGGACAGGGCGGGTTCAAGACGAACCCGCCCATCCCCATGAAAACCATGGTAAATCCCTGCATCGTGATGCCACAGTTTTCTCCACCCCACCCCCTTGCCTGAACCCAGGTAAGGGCTTGATTTACCCCAAGTGAACGCCTGACAGCTGCCCTGCAGTCAGCTAAGCAACTGTCAGGTGAGTATAGGGGCAGTCAAGAGCACCAGCAGAGCTCCGGTAAGATGATTAAAACAGACACGAAAGCTGCGTGTTTTAATCATTTTAGCATAGCTCTGCTTGTAAGGGGGGACAGGTAAGGGGGGACAGTTGCGACTGCAGCATTAGTGGCGGGGACAGTGAAACCCCGCCCGCTAATGCTGCGATCGTAACCCAGGAGTGTCCCCATGCCCCCAGGATAACACGTTCCTGCCCCATAATTCGGGGTGAGAACAGTTATAAAGGGGGGTTATTTTGTTTTGATTTAGAGGACTTTGTCCTCATGTAGCCCGAATTAGGGCTTCGCAGGGGGGCTCTTGCGAGGCAAACTCAGGTTCACCTTGCAGCATCCTTACCATAGGAACACCCACCTAGACTCATTTTAATCCAGTTTCAAGAAGGGCTTTGGCACTAAGCCTGTGCTGATTCCGCCCTTTAGTGAAAGATGGGACAGGAAAAATGCAACTTCAATTTGATCTCTCAGCACTTTTTAATACCATTGGTCACTGTATCTTGCTGGAGTGACTTTGGGGACTGGAAACTGAAAGCACTACCTACCAAGCCCAATCAAAATGTTGACTCTTACATATAAAATCCTAGATGTTTTGGCTCCAAATATCTGAAGGAATCCTTTCTCCCATACAGATTGGCCACATATTAAGATCGGAGAAGGCTCTTATTTTAGTTCAGTCACTCTCAGAAGTTTGAGGTTGGTGGCACCTGAGAGGGTCTTTTTGGTAGTGGTCTTCAGGCTTTGATATAGTCTCTGAGCTGAAGCCTCAACATAAAATGGCTTTCAGAGCCTGGTTAAAAAATATATCTTTACCCAGGCCTTTTATGTTTAGCTTTCTCCCAATATTCCCCTGCAAAGGTGGGCAATATTACTTTCATATGGTTTTATTGATTTTATTCATGTTTTTATATTGGGTATTTTTAGTGAGTGCTATGATTACCCCTGAACTTCTTCAGTGAAGGGCAGGATACAATTATAAATCCATCAATCCAAATGTTAAATCCAAAGTATTTGAAGATGACATTCACTATTCACAACCTGGAGTAAGGGGTATTTATTTTAAGTATAAGGTAACAGAATAATATTCTGTTTCTGAATATTAACATTACATAATTTTTTTACTTCTAATTATCTAAAGTTTGAGTTTTCAGTTCATAATGGTGTCCATTTACATACAAGCAAAACACTGAATCATGTAATATTCACATCTGTATTCTGTGATCTTGAATTAAAATGAATCTGTAATATTATTTTATTACGGATTTAATGTGAGTGGCAATAGTTCAGTGATAGAGAAAACTGCCTGGAAAGCAGATGCTTGCTAATTTGATTCCCTGTCTCTTCCCAAAAGTTAACAATGTGCACAATAGCTGAACAGAGGTACCCATGAAGTCAATCAGGAGTCAAACACAACTCAGTAGTACTCAACAACAACAATAAATATAGTATAATAATACTACATTATACTTATTTAGATGTATTCGATACATGATTGATTTGCCTCTAGTATCATGCCTTCAGAAGACTAATTTGGAATATGTTAATAAAATAATTAAAAAAAAGATTCATGACAGATATATTCCACACAAGCAATCACTCATGGGATGGCTAATAATATGAGTCCTGTTGGAGCAAACCAACAGATTCATCTGGTACAACATGCTTCACACTGGCTGACAATATGCTTCTCAGCAGCCCACAGGTTTGTCATAAGGAATTTGTGGTTCATGCAGTAGTTTCATGACACAAATAGGAAGAGAAAGTTCAAGGAAATTCGTGTAGAAATTTCTGAAACTTCTTCACTGCTTATACGATGCAGTTTTATATGCTGGGAATTCTATAAAGTAAATGAGTATGAGAAGTAACATCAAAGTAAAATAAATTCATGTTTTTTTAATTTCATAATGCTGGAAAGGAAATACCGCCAAAGCAACATTAATCACCTTCATCAGTGTAATAAAGTCAGTATGCAAGATCAATGTTATTCGCCGTGAACAACATCGGTAGAATATGCAAAATGAAAGGAACTCAAATAATATTCAAAAGACTGAGTTTAACTGCAAGGTATTAACTGTCATGGTATTTAACTACATGATTACTTTTACTAGGTTAGCACAAAAGACCACAATATTGTAGTAGAACTGATATCTCATGTCTACTTTGCTACTGTCTTAGTATATTGTGGTCAGAAATAAACAAACAAAAAAGCAAAATGTGTCAACAGACATACAGACAAACAGACAGACAAACAGACAAACAAACAAACAGGAAACAATTAAATATTCCTTATTCTGTGGGTCCCAATCTGACTTGAAATTCCCAAAGATGCTTTTATAAAGAAAATTACTTGCAGAATCCAGTAATGTAAAATCCAACACAACTTTCAAACTCTTTTATTGAATTTTAGAACATTGATCTACTGTTAGAAGTACTGAAATATGTTTCCATATGTTTTATGGATAGACACCTTACCCATGTCAGTGGCAACCTGCAGATTAGAAACATAGGGATACGGGTGGGTTGACGTTCTAAGTGGAGGCCAGCTTTTGACCTTTCCAAACCACCTTTTGATCTGCTGCAGATCAAAGTATGGTTTGAGGAGATGAAAATGAAACCTTCAACTAGAGTCTTAAACCTCCTCTCACCATTGTCATCTTATCATCTCCAATATGTGAGACACCACTGACCTCTGGGTATGCTACTCTACCTCTGTCAGTTTCTTCTGTTTTTCCATGCTTTTGTGCTGTGTTTTGACTTCTGTGATTTGGTACAAACAGAGGAACTAAAAGTTCAAAGAGTGAAATGCAAGATAAAGGTTTGAGCAATCGAGGTTCAGGATAAAATCAAATTTCAAGTCTCATTAAGACAACAAAAGTCCTTGGTCAAAAGCCAAATGAAACATCATTAGTAATTCTGCAAGATGACTGACATATTTATTGATTTTCAATGAAAAAGCTACAGAGCTACATCTGTTAGTAGTTTAGTGCTCTGATACTGACCGTGAATTGCTCTGAAGCTGATTTACATACAGCTTTATAAGAGAATGCTCATCAGCCACAGGATTGGTTACATTTATACTCTCAAGTAACCTGAATGATTCAAACAAGGAAATCTCATTAACAATCTGTGTGAAAAGAAACACACACAGGGATATGTTTAGTGCAAATTCACTGGATTTAGGTCACATGTACTACAGACAGCATTTTGCCTACTACACAGTTGCATGATTTAGGTTAATAGAGGCTGGAAGCAAAACTCATTAGATCAGTAGATCAGTCTTTATTGGGATGTCCTTTTGAAAGGAAAACAAATATTAGATTAAAACATTTGTAGATAAGTGACATCCAACATTGCCCTAAAGGACAAACTTTGCTGACAGTACTAGAATTTGCAAATCTAAGCAGAGCTTCAGTACTGAGACAATGATCAGAACTTTGTTCAAGAGCCCCCTGATCTGTAATGGTGATAGACCTAAATATCAGACCCATTTTGGCAGTATGGCCTATTGCACCACCCTTGGGGTTGTTGTGAGCTTTGGAGCCAGTGCAAGCCGAGGCTGGAACATGCTGTTGCTGTGTGGATGGTGGTGTTCTGGTTCGGAGTGATCTATCCCAGCCTTAGGACAGATTGTTTCTTCCAGATCTATTCTGGATCTGCAGCTAGTCTGTGCAGAAAGGCCCTATGATAACATTAGTACAGAACACATAGGTTTTTTCTAATGGCAAGATCTCTTGTGAAGCAGAGGTAGCACAAACCCATGGATACCGTTTTGTACAAACTTGCAGTCCTGGGGAAGGCACCTGCTTAACAAAAGCAACTTGATACTTACCACAGGAATAGTTAAATGCATAATAATTGGTGTTACAGTCCGAAATAAGGGAGAAGCACTAATGAGCAATAAGGGTATGCTGCAACTCCTATGTTTTCACAGAAGCATCTGCTGCCACAAACTCTCATCTACAGAGCATTAATTTTTTAAAAAATAATTTATCAAATGCTTCTATTAGCAGAAACAACAGTATATCTGACTATTACATATTAAGGACAAATAACAAGGAAGGACTACTGTTTTCCTGTTCTACTTGTGATCTCCACGACGTATTCAGTTTAGCATTGCTGCTTAAGAAACACTGTTGGAATCTTTTGTGTTTGTTCGAGTCTTAGGCTGTGTTTAGACAGTCACAAGGGGTGCCTCAGGCCCTTTATGCACTGGCCTTATTCTGAATTATTTCTCATAGAATGGGCCTGCTATCCACATGCTGGTGTAGACTATGGCAGGCCCTGCCTGAGCCCTGTTGTAGTCTACACTAGCATGCTGACCTGAGACCCCTGTTGTGGATTATGTTCTACAATAAGGCTCAGAGCAATAAGGCCACCTTTCCTAGCACAGAATGTTCAGGAGAGTGGGAGGAGGGGCAGACTGATGTGTGGACAATCCCACCTTGAAGCCATCTTTAAGCTGCCTCAGAGGTGCTTTAAGCCACGCTCACACCTTTTTGTTCCCAACTCTTTTATTTGTAGACTTTCCAAAGTTGTGGGCAGTCACAACTGATGATGGACTGAAGAAGGTTTAAAATGAAGGAGTGACCACAGCCTTAGAGATCCTTTTTTTTTTGTATCTGATCACAGCTTTAGGCCATGATTAACCTCTGTCAGAACTAACAAATCAGGTTTATTAGCACGAATCCCTCTTTTGAACTGGGTTTCAAGGGATATGCAAATGCATCAAAATGAAAACTGACATAGTAGCAGGATGTTTGACAGAGAGCTCACTGGAATGGTTAGGTCTTGATAACATAAGGAATGTTATGAACATTCCTCTCAAACTATTTAATTCATATAACTGCACCCAACCTGTAACCCTTTTGCTTGTGGTCCTTTTCACACTTACAATGGTGGAGCAATCCAGGCCACGTGCTGGATCACTCTAGCTACACTCGGCCACCACTACAGCTCACAGGCTGATCAGGAGTGGCTGGATTGCTCCTGGACAGCAGATTCTGTGTGGCAATGGACCATAGCTATGTGACTGTAGCTGCACAGTTGTGTTCAGCTGCTGAATTGCTATGGCAACACCCGACTGGTCAATGGGTGCTGGTTTGGACGTTGTCCTGGCAATCTAGGCTGACTATTCAAACTACAAGGGCTGCTGGCTAGGTATGGGGCTAGCTCAGTGTTTTTAGTGTGAATGGCTGCCACTGTGCTCCAGCCTTCCTAACCTGTTAAGGTATTACTATATCAGACCAGACCAGTAAGTGTGAATAGGCCCTGTGAGGCTGTTTGTTCCATTTCTGACAGCACAAATTTTGTTACTGCTATTCATTTCATTTCTGAAAAAGAATAACATTTAAATATGCATATAAGCATAAACATATAAAAATATATTCATTTTGTGTATGTATGTGTATTTGAGTCAAGATTTGTTAAATCATAGCTACCTTATTATTTGTTCTTTATTCTAGGAGGTGCAGATGAGGTTCTGTTGGAATTCACAAAGTTTGAATTAGTTGTAAGTCATTGAGTAGCGGATTACTGAGTCACTAAGTGGGATTCCTCAGCAGTGGCACTTAGTTTTTTGAATAGTGTCTTCTCTGACATTAATAAGGAGTCTACAGAAACATATTTTCAAGGCTACTGGTGACATTCCTTTACCAAGGTCCTTCCAGTGTAAATATTTTTCTTTTGCCCACCTTTTGATTGATTGTTTATTTATTTAACCCAATCCTTTGGTTTATAGTACTCAGAGTGGTCCACAAATCCAAAACATATAAAAAATTAAAATAGAGCATTAAAACCTATAAAATTGGGGGGAAGGATAAAAAAAAGAACAATGTCAGTTCCACATGACACTCATGATGGAAGTCCATGCTATGGTGGTCCAGTCCTGGGCCAGACTGAGCAAACAGGGGTCAAGGACCATCTGCATTGCATGACCTAGTCCAGCCTCTGAAGTTTCCAACTGGGGCTTGTTATAGCTGGGCATCCAGAAGGAGTGCAGTTCTGGGGCCTCTTGTGGGAGCCTGATGAAATTGTGTCAGGTTCCTTGTGTGCAGTAGCCCAGCCCAGCTGCTTATTGCTGTCCACTCAGAAGCACTGAATTGCCCCAACGTTTCTTTTCTGGACCTGCTCCAATGTTACATACCAATGTTACTGAAACACATGACCTTCCAGTAAACTGATCCACAATATGGACAAGGTGTTCCCCAGGGGCTGCTGGTCTGGTCCAGTAGCCCAGTGCAGGTCCAATCCTGCCCCATTTTTCTTCTAAAATTGATTTATCTCTTTTATGTAAATTGCTCTGAGATATTCGTAATGGAATAATTCTATAATAGGAATTTTAAAATGAAAAATTAAAACAATGCGGCTATTTTATTACTACCTAGAGTGACTTTTGGCCAATCATTGGAAAAATGGGGAAGAAAAGAACCGAGCACCTTGGAGGAAAGAAACAATAATAACATGAAATTAGAAGTATACGTCAAGCAAGTAATTCTGTGGCCCAGGATTAATAAACTGTTCTTTACTAGAGTGAGAATGAGTAAAAGATTCAATCTGTTTCCTCCTCACAACTTCTTCCCTCGGGTAGACAACTTCAGAGATAACTTCCTGTTTTGTTCAACCTGCACTGTTAAGAACTGCAAAACTATTGCGTAAGTACTTCTTATAAATTAGAATCACATCCCGTTTTTCAACCTGAGTGTGTAAACAACATTTGCCCAGTTTGAATATTACAGGGAACTGCCTGTCTGCTTGCCTATTATGCAGAAGGAGATGGAGGAGTTATATTCATTACTTTCCTGGAGAGGAAGGGTTAAATCTGAACTGGCCCTGTTTCTTTACTGAGGTGCATAGCTGATGTCATTGTGTGTTTGGTTTGAAGACAAACACTGAAACAAAAATAAGTTGAAACAAAATGTATCCGGTACTGTTCAGTTCCTTGAGTTTCATAATGAAAGCAATGTAGAATGGAAATGTAACAAACAAGCAAAAATGAAGTAAAATAATGCTTCCAACTTTAACACTTTGAAACACTTAGGTCATTTACATTGGACTGTTTGAGATGAAAATACAAAATGAAAACAGATGAATTTCTATCTGGAAAAAGATTAGGAAGAAAACTCACCTTCTGTTTGCAAAAGGGCTTCCTGAGGGAACAGAATGTGAGAACAGTGTGTCATTCATACTGGTGACGGGTCTGGGAGGCCTTGAAGGAGAAGACAAAGTAAAGAATTTTGGGGTCGTATATAGTATAGGATTTCAACATCTAAAAAATCATCCGGAGAAACTTCCATTTCTATATTCTATGTTTACAGTTTACACGTACAGTGTAAGGCTGCAATCCTGCATGCACTTACTTGGGAGAAACTCAGTGGTACCTGCTTTTCTGTATACATGTACTAGAATATGCTGCAATTAACCTTTCCAAAGTATGGAATGGTACAGAAAAGGCCTTTTTGTTTTTAGGTTTCTTGGGTGAAATTTCCTTCAGTGACCTTGACTGTGCTATACAGTGTGTTCACAAAGCCATTAAAGAAATCCATAAAACAGAATTAATTAAAACATCTTCCAGTCCTTTGGACATGCCACTGTCCCCTATTTGAAAAGCTAAATCGCTGTTTTAGGTACTTGCTTTGGCTACAACTGGTGGGAGCCAGTGCAAGGGACTCAGGTCAAAGGAGGATTTTCCTGTGCCACATGCACCTCAGTGCAACATCAAAAACCAGCTTTCAGCATGATGAGTGGCTTTCTGCCATGATCAGCCTTGCTGGCCAACGTCTATTCTAGGGTCAATTCAGAGAACTACGTGGTGGCTTCTTTAAATTCAAGCTGTGCGGAAGCTGCACTGTGGGAGCTGTAAGCATGTAGTTGTGCATCAGATACATAACCTAATTTTCACTTTGCCATAGAAAATAGATTCCTCCATTCATTTTCAAAAAGAAAACAAAAACAGTTTTTGAGTTGGTGAAGAATTTGTACAAGCACACACAGTTTGATGTTTGAAGCAAGTATTACATGGAACTTTGCTAAAATGAATTCATCAGTCCTCCAAAGATTACAAATAGAATTAATAAATCATGCAGAATTAATGAACAACATATTGATGATGCACGTGCCCTCTTGAGCAGACACTTTGGTCTTTTTCACACTGGACCTTATTCTGGGCTATATTCTGGAATAGGAGCTTGCTAGCCACATTCTAGTGTAGACTCCTGCAGGCCCCGTGGAAAGGACCTTTGTCTACTAATTTTAGTAGAAGTTGAAGCAAAAAATATAGAATTATTACATAGAACTGATAGAGATGCATACAGTAGGGGGCATGTAATAGATACTGTTATTCAGCCAATAAACAGACATAATAATCTTCAGCATTTTTTTAGATGAAAAGAGGTTTCTAGGCCAGGTTAGTGGTTCCTAAATATTTTCGGCATCATCCATATTTTCTTCCACTACCACTCAAGCTCTCCTTCTAGCGATCTCATAGAGGTAAATCTGTAGTCAGAGGCAGAAGTATGGGAGCAGGATGCCCCTGAGTGAGAATGCATACTCAAATATTCTTTTTGATTTCTTCCAGGTGGTGCAGACAGATCTGTTTTCTCATCTTAAAAACCTATTGAGGGGTCATGTTTTACTTACCAAGTATCACTTTTGCAGCCAAAAAAATCAAAAAAAGAATATTAGTTGGATGAAATATTCTATTTTCAAAAGGTGATAAAATCAGGAAAATTCTATCTGTTGCAGTTAATAATTTGATGGTAAAGGCAAACAGTCACTAGCTTTCTGCTGACAAATTTGCCTTCCTCAGGGACAACATCAAAGATAATGTATACAAAGTTCTTTTAAATTACCTTTATAATAACCACTTTTTTTCTTTTGCTCACCATTTCCAGTTAATTCTTATAACAACAAATTCAGGTACACACACACACACACACACACACACATATTTTGGCCAATGAGTAACCTAAGAATACCTGATGTCTACTTTACAATTATGGCTATGAATGTGATGCCTCCAAGGAATATTTGTATGAAACATCTACAAATATGCAGAGATGTAAACCATTTCAAATATGAATTGATAATAGATTAATAATTTCCAAGGTCCAGGATCACAAGAATGCTTGAATGGGTTCTGGATGGCCAAAAGGATCTTGGTTTCTGTAAATATATTCCCTTCCTGATTTGTTGTGGCAAATCACTTTTAATACTCAGGGGATTCTATGATTCTATGAAATCCTCCAGCTGCTTTTCTAGCTGCCACCCTTCCTTGGTGAGGCAGCAGAAAGGGCCAGGCATTGATACAATACAAAAGCCCATGGCACTGGGAGGAGAATGGTGAGTGCTTGGCAGCACCACACAAATGGAAACATGAATGTCAAATGGGTGATATGTATATGGATATATGAAGGATTATTGCCCTTGAATGCATTAAAACAATAGGGATATGCACGAATATTCGTAACATTCAAAATTCATATGAATTTGGCTAAATTTGGACATTCAAAGATTGACATTCAAATTAAAACAATGTTTTGATACATTTGCATGAAGCTTCATAAGGCATTCATACACATTTGTATGGGATCGAACATTCGTATCATATTCAAATCCCACTACATTAGAAGGGTATCTATTTGAACGAATACAAATTTTGTTGCATTTGATACAGTATGAATCGAATAAAAAAAATTGTGCACATGCCTAATAAAGAACATGTGTGATTCATTTTAAATTTCTCCAACCACTTCATCATATGGACTATTTTGTTTTCTTTCCTTGAAATCTAAGAGGTGCATCAGGACCTTGGACAGAAGGTATCCACCCTTTCAATAAAGTCCAATATTCTTTCTGCATGAGACAGTATCTCAACCCATGAAAAAGTCCAGGCTGCTTTGTTCTGCACATCAATGGAATGTTCTGCCCACAGAGAATGGAATATAGAGTGGGATAGGGTACTGAAAGTGGTGCCCTATTCCTGCTCTACCAGTAGACTGACTCTGAGGTCTACCAGTGTACTAGTTGGCTCATGGGGGACCCTTTCCAGCAGACTCCAGTAAGCACTGCCAGAAGTGGTGTACCACCAAAAATGGCCCTCCTGAAAACTTTGAAGGTTAGAAATGGAAGTCTATGGCCTTTAAGGCTCCAGTGCTGGCTCTGAGGGCTGACCAGACTTTGTGGTTGGCAGCTGGGGCTTGGTTGGGACAGGCTGACACAATGTGGATGGCCCTGTTCCTCTCTAGCAGCCAGCCACCTCAGTGTGGGATGGGTTGCATATCCCAGGCCAGGGCATCTCCCCCTGGCTCAGGATAGGAATGGTAAGTGTGCAAATGGGGTAATTTTTCCTTTCATAGTAATGTATACATAAGTGTATAGGAGTGGTGTTTGTCTGCCTCTTCCTGCCTTTGTGAATGAGTGAGAGAGGGATGGCAATGGGTAGTCCATCTCCACCTTGAATGCCCACCACTATGCAAAGCCCTTAGGGTGTGTAAAGGTCACTTCTTTTTATTTTCAAGAACTACCTACCCTCTGTATGGAAAAAGAGAAACACGATATTGCAATAGAAATACAAGAAACAACATCAGTTGCTCCATAAATGTTAACAGCAGCCTGTGAGCATAAACTGTTTGAATGTAGCTTAACATGGAGATTGTTTTTTAAACCAGAGGGGTAACTATTCTGTTAGGAGTTCCCCTATCAAATTGCATGGAAGTAAAACAAGATATTAAGGTGACTGTAGTTCTATAAAGCAGTCACATGTAGTTTAACAATATTTTACAATAAAATTTACCACAGCGTATACACTTTATCTGTTAGCAGTACCTGCAATGATAAAAACTATGCTGAAACCATTGTAACTGCAGACATAATTCCATAAAAGACTCCTTTGTCCTTTCTGAAAGTGACTGCTGCAGGGGGAAAGAGAATTTTGCTTACATGAATTCTGCCATTAAAAGTGGTGGCAAATACTCCTTTGGTTGCTTGCTTGCTTGAAGCTGTTTCTCATGATACAATTTAACTTCAATTGCTTTTAAGAATAAAAGCACTCTGATACGAAGATTCTTCAAAGATTTCATGCTGCACATCTTTTACTATCTGTTAATTTATGTCAGTTATGCTGTACATGACACTCTACCTACACACCATGTGAGTTTATTTCTGTATCATTATATTAAACATTGTTCTCAGTGCATGTAAAATAACAAGACAGGGTCACTAGAAGTTTTCCTTCAGAAAATTAAGGAATTATTTTTGTCCTGAAAGATTTCAGATTACTCATTGTTTTTTGTATGAGAACAATTCTTAATTTTGTGGCTAAAGGTGGTGCAGAAATGCCATGACTAAATGCATCTTTTTCATATCTCAGTCTGTTTTCGTGTACTGAAATGTACTAAGCCCAGTTTAGCTAAAGTAAATTTGACTCAGACTGAAATCCTCTGTATGCTTATTTTTAATTAATATACACAAATAAACTGAGGCCACACTTCTTTGCTGAAAACACTGGGGCTTCAATCAATCACAACCTCCTTTACTGGTCTAGACTGATTACGAAGAAGCCAAGGTCATCTAGATTGGAACCCAAGCCTTCTGAGAGCTCACATAATGCCTGGCTCATTCTACATTGTGAGGCACCCTCATTATTTGGGAAGGGCATTTTAATGTAAGAAAGGGCATGCGTGTTTTTTTTTAAATCAAATTAGCATGATGGTATGGTTCCAGTAAAGCCACCATGTGAGGTGAGACCCAGGCAAAATTGTCCTGCTAGCCCTTGCCTCTCTTGGGCTTTCCTATACCTTTTGTGTCAAAATACATATTTATATAAAAAAAATGTAGACAAAAACCTTGATCCCAGCCTTCCACATCCTTTCTGCATGAGCATGGTCTAGGAAGGGGTTAAGGCATCTTCCTTTCAGCAAGACACTGGGATAGAGTATCAAAATGGCACCCTATCACCACTTAACCAACAGACCTGAACAATGATAATTACCAGCTTACTAAGGATCAATGAGGGACCCCTTTAGGCAGTGCTCAAGGAAGTGCTGCTGGAAGTGGTGCACAGCTGAAAAGGGGTCTCATGGAAACTCTAAAGGCCTGACAGCTGGGATGACATGGGCCATCTAAAATGCAAACGGCCCTATCCTGCTCCATCAGCAACTTGTCCCGGCATGGGATGGGTTCTGTATCTCAAAACAAAGTGCTCCCCTCGGTTCCAGGATATTGGGATGGGGTGGGAAGTGGGTTGCATAGAAGAATTTCAGGTGCTGATTCATTTGTTTTCAGGTAGCCTGGAAAGATGGGAATTAGTGTGTGAACACTGCAGCAATATTTTGAAAAGTAGGTTCTTCAGACAGCCCAATACTTTCCCTAGATATAACAACTTCTGGAACAAGCACACTGGAAATTTTTTCCTCCTCAAAATGCTATATATAGATTTAACTGACAATTTGCATGAAATGACTCTAGGGGCAAGTTTCAACTACATATGTAGGGATAAATTCAATCCCAAGCACCTACTAATACAATATAGTTCCCCTCCATAAACCATAACTGTTTAGCAATTTTTTTAAAAGTTTACTTTTGGATTTAGTTGCCTGAGTCCCTTGGCCTTCTTTTACTAGAGTAGTTCTGCTTCTATAGTTAACATTTAATTGTGTTTTGTCTTCTCAAAACCCAGATGAACTGAGGGGCAGCATTTCAAATTAATACTTGTAGCAGAGTCAAATTTAAATTAAATAAATTCTAATATAAAATGCCATTCTAAACATCAGTATTTGTCAAAATTAAACAAATAGTGTGCCTGAATTCTTCAACACAGCGTCAGCATAGTTTTTCAAATTTATTAGTACAATACATTGATTGGCCTCAAAATGACAGCTCATTTCTTTAGACTGATATTAGTAATCACGGCACAGTACTTAATATCCATTTGAGATCCCTTGTGTCAAAGCAGGTTAAGTGACTTCCAACAGTGCAGTCAACCATAGACAATCATTATGTAATATAATACTCTTTGCACTAACTCTGTAGCCCACGCAACAGTAACAAGTGAAAATACAGAACAAGCAACTACAAGCAATATAAGTTTTAACTTAAGAGTGAATGGAATATAAAACATAAAAACAAGTGTCAACGTGAAAGATCTGAACCATTTTAAGCTATTCACATCATGTAAAAAAGTAGTTATTGTAGAAGGTTCATTAAGCAAATCCAACTGTTATCTAAATATATTGGGAATAACCTCTCTCAGAATAATCTTGTATTTTGATTATTTGAATGCTTAGGTATCCCAGAAACCAAATGGATATATGAAGGTATAATTTAAAGTGCATTGAATGTTTTGAAAAGTCGATTATCTAAAACTCACCTAGATACTTAGAGGAAAATCATGTAGGCTTTCATGGCCAGTTACAGTCTCACTTGTAGTTTTTGGGTTGTTATGCCATTTTCCATAGTTCTTCTGAGAACCTAAGCTTTCAGATATAGCTGCGGTATCCATCTTCAGATGACTTCTGGAAGATCAGTTGCATCTGACTCTGAGGATGGATATTGCAGCTATATCCAAAACCTCAGGTTCACAGCGTTACACGGCATAACACAAAAACTATAATAAAGTGAGGCTGACCTTTAACTGAGCTAGTTTTGACCTGAGGCTGCATCTCCGTGGTGGGTGACTGTAGCCATCACACTACATGCTCCACTCCATTGCAAACTTTGAAACTGGAAAAGAAATATTCCCCACTTTTACAGTGGCAGCATAGTCCTGTTTCAGGATATGATAGAAATAGTCCGAGAAGCATAGTTCAGATGTGTGGACACTGGGATACTGTCTATGTATAGGGCTGCAGTGTGAGCAGCTGAGGGCAGTCAGCCTCTTCCTCTTTTTACATGATTATTATTATTTTGCACAAAGTACAGCTAGATCAATTGAACAAAAAAGAAAGATATATAAACACATTATTGCAGATAACATTACGACTTCCATATCTCTGTATATATATATTTATGTTCTCCTGGAAGGATGCTTCCAAGGACACTTGCCACTTCTCAGAGACACTTTGCATGCTTGGGAGACAGCTGGCATAAAGACCTCAAATCCCTTGTGCCTTCACCAGGTTGTTTCCTCCACTCATGTGGATGCAGACCTAGTAATAGAAGCAGTATGCCACTTAAAACTTCCTCTTTCCTTCAAAGTGGAATTTCAGCCCACTAAGCTATTCTCTGCACTGGCAAGTTTGCTAGCATTCTTGCTCAGAAGCCACCTGGATAAACTCTGTGATTTGGAGGAATTGCTTGAACACATACCTGTGTTCAGAAGGAATAACACTGCACTATTTCTGACCTTTCTGCAAAAGATTGGAGAGGACTTCATATCAGGGCTCATTCTCACTTACCTACTTGAAGCTGAACAGGTCCCATTACCAAAATAGAAGTATTATAACTACTGGAGAATTGTGTGATTGAACCTAGACATGTCTGAATATAGCAAAGTGGGAACTTTGTACAAACTATGTCTGACAGGTACCATTAGCACAAATCTATGCAATTAGTACCCAGTGAAACATGGAAATTAAGTGCAACTTGTACAAAGTTTGGATGTGCTTCAGAGCATTTATTTCCAGATACCACCTTTTGCAAGAGCTGAAAATCAAGACAGAAGTGAAATGGCATAGCTCTCATTGGTAAAACTGTCAGGAAGGAACAATTATTATTCTTTTTCTCCAGTCCTCTTTCTCTCACATAGATTTCATCTCAGGCCCTTTCTGCATTTACTGGTTGTAGCTCTAGATCAGTGGGTCTGCGAGGCATGAGCCAGATCAGCATGATCTACATTAACATTGACTATCCTGCTCTGTCTCTTGCAGATTGGGTAGGACCAATGGGGACAAAGCCTCCTTGATTTCAGAATGTTACCTACATGGACCCTTGATCTAAATCAAAGAAAAGTGCAGAAAGGGTTTCAGTACTGGCAGCAGCAAGCATTAGAAGGTGGATTGATGTGGAGTGCCTCTATCTTGCCAGATTTTGACATGCTGAATTAGCATGGCAGGCACAGAACTAGAATTTTCTCTAGGAACAGACATTGAAAAGGACTCTTAGGTCCTCTCTTTATGTGCAATATTCCACATAAACTAATTGAGGTTACCATAATTGTTTTTCCTGTATTCCCAAATTATTGCCTGACTAACTTCATACCTCTAATGGAAAGTTTAGTAGTTCCTAGAGAACTCTCATAAAGCATTTAATAAGTCATTTTATGTCTGAAGAGGGCTATACCTTATTTGCTTACCCAACTGAATCAACACTAGCTGTTATCTCCAGAGCACACAAATACTTACACAATGTGAGCCAAGTTTAGAGGTTTTTCAGGCTGGTCAGGGAACATTGGGTGCAAAGGTTCACGGCTGGAAGCACAGCTTAAAGACTTGCTAAGGGCATTAGTTAGCTTCTTAGCAGGTGATTTCTGGGAGGGACAAGGAAGGTAAAGGTAATTTGGACAGGTAAGGTTTAAACCAGGTTTGCATTACAAAACTACGGGAAAACAAAACAATACTAACAAAAGTAGAATGTAAGCTTTCACAGCTGGTTACAATCTAACTTGTTGCAGCTTTTGGGTTGTTATGCTGTGTTCTAGGAAACCATCAGCTGCCTTTGACTCTTCCAGTACTCAGATCCTCTGAAGATGGATATCGTAGCTATATCCAAAAGCTCAGGTTCACAGAACTGTGGAACACTGCATAACAGCCCAAAAACAAGAATACTAACAATAGGTTCTTTCAGCATTTAAAGCTCTTTATTGCACCTTTCACTGCCTTCTTTTAAACCCTTTAAATTATTGCAAGAGATGGTTTACTGTCACAAAATCAGAGTATACATTTAAATATATGCAGAACTTGTCATTTCTCTTCACAGTGATAGAAACAGAAGGTAGTGCAATTCCAGGATAAAGTATTATTATTATTATTATTTACCATTTTTGTAAATAGCTGTTTTTATGTGAACTGATATAGTCAATTGGCTATCAGTAAAGGCTGTTCTGAACCAATAAAGACAAAATGAGAACTGGAAATTAACAAATATTTCTATGATTGCAAAAATCACGGTTGTCACAAAATGCCAGGAACAAACAAATACTTTCATGTATGGCCTACTGAATCTATAACTGCGATTTTCAGCAAGATAATCATGTACCATCCTGAATACCTATGAACAGTGCTCTCTACACATAAAGGAAGCATCAGGCATATTTTCCAACCTGTATAGGCCATTTTATTAACTGCTTGTCCAACATATGCACCATCACAACAAAATGCTCATGGGCCTCCAAATAACTACATAATAAATCAACACAGCATTCATTCCATGCAGGCAAAAAAGTACGGATTTAAAAATTATCTGATTACAGTGAATCAGCCTTCTTTTAAATCAATTCTTTAAAAAGTCACTCAGAACCATTTAAGATGATTCTAAAAATCATAAATTAATGGCTTCTGAACTTTAAAAAGGCCATCAGTTGAATCTGACTTTTTTCAGATCTGGCCCAGTAAATTTATAATTTACTAATTAAATTAATAGAAATTATGTTCTTTTTACTTGTTGCAATTCCAAAATCAAAAGCATCAACTTTAATGCACAATATGGTTTGCAGTGCAATTATTTATTTTGTATATACAGAATTCATTGCATTTGAATTATTTTTACTCAAAGAGCTGAGACAACCTGAACAAATGAATCCGAGAAAAGAGACTCCATTTTGAAAAACATTTCACTCTCTCACAGCCTGCTCCATTAACTAATTAACCTACTACTTGTGGATAACTATCTGAAAAGATGTATGATTTTAATAGTCTGCTGTCCATATGTTTAAGACTAAATTTGGAATTACAGCACTGTGGACTGAGATTGTCATTCACTGGTTTGCTGATAATTTGGTATTACTGTGGAATACGAGGCAAAGATCATACAAATATTTTAGGAGAATATGAAGCAGAATTTGTGATGCTGATTTATCAAATTATGCTGAAAAGCTTAAGTGCCTACCATGAAAGCATATTACAGCATTACCATACAGTATAATTTCTACTGATCTTTTGCATACATAGAAGTTGAATAATGTATTAATAAGTTCTGTAGTTCATTTTAAACCTAGAATTTTAGATTTTATTTAGATGCCACCATTATTTTAGATAGACATCTAATATATCAAACAGAAGATATGACAGAAAAGTCAACATATTTGACTATGTCCTAGAAAAATGAATGACTTACTGTGGAAATAGTTTTACTTTCCAAGACCCGCCTGTATCCAGTATAGTATTTATATGTTGGGCTGCTCAAATCCACACAGAGAGTAGCCACACTGTTCAGTTCTTCCCATTTTTCATCTCAGACCTGATTGGAATCAGGGATCACAACTGAGGTTTCTCCATTACAGAGACGCTTAGCTAAACTGGAAAAGTTAATTTCTTATATATGGTTTTAAGAGTAATGATTCAGTCAGTTCCAATTCCCATCCTTGGGATTTTCTCTCTGACTGGTGGAGTTCAAGCAGTCTGCAGCAATTCATGAACCTTCCCTTACCCATGACGTGTATTCTTTCATTTGGTGCTGGTTGCTATGGGAACCACTGGCATGTCCCCTCCAGAAGCAATCTTGACAGAGCTGGTAATTGTGACACTGCTGGCATCGATAGCGAAATCCCATCATGCTCTCGCTGTGGCAGTAGGAACACTCAACAGGGTGGAAGACTACAAGAGAGATACATTCAAAAACAAAAACAGTCCTCAGTGCTGCATTAATACTGAAGCCAATAAGAGATCTTAGAAATTTTGTTTTGAAGGCAAGTGATTTTCAACATCAAATCATATTCTGACATTGTCTAAAATATAAATATAAAAGCTTCACAGTTTTCTTCCATGAAAAAGAAGCATCCTCTACAGTTTCAGAAGAAAACCCTTTGAAAGATCAGAAAGCCAGCAGAGGAAAATATGAAAAATGAAGGCAACTACATTTTTCCCCACCTGGCAGGGGAATCTACTTTGGCCATTTTAGAAAGAAAAACACAATATAACAAAAGCCCAATCATGTGCAAAAGTATCTAAAACTAGATACTACTAGGATCTGGTCACTTATCTCAAGAGGCAAACCTCTGGGCCTTTCTGCACTGAGTACCAGATCTGGCTGTGGTCTGGTCTAGGTGTCTGTGGAATATCAGAGATTCTGCCCACTCATCATTCCTTGTCCACATTGGATGCAACATGGATTGGGCTAGGGTACCAAAAATAGCACCCTAGCCTGGTATAGTTGTAAAGCTCAATGTTGCGGTCTAGCAAAGAGCCACAAGCAGTATATCATGGAGACAGTTTGCAGTGTAAAATGTTGGAAGACGGAGCTGTGCATACCTTTATCTTGTCATTATTGCTCACACTGGA
This sequence comes from Aspidoscelis tigris stejnegeri, assembly GCA_023333525.1. Taxonomy (NCBI): domain Eukaryota; kingdom Metazoa; phylum Chordata; class Lepidosauria; order Squamata; family Teiidae; genus Aspidoscelis; species Aspidoscelis tigris. The sequence continues at coordinate 49,434,730 of JALMGA010000004.1, forward strand.
TTCTCCTGCTAGCTCACTCAGCATGGCAATGGGCCTCAGAATGCCAAACTTCAAATAGAATTGTTATTTCATAAAATTTGAGCAAGAGATGAAAGCAGCAGTTGGCTCACTTTCCTATTTTATTTTGACACAACTGCAATCTTTCAGTGAGCCTCTACTCACAAAATATCATAAACAAGAAAATGGGGTAGCGGTTAAGGATTTTCTATGGAGCTGTATACACAGTTGGGACAGAAAGGGATAATTAAAGGAAGACACAGAGATTGCAGAGAGACTAAATGAATTCTTTGCTTCTATATTCACAAAAGACGACAGAGGGCATGTGCCAGTAGCTGAGCCTATATTTTCAGAAGAATTAAATTGGATAGAGATAACCAGGAAACAGGTCCTTAATAAACTAAATGTTAACAAATCACCAGGACCAGATGGCATTCATCCAAGAGTTCTTAAGGAACTCAAATGTGAAATTGCTCATCTTTTAGCAAAAATATATAATCTTTCCTGAAGATCGGGCTCTGGGCCTGAAAACTGGAAGGTAACAAATGTAACACTAATCTTCAAAAGAGGTTCCAGGGGTGGTGCAGGCAATTACAGACCAGTTAGCTTAACGTCAATTCCATGTAAGGTGATAGAAACCATCATTAAAGATAAAATTAGTGTGCACACGGAGGAGCAAGCATTGTTGAAGGAAAGTCAGCATGGATGGCTTCTGGAGGGGTAAATGGTAAGTTTTCCATATGTCCTGTATGTGTCTTCTATGTGTCCTTAATGGGGTTTCCGCGGCCAGTGCAGAAACACCCTTTATGTTTTGTTTGGTCTTGAATTATAGGCCTAATGACGTGTGGCACAGACCCTGTAAAAACTGGCAAAAAAGGCTATGGGTCTCTGACAACTGTCCACTGGATAATCTTATTATTAATCATACTGTGGATGATTAGGAAGGACAATTGTAACAAGTTAACTGGTGTTTTTGCAAATGCTCCTTTCTCTGGTTTTTTTTTTAAAGATGCTGTCAGCATTAGAAATGAAGACATACAAAGAATTTTTCTGTTGGATGTTTTCTGTGATTATATATACCTTGTCTAAGCTTTGTATTGTATTTTATAACTTCTGGTCTATGACTACTATAAAATCTACTGTACTGTAATGATACCTTGCTAAAGAAAACAAACAGATGATACGGGGATGCAAACAATAATTATTTTCACCAGGTTCCCAAACCTGACTGTCAGGAAAGCTTGTTGAAGGAAACTTTGAAATAATTTGGGCCAAATACGTTGTTACGAGTCTGATAGTTTCAAAATATTAAAATAATTTATTGTTATGATTCACACGAGGTAGCAAATCATAACTCTCTTGGTTTGAAGAACAGTTTTGTTTGAAGTGGCCTGGTATTTGGATGGATGGATGGAAGGAAGGAAGGAAGGAAGGAAGGAAGGAAGGAAGGAAGGAAGGAAGGAAGGAAGGAAGGAAGGAAGAGCCCCCTGTGGGGTTGGAGAGTCCCCGTAGGGTGCAGGAACCAGATCTTGTTTCCTGAGAGTTCTTGCTGCTCCTTTAGCATTCATTAGAGCCCTGTAACAGTTAACCTCTGAGGCAAGTTCTGATAGTGCTCCCCAGTAGTTCAAGTGAAGGTGTAATGTCTGGACTTACCTGGTTCATTGTTCTCCTTTGCTGAGCACAGGAAGATGGCTGACTTCTTAGTTTCAGTGTTCCCTTAACTCACAGTAGTGACAGGCCCACAAATAGCATGCTGCTATGCTTAGAGCAATGAATGGGCTAATGAAGATCAGCTGCGTTCACGTCTACGTTTGAATCCAGTTCCAGTCCACTTTCAGAGCAAGAGAACACACCGGCAAAGTGACAGGTCATTTTCTTTCCACTTTGGCTAATCCAAAGGTGGGTTTTCTGAGATAGATAATGCTGAAAGTGATAAAGCTTGTCACTTTCTTGCTGGGATCTCTCACTCTGAAAGTAGACTAGATTAAAGGTTAGGTGTGAACACAGTCCAAAAGAGTAATTTTTTTTAGAGTGCAGTCATTGTTCTTGTGTAGAAACTGGGGGAATGAGAGAGAGATTGCTGTACGAAGGACACACAACTGCTGTTCAGAAAGTTATAAAACATATTCTGCAACTGGGGAAGTTTAGGGTTCTTTGCAGTGCAACAAGAAAAGTGCTGCAATTTGCTGCAGGTTCTGTACCATCTGTCTCTCTCTTGCTGGCATGAGCTGACACCCTTTTGAAATCACTTGCTTCTGAGGAGATACAGTATATTTAAAAATGCAAAGCTTTTTCTGGCCCTTTCATGATGGAAAGGATGATGCCATATTTATCTTCCTAGGTTGCATCCCTACTGGGCAATTTAAATCAGTATTTTTAAAAATCAGCAGTGAAGTTGGATTTTTTTGCGTTTTCATTGTTAACTTATAATGTGGACTCACTCTCCATTCTTCAGTGTCCAGTAGGGAGGAAACCCCTGGCACCACTTTTCATTCCCACCCCCTCCATCTTTATTTCCCATTCCCCCCGTTAGCAGCTGCCTCCTGCTGTTGTCTCCCGTTTGCTTCCTTAAGTCAAAATCCATCCCACCCCCTCATAATTTTAAAAACTGAATTAAAGGGAAAATATGTGAAAGAAAGTGATCTCCCCCCACCTCTCTCTCTCACACACATAGGATATCTGAAGAGGAGGGGGAGGGAGGGGAGAAGAACTTTCTATTTCTCTTTAATCTTTGCTGGCTGCAATATTCTGAAGAAGCACTATAGTGGCAATTTAAAGAGTAAAGGTGCTTCTGCACATGCCTAAATAAATCTGGATCTACCCCATCCGGATTTAGTAAAACTGGGTTCCAGTAGACCCGGTTTTACTAAATCCGGATGCCCGGTAGATCCGGATTTACGGGGGTAGATCCGCATCTAATAGATGAGGATCTACCCACCCCCATCCTTCCGCACATGTGACAGAAGGACGGCTTTAATCTGGATTTGAGGTGGGTGCTGTGCGCCTCAGATCCGTGCTCCGGGGCCCCTCCCCCGGCCCACCATGATTGGCTCCTTGGATTGGCTGCCGCGGTTCACCCTCACCCCAGAAGTGGCGGATCCAAAGCTCCCCCTAGCCCACCTGGGGGGGGGGGAGCGCACAAAATCTCTTTACCTGCTCAGCATCACCCCAATTCTGGCTGCAGGGACCCTGGCTAGACGGGCGCGCCTTCCTCCTGAAGGCTGGAGCTGCCAGGAGCAGCCCCGGCCAATCAGGAGCTGCGCAGGACGCAGGCGCGCTGCATCCTGGGTCTCTGCAGCCAGAGATGGGGCGACACCGAGCAGGTAAGGAGGGGATTTCACACGCTCCCCCCCCCTGGGTGGGCTTCGGAGAAGCTCCCCCTGGCCCCAGAAGCGGCTCATTGGCTGAAGGAAACAGAGAATCCCATTAAAAACCATGTGCATTTCCATTTTTTTTAAAAAAAAGGATTATTTCTAAATCCCACAGCGAGAGTTCTTTTGATTTGAATACAAATAATCTGAGTTTTGGGACATTTAATCCCCAGAAACTGCACATCTGTTTGATCCTGTCAGAACTGCCAGCTTTGAAAATGAATTCAAAGCTCTTTAAAAGTTGAATGGGGACCCAGCCCTCGAGCCCTATTCCATAGCAGATTAACTCATTATTAGAAAGGTTATAGATTTAGCTCACTACACTTTGTTACTCTTCTTCAGCAATAAGTTGTCTGTAACATAACTTTATTCAGAAATTTATAATTATTGGGCCCACGCCGGGGCTCATGTGTGACATATATACCATTCTCCACGTTTGCCAGTCGATGTAGAAGAGGTAACCAAACCAAACACTGCGGTGGAGGATCAGACATTAGAGTGTCCAAGAAAGCATTCAGCGTGACTTTTTTCTGTGCAGAAAAACAAAGTGAAAAGGGTTTCCATATTGTAAATAAAAGATTTTACTTCTCTTCTTCATAAGGATGAATAAAGTATTTCCCAATGTTTCACCACTTCCACATATGCAGGACCAATTTTGCCTCAGGTTTGCCAAACCCAGAAATTCTTGTCTTTCAAATCAATTTTGCCCATTCACTTTTGTTGAGTTCCCAGAGTTCAATTATAAAGGATATATATGATGCAGATTTCCTTGGAGCAGGACACATGATAGCAATATAGCAGCTTAATTTATTTCCCAACATCTTTTTTTTTCTGATCGAAGCTGCTCTCCTGCATGTTTTCTGTATTCACAGCCGCCCAGAGCATCATTAGAATTAAGGAAATAGCTATACTAGGACACTGCAGACATTTTCTACATCAAAATTGCTTTCGCTTAAAAGAAAAGGCTAATGCAAAGAAATATCTTCCAGTTTACAGTTGTATAAGGCATCCAATTAAAAAAAACCCCAAGAAACAGAACATCATAAAGACTATCACCATTGCACATCATTGCAAGAAACAACAAAAGTTGGCAGAGAATGATGCCATTTAATCTACCTGTTGAGAGAAACATGATTTTGCTGATTGCTCTGTGTAGCCAAAAGAAGGACCTTCGAAGACGGCAGTGGGTAGCTTGAGGACTTCTCGTAGAAACATGTCATATCTTCCATAAACCATTACACCACTGGTGTCTGAAATCATTGAGAAAATATCTGATGGAATAAGGAGGGGGGGAGGGAGAAAAATAAATGAATTGTTTGGATTAAGCCGTTATCACAAATCTCTGAACTGAAATGAAAATGACAATACCACGGATGTGAAAGGCCTGTTTTCTGGCAGTTTCATAAGCCACGGATAGCAGCTTCAGCATCACAGCATGTTAGGGATGTGGAGGTGCTGGGAAGCCCACCTAATTCAAATCTCATCAAGGTTGGGTCCACTGTGCCTCCTGTACAAGATCAATGGCTGGCACAAGAAAACTAAGGCAGTTTCTGCAGTGATGGCAGCAATAACTGAACAGTGTTAGATGCGTGCAAAATGACACAGGCTTTACACACATGTAGACTGCTACCATCAGGCTTGGATCAGCAATACCCAGCAAAACACAGGTGGCAGGGGCCATCCACACTGACTTCATTCTGTCTTCAAACTGTATGTGATCAAAACAAGGTTATGGTTTGGTCCACTATGGAACTGTTGCATACTCTCCAAGACAATCATGGCAAAAAAAAAATCCATCTACATTCAACTTACCTGTCTCCTCAAGGGTCAACAGGCACAAGTTGGTGACAGACTGAGAGGTAAGTAAAGTAAGGGGCAAAGCAGCAGCTGGCACAATGGTGACCAATGCCCATTTTGCCTGGTGGTGTAGAAGGACAGATAGCTAAAAAAAGGTGGTATCAGGGCCTAGGAAAGGAAAACCTACTTCTATGTAAAACCATTAAAAAATTAATTCCACTGGAGACAGTGGATTATATCAGAAACATGGATGAAAGAGAAATGTAGATTGGATTCAAGTTTTAGCTGCTATGTATGGTGGGGTGCTGTCTACAGACAGAACTTTCACCTACAAGAGTCCTGCATCTAGTTTGCTACAAAGAATGACAAGTTCTCCAGTTTCTCTCTCCCTGTATGAATTGTCAGCATGCAATCCCTCCCCTCCTGCTTCTGGGTTGGCAGCTGTTGTGGACTTTGATGACACTGTCAAAATATTAAGCAAGCATTTAACTTCATCAGAACTTTTATTCAGGTTGTATGAAAATAAATGAAAGAAAAAAAGGAACAGAGAGAGATTCCTGCATATGATGAAAAAGCCAAGTATCTAAAAATGTAAAAGGAGACAGCCCATCTAGTCCAGCGTCCCATCTCACACAGTGGCCCACCAATTGCTTCTGGCAATTCAAAGCAGAAGACAAAGGGAAAACCTTTACCTGCTCTCATATTCCTGCAAATGGCCTTTAGAGGCATCTCTCCAGCCTGGACAAAGTACCTAGGCATCCATGCTAGTAGCCATTGATACACCTGTCCCTTTAATCATGGCTGGGAGCAATCGATTGTGAATCCAAATAATTTACTGTGCATCTACAGGAGGCCTGACTAGCAAGATCTCTGTGGCTTTGACAAATAAATAAAACCCCTGAGCAACAGCTGGCTGGTGCTTTCCCTTGGCTAGAAACTTCCATTCCTTCAAAACAATTACCCTTAGCTCTTCTGGCAAGGGAATAGCTTTTGACTCTTTGGAAATTGTGGGCCATGAGCCATCCACTAGATCCTTGGAGGCAGTCACAGGCAAGTTGTTTCTACTAGACAGGCCTGTGACAAGCAAGGCCCTAGAAAACAATGGAGAGAAATAATCCAGGTTAAATAGACATGTACATTCAACATCAGACTCCAGATCCTCAGAAGAGGCATCTGGCCAGTCATCCTCCTCATCAGACTAACAACATGAATTGCCCTCATCTTTTCTAGAGTAGAACTGGTATCTAGCGGTTGAAGAAGGGTCACCTTGAATAGAATGCTTATGCAAGTGTCCTGAAGTTGGACAAATGCAGCGCTTGGATGGCTGATATGACTTAGATGCCAACTATTGCTCTATTTCCTCAGAACAGCATGCTGAAGTTGTTGGGTTAATAGCCGATCAAACACCCATAGTTCTTGAATCCTATTAGGGGGCTGGAAGGCTTGACTTGCTGGAATTCTGTATGTTAATTCTACATCCTTGTATGAAGGGCTATCCTTTAGCTTAAGGAAAGATAAGGACACCCCTTGCACTAAGCCACTGTGTCCCTAACGGAGTAACATTCTGTACCCCAAAGATGGTGGTGGTGAGGCTGACATACCATGAGAAAGACCATCTGATTGGTGACATGGGAAATTAACAGTGCCCCCTTTTGAAGATTGTAAGGTCATTCTCTAGCAGGTCAGAAACTGAGAACAACACACCAAAGCTTTATTACAATCACCTATAGGTGGGTGCTACCTGCACTAAGGCAAAGTGGGACCTCTAACATAACATAAGCAAAGTTAATGCACCCTTTTGGACTGAACAGAAGATTACATGTTTACATCATTTTCTAGAATATTAGTAACAATTACTTATTCTACTTTCTGTCTCCATCTTGCTACAGTCATGCCCTCCCCTTGCACACTTCCCAATACAGTTTTGCAACAAGTACCTATTCATCAAATTTAAGTAAAAAATTTTTTTATCATCTCAAGTTAATCCATTTTTAGAGAAAGATGTCAGCAAAACAACCTGGACAAAAGCACATGGGCAAAAAGAGCAATGGTATGTGAGCAAAACGAAAAGCAAATAATGTAGCAAAAGCATGTGGCGCAGTTCTTGGGATTATTCTAGTCCAGTGATGGTGAACCTTTTGAGCTCGGTGTGTCAAAATTCGCAAGAAAACCTAGCTTAACTCAGGTGCTGTGTCACATCTAGAAATATCCATAATTTTGTGATATTTGTAGCTTTAGTAAAAGAGTTATATTTTTGATATATGTATTTTATTAAAAGCAAAAACAATTCTTTACATTAGTGACTTTTGTTGCTAAATCTTTAATTGAAAGTTGGTATTTCGCACACTTCAAGAACAAGCAAACACTACACATCCAGGTGCCAGGGTGACCATGTGTGTCACCCAAAAGGGCTTGGTGTGTCACCTGTGACACACGTGTCATAGGTTGGCCATCACCGTTCTAGTCACTTCAAAATGACATTATTTTGGTAAACCTTATTAATGGGAAGCAGAAGGGTTGAAGGAAGGGGCTGAGCAGTAGGGGACAAGGTACCCAAGGACAAAGGAGTAAAAGAAAAGGAAGACAGAAGACAAGACAAGTCACATAGTTCTTCCATACCAGGTTTCCTCTTAAACAGGGAACCCCACGTGCTGTCTGCCATCTTGGCCCAACAGCTGCTGCATCACTGTTACTCTTTTAAGCAACTTTTTAAAAGCTTTGCAGGGCTGCTGCACAGGCATTGCTGGTTTCTCTGTTGAGCCCCCAAAGATGGTAGGAGACTGAGGCATAGGAAAATAAATATATTATCTAAATAAATAAATACTGTGGTACCACCTCTTCAGCAGCCATTTGTGTAGGAGACTGATGACAAAAAGAGTGCTGCCACACAGGTGAGTAAACAGGAGAGACATAATATGGAAACCCTTTCTGGGAAATGGGAGCCAGGCCTGACTAAGGGCAGGAATGGACCCAAGAGATGACAATCAGACAATGATTTCAAATGCTACTGGGAAAGAACGACCAAGTAATAAATAATAATGGAAGTCATGCATACATAATTTTCTCTTGAGAAAGAGACATTAACATCCATACGCACATATATTAAAAAAACCCTCAAAAACTTCTTCGCAAACAAGTATCACATTTCAAGAGACTGCCTGCAAGGTTTGGTTCATATCACTGTTCCAAAACCAAAAGGAGTTCTGCTTCGAACAGAGAGGATCATGAAATACAAAGGGTAAAAAATACTTACATCTTAATTTATCCATGATCTTTCCACCACAGAGTGTTGCCAGGGCCATTTTGACTGCAAACACAGAAATTTTTCCATGGCCTTCTCTATACAGTAAGAAAAAATGACAATCAAATTATCAGGAGTCCATTTTTGCACTGTTGCTGAATGATACTGCAGCTTATTTTATTTGCCACATTTGACACCCAACAGATTTTTTTTTTAAAAAAAAGCTCAACTATGTCCTCTTAAGATCAGAAACTAACTTTTTATGCTGTTAAAAACAAAATCATGCAAAAGAATATAAGTGGAGTTTTCTGAATGATATGCTTTGGAAACACTTATGAAACAAAAATTTAAAAAAACTCTTCTACATGGTAATTCCAGCGCACAGTAAAATTCTTCGAAACCACAGCACAACACACAGTCATCAGAACTGCTTTGTTTTGGGCAGAGCAGTTAAGTAATGGAAAAGGATTAAAGTCAGTAGAATCACTAAATCCAAAACGGCATCTGTTCTTTTGCATCTAACTTCTTCCTAAAACAGTGTTTCCCAAACTTTTGACATATGTGTACCCCTTCTATAATTTTCGTAACACTGAGTACCCCTCATAAAAAACATATGCTTTAATAAAAATCAAAATATATTTATTCTATTTTTGGTACATACACGTGTACCCCCACCAAACTCTTCCTGTACCCCTGGGGTTATGCGTACCACACTTTGGGAAACACTGTCCTAAAAGAATATTCATCCCATGCAGGAGTTGCTGGCGCACTGTGGAGATGGTGAGGTAGAAAATGCGCAGTGAGCTATGAATAACTGTGGACAGAGCTCATGCTAGACAATGTACTTTAAGGTTATCTTGCAGATATCCATATGAGAATCAGTGCTCAGTGGTGCTGTCTAAGAAAAATTCAGATTTTATGCAGAATAGCCACCGCTTAACAATATGAGCAATGGAAGAAGAACAAGGGACTCGTCCGATCAATCGAATGTGTTCTTAGGCACCATCTCCAAGTTGGAGAGACTAGCAGGATACCTCTTAAATTCAAGACTAGTTGAAGTTTTTGCCTTTGGCCCTTTCTACACCAAACAACTGTTAATTCAGATTGGTAGATCCAGATTCACTGCGTCTTACCAGTTTAGATCAAGGGAAGGTGAGGGCCATATCAGTACCACCTGCACTGATGGTGCTAATCTGGATTAAGCCTCCTGAAGCTGCAAAGCTCACACTGACCCCCAATTGATGGCTAAGAGTGACAGATCCTAGCCTCAGGGTGTATGTGAGGGGGTGATTTTCAGCAGCATGCTATGGCACGCTGCCAAATTACAGCTCTCAGTACTGTGCTTCCGTGATTTGAATTACAGCCCTTAGGCTGAATTGTAGATTGGACCTGGCTCCGTCTTGTTCATATAGAACCAGCCTAACAATAAGTGGGGCCACCTGGATCCAGAATAAAGTGTGGATGCAGAGGCCCTGGATCTGGATCAGAGGCTCTTTGATCTGGATGTAGCAAAGGCCCTTTCTGCACTAACAGTCTTCTGTTTTGAGAACACCCACAAGCAATAGGTAGGCTACTGTGTGAGATAGATGCTGGACTAGATATGCCATGGCCTGATCCAGTAAGGCTACAGCCACCATAACTCCTTACAAACCCTGCTCATGCAGCAGCTTGTAACTCAGCAAAACAGCAACATAACAGTTGAAGCAGTGTCTGATTTGCCAGAATTTGGGTGGAACATTAGCCCTATGAGCTTTACATGAACAGGCAATGAAAATATCCCATTTCCTTCATTTACTTTCTTGCAGATGTTTTGACTTTTTATATTAGCCTTTACAATGATGCCCCACACTACCAAGATGTTAAAAGTTTGTAATTTTTAATGTAAAAATAAATATTTAGAGTAAGGAAATACAACTATATTTTTTATTATATGAATTCTTTTCTAAATTCTGCAGTTGATTTGGGACAGCATATTCCAGCCCTATCAACTAGATTTTCTTAGGCTCTTAAAAGGGTTAGATCAATTCATGGAGGATAGGTACAGTACATTTATGGCTACTGAAACTGATGCCTAATACCACCTCTAGATTGGAGAGAGATACTCCATTTGCAGGGAGTCAAGAGCAAGTGAAGGTTTTGCTTTTGTCTTCTGTTTGAGAATACCTGGAAGCAACTGGTGGACCACTGTGTGAGACAGGATGCTGGATTAGATTGGCTGTGGTCTGATCCAGCACGGCTCCTCATATGTTCTATTTCATCTTGGTCATTTATATTCATATAACTACAGACATGGCTTGTGACTAGAAATGATAAATGGGAGTCATGGCATTTAGATGTCCCTAAGGGCTGCCAATTATCAAAACAGCTCTCATTTTATATTTTCATCAGGAACATATTGCTACTTAAATCCAAGCACTTTGACTTATAGCAGCTGCAAATAAACTAAACGGAATGTGTGAACCTTCTGAAAAAGACTTCACAGGGAAAAAATAAAAATATCAACAATATTACACACATAGGGGTAGAAACAATTCTGATTTACAAAATATTTTGTGCCTCTGTAAGAGAACCTGAAGGAATGAACATTCAAAACAATAGTGAAATCAGACCAATGTACCATCAATAATTGAGAACAGAGTCATGACTGACAGAATTTTCAGTTTTTATTACATGACAGGGCATCACTTCCAGCAGCACTTCTTGGAATGCTGCTGAAGAGGGTTCTCCCATTACTACACCAGAAGACCTCACTGTTGAGGTCTACTGATAGAGTAAGATATGGTGTCATTTACAGCACCCTAGACCACTATATACTCTACCTTCTGTGGATAGAGCATTCTGAGGGAGCAGTAGTGAGTCTGCACTAATGAGGGGAACAAAGCGAACAGACCCTTCTGTGGGCTGGGATACTGGCCCATCTGGGAAGAGTCATATAAAAAGTGCCACTGAAATAATTAAAATGAGGGCAGGAAAGATTTCTGCCATTCTGAATAGGCAGCATATCTTTCTAAAAGTGTTTTAAACAGAAAAAACCCCACATCTGAACACATTTTACTACCTACCATCTCATTAGGACCATTTATACTCTCCTGTAATTTGACTGCATCTCCTAATCTCCATAATTCTGTGTGCAGTATTTCCTATTAAGGCATAATTTTAATACAACATATATTGCATTATTATAGTATCTACACATAAAGCTACATGTCATTTGTTGTACGGTCCCGCGCATACCTACTGAAAGCACAATTCCACTAAGTTCAAGGGAATATACTTCCACACAAGTAGGTACTGGCCTGTAGCTATATCAAATAGGGATGTGCACAAATGTTTTTTTAACATTCTATCTGAATCGCATTGAATAACCAAGAATCCAATTCGATTTGAATCTTTTAAATTCAAATTTAACAAGATTCGATTCTTATTTACCAAATTCGTATCTATTCATTTGAATTTTTGATTCAAATCTGCACGTACGAATGTTGACAACATTCATATGTGCATGTACACATCTTCCCCACATCCGTACGCATCCGTACACGTCTGTATGCAACACATAGTTATCCAGTATGCAACCCGTTTTTGTCCTGTATGGATGTGGGAAAGATGAAGATCTTCAAGTATGCATCGTGTACGAACCCGTACACATACGAATGTCTGGATAATACAAACGAATTGATCCAAAGTTCAAAATTTGATTTGAATGTTTATGTTTGAATTTCAGGACATCTATTTGAGTTCAAATGTTGAAATTCAGCACATTCAATTGGATTTTGAATGTCTACGAATATCGGTGCACATCAATATCAAATATTTGTGCGGCAATATCAAATATTGCTGTCAACACATTCCTGGGAATAGATCTTATTAATTTTCATGAAGCCATGAGCCCCAGCATTGTACAGAGGCTGAAGAGCCAGACAAAGACTCTGAGGACTTGGGTTGATCTTCCTGTTTGGACATGAAATCTCAAGGGCTGACTTTGGCCTAGGCAGTGCCAAAAAATAATAGGTACTGTCTTGAGCCACACAGAAGAAAAGCAGAATATAAATGTCAGTGAAATTTTTAAAAAGGAAAATAAACTATTATTATTAAAAATTTCAGCATTGTTTCTCTACATTTGAAACAGTAATGAGAAAAGAAGCTCTGTTGTTATTCCTAATTTAATTAGGATGGATTTTTAATGATTTGTTGCCTGGGTATCTATACCAAAATGTCCCCCTCTTTTCTTCTCTCCATTACTGTGTCTTTTCACCCACTTTACCTGGCCACATGATATGGTGAACCTCAAAAATGTGATTCCCATTGACCCCCTTCTGAGCTCAATTATGAACTCCAAGGCTTGTGTCAGAATCACTGTACCACTTCTGATTTATATAAGAAAAAAAATTAAGCAACTACTATTTCAAGCAGTTAGAAGTTCTTGACATTTTTTTTAAACTATCCAACTAGCAAACTGTATAATGCAATCCTTGAAAAGGTGTAGTGTTATTTTAGCCAGTCTTTTACAAAAATGATACTTTTTTATTTCCCCCTGCAGTACTGATATTTAAAACAAAATGTGGATTACAAATAATCTCATTTGCATAGTGATAAATTTGTTAAGAGGGAAGAGAACACAGTGGCAGTGGGAATTAAAGCACATGCCTTAGAAGCTTCCATTTTCTTCTTATGCTTCTTAAGAAAATTCACCCCTGGTATATATTTTAAAAATATTCCTCTGTTGTTAGTTTTTTCAAGAATCTTGAAGGCCAGTTTCACAGGCTCTTGATGATTTCTCCTTGGAGAAGGCACGAGAGATGGCTAAATGCAGGCACACGCTGTCATGTGGAACAGTCGCTTCCCCCCATCCTAGTTGTTACCATGGTGACTAAGCTGCACCAGTTGATCTGGCTCTTAAAGGAATACAGTGCCATGCAAAAAGTTCACCAAATGTGTGCTTGGGGGGTGGGTGGGGAAGAGGATAATGGGGTGGAGTTGGGTGGGTAGGCAAGTAGTGAGTCAAGATGCCTAATTGTTCTTTAATGGAGAGGATTTCCAACCAATGTGTTTTCATATTACATGATCGTTCTGAATAAGATTATCTGTACCTGTCAAGGTACAAAGCTGATCCCAGACACTCTGATTAGTAATTTTAGGCGATTCAGACACTTAAAAGAATGGAAATAAAATGCAGATAGATTCTGTCCTCAGCTATCTTAATTACATAATCCATAGTATACCCATCTAGGGATGTCTTTCATAAATTCACTTCTCACTCCCAGATGCATGGGTTTTTCTACTGGAAAATCGGTTTGCTGTATTAACAAGAAAAGGGGGAGAAATTGCCCACAGCTGCAAAAGACTGGAGTCTGGTGTTCCCTCCAAACAATAAGCCACTAACCCCATTCCACTACCACTAAATAAACACTGCTGCAGATGTTTCTACTAGCAACAACATCTTTCAAAATTGAATGGTTTTGCATTTTAAACTATTCTACTTGGGACCAAGATATAAGTTACATGCACATTTCTACAACAATCCTTTTGATAAAGTTTGTCTGAGTGCACATGTTGGTGAGTAAGAGAGACAGAGATCAGGACTGAAGAACCAGCTATTATCTTTGTTGTTTTGCTGCTTAAAAGTACAGCAAATCCTTCCACCTGGAATACTAGGCTGTGATCAGGCATAACAAAAGGGGAGCCTCAGAGCTGCCTCAGAGAGACAGTGTGTGGCCCTTGTGTTTCCAAGCCTTTCAGGCACCAAAGATTTAGGAGAGATGGAACAATCTCACCTTGGAGCCTTCTATGAGGCACCTCAGAGATGCTTTTCTTTTCTTTTCTTTTTTTGCACGCACTTCCAGGTGTGAAGCTGCAAGGAGGCAGGGCAGAGCAGCTGCATCACGATTGGCATGACAACAGTCCAAGACTGTCTGGGACAGACCATCTGTACTGTGAGTGCTGGTGATAAAGATAGAGGATACACCAGCACACACAGTGCAAAGAGGGCCCTCCGTCCCCATACCTAACTACAATGGAATGATATAATTCTATTGGTCCACACAGAAAAGCGCAAATAGGCCCATAGCTGGGTTAATCTCCTGGTGACTGTTCAGGCAAATCCACATGCTCGAGTTATCAATGGATGAAAATGTTTTTGAAAGACAACTGAAGCTATTTCTGAGCAACAGTAACACCCACAATTCATTTTGAAGGCCCAACCCTGCATTTTACTCAAAGCAATATGAGGTAAGAAGTGCTTCTGTATGAGAAGATTAATAAAATAATACAATATTACCAAATATAAACTTACGGATCAAATGCTGCCAGCAGGAAGTTGAGCAGTAAGCTGATGGATTGTTCTACATTGATCTGGTGAGTCGTTGGCATCCGCTTGTTCAACTGATAAAAAACTGTGGATAGGACAGCTTCAAGTCGAGCCACATTCAGCTCTAGGTTTGGATCCAAATTGTTCAGTGCATTTTCCCGCAGTGCTTCTATTACATTCCAAATATCCACTAGGTGCACTGTGTAAAATTCAAGAGACAGGACAAAATAAAAGAATGTTCATATACTGTGCATGGGCCACTTAAGACATTTTATATCACTTCCCATTTAAAAACTTCAAAATAGTTTACAGCACATTAAAAACAAGGGTAAAAACAGCAATAAAATACATTAAAAGTTGGACCTGATGGTTGTACTGCAATCCATCATCACGTATGCCAATCTCCTATTTACTGGCTTCTTTGCGTGTAAAGCATTGCAGTATCCAAATCCTAAGCCATTTCTACTCTTACTTTTGGTCCAAAAAGAAAGAAAGGGTACACACACTTAACACTGAGCAGATCCTGCCCAATCCTAGTACACTTTGTCTGAATTGGATGAAGTTACAGAATAGGATGAAGTGCCCAAATGGCGCCTTATCCTGATTTTGTGGTAAACCTCACAATGAGAACTACCAGTGGACCAGGCTCTGTTTTTCAGACTACAGAGGCAGGCAGGCAGCATGCCTCCACAAGCCAGAAAACAACGGGGGATCAATTTTGATGGTATGCCAGGAAGTACTGTTGGAAGTGTGCTGGAAGTCACTTCCAGAAACTTCAGAGGTCGGGAATGGAAATGGTGGAGGTCTTCAAACTCAGGCTTGACAGTAATGTGTCTGGAATGGGCTAGTGAAACTTGCACTGAGCAGTGAGTTGGATTTGAAGCCTTTGGAAGCTCCTTCCAATTCTACGTACTCCAGCTCAAGCATCTACAATACAGGGGTGCTTTGATGTATGTTTCAAGGCAAGGACCATGGAGAGTCTGGCTCTGCACACCAATAGATATCTTACTGCAAACTTAATTACATGCATATAAATTGATGTTAATTGTTCTATCATGCCCTTTCATTTAAGGAAGTAAAAAAAAAGCTACTCTTTCTTAGAGTTACAAAATGTGCTTATTAGGACAATAATACAGAGCCTATTAATAATTACCAACTCTAAGTTTTGCATGAAAAATGACAGCACAGGACAGTCATACTGCATTATAACTAGTCTGACAAATGTTTACAATGCCAGACATCCACCAGGAGAGCAGTTGCCTGCAACATAACTCTTCGGAAGAAAGAATGTTGAACCACTTCCCTAACTTTATCAAGGAAACTACACGGATATCCATGCAGTCAGCCAACATTACATTGCTTTCTAGAGAAAAATCTCATGTTTAAACAATATACTTTTCATATTGAGAAACTTGCAATATGTTAAGCAAGCTTGTGAGGTTTGAGTAGGAATTTGTCTTCAGGCAAACTTGTCTTCAAGGAAACTTTGGCCCTTTCCAAAATGAAACTGTATCTCAATCCGGGACACTCATAGCTACATGTTAGACTGGGACACTGGAGGCCACACCCCAAAGTGGAGTGTCTGTTAGCATTGTATTAAGCTGTGGAGCAGGAAATGGTACCAAAATGGCACTATATTCTCCTCCAAGAGATCTTATAAAGAAGTCCATTAGTAGAGTACTGTGATATACAAGACCTCAGGAAGCCTACAAACAATATGCCTTGATGGTCCAGTATACCAGGGCTACCCCATTTTTGGCTGGGCACCTGGAAACAGCTCTGGGAGTGGATTTTTTCTGCATGCATAGCCGAAAAATTCATAGCCATCAACCTTTGTTCCCAGCCTTGGAAGCTGGATCAGGATGAACTGTCTGCAGCAGCAACCCATCCACCTTGAAACATGTTGCATATTCCAGGCCCGCCCAGCCCTCCCTAGCATGGGCCAGACTAACTCTGTGTGGGAAAAGTCTTTAAGAATGACACTTAATCATACTTCCATTGTTTTCTATTCAGATTAACTTTCACACTTGCGCAATGGCAGCATCCACATAGCGATGGGAGACAGTCAGGTGAGGGGATGACCTGGAAAATGCTTGTGCACTGCCATGGGATAGGGGGCATAGTGAACAGTCAATTTTAAGTCCATACACATCTCTAAGACTCAACGTTATGTTGGCATATTTGGCACAGCCTCTACTGGCACAATCTTAAATTAACCACCTGGGAATGTCTGCTGGCCCAGTGCCATCATCTGGTCAGAGTCTTTGGTTATTAATCTCCTCCATTTATTAACAAAAACATTTAAAATGCCATATGGCACAGTCTACAAAAAAACTATATAACACCAAATAAGCACAACGGCGACAAGCCTATAAAAATATTGACTGGTTTGCTTTTTGTTTCACTAGCAAGTAGGGCTTCCTCATTTACAGCATCAGTCACATCACTATGGAAATTCCAATTTTATCATCCAATGAAAGAACTTATTCTTTTCCAATGGAAGAACTAGAGCCAGTTTGGTATAGTGGAAATCCCACTAGCCCTGTGATATTGGAGTAATATCTTGCAGTAGCATTACTGCAGGATAATAAATTCTTACCCTGGGCTTTACTGACTGAACAGCTGCTCACGTGATCTGCCATCTTGGGAATGAGCACTGTGCATGAGTGAGGCAAACCCAACTGAAAATGGCAGCTGCATATGCATGGAGGATGGTAATCATACACTTCTGGGTAGTTTGTGTCATGAAGTACCTGGATGTACAAGTTGCACCACCATGGGAGTAACACCACCAGACCGGTAATTGCTTATGCTTTCTCTGTGCTGCTTTCCATCTGGACAGTAAGCAATAATTCTGGAGAATAGGATACTCAGGAATATTGCTAAATAGTGTGATGAAGAGAGAGGTCTGGACGTGGCTGGATTGTATGTGAGCACCAGGCCCTCATTGTTCTTGTTATTCAGTTTTTCTTTCACATTTGACTCTTCATGACTCCATGGACTAGGCCTTTCTGTTCCACAGAGTTTATCCAAGTTTATATTCTTTGCTTCCATGATATTATCTTTGTCATCATCTGCTGTCCTCTTCTCCTTTTGCCTTCAATTTTTCCAATGAGTCATGTCTTGTCATTATGTGGCCAGCTTCAGTATTTGTCCTTCCAATGAATAGTCAGGATTGATTTCCTTGATATCCTCATAGGACTTGCTTATACCTACTCTTGTCATTATACTAAAAGGCAGACGTGCAAAACCTGCAATTCTCTAGATGTTCCTGAACTACAACTTCCGTCAGCCTTAGCCAGTCTGGACAGCTGTAGCTCAACACTATTTGGAGAGTCATAGCTTAAGCTCCTGGCTGGAAAATGATTCTGGAGGGAACACAGTTATAGAGAACTCATCACCTTGTGTGTTTTATTTTCATCCAAGTGATACCCAGCATTTCCATCTGGTCAAATGCCACCAGACATCACCTGAATAAACATGCAACAATTTGCACCACATAGAAACTGCACCAGATTTCATATTATCCTTTGGAAGATGTTCTGAAGAAGCTTGAGCAATACACATGACTTGCCCTCAAAACCACACTGTACTGCAACAAAGAGAGCAGTACAGATGTAACAAGTTATATTACTGAATGCTAGGAATTAATGGTATATCTGAGTCAGGTCTTTGTCTTTGTGACATAAAAGAAAATGAGGATCTTTTATTTTATCTTTGAAAATACCCCTTATTAATATATCAGCTAAAAATGAATTTAGTTTCCCTCTGTCGAGAAAACCGGTTAGATTCTCAAAAGATCATATAAATGATATCAAGAAGTATTCATTAATTCAGCAGTTGATATACTATCATTAACCAAACTGCATGCTGCTTTTATTGAATCTCTTGCTGTAAATTGCTATCATTCATGATTGCTATAAATGATACCTTATTTTGGCTGACCTACGTCTGCAAGTTAAGCAATTTATTATTAATCTTTTTCTTTTTTTCATTTTCCCATGACAAATATGGAAACAAACATTTGTAAACTAAGATTGAGGAAGATCTTGCTCAAAATGCACATGGCACCAATGTCTCAGTCAAATGAGACAAGACAAGACAAGAAAAAGACTTGTCTTTTTTACCCTGTTTTTCTCACCCATTTAAGGGGACTCAAAGTGGCTGCCAAACCTTTCTATTCTTCTCCCCACAAAAAAACACCATGTGAATTAGGTGGGGCTGTAAGAGCTCAGAAGAGAGCTGTGGCTAGCCCAAGGTCACCCAGCTGGCTTCATGGAGGAGTGCGGAATCAAACCTGGTATTCCCAGATAAGAGTTTGGCTCCCTAACCACTAGACCAAACTGAAGAGGAACCAAATACTTAAAAGACTTTGGGATGAGTAATTCCATATATATTCTATGACTTTACCAATGATACCTTATTAGTTTAGTGAGGGAAGAGGAGTAAATCACTACAGCAACTTCCATGGCTTCTGCTCAATTCAGGCCGACCATGCCTGAAACAGGTCAAGGTACTGTAGTGTGCTCTCATTCTGACTTACCTGTGGAGCAGGGGAATGAAAGTTCATTTGGTCGGAACTTGCAGGCTGGGAGAAGGTATTCTTTGGCACATCTACAAATGACCTTGGAAGTTTCCAGAGCCAGCAACTGCTGCTGGGGTCCAGAGTACTGGATAGTACACTACAGGTGTTGCTGGAGGAGAGTACAGGCCAAGAACACTTGTGGAACCACTTTAAATGATCTTCGTTTTGAAGTGCTCCCAGGTGCAGCTTTTGTGCCTGGAAGCAAGCTAGATGCAGTGTTTAAGCCAGTGATGGCGAACCTTTTGAGCTCGGTGTGTCAAAATTCGCAAGAAAACCTAGCTTAACTTGGGTGCTGTGTCACATCTAGAAATATCCATAATTTTGTGACATTTGTGGCTCTAGTAAAAAAGTTATATTTTTGATATATGTATTTTATTAAAAGCAAAAACAAATAATTCTCTACATTAGCGACTTTTGTTGTTAAATCTTCAATTGAAAGTTGGTATTTCGTACACTTCAAGAACAAGCAAGCACTACACGCCCAGGTGCCAGGGTGGCCATGTGTGTCACCCAAAAGGGCTTGGCGTGTCACCTGTGACACGCGTGTCATAGGCTGGCCATCACCGGTTTAAGCAGATACTGTATACTAAGGAGGGATTGTCCCCACTTTGGTGTGTGGTTTCTGAATGGACACTGTGCATTCAGACTCCAGCTGATGTGATCCTATGGCATCCTGCACCTAAAAGGGTCTGGGATACACACATGCACTTCATTTTTTGCTACTTTTGTAAAACATTGTATAAAGGTCTTGTGCATGATACTGATTTTAGATCTATATTTAACTGTGATTAAAAAAAAGTTAAGTTTGGTATGATTTATACTCACTTATATTTTTGTTTTTAGCAGTTTCGGATTCAATTACTGTCTTTGTGCTTTTGTGTTCTCATTCTAGGAGTTTTTGTTTATGTTTAAGAATCATGATTTCCCTAGCCCTGAGATGTGGAAATGTAGTAGTGTTGAAATAGTGCTTTTGCTTCATTGTTTCAGGTTTTGTCCATAAAAGCAGATCATAAAGATTCCCCTCCTCAAGGACATGTCCACATGTTATACTTGAGTTACTTACTCTTTCTGTGAGTCCTACTCTATAGGAAGAGGTTATATATTTCTACATAAAATTGCAGTCAAGCACATAATGGCAGGGGGAGAGAGCCAAGTATAAACTCTCATTCATTTTCTTATGAATGAACTACATTCAGCCACCGTAGCATATAGTGATATATGCATATGTGATAAGAATAAGAAGAAAAAGAAAAAGCTTGACTATTCCTCTTGTCTGGTCTTGTGAAACAGCTGAAACAATTTTATACAGTTCAGCTAAGACTTGATTTGGACAAAGACTATGCAGCTTATGATTTGTGCTGGCAAAACTTCCATCCTAAAGCCGTTTTACAAGAAAAGATCAGCACAAGGGTAAGGCCCTTTCTGTACAGGACCTATTCTGGATTATTTCCTGGAACAGAGACCTGAGGCCTTTTTGCACGAGGGGTTTTTGAATGCGTGGAGAACACACAGGGACACTGCATTTGCATGTCAGGGGTGGCTGGGTCCATTCCGGACCGCCCCAACCATCCCCACATGTTCTCCGCGCATTCTGTTTTCAGAGCAGTAAGACCTGCTCTGAAAATGTCTCCGCACGTTCCGCGTGTCCCCAGCTGTTCTAGAGGGAGAATGTTCACACGCTCTCCCTCTGTGACAGCTGGGCCTCTCCCCCGGCCTCCCTCGATTGGCTGCCTTGCAGCCAGAGGTGGGGAGGCCAGTTGGGCCTCTTCCCTGGGGTCCTGCCACCTGCATCGGGCAGGATCAGGTTGATGCAAGTGGCAGGACCCCCACCCTACACTCCCTCAACCCACCCTGGGGTTGCACATACGCACGAATGGGGCCTACCTTCTCCTGCCGGCCCGGTTCTGGCTAGACGGGACGTTCTAAGCATGCTCGCGGGGTGGCCCCTCATTGGCCAGGCACCCGCCTGGCCTCAACTGGCCATCTGAGCATGTGTGGGTGCCCGGCCAATGAGGGACCGCCCCACGAGCATGCTCAGAATGTCCTGGCCTATTCTAGCCAAAATTGGGCTGGCAGGATAAGGTAAACCCCGTTCATGTGCATGCAACCCCAGGGTGGGTTGGGGGGTGTTAAGTGGGGGTCCTGCCACTTGCATCAGCATGATCCTGGCCAATGCAGGTGGCAGGACCCCAGGGAAGGGACCCGAATGGCCTTGCCTCTCAATCCACAGCAAGAACAGTTTGTAAGAGTATTTTTTACCGTGGATTTGGGCGATTTGTTCCGCATGTAGTCCGGATTAGAGCCTTTGCATGGGGATGCTCTGAGTCAAATTCAGGTTTGCTTTGGACTATATAGTGCATGGGGACAAGCCTACATTATTCTAAATCACAG
Source organism: Aspidoscelis tigris stejnegeri (assembly GCA_023333525.1). Classification (NCBI taxonomy): domain Eukaryota; kingdom Metazoa; phylum Chordata; class Lepidosauria; order Squamata; family Teiidae; genus Aspidoscelis; species Aspidoscelis tigris. The sequence goes on from JALMGA010000004.1 coordinate 49,456,419, forward strand.
AGGCTAGAGTAGTCACCCCTGTTTGCTACCTTTGTCAAATTCCTGCTTATTGGGATTTTACAAAATACAAAAATACCGCCTACTATCAGTCACCGGAGTATGCATATTTTCATCACTAGTACAAGGAGCAAAAAGTTTAGAAATGGGTTTCGTTCATGAAAGTGTCTTATTTGAGGCCAAACATTTGGCTAGGAAACCCTCCTATACTAATGCTTGACTATGAGAAAGATGAGCACAAAGATATATTTACTGGATGCTAGTAAGGTACTAGTTGCTAGGAAACCACACTATGGGGTCATCCACAGCTTTATTTCCTTTCAACTCTCACTATTGCATCACAAACACTTTTAAAACGGCAGCGTCAGCTGCTATCTGAGATTCTGGCATAAAAAGAAAAAGACAGAAAAGAAAAAGAGCTATCTTATTTTAGGCCTAAATGAGTGCAGTCTATTGTATCTCAGGGAAGGAAGATCATTTAGTCATCATTTTAGCAATGGCATCAGCAGCCAGTCTTTGAGAAGATTATCTTCCTACTTGTCCTTGACTGCTGGTGCCACCTGGACTGGCTAAAAAGGGAAGCTCACTCCTCTGGACCCCTGAGATACAGTAGATGATCCAGTGTACTTCGTACTCATTCTTGTCTGTCTGTCTCTCCTTATAACCTCAAATATTTCCTCCGGCTCTGTCCAAGATGTGATAGGTAGCATGTAAACAACAAGCTGCATTATGGAAAAGGTGCATCAAAAATGAAAACTGCACCAGCTCCACCCTTGTGTGGTTATACCCAGAAACAATTCTGCAGTATTCCTCTTCTACACAGGGACAGCACTTGCACTGATATTGGATATTACAGTGATAGGAGTATGGGGTAGGCCAAATGGAAGCTGAATCCTACAACACCTAATCATTTCGTATCTCCTCATTCCACTTAAGGACATGGGCAGGGTTCTGTTGCATTTAAAGTAAATAAATAATGCTCTAAATACTAGGGATCAGTCATATTAGTGGTAGAATTTATTTTTTTAAAAGATAATAAAGAAATAACAGAGAAATCTCTATATAATCTCCTATCACCTTTGTGGGTCAAGTTCCTGCTACATGTTTTTGAGCATATGGTTAGAAAGATTTCTGATAACATTACATTTGTAAAATAATAATATACACTGATACTGTTGAACAGCATGGGTGTGTCCCCAAGGGCACTTTAATCCGAATTTGATTTGAATTCAGGAAGAAGTGTCCCCATAGCTACTGTAATTAATTTGAATTGATTCCAAACTTGGCACCCAGTGTCCCCATGCAATTCCCTATTCCTGGATTTTATGAGGACTATCCTGCCTAAATCCGGAGAAAAAAAGTCCTGATGAAAACAGGTTTCCATCCCCTTTTTGGAGCCAAGGCTGCTTATCCCCCCCCCCCCCCCATGAGCACGATATCAGGCTATTTTGGGTGGATGTCAAGCCATCTAGCCAATGGCAGCCAGCTGTGGGTGGGTTTTTTTTTGCAGATGTAAAGCTCCTCCCCTCCCTTACCAGACTTGCAAAAGCTCCGTATGGTACAAAAAAGGCAGAAAGGAGGGAGAAGGGGCTTTTATTTATCTTTGACTTAAAGGGGCTTTTACAACATTTTTCTTTAGAACGTGCATCTATTTTAAAAGATACATGGGAGAAACTTAGGAACCCTGAAATACTTGATACATTTTATCTCATATATTTTCTAGTAATCGCAAAAGGGAAGTAAAGCCCCTTCACGTCTGAGGTCCCTTCATGTTTGCATTGGTGGTGGTGGTGGTGGTGGTGGTGGTGGGGAATTTAAAAGCCCTGTTTTTTTACCTTCAAAAATAGTCCCCAAAATTTTATATTGCACTGGGTTCAAAGACTCAGAGATGTGCCTGAGTGCTTTTTTGCAGGTAATCTCAAAATGGGGTGATGTGAAAAAGAAAGTATTTTCAGCTAGAACTGATTTTTAAAACTTCCATTTTGCTGCCTATATGGCAGGCAGGGTTTGCACAGAGGGGGGATTTAAAAGCCCTGCTTTTTACATTTAAAAATAGTCCTAAAATCAGGACTAAAAAGCTGCAAGGGGACAGTTATATTTGGGGTAATTAATAAAGATTCAATTTGGAATAAAAATATTTTCCCAAAATAGTGCAAACAGTACTGAGCTTGCATTAAAGAACCTGCATGGGGACACACACCATGTCATTTCCCCCCCCTCTTCAGACCTTGGGTGATTTTGCACTTCCTTGCACTGAATAACCAACATTGACCAGCGCTCACACCTAATCAACAATTAGTGAACTACTGGTGAGGCAGGGCATGCTTGAAGATTGTAACAGCCCCCAACACATGTCAATGCTCTTCACCAGAAGTTCACCATGCTGAAAAAACTGTGAGGCAATCGCGAGGTCACCTCGGGAGTGTCTGCATGAAAAGCCCTAATACGTGGCACACACGAGGCAATATGTATATATAAAAAAACCCCTCACAAGTGTTTTCTGTGCAAAATTGGGAGCTAACACATACTGCCCAGGGGTCATGGGGACGTTCCTGGGTTATTTGGGGTGGAGCTTTGCAGCCGCAGGGCTTTGACTCCATCCCATTCCTGCTGTGCGCGCTGCTTGATTTAGCTGCACCTCAGTTGCACCTTCACAAACACAACACAGATCATCCCTTTCCTTGGCCACCACATGTCAGTGAGAATGACAGTGGGTACACCCCACTTGCAACCGGCTACATGTGATGCATGAGAAGGCGAAGCACACGCATGCACAGACAGCAGGACTCTGAGAGGGATTCCACCCTGTGTGTGTGTGTGTGTGCACGCGCACGTGTGTATATGATAAGGAGGGACAGAGAGAGGGGGGGAATTGGATTGTATTCCTCCCCCCCCCGTCCCTCCTTATCATACACACACACAGAGACTGGGTGGAATCCCTGTTAGAGCCCTCCTGTCTGTGCGTGGATCATCTTCCTCCTTCCCTCCCCTCTCTCTGTCCCTCATCATACACATACACATGCATACACACACAGACAGGTTGGAATCCCTGTCAGAGCCCCCTGTCTGTGCGTGTGTGTGGTTCGCCTTCTCATGCATCACTGTAGCCGGTTGCAAGTGAGGGGTGCCCACTGTCATTCCCACTGTTGCTGCAGTGGGCGGGATAGGCTATAGTGACATCAACCTGGCTTCCTATCAGGGGAGAGGGGGTGGTAAGAAAAAGACGTGGGTTCACAAAAGTGGCTTGCATGGGGACAGGCATGTGCGCTTTCAGTCCGCGTTGCCCCAAACCACATGGGGACGCCTTATTATGTGTTACAACACGGATTTCTATGACACACAGACCAAGAGAATCAACCGGCTTGCATGGGGACATGGGCTAATTCTTCAGTAGAGGCTGTAGTACAAATAGGCCTCAGTTAATTCACCCTGGACTACATCCCCAGGCAATGCTCCCTGCATGCTCCTCTCTAACTCCTCGGGGACTGAATGTCCTATCCTGGCTCCAGGAATATCTTTGCATCCAAGACTGCTTCATCTGCACTCTAGACATCTTCCTCACATCTATCCCTTGCTTCCAGACGGACAAGTATAGTCGTATTCATTCAAGAGTTTGCTAGCAAAGCAGTCAGAGGCTTTGATTTTCCAGAAACACAAGAACTATTGTCCACAGGTTATTTTTAAGACTGAACCAAATTAGGAGTCTAAGACCTGGAGACAGCAATGATACATTAGTCTAATCTGAACATTGCGGCCTGAAGGCAAGAGAACCAGCCTACTGCATGATAAATACAAGCATTTAGCAGAGCTTTGATTAAAGTAAGAACCTTATCAGATTTCAAACCAGACAACCCTACATGAATATATTTTTAGGGAGTGCAGCTGAAGTACTGCCTTAAAGAGGTGAAAATCATCTGCAAATTTAAATAAAAATTACTCGGATTGGATAGCATTTATTTGAGATTTCTCAAACAGCTTAAATAATTGTTGTTTAAAATTAATAAAAGTTCTAACACTGGCTTCCACATAACAGAAGACTGGGAGATAGGTCATATTAAGGGAAGGTAGAAAATTTCAGCCTAACATCTGCCTTGAATAAGTAATAATAATAATAATAATTTTTATTTGATCAGTCTTATGACCATTTCAAAAGCCTTGAATAAGCAGAAAGTATTTTAAAACTATTTTAAAACTTATTTTAAAACTATTTAAAACTTATTTTAAAAGGAATAGAATGACAAATTGTGCCAATAAAAAACTGACAATTCAAGATGTATTTAAGCAGAAATAACCTTTATTTCACAGAAACGGGGAGAAAGCTAACATTCTGTCAGGACTATGGGTTCTCTGCTATTAGACAAGATACATTAATGACCACTAGATGGCAGGATCCACATTTTTATAACTGCTGTACTGTATTCTCTCTCTCTCTTCCTCTCTTTGGTTGACTCCAGATGGGGAGAAAAAAGTGTGTGATCTTGTTTAGATCCCGCAACTGTCTTGCGCCACCCTGCCAGATGCCAGGTGAAATCACAGGGCAAACCTGGCCCTTACCTTTCTGGCACTTGCTCCTGCGCTGCATCTGTTAGCAAAATACCCCGAACTGTGAAAGTGCCCACCCTTGTGCTTCCACAATTCCAGACATTTTCATCTGCGTTTCATCCCATGATTGTGCATTGGAAATTTCTGTCTGGAAAAATCTAGAAGCAAATGCTAGACAAGGGAAGTAATGCTATTGTGGAAAAAAATGGGATCAGAATTCTTATTTTCCAAAATAGGGATATTTCAATAGTATATCCTGATATTCTGTTGGAATTGGGATATGTGTGGCAATCCCAATATAGTGCTGGGATAATCTTGAGTTTTAGATCCTGTCTGGATACAGCCTCTCTTACACATATTACTCCCGTGCCTGTACCGCAGTTCACAATTTCTCACCCTTTGCTTCTCTGCTGTAATATTGGAATATTAAAGAACTGCTCTATACTGCGAAGGGAATGTGGATGTATTTGTCCGGATTCTGAATGCATGTATAATCCATGCACATCCCTACTGAGAAGGCCCTCTCCTGGGTTCCCACTCGTTTCACTGCTGAGGGCGGTGGGAAAACCAAGAGGGCCTCCCCACCAGATCTTAAGGCACGGGCAGGTCGGTATGGGAGAAGGCGTTTTTAGACAGTTTATAGGTTCCTTTAGCTACCTATAGTAGCTTCCCTCATGAAATGAATTAGAATGGATGTATTCAGATTAGCTCAATTAAGAAATAGGCATGTATATGTGAAGCTGCATACTCTCGTTATAAAGCCATCTCCTTGCTTCACCTGGAGCTTGACTTTTTAGGAAATGTGAGGTTGTGTTTTTTTGGCTTTTAAAAATGTATTATGTAAACACAGGCTGAAACACTATTGAAACACTCCCTGATTTACCCCAACACCTTGGCAATTAGGGTGTTTTCAGGTATTGGGATTTATGTGAATTGTTTTGTTTGTTATTAAAGACAAAGAGAAAGACAAAGATTTTTTTCAAACAGAAAATGCAATATGTTCATGAAATGAATAAAATGGGTGATTAAAGACAGTTCTATACAGCAAATGCTACTAAATTTTAATAGCATTTTCTTCATAGTAGACCCTTCAGAACAGACATGTATTGGATTGTACTACACATGGTAAATAGTTTCAGGAACCCAGATCAAAGACACATTTTTGGAACTTCTTTTGTTGCTATCTTAATGTAACAGCCACAAAAGTAATGCTGAACCACAGTTAATGCAAGTTAATCTTTAAGAACACTTGCATTTAGTTTACAGATGTGAATTATTGTATATTAGACAGGATAGGATAATGCAAAATGACAGGCAGAAAAAAAAGGGCCCCAAAGGCACAAAAGAAATTGAAGCTGGCTAGTCTGCATGGCCCTAAGGTCTTAGCATCTGAACAGAATGGAAGTGTATGAAGAAGGAAAGGATTAGACTTGGGGCTGCCACAGAAGGTCATGCTGACGGTTACTTTATCATCCTCCCCCTCCCTGAAAAAACAGCTGTATTATTCTGGAGATTAGACAAACAGAAAGTCCTTCATTCAAAAGGAGAGAGAGAAGAAAAGCACCACCAAACCCCCTAAGGAGCCAAATTAAAAATCACCACAGATATGAACTTCCATTTTGTCTGCTCTAATTAGATTCTATATTAGAATCATCACCCTGGTGCTAAATTCAAGCTTTCAACTGCCAACTGTTTGTTCTGATCTAAGGAAAACAGCAGTCTCGGCTTATTCTACAACCAGCACTGTAGAATAATCACATGGTACACTGACACAGTGTACTGAATAAAACCCATCACAGGCATTGCAGTTGCTTTCCAGCTGCATAGCAATGTATAATGAAGTTTTAATTATACTGTGTTGGGTTTTGTCACTTCTGCTGTAGTCAACATAGGGACTGTGTATGTGAATGACATTTCATCTTGCTATATGCTATTTAGCACATGCTATAAAAATAAACTAGAAAAAGTTATAGTTTTAGAAAACCAGTGAGCAGTATTTTTGGAAATTCAGAAGTCTGGAAAGCATATAATGCTGTCACAGATGGCACTTGTTTCCTATTTTGGATTAAACTCTGTTTTGTTTTGTTTTACTGTGATGTGATCTTAGCATTCGATGCAGAGGATTCTCATAGTTCTCTACGGCACCTCAGCATGTATTTCTGCAACTCTGAAATGGCCCAAGGCTGTGTTTTTTGTATCATCACTGTGTTAGAATTATGAATGGAGAATATCTAGATATATTAAAAAGGTTATATTTTTGTTAAAGGAAGCAATTGTGAAACTGTCTGCCTTTATATTGTCTCCTGAGAATAAAATATCTTCCAAAGTGTTTTGAAGCCATTTTCTAAATACATTGCCCTCACATTTCAGCTGCAACCCTGGGTCATGCATTACAAATCTAAATGCCAGTAGTGGCTGGTATTCACAAGAACTTGTGGCGTGGAGGGGCAGGGTAACTAAATGCAAGTGGTACCAGGAGTCCAAATAGATAGCTTTAATGATCACAGACCGTTAAGGTTTCAGTGATATTAAAACCCTCATGAAAACTGACCTCACCTCACTAAAAACGGTAGATTACGCATACATTAGCCAACTCTGAATTAAAAGACGTATAAAGGAGAATGAGAGAATGGACTTAAAATTTTGCACTTACGACCTGGCCACTTATGCCCATTTAATTATGATATAACTAGGGTGTACAGTTTTACTCATCTAGTCTGATGAACAAATTGGGACAATCCAGTACAGAGCTCACTGTGCCACCACAGCATTGCAACTAGCAGTCCTTAACTGACAAATGAAAGACAAACCACAACCACAGGGCCACTAAGATCATTACCTATAACAGTACACTGTTATAAGCACATGCAACCAATGTTAAAAAGATATGGCTGGAGAAATTCAAATCGGACTGAATGGACTGCCACTGTATTTAGTCACCCAACATTTTTAGTGTTCAGGTACAGCCTTATGTGCAAAAAGAGTTGCAGCAGCTGTACTTCACAGCATAACAGACTTGGAACACTTACCTCATATAGGCTTTCATAAGCCTACAAGAAATAAACCAATGCAGCCATGTCCATCTAAGACTGTTTCCACACTTGCCTCCCTTGGAGTAGTTGACCTAGACTGTTCCAGCCTGTCCTAGTCTAGGCCCAGCAGGTTCAATGTGCATTGCAAGGGCTGGAATACTGTTTTCCCAGCCTAACACAGGCAATAATGTGGAGCCACCCTCCCTGCTCCAAATAAAGTGCATTTTCGCTGCGAGAGTCCCAAAACTTTCCTTGTAAGTGGCCCATGTTCCCATCATTCCAACATGTATGAGGGCAAGGCCGAACTACCCCAATGTCTAGGGTTTTGAAGTTGTTCTTCACAGTTTGTGTAAGGAACAATGAAAAATGCTGCATCCCATCTGTGAACCTTATACAAGCTTTGAATTTGGGGCTGCAGCATTTTCCTTACTCCAAACCACACGTGGAAGCACTGACACCTGGACGGCAACAGACAGGGTTAGTACACTTGAAGACCTTTTCAAACAGGTCCATCTCTAAACTGGAATAGGGAGCCCTTACAACAGTTCTGGACCAGAATGGTGCTAATCCCATGAGGAAGTAGTGTACTAGCGAGCAGCAGCTTGTTCTGGGGGCCTTCTTGCCCATGGCCTTATTCTGGAATAGATCTTGGGAGAGTGGTCTTATGGCCACATGATAATGTGGACTATAGCAGGGCTCACCTAGGGTCTTCCATACTCTGCACTAGCTTGCAGATAGCAGGTCGCTATTTTGGGGCTTATTTTGGAATAAGACCAAGTGTAGAAAGGTCCCTGATATACCAGCAAGTGCAGAAAGGCCCTTGGTGTTCAATCACTTCCAGGCTGCTTCTTGTTTTGCTATCCCAATCATTCTTTTTGTTCTCCACTTGCTAATACTGCCGCATAAGTGAGAGCTCTCCACTTTTAATTAAAAGGAAACAGAAATTGATGGATTCTGCCTTCAGTATGTCCATTAACTAGAGCTGCCTAAGATGTGTGGTAAAAGGAAGCTCAAGTTTCTGGAAGTTCTCATATTCCACTAGGCAAACAGAGTCAATAAATGAAATCTCCCTCTTCTGTATTCCAGGATTCCACTGATCATAACAGAAAGGGAAATAATAGCTACCAAAATGCCATGTAAGCCCCTCAGGGGCTACAAATAGAACAGGACAGAAAAAGCTATATAGTAACCTCATAGCTTTGGGATAGCTCACAAAAAGCTACTTGTTTGTTTACCAAACAAATAGTGAAGGTTTTTAAGGCAAACACTACTGATTTTAATAGAAGCTTAAAGTTCCACACAGCTGTATAATACAGTATGAAGAGGAAAAGTGAAGGCATCATTACTATTAAGGAGCAACTATAGGAATGAAAAGGGTTCTTTTGATTTCAGTTTATAACCAGAAAGAGCAAACTAGATGGGAAATTGCTGCTCAGATAAAGTGCTCTAAAAGCTCCTCCTCCTCCCCTTGCTTGCATGCAAACATTACAATTTTTAAGTATAATTAGCAAGAGTATGATATGCTCCTCTGGAGGGCCAGGTGTTCTTATTAGCATCTTCTGAATGTGCATGAAAATAAATTCCTATCTCCATTTCAACTGGGGAACACATGCTACTCTATGGTGGAAGATAAGATTAATGATGGCAATTGGAACTAACTGCTGGCATACTTACAGTTGCATTTCTTCTGTACAAATCGAAGTTTGCATGCTGTTCTGTAGGTCGATAAGCGGATACGATCCAAATCTTGTGCCCCTAATGGTAAAAAAATTGTATATATACGATATCACCTGAAATTTGAGTGTATGTCTTAACACAGAGAACAGATACAAGGAAGTGCTAAATCCATTTTAAGCTTTTTCAAACAAGAAGAATGCAAAGTGAAAGAAAAGAGAAAAAAAAACATTTTAGCAAAGGACAAATACAGTCATCACTTATATATAGCTATGGTTTGGTTCCTACAAAGTACCATGTAATGTGAAATTGTGTTCTGAAAATAATTGCTCCTGGAGGGGCATACTGACCCAAAAGCAGGAATTTGTATTTTTCAGGTGCCACTTTCTGAATAATCAACCATGGGCTAGTATATGGCATGGCAGACTGGTCCAGAGATGACTAGACAGGCAGCTTCTGTATAGTCCCTGGGGACTGTTCTATCTGCAAGACTCTGTCCACTGGTTCACTCCCTGGACTGACAATGTCATTGAGGAGCATGCTAACAGGAAATCGCTTTAAAATTATCACCTGAGCATTCCCTGCAGTGAACTGGTCCAGTTGTCTCCTAAGGAGATGGCTGGACCAGTCCACACAGTATGCAGAGACTGGCACCATCTCACTGGACTCCCAGAAATGACTGCAGTCTGCTGCAGTAATCCCCTTGCTTACAACTTTGGAGGGTGCGGAACTTTTGCTCCTGAGTTAGGCCAGGATAGGGCCACAGCAGAGCAGATGGCCCTACTGAACCCTGCCATTCACTGTTCTGGTGATCTAGGCCAAGACTGTCCTCTGCAACAAGTAGCAAGTTGTGTAGTACAGAAGCTTGCCCTGGTACTCTAGACATATTCTAGCTCTTTCAGTTTGATTCTGACAACCATGAGAGGATGGTTCATAACTTGGTGGTGAGGGTGGGCTTCTTCCACCTGTCCAGAGGCAGTAACTTGCTACTGAATGTCAGCAGGTGTTGAAGAAGCCTTAATATACCAGTATAAGTTTATGGCAATGCAGAGATAAGATCCAGTCAGCTGCAGAGAGGAGGCCCAGACTTTCTATAAGTCAGTGATGCTAGAGAGAGAAGATCCAGCGTACCAGGTAGTCAGTGGGGCTAGGAAAGGGTAGCCCAGTCTACCAGTTTAAATCAGGCTGTGATTACACTCGACATTTTTGGGATGAATGTTTACTAAAGATCGCTCCATCTGCAGTTGCAGGAAAAGTGGCTATACCACACAGTTTTTAGAAGGAAGTGCCTAAAAGCCTCCTACTTTGCTTCTCAACTAATTGGTCAGAGGCAATGAGTCTTTGTATTGGCTAGAACCACCATAGCCTTCCATCCTTCTAGTGCTTGGTGATTTGCCATGTCTGGTCCCAGGGTGAGCGCCCTCTCCCTCAGCTTCAATGATGCATCTCAATGGGTGTACCAACCCCCCCCCCCCGAATCTGAATAATGAATCATTTGCCTGGTTTCCTGGTGCCTTATCTCCCTCAGTCCTGTCGCCATATACTCTCTTCTGATCAGTTTTTCAGTGTGAAGCATTGGGGGGGGGGGGTTCCTAAGTTTTTGCCAACACACTACAGAACTTGTGCTTCTTTAAGTAGAGAATCTCTCATTACCCTGACTGTGACCTGATTGGTCAACCATGAATAGCAGCCATTTCCATTGGCTATGTCCCACCTGCACTAAAAAATCAGTTGTCCCAAAGGTTAATAGTACTCATCTGTGGAAGGGGTAGAGAATCACAGGCTCAATGGCATAGCAAATTGTATTTTTTTATTTTATTTTGAGCTGGGGCCTTAAGTCTCAAATGCACCCCAAGGGTGACTCTAAACACGTATGAGATCACATCCTTTATAGTGCTTCATAAACCAAATCAAATTACTGAACATTCCCAGGATTGAGGTAACCAGGGGAAGTCCGATTTTACTAGGCATTTAAAAGCAATCATATTGTAAAAAATTGTAAGGACAAGTTACATTTTACCAGCTGTCTCAAAGCTAAGCTGTGTTATACAAAACTTTTATACAAAGGACAACTGTATAAAACATATAAAACATCTATTACGTATATCTGTAACAATGTAAGCAATGAGATCAAACTACAGGCAAAATAAAAACTTCTAGGGGAAAACTGACTAAATTTTCCTAAACATTTCTATACAATGCACAACTTTAACTGGTAAGTAGTTCATAAAAACAAATTATGCATGCAACCTATATTAGCCACAAGTTAATTTCAGCTGTTGGAGAGTGATGAGAAATAAGCTGTACAAGCTGAAAAAGTGCTGGGGTATGAGAACATCAGCTACAGCAGCAATTTACTAAAAGCACCTCAGTTTACTGCATCTTGGGCAATTATTTTAGCTGTTGACAAAAATCCACAGGATTACAATACAGTTGGACTTTCAATCCAAATTATTTATTTCAAAAAACTGATGAAAATTCTGGCATGAAAAGAAAACAGCTGTAAATCTTCGTTCTCTTCTGTGGCCTAACTGGGGAGAATCCTGAGGCTTATTTGCACTAGGGCCTCCGGAACGCAAGTAGGACACCCTGGGATGGAGCATTTGCTCTGCTGGGCCAGCGGTTCCATTCAGAACTGCCCTAGCCTATGCCAGGGCAGCCTACTCGCATTCCAGCTGTAGAGCACGAAATCACGCTCTACCCCTGCTTCCGGCCATCCCATAGCTGTATGGGAGGGACAGCATTTGCACTCTCCCTCCCGGACAGTTGTGGGCCCCGCCCCCTGCTGCCACCACTGGACTGAAATCGGCCCAACAGCTTGCAGGCCTGTACAATCACCTTCCCTTGCCAGGCTCGGGATGCTCCTTGCATGGCCTGCAGAGCGATCTGACGTGGTCTGCTCAGGCGTGCACACTCTGGTAGAGTGAACCCACACTGACCCATCAGGTAAGCGTGGGGCTGAGTTACTAGAGCCCGCAGATTGTAGCACATCGCTTTCAAGGCTGTGCGAACTCTGGACCTGAGGTGAGGCATTGCATGTGGGGTGGTGGCTACAGCATGAATCCCGTTGGGCACCCAGGGGTTCACTGCCAGCTGCTGTAGTCCAATTGAGACTGCAGCAGATTGAACCCACAGTTTGGTCTCCCCCCACCCCTTTCAACAGCGGGGCAAGACCAGACTGGCAGCGATGTGCTGCTCCGTGTGGTAGAACAAACTCATGCTGTCAGCTGACAGCGGGGGCCCCATCTACCACACAGAGCAGCACATCTGCCAACGCACTGGGGCAGATCTTTGGTCTCGGTGGGGCTCAGCTGCCTAGATCTAGGTGGCTGAGCCTCATGGACGCCCTCTGGGACCACCTCCCACCCAGGGACGTGCATGTGCGAGGTACTTACCTCCTTGCTGCTGTAGTCCAGACGCCCCCAAGTCTGGTCAGCGGCGTTCTGCATTAGCATGCACCACCGGCTCCGACTGACCAGCAACCTATGCCTGCGCATAGTGCCTGGCATCGAACCAGGCGTTCTGTGCAGGCATGGGCTGCTGGCCAATCAGAGCCAGCGGTGCACACAGATGAAGAGCACCGCTGACTGCACTGGGACTCCCCAGTCCAAACTCCGGTGGTAAGGTAAGTCCTTTGCGCACGTGTGTCTGGGGAGGCATGTGTCCTGGGGTGGGGGGTGCCCAGGATGGGTTCCTACTAGCTGATTGGGTCCGCTACAGCCCACAGGAAGCTGGGTAAAGGAGTGGAACTGTCCTGCCCGCCCCTGGGTCAACTCCAACCCAATAGCAGCAGGCCTGGGAGGGGGCGTCCCGCCCCTGTGCTGGCTTTTTTGGGCTAGACCAAGTGGAGACAGATTCCTCATTTGCATGTAGGCAGGCAGGGACGTCTCTGCGTGCTTTTTTACCTGACCATCCCTGCGTGCCCTAGACTTCGTGCACTACAGTCATTCACCTGTAGAGCACAAAGGCCTCTGGTGCTTACAAATGATATTGCGGAAAAAGGCTTTTCAGAAGCCCTCTCTAAGCCCTTTCTGAGGTACACAGGTGCCAGTATTTGCTGCCTTTTAAAATGACTCCACAAAATTATGCACCGGTTCCTTCTACAGGACTGTGATCCTATTAAGAATAGGATACCCGTTATGCACAGTACCTCCTCCTTCTCTGAATTTAGTTTCAATTTGTGCACATTAATACCCCCAGGCAATATTCAAATGTGTGGACTTCTATTCCTGATTGAGATTGGTTGGAGAAAAAGAGTTGAGTGTCCCCAGTATAACAATAGCACCTCACTGATTACTGCATTCAGTGGCTTCAAGAACATGTTAAAATAATATTGGAGACAAACCTGACTGCCATATACTACTTCTTGCAATCTTCTGGAAGACAGGAATGGAACCACTATACTATAATACAAATGCCTCTCTCAATCCCTAAACCCTCCTCAGCAAGACCTTTGAAGTATTGAAAATGCTTCAGTTTCTTGGGTAGTCCCTTAAACTGTGGATAGCATACACAATGGAACCCACAATATGGGTTGGAGATCAACTACTATTCAGCTGGAACCTTTCCTTTGTCCTCTCTGAGATGTGTTTTGATTCTGGAGTCTCACCTCTCACTAGCAGTTCTGTCTGATATGCTGCATGGGCTATTGCTGTTAGCACACAATGGTGGCAGATCTCATGAGGTGGGGTAGTGATTACCTCTGCAGAGAAATCTCTCCGCAAAGATGATGGGGCGTCATGGCAAATAATAATAATAATTTGTGGCAATCAACAGGAGGCTTCAAAATGAAGCATACCATTTCCTCACCTCCCTTGTGGGCACGATCTGCAGGATTTTGACTTTATAAAGTAGACTTTATTTACTTTAGCATATTGGTCTTACTAGCTCATATAGGCTTAAATTATGGATATAAATTAACCATGCCATCGTACCAACAAAATCTACATATAAAAAGATATTGAATTGCTTTTACAAAGGCTCGGTTAAATGTCCCACCCTCAAATGTACTGAGGGGCAGATTCCAACATGTCCCTTTTATCCACAGAATCTGCCCATGAGGAAGCGGCAAGGTAGAAACAGTAGAGCATGTTCTCCTCTCCTGCAGTTTCTACACTTCTGCACGCCAGGACCTGGTGAATCCCTGGCTGAGAGCATACCCAGGAAGATCTGCCTCGGACTACATTAAGTTGTTGCTTAGTGATACAAACGCTGACGCTCTGCCCATGTGCAGTTGTGTCTATGGTCATCTGAGCTATCGGGGCACCTCAGGCGACCCCAGAGCACCGGAACAGGTGTGAATGACCACTCTAGGTAAGCTTAGGGTTGATGTTGGTGGAGGTGTAGTTGATTAGTGTTCCACACCTTACCAACAATTAGTGAAATTCTGGGAAGGCAGTTCACACCTGGAAGCTGTAGCAGCCTCCTCCAAGTGCAGATGTCCTTCCCTAGAAGTTCACTAATTTTTGACTACCTGCTTAAGTGCAAAGGCGCCTCTGATGAGCTGTAGCCTAATCCAGCAGGGCTCCTATTATCCTGGAATATACCTTCAAGTATCCTGTGGCCTTTTGTTAAGTAATTAAAAGCTTAACAGGTAATCTGGCATTGCTTTTCAGACTTCAAAGCTATTTTTGTTTAGAATGCTGTTTTGAATGAATGAGAGGAATATTTAGACATCCGGCTTCAGCAACTGCAGCTGCAGGGAAAATATTCAAAGCAGAATTGAATGAAATTGGAAAGAGTTACATTCAGCTGCTTTCCATGTTCTTAAAAAAGATATAAAGTCATTGCAAAGACCTCTGCAAAATAAAATATACATCAAGTATATTTTTACAAAAGTAAAAAGAGAGGAGGAAATATTCCATTAGTACATCATCCCTAACTAATAATGTGGAGCAAATTCTGGCTAACTGGTACATCATCATCATCATCATTATGATCTTCATCATTTTTTAAAAAGATATGCATGCCATAATCCTCCCAGGAGATCATAGTTAAATGAGAGGAAAGAAATTTAGGGGAAACCTTTGTTTGCACGAAATTATGAATCTAGAAAATGGTTAGATTCTTTAAAATGTATATATCATTATTAAAATGAGCTTTACACTTAGGACACTATAAGCAAAAAACCTGATCTTTGAAATTCTTATACTGGCGGCATGAACAAACAGCAATAGTAGCATTATGTCTTCCTTTTCTCTGTTCCTCTCATTACACTTTTGCTTACTTCTGTCCTTTCCCTTCCCCATCTGCCAAGTACTCATGACTAGACCTTTTTTTTTTTTTTTTACCAACTGGCTGCTTGAATGCCATCTGTTCCTGGCAGAAGCTTCCCTGAACTGTTTAGTATCTTGTTTTAAAAGTTTTTAATATTCACACAAAATGCTTTATCCTTAGCTGAACAGGAATTTCCTCTTTTCATTGAGTCTGCTGCTAGGAAAACCCCTTTCACTAAGCCCAGCTGTTTCCTTGTGCCAAGCAGTGGAAATTTGCAATCCCCACATATGCTTTAAAAAAAAAAACAGAACCCAAGAGAAACCTATGCTAACCTATTCATCTACAGTACTTATTCGCATAATTGTCAGTGCAGTTGTACAATATATACTGAACTTAATTTCGACTAGGTTTAGTTCTAAAGGATTCTTGTTAAATATATTTTAATGCAGACGTTCTAAAATATCACCTGCCAATTGATTCCTTTTCAAACAAGTTACCCATTGGAAACAGTTGGCTCTCATGCTTCACTCAAGCTTCATCCAGATGCCACTGACTTATTCTGCATTATTTGGATAATCCCAGAATAGCATGGATAGTCTGGAGTAAAATGTAGGTGAATTTGCTTTATTCTGGATTATCCAAATAATGCAGAATAAGTAAGTGCTGTCAGGATAAAGTTTCAAATAGTTATACTTTAATTATGCTATGGTCTTGCTGGTGCTCCATAGACATAAGCATATCTACTGCAAACTGGGTAACAGGCAAGTTTGGAATGTCATCATTATTAGAAGGACAACAGGGATGCAAATTATAATATCTGAATTTTAGCTTGCTCCCCTAAACTTCTATAAACTACACCTATGTGTGGATTTGTATATGCATGTATATTCTCTCTTTCTTTCTTTCTTTCTTTCTTTCTTTCTTTCTTTCTTTCTTTCTTTCTTTCTTTCTTTCTTTCTTTCTTTCTGTCTGTCTGTCTGTCTGTCTGTCTGTCTGTCTGTCTGTCTGTCTATACTCCCTTTCTGCACTTACCTGCTGTTAATCCAGATCAGGGGGTCTGGAGCAGCTGGCCCACTGATCTGGATCATAGGATGACATGACTGGGATCCGTGCAATCTGCACAGACAGTGTTGACTTGGGCTGCTCACGTCACATGGCCTTGAAGCTTGCATGAGCTTTGAAACTGCACTAGCACATTTTCAAGGGCTAGGGAAAAATGTTCCTAGCCTCAGGGCTTGCGTGGGGTGTGTTTGGCAGCTTCTGTTGTCTGCACCAACATGTGGATGGTAAATCCCTATTCTGGGAAATAATCTGGAATAAGACCCCCATGGAGAAAGGACCCTACTTTCTTCCTCTCCAGCGTGCATCCATCCATTTTGTGCTCCTCCTTAGATGATGTAAACTTGATCACTAGTGGGCTCCAGATACACAGGCAGGCAAGGAGCCTAAGAATTTTATGTAGGTCCTGTAGGGTACAGGTTTGAACCCCTTGGATATCTTAGCAGAATTAATAAGGTACAAAATCCTATTAAATAATTCACGGGGCTAGGAAGAAAACAGCATCAAATCAATCAGGAATAGGTTTTGTAACTTGCCTTACACTAAAAGCACTTAACAACCCCTGTTTCGTAGAACCAGCTGCCTGGTGCCAAAGGCACAAATCCATGCAATATTTACTGAAGTTGAATTCTGTCTTGTTGGCCTTTTGCAAAAAAGCATTTATATGCCAGATATCTTTAAAAAAAAATGCCATAGCACTTACGCATTTCTGCAAACAGCTGCCTCCTTTCTGCCATGGTAGTTCCTCTTTTCCCACTGTCTTCAATCATTCTAGGCAACAAAAATATTAAGCATTTCCTTAGAATCATTCTCAAATTCAACACAATAGAGAAAAAAGCAAAAATGTTCTAGTGTATATATTTTCGCTAACATATACTGAAGTGGCTGGTTCCCATGTGGGAGACAGAGCAAGGGACAGAGCATCAAAAAGGCAGTACTGTACTGTTAGAAGATCAGAATAGGTAGAGCTAATAGCATTTCAGAGCTCAGTTCTATGCAAACCCATATGAAAATAGTCCCCTATAAACATACAAAACCCTGAAGTGAAATATGCATGGAAGAGAAAGGAAGCGCAGACTTAGGCTCTCAGGTAATGGGTAGAGTGGTTGAGGGGCTATTTTGCCCTTTTAGGCCAGCTGCTCTAATGGACAGCTCAGTTGTTTTGTATTTTTTATAGATTTTTCCAGTGATTTAGTAGCCATGAAATCATTCCTACGTAATTGTAATAATTTAACTGTGGTCCCAAGCAGTGGTCCTTCTTTCCCAACTGCCATCAGAAGAATCATCTTGCGTGAAGGAAGTGGGTGGAATTTTAGGGATACCTGTTGTTCAAAAACTTCCCTCCCCCTTTCCTCAACCATTCCCTTCTCCTCACATCACATTATGTCTATTAGACTGTAAGCCTGAGGGCAGAGACCACTATTATACTCTAAACATTTTGTAAGTCACTTGGAGACGCTTTTAAAGGCTGAAGAGCAGTAAATAAATAAGTAAACATTTTGACACTTTCTCACTGGGTCACTTAGCCACAATAAACTTGATCTGATTTGTGAAGTAAATAACTTAGCAAGCAAGTAAAAAATCAGAAAGTTTTAAAAGTGTTGTGAAGGGAAGCAGTTTTCTTGCAGCAACTGCAAAAATAAAAATAAAAATAGTTTATATTTGCCAGTTATATGGAAACGTAACAACTGTGAACAGAATATAGTTTCCCACTGGGAAGGGGCCAGCCACCCTTGTGAGGGTGGCTGGCCAATGGGAGGCCATGGCGCACGCACGTGCAATGGACGCCTGGCCTCCTGGCCCAGCAGCGAGGAAGTAAGACGGCAATCACGATCGCATGACCCCAGGTGGGGTGGGGGGTGGCAGCTTCTCGGGTGAAGGGGAACCCAGCAAAGCCGGCTTCTGGCTTCGCCATGCCGGCTCCACAGGAGCCAATGGTGGAGGCCGGTGGGCAGGCCCAGCTGTCAAACAGGGAGAGCATGTGTTCTCCCTCTTTGACAGCTGGACATGCACTGGCAGTTGGGCTTTTCCCTTGCCATTGTGGAAGCGTTTGCTTCCGAAACGGTTTCAGGGAAAAAGCCAGACGTAAGACCTAATTTTTTAGGTCTTACATCTGCATAGGATGTCGGCGGCAAAATTGGTTTAAGAAACCGGTCTTGCGCGCCGAAATGCGGATGCAGCATCCTCAAAGGTGCTCCAATGTGGCCTCCACTGCGGAAGCCACGTCTTAATCCCTCTCCAAACTGGCTCTAATTCCATTTTTAGAGCCTGTGCGGAAAGGCCCCAACACTCTAACCACAAGACCAAACATCTGTATCTGTGCACTTAGGTTATCCTTGGTTTCTATGTGCAGGCCCAGCAGCCCTTTGAGTTGCCACAGCCCACAACAATTGGCTGCAATTAGGTGATAGGCCATATTAACGCATGAGATAATGACTTGGGAATCATTACTTCCTACACTGACCCTTAGGCATCTTTACTAGGCCCTGGGGATCCTAGTGCCTCCCACATTCAAGATGCTTCGGCAGCTAGAGGAGTGGAAATTGGCTGCCCTGAGAGCTTGGAAATGCATCTTTGGCACATTACGGAGATGTAACCAAGCACTGTACTGGGGATGCAAAATGTAAACAGATGCCTTTCTGTTCACATTACTGAAGTCAGGGCTTCTTACTTCTAACTTGGGCCCTTTCTGCACTTATCTGGTAATCTGGAATAAGGAACTCCATAGTCCACATAGTCTAATAGATTTGAATGTCATAAAATCTTATTTGATTCAGATATTTAAGATTCAAATGGCTCAAAACCCGATTCGAATCCGTAACATTTGAATCTGTACATTCGAATGTTAGATTTGTATTTAAAGATACAAATGTTGGCAACATTCGTATTTGTTATACGTATCTGTGTGCATGCCAGAAAAATCCGTATGCATCCCGTATTATCCCATACGCATCCCGTTTTAATCCTGTATTTTAAGCGCAAGATATGAATAATTTTTGGGTAGATTGGTATATGACAGATATGAATCTACACATTCAAATCATTTGAAAATCCGTATCAGATTTTTAAAAATCTGTATTCGAGTTCAAATGTCCAATTTGGATATTTGAAAATCCAATTCGAGTTCAAATATCGAGATTCGTCAGATTCAAATAGAATATTTGAGTTTTTGAATATTTGTGCCCATCCTTCTCGAGGAACACGCACTGTGATGACAAGACTGTGAAGACACCTTCCCAAGAGAACAACAGCCACACTGATGGTGACAGCGTCTTCGCATTGCAGGTTTCATCACCTCATCATACCCAATGATACCAAACAGTGCTTAGACATCTGCATTGCGTCTCTCCTTGGAATGCATTTGCCACTATCCAGCCCACATCATGCGGCTAATTTGGTTTCTGTAATACAGATTAAGAGCGGTAAATGCAGAAAAGGCTTTGAATCAAGTCTGGGTGAAGCTGAAACCATATCTGAAAAATTATCAACTTGTGGAATTCTCAACTTTAGTAGTCATTGAAGATAATAGCTGACTATGTGGTAGGTTGCCGTAAAGCCTGACTTGCTTTTAATGGATTTACAGCTGCATCATGAATCCCTTGTCACCCATCTTCTAATAAAACATTTCTCTAGCAGCAGTCATTCTCAGCTTGGTGTTTCAGGACTAATTTTTGGCAAACATAAAATTGTTCCCTGTTCTTTCCTAAGGCTACTTATAATTGCAATGCACTTACAATATTTGTTTGTACTTCATGTAGATGAGCTGTCTAAGGTTTTAGAGGGAAAAAGCTGCTAATTCACACCAAATGTGATAACTCAGTGATTATCTGTGATGTTGTGGTTTGATTTTTCAAGCATTTCTAGGAGAAAAATGGGGAAAAAATTACCTTTGCTTTCATGATAATGCAACAGGGAGGTAGAATCATGTGAGATGTTTTACAGAACCTTTGATAAAAACTGTGTGTGTGTGTGTGTTTATAAGGTTGTTTTGTTTTTTGCTTCTTAGTCACGCCTTGTGCCGGGAGCAGAATAAACTCTTGGTGTAATCTCCTGTCACATTGTTTTAAACTAATACCTCTACAGCTTGACAGTTTGGTCAGTTTGCCTGTCTGAACCACACTGAGCCAGTCTGGATCAGTCTCACTCAGTTTGGCACAGTTTGGACAGTCAGGGAAACAGTGGGCCTTTTCACACATTCACTTCCTGGAGATAACCTCCCTAGGAAGTGAAGATGGGGGAGAGTCCTAGAATCAGTATTTTGGATGCTAGCTCTCTTCCTAACCTGGCCAGTGCTTAAAGAAGTGCTGAAAAACTGTGAATTGCTGCACCAGTGGCACCAATGCACCTGCTTGGCACCATTGCCACAGTGATGGTGCAATACAGATCTAACTGCGCTTTGCTGCCCCTCCCCAGGCTCTTTTGCACCTCTCCTGGGCTGTGCCTGGCAGCATAGAGTGTAAGATGTAGAGCAGTTAGAACTGTTCTACATCTACATGCTCTGGGAGCATGCCACCCCTAGAACAGTAACTGTTCCGGGAAATGTGGATGCTGAGTGCAGCAGCAGTCCTGGACTTCTCTGAAGAGGCAAATGTGAATATGCTAAGTGGCTTGATGTAATTTAAGAGATGGTAGTGCCAAGCCTTCCTTCTGCTCACCAGTGCCGGGCATGATAGGGGAACAATGTGGTTGTTAGAGGGTGGCCTGAACCAACCACTGCAGAAGCTCAGAAAATATGCTTTGATCTTACTTTGGTGCTGGTAACAATAAGAATGTAAGAGAAGTCCTGCTGGATCAGGCCACAGCCCATCTAGTCCAGCATCACGTCACACACAGTGGCCCACCAAATGGTCCTGGCCATCTCAAGCAGAGACAAGGGCAAAACTTCTCCTGCTCTCAAATCCCAGCCAATGGCTTTAGAAGCATTCTGCTTGTCCCCCCATCCTGAAAGATGTTCTTAGGCATCCATTCTAGTAGCCATTAATACATCTGTCATCCATAAATGTGTCTAACCCCTCCTTAAAGACATCTAGGCTGGTAGTTGTTACCACGTCTTCTAGAAGCAAATTCTATAAACTGATGACCATCTGGGTGAAAAAATACTTGCCCTTGTATGATCTGACTCTCCTACCCATCAGCTTCATAGAGTGCCCCCTGGTTCTAGTGTTGTGTGACTGAGAAAAGAAATTTTCTCTATCCACCTTTTCTATACCATGCATAATTTTATATACTTCAATCAGGTCCCCTCTTAAACACCATCTTTCCAGGCTGAAGAGGCCTAGATGTTGCAGTCCGATTTCACAAGGGAGGTGTTCCAGCCCCTTAATCATTCTGGTTGCCCTTTTCTGCACCTTTTCCAGTTCCACAATGCCCTTTTTGAGGTGTGGTGACCAGAATGGTACACAATATTCCTAATGTGGGCTCACAGATTTATAAAGAGACAAAATGACACTTGTTGACTTATTTTCTATTCCCTTCCTAATTATTTCCAGCATTGAATTTGCTTTTTTTCGCTGCTGCTGCACACTGGGTTGATACCTTCATTGAACTGTCAGTTGATAAATCAGCAACTCAGCTTCAGGAACGTAGCCGCTTGTCTTTTGGCCCACGCCCCCCCTTCGTCCTGGCTTCGGGAGCTGTTCTTTCAGCACCATCAGACCTCTGTCGTAGTTTAGAAAGAATCCACGCCACAGTCAGTCACCGAAGAGGATTTATTGCTTCCATCAATATATACAAAGTCTCCCCCGCTCTCTCCAGCGCTCCGTCGAATTGTAAACAATACATTGGCTACACACCTACTTATATAGTTTTACTAGCAAGGTCACAATGACTCAAATGACACACAAACTCCTGATCTTGAGTCATTTGCCTCTGTCTTACGCAAGCTGTTGCAATCGCTGTGATGCTGTCATCTGTCTAGAAGAAACTGGTGATGTTTGCACACCTCACCTTGAAAGAGTCTCCTGACTAGATACTAAGTTAACTAGATTACCTACTGTACTTCCTGTGTGGAATTTGTTTTCCCTAATTCACATCTACACATTTTCTCCTCTATCTCTTGACAATCCCCTCCAAAAATATTTAGATGTGTATCTTTAAGCTATCTGCACTTTATCTCTTTCAACCTATGCCACACAGTACTCCAGTTCTTGTCCACTGCTCTGGATTACCCACTCTCCCTCCTTGGTCCTCTCCAAGCACCTCAGGGTCATTCACCTCTCTGCTGTTTCTACCTCTGTGTTTCTGGGTTTCTTGAATACCCACTTGCCTCCTGCTATCACTATGCAAGTGTTTGCAGTTTGTCCCACAAACCAATCTGGGGGCTTTCTAACTCTCTGAGTTCTCCTTGGTAGGATCACCTGTGTCCTTCCTTTGCCATTCCCACTATCTGACTTAGGCTGTGTTTGTGTTTGTTCATTTGCAGAAGTGTTAGTCTCACTATCTGTAGAACCTTCTTGCTTTAGTGCCCCTCCATTTCCAGCATCTGTGGCACTCTGCCCTAGCTTGAGAAAAACCTCCTTGTTCACATGGAGCCTTTCCCAGCTGGGATATCTCTCAAAGTTGGCACTCCTGGACAGTAAGATTTCTCCATGACTTGAACAAAATCTATAGCTGTTTCCAGGATACTCCACAAACATTAACCTTTTCCAGAAATTTGCAGGTACATATACATCATATACATTTGCATATTGCCAACAATCTCTTATACATTCAAGGTTTGATGGTCTACCATACAGCATATGATAAAGCATTTCCTTTACAAAAGAATTCCAAGCATGGTTAGCAACATGATCATCAGTCACAATTGCCTCCCCCCACATTTGCTTTAAGACTCCTTCATGCTTTTCACCCATGTTTACCCAGTCTCTAAAATGTTCAGCTACTTCACTTTTCCCTATCACAGGGATCACATACGAATACTGTGTAGGACAATCTTCAATGCCCATGAAGTACTGATTTCCGCCCACAGGCTTTGTTAAAGGGTCAGCCAAATTTGCCTGCACAGTCCGAAACAATCTTTCTGTCGTGCGTTTGTTAACTTTGGCTACAGGAAGAGCTTCAGGCTTCACCTTGCTACAAACTGAACCATCCCAATCACTTGAACAAATTTCCATCTGAAATTTTGGACACACTTCCTCTAGTTTTTCCACACTTGTGAAGTTCACATGCCCTCTGGCTTCTTGGCAATAATGGGCGCAGTTCAAGTGCCTAGGCACATTAACAGCTAACGCGCATTCTGCCCTGCCAGTCATCACATACACTTTGTTTCGCTTGACTGCCCTAGCACAAATCTCATCATTTATGCTAATAGTACAATCATTCCCCTTGAAACACAAAGTATAATTACTGTTTGTTAATTCAGAAACACTGATTAAACAGTCTTGCAATTCAGGAACACACAATACATTTGAAAAATCCTTTTCAAAACATGGTATTTTTACCGTCCCCTCTGCCCACACCTGTTTCGATTCGCCATTCGCCAACATGACTGAATGTACGTTCGAAGGCATTTTATTTTTCAGGAGCTTTTCACAATTGACCATGTGAGAACTTGCCCCTGAGTCCAACACCCAGCTAGGGCTTGCAGCCACACAGGCTACAGACTCACAGCTCTGCACGACTTTCACAACCCCTTTCTTGCTTGCAGCAAACTTGGATTGTTTCCTGGCTCTATCCTCAGCCAACCTTTTACAGTCCTTAATGAAATGATCCTTTCCACCACAGTGGAAGCATTTTCTCCCTCTGGACACCAATGCTTTTTCAGGCTCAACATCATTGAAAGTCTCGATTGAGTGGGTTTGAATCACTCCTGTTTCCTGTCTCTGGAGTTTCGCCTCGTAGTCCCTACGCTGGCATTCCTCCAAGACTCGCGCTGCCACCATCTCTGGAGTTAGCTGCCTCTGGTCAACACACTGCAGACTCCACAGGATATTTTCAAACTCATCAGTCAGACTTCCTAATAGGATAAATGCTCTCTGCGTTGGACTGATTTCGATCCCTCTGGTTGCAACTTGCTGGAACAAGTCTGCCATGATTTCCAGGTGCTTCTCAGGAGCTTGCGCCTTCTGCATCTTGCAAGCATACAGCCTCCTACACCAAATCATTCTTGACAGTGCTGTTTGAGATTGGTGGATCTCTTTCAACGTATCCCAGACTTCCTTCGAAGTTGCCTTTCCACGGATGTGGTTGATTTGCGGCGGCGTGATCGTGAGCAAGATGGTTGCCCTTGCCCTCTGATCCTCTCCGACCGTACCGGCTGCCACGCCTGCGTCAACAACATCCCAGAGCCTTTCCCTTGTGAGCAGCGCTTCCGCGTAAACAGCCCAAGCAGAAAAGTTCGTCTCATCCAGTTTTGGAAAACGTGCAGCTTCCATCTCTCAGGCAGTGCAGTTTCCTCTCTCCTTCTTCTGTCAAACGTGACAAAAAACAGACACACAACACTAGATAATCAGACAGCCGTCCGATTCTCTTTTCACTTAGCCTTTCGGCACTCACAGTCAGTTGAACTTTCCAGCACACGCAGGGTTAACGCTCTGGGCCCATAACCCTTGTCAGTTGATAAATCAGCAACTCAGCTTCAGGAACGTAGCCGCTTGTCTTTTGGCCCACGCCCCCCCTTCGTCCTGGCTTCGGGAGCTGTTCTTTCAGCACCATCAGACCTCTGTCGTAGTTTAGAAAGAATCCACGCCACAGTCAGTCACCGAAGAGGATTTATTGCTTCCATCAATATATACAAAGTCTCCCCCGCTCTCTCCAGCGCTCCGTCGAATTGTAAACAATACATTGGCTACACACCTACTTATATAGTTTTACTAGCAAGGTCACAATGACTCAAATGACACACAAACTCCTGATCTTGAGTCATTTGCCTCTGTCTTACGCAAGCTGTTGCAATCGCTGTGATGCTGTCATCTGTCTAGAAGAAACTGGTGATGTTTGCACACCTCACCTTGAAAGAGTCTCCTGACTAGATACTAAGTTAACTAGATTACCTACTGTACTTCCTGTGTGGAATTTGTTTTCCCTAATTCACATCTACACATTTTCTCCTCTATCTCCTGACATGAACTGTCCACCAAAACCCAGAGATCCCTTTCCTGGTTCGTTGCAGAAAACTCAGACCCCATCAGCTTACGGACATAATTTGGATTTTTGGCCCTGATGTGCATTACTTTGCACTTGTTAAGATTAAAGCACATTTGCCACTTGGTTGCCCACTCACCCAATGCTAGGGGATCCCTCTGGAGCTCTTGACAATCTCTTTTGGATTTTTACTACCCTAAATAATTTAGTATCATCACCAAACTTTGCTGTTTTACTATGTACCCCTTCTTCTAGATCACTGATGAATAAATTAAAAAGCATTGGTCCCAACACTGAGCCTTGAGGGACTCCACTTTTTACTTCTTTCCACCCTGAGAATTGGCAGTTTATTACTAATCTCTGCTTCCTGCCCTTAAGCTAGTCACAAATCCAGGACAGAACCTGTCCTTTTATTCCATGGCTGATGAGTTTACTCAGTAGCCTTTGATGTGGGACTTTGTCAAAAGCGTTCTGAAAGTCCAGATAGACAATGTCTACTGGTTTGCCTTTATCTACGTGTTTAGTGACACTCTCAAAGAATTCCGAAAGTTTGTAAGGCATGTTTTACCTTTGCAGAAGCCATGCTGGCTTTTGCTCAGCAATGCTTGCTCCTCCATGTGCACACTAATTTTGTCTTTAATGATGGTTTCCATCACCTTACATGGAACCGACATTAAGCTAACTGGTCTGTAATTGCCTGGATCACCCCTGGATCCTTTTTTGAAGATTGGTGGTACATTTGCTACCTTCCAGTCCCCACGTACAGAGCCTGATGTTAGGGAAAGATGATATTTTTTGCTAGAAGGTTGGCAATTTCGCATTTGGACTCTTGGATGAATACCATCTAGTCCTGGTGACTTGTTAACATTTAGTTTATTAAGACATGCAAGGACCTCCTCCTTGGTTATCTCTGTCCAGTTTAACTCTTCAGAAAATATAGGCTCAGCTACTGGCATGTATCCTCTGCCTTCCTCTGTGAATAAGGAGGCAAAGAATTCATTTAGTTTTTCTGCAATCTCCGTGTCTTCTTTAATTATCCCTTTCTGTCCTTTACCATCTAGTGGTCCAACTGCTTTCCTGGTTGGATTCCTACTTCTGATATACTTATAGAAGTTTTTGTTATTTCTTTTGATGTTTTAGCAATGTGCTCCTCAAAATCTTTCTTAGCTTCCCTAATGGTCATCTTGCATTTGTGTTGCCAGTGTCTATGCTCTCTCTTGTTCTCCTCATTCAGACAAGCCTTCCATTTTCTAAATGAATTATTGTTTTTAATGACTTCATTTACTGCACTTGTGAGCCACGTTGGTTTCTTCTTGGACCTAGAAGTCCCCTTTCTTCTTTTAGGTATGCATTCTAGTTGCAGTTCCATTATTGTGTTTTTAAGTAGTCTCCATGCATTTTGAAGTGATTGAACTCTTCTAACTTTCCCTTTCCCTTTCCCTTTTACTAATTTCCTCATTTTGGGGAAGTTTCCCTTATGAAAGTTTAAGGTCTTTGTGGCTGCTTCCACATGCTGGCCATCTGGCACACTTTGGAGGCTGTTTGGGCACCCAGGGGCTGGGTGCGAGACCGGGCACACATTTCGAGCATCCCTGTGACATTCCCGGCAACAGGACAGGCATGGGTTGGGCACAAATGGTGGTGGCCCCATGCGAAGCATGCTGAACCCTGGTATGGGGGAGCCACACCCCCTCCTCTCCGCCCCCTCTCTCCTCATTGGAAGCCGGATTGACGTCACCTCGATTCCCCCTCTCCCTTAGCAGCACTGGGAGCCAGGACTGGGGTGAGAGGCATGGAAGCACGTAAAAATAAAGCTTCACTCATAAAAATAACTTTACAATTTTTTTAAAATGCCAAAAGCCGCAACGAGATTTAGCAGCAGTAGGTACTTGAGCAGTTTTGCACACCTCCGCTGCACCGGGTACCACGGGAGTGCCCGTCAACTTTAAAATCAAGACTCTATGATTGCCTTGATGATTGGGGAAATGGGGGTTGCAAATGTAACAAAAATCAAGCCATTATGCAGTCTGCCTTGGCATTCTGAAACTGGGTTGGAATTACTTCTGTGGAAATGGCAGAAAGTTAAAAAAACCAAGCCGTTCTCCAGCATGCCTTTGCGATCAGCATTTTAAAAAGTCAGCAGCTGTGATCTTCAAAAGACAGGACAGGGACAGCAAACATACCCCACCTCCCAATGACGTGAGTGCAGAACTCCTCCCTGTTAGCCCACAAGCTTCCCCATGTGCATTCCTGGCTCACTAAGGAATGCGTGCTAGCTCCCCAAACTGTGCTGAGACTTGTTTTAACAGGTATAAAATCTGGCACACTTGTGGCACGATTTGGGGGGATTTGGTATGTTTTTCGCGTGCCAAATCCAAAGCCCATGGGGATGGACCATGCTGATCCGGCACTCAGAACTGTGCCAAAGCTGCATGGGGACACGGCCTGTGTTAGATTTTATTAAGAACTTTTGTTTACAAGGAATGTTTCTTTGTAAATATTCCTTGGAAACAAGGGACCAAAACAGATGTGATAGGAGAGAACCATAATCTGAATTCCTATTTTTATGATTAGTCCTACCTCTGTTGTTTCTTCATAGAAGCAAACAAAAATCAGTTAACAGAACACAGCACACACTAAACAAAATCACCAAACAGTCAATATGCAGGTATCCCTCCTTAACCATGATTTTAATTACCTATGGCTGGAAAACTGCAGTATCCTTCCTTATACCTTTGTCTAGAATTTGCCTTATGCACAGTTTGGCATCAAACTAACAGCGTACAACAGCAACTCTGGGCTCTGCCTCTATCCTAGAGCCACCCTGGTCACTACAGAGCAGTAGCAGTTAAGGCAACAGCTAACAAGTTCCATTAAATAATGTGATGCTGAACTAGTTAGTACTCTGTGTGGCACTGGTGTACCAATGGTCTTTCACAAGTTCACAGGACGCTAGTGGATTCAACCTGACTTAATTCTAGTAAGCAACCTGTGCAGTGGCACTGCCCAGACCCAGCATACTGTAGTAATCCAAGGAGGAATTTATCAAAGCAGATAGTTAGCACACAGACAGCTGACGCCAGGAGGAACCATCCATTAACAAATCTCTTGTCGTACTTTAGTTTTCATAAAGTTGTCCTTTTCCATAGTCTACGACAACATTTGGAAATCAACTGAGTAACTGTCTTCTTTCAGTTGGCAGCTCTGCGCATTTTGGCAGCCACAAGTAAATTTATGAGTGTTATTAGCCAACTCTTAAAAACAGCATACTGGAGTGATACTATTCCAGGATTTTGCAGTTAATCAGATTCAAAATGCTAGCCTGAAACGGCTTGGGTTTCTGGGTTGGGAAATACCTTTGAACCTGGCTTTCTTCCTTAAGTAAGCCACTTTCTCTTTGGCACCATCACTGCCAGATATTTCCTCGTCCTATTTGTGCCACAGTCCAACACAAGAGCACAAGGCAAATAGAATATTCTTGTTACTAATTTTGTCTCTGCTTGTCAACTTCTGCTTGGCAGGTACACAGAGAGTAGAAACAAGGAGAAGCTGCAAGCCAGGATGTATTGAGGTCAGCATGGAGCCCAGTTCTGTACAGCCTTCCATTATTGTTTTTTATTGGGCTTTTAACTGTAACCATGAATAAAGTCTGCACAGTCCTAGAAATCTCATGTTGAATTAAAATAGTCTGGAACACATCCAGGAGATACAATTATAGTTTTTATTAGGTTTTGCATGATAAGTGAATTGGACATAATGGGTGCTTCCGCACAGGCCCTTTAACACACATTAAGCACAGATTGGGAAACACGCGTCCACATTTATGTGCCTATTTAGCACACTTCTGGTTACGTGTGTCTGCATTTCGCGTCCCTTACTAATGCGGATTTCGGCGGCAAAACCGGTTTGGTTTCGCCGCGTTCGCATTAGAGGGGGCAATTAAGCACACTTCCGGTGGGTGCGTCCGCACCTACCCAAGCTTAATCCGTGCTTAATGGGTGTTAGTTACACACCACATTTCAAGTGGTTTTGCGCCGTGAAAATGCATCCATTAAGGATGCGTCCGCACAGTGCAAGTGTAACTAACGAGGGCCCTCTCCCCGCCCGCCATGATTGGCTCGCTGGAGCCAAGCATGGCGAGCCAGGGGGCCTCGCTGCGTCCTGCGTGGCTCCTGAGTGGCTGGGGCTGCTACTGGCAGCCCTTGCCCTCAGGAGCGTTCTGAGCAGGCGCGTTGCCCCAGCAACTCAGGAGCCATGCAGGACGCAGGTGCGCTGCATCCTGGGCGAAGACCCTCAGAATGATGCCGATGCTGATGAGGTAAGGAGGGGTTTCGCCGCGCTCCCACCAGGGTGGGCTAGGGTGGGCTTTAGGCAAGCTCGCCCTGGCCCCAGAAGCGGCGATCCGCTGCTTCTGGGGTGAGGGCGAGCTGCGCCAGCGAGTCCCCCTGGCTCGCCATGCTTGGCTCTGGCGAGCCAAACATGGCGGGCGGGGGGAGGGCCCTCCGTCCCGGATCGGAGCCGGGTGCTGTGTGTCCACACAGAGCCCGCCTCCAATCCGGATCTACGCTGCGTGTGCGGAGGCAGGGCCACGGGGTAGATCCGGATCTCTTAGATCTGGATCTACTCCGTTAAACTGGATCTACCAGTGATCTGGAGTTATTAAAACCAGTTTCCCCAGGATCCGGTTTTAATAAATCCGGTTGCTGGAGATCCGGTTTTATTAGTCCCTGTGCAGAGGCACCCAATGATTAAAAAGAGAAAAGAACCATTTCAAAAAATCCAATAAAGAAATTATAGGGTGTTTGTGCATTTACCTGGCTAGAACTGCTTCAGCTGCTGTTTAACAGTTACCAGTTGGAGTGGTTCAGTTGTCCCAGACCAAAGGAGGGGTGCTAACCAATTTCAGCAATGCAATTTTGTCTTCTAAACCAGGCCATGGAAGCATGCACCCTTTTGCATGCCTCCTGCTGTCCCATTCTGGGGGCCACTTTGGGCCAACTAGCACAGTATATGCTCCATCTGACGCAAACAGGTTTTTCCCCCCCACAGACCTCCCTTAATCCAGATCTAAGATAATTCAGATCTAAGGAATGGGTCCTTCAACTAATCCGGATTTAGTAGATCCAGATTAAGTGAGGTACCCGATGCATCCCCATGGGTGGTGCAGCACCCAACAGCAATGGGTGCTAGCCTGCCCGCGGTGGAAACCCACAGTGGACGCATTCAGTCCATATTTCCCTAGAACTGGTGGAAACAAATGTGGCTCTAATGGGTTCTGCAGTGGAAATGGGGTCTTCCTGCTCTGAGCCTAATGGGTCCTTAACGGGTCCCTAATGGGTCCCTAATGGGTCCTTAATGTATATTTGGTGCTAGCGGAAAAAAAAAACACCCCAGAGACTGCTGGCAGGGAATTGACTTCTCTGTTCTGCATCAGAATGTGGAAGAGAAAGGCCCAGAAGGGCCCAGAGAGTCTTCTTCCCTAAAAGTTAAGGAGGACAATGCTTCATTCAGGCATGGATAGGAAATCACCTTGTATTTGTTAATACTGCTTCTGCTCTGGAAGCAAAGATGTCATATTAGTATGGCTGAAATAACAGAGAAATACTGTATACCCCATGCTCAAGCAGCAAGGGTCAAATGACAATATTAACCCATAGGAACTGTACAAATAACCATTAGTAGCAACAACTCAAGAAATATTCTAAAGTACGGGGTGGGATATTTAGTGGTTAAACTGCCAGTTCCATAAAGCACAGACCATAGCTAAAAGTATCTTGGAATCAGTTGATGTTTTCTCTAAAATTCTGGCAGCTGAGTACCAAAATGTGGCCACTGAGAAGCAGTATCAGCGAGCTCAGGTCAAATCCACATTATGCCAAAGGAAAAAAATGCTCCCTAATAGCCCATTATCTTTCATGCTCATAGGGTTATTGTGAAAATAAAATAAACAGCATTGTGCACTGTCTTGGGGTCTTTGTAGAAAAAGAGGGATATGAATGCCATAAGCAAGCAAGCAAACAAACAAATAATAACTTTTCAGTGCCCCCCCCCCCCAAATTTTGAGCTCTGACACAAAACCCAGACAACTGTAGACTATATATGTTTGATTATATTTGCTTGTGTTTGTTTCTGTTACAAATTTAATTTTTTAAGTGCATTTTCTGGCCTTTAATGTGGATTTGAGGTGGGAAGAAAAAAAGAGCTTCCATATGCAACCCCCTTTAAGCCTCTTCTGAACTACTTTTTATGCTTGTGGACGCAGCATAAATAGATAAATGAATGGCCTACAAGAATCTCTTACAAGGTCAGCTGGAACTTTTACAGGAACACTCCTGTTTCTGAGGGTAGCATATCCTGCATATTTTGTGTTCATATCAGTGTTCAGCATATCACTAAAAACCAAGTAATATGTAAAGGAATTAAAAATCTTTATGAGAAGCTATGTGTATTCCTTACTGTTATGCAATACTATATAGCTATTTGCTTTAACTTTATGTAGTATAAAACACACTGCTGCCTTTCCATATGTTTCATAATGTGTCAACACAGAATTCTTTGGACTGAAAGGTGGCATTAGAAAAGAAATATGAAATGTGCTGAGTTTGTATTTCCTTTGGCATATTATCTGTGATTATTTATATATTTCTGTATGCTATTATTTTATTGGTGTACAGCTGCAATTCAATTATATCCAGGTTGAAGAACAGGTTGTTAAGCAAACAAAATGAATAAAGCAAAAATCCATTGGAAGGAATGAACTACTGCCCATTTAGAAATATAATTCCAAGAATAATGGGAAGGCATATTCCTTATTATCCCTTTGGTTTTCATCCTGAAAAAACAACACCCACCTTTAAACCCCACATTCTTTCTTACATGCAGGAACAATTCAACTGCTGCATTTATTCAGTGTATTTTGTATAATACAAAAAGCACATATAATAGCATATCTTGGTTCTGTTTCTCTCTTGCCAAGGGCTTCATTTCATTTCATTCCATTTGACTAGGTCAGAAAAATGACATCCTCTAAGGCAACCCAGAGTGAGGCTGCAGGGACAGATAGTAGGAAGTTCTGGAAGTATAAAGGAGTCAAAAACCTCTCCCTTAAGACAATGCAAGCTGACTTTTGCCTTCACTTGCATTGCTTATTTGGTTGGGCAGTGCTAGAAGGCAGGTTGCAACTTTTCACATGTAATTAAGCATCTGCGTAGTCAAAAGGATCTCTTGACCTGCCTGGTGGTGACATGATTAAAACCAAAGTCATTTTAAAAGAAGCTATCAGTGACAGATTGAGGTTGGGTGGGAAGGAACCTTCGTCTCATACATTTCAGGAATTATAGCTCTAGAATGTGCTATAAAAGTATTCTGATTAATATTAAAGGATGCATGACAGGAGGATACTCATGAGATGCTATAATTATAGCTTACAGGCACCTACTGAAGACATCTCTTCACTCAGGCTCTTTCTGCACTTCTTTAGTTATTATCTGTATTTCTATCCCGCCCTACACCTGAAGGTCTCAGGGCAGGTAACAACATTTAAAATCATACATATATCAAAACAACAACAGAAGCAACACAGGCCAGAGCAAAGAGGTGTGTCTTCACTGCCTTCCTAAACATATACAGTGAAGCAGCCTGACACACCTTGATGGGGAGACTATTCTATAGCCTAGGGACCATTACTGAGAAGGCCCTCTCCCAGGTACCCACCCTTTTTACTACTGAGGGTGATGGGACAACCAGAAGGGCCTCCCCTCCAGATCTTAAGGCATAGGCAGGTCAGTATGGAAGAAGGCGTTTATTTGGAGTAAGGAGCCCTGCCCTTGCTGGTCTGATTGAGTTGACTGGAGGCCCTTAATCTGGATCTCTTGTGGACTCATTTAATTGGGTCCATAAGAGGGCCAATATCTTTGTTCTGGAAACCTCTTACATCTTCCCAGCTATGGGTAAAATAGGCTGGGTCATCACTTACCAGAAGAGATGCTTGGTGTCTTATGTTGCCCTGTATCTATTTGTGCACTCACCCTGCTTTGTTACTGCCAGTAGATCTGGTCCAGTGGGGTCCACTGCTCCAAAGCCTGGCAAAGTCTGGAACAGTACAGTCTGCACAATCACACTAGTGCAGCCTTGAAACTTACACATGCTTCAAGGACTGCCTCCACGCTCCTAGATTTGGAGTCATCAGGGAACTCTTTAGGGCAGTGCACTTTGGCACATTGCTAAAATAGGTCCTTTAGTAGTCAGGAATATGGAGAAGCGCTTCGTTCATGCCTCAGTGTTCCACACTAGGTTGTGCTAGTCTGCTGACAGACCTCAATATGTTCATGATTTGACATCAATTCAGTGATTCTACACTCAAATGTGCAAAAATGACCACTGTAGCAAAAGGTTGCAAGATAACAGAAGCCAAAACAGAGCATGTTCTAACTTCAACTTCCTCTTTTATATGAAAAAAATGAAACAGAGGTGCTTGGATTTTCAGTTTGCACACTAACACAGAGGTCTCAAAGAGCAATGTTGATATAAGGAGCATCTGGGGGGCTGTACCTTGAAACCACTGCACTAGTATGTTAAGGGTTAAGAAATATGAGCTATAAATAAGAATGTGAAAACTGCAATTTAAACAGTGTTTTAAACATAAAACAGTTTAAAGTAAGGATTATGCACTAGAAGAGAATCCAACACTGTTAATCCAATTGTCTTCTTCTCAGTTGTCTCTGCTTTGGGCTATAGGCTGTTATGAAAAGGAATGTGTTAAACAGAAACTTCAGAAGCCGAAATTAATACATGACTACTGATGCGCAATATTAATAAAAGTAAGTGCTGTGTATAGAAATTTACTAGGACACAGTTACAGACAAGGAAACCAAGGGATAAATTAATGCAAAAAAAAAAAAAGCTTTCTTTTTCCCTACCTATGTGTTCCCTTAATTAAGTTGTGCTTAAATGAATTCATCTTAGAATCTTGTAACATGTTAAAGTGGGTATATCTGGCCTAAGCTCATCAAATGATATTGGTTTATCTTCCTGACATATTAAACTGAAGAATGTTAATACAAATTTCTTCACTTGGTATCTATATGAATCCTTTTCACTTCTTCTGTCCCAACCTAAGATGACATATGGCTTTTACAATGTTAATGCTATTTGGCTATGCAAAGATGAGAGACTTTTCCACTGCTGTATTTAATATCTCATTCTTCAGTAAGAGAAGTCTTCAGTTAATATTCTAGTTAGCCTCCTGGAAATGGAAACATTAAGTGACACAACATTAATATGGGCTTTATGTGTTTAGGGTAGTGAAATGGCCGGATGAATGATCTTCTTGGGAATGGGTCAGGCAATACGTGCTCCACTTGGGTCCCACTGACCTCTCAGCAAGAGGAGAAGGCATAGTTGGGTTTGTCCAGGAAGTGGCAAATGTCTTGTCATTGCTGGTAGAAGTTCTAGAAGACCTCAAAGAAGATGTAGTATGGCCCCTCCCTAACATCTTTTTGAATCCAAAAATATTAGATAACTACAGTACAGTTGCCATTCTGTTCTTAATAATCAAATCTTTTGGACTAAGGTAATAAACAAAATGATTGTTCTTATGGCTCATCTCTATTGGGTAAGGGAAATTCAACCCTGTTGATTTTCCTTGACTGTGGTATCCTGCTGGAGTGTCATTAGGGATTTGGAATCGGGGCTACTGCTTACAGTTGTTCCAATTCTGCCTCAAAGGCAGACTCCAACACTCCAGAAACTTGTATGCTGGGTCTCCAGAGATTAGATCCCACAGAAAAATCAGATCAAGAAGTTCTTATTTGCTTCTCAAGTAATCTGATTCTTCCAGAATAATTGGTTATGGTACCTTTTTTGGGACTGTTAGGGGAATAATGTGGAATAACAAAGAACTTCTGGCCCTCACTCCACTCTGTATAAAAGTGGACACAGCAGTACAGAATATAAAGCATCTACCCATTACTGGAAGATTCTCATTTGAACCTGCTGGCATCTTACATATCCATAGTGCATTTCCATTTCTCCCTCTGCTCAAGTGACAGAAAATTTATTTCAAGAAACTAAAGATGAAATAAGAGGTTGACTTTTCTTCTGCCACAAACCCAGTCTAATGCCACCTTTGCCAACTTATCTTGGACCAAAGCTGGATTAAGAAGCATAAAAATAAATTCAAAGGACCTGCCATGAACTTCAGTCTAGGATTAGGATGTTTTGATTCACTGTTCTTCCTGGTGTACCTGGGCAATGCCTGTTTGACAAAACTGGGAATTAACTGTGACCTAAATAGTCACAGTGTGAAATTTTGAGATAAAACTACTAAAAAAGGGTGCATATTAAAGTGCCATACTAAATATTAATAAATAAAAAGAAACAGCAACTAAGATGATGGAAAGCTAAGCAAAATCCACTGGAGATTTTTGTTGCTACATTTTCAAAAAGATAAAACAGGGTATTAATTTTAATCCAATTAAGATCTGACAATGATTTATTACTAAATATTATTTTTTATAACAGAACAAAGGGTAAAATGATATACAGTATCATTAAGAAGGAGATTTGTTTACTTAGGGGTACTGCAAAATATAACACTCATATCTAATGGTGCTAGTTCAGTGAGGTGGATAAACTACACAACTTAACTCTGTTTTCTGCAAAAGCTATAGCAAAGAACAGTCATTACTAGGGTTATCAACATGATGCCTGAAGATGCACTGGATTTCTCTGGCACACACTTTCAAGCCTCCTTGGTTACTATCTTCCTGAAGTGCATAAAGAACTAAAGTGAAGAAAACTGGAAGAGAATGGGAACCACAGTAATTAAAAAGAAAAAAGTATCCTCAGAGGTGCTTTTTCTGTGTGTGAATGAAGCCTTAGACATTATTTGTCATGACATTTTTATGTCTTGCTCATTTATTTTATTAATTTAATTTGTAGATTGTATTCTTTTTAATTACTGTGGTTCACTTGGAATTTGTGAGGAACAGCAGTATACTGTATACGCTGTACAACATATAATTCTCAAGTTATAAACAGTTTGGGACTCGATAGATGTGTTCCCATTCAAGATCTAAAGAGTTTTGAAATCATTCAAAAGAACCCACAGTTTCTGAGGATTAAAGGCCCCCGAAAGCGGATTATCTATATTCAAAACAAAAGAGGTCTCACTGCTGGCTTTATAAATAATAATCATTATTTAGCAATGGGAACACAAGTGGTTTTTTTGGGGGGAGGGGACCATGCTTTAGGGGCATTCTCCTCAGTTTCCCCTGATCAAATGATAAGCCATAATTTCATCCCCCTTTTCCCCGGGCACTCACCATTACATGCTAAGGTGATAGGGCTTAACTGAAAGGGGGTGGGGCAGAGGAGGTGAAGAATGAGAGAGATCTGGCCACAATGTAACTAAAAAAGAGATCAGAACAAATGTAACAAGAGATCAGAACACAATATAACAAAGAGATCAGACGAAAGTGTCTGATTTTACAAAGAGGGGCGGCGACCATTACTTTTGGAGGCTTCTGTCCTGTGTCGGCTCTTGTGTAAAAGCCTACTTCCTCCCTCCTTCCCTCCTCCCTGCCATTTTGTGCTGCCAAAACACCAGAAGGGAAAGTGATCTTAAATCTTCTACTGCCTTATTAACATGAGAAGCTGTGTTACTGTGGGTGGGGCAGAAGTGGTACACAAAGACTGCTGCTCCATGATATGAACTGGGAACAAGCTTATATAGGGGATGGGCGTTGAATTGCCTGCCTTGATGAAGTCAGGGTATAATGGTGCCCAATTGTTGATTGCGTGGGGAGGGTATTCTGCTGAGGGGAGGAGAGAGAGGAGGGGGTTTCTCCCCTGTGAGTCTGCATTATAAACTAACAATGGGAGTGCAAAAAAAACCCAGACCTTGCTGCTCATTTTTAAAAGTCTAGTTTAAATTCAGATTAGATTGCCCAGTGGGAACCTGGCTGACCAACACATGGCATTTTCTCTCTCTTGAATAGTGGTAGTTCTGGACCTTGACCTAGAAGTTCTTGGTATCAAATCTCCACCTCAACATGGAAACACACTAGGTGGCCTTGCACCACCTCCTAGCCTAACCTACATCATGGTTATTTATTTATTATTTATATTTATATCCCGCCCTATACCTGTAGGTATCAGGGTGGGTTACAAGTTTTAAAACAACAGATTAAAACAATGATATCCATAAAAACACTTTTTTTAAAATCCAGCTTATTTAAAAATGTATACTAAATTTTAGGTTGTGAGGATAAAATGGAGAGAAGATGGTAAACCACCTTGAGTTCTTCAAAAGAAGGGCAAGATATTAATTATCCTTAATAAACATTCACTTTGCATTGCAAACAAATTGTACAATATTTGTGGAGCAAGCACAAAGCATTCACATTTCTGAGCACTGTCCATGCAAATAGTGTGGCTTCCACAATTCACACTTCCTGAAAGTCCAGCCAAAGAGCCTCCTTTGCACCTTCCTGCTTTATTATATAGTGGATAAGGATTGCACAAAGAAGGCTTTTTGGCACTGGTCCCAGTAAGGATAAATGAGCCCACAGGGCAATACTCAACCATCTATTCCTAGGTAGCATGAAAGAATGCTTTATAATTTGTGGAGACAGGAAAACAACATAATTTATAATATTAATCTATAAAGCTCTGAATGAATGGCAACCACATAAAATTCTATTCAAATGGCTATTCTAAAATGTTTCACTGTAAGCCACAAATTCAGTGGGACTCTGGGATTTACATCTTCAGTACTGCAGTATAAAGCATAAGTAGACATATATCAGGTGCTTCAAACTACAGCCCTCCAGATATTCCTTATCCAATACCATTCTGATTTGTTCAGTATTACTGAAAATAGACAACAAATGGTTAGGTAATTTTGGCCATTTCCACATGGGCCCTGAAGACCCCATTAGGAACCAGATAGGAACACATTTGGTACAGATCAGCCATGTACCTTCTGCACTGACAACCCCATGAGGACCCCATTAGGAATGCGTTGTCCACGCAAACACCTTTGAATTCCAGATTTAATGGGGTCTTTGGGCCCTTAAATGCAGATTATTGGTAGACTCCTTTAATTGTGTCTTCAATCCAGTCTTCCGCTATGAAGACTAGATCACAGAGCATGCTTCTACACTCATGTTGGGTCAATGGGGTCCTGGGGCAGGCCTAGAGGCCGCCATTTGCAGTGGGGAGGCTTTGGCTTCGCCCCCTCAACACACACGCTACGTAGGCCCACATGTCCTTTGTAGCGGTCTATGAAACTGAGCACAAGCTGCGTAGCAGCTATATAGGCAGCTATGAAGCCGTGTTTCTCTGCCACGTGTACTGTAAGCAGAAGTGCCCCCTGACTGATAGCTACGTGGGCCAATTGTGCTGTGCCAGCGTCACACCTTCCTGTTCTGGCGTAATTGAGCTTAATCAGAGCCTCTGGATGGGTGCTACAGCGTCCACACAGCAGCCCTGTTTAGTATCCATTGCCATCAGGTGCTAAACGCCCCATGCGGACGTATGGGGTCCTTGCCATGATGTGGAACTACTTGAACCGGATTCCTCGAGGACCAGATTCCAAAGATCCAGATCTCCTTAATCTGGATTAAATAAATGTGGAAATGGCCTTTATTAACAGCTGTTAAACTTATAATTACTAGTGGGTAGAAGACCAAGAGTAAACTTTTTGTTAGTAAATGAAAAACTTGTACTTGAGATTTGATTATTAATTAATTTATTTCTTATCAGCTTCATATAATGAATGGTTCAAATCCAAACATTTATAAAAATCTGGAAGGCTATTACTGTATTAATATTCTTCTACAATTCAAGATCATTTACATTATAAATAAATATTTGTGGTTGATAATTTAAAAACATAGTAGACATGATTAGTCTGATGGTTATAAAATTATATATTCACTTAAATATGCCAGCATATTTGTTGTGATATTGTAACTTGTTTAATTGTATAACTATGTATACTTAGCTGCAAAAAATAATAAAAAATCATTTTCCCCATCAATCCTGTTTTTTTTTAAAAAAAAACTTTTCAACTGACATAGTTATTCAGTATTGTTGTGTTATTTCACATAATTTCAGATTCTGCCTGGAAACCTGGGCTGTTTCCACACTTGCCTTACTGGGACAGTCCATGGGAAATAGCTCAGCCTGGAACCATTCGTCAAACAGGAATGACTTCACAGTTCTGGGACAGATCTTCTGCACTTGGAATGCTATCCTGGAACAGCCCCCCTGTGATTGCTCCAGAGATCGTGTGATCTCTGGAGCCATTTGACCTGGAACCTATTTTGATGGAACAATTTGGTGTGCCACAAAATGGGTCTTCCTCTTAAACTGAAACACAGAGGCATGTGCTGTTCTGCATGCCTTCCCAGTCCCCTGTATGGGCCTCTGGATTGCTGGCAGACCTATAAAAACAGGTCCACTAGCATCCTGGTCTAGGTGGCCATTTAGAGCCTTGCTTCATCCCAATCCAGACAGAATGGCATGCAGAAGAGGAGTCCAGAGGGCTCCCTGCTGGATTGAGCTCCAAGTGTTGGAGCCATCTCACCCAGTAT
Organism: Aspidoscelis tigris stejnegeri; assembly: GCA_023333525.1. Classification (NCBI taxonomy): domain Eukaryota; kingdom Metazoa; phylum Chordata; class Lepidosauria; order Squamata; family Teiidae; genus Aspidoscelis; species Aspidoscelis tigris. The sequence goes on from JALMGA010000004.1 coordinate 49,496,620, forward strand.
CATCCTGGAGGTCTCTTTGTTGGACATTTTATTATGTATAAATTGCCTGTAATGTCTCTGATAAGGGGGTCCCAAAAAGTCAAACAGCATTTAGTACAAAGCTAGCAGAAGCAGTATAAACAAAACAGCAACAACAACAACAAAAGAAAAACCCCAAATAATAATGACAAAGCCACATCTATGAAAGCAATACAACTCTAGAAGTTCTCCACAGAGGGTGTGTGTCTCAGGGAGAAGTAAATCAAATAGTCTCATTCTGAAGGAACAGCTAATATTCTGCAGGGCAAACTCTTGTTTTCATGCATGTAAAAATTGTTCTGAAATGCAGCTTCTCTGAATGCGATTGTCTTTTGTGGGAAAACCTCATGATAATGGCAAAACCAAATTGCACCTTTTACTTTTAGTCATGCGCACTGTGCGTACACTCCACGGATGGAGACAGTTGTCAAGATCTGCTGCAGCCTTCAAGAGCTCTAGATTCCGGCAGAACTGATATTCAAGTCCTACAGGCAAATTAATTCTGCAGTTGTAAGCTGCAGCTGAGCTCACTACACACAGGCCACTTCTTGCCATTCCCTTTCACCTTCTGTAGCATCAACGTGATGTTGTCAGAGAAACAGCTGCAGGGATGCTTCTTTGCAGTGGAATTCATCATTGTAAGTATTCCTCTTTCTGAATATAATGCAGAAGAAATTTGAAGAGCAACATGGACAGGTACGGAAGAGCTGGGCACCTACAGTTTATAGGCCTTGACTCTACAAACATGCAGTTCCCTTCACAGGAGATGTTTATCCAGCTTCCTTTTGTTCTGTTCAGTTTTTAAGCAAACAGGCCTGTAGATACTCAAATGATTACTGCAAAGCTTAAACAATGACATCTTGGTTGTAAGGCAACTAATTTTTTTTGTATGTTATTTCCTTGCGTCTCATCCCACTTTCATGGGATGGTCAGGGCAATTTACCTTAAAAGTATTTTATTTCTGATTTACAAGAAACCTATGCGTTACCCTGAACGACAGCAGCTTCTCCAAGGCTGAACAACAGTGTGAAGCATGTTGTCCAGTAGTGGCTGGTGCCCAGGGCATGCTGGAAAGACTGAACAACACTTTGTGGCTTGCCTTTGGTCGTCATTATGCATCGCACATTGCTTTTCAATCCGCCATGGAATCACCACTCAACACTTGTGCTGAGCTCCTGCTCGTGTCTACCCTAAACAACCCCAGCCCTTTGTCACCTTGACTCTTACTACCTTAATAGTAAAAATAACATCTCATTAAGTTTGTTTTGTGTAGCGGTATGGAATGCTAAGCTTTATAAGCATGCTTTTTCTTTGATATTTAGAAACTCAAGTTGCAAAGGTAATAAAGAACTGGAAATAAAGCACAGGGATTAAAAATAAGCTACAACTTTATTCATGGATCACAGCATGAGCAGTAAGCTGGCTTCAGCAACAGGAGAAATGACTTGCTGCTCGCATGTTAATACCCATAGCCCTGATAAAGGGTGATATAATGTTTTATTGACTACATAATAAAAACAGTGAATTTGATGTTGATGTAAACCTGTTACACGGTTCTTATTGATACCACTGTTACTGCCCCTATTCCTCATTAATCCCAAGGTCCCTCCACCTGTGAAATGAATACCGTATTAGCAGACTACAAAGACAAAATTAATATCAAAGCAGATCTTGGCTTATGCTGGGGGTTCTGGTTCTGCAGGTTTCCCCTGTAATCTTCATGCTCTTCAACAGTCTGTTTAAGTGGATTACTTAGCCCTCTACAGCAGATTTTAGCCATGCTACCAGGGGACAAAATACAAAAGAGGATGTGGAAATCCCTAGATTGATTTATTTGTATTTCTATCCAGCTCTATACTCAAAGGTCTCCAGATAGGTCATTGTGGAGCCCAAGTCTGATTAATGTACCTGTTATATCTTTTATTGCATATGTGGTTATGTTATATAATGTACTAAGAGGAAAAGGCACAGACCAGGAAGGTTAGAGAACAGATGAGGAGGGGCTGTGCCCAGCTCAATTAGCATATTTAAGAAAGGGGGGGCAGCCCAGAGAGCAACTAACCAATCAGGGATGGAACCCTGGCAGAGGCTATAAAAAGGGCCTTCCTGTCAGAGCTGTTGTTCTGTGACTGGGGCTAGACTTAGGTAGAAGTTAGCCAGTACAGATCCGGGTCCTGAGGAGAATCCAGATAGGGATTAGGCAGGGTCCTGAGTTAAGAAAATAAAGTGAACTGCTTGTGTTAAAGTTGAACTGACTTAAAAAGTGTAAAGCATTAAAGTTACATTTACATTTGTTTTAAAGACTCTGCTTGAGGCCTGTTTCTGGCTCAGACACTCAAGGGAGGGGGAAAGAGTTGTCGTAGTAACGTAACAGTAATAGTGTAACCTAAGTGTTGGAGCTCGGCTCAGAAGGAGAAAAAGGCCTAGAAACCTGCTATTTAAAAGAGAACTTGAAGTCCGTGGCTATAGTGGCCGAACTGAAGAAAGTTGGATGCCCGGCTGGGGCCTAGTAATTGGTGGATGCTGGCCGTGGTCGTCACATTTTGGTGGCAGCGGTTGTGGGATGAGAAGCATCCAGTGCTAAGCAGCACTTTCACTGTAAATAAGTGAAAGGGGTTGGATTCTGTGAAAGCAAACAAGTGATTTTTTTTTTTAAAAGAGAGTTTAGAGCAGATTCCTGAGGTAAACATTTGAGTAATTTAAGGAATCTGTGATTTGAGAAGGCAAACATGATCGATCTTGTCTAGGTTTTAAAAAGTAAAGGCAGATCCATGAGGTATTCATGAGGGTAAAGTAACGAATCTGCTGCAGAAGTATAAGTGACAGACTATAGGTAGGCACACTGAAAAAAAGAGTGGAAGCAAGGCTTGGAAAAGAAATAAACAAGCAAATGCACACGAAAATTATGGAGACCGTGTTAGAGATAAGAAAAGAACTAGCTACTTTCCGGAAAAGGCTTCATCAAGAAACAGAAATGATGATGAAAGAAATTAGACATGATTTGTGGGTTGAAAGGCTTGAGCTTGCTAGCTGGCTAAGACAGAAACTTACACAAAGCATTTATTATGAACAAGAGAAAGTCAGTCCTAAACAAGAGGAGTTGAAAGGACAGCAGGAACAAGAAAAAGAAGTGTCAAAGCAAGTTGATGAAGAACAACCTGCTCTCAAAGAAGATTTGGGAAATGAAAAATCCATGCCACAAGAAGTAGAAATGGCGGATTTCTCAACGGAAACCTATCTGGAGGAAGCAGTTGCTTATCCTGAACAGTGGTCATTGCAAATGCATACTGAAAGCATAAGCAAGGAGTCTGAAGTAGACTTGAAAAGGAAAAGTGACCAGAACTCTGCGGAAAGTTTCAAACAGAGGCAAGAATGTTTAATGAAGGCTAAATCTGAACCAAAGACTTCACTGATGGCAGAAAGTGTTGATCAGAGACCCATAGAAGTAAACATTGATGGCATTGCCGTAGAAAAGGCAAAGGAACCAAATCAGACTGAGAAATTAGAGCTTGTTTTTGAACAATCAGATGCCAAACCTAGTGAAGTCCAGCTAAAAGACAAAGAACTGTTATCTAAAACAGCGAGTAAACAACTGAAGCTGACTGAGCTTGGCTGTGGGAATGCAGCAGTGGTTAAGCCTAATGAACTGCTTTCATTGCGAGAAAGAATCAAGAGGCAAGGAGAAATCTTCAGCCAAAGAAGCAATGATCAGCTTTTGCACAGAATGCTACTTGTGAGGAAGAAGCTCAGCGAACTTGGAGCTGCTGGGAGATGCGCAGTGCAAAGGCCATCTGGAAGACGGAGCTGGAGAGGAGCAGTGAAGAGGACTGATGAATGTCCATATGTCAGCAGGGAGTGCTGAAAAGAGACTTTGGGAATGAATTTTGGGCTACTTGAATTTAAGAAAGTTAGATAGGTTGGAATTAGTGCAGTTGTTAAAAAAATAAATAAATAAAAATGTTTTTATTTATTTATTTTTTTCCCCTAAGGAGGGAGGAATTGTGGAGCCCAAGTCTGATTAATGTACCTGTTATATCTTTTATTGCATATGTGGTTATGTTATATAATGTACTAAGAGGAAAAGGCACAGACCAGGAAGGTTAGAGAACAGATGAGGAGGGGCTGTGCCCAGCTCAATTAGCATATTTAAGAAAGGGGGGGCAGCCCAGAGAGCAACTAACCAATCAGGGATGGAACCCTGGCAGAGGCTATAAAAAGGGCCTTCCTGTCAGAGCTGTTGTTCTGTGACTGGGGCTAGACTTAGGTAGAAGTTAGCCAGTACAGATCCGGGTCCTGAGGAGAATCCAGATAGGGATTAGGCAGGGTCCTGAGTTAAGAAAATAAAGTGAACTGCTTGTGTTAAAGTTGAACTGACTTAAAAAGTGTAAAGCATTAAAGTTACATTTACATTTGTTTTAAAGACTCTGCTTGAGGCCTGTTTCTGGCTCAGACACTCAAGGGAGGGGGAAAGAGTTGTCGTAGTAACGTAACAGTAATAGTGTAACCTAAGTGTTGGAGCTCGGCTCAGAAGGAGAAAAAGGCCTAGAAACCTGCTATTTAAAAGAGAACTTGAAGTCCGTGGCTATAGTGGCCGAACTGAAGAAAGTTGGACGCCCGGCTGGGGCCTAGTAATTGGTGGCTGCTGGCCGTGGTCGTCACAGTCATAAATAATACAAATAATAAAAAACACAATTAAAATAAGTGGACTAAAACACCAACAAAAGCACCTGATAGGAGAGGAGGAGTTGTTCCTTCAGGTGAAAAGATAAAGTACATGTGCCTCTTCTTCAAGCATCTGAATGTATACAGTGCAGGTATCTGACGCATCTCAGATAGGAAGCTATTCCACAAGCTGGAGACTATTGGGACCTTTTCACACCTTTGCTTCCCAGGAAGTGAAGACAGGAGAGAGTTCTGAGACCTGTTTGCGTGAGGGCTTTTGGAATGTGTGAAGGATGCCCTGTGACGAAGCAGTTGCTCCTCTGGGCGGGTGTTTCCATTCGGAACCGCCCCCAGCCAGTCCCAGAGCACCCTCAACACATTCCGGGTGTAGAGTACTTAACAGTGCTTTACACCCGGCCCAGGGCGTTTGAGGCCATTCCACAGCATCCGCACGCTCCCTTCCTGACAGATGCAGCCCCCTCCCCAGGCCTGTCCAAATTGGGTCTGGCTGGACCCAGGGGCAGGCGGGCCTGTATGGTCCCTTCCCTGGGTTCCTGCAGGTTCTATGGAACAGGATCGGGTCCCCTAGGGCCCGCAGGAACCCCCCTGGGCACCCCCCTTCCCGAGCCTGGGCCTAGGCGGGGATGGGTGTGCTTACCTTGTCCTTGCTGAATCCCAAAATGGTGAGCCAAGTGCACCTGTGTGTGCCAGCCACTCTCTGATTGGCTAGCAACAGCTACAGTTAGCCATTCAGAGCAAGCCAATCAGCTAGCTCTGACTGGCTAGCTGATTGGCTTGCTCTGATTGGCTAGCTGTAGCAAAAGGGCTTCACTTCCCCTGTCTTGCTCCCAGAGAAGGTAATCAGGGTGACCTAAGCAGTCACTGTTCCATAACCCGACAATCAGCTTCCTTCAAGCATGTCTGAAGTTGAACAGCCACCATCCTCTCTAAGACTTTGTTCAAGAGTATGTTAGCCACTGGACAATAGCTGTTTAACTCTTTTGGATCCAGGAAGGATCTCTTGAGAAAGGGGTACACCAACACCTTTTTAATAACTGGAGGGAACACCCCATCTATTAAAGAGGCATTCATTATTCCCTGGGTCCACCCAGATATACCCTACTGTCTAGCTTTTACTAGCCTAGAAGGGCAAGGATTCAGAGAGCATATAGTTGGCTGAATCCTAGCAAGCAGCTTGTCTACATTCTTGTGTTGCAATTATTAACACTAATTCAAAATAACTGAATCAGACAGTTCACTGGATGCTTCCCTTAGGCTTTTATCAACTGTGGCATGCAATCTCCTGCCCTGAAAGTGCCCTGCAAATTTGTTACAGCAGATATTGAGTGGCAATAACTACAAGATTACAATGAAGATTGCACTGCTTCCCTGAACATCTTTACTCCTCATCAGTATGGGTGAAAAAACATACCATTTGTAGATCATTAGAATAATTTTGCATCCCACTTGTTTTTAATCCCTACAGCCAAGCCATACGTGATATTGGCTTGATTTTGGCAGCGATTTCTCCCTGATAATGTCTAAAATTGTATTGCATAATCTTATTCTTCAAACTATATATAACACACAGAATACAACTATACTTTCCCTTGGCTGTTGTGCAATATTATCCTACCATTACCTATGGAAGTCAAAACATCCATCCACAGTTTAAAATTGTACCATGCAACCGGCAGGGAAAATTTTCATTCTTGATGAGAAAAGCAGAACGGAGTCATTTCAATATCAGTAAAACAGAGTAAAATTTATCTGACACAACTAACTAGATGTAGGCTAGCCTCTAAACTGCATGTTATTAACGCAAGTCTGTGTTTTCTCCATTTCTTCCCTTATGTCCTAAAGCTGCATGGTCACTTAATCCACTATTACATGACTAGTGGTTAGGGAGCCAAACTCTTATCTGGGAAGACTGGGTTTGATTACCCTCTCTTCCATGAAGCCAGCTGGGTGACCTTGGGCTAGTCACAGCTCTCTTCTGAGCTCTCACAGCCCCACCTACCCCACAGGGTGTTGGCTGTGGGGAGAAGAATAGAAAGCTTTGTCAGCTGCTTCAAGTCTCCTTGAATGGGTTAGAAAACTGGGGAAGAAAAGCCAATTCTTCTTCATTTTCTTAAGGATTTTGGAACATGATGTATACACAGTGGCAGCTGATGCCTGGTCATTAAAATGACTGATTAGAGATTTGCCACTTTCCTTTAATGGTTGTGATGTGTGGGAAATCACATTTTAAACTGAGGTGGGAGTGTGAACTACTTCCATGTTAGATGAAAGACAGATTTGTCACATGTGACAAACATCAAAGTTGAGCAGCAAACTGCTGCTCAGTTTTTCCACAACACTCTTGGCCATTGGTTGCTACCACCATATGCATGAATGGAAGGATTAGGGGATGAAGAAAAAAAAGGCAGAGGAATGGAAGAAGAAAGATGCTAGAAAGCAAAAAAGAAAGTGTACTCTTAACAACTTGGCTGACTAGAGACAGAACCTGTCAAGATAGTAAGAGCAACTGGCACTATGGACTCAATTATCGCAGAAATTAAGTGTTGCCCAGTTAGCAATGTTGGTTTGGGCCTGGGTCAATGTGAGGTGTTCAACTGTTCATTAAGTATTGCATTTGTTCATTTACTAGCTGAGTTAGTTGTTTTTGTTTTTTTGCAATTTATGAACAAATATTTTTATACTTTCATCCACCATTCCTCATTCAAATCAAGAATTTGTGCACACAACAGAATATACCTTCTAATTTTGATTAGAGTCACTCTGCATAATGCACTTATTTACTTTGGGAGGGATCTTAAGTATTGAATAGTACAGTGATAAGTAGAAACTTAGCCATCCTATGCTGGGGAAAGTTTTATCTGTTGAACGCTTTGTTCTGAGATAACTAGTTATGCCAGAAGGAAAGGGTAATATTAACTACAAGCTACACTACAAAGTTTCTTTATAAGCAAGCTGACAATGCAATGCAAACCTGTCACACCTGTGCCATTCCCTTGAAGTGGGCAACTTCAGCCAAGACAGCCTTCTGCTTGAAATTGCACACAGCAGCCATTCAACATTGCAAGTTTTACAGGAAATCCCACAGGATTGAAGTATGAAACACTGAGAGCAAAACCTTTAAAAATAAGGCTGTGCTTACATTTTGTGCAAATTTTGCTCATAAACAGCCGATGAAGTCTGTGTAAGTGTTTGTACTTAACAGTCTAGTATGGAATTGCCATATCATACGAGGCTGGTAAAGGCCCTTTTTGTGTGTGGCTGTGCAGCTGCAGTCAAGTTGCCATGCCCACTCTTTTTAGCAGTCCATGGCTACCTAACTCTGGGGAGGGCTTAATGAGTGCCAGGAAAGCAGCAGCAATGGGCGCAGATGAATGACACTTGTGGGCAGACCACAGCTCACTAGCAACTTAAGTGTGAACAACACCCTAGTATCAATGCTGCACATCGCTGCCATTGCAGAGTTTTCTATATCATAATCTTCCATCTTAAACCAGCAAAATTAAAGATGAAAAAAATTTATAAAATTTTATTTTGCATGCCACATTGTGTTTTGGAAGCTAAATAACCAAAGGAAACAATGTGTTGTAAGCAACCTAATATTCTACTACCAAGAAACAGCACAACAAAAGAAGCTTTTAAGCCACTGGAGCAACCAGAGACTTTTACTAAAATGGGCTGAATTAAGCCTACATTGTAAATTCTTATAAAACTACACAACAACAGCACATGAATCTTCTAGTCCAAGCAGCTAAGGTCAAACATGTTCTAAGTCTATGTAGTCAGTAGTGAACAACGAAGGAATCAAACTTTCCTACAAGAGCTGTCCAAAGCATCTACAAGGCACTAGGTAGCAAAATCTAACTTTAATGCATCACCTGAACAAAGAAAGTATGGGAAACAAAGAGTCTGGAACAGCAGGTGGCCACATATGGCATTAGACTGACTATCAGGATGCTTCCCTCTTTCTTATGATCACTGTACTGCAGTTCATGTTGACCTGAAGGACTTTTTCCTGCTTAGGAGAGGTCTTCCAGAATGTGAAGCCCTTTCTGCACTGGGCCTTATTCTGGATTATATTCTGAAATATGATCTTGCCATTGATATGCTGATGCAGCCTATGGCAGGTCCCACCCAAGGTCTGCTCTAATATGCACTAGTGTGCAGACAGCAGCTGCCTATTCCAAATTATAGTCTAGAGGCCTTTCTGCACTTGGCCTTAACCTGGAATATATCCCAGAATAGGGGCCTGCTATCTGCATGCTAGTGCAGACTACCAAAGGCCTCAAGGCCTGTTATAGTCTGCATTGGTTTGTGGCCAGCAGGCCACTATCCTGAGATGCATTCCAGAACAAGGCCTAGTGCAGAAAGGGACTCAATGTAAAGAGAAATTGGGTAATTTTTGGTCCAAGCCAGTTTTAGAATTCTTTCTAAGATGTAAAAAAATTCAGGCATTTTTCTGAGGAACTTCAGTGCCTATTTCCTTCAGGTGTGAGGATAGCTACAGGTTGTATTAAATTTCTTAAGGCTGCAAGATTACTCTAGTGAGTTACTTATGTTTTCCATTATTTAAGTCTATTGATGTATAATTCGTATGCCATGTTACTGATTATAGAACTGGGTATGAAATATTGTTACCTGCTTGGAGCTAAAGTCCATGGAATGTGTTATAAACCTAACCAATTAATCATTACAGTTGCTGCCTTATTGATACTACATGCTATATTTGAAATTCAGGAACACATTTTATTTCCTTTGCTGGCAGATGTGTTTGCCTTTATTTTTGCTTCTTGATGCATTGTTTTCAGCTAGTTTGGCAATCTATTAGCTTAAATATGACACTTTTGTATGATTTTATGTGCATATACTCTATATTCTGAAAATAATTATAAAAAAGTATATATGTTTTGCCTCAATTTAAACTGTGGAACATACCTTTTTCAGCATGAAAAATCTAATGGGAAGGGGGGTGGGTCCTTAAAAGAAAACCTGCTAGGCTGCATTCTCACTTGATTTTTAAAAACAAAATTAACCTAACTCTGATGTGAATGCACATTCTACGTGTTCCTCTTTTCTTAATTATAAATCGTAGTCAACCCTGATTATTGCTGTTCCCACTGAAAACGCACCAAAAACACACTGGGGAAGCACATCTTTTCCTCCCTGTCCTTTGCCAGTTGCGGTTTCCACTCCTCTCTCTTGGTTAGGTTTGCTCATGCAGTTAATGTGATGGCATGGCTGAGGGTGGGGAATTCCAGCTCCATCCTTCGATCGTATACCCAGCCTCTTCTGCACAACTGTGTGATTTCAGACTAGTGAACTCCCACAACCATGGAGATCAATTACATGATGTTTCAGTCTTGTGCAAAATCACCTCCCTAAGCCTAGATCTAGCCCATGCTTTGCACCCGGTAGTGGGCGAGAGAGAAATTTATCAACCATAATGCGCCCCCACTGCCGGGTGTAAAACATGGGCTAGATCTAGGCTTAGGCAAGTGATTTTTCTTTTGTCCCCTCTCTTTCTTTTCCACCATTTTGTTCAGTTTGTACACCTTGCTTGTATAAAGCATGTCTCTTCAAACCCCATCATTTCTTCCTTTCTCTCTTTGAGCTCTTCAACCCTCAAAACACCTCCTTGATGCATGCTTTCCTGTTCCTACTTTTCTTAAAATTATTACCTGGGCCTCCTTGATCCTGAAGCCAAAGTCACAATGAAACAGCTGAACCACATCTTTATTTTGAGTTGCCCTCTTCTGCATGTTATTTACTTTACCCGCAGTATGACTAAATCCACCACCCTGTAACCAGAAATCTGCTTTTTAGAATAGATAAGAATACAGTATGTTGCTTATGACACTGATATTTAGTGCCTTTCCTCTCCTTGTTAGAAGTTAGAACTGCCCATCAGCAGTTAACACTTGGATGGGGACTTATAAACTGAATATAAAAAACACAGTACAATGGTAGTGTGCAGTATACAAAGAAGTACTGGGTATATAACAAGTACTGCAAGGGCCGGAGCACATGGTATATTTACACTATGTACCCCTCCTCAAATCTGGCAACAAGAGTCCTCCAGCTTAAAGAGAAGGCAGAGGGGATTTTTTTATGGACCAAAAATGGCCTCAACAGGAGACCTTTTTTTTTTTTCTGCAAAAACTGGCACTATGCAGAACTCAGCGAAGGTGGATCACTTGCCCAGCTGCTGAGTATCTGTACAGCAAGTGTTCCCATTATTCTTATCCGGCTTTGCAGAATGGATGCTTCCAAAGGTACTTGTCAGCCCTCAGGTACCTCTAAAGGAGTGTCCAGTGCCTTCCCCTTCAGTCTACCCCAGGTGTCTTTTGTCATGCCTGTACATGCAGCCTTACACGTGGACCACACCATGTAGAGCCTGAGTTGTGTGCTAAAATTGGACCTTTGAACTCTAATAAAAGTGTTATATCAGAGCAGAACTGAAGGATCTGGATACATGTGTGCAGCTGAAGAATAAGGAAGTGGGTAGTATAATAAACAGTCTCTCGGGGAATACACAGTAGGTAAAAAAGGCAATCAGGAAACTGAATGTAAGGTCCCGTCTGGGCATGATTTTTTAGTATATGCTGTCTGTTCTCTCCTCTCCCTTATCAGGTTTCTTTTCCTTTTACCTGGCTTTGGAAAGTTCCACAGATAGAAGACATTTTTCAGTAGATTCCTGTCTGATCACTGCCCTTCAAATAGTTTAATTAGAATCCGTGACAGTTACTGCTGTGTAAACATGGGAAAGATGAGAATTTTATATAGTTTAAAGAAGTCACAAAGGGATTAAGTTTTATAAATCCAGGGTTTGGGACAAATGTTAATGCCTATTCTCACTCACAGGTTTTGGGTTTAGAGGACTTGGATCTTCAAACTTATTGGAATAGTGGCAGCTGGCAATAGAAATGAACATCATGTTTGTATTATGTATGAATCTGAAACAATGCATTGAATTCAACAATACATATTCAGCACTACAGTTTATCTTGACTGGTGAGGAAATGTATTTTGAGGGTAAAGTATCAGGAAAAGTATTTGCTACAGTTGGTCAAGCTTCATCCTAAAAGATTTAAAAGTCAAGCTTGCACAATAATACAAGAGCAAGATTGTAACAGGCATGAGAATTTATTCCTGTACTTGAGATTTTCAGCCGAAATGTTTTGCAAAATAGAACTCTAACAACAGCTGTGGTGCTGTCACTCTGGGGAGAATTCATGCATCATTATGTCAGCTCATTTTTCTGTATCTTTAGCCATGCTGGATAACTCAGGATTGGAAATTACAGGCTGTCTTGCAAAAAGAGGAAATTAATTGAATGGCCTTGATATAGTTTTTTGGTTTACCCATTCGAAAAAATGCTCTCTGCTCTCTGAATTCAGCTCAACCAAGAGACAGACACTATTAACAAATTTACAAAGTGGAAAAAGTGGTACTGAGCAAGCATAACTTTCAGTAGAAAACTAGGAATAATAGCGATATTAGAGCAGCATAGAAACAGGGTTCAAGAATTTCTCACACCTATCATGATGGATAAATAGGTGTCATTATTAATGGCATGTATATGACAGTAAATAGATCAACCTGAGGTAAAAAAAAAAAGCTAAGCAGAAAGACATAACTAGCTTTTCTCAGAATGGGCCTCAGAAATAATGTAACAGAAGCTGTGATATTCACAATGACTAAATACTATGAACACAGGCTTCTGTCTACTTTCCTACTGGTACTCAAATTACAAATCAGTCCTAAATCATGTTAGAGGACACCACGAGTCTCTCTAAGCTGGACTGCAATCCTACTTGTTCTCCCTTGTGCCCATAAACAAACTTATCTTGCCTTTCCTGCCTATAAGAACATCCTGCTCCTTATCCTTTGATACTGGAATAGTGGATTTCTTTCTTTTTGAACTGCTGTGAACAGAGTCTTAAAAAACAATGGTGCTCCATGGTGGGGCTCCAGATGATCCTGAATGACAATTACCATTGTTCTATGTGATTCCCAGCCAGGCTGATCTACGCAAAGGAAAATTAATGACCATTAGGTAATAAAATATTACTGCACCATGGATCAGAGACACATCATAGGCATAAAGAAGTTGCAAATAGTGAATGATCAGCTATAATCTCTTGACAAACATGTCTTTATTCTGCTGGCACAGTAATTAAAATTAGCAAAAATACCATGTTGAGGCATTCATTAGAAACAGAGGATGGGTCTTGCATTTAAAATGTTTTAACAGAGGGAGTAAAAATAAAGTGGGAACATCACTGAGCAGTATTCACTTGCAGAAAATTAAGTATCAGGTGTTTGTTTTTAATTGCCCTGAAATGGTAGAGCATTCTTGTGTGCACTCTACTGTACTTAAGTTGACAGCCATTGTTATATCAGTTTTGCACACAGATACCTCCAGAATATCCATTCAATAACCTCGTAAGAAACTGACTGATTCCTTCTGGCATAAAAACTCTATTATAATGGCAGCTGAAGAATCCCCCATGGAACACCTTCATGAACTGCTGCTTATTTTAGCATTGCCATATTTGATTGCAAATACACATTTCCCCTCTGTTTTCACTGAAACACCCTCAGGTTTTTTTCTCCTATAATGGCTCAGTTTTTATGTCACATTTTCCAATCTGCAAACACCATTTAAGAGATTAGGAACATGCTAGAGGTTCAAACTGGAATTTTTTTTACGGGCAGATTCATCCTCCTTTTTATGATTTTGGCCATTAACAGCTTCAGACTGCTTTTGGACAGGGCAAGATTACTTTACCCAGTCATCTAATGAAAAAGTGGTCAGAAGGCATGATCATTAATGTCCTTTATGTGAGGGGCTGCCCAGATCAAGGAAGAAGAGATAAATGGTGAACAGAGGAATCCAGACAGTATTAATCAATGATTAATTACTGGACAGCAAACATGCAGATGAATTAGGATGACTTCACATGTAGTAGAAGAAAGCACTTCTGAGGTGGCTTAGAGACAGCATAAGGATGTTTTGCAGATGGGATTGTTCACACATCAATTTCCACTTTCCCTCTCTCATATACATTCTAGGAGTGCTAGTCACTGGCTAACTAAAGCTCTTTAGGAGCCTGAGGCAGTCAGGATCCTTTGATAAAACTCCCATTGTCAATCTCCAAGGGCTTATTTCAACTCTATGGCACAATTGGTGGAATGAAGACAGGGAGCTAAACCACCAGCTGTTTGGGAGATAACTCTTTCTCTGCCTACCCAGTGATCCTGTGGGATCATTACATTTTAGTGTAGTTATATTAGCATGACATTAGAACACATTTGTGTTCTCACAACTACTTAAACCAGGTTAGCAAAATATCCATAGGCTAAAATATTTGCATACTGAAAAACACAGCATATGGGGTAACCACTGAAAAAGTTAGTTACTCCATATATTTATGGTGGATGCTGCATACACTTACACAGAAAGACGATGTAGTTAGGACTGCTACAACTCCACCTTTATGTCAGTGAAATGTGTGCCATCCTAATGAAATCATACTGCCTAACTTGCTTTTCCCAACAAGCCTTTTCATCCATGTGGCACTAACTGAACTGCTGGGATTGATAGCTCTCATCTTCATGGAATAAATTTATGTTTATTACAGTCATTGATCAGACTTTTACGGATACCATCTCCATGGAATACATTTACATTTACTATGATCATTGATTAGACTTTTACAGATATCATCTTCATGGAATAAATTTATGTTTATTACTATCATTGATCAGACAGGTTTACAGATATAAAAATCAGCATATACTCAGAATAAAACATATCAAATATTTCAACTATTGCTTAAAAAAAAAGAAATTAATTTAACTATTACAGTGGTGTCTGTGTAGACACAGCCTTCTTCCTGCACACTGAATGTACCATGAGACGGTAGGCTCATGCAGACCTTATAGCCTCATGTCGCAATCACAGCACCATAAAGGTACCATGTGAATTCTGCCTATATAGCTTTATGGGTGCTTCTGCACAGGGGCTAATTAATCTGGGTCTACTGCACCCGGATTTAGTAAAACCGGATCCCAGGGGAACCGGTTTCACCAAATCCAGATCCCCGGTAGATCCAGATTTATTTATTTATTTATTATTTACATTTATATCCCGCCCCATACCCGAAGGTCTCTGGGCAGGTTACAACTTTAAAACAACAAATTAAAACAGAATACACATTAAAAGACGTTAAAAATTTCCATACATATAAAACAATATACAACATGTTTAAAATAATAATGTCTGTACCAGTGGCGGCTGGTGGGCTTCAGGGCTGGGTGTTCACAGCCCTAAGTCCCAGGGAGGCGGGGACTGCTGAAGGTGCTGGGTGGAGCCTAAGAGGTCACTGGGTGGAGCTTAAGAGGTCACTGGGTGGAGCTTAAGAGGTCACTGGGTGGAGCCTAAGAGGTCACTAGGCGGAGCCCCGGTTCAGAAAGTCTCAGAACCAGATAGGTGGGACCACAGCCAATCTGATGTGTTCCCTGGCTGAGTCTTAAAGTGCAATGAAGCCGGATTAAACCTGAGGTGTGACTGCAGCCAATGTGAAAAGAAAATTACTGGTCACATGGCTGATGTCTTCTGTGCCTATGAAAGTGGACTTAAGCTAGATTAATCCCTAGAAGAGGAAGAAAAAGAAGAGGAGGATGAGGAAGAAGAAGAAGAGTTGGCTTTTCTACCCCGCTTTTCTCACCCATTTAAGGGGACTCAAGGCGGCTGACAAACTTTCTGTTCTTCCCCGCACAACAGACACCCTGTGAGGTAGGTGGGGCTGTGAGAGCTCAGAAGAGAGCTGTGACTAGCCCATAGCCACCTAGCAAGCTTGGCTCATGTGAAAGTGGACTGAAGCTGGATTAATCCCTAGAAGAAGCAGAAGCAGCAATGGCTTTTCTACCCCAGTTTTCTCTCCCATTTAAGGGGACTCAAAGCGGCTGACAAACTTTCTGCTCTTCCCCACACAACAGACACCCTGTGAGGTAGGTGGGGCTGTGAGAGCTCAGAAGAGAGCTGTGACTAGCCCATGGCCACCTAGCAAGCTTGGCTCATGTGAAAGTGGACGGAAGCTGGATTAAAGCTCTGGTGTGACTGCAGCCAAAGTGAAGAGAAAATTATTGGTCACATGGCTGATATCTTCTGTGCCTATGAAAGTGGACTAAAGCTAGATTAATCCCTAGAAGAAGAAGCGTTGGCTTTTCTACCCCGCTTTTCTCTCCCACTTAAGGGGACTCAAAGCGGCTGACAAACTTTCTGTTCTTCCCCACACAACAGACACCCTGTGAGGTAGGTGGGGCTGTGAGAGCTCAGAAGAGAGCTGTGACTAGCCCATGGCCACCTAGCAAGCTTGGCTCATGTGAAAGTGGACGGAAGCTGGATTAAAGCTCTGGTGTGACTGCAGCCAAAGTGAAGAGAAAATTATTGGTCACATGGCTGATGTCTTCTGTGCCTATGAAAGTGGACTAAAGCTAGATTAATCCCTAGAAGAAGAAGCGTTGGCTTTTCTACCCCACTTTTCTCTCCCATTTAAGGGGACTCAAAGCGGCTGACAAACTTTCTGTTCTTCCCCACACAACCGACACCCTGTGAGGTAGGTGGGGCTGTGAGAGCTCAGAAGAGAGCTGTGACTAGCCCATGGCCACCTAGCAAGCTTGGCTCATGTGAAAGTGGACGGAAGCTGGATTAAAGCTCTGGTGTGACTGCAGCCAAAGTGAAGAGAAAATTATTGGTCACATGGCTGATATCTTCTGTGCCTATGAAAGTGGACTAAAGCTAGATTAATCCCTAGAAGAAGAAGCGTTGGCTTTTCTACCCCGCTTTTCTCACCCATTTAAGGGGACTCAAAGCAGCTGACAAACTTTCTGTTCTTCCCCCCACAACAGAAACCCAAAAGTACCTGGGGCTCTGAGAGCTCAGAAGGGAGCCAGCCTAAGGTCACTCAGCTGGCTTCAAGGGGGAGTGTGGAATACAACCTGCTATATGCAGATAACAATCCTCATGTGTGACTGCAGCCAGTGTGAAGAGAAAATCCCTGGTCCCTTGCATTTTCCATTTGCTGCAAGCACTCAAAAGGAAACTTCCTGGAGCAGTAAAGGGAGGTTAACTGAACTGGCTTCAAAGGAAACTGGTATACAACTATTAAATTGTCAGTGGTTGCAACTCCAGAACAGTCCAAGCTGACAAAGCTTCTGTTCTTCTCCCCAAGACAGAACATCCTGCGACGTAGATTGGGCTGTGGAAACTCTGGAAAGGGAGGAGAGGAAGGAAGGACAGAAGGAAAGAAGGAGGGAAGGGGAGAGGGAGGGATGGAAAGGGAAGGAGTGAAAGAGAAGGAAGGAGGCGAGGGAGGGAAGGAGAGGGAGGGAGGGAGGGAAGGAGGGGCGTGGGAAGAACAGAGGGAGAAAGGAAAGGGAGAATGGGGCCCCGCTGACAAGCGAGGGCCCACGAAAAAGGGAAGGAAGAATGGGGGAGGGAGGGGAGGGGAGGGGGGGTAGGGGGGATGGGAAGGGGGAAAGAGAAGAAGTGAAGGGAGGGGGAACGGGTGATGAAGGGGCTGCCAGCGTTAGGAACGAGAAGGGGACGAAGGGGCTGCCCTTAGGAAAGATAGAAGCGAGGGAGGGAGGGGGAATGGGCGGCGGGGGGTTGCCAGCGTTAGGAATGAGAAGGGAAAGAACGGGCTGCCCTTAGGAAAGATAGAAGAAGCAAGGGAGGGGGAATGGGCGGCGGGGGGGGGGGTTGCCAGCGTTAGGAACGAGAAGGGAAAGAACGGGCTGCCCTTAGGAAAGATAGAAGAAGCGAGGGAGGGGGAATGGGCAGTGGGGGGGGTGCCAGCGTTAGGAACGAGAAGGGAAAGAACGGGCTGCCCTTAGGAAAGATGGAAGAAGTGAGGGAGGGGGAATGGGCAGCGGGGGGGGGGGGGTTGCCAGCGTTAGGAAGGAGAAGGGAAAGAACGGGCTGCCCTTAGGAAAGATAGAAGAAGCGAGGGAGGGGGAATGGGCAGCGGGGGGGGGGTTTGCCAGCGTTAGGAACGAGAAGGGGACGAAGGGGCTGCCCTTAGGAAAGATAGAAGAAGCGAGGGAGGGAGGGGGAATGGGCGGGGGGGGTTGCCAGCGTTAGGAAGGAGAAGGGAAAGAACGGGCTGCCCTTAGGAAAGATAGAAGAAGCGAGGGAGGGGGAATGGGCAGCGGGGGGGGGGGGGTTGCCAGCGTTAGGAACGAGAAGGGGACGAAGGGGCTATCCTTAGGAAAGATAGAAGAAGTGAGGGAGGGGGAATGGGCAGCGGGGGGGGGTTGCCAGCGTTAGGAAGGAGAAGGGGACGAAGGGGCTATCCTTAGGAAAGATAGAAGCGAGGGAGGGAGGGGGAATGGGCGGCGGGGGGGGGGGTGCCAGCGTTAGGAAGGAGAAGGGAAAGAATGGGCTGCCCTTAGGAAAGATAGAAGAAGCGAGGGAGGGGGAATGGGCAGCGGGGGGGGGGGGTTTGCCAGCGTTAGGAACGAGAAGGGGACGAAGGGGCTATCCTTAGGAAAGATAGAAGAAGCGAGGGAGGGAGGGGGAATGGGCGGCGGGGTGGTGGTGCCAGCGTTAGGAAGGAGAAGGGAAAGAACGGGCTGCCCTTAGGAAAGATAGAAGAAGCGAGGGAGGGGGAATGGGCAGCGGGGGGGGGGTTGCCAGCGTTAGGAAGGAGAAGGGGACGAAGGGGCTATCCTTAGGAAAGATAGAAGCGAGGGAGGGAGGGGGAATGGGCGGGGGGGGGGTTTGCCAGCGTTAGGAAGGAGAAGGAAAAGAACGGGCTGCCCTTAGGAAAGATAGAAGAGGAGGCAGGAGAGCTCGGGTTGGGGCCTGCCTGCTCCACCTGTCCACCCCACCTCTTGTGGAGGGACTGAGAGCGGCAGAGAAGAAAGGAAGTCATGCACCCTGTGCTTCCGAAGCCCCACACCTCTGGCTGGCGATGGAAGGACACGGTGGGGAATGGGTGGAGAAGGGGAGGGAGGTGGAAATAGGGGGGCAGGGGGAGGCAGGGGGTCCTTGTTGTAGGGTTAGGCATGGCAGGGGCTACAACAGTGAGCGGACATACCTTAATTTCAACCTCCCTCTCACCAGTCTCCACCGAAATGGCGGCCACAGGGACCAGGCGCGCTCAGCAGAAGGAAGGAGGGCGGAGCGTATTGCTGTCCGCCAATCAGCTTCTGAGAGCGGCGCTGGCAAAGAGCGATCATCCCTGCATGAAAAAAAGCGCGCCCTGAAGCAATGGAGAGTGTTTCTGACCGATGCAAGGAGCTTATTGCTTAAAAACACTCTCCTTGCATTTAATGTAATTTTCTTCTCCATTGTGGCCTTCCTAGGGTGATCGCGCGCCCATGCGCCCCCTAGAGGCGGCCGCCACTGGTCTGTACTGAGGGAGGGAACATTAACAACTTAGCCAAAGGCCAGGGCAAAGAGGTGCGTCTTTACTGCCCTCCTAAATATATATAAGGAAGGGGCCTGACGCACCTCAAGGGGGAGGCTATTCCACAGTCTGGGGGCCATCACAGAAAAGGCTCTCTCCCGGGTGCCCACCAACCTCACTGTTGAAGGTGGTGGGACAACCAGGAGGGCCTCGCCACTTGATCTTAAGGCACGGGCAGGTCGATATGGGAGAAGGCGTTCCTTTAGATATTTGGGGCCCAAGTCATTTAAGGCCTTATAAGTCAAAGTCAAAACCTTGAATTGGGCTCAGTAGTGAATTGGCAGCCAGTGCAATTCTTTTAAGACCGGCGTGATGTGCATCCGGCTAGATGTTCCGGTCAGCACTCTCGCGGCTGCGTTTTGCACTAGCTGCAACTTCCGAACCGTCTTCAAGGGCAGCCCCATGTAGAGCGCATTACAGTAGTCCAATCTAGAGGTTACCAGAGCATGGATAACTGTGGCCAAGTCGTCTCTATCCAGAAGTGGCTTCAGTTGATGGACTAGCCGTACTTGGGAGTAGGCACTCCTGGCCACGGCCTCCACCTGAGCTTCAAGTGTTAGCGCAGAGTCCAGGAGTACCCCCAAGTTACGCACCTGTCCCTTCCAGGGCATTGCAACCCCATCAAGGACAGGGTATCTCCCAACTACCCGGACCCGAGACCCTGTGACACACAGCACCTCTGTCTTGTCTGGATTCAGTTTCAATTTATTCACCCTCATCCAGCCCATTACTGCCTCCAGACACCTGTCAAGCACTTCAACTGCCTCTCCTGATTCAGATGGTACAGAGAGATAGAGCTGGGTATCATCTGCATACTGATGACACCTCACTCCAAATCTCCGGATGACCTCTCCCAACGGCTTCATATAGATGTTAAATAGCATGGGAGATAAGATCGACCCCTGAGGAACCCCACAAGTGAGTTCCCAGGGTGTCGAAACAGTGTCTCCCACAGTTACTATCTGAGATCTATCCCGGAGATAGGAGCAGAACCAGTGCCATGCATTGCCTCTCACTCCTAAACTCCGTAGTCTCTCCAAAAGGATACCATGGTCAATTTAGGGGGTAGTTCTGCATCTAACAGATGCGGATCTACTCCTCACCCTGTGCCGCCGCACACGCGGCATAGATCCGGATTGGAGATGGGTGCTGTGTGGACGCACAGCACCTGCCTCCCATCATTGCCCCTGGGCCCTCCCCCGGCCCGCCATGATTGGCTCGCCGGAGCCAAGCATGGCGAGCCCGGGGACCTCGCTGCCGTGGCTTGCCCTCGCCCCAGAAGCGGCAGATTGCCGCTTCTGGAGCCAGGGCGAGCTTCCCTAAAGCCCACCCTGGCCCACCCTGGGGGCAGCATGGCAAATCCCCTCTTTACCTCATCAGCGTCGCCTCGATTCTGAGGTTCGGCGCCCAGGATGCAGCGTGCCTGCGTCCTGCGCGCCTCCTGAGTGGCTGGGGCTGCTACTGGCAGCCCTGGCTCTCAGGAGGCGTTCTGCGAAGGCGCGTTGCCCTGACTAGACGGCGCGCCTGCGCAGAACGCCTCCTGAGAGCCAGGGCTGCCAGTAGCAGCCCCAGCCACTCAGGAGGCGCGCAGGACGCAGGCACGCTGCATCCTGGGCGCCGAACCTCAGAATCGAGGCGACGCTGATGAGGTAAAGAGGGGATTTGCCATGCTCCCCCCAGGGTGGGCCAGGGTGGGCTTTAGGGAAGCTCGCACTGGCTCCAGAAGCGGCAATCCACCGCTTCTGGGGCGAGCCGAAAGGTAGGAGTCCCCCGGCTAGCCATGCTTGGCTCCGGCGAGCCAATCATGGCGGGCCGGGGGAGGGCCCTGGATAGGCACACTTGCATCGTGCGGACGCATCCTAAGTGGATGCGTTTTCACGGCGCAAGACCACATAATATGTGGTGTGCCAAAAACACCCATTTAGCACACTTTAAGCAGGGATAGGTGCGGACGCACCTACAGGAAGTGTGCTACTTAGGCCCCGCAAATGCAGACGCACCACCAAAAACCGCTTTCAAAGCGGTGTTGCTGTGAGGACACACCTCACCGGAAGTGTGCCACACAGCAACGCGTGTGCGGATTAGCTGCGGCGAAAGTGTGCTAAATGGGTGTTAAAGGGCCTGTGCGGAAACACCCTATATCCCCCTGCTTCATAAATTAGAAAAAGCAGAACATATCATACTGTTATTGTTGTTGTTGTTATCATTATTATTATTATGTAACTGCTGCGGAACCCACAGTGCACCTTGGTATTCTATTGACCTGAGGGCAATAAAAGCAACTAGAGGTGAGGTAGCATCAATTCCACTGTGAGTCTGACTGAATATGAATTGAGCATAGGTAATGGCAAAAAGTTATTTCTCCTGCCCCCCTCAAGTAGCATTCTGGAAGAACTCTTTTGAGTGGTGAATGGCCTCCTAAGATTAAGAAAATAAGGAAGAACAATTGCCATTCAAATTCTACTGAGAAATAATTGCATGGCATTTTGAAAGCAAAGTCACTCAGATGTGCAGAAGACTGGACGCCACAGTAGGGAACTGTCTAGGGAAAGTGTCCAGGGAACTATCTGGTCTAGTCATTTTGGGCTAGTTTCAATCCATGTGGCCTCAGCTACTTGCTTGGGTTTGGTAAACTACACAGTCTCTGGATCTTGCCCTTGACTGATAAAAGCTAGCCGACAGCGCATGTCCAGGTGAGTTCAGAATGCCTTGTTACAAGAATATATCAAAACAAACTCCATTTTATTAATTACTATCTTTAAACCACTGTGGGTTGAACTACCATCTGCATGGGTGAAAACTTTTCTGGAATTATGAGTAGGAAACAGAGGTGTGCTCAGAAGTGCAACATAGTCCTGAGCCATCATGTGTAATTTCAGCTGTAACTGTGCCCCTTGACTTACTTACTTCTCTACTGAGCATCCACAAGAGGGGAAACAATTTGCTCAAGGATGTCCCTTTGGTGAAGTTGGATGTAGTTCAAGAGAAGGACAAACTGAACATTTCTGCACTTGTTTTCCTATCTGTTGGATGGGAAAGGTGCATTGTAGACTAATGTTTACTAGTGCTCGCACTTGCGAGTGCTAGTACACAATAGCCTAGCCCCTGTGCGACCGGAGACTTACCCACATCCAATCCTCCACAGAGTGCTGCCATTTTTACCATGGCGCCCAGCGCAACAGCGCATGTGCTATAGCTATGGTGACTCTGGCGCTCTGCGGAGCCCCAGGTGTGTCAAGGGTAATCTGAGCTGCCAGCATCCTTGCATGCCAGCTCAACTGACCCCTCACACCGGAAAAGGTGCAGATGGTCACTGATGAACACTCCCAGGTACATTCCCAGTTGTGATTAGTTAAGGTTAGTTAGCTTGCAGTGCATGATTTTGTGCATGACAGCTAGTTGATATTTACTTAACTTCAGAGCAGATGGGGGCATCTGTAGGCTTTAAACACTGCCTGCAAGTGCAGATGCACCTGCCTAAATGTTAACTAATTATTAACTAAGAGGCCAAGTACGAACTGGCCTACTGCTTGGGAGCTGGCCTGGACCCTTTTTATCCAGGGGGGAATTAAGTCCACTTGCAGATGGTGCTGGTTTCTCTAGTGGTTCCCTTTCCCAGCAATTCCAATGGTAGAAACTGCAGTGGTGCTAATTTCAAATCTGCTGCAACCCCATTCCCATTTAAAAAGTTGTCTTCTCTTTAACACCACATTACATATTATTAGTGAAATAAGGAAAAAAACCCTTTCTAATTCCATGTTGGTACTTAGCAAATTAAGAATAAATCTTGTGATCTACCCTTTACGATCAAGTCTTCCTCATTTTAAACTGTTGTTATTCCTGATT
The DNA here is from genome assembly GCA_023333525.1 of Aspidoscelis tigris stejnegeri. NCBI lineage: Eukaryota > Metazoa > Chordata > Lepidosauria > Squamata > Teiidae > Aspidoscelis > Aspidoscelis tigris. The sequence continues at coordinate 49,519,644 of JALMGA010000004.1, forward strand.
TGAATCCTGATTTTGACCATAGTTGCTCTGAAACTAGAGAAATAAGCCACTGAGAAACCATAAAGTGGGACCATCTGTCTAATCCAATGCAACAATTTTGCACAAAGCCCATTAACTAAACTGATTGTTCTAATAAAAAGCTTTTTGAAAGTCTCTCAATAGCTATAAACAACCTAATCCAATAATTAACCAAGGGTAGTTGGATTTTAATTCAACTGGCAATGATCCATTCTTAGGAATACATAGGACTTAGGTGACCTATGTAAAATACATAAAATATTGTGCTCAGGTTGGTCAGGACACACAAATTGCACAAAATCTCCAAGCTCCCATCCCACAGATAACTTGGAAGTACAATTTTAGTTCAAGAATTATGTTAATATGGCAGGCAGAGCTGTGCACAAACTGTCAGAAATGACATGCACAACTGCTTCAGGCTGATTGGATAAAATCCAAACCGGGATGTGAGGAGAGATGCTCAGCTGTGAACAGATGGGAGCCTGTCTTGACCAGAACTGCTTCAGTACTTGTTAAGATACATGATGAAAGTGAAACTCAAGACTTTCACCTCTTCTTGATTGGTTGTCTGTCCACCTCATTTGAAAGCTGGTAGTAGAGAGGGGCTTTGTCTTGAACTTCTGCAGTTTTTTGTGCTCTTGACTTTTAGAAGTATTTTTTAAAAATCTTTTAAAAATTAGGTGTTTTCATTTGTCTTTCTGGGATGAGTGCTGAGTAGCTCCTAGTCCTTTCTCCTTTGTAGATCAGATAGTTGATAGTCAGGCCAACTTGAGCCATAAGAATTATGCAAAACACTTGTATGCAAATAAAAATAAATACATTTGGGGAACCTTGAGCCTACCTATAGGAAGCAATGGTTTGGTTTGAATTTCCCATCGTGCCCTAAACCTGAACTTCATGGTTTGGCACTGAATGATGGTCTTGCTATAGGAGAAGTAGGTGAATCTCAAGGTGAGGCCGCACTGCCTATGTTGCTAGTGCCACTGAACTGAGCTATGAGGAAAAACACTTACTTCAAGTGGCACCTCCTTGGTCCTTCGTCAGTGGCAGGAAGAAGCCCTTCGGCTTCTTTTCACCACCCAGTTGAGCAATGAGGAGGAGAGGAGACTGCACTCAAAGCAAATGCTTCACATCAGTCACAGTTCAGTCTGGTGGGAGGGGCAACATAAGAGCAGCAGGGACATCTCAAGGTGAGGACATTCCTTCCTTCACCTGCCCATGTGGGTGAAAGCCCTTTTTGTGTGGCCAATCTCCTCACTAATTGATTGCAAAAATGCATGGAAAGATAGCATTTTGGCTTGGGGGGGGATACTCTAATTGTTTTTTCAGAAAAATAGCAGTTTTAGCAAATCTTTGTTTCAAAGTTCAACAGAGATGGGGGAAGGGATTGGGGCATATGAAAAGAAGAAAATTGGGTATCTTTTAAAAACCAAAAGAAAATAAATATATATAAAGGTGACTTTAAGTTAGATTTTTCTTCCTCACCTCTTCAAATAAGAGCAAAAGCAAGGAAGAGCTGGCTCATGAAGCATGAAAAAAAAAAATTTGTGCTATTAAAGGCTCCAGCACTGCTCTTGTGTAAACAAGGTAATTGGCCAAAGCTAGCGAAGAGAAATATTTCATATAATTTACGTCTTTAATTCAGGCTTGATAGTAATATTGCTTCTAAAATGATGATGATGGTGAACAATAATAATAATCTTAGATAGCATATTTCAATGTCAATTTTTATAGCTCTTCAAAAGGAAGCTTGATATTATTATCTCTATACTCTTGATAGGGTGGAGATGCTGATTTTGGGATTATTGGCTTTCTACTTGGGTGTCTATGAGGGTGAAACTAATGGCACTGTGCGGAGGGGTTTGGGGGGGGCACTTAATATGATGAATTTATCTTTTTATTTTACTGTTGTATTTTGTTTCTGAGCTTCTTACAATGATACCATGGGTTTTTTTTAAATGATTAATAAATATAACTGCAGAGCAACAACACACACCTATTCAGAATTTACTGCAGTTAAGACTAGTGGAACTTGCTCCGTGGCCACATTAAAGAAAACATTTAAGCATTTTTTAAAAAATGATCATGAACCTATTTTTTCCCATTTGTGTTCAGTTAGTAATTATTGTCATTTTGCCTCTTTATAAATCTATGGTGAAGCCACATTTGGAATATTGTGTACAGTTCTGGTCACCACACCTCAAAAAGGACATTGTGGAGCTGGAAAAGGTGCAGAAAAGGGCAACCAGAAAGATTAAGGGGCTGGAACACCTCCCGTATGAAATCGGACTGCAATGTCTAGGCCTATTCAGCCTGGAAAGATGGTGTTTAAAAGGGGACCTGATTGAAGTATATAAAATTATGCGGTATAGAAAAGGTGGATAGAGAAAATTTCTTTTCTCTGGCACACAACACTAGAACCAGGGGGCACTCTGTGAAGCTGATGGATAGGAGAGTCGGATTATACAAGGGCAAGTATTTCTTCACTCAGAGGGTAATCAGTCTACGGAATTTGCTGCCAGAAGGGGTGGTAACAGCTACCAGCCTAGATGGCTTTAAGGAAGGGTTAGCCATGTTTATGGATGACAGATGTATCAATGGCTACTAGAATAGATGCCTAAGAACATGGGGGGGGGGACAAGCAGAATGCTTCTAAAGCCATTGGCTGGGATTCAAGAGCAGGAGAAGTTTTGCCCTTGTCTCTGCTTGAGATGCCCATGGGCAACTGGTGGGCCACTGACTAGATGGGCTATGGCCTGATCCAGCAGGGCTCCTCTTATGTTCTTTACTGTGCATTTTGAGGACAATGCTCATTAGAAACCCACTTTTTAAACTGTCATTTTGTAAGTATTACTCACTTCAGAGAAACCTCCCTTCAGATCATGAATTTAATTTCAAAGTATTTGTCCCCATCTGTTTCCATGTCCTCTGAACACTGTTACTCAATATGTGGAGTAAATGTTGGAAAAGGAGAAATTAACAAAATCATTTTTAAAAGGTCTTTGTCACATGGGTCTGTTTTATTAAGTTTAACAATAATTTAGTCACATGCCACCTGGTTCTGCCTCTCTGACCACTCTGGCTCAATTCCTTAACACCCTCTGCCTTCCTATGGCTTCACCCTTGACCCCCTCACCAATGCCCACCGAGGTCTAGAGCTCACTATCCACCACCAGCACCAGTAGCAGTTCATTCCAGCTTGAGCCAAATTGCTTATTTTTTACTGGAGTGTCCCATTCTGATCTGGGATAGTGGGAGGAAGTGTGGAAATGTCCAATGCCTTCAACCTCAAAAATACATCCTTATTTTACAAGGGTCTTTTATTCAGAGACTATGACGATTAATAAAACCCATATCTATGGTTTTATTTAAGAAAGAACTTTGCATACCAAGCCCCTCTAGCAAGTATTTTATGCACAGCAGTATAAAATTAAGGTATGCAAAACTGCAGACTACAGGTATACAAGGGTTAGAAAGAAGAATTTATCTACTGCAGAAGATTTGGACCTAAGGCTGTTTTTCCAGTAGTCATAACAGAACAACCCTTCATTTCCAACTGCTCTGTTCCCAAGGATGTAAATATTTGACCATTATGTATGAGAGACTTGCTAGATAATAACCAAAGAGAAAGCATTTGGCTCTTTTCTTGTAAATATGAAATACATAGCTTAATATATAACAGTGAGTGCTGCTATTAACTAAACCGATATAATCAAAAAGTTTAGAATATCTGTCCTCCACCAGCCTAAAAGCTTCAGAAAGAATGCTATTATTCACTACAGTTTTGTTACCCGACCATAGAATATCCCTTCTTTTACGCTCAAAACTGAAGGTTATAAATACAAATGAATGGCTGGGAATATTTAAGTGTAACTGTCAATTGCAGTGCAGACAGAAACGACAACTTAGTTATCTTTGAGCAAACTACATAATAATTGTCTACCATTCTAAAGAGACACATTCATTATGGCATCATTTTGAATGACGGTACACTACAAGATCTTCAAGAGAGCATAAGGTGTATCAAGAATTACAATATTAGTAAATTGTTGTCTGGTGTGATATAGATCTGAAAAGCTCCAATTATGTTAAAAACTGGAACATCCTTATTTTATTTTGAGAAGCCTACAACCTTTCCAGATATATAACCGTTTGAAAAAAATAAGGAGAAATAAAATAAGAGTCAAGTTTTTTAACTCAGGAGAAGCAGCAGCTCAGGTAAAAATTATCAGTTTTCCGCTTACCTGCTGTTTAAAAAAATCAACACTGTACGAACTCTTCGCTTTGAGAGCACCATGTGTACAACCTAGACTATTTGACCATAAACATTTCTACACAAGGACCGCCAAAGTAACCTTTAACTTTAGGGCTCATTCTCTTTCTTATGCTCAGAGCACAGCAATCTAATACACCTTATCATGTGGTGTGTTGCTATAGAAACAGTGAATCCTGCTGCTGCAATACAAAAGACTGACAAAAACTTGTTTTTTTCCTTTCCGCCCACCCTGTTAGACTCAGGATAGTTATACAGCCTACCTAATACAATACCTAGTGACTGAGATTAAAGTGAGCAACTCATAGTAATTTTTTTAAAAAAAAGAACATAGGAATTCAACTATTTTAGTCAACATGCTTATGTCAAAACAAATAAAATTGTGAGCCTCTGCTTAAAATTGCTGACCTATACATACATCCAAGATGATCAAGGGGGGCCAAATTCTGCTCTAAAGCAGAATCCTATGTGCAATCTTCCTAATCCTAATTGTATTACGCCTTAAAGAAGTAGGAGTGATACATAAAGCTCTACAACATGAATAAGCCTTTTTATTGCAGATGAAGATAAAAATAAAGTAGTCAAGTTGAACAGACAGTTACTAATTTTTAAACTCTGTAACAATAACAAACAGAATTTGTAGAGGACTACATAAAATAGTCAGCTTTATATAACCCTCTTCTTTGATTTCTTCAGATTTCCTAATAGTTCAAAAAGGTTGTATGTGAATAATTGGCAGCTACAGAGAATGAAGAGTGGTGATGCATGGATGCCCAGCCTACCAATAGAAGTTCATGAATCTCTGGAGGTGAGGCCCAGTTCACTATGTAAAACTGCGTTCAGACATTACAAAAGGGGTGCCTCAGAGAGTTAGCGTGTGGCTCTTGTATTTCCAAGCCTTCTCTAATCCATCTTTTCTTCTAGCACAGAATGTTCAAGAGGGGGAGAGGCAGATTGCTGTATGTACAGTCCCACGTTGAAGCCTTCTCTAAAGTTCCTTGGAGGTGCCTCAGGGATGATTTTCTTTTTGCTCTGTGTGATAACAGACAGTGTGTCACACTGGTGTTCCCAACCCTTCTCTAATTCATCTTTCCTAGCATAGAATGATTGTGAGAGGGGCAAACTCATGTGTGAACAATCCCACCATGAAGTCCTCTCTAAGCCACCTTAAAGATGCCTCAAAGATGCCCCCCGCCCTCATGCCTGATCACAGCCTAAGTTCATGGAACAGCAGACTGGAGACCTGGGGTGTTTTTCCACTGTCACTAGAAGTACCCATTAAGTACACATTAATGGGTACAAAAATGCCATTACGTACCCGTTAATGGGTACTTTTAGTGACAGTGGAAAAACACCCCTGGTCCACCAGCATAAGATGGCAATGTTACAGAGACCAAATGTAGATATTTGAGATCACAGTGACGTTTTTCTAAACATGAGGGCAACTGTACATTGTTTGCAAAGATTCCTTCAAGATAACATCTTATCACGGTATTAATTCATCATATTGGTAAATCTCGTATTACATACATGGTCCTCATACAATCTGATAAATTGAAACATTTTTAAAATTCACTTTGGAAAGATGACAAGCACCTATGTTGAATTTATTTCCAAAAACACACTGTTTGCTCATATCATGAAGTGGTTCAAGGAAAAGCAGTTGAAAGGGGAAATCTAATGTGTGTGGAAGCTGAATCCCTGGTCTAATGACATCATCATGCATAATGTGTAGCAAGCTTTCGATTTCAGCTACAAAAAGTTTACTGATTTTAATTTCTGCAATTAAAATGTGTTCAGTGAAATCATCCCAATAAAACTCAAGCTATTCAAATATACAGCCCCATTAACCTTCGTATAAAAGTGTTCTACTCAAAGATTTGTTCTTATGTGGTTGGTAAAGTACACCTTCCTTTGCATAATACAGGTTGTATGGCTCAGTTTTGCTACTACATGTTTGGTAAGATGCGTACAGTGATTCCAGAAACTTTTAGTAGTGTAGTTTGTCCTCTGCCTTATACAGTGGTATATTGAGGATATGTTCACATGTGGCACAAAATGTTATTCAAAAAGTCCTTACACTCACTCAATTAAAACAATTTACTGTATATTCTGGTGTATAAGACTACACTCAGTCATCTTATACGCTGGAATATACGGTAGAATCTTCAATGGCAACCTACGAAAAAAATGATCACCATAAAATATTGTTCTATGTTGGATAAGATTCTTAAATAAAAAAATTATTGGTAATGTATTAGGAAATTATAATAATAATTGGCTGATAGCTCATGCCATCTCTTCTTATCTTTCCAAAATAAATATATAGAACCAAGCCACTAGAAATTTAACATAAATTGAAAATTCCTTTATGAAAGATTATATGGTATCCATGTATATCCATAAATATATATTAATCTAAAATATAGAATCAGCATTATTAGAATCAACAGGCACTTAAGAAAATTTGGGGAAATCATTTTAAGATAAACATAGAATTGAATGACTGAGAAAATTTAACATCTAAAAAAGCTTAAAATCCAGCATAACTTTTAAAAGTTTAGATAAATGGTATTGTGCTCCTATACAAATAAAACATTTCAACAATATACATTCAAATAAATGTTGGTATTGTGAAAAAACTAAAGGCCTCACTTGTGGTGGTGTTATACCATTATACATAAATTCTGGAAAAGTTTCGTTAGATAAATATTCCAAATAATGAATATTTTATTTAACACTTAAACTATATTTATTGACTTGGAGAGGCAGAAATTCTGGTATTAATAAAAAAAATTGGAACATTTCATGCTACTAGCTGGAAAAAATGTATCACTTTAAATTTGGAAACTGGTATCAAAACTCAATGGAAATGATGATCTTTGATTATATTCAGCAGCAGTATATCAAATGTCAGCATTCTTACAAAATTTTGTTTATTGAAACACAGATACTATTATTTAATTATTTACCATAATATGCATTACTCCAAAGTATGTTATAAATGTCATAATTTTCTTTAAGTCAAATTATTCAGATTACATGTTAATACACATATTACTATGATACAGCTGAAAATATTACAGTATCTTCTGGCGTATAAGACTACTTTTTAACCCAGGAAAATCTTCTCAAAAGTCGGGGGTTGTCTTATACGCCAGGAGTTGTCTTCTTATACAGCAAGTAGATCCCAAACTCCATATTTTAAGTGGAAATGTTGGGGGTCGTCTTATACACCCAGTCATCTTATACGGGGGAATATACATATGTTGCTTTTCAGAATTTCATTAAATTTAATCTACTATACTATAACTGATATTTAAATTTCTATATGATTTGCACTAATACTTTCAGTGTAATATTCTGTCCAACTGTTATGTGGTATCAGATGTATAAATTTGAATTAAACTATTATAATATTACTTGACTTTGAAAATATAATAGATACATTACAAGAAATCTTATAGAAGGGACTATTGTATATGTACTTATTTTGTCAAGATCTACTGTTAATTGCAGAACCTAAAACTATATCATGAATAGAATCAAGAAAGCAAATGAACTTTCTGTAAATCATAAGAAGTAAAGGATGTAAAAGCAGGAAGAAATGCTTATACAAATACATTGAAGCCAGCAAAGCACTAAGCTTATAAACATCTACTCAGTATCTAAGGAATCACAGGAGAGATCAGCTAGATAGCAACAGTATCTTTCTGCATTTGTGTCCCACCCTGCATCCTGAAGTCTCAGTGTGGTGGATTAAAACAATTACTACTGTACCTGGAAGAGGCGAACTGCCTCTTCAACCGAAGGCATGAGTAAAGAAATGCATCTTCACAACCACATAAATGTATAAAGTAGTGGCACTTGACTCACCTCAGGAAGGTGGTCATCCCACAGCCTGAGAAGGTCCTTTCATGAGTGCCCTTTCCTTTAGCAAGTAAAAATTATGAAACTGCCAAAAGGGCCTTTTCTCTGGTAGATCTTAATGCATGGTCTCCTCTATTGGAGGAATTTAGAGATTTAAAAGTAAGAGTTAATACCTGTGACTTATGCCATCACATTCAAATCCCAATTTCATTCAGGAATCATAATTAAAACATTTCTGGATGGCTGAGAGCAATCACCATCTCTTTAAGTAATCAGTTTCACTGCTCTAAATCTTAAAGTTTTTTTTTTTTTTAAATATTGTCTTTCAGAGACACACAGGATAAAATTCCCTCAGGGTAAAAAAAAACCCACTGAAAGTAGTAAGAGAAAATAAGAATAAAAAATAAAGGAATTAGACAAAAGGCGTTCAAAGTTGTGCTGGATAAACTTCCACCAGGCTGTTCTACAGCACAGACTGGGGCTAATTCAAAGAAAGAGTAAGAATGGAATTACTACCGTCTTTATTTATATTGATTATTTGCATTTCATTGTGCCCTATACCCAAAGTGGGAAGAGAAAGTGTATTTTTATTTAACCGAAGACCAGGGCAAGGAGGTGTGTCTTCACAGCCTTCCTAAACATGTACAGTGGAGGTGCCTGATCCACCTCAAAAGGGAAACTATTCCACGGCCCAGGGGCCATCACTGAAAAGGAAGGCTCTCTTCCCAGGTCCCCACCCATTTTACTACTGAAAGTGGTTCCCTAGAGGATTTGAACAGATGGGTAGGACTCTATGGAAGAAGCCCATTCTTAAGGTGTTTGAAATCCAAATTACTTAGGGCTGCAAATGTCAACACCTTGACTTAGGTTTGGAAAGAAGTGCTGACTAGTGCTCATACTTCAGGACTGATGCGATATATTCCAGTGGAATCTGCCTTGTTAAAACTTAAGCCCTTTTTTTTCCTGAGACTTTTAGGTGTTTGAAGAGTACTATCATAACAGACCCTTACTACATTCAAATGGATTCCCTGTGGCTTACTCCCAGATAAGTGGTTATACAAATACAGGTTAAATTATTTTAAACTCTTTTGTGCTGATGTTATTACCAATCATTTTGCACACACATTGTAAACAAAGAGCATTTTCTATGCAAGGCCCTCTGTGAAATTTATTTCCTTTCACATCTATTTTTAAACATCAAATTCAAATAGAAGAAAAAAATTAAAACCTAAAGCAAATATTTAAAGGTCCTCTGTGTCAACAGGATACTATGAATGGATCTTTTGCATAAGAATATTTATGTAGCTTTACAGGAGAAGAAACTGAGTGGAAATGTAATGTTTTATAAATACTCTGCTGCAGTTTATGGTAACATGGAATGTCTATACTTTGTGGTTTACAGCGCAATGTGACAGCCACAAAGTTCCAAACATAGCACCTGTTAACATTTTACAAATGGCCTGATAAGGAACCAACAAACAGGAGAAGTAACCTTTGCATAATTTATGCCTGCTCTGGTATGCAGGTAGTAATGGCAGAATTAGGTGTCATTTACAGATCGCATTTGGCAAGGCATTTTTTCTGGATAAGAATTCATTTCAGTAAACCAGAACAGTAAAGAGTAACCTGTTCAATGCAGAGCTAATTCATAACTGAAGACAGAATACTGCCTCTCCCCTCATTTCAAAGATGGGGTACCTCTCAGGAATTCACCTTAAGTTTAAATTAATACTATAGATAATATTTAGATTTTTCTTTTCAGTGTCATGCAAACAGAGTAAAAAGGGGTTTTTTGCCTGTAATTGTACAACTCAGTGTTTGTCTGTGTAACAAACTCTTTGTAACTTGAGTGGTTGAACATTCTTTCAACAAAATGTACTGGTTTCATTTTTTTTCCAGATTGGAAGCAAGCTACAAAAATTAAGCTGTATTGTGAAAACACAGTGGGTTCTTGATTGTTATGGTTTTGCTGCTCCAATTTGCTGTTTAAAGCCAGTAGTTTTAAAAGGAAAACCTCTCAGTGTAGTTTCAAAATGTATTAGCCCTGACTGGGTGGAACTGTAAGAACACCCCATAGCTGGATACATTTTGGTACATTTCAACTCCCTATACAGAATGTTTACAGAGAGGGGGGGAAAGGCTTGTGTTTCAGAGTAAAATATAGCATTTAGGCCATCCTTATTAACACACCCCTTTTTGAAAGGCACTATCAAAGCAATAGCAAGGACTATCAAGTTGAACACAAAGAATTACAAAGGAGTCTGCATCTTTCGAAGCAATAAGAGAGAAAAGGAGTTTTGGGGTTTGCAGTCAGTGTCCATCTTGTTTGCAACCAAAAGACGTGTAAAGTCTGGCAATTGCTTATCTGTTTTGTTTACTTTAAAATAAATCCTGTTAATTCCTGTTTGAACAAAGACCCAGAGCATTTCTATGGGAATTTCTAAGGATAAGCCTCGGTGTCCCCTCAAGTAATAAAACACAAGCTTACACCTATAAGACTTGAGTGGCCATCAGATTGATCATTAAAATATGCACTGAGATCACACTGTATAATAACTAATAAGGAATGGGAATTTTGCTGTCCAGTTAAGTGGAATGAGCAGAATGCCAAAAAGGATGAAGAACAACGGCCATGTTTTATTGGGTTTGCCTTCCTATAGCTTGTGTTAGCTACTTATCTGGAAAGAGCAGTGGCAAAAACAGAGCAGATAGCTTCCTGTTTTGGACCAACCTGCATGGGAGGCAGCAAATATAGCATCTAGCACCCTTGCCTGACTGACAAATAAGAATGGAGACAGTAGGGAGAGAGTCAGACTGAATGGAAGAGCTTCTGTATATTTCTTGGGAATGGGGAGAAGAGCATGAGGGAATCTTGTACCCTGCTATCAAATTTCAGGATTACTGGTTTTTTTTTTTTTTTTACTAACTTCCAGCTTGGATCAAATGTCAGAAGATGGTCTGGTGTTCAACTAAATGTCCTGACAATTTTGTCTATTTAGCCCAAATTCTGCCAAATTATATTAGTGGGATATGCCCCGAAACCTGATTGTATGTGTATATATACAGTATATGAATCTCTTTAATAGTTGGCTCTAAGAGGCAAATTCTGCACGGCACCAAAGAATATACCATGAGAATTGCTCCTGAGCCAGAATCGAGCACAATATTTTCTCTGGGCCAGGAGTAGGCTGGATGGCATTCCAGCTGGATAGCTGTCCCATTCCGAGTTGCACGCTGGGGCCATTTTTCCAGGCTCTGAAAGCTGTCTTAGAAGTGGGGCATTTTTGTAGTCTGGCAAAATGTGGCCTGCTTTGGGCTGGGCCAAGGGCTGCTCCTACTACTGCCTTAGTCTTTCTGCATGGTGGTGGCAGGAGCAATGCTGGATTGCACTGTATTTGCAAAATAGTTTTTTCTGCTCTGCAAACAAGAGTCTTTTGGGGCATGGATTCTGTCATTGGAGCCAAGGATGGGTGATCTGATCTCTTTTGGTGCAACATGCTGAGCAGACATTGAGTACCCAGAACCCTGATGATTCAGTCCAAGATGACCATGTGGATCCTACCATACTTATGGACCTTGCCTTTGAGCTACAGGGATTGGTAAATTGTTCCTTAAATGTTTACTGCAGGTTTACTTCAGCAATCCCATGCCCTACATAAAGCTTTTACAATTTCAAAAACTGTAAAAATCCAAACCCATCTGCTAAAAAAGAGCTTCTTTTAATTACTATTGGCAAATGTTTTATGAACATTTATGTATTTTATATATTTAAGTCAAACTCTATCCTACCCTACTCTACTTGTCTTTATAAATAAAATTTAATTTATAAATTTGTCAATGTCCTGAATTTTCAAAAGAAAAATTTAAGATAATAAGAAAGTAAATTGTGTAATTAATCTTCTCTATTAAAATACATTAGAAACATTTTTATAGACCCAAATGCAAATATGACCACAGCTATATTGGGTTTACTTCCCAGATACAATAATTATCCATTCCTTATTGGCATAGAGCAGTGCTTGCGGTGCCAAGTTGGATTAATCTGATTTCTGCAGACATCCGATATTTTCCATTAGTTTTATTATGCTTTATATCAAGGCCTACTGCAAGAAAAGCATTCAATTCGTCTAAAAAGCCCATAGCATGAAATGACCTTAATCCTGAAATAAAACATTGGCAAGCAACCAACATTTTAGCCAGTGTTTTAACATAAATCTGAGGGCCCTGCTCCGTTCTATTATTAACACCACTCAAGGCATAATTGATAATGCTGAGCAAAGGTGGCCAAAGGTAATTTGTATGCCGAATTTAAGTAGCAACTGCCACTTAAATAACCCACCCAGATTCCTCTAATGAGCAGTTTTGGTTATCATCAGAACTCACACATTTTCAACAAATTTAAGAAAAAGAAACGGTAACAAAAGTTTAATTTTCAAAAACCTTTGATTTCAAAAAGAGGATTTTCAGGACTTACCAACACTATAAAGATGCTCAGTTCCTCCCTCCCTCCCTCCCCCTCCCACTTTTCCTGGTTTTTATATGAGCATTTGCCATCATATTAAGCTCTAAATAGGCAGATAGCAAATGCAAGCCAATATAGTAAATATTTAAAAAAAATGATTTCCAAATTTAGTTTTTGAAAGTGCAGCAGATCTTCTCCTCATAACTATTTGGAAATGTGCACTTTAAATAATTTAATAAAAGTAGAATCTATTTTTGTATAGTGCCAAAAGGAGAGACATAATGAAATATATGAACCTCTACTGGTCAATGATTAAAATGTGCTCTCATTACTCTGCCCCTTTTCTATCAGCATGGGGAATTAGAATAAAAATGAAGGCGTCATGATAAATTTAATAATCTTCCTCACAAAAAAAGGAAGAAAGATGGAGACTGAGATAATGATAATGGGTGTTTTTCCACTGTCACTAGAAGTACCCATTAAGTACCCATTAATGGGTACAAAAGTACCAGTGGAAAAACAAAAGTATCAGTGGAAAAGTACAAAAGTACAAAAGTATCAGTGGAAAAACACCCAATTTGTACAATCCAGCAAAACTTTATAATGTTTTATACTTCAATGAGAAAGTCAGTTATACCTTTAGTCTCTTAGGTTCCCAATACACAATATGTTCAAATGTCAGATGGCACCAGTTTCTCTGGCTGGTACAGAATGATAGGTTATAGTTCAGAATCATCCCCTTACCTGAAAGCTAAGTCTCATCATCACTGTAGCTCCATTGTAAGCTTGGATCTGAATTCTGTTACACCAAGGAAAGTAGGTAAGATTACAATTTTACTAGCATCTTTATTTTCTAGCATTTCAGGCCACATGACGCTGCTAGGAATATGGTGTTTGTACTGTGGATCGGTCTACCACAAAGCATGACACTGGATCAAGTTATGGCATGAAAATGGGGGTGTAGTCCACTCCAAGAGGGGGCCACTTGAAGTTAATGTCGAAAGCATTCCCTGGCCCAGTGCTTGCATATAAACAACAGAAATGGCTGGACCTATCTACAGGGTGTGAGGAGTGACACCATTTTGTTGGGCTCCTAAAAGACGAGTCGTAAGAGTGCAACTTCTGGGGCATCAGCTAAAAAAGTTTTGGCTGGCAACTGAAGCTAGGCTGAAATTGGCTGATTGCAATGTGGGCATTTCTTGGCATGAGCCACTGACTGATCCTCTCACCTTGGGTTTTCTGCTTGTCAGATAACTCATAAAATAACCATCCCAGAGATTATGTAAGTTTAAAGATTTCTTTTGAATTTCTATGGATATTTTTGAAAAATTCAGATGTTCACAAAGAAAAAAAAACACCAGGAGAGTTTTACATGCTTTGCGCAACAAGTTTCTTTTCAAATGATTTTATAAAGATGTTTGCATTGTGGACATGCATAGTTTAAATCCTCCTGAGAAGGTACCATAATTGGCTAGTGAGACTTTTTATGTCATTCTCAGGCCACAGAATATCCATGGTAGATCAAAATATAGGTCAGAAAGATTGGTTAGTTTCTCTTGGGCTGAGCTGCACAGAGTAAAAGAAAAAAGCTCAAAAGAAGCTTACACCTAGTAGTGTTTGCACAGTAGAGACTTTGAACCATAGAATCATAGAGTTGGAAAGGACCTCTAAGGTCATTGAGTCCAACCCCCTGCTCAATGCAGGATTTCCTAGACCATCCCAGGCAGATGTCTGTCCAGCCTCTGCTTGATGACTTCCAGCAAAGGAGAACTCACCACCTCCTGTGGCAACCTATTCCATTGAGTAATCACCTTCACTGTAAGGAAGTTATTCCTAATATTTATTCTGTATTGACTCCCTTGAAGTTTCATACCATTGTTTCTAGTCCTCCCATCTTGTGTAAGTGAGAACAGGGACAATCCCTATGTTATGCCTCGAGAGCATCCTTTATGCTGAGTCATGGGGTGTGGAAAACAGTGGAAAAACACCCATGGATTCCTTAAGGTTAAAATAGTTTGTCTATTGCATCAGTTTTAGAGAGCAAAAATGGACTCTGTATCTTTAAGAATATGAAAGGAACTCTGGGGAATGCCTGGGTTCTAATTTTAACCCTGGTTTGTGTAGCTTTTGGAAAACAGACCAGACAGAGCTATCTCTTTTGATGGGAAAATTGGTTCACAAGAAAAAGGAAGCTAGAGAAAGTTGGTTCACACGAAGAAGAAAGCCAATCTACAGAAAAAGTGAACAGCTAGTATAAAAAGGGGCTTTCTAATCCTTTGTGTGTACTTGTGAAAGTGGACGAGTAAAGTCTAGAAAAACAGAAACCTTGTGGACATTTCTCTGTTCAGGCTGTGTTCCTAAGGGCCAGGAGTTGAAGCTACACATACTAGTTCTTTAGCATTGCCTTTGCGACAAAACACCCTATGCACTGGGACAGAACCAAATACTTGAAGACCGCGATCTTGTCTCCTCTCAGTCTTCTTTTTAGTAGGCTAAACGTTCCTAGATCCTTCAACCATTCCTCATAGGACATGGTTTCTAGACCACTAACCATTTTGGTAGCCCTCCTTTCAACTTGCTCTAGTTTGTCAATGACCTTTTTGAATTTGGGTGCCCAGAACTGTACTCAGTGCTCTACATGAGGTCTGACCAAGATAAATAGGAATAATTACTTCTTGTGATCTCAGCACTCTCTTTGACTCTTCCCCCACCAAGAAGATCTCTTTTTGTCAGATTAGACTTAGTGTAAATTACCATGGTGTAAGTTACACTGAAAATATACTGACACAAGAAATAAACTGACTGAGCCTGGAATGTTGGATGGAGAATTGTTAAGTACAGATCTTTCACTTGGTGGAACTTGAGATTGCTCAGATGTGATTAACATTGTTTGATCTACCGCAGGTTCTATAGAAAAGAAATATTTGGGTTCAAAAATGCCATTATGTACCCATTAATGGGTACTTAATGGGTACTTTTAGTGACAGTGGAAAAACACCCTTTGTTTAAATCTGCTGTAGACACTCTGACTGTGAGTCTTTTTCTGCTTGGCCTTATTCTGGATTATAGTTCAGGATAGGAGTCTGTTATCCACATGCTAGTGCAAACTATGACAAGCCCCAGGTGAGGCTCACAATAGTCTGCATTAGCAAGTGGACAAGAGAGACCTATCCCAAGATATATTCCAGAATAAGGCCAAGTGCGGAAAAGGCCTGTGTCTCCATTTTTTGCATGGAAAGTCCTCAGGGCAGTTGCCTTGGCAGAAGCACCTCTGTGTTGCTGGACAGTCCTGCATATGCATTTTGGCATGCAAAGGAACCTATGATGTGGTAAATCATATTGTGCCCTCAGCCCCAGTATTGCACTTTATGCTGCCGAAACTAGAAAGTTGATGCCCTAGCCACTTTGGTCACAGGACTGTCACAGCCTGAAATATCATGCCCCCAAGCACATCAAACACTTTAATTTAAAATATGGGTCCTTCCTAAGTTTTAAAGCTGATAAAAGTGAGTAGGAATGAGTAGGAATTCTTCACCTTATAGGCTATGGTCCCACCCTAGCCTCTTCGTCTCAGAGACAGACATGGAAGCCAGCTGCTGCTGCTGCCCCCTGCTGATTCTTCACTGTAATAGGTAAGCTTCAACTAACATGGGGCTGCTCAGCACAATGGGGGGCACTGGGAGAGAGGGTTTAGGGGGGCCATGGGGTGGGGGTGGTTCAGCACAATGAAGGTTTGTTGCGGGGAGCGAGAGAGCTGGTGAGAGAGTGGCTCAGTGAGAGGGAATGTTGTGGGGCAAGGGGGGCAGTGATGTGACACAATGGGGCATTGAAGGGGCAAGGGGGTAAATGAAGGAGTGGCTTGCTGTGATGGGGATGCAGCAAAAAAGGGTGTTGCAAGGGGGCAAAGGGGGGCAGTGGGGAAGGCATTGTAGGAGGGCAAGGGAAGCAAGGAGCAATGGTGGCAGTGGTGGTGGCAAACAGTAGGCCTCTGCCTGGCCATGAGTCCCTTTCTGGCTGAAATGAACTCAGTGCAATTTCCGGATAGTCCCATTCTAGCCAGGAATGTCCTTGAGGAAAAAACAGAAATGCAATTTGGCCTCTGGTCTCCGAGGATTTAAGATGGCTTCAGTCCTCCTCAATCCTAAGGTGTGACCACAGTGATATTTTTCATAAGCAACTATGTTTGTTCCACCAAACTCACATGCAATTTCATGGTCACGGACTCATTTTAATTCTACATCACTTGCAAAACTGTACTCTAACACAGATCTATTAACAGTTTCCGGAGGTTTGTAAACCATGAGTGACTTCTTTGATAATTAGGGTACAGCTATCTGAAAACAGAAGCCTATGAAACTGATCACAGTTTGCTTGGTTTTTAAAGGAACAGCTCCCTTGAAAGGCACTCTAAAGTTTAATTAACCATATTTCTAGGATGTTGCTGGCATTGAGCTACCCATTTAGGCAGACAAATTCAATACTGTGTTCATTCACTCAGCTTCAGTTTCCAAGTAACTACATCCTACATTACCTCCATATTTTTTGCAAGATGGATGAGCTCACAATTATCAGATAAACTTGCATACATAACCATGATAATCATGACAATATCTGGAACAAATATGACCCTAGAAATCCATGTATCATTCTAAAGATTTTTAATCACAGGCTTGCTTTCATTCTAGCTGCCCTTTACACCCCAAGGACTTTAGGCATTAAGTAAAGAAGCCATGCAGCTTTGCAGCGATGACAATTAAAACAGCTTAATTTTAATTCAAAAGGCAGACAGTACGAGGCTGAGACACTAATGAAGCATTTGCTGTCAGATATGACATAATTCTTGCATCCCAACCCATTTTGTATCTCTTTCTCTAGAGTGGTCATTAGGAAATCTGCACCATCTCAAAAATATGCAGGTTCAAAAGGCATCACAGCATCAAACAACCATGACTAACTGGAATATGACAGATCATTCAGCTGTAGTGAAAAGATGCCTAATGAAACAGATCAAGAATTGTCCTATTAAAGATGAAAGCTCCATAGGACGATAGTAGTACCTTAAATACGTATCCAGTTTGCTTTTTAAATAAATCACCCTTAAGTCTAAGGCAGTATCCAAAGGACAAGTGAAGCAAGGTGGGATATACATCTGTTGAAAATTCACATATGAAGTGAACCCCCATCCTTTCTTTCCTGTCCCATCCTGCCTCATTCCCACTCTTGCTGCTATAACAACTGCAATATACTCTCCTGCAAGGCTGCTCCAAGACTCAATTAGCCTCTCCGGCTGCATGTGCACCTTCAGAAGGCTTACTTGAGCCTCAGAGGAGGTTGTGGCGGCAGCAGCAGTGCCGGCTGGATAAGGCAAGGGGGCATGGCTGGGTGTGTGTGATGTAAGGGGACATGGCCAGGGATGGGCTGATCAGTCTCTTGTCGAGTATGTTCAATTCAGTGGCAAATGAGGGCCTACGAGTATAGGCCTCTTTTAGTTTGCCTGCAAATATTCCAATTAATACAAATTTGTACGGATTGCGAACTTGATTAATATTTGGCCACATCCCTAAGCCCAGTCACTTATTCCCATAGCAGAGAGCAGATATTTTTTCTCTTTCTGAAGTCCTCAGTTTTGAGCAGAGGGCATCCTACTTTGCCTGAAATGGCCTTAAAAGTGGACCATGTTCAGTTGATGCCTGCTCAGAGTGGCTAATGTATATTGCTCCTTTGGCTACCATATGCCTAAACAGTGGCTACTGGAATGTCTGAGGATGCTGAGCACCCTCAAAGTTTCTTAATCTGCTCTGTAAGAAGGATGTCTCCAAGGCTTATGGCTGGCCCAAAGATACCCTCAGAAGAGTGCTCTATGCCAGTAGGAACTTACGATGTGCAGATGCTGCAGCCCTGGAGTCTCTACCAAGCACATTCAGCAACCTGAGTGAATGAATGCTGCCTTAGTGGCAATGAGAGAGCATTTCCAAATGCATTGATTCCACAACAGTGTCCCTCCAGGCACAGTATTTTTAAGCACACTTAACTATACTTGGTCTGTAATGATTGGCACAGTTAGAGCACTTCTGCTGACTGTACTGTAAATGTCCCATACCAACTTACTTTTGTTGGAGGATCTTAAGGCAGGGGACGTCTTAGCCAAGGGTTATAATTCTTTTCCTAAAATGGTATCCTTGGGTTTAACGCTGACATTGGTATTTTTATTTATGCAGGCATTTGGGGCAAACACCATGGCACTTTGAAGGATTTCAGCTGTTTTATTGCTGTTTGCACTGAAGTTTTATTTATTTGTTGTTTCTAGGTGTATGGGCTCTTATTCTAGGAACTTTCATATATGGCTTTTATCTTTGTTATATTATTGATATGATCATTTTAACTAATAAATCTAAATCAGAATCTATTTATTATTTTAGTATAATGCCCTGCCCTTTATTTAACAGTGGGTTACAACAGTAAAAGGATAAAATGGGCATGTCTACACGAGAGGAGAGGTTCCTTTAGAAATCTGAGGCCCAAGACTTTTAGGGCCTTATAAATTAGCCATTCCTTGAACTGAAAACCTAGTAGGAAATAGGCAGCCAATGCAATAGTTTATGACAAACATGATGTGTGTCTGTCAGTAGCACTAGATAGCAATTTAGCTGATGCACTCTACACCAGTTGCAGCTTTCTGAACCATCTTCAAGGGCAGCCCTGTGTAGAGCACATTACAATAGTTCAATCTGGAAGTTACCAGAGCATGGATTACTGTGGCCAGACTGTCTCTTTCCAACTAAGGATATAGCTGGCAAACTAGCCGTAGCTGAAAGTGGCCGTAACTGAAACTCCACCTGAGTTTAAAGTGTCAAGAGCACCACCAAAGATTACACATCTGTCCCTTCCAGGGCAAATAAGCCAATCAAAAACAGGATGCCTCCTTTATTCATGGACAAGGGACCCTGTAAAATACAGCACCTTCATCTTGGCTAGATTCACTTTCAATTTATTAGCTGCATCCAGCCCATTACTGCCTCCAAGCACCTGTCAAATACTTCAGCCACTTTTCCTGAACTAGATGGCACACAGAGACAGAGCTGGGTATTATCTGTGTATTGATGACATCTCACTCCAAAACTTCCGATGACCTTTCCCAGCGATTTCATCTGATATTAAAGAGCATGGGGGATAAGATTGATTTCTAAGGAGTCCCACAAATAAATTCTCAGGGCATCAAGCATGAATCTCTCACTGCTACTCTCTGGCATTGGCCATGGACAGAGATCATAGTGCCTCCACCTCCCCAACGCTGTAGCCTTCCCAGAACAATACTATGATAAATAATATTAAAAAGCCGGTAAGAGATCCAGGAGAACCAAGAGAGTGATACTCCATCTTTCTCCAAAAGAAGGTAATCAGCAAGGGTGACCGAGGTGGCTTCAGTGCCATAACCAGGCTGCAGCTTGTTCTCTTCCGCAGACTGCATTAACTGGAGGGTGGGTGTTTTGGCGTTATTGTTTTGTTTTTAACTGTCATTGTTTTAACTATTTTACTATTGTTGACTTGTTGTAAGCCGCTCCGAGTCTTCGGAGAGGAGCGGCATAGAAATTGAACAAATAAATAAATAAATAAATAAACTGAAACTGATCAAAACTAACTGGACCAGATGGTGCTCATGACACGTCCACTGAACTATTTCTGACTATGGAGTCCAATTCCATGCAAATCTGAGGCCCTTTCTGCACTAAGTTTTATTATAGATTATATCTCAAAATAGGAACCTGGCCACTGCATACTGGTACAGACTATGACATCCCCTGCCCGGGGCCTGCCATAGGCTTCACTAGCTTGCAAATGGCAGGCTCCTATTCCAAGATATAATCTAGAATAAAGGTCAGTGCAGAAAGGGCCTGAGTGACTTTGTTCTGAAAGTGACTAGCAGATTTATTACAGCAAGCCTTTGACAGTGGCACAGATGGATCCTTAAAGCCAATTGACAAGTGCCCTTTAAATACCTCAAGATGAAATGGAGGCAGGCAAGTAAGAGTGTTTGTATTACTGCTTTATTCTTTGTACTAAATAATACTTTATTTAGCCTCTAAAGTCTGATAAGCACTGAAGGGAGTCTCAACAGGGTTAAAATCATGTTAGGTGGCTGCATCATCCCATGAGTGCAAAGAATCCAGGAGGGGTAGCCAGGATTAAGAGGAACGCACATGAGCCTTCACATGACTCCTAAAGCTGGGTTTGCTAGGTATTCCACCTATCAAAGTCAGTCTGCACATTAAAAAGGCATGGCCATCTCCAATACGTGAAGAAGCATTCAGGATGGCATTTGCTCTCCCTTAATGTCTGTCTGTTAGCATTTAATATTTATATTCAGAACATGTAAAAGTTCACAAGGAGTAACAGCCTTCAGTAAAATGACAGCAACACAAAACTAACTTTCTAAGCCTGATTAGAACTGCTGAAGATTCCAGTCACAGTTTTGGGCACATGAGGCTCATCAACTGCACTGAACACTGCTGGCATTATATCAGTTGCTGCTGAGAAGAGCAGTCCTTCATGCTTCAGGTTTGTGTGCAATGTAGGCTCTGGTATTTCAAATAGTTACAAGTCCCTCATGTCCAAAAGCTTCCTCCAGGTCAGCTATATATTTAGGTCAATGTAAAAACTTCACTGTGATTACAGATAGGATTGTCCACAATGAGGACTTGTTGTGCAAAGCTGTATGATGCAGCCCAAATGTATAAACCTTAAGGAGAAAGATGGTTTTCTCAAACTGTACCTGAAAACAACCTGGACAATCATCCACACTCTGTGCAAATGTCCACTGAAGAACCTAAATAGGCCACACTGTTTCTGCAGTTGTTGCTCAGAAAGAACCTCTAATTTGTCAGTCTCAAATGACAACATGATTTAAATAAATATGACACTTACATGAGAGTTGTAGGTTGTGAGAAGCCAAGTAAAATAATCTGAACAATGAAGAAAAGTTGGCTTTTATACCCCACTTTTCTCACCCTTAGAGCAGCTAACTAACCCTTGGTTCTTCCCCACACAACAGACACCCTGTGAAGTAGGTACCTGGCTTATGTAGGAGTGCAGAATCAAACTGGGAAGCTACCAAATAAGAGTTTGGCACTCTAACCATCAGACCAAACTGATTCAATGACTCTTCTATGTTCCATCGATTAATACTATCAACATATTTTCTATGAATCAGTGTATAAACAAACAATATTAGAAACTGGCAGCCAACATTACAGTTTGGATTGGATTTTATTGTTGACTGTCAAAACATAAGTGACCAAAAATAAAGCAGAGAATCATTTATTAAGTTTAGCTCTGGTTTGTTTTTCTCCAGCCCACTCATTCACCAGGAGCTTTCAAGCATCTTAGACGTTTTCGCACGGGGGAAAATGGAACGCGAAAAAGCCAGCTGTGGACACGTCATCCGCATTGGCCGCGCGCGCCTTGCGTTCCGACGTGTCCGCAGCTGGCTTTTCCGCGTTCGAAATGTAGAGCACTTCGAAGTGCTCTACACGCGTTCCAACGCGGACGAGCCGCCCGCAGGCGTTCGGGAGAAGAAGCGTTCGCGCCGCTTCTGTCTCCCGATCGCCTGCCGGCTCGCCTCCGACGCCGCGCGGCTTTGACAATCAGCTGTTTTTCAAACAGCTGATTGTCGATCTGCCTCCGCGGCCGCCGGCGCGCCCCTGGCCGGCGTTTGCCGGCTAAGCCAGCTTCGGGCGCTTTGACCATTCGCACCCAGACGCTCCGGAACGCGTTTACACGCGTTCCGGAGCGTCTGTGTGTGAACGGGGAAAGCGCCCGAAGCTGGCTTAAGCTTTCCGCCTGAACGCGTTCGGTTTCGAACGCGATTCAGTGCGGAAATGCCTCTTGTTCCTCAACACAAAGGGGCAAAGGCAGTTATGAAGATACACTGCTAATAGAAATCAGGAAGAAATCTATGGCTTTCATAGATCCTCTTGCAGAGCTGATAAGGCACACTCTAGTAATTGAGCAATAAATCAGATGAACCACAAGGCAGAAGTTCCTTTCCTTATGCACACCAAATACAAATGTAAAAACATCAAGCTCTGGTGTTGTTAGTGTTTAACCTTCATCCCTTGAAAAATAAAAAGATGAATATGACCCACTTGCTATAGGATAATTGACACAGATTTACATCACGCGGAACAGGATAAACAAACAAAAGTTGCTGACATTTTGCAAACATTTCATTCTAGGATGATGGTAGAAATCCAATAACTGGGTAGAGAGGAAGTTTAGGCTAAAATTTCATAATGCTCAAGAATAAGCTCTCCCAGATCATATAAGCGTGAACTGATTTTTTTTTTCTTAGCATATCCCTGGCTTTTTCTTCATTCTGTTGGCTGCAAAGCCAAGCTGACCCAGGAGATAGTTCTCTCCAACACCTACCTGAAGGACAGTATAAAAGCGCATAACATAGGTAACCTGACATCTTTTAGGCTGCATCCACATCCTAGAGCATTCCTTGGCTGCAGCAGCACACCACCATCAGGCCTGCAGCCCACCCCAAGACATGCTCTCAGAAGTGATCTATGTGGCTTTTGCCCTAATTCCCTCCCACCCCACTAGGTAAAATAATTGTGGCAGAGATAGCAACCTAGCAGGAATTATTTTCACCCAACCCAATTTAGTGGTAAACATGACAGGGCAGTTTCCTGTCCAGTATTAAAATTCACTGGGCAGACACTTTAAAGCTGTGGAACACTGAAATTTCCATGACTATGAGGGACCTACTCCTCAGAAGGCAAAAAGCAACTCTTAGGCAGCTTAGAGAAGGCTTAGAGATGAAATTGTTCACACACCAGTCTGCCCCCTTCCCCTTTCCTGAATATTCTGTGCTAGAAAAGGTGCGTTAGAAAAGGTTTGGGAACACGAGGGAGTGCCATATACTGTCTTTCTGAGGTGTCCTCTTTGTTATGTCTGAACACAGTCTAGTCAGCTTGAGATAGTAATCTCCACAGCCTTCACCTTTAGTGGCCACTGACAGCTTTGTATTCCATGAATTTTGTCTACTCCTATTTCAAAGCCATTCAGCTTATTGGCCTTTTACAACAGCTTGCAGTACCAGTTTCCATAGTTCAGTTCTGTGCTTTGTGATGAAATGCTTCCCTTTGCTTGTCCTGAATCTTTCAATATTCATCTTCATTGGATGACATCTAGTTCTACTGTTTAATCACAGAGAGAAAGAGAAAGGGGGAGAGGGAGAGAGAGACCTAATTCTAGAGTGTCTTTATGTCATTATTATGGATAAATTCCAGTCATGTGTTAAAGGTTTCCCAAGGTGATCGATCCAGAAAAGGATAAAATGCTGCACTAATAGTATGGTGAAATAAACAGATTTAGCTGTCCTTTTATTGTTAAAATATTTGCTTCTCTAGAACAGTAATGTTAATTGTGACAAACAGTAATTTCCCAAGGATCTGGACCCAATTTTGCATTTTTCAAAAATAATTTCAGAGTGTCGTCATTAAACAGTGATGAAGAGGCAAAAGCACTGATTTAAATTATCCAGCTCTCGAAATAGTCAGATTCATCCCTGTAAGGAGCATATTCCATTTAGGAACTGCTGCACAGAGATTATGACATCACAAAAAGAAGATTTATATACCTCCAGATAGATGCCAACATAGCATTTCATGCCTATGATAATACAATGATAATAAAACATGAAGGTCAGCTCTGTAGCAAGTTTACAAGGGAGAGGAGATAAAAAGATGTCCTAGAATTGGGTTACTACCATTGAAAATGCCCTTAGCCAAATAACCCACAGGGGTCTGTGGATCTGAACTGCAAAGGTAGTGGTGGAGAGATGTGATTACATCTTAACACAACCTCTTGATCTCACAATACCACATTTTGAAATGCCATGGGTAGGAGAAAGAAGACTTTCAGCTGCCAGAGCCAAAGAACCACTACAATCTCGGTAATATGAGGAGCGATTATATTTTAAATATGTTTTAAGAATATTGTATATATTTTATCTTTTTATTATTGTGACCCACCTTGGGACCTTTTGGTGAAGGGCAGGATAAAAATTCTTAAGTAAAATAAAATACCTAAATAGTATCTTTGGACCTGAAGATTTTTCTCTAATGTTAATTCCCAAAGGTTGTCACCATCCTACATTTTTCAGTCTACTCATCTTACATTACTGCTCAAAAGTGAATTAGTAGCTCACAGAAGTTGGTTAATATCTATAACAAATGGAGGAACTCTGTGGTAGCTACAGCACAACAGATGGAAATTCCCCCCCACAGCAAGTTTTGCCATATCTTGTCTGTGTTTCTGCCTCCTCTGTCTAATAATAACTTATAAAATAGCTGTTTGATACTTCAGCTGCATCCTTACCTTGAATTCTGTGCCCCTGTAGTCCTTTTATGCAGACACTCATTTATGCTATGGTTAGAAGGGATAAACCTGGGGCTGAAAGGGTGACTTTACTTGTAAACATATCTGATTCCTGCCTGTAAGTGCAGCCCATTTAAGACCAGCTTGATGTGTGTCTGGACAGAGACTCCTATCAGCTATGGATCTGCTCGTTCTGCACTAGTTCCAGCTTCCAGACCATCATCAAGGGTTGCCCCATGTAGCGTACATTACATATGGCTCTTTTCCAGACTACTGTGTGTTGTGATTTGGACTAGTAGACCTGGTTCAGATCACTGCTTCTAAGAGCAAGTTGGAAAGGGGGAAGAATGATATACATAATTTAAGCATGGATTATCTTAGTGTCCCTTTCTAATTCTGTGATATTCAAGAAACATTAGTTTTATGGTAACACATTCTAAATAATGGGAGACTGACCATAAATAACTGTCAGTCACCAGATAAAAATCAGATTCACAAACGCATACAAAGCAAAGGGTTACTTTACTTGTAGTAAGCCACATAATGTTATCTGTGCTTAGCTACTGCTACATATTGAAGCTTGACAGACAGAAATTGTACTATTATTCTCCTTCCCTTTGTCTAATGAGGGCTGAAAATAATTGGTGTGAATTCTTGCATAAGCTGCACACAGACATGAACCATAAATTATTCATGTCCTATAATACGATTATTTACTGTCCTTGTGTATAGAAACCATTCATATTACTGCATCTCTGCTGTCCTCACTATAAATTCCAAAATGGAAGAGACAGTTTCTTGGATATTATTTAAACTGCCTAACAAGCACAGAGGGATCTCAAATGCTCTTGCCTGGATTGTCCTAAAGCAGGATAAATTCAAGGCTGGCAGATGGATGACTGAGAATGTCCAATCAAGAGTTGCTATTCAACACATAAAACAAACAGAAAATCTGATCAGGTGGCATAAAAGTAAACATCTTGCTTTGTTTCAGAGCAGGTGGATTCCCATTTCCATGTATAGTAGAGAGTTAAAGTATCACAATGCAGTACTTCTATAGGAATACTATGGCTATGTCTCCATTTCACAGTAAAGGCACTTTAATTGGGCCCTCAGGGCAGCTGATCTCCATTGGAAGTAATAGGAACTGGCTTCACTTAAGATATCCTTTCTGCATAATGGGGATGCAAGCCTATGGCTTCATCTTTGTGATGCCCCAATCACGGCAAGATGGAGACAGCAGTCACAGCAACCAGCAAGGGGGCAGAAGAGTTTCAGTCCAACAACTGTGGTATTATTCTGCCCTTGCTGCCAACTTCCAGAATGTTTAGAAGTCAAGTTTCCTGGCTGAGCATGCTGAACAAGGATCAGAAGTTCATCAAAAAGGTGGGTTTGTACCCATATGTGGGAAAAGCTCCAGGTTAAGATTAAGCATGAGAAGTATTGCATTGTGTGACACTTCAACTCTCCACTATTCTGTCTTATTTTGGGTTAGCATAGAAGTGCAAATCCAACTGCTCTGAAAGAGAGTTTCTTCTGCTTTCAGGGTAAGTTTCCCTCTATCAGAGGGTGGAGTGGGAGGAAGCTTCATCTACTGTGTGGCTGTTTGCCTACCCACCCCCAGCAGATCTTATCTTGGCTGGAACTGAACATGTGGATGGAGCCTATGCCCGTGTCTGCCCTAAGCCAGGAGACCAGCCCAAGGCACCCATTTGACTACTAGTGTCCTAGCTGTTATATACCAGACCAACTGGCCTTGTGCAGACAGCATGCAAACCGTGGTCTAGCATACCAAGCCAAGCATCATTTCACCAGGCACCCAGAAGCAGTATTGTAAGCCTGCCACTTCTGAGTGCCCAGCCAAAGAACCCCCCCTCACCAACTTCAGAGCTGTCTCCTGAGCAGCTCCGAAGCAGCAGCCCATCTCACCTTGAGAGAGAGTTGCCTACAGAAGGCCTCAAGGGTGCAGGATGCACCGTGCAATGCGGAAACAATCCACATGCCACTTTATTCTGGTATTCAAGTCAGTCATGTTCTGAAGAGACCTTCTAAAAACAAAAGCAGCCCTTCCTTTCATGGAAAGTGCTTGGGATTACAAGTTTTTGTAGATGGAACTAGAGACAGAGAAAATAGTGTCTTGTTAATTAATAGCATTTAGAAATGTCAAGAGGAATGAGATGACAAGACTCTCTGGTCTAACTAAAGTAGAGGTAAATGAGAATTATATGATGTTGTCAACTGAGTGCACTGAGGATGGAGGGACAGATGTGTATCCAACTTTTTGTTCAAAGGCACAATTTTTTATTTCTTTGTGTTGCTATTTTTTATTATGAGTCTATGGAAAAAATAATATAAATATTTTTAAAATAAATTTCAAGAGACAGCCTGATCAAATGGATTAGTTTCCAAATGCAATCTCAGATACAAGGGCACAATTCACAGACTGGACCAGCATCTGCATTGCCAGATTTTAATGACAATATGGCAACATTTATAACACATCTTATGCTTCTGTATATAAACTCTGCCCAATACCCTACTAACAAAAAACATAGGAGTTCTAATGTAACATTGCTAAGGAAACAATACAAGTTCTAATGTAACAAGTTTGCATTCAACTATAGTCAGAATAATTGCATTCTTTTGTGCTGAGCAGATACAACTGACGAGGAAGGGCATATAAAGGACGGATTTAATTAGAGATCCATATACCCAAGTCCTTTGGGTCACCACTGGGGCATCCTGGGGGGCATCCAATATCTTCAGCCTAATCCAGCCCTTGGCTTCTGCAGTTTGGCATAGCAGTAACCTTCCAGTAAACTGGTAGAATCTACTCCAAGATTGCTTTCAGAATACAGATTCATGGAAGGAGGAGGCAACTCAACAGGCAAGGAAGGATTCTGCCTGGAATAACCATGCAGAGGAACAAAAATGGCTAACTTCTGGCAGCATTTCCAGTCCTCCGAAGCAAGTCCATGCAGAATCCCCACTATTGTGAACAGAAGTTCCACTTGCAGCATCAATCCTCTTTACCACATCTGAGACAATCTTAGCACCTCCCACCCTGAGACCATGCAGATGAAGCCTAGGTTAGCCTTTTACACCTCAGGCTACACAGTCATCCCTTCTATAATGCTGTGGTTTGGTCCCTGTGAATGCACCATCCCATACTAGCAATGTGCTGTGGAGGGGGAGATTCAATCTACTAATGTAAGCAAGAGGCTGTGTAGAAGCCAAATTGTGTTGTTTTGAGTTTCTGAGGCCAGGCTCTGATTGGGCTTGCATTTGACTGGGTGTGGGACCGAGATCGAATGTTGCCTGTCCCCATGCCATTCCCGGTAATGCAGGTTGGATGTGAGCTGGGTGTGGATACAGCCATCCCCATGCAAACCGCACCAAACCCCAGCATGGGGGAGCAGCACCATCTCCTCTCCTCTCCGCCCCCTCTCTCCTCATTGTGAGCCAGAATGATGTCACCCCACCCCAGTGCCGCCTGCTGCAAATATCACATCTCCCCCCCCCTTAGTGGCACAGAGAAGCCAGGACTGAATGGCAAAAATAATAATTAACACCCCCCCCCTGGATGTTTGGGCAAAGCCGCTACGAAGTTTGGCGGCAGTTGAACAGTTTTGCACACCTCCGCTCCACCCCGGAACTGCAAGAATACCCGGCAAGTGGAAGGGAGAAAAATCAAGACATTATCATGCCCACCTTGGCAAGTGGGAAACGGGGGGTGGAATATTTGCCGTGGAAAGGGGAGAAAACCCAAGCCATTATCCTGCCTTGGCGATCAGGGAAGGGGGGTGGAATATTTGTATAAAAGAGTATCATGGGGCAGCGAAGGCCATTCGACACCCTCATCATTTACACCATTTACTCCTAAAAAATCTCAGCGGTTGTGATCTCCAATGCACAGGGCAGGAATAGTGAGCACAGGACATGAAACTCCACTTCCCAATGACGCTAGTAGCAATCTCCTCCCCAAATAGCCCAGGACCGTGCCATCGAGCAGACGTGGCTCGAAAAGCAATGTGTGCCGAGACACCAAGCTGTGCTGAGAACAGTTTTTTCCGGTACCAAATTTGGTCCTGGTTTGGACCTGGTTTGAGCAATTTGGTCCGCTGAAATCAGACAAAATCAAAAGTGCTTGGGGACAAACTTGACTGAATCCGATTTCAATTCAGACCAAAATGTGCATGGGGATGTAGCCCGAGATTGTATATATTTACATTTTTTATCCTACCATATACCCAAAGATCTTAGGGCAGGTTACAACCATAAAAACAAAATGTAAAATGAATACAATAAAAATAACATTAAGTGAAAAAGGGAAGGGGAAGCTGTTTCTTCGGCCAAAGGCTAGTGTAAATAGATATCTCTTTACTAATTTCCGGAATGTATATAGTGAAGGCACCTGATGCATCTCTGAAAGGAGGCTATTCCATAGTCTGGAAGTCAACAGCACCTCAAAGATGCTTTGTATCATTTTTTTTACTGTTTCTGATCATAGCCCTGGCCTAGTGTTTTTTATTACACAATGGTTCACCAATTGTCCCTGGGCATTCTCAAGCAGAAGACAGGGGAAAACTTTCCCCTGCTCTTGACTCACTGCAAATGGCTTTTAGAAGCACCCTGCTTGCCTCGCCTACCTGGAGGTGGTAAATAAGCATCTATTTTAATAGCCATTAATACTCTTGACCTCCATGAGAAAGTAAGGGGCAAGGCTATGGCATGAAGACTCCATGCAGCTCACCTTTAGGGCATGCGCCTTGTGTTGGTAGTGAGGAGATACCTAGTCAGTGACTCTTCCTTTCTGCAATCCCCCAAGCACCCAATCGTTTCCCCTCTTCTCTTGCTGTAATTTTAATTAGTTTTCCCTTATTTTATTAATTGCTCCTATTATTGTTTCACTCTTTTTAACCAACACTGTGTATTGTAATTTTTAAAAAATATTGTATGGCTTCAATATCAGTTTCCTGTACATTGTCTACAATATATATTTGATGATTTTATGTTTTAAACAGGACCTTTTCTTGCTGTACTTTGGTTCTGTTGTGAACCACTTTGAGCAACTTTGGTGGGAAAGTTGGTAAACAAGTACCAAATATAAATCAAAGATTACATGGCTTCCCCCAATTTCTCCACTTATGAATGTCAATGAAGGAACTGATCTCTCAGTCTCAACACACTAGTACTTTGCTGTCCATAAAGAAAGAGAGAAGCTGGTGGTGTCCTGAATTTTATTTATTTTTTTTAAAGAATCTTCTCAGGCATCTCTTTCACACTTGAAGGGTAGCAGATTGATTTGACTTCCCTCCCAATTTTTATTGTACAAAACAATGGTGCCTAACATGGAATGTCTTTACATACAAAGGAGATACATCTCTGTATTCTGTACAGCATGTTCTGTGAGCCATAATTGCATTTGTAAATACTTATATAAAGATTCTTCACAAATAAAAAGAGCTTCAATGTGGATGGTACAACAGTAAGTACCACAGAGCACTAGAGAATAGAAAATTGTGAAATACAGCACATTCATTAAGACAGATGAGGCTGTAATGAGCTCAATTAGAGACTCCTTAAAATACAAGGGGCACCTTGTAATTCTGCAGGGAAGATATATTGGGCACAATGTAGTACAGCACAGTAGTTTTGGCTGAGTTGATTCAGCATGATAGTATTTGGATGGCTCAAAATGACATACTATTATTGACTTCATGATGGACTGGAAAAGAAGTAATCATTTGTTTTAGCAAAGTGATTTCTATATCTTCTTTCCCACCGCTCTCACATTTGATTATGCAAAAGAGAAAGAAGTGTTGGTTTAGCAAATGATACATCAAGACACTTCCTTGCTCTTGGGCTTTCCCTGTTCCTTACAATGTTTGTTTAGCTATGTGTACTGACACTTCATTGCACATGACCTTTTATGTATAATATTATGATTCAACACATTTAACAGATAAGAAAATAGAGCAGAGACTTACCGCCTTGCCATTCAGCATTTATTTCAGATCTATTTAATTCTTACTGTCTGCATTCAGACGTTACAATAAGCCATGGTTTATCGTGATGGGAATAACTATATGCAAGCTTTGGGCTCATGCTCACACCTTTCCTAGCCCAGTATTGTTGCAAAAAATATGAAAGCTCTTCCCGCTTCTATTGTTTGGACTTGACAAAATATTATTAACTTTATGTTTTAGAAGCAATGTCAAAATTTCCTCTTCAAGCCTTTGGTTTTGCTCATAGGCAGGATTTTGATGGAGGAGGAAGAGTGCTACAGGCATAGTTTCTTCTCGCTGGGCATTAAGAATAGTGCTGTTCTTAAAGCAGAGGCATGGAGTTCACACACCATTCACTGTACCTGGATATCTCGTTCATGGCCAAGGAACTTTTGTTCCTGACTGCAATCTTAATAGAGAGGGATAATCAAACACAATAAATGCCCCCATGGCCTAATCACTGTGTATGATGACCTGGAGAGCCTACAGTCTTCTTGAGCTGTGATGGTGGCAAAGTAGTGGTAGGACCACCAACAGTAGGCAGGAGAAGGAGCTTTCAGAGCTGTTTTTCCTGCTCTGCTGCACCTGAAAGTGCACTTATGGCAGCAGGACAAAAGCAGTACCGTGTGAATTCCACACTCACCTAACACACCACATGTGTCACAAGAAAGCACTTATGTGTGTGTGGACCCCGACTTTTATTGCACATTCATGGCACCATAAGGCTATATTGCACAAGTTGAGATGTTCCTATAGATTAGGTCAGATTTATCTGCCATCTGAACTGCCATTCCACTGGCTGCAGAGAAGGAAAAAAGGACATAGCTCTAGGACATTAGAACATAAGAGAAGCCCTGCTGGATCAGGCCATAGCTCATCTAGTCCAGCATCCCATCGCACACAGTGGCCCACCAAATGCCCATGGGTATGTCAAGCAGAGACAAGGACAATATTTTTCCTGCTCTCGAATCCCAGCAAATGGCCTTAGAAATGTCCTGCTTTTCCCCCAGCCTGAAAGATGTACTTAGGCATTTATTCTAGTAGCCATTGATACATCTGTCATCCATAAATTTGTCTAACCCTTTCTTAGAGCCATCTAGGCTGGTTAGGAGCAAGCAGGGAGGTAGAGCTACAGGGTGTTCCCATCTTCCTTACTTCCTCTTGGCCAATTTCCCTTTCCTCTTATTCCATATTTTTCTAGGATTTTAACCCCCAGCAGATTTTTTCTAATACAGTAGTACATTTTCTAGGCCACTATGGGAATCGTTTATAAACTTAAGTGTGAGATAAAAAATACATTTACCTTGTGTTATATGAATCTCTTTCAGTTAGTGGAAGCAAGCAGTTAAGGAAACTTCCAAAAATGTCCTTAGCTTGATTTGCTTAGCTTTCCAGAACAGAAGCATCACATTATATGAGGGTCAGTTTTACATTAAGTAGGATTAATCACAGTTAACATTCTAGTAGACAAGAAGTGAAATTTCTGATCGACTATAGTATTTTATTTAACACAGAGAAATGACAAGTCACTCCTTCAAAGCCAATATTCCTGTTAAAGAATTCCTACACGTATATCCAGAAGGTTGTCTTCATAACCTCCTTTGCCCATTGACTTCCAGACTTGGCACTAGCCCAGAATAAGAAGGGGTCTACAGACTTCCCTTCTGCATGTTAGTGTGGTTTAAGGGAGGCATCATCCCATCCTAGTGTGGTACATTTACACAGAATGGAGCATAGACTGGGCTAGGATATCCAAAATGGTGTCCTGATCTAGTCAACAGGTAGCCCATTTTTTCAAGGTCTACTGGTGTACTGGGGGTGGTATACCAGACCACAAAGATGTGCTGGTAGTATGCCCCCATGATCTGGTATACCACAAGGGATCCATTTCAGTGGCATAACAGGTGCTCCATCAAAATAAACTTTCTTGGCCTTTAGAGCTGCAGGAAACATTGTTCATAGCATTTGGAGCACACAGCCCTCCCCAGACTTGCTACAAAGCTGGTGTTAGCTTTGGAGCTGGTGCAGGGGTTTGCACAGAACAGGCCATCTCAATGTGGATGGCCCTGTTCCATGCCAGGTGCAATTTGTCCCAGCTTGGGACTGATTGTTTATTCTGGTTCAGGGCAGCCTGTCCTGTACCAGATTAGCAATGATAAGTGCAGAAACAGCCCTAGACTGTGCACACTAAAATAACCTGACAGACTGAAACGCAACTGCTCTTACAAGCACAATGCTTCATTATGTATATTGTTTGACAACAGTTTCCAGAGCTTCAAGTATTTCAGCAAAAGCAGAAGAAAAGAATGTTGATGCTGTTATAAGGTCAGCTTTTCAGACGCCGTAGGCAGCATTTGCTGGCATGGTGCCAAACAATCAGCATAGTAAACATGTCCACTCACAAGCAATGATTTAGATGCTTTGACATTACCAAGTCTCCAACACAGTCTGACAAGAGGAATTATAACTCCCTGCCTCAGATACCACATGCAATATACCAAGATGCATTTTTGGTTTACTATTAGAGAAAGAGCACAAAGCATGGTTCACACCAAAATACTGAATAACTTCCATATTTGTCTCTTTGCTTGCCTGTCATTTGCTATCAATTTTTAACAGAGGACCTTTTCTATGCTGGCCCCCAGACTCTGGAACACCCTTGCTTTGGAGGTTTGCCAAGTGCCTACATTATATGATTTCTGGTGCCTGGTTAAAACTTCTCTCTTCACCCAGGTCCTTGATGTTTAGCTTCTTCCAAGTATGTCCTGTTGGAGGGTGGGTGGGTTATATTTTAAATATATTAGGAATGCTTTATATATTTTACCTTTTCATATTGCAACTCATGTTGAGGCATTTTGGTGAAGGATAGGAAATAAATTCTAAAATAAATAAGGGGGGTTAGGATTTGTATGCAGGCAGTCGCTGCAATGGCAAGAGGGTGAGAGGTGGTGGGCAAGAGAGTAATGGCAGCTAAGGCTGAGGCCATGGATGCAATGGCAAAGCAGAGGCCAAAATGGCGGGCGGGTGAGGCTTGGGCATCATATTCTTCACTTTTACCATTCCCAAAGGGAAAAAAAAGCATATTACTGACAGAAACAGGAGCAAGAGTTGTTTGAACTAGTGTTTTTTTTAATTCATTTTTTCCTAATTACTCCTCTTTTTAATGCGGAAAACCACTTTTCAGTGTGGACAGAGTGGTTTGAAAACAGTTTGGACAGGCCAAAAAGTCCCAGTGGGAATGCACCCCAGGTGTATAATTCTGAACAAGATAGATCTAGGAAGAAAAGCATCTTCTCACACTGAAGAAAGTCTTTAGCTCAAACTTTGCAACCAAGAAGGGCCAAAATGGAAATCCTGTCCAATTTTAGAAGCTCTGCAGCCTTGGTCCTCATTAGTATATGGACAGAAGATGCTTGGGATTAATAGTTACTATGGACTAGTCCAGGAAGGTGAGACAAAAAGGGGGGAAATCTCAGAAAAAGGCAACAGCAACCCACTTATATATTGCTGTCTAAAATCCTCCACCTATTTTTGCCTGTTTCACTGGATGTCAGTTCTTACTCAATGGCACTCATGACCTTAATTTAGAGATATACTAATTTGCTGCAACAGTCATTTGAAATGACAAAACCACATTAACAAGAGCAGTTATTTAAATACAGAATGTGACTATCTGGCTATTTTGTATGAAAATTAAAGTGGTGTTGGTTAAGATGTAGATACAGTATGGACCTTTCTCCTTATTTAGCATTAAAGGACAAAACTATTAACATCAAAAGTATATAACATGTACAAACCTGGGGACTGTGCTTGCGCAGCGGTGAGCATTTCTGCTTCCAAGGCTGTTCTTGCACTGAATTTTCACCTCTTGCTGGTACCTCAGGGCCACATACGTTTTCCCCTCTAAGGCTGCAATTCAGCAGGGTCTAAAACCTAGGATTGCCCCAGCACTATAGTTGAACTGCCACACATATCTATGACAGTCACAACATGCCTTCCTGTATTAGGTATCAGTGAGTTCTGGGCTATTCCAAACCTACTGATTCCAACTAAATTGCCTCAGAAGTGCTTTTTTTTATTGCATATAAACAAAATCTGGTCCTTTCAGCACTTGGCCTTATTCTGGAATATATCTCATTCTCTACATTCTGGCAGGACTCACTTGGGTCCTCCTGTAGCCTGCACTAGCATGTAGACAGCAAGTCCCTGTTCTAGGATATATTCCAGAATAAGGCCAAGTGCAGAAAGCCCTTGAAGTTACCTTAATGATCCAATTAATAACCAGCAGTTTAAGAGCTTAAACAACAAGTATGTTAAATGAAAAAATACATATAAAATTACAAGCTATTTGGTCCAAAACATCTAGCAAGTTTATTAGACAGTTAAGTGCTGCTTGGATTCTTTGGGCTATAAAATGAAAAAAGGCAAATAGTACTTCTCGCACTGAGTTTTTGCTGCCTGGCTCTGAATCATAAATCTAGGTTTTTGAGAAACCAATGTAATCTTTTTTAAAAATACTGCTGAATAATGTGTGACCTAGTGAATAGCACAGCCTGCTGGGACTACGACATACTTTGGTATTTACTGCTTAAATTCATCATAGAACACTCCAAAGTAACATTTTGGCAGACTAGTTCTATGAAGTGTTGAGGCCAGATACATTTTATATCCATATTAGGCTATGGAACGAGTTTAGAGTTGGGTTCAACAGCTCCCATGTTTGTAACTTTGAAGAAGGGAATGATAGTATCTTTACAAGATGCACAATTTTCAGCAGTTTCATGAAAACATCTGCTATCCATAATGCCACCTAGTACTTAATGAATAAGATATAGTACTTATGCTGAAACCAAACTGAGTTAGAGTATTTTAGATCACATAACAACAACAACCTGTACTTTATAATATAAAACCTATGATAGCAAATTATTTGAAAGGGGTCGTAGCTTAAATTTTAAGCATACTTAGTACAGAAAAAGTCCCATAGAAACCCTACAGCCATGTACTCTTAACAAAAGCAGCTTAACCGGAGTGTGAATCAAATTGTACATTTAGAGTATGCTCAGATATATAGGGTGTGTTCTGACAAAGAATATAATCAGCCTTGAAGCCAGCTTGAATTTTCCCCATCCCGACAGTTTGCAAGTAATCTGTCATTTCTGCAGATTAAAGGTCCCGAAATGCGGAGTATCCGTATTTGGATTAAAAAGGGTATTGCTGCTCTACCCGGGAAATTTCCTTTTAATTTTGCAGGATGGAAATGGCAAGATCAAGCTTTGGGGGAGGGACCCATACTTAAAAAGGGTGTTCTCCCCGTTTCCTCTGAGCCAATGATAAGCTGTGATTTTGCCAGCCCCTCTCTTCCCTGTGTTCTCCGCCATTATGCACTAAGGAGATCGGGCTGGCTTAAATGGGAGGGAAAAGGGTAAAAATGAACACTGTAACAGGAGATCAGACAATGTAATGAGTATAAAACAGACCAATTTTAATAAACATGGTTAGAGAAGAAGAAGGACAACGTAAAAACTTAAACTGCCTGATTTTAATAACTTCCTGCCTGCCTGCTTCCTCCTTCCTTTCACAATCACTTTTTTTTTCATGTGGTTTACTTCCTCCTCCTGCCTCTTCTTCACTTCTTACCCCCTTTTGCTCCACTCCCTGTCATTTTGCGCTTGTCTGCTGTCACGATCTAGTGGAAATCCAGCATTAACATGGGGTAAAAAGTTGAGCCACAGAGGATGCAAGATGGGGAGGGGAAGTAGTGAATGAAAACTGCAAGCAAAGGGCTTCATAGTCTGATGTGGGACAGGTTTATATAGAGGGTGGGGTTTGGATTTCCCACCCTCATGAAGTAAAGGTATGACATGCAGACCAATGTCCAATTGGTGGCTGCAGGGGGAGGGGGTTTTGGGAGAGGAGGGAAGAGAGGAGGGGAGGAAGAAGGTTTCTTCCATGCCAAACATGGAGGAAGTGGCAATGGGAATGAGCCAATCCATCTTGAGTCTGTGTTTTAAGGTAACAGGTGGAATCTGAAATCATTTTCAGTGCTCATTTCCTGAGAATTAAGACTACCTTAGCTATGTTGGAATTTAGCCACAGGCTGCGTCCTCGTGCAAGCCGTTTGGTGCTGATTCAGCTGTACCCATTCAAACCACACCGGGATAGCTATTTTACTCTCTTTCCCAGGCAAGCTACTTGCTTGCCTCGGAAGGGGAGTAAAGCTTACTCCATTTTCCAGGGAAAGGGAATAAGAGGGTGCTGAGGCTTGAGATTTCTTCCTTTTCCAGGGGGGCAACCTTATTGCCCCCGTGGAAAAGGGAGAACACTCAAGCCTCTGCCCCCTGTTCAGATCTCAGCAGGAAAGAGGCTTCAGTTCACTTTGGAAGTAAAATTTTACTCCTGAAGTAAAACATCTTTCCTGTCAGCTGAGATGGGAACAGGGGGTACAGAGGCTTGAGATTTCTCCCTTTTCCAGGGGGGCAACCTTAAAGGGAGCACACTGAAGCCTCTGCACCCCCTGTTCATGATCTTGGCCGACAGGAAAAAGGCTTGGCTTTAAAATTCAAGCCTCTTTCTTGTCAGCTGAGATTGTGAAGTCTGGGACTGTCCGCATGAACTGGCTTGGCTTGGACCAAATCACCCAAACCATGCCCAGACTTGTTTTCCTAGGTACCAAATTTGGTCCTGGTCTGGCACAGGTTTGGGCTATTTGGTCTGTGGAAACTGGGCCAAATCTAAAATGCAAGGGACAGCCCTTGCCGAACCCAATTTCAGTGCAGAACCAAGCATGCATGGGGACACACCCATAGAGTCTTTTTCAGATTTGACTGCAAAGGGAACTGCTGGGTAACTCCTGAATGCAGCATCCACATTTTGTGGAGCAGTTAGTTCCCTGCATGCATTTCCCTGCATGCAGAAGTTATCCAGAAGTATGCAGATGTAGAGCACTTCTAGGTGCTCTACATCTGCACTCCCTGCAGGCCACAAGATTTAACAACTACTGCCTGCCCCACATATACCATTTGGTTACATTGTGATTTCTACATGGATACAATCAGAGTATTCTTTTAAGTCTCCCCTATTAGTCATATATGGATTCCCTTTTATTTCAGCATTCAAGAGTGCCTGTATTATCCAAAGCCCTGGACTGCTCAGCAGATGAAGTAACAACTCAGCAAATTCTTAGATCAAAATGTACCGTGAACAAATGGCTAGAAAGGGCATGCTGATCCAGGAAACCACCATAGCACATTTTAAATCCATGCTTACTCAGGAATGCACTACAGGCTTAAGTTCTTCCTGAATGGAGATTCTTTCTGTTAAGGTCTGCTAGACCTGTCTTGCAGTTCCCCTGACCATGATTTTGCTTGCATGAACAGTCCCAGAAAGTTTGAGGCACTTTCTCCAACTGCTTATTTTGCAAAGTACTTTAATTAGTAAGCAGATCCAAACTACATTGTACGGTTTTGAGAGAGAAATACTGGATGCTGCTACACTACACAACATCAGCAAGCAAAGTGCATTTATATGCAGATGCTTGTTATTCTGCTGGACTGGAAAGACAAACATTGTAAGCTGCCCATGAAGCTGTTTATGCACGACCAGGTAGGTTTCCGGTGAATTCTTGTTGCTCTGTGCATTTCCCACTGTTCTTGTCACACCAGAAGCATTCCCTCCATAGAAACCAGTAATTTATCATGCTCTTCTAATAGATAAAAGACTCATATTTAAAGATTGGAAAGAAAAGACTATCCCCCATAACACAATGGATAGAAGACCTCATATATATTTTTGAAGACACTGTTGCATATACATGTATTTAGATATTTGGTTATCGTTAATGATACATATATGCACTTCAATTTTTCAAGGGCCAGAGGAATACAACATCTGCCCCTTTTAAGCTTGCAACCTGCTTCTCAGGTCTCCAAAATGCATTTGAATTTATCCTTCCCACAGTGGTGTGGAGGGGAATGATTTTGAGGACACTTCGGCCCTTTCCGCACTTGGCCTTATTCTGGAATATATCTCAGGATCAGGGTCTCTTATCTGCATGTTATTGCAGAGTACAGCAGGTCCTAGTGAGACTTGCCATAGCCTGTATTAGCATGTGGACAAGAGACCCGTATCTTGATATATCTTGAGATATATCCCAGAATAAGGCCAAGTGCGGAAGCAGCCTTCCTTCCTTTCTTTAACCTCTGCTGTTCAGATGGATGGCAACAGCAGGGTCGACTCAGGCTGTATCCACAGACAATAAAAGAGTAGCCCAGAGGTGGGAACATGTGGATGTTAGAGTTCCCATTCTAATTCAGATCCACATTACTGGCCAGAGAATGACTTTGGACTGTGGATTAGAAGATGACTAGTATGTGGATGCTACTGCTTCTAAGCCACTTGTGAATCACTTTTTAAAAATACTGCGTGTGGATGCAGCCTTACTGTCAGTGCCATTTGCCTGGTCCCCTTAAGCCACGTACAAAAAAAGGCTGACTTCCACAGCTGTTTGTTGTGAGTTCCTTAACGGGGTCAGACAGAAGTTTCAGAAACTGTGAAACCTCCAAAGTTTTCCTGAGGATGAAAGGTGGGTGGGGGGGGGTCGTGCAACCTTGTGTAGAAGTGCTTGTTTTGCCCATTGCAGGGATAAAACTCAAGTCTCAGAAGGTAACATAATGCAATTAAGAAATGATGACAAGTATCTCTGGATAGAAGCAATAAACAGTGTCCCTTGACGCAGCAGAAACTGAAGGCTGCTTACACAGTTTAATCATGATCCCTTGCTGGTTTCATCTATTCAGAAAAACAGTGCAGCAAGTCACAAGTAACTCACTTTGAACTTCTACCAGTACAGAATATTTTAGGGAGACACAGAGACTTATGAATACGTCTACTAAAATCTGGAAACAATCGAGGCTTCAATCATTCATGGAGGGATGCTTACTATCAAGACAAAATGCTCTGCATTCAATGAC
This sequence comes from Aspidoscelis tigris stejnegeri, assembly GCA_023333525.1. NCBI lineage: Eukaryota > Metazoa > Chordata > Lepidosauria > Squamata > Teiidae > Aspidoscelis > Aspidoscelis tigris. The sequence continues at coordinate 49,559,631 of JALMGA010000004.1, forward strand.
AGATTTTCATGGTGCATAACTGTATGGATTTAGAAAGTAATTCTGTAATGAATTCTGAAAATCCTGCTGCCAGCAAGATTCTCTCTGCAATGTGATCATGCGGCGATATGGCATTTTTCTTACTAAACGCTTCCTTGCAGGTTTTCAAAATAATGAAATAAAAAAATCTCATTATGTAAGGACAAAGGGAAGGGGGTTATATAGACTAAATAAAATAAAATAAACAAACTACTTAAACTTATGGGTGATTCTGGATTGGCTGGTATAATGGGCCAGCAAGCATACTAGGAGCCTTCCTGTTACACATTGGTACAATTGGGAGCCTCCTTAGACCTTAGAAGTAAAGCTTCTAGAACACTTGCTGATCTGGTATACTAGCCAGCACAGAATCATTCTTTTTTTCCACCTCCTTTAGTCAGACCCTGACCCTGAAATGAGATAGTGGTGACCATGCCCAGAGGATAGTCATTTCTGCTTTCTATGGACCTGTTTGCACTAACCCTGTGGACTGGTTCCAGCCACTCCTGAAGAGGTTTGTCCACACACCACTGCTGTTATCAGCTCAGACCTCACTAAATCCGCCCTGATCTTCACCAGATGTTGTAATATCAGTCTGTGGCCTCTTTCTGGTGCCCTGAATACATATTCATTCATTCATTCATTCATTCATTCATTCATTCATTCATTCATTCATTCATTCATTCATTCATTCTATCTATCTATCTATCTATCTATCTATCTATCTATCTATCTATCTATCTATCCCACACTATACTCAAAGGGTGGGTAACAAAAATCAGTGCATTAAACAAAACAATATATCTTAAAACAGTAACTCTACCTTTTCCTATTAGGTGCCAACCACGTAGGCTAGACACCCTCCTTCTAGGGACTGAGGGGACAATAGACTTGCTTCAGGATTTATTCTGTCTACCACAGCATGACTACAGAAACATGGGGCTGTAGGGAATAACAAGTGCTGTGCGTTGGAATAGTAACAAAATCACTACCAGTATGCCTACAGACTACCTTTACCTACTTCACTGAGAGAAAACATTAACAATTTTTACTAACAAACTCCAAGGGTTTTTTTTAAGCATGTAAGGTATCTGAAAGAAAAACAGCACGAATCAAGATCTTTCTACTAAACTAATATAGGGAAAGAGCATGGGGTTTGCATGGCCACCATGCTCTTCCAGTTATTGATGATAGTGCTGTAGTGGCAAAGCAGTTTTAAATGTTCAGGGAGTTCTTCAAACTGTTGCCACTGCTGCTACTTGAGGGAACTCAAATGATCCTCCCAGCAGTACTTCCATTTCCTGTCTTTGAAATACCTCCCTGCCTTTATTTGGATTCCAAGGACAGGGGATACCCTTTTCTTTGCTTGTCAAATGACAGTGAGGGAGTCTCTAGCCACCATTTGACAGGACGAGAAGGGTTGCTCCCTGCCATGTCATGACTGCCAATGGATTCCATCACCTCCATTTAACAGGCAAGGAAATCCCCCAATGTGCAGATGCACACTACATATTAATGCAGATGGGGAAGGGCACTTTGCTTGAAGAACCCTCCTCTTCCTGTACTGATTGTACCTATGATTTGACTTTGGTTCCTTACCCAGCTGGCCTCCTATGCAGCCAAGTGGAAACATTGGCTGTGTTCAGACTAGCTCAAAAGGCCACCTCCTGGGAGAATTGGGATCGGGAACACCAGACAGGTTCCCTCTGTATGTGCCTTACTGTGAAGAAAACCCAGAGAAAGATATTCAATCATCACACTAGAATTCATGAGACTGATGGCACTGTTCCTTTCAGTCATATCGGGAGGAGACATTTTAGCCAATTTCAGCATAGGAAGAAATCCTACCAGCCAGTGACCAGCAGCAGGCAGTAGCAATTCAGTGCTAAACATTTGTTGCTAGGCAGGCATTGCTAACCTTTAAAATGATAGACTGAAGTAGAAGAACACCTCTTTTTATTTTTTTATTTAATCAACAGCACCTTTTCTAAAAGGGGCAGATGAGAAATGCCATGTTTGATCAGGCCCATAGTCCTGCTCAAACAGATAATCAAGGAAGTGCTGACTTCCATCTCTGTGTGCTTATCCACTGTCCTTCATTTTCCATGCCAACCTAAACAGATTGGCTGCAGACAATTTGTTGTGTCGCCAAAATGGGTCTCCCTGTCGAACCAGAATAGGAGCCTGGAATTTTACCTTTGTCTCCTTGGTCTGATCATAAGGTCCCTGGGCCACCAGTAGATCTATAAAAACACATCTACTAGAACAGAGAAGCCCAGAAAAGGACTAGTCCCCATGCTGAGCTGTTCCTAAACGTAAGTGCAGAAAGTCCCATTTGGGTTAAATGATCCATAACTATCCACTACCAATTTCATGAAAGTATCAGAAAACTGATCTAAATATTTTTTTTTTAAAGGCTGTTGAACTCCATGGATGAAACATGCTTTGGATGTCCAGCATTACTGCAATATTAAAACCATTACACATCTGCCATTCTAGTAGGACACAATATGAAGACTCGGCGACAGATGCATATTGATTAGCATTCTGTTCTAAGTTTAGTACTATGTTATCCTCCCATAATCTCTAAAAAAGGATGCCTGTGGGCTAGACCTTACTGGAAGGAGCCGTATTTCTGGAAAGGCAGAATATGAGAGGCTGGCTACATGAACTTATGGGACTATACCTTGCTATTTCAGTCACCTTGTATACCTTCACCTGTATTTAGTGACTACCATGAAAAACACAGTAACTTGCCCTTTTACAAGGTCATACACATAAAAGTCCTACAGCTTACTTGCTTTGGAGAAACAGAGTAGAGAAAATATTAACAGACCAGGAGTAGTGGGAAAGGCAATTTAAGGTAGAGGCTTATATTAGATCCTGGAAAGAAGATCCTTCTAAACAGCCTGCTATTTTTGAACATGAAATGACACATGATACAGATTACTTATGAACAAACATTTGAAACTGTAGAAAAACAATGCTTGGTCTATGCAGACACCCAGGGAAGGAGAACACAGTGTTAATCGAACCAAGCAAGCAGACTTTAACTCCCGCCAACCAACACTATTTCAGTTATTTCAGATCACAGAGAACAAATCTTGCTTTGGCATTGTTAGCACACTCAACAGAGAGTGACAAATAGTCAACTGCTCCCCAGAGGAAATAGTTGTGTCAGTATTTGCAAACATGTATCGATTTAAATCAATGGTTATAAGAATACACTTGAAACAGTGTGTGTATAATGAAGCAAGCCATGATAGTGTTATTCATTTTCCTCGCAACTTCTTGTAACTTGGAATGTTACATCTAAACACGGAAAGTCTATATTTAACCATCTTTGCCATGAACACGGAAAGTCTATATTTAACCATCTTTGCCATGAACACACCATAATAGCTATCACCAAATAATTTGTCAAGGAAATCCCTAAGTTCATTGTGTGTTTATTTAGGCCCATTCTGCACTGGCTGGTGATCCAGATTAAGGAGCCTCCTAATCTCGATTGCTGATCTCCTGCATGTTAAATGCAGCTCAAAGAAGCCCAAACCCGATGGTCCAGCTTCATCTGCATTTGATAGAACTAGATCCAGATTAATTAGGCCCTTAATCCAGATCTGTTGTAGATCTGCTTACTAAGGTCTACAAGTGGACCAAGGGCCTTGTTCCAAATCATGAGAGGTGTGCAGACAGTATACTTCCCTGTTCAGGAACTATCAGGGGGTGCTCTTCAGTAGTATGGCATAGCATATTGCCAAAAAGAAACTCCCCCAGGCTCCAAAGCTAGGAACTGTCATTCCTAGTCTTTGGAGGTGTGAAGGAGGCTGCAGAAAGCCCATAGTGAGCAAGAACAAACAGGCAGAATAGAACACCAAATTCTTCCATCATATTCAAGGCAATGGCAGCTCAGGGAACAGGTGGGTGTGGGGTGAGGCAGCGTCTGAAAGCTCTGTTTTCACACTGAAGTTGGAAGCAGTGCCTTCATGCTTACACTAGAAATTTTCTGGAGGCGAGAGTTTTGAGAGAAGTGCCCTCCCTGCTGTGTTGCTGGGAGCAGCCAAGGTGTTTGTGGCTAGAGGTGTATTTTGCAGTCTTACCCTCAGGCATCTTGGACAGGCATCACACCCAGTCAAAAACGAATGCACAGTGCCCGGGATGTTTCCTGTCTGCCCATGTGGGGGCGGGGGGGGGGCGGAGGCGGCGGCTTTTCTACCCTGCTTTTCTCACCCATTTAAGGGGACTCAAAGTGGCTGACAAAGCTTTCTATTCTTCTCCCCACAACAGACAGCCTGGGAGGTAGGTGGGGCTGTGACAGCTCAGAAGAGAGCTGTGATTAGCCCAAGGGCACCCAGATGGCTCCATGGAGAAGTGCAGAATCAAACCCAGTATTCCCAGATAAGAGTTCAGCTCCCTAACCACTAGACCAAACTGGCTCCAAAGAGGTACCATAATGGCACTTGCTGCAGCATGGTAGAGCACAGTGCCTGTGCAGATGTCATACTCTGTTTTGGCCCTGAATGCACGACAAAAGGGGCAGTGATACACACATATTGCACCTTGCTGCACATTCAAAGAGCCATAAAAATGCCATGCCAATCCTGCCTCCATGTATTTGTTTATTTTATTTAAGAAATTTGTATCTCACTCTTCACCAAAAGGGGGCAGATCACAATGAGAAATAATAAAATATCTAACCTTATATAAATTGTACAAGATTTATCAAAACGTGTCTAATGAGTGTTGGAGGTGTAAAACTAATGTAGGAACTTTTTACCTTATTTATTTATTTATTTATTTATTTATTTGTATTTCTATCCCGCCCTATACCCGAAGGTCTCGGGCGGGTTACTGTATGTGGTGGACCTGAAAAATAGCAAAAAAATACTGGTCACAAATACACATGGAAATGGGAAATATACTAAAAATGTTATACCATTTAAACCAGAAATCTTTTCATTGGGAATAATAGATAGCAATTTAGATAATCTGAATCCTTTAATTATGTACATGGTTACAGCATCAAGAATAATTTATGCAAAAAGGTGGAAAGAACCTGAAGTTCCATCAGTGGAAAATTGGTTAATTAAACTGTCCGAATTTGTGGAGATGGACAAATTGACGAACTTCTTAAAACAAAGAACAATAGAGAAGTATCTAAAAGACTGGAGACCCTATATAGAATTTCTACAGGAAGAAGGATTAACAACTTTGGGATTTGACTGATTCTTTTCTTTGTTAAGGGCCAGTGGAAATGGAAGATATTAAGAAAATAAGATCCTGGAAAACCAGAGGAAGTCACCAGTTGTGAATAATGGATTATTATATGACAAATGTAAAAAGGGGTAATAATGAACCCTGAAGTTTTATTGTTGTTGTATTAAAAATAAATAAAAATGTGAGAGAATAAAACATATAAAATATTAAAACATAAATAAGAATGTATCAAAGCCTCACTATTCACAAAGGGAAAGAGTTGCAGTAAAGCAGCAACAAGCGTTCAGTAATACAACAATTTGAAATCTGAAAATTCAGCAAAGAAACTGTCTCTTACAGAGGTTAAATTAGGGCAACGTTTTGGGACCTGTTTTTAACATCACATGAATTTCAATACAGATTTATATTTGTTCAGTATGAACTTCAACCGTATTGTAAAAGCACCTGTTTTAAGTTTATTTAGGCAGAATAGCCTATTCAGAGTGAAGTTGAAAACTATTCCCCTTTGGAATACATTTGTTTTCCCATGGGTTTGAGTTACAAGCTCTTTTTCAAATACTCCTTTTTCTCTTCTTCTATTGTAGCCTTTGATTGATGTCACATTTTCCTTTCTCGTTTTACAAGACAGAGAAAGGACCTGCCTCAGGCAACTGACCTATGCGGAACACTGAAGAGTGGTAGTCTGGCTTGGAACAACATCCCACATGAAAAGAACCATCCTGCCCTTGCGTTCACGCTGACTTTGTGGGCCATGCTCAAAGCTATTTATTCTCTCCTTCCTCCTCCTAGTACTCATCGAAGATGCTCTGCAACTTTGGGAATCTGCTGGCACAGTTGGAAGGCAATGCTGAATAACACACGCTGCTCTGTCACTTTCCAAATTCAAGCAAGTGACAACACTGAGCTGCTTGGCACTGAAGACGACAGGGCCATTATTTTGGCCACGGTCCCGGGAAGCAGGAGCCACTACAGGAGAATTTTCAAAACTGATTGTTTTGCAGAAAAGGAAAACAACAGCAACAGCAACCTGGATTTAATGGCCACAGGTTCTTCCACTCAGCAGCACTGACAAATCTTGCATGGCACAAAGCAATCTGCAGGGCTTGTCGGGCCTGATTTACATCTGTAAAATGTCCACATGGAGGGATCTTAATTAACCTTTTATAAGCACTGGCCTGTTTGTTCAGCTGCTATACTGCACCGCCTTTCAGCTCCCATGCAAAAAACACCTCTAATCAGCAAAGGTGTCTTAATGCCCACAGTGCATACTAGAAACATGGTCCTCAGAGGAGCTGCTGAGGCTCAGGGAGGAAGGGAGGGATAATTTATTTAATAATGTATCTAATTATCATTTGCATACTACTCTTCACCTTTTAGGTCCCCGAGTGGTTTACATAACAAAAATATATTTCGAATAAAATATTTTAATATTTGAGAATCAGGCAGGCTCCATCATATATATTGACTACTTTCGTGCACAGAATACCATGTTCAAAGGAGTCAATCCAATAATGACCCAAAGCTAATTACCATTTGGAGTTTTAAAACCTAGGTCAGGCTAACATTAAGCATGGACAGCCTTTTATTGGGTACTGCCACTAGCATTATTTAGCCACTTTGCCAGAAGCTGTGTCCAAGGGAAGCAAAGGACGCTGTTGCCATTTTCGGAATCATACGCCATCTCCTTCTCCCTCCAACTTACTCACTTGCGCAAACCATCACTTAATTTAATTAGACGGGAGTAAATCAGAGCAACAAAAAGAAATAGAATGCAGCTGTTACAGCATCATATTCTAACAGGATCTGAGAATAGAGGGCTGTGAAAGTCCTGCAATTTTACCTAAACTGATTTAAAACATGCACTTTGTGTGCATTTTTAAACTTTTTTTTTCAAATATACTGCAGTGTTTAAATAAGTGCAAAAAGCCAATGGACAACTACAAATCAATTGAAATGGACTGTAAGTCCAGAAAGGATGGACTGAAATTGCGAGGCTCATTTCAAATGACATATAGTCCTACTTGCATTTCAGGGGTTTGATAAATAAATAAAAAAAAAATGAAGAAAGTCATTTGTTGCTTTTCTTCCCCAGCTTGTTACTTGCCACATGGGAGGGTAAGACAACAGTGGAGTTTAGTGCCATTTTGCTGACTCCCAGATACAGATCAGAACTGGGCCATTTCTGGTTGCCCAGTGAAAACAATCTCAGCAGTAACTTTAGAAGCTGGAAACTTCTCAGTCTCTAAGTTTGGACTGGGCTGGGCTGGCATAATGTGGGCACCAGTTGCAGCTACCATCTTGGCCCAGATTGCTTTATCCAACCAAGGCTTACTTTGCACAGTGTACATGAAAGCATGCCCCATGGCAACAGCTTAAGAAGGCCACATGGCACAAAGGAGGACCACATGTTCCTCATTTTTGCTATAAACCAGGATGAGAGGCCCATCTCAATGTGGCCTCATAGGATGGAACAGAATGAAAATCTAGCTGGGGAATAGTGATTTCTGCTGCAAAACCAGGAGGGTGATAGAAAAGGAATGAGGTTTTGATTGATCCTCACTTTGGATCTTTTTATTTCAATATCCAGGAGGGGTTGCATTAGATGCAGGAGAAAATGCTCAAGTTTTCACTAATAATTCTTCATAAACTTGTTTTAATGTCAGAGTCATGCAAAATTGCATTTAAATTATTAAAGAAAGCCACACTTCTTCATTAGTATTCCAAGTAGGTCAATTCAAATATTTTACAGTGAAAATTAAGCAAGCCCCCTACCCATCCCAGTTGTGGTAACTTCAAATTATCCTGGCTTAATTATGTTTCCCACGTCAATTTGTAATGAAATTATATGGTCATTAAGAGCTGATCTTCTGAAAATCCCAAGTTGTGTTTTTTGAAATGTGAATTCTGCACCTTAAAGCAAATATGGGGTCCAAGCAGACTATATGGTTGTAGAACTAGAAATGCTGTGTTTTTTTTAACAAATTGCTCAAAATGTAATCAATGTCTCATTATAATCTAATTTAGCAAATTAAGCACATAATTCCATTACAAATTTCAATAAAATACTGAAAAGATTATCAAGCAGCAACAAACATCTGGAATGCTCTCTCTCTCTCTCTCTACAGGCAGAAAAACAGACAAATATATATTTCATGATGGTCCTAGAACCTCATATTATTGTAGGAATCCTACGAGGGTGGACAGGGAATTGTGAAAGAAGTCATAATTTTCTTTCCTCTTGCAAACAGAGTAGTAACAAGGCAAGTTGTCATATGAGAGAATGTAGACATTTATGGGTGGGAGAAATTCAGAGTCAAACAAAGGATCCATGTGATATTTTCTGCTGTGAAGAACAGAACTATTTATAACACTCTATGGGTGCTTCTGCACTTACCTCCGAAATCCATGGTAAGTAGATCCGTATCTAATAGATACGGATCTACTGCCACAAATTACATCTGCACCTGCAAAGGTGGGATGGAATTAGATCTGGATTTGAGGTGGGTGCACTGTGGAAGCACAGCACCCACCTCAATCTGGATCTCCTGAGGCCCTCCGCCGGAGCCGAGCATGGTGAGCCGTGGGTCTCTGATTTTGAGGCTTGCCCTCACCCCAGATGCCACAGATTGTGGCTTCTGGAGCCAGGGGGTGCTTCCCCTAACCCCCCCCCAGCCCATCCTGGGGAGAGCACAAGGGATCCCCTCCTTACCTTACCGCAGCCAGGCCGATTCTGGCTGCGGGGTTCCAGTTGCCTTTGCGTGTGCGTCCTGTGTGTCTCCCAATTGGCCAGGGCTGCGTCTGGCTTCAGGAGGCTCTCTGCGCAGGCGTGTGGCCCTGGTCAAAGTGTGCTCATGCAAATCTGGCCCCTTGACTCTCTGTGTGTGGAAGCGTCCTGCTTCCAACTGGATCAAGGTGAGGGGCTGGAAGCACCATTTGAATTCACCAGCATTGAATTAGCTTTTTTCGCCACTGCTGCACACTAGGCTGATACCTTCACTGAACTCTCCACAAGAACCCTGAGCAGCAGCAGAGTAGCAGTGGCCACCTGCTTGGATCAATGGTGGTGGTCCGGGCTGGTAAGTGAAGACACAGCCTAAATCTCATATTGCATCTGACATTTTACAAGTCACTGGTGTTTTTGTCCTGTGTCAAGGAATATGAATTTGAGGATAACATGGCTAAACAGAAAAACAACACATCTGTAGCATTCCATTTTCTTTTGTGGACAAAACAGTTCTTTTTGCTGCCCAGCTGTGAATTAGTTCAGCTTGAACTGACTTATCGAGTACATATTTCTTTCCTACCCATGAAATTTAATGTGGATGTTTGGCAGATGTAAATTTATGCAGATGTGACTCTGACTGTGGAACTGACAAAGAAGTGAAGAAGAGGCAAGACTCTGATTGGAGCCTTGCCTCTGATTATCTGAGTCATGTTTTGATTTTCTGCCCTTGTCCACCAGCTTAGTCTTGTTGCAAAAGCTGCTGCTGCATTTAAGGAATATTTGTAGATCACTGAAAAGTATCCATATCATTCATGTACCTTACCAGTAATCCAAGAGACTGCACTGTGTTCCCTCGTTTCAACATCAGAATAACTCAATGCAGTTAGAATCAATGTGAGGAACTCCAAGTAGAGCTTTAATGGTACAATCTTATTGTTTTAACAGGATACAATTTACAAAATCATTTGTAAAGGAAACCTGTGAAGGTATATCCAAATAGCTCTTTTTCAGTGTGATATTCACAAACATAAAACAAGACTATCGGCCTTTCTGCAGTTACAGGTGTTCAAATTCAGGAAAGGATCCAGGGGCCTTCCTTCCACAAGCTAAAGTAGCTTGAGAAAAACCCCACCACCTACTAGTATGCCCCATCTGCACCAGACAGAACATAGTCAAGATTAGGGGGCCAAAAATGGTCTCACATTCCAGACTATTGGTAAACCTGTTTAAATTGGTCCACTGACATACTAGTTCCATAATCCAGTTTAGTGGCATAGAAAAGTACACCGCCAAAATGGATTCACTGGGGGCTTCGAGGTCAGGAACTTTCAATACTGGATAGAGATTTCAGATCCTAGCTCTGAGGCCAACATGAGGACTAAACAGCTGTCCTAATGCAGATGGCCTTGCTCTGGTTCAAATACAATCCACCCAGTTTGAGATGGATTGTTTGATCCAGATCACACTGAGGTAGGTTCTGATCCAGATCCCAATAGGTGCAGAAATGTCCTATATGGGAACTAGAACTATAGCAGCTGCAAGGCTCTTTAAAAAAATGACTTGAAACAAGGACATGTTAATGTGAATAGTTTACAAATGTGATCATTGTAAATACTGTAGTATGAAAGAGGCAGAATTTGACCTTTAAAGGCTGGAAAGAATCTCTGAAGCTTTACAGGACTGAAAGTCTAACAGTGTCCAACATCTACGATAGTGCTGATTCTGTTTTACACTTGTATGTTATATTGGGATAATGGGAAAAGCAGCACAGTGATCCATAGCAGTTTAGGAGTTGCCTCAAGGAATGAAATAATTTCTATGTATATGTTTAAATATGTATACATTTAACTTGGTTGGGGAACCCTTCCAGGATCCAGACAAGAGTTGTGTGCAGTCCTCTTCTTAAAGCAGTGATGTGTTGTTTATATGTCTGTTGTCACTCCCAGCCACATAAACATCTCAGCTGGGAGACCTTTGTTTCTCGGCTGTGATGTTTCCAGCCAGGACTAGGATAAGCATAGCAAATGCCCCAGAAAATGAGACCCCTTCCTGTGTTCACTGAAACAGAGCTGTCAAACCCACTTCTGGGAATGCAAAACGGGTAAGTTGCACATGCAGTGGTGGCACTGGCATATTAGAGCACTGCAAAGGTAGAGTGCTCACTCTTGCCCTACCTTTACAACACTGTAATGGGCACTTATGCTAGGATGTACACTTTTCCCACTTGCAGACACTGCCGTTGTTTTAATATATACTGTTATTGTTTTAATATGTTTGATTTTAAATGTTGGTACCAGCCCTGAGACCTTTGGGATAAAATGCAAGCAAGCAAATAAATCTGAAAGTCCCTTTCCCAGCATAGTAGGAGCTGGCAAGAGGTGGAAGTATGGGCTTCCAAACAGGAAATGAAAGACCATCTGCAGTGCACAGTGATGGCCTGGTGGCTCTAGCCACCTTGGCCAGCATTGGCATCAGAACAGTTACGGGGGGAAACGAGATGCAAACAATAGACGTTCACTGCTTGTACAGCTTAGAGGTACCTTGCTTTGGCTCTGCTGTTGGGTGGTGGCCCTGAAAATGGAAGTAGGGGAGGAACAGAGTGAGGGGTAGCATTGTCTGAAACTGGGGAAAGAAAAGAGCCTGTATTATTTCCAGCATGATCCAGTTCAAGAAATGGGCATAGCATTTAGTATTAAACTAAGTGAATTATTGACAAGATAAAAGATATACTTAAACTTGGCACATTTTTAGGGAAAAGTTTTATGTTATGGTAAATGTTCAGTCGTTAAAAAGTTTGAACAATTACTGGATACAGGCCAGAGAAAATTCGTGGTTTTTCATATCAAAGTGTTTGAAAGTTGTATGGATATACTCATGCTGAAGCAAAATTAGTGGGATTCTGAAGCAGCTCCAGCAGTTTCGTGTTTCTGAAAAACGTTTTGAAAAAGAAGGTCACTTGTAGTTCCTTAATTTCTCCTGACTGTGAACTAGCTGTTCTGCACAGAAAGCTTTACATTAATCTACAACAGAATGTAACATAAAAGGGCAGGATTAATGACCTGTGAAATAGTGCTGGTTAATCTGTGCCTGGTTTAGTCTAAAGCTTTAAAATGTAACAGTATGATTAGAGAACACTCTTAAGACTGAGGGAAGCAAAATAGATTCATAGATTAAAAACATTTCCATTTTATGCTTTAAAAATGTCAATATGCCTACAATTAGCAATATCCTTGTTTACTTTATACAACATTTTCCTAAAAGTGGCAGCATTCCAGCAAAAATTGCTCCAAATGATTTCTTCAAGTGATTAATAGTAAAATCATTCCTAGTTCCTTCAGGGATCTTACTATTTCTAAGACAATAATGTAACTTTAAGGGTAGTTCCGACATTATAATTTCTAGAACAACTATGTCAAACTTTATACCTTCAGGGAATTCTGTCTGTCTTAGCTTGTCTTCAAAGGAATCACTTCACAGCACAAATTATTCTGGGAGGCAGCTGAAGCAAAAGGCACACAAATCTCACAAAAGGATCAGCCATGGTTCCCCTCTTTGAGCCTGGTGTCAAGCAAGGCCGCTTCTCCAAAATGCAATAGAAAAAGTCATGCATTGAATATATATGAGCTCCCTGGACATGTTCATTCAAAAAGCACGACATTGAGATTTGATCATCACCATTTCTGCTACTGGCCATTTAACAAAAGCATCTCTTCCGTAGGATCTTCATTGACACTACTGGTAAAATCATTGAGTTCAGTATGCTTGTTGTCACTGTTTTGAAGGGCTTTGCATCAGAGAACCTAATGCAAGACATATGCAACCTAAGTTCTATTCAGAGTCCTTGTAGCCAGCTTCAGGAGGATCTCTTCCAACAGAGACGCCCTGTCCACTGCAGATACTCTTTATCTGCATTATATGGAGTGTAATCCAGTTCAGGAGGCTTCTGATCTGGATTACTGGTGGACCTGATTAAATAGATCTGTTGGTGTGCCAGCAAGGATATTCTGGAACACTGACCTGTGCAGAAGGCACAGCTCTGTTTTCCAGACTGAGGGATCCATTTATGTGGTGCACAAAAATGTGCCATCAAAATGGATCCCCCTCAAGCTCTGGAGTCCTTGGAGACCAGCCCCAACCCTCGTGTAACCTTCAGGGCCAGTGTAAGAGCTGGTCTAGACCTATATCACCATGCAGATGATGCTGTTCTGACCACACTTTACCATGGTCTGGACTAGAGGGTCTTGTTAGTCCAGACCCACTGGACGGATCATGGCATAGGAAGCACAAGAAGGCTATTTGTCCTGTTTTAGTCTCTGAGTTGACTGGCATCTCCAACTTACATCTATTCAGCATGTTTTATGAATGTATCTGCTCTCACTGTTACCTGGAATGAATTGACAATATACTTTAGTACAGGGGTAAGAACCCTGGCCCTCCAGATGCTTCTCTACTACCTCTCCCAGTGCTGAGGCTGGAACAGAACACTAGGGCTGAATGCTGGTAGTTCATGAACATTTGAAGAGCTGCAGTTGAGCAGCCTTGCTCTGGAACAAATCCATATGATCCTTTTACACATGATCAACTATAGCAAGTAATTAATCTATATGCATAATTTATAATTAATGATTTTCAGATTCTGAAATGCTTCACAAATCTCCAAGGATTTCCTGGATTCTCTAAGGACCAGTAAAAAGTAGTAATAAAGAAAGTAGATCTAAATGTGTTTCATATACGTTATTACAGTGGTACCTTGACATACGAGTTTAATTCGTTCCGTAACCTTGCTCTTATGTCAAATCGCTCGTATCTCAAAGCAATTTCCCCATTAATCCATTCCAGCTCCCAAAACACCACCTCAGTTGTTTTTGTTATGTACTGTACTGTATTTACATACTCGTATCTCAAATCTTGCTCTCATCTCAAAGCAAAATATCACTCGCTCGGCGGCTTGTATCTCAAAACACTTGTATGTCAGGGCACTTGTATGTCGAGGTACCACTGTATTATTATCCTGGTTTTATAAAGAAACTAAATGGATATATTTATTGCACTGATGATACCAAAATCATAGGTAGTGGAATCTGGCAATATATTTCAATATGTGTGTACTAAAAGCAAGATCCAGAATTCTATTAAATACCTAAAGAACTGCATGCAAAATTACCAGATCAAGCTAAGGTATGTGGAATCAAGAGTCAGAAAGAATTGGTAGGTTTTGATGAAGTGTACCTAGTGCTGTTCTTTGCTAATGGGTTCTCTTATGTTCAAGCTTTCAATTAAAATTTTATTCTTTGCATCTGCCATCTGCAACACTTGCCACCCTTGAACAAAATTTCAGTTTGAACTATATTTATTAACAAGAATTGTATTTTTATGTGGTTTCTTTTTGGGATTTAAAAAATTACAAGCAAATGCATCTTATTGGGAAACTTTTAGCCCACAAGAAAACAACAAAAATGCGATCCAAGTTTCTACAAAGCTATTAACGATAAATAACAACCTTTTCATTTTAATTTCTCTGTTCTTATGCTTTCTTTTCAAAAGCCCTTATTTCTAGAATATAAACATGCTCTCCATACACAAAAAAATTAATCCCTTTCTTAATTTTTTCAAAACCATTTCCAAATCACCTTAAGTATGTACTGTAATTCAAATTAAAGTCATTGTTTATAGGATAGTATCAGAAGTCAGACGTGTTTCTCTGAAGAAGCCATCTTTCTTAACAAAAGGAATCAGGTGCAATTATGGGACAAATTTGATTGTATGGCTTACTTTACAAACGTACAAAGGAATCACTACTCTTTTTGCCTGTATGGCTGCATTTCCACTCACATTATAATATGATTTGAAAATGATTTGAATTTTGTCCCCATGACAAATTGGATTCCCATGATTTCTGACGAGTAAATCACTAAAAAATGCAATAAAAAACCCTGAAAATACAGGTTCTTTTCCTTGTTTTTGCTGCTAAAATGCTTATCTTTATTCCTTTGGGAAGGGTACAGCAGTATTGGGGCAGATGCATCATGAAATGGGTGGAGTTTCACCCTGCAGGACAGCTCCTTGCAAAAAGTGCTCAAACCTTTTTCCCTCAGCAGACCACTTCACAGTTTCATTTTCAGCAACTTCACACTGATAACAAGTAACAATTCACCCACTCAACTTCACACTGATAACTAAGTTTCATTTCTCACTCATGCTTCCCCTCACTTTCTCCTTTTTAGCCTGGGCTGACTCTTTCCTGCATGGATGGGTGGGAGAAAGATGTGATAAAGGAGAAAGTGAGGGGAAGGCTTAGGGAGGTGATTTTGTGCAACATTGTAAAATGGGGCATTGGAGGAGGGAGGGGGGTTCTGGAAGCGATTCCCATGGGGAAGGCTTAGGAAGGCGATTTTGTGCAACATTGTAAAATGGAGCATTGGGGAAGGGGTGGGGGGCTCTGGAAGTGATCCCCATGGTTGTGCTCACTGGAAGGTTTGGCTACGGCAGAAGCAAACAGCAAGAACAAAAGCAAGAAGGGAGGGGAGGGGAGCTGGGATTTCCACCCTTAGCCATGTCATCAGGGGATCAAACCCAATTGGGAGAAAGGCGTGGGCACCCCACATGGCAAAGGGCGGGGAGGAAATGATCTGCTTTCCCCAATGCATTTTGAAGTGTTTTCTGTGGGAACAGCAGAATCAGGGTTGACAGCGATTTAAAGTCAATCAAGTGGGATCAGCCAGAGTGGGCATTTGCATCGGGTTTTGTTGTAGCGGTTTAAAAGGCATTTTTAAAAGCTCAGGTGGGAACACAGCCTACCTGAGCTATATTAACTTCTAGAAAATGATTTGCAGAAATTGTAGGCATTGGTGGAAAACTGTTGGCACAATACATGGCAAAGTTCCTGTATTTCCTTACTCTGAACCATACAGTAATCAGTGTAAAACACCCTGCAATCCATTTTCTCCCATTCATATAAGGTTTCAGACTTTCAAACAGGAGTATCTCCTTAGAAAGCTTTTTCCCTGGGTAGGATTTATACTAAAAGATACAGAACCTTGCCAAAACAAATTCAAAATATGCTTAGCTTTGTTCTACTTAAAATGTACTTCCAATATTCCTCTGAGCTTATCTCTTGGTCAGTGTGCACAGCATGAAAGGGTCAAAGTGTCCTCAAATCAATTAACAAACAGTTAATGGTGAAAACTCTCAGGGAGCACTAAGAACATAGAAAGGCACAATTTCAGTAGATTGTACATCAGTTCTGTTTTCTGATACTTGTACTCACTGGGAGACAACATACATATTTATTCATAAACATACATATATCAGTCGTGTTGAACCACTGATATATGGAATTAGTTAACAAGAAATGGACCAATAATCAGGTGCAGTAACTTTTCCACCTAAAGGAGGAAACAGAGTCCAACTGCAGCCAAGTGTTGCTCTTTATATTTTCAAGGTAAAGATTCCCCTATGGCATTAAAACATCTCTCCAAAATATAAACCAGCAGATAGGAATTTTATACCTCAATAAAACAGCACTTTGTCCTCACTACACTTACTACCAGAAGCTTTTTAACACAGAGAATTTTAGGAAGTCGACAATGTAAGTAGAAAGCAGGAAATTATTTACACCATAGTAAAAACTGGAAGCTGTAAGTGAAACACTGCACTTCCATTTCACAAATTCTAATAAAGCAGCCCGTGACTTCCATAAACTCCTCACAGTAAACTCCTGCTCAGCAAGGAAGCAAATATATTAATCCCATCCTTCCTTAAATTAAATATAGTATATTTTTAATACTGTCATAAAGTTTTCCCTCCCTAAAGGAGGGGATGGAATTCTGCCATTTAATGAAAAGTCCCTTTACTGCCAAATGCCACATACGTGCAAGTAAGCTAGGCAGAAAATTACAGCAGAAATGAAGCTCAGAATACCTTGCAAAAAACAACCAGACATATCCAAAAATATGCATTTCTCTATGTTGTTTAAAAAAAATTAATCAGACTAACGAGTACAATCTGCACTTCCTTATATGCTGATGACATTCCCATTTTGAATTCATGCTGCCTTGCGTATTGGTTGGAATATAAAAGCTTGCTGCCAAATAAGAGAATTTTAGGGTATTCTTTGAGGTGGGAGGATTTTCACTGTAATACAATCTGTTACGCCTTCCCAAATGATACCCTGCAGGAGCGTGAGGCAGAAATAGAGCGACAACCACCACAATGACTTGCCACAGGGAAGGCCTGCTACCAAGCTATTCCACAAATGACTTGCCTCCGACTTTGTTGCCCGGTATTGTCTTCCTCCCTTGACCAGAATTCCACAGGTGAAGCAGATCCAGCATGCTGCAAAGGACATACAAACAGGACAAAGCCTAGCCCTCGTGAACCACCGCTTTGCACAACTCACTGTGTCAAGAGAGGCGAGAAAGCATCCGAAGCATGCTAGCGCAAGTACAATTGTACCATGCCAGCTTGCTGAGGCACGCATTCCAAACCACTCGCAAGGGCACATCAGAGAGAAGCATTACGTAGAAGAATTCCTTCCTGTGAATGCTCAGACCAGAGAAAAACGAGCCTGGACAGTGAAAAGCAGCGAGGAGCTTCTCCAAGGAGGTTTGCTACTTACCCGGCAGTACGCACCATGCTCGCCGCCTCACACCCCCTGACAGACGATCCCAGTCCGCTCAGAAGAGCCCTTTGAAGAAATACTAACGAGGTAAGTCCTGGAGGCGACAAAAGGAAAGTCCCTAAACCACAGATCCGCGAGAAAAAAAGGATCTAAGCTGCAGCCCTGCCCAAGATGCTGCTGCTGTGCTGCTGCTGTCTGTGTATGTTCTCTGAATCTATCTTTAACTTGTAAGTGATTTAGTTTCACATTCCACTGAAGTCCTGCTGGCAAATGTAGTCGCAAAGCTTACCAATCACAAGCCCTCAGATGCATTCCCCTTCTCTCCTCCCTCCCTCGTCACTCATCCCCCCCCCCCCGCAGTTCTCTGCTTTGAAAAGCCCAAAGGGAGCAAGCTGCTTCTTTAAAAACGTGTCTTTGCAAGAGGAAAGGACGAGACGCCTTCCCTGATCTTTGCTTCACAGGGCAGAGATGGAAGTTGATGTCCTACCCCCCCCCCCCCGCCCCCTTGTCAATCTCTCTCCAACCTCAGCAGAGACATTTTTCAACTGGGCATAAACTAGCTCCCAAACTTGGCTGCCCGGGAGAGGAATGTTCTGCAAGTGGCATTCCAGAGGGCTTGCAGCAAGAGCGCACAGCAGCTATTTTGCCTCTAAATAACACGCGGGCTGGCATAGGTAGGTTACATCCGACGGAAGCAAGCAGAGAGAACCGGGTGTGAATAGAAAGTAAATATTCACTCAGTACCATTACTGAGGTTGTGCTCAGACACAATAAATCACAGCATCACCTGGACCCAAGGATTGAAGCAGAGCTGCCTCTGCTGCCCTTGCCCGAAAACTCATTTTCTCGGAAAGAAGTATGATTCTGGTTTTTTAAATGAAAAGAAGTTAAAATAAAATAAAATGAGCATCGGTCATATATGCTGCTGGGGCAGCTCAGTCGCAGAGTGCCTCTTTGTCATGCAGAAAGTCACAGGTTCAAACTTGTGACAAGTACCCGGAAAAGGGAACTGGCAAACTGCTTCAACATCCTTGTCAAGAAGAAGAGTTAGCTTTTATACCCCACCCTTCTTATCCATTTAAGGGGACTCAAAGCAGCTGACAAAGCTTTCTGTTCTCTCCACAACAGACACCCCGTGAGGTGGGTGGGACTGTGAGAGATCAGAAGAGCTGTGAATTGCTCAAGGTCACCCAGCTGGCTTCATGGAGGAAGGCAGAATCAAACCCCATGACTATGACTCCAGCACTCTAACCACAAGACTAAACTGGCTCACCATATAATTACATCCATCTAGTTAGCAGAAGTTGAGCTTAACCTGCAGTGGCTTACCCTTTGCCTATCAGTCCTATAGGAATGGCCACAGGTCAGGGGTGAGCAGCTGCTGCCTTGAAACCGCAGGATTGCAGGTTTAGTCTACAAGAATTTCCCCTGAAGAAGGTAATAGCAAACCACCTCTGTATCCTTGGCAAGAAAACTACATGGATGTGTTCATGCAGTCATCAGCAGTAAATATTTTTACTCATCATTCTTATATGCCCTCACAGTGCTAAGGCCCTAAAAGTCTTGGGCCCCAAATATCTAAAGGAACACCTTCTTCCATATTGACCTGCCCATGCCCTAAGATCTGCAGGGGAAGCCCTCCTGCTCATACCACTACCCTCAGTGGCAAAAGGGATGGGCACCTGGAAAAGGGCCTTTTCAGTGGTGGCTCCCAGGGTGTTTCCGCATAGGTCCTTTAACACCCATTAAGCACGGATTGGGAAACGCACGTCCGCATTTATGTTCCTTTTTAGCACACTTCCGGCCACGCGTGTCCACATTGTACGTCCCTCTTTAATGCAGATTTCGGCGGCAAAACTGGTTTGGCGCCGCTGCATCTGCATTAGAGGGGGCTATTAAGCACACTTCCGGTAGGTGCGTCCGCACCTACCCGTGCTTAATCCGTGCTTAATGGGTGTTAGTTACACACCACATCTCAAGTGGTTTTGCGCCGTGAAAACGCATCCATTTAGGATGCGTCCGCACAGCGCAAGTGTAACTAATGAGGGCCCTCCGCCCGCCCACCATGATTGGCTCGCCAGAGCCAAGCATGGCGAGCCAGGGGGGGGGGCTCGCTGCCGTGGCTCGCCCTTGCCCCAGAAGCAGCGGATCGCCACTTCTGGGGCCAGGGCGAGCTTCCAAAAAGCCCACCCTAGCCCACCCCACTGGGCCCGCGGCGAAACCCCTCCTTACCTCTCCGTGGTCGTCTTCGTTGTGAGGGTCTTCGCGCAGGACGCAGGTGCGCTGCATCCTGGGCGAAGACCCTCACAACGAAAACGACCACGGCGAGCCAATCATGGCGGGTGGGGGGAGGGCCCTCCGTCCCGGATCGGAGCTGGGTGTGGCACCCGCCTCCAATCCGGATCGGCGCCGCGTGTGTGGCGGGAGGGGTGCGGGGTAGATCCAGATCTCTCAGATCCGGATCTACCCTGTTAATCCGGATCTGCCGTGCACCCGGAGCTATTAAAATCTGGGTGCCATAGATCTGGTTTTGTTTTGTTTTTGCCCCTGTGCGGAAATAGCCCCAGATTGTGGAATAGTCTGCTTCTTGAGGTGTACCAGGCACCTTCACTTTATGCGTTCAGGAGAGAACTGAAGATGTACCTTTGGCTAAACAAGGAATGTCTTTTTCTCCCCACATTCAGGCACTGTTATGATTTAATCTGTTCATTTTATATGTTCACTGGTTTTTAATGTTGTAATCCACCCTGAGACCTTTGGGTATAGGGCAGGACAAACAGATACATAGCTTGAAAATATTTACAACAAAATAAGGAGAAAGAAAATATGCCAGAGGATCTGTGCCAGAATGCTTTCCAGTGCCCGCATCATCTGGGCTTAGTCATTCTGGGGCCTCCTGTGTTGTGGAATCCTGAACTTCAACCCCCAGTGTATATCTGTAGCTCTACTGTTTTAGAAAATTTCTTCCATCTGTCAGGGTGGGGTAGAAGGAATAAAGAAGGGTTAAAATAATTTTTAAAATAGGTTTCTTGGCTAATTTGGCAATATTTTTAATAGGAAGCTTTTAATAATTACTCTATCTGTGGATCATCATCGTAATTTTTAGCTTTGATAGTTAATTGCCATTTTCAGATCTATCTACTATGAATTCTTTTGATCCTTATTAAAACCATTTAAGCCACTTTCCAATAGAACATAGAAATAACCTTTGGGCAACTTACACAGTTAAAAGAGCTTAAACTTTGCCATTATCCAGTTTTCTACTGTAACTTATGGATTTAAGAAACAGCTGGCGCAGAAGCACGAGGGAAGAATGCCAAACTGATTTTCAGTAAGAAGTAGCTGATGACTGAGGGTGTTTCTCCACTGGCAGAAAGTACCCATTTTTGCACCCATTAAGGACCCATTTGGGTGTGAGCCGGATCACCCCATTTCCACCACAGCACCCATTTGGAACCCGATTGTTTCCACTGCCAAATGGGTACTTTTCTGCCTTTAATCCGGATTTTTTGTATGGAGTCTACAATGGGGTCTTCAGCCAGAAAATCCAGATTAAAGGGAGCCTGTTTCCACACCTGTGTGGCAATGGGGTCTAGAGGAGGCTAGGGGGAGGGGATGCACCCATGAGGGGGAGCCCCAAAATCCCAGCTTCGGAGTGACTTCGGAGTCATTCCAAAATGATTTCAATATGGCTCTGAAATCACTTCAGAGAGATCACCAGAGACACTGGAGCCGCTCCGGAGCTGTGCTGCACCATCGTTCGCTATTAGCGAAGACAGCGCAGCCTTCCCTCCGAAGTCCCTCTGAAGAGATCGACAGAGACTTCGGAGACGTTCCAAAGGGACTCTGGAGTGGCTCCAAAGTCTGCGCTTATCTCTTCGAAGGGACTTTAGAGAGTGCACCCCCCTGTTCCCCGAGAAACCTGGGGTGACGGACAGACCCCTTGGGGGTCTATCCAGATCCCCCAGATGGGTGCAAAGGTGTTGCCATGGCAGGGAGGTTAGCACCCATTGGAAACACACTGGGTGCTTCCCTTAATCTGGATCTACTAGATCCAGATTAAGGAATGTACCCATTCCTTAGATCCAGATCTTCTTAGATCCGGATCTAAGGAGTGCGGTGGAAAAACACCCTGAGTCTCCCTTAAACTTAGGATCACAACCAAGGATGAGATCAAAGACATGATCTACAGAGGTTTCACAATGCTGTCAACAGGTCAGTGCTTCTGATAACAATGACAGTTGCTGTTTTGATAAGGAATCCAGTCTTGGTTAACAGCAATTTTTTTAACTTCCTTTTTTGGGATCCATATCAAAAAAAGGCAGACCATTAGAAAGAGAGAGAAAAAGAGAGGGAAGAAGGGTTTCCCAACATCTTTAATATATATGTATGTATTTATTAGATTATCTACCTTAGGGTTACATCACTACAATTTTTTACAATTGAACTAGATTGTTGAAACACTTCTTGATGGAACATTTTCAAAAGAGTCTGGTGGTTTACAGGAAGAACCATTGACTGTTTCAAGGCTGCTTCTTGGTGAAGAAAAATAGAGGCTATTTCCACATTTATTTATTTATTTTATTATTTACATTTCTATCCCGCCCCATACCCGAAGGTCTCTGGGCGGGTAACAGATTACAGACCAGAACACACCATTTGCCAGTAGAACACACTAATAACTGCTCTATCAGTATCTCTTCTACATGCTGGTGAGGTTTAACTGAGTCCCCAACCACCCCCACTCCTGGAGCATAGACTGGACTAGGGTGTCCAAAATGGTATCCTGGGGCGACGTTGCACTTCCCTTCCCACTTTAGCCATCCCCCCCACCCCGCCCCCATGATCAGATACTTACCTTGATTTGATTGTGGGGCTGGTCCTCTTCAGGGTGCGGCCATTTTGGCTGCAGTGCCCTGCACAACTCCACGTGGATCAGCATTGCCACCATGACGATGCTGATGCTCTGCACAGTTGCATTTGCGTCAGGAGAGCAGCAGGGCTGCCAGCACGCTTGCGCACCAGCCCTCTTTGAGCAGAGGTGTGAATGCTCCCCAGCTGGACACAACAGGTAAGTGATTGGGGAACGTTGGGGAGAATATGAAGCATGATTTTCTGCTCCACAGGTAGTGCATGATTAGGGAACTTCTGGGAAGGCAGGGTGTGCATGGAAGCTGTAGCAGCCTCCTCCAAGCGCAGCTGCCCTTCCCCAGGAGTTCCCTAATCATACACTACAAGCTGTAGTGCGAATTGGTCCCTGGTCTGGTCTTTTAGATGACTTCATTTCAAGGTCTACCAGTGTATTAGCGTGTATTATACCACAGGGGACCTATTTTGGTGGCACAACAAGGAGCACTGCTGAAATGGGTCTCTCAGAGCTCTGAAGGATAGGGACCTTTGTTCCTGGCCTTCAGAGCATTTGGAGACCCCACACATTGGCTCCAAAGCTGTCTTGAGCTTCTAAGCTGTCACAGGGGCTGGTGTGAAATAGTCCCAATGCAGCCTTGTTCCATGCCAGAAACAATATGTCCCAAATGGGATGGTTTGCCTAGCCTGCACCAATGAGTATAGAAACAGCCAAAGAAAATTGTTCTGGGCTTCATGCTGTATATGCAGTTACAACCTTAGAAGAGCTCTGAGATCATCTGGATGTGTGTTACTACTTAATGCATAGTGCCATCTTACGATGGCTCACTGTGGTAACAATGATGGTAACAAACCAAAAAAATCAAAATTAGATAGATCAACCCAACAGAGAGAACACAAAAGATCTATCAAACGTCGAAATGCGTCTGGCTTTAGATCCCCATTATTGACACAGTAAAATTCTCTGGACGCTACTGTTTATTTGCCCTTCGTGAGAAGTATCGGATTGGTGTTTCTGTATGGTTGGCTATTTGTTACCTTCTTTCTTGTTTTGTTTTTTTATACACCATTCTTTTTATCCTCTTTTGTATACTGTTATGAACTTTTATAAGATATAATATTTTTACTAGTAAATTTACCATTATTTGTATAAAAGGGTGTATATTTCCCCCTTTTTTGGTATCAGGGCACTCTTTTTTAGTTATCTCATATTAGAAGGACCTTGGTTTTTTTCTCCTTGATAGATCTTTTGTGTTCTGTCAATGATGGTAACTTCTTTTCGGAATGCCCTCCGCTTTGCTGTTCATGAGGTGCTGTTGCTATGTTGCTATGCTGATGGATAGATCACGGAGGCATGATGCAGTGAAGATAGAAAGCAAGCTTCTTTCTTGACACATGTCCAGGCTTTTTATACTTGCTACAGACAGTTTCTCTGAACAATGGAAAAGTGCACTCAGGAGGCCCATATATGGCAGCGAGGAGCGGGGGGGGGGGGACTGGACTGAACCAGATAGAACAGCCCAAATGCAAGGATGTTGCTACATAGGAAGTGCCATATATGGTGTTATGGTGAGGAAGCTCATCTGGCCAGGGAGGAGGGAGAACTGAAGTGCCATCCAGTCTAGGGAATAGCGTCTCCAAGAACAATTTATAAACAACTAAACGGATGAGTCCTTGACTGTGATGCATGCTTAGACTTAAGGGAAAGCTACGGCAAAGGGCATGCACAGAAGCCCCCTCCTTTGGGGTGTTCCTCCAGTAGGTTGAGAAGTCTTTTTGCATCCCCACAAGGTGCCTATACTTACAGCTTATAGGCACCTATTAAAGGCCTATCTTTTTACTCAGGCATTCTCTGTGTAAGTTTGGTTCTTCCCTGGTCAACTCAGATTTTTAAATTAGCTTAAGGATGATCATATGCTGTATCTCCTCCTCTCCTCCTCTCTTCCTCCTTTTCTTTTTTCTCCGTCTCCTTCTTTCTACTCTTTACAGAAACTAGAGGCAAGGAGAGATAGGGGATCAAACTTACTATTTAACAATTTGTCTACCTCTGCTAAGCTCTGTGTCGGTGCATTCCAATACACGATTAAATGCGAATCCAGTCTGTTTTCGGGATCGTCCAATCCCATTTAAATTTTTATTCCTGACCTTTATGAGGACTATAGATTTGCAGGGAAATAGTCCTTAGAAAAAATGTTCTTGGTTCCATTTTGGTGGCTAGCCCACTTTTTTCCCCCAATGGGAATGCTACCAGGCTATTTGGGGAGGAGATCTGCCTTTTGGGCTGTCCCTGCATATCCTTCTGGCCAATGCCAGCTGTTGCTGTTGGCATGGCATTAGGTGGGTGGGTGGGATTTCACATCTGGGAAGGCCTGCCCCCTCATCCTTCCCATCACTGCAATGCTAGGGGCTCGGAGATTAAAAATAAAGTGTTGAATCTTTGAACATAATTTCCCCTTTCTGGGAATGCCACTGTAATTAGGAGAGATACATTACATTGTAACAGCAATTGACCGAGGAAAACATTTTTTAGCCCCGCTTCATCCTGAACAGCTCAGTCAAAGCAAAGAAGAAGGAAGGGAATCCCCTCTTCTCTCTTTGAACCTGTGCAGGAACCACGGTCATCTGTTTTCCTCCCACCCCTCGCTGATTTGAAAGGGAGAGATCGCTTTGCCCTCTCCTTTCGCTCAGCTGATTCCGCGCAAAGTTACTGCCAACTTGAAAGGGAGAGTGATCACTTTGCCCTGTCTGTTCTTTCACTCAGCTGATTCTGAGCAGGGCAGGGTTACAGGGTTTGGGCAAGGGGTGGAGATGAAAAGATCCTGTTTCTCCATTCTGGGGATTTGGGCATTTTGAATGGGAACTATGGTATTTGAATTGAGCCTGCATTATCGTCAAGCAAATGGGAACAGCCAGAATGTACACTCAGTTCTGAATCCAAATTAGTCCAATCCAGATTAAAATAATCAAGTGGGAACATGGCCTGTGTTTGTTTCTGTCAAGCTAATATAGTGGAAATGTTTACTAAGGTGGGGAAATGAACTGAACAGGCTTTCTCACAAATAAACTCTTTGGGTTTTTAAGAATCCAGGGTGTCTCTGTGCCTGTCTTTGTCTTTACAAGTGAATTGAGTAAGAGAGCAAGACAGGGAGTAGAAATGTAAAATGTAAATTCTTAATTGCTCAGGAAAGCTGCATGCAGAGGGAGCAAAAGCAAGAGGGCAGCTGTATCTATCTGCAAACTTAGAGACAGGCTTGAAAAGCACAGTTCCCAGACATAGTCCATAGTTTCCCACACAGATATGGTGGTGCACACCTGCCCATCTGCACAGGTGCCATTCTGCACAGGCATAATCCACCTCCTAAGAAAACTTGTCCAGAGATCTATAAAGAGAAGCACCAATCAGCTCTCGGAGCATGGAAGGGCTGGGAAGTGGAGACAGTGATGGGACGGGCTACATAAACTGGCTTTGGTGGAGGAAAATGGAGGGGGACAGTTTCAGATACTGTGCACAGTGCACTTTTCTAGCTAGTTGTGGGTAGCTTTTCAGCAGGCTGAGCACCGCTTATGATTTAAAGTGGTCCCTCAAGCATGTGTGTAGGCCTGGACTACATTTCTAAAGATTAAATGCACTTTCAAACAGAGATGTTTCACACTGGACACATTTCAGCAAATAAATATAAAACAAGTAATAAGGTTGGACATAAAGCGTATGAATTATTGAGTACTTTGAACCTGAAGCTTGGAAATATATCTGTTTACAGTCACGCCAATTCATACAGAAGAATAACATGGCAAAACATTTGTATTTTAGAAATTCTGAGGCTTGCCAGAACTACAAGCTCGAGCCTTTGTTGACAGTTGTTGTTAACAACATTTGTAACTGAATCAGTATCCCATATGGGTCAGCTACAAATATGGATTCAGGAACATGGTATGTTCAGGACCAGTTTTGATTGCCAACAGTTGCACAGAAAGGCTTCAGAATGTCAGCATTTGGGATCTCAAGGCCTAAGGCATAAAAAAAAATCCAGCGCACATACAGTACTTCAGACTAATAAGGAAAACAACTCAATATTTTCCGACTGAATCCATAAAGGAGGCAGCCTGCAATACTTTATAAGTAACTAATAAATGTCACCAATATGTTGCTAATTCTATTTCTTCATAGAGTCCTTGTTGCTCAACAGAGACTCAGCTGCTCTCATTTCCCTTAACAAGGCCTGAAGAGAAACTATCAAAAGATTAAAGATTTGTATATTGGTGAGGAAGGAAATGCTTCTTTTCTGAGCTAATGGCTATTCTCTCCAATGCCAGTTCTCATTTCTGTAAATGTATAAAACTTGCGCTTCTCTGAAAACAGTTGTGCGAGATACTTCTGATAAAATGGCAAGTACCTTCACTGCTATTTCATACATACTAAACTTGTAATTTAGAGACTGCCACAATTTATTTATGTTCCATTCCCTGGAAGAACTCGCAGTGATATGCAATTATTAAAGTTCTCAACTTGATAACAAGACTCTCTCTTTCTCCCTGTTCATCTGTTTTTCTTTGTTATCTTTATAGATTGTAAGCTCTAAATGAAGACTTGCCTCTACTTGTTATGCAGCACCTAACACAACTTTAGCAGCACCAAGGATTCCTGAAGTCCTTAGCCATCAAGTGTTGGTACCTTCAGTAATGAATACATTCAAACTAAATTTAAAAATGTAGTGGATGATGCGGAAGGATAAAAATATTTGCCAATGTCAGATAATGTACATCTGTTAGACCCATTCAAGAGCAAGTATGTCATTCATGTGGCGTGCATAGCTAACTATTTGTTTGTGCCTTTCTTAATAATTAGGTTACTTTCCAGTTTAATAAGAACACATGAATGAACATGGCCATAAATCACAACATAAATCTTTCATACCATTAAAACACACACACATGGGCCCCTGCATGGTTGTGTAGGTTTCTTTGAGATCATCCACACCTTTGCAGCGGAGGGTGCACTTAGGTAAGGGCAGATGTTGGTCAACAATCCATGCCTTTCCCCTCTCTGTTTTCAGATTGGACAGCTCAGCCTTGGATATCGGATCCAAAAGCAAAGAGCCTCTCTGCACTAGAAAAGGTCCCTTTCCTGGAGTGACATCTATGTAATGCAATTTGGAACCACATATAAGCTCTTCAAAACAAGAGTGAAGTATCAACAACCCAATTTTAGAAAGGCCAAGAAGCCTCCAGGACTTTGGAAACTTATAACACTAGTTAGAAACCACATCAGCATTAACCAGAAATTAGAGCATTAGACCTCAGGCACTTTGTGGATTACTTTAACTACTATGGCATGCTCTAATGGTCTCTAGCTAAGTTCAGATCATTTGTGCTCGCCCTGGAATAATGGCTTTGTGCTACTGGCATTTTCTTTACAGCAGATGCACGCAGTGTTGACACTTTCATTGAACTGTCTACCTTTACACCAAGATCTTTTTCCTGTTCAGTCTCAGTCAGCTCTGATCCCAATAACGTATAGGGTAGTTAGGATTCTTAACTCCCATGTGTATCACTTTACACTTGTTCACATGGAATGAAATCTGGCAATGCCATGCCTAGTCTATCAATGTGCAGAGATCCTTTTGGAGCTCCCGACAGTTCTTTTTTAAATTTCCACTGCTCTACCAGAAAACTTGGTCATTCCCCTGGTCATGCTTAACTCCTAGTCATTCATAAATAATTAAACTGACCTTTGCTTCTGTAAACCCAGAAGCAACAGGATCACAGAAGAAGAAAAAGGAAGAGAAGTCATAATTCATATTTTTAGATGTACCATTATGTCTTCACTTTGCTACTATACTAGTTCTGAATGCAGAAGTTAACCCCGTGGTAGGTAATCCCTCTTTTTGTTTAAAAATCTTTGCTCTCTTTCTACAACAGGCAGCTTATTAAAGATAATGATCTCATTTTAAGAAAAAAGATGGATGTTGTGATTAGCTGCCTTGCTCTCTCTCTCTCTCTCTTTTTTAGAAAAATGTCTATGCAGCCATCCAAGCACAGTTGCTTACAGCAATAGAGTGACAAGTTATATAATGTAGTCAGTAAATACTTCACATTCTGTGGTTTATTGGAAAACTCAAAAGACACAAAATCCATGATTCACAATGATGCTGTACTGGATTTTTAAAAGAATTTTTCCAAAACCCAACTGCAAGCAAATAGGAAAACAACGGCTTATGAAAAAGGGCCATGCCTGCTGGCAATGTTAAAGTACTCTCAAAGTACATATCACAGAATTACAAAGGGGTATATATACTATGTTTTTCGGCAACACATTAGCATTGTAACAGGCATATCTCTCTCCTTCATAAATTGCTGTTTTCCCAGAACTATTTCCAACTAATCACATTCAGTTTTCTGTTCTTTACTAGGTCCTTTGTACATTCGCAGAGAGTCAAACTATTGCATTAATTATAATAATTTTTATTGACATCCCTTAAAAATATCTAGCACATCATATTTTCAGTGGATGTGTACATAAACCACATGATTAATATGTAATATTGTATACAGCAGGATGTGTGCATTACAATATCCTTTGGCAGCTTTCACATGGGGTGGGGGGTGAGGTGACAAGGAGACAAACCCCCATGGCTTGTGGAGGTGTCCTGACAGGTGTGCATCTTTGTGTTGATAAGTATACAATCAATACAAGGTATTATTACATATCTGAGCAGTTTAAATATGATATGATCAGGCAAAGAAGAATGAAGATTTTGGGTGGGAATGTTCAAACCTTAGTTGAAGATAGTTGGAAAGACTTATATAGCTATATTGCCAACCCAGAAGTAAATAACAACTTGAAAGAAATAATAAATACTTTTTTTCTAAGTCTGAGGTAAATGATATTTGATGTTTACAGTAAGTGCAAGGGTTTTTTTTTGTTTTTTTACTATTGGTTGTATTTTGTATCTTGTATTGTTTTTTTGAATGTTTGTATTTGTATTTGTATATATGGAAATTTAAAAAAAACCCATCTTAGAGGTGGCACTATATGATGTATGTTCCCATTCTACCTTGTAACCATATTAAAGCTAGAGAAAGCAGCTTGGAAGTGCATGTTCTAGCCTTTAAAGTGGAATATGGCACTAGTATGCAAACATTTCCATCTCTAATTTTCTTCTACGCTACCTTTTAATTTTTTTTTCACTGTGTGAGAATGTAGCCTTTTGACCAAATGTGGCATTTGCAAATGTGCAAGCATCCAATGATAATTAGACTTTATATATCGATCATTATGGCAGTGGCAACAGCCCCAAATAAGTAAGCAGATTACCTTTTCCATTCAGTGGTGTACAGTTGTTTCTGTTATGTGCATACAGAGCTATTTTACCTTAATTTTTTTACTTACAGTAGTTGGGATCTCCCCTTTTTCAACAGAACTAACTAAAAATGCGATTAAACACTTGTTTGTAAAAGCCACACCTATATACCTCATTTGCCCCAAGCGGAGATTTCAAAACTGTTTTCCTATGCTCTGTTGCCATGAAAATATCCCAAACCATGACCGCCTTGACTTATGGCTCTTTCTTCACCATGAACCTGATCATAAATCAGTAGCAAAAATGAAAGGTGTAATTGCTTCTTCAAAGAAGTTGGTTTTAAGTCCTGTGTGGCTGATCCAAGACTGAAACATTGTAGAGTAAACTATTTATTGCTGCTGCTATAAAAGTATTGCCCCGGGATTTTGTTAAGTGAGCAACTGCATACCTTGGCATGATCAACATAGAGGCAGCTGGGACAGATTTATAAAGGTTTGTATTCCCCCAGAAAAGAAACATTATTTAGTTACCTGTAGATTCCCACAGTACTGAAGGTAATGTAAGGGTATCTCCTTAACCCTCTGGATAATTCAGGCTTCCCATTAGGTAAATAAAAGAAGTGGCATGATTTTATTTTGTTTTTTAAAAGGGGGTGTTGGTACAAAAATGTCTGAATATGAATCTAGGTTCCAAAGAAATTTCATTTTGTTTGGACCAGATATTCAATATATATTATTATAATATATAATAATGTAAAATTATTGTATTTTGCCTTTGTATTTTGTTTAGTAATCTCTTTGTATTTTGTTTGGCAATTGCTTGTAAGCTGCCAGAGGATACCACAGAATGACGTTATACAAATAAAGAGACAATGAGCTGAAGAAGAACTTGGAGGATTCAGTGGCTTCAGCTGGGGTTATCTGTGTTGCCCTGGCCTAAGAATCTTTGGCAGCTTGGGGCATATCCAAACTTACAGATACTGCACATTCTGATACTGTGTAGTAGGGATGCATTATGCTGCTGCTGCTACTTCAAATTTACCTACTGCGGAACAATGAGAACTTGCTCTGCAGTATCAGGTAAATTTGAATGTTCCCGCCAGTTCAGACAGTACGCCAAGAACAATGAATGGGAGCTGAGCTGCTTGCTGCCCCATCCCACGTGATGTGTGCCTCATGGCACAGCTGCCAAGAAAGAAGCTGTGGGGAGGCTCCTGGAATCTGGCTGGCACATCATGGCTTTGCAGTAGATAAACTGTGCTTTTTCTCTAACAGCGGATTTTATTCCACTAATCTGGATAGTGTCATGCTTACCATGCATGTTGGCATGCAATGCAGAGGCCGTTCCTAGCCTGGATCACACATTCTGGACAAAGGAAGGAGCAGGGTGAGGCACTGTGTACCAGCAGCTGCTGCTGCACTGCCATGACCTCAGACTTTACAGGCTCCCAGACTTTGAAGTTGTGGGCCAAAGCGATTTCGGTGGCACACTGCAAATAGTCCACTTCTGGGGACTTTTATGAAGTCTAGCAAAATGGTGCTGGGTGCCTCTGCCTATCAAATAGCTCGAATGCCCCATGGCCCAGGCATGCTGAAGAGATCATTTTAATGTGGTCTCCTGTTTGCCCAATCCTTGGAGCAGTATTAGTGCTGAGGAGTACTCCAAGTGAAAGATCTGTTCAATCTGCTGCAATCCAGGGTAGCAACTGGCACTCGTCCTTCAGCAGCTGAGCAGAAGGGGCCTTCCTGTTTTTCTTATCTTCACTTCTGCCTTAGGTACCTATATTAAGAACACCTAAGTTTTAATTCACCTTCAGTCCACCTTCAAAATGGAAGAACACTTCAGCAAAGCGAATAGTCATTTTCTTTCCAACTTATCTAATTCAAAGGTAGATTTTCTGAGTTAGATAATATTGAAACAAGTCAGCTTGTCACTTTGCTGATGTGTACTCTCATCCTGAAAGTGGACTGAAGCTGGATTAAAAATTATGTGTGAACACAACCCAAGTTATGAACAACAGTATGAGCATCAAGGAATTCGTATTCTGAAGATTTTAGCCTAAGATCTCGGCCTATATCTGCCCTACAGGGAAGGAGTAGCTGTTGGTGGTTTTGTTGTTAGTTGATTGAATCTTATTGGTTGTAATGTTGATTCTGGGTTTGCTTCATTCAATTTAATGCTGATGTCAGTTCTGACAGAATGTGAATATATTTCATATTTTGTACTATTTGATTTGTTACAATGTATTATGCATTTTTATTAATATCTTGTAATTCACATTGAGATATGAATATCAGATCAAAGGGAGACAATATAGTTATTAAACGAAATGAAGATGAATGATTGGAGAGGTTTTTGGGGAGAGGCATTAAATAAAAGACAGACACTTTACATGGAAAGTTTTGTTTTTAAAAATTAATGGGGCAGCTTAGCTACCATCTTCCAGCAAAATGTCATCGTGACTTGTGTGAACATTCAGCATAGTACCTTTCTGTAACCAGAAGAAGATAAAGTACACTTCCCCTCAAGCCCATAAAGGATGCACTATTTTACAAAAACAAAGAAGATCAGCAGGACTATCTCTTTGTACTCTTGGATATACAGACTAACGGCACATTGAGAATTTCTCTTTCAGAAGGAATGTAGGAGAACTGGGATATGGAAGCCTTAATCACTTGCTCAGGACAAAACAATTTCACATTTCCAGCAGCAACTCCTACAAACACAAGAGACAGTTTTGCGAAGCATTTTGTACAGCCAAGGTGAAATTTTACACTGAATTTTATGTGTGTTTGTGTTTGTGTGTGGGGATATTCACAGTGCTAGAAAGCTGATCAGCTAATAGCAGCTGGGATATAATCATTGCAGTAGTGGGATGTGGAAGGAAGGTTGTGCAAATATTCATAACATTCAAAATTTGTACAAATTTGTCTGAATTCGGACATTTGTATTCAAATCAAATGTTGGCACATTCGAAGGCTGACATTCAAATTTGAATAAAATGTTTTGACACATTTGTATGAAACTTCGTATGGGATTCATATGGGATATGTATTGGGTTCGTATGCATTTGTATGGGAATGAACATTCGTATTGAATTTGAATCCCACTACATTCAAAGGGGATCTATTCAAATATGCATTTTTGAATAATAATAAAAAATTGTTCACATCCTTTTTGTAAAACATTTATACCATCCATGGTCCTCTTAAATTGAAGCAAGTTTGCTAGATTAAACACCTAGCATAGCAAACCTGGCTTGAGAGCAAGATGAGATAGGAGGGGGAGAGGCCAGCTGGCAGTGTCTGGGGCCATGTGAGAGGCCTGCCAGACCGCTAAACCAGTGTTTCTCAACTGTGATCTTCCAGATGTTCCTGGACAAGAACTCCCAGCATCCTGTGCCAGCAACTGGCAGAGAATGCTGGAAATGGAATGCTAGGAGGTGTCCAGAAACATCTGGAGGACCAGTTTGAGAACTATTGCCTCTTGGAAGAGAATCCATAGGAAGTCAGGCACATGAATGACCGGTAGCAGTCAGGGAAAACAACAGGAAATAGATGCCTTTCTGCACTATGCCTTGGTCAACTTGGAGAAGTTCAGAGCATATGAACCCTCCCCCAACCAATCCAGAACTTACCAGGCATGCAGATGGGTGTCCAGGCACTGCCACCTTTGATCCCTCATGCTGGCACCAGGGCACGTGTATGGCACCATCACCAGGGCAATTGGGTGGTACGGTGTGTCAGTGCACCTGTGTGGCACATTATGAGCCCCTCCAGCACCAGGAAGAGGTGCAGATGATGTGTGCAGAGCCTTATCAGCTCTGGTGCTAATGCAAGATAAGTCCCTGCATGGTGCAGTTAAACCTGCACACAGGGAATGCCCCCACACAGAAGGAGCCATTTCTGGTAAAGGAACAGCTCCTTCAGGTGCAGATGCTCCATCAGTGGGCATTCTCCACACAAACTACAAACAAGATTGACTTGTTGGCAAAAGGCCATAGGAGCTTCTCAATGGCAGAGGAGCTATATCAACTCCAGAGAGCTCCATGGAGGACAGAATGCACATAAAGCTTTTTTAAAAAAATAATGAGGCATGTGATCACCTGTTGCCATCACAACAGTGTTGTGGCTGACAGTAAAATTTATGGAAGTTCAGGTTCAGTCTGTTCCTCAGACTGACAGCTAGCCAGCCTAGAAAGCACGAAGAAGGGTTCTTTATCACCTTTAGAATCACTGGGAAAGTAATTATGAACCCAAAATGAAATGCTGCATTACCAGTCAATAGCACAGCACGCACAACTATGGAGGGATGTGTTATATTAGGGCTATAAACTCCTTAAAATGGTTATTACACTGAGAAAATCAGAGTCAGATCTATTTGGAACAAATCAAACAAATCCATCATCAAGACAGAATGTTTCTGTGATGTCATCCGATGTGACAGCAGTCCTACTGTACCACCTGTTTGAACTCCATCACATAAGATTTCCAATGGCAGTGACAAGCAGCAGAAATGTCAGACTTGCAGCCCTTGATTTAGAGATTGTGTTGCCTGAATCACTAAGTAAGACTGAAAAATGCTAAAGTAAATGCAGAATGCCCTTTTAATAAAACAAAGTGTAAAGTTGTCAATCACAGATGATCCAACAAATTTGCATTCTCTCTTACTAAAAGTTCATGGGCAGGGAAATGTAAATCAGGAGAATAAAATGCTATATTTGTTTAAAATCCTGTGGGTATTTCCCTTAAAAATCCTTCTAGTGTATATGAAGTTTCTTAGGTCTTTCCTGCCCAAGAATTTTTCAACCAACACTGAAATGAACTTGTGGGTGCTTCTAAACTCTTCAGAATTCATAAAACACACACAGAGCGGTGTAGTTAAGTATCTCTAGCAAGTGCTGACCGCTGCAGTGAGATAGTAGAAGAGGGGAAACATAGGAATTGGGGAGCTGTGTTTTTCATCTCACCAACCTAGCCTTTAAAGATGCTCAGAATGCTTCTCAATTGTCATGCCACCACCCTACTGCCCGGATTTCAACAGCCATCTTACCTTAGCACTGTTGTTTAACATACCACAAGAACCACATTTCCCAGCATGACCTTCAGCATTTCCCAGAATAATTGCATTTCCCAGCCTTTTTGCTTTGACTGGCTGGAACTCTAGTGCTAGCTGATGCATGGGACATGGATCAGGATGCCGCAGACATTTCTACTTCTTATGCCACAAGCCCTTTGCTGTGGCTGCCATTGCTACTATTTCTACAATTTCTGCTGGATCATTACCACCAGTCCCCCTTGCTATTGTGGGTACTTCTCTAATCCTCTGTCTTGCCACTATTCTTCCTGCTTCTGGCATTCCACTGGCGCCTTTACCTCCTCCTTTGTCACCACACCGGTGCCATGCTACTTCTTTTGCTTTTACTGCTGCCTGCCCTGCTTTTCTTACTCCTTGTCATGATGTCCACCAGCCACCTATTTTTTTTTCATTTTATCACTATTTTAAAAGAGACATTAATAGAAAGGTGGTAGGCTGTAGTGCCATAGCATGTAGGCAGTAGGGCACATGGAATATATAAGGTCAGCTTTTTCCTTTATGTTGGCTACCTCTTCTTCACCCTTGCAATCTTAGGATTCATCCTTACAGCTCCAAAGAGGGCTGTCACTGAGCTGGAAGACATGGCGTATGCATGTCCAGTGCCTCCCACCCTCCCAAGCTTTGGGATTCTGCAGCCACAAAATCTTTGATGTAAAAATACAAAGATCCCAGAATTACCAGCACAGCAGAGTTAGAGCCCAGACCAAATGGCTTCCTATTGTGCTAAGGATCCCTCTTATTTTACTTGCCGTGAAGATTTTTCAAGTAAAGGTACGTTCAAAGATGTGGCCATCTGTCTACTAGGTGAAATGATAAGGGTCTATTCAACATATCAGAAGCCTAATATCTTATTCTGTTTTCTATCTAGTCCAGATCTAAACAGCTATTGTTTTCCCCTTTAGAAGACTAATGTCTTTCTTCATATTTCCACTCTTTGAAAATGGAATAGTTGAAAGGACGAAATTGACTTTTACAGCTCACGAAGTTAAAAGTTCTGAAGAAGAGAAAAGTGGGTTGAAAATGAAACGGGAACTTCCCAAACAACTTTCTGTGGCTCTTAGGAAAGTCCATTTTGTATATTCAAATCTAGGCTATGCTAGGTCTTCTTTTTGCAAGGAAGCAAAAAACAAAGCAGAAATTATTTACTCGCTTTCCAGTGCTAACTGATGATTAATACACACGGCAAGCATAATTCCACCCAATCTTTTATGAAGAGGTGATTAATTATTGATTGATTGAATTATTGATTGAATTGCTTAGATTAACAGTTGGGGACAGGATCATTAGAATGTTAGCAAAGCTGTCAAAAAGTTGTAGGTTTCCACAAGTAATGTTTCAAATGACTTCAGTTCCTCACATATGAGATCAGCCTCTTTACAGGAGCATTTTTTGATTTAGGAGCTACATTTTAATTCAAGGTCATATAATGATATCATCATGTTACAAGTGTCTGCAGAACATTTTATTGGTACATTTTCAAAGTCTGAAATAATGTTTGGATACGGTACCCATCTTTTTAAAAAAGGCTAAAAATATGCTAGTCCCTTAATGCACAGTCAATGACAGAAAATGATTTTCAGAATACATTATTTGGTCTTTAATGTGGATTAGAGGTGGGATGGGAACACTAGCATTTGTATGCTACCACTTCTGAGTTGCCTCAGAAGTTGAAAAGCAAGGATGTTAAAGAATTGGTTTCTACAGCAGTCAACCAGACAAAAGCATTATGCAAATTATATACAGTATATAAAAAGACATGTAAGTCAAATAAAATCTTCCCCAAGATTTTACTTCTAAACTGATATTCAGTTTTCACTATTTCCATATCAGTTTGGTATTATTATTTTTTAAATCACTGCATTTTAGAAAAATGTGCACAACTAGTGTACATTTTAAAGGATCATTAATTCAGTCACCTCTCACACATTCAAGGAAATGAAAAACTGAAATTGTGAAGGGCTCCAGAGAGAGCTCTTGACACTGAGTGAGTGGGCAACCAAGTGACAAATTTACTTCAATCTTAGTTAAGTGCAAAGTGATACACATTTGGTCAAAAACCCAGTTACACCAATGAACTGATATGGACTGAGCTTTCTGTGACAGACCAGGGAAGGGATTCTGGTAGATCGCTCAATGAAGGTCAACCAACTGTGCAGAAGCAGTGAAAAAATCAAATTCAGTGTAAGGATAATTTGGAAGGGAATAGTAAATAAGTCATTGTGCCTTTTTATAAATCTCTGGTGAATAGATACTATGTACTATTCTGGTGACCATACTTCTGTGACCCCTGTGCCTTTGCGTTTGGTTGGTTGTATAAGAAGGGAAGGGAAGGGAAGCTATGCTGGATCGCTCCACAGCCCATCTAGTCCAGCATCCTGTCTCACACAGTAGCTGACCAATTGCCTATGGGCATCTCAAGCAGAAGGCAAATCCCTGAAAATGGCCTTTAGAGGCATCCTGCCTGTCTCCCCAGCCTGGAGGATGTGCCTAAACACCTTTTATAGTAGAAAATGATACACCTCTCATCCCTGAATTTAACCTTTTTTTTAAAGCTATCTAGGCTGGTTGCTACTATCACCTCCATAGACTGATGACCCTCTGGGTGAAGAAATACTTCTCCTTCTCTGATCTGCCTCTCCTACTCATCAGCTTCATAGAGTGCCCCCTGGTTTTAGTGTTGTGTGACAAAGAAAAGAATTTTTCTCTATCCACCTTTTCCATACCCTGAATTATTTTATATAACTCAAACAGGTCCCTTCTTAAACACCATGTTTCAAGGCTGAAGACACCTAGACATTGTAGCCTGATTTCATACGGCTAATGTTCCAGCCACTCAATTGTTTTAGTTACTTTTCTGTACCTTCTCTAGTTCCACAATATCCTTTTTAAGATGTGGTGACCAGAACTGTACACAATATTCCAAATATGGCCTCACCATAGATTTATAAAAAGGAAAATGACACTTGCTGACTTGTTTTCTATTCCCTTCCTAATAATTCCCAGCTGAATTATTTTGCTCAGTATGCAAGGGCAGTCTAGAGACCCTGAAGATTGTTGGTCTTGGCCTGGTTATCTGTTGGGTTGCATAGGAGGCTTAAACAGAATGGATGACCTGGCTCCTGTAGCAGTCAAACATAAATAGGTAGATTTAAAAAAAAAAATGTAAAAATGCATTTACCCAGTGATTTGCATGGCAAGTCCATTCCAGCTGATCACTGAAATTCTCCTCACCCTTGGTTTTCCATAGGCAGTAATTACTTTCACAATATGGTTTTGTATAATGTGATAGTTTGCTGGAACTGAACTGCAGTGTAATATTAAAGATGGCGGCGTGCAGCATTACTTCATTTTTCTTAGCTATTTTCCCTAATTTTCTGCACTTTCCCCCCAAAATATATCTTCCTATGAGCAGTTTTTGATGGTTTCAAAATCTAGAAATCTGTTAATTCCTAAGAGTACTTGTATTTTAGCATGTATATTGAACCGGGATATGTGGGTTTTGTAAATTTGCATTTCTAAGTGCACTAAATGATTTCCCCACTATCTCTAAACGCATGTAACAGGAAATAAATGTGGATATTAATGGATTTCATTTTTTCATTAGAACTCTTTTCTATTGGACTCTGAAAACATCTTTGTTTCCTGAATAGAGCCCATCTAACCCACTTGCATGCACATTGGAGTACATATATTTACCATAAGGAGACACTGGACAAATCTACAGTATTATTGTAGCATGAAGTTATATTGGTTTTTTGTTTATTTTAAGAACTATTATGTTTATACAAGCAATCTCATATTACCAAGAGCCTTAACAATAACAGCACAGACGTTATTTACTGCTTATCTGCTGTTGTAAATAGCATTTTTACTGTAGTTTCATTGAGATGCCTATACAAGGACACAAATAGTATATGATCTTGGCTGGGCAAAGGTGGGAGAGGTTGTACTACAGAAGTATCACCTTCTAATGCTTAAATAAAACTTGTGCATTGTCATTCTTCTTCTATTTCAGATAAAAAGGCATCGAAAACTCCACATAACAATATCCCATTTTTCAGAGCTGTACAAAGCCGCCTACAATTTGCTTGCTTTGTCAAACATTAAAAACACAAATATAGTAGCACTAAAACACTAAACTTGTTTTGCCAAAGTAGTCAATATTTTTCAAGATGTATTATAAGGGAATAGGCTGCATGTTTTGTTACAACAGCTTAACAGTTTGAAGCAAAACTGTTTTGTCAGTTCCTACAGTTTTGCAAACATGAGTAAGGAATTTGCACTGACTCCATCCAGATGGACTGTAGATCTTTGAAGTTCCAGTTGGTCCAGCTATACTGTTTGGAGCTGATAGGATTTGCCATCTCAAACATATGAGTGGGTTGGTCTAAATATACACTACAACATCACTTAACATGAGGCTTCAGTACATACGGTGAAAACTTGTAAAGTCAGCAAATGAACGTAATTGAAAATAAGGGATTCAGGCCAACTGGCCCTAAGAGAGCTTTGGGTCCTCCAAAGTTGCATTTGAAGGTGTGGGGGAAGGGAGGACTATTTTTGGAAGGGGCAGGTTCCCAGGCATCAGGTCTAGCAGTTAGGGAGCTGGTCTGGGATATACTCGCCGTATAAGAAGATGACACCCGGCGTATAAGATGACCCCCAACTTTTGAGAAGATTTTCCTGGGTTAAAAAGTAGTCTTATATGCCAGAATATGCAGTACTTCTGTGGAGAGGTTGGGGATCAAACCAGTGACCCCCTCTTTTCTGGGCAGTTTGCTCTATCATTGAACTACAGTCACTGGCTGCAAATGATTGAGTCAGTGACTCATAGACAGGTTTCTGGCATGTGAGCTGGCTTCTCCTTGCCTCTGCTTCATAACTCTCTGCTTCTTCACCTGTAGGTTAGCTGTCCCCCCCTCTCAAATGGAATCTGGGAAGAGCCAATTCACACAGTGTTGGGCAAAAAGGGGACACATTAAGAAATAACAGTGACAGACATACAGTAATAAAATGTGTTCACTGCAAATGCATTAAACAAGATTGTACTTTATAATTAATTAAAACCGATTCTCAGGTGTTGCTGGACTCATTAAAAAGCTGCTTACTTAGAGCCACACTTTAAAATAAATTCAGTTTTATGCTTGTACTTCTTCCACAAGAATTTGTCTGGAGATGGGCCTTTGATCTGGTTATTTTCCAATGCTGGATGAAGCACACTGCGTATTCTCAAAATATTACCCACTTGTATCCTGGGATGGATACAAGCCATATAACCTTGAAGATCTCACTGTATATAAAGAGGCTTTCACATTTATTAGTCTTTTTGTCAGACTGCCCAGCAGTAGCTTCATCTTTGTTCTTTCTCTCCCATTTTTAATCATCTGCTCTTTCTTAAATAAGGTACATCTACTCTTGAGGTCAGCCTTCTAATTCTTCTGCTTCAGAAATAGTTTCCTAAAGCTTCAGTTCCAATACCAAAAGTACTGTAGGGAATTCCTGGTACCTCTTTGAGTACTCTTAAGAGATACAATTATGTTATAATTTATAGATAGGGCCTTCAAAAACTGTCAATGTCACATTCATCTCCCCTACAGTGTTACCAGGAGACTAATGTGCTAAGGGAGGGGGGTTATATATGCAAAATTGATACCTTTTTGTAATAAAAGCTTATACGTGTTACCTAGAAGAGGGTCCAACAGAGCTGAACATGACTTAGGGTGATTCTGCACTGGCTGATATACCAGACTAGGAAACATACTAGGAGCCTGCCTTCTGCAAAAGGGTGCAGTCTGAGGGAGGCCAATAAACCTTCACTGTAATTCTGTGGCACTCTTAAGAAGAAGAGTTGGCTTTCCTCACCCTTAAGGGGACTAAAAGCAGCTGATAAACTTTCTGTTCTTCTCCCTACAACAGATAGGTAGCTGTGAGGTAAGTGGGGCTGTGAGAGTTCAGAAAGAGAGCTGTGACTAGCCCGAGGTCATCCAGCTGGCTTTGTGTAGGAATGCAGAATTGAACTGGGAGACCTCCAGTCAGTGGCGGCTGGTGGGCTTCAGGGCTGGGTGTTCACAGCCCTAAGTCCCAGGGAGGCGGGGCTGCTGAGTTCGCTGGGTGGAGCCTAAGAGGTTGCTGGGCGGAGTCTAAGAGGTTGCTGGGCGGAGCCTAAGAGGTCACTGGGTGGAGCTTAAGAGGTCACTCGGTGGAGCCTAAGAGGTCGCTGGGCGGAGCCACAGGTCAGAAATTCTCAGAACCAGATAGGTGGGACCACAGCCAATCTGATGTGTTCCCTGGCTGAGTCTTAAAGTGCACCTCAGGCGTGACTGCCGCCAATGAGAAAAGACAATTACTGTTCACACTTGGCTAATGTCTTCTCTGGCTGTGAAAGTGGATTAAAGCTGGATAAATCCTTCTTAGGTGGGACCTAAGAAGTGGACTAAAGCCAAGGTGGAAAGAAAATTGCTGGTCACTTGGGCTCAAGGAAGGTACTTTTCAACCCAGGTTATCCCCTTGTCAAAACATTATAGTGAAAATTGAAAACCATCCTTTTAGGCACATTTAATCAGGCAGATCAAAAATGTTTAGACTGCTTCATTTTCTCAAAGCACACAAGATGCATTTTTTTTCCATGTGCTGCAACTACCATGAAAAGAAACATCAGGTAGGAAGGCTGACTGGGGAGAGGAGAGGAATTAAGAAAGGGAAGGAAGGTGAGAAGAAGAAAAGTTGGCACTCAGCAAAGCAAGAAGAAACTCTTTAAGCCTCAGTCATATGGTTTCTGCCTTAAAACTGCCAGGGTTCAGACTGCCTCCAACAACACCCAAGTCTCCTTAATGGGTACTCTAGTGCTAAGTGGAAAAACAGCCCTAGTCCCATTGATTTCCTAGGATTTAGTTTATTAAGACCTGCAAATACCTCCTTGATTACCTCTACCACCGCGATCCAGCTTCAGTCCACTTTCAGAGTGAGAGAATACTGTTTTGTTTCAGGGTTAAGTAACTCATAAAATTCACCTTTGGGAGGGATAGTATGGAAAGAAAATTACTGGTCACTTGGCTGATGTGTTCTCTCACTCTGAAGTGGTCTGAAGCTGGATTAAACCTTAAGTGTGAGTACATGTCATCTTTAATCACCCCGTTCTGATAAGAATATAAGAATAAATAAGACATAAGAATTTAAGTGCATTAGAAAATTGGATGTTATGTCTTCTATTCTAACTACTCCTGTCCTTCAGAAGCACTTTACATGAGAAGGCAAAACAAAATCTGTTGTTCAGTTTATTTTATCTAGACTGACCCCCCCAAAAAAAAACACTCCTAGAGACCTCCATTATCACAGATCGTAGTAATCTTCCACACATTTTTTGACATCAGGTTTCAATTTCATAAAAGCACCCTTAAAACCTTCAGGAAGGTGGCAGTGGTTAAACTATTACTCTAATAAAAAAATGCTTCAATACTAGTTGCCAAAAATACATCAAACAGTGTGAAGCCCAACAGAAGCAACATCACACATTCTGAAATAGCAGGAGGACCACTTCTGTTGTAAGAACTTCAGAAGAGACTGTCACTGTCATGTTAGCTTTATCCGCTGAGGATGAGTTTGAAAGGCAGGCCCCTGAGTTAAAGGACGATGCATAGATGAGACTGAATTTCAGGATGAAGGAGGGAGAGTTGGCTTTTCTACCCCACTTTTCTCACCCATTTAAGGGGACTCAAAGTGACTGACAAACCTTCTGTTCTTCTCTTCACACAAAATGCAGGGAGGTAGGTGGGCTCAGAGTCAGCTCAGAAGAGAGTGACTAGCCTATGATGCTGGCTTCAGGAAAGCAGGCAGGCAAGAGTGAGCTTTTCTACCCCACTTTTCTCACCCATTTAAGGGGACCCAAACCTGGCTTTGGGAAGGAAGAAGGAAGGAGTGGGCTTTTCTACCCTGCTTTTCTCACCAATTTAAGGGGACTCAAAGAGGCTGACAAAACTTCTGTTCGTCTCTCCACACAACATGCAGGGAAGTAGGTCAGCTCAGCTCAGAAGAGAGCTGTGACTAGCCTAGGAACAGTAATCCACGTTCCTATTTCACAAGCCTATCATGCCTTTTGTATTTCTCAGTTTAGCTGTGTTGGGGAATATGGTGTTAAAAAACTTATGAATGCACATGATTCAGTTTGCCCCTTCTCCTCTGAGTTAAAGATCTTACACGCCAGACAAAATTAGAATTGGTCCAACAACAAAGAAGACTTTTTTCACTCATTTAAGGGGACTCAAAGCATCTGACAAAGCTTCTGTTCATCTCCCCAACAGAACATCCTGTGAGATTAGTGGGGCTGTGAAAGCTGTGAAGGAAGGAAGGAAGGAAGGAAGGAAGGAAGGAAGGAAGGAAGGAAGGAGGGGGAGGGAAAGAACAGAGGGAAAGGGAAGGAGTGAAAGAGAGAAGGGAGGGAGGGAGAAAGGAAAGAAAGGAAAACCCTGTGGCTCGACCATAACCAACCGATGCCTCGTGAAAAAGGGAAGGAAAGTTAGAGGGGGGAGGGGAGGGAAGGGAGATGAAGAGAAAAGATAAAAAGCAAAGGAAAGGAGTAAGAAAAAAAGGAGGGATAGAGGAAGGAATGAAGGAAATAAGAGAAGAAAGAGGCAAGGGGAGGGGAAGGAGGATGAGAGAGAAAAGGAAGAGAAGGGAGGGAGAAAGCGGTTTGAAAGAGAATCCACTCTGCTTCCACAGAGGCAACACAGCTGGGGGCAGGGGGGGGGGAGGGAAGTCAACTACCGTGGGCCCGATTTCTCTCTCTCCCAGCCATCCCAGGTCTCTTCCCACCCTGGACGGCTCGGAGGGAGCAAAATCGGGCCCATGGTGGCCTGTCCGAGCACCCGGCAGCCTCGCTTCTCAGCAAAAGGCTTTTCTTCGCAGGTCTGGCCGGCAAAGAAAAACCTCTCACCGGGAAGCGACGGCGCTGGAGGCGGGGGGGGGGGGGGGGAGGGAAGTCCCGCCGGCCTTCAGACTACCGCGGGCCCAATTTCTCTCTCTCCCAGCCATCCCAGGTCTCTTCCCGCCCTGGACGGCTGGGAGAGAGTGAAATCCGGCCCGCGGTGGCCTGTCCAAGCACCCGGCAGCCT
This sequence comes from Aspidoscelis tigris stejnegeri, assembly GCA_023333525.1. Lineage (NCBI taxonomy): Eukaryota > Metazoa > Chordata > Lepidosauria > Squamata > Teiidae > Aspidoscelis > Aspidoscelis tigris. The sequence continues at coordinate 49,603,581 of JALMGA010000004.1, forward strand.
CGCTTCTCAGCAAAAGGCTTTTCTTCGCAGGTCTGGCCGGCAAAGAAAAACCTCTCACCGGGAAGCGACGGCGCTGGGGGCGGGGGGGGGGAAGGGAAGGCCCGCCGGCCTTCAGACTACTGCGGGCCCGATTTCTCTCTCTCTCCCAGCCATCCCAGGTCTCTTCCCGCCCTGGACGGCTCGGAGGGAGCAAAATCGGGCCCGCGGTGGCCTGTCCGAGCGCCTGGCAGCCTCGTTTCCCAGCAGGCAAGGCAGCCCGAAGCGAAGAGTGAGCTGCTGCCGCCGCCACCGCCGCCCCGTGCTCTTGCGGCCTAGTCGGTTGGGACGGAGCCATGGAGGGGGGAGCAAAAGCGGGGAAATGGCAAAGACCACGCGGCGCGGTGTGGCGTGGCGGCGGCGGGCAGCAGCTCCTACAGGCAAGGCAGCCCGAAGGGGAAAAGTAAGCCGCGCCAACATAGCCTCCCTCCCTGCCCGAGGGGGTGGTGAACAAACCGTGCCTGCCTGGAGGAGGGCAGGCGGCGGCGGCAATGGGACCCGTGTGCTCAACAGGGGCACACGCCGGCCCGTGGCTGAAAGAAATAAAGTTCAATCATGCCTGGCCATTGTGCTAATGAATAAAAAAAATGCCCAGTAGAGGAACCAGCCAGTCCTACCTCTATCTCCTCCCTCCGAAACCGAAAATGGCGCCGCTGAAATGCGCCAACTCTGAATTTGGAAGGAGGGGAGGGAGGAGAGAGGGGGCGTGTTTATTTACATTTCAGACCTCCTTATTGGCTAGGTGCGGCGCACCCAAATAGGCTATAAATCTCCCGGTTCTTCCAATGAAGAATCGGGATATTTTTTTGGATTTTTCCTATTGGCCAGAAAAATTGTCTTTCTGGCTATCTTTTCTTTAAAAAAATAATTTTCTTTCCCTAGCAATGGGCTGTGGCGCACACTGCGCTACCATTGGCCAGCCTCCTCTGCCTCCAGTTGAGTCCAACACTTTAACTACAAGACCAAAAAGTTCTGTGTAGCTCTTGCCTTACTCTGAAAAAGGCTTAGAGAGAATCTTTGATTCTTATGTGAAAAATTGAATTTTTTTGGGAGGGGGGGGAGAATCAACTCTGTAAAATATATCAAAGGAGTATAATGTTGCCTCTTTGTGGGGTGTAAAACTATGAAGCAGAAGTAATTACACAAGTGAAAGCTTCATGTAGAAGTGCTATGGCAAATGCTGTAGAGCTGAGGGTTTATGATGTAGCAGCTATTTTATAAATACAATGAACATGTGACCGAAAATAAACGGTAAAATGCACAGGGAAGTACTGAAGATTGTATCATTTTTAATCTTTCATCTTAGGCTGGATCTGTACAGTACCTTGAATGTGCAATGTGGACACAAGGCCTGCATGACCCTGTGCCCTCGTGTAATTTCACTTGTGCAATTACATTGTCAGGACCACTGCCCGGCTGTCCATCTTCTCCTCTTGCTGAGATCAGGCCTGCTTTTTTCATACATTCAGCTTTTCCTTGGCTGCTACTATAGACATAGCAACAGACTATGCTTTTATTGTGGGAATTGCCAATTGCCTTGGATGAAGGAGGGGGTTCTATTATTGACATTAAACAAAGAAACTTCTTACGAGCAACCCTATGTCTTGTTCTGCAGTTCTTGGCCCTGGGTGGTGATTCTCACAAATATGGTGGCAGAGCATGACATCTACATGGATGCTGCCTTCTTTCCTGTTATAATGCCTTAAGTGCCATTGAGGTGCTGGCATTGCAGAGCTTTTGTCTCACAGAGGCAGTCCTGCTGCTGTTGCCACTGCCACTGCTTGAGAGAGAAGTTACTGGTCTGCTGAGTGGCATTTGTGTATTCAAACCATCAAATTATCCTACCATCAAATTCAAATCTAGGAATTCTCTTGCTTTGATTCTGTCAGTGGGGAAAGCCCTCCCTCCTGTCTGTCAAAATTGCAAGAAGGGAATCCCCAGGTGCAATTTTGGGAAGGGAGGTGAGAAATTGCCTAGCCTTCCTCCCCTCCCCAAGGGCCTATTCGTTCTACGACCTCTAGTGAAGAATTAGTAAACTTCGGGTGAAGAGCATCTCTACACGGAAGAGGCTGTAACAGCCTCCAAGTGTTCCCTGCTTCACAAATTGTTGATTAGGTGTGGAGCATGGAACAGCTGGCACCTTGGACAACCATAGATGCGACTGTGTGGGCACAGAGTGTCAGTGTCATCAAGGTGACGACATTGGTGTACCATAGCCAAAATAGTGGCACCCAGAAGATGACCAGCCCTGGGATCGAATAAGGTAAGTATTTGATCGCAGGGGGAGGGAATGGCCAAAGTTGACTAGCTCTCCAACTGTGAGCACTAGTCAACATTGGTTAATCGCACTCCTTTCCTATCCAGTGGACAAGAAGGGAAGTGCAAAACTTCCTTTCTCATGGAGAAAGCCTTCCTCCATGAAGATCACACCTGAGGATTCCCTTGTTAGGCAGGGACATCCTTTGTATGCTCCTCTTAATTGGGAGGGAGAAGAGCACTTCCCCTCTTCCCAAGTGGAAATGGCCTTAGATTTTCAGAAACACTGATCCTTACTCAGAATGTGTCCTATTGCACAGAATAATGGAACACAACCAGAAGTACATTGCAGATACATTACTAACCATTTCCTTTTCTACCTGTGACATATGTAATGCTTTTTGGCTGTGATACTGGGTGACCATTCAGATAGCCAAAATGCTATATGATGCTATTAGACAACAGGTGTTAAGAACTGACTTTGATCATCTAGAACCTGTGTGCAGGAAAGTGTTTGCTTTAGTTTGGCACATATTCTATTAACAAAGATGGTTCTTTTTAAAGAAAAAGGAAGAGGGGAAACTACTTTCTGGTTCTGAGTTTATATGACAGAATTGGGCAGTGACTGCTGAGTAGGTTCTACTTCGAAAGAAATATGAGATTTGTAACTGGTCTATTTAAGAGCAGATCAGAGTTCCAGGTAGCAGTGCAATAAGTTGAACAAGAAGTGGTAGACACCAGCCAGTTTTGTAATCTCTTCAGATCTGAATTTTGCCAAATATCTCCTTATTTTGAAGAGCTGTCCCTAGATTTCAGAGTCATACAGATCCTCTGAAGTCCCCAAGTCTTAGCAATTTCTCCCATTTGATAATTATGCTATTGGGCAATTATCTCATGCATAAAATTGTCAGGCTAATGCAAAGGCAACATGAAACAATATATTGGTAGAGGCAGCACACCTGAAAGAAAGAATAAGGAAATGCAACAACTGAGCAATAGTCTTACTGACTCTAGAGTCTTGAAGAAATAGCTAAGGGATTTTAAGATAGTAGAGGACTCCAAAGCTCATGGTGGTTGGCAAAGAAAACCTCAAGAAAGTGCACAAGGACTTGCCTGCGTTGACTCAGGGTGAGCTCTAGAGATTCAGTCCAGCTTCTTATTTGGTGCCCCCTCTTTCATTCACTGGCTGTCACATGTGAGCCCGTCGCCCACCTGTGCCCATGCCCAATCTCCTACTGCTGCCAAGTCCTTATTTTCCTTCCCACCACATGTCACTGATATCCCAGTTATGGGGTCTCACAGTCTGACCACTTGGCTGCCTGCAGGTGGTCTTGTGCTCCCTATCCAAGGTCACTCAGTGAGTTTCCATAGCTGAGTAGCTCTTTGAACTTTGGTCTCTTGAGTTCCAAACCAACATATTAAACTTTATGCTACACTGGCTTTCATGCTCAACACTGACTAAGAAATAATCCAGTTGGTTTTGGCAACTACCACAACTTTGTCATGGATCTTGGATCTTACTTCTCACATAAATTGCCATCTGAACTGTAGAAAAATGGTTCAGTTAAGTTGCAAAATATTTCATTCATCTTGAAAGAATATTTTAATAGATATCTTTCATCAATAAGATGCCTTTTTAATTCAAAGCAAACCAATTAACTTCAAAACTCTGTATTAAGCCCATATCCAAATAATGAGGTAAAAGAACTTTGAGTTTCTCTAGTTCCCTTGTATGTCCTTAATTATTTGATTCTGTCATCTGTGGCTGATTATCAAGTTTGCTTATTGAGGAGTAACAACTTTCAATAATTTTAATTTTTGATGATTTTTAACTGAATTTAAACAGGTCTCAAAAAGCTGTCAATTTCTCTCTTTCTCTCCTCCCCCAGCTTCCATGCTCACTTTCTTGGGGGTCTTGCACAACTCTTACCCCACTGTAAGAGGGGTACACTGAGGAAACTTCCCCCTTTTTCCTTCCTGGAGAAAGAGGCAGTTGTCCTCACCCACCCTGCCCTGGGTAGGCAAAAAGTGAGTGACAGAATGGCATCCAATCCCAAAGGAAAGAGGGAGGGGAAGAATCAGTGGGGTGGAGTGCTACAAAGTATACTGTCACTAGATTAAGATTGGGGAATCAGAAAAGTGTGGACAAAGAAATACCATCCTGTGAAGTATGAAATCTTGTCAAAAGCATACAAGACCTCATTGTGTCTTAAAATGGAATCATTTGTTGTGGTGAGACCATTGCCTTTGTTTGCACAGCCACAAAACTATCAAATGCTATGCCTGGTGAGACCTGTCAAGCCTTATCAATGCACTGAAGTGTGATTCCCCTTCTTGTTAAGTGCCTTGAGCAATATTTGGAAAGGTGGCATATAAATAGATTGACTCATTGACTCATTGATTGATAGTGGCTGACGAAGGAGTAGCCTTTAAAAAAAGCCTTTGGTAAGCCTTTGGGATGAAAGAAGTTTGCTAAACAGAGGTATTAGCTTCTTAATTCCAATGTTTATTAGATTTTTAAAAAATATCATCAGCAGCATTATCATCAGTACTATTACTATTACCACCAAGACTAATATTCACAAATAGTGTATCACTACCAATGCTGATTGATTTTCTTCTTCTTCTTTGTTATTTGTACCCTGTCCAAGGAACTGGAAATCATAAAGGCAGCATCTAACATTGTATGAAATGCCCCGCAGTGCTGTTTCTAGTATTTGGATTGTTGTAATTTGTCCCCATTTTAGATTGTTCACATTCCTTCTAAGTCCTTGTGCTATTGTACTTAGTGCCCAGATAACTGTTAGTACTGCCCCTGACTTCTTTTTCTTTCTTCTTTCTTTCTTTGTTTTTTGCAATTTCTATTTGTAGATCTTGGTATTTTGCAACTTGCTTTATTTCCTTATCTTCAACACTGGGACTGTGGTGGTTGTAAGTCATCACATGCCAGGACTGCAATGGCTAAGTGTCAGTTCATCCATTAGGTGCTCAGTCTGCTCCCATGGGTAGAACCCCCTTCTGGAAGTGCTTCTTTTGCAGGGCAATAGGAACTGCTCTGAAAAAAGGAGCATGGGGCTAGTTTGTTCCATGAACAATTGCTTCCAGGCCCTCCATGGCCTGTGCACATCTTGCCTCAGTGTTAGTTCCACATCTGATGCACATGTTTATCCCATGACTATTCTGACCCTAGGGGGGAAAAAAAGCCAAGAAGAATCTTCTTTTAGGAACACCTAATATCTGAGATCCTCATACATGGATCTTCTGTACTATTTCAGGTTCAGATTACATCCACAGTGTATTAGAAGCTTCCCTTCGGTAATCAAAGGGATCAGTCTTAAGGAGGCCTCTTACCCTCCTGGGGTGTTTTTCCACTGTCACTAGAAGTACCCATTAAGTACCCATTAAAGGGTACAAAAATACCATTTCGTACCCATTAATGGGTACTTCTAGTGACAGTGGAAAAACACCCCTGGTCTACTCCATCCACACAGAATGAAATGTAGTCTAGACCAAATGGCTGCTTAGTCTGGCCTACCTGTAGACCTGTTTAAAATGGAATAGGTGGTGATATACCAGACCACAGAGGTTTGAGGGTGGAACACATTCCTGTTGTCTGATGTACCACAGGAGACCCATTTCAGTGGCACAAGGCATGCCACTAAACTGGGTGTCCTGGGGTCTCCAAGGCCAAGAACTTTCATTCCTAACTATCAAGAGTCTTCACAGGCTGGCTCCAAAGCTGGGACAAGCTTTAGAGCTGATCCAGGGCCTGGCCTAGGACAGGCCATCCCATATAGACAGCCTTGATCCAGTCTAGGGATAGATCCATCTGCACCAGGATGGATTCGTTGATCTGGGATTATCTAATCTGGATTACTCCAGATAACTGAGGAAGCAACCTATATTCCACAATTAATTCAGAGATGTACTGATGATTTAGCCTGTTAATAGAGTTTCACCAAAATGTAGCAATCCTCTGACATCTGTAACTGAAATGTGTGGACGTAATAGCTTACTTTGTTTAGTGGCTATCATGGTGCTTTTCAGAACCAAACCATCTGTGTAATCCTAAAGGCATGCTTACTTTTTAGGCAAACTAATTCTTTGCATTCCTTTCAAGAGATACTCCCAAGGTGTAAAGAAAGGAAAAAACTAAGTATTGCTTGAAAATATGGCAGAAAGTCCTGCCTTCATGCATGCATGAATGATCCATTTGCAAGTCTTGTTTATAGCTAAAACCTGTACTAGCTGGAGTGATCATAGCAAATTAAATGTATGTTCAAAGCTCTCAAGTTTTCTTTTGATGTTTTGCATTTTTCCCTCCCCCTATTGTTAATTCTTCTGGTCTGACTATTTTGTCTATGAGGGTTCTATAGCTGCTAATCATGCGTGATGTGGGCACAGAGGACATTATTGTGTGCTCCTGACATCAATAGCTCTGCAGGGATCAAAGGTGAACTGCAAGCCCATTCAAACTCCTTCAAAAATCAATGTGAATATTCATCTCCTGTCAAGAAGCACTGAGGGTCATCAGCCTGCATAAATGTTCTTCTGACATAGGGACTCCAGCATAATGTGCAAGGAAGTGTTTCATTCAGTCCACAGAACTAGGGACTGATTTGAAAACATCCAGTAGTAACTTATGAACAAGCATGCATTAGAAGGCTTTACTGCAGTCACTTGTCCACAGCTAGCATAAATCTCCCTCTGCTGTACTATATTTAAACTTTGGAACCATATGTTTACAATTGTAAGATACACAGTTGGTTAACAAGACCAGACCCGACAGGGGGGAGGGAGAAGAAAGTTGTGGCAATCTGCCTTCTCATTCTTGGCCAGCTTATTTTCTTGGCTAAGGATGCAGCTTTGGATGTGTCATATATGATTAGCCTACCAGAAAATGAGACTTCCTTGTTACTCAGAGTGTGGTTTTCTCTCTGATGATACAAATTTATACTGTGCTTTACCTTTGAATGTATCTATACAAATTGCATATGAGGACTACCAGGCAGAGTTGCTTTTCAAAGAAAACATTCATACACATTTTAGCACATGTCCCCCAAAAAGTCCATCTGTTATTTGGAGTAGTTTATTGGTCAAAAGGGGTTGAATACTTTTGTACTGATTGTTAGCTAAACCCACAACAAATCTTCTCATGTTAAGCAACAGCTTCCATCAACCAGAAAAAAAACACCATAATAATCAGGCTTCTGAACAGTTTGGCAAGAAGATCATTCAATGAGCCCTCATGTTAAATCAAGTTTAAATGCAAATGCAAACAGCAATCATAACAGAATGTTCACAGCATGCCAAAAATCAAAGGGACACTGATTTGGTGTGTCTTCTGGTGGAACAATCTTTTCTAAGAAAGAGCAAGAAAAGTGAGATTTATCCATTTTCTTGGACCACAAGATCTTTTTGGACTATCTACCTGGGTTCAGGCTTGGAGGTCCTGCTCTGTATAGACTTCCATTACACAAAAGACCATTGGGAAATCAGTCCTGCACTCAATTCCACTTAGCCTATGGAAATCCTCAACCCTCCCCCCCCCCACATCTTGTTCAAAATCTTCATTAAATTATCTAGGGAGATAGAGTGAGGAGCTGCTCCCCTTTTTACCAATTCTACTGATGTAGTGCACTTCATCTTTGATCCCAGAACTCAAGGGAGCTAATAAACCAATCAAGAGCCAACAACAGCCTTAGTAACATGACGACAGCATTGTGGACTTCAAGGTCCACCATCTCTACCAGGTCACAGAAAAGGAGGGAGAGGGAGGGACTTTGGGGGGCTTTCTGCATTGCCTTACCATTATTTGAACCAGTTGGTTGGGACCAGTAAGTCCCACTGGTTTGGGCTATGGCAAGGTGTGGTCTTGGAACAGTGTCAATCTACACAGCATTGCTGGTCCAGACCAGCCCCTTCATCAGCCCCAAAGCTCAGAGCTAGGAACTAGTGCTCCTCCTTCATAGTCTGGAAAATGGAGGTGATTCAGACCTGGTACATTGGTGGACCTTGATATTGATGTCTACCAATGATCTAGATCAAGAGCCTTTTGATCTGAATAAGACTGACCATATAAGATTCAGTTTGTCTTCACAGACTGACCATACAAGATTCCGTTTGGAGTGGTAAAAATAGCTGGGGCTGAGAAGTTAGGTAACTTTGCTATTTGCTGAGGTCTTTTAAAACTAATTCAGGGTGCTGGTATTTAACTTTGAAAGTTTAATGGTTGCAGTGGGGTTCTTAAGGGTTCACTCAACATATTTGTCAGGGCATATAGTCCCATACCAAAGACTGTAAGGTTGTGGCTTCAAATGAATATTTATCAGTAGTGGCTACCTGACTATGGAAAACCTTGTCCAGATAGGATCATTTTGCCTGGCTGGCTTTATGATAAAGGGAATTAACAGCCTGAGGCAGGAAATCCTGGGAGGCACAAGCCTTCCTTCCTTTCTTCTCAGTTTGCCCTGGATCCCAAATATTACTTGCGGCTTAATATGCAGGAGTGTATACCATCTACTCACTAGTTCAGTCAAATTCTGTACATATACTATTTTGCCTCCACCCCAGGAAGCAAAATTCCTTGATGGGCTCACATTGCTTTGCACTTAAACAGGGTCTTTCCAAAATCAGCTGAGTGCTGATTTTCCATTTCCTAAGTTTTCTAGCTTATAAAAAAACACTTCAGCGCTTTGCAGGACTTTGATACTAGGTTTCTTCTATTGCTGTTTTAACTTTGGTTTTGTTCTGATGCACTTTTAAATTTATTTCTTATTTTATATTCATTTTATACTAACACATATTTTATTGTTTTAATTATTTTCTGTAAACCAGCAGACTTCTTGTTAATGAGTCACTGTAAAGTACAGAGAATACATAAATATCTTTTTTAAAATAAGACCAGCCCAATTTGTGAAGCTGAAGAATCCTTTTCACAAGTCCTACTGTTCCACAAATATCTATCTACAGTACTGTATTTTTGGTACCTTCACAAATTGCAAAGGTCCATGTCTTTGGCTTTGAAGGCAGATGAGGCTGCCTTTCTAAGGCCAGCCTTTGTCTGTGACACAAAGCCATTGGATCTTCGAATGAAGTTTCATTGCCTTCAGCTAGTGGTGCTTCTGGGGAAAGTGGCTGACTGACCACTGTCTCTGGACCAGGGAGCAGCTTTGGAGGCATAGCATGCGGCAGCAGCACTGCTGCCGGGAAAGCAAATGGTTTTGGAAGCATGTGGCTTCAGGGGTAGCCAGCTAGCCTGCCGCTTTCCCTGGCAGCTGGATTGGCTTTGGAAGCATAGGTGGTGCCACTGCAGGAACAGAAATCTTCCAACTGGAAGCCTTTGGAAGTGCAGCTGGTGGCAGTGATTATCAGGCAGCACTCGGGCTGGGGAAAGTGGTTGACCCCAGTTCCCTTCTCTTTGAACTTTCATCAAAGGTTTGAAATGAATTCAAAGTCTCTCACATTTGTGGGAGTGCCATTCACACAAATGTGGAGTAGCATGCCCATCAACTACCTACCTACCTAGTGGTTGTGCTGCAAAGAGATGATCACTACACTAGTACTATTTTTCCTGAAGTAGCGGCATTCTGATTTTGAAAACATTGCATTTGTCCAGAGTACTCAATGTGCCATAAGGAAGCAGGGTCATGCAGATAAAGGCACCATGTAAACACCGCCAAAGTACAGCCAGAACTCTGGATGCAGAACTAAAAAACTGGTCTTCAGAGGAAGAGCATAGGCTGCCATGATGTTTTGCTGGAACACCCTCATCTTCCTTCTTCCAGTGCAGAAGTGTCAATGCTTGGACCAGACAGTGTTAGCACATTGTTGACCTCTTAAAAGAAAAGGTTCTGGGCCAGACTAGCACTAGTCCCATGTGGAAGAAGTGTACTAGTGAGCAGTGGGTTCCAGGGTAATGGTCATTTTCTTAACTCCTTGCATAAGATGACTTGTTACCTTAACAGACAGCTGACTCCTTCCTTCTGGCCTGCCTGTTAATATATCTACAGCAGTTTTGGATGATAGCCAAACTCAGGCATTGCTGCGGCTTTCTAACCTTGTTCCAGGTGGCGCTTTCTACCAGCCATTTTCTTCCATCTACCTGTTCCCTGTCCATCTGCAAACCTCCACACCTCCTTAAATGACCTTCTGTTTCCTGGTTACATACCTTGGTAGCCAATTTCCACTTTGGACATATCTCAAAATTCAAGCCTGCAATTTATTCTGCCAGTTGTAGAAAACTCCAAATCTGCTCCAAAAGCAAGATCTGTTCCAGCATTCTGTCCAACACCTGAACTAACCCTATTGGAGCCACACACATTTCAGCATTCATGTGCCCAATATGGCTTGTTGTTGGCACAGAGATATTATATGGTTTTTTTAAAAAATAAATTAAATGGGGATTAGCAAGTTCACATTACCTCCACTGAAAAGTTTTACACAAAAAAGCACTGGGGTTCTCTTATGTGCATTTTGGCATGGCGAGTGTACTTATTCATTCCTTAGTATGCTGGCATTTTGTTGAGGGCTGCCAAACAGTCATTTGGCTCATAGCATGTGATAAAAGCATACAAACAAGGGACCTTTTCTATTTTGTGTGAGGAGAAAACTGATTTTTTCCCCCCACACATCTAACAGCCATTTTTAATTTTGCAGCTGATTCAAAATCAAATCACTTGGCAAAGGATGACCAATATAGTTTCACTCAATATAATGACTAATGGAACATTTATTCAAATTAATGACATTTTTCACATTGATGTCAGCTTGCATCAAAGAGTTAAGGATCAAGTGGGATGCAACACTTCAGTACAATTTTACTACCACAGCTGTGCATAATATACATAACAAAACAAAAAAAGAACAGCAGTGACTTCATGGAAACAAATGCCGATAAACCAGAATCAACCTTGGATCTTTAAAATGTCACACCATTTAAAGCAACCTCACCACCACCGCCACTGCTCTTTCAACAAAATCTCCTGAGATAGATATACATGCTAAACATGACACATATATGTTGCATGTTGGCTGTTTCTGCTTATGCTTCTCCAAGATTGCTTTAATTGGGTTGTTCTCAAGCTGCAAGCAAGTTGACCAAAGGTATTTTGAAGAAGCATAACTATTTGACAAAGATGGACAACGATGGGCAGTAAACATCTAAACTGCCATCTTGATTTGCATAACATGGTCACACATTGGGTGTTTTTCCACTGTCACTAGAAGTACCCGTTAAGTACCCATTAATGGGTACTTAATGGGTATTTCTAGTGACAGTGGAAAAACACCCATTGATTTGTTTCTGGTTGGTATCACTAAGTTGTGGCTGACCCCTGGTTGACTGCATGGGCAACTTCATGGGCACTTCTATGCAATTATCTTGGCAGAGGTACAGAAGTGGCTTTGCCACTGCCTGCCTTCAGAAGGACGCTGGGAATGGAACCAGCAACCCTCTACTTTCCAGGCTTTCAGGCAGCCTTTACATGGAGGCAAAACAAACCAAGTGAGGGCAGGAATATGGGTCCCCATCCCAGATATGGGAGATCTGCTGTTCCCATGCCTCTCTACCTCTTCACCTTGCAAACATCAAACCTGGAGAATCAAAGTTCCCCAGCTTTGAAGTGATTGGGGCCATTACAAAAGGTTGATACCCAAGAGATATGGCAATCCAAATAAGCCATCTGTGCCAATGTCACCAATTCACACAGTGGCAGCTCAAGTGCCCAAGGGAGGTGAGTATATTACAGTTTGGAGCTCCAAGGATGTGCTGGCCTATGCATGGCTTGCTCCTCAGATTCCTGCCAGGCACACTTTTTGCCCATTTAGATTCTGCCATAGCCATGGAATCCATGAGACTTATTTCTGTACCATGAATCATTTTACTATGGGTTGTTGTTGTTACTGGTAGTGGTACTATTTGTTTCCTAAAACTAAAATATCATATCCTATGAATACCCCAGACAAACAAATTTCATGTGCTTGGAAGCACAGCAGGGAATAACCAATACTCCCCAGGTCATCAGGGAGGAATAAATTCATAACCACAAGTACATATCACTTCTGAAAACTGAGTAATGCAACAATTCCCACTGAAATGCTTAACAATATATGAATGTTGCCTATGAAAATATATTATGTATGGTAGCCAGATGGAAAAAGTAATAAAGCTCTTAAACCTTTAATTGAAGAGGTAACTTCAGCAAAAGTCTATTTGACACATTTACGCTCTCTTTGTTTTCTCTCTGTCTGTATCTACACTTACGAAATTGAGTGTCTTTCCCACCAGGACTGCAGGAAGCCCCTGATACACAGAATTCACCCCTGCAGGTACCCTTCAACTAAAGCACAATAAAGCACTCTGAGGGATGATTTCACTCTCATTCCCCCTTGCCACTGTCGTGTAGACTTACTTAAAGGTGACTTACTGAGGCAGATTTCCTCCCAGCCTAATTTAGCCCTAAACCAAGAATGACTAACTTCCAGGACATTTCTCTGGTCCAATATTAAACTGCCCCAAGTGGAATGAAGACTTGAAGGCTGGCAGGGCATATTTTTGCACCAGGGAGTGCTTGAAGGTTAAGGCCCACATGGCTAGACTGTTCTGAGCAGATCCTGTATGTTCCCTGGACCCAGCTGACCTGAAGCTGATTTGCACTTCGGCCCATAGTTTACAATTAGTCAACATCTGGGCAGAGGCATCTGCATTTGCAGGAGGTGCTTACAGCCTACAATCACCCCCTGCCTGCCCAGATGTTGACTAATAGTCAACTAGTTGTGATGCACCACAAGCAACCCAACACTCCCCAATCCCAACCAAAAGATTACCTTAAGTGTCCAGCTGGTGACCATCTGCACTCTGGCCAGCCGAGGAGGTCATCTGAGTTGCCGTGCAAGCACTCTGGCAGCTCACATGACCCCGTCTTGTGACTGTAATCGAGCAGAGTGTCAGTGTCACCGTAGTGATGGTGCTGGCACACGTGCAGTTGTGCAGGAGTGGACTGGCTGCATGATCGATCTGAGGTAAATGATCAATCACACAGGGGCAAGGCTATCATTGATAACGTTAATTTCTCACACACCTTTCCCATCCATAGGATAGGAAGGAAAGTGCAAAATCACCCCTGGTCCATAAGAACTACTGGGAAGCTCAATTGCACTGGGCATTATTCCAGATTATATTCTGGAACAGGATCCTGCCGTCCACATGCTAATGCAGACTATGGCATGCCCCAACAGTCTTGTGGTCTGAACCAGGGCCTGTTAGTCTGCTGGTAGACTTCAATGTCAGAGTAAACTGGTAATGCTGATTGAGGTTACAATCCATCCAGTGCAGATAGAGCATACTAGGATATCTGCACTAATAAAAAGACTGATAAGCCTAGAAGAAGACTTTGTGGCCCTCTATTAAGAATCAAAGGTGGGTGCAATATAAATCCAGCAAGCAAACAAAAATTTAAAAATCCCGGAGCTTTCTTTTAACAATACATGTAAATACAGTCTTCCTGACAGATTAATAAGATAAGAAAAGATGTTCAAAACTAAATCTGAATACAGGCCAACCTTCCACAGATATAATTGCTATAAGAAAGCTGAATGTTCCAAAACATGCACAGTATGTTCCTGGCAAGGTTTGCACATTTGAAGATGTCATGATCAAGCAGGCTATAGCCATGGCAACTTTTAAGAATTAAGACTTCATCTGTAATTGAACTGTGTTTCCTGCCTTCTCTTGAGTACAGGTTGGTCCCACTGGTAGCTTCCACACATTGTGCATGTAGTGCAGAAGCCAGCCTTGTTCAGGATTTCTCAGTCCAGTCCAAGACCAGGACAGCAGCTGGTGGCATGTGCCACGGGACCATCTTTAGCTGCAGCCTATCCCAACCCAATTTTAGATACTGAGAACAAATGTTCTTGGCCTCTGAATCTGCCAGCCAGAGGTGTTTCACTGGTCATGCAGAAATGGCACAAATGTCATAGGCCAGCACAGCTGTCCACAGTTTGTTACCAGGGAATGGGGACAGGCACCAGCATTGTCCATCCAGTGTTCCTCTGGCAGCCTTACCTCTCAGTCAGAACTCAGTCATTCTGAGAGGCAGACGGTGCAGTCCCAAAGGATCACAAAGAAGCCTCCATTATCTGTATGGAAGCAAAGGGACTGTTTGACATCGAAGAGTGCCATTATATGAGCAGGACAGATATTTGTGACATCCAAAAATGCCATGCATAGGTAGAACAGATTCCTGCTCACACAGTAGGATTGCCTTTCCTTCTCCTTCAACTTGCAGCCCAAGGTGCATCACCAAAATTTGCTCTCAAGGACTGGAACACCTTGGAAGTGTATTTGAGACATACTGGAACCTTCAAGGGGGAAGAAAAGCCTCCTTTCTGTCTTATTTTTGTCTGTCATAACTTCCCTTCAACTCTGAATTAACTGCACATCTACCAATATCCAACATTAAAACTGCAAACTATTGTAACAGTAGTTTCCAAATATTTTCTGACTAATATGGACTTGCAGTTTAGAGAACAGACTGGTTTGTAGATTTTCTGAAAATATCTATATCATGTAATATGAAGAGTTTTGCTTCCATAGTTTAATTCTCACTGTGTCAGCAGCAAGCCTGTTAGGCGACTCTTAAGTTAGAAATCATTTTCTAGAAACTGCTGTCACATCACATTTTAATTGCTGTTACTATTTCAGACTACAAAACTGAGCCAGAATTTTTCAGCATTAAGAGAAAAGATGTTCCATGCATGTTTACTAAGCCTAAGGGATTCAACTCCCAAGTCCCCACATTACCCCTGTAGAATCCTTTCCGGCTTCATTATCACTCTGCATACTCTGAGGTACCAGTCAGCTTGGCGTTAAATGCAGGCATCATGGGTTTCATTGTGGATCCTGGCTTGTTTTGCACTTCCCTTCCCATCCCATGGATGGGAAAGGAGAGCAATCAAGTAATGTTGACTAGCGTTCACACTTGGGATTGCTAGTCAATGTTAGCCTACCCTCTGCATGATCGACCACTCACCTGTGATCAAAACCCAGGCCAATCCTCTTCTTGGCACCACCATCTTGGTGCCCTCTGTGACTGCGCATGCATCAGCACTGTTGCTATGACACTGGCGCTTTGTGCAGTCGCAGTTGCTTTTTAGAGGGTCATCGGAGCTGCCCGAGTGCTTGTGTGGCAGCTCCAATGACCTTCCCAACTGGCAGAGGTGTGAATGCTCACTGACTAGATGTGACAGGTAAGTCTTAGGTAAGGGTTAAGTAGCTAGTATGCAATTAGGCATCCTCTGGGCAAGCAGGGGGTGTTTCTAGCCTGTAAACACCTCCTGAAAGTGCAGATGCACCTGGCCAGATGTTGCCTAATTGCATACTATGGGCTGAAGTGCAAATTCAGCCCTGGATACTGTTGTGAGAGGAACCTCTATTCACAGTTGGCCGTTTTCAATCATCTGGGAGCAGGATCCAGATGGAAACTGTACCCAGTAATTTGCTTTTTCTCTTTCTGTGTACATAGTGGGAGGAGTCAGCCACTCAACCTCCATAACTGCCCCATGAGTAGTTTCTCAGTACTTACCAGTAAATTGGCATAGGGCAAACTGCAGAGGTTTGGGGACTAGGGGATGGTAAATTTGGACACCCTGCTCCTGAAGTCTTTGAGGAGATGTATCTTGTGCCTGTTTAGATGATGTACAAGTAGAATATTTAGATAGTTCTGGGCAATGGCTTTCACTGGACTGGAGTTAAAACATACAAAATAATTAAGAACTGGAACTGGCACCTGTAGTAAACTAAGCATATGTACAACATGTTTGCCTTTATTACAGCCTTCTTTAACCTGCTCACTCCCAAACGTTTGGGATTACAGATTTTTCCAGTTCCAGCCAATATGTCTGCGCTTAGTCTTTATGGGAGTTGTAGTTAAGGCATTTGTAGGACACTAGTCTGGGAAAGGGGCTTTATTGAATGATTTTTGGGTTAGTTCTACTATCACTTGTTGTGTTCTGTTTCTTTCAGAAGGATGCCAATAACTTCTCCCCTCTCAGATCCCTGAGATGTCAATCAGTGCTCAGATCTGTTTATCGAAGAGACCAAAAGCAAGAAGAAAATAACTGGTTTAGGGTCTGAAGGAGAGACGGCCTCAAACCATACATTTCATTGTACACAACTCTGTTCATTAGTAAGATGTCACTGTCTGCAGAAGGCAACATGTAATACCACAGTTTCTGAATTGATTACATTGCAGCCCCAGTTGGGATTGCCAAATGACTAGAATTTATTCAGTCTAGTTGGTTGCATGCAGTCTGTTCCTGGGCCTCTTTAGCAGCAACTTGATATATAAAAAGCAGGTACATTAAATTCTTCCTCACCTGCTAAATTTCCATGTCAACAGTACTTACAACATAAAAGGGAGGAAAAAATAAAAGTAGCAATTTTACATTTATCATGAGTGTTCATTACAGTACTTATCATTTCCTTCCTTACATTTATATTTCATCGTTTCTTTGAGGAGCTCAAGATGGTATACATGGTTCTCTGTCACCATTTTAACCTCACAACTATGAGGTAATCTGGGCTGAGAGGCAATAACTGGCCTGAGGCCACCCACCAAACCCACATCTAAGGGGAATTTTGACCTGAGAAGCCAATACTCTTAAGCACACGCTAGTAGTTCTTTCCTGGCAAAGTTAGGACCTGATTACATACTACAGGCTGAAGTGCGAATTCAGCCCTGGATACTGCCCTGAAACTTAATAACTACAAGAGGGGAAGTGATATCATTAAGGTTTATGCATCTATTATTTGTAGCTTGCAAATACTGTTTGGTAAGCTCTAATAAGTCGGTATAACTACAACAGTATCCGTGGTAATATAAATCTGATGTTTAGCTTAAAAATGAAAAAGTGAGACATGAGGAAGTCCTACATTTTTTGATACATAAGTAAATACTGTGGCAGTCTTTTTAGGACATAAACAGCTAAGTGATATTTCTCCAGTTATTGCTAAACTACATCTCCCATCAGACCCAGGCAGAATTGCTGATCAAATAGTAAGATGGAGGCAACTTAGGAGCAATGAGAACCACATATTGGCCACTTGTCTTTCAACAGCTGGTCTTTGGAGGTACATCACCTTCTACAACCATCACGGTTAATGGTCATTGGCTGTTTCTGCAATTGGTGGTATCCTGGCCTTGGAGTGGTTGAAGGGTATCCCTTCCGCATGTTGGTGTGGAATGGGAAAACCCCTCCCCCTCCTAGAATGCTGCTTTGTCTCCACTGGGTGAAGTGAGAGTAGGATAGGGATACCAAAGTGGTGCCATATCATGCTGTACCACTAGAACTCAACAAAGATACAGAAGCAAAGTGAAGGTCAACCAATGTAGCAGAAATCATATGCAAGGTAATACTCCGATTCATAAGTTCCAAGCCCTATCCGGTCTCCATTCCTTACTTACCTTTGTTGAGTGACTTGTTCTTGCAGGTTTGGTAGCAATAATTCAATAGCATTTCAGTTATTAAGGTTTTTGGACAGTGGTCATATCTGGAGTCCTCCAGCTGGCTACTTATAAAAGATTTTGAGAAGATAAGACTAAACAATATGCCTATCATGCTTTGTAATTCATCTTTATGCTTATTTTTTTGGACAAACAAGAGCTCTTGAGCAATCATGATGGCCAATTTGCCCTCTCTTCCTTGTATGCATGCATGGAGTAGGGATGGAGATGACTTTTAGGAGAAGGATTCTTCTCCATAGCACTGAAGCCTTCAAATGCAGCCATAGTAGTTGGAATTAGAAAGGTATAAGGTAAGCCTGCAGTCACTGGCTTCTATCTATATGGAGATAGACCATGTGTTTTTGGTGCATGTGGTTGCTATTATTTAGATTTGGAGAATAAACTTGGTACCTACAGCAGGTGAGTCATTGCATCATAATGAAAAACGAGGCCAGGAGCTTTTGTCTGCCACATCACCTACCCTAGAGATGGTACAGATTTGTCTCCTGCTTTTCACTCTGCATCCTAGTTGCATCCAGCATTAGATATAAAGGATGTGAATTAATGCTCAAGCGCACAGCAGTTTCATGCTGAAATTACTCCAGTAATCCAGTTGGTGACTCAAACATAGGTTTCTCTACTAGCTAATAAAGCCATAGCCATTCAGATGGGAACCTTTCATAGTCAGTTCTGAAACTTCTAGGAGAACAGTTAAGTCTCATGTCAGAAATAATTCCTATGAAAAAATTAATAAATGAATACATTGTCCAGCTATGCTGTGGGCGGTAACCGACATAATTAACAGAAAGCACAGGCATTCCAAACATAGTTATTAGGATTTACCAAGCTTTGCTTAGTGGTGGAGTTAAGCAACTGATTGTTAGTAAAGAGAATGCAAACTATGCTTAGCTTACACCACAGAATTACAAGCATAGAATTTAATCAGTTGAAACATGATGTTGTTCCAGAGAAAAGGTCAGCTCTAAAGTTCCAGGTTTGTGCCTTCTCAAGAAGAAATGCTGTAAGAGAAAATACATGACATTTTTAAACAAGATATTTTGGAGATAGGCCCATGGGATTCCATGAAGACATTCCTTTCTATGATGTGTAACCATCTCTTGTTCCTGAAAATAAAACTAACACAAGATCTGGTTTTAAACATTAATCCTTACATGGATTCTAGGATCACTTTGCTGATAACATTTTAGGTCTGTGCTTAATATCCTTACATAGCATCCCGAACCCGAAGGGAATATAGCCATTTACAGTTGCCCAGGTGCACCTGGGATTGTTGCTACAGACTTGAATTGTGTGTGGAAGTCCACTGCATGTTTGATCCATGATAGTGACTGTGGTTTTGTTCTTACCCATACAGTCAACTCCTCCTGACAAGATGAAATGGAAGTGACCTGGTTTATAGGTAGGTCACATTTGATGGAGGTTGAAATAGGTGAAGAAGATGAATATCCCTGCCCAGTCCCCAAGATGCCCTGAGCCTTCTAAAATGAGGCTTGGTAGATGCATCCTTTATTCTATTTGCACTCACAGAGGTTGGATTGGGGTCTCAAATAATAACCAACTTATACAAAGCAATTATTTAGTTCTGGCACAGCCCCAAGGATAGCAGGTAAGTGATCTACTTCAAGACTGCAAAGTAGCCATGTTTTTGCAAACTATATATGTTGTAATCTCTAGACTGCAGAGCTTTCCTCTCCTGTTTTCCTGTTCAGCCCTCCAATTTATGTATGATGTCTTTCGTTGGTAAAAGCCTAGATAAAGTGCCAGCTATTTCCCCATAGACTTATACTGCAAACTGGGCACTGTCCAAGGTACTTGCCCTTTTTCACTCCGTGCTGCCTGCCATTGGCATAGTGGCGTTTCTCAACCACGTGGAGAAAAAAAGAACATCTGTCCTTCTCTTCTGGCTGAATATCTTTCCCACCACTGACCAGAGGATGTGACATCACAAGGACATCTGACCTGCCTGATCCCAGCCTTCCCCCAATCACCTCCTCAGATGTTGCCTCGAGGTCTTTTTCCTCACACCCCTTTTTGGCTGTATTTAAACCCCTGGCAAGATTAAATGCTCTCTTGATTTCCTCCTGATTCCTGTCTCCAGCCTCTTCATTTTCTAGTCTAATTGGGTCAGCCATACACGTGGCTGATCTCCAGGATCGTGCTGGCGAAACCTGGGTAAACCTATCGTAACAAAGACAGTGTTACCAGCATAAGCACAGCAGCAAAGCCCCTTGCTGAGCCAAGTCATTGGGACGTGTATCCGGAATGTGACATAAATACTTTACGATATACACATGTGTTTTGTTGGAAAACTGTGAATGAATGCCTTTCTCCATGGAATATGTGTGGTTTTAGACAAAGATGCTTAAATTCAACTGAGTTTGCATCCATACATCAGGCAGCAAGCTCCATGAAGAGGCCCCATAGGCATGGCACCCAAACACCCAGGGTGTCTGCTTCTACACAGTAGATACCTTTTCTTAAGCTGAGTTCTTAGCTTCGTAGAGTGAGTGAGGCAAGATGTGGGACAGGAGCAGTTATTTCTACTTTGAAAGCCTTGCCTGAAACACAGCCTGAAATATATATGTATTAAAACAAATGTTCAGATTATTTTTTAACCCTTAAAAATATTAGTTCCCTTGGAATATGTTATTAATCAATCCTGACATTTGTTTTTATTAGTTCTAGTCTCCTTTAACATCTTAGTGACCTCCAATTATTTCACTGACGTTCCATCATCATCATAAAATTATTTTACCATCCTACCATTCCTTCAAGAATCCCCATTCCTTCAAGAATCCCCATTCCTTTCAAGAATTGAAACAACTGTTTCAATTTATTTATTTTGCACTAAAATGTTTATTAATTGGACCATTGTTCCTGATTTGATTACTTCTGCAGAAAGGTGGGATAATTTTAATAATTTTAACAACCACCATCATGACTCTGTGAAGGCTCCTAAGCTGCAATGCTATAGAATAATCCCTGGCTTTAGTGGTTTGGACCACGGAAAGGCATGTTCTGGAACACTGCCATGATGGTATTGATCCAGACAAATCCCCACACTAGCTTGAAGCTCATGTGAACTTTGGGGCCAGCACTCTGAGGACTATGAACAAAATTTCCTAGCTTTGGAGCCACCAAAATGGGACCCCCAGTAGTCCCAAAATGGGAGGCATGCCTTCTTCATGCCTCTGTGTTCTAGACCAAGGCATGCTGGTCTGCCAGTAAACTTGCTTAAACAGGACCCTTTCTGCACTTGGCCTTATTCTGGAATATCTCGAGACAGCAGTCTGATGGCCACAAGCTAATGCAGCCTATGATGGGCCTCACTTGGAGCTTTCCATAGTCTGCACCAGCATGCAGACAGCAGATCCTATTCTGGGACATGTTCCAGAATAAGGCCAAGTGCAGAAAGGCCCCAGGTATGCCGGTAATTCTGATCAGGATCTCCCTGATTGGGATTATGCTCTATCCACTGCAAATGGAGCATAGAAGCAGGGGATGGGGATCACAAACCCATACTAACATGAAATCCAGTCAGGCCCAGAAGAGGACTATGTGGCCCCTTATTATGGATTAATGGTGAGGGTAGAAAGGGCTAGATTTTATCTTGAATAAAACATACCTATGGTTATGCTGCTAATTAGGAATGTATGTTAACCACATTACCAGCTTGGCTTGCATGAATACTGGCCACTATCACTGGTTCATGCTCAAAACAAACTAGATGGGCTCTGAACCTCAGCAACCACAGTTCAAAAACTGCCCAAAGTATCACAATTCACCCTGTCTGCTGTGCAAACTGCTGGAAGGAAAAAGTGTTTTACAACCATCACCCAAGAGACGCCTATCTTGGATGACAGAAGGAAAAGCAGCTGCTGGTGTATGATACATTAGAGGGGATTTTTTTTGGGGGGGGGAGGGCTCTGAAGTGTCACATGCAGGTCTCCCTGTGCCTTCACCACCAACTTGAGGGCAATTAAGTAGTAACTGTGATGAGTCCTGGCCTGTCTTGGGTGGCTGTGGCAAATTAAAAGTTGAGCCATTCTGAGATAAGTCACCCTTGAGCCAAATCATGATTTGTTCAGTTTAGAGGCAGCTCAGTTTGGACCGAAGCCAAACAGCCAATTCCTAATCTTAAACACATCTACTGTGAATCGACTGCATATATTGGCAAGTGTTGTGAAACTACAGTGGTTTAAGTAATGCAGTGTTTATCAATCTGATCCCCTCCATATGTTTTGGCTTTAGTAACATCAGTCATTAGCAACAAGGTCAAGCCAAAGTGGCCAGTTTGCCAAAAACTGAAACATAAATTTCTCTAGTCCTGCATACCCAGATTTCTGATAAGGCTTCAATGGGGGAAAAAAGAACAGTTTCCTTGAGCCTAAACTATAGATATCACTGGTCGTTGTGACAAAGGACCATGGGAAGAATACACCAAAGATGTGGGTTTTTTTTCAAATTCTATAAAAATGATATTGGTGACACAGCCAATTTCACCCTAAGTTATTTAATTATTGGAGCCACTTCCACTCATTAGCCGCAGTAAGACATTTGGTTCTGGAGACAAATTGAGGGAGCAGAATGGTGAACACCACAGTTCATTCCCCTCTATTTTCTCTTCTACCCAAAACTGAGGCCAGAAAATGACACTGTGTGTTCCTTATGAGTGTCAGCATGTGAGGTGCCATTTGCTAAGTCCGTTTTGAGCCAAAAAGTCCCTGAGCCTAACCAATTCTTCACCAGTGGGAGATCTATAAAACAGACTACAATTATAAATATTCATGATCCTGAAAAATATGTTTTAATTGTTATTTTCTTTTATAGCAGTAGCCAGTCACATGGGGCGCAGTGGGAAGCTAAATGGTAATTTGATATTAGCACTTTTTATCTCCCTAAACTATAGTAAACTGGGCTTTGATCTGATGCAAAAGTAAGTCTGGCTTGCCATAGTTCACTAAGATCAAAGGCTATAGGCAAATCACAGTTGAGGCCTTCCTGTATTCCCTGTGCCAGCCTCTGTTCTTGCTTTGGACTTGTTTGATTCAAGTATCTGTATGTACCGGTCTGTAATTTCCACACTAAACCATAACAACAATATATTCTTCTGTGGCTTTCCAGGGCAGAATCCCAAATTTACATTTAAGAACAAATAAAAAACCCTATACAATAGAGCTAAAAATATCATCAACAAAACTATGTCTAAAGGCAGTGGTTAATTAAAATCATGGAATTCAAACGAAACTCATGATCATTGCTGCTGAGCAGGAAAAGCTAAGAAGAAGACAGAAGGATTTGCCTGGTGCCAGAAAGATGTTAAAAGGCATTTCATAGCCAGGAGGTAACCATCAAAAGGGCTGGTTTTCTTGGACTTCCGCTTCCGGAGGAATGTCGGATCGCCACGGGAGAAAATAGCTCCCGGTCCTCCTAGTGATTAATTACCTTGAGAAATGTAAGTAAACATTTCTCAATGGTCAGCTCTGCTTAGTTATAGCAGGACGAAGGAATTTCTTCAACAGGACTGAAATTATTCAATCCAGAAGAAACACGGTCATCAATTCCGACGCTACGGAGGCAAATTAAGATCCGAAAATCCTTCTTTTTAATGAAGATATAAAGGGAAATATTAATGGACGTTTTGAAAGCACCTTGGACCTAAAGCTCTGCTCGGATGACCTTGACAGCGGCCATACTAATGAAGGTAAACATTCAGAACAGCCTATAATTTAAGAGAGAACGGACTGTAGTTGTCAAAGTAAACAGAGCCAAGATAAATCTTTTGGAAGGAATGTGATGATATGGAAGTGTGCAAGACAGACTTAACTAAATAATTTGGAATTGGAGAGAAGGATAACAAGCTATAACACTGTGAAAATTAAGGAAAATTTGTTTAAAGGAAGATAAACAAGATGGGGAAGAGATTTTATATAGAAGTAAAGTCCTTTTTATTGAGACTCTTAAATAAAGTGAATAATTTGGAAAAGATGACATTAAAAATTCAAAAAGAAATAAATCAAACTAGACCCGGAGATTTGCGACAGACATACGCAGATCGAAAAAAGATGGCGACAGAAGGCAAAAGCAGGAAGAAATACAACCTACGCGGCAAGAAAACTACTGCTGGGAGTGATAGATGGAAAGCAGACCGGAAAAAGATGGCGACAGTGAAAAAAGGAGAAAAGGAATGCAATTTATGCAGTAAGAAAACGGCTGCTTGGAAGGACAGACGAAGGCAAAAGATTATAGACAACAGACAAGCTGCTGAGAAATCCAACATCTACTGTGAAAGCAAAGGGAATGGAGGTTTACAACACCTTAAATCTGGAAATTGGCAGAGGATGGGGAGTCTGTGGAATAGAGTTGCAGCTGGCACGCAAGAGATCCTCCCCCCGAAGTTTGTGAATGGGGGAAAGCAAAATCTAAGGGACGCTATTACTTAAAAATGTAAGAGAGGAATTTAAAGCAACACCAATTTGGGTTTTGGTTTGTAAAGATTTATGAAATGAAATTGTAGATTGAGATTATAGTATTAAGAATTTGGAGATGTTTTAGTTATTATATTTGTAATTGATAAATAAAAGCTAGTAAGGAAAATGGGGGAGAAAGATTGCATTAAGGGCATTCTAGATTTTAAACACACACCCCTTATATTGGAAAAATTCTTGAAAAGTTGGGTTTTATTTGTAAAAGACAATTAGGATATTAATATGAATCATGGTAAAGAGGGTAAATACCAGCATGAGGAGACTGTTTTTTTTCCTTTTTATCTCTGTTTCTATTTCTTTTTCTCTCTCTTTTCACAAGAAGCCATGGCAAAGAGTAATATAGTTAACACTAATTTTATTTTATGTTAGAAGGAAGAAGGTTGAGATAGTTATAAGTTAAAAATATATAGTCTGGGGTTAAAAAGAGTTAGAATAAGAAGCTGGGTGGAATTCAATATAGTACAAGATAATATGTGTAAAAGTTTAGAGTAGAAATGTAATAGAAATGCTAATGAAGGATGTTTAAGGACATATATTGCAATGATAGAAATACAATCTGGTAATAAGTGGAACAGGTAGATTAGAATACTTTCTTTTCGCTTTATCTTATCTGATCGCACTTTTCCAGTCTTAATAATTTAGATTTATATGATAAGCTGTCATTAAAAGGTTGTTACTATTTGGCTATAAGAATTATGAAGATTGAAAACAAATAAAGCTAGTTCTGAAAAAGGAACTGGTTAGCTGACAAAGGAAGCAAGAAATTTTCAGTGAGCAGACAAAATAAACAAGAAGATCAAGAGATGCTGGAGAAACGGGAAGTTAACAAGGACAACAAGAAAATGGACTGTATGATAAGAGTTAAATTAACGTGTTATGTAATGTTTTTAAGTTGTCAAAAAATCTTTTAATAAAGAATATATACTATAAAAAAAAAAAAAAAAGGGCTGGTTTTCTTCCTCCCAGCTTCTGCATTTCTACTAAAAGTGTTCGGAGGAAAGTTTCTGATGAAATTCATAGGGCAAAAAAAAGTTCCTACTGGATGAGATTTTCTGTTACATTCTGAGGTCTTAGGCTATACAGCAGGTAAGATTTTGAATCTGGCCTAGAATTATGCTGGGAGTCAATGAAGTCAAGAATGGATTAGTGTTGTGATCAATAGACACTCCAAGAAATTGTGTATCAGTTAAAAATGTTCAGATCACCTTCTGTTCCATGGTAGCTTCACAAAAAACATATTATGCATTGTATGATTCAGTCAATCTTTCCTGCTCATCATGATGAACCTGGGAGCAGTTTATAAAAACAAAACAACAACAATACTACAAAACCCCCACCAGTGCTCAGCAAGTGCCCGATCATACAAATAAGTACAAGTTCCAAAAGCCCGATAGATTATCACTTTCCATATTGCACAGGGAAAACTATTTTACACACTGTGTACCACAGCAGAAAATATTCTGTTTTCACTCTTTATTTGCATGGCATTTTTCCATATACTATAATATGCCCCGTCTGGAGCCATACAGACCCATGCTTGGTGGTTGTACAATCAAGGAAGCTTCATCTGCAGATCCTGGTGATCAAGGGCATAAATACAGTATATTCTGGCATATAAGACTACTTTTTAACCCAGGAAAATCTTCTCAAAAGTTGGGGGTAGTCTTATACACCGGGTGTTGTCTTCTTATACAGTGAGTATATCACAAACTCTATATTTTAACTGGAAATGTTGTGGGTAGTCTTATACGCCCAGTCATCTTATACGCCGGAATATATATGGAAGAAGACTATTTATAGTGAGCCTTGGCTCCAGCAGTTTTCCATTAAAATCCAGACAGAAAAATTTAAATTTAACCCAGTGTCAGGGTACCTATAGAAAATCTACACATGAAAGCAATTGCAAATGCATGAACATAGGAAGAGTAACTATTATTTTACCCTTGGGAGCTGTCCAATAGAAAATACTACCGCTGGAGCAGTGTTTCCTATTATCAAGTATCTAAAGCTCTAGAAACTGCTAGATTGAAGATACATCGAATTGATAAGCCTAATAAATCATGAAGCATTTTTGGTGACTCTTCTATTTCTGATTATAATTCATCCAAATTGGTTAACAGATCCTATTTACCAGTACATTAAAAGTGAGGTCAAATGAGTTATTGTACAGCTCTTAAATCCATGCACTAAATGTGTGGGGTGGTCATCTTCATAGTAAGAATATTAGTGGCACTCCAATTAAATCTAATAAATCTGAACTTGACTCCATGAACCTTTCCACACTTGGAAGTTTAGGGAACTCCAGGGGAGGTGTTTCACACACCTTCCGCATTTTGCAGAGATGCATCTTTCCCAGATGCAGCTACATATGTGCAGCACCTTCCCCAGACCATGTAAATGTAGCATTTGAAGGGAGCCTGGGGAGGGGGAACGCAATTGTGGTTAGCGCTGTGTCATCGCATCACTACAGCAATGGTGCCCCACAGGTACATTGGTGCCATTCCCATGGTTCTGCAATTGCTACCATAATGACGGCA
This sequence comes from Aspidoscelis tigris stejnegeri, assembly GCA_023333525.1. Lineage (NCBI taxonomy): Eukaryota > Metazoa > Chordata > Lepidosauria > Squamata > Teiidae > Aspidoscelis > Aspidoscelis tigris. The sequence goes on from JALMGA010000004.1 coordinate 49,630,422, forward strand.
ATTTGCACCTCACCAGTGCATAGTGAAGTGCTGGTGAGGTTGGGGGGGGGGGATCTGGTATCCAAAATGCAGATGCTGCAACTATTCCCATTCTTCACTTCCCGGGGAGGTTCTCCCTGGGAAACGAAGGTCCCAGGTGCCTGAATGGATACACCATGGAGTCTTCTTGGAAAAGATGGAAGTCTGCCATTGCTTTCTTTTGAAGAGATGCTAGGGACTGAACCTAAGAGATTTCTCCTTGCAGAGTAGTTACTATACCACTGAGTTGTATCCACTCCCTTGAATCTACAGGCTTATTATGGGGAATCTTGAAAACTTGAAATTAATGAACGTCCTAGATGCTTTGTCAAAATTTCTAAGCTTTGCTTTCTTTGTGACCTGGAATCCCTCAGTGTTAACAATGGTTATTAGCATATCTTAATTTATAGCTGTATAATTTGAAATGCTGTTTGACTTCCTAGATTGGCACTATAGTAAATAAATGATATGTCTAGGATCAGATACAATTTCCTGTAAATCAGATATAACATGGTGTCTTTTTATTGCTTAATTTGTAAGTAGTTCCTGTAAGTAAGTACAGAGAAGGCAAAAAAAAACACCTAAGAAACAAAAGGATAAATTTCTTTTTGTAGAAGGAAGAATTATCATTGTAATACAGGGCTGAGAATAACTGTGCATTCCTTTGCCACATATATTGTTTATATATCTTTTCTGGATAGTACTATACATTTCATTTTTTAAGCATGCTTCTAAAGATAGAGACAGATTTATTTGCAATTCATTAATAAGTTATAAGTGACAGTAGAGAACAATAAGGAACCCATATTTAAATGTAAGCTTTTCATATATATACAATATAAAATCCATTACAATTCTCATGTGTATCCAATATACAGGGAAAATACGTTTTTAATATATATGTGTTGTGTGTATGTATATGTGTGTGTGTGAGACACACATGAGAATTGCAATGGATTTTGATTGTCCTATGAGATGGGAAAAGGTAGAATTACTCTTAAGTTTCAGTACATAATGGCAAACTTCAGTTCAGAGATTGTCATTAGAGCCAGAGTGAAAGGATACTACATTGTTCAAATATCAAGTAATTTAATTATAAATTGGAATTCAATTGGAAAAGCCTTACTGCCTTGACAGAAATTGTGGAATGAAGCAATTGGATGGACCACATCCTTCTGAAGCCAACTCTGTGCCAAAGTGTCCCCATCCCCAATCCCACAGGTTAAATACTGTTAATGTAATTGCTTTTAATTGATATTCTAACTTTTATCCCTGTAATACTGTATACAACAATATGTTCCAATCAAGAACCAAATAAATTTTAATTTTGAGTCGAATCCACAGTTTAAATGCCTTTTGACAGCACTGTCAAAACCAAGGGGGAAATTCTGATGGCCAGGCAATTCAGAGTTTCCATACCCTCATGCCCAGGCTCCTTCCATTGTCTTTGAAAACAGAAGTTACACCAACAACAAATTGGAAAATCAATCAATCTATCAAAGAAAAAAAATAAAGTGTTTTTTTAAAATCACATTCAAATAATGTACTAAATTCCAGTTAGTGAAAGTTGGCACATCTGGAATAAAAGCCACTTGAAATATGTGGGTCATCAATTTCTTCAATCAGCCTGTGAAGCCAAAATAGAGAAAGCTGTGGGTTTCTATATTTGGAAGTCACCTTTGATTGTACCTAATAAATACAGCACCAATTTTTGTAGGATCTATTTTTGTATTCTCTTATCTCCAAAACCCACAAAATATCAGAGACTAATACAGACTCACTCAGGTTAAAGCTATTGAATTCAGTGGAGCTTAATTCTAATAACAGTGCTTGGAGGTGGACTTAAGACACACTTAGGACTGCACTTATTTAGGATCAGCACACTTAGGATTGCATTTGAGGTCTCTGTTTTTTATATTCCTGTGTAAGACTAAAACAGATATTCTTCCTGAATAATTTTCATCCCTTTCCTGTGCTTTCTTAATTCTACTTAAAGGAAGCATGCCGTATTTCACAAGTGCAATAGATCCCTCTGCTGGGTTTCTCTGATACTATTATTAGTAGTAAAGTAACGTGCCTAGACTTTAGTTGAAACTTTCTAAGCTTAATGTTGAATTACTGAGAACTGGAAACATTAAAACCCTTAAGACTGCAACTCTTCACCTACTTCATAGGCATCAACTCCAGTAAACACAATAGGATATACTTTGTAAATAATTATTGGTTTGTGCTATATTAATTTAGATTTTTTAAAAGTAAAATTATAGCATTACCCAGACATTTGTTTAACAACAACAAGCAATGATTTGGAACAGTGGTTTTATTCACTTGAGATCAAATAGACCTATAACAGTGTTTTAGATATTGTTTTCTGTCACACCTTTCTATATTTCTTAAATCCTGAACCCCATCGATGACTAATCAGAATTTATTAATTCTCAAGGGAGTCTATATAAAATGTTTTTTTTAATCATCAATGTTTATAAAACATATCGAAGCAAAAGATCTTTAGGGACATTTAAAGAACAGTGTTTGAAGCCTACAGAACTATTGGGGAGGGACCTTACTGGTGTGTTCTCTATGAAGGAAAGAACAGCCACTTAAATATCCATTACAAGATGATGGAGTTTGTGAATGGATAGGTGAGTGAGAAAAAAGGCTTGCAAAATAAGATGTCGTCAAAGATATTTCATTTTCTATGCCAATGAAACTAGATCTCTCCACCAAGTTACCACTGTAGCATCATTTGTGCTATTATTAAATCCCGTTGCAGGTATCATATGCAAAAATAATGCAATGTACAGTATTAAACTCGCAGGCTCTGACCGCACACACTGGATTTATAGAAGTCTGAGCAAGAATCTCTTATATCTAACTCATAAAATGGAACATACAGTACGGGCACAGTCGCAGTCTTGAATACAGTGAGCTGCTCCTATGACGTTTATAAATAATAGAAGGAAAGCAGCTTCCCGAAGACTGAAGTGTAGCAAAAGTCAAAGGGATGATGTCATCATGGGCCCGTATATAACAACTGCCTGCGCTCTTCACCATGCACACACGCACAGCCACTCTCTGCACATCAATGCATATCTTGGCAAGCTTTATAATGAAACGCAGGATGCCAGAAAACGACCCTAATGCCGCCAAAAAACAAAACAAAAACAAAGCAAACACCTTTTGCCAGACCTGCCTATCTGAAGTTATCTCCACTCCAATCTCCCGTTTTTCATTTTATCTCTTTAAGATCTGATGCTACAGTTCCCAGTGACAGAGGACAAACTCTGGATTAGCACTGGTACAACAGTGGAAACAGAGTCCAACACCAAAAAGCAAATGCAGCGACTTCTCTCTCTCTCTCTTACACACACACACACACACACACAGAGAGAGAGAGAGAGAAACAGGCACACCAAGCCATAGACCTCTGCATCTCCAAATCGGCAACAGGCTGACTCACCCCTCAAGGGTCTCCCAATTCCTGCACTTCCATTTACACCGCAGTGTGTTGCTTTCTAACCCTTGCTGTGGATTTTTAGGACGAGCACCGTGCCCGTCTCTTCTCTTCCCCCTCCTCCATTACATACTCTTTGCAGTGCGAAGAGCCATCCATAATGGAGACTTTAGCATCCTTAGCAAAGCCTCTGGCTGGTGAATGAAGTAGGAAACAAAAAGGAGAAGATGACGGATGGGGGGGGGGGTGATGAGTGAAGGAATGAATGGACCGTTACCTCCAGAAAAGCTGCGTGGGCTGCTGGCTTCTCCTGATGCTGCTGCTGCTGGTGGTGGTCTTGATGCTGCTGCCGCCGTCGCTGCCGCTGTCACAGTGGATCAGCTGATATTTACCTGTGAGGTAATGCACACTGTGTAAGGTCACCATGCACCCACTGAAACCCTGTGCGAGGCAGGAGGGGCGCACGGAGACGGAACCGCTTGCTGCTGCCGCTTACCGCTCCGAAGAGAGAAAGATGCACCGCGCACAGGCGGCGGCTGCTCTGGCTGCTGCTGCTGCTGCTGCAGCTCCTGGCACATGCTGCAGGTGTCATCGCTGTAACTGCCCTGCTTCAGAGTGAACCCATTTTGCTTGCGCACATGCCCAGAGCTCCTCGTGCCGCCGGAATGAGCATGTGCCAAGCCCGTGCGCATGCCCGTCACGGAAATGAAGCCTCCGCGAAGCCGCTGCCCTCACCTCGCCCTCCGCTCCGAGTGTCGCGGGGGGTTCCATTCACTTCGCCCGAAAAGCATCCTAGAGAGATGCGGAGGGAACGGGGGAGGAGCCTGGAGGAGACAGAGGGGCGGGAGGGGCGGCGGCGGCTCCTCAGCAAAAGGATGACGTATTGCAAAAGCAGCGGAGCGGAGCCCGGGCGGGGGAAGCGGCTCGTTAGCCGAGGGCTTTCACCGACGGGGTGGCGGTGCGGGAGCTGGGACTTGCGGAGGAGGGAAGGAGGCGGAGGGGAGGTTTATTCAGAGGGACCGACCAGAGACTGAGCTAGCGGGGCGGGGGGGCGGGCGAGAAGTAGTCAAGGGCACGGAGGTGGTGGTGCGCCAGGGTCGCGCAGAGAGAGCGAAGGTTGCGTAAGGACAGCGCTGGAGCCGTGAGGCACCCGGAAACTCGCGCGCAAGCAGACTGGCAAAGAGCGGGGAGGGGGGTGTCGCCAAGCTGCTCGCGAGAGCAGAGGGGGGGCGCATGCTGCGCCCTCAGGAAGACCCTGGGCGCTTCAGAGTTCCCCAACTGGGTCTTCCGGGCGGGGGACGAGAGAAAAGAGGCAGGCGAGGGGGAGGGGAGGGGGAGAGGAAGGGGCGCCGTCTCGGGAGACTCGTCCAGGGCTGCCCTTCGGAAAGCGACTTGGTGCTCCCGTTCTTCACGCGTTGGACTCGCTTCCTTCACGGGCGCCCCTCGGGGCTGCCCGGTGTGACAGCGAAGGGTTTTTCGCACGGCGACGGCACGTGGTGGCCGCCGCAGAACGGGTCGGCCGGGCCGAGCGAGAAGGGCGCTTCATGCCCTTTGCTGGCCATCCAGGAAAATGCCTTTCCGTCCGGGGAGGGAAGCCACGAGTCGCCGGCGCCCCGTGGACAGGAAAGTGTGTTTTCCTCAGTGGCCGCGCGAGTCCAGCGCTTAACGTAGCCCTTCCATCTCCGACGGGGCCTTCGGGAGGGGAGGAGGGGGCATCTCGGCTCTGCCTTTAGACGCGAGCCCTCCGAGAGGCGAGGGGGCCGCTAGTCGTGTCGAAACCTCGACCTCCGCCTCGAAGTAGGGCTTGCCTGGGGTGTGGGTGTTTGTGGGCGCTCAGCGGCCCCTTCCACCGCCACCCCTAAGAAAAGGCTGCGTCACAGTTCGCGAAGAAGCAGGTGGACTGTGGTCGAGGAGCAAACTGGTAAAAAAGTGAAAAAAAAAAAGGAAAAAATACGCTTGTCTTTGGTATCGGGTCGTTCACACATTTTCCTTCCTGTAATGCCGGAGAAAGAAATGCTCCAGCGTCTGGCATCGTAGCTAGGATCTTTTGAGCATTTCTGATACGCAAGGCGGAAAGCGACCTCCAATGGCTTCGCACAGCTCCGCTGGGATCGCATTTCTGGTTTTCTGTAGGCAGATAAATTTGCAAAACACAAAATAATATTTCGTAGCTTGCCTGGCTCTTCCTTTCGTGGATGAGGGCCAGAGGGCTGCTCACAAGGACGTCTTGGCTGCACTGCTCTTCCTCTCAAAGGGCGCGTTTAAACCGTATTTTCTGTTTCTGCGCTCTGTCTGGCATTAACAGCTTTCACAAGTTCCCCTTGACACGTCTGCACGCATAACCCCTCTCCCCTCTCCCTTCTTATCACGTGATGCCAATCCCCCCCCCCCAGCCCCCTATACATTGCTTTGCATTGGCAATAGGAGCCAGGAAAGGCAAAGCGATCGCTTTGGTCTTCTTGCTTGAGGATTTTGATAGATTTGGGGAAGAGAGACTGATGTGCCTTTTGCTTCTTGCTTGGGGCCCAAACATTTGGAACAACACATGAGTTTCATGCTCGGATGCAAGTATAACTTTGTGTGAATGAGGAAGTTGCACGTTCTTTCCTCCTTTCCTCCTAATTCCCCCCTTTATATCCTGAACCCTTTCCAGTAACGATGACCATGTTAAGAATAGCATGGATGCTGGTTTGTGGATTTACCTTTCTTATATACGATTTTATCATAATGACTTTGTTTGTGGTTATTCTTTTGTTCAAATTAGTAGCGCTTAGGGCCTTTTCACGCTTTGTGAAAAGGGACACTCCAGGTATGGTCCCAGACAGCATATGCATTGTGTGAAGCGTCTCCAGATGCGCTGGAGAATCCTTTGGCCAGAATGGGCATAGATCACATTTTTATGCTCTGCAACTCTCTGGGAATCTCTTGCACACTCCATTCACACCTCTTCTGGGTGGTGGAGGTTCAAATGGAGCATCTGACTAGGTGTTCAGGCATGGTTGCGCATTGTGCCACCTGGTTATGTGGCAACAGCATTGTGCAGGTGTGCTGGTGCCATTCCTGTGGCTCCGTGACTGCCTCCTTAATGGAGGCAATTCACGTTTACCCAGTGTGTAGTTAAGTGCTGGCTAAGTTTCAAATAGTTTGGGTGTCACAAAGTGTGAGTGCCCAGATCATTCACATGGTCAGAAGAGAACATATGATGAGCCTTGCTGAGTTGGGCCACACCCCATCTAGTCCAGCATCTGTACTGCACAGTGACCCATCAATTACTTCTGGGCATCTTCAAGCAGAAGACAAGGGCAAATCCTTCACCTGCTCTCAGATCCCTGAAAATGGCCTTTAGATGCACTCTGCCAGTCTCCCCAACTTGGAGGAAGTTCCCAGGCATCAATTATAGTAGCCATTAATACTCTGTCATTCATGCATTTGTCTAACCCTTTCTTAAAACTATTCAGCCAGGTTGCTGCTACCAACTCTCCTGGCAACAAATTCCATAGACTGAAGACCCTCTGGGTGAAAAAAAATACTTCCCCTTGTTGGTCCTAATGCTCCTATCCTTCAGCTTCATAGAATGTCCCGTGGCTCTAGTGCCATGCAATAAATTTTTCTCTATCCACCTTTTCTGTACCATGCATGGTTTTCAATCATGCCCCCCTCTTCAATTGTTTTTCAAGTCTGAAGAGGCCTAGATGTTGAGGTCTGATTTCATAAGGGAGGTATTCCAGCTCCATCTCACAACTTTACTTCCCTGGTGCATTTTCCAAGGGAAGCTGAAGTGTAAAAACGCCCAGAGCACCAGGATGCCCAATCAATCTGATGTAATAAACTATGTTACAATGTCATAGGAGACGATGTTTCAAGGAATATTTATGAAGAAAAAAGTAGAAAAAGAACAACTCCAGAGAGAAGGGAAACCACTTATTCTCCCCACTTTCAGCCACTGTTAGGCTGTGGTCACACAGAAGGTTTAATCCACCTTCAGTCCACTTTCAGAGTGAGATGGTTGAATATAGATTGAATACATAAGTAAGTGACAAGCTGTTTGGTCTAGTGGTTAGGGAGCCAGACTCTTACCTGGGAATACTGGGTTCGATTCCACCCTCCCCCATGAAGCCAGTCACAGCTCTCTTCTGAGCTCTCACGGCCCCACCTACCTCACAGGGTGTTCTGTTGTGGGGAGAAGAATAGAAAAGCTTTGTCAGCCCCTTTAAGTCCCCTTAAATGGGTAAGAAAAGCAGGGTAGAAAGGCCTACTCTTCTTATTATTTCAGTGTTAAATAACTGAGAAAATTCACTTTTGGTATAGATAGTGTGGACAGAAAATTACTGGTCACTTGTTCTCTCTCTCTGAAGATGGACTGAAGCTGGATTAAACTTTAGGTGTGACCACAGCCTTAGTGTTTTCAATGTATTCATTTTATATTTTATTTTTATTGCTGTAACCTGTCCTGTGACCTTTGGGTATAGGGAGGGATAGAAATTAAAAAATATAAACAAACAAACATATATAATAAACAAAATGAATAGTGCAAGAATGCATACTGACCTTGTTTATAACATACGTGGTTGATATTTCATAAGAATGGTGGGACTACAAAAGGACAGATGGAATGCCATTTGGAGGGCAAAACATTAACATTTGGGATATGAAGACAGCAACAGATTATTACCTTGAAGTAAAGAAAATTCTGGAGTTTCATGTTTCAAGTAAAAATGGAAACTGCATAATCTGGATTAATGTTAAATATTAACAGAACAAAGGTAATATTGAGTGAGTTTGTAATTGGTAGTAAACAAATGGAGGTGGTAGACACTGAGAGAAAGTAGGATGCTGGAGAATTATAGGAGGAAATTAATCCTTAAGATCATGAAAGGTAAGAATGATCCATTGTGAACTGAATTGTTAAAAATATAATATAAAGCTTGTACTATAAAGCTGGGAAAAGTAGGCACTAAAATGGAGGGAGAGAAGTAAGACAAATGCCTTTAAATTATGGAGCCGGAGCTGGTTTCTCAGGAAATGATGGACTGTTGAAAGAACCAATCAGTCTGTTCTGGACTAACTAAACCATGTTCAATCTCTTGAGGTGATGATCAGTGAGGGAAATCTCTCATATTTGATGTATGTGATTTGAACAGATGATGGACCAGAAAAAAAAATGACCATGCTTGGCAAAGCTGAGTGAGGCAGCAGAAGAAAAAAACAGAAAGCGGATGAATAAGACCAGACTAGTAGAATGTCCACAAAATGCTGTAAGATCTTACTAAAAGCAGGTCAAAATGGTGAGTGTTTGTCTTTACAGTCACCAGAAAATGAACAAAACTCAATGGTACCTAACAACAACAATTATTACCTCAATATATACAAAAGGGCATATGTCCTACATCTGAATTGCATTATCACTCCTCCGAGGATATGTGGAGTAGGTTGTGGTGACTTAGGATTGAGGAAAACCTAAGAAATCATTTTTGTGGCAATATCAGCATCTCCCCTTCTTAATTCTTGGTGAGTCTTGGTTTTAAGCATGATAAACTGAGGGCATGTTAAAAAAGAGGTAGCAGGATATAAACACTAGAGTCATTTTATGTTATTGATGAATAGAGTATTACTTATCTCTCAGAGGAAGTAGACACTTGCAGACATGCTAAACTGTGATTAGAAACTTGGTGGTGGAGTATATCTTAGGACAGGACTAGGGAATCTATGACTTTCGAGGATAAGGGTCCAAGATCAGCAACAGTCAGTGGAGGAAGGAAGCATCCAGATGTTCCTGGAATCTTGACATGTGCATTCATTGGGCTTCGTTAAGATCTGAAATGTGCCCTATATTCTCTTTGATCCAACAGCACATTGAATCAGAGGATATTGACATTTGAAGATGAAAGAAGCTCCCCAGAATTGTGTATCGTGCTTACAGGTATCTCCAGGTTTAGACTGGTTGCTGTGCATTCTGGGGTGGTGGGTTTGCTGTCTCACTACCACAGAACCATAAATTCCCTTCTTCCATGTTGGGTGCTAACTAATGATGTAGACATTCTATTAAGCTAATATGTGTAAAACACTACTGAAGTATCTCATGTGCAATAACTGAATGCAACACTGAGTGTCTGTTTTGCCCATTTATTATGTCTCACAAAAAAGGGGTCTAGAGCAGTGATGGCCAACCTATGACACGCGTGACACAGGTGACATACCAAGCCCTTTTGGGTGACACACCTGGTCACCCTGGCACCTGGGTGTGTAGTGCTTGCTTGTTCTTGAAGTGTACGAAGTGCCAACTTTCAATTGAAGATTTAGCAAACGAAATTCAGCAACAAAAGTCACTAATGTAAAGAATTATTTGTTTTTGCTTTTAATAAAATACATATATCAAAAATATAACTTTTTTACTCGAGCTACAAATATCACAAAATTATGGATATTTCTAGATGTGACACAGCACCCGAGTTAAGCTAGGTTTTCTTGTGAATTTTGACACACCGAGCTCAAAAAGTTCACCATTACTGGTCTAGAGACTTGCCTTTAAAAAGAGGTGCTGGATATACATTAGGCTGTGTTCAGACATAACAAAAGGGGCACTTCAGAGAGACTCAGGGTGCGTCTTCATGGCATAGTTATCTCGAATTCAAAACGTTTTGAGTTTGCGCAGTTCAGACGGCACTTCGGATTAACACGGTATTTCCGTGTTAAAGGACGTTATCCCGATTAGAAATAAATCCTGATCTCAACAGGTCTCACTCCGGATCGTGCGTCGATACGTGTTTCCTTTTTAACTGTGTGGACAGTATCGTTCCGGGATGAGATTCAGTGTTAAGGCTGTCCCGCCCCCCCAATCGCACTGTAACCAATGGCTGAACATATTAGAAGCACGTCATGTTTAGGGTTTCCTTCATTGAAAAAATCCACCCTCAAACACCCACTATAAACCTCCAGTCCTTAAAGCTGAAACACTGTATCAATCTAAGCACTTCACACCTTAAAAACAATGTTGCAATTTTGCGCAATTTCAGACCTTTGAAGGTTCGGAACAGTTGCTTTCAGCCCCCTTAAAGGGTGAGAAGGCTTGTCAGCCACTTAGTCCCTTGAAGGGTGAAAACAGAATGTCAACCGCTTTGAGCCCCCTCTAGGCTACTTTGCCTCTGCCTGTGGTCACACCTAAGGTTTAATCCAGCTTCAGTCCACTTTCAGAGTGAGAGAATACACCAGCAAACTGACAAGCTGGTTTTCTTTCAGGGTTAATAACTCAGAAAATCCACCTTTAGACTAGATAATGTGGAAAGAAAACTACTGGTCACTTTGCTGATGTGTTCTCTCACTCTGAAGGTGGAGTGAAGCTAGATTAAACCTTAGGTGTGACCACAAGCCAAGGTTTTAATCCAGCTTCGGTCCCTGTGAGGTGGGGGGGGCGGAGTTCCCTCCCGGCCACGGGGGGAAGAGCAAGCGAGGAGCCCCCTTCGCCCTCTTGTCCACCCCTTGGCTCTCCTCCTCTGCGGGCGGCAAAGCGGGGGAAAAGCGGCGGCGGAGCCCCAGGGAGAAGCCGCTAGCGCCGCAGCGCCGCAGCGCCTGGATGAATGGATGGATGGATGGATGGATGGATGGATGGATGGATGGATGGATGCTGCTGCTGCTGCTGCTGCTGCTGCTGGGAAGGGGGAGGGTGGATTGGGCAGGAAATTCCCGGCGGAGCGTGACGCAAAGAGAAGGGAGGGTGGGATCCTGGCAGGGAAAACCAATCACAGGAGAGAGTGTGGGCAATGAGCAGGAGGACAATGCTGCCATGTGGACTCCGAGTATTGATCCCGCGTTAAGGCTGCCATCGGAACCGGATCAACTTGCAAGTCGTCTGGACAGCTTTGTTCCGTTTCTTTTATTTCGAATTCTTTAAACTGAAATAACACATGCCATGAAGACGCGCCCAGAGGGACTTTTTGCACTTTGCTTCCCTTTCCTGGGAAGTAAAGAGTGAACTTGCCCACATATGTGCTAAGCATCTGGGCTCGCAGATGCTCCATGCATACTTAAGCCTCCCCAAAGCTTACTGATAAGGCGAATGTCTGTCTGAATGGTGGCCATGTTTGAATTCTGGTGCTAGAGCCAGCATATGTGCGCAGCAGGGCATTGTCACCACGACAACTGTGATGCAACTTGTGGGTGTGTGGCACATGACATGATGCATCACATGCCCCTTCTCATGCCAGGAAATGCAGATGGGCCATCCAAAGCTTGACAAGTTCCAGCTGTAGTGCAGGCTTAGTGAAAGCGTGGTGTACTTGATTCTGCATGTAGTCAATGTGCAGTGAACCTCTGGATGGAGGAAGCTGGTTTTGGTAAAGAAACGGCTCTTTCATGTGCAGATGCTCTGTCTGGGAGCTAACCACATGTTGACAACCAGAGGCCAATTCGCACTATTGCATCTGGTAAGCAATTAGTACAGCTCTACTGAAGAGCATATGCATGCCCACTAGGCTGCTACAGCCTAGAAGCATGCCTGCCCTTACCAGAGGTGTACTAATTGCTGATTAGGTGGACTTCCCTATATGATGGACTTACTGCAAGCATCCGACATTGCGACCATTTGCTCTTCATCCATCTTGCTGCGTGCAGTGGGTGGGAAGCATGTCATCTGTGCATGCGCAGCCACATTGCTAGTCAGGATCAGTTCCTGGCATCCTGCGCACACGTGCTGTATTGCCAGCACTGATTGGCTGCTGCCATCTTCGTGTGCAGGTGCAACAAGGCTGCCATCGGGCAGGTTCCTGCAAGCTGGCACCGCAGCAGCTGACTGCCAGGACCTACCCACAGGGGATGATGGGGCACACATCCCCAAACATCACCGGGATCAGTCTGGCCCCTCTGTGTTAGCCTACCAGCGTGTCACGGATCAAGTGTCGTGGCTAGTGGTGGCCGATCCAGCCAGCAAGGACACAGGACCCTGGCTTTTGTGGCAGCTGCATGGCCCGGTCCATGGAGGACCATTTGCATTTGGTCCCTCTGCACCTGGGGTATACCAGGCCTTAGCGCATGGTGCTCTACTAAGGTAAGTGTGAAAAGGCTTGAGGCCAAGTGCAAATTGGCCCAGTGTGTGGCCCTCATGTTCTAATCTATCTTTTCTGGCACAGAATGTTTAGTAGAGGGGGAGGGGCAGACTGGTGTGTGAACAATCCCATCTCTAAACCTTCTCTAAGCCACTTTGGAGGTGTCTCAGTGATTTATTTATTTTTTTGGCTGTGTTTGATTACAGTCTTAGTTGAATGTATTTTGCATTTATATCCAGACTTTCTTCCATAGAGTTCAAGGCAGGGAATATTATTTTTCTCTCCTCCATTTTATCCTGTGAGGCAGTTAGGCTGAGAGACAGCAAATGATCCAAGATCACTGAGGGAATCTCCATATCTGAGTGTGGCTTTGCGCTCACAGGCTACGCTGGATATGCTCTGGGTCCTTCCAGATTCCTGTGGTATTTTCTGGGCACGTTCTAAAGCTTTCTCTGTAGTACGTCAAGTAATAGGGACAATGCTTTTCTGGCATACAACATGATTTTGCATGTGGACTGAAAATCAGTATAAAGTACTTTTGAAAAACAATCTCATTGAGAGATAGTTACTATTTCTTACACTGTCAGAAGCTTTAGGAGTATTATGATAGTCATACATTTAAGAGATGAACGGATGCTCTTGTTTATAACAGGCTAGCTAAGCATACAGAGCTTAGATTGAGGAGGGAAGGTGGCAACCCCACTTGGAGGCCAAACCCAACATCCAGCCCAGCTGTTTCACATTTAAATGTTTCAAACAGAACATTAGAAATGTTTGCTTTCATAACTTATCTGATGCTCCAGGCAAGCACTGCTTCACAGAGAATACTACTCAATGCCAAATTGGGATGGGGGGTGATTTTAGATCCTTACAGAATGTAGACACCAGACATTCTCTTCAATTTCCATCAAACGTTCGACACTAGAAGATAATTTTCTTTTAAATGCTTCCAGCAACAAACACATGGAATACTATTATGATGAATTGGGGGGGGGATGTTTGGAGAACTTTCCTATTTTCCCTTAATTGATTTATGCAGCAGACTATTTATGCACCATATACACTTCCAAAAAAGTGCATTGCAATTTCTTTGCTTCCTTGGAGCTGTGATGCTGCAGCAGGTTGGGATAGAGACGTAGATTGGATGGGAAGCCACAAAGATTGTGGTTTTCTTGTCAGACAGCACAAAACTTTGCAGCTATTGGATAATTGTTGCTGATCTCTGCCATTGAAATCACTCCACATCTTGTGACAGAGGATTAGTTCACACTTTCCTGCTGGAGCAGTTCCATCTGCTTGCTTATGAATCCTAGCCACATTTTGCTACCACTGCTACTTCTCTCGAGTTGGATAACCTGTCCCTGAAGCAACCCAGCTGTGAGCTTCTTAAAAGCAGTCTGCAGCCCACCCGACTAGGTTGGTCCTGGGGGTGGTGGTTCACACTCTCTTTTGAGCACAACGTGGAGAGTGCATGTGGCTGTGCAACTGCACAGTTGGGTGCAGCTGCTGGATCACCACTACAGCACCCAACAATACATTGTATGCTGGTTTATGACTTCACTGTGGCAATCTAGCCAGCCCATTTGCACTGAATATGCTTCTGGCCAAGTCCAGGGGTATTATTATACCATACCAGTCAGGTAGGTATGGAAAGGCCCTGATACACATACCCTGAGTTCGGTAGTTGGTTTTCTGAAAGCAAAAGCTGTATAGGCAGGAGTTGCACTGCATCATAATAGCGCCAAGGGAAAGCTGGAAGGGTACAAGGATCACACAATCCCACACCCTTTAAGTTCAAATCTCACCTTTGAGGAACAGAAAGTGCTGCCAGCTGTGCTTTCCCCACAGGGTGGGAGAAAGCCCTCTAACAGCTCTTCCCAGGCTTTTCTACCATTTTGCCACTGCCTGGACCTACCTGGGTCACTTCCCTGCTGTCTTTCTGCATAGCTATGTTTCACAAATGCAGAAAATGTCTGAATTCCCAGGACCATTTCTGTGTCTGGGAAAGGTAAAAATGCTGAAAATGGGCAAAAAAGGTTTGTGGCTTTCACATCCAAATACCCACAAGTGGGGTGTGGATGTGGACAGCACACTTCCTGTTTCAAGGACTGGAGCAAAAACATCTGTCATTTTGTGGATCCTGTGAGAGTCTCTTTCACCAAGCTGTGGATAGAGCTCCAGGTTTACTATTATTTGAACTTGAAAAGGTCTTGTTACCATTGCATAACTTGACACCTTTTCCCTTTGTTGCAGTACTGGAATAGGGCATGTAGCCGAGACAGAAACTACAAGCTGTGTGCATGTGTTTGTATAATGAATTTATCTTGGTCAAAACCCACTCTCATGTTTTAACCTGGCTTTGTGCTCTTGACATCTTGAATATTGTCTGGCAGTGGTCAAGGCAGTAGAGACCTTGGGAAAGAACATTCATTCAGCACTGACAATACTTATGCAAGGCAGATGTTGGAGGACTCCATATATTTGTGACACTGGATATCAAGTTTTGCATTGTAAACCTCTACAAGACTGACTGTATAAACTGTATGAATTGTTGAAAAATCAGAATTGTGTGATTTCCCAGAGTTTGAGGAGTAAGACTCTGCAGTGATCCCAGAAATGCACCACTCAGAAGACTAGTGAAAATAAAAGTTAACTTTACTTAAAACGTAGCAGGAATAACATTGTACAGACTTATCTGTTCTCAGCTATCTCAATAATAATAAGCCAAGAGACTAAACAAACTGACAGAAGGCTAAGCTCCACCCCCTTTTGTCAGGTTAGGCCAGTGATGGCCAACCTATGACACGCGTGTCACAAGTGACACACCAGGCCCTTCTGGGTGACACACATGGTCACCCTGGCACCTGGGCACGTAGTGCTTGATCGTTCTTGAAGTGTATGAAATACCAACTTTCAGTTGAATATTAGCAAATGAAATTAAGCAACAACAGTCACTAATGGAAAGAATAATTCATTTTTGCTTTTAATAAAATACATATATCAAAAATATGTAGAGCTACAAATATCACAGAATTATGGATATTTCTAGATGTGACACAGCACCCAAGTTATGTAGGTTTTCTTGCAAATTTTGACACACCGAGCTCAGTCAAAAGGTTCACCATCACTGGGTTAGGCTGACTTGTCTGTCTCTCTCATACACATATGACATGCTGCATTTCCAACATGAATATATGCTGAGGTTATGCTTATTCTATGGCCATTTCTGCACTAAGTGAGCTGTTGTGCACAAAGTGGTCTATGTAGCAGGAGGCAGTGAGTGTAGGCTACACTTGAGCAGGCTAGTGGTAGCCCCAGGCCTGAGCACCAGCCTTAAAGGTTGGGCCCAGCACTTGAAAATTGCCTCCTGGCCTTCACAGTTTTCATCTGGGCCCATTTTAGCATGGGCTGACTTCTGGTACCACTGCCTGATGCACTTGTGAAAGGGTCTCCCACTGTATTCAGGTCTACAGGACTGTGGTCACACCTAAGGTTTAATCCAGCTTCAGTCCTCCTTCAGAGCGAAAGAATGCATCAGCAAAGTGACCAGTATTTTTCTTTCCACATTATTATCCCAAAGGGGAATTTTCTGAGTTATTTAACACTGAAACAAAACAGCTTGTCACTTTGCTGATGTATTCTTTCACTCTGAAAGTGGACTGAAGTTGCATTAAACCTTCAGTGTGACCACAGCCCAGGGCTCTCCTATCTGCATGCCCTTCACAGTCCAGAATGCAAAGCCCCATCCACCACTTTAAAGAGGTCCATTGCAGGGCCAGGAGAAGGTACCATTGTAGTGCCCTATCCTGTTCTGTAGCTTTGTCCAATGCAGACAAAGTGTACCAACAGTGGGCAGGGCTTCCTCAGTTCCGCACTAGCCCCTTTTCATTCCAAACTTAAGGTAAGCGTGGAAAAGGTCTGTGGTATATACCCTTTGTAGTAAGGATTTAGGGTTTTTCTGTCAGAGGCTGCATTTCAGCAGTGTTTCAGGGATGGGAGTGTTTCTTCCAGGCACAATGTGACATTTGAGAGTCCTCCAGCTTCAAAGATGTGACATAGGGAGATTTATCATCACATTGGAAACGGATACAAAAGACATCTGGATGGACTGCAGTAGGAGCATCAGGAACACCTGAAAGGGGGTTGGTGCCCTCAGGATCCTTTTTTGCCTTCTGTGGGAACAATGCTCCCCAAGTACGTCTGCTGGCCCTCAAGCTGAGGTATTTGCTTTACTTCTGGCAGTGTGCTCCTAGCATGCCTGCTCTTTGCTTCTGGCCATGCTAAAATTGTGGGTGATGAGCTTTCGTTCCCCAGCTGTGATGTCACTGGCTGGGTCTTTTTGGGCCCAGGAAATGATTGCCATAAGAGCAGGATAGGACGACCTTACCTCCACATGCCATCTGCAGTGCTTACAGCAAGATGGTGCCTGACTGAACAGGGAACTATGAGGACCTGTACCCTCCAGCACACTAACTCAGCCTCAGAGCCATGCAGATCCTACCAACGTGTTTAAAATCTTTTATATAGTATTGTGGTCTGATACTGTGTTCCATGACATTTAATCAGAGTTTTTAGCTGCAGTACATATCCTAAGACATTCAGAGGTGGGGCTGAAATTATTCAAGAAGAAAATGTTTCCATGCCAAATAGAAAGGTTGTGGATTTTTTTTATCTATATGTGCTTAAGTAATTCCTTTGAGGGAGGGAGATATATTCCATGTTCAGCTGCTCTCCTGGTTTGTCACTGGTACATTTAGATCCAGCTTGTCACTGGAATGAATGGGAAGTCTGTGATGAGATGACATAATCTAGCACAACAGTGCTTCATAAATGCTAGAGATTATGTGAAAAATAAATACAAAGCTTACAGCTCTGGCTGTATGTGAGTGAACATTTGAAGGTGTGTGTTAAAAGGAACTTGACAAATCAGATAGTGCCTGACAGAAACATCCTTCTCACTCTGTGGACTTCTAGTGCCTGTCAGAACAACAACAAATTTTAAGAAAGTCTCATATTCTGAGTCGCCTTTAGGAGACATGATTAAAAGATGGAAGGGCTGGGAGTTATCTTACTAAAAGATTTGCAAGGTGGATGCTATATTTACATGACAAGGTTGCCTAGGCTCTCTTTCTCCCTGTATTTTACTGCCTGAAATGTCAACAATCGATAAATCTTTCTTTGGCTGTTTGGTAATAACAATAAAACTCAAACTAGATCACAGGTGAGAAATCTGTCTGGAGGGGGTAAAGCCAGTCTCAAGCCTTATATTTATGTGGCTCTGGATGCCTCTTGAATTGGTTATGTTCTTTCAAAATACATTCTAGCCTCCTTGTTTCTTTATTTTCCTTGGTTTTTTAGATGTTTTCTCTTTCTCACTCACCTTCCCACCAATATTAAATCCAGAAAGAGACTGCTTTCCCTCACTTTCTAGAACAGTAACTGTAGTGGCCTGTTCCATTAAGACCCTATTTTTCTTATTCTTACTTGAGATTAATTCCCATCATAACCAGTAAATATTAATTCTGAATAGTAAGTGTAGGACTGAAGATTCTAATCTGAGGTATCTATGAGGAAAACTGAGACTTAAGTCCTGTTTACACTTAACTAGCAAGAGGCCTGTCAACACACTGCCACTACCACTGCTGTTAAGCCTGCCCTGGACCTGACTAGCTGCTCACTGACATTGCCACAGCCAGTCTCCCAGCCCTGTCCAGCCACACTTCAAGTGCTGGTAGTACAATTCAGGACTTTATTAGCACTGGAATGGTGTTATGCCATTCTTGTGAGGTAAGGGATTGTTCTAGAATAGCTAATGTGGGCTGCATTTACACATAAATTTTAATCCAGCTTCAGATTACTTCAAAGTAGGGTAACACATCAGCAAAGTGACAAGCTGTTTTCTTTTAGCATTATCTAACTTGGAAAATCCTCCTTTGGGGTAGATAATTTGGAAAGAGAATGATTTGTCGCTTTGCTGATGTATTTTCTTACTCTGAAGGTAGACTGAAGTTGGACTGAAAATTAGGTGTGAATGGAGCACAGAACACTTTATCTTCTGACCACATCCTTTGGACAGATCATTCTGACAGTGACCTCCATTCTTGCACCCAATTACTGCCTGAAAAGTGGATGATTTAGGAGCATTTCTGTCTTCTTGGCTCAGGTGTGGTATTTTATTCTGCTTGTGGATCTGTTAAGGATGCCAGGTGCTACCAGACAAGTTTCTTCTTTGAAAGTCCATGACATTAAATATTAGCTTATATCTGTATTTAAATAATAGATAAAACACTGGTGGCTTTCTAAGTTGATTGTACAGTAATAGGACACCCTGGTATCTTCAGTTGCTGGACCTTCTAGGTATGGATAGTAAACCCATCTCTCCTCTCCTCACCTGTCTGTAGCCACATGCACTTATCCATCTAACAAAATAAGCTCTGGCCCACAGCAGATTATGGTGCAGTAAGAATATTCACTGCATTCACATTCCAAGTGCCATGGATCCCTTTGCCATTTTTATCGAAACAAATCAACAAAAGTGGCAGTTTCTTTCTTTTTGTTTGTATTTGTATTTTGTTTTCCAGCCTCCAAGAGGGAAACAGAACTTGTTTAAAATGGAGAAAGAACTCCCACTGCACAGTTTATCACATTTTGGCATATACATCTCACTGCTACTAGCATCCATGATTTACACAACATTGCGGAGAGCCTAAAACATAAAATGCACCTTTTTCTTCCTACACCTGTGATTTGTGCATTTTTTAGGGTATTTTTGCACAGGCCATTTTGATAAGGTCTCAAGAAGGATAGAAGACTTAGGCATGGTTCCCATTACAAGCTTAAAACAGTTTTCCTAAACCGAAATCATAGAACCGGATGCTAACACAAATTTGCCTGATCCCATTACTTTCAACTTAATCGTGTTTGATCCAGATTCTGAGGATCGTACGTGGTGTACGTGACTCAAGGGGGGGACTCAAGTGGCTACTTTCTAAAAGCCACTTTTCGGGGCTGCCCTGCCCTCTTCCTCCTGGCGTGAATGCGCCACCCATAACAGACCCCTCCACGGAGCCTGGGTGGCTGTCGCTTGCCTGGATGGATAAAAATGGCACCGGGCAGCCAGTGATTCTTTCCCCTCCTCTCCCCATTGCCCAGGGCACACAGCAGCAGTGGCAACTCAAGCCCCCTTCGCCTGCTCACCTCCACATCCACATCCTTAAAAACATTCACACATCTCCCTGAACCTGCAGCTGCTTTCCTTTCTTTCCCTTTCTAAAGGTCAGAACTTCCAGAATTGTGGAGAATTGCAACATTGTTATCAGGTGTGAAGTGGGTGGACTGCTACAGTGTAACGGCTGCTGTAAAGGGTGGATTTTTACAATGAAATCACTGCGAAACTGGTCGTGTCCTGCCTGGGCCAGTGGCAGTCTTGTAATACATAGCCTACACACCACAGGTTGTAAAAACTCTATATAGCTATCGTGGCCTCCAGTGAGGAGGAATGAGCTATGTCTCGCTATAAAGAGAGGAATAATTAGAAGGAGACTATACCTGGAAACATTTGCCTGTACTTGGCTTAAAGACATGTTCTCCTTCCAGCCACCTAGTGGCTCACGTGGCTGGAGCACTATGTAATAACATCTAATGTGTGCACCAGCCCATGAGTTCAAATCCCCACAAGGGAAAGTAGAACTCTAATTACAGGCTACGGGCACCTGAAGAGCAGCAAAAACTGCGAAACCAGTCGTGTTCTGCCTGGGTCAGTGGTGGTCTTGTAATACATAATGAAATCACTATCTTTGGAAGCAAGCTATTGGGGGAGGAAAACCCTAAACTTGCATTCTCATCCCACTAAAACGGGATGGTTCCCACAGCAAGAAATGTAAAACGTTTCAAGTGCATGAACCGAAGCGAGACCTGTTGAATGAGTGTTAACATTTACAATGCTTTGGGGCAATTTAACACGCAGAAAGCGTGTTAAGCTAATCTGACATGGGAACTGCAAGGATCAAAACCGTTTTGAAACCGTTTTAAGCTTGTAATGGGAATGCGGCCTTACAGTCACAAGTACTTAACTTTTACAAGAAAAACTTGATGGTGCTAATACTACAGAATCATATCCACATCTCTATTGCTGCAGAAAATTTCTGGAGATCATGTTAATACGGGGAGGAGTTGTATTCCATGGCTATAAAACAGTGGGAAATAATCATATTCTGGGGTTGCTGAACCCATATTTCCTTGCATACAGGAAAGCAATGATGCATCATGAGGGCTACAAGATAGGAAACCACAGCACAACTGAAGCTCTGTGTGAAATACAAATTAAAAGGAGCTATTTCAAGACAGGGCTTGCAATTTCCATCTATGCAGATTTGTAAAGTGCAAGCACATGGTAGGCAGTCACTGAGACCTAAGATATATCACCCTCCATCCAACTGCTTCCAAATCATATTAGAACATTCTGAACAGCAGAAGCCCATGTCCAGGGATCTACACAATCAAGAGACAGCTGCAGTGTGAGAGAGGCATTATATGATGTATTTATCTTTATCATGTGAGCAAAGGGACAAAAATAGATGTGCCCAGGAGGCTAAGCAGAACTGATGTCTTGCACAGAAAAAAATAAGCAGATGGGTTAAAATTTGTGGACAATTAGATGGGAACTAGAGACAAAAATAGCAAGGAAGCGATAAGATGCAGATGCAGTTTATAACAAGAAATTATGCAGGGAAGTGCAAACCCATGTTATTACCTGGATGGAGACGTCCATCAAGTTAATGCAGTGTTTCAGTCTAAAGAATAACTGAATGCATAACCGTACTACAGAAGTGTACTGATGTATAGAAAAACACTGAACATTCACCTAAAACTGAATGCCCGCTTGCTGGTCATTCTTTTTAATGTGACCGCACATCACGATGCATCAAAAGAAGGCTTGGAACATGGTGACTGCAAATCAGTGGTACTCAGCTTGCTCCCAGGAGCTTTATATTTGCAGAGCAGAAAAAAACTGTTCTGCAAATGTGGTGTGGACCTGGTTTGCTCCTGCTAGAAGCAGAAACCAGTGGCATTTTGCCAGGCTTCCAGCTATCTGGGACAGCTTCTAAAGCCTGGAAAAAAACATGCCCACAATGAAACTCCAGTATAAGGGAACTGTGGCTCCCCAGCTTCAAAACTGGCACAGGCTGGGATGTGCCATCTGAGTCTTCCACCATGCCTAGAGAGAATGGTTTAATTATTTATTTTCATTTTTGTCCTGCCCTGGACCTGAAGGTCTCAGTGTGAGGTTACAGCAGTCCAGGAGTGATCTCTCTGTCTGTGCCACATCCTGTCAGAGTGAATCAAGCTAAAGAAGAAAATAATACAAGAACACATACTGTTCTCAATACCTACTTAATTTCCACTGTGTATAAATCAAGAATGGGTCTACCAGAGAGACCAGGGCCTTGTTTCAGAACACGGGAGTTGTGTAGATAACATAACTCCATGTTCCGAGACAAACGTGTGTGTGTGAGTGTGTGTGTGTGTGTTTCAGTTGCATACCCACACCCTGAAGCTAGAAGCTTGCATTCCTAGCCTTTGGAGGTGTGTGGGGCTGGGTCAGGGGCTGCAAATCTTGTGCAAGCGTCACAGCCATGGCATGTGTTAGTTTGGATCAGTGTTCCCCGTTATCCAGAACAGTGGGCTCAGTTATTCTGGAAACACTGGTCTGGATCTAGTGCTGGGAAGTGCAGAAAGCACGTTTATTGCTTTTGGGAGTCCAAATATGCAAAGATAAATAGTATGCAATACTGCAGAATTAAGGAGGTTATTAATTACCCTGAAGAAGGCAAAAACTAGCTTTGATAAGGTAATGAAAAAATAAACATTTTGGGTGTTTTTCCACTGTCACTAAAAGTACCCATTGAGTATCCATTAATGGGTACATAATGGCATTTTTGTACCCATTAATGGGTACTTAAATGGTACTTCTAGCGACAGTGGAAGAACACCCCATGTCTACAGCAAAGATCAAAACATTTAAAAAAGCTTCAAGACCTGAATACTGAGAAAAAGTGAAAAAAAAAACCATACCTTTAAAGCATAGATCTAGGGATGATTACTAAAATAAACTGGACTGCATGAAGAACCAGTCATTTAGTTCTGGACTAAATAAAATCTGTTTTCTTGAGCTGATGATCGGCCAGAAGAAATTTATATTTTGAGGTACACAATGCAAGATGATAGTAAAAACTATTATGCTTGACAAATCCGAAGGAAGGAGAAAAGGG
This sequence comes from Aspidoscelis tigris stejnegeri, assembly GCA_023333525.1. NCBI lineage: Eukaryota > Metazoa > Chordata > Lepidosauria > Squamata > Teiidae > Aspidoscelis > Aspidoscelis tigris. The sequence continues at coordinate 49,653,203 of JALMGA010000004.1, forward strand.
ATGACAAAATGGATGTGGTGAACAGACAGGATTAATTACACTAGTGGAATATCCTTGGAAGAGCTATGAGTTAAGATGAATCTGACTTGCAGGCTCAGAATAATGGCAGTAAAAATGATCATATCACCTGAAAGTGATCAAATGTATTGTCAAATGGTGCAGGAAGCCTGAATCTTAAAAAAAAGGAAGGAAAAGAAAAATGCAAATGCAAATAAGAGACCAACTGTTGAACATTAAAATCAAGAAGAAGCACTTTGGTTGAGTATTTATCAAATATCACAGCAGTGAGTGGAAGGGGGAGGCTACTGAAAAACTGGAATTTGCAGTGGAGAGAAGGTACCACCTCTGACTGAGGTAGGCCTATGAATGGTGCTAAGTATCCCCTTGAGGTAAAAGTTTGGATTGCTGCTGAAGGAAACTACAGAATGCACACCCAGTTGGATTTTTATGCCCTTTCTGTACTGGGCCTTATTCTGGATTATATCCTGGAACAAGGTTCTGCTATCATGCTCTTTCTTGTACTTGTTGCATTGGGCAGGGGACTTCATAAGCACAGAGGAAGGAAATCTAACCAATCACAGAATGGGAACAAATGCTGCTGGCATGCAACCAATCAAGGCCTGGAAAACCAGGCAAGTGGCTGGCCAATCAGTGGCAAGCAGTTGATGTCAGGAAAGTATTGCCAGATTTTGACGTGCAAATTTTGAAACCATGAGATAAGCTTATTTTATTGTTTGAATGCCTGTTTTTTGAGCACCTACCAAAAGAGACACATTTTCTAAAAAGGGTGATTGAAAAAAGCACTATCTGGTCACATTCTTTGTCTAGAAATTGTATTTCATATTTTATAATACGCTCATAATCCCTTCAGTCTTTGTTTCATGTATCGCAATGATACTTTTCATTCATCTAGCTCAGATGTGAAATAAATCATTTGTGTAACATTTTGTTCTTGATCTAATGGGTTGTTTATCCTGAACCATTCAGCTTAGCAAGTTCTACAAAATGTGGACAAGGAGACATCAGCAGTACAACTTAACATAATGAGGATAAAATCATTTGCATCACCTGATTACTTGATTCAAATAATTTCAGCCTTATTTAGCCTTCTTGCATTTGCTATTTAAGAGTCCCAGAGCAACTGTATTGGACAAAAACAAGCAAGCTTTTACAGGGCTTGACAGGGTGAGATGTATTATGGGAAGTCAATTGACCTTGGATTGGAAGCAATCACTGATCTAAGCATGCAATGAAAGCTCAAAAGAATGGTACAAAAGACGCTTTTGCATTGATCGACAGAAGGAGAACTGCCTCTCTATGCTACAAAATAATGGAGGTCTCTCCCTTTTTAAACTAAGAAAAAGAGGTCTCCCAGCAGGAACTTTGGTTATTGCTCAGTATGAGTTACAAATTAGGAAAGAAAACAGCAAAGGAGAAATAATAGGTTGTAATAAAGTTATGGCCGCTAAGCCAGCATTTTGTTTGCTTGCTAACTGAATCTTGTTAACAAAGAGAAAATCCTCAAACACCACTTAAATGCTGGGCTGAACAGAGAAAAGCCTCCATCTGAGTTCTAAAGCATATTAACTTTTAATCTGTGCAGAAAAGAGAATCTGTTAAAATGTTAATAGGTTAATTTGCTTTGATCACCATTGTATTCAAACAGACTTTTGGAAACTCATCTGCTAACTTCTTATTTTACACTTATGCAGTTCCTTTCAAAGTGAAATCATACTTCTCTAGAGGTTAATAAATATATAATTATGACAACAATTGTAAAAAAAAAGCAAATTTGCATTTGGAATAAAACCATTGATTATCTTTTAGAAGTTTGATTTCTGAATATAGAATTGGAAGAGATTACTTCCCAGCTTTTCAAATGGGAAAGTAAAAATATACCTTTTTAAAAATTTTATTTATTTTTTCTATCCCGTTCTATACCTTTTAATGAGCTGAACTAAATACATTTGGTTTCTTCCACGTAGAAGATGTTAAGTGCTCTTAAGGAGTTTTCTGGACTCAGTTAAATTTCCTAATTCATTCCTACTTTAGGGACTTTTGGAATTCAAATTAGTGCAATTAACATTGGTAAGTTTTAACCTCATGCTGCTGCTGCTGCTGCTATTAATAATTACTACCACTACTGTTTGTTGTCACCTTACCAAGGGACTATTTGGTCTCCATTTTACAGGGATGTAAGACCTGTCCTAACACGCTTTGTATTTCAAACAAAGAATCAAATGGCAGCCAGTCACTTCTATTCCTACCTCTTATTTTCTCTTCTTGTCTTTTAAAAAACTGAGTCACAGAGATAAAGGCAGAAGGAAAGGAAATTGCACTTCTGGAATCTGGTATTACTTGGGTGCTTTGTTTGTCTTTTTGCTTTATGAAGATCTGGCCTTTTAGAAATCTGTCAATAGGCACCAATATCTGACTTTAAATTGCTGTCATGCTATGGATAATACAGCTCACAGTACAGTATGATATATGGGGAAAATGAAAGTTTAAGCTGAGCAGCATCTACTGATACACCTGGATGCTATTTTGTTATATAAGCTGAAGAAAGTCTAAGGGCAACATTATTATCTTGAAAACAATCACTACAACCAGAAAAATGCAGCCACTAATAGCAAAGCAATGACATGTCAAGAAAAGATACTTAATTGATAGGATAGGAGCATGCTACAGGCTATCATCTATATTCAGATATGGATGTGGCTACTACGACCTGTGGAAGTGCAACTTCTCGAAAAGAAAACTAAAGCAAATCCGGTTGATGTTTGAAGAGGTGGCTGGCAATGTGTAAGCCAATGGTCATCTGTCTTGCAGCAACCCAGCCTGGCCTGCTTCCAGAGGTTCTGATCAATGTTGCTGATTAGGCCTTTTTTAGCTGGGCATCCAGAAGAAGTACACTTTGGGGGTTGCTTTTGGGGACCCAGTGAAATGCTGCCAGACTCCTCACACTTGGTTGGTCTACCACCATGGAACATGAGATAGACCACTTCAAAGTAGTCTCCTGTTGGAGCAGTCTCCATTACCATCTTCCTGCCTGGGCCTGCTCCAATGTCATGTTCTATGCAGATGTGGCATTCCCTGGGGCTGCTGGCCACTCTATCCTCCGTTATCCCAGGAATCCATGGAGTGCAGTAGGGACAGTATGTGTCATGCATGGTCACCTCCTTCTAAGGGTGGACTTGCCTGTCCTACCGGGCATGATGGAGGAAAGGGAGAAAATCATTAGGAACATGAGTATTTGATTTTTTTTTTAAAAGGTCAGACTGATTTTGAAGTAAACAGTAAGGAATTCAGGGGCTTGGATATTTGCATTCTAAAAAAATGAAAAGCTGAGAACTCATATTCAAGAAATGGGAGGAAGAGGAGGAGCCTGGAAAGAAAGCAAGATTCTGATTTTTAAAAAAACTGTAAAAATTCAAGATAGTATCTCTCTGGGTCTAATCAATCAATCGATACATCAGTCTGAAAGTCAGTTAATCACAATATTGATTTGCATTTTTATGGAAAGCTGATATATCACAACATTTGTCAGCAAATAGTGATTAATAGAATGTTGAATAATTTCTGTTACTTGTCACGTTTTGCAATAGCGGCTGCAGCCAGAATTGTACGGAATGCTCAAAGAATTTCACCATTTTTGCCAAGATTAATGGTTTTCAACTGCGCCAACTGAAAGTTGCTTTATTTGCCAAAATATTTTCTTAAGACTGGGTCTTAACAGCACTTCATTGATATTTATTATAAGCTATAATTTTATGTAGTTTACAGTTTTTAACACTGCATTAGGTAATTTAGATTTTGGTGTTTTAATCTTTTGCTTTATGGTCATTTCCTTCGTATTGGATTCCCCCCCCCACACACACACCCTTATTAATAGTAACCAGTTTTCAAGGATGGGTCTGGTTATCTATCCTGGGCCAGGGCAGGAATAACTCAGGTAAGAGATACTCCTCCTCCTCCCTCTGTGGGAGTGTCTGATTCTCCTACATGTCTACACCCTCCTCAGTTTGTCCCTTCCTGTCCTTCCTGTAGCATTCATAACCTCTTCACTGTATTCCATTAGTTTTCATCTTTCCAAGAAGTTTCACGTATGCCAATAATATCTATTTTTTCACCCACCATCTAGCGCTCCAATTCCTCTGTATTGGCTCAGAGGTCCCCTGGCATTAGCACACAGGCTCAGAGCCTTCTGACATTCCTAGCTCAAGACAGATGTATAAAATAGGAAAATTCTGCTAATGTAGAATACCCTTCAGCATCATCTTGGCAAGAGAATGTGATTATTTTAACTCACCTCCTTCTTTACAAGGAGGCAGATGGAGGTGACCTCGAAGAAGAGAGAGCTAATGAGGAGAAACAACAGCTTTTGCAGCAAATCAGGTGTAGATCCTATGTGGATAACAAATCTGGTTCACTGACAGGCCCCATTTTCATACCTACTTTGATTATCTTTGGAGAAGGTGGGATGCCTTATCCCAGGTTGCTGCTGGAGTGGGAGTAGTCTGCCCGCATTGGAATGACTCATGCCCAGCTGCTGTCACTGAAGGTTGACCACAGACTTTGAGGCTACTGCTCAGGCTCCAAAGACCAGGAATAGAAAGTTCCTGGTCTTTAGGAACTTTGGCTCAGATCTTTTGGAGACCATGCCTACTTCTGGTGGTGCTTTCTACTGCACTACTGAAATGGTCCCCTCGTATACCAGAACAGATGTGTGTGTGTCACTGGTGAATATTATGCCAGTAGAGCTCCTCATTGAAGTCTATGACTATTGCTGGTTATCCTGCTCTAGTGCTTTGTTCATGATGAAATGTTCCAGCAGAGGATGGGACATCACCATCCCACACCAGCATGTGGAGGGGAGGCCCCAGGACATTTCATAGCATGGGATAATATGGGAAAGGATCAGAGAGGATGCATTCATACACAGTAAAAAAAAAAAAAAAAGTGGCTCAAAAACAGCCCAGAGGTGGTAGCATCTGCATGCTAGGGCTTTAGTCCACATTAATGGTCTCTTGAAACAGTAGCTGCTTTTGAGCTGCTTAAAAAAGAATAATGCAGATGCGGCTCCATTTCCAGTCACCGGACTTCCCTTCCCAGCGTGAGCTGTCATTTACCTTCTGAGCTAAAATGCTTACACTGTCCTACCTGGATGATGTCAGAGAGCAGGAAATTGCTTTTTACCTAGGTGTTGTGGCACTTATGAATTCCAGACATTTTGATCATATGATTCTATACAATGGAAAGGCTTTCTTCAATACTTGTGCCATTTTGCAGAATTAATGAACAGATATAAGGGGCCATGCAGAAATTGAAAGCCTTGCTTATTCATCTGAATCACAGTCCATCATTCTACAATCTTGTGTACAGTTCAGGTGGGCAAAAGCAAGAATTCTAGATGTAACACAGCTTCCCTCTTTTTGCCCCAAGCAGATACCTGTAATGCCTACCTGTGTTTGAAAAGGTCTCTGCTATGTGGGAATGACATACTCCATGTCTTCTGTCAAAATGGCTATGGCATTGCAGCCAATGATCACTGAAGCTGTAGTTCAAAAAAGGGAACATGGCTGAACTCTCATACATACCATACACTCCAAAATGTGCTGAAAAAAATCTGTGGGATGAGTGTTAATTAAATGAAGTAGCAACTGAGACAGGCCCTCCAACTAGAGATGTGCATGAATGTTTGTTGACATTCAATTTGAGACATTCATATCCGTGAGAATAAATACGAACCTGAATACCATTAGATCTGTATCCGGAACAAGTGGATTCAAATTTTCGCTGAATATTCACACCAGATACGAATGTCAAACTTTAGCATATGAATGCCAGGTACACAAATATGAGATTCGTATCTTTTATTTGCATATGCGTATGAAACAAATGGAAGATATGGATCTCTTATTTGCATATGCATATGATGCATACATATCTTGGATACGTATCCAAGAAATGTGTGTTTCATATGCGTACGCAAATGGAGGATTCATTTCTATGATAGATATGCAGAATACATATCATAGATATGTTTGTAATATTCATTTTTTGCCTGGGTAAAATGGCAGATATGTACCATAGATTAGTACCGAAGATACATACCATATATACATATCCACCATTTGGTACAGGCTCAAAATATGAACATCTTCATTCAGAGCCCTGCAAAGTGTGTGATTTCACATTTGAGCCTGTCCTTTGCAGCTCTCCGAAGAACATCTGTATATGCAGATATGAGTTCATCCATATCTGTACACACGTGATTCTAATGTGAAATATACATATGAATGTTGTTAAGAGGCAATGGGATGCTGCTGGCTGCTGCGTGCCTGAGTCACCTGTGCTTGTAGTGCTTTGGATACCATATGGAAGCCCTACAAGCATGGGTGACTCAGGCAGTCAGCAGTCAGCAGCATTACATCCCTTCTTAATGACATTTGTATGTATATTTCACAATAGAATCTATACATATGAACCTTAAAAGTTAGAGCGCCACCTGGTGGGAAAGTGCTCAAATGTCACAGATATTCGTACGAATGTCTTCAGAATCCGATTCAAATCCGAATGTTGGCATCCAAATGTGACAACATTCTATTTGAGTTCAAATGTCTGTATTCATTTGAATTTGTTTGAATAACAAATAATATGAATATTCGTGCACGTCCCTACGTTCAGCATCTGTGGGAGCTCTTCTTTCCTGCTGCTCCTGGAAGAGGTGGCATGATGATGACGATGATGAAGACCTGGCTTTTATAAATTGCTTTTCTCACCCTTAAGGAGACTGAAAGTTGCTGACAAACCTTCTATTCTTCTTCCCATAACAGACTTCCTGTGAAGTGGGAAGAGCTCAGAAAGAGCTGTGTCTAGCCCAAGGTCACCCAGTCAGCTTTGAGTAGGAGTGCAGGATTGAACTGAGAGGCTACCAGATAAGAGTCCAACACTCTAGCCACGAGACCAAACTGGCTCACAAGGAATGAGAGTGGCTGCTACTGGAGATCATTACACTTATGCTTATTAGATTTTAAAAGTGAATTTTCCATGCCTTTTTAAAGGTTGCCCAAACACAATGGGCCAGAGCTAAGAAACAACAAAACAATCTTTTACCAGGTTAGGAAAAGCAACAGATACTAACAATCGATACTTCCTCTTGCCCAGAAGGCATAAAAAGACGTTAAGAACATCATTGCCTCAGCTATTGATTCCAATAACTTGCAAGCTTATGGCACTAGACAGAAGAGCTCCACTAGATGTTAGGACTCTTTCAAGATTTAATAATAGCAGAGCTGTAGTTGTAAACAGCAGCTCTGCAGCCAGCCAGCATCAATTAAATAACAATGTAATGAGAAAGAAAAGCACAGGCTTTTTTGCATTTGATTTTTCTATTAGCTGGAAGAAATATAAATAATCCAAATAAATCAGGTCTACTCTTACATCATCTTTATCCTCACTGCCACCATCATCATTGAGAATGCTGAAGAAAGAGAAGAGAAGAGAAGATCTGTATTAGCAGAGACTTGATAGAAGCTGGCATTTTATTTCTCATTGATTAAACAATATTTACAAACTGATCCAGGATCCTGATGGGAGGGATATTGCAACGGAGGTATTTTTTTGTGTATGAATTATTGTGACAATTAGACCCATGGATCTATATAAGCAGCAGTTCACTGTGAAAATGTATAGGCAAGGCACCAAAAGGTGAGGGCAGCACACTGCCACAAGCACTTACTTTTACCCTAAGGAAAAGATTGCAGTGGCTCATAAGGTCAGCAGTTTCCAAGTCTGGAAAAGAGATAAAGTATCTGCATGTGACCAGTGCATAATTTATTTTCTTTTAGACCACATATTGGGGGTGCTTGTCATACATACAGGGTGCACACAGCATGAATCTGTTGGGCTGAGACATAATTCCATGCTTTATGCACAAGAGAAGCCTTTATTAAAGTATGAATATTTTAAGGTATCATCCTTCAAGTCTTAATTTCACATTGAAGAATTCCCCCTTAGTTATTTCAGCTTCCATTCTCCACTTACATGTCTGAAACAGTCCCTGTTTTTCTATGGACAATGTTCAATCCCCGCCCCTCTTTCATGCTGAAAGACTAGCCACGCCTCTATGCTGAAGCAACACTTTTAGTCAGTATTTATGGTTCCTGTTCTGACTGGAGCCCTATGGGTTTTTTATTCTGTTCGGCATCTTTCAGCTTCTCTTATGTTCTCTTATGCCTCATCTCCCTCTACAGTTCGCACTTCCTGTATTGCTGTTATTACTATGTAGGACAGAACGGGGGGGGGGGAGAGGGTCTTCAATTTGGGGAAGGAAACTACTAAAGAAGGTGCACAACGAGGATGGGGAACATATAATGTTTGGAGGAACTGGGTAGGATACTACTGCACTTATAGGAGTAGGATTGGCATTTGTGAAGTGAGCAAGGAGCTGAGGATAGTGTGTGTGTCTGTAGATGGAGACCCAACGGGTTCAGGTCATAAGGATTTAGAGTAGAGACGTTTTCGCACGGGGCTGAACGGAACGCGGAAAAGACAGCTGAGGACACGTCATCCGCATTGGCCGCGCGCGGCTTGCGTTCCGACGTGTCCGCAGCTGTCTTTTCCGCGTTCGAAATGTAGAGCACTTCGAAGTGCTCTACACGCGTTCCAACGCGGACGAGCCGCCCGCAGCCGTTCGGGAGAAGAAGCGTTCGCGCTTCTTCTGTCTCCCGAACGGCTGCCGGCGCGCCTCCGACGCCGCGCGGCTTTGACAATCAGCTGTTTGTCAAACAGCTGATTGTCGATCTGCCTCCGCGGCTGTCATCGCGCCCCTTGCCGGCGTTTGCCGGCTAAGCCAGCTTCGGGCGCTTTGAGCATTCGCACCCAGACGCTCCGGAACGCGTTTACACGCGTTCTGGCGCGTCTGTGTGTGAACGGGGAAAGCGCCCGAAGCTGGCTTAAGCTTTCCGACTGAACGCGTTCCGTTTCGAACGCGATTCAGTGCGGAAATGCCTTAGTTAAGGAGCTGGACTGAGGGGATACATAAAGTACAAGGGGAGAGACCAGTGGAGAAGCAGATGTTAAAGGAACTGATAGGCCTGTAGAGGGGAGCCAAGGTATGCAAAGATTGTGGAAATGGAAGGAAATAAAGCAGAAGTAGCTGTTGCTCATGGAAGCCTCTCAAGATCTTCTTAGTACCCACCACACCAGCTTTCAGGGAGGGTGGCATACAGAAAAACAATGAACTGCTTGAGTCAACTTGTTTGTCTCCAACAATATGGATGGAAAGGAGAGCAGTAAATAGGTAGCCAAATGGAGAAGAGAACTTCTGTAAAAGTTGTTCAGAAAAGGATAATTAAGCTGTAGTTGATTGTATTGCAGGCTTTTATAGAAAGGTAAAGGAGCTTCCATATGGTACCCCTAGCCTGAAGAGGAATTTTGTTAGCTAACTTTTAATCAATGAGCTGGACCCTTTCTGCACCCAATGCAGAAAGGGCCCTGGTTGAAATGGTTGTAGTATTAACTGAGCATGGTCACTGCTATTGAAACTTCTGTTAGCTTGATGACACAAATACCAGCTTTTCTTTTTCATGCAGAATGCAAGTATTGTGAAAGCTGTAGGGCAAACAATTGAGTCAGATCTTTCCACCTTGCCTGTTGGTTTACTGGTTGCCTTGAAATTTAGAGAAGTCCAGAAGTCAGGTTTTAAAAAGTGACAAATGACATTCCCAGAAAGGAGCAATGTAAGTCCTGCAAGCAGACAGAAAAAGAGTGAGTTAGAGAGAAATCCTGTATTATACCAGTGTAATTTCTCTACATAATGGAGTAAAACATGCCACAGATGCATGCAAAAGAGTATCCTGCTGAATCTTAAAATACCCACACTTGTTATATTTTTTCTCCACCAAAACCCCTGTAAACTGGATCCTTTAAATCTTTTATAGAGCAAGTGCCTGAGAATTTTCAGAATGTTTGAAGGGTTTCTGTTCATGAATCTGTGAGCCATCTAGTGGAGTTAAATTTTGCCATTGTTAGAAGTTCCATTAGTATAGTTTCCAGAGTGAACTGTGTGAGCACAAGAACTGTCTGTGCTGCCTCATCTGTTTGTTCACAATGGAGTGTGCGGATGGCTATCTTCAGTTGATTACAGGACAGTCATGTGAATGTTAATTAGGAAATATTTAATGGCTTACTATGAGATTCAGGTTGCCCCTTGCTGAGCTTGTCTAATCTCAAAAGCTAAGCAGGATCTGGCATGTTTAATACTTAGATAGGAGACTGCTTGGAAATGCCAGATGCTGTAGGTTTGGCTAGGAAGGGTTTTGTTTTTTGGGGTTTTTTTTAGATTGAAGAAGAAAACACTGGCACACCACTCCTGAACTGTTGCCCAGAGAGCTGCATGGAATTGTTGGTGCAGTCTGGCACGGGTTATACTGTGATGTGCCTTCCTGGTCTTGAGGGTTGTGGGCTTGAGATAAGGCCTTCTTGGTGGTGGCTCCTAAACTATGGAATAGTCTTCCTCCTGAGGTGCACCAGGTACCTTCACTATATAAATTTAGAAGGTTGGTGAAGACATGCCTGTTGATTTTGGCCCTTGGGTGAGGAAACAGTTTCCCCTCCTCACTTTCAGATGCTGTTATTATTTTTAGTGGTTCATTTGAAATTTTGTTTTTACTTTTGTTACTGTCCCTGAGACCTTCAGGTATAGGGTAGGATATAATACAAAGGGCCTGTCACACTTTGCTCTTTGGAATGGTATTAGTATACGATTCTAGGGAAGCAATGATCAAGCAAGGTGGGAGCCATATGTATCTGAAGTGCTGATGGTCTGGCCCGTACCATCTAGATTGCTATGGCAACAGCTGTGGCAACTTCTGTCAGCAGTGTAGGCCTGAGATACATCACTCAGACACAAACACAGCAGACTGGAATAGCTTGGTAGATCCAAAACACGGAGTCAGGATGCCTTTCCATCTGGAAGGCACTTTATTGCTTGGTTGCAGTATATAGCATAACAGAATAAAGCAATCAGTATAAATGCTGAATGATTGTATGCATGGATATATGGATAGAAACATGACATGTGAATGTCAGAAAGAAAAGGATGAATACGATTACATGAGTGAATAATGTTTGTCACTACACAACATCACATGGCTTCTCATGCCCAATAGTGTTGTGATATTTGCTTCTGATCTCAGGCTGACCTTTCCTGAGGAGCTAAACAGATTCCTGTAATGTTGGTGGACAAAAGCTGCCATGTTTAGACTACAATAACAGAATAACAGCAGAATGGAATAACAGCACCTGCTGATAATATTTCTCAACGAACTCTGGCCTTGAGGCCTAGCATGGCCTAGCACATGATTTCTCCTCCTGCACGACATCTTACACTGTAAATATCTTGACAACTTCCACCATGTGTCAGGTTGTTGCCAGGGTGATCATAATGTGGTATGTGGCTGTGCAGCTGCAGCCGCCCTCCCCCAGGCAGCATGTGAGTGCAAATGCTGCACACAGGACTGACCGGAAGCTCACCAGCTGCTCTTGATCAAGCTGTGGAGAGGTTTTTACTTATCCACAGCTATGGAGGATTGGGACAGTTCAGGATGGAGATGGTGTGTGCCATGTGGACGGAGCATTCTGGAGTGCTGTGATCTGTGCCACACAGGTAAGTGTAAACTGGCCCTAAATATGAACAACTAGGGTGGCATCCACCAAATGAGTTTGGGCTTTAAGACCCCATCAGCAGTCAGAGACTATGGGCAAATATGATGAACCTGCAGAAGAAGGAACAAAGAATCTCTCAGTATGCAGCAACCTTAGTACTAAAGAGACTAATGGTGACTTCCGATGTCCAAATTGTCCCTGATTTTCTTCTCCATTAGCTAAGTTCCTCTCTTTGGGTTCTGGGCAGATGAATAAAAAGAAGGATGCCGCAGAACAAGAACTACCATTGGAAGAATTCATTTGTTCAGTGGCAACACTTGCAATTTGTCATCCGACATTTTTTACAGCTAGGTTGGTATGTTCATAGAACTCCATCAGAGCTTAGAGATAAGTATGGGGAAGCTGCATTTGCACCAAAAAACACCATACACTTCTAGAATATGCAGTCCTTCAGGTGCTCACTTAAGCAAAGGGAATAGCAGTAAGGACCAGTGGTAGTACAAAACTTTTCAGTGTTTAGGGGACTTGTTTCATGTGAATGAATAAAAAACAGCAAGCTAATTTTACTGGAAAATAGCTATTCGGCGCAATGGACTAGAACAAAAATGTTACATATGCAAAAGGGTTTCATCTAAATTAACTATGCTCTCTATATCTAGAAGCCCTGCACTAAAAGTGAAGTCATGGTAGGCTCTATTTTAAGATGGTGTAGATATAGTCAATTACCATATATCACAGTATCTAGAAAATGATTTGCCAGGGCTGGTTTCCAGTTCTTACTTCATATTTGTGATGAGGCTTTAAGCCAATGTTCCAAGGTCATAGCTCTTGGCTGCTTCCAATACTCTTCCGCTTTTTTATTTATTTGAAAAATGTCAGCTCACATGTCTTGAACACAAATATAGATCCCTTCCAGACTAGCGGATAAAAATCTGCAGTCATTAGTAAATTTGCAGCTTACCTGACTGCAAAGTCACAAGATGTTGTCCCCACTCAAAATGGAGGTCCATAGCTTCCTCCTCGGCAGCTGTGAGACTTCCATGGTGTGTGCAGTGAGGTGCACATCACATGGGATCAGGCAGCCAATGGGAGCTGGAGCTGCAGGCTTAGCTCTTGTTGGCTGTTTCTCGTTGTCCTGTCAAGACAGCAGGAAACTCCGAAATTACCTGATATTACGGAGCGAGTGTTGATCGTTCCACAGCAGGTGCATGTGCAGTAGTGGTGGCATAATGTGCTGCCACTACAAAGTATTGGGCATCAGGTTTGACATCCAAACACCAACTGCGCATCAGAATGTGCAGTATTCCCCAGTCTGGACACACCTTTAATAAAAAAGATGTGGTGTTTATATTTGTCTCCTGGAAAAGATGTGTTTTCAAAAGCATATTCAGTGTGGAGGGATATGTACTTGCTTCAGGAATACACATTATCTTTGCTATAGTCCTTTCTCCACTGGCTCTTATTCTAGATTATATCTCGGAATAGGGACCTGCCACCTACGTGATGGTGAAGTCTATTGCAGGCCCTGCCCAGGGTATTTGTGGGGACAAACGTTTTAGCTATTAAATCTGCTTTGAGCATAAGGAAAGCAAGGTTAAAACATTTTAAATATATAAATAAGGCCTTTAAAATCTATTAGAATTATGAAAAATAGCTTCTAGTTTTTATGCTTCCCAAATATATTCAATCCTTCTCATACAAGTATGTTACAAATGTATTCCATGATGATCACACATGCATATATTTCTCTTGCTATATCCTAGATAACACTGATGTATAACCCTGGAGCTACTCTAATTTGCACTAACATGTGGACAGTAGATTCCCATTCCGGGACATTATCTGGAAAAGTCCAGAGCAGAAGGAACCCAAGAAAGAAAATTACAATATGTCCGTAGTATATTTTTCTCAAAATACACAACACAAACTATTGTGAGTTGCACCTTTTAAAATGATCTGTTGTGGTGCTGGGCATTCCCACAAATAATTTCAGAAGCAGAGAGCAATGTTAGCAAGTCCACAGGGTTCACCCCAGCATCGTGATTCATGTCTTGCCTGGAGCCATCAGTAAAATAAGTCATCTGGTCTCAAGTCAGTTCCCTGGAGCCATTAGTTTGCAGTGGGAAAACTATCACACAGATAGGCAGTCTCTGCTGAGAAAATGACTAGAACCAAGCAAGCATGAAGACTGAATAATTGGTGAAGGTGATGGTTTGGTCTGTTCAAGAAGAAGGTCATCTGTAAGGCGAACTTGCATTACATAACTTCCTGCTGCTCTTTCTGAGAGAATGTGCAGTTTCTAGGGAGTCCATTATTGGAATAAGATTTTTTTTAAAACAAAAATAAAATTTAAATGTCTTTTGTTCCCCCTGACCCTAGATGAGGCTACTACATTCTTCCCTTGGCATCCTACCCAATTTTATGGTGTTCACATGTGACCACATGATTAATCTGCACTAATCAGCTTTAAGAAGTGAACAAACGAGACTGAACCTGGTGAAAATTCTTCCAAATCAAAGCAAACACTGTCCTGCTCAATATCTGTTTCATGCTGTAGTTGAACAGATCCTTGACAGATCTGCCGGGTTCTTACTGCACTTACCTTGGTTAATCCTTATTAGCAAAATCTGGATTAGGTAGGTCTGTATCAGCAAGATCTGGATCAACCACAGGCAGAGCCATTTGCTTTAGAACAGCAAATGTGTGCTAGTGAGTTCTAGCACAGATATAGACTACGTTTACCCAGTCTACCACTAAACTGGATTAGTGAGCCTTTAGCTCAGTTTTAATCCAGATCTACTCTACTCTCACACAGACAATCTATCCTTAGCAGCTCCTCAGTCTGGATTAACAAGTAATGCAGAAAAGCCCCCATAAACAGAGGATGAGTTCTAAAAACCAGCATTCAGGGGCACGCTGTTTTTAATCTTGTGAGTTTGACCCTCCCTCCCTCCCTCCCATCCATCCATTCCAAGGTAGAACATAGAAACAGTAATAGAAAATCAGTAATTGCACTGTCTTAAAAACAGAAGTAAAAACCTCATAACAAGGCCACAGAAAAGTTAAGAAATTGCAGAATATTTTGGGCATTCTACATTAGATTTACCTACAGGAACCAATGCACAAGCACCCATTCTGCACTTAGTAGCCCCACTAATCTGTAAGTCCTGATCACATTATAGCTTGTAGAACAAACAGTATGTAAGAGAGACCTAGTGGCCATTCTATTGCTATCTCAACCTACATGGTGCTGCTAGAAAACCTCTGCTTGCTAAAAAGCATGCACGGGTAATTTTGAGTCATTTTTTTTCCTTGCCTTTTATGAACAAATTTATGTACAGGTAGCATATATTTCACTCATAGTCATGGTCAGTATAAACTTCCATACATTGTGTGCTAAAGTACATGACTGGGTGAAACAAAAGGCTGCTGAGGCAGTGAATCTTTGCCTAATGGGAGTAGTACCTAAATAAATTCAATGCTTTATTGGAAGGTAATTATTTAACATAAGGTGTTTTGTTAGTTTCAGTTAGTGTCTATTACCATTGTTCATGTATGGCACTTTCCCCAGCTTAAATATCACCTACTGATTAGAAGAAAACACTCTCCTTCAGGCTAGTTGGCTTGTAAAGGAAGTGGGCAGTTGAAAGTGTGTGTCTGCTTTCCCCTTCTCCTTTACACATCACTCACTCACTCACTCACTCACTCACTCACTCACTCACTCACTCACTCACTCTATGGCTGGTTCCAGATGGCAACCAGATATCCCATGCAAAATGATAATGTGAGGTATTTCCTCCTATGCGTTATCACAACCAATGTTGCCTTTGTGTGCTTCTGTGACCTGCACATCAAGGCTGATGCCAAATACCTGGAAGCCTACCTCATCACCACTGAACAGGTGTGGGTCTCTGTTTTGGCTTCTAAACTTGTGCTGTGGACAGGGCTCCAATGGCATTCTGCACCCAAGGAAAGAAAAAAGTACAATCCTGAAATACCCATGAGCAGTGCTGGGTTTTCCAGCAATAGTTTTTAATGCTTTTTAGGGGTATTATGGTGGGGCTATGACCAGGTTGCCACAGATATGTGCAGCAGTCTCACTGTAGCGGTGCCATAATAGTGCTGTATCTCCTCCATCTGGATGGGGCCCATCTCACCTATACCCAAAGGTCTCAGAGGATCTCAATAAAAATCTCTATAAATAAATAATGTGTGTTGGTGCAGCAGTTTTTTCAGTGAGGACATCTGGGTTTGCACAGGATTTCAGCCTTAACACCCTCTTATTTGTCATTAGCTCTACCTGTTCTGATGTGTGGGACCACTTCTATCTGCTTTGCTATCAGACATGATGGGCACCGGCTACCAATTTTCTCCTTCTGTTGTCTCAGTGCTCTGTAAATCGCTCTGAATTTTTTTTAGTGGAAAGTGATATAAAAATGTCTTGAATAAATAGGTGATTGTAGAGGAGGCTCTAAATGAAGCCCCAGGTGGTGGCACCCTGCAGTTAATGGTCCCTTTCTTTTCAAAGAAACTAATTCTTTGCTGGCCAGGCAGAAGCAAATCCATTATCCCTTTAGAGCATCTTGAGGGTCTGCTGGAAACACTTTGCTGAAGTCTGCGCAGCGGCTGTTCTAGCTGTCCAGAGTAGCCAAAGTCCTTTGCTTTGCTGCCAGCAGTGGCAGGTGCTGGTGCTGAAAGGAAAGCCGCAGCAGCATTTCCAGGCAGAGCGTGATTCCAATACTGAATCACAGGAGGCGGCTCTAATGAAGCCAGAGCCCCTCCTCTGTGTTTTCTTTCTCCAGCCAAAACTCTGTGTCTACCATGGACAGAGGAAAGCCTTCTGATGTTTCCAGCAGCCCAGAACTCTTCCAGGAGATTCCTGCTGCTAAATTAGAAACAGTAATTAGCTATGGGGAACTCTACAAGGTTGATTATTGCTGGAGATTTGGGGTACAGCTCCCCTGAACAAAAGCAGAGTCATATTTAACTTTAGTCCTCTTTAGGAAAAGCCAGAATGCCTGGGAAATACACAAGATCCCTGTATAAACAATCTCAATTGTCACTAGTTCAGGGTCCTGCTGAGGAAAGCTTGAAGGGGTTATGAAAAATAAATGATTATACCCTTTAACTGTTGTTAGATAAACATGATTCCTATTTTACACTGCACTGGTAAGTCCTGAAAAATGTGTGTAGCATGCATAACAAAGTATTAGAGCTAAACACATCTCTTTCATGCACAACTTCAAATTATACGCTTTTTAACAAATAAGCAAGAGAGTTGCTTTTGCAAATACATGCCATTAATGTTTTCAGCTGCCCTACTTTAGCAGTATTTAAAATTTCTGATTTTCCAATCAAATTGTGCTTTCCTGGGGAACTGGGTACCACAGGCAGATGGACTCCACAGTAGGGGTGTACATGAATCCATTTTTCACATTCGAATTTAAGTCAATTTGAATATTCAATTCAAATTTTAAAAATCTAGATTTTTGAAAATTCAAATTGAATCCAGATTATCTGGATCCGGACTTTCGGAAATCCAATTTGAACTAAAAAATATGAATGTTGGTAACATTCGTATCCGATTTTCGAATTTGCACACATCCTGTTTTCATCCTATGTGTATCCCATTTTCATCCTGCATTATAAGCACAAATAAACACTATATTCAGATGCAATATACATGGTTCTATTCAGTCGAATTATTCAAAAATCTGTATGAGATTTTCAAATATCCAAAATTTGATTGAATGTGTTATTTCAGATTTTCGAAAATCCAATTCAAATTCAAATGTCGATATTCGTCAGATTTGAATCAGATTTTTGAATTTTCAAATATCCGTGCATATCCCTACTCCACAGGCAGATGGACTCCATCTGCATGTTAGTACATCCTGGACTGACATCCTCATTGAGTTGTTCACTAGAACCCCAAGACCTCTTTCCTGGTGTACTGCATCTCAGCCTCCATAAGTTTATAGACATAATTAGTATTCTTGGCCCCAATGTGCATTATTTTGCACTTATTAAGATTAAAGCACATTTGCCACTTGGTTTCCCACTCACCGAATGCCAAGAGATCCCTCTGGAGCTCTTCACAATCTCTTTCAGTTTTTACTATCCTGAATAATTTAGTATCATCAGCAAACTTCATTATCTTACTACATATCCCTTCTTCTAGATCATTTGTGAATACATTAAAAAGCACCAGTCCCAATACTGGACCTTGGTGGACCCCACTTTTCACCCCTTTCCATTCTGAGAATTAGCTGATTATTACTACTCTGTTTCCTGCCCATAATCAGTCACTAATCCAGAACAGAACCTGTCCTTTTATTCCATTTCTGTTGAGTTTATTCAGGAGCCTTTGATGAGGGACTTTGTTGAAAGCCTTTTGAAAGTCCAGAGACAGGATGAAAATTCAAATGCCAAATGCAGCCTTAACAACAAATAGCTTCACTCCTTATGGGAACAGGTAGGATCCTAAAGCCACACAAGAAGCAGAAATACTTACCAACCAGTTTATGCTCCAGAATCAAATGCCAACTCCAAGGTGCTTTTGAGATACCTTGTGTTGAAGAGAATTTTGTATGTGCTTTATATTTCTGTTTGTAAACTTGTTTCTTTTAAAAAACAAAAAACCTCTTGTGCTTGCTTTACTCCTGTGGTTTTTAAAAGCTCCTCAGAGAAGCTTAAAAACAAAAAAAAACAAAACCTGAGTGTGAATGCAGCCTTAGGTCGTTTCCACACTTACTGCGGTTAATCCAGATTAAGGAAATCCGGATCTTTGAGATCTGGTCCTTGTTCAATCCAGTCCACGAGTTCCAGATCTATGCAGATACCCCCATCCATATAGGGTGTTTAGCACCCAATGGCAATGGGTGCTAAACAGGGCTATTGTGCAGGCCCTGTAGCATGCATCCCAAGGTCCCAATTAGGCCCAAGCAGGAAGTCCACCGGAGATGCAACATGATTGGCCTGTGAAACTGTCAATCAAGAGTCACTTCCAGTTACAGAGGGTGTGACAGAGACACGGCTGCATAGTTGCTTATGTAGCGGCTATGTAGGTTGTGGGCAGCTTCATAGACTGGAATGTAGGATGTGCAGGGCCAACATAGGGTGTGTGTGGAGGGCTGGAGCCAGAGCCACCAACAAACAACAGTCTCTAGGCCTGCCCCTGGCCCCTTTGGCCTGGCATGCATGTGGAAGTGCACTCTGAAATCCAGTCTTCTTGGTGCAAGACTGGATTGAAGAGCTGTTTAAAGGAGTCTACAGCTAATCTGGATTAAAGGGCCTAAAGGCCCCACTGAATCTAGAACTCTGCAGTACATGTGCTGATGACGTGATCCCAAAGGGGTCTTAATGGGTCCTTCAGTGTGGAAGGTACATAGCAAATCTATACCAAATGAGTATTAAGTACTTAATGAAGCCTGTATGGAAACAGCTACAGATAAGGCATACAGAGGCTGTGTTCAGACATAACAAAAGGGGTATCTCAGACATGCCTCAGGGACATCTTAAAGAGACAGTATGTGTCCCTTGTAAACTCAAGCTTTCTCTAATCATTTTCTAGCACTGAATGTTTATGAGAGGGGGGAGGTGCAGATTGGTATATATACACACACCTTATAGTCACATGGGCAACGTCTCCACATTCCCTTTGGATCATGGCAGATGCTTTCTGGGACACCCTTGCGCACCATAGATGGGCATGCCTTCATTTAGCCTCATGTTCCCCCACGTGGGTGACTTCTAGACACAGAGGGCATATCCCCATGCACATTTTGGTCCAAATTGAAATCAGGTTCGGCAAGGGTTGTCTCCATGCACTTTTGATTTGGTCCGATATCCGCGGACCAAATTGCCCAAACCTATACCAAACCCGTACCAGATTTGGTACTGGAAAAAAACAAGCCTTGTCACAGTTTGGGCAATTTGGTCCGAGCTGAGCTTGCACATGGGGACTGTCCTGCTCTATATGGGGAGGAGATTTGTGCTTGCGTCAGTTCGAGGTGGATTTTCACGTCCTGTGCTTGCTGTTCCTGCCCTGTGCATTGGAGATCGCAACCACTGATATTTTTTGGGAGTAAATGGTGTTAAAACCAAAATGATGAGGGGGTCGAATGGCCATCGCTGCCCCACAAAACTCTTTATACAAATATTCCACCCCCGTTTCCCGATTGCCAAGGCAGGCATGATAAAGGCTTGATTTTCTGCTTTCCAGGTGTTCTTGTGGTTCCTGGGTGGAGCAGAGGTGCACAAAACTGCTCAACCGCTCAACTGCCCCCAAACCTCATAGTGACTCTGGTTTTAAAAAATTATTATTGTTTCCATTTGTTCCTGGCTTCTGTGCTGCTATGAAGGGGATGTGGCATTTGCAGCGGGTGCCACAGGAGTGTGGTGACATCAATCTGGCTTCCAATGAGGAGAGAGGGAGCGGAGAGATGGCGCTGCTCCTCTGTGCTGGCGTGTGGCATGATATGCGTGGGGATGGCTGAATCTGCACCCAGCCCACGTTACTGGGAATAGCATGGGGGCAGGCACGATTTGATCTTGAACCTGCACCTAGTCACATTCATGCCCAGTCAGAGCAAAACAGCTTGCATGGGGACACAGCCAGAATCTGCACCTGGAACTGCATTTATACCTACATTTTAATCTAGATTCAGTGAACATTCAGAGCAAGGGAATGCCTCAGCAAAGCAACTAGTCCTTTTTTTTCCATATTATCTGTCATAAAAATGAATTTTCCGAGTCAGATAATGCCAAAGGAAAACAGCTTCTCACTTTGTTGCTGTGTTCTTTGACTCTGAAAGAGGACCGAAGCTGGATTAAAATGTATGTGTGAATGCCTCCCGGAAGCACTCTAGCAGGCTGGCCAGGTTGTCTACTAGTCCCTGATGCTGTCAAGTAAACATGCAGCAGTGGCAAAAATGGCTCACTCCCCATTCTGGAGCCCATTCTAGTGACATTTCACTGAGCTTCAGAATCTAACCCACTTCTGGGACCATTTCTGGGGGGGTGCTGAAATGTCTCCAGCCTACAGCTTTGATGCTAAAAATAGGCTGACTTGGTCTGGCTATCAAGGGGGCAGCTGCTAGTCTGCACTGACTATGTTCCTGACCCAGAACACTTTTTCTGGCCAGTTACAATTTTCTCAGTGGTGAAGTTGCCATGGTTTCTAGGCCTCATATTCACACAAGTGTATATAAACTGTAACACTGTGTCTTCGCTCTGGGATATGCATTTAAATGTGACATAATTTTCTTCTTTCAGTCTGCTTTAGGAATTTTGGGGTTTTTTTCCTAACATAGTTTTTTTACATTTTAGATGTTCTTATTTATTTTGTCATATTTAAATCTTGCCCTCCTCAGGGGCCCATGTAAATGATTCATTATGGATAGGAAATCAATACGAAGCTATTCCCATCATTATATCTCCATGGCAATTAAGGCTGTGACTGCTGAATTTTTGTCTGGCATGCATGCACTAAAGGCATATTGAAACTTCTTTCAGAAATAACTGCCAAACCTTGGATTTATGGAAACATGTGCTTTTAAATGAAAGCCTATGGGTGGCTCCAGACATTGCTGTAAAAATGCACAGCTTACCAATACTCAGAAGTAAAGTGCTCCCGGGGGGAAATGGGTCATCCTGATCTATAGATGATACTCTGCAGTTTAGCAAGGACACTTCTGTCCACATGCTCAAACCCTCCCTGCACACCCAGCTCTCATGGGTCCTCATGTTCTCAGCTGAAGGCAGGTTCTCATGAGTTCTTACACTATTCACCCAAACAAGAGGGGAAATGTGGAGTAATGGAATACCCTGCAGTGAATGTCCTTTAAAATGCTATTTTTAAAACGTGGAGAATTAGGTTATAATGCACAGCTATACCAGAGGTTCATTAAACCTTCTGGCCAATAAAATGCTGCTGTGCATTAAGTATACATTTTTAGCTTTATGCACCCTGTTACTGCACATTGGCTTATAGCACAATTTTCCCTTCTGAATTAAGCCCAGTGGGGTCCATTTATGACCTGAAGGCTACTATGGCCAATGTGCATCATCTTGCTGCTGTTCAAAGCAGCTTTGATGGCTGGGCAATCAGAAAATGGATGCCAGTTGCCATTCTTTATTCTCCAAACAAAGCACTGGAGAAGCTTTTACATCCTATTTTCTCCAAATGTGTGGTTTTCTTCCATTTGTCTTGCAATTAAACCATCCCTTTGGAGGGCCTGTTGGACTCCAATCTGTGCCTCTGAAGTAGATCCACTTTTTCTAAAGTGGCATGATTGTTACACTTTGGCCTTCAGGTCCCATCATTCCTGGCCATGAAGGTAAATATTCATTCTCTTTCAGATCAGCACGTTTTAATACTTTCTTCTTCAGTACTTCGGCGTGTCAGGAATCCTCAAGCTAGTTTCTTCTTCTACTTTAGATGTGGGAGAAAGGAAGAGTGGGATCAATTTGCGAGCTAGTGGGTGTGGTGAATAGCAGCCCCTGTTGCCCTCATGCCCTTGATTCTGGAGCATAAACTGGTTGGTAAGTATTTCTGCTTCTTGTGTGGCTTTAGGATCCTACCTGTTCCCATAAGGAGTGAAGCTATTTGTTGTTAAGGCTGCTTTTTGGTAGTGAGAAAATAAGAACCAGACATTATTCTAAGTGGCCACTCAGATCTGGGCTTTTAATTTGTTCAAGTTGTTCTGATGAAAGATAATTTCTTTTAAAGAGCCTTACTAAAGCATGACACAATTAAGAAAAATAGAGCCCTTTTCAATTTCCCTTTTCATATTAAGCACAGTACACCAAAAGTAAGAGAGCCAAGAACTACTGAAGACCTAGTTAGAAGCTCTCAGCCAGGAGTAAGCTGCAATTATTATTTCAGTACTAGGATAATTTGGGGGGAAAAAACCCTGGATATATTTCAGGCTATTTCTTGCTTAATTCTAGACACACTGAAATACAAAGTATAAAATGGCGCCGAACTGAAAGAGAATGGATATTCAGAGATTAAACTCAAGGGCAGCAAGCAAACCAGAATAGCAGAAAGATTTATGTTAATTAGTCTTTAAGTCTGGTTGGCTGCTCTACCCAGCCATGAGGTTTCAGAATAGCTATGCATGTCCTTGGATCTCATATTATTCTGCTATCTGTAAAATGTCAGTTTTAATACCCTTACTTCACAGCCTTTTCTGACAGAACAAGTTAAGTACTATAAGTACAATACAACATCTAGTACTTCTAAGTGCCTGTAAATTGTTATAAACTACACCACATCCTTGAATTAGGGAAATAGGAAACATAATGCCCCATTAGCTAATTATGGAAGACTTTTAATTGAGAAACCTCGACTTAGTATTAAAAATTGTTGGAAAAGGAACCCTTGGAGGAGCCTATGGGACGTTTGTTTGGGATCCATGCTACCTAAATGCCTTTGCCTAGCCTCCTCTGAAGGGGCTTGCTTTGTAGTTGGCTTAAAAGCAAGGCATGACTGAAGATTCTTCTTCTCCTTCTTCTTCACCTCCAGCTTTACTGACAGCAACACCCTGTCTTACTCTACAGATCCCAAATTCAAACCATATTTTATTAAAATCCATAAAATCCAGGACTTGAAGAAAAGGCCTTTTCACACCTTCACTTCTCTTGGACAGCATCCCAGGGAAGTGAACACAGGGGATATATTGGACACTGGATCTATCCCAAACTTTGCCAGTGCTCTCTAAAGACTAGAGGTGATCATGGAGCTGTGGCAATGGTGGCAATGGGTACATATGGTGCTGCTGCCACAGTGACTGTGTGACATGGAGCACAATCATGACTGTGCTGCCAGTCACAGGCTCCACCTGCACCTCTTCCAACAAAAGAGGTGCAAACGGAGCGTGCCAGGCTGTCGTAGTCTGGTAACTAGAATAAGAGTAGAACATTTAAAAAGTTCTACTGCTATAAGCATAGGAGATGCTCCCACTCACGTGGAGCTGCTTCTGGTATAGAAGCAGCTCTTCACAGTGTGGATGCACTGTGATGGAATACTCCCCATCACCTTTTCACCTAGTGGAAAATGGCCCACGCAACATGAAAACATCAAATACACCCTCAGTATTGCAGATACTATAAAACACATGGTTCTTGTCTAGATGAAGAGTGAAGGATACTTTCCTAAATTTATGATCTGGGATTTTCACCAGCTATTTTTGAAAGAAATGTGCTTAGCGCTTTACTTCTTTAAACCCATTTACTCACTATCAACTATCTCTAGCTTTTCCAAAAGCTATTTACTGATGGTTCCAATAGTTGGAGAAACTTCTGGCACAGGTGTTCACAGTTGATCGTTTTCCTGAGAAAAGCCAGTCTCTGTTCACCTTTAAGAAACAGCTTAATATGAGGCATTTCCGCACTGCATCGCGTTCGAAACGGAACGCGTTCAGGCGGAAAACTTAAGGCAGCTCCGGGCGCTTTACCCTTTCACACACAGACGCGCCAGAACGCGTGTAAATGCGTTCCGGAGCGTCTGGGTGCGAATGCTCAAAGCGCCCGAAGCTGCCTTAGCCGGCAAACGCCGGCCAGGGGCGCGCAGACAGCTGCGGAGGCAGATCGACAATCAGCTGTTTGACAAACAGCTGATTGTCAAAGCCGCGCGGCATCGGAGGCGCGCCCGCAGCCGTTCGGGAGACAGAAGCAGGCGCGAATGCTTCTCCTCCCGAACGGCTGCGGGCGGCTCGTCCGCGTTGGAACGCGTGTAGAGCACTTTAAAGTGCTCTACATTTCGAACGCGGAAAAGACAGCTGCGGACACGTCGGAACGCAAGCCGCGCGCGGGCAATGCGGATGACGTGTCCACAGCTGTCTTTTCCGCGTTCCGTTCAGCCCCGTGCGAAAACGTCTATGGTCTTGTTCATGTGAACATTTTCTTGACATAAACACACTGCCATGACTTAAAGCTGTAAATTTTTAATGTGACAATTGTATTTTAAACTATGTACACTCATTGATTGTCCTGGGGTAGAAGAAGAGGATAAGAGGATATATAGACAGACAGATAGTAACAACTAAAGATTGTCTTGATTAGGAACCTGTGGTGTAATAATAATAATTCAAAAAATGGAGAAACCTCTTTAGGGCTATTATACTTTCTCTGTTATCTGACACTTTTAAAAATCTTGGGCCTTTCTGCATTCCTTGTCCGATCTGGGGAATGGGAATAGTGCACTCCCACCGCCATAGACTAGCATTCACATTCACATTTGTGAGTGCAAGTGCATGTCATCCCTCCTCCCATACATCTACAGACCTACTGGAGGTTTGGACAGGTGTCCAGGCACCATCTTTGTCCTGGTAGCTGGTGCAACTGTGCATGCACTGGCTCCATCACTGGGACTATGCTGACACAACATGCATATGTGCTAGGTTTCCAGGTCACCTGACATGCCAGCATGCTTGTGTAACATCTCAGATGACCCCCATCACTGGAAGAGGTGTGAATGCTCTCTCCACTGGCTGGCAAAGGTGAGGTTTTGTATACGTGTGGTGCATGATTTTGCGCACCACCACTGTATCTTCTGGGATACCAGATATTTCTGGTGTGGAAATGCCTCCTACAAGTGCAGATGGTGCTTCCCAAAAGCTACTCCAACGTGTGCTAGAAGGTCAGGTGTGAAAGGGCTTCTTCTTGGTTTTGTGATACTAGCAAGAATGGGATGGGGTCAACTGAAGGAAAATCTTTAATTGGGAAATTACTACAAAGAAGATTATTTAAATGCCTTAGCAACTTGTTGGAATGCTTTAATAGCATCAACACACACATGGATAAAGGTGAACCAGTTGACATTGTCTATCTGGACTTTCAGAAAGCTTTTGACAATGTCCCTCATCGAAGGCTACTGATTAAACTCATCATCTTGGATTGGTGACTGGCATAAGGATAGGAAACTGAAAGTAGTAATAAATGGCCGATTCTCAGAGTGGAAAGAGGTAAAAAGTGGGGTCTCCCAAGGTGTTGGGACTAGTATTTTTAAATGTATTCACAAATGATCTAGAAGTAGGGATATGTAGCAAGACAGTGAAGTTTGCTGATGATAGTAAATTATTCAGGATAGTAACATCTGATAGAGATTGCAAAGAGCTCCAGAGGGATCTCTTGGTTTGGGTGAGTGGGAAACCAAGTGGCAAATATCCTTTAATCTTAATAAGTGCCAAGTAATGCACACCAGGGCAAAGAACCTCAATTATGTCTATAAATTTATGGAGGCTGTTCTTTCTGCCACACAGCAGGAAAGGGATCTTGGGGTTCTAGTGGACAGCTAAGTAAAAGGTCAGCCCAGTGTGCAGCAGGAGCAAAAAGAGTTAATTCAGTGCTAGGAATAGTTTGTAAGGGAATAGAAAAGAAGTCAGCAAGTGTCATATGGTGAGGCCACATTTGGAATATTCTGTGCAATTCTCAAAAAGGAGACTGTGGAACTGGAAAAGATGCATCAATCCAGTAGGAGGTACATAATTTTTCAGAAAAAGTTTGCCTGTGTCTAGTTGAAAATGTACAAATGAACTCATCACATGATAATAGTAAAAAATGTCCACATGTCAGTGGACTTTACAATAAAATATTTGGAGAGGACTGATAACTCTCTTCCGCTTGTTAGGTATCATTATACAAAAATCAGATACATATAATGAACTTGCTTTTTTTTCATTCAGTAGAATGGTTCATCGTGATATGGACTGTACTATAATTGCAATTAGAGCCATTGGCTAGAAAAACCCACCCAGAGCTGGGAAAATGTCATGTGTGGAGTGGCCAATAGAGTCTGGGCCTGGGTCCTTTCTGCACAGACCCTTAATCCATATTAAGGGCTTGCGTTCATTGAGTACATTCTGGGCCTTTGTAGACACATGTTAATCTGGATCACAGAGACCCCGTTCCTGCTGGTCTGGCTCTGTATGCATTAGACTGAGATTGATCCATAATAAGGGTCTGTTTAATTGGTACTGCCAGAGGTACCTGGGTCATGATTCCATGCTTAGGAGTACTGGGAAGTGCTTTTCAGAAAAAGCACCCTCCCAGGCCCTGAGGCATGTGGGGGGTGTCTGCAAAGTTTGCTCAAGCTTCATAGCCATGGCATGGGCTAATTTAGACTGTACTGATCCTGCCTATGCCTTCCCATGATCCAGATCCATGGGCCAGACTATAGGTTCCAGTATTAATAGGAGGTAAGTGTAGGAAGGGCCTATAATGTTACCATGCAGGTCCCTGCTCTTCCAGACTTCAGTTATATTGCGAGACGTTTTGGTGCGTACAGTGTTTTGCTTTTATTTAAGATGGGGTCAGGAATTCACTGTCTGTTCTGCAAACAGAACTGTGCAAGATTTTCAAGTGCCCCCTGCTGGAAAATGCTACAGCATAGCATTTAGTTTATTAATCTTAAAGCATCAACATTTGGTAGTATCATTCCCTTCTTTTTTAAAAAATTACTTTTTAATAACACCAATGTTAAGTATGAACGCACACACACTTAGAGAATGTACCCAAGCAAATCTTACATGTCATATGAGCACTCACTATGAGCAGGACATCTTTCTAGCCTTCTCTAGCCTTTCACAGTGAAGCTTTTGCGAACAGCCATTTTCCTTATACCTGAGCAGAATTATTCTCTTCTGATACCTGTGTATACAGGAATTGTCTTCTAAATTATCTTAAAGGCATTATATCAAGGGGGTGGGGATTGAAAGCTCAGCAGCCAGCCAAAGAATCCAAATAGCACTGCAGAACACAAATGGGATTTAAAGTTAAGAACTGTAGAAGGGAGAACAGGGACCTTGAAGATGCACAGTTAGGCTCTGGATAATAGACTGAGCAGGTACATGGGTGATAAGGTCATCAAAGTCTACTAGTTGTGACTTTGAGCCTTTTTGCACTTAAAGTCTCTGGGACATTGTCCCAGTGAAGTTAAGATCAGGGATAGAGGCTAGCAATTCCATTGTATCCCAAACCTACCTGAAACTTACCCTGCAGCAGGGTAAGTGCAGATGTTGCTGTCTGGCGCCATCTGCCTCGCCACAGCAATGGCCATGCATGATCAGCTGTTGCTACACCGATTGGGCAATGTGGTGCACAACTGCACAACCCCAGCCCTAGCTGCCATACCCTGTCCCCATGCAGGCTTCACACAGAAGTAAGTTTGAACAATGTTTCTGGGGCTGATCTAGTAGCACTGTAGTATAACTGTGCTACTAGTATAATTGTGGAGAAGTTTTTACTGCTCCACGGCTATCGAAGATGGGGATGTTTGGACATGCTCGGATTCCATTGACTTGAGAAGATATATTGTGATAATTACTTAGATTTGGATATCACTTATAGTCATCAATGGAAAAATGCATTCATTGGTATACAAACTGGCTGTCATGAATCCCTTGGAGAGCTGTATCCACTTTCTCTCTCCAACATCTGCGGAAGCCACATTAATCCCTCCCTCCTCACTGAAAGTATGGGTCTATGTTATCACATACAATATATTTCTCTCTAATAAGTTGTCGTTGAAATCAACTTGAGTGTGACTGGTCCTTAAAGCAGCAAAATACATTTGACCATACTACTATGCTCTATCTTCACAGAACAGTCTCCCATAATGATCTCTAGCTGAGAGCCTCTCAGCACTGCTACATGATACTGATATTATTTTATGTTTGACTCAGATGTGAGGTCACAGAATAGTGGGCGAAAGGAAAACAGGAGCATTATACCTATGAGCGATGTTTCATTCAGAGTCACGATGGTATGATCAAATTTTGAAATGAACTTCGGGGAAACAACACCAGGAGAAATAAATGGAATGTTGCGTTCAGATCTAAAGACTGGTCCTATGGTTCTGTGCATGTCATAAATTTATTGTAAATAATACATAATAAAAACAGAAACCCTAATATGTCTCACTTTGATTTTGCCATAGGACTGATTCTAAGTTATTGTTCATAATAAAAAGCCAGCAAAAATTGGAATAAATTTTGTTGCGGTTTTTCTACATTAGCTCTTTCAGACCTTAGCACTTTGTTTATGGCAGTTAGTAAAAAATAGTGGCTAACAGTGGACTACAAATCAAGAAGTTCACAGATAACCTTTGTTATGAAGTCAGTGGATGGCTTAAGGCAAGCAACTTTCCTGGAGCCTCATTTCTTCCCACCCACATATGTAAACATGTAATAACAGTAAGGTTCCCTCCCAGCAGCCATATATAACCCCATAACCTCCACTTAGAACTGTAACTCCCATCAATCTCAGGTAGCACAGGTTGCTTTAAGTACCACAGTGAGATGTCAGTGAAGGATTTTGAGTGTGTAGTAATACTACACACTATGATTCATTATTTTACAGGCTTTCTATAATTTTACAGATAACAAGGCTGAAAAATCAAAAGGGTAGAATTGTTTAGTTCCAAATGTAAGAAGTGAAGCAGAGGATGTGATCAGATAGGGCTTTTTTAAAAAATTAATCCCTTTAAGATTCTCGTTTTCACACTCACACACACAAAAGCTTGTTATCTGAATATTCAACTGAGAACTTCCATTATTTTGCCATGCACTGCAGTTTATATTCACCTCCAAACCAAGCAAAACCTCTAGCACCCATTCATTTCTACTGGCATGTAAATTGGCATGAATCCCTTAATTCAAGGATGTTCAACTGTCTGCCATAGTCTGCACTTGCGTGTTGGTGGCAGGGCCCTATTCTGGCATATAATTTGGAATAAATCAAAATATGGAAAGGACCATAATTTATTTCCCCTCCTAGATTTAGGTCTCATTCCCACAATGGGAGAGCATGGGAGTGCTTTCTGTACCCACTAAGGCCATGGTATGCACTATGCATGCTGAAGATCTTGTCCCTTTGTTGTCTTCAAAGCAGTACAACAGGATTTTTCATTGTGCTGGAAAGGGCTCTTCAAATTAGATGATGATGATATGGCTGAGTGGATTGTAGCATTGGTAGGTCACTTGTGTGGCCACAGTGTATTTGCATGGCAGCAGCACGAATGCCTAAAAGCAGCAGGTGCCCTCAGAATCCTTTCCCCCATTCTTCAGGAAGGGCACTTGCTGGCCCTCAAGTGTCCTTGGATGAGTGCTCCATTCCCGAGGCATCGGATGTAGCCTAAGTTCCCTTGAGCCTCCACCAGACACTTTTTGTCACCCATGTGGATGCAGCCTAAATCCTCTGGAATGCTGACTTTCCTATCATAATTGCAAGTGTTTAATTCTAGCAGAAAAGCTACTGACAATGTAAGTTTTGAGTATTGTTACAAGCCGTAAATTAGCCTGGTCCAGGAAAAAGACTTGTACTAAGACTGGAGCACTAACTGGTTTTAAATTGGCAATTACTCTGTTAATAATATGGGCAGCAGACAAAACAAACTCCAAAAGGCAGTTTCTTGATGAGAACGAACAATTTATTAAAATAACAAAATAAATGGCAAAAATAGGAGGTGCGAGTAGAACAAAGATTACAACCCAAGTGGAAGGGAATTCCCAGTAACATAGACACAAGGCTTTGTCCCCAGATACGGAGCATGGGCTCAGTACAGGAAAGAAATGATAGTGGAGGGCAGTTTAAAAGGCATACTTTGGCAAATTGGAGAGAGAGAGAGAAAAGAAGAAAAGACTTTCCCTATCCTAATCTAATGCTAACGGTCAGGCAGCGAGGGGATTCTCACAGATCCAAGGAGTATAGAGGACTTGAGAGCAATGTCAAGGCAGAGGAGAAGACTGGAGAAATGGAGAAGCTTTCCAATGGAGCTGCAGAGAAGAGGTTTTGCACTAGAGCAGGGCCTTGTAGCTGCATAAGATTGGGCTATTCGTCTATTAAGCAAAGATAGACAGTTGGTGAGTTAGTGATTTTCAGCAAGGCAGCAAAGTTTAGCAAGGCAATGCAGTATGGCTCAGTGAGGCAAGATAGAAGTCACAAATCCTGTGCTTTGTGGAAAAGGACTATAACTTGCTGGTATTTTGGACTCCATTTTTAATCCTTGTTAATCTTGGAGGGCAGATATCCTCCTCCTCCAGCCCAATGCATTGGGAGGACAAAGGGGACCAATGAGGTTTTGGGGCAGGAATTGTAAACTCAGCCCAACACAGGGGTTTTGGGGGGAGAGAGGAGGGGCAGGGTGTGCATGAACTTTGGTGGAGTGACAGGAATGGTCATGGCCAAGGCTGAAGCCTTGGTGGTGTGAGATCTGAACTCACAACTTGGTCTCAGTGTATAATGACCTGAATCTAGTATTACAATAGATGAAAATATATGCTTGCCCAATCTGTATGGCATTCCCGATTTCAGATCTCTGCTGATTAGGAGTATAGGCTGTTCTGGTGCAAATAGCTTTGTTTCCGTTCCATTATATCTTTGGTGTCAAATTCTGTGTACATATGCCAAACCTATTAAGGGCTATTGTCTCATTATATCAAGAATTAATGCATGCAAAACAAAAGGTAATTTTGTCAGCTGCCTAGTCTGCAATTCTTGGGTCAGACTAACAGTGGCTACATCCCCAAAAGACTTATTTGCCTCTCTAGTCTCCCTCTACCATCACTCTATTCAAGCAGACTTTAAAAGTGCCGTGCGCTTCCAGAATAAGCGTCTGCATGAGGCTCAGCAAAACGCGCATTTAAAATGCACCTTCCGTCCCCACAGAAGTGTGTTTTCTTTACCCGCATCTTTTTCTCCCTGCCCCCTCTCTTGTTCAAAGGAAAAATAGCCATCAGTTCTCTGTTTGTCTCCCAGATCTCCGTCCCCCAAAATGGCTTCCCATGACGGCAAAGGGAGCGATCGCTTCCTCATTCACTCTTAGCACTTTCACTCTGTTCGAAATGGCTTCCCATGCCAGCAAAGGCAGCGGCTGCAGCGATCGGCCACGCGATCGTTCGCTTATTCACTCTTAACACTTTCACAGATCACTGTCAAAATCCACCCGGTAGAGCAGCAGTGACTGTAGCAATACACCCACTTCACACCTGATAACAATGTTGCAATTATCCACAATTCTGGCTCTTCAAAAGTTCTGACCTTTAGAAAGGAAAGGAAGGGAAGCTGCTGCACTTCTGGGAGATGTGTGAATGTTTTATGGCTGTGGGTGCAGGCAGCAATCCCTGCCCCTTTTGCCACGGAGCGTCCCCATGGTAAATGCTGCCAGGAAAACCCACAACTTCCAAAAAGAGCAATGAACTCTTCTTTAAAGTGCACTTTTTTGTCACAGATTTTCCTCCTTTTGTAGCGTTGGAAGCCTGCTGAAAAGCCGGGCATGGGGGCGCTCAGAGGCAAAAGAAGATTCTTAGAGGACTTTAAATTGCTTGGGGACCGGCCCAGTCTGTCTTTCCAAAATAGATAGTTTTGTCTCTTAAAGCATTTAAATCATGTATGCATTATTCTCTAATCTTTAGTAGACCTGACACAGAATTATGATCTTAAAGCTTCTTAAAGCAATTCTGTACATCCAGTCTATGCCAATTTTAGGATTCCAGTTATAACTTTGATACATAGTTTAAAGGTAGTTGTGCTAGGCATAGCCTTTGCTGGACTTAGCAGGACTCAAGAGTGGGAGTACATATGGTTGGAGTATGAATTCCACTTCACATTCTATGTACTGTAGTAGTCTTCAGTGGTTATGTATAACCATGACAGTGTTGTAGCTGTGAAATATTGATACAGTCAAATCCAACTATCTTAGGGCCGTTGTTCTATATTAAGATCCTTTGTGGTCTTCTTTAGGGCCTCATCAGTTTGCATGTTACTGGAAGTCTGTGAGCCCCTGCCCATTGCTGGTATGTTCCATCCACACATAGGACAGTGTGTAATACAAATCAAGGAGACCTTGAACTGGATCCCTAAGAAATCTTGGTATACTGGGAGACCAGCATAGCCTAACATAGAGGCATTCAGACAGCACACCTCTATGATTCTGATAGCCAGGAAACCCACTTTGGCAGTGTACCAAGGCATGCCATGGAAATGGGTCTCAAGTGGCTTTGGGGATAGGAACTATCATCCCTAGTCCCTTGGAGCCCTCATTGGCCATCCTCAAAGTGCATGGGAGCTTTGGGATCAGTTCAGGGACAAGTCTGGTCCAGTGCTATTGTGCAAGTTGGCACTGTTCCATGCCATGCCATGCTCCAGACCAGGGACCTTGCTGATCCAGACTCTCTGGCCTGAAATAAGGCAGGATAATTAACAAAAGGCCCTTATTTTTGGTTTTGTTATATTAGATGTTCACTGCATTGGGACTGATATCAATTAGTGAAACACAAAGTATCCCTGAGATGCAAATAATTTAACTGGGTGAATGGCAGGACATAAAGGGTCTGTCTTCACTTACCTTGAAGTGGGTTCCAGTCCCCTCAATGGTGACACACATCTGCACCTGGGAGTTGCTGCAACTCACCAGAAATTGCCACAGGTTCCCCTGGAGCCATTTGGTGGTGGATGGCTAAGATGTAGACCTCATGCTTACTAGGTGTGGTTAGCTCACTCCTGATGCATAATTCACATAGTCTTCTAGCTGTGGTGCGGTGAGTGAGTGTGGACTGGTTGTTGCCTTGGACATTGTTGTGATGATCTGGCCTGTCCTACCCTGGCCATTTGCATTTCAAGTGCTGCTGGCCCGATGCAGGGCTTTTCCAGTACTTCAAGTGTGGGTGGTTGTCACTGCACTACTACCTTACCTTGGTATAGTACAATAATACCATACCAATGCAGTAAATGTTAAAAATCTGAAATACTAAGAATGGTTCAATGCTGTTTGTGTTAGTGGGTTCCAGAAAGCTAATTAGCAGCCAGGCAGCAGGTGAGCAGAACTCACATACGACCTTGATCAGCAGCCAGAGATGTGCAATGAAGCATGGCTGAGCATTTAACAAGTGTGCGTGTGCAGGTACGTTTATATTTTTGCTGGAAATTGTTATGAATTGTTGTGAATTATAAATATGAAACTATAGGAAATAAAAAAAACTTTATTGTAGAGGTAGGATGTTTATTAACAGTCTGAAGTTCTGAAAGAAGGCACACTAATGGCAGTAGGCACCCGGAAAAAACCCTAGGGGCCCGGCATTCAAATGCCTCCATAAACATCTGTTGGCAAAGCACTCTGAGAAAGGTGCGGAGGGACCTGCAAGCACCCTCCACAGCACCCATCTTCAGAGCTGGATAAACTACATCATGCAGTATGAGACTGGTTGACAGTCCTGGGGAGGAACCAGTGGTTGCTATGTAAGAAGATTGAAATCCAGGACATCAAAGGTTGCATTCTCAGAAAAGTTACCTATTCCGCACAGGGCCAGTTCACACCTGGCCCATTAGTGCATGCAGGGTGAGCTCCTAGATGGAGCATCTGCACTTGAAGGAGCAGGTTCTTAATCAGAAATGGCTCCTTCTGTGTGGGACCTCACTCTGTGTACACTACGCAGGGTGCAAACTTAACTGCACCACTCATGCACTTACCTTTCCCTAGTGCCAGAGCTGGTAAGCCTCCAGATGCAGCATTCACATCTCTTCTTGTCTGGAAGAGGTGCTGGAGGAGCATGTGCCATGCCATGCAGGCGCTCTGATGCACTACATCACATGGTTGCCCCTGTTATACCACTACCTAAGTGTGTTGGCACCAACACCATGATTTGAAGGTAGCTGCCATGCAGGCAGCCATTCGCATTCAAGGTAAATTTTGGGGAGGGTTGGGGGGTTAAGTATGCATTGAGCATCCACAAATTTGGATGTTTAGTGCATACTTGGGCCATTTCAATGTTTGCATCCCAGGGATAAGACAATGGTGACAAGAAGAAGTTAGATCTATTAGGCACTGAGGAACATTTTGAGACAAGTGACACCTGTATAGAAGGGGCAGGTTACACTTGAATCTAGATGAAACTAGACTTCTGGCACTTAAAATTAAAAAGATTATGGAGTAACATTTAAACTGATTTCTAGCGGAAGGCCAACAAAGAGCCAACAAGAGCTGGGCAGCATCTAGTTCATGAAAGTGCACACTTGAGTGAGGAAAGTATAAGACATCACTATGGCTGATCCAAATGGGAACGGTAACCACAATGTGATGTTCGCCATAAATAGTGACAGTAGGCTGGCAATACAATCTAACACATATCTTTCATAGAGGAAGCTTTCCAAAAAACGAGGAAAGTAGTAAAGAGGAAATTGAAAAGGAATGTTGGAAGAATCCTATCACTCCACAATGCATGAAGACTATTTACAAATACAATAATTGCTCAAGAAGAAAGGGCATTTCCAAGTCCAGGAGGAGGCTAGGGTACCTTACAAGTGCAAAATGAGAAGTCATTAAAAACTCATTTAGAAAAAAGAAGACTTGCCCTATACAGTCTGGTAGATAAAAGCAAGGTGGGAATCAGGAATGCTAAGAAGGGCTTTGTGGAACACACTGTTAATTTTATTATTATTATTATTATTATTATTATTATTATTATTATTATTATTATTATTATTATTATTATTATTATTATTATTATTATTATTATTATTATTATTATTATTATTATTATTATTATTAAGGAATCCAGTCAGGAAAGTACTTGGACCATTAGATGACAATGGAAAGAGATAATTAAAGAGATTGTAGAGAGACTAAATGAATTCTTGGCTCTGTTTTCATAGAGGATATATGCCTGCAGCTGAGCTTAACTTTTCAGGGAGGGAGTCAGAAGAATTAAACTGGATAGAGGTAACTGGGGTTGAGGCCATCATGTGGCTAGATAAACTAAAACATAAAACAGATAGCTGGGACCACATGGCATCCATCTGAGTGTTCTTAAAGAACTCACATGTGAAATTGCTGGTTTTCCAGTCAAAATATATAATCTTTCCCTAAGGATCAGGCTTTGTGCCCCAAGACTGGAAGGTAGCAAATGTAACACTAATAATAAAAAATGGATCCAGGAAATTACAGACTAGTCAGCTTAACGTCAATTCCAGGATAATGATAAAATTAATGCATAGACAGAGGATTAAGCATTGTTGAATGAAAATCAGCATGATTTCTGCAAAGGTAAATCAAGCACTACTAACTTGTTAGAATTCTCTGAGAGTGTCAAAAAGTATGTGGATAAAGGTTATCTAGTTGATGTGGTCTGTCTAGATGCTCATAAGGCTTTTGACAAAGTCACTCATCAAAAGCTCTTGAATAAACTTATCCGTCACGGAACTAGACGACAGGTCTTGTCCTGGATTTGCAATTGGCTAAATGACAGAAAACAGAGTAGTAATACATAATTCTAAGAGTGGAGGGCAGTAGAAAGTGGGATCTCCCAAGGTTCAGAACTGGGTCCTGGGCTTTTTAATTTATAAACGAATGACCTAGAAATAGGAGTAAGCAGCTGAGATAGCAAGATTTGCTGATGACACTAAATTACTCAAGGTAGTTAAAACTGAAAGATTGTGAAGAGCCTGAGAGGAATCTTTTGATATTAGGTGAATGGACAACCAAGTGGCAAATGACATTCGACTTTAGTAAGTACAAAGAATCTCAATTACACCTACAACTGATAGGGGCTGAACTTTCTGTGACAGACCATGAATAGGACTTTGGGTATCTGATGAACACTTTGACAAAATGTTGACCCAGTATGCAATCCCAGTGGGGAAAAAAACCAAATTTAATGCTAGGTGTAACTGGGAAGTAGAGAAAAGGACAAACAGAATGAGAATGGAGCTGTAACACCTCTTATGAAACTAGGCTGCAATTTTGAAATCTCTTCAATCTTGAAAGACGGTGTTTTAAGACGGGACCTTATTGAAGTGTTTAAATTCATGATGCGGAATAGAGAAAAAAATATTTGTGTCACAACATTTAAGAAACAGAGAGAACACTATGACACTGATGGGCAGGGAAGTTAGGACTCACAACAAGAAGTTTTGTTTGTTTGTTTTTCACTCAAGGAGTCATTGCTCTATGGAATTTACTACCAGAAGAGGTAGTGATAGCAACCACCCTGGATAGCTTTAAAAAGGGCTACAGAAATTCATGGAAGACAAAAATTGATGCTGGGAACTATTGTCAGGTTGGAGAGATAGGGAGGATGCCTCTCATGGTCATGTGTAAGGAATGAATAGCAGGTAAAGGCTTTGCCTTTGTCTTCTGATTGAGAATGCCCAGAAGCAATTTCTGGGCCACTGGGTGTGGACTAGATGGGCTGTGGCCTGATCCAGTGAGGTTCCTGTTATAGATGTCTCACTCTCTGATCAGGGGTGGGAGCAAGTGTATGGATGTAATCATATAACTGCAGATTTAACTCTGACTAATACTCAGCCCTCCAAAACTCCAATTGCCTTAACAAATGAGCCTAGCTTGTTCCACTTGGCTTTCACCAACTAGAACAGACAAGGCTCCTCTTCAAAACTGACCACTCACGTTCTGCTGAGCATGATCTTTACATTGGATGATGGCTTATAGTCTACTTTCTAAAGCACAAGACAGCAAAACCTTTTTATAACATCTCTGGAGGAGGTGGAGGAGGAAGAAGAGGAAGATTTGGCTCTTCTACTCTGTTTTTCTCACCCATTTAAGGGGACTCAAAGTGGCTGACAATGTTTTAGATTCTTTTCCCAACAACAGGACACCCTGTGAGGTAGGTGGGGCTGTGAGAGCTCAGAAGAGAGCTGTGACTACCCCAAGATCACCCAGCTGGCTTCATGGAGGAGTGTGGAATCAAACCCAGTATTCCCAGATAAGAGTCCATCTCCCTAACATAAAGCTAATAAACTACGTTACTTACTTTACATACAGAGAATATTGTAGACTACAGTACACAACATCAATGGAAGGCTCAACTGTGACACTTCTGGCAGTAGCACCTTGAATTCTGATCTGGAGAAAGAATTTTTAAATTGTGGGCTTTCCATAGCTTTTCTGATACAGACTCCAGCACAATGAAGAAAGGACATTTCCTGTTGTGCAACCCAAGCTATGAAATGGTCTCGTGCAGAAAGCATGTGAACTTGGGAAATGGGTGAAAATTCTTTTCCTACTGGGCACCTTAAGTGTGTGTTTTATCTCTTGTATTTGCTTTTATGTTGCCTTCTTCTACTGATCATATTGTTGATTGATTCAATTTTAATTACAATTGGCTTGTTTTAATTGCAGCCTTCCATGGGACTTCAAAGGGGGTAGGGAGATCGTCCCCCTTGAAGCCAAGGTCATTAAGGGAATAGACACTCTTACACCTTTACTTTAATCCTTCTTCAGCCCAAATTCCTGCTCGTTTAAATGCCAAACAATTTCTTCTCTGAATTTTCCTCCCTTGATTCACATTTTCCTTCATTTGGGCCAATACAGCATTAAAGTTTTAATTGCCTTCCAGGAGGCCACTATTCTGACTCCCCGGCTGCTCTGAGTCTTGCCCCTCCCCTTTACTATGACAGTCCTTCCTTTGCCCTGTCATCGCAATCTCCCCCACCCTCTTGCCTTGATTTCTTTTCCCTGTTGCCACTGCCATCACGATGATCTTACATTAGACAATCTAAAATCTAAAACCAAACAACTTCTTATGTCAGTACTTATTTTTATTGATGGGGGCAAAGTTCTCACTTTGCTTCCCAATACGCAATCCCTCCCCACATGTGTCTGGACACCTGCCTGTGTAATGAACAAGTGTCCAGGCACTGCCATCTTGGTCACTGGTGTCACTGCCAGTGTGTGCACACTAGTGCTGTCACTGGGGCAACTGTGATGCTTCATGCACAAGCACTTATGTGGCACATCATGTGACATACCAGTGCACTTGCATGGTGTGTTATGTGCCACTTTAGCACCAAAAGAGGTGCAAATGGCCTGCCTGGAGCCTTACTGGCCCTGGTGTACGCAAGGGTAGATGCAATGGAAGGAACCATTTCTGGCTAGGAAATGAGTCCTTCAAGTGCAGATGCTCCATCTCAGAGCTCCGCTCACAGTGACTAGTGGGCTGAGTGGGGAAAGGCCCAGGCTTTCAAATAAGGGCATTCTGATTAATTTCCTTTACAAAGAAGCCACCATTGTTTCTCATTTTGGCAGCTACCAGCTGAGTCTCCCTCTCCATCTCAGTACCTAGTCATTGTCCTTCTTCAGCGTAAATTAAACTTAAGTCT
Organism: Aspidoscelis tigris stejnegeri; assembly: GCA_023333525.1. NCBI lineage: Eukaryota > Metazoa > Chordata > Lepidosauria > Squamata > Teiidae > Aspidoscelis > Aspidoscelis tigris. The sequence goes on from JALMGA010000004.1 coordinate 49,691,990, forward strand.
AAATAATGTCTGTCACAGCTAAATGGAACTTTCTCTATCCATTTTCCTTGCAATGGCTGCTCAGAGTTTGGTGTTGTTTGAGGCAATTACTGACCCAATCTGTTGCAAAACAGAAATGCAACAGAACAAAATTCAGAATGAAATAAAGCCCACACAATCACTGCTCTTGGGAGAAAAATAAACAGAAAAAGCTTATTCAAAAGCAAAACAAAAGGGTCGTTCTCAAATAAGGCAAAAAGCTGTATAAAACACACAGGCAATCCTGTGCTAGGGTATATCTTAATATCTGTGCTTAGGATGGGCATAAGTTGAAAAGCTCAAAAAGAATATTTGCCTCTAAAGAAATCTCAAGGCACATCCTCTTAAGAGAAAAGGCAAAACCAGATCAGGTTCTCCTCTGTCTTGGAGGTCAGGAAAGCTCAAGACTATAAGAGCTGCACATGGGTAACTCTGTGAACTTGTTTGCTAAATGTGTAATTATGCTATGACTTTGTTCCGGATACAGTGAATAAATGATAGTGGACTTAACGATAAGCACCATGGAAAAAATAAAAACTGAAAACCTCAGGTGTTTCCGCACTTCCCGTCCCATCCGGAAAACAGGAATACCGTATTCCCACTGGTGTGCACTTGCATTTACATTTGTGAGTGCTAGTGCATGCCGTCCCTCACTCCACCCATCCAGAGACCTACTGGAGGTCCAGATGTGAGTCCGGGTGCCATCTCTTTGTTCCAGCAGCCAGCGCAAGTGCATGTGCACTGTTACCATCACCAGGACAACTGTGATACACTGCGCATGCACGCTAGTGTCCCAGGTCACCTGATGTGCCAGCATGCTTATGCAGCACCTCAGATGACCCCTGGCAGTGTGAATGCTCTTTGGTGGCCAAGAAAGGTAAGGAATGGGACACATGTGATCCACAATTTTGTGGATCCATGCTAGGGAACATTGGGGAAACTTCTGAGGTATGTGTAGATGGTGCTTCCCAGAAGCTACCCCAATGTGCACCAGCAGGCCAAGTGCGAATTGGCCTCTCATTTTGATTTTCCCAGTTCACATTGTGGTCAACTGCAGACTGAGGAATTGCAGTAGGGTGAAGAAAAACAAAAGAGAGGGGGTGGAAATGGCAATTTCCAGATGTTGCTTTTGACTCAATGCTCTCCAGGTATACAGCCAAATGCCTCCAGAGCAGATCTGTATAAATAGCAGGAGACTTCACATTAACCATGCTTCAAATTATGTAGCAGAAAGAACAGCAAAGATCAAAAACATCACCAGGGCCTGCTCATACTTACATGATCAGGATGGCACCCCATGCTCTGGGATGCTGCATCTGCACGCTGAAGTGCTCCCTCCATCCCAGAGGGACACAGAGCAGGTGAGGCTATCCCGATCCTCCAAAACTGTCAAGGATACTCCTGGTATTATGAATTGTGCAGCCTTTTCAATGTATTGTATAAAAAAAAACTGGAATTATGTATTACCCGGGGGGGGGGGGGGAGGGGGGTTTAAAGCAATTGTAATAAAAAAACTAATAAAAAGATTTTTTTAAAAAGGATACTCCTGGTATGTTCCTAGATGCAGCATTCACACCCATGTCTGTTGTGAATGCTGCATGGGGGTCAGATGAGTTGGCTACAACTGTGCAAATATGCACAATGTCTCAATTGCCACAGCAAAAGCCCAGCATGCGCTGGAAATTGCTGTGGCTGTTGCTATGGCAAGGCAGACCATCCAGGACAGACCATCCACACTGCAAGGACCACTGGGTTAACTTGGGGATGGTGACAGCACTGTGAATGCCAGCCACTGTCTCTGAACTTACAGTAACTGCAGTGGGATACTACCCTGTTGCAGTTAGGTGTGAAAAGGCCTCACTTCCTCATTGAGGAAGTGCTCAATGAACTGCCACGTCTCCCACAACCCAAAGGTTTGACACTTATATTGCTGAAAATGTGTGGCAGTGTACGGTGTACAATTTTGCTTGGCATTATAAACTCACTGGCTCGTTGTAACACAACAGCAAACAATTTCATAGAGCCTACGTGCCACCTGATAGAAACCCGCACTTCTGTAAAAGCCACAGGCAATTTAAGGACTGCTGAGCGTATTGTCACGGAATAACTTCCATTTCTTGCTCCGAAATGTATGGCTGCTCCCTACGGCCACTGCTTAGCTTGCCTCCCGCAAAAAGGGTGGATGAAAATTCTTCTCAGCTGAGACAGCTCCCCAGAATCTCCCTGGATTTCAGTTGGCCTTTGCATCTCCAAAAATCTGCGAATAACCGAGCCTTGGTATTAAGCCTTCCTTCCCTACTTTAGCATTGAAACTCTGAAAAGCCTTGCGGGAGAGAAAGCAATTCCTCCAACTTTTCCTGGGGAACTTCGCTCGTCGTCCAGCTCACCGCGATGCTGGAAGACCGTCCTATCCTTCTAGGGCAAAGGAAAACAGTCCTAATGGGTAAACTGTGTCCCATCGGGAGAAGCCGAACGGGCATCTCGACTCGAGGAGAGCGCCACGTGCTCTGCTCTGCTCTGCTCGGCTCCGCCGCCCCGCCCCGCCTAGGAGCGGTCTCTAGCTTGCCCACTGCAGTACCGCCAACGCCTCGGTGCCCGCGGGCTAAAGGGGCGCGAGATCCTCGGGGCCCCTTCCAAAGAAAGCCTCCTCGCGGTCAAAGTGCCCGGGAAGAGGCAGGCGGGGAGCAGCGGCGCTGCAGGTCGCCACGGCGGAGCCTCTGGCTGCCCAGTCAAGTTCAGCAGAATCCACTCGGGACTCTTCGCTCATCGGACGCAGGGCGGGAAGTGGGCGGCGGCGGCGGGGAGAGGGGACCCTGTCTTCAGCCCCCTCCCCCTCCCCCGCCTGCTGCAGCTGGCCCTCTCTCGCGTGTTGCTCCAATAAGCAATAATTAGGTCCTAAGCTAATGATGCGTCAGCTGATCCGATGGGAGGGTAGAGAGAAGGGAGGGAGGTGGAGAAGCGAGGGGGGGTGAGAGGCTAGGCTAGGCTAGACCAGGAGAAGTCTCCATGGAAACGCTCCCCTCGCACGCCCCTCCCCCTTCCCCCACCTGGTCGCGGCTGAGATGTGGAGCTGCCGCCTCCCCTTTCCCTTTCTCCTCCCTCTGCCTCCCCTGCGCCACCTTGCCGCCCGCCCGCCCGCCGCCGCCGCCGCTCGGCCCGCTCTCTAACCTGCAGCCGCCCGCCCGCAGCATGCGCACTGCTGCCCGCCATCCCTAAATGGGACAATTCTGTCCGTCACGTCGCCGCTCAGCCGTCTCCACAGAAACTTTTGTCCCGCTGGCCAATCAGAGGACGGCGGGCAACGCGTGGGGAGGGGGGCACGCGAGAGGGGGAAAGGCGGCGGGGTGAGGTGGGGGGGTGGCGGATGAGCTGGGAGCTTTGCTGGCGCTCGGCTTGCGCTGCCGGCTGTCAGTCCCGGTTCCTGCGCCGCGAGACCTTCCAGTAGAGCCACTGAGCAGAGAGCGGCTGGCAGGGAGGAAGGAAGGCGGGGGAGGGAAGGAGGCAGGCAGGCAGGGAGAGACGGGGGGGGGAGGGAGATCGAGGGAGAGAGGAGGGGGGAGGAGGCGAGGGAGGGAGGCGGGCGGGCGCTGACCATTTTGCAACTGCTTGCCTGGGACAAGGCAGCTGAGGCGCGGCGCGCGCAAGGTGCCAGGCGGGCCGTACGTCCCCCGCACGGTGGCTTTTGGGAGGAGGGGAGAGCCAGAGGGGGGAGGAGAGGGGAGAGGAGGAGGGGGGACCGAGGACCGGGCACAAGCCGTTGTGTGCCTCCCCATCCCCAGGATCCGTAGGAGGCTCTGAAAGGGGGAGCTGGGATTGGCGCGCGGCGGCGAGAAGCGAGAGGAGCCGGCACTGGACGGGCGCAGCGGCGGCGCCGGGCAGCAGCATGCGGAGGAAGACGCACGCCGAGCCCGAGCGGTGGGAGTGTATCTAGCGGGCCCGCGCGGCGGAGCGGCGGGGGAGGATGGGAACTCCCTTTCCCAGGCTGCCAAGAGGTGCCGAATGGAGCGGCGGCCGCCCGCCTTTGCCTCTGCCTGCCCGGAGGGTCGTCGAGAGGCGCTAGCGGTGCGGCTCCCCCAGCGGAGGAAGCCGCGGCGGCGGCGGCGGCGCTGGTGCTGGAAGAGCAGGGGGGTCTCGGCGGCGAGGCCCAAAGGCGACGGGGATTTCGAGCGGGGGCCGAAAGTGCGGCCGAAGGAGGAACAATAATCGGGAAACGGCGGCGGCGGCGGCGCCAAACTTCCTCGAATGCCTCTCGGCCCGCGGAGACCGCACGGCAGCCCCGCTCGGACGCCTCCTCCACGCGCGAGACCCCCGCGTGGCACGCGCAGCCCGCCCGGCGGCCGCCGCCGCCCCCCTTGCGAGGCGTCGTCGTCTCTGTGGGTCCCGAGCCGGATTTTATTCAGGGGGGTGGACATGCTCTTTCGTTCCTATTAAGAAATAAAAACGATTTCAGTCGGATCCTCGGAACCCCCCCCCAAAAAAAGAACACCCCCCACCCCGACCCCCCACCCCCATATTTTCCAGCGAGGCCGAACGGATCCGTCGAGATTTCCTCCTCCTGAGGCGCACCCTGGATTCGCTAGGCGGGAGCGAACTTTCCATCCCACCGGCGGCGGCTTCACGCCCAGAGCGCGGAGAGCTACGACGGAATAAAAGCGGGAAGAGCCCGAGCCCGCTTTGCCCTTCGGCGTTTCCCTCCATCCTGCCCGGAGAGCCTCCCGCTTCGAGGCAGAAACGGGGTCCTCCAGGACAGACACGGGAAGGCGGCCGAGGGTTGGCTGGCTGGGGTGGAGGGTGGGCTTTTCTCTTCGCCCCCCCTCCAACCTGCACCATCCAGGCTGAAGCGGATGCCCGAGAGAGAAGACTCCGACTCCATGATATCTGATGTGCTCGCCCTTCGCCTTCGAGAAGCCGGGAGCGATGTCTCCGGGGCCGTAGAGGCGCAGCCCTCTGGGAGACGAGCGCTGCTGGAGGCGCTGGGATAGTCCTGCCGCCCGGCACGAGACAGTATTAAAGGGACGGATCACGTACCGTAGAAGGGAAGGCGAGGCGAGCTCCGACAGAGCCGCCCGCCTCGTTGATGTGGGGACGGGGCGGAGGGGAGGGAGAATTAAGTTGAGGGGTGGGGGATATCGGCACCGGTGAATCGCTCCTGCACAGATCGCCGGGCGCCACGTCCACCCGATCGCTCCACCAGGAAAGGGGGGAGCGGGCGGGAGGTGCAAAAAGGGGGGGCAGCCCAACAGCCCCCTCCGGACTGCGATCGCCGCGGGACCTCCTCCTCCTCCTCCTCGGATCTTGGCAGGGGAGGCGTCCCCTCTCGTCCACGAGCTAGAGACGAACAGGTGCCCCGGCCGGAGGTGTGCGCGATCTGTCCCGCGGTCCGCCTTGGGTGTGCGCGCGCGCGTGTCTCTCGCGGCGGGATTATGGAAAGCGGCGACCGGGACATGTATCGCCAGTTCCAAGACTGGTGCCTCCGGACTTACGGGGATTCGGGCAAAACCAAGACGGTCACCCGCAAGAAATACGAGCGGATCGTCCAGCTCTTGAACGGCTCCGAGACGAGCTCCACGGATAATGCCAAATTTAAATTCTGGGTCAAATCCAAAGGCTTCCAGCTCGGCAACCCGGACGAGGTCAGTGGAGGCGGCGGCGGCGCTGCTGGTGGCGGCGGCGGCGGAGGGAAGCAAGTGCTGTACGTGCCAGTCAAGACCACGGTGAGTAGAGAAATTGTCTGCCTCGTTATGCAGCCACATCGGGGAGGAAGGCAGAGTGGGAGCGCAGCCTCAGCAGCTGCCGCCGCCACATCGCTGCCACCTCCACCCCCTAGTTGGCTCCGGCTGCCTGCGCTCTCCTCCCCCTCCCCCTCTCCTCCCCCTCCCCTCCGATCGCTCCCCCCTCCCCTCGTTGCATTTGCCTGGCACCTTCACCGGCGCTCATGGCTTTGTGAGCCTCCTTCCTCCCTAGCAAACGCCCTAGGCGAAGGCGCCCTCGTCCCTCCCCACCTCCCACCCCCCGCCGCCTTTGGGGCGCGCAGGCTTCTGTAAGCCTCGCTTGCTTGGGCTGGTAGCGGGTATGGGGGCGGGTAGTTGCGGTCGGGGTGGCCCCGGGACGTCCCACCACTCCCCCCGGGCAGACCATTTTGAATCCAAGGGGCGCAAGGGCTGGGCACTGCCACAGAGGCAAGCGGGTGGGTTTGGGGCTTTCCTGGGCAGGTCGACGGCGTCTTTCCTCTTCATTGTTAGCCCGCATCCCTTGAGCGGAAGGGATCGGGCTGGATGACTGCGGAAAGTGGAGGGCAGGGCAATCGGCAGAAGGGCCAGAGGCTCCCACATGACCAAATGGGGGAACTGGCCTCCCACCCCCGCCCCTCACAGGGCTCTCCGTCAATTGACGCCAGCCGAGAAGTCTTGCCAGCCTTCCAGAGGCTGGAGCTGACCAGAAGTGCTATTATGCCGGGCTATGGTGGCGGCGGCGGCGGCAGCTACCGAATTTCTTGGTTCGGAAGACGGGAACTGTTGCTTACAAGTAGGTTTTCATTCGCATCCCCTTTATTATCTTTGCGAGCTTTTCCCTCTGGGTCTGGGTCCTGGAAGTGGGCGCAGGGACAGATCCTCGCCTGTGGCAGAAGTAGTTCTGCGCCCCAGGGAAAGCCAAGCTGGGCCGAGGAAAACGGGGGCACAAGAGCCGAAGATGCTTGGAAGTATTTAAGAGGTCGTGGGGAGAGCCTTGCACAGGGGGCTGCTGGAATTTATGCACTTTTGATTTGGAAGTAAGGAATGATGACAGTTTTACCTGCGTGACTGTGTGTAGTTATTGAGGGGAAGTACAGACCTGAAGGAATATTAAGTAAACTGGCTAAAAATGTGTCCAGCTTTTTAGAAACTTGTTTTTTTCTTTCTTTTGGAGGAGGAGGGAAACAATTTAGTTCCTGGATTTCATATGCCTGATGGGTTGTAGCATGTTAGTTTGTGAAAGTTTTTTGTGTGTGTTAAGTGCTTCTGGAACAAACTATTATGCACCATTCTTCTGTATTTCAGAAAATAGAATCAAAACATGTGTATTTGTGCTGATTTATTCAATTTTGCATTGACTGAAGCTTTTTAGAGTAGTAATAAGCACCCTTTATCACACATTTTCACTAGTAAGCAGTCCAAATTACAGGTTAACCGCTTTTTGGAGGAAGACACAATTAAGAAAAATAGTTTTCATAAAACTGATAAACTTGTGAACTAATCTTTAAGGTCACAATCCTACACATACTCACCACGGAGCAACAGCTACTTATTTTAGTGGGACTTGCTTCAGAGTAGGTGAATTGTCCCTATTTCATTAGGTAACTACTTTTATCTTTTCCAAAAGTCTTTCAATAACCCGGTCCCTTAAGGCTCTTGCTTCTGTCCCATATCTTCAACCTGTACCTGTCCTGATATAGGTCTTGATACTTAGCAGACATTTCACCCATCTGCTTAGGTTAGAAAAGGGCAAATATGCTACATCTTTTACAGTAAATATCAAATATTTTTATTCAGAACTCAGTGGTAGTTTTAGCAGAACAGTAACCCAAAAAAGTTATAGCCTAATGATAAAAATATTCATATTTCTATATTGCATTCAATTGGCAAAATCTAACAGACTGGCATGGAATTATCTGTTACCATGTACAGAATCTTATTCAGAATTCATTTGCCCACAATTCTTTTCTTCAGAACATTATTCCTTGTACATGTAAAATATTAGGTTTGAATTCATTAATGTTTAATATCCTAAATATGTTTCATAGCTCAGATTTCAAACAACATGGACAGGTGTTTCTGAGCCTTGGAACACCTCAAACTTCATAGCTCTAATCATAGATGAAGTAATTAGTTAAGAGTGATTTTATAAGCATCCTCAGTGCAGGGAAAAAGTGAACGTCCCTCAAAATTAAGGCAGACTCTCTAATAGTCCCTGGGGGGAAGCAGTATAGTTTTAGCTCATCCAGAAAGATGTAGGGAACTATACTGTCCCTGACCCCCAAGTATCGAGCATACTGGGCACTAACCAAGGGGTGGTTGTATAAGGGATATTAATTTCCTCTTGAAATTATAAATATTTGCAAAGTAGATTCTGCAACCATCACATTGCATCAGATTTTAAATGTCATGTTTTTAAGAGCTTAGAGGGATGGGCAATTTCTTCAGCATTTTTGCTCTCTGTCAGTTGTACCATGCTCCTGTGCACAAAAGGTCCAATGTTTGGTGACTAGCAGGTCGAGAGCCTCTGTTCAGACTCTTTTCTTGGACCTTTCACTGAGCATCTGTTGATGATGCTTACTGTGGAAGAGGTTTGATCCTGGGAGAGAGACTTGTGCCTTTCTCTCAAAATGGATGTTAAATACAGTAATAATATTTCCACATTGTCCCCAAATAATTCCCCATTGTTGTGCACTCCTTGAACCTGCAGTCATTCACAGGGCAGGGAGGGAGATACAGAGTAAGAAAGATCACTTATTTCTAGTGTTTCACTGGCACCATGGACAGATGCTCCAATATATTTCTTAACATTTCACTCATCCCTAGAAATCTGCAACAGCAACAGAAGAATTTAATCACTTATTCTCACCAAGCTGTTCTCTACAGTGTCTGATCTGACTGTTGTTTGTTCCACAAAGTCAGTAACTTCTACTCTTGTTCAATCAAAAACTTTCCCTCGTGACTGTAGGGAAAGAGAGGTTTCAACTTAAAATGCTTCGTACAGTAGTTGACTGTTTTCCTCAGCACAGGCATGCCAGTAGAGTTTAAAGGATATGCAAAAAATGTTTTTAATATCAGTGCCACCAAGCTTTGTGAAAAGAAATAATAAACAAAATGCCTTCATTGGCACTAGAATTGTTGTCTTCTTGGAAGCTTTAAGGTTGGTTGCTCAGCTCTGCTGTCAAGCAGAGAGATTTGCTCCTGAAGGTTCTGTAATCCACTGCTGCTGGTAATTAGACATCATTACTGCTGCATTAAAGAGAAAGAGAGAAGGGGAGAGGACAGACTGGGGCTAATTAACTACTTGATTCTAATGAAAGAAAGAGACTGATAGCAGGTGGGAGTTTGCACCAGAACAGGCTAGACAAGCAACACAGACTTCACAGAGGCAAGGATAACTCAGAGCTTACAGTAGCAGAACCCTAGTCTCTTTATCATAGACAGTGAATGAAGCACAAGGCCTGGTTGTATCCTTTCAGCTACTGTTGCTGTCAGATGCTTGAAGGTCTCAGGACCAGAGGGTCACATTCATTTTAAACACTACAAAGAGACAAGGAGTATTTAGCTCATGGAGTGAAGGTCTAATCTGTGTCACACTTCCAGACAGCAACAGGAGCAAATAGTCTTCCAGTGTTTCCATCCTTCTGTATTTGTGGGGTAGCAGATGCACTCTTGGTCACCAGGCAACTACTTCCTGCAGTACGGCCATTTTAGGACTATAGTGGGACAACACACAGCAGAGAACATCTTTATATACAGCTCATGAACAGTTTCTCAGCTACTCACCTCACTGCCTCTCTTTTTGTCACCTGGTCTTTGTCAAGCTCAAGCTTCACTTTATAAAATCAACCAAAGAAGGCTATGTGTAAAAGCGTTAGCTAGAAAAAACATGCCAAATGGGCTCACTGGAATTATTATGAAGTTTTAAATCACTAGTCCTTGCATCACTTAAAAATATAAAGCAATATCATCACTTACCTTAAGTTACTGAAACTATATCAATTGTTTCACTAATATTTATTAATTTTGTTTTTCACCCAGAGGTCCCAAAATGGGTAATAATACTCAGTAAAAACAATATAAAACAAACTTATAGTCCTCCCATCCTGGAAGGTCAACATCCAGAGGAAGCTAGATATCAAAATTCTGAGTGAAGAGGTATGTTTTAACCAGGTACCAAAAGCATAAAGTGTTGACGCCTGGCATATCTCAGCTGGAAGTTCAGGTTACTCAAACACTTAAAAAAAATCAGAATAGAATTGCGATAGAAGAAGAGAAATCAGTAATGCCAAATAGTGGTTTGTTTTCCCCATCCCTGATTTTAATCAGGGCTTTATATAACTAGTTTGATTTTAGCTGTTTTTATTCTCTGTTATGTAAACCACTCTGAGATGATAGGTTAATGGAAAATGGTATATAAATATTTTAAATAAGTAGTTGCCAGTTTGAAACAATTATCTATTGAACTCAGTGTTGCCTATTATAGCGTCTGTGAAGAGGGAAGCATGCTTTGGACTTCTGAAGTGGGTTCCCTGGCTCCACTGGATTGGCACTGTAGAGCCAGCTGCATGGGCTGCCATAACTGTTAGGATACTGAGGATTGCCACAGGTGACTGTCACAGTAGATTAGGGGAATGGTCATTAGCCAGCAGGCTTTCTGGTTGTCACTTCCTCAGCTGGGGAGGGCCTTGCTGCTGTTGGGCCTCAACTGAGAGCACATTGGTGCTAGCTTGGTACTGAAATTATGCAGAAGAAGTGAAGAAGCAGTACTGAACTTTCCCAGCATCATCCTGGTTGGCCTTGTTGATTTCTTCATGTACTGTAGGTGCTATGAACATCTTGGGTCAGCTATCTCTGGCTATATGCAATCTTTGGAGCTGGGTTATATGTGGATGGTGCAGAAAGGTCCTGTCCAACTCTGGGGTGGGTGGGTGGGTGAGTGAGTGATAGTTCAATGCTTCCTGCATGCAGGACCATTCTGATTCTGGATAATGAGGAGGTTTCTTGTTGGAATGAATTACGAGGAGGCAAGAGTGGAGGTGGATTGTTGAAGACTGAAGAAGTTCTTTACTAGGTTACACAGTTGCTTTTATCTCTTTGCACAGGATACATTGTTATGGGCAAAAACCGGATAGATCATTGGTTAGAAAGGGAAAGCATTCAGATGCCAGCTGAGCTGGCGTGTGGTGTCCTTGTGAACCACTTGCATAAACCCTGTCCTTCAGCAAGGTGCATGTTTATGCCCTAGAAAGATTAGAAGAGTCAGCATGCCAATGAGCACTTCCTTATGCTGAGGTTTGCTATCCAAGCATGGAAGTCTCCCCCACAGGCATGGTACTAGTTTTGCCTAGAGAGATTAGAAGGGTCGACATGCTCCAGAAAGCTTTTTCCACTGAGGTTTGCCATCCAAGTGGGCGTGGCATTCCTACAGTTTCTTTCCCATAGATCTCCTATTTCCAGGATGCATGTTTCCCACTTCCTCTGAGATATGCTTGTTGTCATCTACCTGTGCTTCTCTTTGAATCATTTATTTTGGGAACCAGTAGTATCCATTCTTACCTCCCTCTCTCCAGCTACTATCTCATCTGTCCAGCTACTTTTGAATATACAGCTATTGTTGCTGGATGTGTGAGACTCTATTGTACTGTGCAACCTTGCAAAGTGCAGTAGAAGTCTGTGCTCAGACACTAACATAACTCCAATTTAATTGCATGCATTTAGATGTCTCATTACTCCTTGACATTCCCAGTCCTAACAGGGGAGACTGGTGGAAGGGAGGGTAGTTAGGGAACAGCAGAGCTCCACTTGGAGTCCCACCTTTAACTTTGCTAAACTGCATCTTGGTCTGCAACTCTACATGGTATTATGTTGGTGCTGCTCGTACAGTGCAGGCCTATTGCAGTTGCCTGTACACCAAAAACACACACAGAACTGGACTACTAGACATGTTTATTTTTTACATAATTTATGATATATCATTAGTATAAGCCCTTCTCTTTAATTCAAACTGGTAGCTTCAAAGAGATATTATTTTCAAAGATCTCATGTTGAGAAGACTATAATACACATATCCCTAGATTTCAGCTTCACAGAAAGTGTAAGAATGTTATTTTGGAGATCATTATTAAATAATTTTAAGTATGTGTCTTGCAGTTCACCCCCCGCCCCCCCAGCAGTTTAGAATTCTGATTCCATCTAGGCAGGGTGGTGGAAAAGTCTCTTGTTTTAAGTTCTTGCACTGGAAAGTGTGTGAATGCTCACTGCTGGACATAACAGGAAAGTTTGTGGTTGCAAGTTTGGTGAACGTTAGGTCATGTGTGGTGCACAAAATTTGCACCTGGCCTCATAGTTTGTGATAGGTAACATCTCAGCATGCAGGGAGCATTTCAAGGCTGTAAATGCCTTCTGCAAATGAACCTGCCCTATCCCAAACTATGAGACCAAGTGCAAATTGGTCTATGGTTTCAGGATAGAGAATCCCTAACAAAACTAGATTCCTAGGGTGTTTCCACATTGGCTGCCGAGAAACGGATATAAGAAGGTCCATTTCTCAGTGATCCATCCTCCTGAGTATCCATCCGAAATAGGGCTGGATGTGAGGAGGCCCCGCGCATCCGCACACATGTGGGGAGGATGGATGCTGTCAGCCAGATCCCCTGGGTGCTGTGTGGAGGCTGCAGCACCCATCCCAAAGGGCATCCAGCCTCCTGCGCTGCCAACACCGCCCCTGGAGTCGCGGGACTGGAGCATGCAGCTGCCAGTCCCTGTGCGTTTCTGCCGGTGTGTGGCACATGGGGGAGGGGCTTCAGAGGCAGACCGGCCTGCTTCTGACCTCCCCAAGATGGTGGCCGCTGACACATCCGGCCCCTCACCTCTCCATCTGCGCAAGCATCCTGCTTCCTAACGGATTGCGGTGAAGGGCCAGATGGAAGACCTAATTTTTTAGGTCTTCCCGGAAGCTGGATCTTTTGGCGGTGAGACCTCATTAAGAATGGGTCTCACGCACCAGAGTTCGGAAGGGGCCGCTGTGAAGGGTCCTGGATCCAGCCTCCAATACAGAAGGTTAGTACTGTATGTATCCTGTATGTGTCCTATATGTGTTCTTAATGGGGTTTCTGCAGCCAGTGTGGAAACACCCCTAGTTTGCCCCTAGAAGAAGGATTGAGAAGCATAATGCTAGTAGAATCCCAAAGAAAGACATAGCTGTCTGTCCTGAACACTTAACAGAACTTGCTAGGAAGTGGGGAATCAGATACATGGTAACTTTTTGTTGCAGCAGATCTCTCTTGGGTCTCTAAATACCAGATGGTGAGATAAACAAAAGGTATAACTATACCTTGAACTCCCTAGTGAGACTTTAGTAGCAACCACTGTTGAAGAACTGAATTAGCTGATCTTTTGTCCCCATCCATCCATGCAGCTCTTTTTAACAGCAAAGCTATGAGTCTTCCTTTAAAAATTGCAGTGAATTCAATACTGGGACTCTATTATCTCTTGAATCTTAAGTAGCTGAAGCAAAATACAACTGATCATTTCTTATGCTATTTAGTCAAAAGTTTGTCATACTTTCAGCCTAACATGATCAAAATACTAATATTTATCAGTCTTGGTCCTGCTACTCTTGCTTCTTGTGCACCAGTTTTGTTAGTGTGCTTTCGTATCGTATCAAGCCCAATATTCAGCTTCATATTATCTGTTAGCAAAGCCAAACACCAAGCCCACTGAAATACCAGCTCTCACTGCTGTCCATTCCAAAGCCCAAGCATCTTCTGGTCAGCTACAGAATGTGAATACACACCCATGCACGCACATACTCAGAGAGAGCCCTGGATTACTTTAGCCAATCATCTACATGAGTTGAATAAGAAATGTGAATGATCCAGACTGAGTTTTCAGTTTCAGCTGACCCCATTACCAAGATGGATGCAGATGATAAACTTAATGCAATAACTATCCATGATCATTACAGTCCCTGCTGGTGTGAGGTTCAGCTCCCCCTCCTTCTAAATGTTTTTGCTTCTAAGTCAAGGAAGGCGCTCCCATCATTTTTATCAAAGCAACTATCTAATCTGTACACACAAGCCTTCATTGCATACTTCTGGAGTTTCACCATCATATCTATTTGATTTATAAGCACTGCCAGAATGATACAGCATGACTCATCACATTAGAGCCATTCTTGTTTCACATGCATATCCCCAACATATGTGTATGTGTATTTTCCATGTTTAAATATCGACAAGAGATGTTCTATTCCCTTTGCCAATTATTTCATTTGCAAAGCAAACACATTTTAATATTGAGGTTATGTTTTGTTTCTTACACCTGAAACAGGAGCTCAGAACTAAACATGGATGAAATTTATATCTACATTTTTGTAATGATTTTCTAATCAATTATCTTGTCTCACTTTTTTCACCTTTATTTTTTCACCTAACGACATATTAAAAATATATAATTTCTGCAGATGACACATCTTGATATGCTTTGTTGCTGCTGTTTGTTTCAGTTTTGTCTTTCTCAAAGCCATGTCCTTCCTAACATTATTTGGTCAGCCACACCCTGAACTATAGTTTCCCAACTTTAAAAAGTGCAATCTGGGAACTGATTTTATAGATACAATTTAAGTAACAGAATGAAACATTTTCTTTTTTATGAAAGCATAGTCATTTGAGGTGCTGCACAAGCGTCCTGGCATCTCAGATGACCCCTGATGCGACTGTACATGTGCAGGGTGTCATCATCATAGTGACGGTGATGGCGCATGCATCACTGAACAGGGCACCGTGATCAAAATGGCGGTGTCCTGGTGGGGATCAGATGTGTGACCAGATGGGCTGCTGTTTACTAGTGTTTCATGGTGTGAATGCTAGTACATGTTAGCCTCCCCTGTACTCTTCCTATCCAACAGGCAAGAAGCCAAGTGCAAAAATATCCCATGTTTACACTTTGTGGTATCCCGTAGTAAGGGAGAAGGTATCCCACTAAGGTGAGCTGAGGCCATAATAGAGTGCTTTGTTTTCCTCTGTTCTCCTAGAGGAAAACTGTAGAGAACTGGAGGTATGTGAGCAATCCATGTCTGACTGGCTTGATAGGAAACCATGTGCTTGGAGACCTGTGAGTGTACCACTCTCATTTTCCTTTACACCACTGTGATCTCTCATGAGATGTGGCCATGCCTGAGCATGGCCTAGGCTATCCAGCTTACCAGGGAAACTCAGGCACCTATTGATTTGGAGACCAGAGGATATGAACATGCCACTAGTGTTGTTAATGTCATCCCTAATGTTGCAGGTTAACTGGACCATCATTTGAGTGCACAGGGGTGTAGCTAGAAATTCAGTGTCCAGTTGGTACTTTGCAACATCCCTCTGCTGTGTAGAGTGTCATGACTGTGTGGCCCTTTTTTATGACCTCTTATGGATGTAAGTCCTGCCATGTTGTGCTATGACTATGACTCTGCTTCTAGTTTCCCCATTTATGTTCTCATTTCCCCTCTGATGTTCAGCATTCCATGAAACATTCAAGACAGCACAGCACTATGAACAATATTGCCCCACTGATCATGTGTTTTCTGAATGCCAGCTCTCAGCTCTTTGTTCCTATTAAAAAATCTTCCTTTCCTTTGTAAAAAATAACTGTTCTTTTACACAAATTGAAGGAGACCTGTAGCTGTGCTGTACTCGCTCCTTTCTTCAGTGCGGAGGTCATTATCATTTAAGGCTCAGACACTGAAGTTGTCCCTTTTGCTTCCTTTCATGTGATGTTTGGGAAGCTGCTGTTGTCTTGGTGGGAAGAAAGGAATGCACCTCAGAATGTGCGTCTCACCCATACCATTACCGATCTAGTTGCCAGGCCCTGTCACTGTCCAAGCTGTGGTGCTGAAGTTCTAAAGCAGGGAGTCTGCTGCTCACGCTCCTGTTCATTTCATGATTTAGAAGCCAAATGATGCAGAAGTCTTTGCAGTGGTCATGAGCCACTCTGCTTCAAGCTTTCATATCTTATATATTGATGACAGCACAGTAAAGCCACCAATGGCACAACAATAGAGCTAGAGGGCACTACTGTTTTGGATGACATGATTAGAATTATGTGAACCATAGTGCTGGCAAATGTCCAAAAGAAGCAACTTTCACCATTTTTTGCCCTTGGCACAAGTGTGCTGGGAGGAATATGTGCCTCCAGATGGCAGGGGGCAATTACAGGATCTTATTTAGATCTGAAAATTGCACTCCTGTTAGACAGAAGTGGGAAATCCCAGGCTCTTACCTTTATCAATTCCTTGCATTATTGTTCCTATTCCAGATACCCAGATGCTAGCAAAGCACTTGTTGACTTCTCTTTGTTATTCCCCCCCTCATTTTGCTAGTATCCAGGTATTTGGCACAGACAGAAGTAAGCAATGAGCATTATGGGAAGTCTGGCATTATTGTTGGATTTCCTGTCATACCAGTATATTAGACCATATCGAGAATGCCATGGGTATAGTCCCAGGACAATCATGGCTTTTAACCCATAGCTAGAGGCATCAATTCAATACCCACCAATTCCCATCTTCTTCACTGTAAATAGTACCTGCACTTTACGCATCCTATGATTCTCTATCTTCATTCTTTCTCTTACTACTAAATAAAGCAGAAGTACTACCCATTTCCCCTAGCTGGCCTTTTCTTCAAGAAGTGCAGTGCTAAAGGGAAAATACAGCTTGCCATAAACAAATACTTGCAAAAAGTTGGTCATCAATGAGAAATTGGGGTTGAAGGAAAACATAACATCTTTGGTGTTATTAACATGTAACCTGTAGCATAATCATTTGATCAAATAAAGAGAATTATTGATTTCTGAGCTAATTCATTTTTCTTAACCCTTTTTTTATCTTAGACTTATTTTTCAGATTTGTTGAAAATAAGCAGATTAATACATAAGCTGCATATACCTGTAGCAGTTGTTCTTCCAAATGATCAAACCTTGCAAGTCTGCTCCGAGTTACTTATTATTTAAGGAAAAATAAATGTCTAGAGGGTGCATGGAAAGTATGATTTTTCACTCTACCTCTGGATACAAATTGGTGTGCCTAAACAAAGAAGATAATAAAAAGCAGCCCAAATAAACTGCTTTAGGCAGATAAACAGCCATCCCATAGGAGTAGCTCCAAGATACAAGGCAGAGATGAATATATCAGACCAAACTAGAAGCAGTATGTGAAATCTCTGCTTATTATAATTTGGGTTGTCTTATTCCTCTTCTAATTTAGTGTTCATTCTGAAATATTATCTTGTGGTTCAAATAGCATGCAGTATTCACATTTTTCAGCAGTCGTTTGTGAAAATCTAACACCAGGATTCTGAATAGAGGTGTCAAACTGGTCCAGGTTTGTTGGAATTAAACAAGGGTGTTTGAAAGTTTTGAGTTTGAACGAAACAGCTTGCTTGTTTGGAAACAGATGAAAATAATTTTGAAATGCACAAAGCATTGTTCAAATGAACCTATAAAGCACAGGGCCTATTTACACTAAGGAGATCAGGGCAGCCTGGCATGCTCTGAGATGGCACATATGCACCCTGTGGTGCTGCTTCTGTCCCAGAGTGGCTGAGAGCCACCCTGTTCACCACTAGCTCTGGAGCAGTAAACAAAATGCTCCACAGCTTTACTAGCAGTGTCTATGAGACTCCTAGTACAGCCCCAGAAGCAGCATTCACATACTTTTGTTCATGAAGACTGTGTGTAGGTGCCCAAGCCCAGTTATGCAGTCACATGCTGAACTGGCAATTGCTGTAGTAATAGCCCAGTGCACAAGGGTGGATGGCCCTGGTGAGACTGTTTGCACTTCACCCAGAATCAGGTTAATCTGGATGAAGTTTGGGATGGACCAGTGCTTGCAGTGTGAATGCTGTCCACTATCCCTGATCTTAACTGCTGTGGATTTTTTCCCCAAGGTACCTAAGTGTAAAAAGGCCCACATTTGTTTTGTCCAAGTTTGAATGTGTTTGAAAGGTTAAAGTTAAGAAAAAGTTCTAATTCAAACCAACAGTCCATTTAAGCTGTGCACATCTCTAATGTTTACACATTTGTTCACATGTGCATGCACATGTACACATATTATTATGGTTCATATGGGAGGCTGAGGTCACCACACTTCCCCATGTCATCTAGAATGTGGTATGAGACAGTTTGCATGAGTTCAGACAACGTCCTTAATTGCCCTCTGCTCCTCAAGTTGTTACTAGTTTGGAGTAGTGGTAGTAGATTACAGTAAGTGTAAGATGAGGGAAAAAACCCCCTTTCAACTGTATTCCATATGAGGAAATCGTGGTATCCCTGTATCTGTCTGAGCTCTTTCTGAACAGACATTATTTGCCACTGTAAGGCTGCATTCACATCTACATTGTTAATCCAGTTCCAGTCCACTTTCAGAGTGAGAGGACACATCAACAAAATGACTAGCCATTTTCTTTCCATTTTATCTAACCCATGGGTAGATTTTATGTGTTAGATAATGCTAAAAGAAAACAGCTTAAGATTTTGGCAAAGCATTCTGTTATTCTGAAAGTGGACTGAAACTGAATTAAAACTTAGGTGTAAACACAGCATAAGAAACAAGCCTGCTACTTGTAGTATTTGATATTGGTCAGTACAGAGTGTGACATGGAAATTAATCAGGCAAAAAAGAGTGAGCAGCCATTTCTTCAAATGGTGTATTTTGCAAGTTCTAATAGGAAATAAAACCTGTTTTGTAATGTTTTCATGTTGCAAAGAATCATGAGTTTAGAAATGTTTTAAATAAACAGCAAATAAAAGTACTATGCACACATACATCCTGCCTGCCCTAAAACCCTTTGGCCCCAGAAATGAACTACTGTATCTGATATGCTTGGATTATTTTTTTCAACCATTTCCTCAAGATCTGTTATAAGACACAGCAGTTAGCATTTAGTAGTTAAAGCTGGGTAAGAAGTTGCAGGCTTAAAGGATAGTATCTCTCATAAATGATGCCCCTAGGTTCTAAAATTCATCAACAAGAGCCCTGGAGAAAAGATGTATCACAAATAATGCCTTTTGAATCTCTAAACTCAACAAAATCCAGTCCTTCTGTGGAACACCACCTTCTTTCCTGCACACTATCCTTCGTTAACTTTGGGAGGATAATCCTAGAGAATGAGGGAGAAGAGAAAGTATTTTATTAATTGCTGCACAGTTGGAAGTCATAACATTTCTGCAAACATATGTCAGAGTGATCTACTGGTACATCTCACTGTATTTACCAATGTTCTATGTTTTCTATATATGCATCTTTCATACTATACAAGCATTATGTTAAGACTGGTTTCATTCCACATGGTGGAATGTAACTTGCCCCTTCCATTTAATTATCTTGTCATTTTAAAGATTCTATGCTAAAATGGCTGTATGAATATTTTACCAGTTACTTGTCTGTTTCTGTACCACAATCCTAAATTAGTTGTAAGCACAGATATGTGTTTATACCAAAGCTGTGTAAGAGGGTAAACTGCATTTAAAGAAAAGTCTCACCATGCGTATAATCTAGCTAAAGTTAAGTTTCCATGAACTGCACATTAACCTTCAATAGGACTTTATGGTGATTTGGTTTGGTTCTGTCCTATGGATTTCGAATACAAAAATTCATTTCTTTTCTCTCTGTTTCTGTTCCTCTAAACTGTCCTGTCACTGCTAGTGAGCGTATGTTAATTCTATTCGTTGCCCTACTAACCCAAATATCATTCTCCATCCATTCTTCTCTACATATTGCTGCTGAAAAGATCTAATATTCTTTGCATTCTGCAAAACACACACAGGCTATTAACCATAAAATGTTCTAAGTTAGCATCAAAGAAGTGTCACCACAGTTTTAGTAATATTCAATGCAGAGATGATGGGGAAAGTGTCTGGGTCACTGGAGAATGAAACTGGAAATGCATGAGGAACTAGAGGCATTTATCTAGATATTTTCTTTTTTTCTAGTTTGGTAGGAAAAGGGTTCTTGCTTAAATAACCGTCACTCAAAAACTACCCCCACCTCCTCCTGAAATCCTACCACCACCTAGGCTTGCTTCTGTACTTTGGCTTATCAGCCTAGAAGAGGCACTTTTCCCCAGGTTTATTTGGAATTAAAGTAGCAGTGTTACACAATACAGCAGAATCCATCCTCAAGAATGAGATGCTACAATATTAATAAGGGGTGGTGGTGGTTAATCAAAGCTTCCGTTACTGTTTTTTTCCCTTGATTCTTGCTTTTAGCATGTCTTAATTAGTTTCTTTCTTTCACTTACCCTAACAATTTAGGACAGTCCTTTAAGGAGTCAGTTCTGGTTTTCTCCTCGTTTATGGAAGGGTGTAGTGACTGCTTTACTTTTTGTACAAAGTACTTCCTTGGGTTAATTTATTTCAGTATTTCATTAACTGGTGAGACCAAAAGTGGCTTTACTGCTATTGGAAATCCTCTTTTATTCACAGAAGTGCCAATTCAAACTTGACAAATGAATATTTGTTTGAGGAAAATAACCCCTGTAGGCAACGGTGCCCAGTGTGGTTGGTGCATAGTTGGAAACTCCTCCCCCACGGAAAGCTGGGCTGTGTTCAGACATAAGAAACAGGGTCACCTTGGAGGCATCTCAGACTCAGCGTGTGGGACTTGTGTTCCCAAACCTTCTCTAATCCACCTTTTATAAATCAGAGAGGGGAAGGGGCAGACTAATGTGTGAACAATCCCACCTCAATCTCTTCCTGAAGCCACCTCAGAGGTGCCTCAAAGATGCTTTTTTGTGTGGGCTGTTGTCTGTGAGCATCCTTTGAAATCCATGTAACCTTCAAAGGAAGCTCACAAACTGGCTTTGAGTGGGGGAGGGGCTTCTGGCTACACTCACGCATGTTGGTCACCACTGTCTGCACAGCAGCTGATCCTTTCTCAATAAACTTTCCGCAAGATTACTGTCAACCATTTTTTGATGGATTTTTAATGGTTCATTCTCGTAAGCGCAAGCAGACCAGTGGTGTGTTCAGTTTTTGGAACATTGGTTGATAACAGAATTGTCTTCCCTTGGAGTAAAAAGGGGATGGCAGGTATTGTCCTTACAGAAAAGAAACCTGATTCATGATCTTCTATGCCGGTGATGGCCAACCTATGACACGCGTGTCACAGGTGACACGCCAAGCCCTTTTAGGTGACACACCTGGTCACCCTGGCACCTGGGCATGTTGTGCTTGCTTGTCCTTGAAGTGTACGAAATGCCAACTTTCAATTGAAGATTTAGCAAATGTAAAGAATTATTCATTTTTGCTTCTAATAAAATACATATATCAAAAATATAACTTTCTTACTAGAGCTACAAATATCACAAAATTATGGATATTTCTAGAAGTGACACAGCACCCGAGTTAAGCTAGGTTTTCTTGCAAATTTTGACACACCGAGCTCAAAACGTTCACCATCACTGTTCTATGCACTGAGAAAGTGGCTCCATTTATGTTTGTGGCTCCATTTTTGTTTGTAGCTACCATATCTGTGCCATCATTCCCCCTCAAAAAGCAGCTCCATGTCAGTTTCTGAGAAATTATTTTGCAAATTGGTATTTCTCCATTGACAAACATTGCTGTCATATGTACTATTAAGCAGCAAACATTTTGAGCAGAGACCTTCCAAAACCACTTTATGAAGACAATGGTATGAGGACACTTTGTGTCTCTCCAGTGCAACTTTAGGCAATCTTCTAGATTTTCCTTCTCCTTTAAAGGTATTTTCCTCCTACATGCAATCCCTAAAACATGCACCCTATTGTCAGAAACTTTCAGCTCATTTCAAATAAATCTAGCTGAGTGGAAGAGCTGAGAAATAAAATATAGGCTGATAAGAGAGGTGGAGCAAAAACATCAGAATGTCACAAGAAGTGTGATTAGAACTTGGGAAAAAATGTTAACTGACTAAAACACATGCACAAAAGTAGTCTTCCTGAATTCCAGATGATTTTGAATTACAGCCTACATAAACCCTGGTCTGTCTGGTGGACGCTGTAAGCTTTAGTTCAAGAATCTGAGGGTAACAGACTGGGGAAGCCTGTGCAAAGCTAGTGTAGTGTGGAGGTTCACAGAATGAGCTGAGAGCTAGAAATCCTTAGTTCTCAAACTTATTTGGTATCTCATATAGCATAAAACATCCTACTAGAGATGCTCTAAAACACCAATTGGTGAAATTTATACTTTGGTTAATATAATTAGTGATTTCCAATCTTCTTCTGAAGGACTGATTGTTATCTTTGGCTCTCTGCTCCTCTTGCTTGCTTTTCTACCATCCTAACGTCTTTGTCTCTCATTGTTCTTCAAAACCTGCCACTTCTAATTCTTGTCTGTTGTCTGTACATAGTTAATAAGGGTTTGGTGGCTCTTGACAAAAACTGACATAGTATTACGTTCTAATTTTATCAAATTGCACGTTTCTGCAAAATCTATCAGTTTTATAATCCAGTCATCCAATGATAGAATCTATGGCATTTTCCATTGCTGAGCATGTATCGATCTGGCAGCAGTAACCATATATTGCAGTATAACTTTTTTTAAAAAATCCTTATTTATCAAACTCAATAGAGAAATTTTTGGCTTATAAATGTAACTGTATCTAACTTTTTTCTTTTTTCATTTCAATGGTTTTTTGCAACCAAAATAATTCTACTTTGGTGCATGTCCACCACATCTGGTAATATGTTCCAGTCCTTTTCCTACATTGCCAAACTCATTTTGTGTCAAACTGCAATCTTTTATCTTTTTTTTGAGCTCTTCCTCATAATGTTATAATAACGTTAATAAAAAGATAATGTGTGTCCAGTTCTTAAAGGAATAAAGAAAATGTCATATAAACACAGATTAATCTCCATATATATTTGTAGCACTTCAACTAGTGTTACCTGTACAAAGAAAATATGAGTTATTTAATGTCCGCTATAGCAATAAAACTGGTAAATGAAAACATTATTAAGATTCAGTATTTGCTGGGGGAAAAATACAGCCAAAATACAAAATGTTACAGTGATTGGTTACAGCTTGCCTTTATAAATATAATTATTTTGTTTATCAGTATAATAGCTAATTCTAAAGCTGTTACAGAACTAGGTATTAGGATTTATCATGATAAACTCAGGCATATGCATCTGCAACACTAGAGCCAATTTTGTATCAAACACATCAACAGACAAGTATATATTTAAGTCCAGGGGACAAAACATTAAAGAAATGTGGTTTTGTCAATCCATTCTTAGTGAAGCAGAAGGCAACAAAGTGAAAAATGTTATCTGGGATCAGACCAGGTAGAGCTGATAGTCAATTAGACACTCCTAAGGCTGTTGCAGTTATGTGCAAGCCCAAATGAAAACTGATTTTTCTAACCATGAACTGAAATATTGAAGGGAAAATGAATCATGGGCTCAGGTTCTGAGTTACTGGGTGTGGTGGAGCACTGCATAGTTTGTTCTTCGAGTCAGTCATTGCTGCAGGGAAGGTTTAGAGACAATTATAGTGAATGAAGCTTGAGAAAAGGTTGGGTAGGAACTGAGGTCCTGTCCATATGGGGGTAATATAAAGCCATTACAGTGCTGCTATGGTGGGGTAACAAACCATAGCCCTGCTTCCCTCTTCCGAAAAAATGCACTGAAAAGTATTGCTGTTAAACCCAGTGCTGGCTATGGGTTTTTATGACAGTTTTGACTGCCCCATCCAGCGTGCATTTGTGGAGGCTGAAGCATGAGTCCATACATGCATGGAGATGACGATGTACAAATCTGAGCATTCGGGACATCCGAATGCCCAGGTACAGATGTCGGTTAAAATGCACAAATGCCTAACTAGGAGATGATAATCATATGGGTTTTCCCACATTATAGCCTCCTAGTGGGATATCTGGCTGCTGTCTGGAGATGCAGATTTATGAATGAAAGAATGACTGCTGAATGGACCTGATACAAAAGGCAAGCAAGTTCTCCATGAATTCATACCTATGTAGGAGTTTGCATCAGGCAGACAGGCAGGCAGGCAGGCAGGCAGGCATACTGCATGCAACTGACTATTTTTTTTTTACTCTGGATGCATTCCATAAGAACGTAATAGAAGCCCTACTGGATCAAGCCACAGCCCATCTAGTCCAGCATCCTGTTGCACACAGTGGCTCACCAATTGCCCATGGGCATCTCAAACAAAGACAAAGGCAAACCTTCTCCTGCTCTCAAATCCCAGCAAATGGCCTTAGAAGCATCCTGCTTGTTCCCACAGCCTGAAAGATGTACTAAGGCATCCATTCTAGTAGATATTCATACATCTGTCATCCATAAATTTGTCTAACCCTTCCTTAAAACCATCTAGGCTGGTTGCCTCTTCTGTCAGCAGATTCCATAGACCAATGACCCTCGGGTGAAGAAATACTTCTCCTTGTCTGATCTGACTCCTCCTATCCATCAGCTTCATAGAGTGTCCCCTGGTTCTAGTGTTGTGTGATAGAGAAAAGAAATTTCCTCTGTCCACCTTTTCTATATCGTGCATGATTTTATATACTTCAGTCAGGTCCCCTCTTCAATGCCATCTTTCCAGGCTGAAGACTTAGACGTTGCAATCTGATTTTGTAAGGGAGGTGTTCCAGCCCCTTAATCATTCTGGTTATCCTTTTCTGCATCTTTTGCAGTTCCCCAATATCCTTTTTGAGGTGGTGTGACCAGAATTGTACACAATATTCCAAATGTGGCCTCACCATAGATTCCCAATTTCACTTTCCTAGAAGTAAGTGTAACTGAACACAATGGAACTTATGTTCCAGTAGGTATGGTAGGAGATTATTTATGTGACCTCATTCAGTTATCTTACACAATGCAGAAATCATGACAGTGTTCTGATGCTTTTTCCATACTGCGGTTTTTGAGCTACTGGGCTACTTCAAGGATCAGAGGAAGTTTGTGCAACTTCTTTTGTACAAATTACAAGGAGCTTTGTTGGAAATGCATGACTCTCAAGGAGGATATGGCATGCACTTCCCACCAATTTTATAGATGCTTGAAGAACAGGTAGGTCAAATCTCTACTACAGTCTTTACATACAGAAATAAGTTGGATCCTCCACTCTGCTCATCACTTGTACTGTTTCTTTAAAAATATCTATTACTAAATATAAAGCCTAGATGAAAATTGGCTGGTAGCAAGACTGTCTTTCAGTATTGTTATGTGCAAGCTATTTTTCCCTATAAAGAATATTACACTGCCGTTAAATTGATGCAATCTAAGCTTTCAGTGAGAGCAATTCTCACATTTCTAAATTCAGGATAAAGCAAGATTAAAACATTATCTATCTTATGATCCCACAACGTCCAGTCCACCCACAACCATCTGTAACTGTACTTCATATTTTTCTAACAAACCTTTAAATGAAAAAATGGAAACAAAGAGATCATTGATTTTATTTCTATGCTAATACTGCTGGCTTGAAATAGAGAATCCCTTGTTCAGGAAAGGATGGACAAGGGTTGAATGTAGTGTGCAGCATTGCAATGGCACTATTTTTGTCTGTCTGGATGTGCCCTTAATTAGCTACAGGTTGTTGCTTTTGTCTATATCAGGAACTATGATTACTTTAAACCTTGGTTTATTCTAACAGACCAGGGTCGGGAGCATGGTTCTAACTAACTATATTTTACCATCTGTAAGATGGCACAACAAACTGCATTTAATTGAAAATCTAGATGTGTGCTGCTGGCTATTAAGGCTGGGAAGTATAGAATCATCAATTCCTAGCAGTAGTTTTTACAGCATCACTTAAACCGGCAATTAGTCCTGATGCATTTTTCTTAAACAAATACATAATTAACGCATACTTAAAGATCCATGGACAGCAAGCCATATCCTGTGTACCAGGCTTTCCGATACTGTGGTTCGGATTCTTTGTTGGAACTGAAATTCCAGAATGGCTGTTATTGCAAAAAGCACAACCCTTTTCATCCCTTACATCACACGTGCCGTTCTTCAGGGTGTTTAGAGAATGTGGGAAAATATCCCACACCCTCTGAGTTTAACATACACCTTGGGGGAGAAACACAACAGGATGAATCAAAGGGCTTATTGCTGGCAGCTTAGAAGAGGGCCATATGCCACGCTTGGCTGCTCTAGTAGTTTCCCTAGGCCAGCCTGATCCATCGTAAGCCTCCCCAGGGCCTTGGCAAAACAAAGGAAGAGCGATGGCAGAAACGGGTTCTGAAACAGGACTGTTCTGCGCCCAAGAAGAGCGCAAGGCTGTGAACGGGAGCTGCAGGTATCCAACTGATACAAAACAAGCAAGACGGAAGTACAGCCGGCAGAAATTCGCATTCTCCGCTGCAGAGGGTTTTGATTTTAAAAACTGTTCTGTGCACGCTTGTTTACGACTGGCTTCCTTCGACGGCTGCCATCGGACTTGCGGTGTGTGGGGGCACCCTTAGTCCCCAGTTTTAAGGTGCCTGCTTAACCTTGCCATATAGGATGCGCGCATCCCCCAGGCGCCTCTTTCGCCCTCGTTCTGGCAGGCGTCTTTTAGTGCGCCTCCTTTCTGCCCGATCCAAGCCACTGTCTCGAAAAAGGGGAGAGGAGCCCTTTCCGAGACGCCAGCCAGGCTCAGCATCTCCCACATACAAGAGACACGTTGCCCGCCCGGGCTCGCGTCTCCCAGCAGCGGCGTCACTCAGGGCGGGCAGACGAGGCGGGGGAGGGAGGGAGTGGAGCGGCAGGGCCGGCTGGCGGAGAACAGACGCTCCTAATCCCTCTCGGCCCCGACGCCTCCGCACTCCCGTTCCAGTGCGGCTCCCTTCCCGCCGCTTGCGCGGGGCGCCCGGCCAAGCGGCGGGGTTGTTGGGCTTGGCGCGTTCCCCAGTCCTTCGCCCTCGAATGCGGCGGCGGGACGGGAGGGAAAGGAAGGAGGACGGGGCGATGGCCGAGGAGCAAGCAAGGCTCCGTCCGGGCCGATGGGATGGGGCGGAGGCATGGCGGGGGAGCGACCCCCTCCCGCCTCTTTCCTTCTGGCTCCCCTCCCACCCACGTCCTCCTGGCGCTGCGGCCTAGACCGGCATTTGACTCCAGGCGTGATGGCAGGAACGGGATGGAGCGGAGCGGGGCGGGGGGGGGGGTCGGCGCTTTCTTCCCTTCCTTCTCTCTGTCTCGCTGCTCCCCTCCCTTCCCGTTCCTATAGTAACCCTGAAATACCTCCAGGACACCCATAGCAGGGCTCCGAGACTCCTCTCCGGATTGGCGGAGGCGACGGGGGAGGGGGAGGCGAGGCGAGCGGGGAGCGCGCGCGTCGAGCTGGGGCAGGCCCGGCAGGAGCAGCGGCAGAAGGCAGAGCGCTCCCCTCCCTCCCCTCCCCTCCCCTAAGTTCCCATGGAGACTGGGTCTGTGAGCTGCAGGAGCCAGCTGAGCCGCACCTGTATGGGCAGCAGGCATTAACCTCGAACCAACTCGCCACGGGGAAGAGGCGTGCCAGGGTTGACGGGAAACACGCCCACGCATCCAGCCGAAGCGACACCCGACGAGCCGGCGTAGTCCCTTACTCTTTGCGCGCGCCCCGCCCCCAGGCACAGCGACAGTGTTGTGACACACATAAAGAACGAAACGCTCCAAGAATGGACAGAATGACACAGCCATCCACTGTGAGGGGGCTCGGTACTTCCGGCACATGCACAGACATTAACAGAATCACAGGGCTGCAGAACAACAGATGCCTTCCCTACAAAGAAAACACACGTGTGCGCGCGCGTCGTTAGCATGCATCCCTTGCCCCCTTTGGTGATTGTGGCACACGTGGCCCTCGTGCACACTCTTGGTCTTGGGTGCAGGTGGGCTCGGGCTTGCAGGCCACCCCCTTAGGTGGGGATACAGGCTTCGGTTTTGTGCTTTTTGCTCATCCTAAAGTGAGGAATTTACAGCATCAAAAGCCTAGCATCAGATGCTGAGGACAAGCAGCAGGAGGTGCTTGGCATCTTTCTGCAGTACTCAGGACCTTCTAGAGGCACTAGGCTGGTTGCTGTTGGAAACAAGAATGCTAAGCTGGACAAGATCCTTTTGATGTTGTTTGCGATGAGACCCAAGAAGTCACAGTGCCCATCTCCATGCGGAGTCCTCAGCACCGCCCGAGATCCACAGTGGGAGCATCTGAACAGAAATGTCTGTGCCCTGCACACATAAACGTCAGCTCCCACACAGCCTGAAAGTCTATGCAGATGAGAATCCACACTGAATGGAACGTCTGTGCTCATATCGCTCCAAACCAGAAGTGAACACCCTTTTTGATGTCGTTGGGCTTATTGTTGCTTTTGTGCTCTGATATGTTTCTCATGCTAACACTGACTAATGGTGGTACAGAAGGAACTAGGATAGCATAAAGCCTACATACGTTCAACTAGAATAACTGTAACCTACCTATTGTATCCAAGATGCAGACTGTGTATGTGGCAGATAAAAAGAGCCCCTCCCCCAAATATGCTATCATGTGCAGTAATATTGACATTTGACATGCTACCAACTGGAACTGGTATTTGCAGATAAATACATACAGAAGTCATGCTGACTTTGTCATCTGGAGTCATACCATCTTCCTACTGTATTTGAGCAAATAGAATCTGACACCTAGCATGCAACCTCAAGCAAACCTAAGGAGCACATGTTACATCATATCAGGACTGATCAAGTACGTATTAGCAAGATATATACCTTGCACTCTGGATACAAACCTTGAATTAGTATGATATGAATATGTTTTTCTGTGGATGAAGACAAGATTTGATGCTTCAGGAAATCCCTAGAGGTCCCTTCCAACTCTATGATGTTATGACTTGTGTACATACAGACATACTGCACATGAGATATTCTGCACATTGGTCATGTAGGGAAACCACTATGCCACTATCTTTAGAGGACCATCACATATGATAGATCAGATGAGGGCAACTGTAATCAAGATTTTCTGTGTCGCTGTCCCAATGCTGCTTGAATTTCTATTCTTTCATTCCAACATAGTTGTTTCTAAATTATGTTTTTGCTTCCAACCTCTTTTAAAACAAGTCTTTATTTTTAGAGCATTTGGAAGAGTTGATTTTTTTAAAAAAATAACACTGAGTTGTGTACACAAAGTTTTCCTGTTTGTTTAAGGATAAACTATAAGGCATTTGTACTTTTAAACTACCCATTGATCCACCCATGGCAGAACAGAGTTAAGAAGAAAACTCCTTTGCAGTATTGGTCTGCTCTTGTGGCTGTAGCTCAGCCAGTACTGTTGCTACCTGGAAAGCTGCAGGTTGCAACAGGCTCAGTCTTTGACTAATTTTCAGAAGAAGGCAAATAACTCCTGTCTGCCACAAATAAATAAATAAATAAATAAATAAATAAATAAATAAATAAATAAATAAATAAATAAATAAATAAATAAATAAATAAATAAATAAATAAATAAATAAATAAATAAATAAAAAACCTGAACCAGAATAGTCTTTATTCTATGTTGGTTAAACATTTTTTTATCTCTTGTTCTGCTCATTTACTGATCTTCAACCCCTGGCAGATTGCTTATGGGAATATCAGTTAAGGTTAAGATGGCTTGAAGTTGAGCTCAAACAGGCAACTACACAGACAGATTCATGTAGTTTTCATAGAATTACAGAGTTAAAAGGGACCTCCAGGGTTATCGAGTCCAACCCCTTGCCCAATGCAGACAATAACACTGAGTTGTGTACACAAAGTTTTCCTTCTATTGCAGGCAACCCCTTGCCTAAACCATCCAAGACAGATGTAGGTCAAGCTTCTGCTTAAATATCTCCAATGAAAGAGAGCTCACTACCTCCCATGGCAACCTGTTCAATTTACTGTCAGGAAGTTTTTTTCTAATATTTAATCTGTATTTACTCCATTGAAGTTTCATACTGTTGTTTCTAGTCCTTTCATCTTGTGTAGGTGAGAATAGGGATGATCCCTCCACACTCTGACAGTTCTTCAGATACTTGAAGATCGCTAAAATGTCTCCTCTCTTCTGAAGGCTAAACATTCCTAGATCCTTTGACCATTCCTCATAGGACATAGTTTCCAGACCACTAACCATATGAACTTGCTGTTGCATAGTCTTTTCCCCAGGGAGATGCTACAGGCTGAGCCTGCATGTACTTTAATGCTACTACCTTTAGATAAAATAAGAGTTATTCCTGATAAAGATTATTCATTGTTGCTCATTTGGATGATTCCTGAGTTATTGCTTATAGTGCAAGCTATTCACCGATGGAACAAGCTGAGTAAAATGGGTAATAAAGATATTAATAATCAGGGCATTAGACTAGGTGACCTTTAAAGTTATTTTAAGTACTTATAGGCTAACCTTTGTCTTACTTTGTCAGAGCAGAAGATAGTAAAGATCCATTTATAATTGCAAGTTATTAAACAAAATAACAGCATCTGCAGATATGCTTAGTAGAAATGGATTATCTTGACTCATTTTGGTCTGGCCACAGGTATTTTTGTCGTATGTTGAGACTGCTCTGGGACCTTTGGGTGAAAGATAGGATACAAATGTAGATGATGATGATGAAAATGTAAGAAAGAATAAACATCTCTAGTTAAATTTTATTAATTTGCATGAATAAAAAAAGAAAAGGGTTGCAGTTCAGATGAGCATAACAAGGGCACCACTACAGATAAGGTCCTGCACCCATTGCTGCACAACATATAACACTTAGGGGCAGGTTTTTAAATAATCCCATGGTTTAAATTATTTATTATTATTATTATTATTATTATTATTATTATTATTATTATTATTATTATTATTATTATTATTATTATTATTATTATTATTGAAAAATACTATGATTTGGTTTCCACAAGCTACCATAATAGGGTTTCCACAAACTCTTATTATCCAAGGAGTTGCTACCTATTAAAAAATGGGGGGGGGGGTTTCAGGAAATTTTGGAGACCCAGTCTACAATCGAAGTAAATTATTTTTTGAAGGATGCCCCAGATTATCAATGTTTCCAAAGGTAACAGTGTGTCCAGGATGCTATAAAGTTTTTTATCCAGTTTACCATTGTAAGTCAATGGCTCTCAGGTGGAATCACATTCTGAAAGCAAGGCATAACTAGAGTGGAATGAATCTCTGGCAAATAAAATAAGATAGGGCTGCCATATGATGCAGAGTGAGATGAAAAACAGAGTAGAATAATAAATTAATACCAAGCTCAGTAGGCTAGCAAGCCAATTATCCAGTTATAGCAGTATCTGACTTCCTTCTGGTTATTGGGCTTTTTTAAAAAGCTGATCCTGACTGAGAGTTTCTGGAATGGCATTAAACAGAGAAAACACCATTTTACTGGCTATGTAACTCTGTAAAAGCAAAACAAAAAGCAGATGTTGTTTTAGAAAAGGTGTTACATGTTGGGTGTCACATATTACCAGTCCTATAAAAGCAAATCTGTGTTATGAAAACCCATGTTTTACAAGGGACAGTTGTACTGTGAACGCTAAGCAAATCAATATGGTGCTCTATCATTTTCTAGCTGCAACAGTTTCATATTCTCACATTTTCTGTGCACTGAAAAAACGCCCATGAAAGCAGCTTACAGATGGTTTGTAGGTGGGATCATTCATGTGCAGGCTTACCCATTCCCCTTTCTTGAACTTTCTAGGTTAGAAAACATGGATTGGAGATGTAATGAGAACACAAGGGGCCTCATGTTACTGTCTCTGGGACACTTCTGAGTTGCTAGTATGTCAACATAGCTTTATATAAATACACTATGCACACATTCATGTTGGTACTAATTCAATATATTGACCACACAGAACAACTGATCTTCCTTAATGCTAAATAAACATGGATCATTTTGAGTCAAGAGTAACAGTCCTGCGATATAAAAAAGACAGAATTAATCTGAAGTAAATTATTGGGTGTTTTTCCACTGTCACTAGAAGTACCCATTAAGTACCCATTAATGAGTACAAAAATGCCATTTCGTACCCATTAATGGGTACTTAATGGGTACTTTTAGTGACAGTGGAAAAACACCCATTGTTACATTTCTGTGCTAGCATTGTTTGAATTAGTACATTTAAAGTGCCAGAGCTTATTTGTCTTGCAGTTATTGGCCTTGCTAAAGCAGAGACTTATGGAGGACACTATGATGATATACATAGTAATAGGAAATGTTATTTTACATATGCTTGAAACCTGCTCTCTGCTTCCTACTAGATTACTCCAGGACTCAGGGTTGGTAGGCCCTGGCTGCAGTTCTGGCCACAAAAAACTGTAAAAGAAAAGCTGTAACAGCTTACCAAAAGACAACAACAAAATTTTGGGAAGCGGTATTGTGTGAAGTATGCTGATATGACAATTAATAGACCTGTATATGCTATACACATAAAGTTCCACACCGAGTTCATTATGGTTCTTTCCCAGACAAGTAAATACAGTATAATATTCCAAGGCCTTTACATACTTAACTTGTAAAGTGGTTCAATGTGAGGCCTAGACCTTTCTGGGCCTCTCTCTTCTGCATCGCTATATGGTGACAGCCTGGTTTGTTAACTCTGGATGTATCATAGGAAGTATGACTAACTATGCATTACCAAAATGGGGGAGTGGTGCAAAGGGCCTCACCGCACTGGCTTTCAGTAGACAATGCCAAGTATTTCAGACCTTGCTAGGATGGATGGCTCCTGATGCAGAACTAGGCCACCTGCATTGGGATGGCCTGTTCTGATCCAACCCATGTACCAGCTTTTGGGCTGGCATGGGTGGGGTGGGGCTTCTGAAAGCTTCAAAGGTCTAGGGAACCTATTGTAGTGACACCACTGGTTGCACCAACACAATAGGTCCCATGGTATATCAGACCACAGAGGTGTGCCATCTTCACACCTCTATGTCTGATAAAAAAAAACCCTAGAACACCAGTAGAGAGCACCAGTCCACCATTTTGGGCCTCCTGGTCTGCTCTATGTTCTGCCCTGTGTGAATGAGTATACTAGTAGGGAATGGGCCTCTTTTAGACTATGACCATGTAATGTGAACCAGCTCATTCAGTGGGCCTGATGTAGATTCAGTGCCCCAACATTCACTATTACTGAATTTCATCTGAATTGGAAAATTCTACAAATCAAGAACTCTTTCAGATTGGGAAATGTACTTTGTGAAATAGAATGCATGACTCATTTACAATAAATTAGTGTATACTGGAGCCCTGGGATGATGAAGTGGTTCTGAAAGTGAGAAAAGAAAGATCTTTAAAGCAAGGGTTATGAGGCAGCTCTTTTGCCATTTCACAATGTGAAGCAGAGAAGCACTCTTTGTGTTACTTAGATTTTACAGCAGGTGTCTGTTCTTGGCCAGGTAAGCTCTCTATCATGCATTTTCCTCAATGCAGAATACAAAGAGCAAAAGATCACAAAACTCCCCATTGGAATCCAGTGCCACTGTGATAATACTTTAATGGACTTCTCCCTTAAAAAAGAAGCATATTGTGTTCTGCTTAATTTTGCTATGGCATAGGCTAATCATTTTTATTATTTTCATTAATACTGCTTTTATTGAATACTGTGATCTGCCCTGGGATCTTCAGGTGAAGGGCAGGAGATAGATAGATAGATAGATAGATAGATAGATAGATAGATAGATAGATAGATAGATAGATAGATAGATAGATAGATAGATAGATGTTGGTGTAGATGGGCAGGAAATGGATGCTGAGGTATGTTTTCAGAGATAGACATTGAACAGATTTCAGTTTGTAAGGGTTTTACTTAAGTATGGATAATCCAGATCTGCATATGAACATGAATTGTGATGGAAACCATTCCCGCTGCTTCACGTGTAATCTAAATGTATACTGCTTATATACTTTTTCTTTTCACATACATATGAGTGCATTAGTAAACAAACTGTGCAGATTTGGACTGTGAATGAACCAACAAAAATTGGTTCAAATGTGCTTTCTGTACTCGTATGGAACTAGAAAACAAAAATAGGTATGCTTAAAATTTATATATCAAAAGGCAACTACAGTGTCTATATGAAAAGCCAACTCCTTAATATATTGTGATTTTAAAAAGTTTTTAAAAAACTGGCAAAGAAAAACTTCAGCAAAAACAATTTGTTAAATTCTCAGTAATAATCGAAGCTCAAGGTATTTATGCGATTTTTTGCATGGTCCATATGGACCATGCCAGTTGTGATTTGAGACTATGGGGTCCGCATATAATTCCCCAGGAGGCATGGCCTCCAGGGGAAAGGGCTGGTTGCATGGGCCCCAGGTATGGCCCACTCCATCTAGTGTCCTGCCACTGCCAAGTGGACAGGCAGTAGCAGCAGGAGTTTTATCATGCCGTATTTGAGAGCCTAGCAACATTTTGGAGCCATTGCCAGGGAGGCTGCCTAACTCTGCTTGGCCTGAAGGCAGGCTGGGAGGGGCAGGTGACAGTGCATTTTGTCCCACCATGGTCCTGGCCCAGATCTCTCATTTCAGGTTATGAATGATCCCCATGGCATACACCACAGTGCACAAAGCTGCCTATGTGTCCACAGAAGAGGAATAAACATAAGAACATAAGAAATACCTTGCTAAATTGGACCTGTGATTAATCCATCTACTACAGTGTAGGCTTTTTTTTTTTTTACTGTAGGCAACTAGCTGCACAAGGAATCCATCCAGCAGGATTTGAGCATACAGCTTGCAGTCTCCCAGCAGCTGCCCTTCAGGGGCATAGTGCTTCTTATTGCCAGAGGCAGGCATGCTGCCATCTGGGCAAATAGAGGTTGGGCGTCCACTGTTGTTGCTCTCATATACGAAACTTCAGGAAACCGGAGATTTTATTGGCTCAGGCTTGCTGGTGAGAATTTAGACTATCCATCAGCACCTCTTTCCCTTGCTGCATGTATAACAACGCCAGAGTTTGCTTTTCTGTGCAAGAGATTTTTCACTTCTTTCAGTGATATAATTGCTAGATAGCAGAACTGAATCTAGAGCTGTGTCCACATGTAACAACAACAGAAAAGCAGCTCAGAAGTGTCTCAGAGATAGTAGCATGTGTCCCTCATGTTTTCATTCCATCTTTGATCCACCTTTTCTGGCTACAATGTTCATGAGAAGGGGAGGGGCAAACTAGGATGTGAACAGCCTTGTCTACGTCCTTTTTCACTAGTTGCCCCTTACCTCTGGAATCGTCTTCCTGTTCACCTGCAGTCGGTCCCCTCTTTTAATATTTTTAAGCCTCAACTTCAAAAGTTTGTTTTTTCTCATGCTTTTAGTGTCTCACTTTAATTTTCATGATTTTACAGTGTTAGTTGTATTATTAATGTAATTCATTTTTATTTTTTAGTAGATTGTATGCCATTGGCAGGAGTTAGTATGTTGTTTTTATCTTAAAATAACAACAACAACAACAATAATATCACACAGACGGACTATAAACAGAAGCACAATGTAGTGACACAAATGATACACTGTGGAACATATGCCAGAACTACCCTCTGCCAGTGGCAATGAACTGGTGGGACCATAAACCAGAAAAAGTGGTCAAAAACAAACAAGCCAAACTACTGCGGGACTTCCAGCTTCAGACTGATTGAACACTGGAACATAACATGCCAGACATCACAATCGTGGAGAAAGACAAAGTGTTTATCGTTGACACTGCTGTTCCAGGTGACAGCAGGATTGATGAAAAACAGTTAGAAAAACAGTTAGAAAAACTTACCAGATATGGACCTGAAAATAGAACTGCAGCAACTCTACCATAAACCAGCAAAGGTGGTCCCGGGGGTTCTTGGCACACTGAGGGCAGTGCCAAAAGATCTTAGTGGGCACTTGAAAAGCATTCACATCAACAAAATATCCATCTGCCAGCTACAGAAAGCTACTTTGTTGGGATCTGCTCGTATCATTTGCTGATACATTGCTCAGTTCTAGGCGCTTGGGAAGGGCCCGACTAGTGATAATAATTTACCAAAACCAGATTTGGTAGATCCGGATTAAGGAAAGTACCCAATGTGTTTCCACAGGAGGTGTAGCACCCATTAGCAATGGGTGCTAACCCCCCTGCCATGGAAACACCTTTGCATCCATGTGGGGAATCTGGATTGACCCACAAGAGGTCTGCCTGTCACCCCAGGTGTTTTGGGGTACAGGGGGTACAATCTCTGAAGTCCCTCTGAAGTCCCACCGAAATCTCTCTGAAATTGCCTTTGGAGGTTAGTAAAGGCTCCGAAATCCCCTCCCCCCCCCCCCCGAAGGCAACTTCGGAGATTAGCAAAGGCTCCGAAGACAACCCCTTTGCGAGAGTGTGCATATGAATTAGCTCATTGTGAGCAGGGATGAGTCAGCCTCATTAAATATGTACCTCTTTCTATGCCTGAAGGTAACAGTCCGATTTGTTCTCCCTTTGTTCTGTGATGTTTGTCTTCAGAGCCTTTGCTAATCTCCGAAGTTGCCTTTGGAGGGACTTTGGAGCCTTTGCTAATCTCTGAAGGCAACTTCAAAGTAACTTCAAAATGGCTTCGAAATGACTTTGAAATGATTTTGAAGCCTAGGTTTTGCCCCCCCCATGGGTGCCTCCTCCCCCTAGCCTCCTCTAGACCCCATTGCCAAACTAATGTGGAAACAGGCTCCCTTTAATCTGGATTTTCTGGCTGAAGACCCCATTGTAGACCCCATTAATGGGGTCTACAGAAAATCTGGATTAAAGGCTGAGATGTACCCATATGATCCGGATTTCACCAGCGGCAGTGGAAACAATCAGGTCCCAAATGGGGAATGGGGTCATCCAGTTCACACCCAAATGGGTCCTTAATGGGTGCAAAAATGGGTACTTTCTGCCAGTGGAAAAACACCCTTAGTCTATCTGAGACAGAACACTTGTGCAGAAAATGGGATAGAAAGGCAAGACATGCCACTCATTCATTTCCAAACTCTTTAATTTATCTAAATTGTGTGACGGATTCAGGCTGCAGGCTGCAAAGAGCGGGAATATTTCCCAGGCTCTTTGCAAACATTTTCTGCAAGCTGCAAAAGAGCAGGAAGGTTTCCCAGGGACTTTGCAAGCTTGAATGACAGGAGGGAGGTGTTCTCTCCGTAAGCGCCGAAATCTAGCCAATCGGAGCACCAGAATCTTGCTCTATTTAAGGCAGAGGTCCGGGACTCTCAGTGTCTCTTGCCTGGCAGATTTTGCAGGGGGTTGATCATTGGGGAGTTTACTGAACTCTTCAGGCTTCTAGGCCTCATACTCACTGCTGGTGGGGCAGGGGAAAGAAGGGAGGTTGTGCCTCTTTGTTGAGGTAGATCTCAGGGCATATCTGGAGGATACAGGAATGCTGAAAGGGACTGCTTCGCTCTGCTAGAGCAAGTTAGACTCCTGGGTTTATTCTTTATTTGTTGGAAGAATTATTCTTTATTTGTTGGAAGAACCTTCACGCTGAACATCTAAAGGGTTCTTTCTATTTAAAAGGGAGCCAAAGGCTTGACTTATTTATTTTACTTTCAGGGTTTATCTTGGGATAGCTAAGCTGTACCAGTGCTTATGGTTATTTGTTCTTTCTGGCTACTTAAGTAATACTGAGCAACCTTAATATTTTGCTACCACTTAGTTATTTATTTATCTATCTTCTTGTAAATAATAAACAGTTGGTGTTGTATTACACTAGCATTTATTGTGCTGCTTCAGGGTGAAGGCTTGACAGAAAGCCTTTGAAGCAGGATGCCTGGGCAAGGGGGGGGTCTAGTTCATATACAGACACAAGCCCATTGGCAGGCAGTGGGGCTGTACGGCTTGACTGCCGCTTCCTTGACTAGATTACTCTGCTAATATGAGTTCACATGGGGGGGGGAGTGGGATCAAGTTGTCACAAATTGCTATTCCAAGGTTCAGTTCAGTTAACTCTTCAAATATTCATAGTCTTCTAACACAGATGATCAGGTAATGAGAATCACACTACTGTGGTGCCCTTGGTACTAGATGCAAATAAGGACATCATGGGTTACTGCACACTCTGTTGGTGGTATGAGTTTAGGAAGACATACACAAGAGGTGAGACGAACTGGTGGGTGACTTGTAAACATGGTAAGGTATGCATTTATTGGTTGCTTGTTGGCTTCCTTATGCAACTGGTTGCCACTGCATGAGAAGAGGATGTTGGACTAGACAAGCCACAGGTCTGATTTTGCAGAGAAGTCCTTATGTTCCCAAAGATCAAAGTGATATGGGAAAATATTACAAGGAAGTTGCTGCTACAGTAACATGGTTGCCTGTGGATCAGGATTGTTGTACAGCATCCTTCATGCCCTTGTTTATCCAGGGCTGGTGCTGTTCTGTTGTAGTCTGGGATCTTTTTCAAGTAGGAAAGGCAAGGTTTTCAATCAGGTTATTGTCCTACTACCACAAGATTTGGCTCTGGAATCATGTACACCCCCACCTTCACTTCAAACCTTCAGTCCATCTTCTGTTCACAACGTTCATACCTTTTCATTTCAATCCATTTTATTTGTGGACTTTCCACCCTCCCTTTGATAAATAAAACAGACAGAGAAACATGTGGGAACTGCAATCAGAAGATGGACTGAAGTAGGTTTAAAGTGAAGGTGTGATCACAGCCTTATGTGGGAATAATATCCATGAAACACAGGTTTATTTTCATGTAAACAGGAAGATGTGCTGCTTTTGGCTTGATGGCAAAACATCTTTTGAAAAACAAGACATTTGCTAGAATATAAAAGGCTTATCTTACATTTACAATGTCCGAATTTGTCAGTGGCATTCAGGAAAACATTATGGTGCCAGCAGACCATCTCCCACACTGATCTCTGGATCTTAACCAAAGTGTAAGAAAAGCTTCTTTTTAAATGTCAATAGAAATGTCCAACTCCCTCTGCTGGAAAAAGAGAAATCTGTTCATAACAGAAGAAATTTGTAGAGGTTTTGTATTTGTGGTTCGAATTGGCAAGTTGAAGCATAGAAGTATAATAAGAGTCTCCCTAGGTCATACTAGTAATCAATCTGAGTTGTTTTCGCCACTACCCTTCCTGTCTGCTGGATGAGAAAGGAGGACAATGACCCAGTGTTGACTAGCACTTGCACTTGAGCGCTAGTCAGCTTTACCCGTGCCCTCCCCCTGGGATCAGATACCCACTGTAATTGATTCTGGGGCCTGGTCCTTCTCTGGGTGCTGCCATTTTGGCAGCAGTACCTCTGTGACGGCACATGCATCGGTGCCCTTGCCTTGATGATGCTGATGCTCTGCACACATGCAGTCACAGTCACGTCTACAGTTGTCTGAGGTGCCAGCACACTTGTGCGGGACCTCAAACAACCCCAAGCACTGGCAAGAGTGAATGGTCACACCACTGGATGCTTTAGGTAAGTGATTAGCTAACAATGGTTATATGGAGCACAATTTCATGCTTCACACCTAATCAACGATTAGTACACTTCTGGGGAGGGTGGGCACATTTGTAGGCTGTAGCAGCCTAGTTGCTGTCCGTATGTTCTTCCCCAGAGGTGCACTAATAATGCACTAGAGGCCATAGTGTGAAAAGGCCTCAGGTGTAGCAGCTTTGTCCTCAATTCCACCTCACAGACTTGTTGTCACAGGCCATGCTGGAGAGGATTAGTAGTAGCCTGCTCTAAGAGTCTTTTCACACTAGACAAAAAAGTGAAGATGGGGGAACTCCCAGATGTTAGCTGCTGCTTTACCAGAGGTGGTTCTGGACATTAGGATGGTCTGTTCCACACCTGCCACCATGCCAGTGCAGGTGTGTATGTGTGTGTGCTCCAGAAGTTCCTGGCCTTCAGAGTTCCTGGGTAGTGGTAGTTGGTGTTATGCCTTGTTGGGCCAGCAAAACAAGTCCCCTGTGATATATTGGGCCATGGAGTTGTGCAGTCTGCATGCCTCTGTGGTCTGGGAAACTACCCCCTAATACTCTGGTAGACCTCAACATCAAGATCTACTGAAAAACCCAGACTAGGGCTATATTTTGGGGAGACCGTTTGTACTAGGAGTGGGAGAGGTCCCCTTATTCTGCACCAGCATGTGGAAGGGAAGCTCTAGGTTGTGCTACAAGTGCATGCAGCAAGGGCCATATAATATTGTAAGGCTACAAGCCTATGCACATCCAAATGAGATTATGATCCACTTTTAAATAAAATATATAGGTTCTTCAGTAATCCTTGGACAATGATATATGGGGAGCAGGACACTGGTCTTAGGCTGTGGATGAAGTTATGTCTTGAGTATTGTCCATTTTGCCCTGAAGAGACCACTTGTCTTGATTTCTCTCTCTCTCTCTCTCTTATACCTACATACTACAAACTCTTTAAAAAAACAAAAGGTAGTAGCTTAGCAAATCATAGCATGCTCAACTCAACAAGAAATGATTATGTATATAATCAATGGCCATTAGATAAACTGTTATATAGCAGAGTCTAAGGCCATGTTCACACAAGTATTACAGTAATATGTAAACCATGACTGCTGACCATCTGTACACCATGTGAACTTGCACCCAGGCTTGAACTTGTGCCATGGTTGGACAGTCACTTGTCATAATGGTGTAAAATTACTGTGATACTGGCATCATGAGAAGGTACAGGCTTGACCTAAGTTTAGACAATGAAAAGACTATTCTTCATTCCTATCAAATGTACTTCTAGTGTTGGAGAAGTATAAGGAAGAACTTTGGAACTTCTTAACAGCTGGACTAGTTGGTATTGGTGGATGATCCTGTAGGAAATCTGTTATAAATAATTTAAGTTTTCCTGTTTCTTACTTTGCAGATGTTTTACATACTCTGGGAGCAGGAAACTGGGGAAAGATTTTAGACTGTATGTTTTCCCAAGAAATGTATGTAAAGACATACAGTACTATTTAGTTTTGTGTTTTAATATGTTTTTATATCCATTAATTGTTGTGGTCTGCCTATAGAAAATTCCAAATACCTACAACTGATTCACCATGCAACAGGCTTGAAAAAAAGGTCATTCAGGAATTACTCTTTGCCTGAAATTTTAGCTGGGGTGCACAGAACTGAAGGACCTAATGATGTGCCCTTCAGTTTCCTTGAGATTACTAGCAGAGGTGCCAATTAAGAGTTGTAACAGCAGTGGATTTGGGAAAGGGACTATTGTCCATTGGGAACAACATAGACACACTGAACCTGTTTACAACAAGCTGCTGTTCAGCTGTTCAGTTACACAATCACCAGTGTAGATAATGAGGTCATATTTGCTGACATTATGGACCTGGTTCCTTCAGCGTAGCCTAAGGTGAAAGAGAATTAGTTGTCACATGTCATGTAGAAGTTTAACACCAGACAATTTTTGCTACCGTATAGATTGGATATTTCAAGTAATTTAGATATACAGCTGGATACAAGATTTGTAGAGATTTGACCAGTTTGAACTGGAACTGGAATAATCCCTATTTGATGGGACTAGTTTGACCCTAACCTAGGTGTCTGCATGCACATGTCTTCTGTTGAACACCCCTATATACTGTAAATTTTACAGTAAATTTTAGTATAATTTTTTAAAAATGAACAGGTGCAAACCTGTTTGATCTTCAAACTCAAACCAGGTGGAGCCTGTTTTATCCAGTTCATGTTTGAACTGAACTCTCCGTGGTTCACTTTCATTTGAACCATACTGCTTTTTTCTATGTTTATCCACCTCTCTAGAGAGGAGACTCTGAGACTGGTAACAGAGGCAGGTTCTGCACAGTGATGGTTCCTGATGCTTCAGGGCTGGAGAATTCATAAGAAATCTACGTGGTCCTTTACAATGGAAGTGTAATGTCTGCACACCTGCTGCCATTTCTAATCATTTCAGTTTCTGGTTAGGACTGTGTTCTTGAACACAGAAAATGGCCCTGGAAGTTTGTTCTAGTGGTTAGGGAGATGGACTCTTATCTGGGAATACCAGGTTTGAATCCACACTCCTCCACAAAGCCAGCTGGGTGACCTTGGGCAAGTCACAGTTCTTTTCTGAGCTCTCTCAGCCCCACCTATCTCACATGGTGTCAGTTGCGGTGAGAAGAACAGAAAGCTTTGTTAGCTGCTGTGAGTCCCCTTAAGTGAGTGAGAAAAGCGGGGTAGAAAAGCCAACTCTTCTTTTTCCCCTCAAAGGATGCAACACAGGTTTGGGATTTTCAGGTAAAGGCCAGGATAGAAATACTGGAATAAATTAGTGAATAAATAAATCTTTGC
The DNA here is from genome assembly GCA_023333525.1 of Aspidoscelis tigris stejnegeri. NCBI lineage: Eukaryota > Metazoa > Chordata > Lepidosauria > Squamata > Teiidae > Aspidoscelis > Aspidoscelis tigris. Next base: position 49,733,969 of record JALMGA010000004.1, read on the forward strand.
CTTCCACAGCAGCTACAGAGTAGAAGAGGGGAGAAAGTGGTGTTCAAGTGATCTTTCCCACTGTATTGATAGTGCTATTAGCAGTACTTGCTGGGCTACTTGAGCAATGGGTGGGGAGGCATGAAGACCACCCACCCTTTAAGCCCATTGATGATGACATTTGAGTCCCCTGTGGATACTGTTATAGATTCAGTGTTGGTGCGTTGATTTAAAATGTTATGTATTGTGCCTGGTCAGAAATTTCCTTGGGAACCTTCCTGCCAAAAAGCTGTTACACTCTCACATACCTTTGCTAACTTTAGAACACAGAATAAATGTACTTATGTACAAATAAGGATTTTTAAAAACTGTGGATCCTCCTCCTCCTTGTTATTACTGATCTGCTATGAGGTTCAACACCCTTTAAGAACATAAGAGCTCTGCTGGATCAGTCCACAGCCCATCTAGTCCAGCATCCTGTCTCACGCAGTGGCCCATCCAGAGCTTCTGGGCATTTTCAAGCAGAAGACGAGACAAAACATTCACCTGCTCTTGCCTCTTTGCAAATAAACTTTAGAGACATTCTGCCTGTGTCTTCAACGTGGAGGTGGTACCTAGGAATCCATTCCAGTAACCAAAGAGGTCTAATCTATTCATAGAACTATCCAGGCTGGTTACTATCATGGCCTTTCGTGGTAGTAAAATCCATAAACTGATGACCCTCTGGGTAAAACAAACAAACAAACAAAAAACTTCTCCTTGTAGTCCTAACTGTCCTGCCCATAAGCTTCATAGGATGCTCCTGGTTCTAATGTAGTGTGATAGATGTTTTTTTCTATCTACTTCTTCACACTGTGCATGATTTTCTATACTTCAGTCAGGCCACCACTTAAATATTACATTTCAAGATTGAAGGTTGCAGCCTGATTTTGAAAGGTAGGTGTTTCAGCCCCCTGATCAGTTTCATTGCACTTTTCCCAGTTCCACAATATCCTTTCTGAGATGTGGTGGCCAGAATTGTACACAATAATTGTATGGAAAGTCCTTTAGTTCTTTCATTTTTCCGTTCATAATTTAAACACAGTATTTTTTATTTTAAACATTGTTTCAATATTTATTTGCATCTATTATTCTAAATATAAAACTTAAAAAGATACTGTTTCATTCAGAAATAGAAAGAAGCCACAGATTAAACAGCATTTTTTCTTATTCACATTTGATTAGTCCCCAATTGCAGTTTCTTGTGTCTGGAATGTATGTACTGGAAATTTTGCTTTGGCTATATGAGCTGACCTTGTGTGTTGGCTGTCTGTCAGCAAAAGAAGTTTCTACTGGTACAATGAGTCTCTCCTTTCTTTTTCTGATATCTCTGTCCATGTGTGTGTACAGCTGGGTTTTCAGGACCTGTCTGAACAAATAGGAAGAATACAGGGGCAGAAAAGTGAAACTGTTTGAAAATTCAATGGCATGTGCATTTTAAAGCAGTTTCCTGATATAATTGCACTATCATTGCAAGAAACCCCCCCACCTTAGCCAGTAGAGATCCCTTTGAATGCCATGCATCTATGAATTCCTTATTTATCATTTTCAAATAGTTATATCTTATTACAGAAGCTTTCCCACTTGTTTTCTGGTGAGTAATTTACTACTCCTTCCACCCCACAAGTTTGCCATCTAAGCCGTACTTTCCAGTGGGCCGCTGATTCCAATGTTATGCTATTCTCACAATCTGAGAACAAATACTACTGACTACTGTGATTAATCTTCTGCCATTTTCACTGCTTAATAATTTATCTGCATATTACATATATCAGATGTTCTTAGTCTATTGACTCCCATAAGTCCCAGTCAAGAAATGATGGGAGCTGTAGTTTAACAACATCTGGAAGCTCAAATCTGAGAACCTCTGCCTGATGCTGTTATTTCATACAGTGGTGGCTCATGGAGCTCTTCTGTGAGGTATGTGTGAGGAAAAACTGCTCTGATCTCCCAGAATAATGTGTTCACCAACTATAAGATAAAATGTGATCTTGGAGGTAATTAAAGGGAGATCTCCAGCTGGTGCTGCCTCCTTCCTTCACCACCCTTGCAATCCCAGTCTCTAGGCAGCTTCTGATTTCATTTATGACGTTTTCTGAATCATTTTAGCTTGCCTGAAATATTACCCAGGGATGGTGAGAGGCAACAACTGTCAGATTCAAACAAGATTCCACATTCTCCTCTCACTGTTTGGAGGCAGCCTAATATATATGGAGAAACAAAATCCTATGAATTGGCTTTCATAATCCTAGCTGAGGCAGCTCAATGATCATTGAGACAAGAGGATGAATAGATCCTTTGGTAAATTCCCCTGACTTTTAAAAGTTGTTAGTACTAATAATGTGTTATTTTAATATATGTGCTGTGTAACATATTACATATGGTGTGAGAGTCCAATTCATCAAATACTATTAAGTTGTGGTTAGAAAGTACAGACTAGGGCAAGCCAAGAGAGCACAGGGATGGGCGTGCTTGCTCAGAAGTAAATCCTCTTATTGTTGCTTATTGCTAGTGTAGAATTTGGGGCAAAGGATGTTAGTTTAATAAGCTTAACTTCTGACAGTAAAATCATAGATCCTTTCTACATTGGCCCTTATTGCAGATTATATTCTGGACTAGGAACCTGCTTTCTTTTTGGTACTGCAAACTATGGCAGGCTCCAGGTGGGGTCTGCTGTAGTCTGTATTAGCATATGGACAGCAAGTCCCTATTCTGGGATATAATCCAAATAAGGCTCAGTGCAGAAAGGGACACAGGCATTGTTAGGCTATTTTTATTTAAGTGTTAAAAATGCATGCATGAATATGTAATATCCAATGCAATCCAAACCCTCATGCTGATCATGAGTGTGGACAAGAATTTCCAGACCTGTATTTTCAGGCCTTGTGTTACTGCAGTGATATATTCCTCAGTATAAGTCTTTTAGAGAAATACTATAATCCAGAGACTTATCAGCAAATGGCTATGAATGTGCACTATAGTTTAGGGCAGCGGTTCTCAACCTTCCTAATGCCGTGACCCCTTAATGGAGTTCCTCATGTTGTGGAGACCCCCAACCATGGAGGCGGAGAAGCTGGGAGGTGGGAGGGAAGGGCGGCGGGAGACTCGTCGTGACCCCTCTGAAAGGGTAATTCGACCTCCAAAGGGGTCCGGACCCCCAGGTTGAGAACCACTGGTTTAAGGCATAACACCAAAATTGCTAATAAGGCTAAATAGTTTATTTTTTCTTGATAGCATTATCTAGGCCCTTTTTCTATGCTGGTGCTGACTATGACAGACCTCAGTGGAGCCTACCATAGCCTGCATCGGCATTTGGATGGCAGGCCCCTATTCCAGGATATAATCTGGAATAAGGTCCAGTGCAGAAAAGGCCACAACAGCTTGGATATGATACAGCCACCTTTCTTTTGAGGAGTCTACTGCTATCCAAGTACAAGAGATTTGAACCGTTCATTATGCTTTTAAGAAAACTAAGATCAATGGAACATAAGTCAGCCCCACTGATTTCAATGGATTTCCTATAAGCAGCACAGTTAGGTCTCGGAGAATGTGCAAAAGCAACAGATGGAGCATTTTAACAAGTTCTATTTTAAACGGCTCTAAGTGCAAATATGTTGTCCACTACTGCCCTTTATTACAGTTATCTTGCTGGCAATTTTGAGTTTAAACTGTTAATGGTGGCAGAAATAAAAGTAGTCAAATTGGTAAGCAGTGGTCATTGCTTGATATTTATACTTTTATTGCACCTAATAAAATGATATTAAAATTTTTGCTAGAGACGCACAATGTTTGAAATATGTATTTACTATCTGTGTGTAGATTAGATAGATAGATAGATAGATAGATAGATAGATAGATAGATAGATAGATAGATAGATAGATAGATAGATAGATAGATAGATGAGAAAAGTGATGGTGCAAGTTCCAAGTTTTTGTATTTCTCCTTAGGATAAAGAAAATTATACAGTAAGGTGTCACATCCCAGATATGTGATCCAATGACTTGGCTCAGGGAAGTAGTCTTGGCAGCAGATGCTTTGCTGCTGCACTTCTGCTGGTAACACCAGCTTTGTTACACTTGGTTTACCCAGGTTTGGCCGGCATGATCCTGGAGAACAGCCACGTATATGGCTGACCCTATTAGACTAGGAAATGGGAGGGTAAGTGAAGAGGCTGGAGACAGGAATCAGGAGGAAATTAAGAGAGTGTTTAATCTTGCCAGGGGTTTAAATACAGCCAAAAAAGGGCCGTGGGGAAATGAACTTGAGGCAGCATCTGGGGAGGTAACTGGAGGAAGGCTGGGGTCAGGTTGGGGTCAGATGTCCTTGTGATGTCACATCCTCTGGTCAGTGGTGGGAAAGATATTCAGCCAGAAGAGAAGGACAGCTGTTCTTTTTTTCTCCACGTGGCTGGGAAACACCATTATGCCGATGGCAGACAGCAGCACAGAGGGAAAAAGAGGGAAGTACCTTGGACAGCACCCATCATATAATGTAAGTCTATGGGGGGAAATAGCTGGCACTTTATCTAGGATCTTACTGGTAAAAGACCTGAAGAGGGCTGAAGAGGGAACCAGGGAGGAAGGCTGTGTAGTCGAGTGTTTACTAGAGTAAGGGAAGATTGAAATAAGCACTATTTTTATTGTTATTATTTTTTGTACAACATGGGCCTTTTAACCTTTATGACTCTTGTGAACATAATCTACAGCTATACTAGCTGCCAGGATAGTGTGTCATGCTCATCTTTTCAAGGTGAATGGAGCATAGGACTGGGCAATGGAGCTATAATTGCTGCCATGTTGCCCAGTCACTGTGGCAATGGTGCCACCTTAGGGAAGTTCTGGGTAAGGTTGGAATGGATCCAGTGTCCCAAGTGCAGACACTGGATCCATCACCCATCTTCACTTCCCTGGGATGCTTTTCCAGGGAAGTGAAGGTGTAATAGCACTAATCACTATGGTTTGATATGGAAGCTTTGATATGGAAGCCTTCCTGTCGTATCACTGTGCAAAAGAATGAGATGCACTGAATTTTGCTGATTTGTTGGATTTACAATATATAGGTGCAAGGCATCCCCTCAGTTGGTCCAGGAACAGAATGTCCAAGCATCTGGATACCCTTGTGGCCACACGTTTACATGCACCCACCCCAGTTAGTAAGTGCCACATGACTCACCTTACCTGTAGGGCAGTTCCAGTAATTCCCACAGGCAATTCCTTCCCCTCTGCATAGGGAGATGGAGGAGGCTTGAAGCACATTGCAGGGCCAGTTTCTGAGCAGTGTGGCTGCAAGGTTTCTAGGGGGGCTGTTTTTGTACCAGACTGGAAGTAGCACTGGAAGTCAGCCATTTTTAATCCTATGTGAAAAGTCCCTCCCCAGCTCCCCGAAACCTGGCCTGTTGGAAATCTTTCAGGGATGGGAGACATGGTGACTTCCACATATATTGTGTGGGCTCCTCATCACTGGTCTACATCCCACCTCCATGAGGATGCAGTTAAGATTCAGTGACTTCCAAAATCCCTTAATAGTAGTAGTTGGACTGTTTATTATAAAGCATACCACGGATATTCTAAAGACTGTAGTAAAGAGTTTTCCTTGTTCACTAATTAATCATCTTGGTGTATTGATATTTCTTTTCATTGCCTATATTTTGAAGCTGTTTGAAAATTCTATGGCATGTGCATCTCAAGCAGTCTCCTGGTATAATTGCACAATCATTGCAAGAAACTCCCCCCCCACCTTAATCAGTGTTTGTGTGGAATTTTTATCAAATATATTAAGGTGAATGTGCATATTGGTAACCTATTAGCAAAGAAGAGCACATAAAAACTGGAAATGGTAGTACTAGGTAAAACAGTTGTGGGTTGCTAATACATTGATATGTTTTCAGTATAAGATTAGGTAATTTAGGGCAGCATCCACACAACAGCAGTTCCTGCCACTACAAGGGCCAGAATACTTGCTCTGACAGAGTAGTGAAAATGTCAAAGTTTGGATATGCCATTAGTTGTCTGATTGTGTAAAGCAAAGGAGGGTTGTCATAAGTCTAATTGTCAGGCTATGGCATATCCAGGGCTACTGTTATTGTATCATTTTTGTGACATCTTTGTATTTTCACTAGAGCCAGTTTGATCTAGTGGTTAGGGAGCTGGTATCTCATCTGGGAATACCAGGTTTGATTCCTCTCTCTTCCATGAAGCCAGCTGGGTGACCTTGGGTTAGTCACAGCTCTCTTCTGAGCTCTCACAGCCTCACCCACCTCACAGGGTGTTCTGTTGTGGGGGGAAAAATAGAAAGCTTTGTTAGCTGCTTTGAGTCCCCTTAAACAGGTGAGAAAAGAGGTGTAGAAAAGCCAACTCCTCCTCCTCCGAGATGAATATGCAATAGATATAATAATGCCTGATTTGGTTGTTTAGTAGTGTCAATGCATTTCTGGTCCTGGCTAATTTGAATACTGAACTATTCAGGTACAAGCTCCATGATCTACAGTAGAAATTTTTTACATATCCCTTCTAGGAATCCTTACAATCATGTCAGAAATAGCGAAAGGCCTGAAAGAATAACCTCAAAGAATAACCTAAAAATCAGTCATACAACAATTTCTTAGTGACTTCAATTGAAAGATATTCTTCTAGATAGCCTTCTTTAGAGAATTTGCTTTGCTGCATATAATATTATCAGCTGGTTACAGGATCCTTTTGCATTCCTTGATTGAAATGTATTTTTATTTTTAAGAGGGATATATTTCACTCCAATGAGGGGAAACACAAGTGCGTCAGAGAGGTGGCGGAAGTAAATCCTACTGAATTTAGTGGACCAAACTCTGCAGCACATAAACTGAGCAGTCTTATGCAGCCTATTCAGTAGTAAGCTTCATTAAATTCCACTTAGGCTGAACATGGAACACACCATGATGTGAGAGACAGGTTTTGGGGATAAATGGAACTCTAAATTAAACTGTAGTTTGGAGTTCTGTGTTTTGTAGGCATTACAGACGAAAAATTGATTTGCCTCTTGCAGAGCTGGCTTCACTGCTCATATCAAGTGACTTAAATGCCATCTACTTGCTGCAGGCACATGGACCATTGAAGGAAACAGAACAGAGTTGCTGCCCTGTCCTATGCTAAATTCATTAGGATTGAAGAAAGGCACCAGTGTCAGCAAAGGATGTGTACCACCAAAATGGTACAGTGATGTTAAAGTCATTCTACCATTTTTTTCTCCCTTCAGTGATATTCTTTTTTCAGTCCCAAATGATTTGTGTATGAGGACCACATATTTTCTATAAATTTAGAATAACCTTCTACTCTCTAATGAGTGTTTTCATGATTCTAGTTAACTTTTTTCTGCGTTCTGATAAATATATGAATGCATACATATCAGCATTTGGCAGGAAATCATTTTCCTTGAACTTCAGTGGTCACTGTCCCCAGTATTATGGGAACTGAAGTCCAGAAAAGAAACTATTACAAAATGTGTACACAATGTGCAGTGCAAACTTGTCCTTAGAGTTTCTTCCAAGTTTTCACTGATAATATACTGTATATAATCCAGATTACTTCAGATTAAGATTGTGCAAAATAGCTAGAAATGCTGCTTGAAACAATACTAGATGCCTTGGGGAAGTCTGTATTTACAGGGCTCTTGGGAGGAACTTGAACACAATCTGCCTCTCAGCTGGATGTTTGAAACCCCTGGGGGAAATATGGCACACCAATTGGAGAAGCACACTTTCAACTGCATATTTTGTTTATTCCCAAGCTTTTCATTCTTTTTTAAAACTGCATGAGATTAAAACCAGCCTGTACTGATAGTTCCTCATGACCATGCACCAGCTGAGGCCTAGGTTTCTGGTACCTTCCTTGGTGTATAGTGTCCACACAGACACTATGCCTGGCCCACATCTATAGCATGCCCATGGTCTCTCAAGCATTCCCAACCTATGTTCTACTCCAGCTTGCCACTATGTAGACAGATGACAATGGCTGGGTGGACCATATGGTATTTTGAAGGTCAGGACTATTTTTTTCAGGCCATTTCCAAGTGCACTATGGAATTCCACCTAGCCTGAAACTATGGACTGGGGGAGCTTTTATTCTCCTACTCCAAAGGTAGAGAGAGATATGAATCAGTCTCCCTGTGGGCAGCTGCTGGCCTATTCCAAGATGCTTCATCCCATTCTAAGCTCACATTGCAAGCCATGGTGCCTGGCACAGAAACTGCCTTGCAACTCAGAAACAATTCATCTTACATGTTAGAAACAATTCATCCTATCATACGATTGTGACATACAAGAAACTCTTGTGGCTATTTAAGTGTGGGCACTGAATCACTGCTTTCCTGTCAATAGGTGAAACAGCTGGCGGGTGGGAAACTTCTCAGCTCCAACTGAGAAATGCAAAATAGAGAACTATTGACTTGAAAGTAGCATAGTTAAAAAAATGGGGTGTATTTTGGGTGTAATTGATTTAGACAAGTGAGTCCTTAGTGAAAGCACTTAAGGGCACTGCACAGATGTTTGATCTAGTACATAAGAAATAATAAATTTACTTAGAAACAAACAGGATGTGGAATGCAAAAGCTGGTCACCCCCATAGAAGACTGCATGAAAAACTGCTTATCCAAATGCATTTGTCATATTCTTAGCCAATTAAGCATATACGAGCAAGGAATGGAGAAATAAATTATACAATTTTCCCCCCTACCACAAATCTTATCAGAAGTACTCATCCTTAAGTGCTGTTCTATTCTGTGAATACAGATGGAATCTACATGATCAAGTCAGAGCAAAGCAAGGGAATTCAAAGCTGACTTTGCTAAGTAGTGGTGATGTGAAAACTAGTTGCAAGATTCTGAGATGTAGGTGGCACTGTTAACAATGGAATCTGCAAAGTAAATTCTTTCACACACAACTATCAGCTCTTCTGATCTAGTTATAAATACTCTGCTTAGCTTAACTAGAATAACAATACTTTATGACAGGTAGGTAATCTTCATAGGCCAATGAGTAATACTGCATTTACAGTGTACTCTGTATAATTTGTCAATGAATCAGCTCCAAGAGAAGAATAAGTGAACCACCTGAAAATTATGTTTACAAAGCATTATGTAAGCACTTAAAATATTTATGTGCCATACTTCTTTAAAAATTCCAGAGAGTGGTTTACAGTAATCAAATCAATCCATCAATTAGTCAGTCAATAACGGGCCAAAATTGTGCATGATTTTTTTCTCTTTTCAGAAAAGCAAGGTGAATTGGGGCTCAGTTTGTCCCAAGGATAAATTCCAACTGCCAGTAAACTATACTTTCCCTCCTTTTTTTTTTGCACAATATGGGCTATCCCACACTACCCTATCCAATGTCAGTTAGTCCAGTCCTAGCATGGGATAAGGACTGTTGGCTCTGAAGGCTGGGCCAGCCCTTGGAGCCTGTGAAATGTCCCAGAGGGCCCATTTTGATGCTTGCTGACTTCTGGCACCACATCCAACAGCGCCTCTTTGTGCACTGTCAAAATGGGATAACGCTCCATGATGAAGGGCAGAAAGTTCTCCTGAACAGCTGCTGGGAGCATTTCTTTTGACATTGGGCCTTTCCAGGTGCCAGAATATTGAGGGAGAGGCTTTCAGATCAGATATAACATTTTTGTAGAGCTACTCAGCTTTGTTCACCTCAAACCACATTTTGGATTGACATTGCCAAGTCAACAATGATTGCAACAATGATAATCAGGTATCAGGGTTGGCATTTTATCTAATCTGCACTAAGATTTGTTTTCTGGTAGTTCTGTTGATTCATTCTTTGTTCACCTTTTCCCTCCCTCTCTAGGATGGAGTTGGAGTAGATGAAAAGCTGTCTTTAAGGCGGGTAGCTGTTGTGGAAGATTTCTTTGACATAATCTACTCCATGCATGTGGAAACGGGGCCTAATGGAGAACAAATCAGAAAACACGCTGGGCAAAAAAGAACGTACAAAGCAGTAAGTAAATAACTTCTCACAAAAGACCCATTGATAAATGGCTGATTTATTTTGAAGACATGATTATAATATTTAAAAATTGGTAAGGACCTTCAACTTGTGGTTTAGAATCCTGGGCCTGAGGGTAAGCACAAGCCATAGTGTGTTGACTCCAGGGATGTGCACAAATATGTGAAACATTCAAAATTCGATCCAATTTGATCCAATTTGGACATTCAAATTCAAATCAAATGTCTCTAAATTCAAATTTAACATTTGAATGAATTTTTGAATGAGTTATTTGTGCATTCATATGTGTACGTATATTCACCTATTACATACGTATTCATATGCATCTTATTTGTATCTGTAAACATGGATATGGGATAAAAATGGGATGCATATAAATGCGTATCAATGCGAACAGATGCGTATGGACACATTCGAATGTTGTTGACATTTGTATCTTCAAATATGAATTGAAAATTCATACGCATAGATTTGAATGTATTCAATTCAAAACGAATGTGAATACATTCGAATTTTAAACATTTAAATCGATTCGAATCTTCAGATATTTGTTTTGAATCAAATCCTGAAAATTCGTGCACATCCATAGTTGACTCAAATGTATGGTAATACCAAAGCACATTTTGGTTTAAGAAATAAGTAAAGAATGTGTTTGATAAGTGTTTGCCAATGCTTATCATTATTTCATATAAGGGGAACTAGGCCAATGTGAGTTCTGCTTTGCTGGTGCATGTCAAGAGGCAAATAAGGCCCTTTTCACACTAGTGTGTCATGATCAGGAGCCTTTCTGCACTTTGCCTCCCATCCGCGGGACGGGAATAATGCAACCCTATTGCCATGCACTAGTATTCACATTTGTGAATGCTAGTGTACGTCAAACTAACCCCGCTGTCTGGATCTGGACATATGTCCAGGTGTTGTCAGCGTGGGTCCAGGTGCCACCATCTTCTCCTTGGAGGCTGGTGTGACTGTGCGCAGGCCATCACTGTCACCAGGATGATGGTGACGTGCTGTGCACATGCATTTCTGGTCATCTGACATGTCAGTGCACTTGCATGGCACGTCAGCTGATCCCTAGCACCAAAAGAGGCGTGAATGCTGTCTCCGGTGGCTGGGAAAGGTAAGTTATTGGAAGTATGTGATTTCATGCACCACCACTAGTAGCTGCTGAGATAGTTTCTGGTATAGCAGGAAACATTTCTGATGTGGAAAACCTCCTGTAAGTGCAGATGGTGCTTCCCAGAAGCTACTACAACATACACTAGCAGGCCAAGTGTGAATTGTACTTTATTGTAACTTGGCAGCAAGTGAAAAGGATATGGTTTGTAATGTAAGGTACCCAGAAGCAGCAAATCACGTACACTTTCTGTCACAGGGCCTGATGGTACTTGGCCAGTTGGGATGGCTGCACGTGTTCTGGCACAGTGCATTCACACAACACAGTGTTGCCTCAGTCCTGGAGTGGCTCAGAACATGTGTGGCCATCCTCATCTTCAGTAGACTGCTCCTGGTACAGTCCCACATGCAGTATTTGCATGTGAATGCTAGGTGTGTACACAAATGCAATTTTTGACATTTGATTCAATTCAAATTGAATATTTGAATGTCCAAATTCATACGAATAGAGAAAAAATGAATGTATTAAAATTTGAACTGATTTGAATACATTTGTATCTATTCGTATGAATATTTGATACGTATTTGATTATTTGAACGTCATGCGCATTCGTATGTATCCGTACACATCCATACGAATCCAGTTTTTATTCCGTATGCATCCCGTTTTCATCCTGTCCTTATCTGTGCAGATGCATACGAATATGAATAAGATGCGTACAGATACATATTTAATGCGTGCATATCCGTACATATACAGATGTCTGAATCATTCATGCAAATAGTTCAAAATATTTGTATTCATTCAAATAATAAAAAATGAATGTCTGGACATTCAGTTCAAATTCGAATATCCAAATTTGACTGTATGTAATTGAATAACAAATATTTTGAATATTCTTGCAAATCCCTAATGAATGCTGCATGAGGGTGGTGTGGTGGTAGTGACTGTGCTGTTGTGTATTTCCTAACTGATCACCATAGCAGTGACCCAATGTGCATGTTTATTGTTACAGTGAGGTGGATGGTGCCAATGGGACTGTCTGCACTTCTGGAACATTAAGCTAGGTTTGGTTTAAGTTTGTGATGGGGCTAGGGCTTGCTATGTGAATGCCAGCCACTGTCCCTGTATTTAATATCCTTCAGAGAGTATCCCATGGGAGTGAAGTGTGAAAAGCCCACAGCTGCATCTAGGCATTTCTACATCACTTCATTATTCAGAGTTCTTGGCACCAGATTCCGACAGCACCTATGGTGACATTTCTTCATATGCTGCCAAAAAGCACCCCCCATACTCTCTAACACATAGGCAGACTTCATTATTAACGCCTACCAGTAAATATATTTCTAGTTTGTGCAAGCATGGTTAGAACACACACTTTGCCAGGTAGCTTAGACTGGCTGCTATTTTGGGAAGAGGTTTCACACCTTATGGAGTCACTTTCTGGTTGCCCATGCTACAGTTGGAAAATACTTCCATTTCCAAGGAACTGTGTGCCCATCCTAGAACATGTTGAGAGATGTCATAAGGTCCAAAGTGGGCAGGAGTTTGCTTCCATGTCCTATTCCATAGATACAACTCCTCTGTGTGATTTATGTCAGTCTCTTTTAGCACTGATAGGATAGACCCATGTCCTCAAGAAACTGCTTTCAGTACCTATTCATGAGTCCTCCTTTCCTCACCTTGAGGCACTCTGCATGAGAAGGGATCTGAACTATAAAATCCCTCAAGGTCCTTTCTGCAAAGGCCAGTATCCTAATCCATGGACAGATTTAGACCTCCTCCTCAAACAGTTTTACATAGTTAAAGAATACATTTCCAGCATTACCACCCATTGGACCATATGCTTGGCTGTGTCCATGATAACTATGGCAAAAAGGAAAGTCTGGACTAGGATTTACATGATTCCCCCCTACCTTGTTTGTTTTGCATTTGCATCTATGCAAATGGAGCCACTTCAGATGCGATCGGCTTCAAATTCACTTCAAATGTTCTTCAAATGTTCGTTAATCCCTGCTGTCCCCAGTTGTACCTCTCAGTCCACTCCGAATCCTCTAAGAGTCCATGAATTCAGCTTTGTGAATATAATGAAGCTTTGAACAAATGCACAAAAGCTTTCATTTTGCAGGCAAATATCCACTTTAGAATATAGCCAATATTTTATTTGAATGTGCATGTTCAAAGCTTCACAATTTGCATGAAATGTGAGGGTGATGAACATTTTTCTGCTCCGGTGCTGTTCCTGCACTGCCCTCAAAGCTCACATGAGTGTCAGAACTGCTCCCAAGGCCTCTGATGGCTAGGAATGAAAGTTCCTATTCTCAGAGCCCCTAGTGGACATATTTTGGCAGTGCAATAGGGTGCACCACCAAAATGGACCTCCTTGTAAACAGGAACAGGGAGGCATGCCCCTTCTCCGTGCTTATGTGTTCCAGATAAGCCTCCTAGTACACTGACAGACCTTGATATCAAGGCCTAACCAGATATCCAGATCAGGGGCCTCCTAATCTGGATCATACTTTGTCCAATGCGGATGGAACATACCAATGGTGGGCAAGGCTTCTCTGCAGACTAAAGAGACCTTCAAGATGATTAGAGGTAGAGAAAGGCCCATAGTCTCCAATGAACTTTTAACTCTTAACAGAAGGCTTGGTGAGCGACAGATGACTTGAAAGGCAACTCCTCTTATTTCCACAAATGTGGAATGCAGAATAAATTCTAGGAAGCATCACTTTTTTTTTTTTAGAGAAGAAAAGCACAACATGCCTTTGTGGGCACTCAGCATGCCAGATTTCTGCTGTGGAAAGCCTGTGTGTGTGATGGGATAGAAAGGAACAGATGCAGGTATGACCTTGTTGCTATTCCTATTTCCCTCCCATCGCACTCTCAGTGAGTGACTAACACTGCTAGCAAAACCCACTGAGCACATCCTGTGTTCAGGTACAGCTGCACCTACTGTGTTGTCTGTGGGTGGATGGTGGAAAAATGTCACTTTGATTCTTCTTCTGTGTAGCCAGAGCAGAGGCTAGGCAGGGTGACCCAAGGATTACCAGAATGACTGAAATAAAGGTTATGTTATGCCTGGGATTGTACAGAGAGCCTCAGCAGCTTCTTTTGTTATGAGCCAATATGCTAGGTTACAGCAATGAGAGGCAGGACAGCGTAATTCAGAAAAGTGCCACCTAATGGTTTTACAGCATATTCAAAAGAATCCATGTGAACATTTGTGTCTATGCAAATTAAATGTGGGTAACTAAAACGTGAATTCAGGTTTCACTAAATTCGATGACAGGCATATTAATTCAGAGACTTAGCACTATTGTTTCGCATGCAAGATTGCTACCCTACTTGTGTGGACTGACAATTTGACAAGAATGTCTGATTAAAATAAATGAAGCATTTCCCCCCCAAATCCAGGCCATTAATGAATCCATAGGTATGTCCCATTAATTTCAGTGCTACCAAATTCTGAATATGTTAAATTGTTGTTTAAGAATGTATGAAGGTTCCAGTTATTTTCAATCTTAATTTTAAAGATGGAATCATATAATCTGGCTTGCAGTAGCGTAGTAGTATTTGGTGTAATAGGTCCCATCTTGCAATACAGCATAAGATTGTACTGGAGACAGCATAGATAGATGCCTTACAATGGCTATCATCCAATAGCCTCATCTCATTCTTATTGCAGGAACATGAGAATGAAAGTGTCTGCTGACTGTGTGTAGGAGGGTTATTTTTATTGGTTTATTTATTACATTTGTATCCCACCCTTCACATGAAGGTTGCAGGGTAGATCACAGCATACTAAAACATATTTAAAATATAACCTTCCCATCCTAGCAGGACTGCAGTGAGAAGAGGCTATACGTCAAAAGCCTGGGTGAAGAGGTACATTTTAATTCAGCACCAAAAAACATAATAATTTGGTGTCTGGTGTATCTCCACTCGGAGGCTATTCCAGAACTGGAGTCTTTGAAAAGCCCCCTTTCCATGCCTGAACACCTCACACCTCTGAAGTTAGTAGAACAATAAGAAGGCCTTCAGTTTGTGATCTTAATGCATGGGAAAATATATATGGTATAAAG
Source organism: Aspidoscelis tigris stejnegeri (assembly GCA_023333525.1). Taxonomy (NCBI): domain Eukaryota; kingdom Metazoa; phylum Chordata; class Lepidosauria; order Squamata; family Teiidae; genus Aspidoscelis; species Aspidoscelis tigris. Next base: position 49,749,172 of record JALMGA010000004.1, read on the forward strand.
TGGTCAAGATATTTTGGGCCAATGCCATTTAGGGATTTATATGTCAGCACTGTGAACTGGGTTGAATTCACACTTCAGTCCATAGTATGCAATTAGGCAATATTTGTGTGGGTGCATTTGCACTGTCAGGAGGCGTTTACACACAAGAAATACCCCGTGACTGCCCAGAGGTTGCCTAATTGCATACTAGTTGTGGAGCATGAAATTGTGCTCCACAGGCTACGTAACGCTTACCTGAAACTTACCTGAAGCATCCAGCTAGTGAGCATTCACACCTCTGTCTGCTGTGAAGGTCATCAAAGGTGCTGCACAAGCACGCTGGCAGCTCCAATGACCCCCTGACATGACTGAGCAGAGCATCAGTGTTGTCATAGTGACAGAGCTGACACACATGCAGTCGTGGAGGGCCCCCACTCAATATGGCTGTGACCAGAAGAGGACTGGCCCAAGGATCGATCACTGGTGAGTGAGTGATTGCACAGGGGATAGGGTAGTGTTGACTAGCAATTGCAAGTGCGAATGCTAGTCAGTGTTAGTTGACTGCACATCTTTCCTGCCCTCCAGGCAGCAATCAAGCTCTTCAATTGCCTTCTTGGACTCAAGAATCAGAGAGATGCTGTTAGCATATTGTCATGGCACCTCCCTCCAAAACCTCTCCCAGTGGCTTCATATAGATGTTAAACAGCATAGGGGACAGAACCGATCCCTGAGGTACTCCACATGAGAGCTCGTAAGTGGCTGAATAAATGTCCTCAATTACTACCTTTTGGAGTCTACCTTGGAGATAGGGGGAAAATCACTGTAGAACATTACTACCAATTCCCAAGTTACTCCAACAAGATACCAGGGCTGTTGCTATCAAAAGACAAAGATAATTCAGATCCATAGTACTGTATCCATTCTGGAATTCTGTGCAATCTTTCGGTTTTTACTACTCTGACTACTTATAATGTAATCTGTAACCTTTGTTATCTCACTGCATACCCCTCCTTCTAGAACATGATGAAAAAACTAAAAAGCACAGATCCTAATATTGAACCTTCAGGTAACTCACTTTTTATTACCTCCACTCTGAGAATTATCTATTACTACCCTGTTTCCTGTCCTTTAGCCAGTCACCAGTTCATAATAATTTCCTTATAGATTGGGATGCAACGCTGAAAAAGTGTTCCCAACTCACCCACCCTGGTCTCTGTAGTACATACCAGGGTCAGCCTTTTCATCCACAATTAAGTCATGGATGAGTGATGTCTTATCTTGGACTGACCTGGTATTTAACAGTGTGAGGGAATAATGGGAATTCTGAGGTATATGGTATTTTATAGTTAGGGGCTTTCATCTGATTCAGAGTATATTTCTTTCCTCTCTTCTATGCCATTATAGAGACAGCTTACAGAAATATTTGTAATCAGGATGTACTGCTTTTGCAACGGGGCAAGCAGGGAGAGAATAGGAAATCATGTACTTAGTGCTTGCATTGCTACCTGTGAAAACAGGAACTATAGTGGAGGAAGTTAACTATGTGCATAAAGTCATGTAGTCTGTTAGGGGTTTTCCAGCATTTTAGTATGATAGATTTTGTGACACATTCTGTGACAATTCACAGACTCACAAGTACTATTATAAAAGGCTTTGTTCTTGTCTATTCTGGGAAGGAGAAACTTTCTCCTTCCATGCATGCATGTTTGATTTCTGATATATACAAATAAACAATTGATATGGTATTGTACTATGGTCAGTTCTCTTTGACAACAGCACTACTACAAAGCCAGTGGGAGTGTTGACAGGCACTCCCTCATTCTGAAGGTTGGGAGACAGATTAGAAGGAGTGATAAGCTTAATATGTCTAATAGGGATTAGATACCAGATGTAGTTGTTAAGATGCCTCTTCTTGTCTAGAGCAATTTAAGAAATGATGCATAAGCTTGGGATGCTGAACTACAGTTCCCATCCATCCATCCATCCATCCATCCATCCATCCATCCATCCATCCATCCATCCATCCATCCATCCATCCATCCATCCATCCATCCATCCATCCATCCATCCATCCATCCATCCATCCATCCTGGAAGTCCTATATAACGAATTAATGCTTGTGACGATGTTCAGACATCTTCTTCCTTAAGACATCTTATAAGGCAGGTGTTGACAGTGGTGTGGCTTTTCCTGGAGGCTGTGTACACGGCCATGTGCCTAACTGTTTTGCAGTGCATGATATGGCTAAATTTTCAGTTGGAACACTAGCCTGCTGTGCTGCATGGGTGTGAAAACCCACCTTAATTTTGTTAGCAGATCTAAATGGCTGCTGTGAGCCAAATATATGGCACAGAGTGCCTTTAGAGTGAAAAAGCCTGCTTTAAGGTCACTATACTTGGCTCCCCACCTCAGGGTAGTACTGGAGGTATCGGAGGGGGGGGGGAAGACATGTAAACACCCCACCCTGGATGGGAGCTCCTGAATTACTAAAGGTAAATCAAGTAGTTGTCTGCATGTAGCCTTCTTTTTTTTCTGCAACAGCTGAAGCCTCTTTCTTAAAACCCAAGAGAGAAGGATTCTGGTACGGTTATGATATGGAACTTATTTTCTGAATGGATTCCTTCTTATATGTGCATCACCCATACTGTTGAGAGGAGGAAGCTGAAAATTCTGGGAAACCAAAAAGTTAGCATAAAGAAATATGCAGAATTGCATTATTTTGTTGCCTGGCCTACATGCATATTATAAAACCAAATGGCTCCATAGTTCAAAAGTTCAAAACATATCCCACAGTACTTAGTGTTCATGCATGTAGAAGCATGTGGACTCAATAGATGCTGGGGAATTTGGAGAAGGAAATAAACTCTGATGAGTGACACAGCTACAAAACCCTTTCACAAAACATTAGTATTGCAAAAAATGGAAGACAAAGACACAATATGGAGAAAAATCTTCTAGGGCCAGGTAACAGAGACTGCTTTCAATGAATAAGACCAGTTGAAGGCTATGGAGGAAGAAGCTTCTGGAAGACTTGCTTATTACTTTCTTGCAAGAAAACATTTTATATGTCATAAGCAAATACTAAGCTTTTTTATACACAGCATGCCCTTATTTGATAAACAGGCAGATTAAATTTGTTCCTCAAATGTTTCTTGAAATACTGGGCCATATTCAGTGCATGCTTTCATTGTATTTCTAGGAATTAAGATGTAGCCTTCAGAAACACAATGATCAATTCTGTTAAATCATATTCAATCAATGTATTTAACGATGCCTATATTTTGTTATTCATTTCAGATTTCAGAGACCTATGCCTTTCTACCAAGAGAAGCGGTGACACGATTTCTAATGAGCTGTTCAGAGTGCCAGAAAAGAATGCATTTAAACCCAGATGGAGCAGATCATAAAGGTAGCTTTAGTGTTAAATACTGGAATGTGAAGTAATTTTATTCATAATGCCCATTTATCGTCCCCTGGTCTAAATGAAGACTCATAAAAGTGTTGTACACTAGAATGGTTCAACAAGTCATATCAGCTCATTTATGTAAGTCAGAATATTAGTGGATCCTCTGTATTCTCCAAAGGATTATATGTATTAGCATGTTCTTCCTAGAAAAGTAATTTTACCTATGGGAAACATTCTCCATAGTCCTAGCATCACCTTTTCTCTCTTTTATGTGTCCTCTTAAAGGAGCAGATCATCTGTGTGAATTATTACAGAATGTTGGATATAAATTTTTGAGAGCTTCTTTCAAGAGATCTATGTACATTTTATAAGTGTAGCACGATGGACCAACTTAAGATACTAAATAAAAACTGAATAGCTTTTGACATCCCAGTGTAATCCCTTTGCTGAAGATCATGCATGCTCATTCTCAGGCATGGAAGGGTGAAGTTGACCAAGAGGACAATCACTGAAACCTCTGATAAAAAAAAATCTAGTCTCTTGGAAAATACTATCCACATTTCTTCAGCTTTGGATGCTTAAACTATGTTCAAAACATTCCATGTCACATATTAACTACTCTGACTTACTTCCCTGTTAGGCCAAGGGCCTTTCCACATGGTACATTGTCTCATGATAAGAAGGGGTCTAAAGGAACTCCCTTACATATGCTAATGTACATAAAGGGAGGCCCCGCCCCTTCCTAGAAAGTTCCGTCTGCACAGTACCGAATAGGCTGGGCTTGGGCACCCTGAATGACACCCCAGCCTGATTTACTAGTGGACCTTGACATTAAGGCCTACTGACGGGTTTAGAGTAGTACACTGCACCTAGAGATGTGCAGATGGCATGCCTCCATAGTCTGGAGGACTATTTTTGGTGGTACAACAGGGTGCACCAGTGAAATGGGCCTCCTGGGAGTTCCAAAGGCCAGTAACCTTTGTCTCCATTCAGTCTGGCAATGCTCAGTTAGATTAACCAGTTTTACATTCTATATAAAGTTAGTACATAGTCACCACTCACTGTGCATAAGGTTCATGAAAGGAAGCATGCTCTAGGCTACACTGTAGAACCATGTCACATTTGAATGAAGACTGAAACAAAAATACCAAAGAAATGGCAAAGATCACTCTCTATAGGTAATCCATGTAATGTGCAAGCAGTTCCAGAAAACCAGTGAAGTGCGACTTCCGCTTCCGGAGGAATGTCGGATCGCCACGGGAGAAAATAGCTCCCGGTCCTCCTAGTGATTAATTACCTTGAGAAATGTAAGTAAACATTTCTCAATGGTCAGCTCTGCTTAGTTATAGCAGGACGAAGGAATTTCTTCAACAGGACTGAAATTATTCAATCCAGAAGTAACACGGTCATCAATTCCGACGCTACGGAGGCAAATTAAGATCCGAAAATCCTTCTTTTTAATGAAGATATAAAGGGAAATATTAATGGACGTTTTGAAAGCACCTTGGACCTAAAGCTCTGCTCGGATGACCTTGACAGCGGCCATACTAATGAAGGTAAACATTCAGAACAGCCTATAATTTAAGAGAGAACGGACTGTAGTTGTCAAAGTAAACAGAGCCAAGATAAATCTTTTGGAAGGAATGTGATGATATGGAAGTGTGCAAGACAGACTTAACTAAATAATTTGGAATTGGAGAGAAGGATAACAAGCTATAACACTGTGAAAATTAAGGAAAATTTGTTTAAAGGAAGATAAACAAGATGGGGAAGAGATTTTATATAGAAGTAAAGTCCTTTTTATTGAGACTCTTAAATAAAGTGAATAATTTGGAAAAGATGACATTAAAAATTCAAAAAGAAATAAATCAAACTAGACCCGGAGATTTGCGACAGACATACGCAGATCGAAAAAAGATGGCGACAGAAGGCAAAAGCAGGAAGAAATACAACCTACGCGGCAAGAAAACTACTGCTGGGAGTGATAGATGGAAAGCAGACCGGAAAAAGATGGCGACAGTGAAAAAAGGAGAAAAGGAATGCAATTTATGCAGTAAGAAAACGGCTGCTTGGAAGGACAGACGAAGGCAAAAGACTATAGACAACAGACAAGCTGCTGAGAAATCCAACATCTACTGTGAAAGCAAAGGGAATGGAGGTTTACAACACCTTAAATCTGGAAATTGGCAGAGGATGGGGAGTCTGTGGAATAGAGTTGCAGCTGGCACGCAAGAGATCCTCCCCCCGAAGTTTGTGAATGGGGGAAAGCAAAATCTAAGGGACGCTATTACTTAAAAATGTAAGAGAGGAATTTAAAGCAACACCAATTTGGGTTTTGGTTTGTAAAGATTTATGAAATGAAATTGTAGATTGAGATTATAGTATTAAGAATTTGGAGATGTTTTAGTTATTATATTTGTAATTGATAAATAAAAGCTAGTAAGTAAAATGGGGGAGAAAGATTGCCTTAAGGGCATTCTAGATTTTAAACACACACCCCTTATATTGGAAAAATTCTTGAAAAGTTGGGTTTTATTTGTAAAAGACAATTAGGATATTAATATGAATCATGGTAAAGAGGGTAAATACCAGCATGAGGAGACTGTTTTTTTTTCCCTTTTTATCTCTGTTTCTATTTCTTTTTCTCTCTCTTTTCACAAGAAGCCATGGCAAAGAGTAATATAGTTAACACTAATTTTATTTTATGTTAGAAGGAAGAAGGTTGAGATAGTTATAAGTTAAAAATATATAGTCTGGGGTTAAAAAGAGTTAGAATAAGAAGCTGGGTGGAATTCAATATAGTACAAGATAATATGTGTAAAAGTTTAGAGTAGAAATGTAATAGAAATGCTAATGAAGGATGTTTAAGGACATATATTGCAATGATAGAAATACAATCTGGTAATAAGTGGAACAGGTAGATTAGAATACTTTCTTTTCGCTTTATCTTATCTGATCGCACTTTTCCAGTCTTAATAATTTAGATTTATATGATAGGCTGTCATTAAAAGGTTGTTACTATTTGGCTATAAGAATTATGAAGATTGAAAACAAATAAAGCTAGTTCTGAAAAAGGAACTGGTTAGCTGACAAAGGAAGCAAGAAATTTTCAGTGAGCAGACAAAATAAACAAGAAGATCAAGAGATGCTGGAGAAACGGGAAGTTAACAAGGACAACAAGAAAATGGACTGTATGATAAGAGTTAAATTAACGTGTTATGTAATGTTTTTAAGTTGTCAAAAAATCTTTTAATAAAGAATATATACTACAGAAAACCAGTGAAGTGCAACTGTGTGCAGCGGAACAGTCTGTTGGTCCATTTTCATATTTCAGTGCTGTGCTGCTTTGACTGGTTGTGGTAGGAAAATAGTTGTATGGGAACTTGTGCATGGTTTGCCCATCTGTCCCTTCATTTCTGAATAGGCTCAAATAGGTTATGGCAGGGGGAAAAATGCCTAGCTATCAAGTACTGTGTTTGTTCATAACAGGCAAAATTGTCATGTACAGTGTGAAAATTGAGGAATATGAAGCATAGACCAAACTGCCTGAAAATGTATTTGTGCAACATAAATCTAGAGACTGGTATTGAAATTAATGAATTCCATTTGAAGGGTCTTCTTGTCCTTTTTTCTGGTTGCATTCACAATGGATTTTGATTTTGAGAGCTTTGTCATCCCTATCTGGTAGCAGATTTAGCACAATGATTTAGTTCATATTGTAATTCCATGTTACTAAAGCAGATGATACAACAATTTTGGGCCTTTTTTGCATTTATCAGCTATCCTAGGCTGATAAGGTTGGGGTTTGGTGGCAGCCATCCATATGTCAAATGCTAGGGCCACATGTGAATGAAGTGTGGATGGCCAGGCCAGGCCAGATTGGATCAGCATAGCAATGGCTGTGGCAACATCCAGCATGCACCTGAACGTTGCTATGGTGATTGGGACATGGTATGCAACTGCACAGCCTCAGTTTCACCACGATGCTCATGCACAGCACTGTACCTGGAAGAGGGTGTGGATGTTGCTGCCTGGGAGCCACCTAACCTCTCCCGCTCAATCTGTGGACTGCTCTAGCTGTCCAGCTGTCCTGGTGCAGTCCATGACAGTAGTGGCAGTGTGCACAAGCACTTGACCAATGAGAAGAATACCACTCACTAGGAGGTAAGCGCAAACTGGCTCATTGCTAAATATTAAGCAAGTCTGACCTGGCTAGTGAATGAATGGATGGATGATCTTTATGGATTAGTCTCCTGACCATATCAAGTTACAAATATACCAGGATAAAACCATACAAGAATAAAATCAAGATATATAAAAATAAAGTCTGTGTATAAATCATCATTATTACTGATCCTCATCACCCTTACAAGGCATTCCATTAAGCTCGATAAAAGATTCCTAAGTCGAGCTGCCTTAGCCAAATACAAGGCTACTTTGTACATTGCCTGAGCGTTCTCCCCCTGTAAAAGATAGGTCACTTTATGCTCTGTATTCCAATGAGCTATAATTTGCAGAAAGGGATCCAGACATGATGTTCTTATTATGGAATACAGGGGGCATGTAAACAAAATGTGTGGGAGGTTTTCAGCCTCTGGCGCCCCACAGATGCACAGTCTATCTTCATAGGATATCTGATGGTATCTACCGTACTTCATCATAGAGTCAGTTAATTCAAATCGTGCATAAGTAAAATGTTGTCTTAACGAGTGGGGTATTTTGTAAACCAAGTATTTTTCAGTTTGGAAAATAGATTTCATTCGTGCCAACCATTTCAGTGATTTTATGTTAGAAAGGCTGGCAATATCATTTCGAGCACTGATGTCCCTCACCATGTAGTTTATGGACCCAGTTATAAATGTTCTCATTCCTGTACTGCTCTTCCATGCACATTCTTGGTAATCTATTTCCAGGCATGGGGAGTCAACATATGCAGAAGTTAAATATTTTGATTTTAATAGAGCATTGGATAGATTGAATCCCAAGTTCTGCTCTAACCACAGAGGCAGGTATGGTATTATTGATACCTAGCATCCTTCTTAAGAAATGGGTCTGAGTTTGTTCCAACTGAAAGATGTCTGGAAAAGCCCAGATTTCTGCCCCGTAGGTCAGCATTGGGACCAGTTTTGCTCTGTATGCGGTAATAATTGGTACCACAGAACCTGGGTGTCTGTAGTTAAACAAGTTATATAAAGAGTTTAGCCCTGCTGTAGTCTTAATACACAATTCTTCAAGTGCAAAGAACAGGAGCCGGTCTTAGAAAAAGCAACCTCCAGGTATCGATAAGAATTAACTTGCTCAGTGGTATCCCTATCCAGATACCAGTTATGTCTTGTTTTTCTTCTCACAAACACAACCATCTTTGATTTGTTTTTATTTATATGAAGGAAGTTGTCCTTGCAATATAGGTTGAGTTTTTGTAGAATCCTTCTGAGGCCAATCTTTGTCTGAGAGAATACAACTATGTCCTCAGCACAGAGTAGTGTGTTAACATGTCTGTCTAATACTTTGGGCCCGTGGGCCTCAGGGAACTGTAGGACCTTTAGTATGTCATTTACATACAGGTTAAATAACATAAGTGCAAGAATACAGCCTTGTTTTACACCTTTAAATGTTGGGACTTCTTGTGTCAAGGAACCATGCATACCTGTACAGACTCTTAAACTTGTCTTAGTATACAAGGTCTTGATCAAAAACAGTAACCTAGATTCTATATTAAGTGCCTTTAATTTTTCCCATAATAAGCCTCTATGTATTGAATTGAATGCATCACTGAAGTCAATAAAGGCCAAGAAAAGCTGCCCCCCCTTAAAAGTATATTTTTCAATTAGATGTGAAAGGATTAAACAGTTGTCCATAGTAGAGTGGCCAAGTCGAAAGCCAGCTTGTTCTTCAGTTAATAGGTCATTTACATCCACTTAATTGCAAAAGGTACTTGACATAAAGTTTAGCCACTACAGTATGTCAATCAAACTGATTTGTTGGATCTTTTCTGTTCCCCTTCTTAAAGATTGGTACTATAATAGAAAGTGTCCATCCTGAGGGAATATGGCCTGTAGAGTTTATATGGGTAAACAACCCTGCTAGGAGTGGTGCCCACCAGTCTATGTAGGTTTTAAAAAGTTCAGGTGGGAGATAGTCTTCCCCGGGTGCTTTGTGGATTTCACGGAGGAAACCAATAATCTAATTTCATTTGTGGTTACAGGAGGCCATAAGGGGCAGTTGGCAGTGTCTATCAGGGAGTCTCCATGTGAGTCCTCACAGATATGGGGCTCTGGCTCACTAAAGAGCTCTGAGTAGAAGTTTTCTCATACTTTGGCTGCAATAGGAGTATCAAAAAATAAATAAATACTAATACTAAGTGCCAAAAGACTGCAGAATTTTTATCTTCAGCTGCCAGAGCTGGCTAGTGCCTGGATGAGGAAATGGTCTGCCAGCCATACATGCTGTCTTGAGTGACACAGATAAAAGATGGAGTATAAATATAAAACCCACTGTAACACTGTTATATATAAATTTTGCAGCGGATCCAATATAAGTACCATGGAGATGGTAGAATTTCTGATCTCAGCATTAGATGAACTGTACTTACAGTGTAAAGTATAATATAATATGCTAGTAATTGTGACATTCTTTATGCTTACAGATAATGGGAAACCGCCAACTTTGGTTACCAGCATGATTGATTACAATATGCCAATCACCATGGCCTACATGAAGCACATGAAGCTACAGCTATTAAATTCTCAACAGGATGAGGTAAATATCTATGTTTGCTTCACAGTAACTATAATGAACTTATTTAGATTACTATTCACAGAGATTTTAAGAACTACAGTCATAAAGTATTCGTGGGTGAAAGCATATCTTGGATTTTATAGGTTACAAATGTTCGTGGGATATAGCCAAATAATTCTAAGAGCTGGAAACAATTGTTATCATATAGTTCTCTCTGATTATTCACAATTTTAGGCCCTTTCTGCACATGCTATTAGCATAAAATAGAAAAGGGCTTGGGGTGTCCCTTCTACATGCAGGTGTGGGATGGGGGAAGCCAAGGATAGAGCAAAGTCTGAACGTGGACTGGACTTGGTGATTAAGCCAGGCCATTTATATTAGACGCGTTGCTGGAAAGGACCAGAGGTGTTCCAGTAGGCATAACGAAAATAGCCCCTACTGGGCTTGATTTTGACTGTCCTGGACTTGTATACTAGGACAAGTCCTGTCCAATAAGTGTGGACATTTATGTAAGTAAAAGGACTTATCCTTGAACTTGCATTCCTTTCTCTTAGTTCCCCATTCGCACATAGGCAGGTAGGAACGCGTGTAAACATGTTCCTTGCCTATGTGCAGATGGGGAAGTTGTCCCAAACTGTCTTAGCCTAACTCCACTACAGCCATGTGGCTGTTATGCGAAAAGGCCTCAGGATACCCTTGCATGCTCCAGGCTGCTCTGGTATGGAGTTGGTTTAGCAGCATGTGTATGAAGCACCCAGGATGTTTGAGGCCATTCTGATCAAATAAGTGCAATCTGTGGTCTGCACTAGCATAAAGCAGCAGTTCCCTATTCTAGGATATATCTCAGAATAAGTCCCAATAAGGAAGGGCCAGAGCCTTTCAGCTCTTCTGATTCATAAAAAGTACTGTGCACGCTTCACTTATCTATAACCTGTCTTTTTATCAGTGTATGTTGGGTAATACAGTTATGTTAATTCTGTTTGTTTTCACTCAAATTACACCTGCTCTTTTTCATGGCTGCAGTTCCCTTTACTGTCATCTATTGAATTTAAGTGTGTATACCTGGGTTATTATTGTATTTAGTTTTTTATTGATCTTGAGACCAAGTGAAGGTTTTGCCTTTGTTTGCTGCTTGAGATGAAGCAATTGGTGGGCCACTGTGTGAGAAGGGATGTTGGACTAAATGGGCTGTGGCTTGATCCAGGAGGGCTCCTCTTATATACTTATGCTTTAGCTGAATTGTAAAAATCGGACACATATAAGTTGGCTTTTCTGAGCTGAGCATTGGCTTAGTAAATTCTAATATGTTATAAATATTGTGCCTCAGAATTATCTTAATATTATTTAATATGCTTGTGGTATGGAATTTTATATTTTCAGGATGAAAGCTCCATAGAAAGTGATGAATTTGATCTCAGTGACTCTACCAGGATGTCTGCAGTGAATTCTGACCTCAGTTCCAATCTTGAAGAGAGAATTCAAAGTCCACAGACTCTTCAGGGACAACAAGATGGTAAGATTATTGTTCAATAAATGTTTATTTGGCTTGCTCTATTATCTTTCTGCTTGTCTCAGTGTGGTGAACAAAGAAAAAGAAAAAGACAGATCAATAATTATAAAACATAATAAACAATAAAAATATAATATAAAGAAATATTAACAAAAGGAAGTCAGGGGAGACTATTCCACTAATCAGCAAAGGCCAAATTGTACAGGCATATTTATGGAAGTAATTGAAAAATTATCCAAAGTATGAGTCCTGAGGCCTTTTTGCACTACAGCTAAAACGCTGTAGAGTGCTTCGGCCCGAATGCATGAAGGACAGTTTACCATTCGCATTGGCAGGTAAAGGACATGTTTGCAAGGTGTCCTTTACCTGCCTAGGTGTGAATGGTAAGCTGTCATCCACGTGTTCCCAACTGAACCACATTCCTGGGACTTGGATGTCCCACCTTTGGGCTCCCACGATTGTCTCGGAGGCGAGCTCTCTCTGCCCAGCATCAACCCCCCCACCACCACCACTGAACCACCCCCATTGAGCCACCCTGGTTCTAAGCTCAAGATGATAGCCCAGTGGGAAGGAGCAGGCGGGGCACTCTGAAAGTGGGGGGGGGACCCCTGTGGCAGGTGAGAGGGGAGTGTGGGACATAGGTGGCCTGCCCAGCTGTCAAGGGAATCCTCTCCCCCTCTTCTCCCTGCTTTGGGCTGCTTGCCAATACATCACAGGGTGATGTGTCGGCAGTAGCCAATAGCAGGCACCGGAGGGCAGGAGCCCTGAGCAGGCAGGAGGAGGCCATGTGAATGGTCTCCCTCCCGAACTCGTCAGATAAGTCTGGGGGCATGTGGAACGGGTGAAAGCAGGCCTCTGAGCACCAAGATTTTTCTTTAGAAGGGGGTGTAACCACATCAGGCAAATGATGTTAACTGAACAACACAATAGACATTGCCACAGGATCCCACAAAGTGACCTAGCTGTGCATGCTGTGTCTGCATTCCATTCCAGGTGTGGCTGCATGACTGTGGCCATGCAATCATGCACAGCATTCAAATTGCCATGGCAACCTCTGAGCATGCACTGAATATTGCTTCAGACATAGTCTTGTTGATCTGGCCAGCCCTTAAGCACTGGCTGCTAGGTATGGGGCTGGTTTAGCACTTGTGAGGCTGCCACCACATTGAATTCTTTCCATCTTGGTATGGTATTGTTATAACTTACCAGACCAGCAAGTTAAAAACAGGCCGATAATGCCTCCATAACTGTCTTGAAGCTGAGATTCCTTGATCTCTGTTGTCTTGCTTTCCAGAGGTGAAGCACACTTGGGGAATATTTAGGGTTTTTCATGGGCATTGAATCTTGTGGCTGATTTTCTCCACAAGGAATGAACAGTATCTGCAGAAGATTTGCAAGTGCCGGAATATGTTTCCAAGGGCACCGTAGCACCCTCAGGGACCATGCTGACAACCACTGCTTTCCTCCCTAATATTTTTGTGCTTTTCTTCTTCACTTGATTCTTATTTTAATAGGTGATGATTGGTACTTAATGTTGACTTAACATATGTAGGATTAGATGGCTAAAGGGACATACTGTGAAATATAAAAGATCCTTGGAGTAGAGGAGGAAGCCATTTCATTTATTGTTTATTCACTGTGGAAATATCTACATAGTCATTTTATACTTTGTCACCAGTGTGCAAGAGCTCAGTGTTTGCAAAGCACTGGATGTCAGAGAAGGGCACGTTCTCTTTTGGAATACATCAGTTTCATGGCACCTGTGCCTGGCCTGCTTCTGTATATGAACCACTAATAGTGCACCTGCCAGAATTGCTCTTGCTGCCACTGTGCATACAGGTGGAAGCAGCACATGTGCCTCACAATGCATTTTGATGTTCATTTCAGGGATTTTTCCGGGAGTATAGCTGAAGTGTCCCCAGGATGCACCTTTGGAAGAATGGAGCATTTGTTCTCTGGCTTCAAAGACAAGCTAGGTTAGGTTGGAGTCCACTGTGGTGGCCTCCAGAGTGCTCTTCTCTGCTTCACCTCATTCCTAGCTTTGAAAGCTTTCTCAAGGCCAGAAGTGCTACCCAAAGTGCCTGCTAGAGGCACACATTACCATACTGTGGACAGTTCTTAATACTGATTGCATTGAACTCATCAGTTTGGTTGATTTCTGTGTCATTTTCTGAAGTTACAAAAATATCAAGTTATATGTGTACAAGCCTCATGAAGATACTATGTGTTCCCCAAAAGTTCACATATGTACTTTACTTCATACCATAGTTGCTTGCTCCTGTGGGCACAGCTGGAAGCAACCAGAACAGCTGCATATGGACTTGCAGACTTGTTTGAAACCCATCAACATGTGGTGATTAAGGCAAATTTTGGGGTGCATTTGTTAGAGGGCTTATAATGAATTAGATTTTTTCCCCATTTAACCTAGTGGAATGGCTGTTTCGCTTATCAAGATTTTCCCTACAGGGTACATTTTAAGGAACTAATTAGGTAAGGGTAAAGGGGGATCAGTTATACATACTAAATATCTTCTGTCTTCCATGTAGACTCTGCCAATAATGATGGGAATTTTCCTAGATACCAGACAGAAGACTGTTGATCTTGCACCTAACTTGCCTGAGACACAAACTATTTTAGTGTCAGCAATGTATATAAATAGCAATCTATTTATTTTTCATTTATTGTACTTTGGAAGTTGTACTGAAGTGGTTTGGGATTAGTTTAGAGGGAAAAGAACATAATCTGGGCCAAGTAAAGGTCCTATAATGGGTAGTATATTTACCACCACCACCAATGTTGAATGATCATGTGCCTACAAAAGGCCTGACTACCAATCTGTCTTGTCTATACCTAAACTACACCTAGTAATACAGGAGTGGTGGCAGCTGAGTGGTAGAGTGAACTGCCTGGAAAGCAGAGGGCTACAGGTTCAATTCCCAGCCTTTCCCTGGAAGTAGGAAATGTCAAACTCAGTTCTGTATCTGTGACAAGAAAACTGGCTAGAGGTCCCATGCAGTAAACCAGGAGTTGGTCATATTTCAGTGGTGCACAATAACAATAAACACCTTAGTAACTATCTGAGCTAAGCCATATCCCAGCTGTTGGCTAAACAATAGAATTGGATGGCAAACCACCAAGCATAAGCTCTCTTTATGAATTTCATTAAATGGCATTTCTGAGTGTTCTCCTCCGCCCCACTGTCATGCATTCCGTTTCCTGTCATGGAGACTGAAATTTTGATATGAACAGATTTTTGTATGACAGTTTTATGCAGGTATTCAGCTAAATATACAGAACAGCAGGTACTTCTTTCTGTTTTCTATTCTACATGTCTGAGGCAATGTGTGGGAATGACTGTGGAGGACATGGACTGAATCCATTAGATGGATGCACTGGAACGATACAGTAAAGTTTAGGCCCAGGTACACCTAAGGCTACATTCACATCTGGCAAAAATTACCTCAAGAGTGCCTCAGAGACAGTTGTATTTAACTCTTATGCTTTCACCCCACATCTAATCCTATATTAGAATGTTCATGAGAGAGGGGAGGAGCAGACTCGTATATATAAAAAATCCCACATGGGAACCCTCTCTAAGCTGTCTTTAAGCTGCCTCAGTTTTTTCCCCCCATTCTGTGTCAACAAAGTCTAGGTTTTAATCCATCTTTGGTCCATTTTTAGAGTGTGATACCAGCAAAATGGCAAGTATTTTTCTTTTCATGTTATCTAATCTAGAAAATCCCCTTTAGGTTAAATAATGTAGAATGAAAATAGTTAATAATCTTATTGATGTGTTCTTCCACTATAAAGGAGGATCAGTTGTGGATTAAAACTTAGGCTCTTTCTGCATTTACCTGATGGAGATCTGGATCAACTGATCATGATAAACCGATCTGTTTGAAAGTGGGGAGGAATTGTTCTGCACTGGAACAAGGCCATCTTCATTAGGACATCTGCTGTGGTCTAACCCCCCTCGCCAGCCCCAAAGCTCATGTGAGTTTTGGAGATGGCCTTTGAAAGCATTTACAGCCAGGAACCCATTTTGATGGCAGACCTTTTTGTACTGCCAAAGTGGGTCTCCTGTTGTAAACCAGGCCATGGAAGTGTGCTGTTTAAACAATTCTACTGGTAGTCCAGGTCTAGCCTGGATCAGGAGGCTATTCTGAGTGTTCTGGACTACAATCTGTCTTGTGCAGATGGAGAGCTTTAGCAGGGGTTGGAGCCCCCTTTACACCACAGTAACTTGCAGAAGGGAGACCTGAAAGCCCCTCCAAGATCTGGAGTACTAGTAAGTGCAGAAAGGTCCTTAGATGCAGATGGTCCTTAAGACCATTTGTCTGGAATGTGAACATGTTTAATTTGCTCCTATAGAGGGTTGGGGAAAATAATTAAGAGTTATGTGCAGATGGAATACAGGGAAAGTCTTCTTTTCATTAGTCAGTGTTATCTTCAAGTTGCCTATGAGTGGCCTGCCTCTTATGGTTCATGGATGCCTGTCCTCAACTGCCCTTTAAGTTAGTTATGATCACAATATATCTTTGATAAAATCTGATCCTAAATTCCTTATAGTCCTCTTTATGATCTCTTCCCATACTGTCCTGATAACATCATGTCTTACCTTCTTCCAAGCACACTTGAGCAAGAAGCTGAGGTTCTGTTTAACTTTCTCTGTTATTCCTTGACAGTTTCCAGTTCTTGAAATTAGCATGCCACAGCAACAAGTGTTACCGCAAGATAAATAAAGACTAAACACAAAATCCATCGCATGTATTGCCTGCAATCAAAGCCTCTCTCTGTGTGTTCTAATAAAATGTTCCTTAAATGTGAGCATTAGGGTGTTTCCGCACTGGCCCTTAAAACCCCATTAAGCACACAATAAGGACACATATGGCACACATGTGCAAGGTACCTTCTGCACAGCAAGACAGATTAGGGCCCCTTCAAGGACGCTGCTTCTGCACAGCCTCGCATGAGACCCATCTCTAATGGGGTCTAGAGGCTGCCAAAACCAGTTTCTGAGAAGACCTGAAACATTGGCTGCTTCCGCACTTGACCTTATTCTGGGATATATCTCAGGATAGGGGTCTCTTGTCCACATACTAATACAGGCTATGGCAAGTCTTACTAGGACCTGCTGTAGTCTGCAATAACATGCAGATAAGAGACCCTGATCCTGAGATATATTCCAGAATAAGTCCAAGTGCGGAAAGGGCCATTAGGTCTTCAAACTGTTCCTGCTTGCAAAATCCACATCAAAGGAAGATGCTTCCGCACAGAGACAGGAGAGGGAATGCATGTGAGCCGGTCAGGAAGTTGCCATGTTGAGTGGCAGGAAGTCATCATGTTGAGTGAGGCAGCAGCACCATGGCAGCCATGGGATCTCAGGCATGCCACTGATTGGTGGGGGAATGAGCAGTGACTGATGTCTGAGTGCTCCAATCACATGGCTCCTCAGGCTGCAGGGCTGTAGAGAAGCCTGATTCTTCTGGATATTGGAGCTGTGGCATCTGCACAGCGAACACATTAAGTGTTTCTTGCTATCTGTGCTTCCCATGAGAGTGCAGAAGCATTAGACCTCGTTTGGATCCATCCCTTTTTCAGACAGATCTTCTCAGGGACGGATTTCAGAAATCTGCCTTTCTTTAATCTGGATTTCAAGTGGTAAGTGCGAAACACCCTTAGTTAACTGTACTTTACAAAATCAGTTGAGGTTTCATTCCTGAAGAGAATTAGATTTACTTTGTAAGAGTGTTAAAATTAGGAGGTCAGCTCGTTTATTGTGGCAAAAATAGCAAATCCCCTTTTTGATGATTCAGCTGGTTTATGGCCTACTTCTGATTTCTTGTTATGGCAGGTTCACCTTAACAGAGATTTCTTTGTGATTTTTTTTTTTTTGATGGCCAGATATAATTCTTAATAGAAAAGGGAATTGTGTTACCTCCTATACTTTTCAGGAGAATTCCTAATGATTTTGAAGGAATTGATTACATGAATTCTATGACATATGTTAGTTACCCATCAGTAACACCAGAATGATAAAGTTAGCCGCATGTAGGTAATCAGCAGCAGAAATAAGTGAATGCATGTGTAGTGATTTGGTGGTCCCAGAGTGACTGATATTGCTATTCTATGTTCAATGCAGTGGCAGCTATGGAACTGCTACTAGTGCACTGAAAAGTCCTCAAATGCTTGGTAGGTTATCCTTTATTTATTGCACACAGATGAATACAATACAACCACAAGTTCAACCTAGGAAGTACAGAAATATTAGCACAGACCAAATCAAAGAAAAGGAGATAGTTTTTAGAATACTGGTATTCCCATAAACTATCAGTCCATAGGCACACAGACATAGAACCTAGGCCAGGGGGCACAGGACAATGTACTATATAGCCCACAAACCTTGAACTGAGGATGTTACCTAGTCAGGCAATAAAATGTCTGCAAATAGAAAATTCACTTCCGAGAACTCAAAACACCACCACCACCATTCCACTGAGGTGAAGATTAGGTGCAAAGGGAACTATCTGCACTTCAAGTGCTGGTGCTGTCCCCAGTCAGACCACCAGCACCTGAAGAGCAGATATCCCACCCTGGGCAGATCAGATAGTCATAGCAGCAGCAACAGCAATGGCCAGCTTGTGGATTTTGCCATAGTCCCTTGGGTATGGGGTGGGATAAACAAACAAACAAACAAACAAACAAACAAACAAACAAACAAACAAACAAACAAACAAACAAACAAACAAACAAACAAACAAACAAACAAACAAATAAATAAATAAATAAATAAATAAATAAATAAATAAATAAATAAATAAATAAATAGTGATTGACCTGTGGTTCCCTGCACATTTGCAGCTTTGCATCCGGAAGAGAGTGTGAATGCTTCTGACAGTGAGCTCACTAGCTGTCCCCAGTGAAGCTGGAGGAAACTGTGGGATGCTATGGAATGATGGTGACTGAAGCGTGGCATGAAGACCAGCCTCCCCAGGACTGGCTGGAAATGCTCCTGTATGATAAATACAAACAGGTCCATAATTACCGTTTGTGGTAGTGTAGTGGCAGGTGCTGTGTTCATCCTGTGAACAACCAGCACTGCCACCACAATGTTGTGGCTGCAAATGGAACTTGTGAAGGGCTCCATAATTACTGGCTTCACAAAATTATTATTATACCTACTGGAGTTGTAGGGAACCCAAACTGAAGTAATTCGGTTATAGTAATTTATTCTGATTTTGGAATAATGGGGTGATTACGTACAATGGATAATTCTGGTATAACTCTGAGACTAATTTTATTTGGATGAAAACTTTTTTATTGTATTGGGGGGGGGGGCTTCTTGGAACTTGAAAGCAGGCAGAGACTCTTTATTGCATCTGCTCTGCCCATATAACTGGACCTAAGTACAGACCTTAAAACTGAGCAAGAGGAAATTGTATCCAAAGGATAATTCTAGTACAGATAAAATATAGAATTTATGACTGATATTTGGGTTTTCTGTACTTGCTTGCACTCATCATCATAGCCTCAAATGCAACTAATCTATGAACAGCACCAGTGGAAGCAAACAGGAAGAATAATATGAAAAAGCTTTCTGCTTCTGTTCTGTAGTAGGACCTATGGAAGTAAAAAAAACCTTTCCCTCCAAGATTGTCAGCCACGATCACACAACTATTATATTCATTTGTCAATAAAGTGGGTAGGTGGGAATGAAACATTTATAACTGCTTATTTCAGCATAAGCCGTTGGGCTGAGGTGAAAATTAATTGCCTTTCTCCATGGCAAAGCTTAAAAAAATTCTTTATAAGAGTAGTATCATTGTATCTAAGAAAATTAATGTCTTTGTCACCTACAAAGAGTTTAACTGAAGCCAGTATATATAATTTATTTGCTAACTTGAATTATACTCCATTACCACAAATAAATAGGAAAACCCATTAAGTTTTCTGAAATGCAGCATGTTTCCCACAAATTTGTATAAACTGCAAAACAATGCATTATACCTACATATTGTTACTAAAACTATTTAGGGATGTGCACAAAGCCATTTCCCCCCATTTAGTTTGTGTTAGCAGTGAGGTTCCAGGTGAATAATCCATAGATTCTATTTTACATTTGGATTTCTTCCCTTTTTGTCTTTCCCTAACATATCTCAAAACTGGTAACAGAGAACTACATTTACAGAAAAGAAGTAGCTTCTTCTTGAAGGAAGAATAAAAAAGAATAAATGTACCTAAGGTTTTCTCAAGTTTTTTGGGCCCAGATTGGGTAATATAAAAGTTAGCTTAGAAATAAAATCTATAGTAAATAATCCCTTACAATGTTGACTCTTGCAATGTTGCCTGTATTTCAAAACAAAATGGAAAATTTGTGTTTTGCTTTGAAAGTGGACTAAAATCTCTGGAATCATGAATTCTGTATTTAGCAGATGTAGTTCTGACTAGCCCAATGTGGTCTGGGAACAACCACGTTTTCCACAGCGCAATCCCAGCTACACAATTGTCGTTTTTTTAAAACTCTTCCTCCAAACAATTGAATATGGTCTGTGATGACAATAATTGTCATGCCTGACTTGTTAACAATCTTCTAACAGTTGGTCACAATTAATTTATTTGTTATTGCTGCATAATTACATAAGTGAAGACTTTAAATAAGTAATAACTCCCCCATTTCCAATCACTTTTGTTCTTTCACATTAGCCAAAATTATATGAATAATTGTATCCCTTTGTGCCATGGCCTAGTACAAGTAATACAATTAGCAAAGAAAAATGTGGTGTTCATCCCTTCATGAATGTATCCTTGCTTTGGTTATAAGTCCTAAGTCCAACCACCTAAGCAGGTGGTTGGATCCAGGTGCAGGACTGGTGGACCACCAAACAACTGCTGCATGGCAACAGTTGCTATGTGATGAAATGAAAGTAAAATGAGCCCAATGTGAAGTAAGGACAATGCTTTTAAACACCATCTGACAATGAAAATGTTGGCACAACTTCAGTCTTTTCTCTGCATGTCAGGACTTCAAAATTTTCCATTTAATTCAAAATTTCATTCCAGCAGTGCGTTGATGACAGGACATTTGGATATTGTCTCAAAGGGAGTGGGCCTTGTTCCTTTACATAGGTACTTCCTATCTTTGCAGAAAAATAGCAGAGTGTTACTGCTGTGGTATATATAATGCTGCACCAGTGTAGGTAAATTTCTTAGCAATGCCCATGCCAGTTGAGGACAGCATGTGGTGCTAATTGTAGGTTCATAGGACAGTTATATGGCTGTTGAAGCTAAGTGAATGCAGTTACTTTTGTTCTAATGCATATACAAGCAGTGAATATTGCAGCTTGGTACTCTCTTAGAAAATGGTTACTATTGGGGTTTGTCTGCCCACAGAGTTAATGGGGCCAATGGATTTGAGAAGAAAATGAGTGAGAGATATGGGTTGAAGGAGGAAAAAATGAGACAGGTGTTAGAGAAAGGTTAACAGGGATAATTAAGGGCCTTTTTGCACTTAACTGCCATTGAAATTACCCCACAGCAGTAAAGATCAGGGATGGTGGCTGGCATTCACACTGCGAGCACTGTCCTGTCCCAAACTGTACCCAGACCTACATAAGTCTGGGTGAAGTGAAAAATGTCCTGTCTAGGACCTTTTGCATTGCCATAGCAATGGCCAAGCACATCAAGACATTGATACATGTTTGCTTATATAGTTTTAATTTTTTCTTATTTTCTGTCTTTAGATTATTTTGTCAATATTCTTAATCTTCATGACAAATTACTTTATTAAAGGCATAATGTTCCTACTCATTTGTAGTCTGTGCAAGCTTTTCCAAATGTCCCCACACATCTGCATTTCATCACTGGCAGTTTTTACAAACTGTGTGCAATATTTGCATGTTTATTCTTTGTTTCTATGTGCATAATATTTGCAGAAATTGTTTTCTTTTAAAACAGTTTGCTAACTGTTCTCATTTTGCCATTTTTTTTAGGCCAAAGCTTCTAAAAGCAAGGAAACCCTATGACTATCAGTTATATTCCACATAGGTAGCAGTGGAAGGCAAACAGTGATTTTACACTGGAACCCTGATAGGTGTGGCTTGTATGAGTCCTTTGATTGCCTTGAGCACATTCTGATTAAAACCCAGAATGGTGTCCATCCCTTCAAACTGACATGCACACGTACTCTAGTAGATGGGTTTCTCCTGCCAGAGACTACCATCCCAAAGCCTGGAGAAATTTGGGTGGTTTCCACAATAGCATTCCATAATGCATGATGGGTTACTATTAGGAAGGAATGGATGAAATGCCATTGTTTTGTTACCACATGACCCCTCCCCCCTGTGGCCAATGCAGTTTGGCTGAATGTTGCAGTCAGTGTCACATACCTTAAGGAATTGGTGTTGAAAAATATGATCACAACTAATCTTATAAGAAATAATGAGATGACCTTTAGTTTTCACTTACATATGTTACTTAATTACTCAACCACTTCATAATGCAGCTACTAAATAGTACAGTTCCACACTTAGCGGCATTAATTCTGAGTTAATGTTTTAAGGCCTTGAATATATGATTCAGACTAAGAATGCTGACATATTTTTATCTGCTATAGGTGATGGAGACAAAGCTATGACAGTGTTATTAGACAAGACAGGGAGTTTTTCTTATCAAACTATCTTATACTGTATTTCCACCATGTAATGTGACTGGTACTGATGTACGTATTACACATTGATCTAAGCAATCCACTGTAGGGGTGTGCACAGATATTCAAATGTATTTGAAATTCAATAGACTCTAACCTAATTTTAACACTCGAATTTGAATCAAATGTCCACAAATCCAAATTTAAAGATTCAAATGAATTTCAAATTTTGGATCTATTCATTTGAATTATCTGGACATTCGTATGTGCATGGGTTTGTATACAATGTGTACTTGCAGATACGCATCTTTCCCGCATCCATACGCATTTGTATGGATCCATACAGGACGCATATGGGATGCATACGGATGTGTACAGATGCATATGGGATGTGTAACGATGCAAACAGGCACATATAGATGTTGTCGACATTTGTAAGTGCTTAATTCAAATCAAATTTGGTTAAATTCAAATTTTAAAGATTTGAATTGAATCAAATTTTCAGATATTCGAATTGAGTAGAATCCTGAAAATTGCATTCATGCACACTCAATCCACAGTTTTTCCATTTCAAACTTGTCTAAATTGAAAGTGAGAAAAACACTTATCTGCAGGGAGCATCTTCTGCAAAAGTGTTTTCCTGGAGCTATGTGTTACTTGCTCCTTTCTGTACTTACCTGCTATAGATCTAGATCAGTTATTCTGGACCCACTGATCCAGCTCACATTTAGGTGTGGACCAGATCAGCACCATCAGCACCGACAATGATGATCCAGCCTATACTGCCCTGTGGCTGTGAAGCCGAGTCTGGTGGTATGGCTGTACATGTCATGCCTACCAGGTCAGTAACAGGATTGCTGGATCCTGCTGCACATGCAGGGTCTTGGGAAGGATACTGCCCTAGTTTTTAACCATTATTCCATGGAAATCAATATTCCACTGAAACTCTGCTCACAAATTATTAAAAGACCTTTCCATAATTGACAAAGGCTATTAAAAAAAAGATTTTTGTTAATTAAGGCTATAATTTTGAAAAGTTAGTAATGAAAACTGAGAAGGATGGTAAATGACAGCATTTGAACAGCAGATTAGACAGATATAGATTTTAGCTGTTCATTATTTCTCCCTATATGGTGTGTTGTATTTCTCTGACTCCAGCCAGCTTCCATTCATGGGAACCACATTAAACTATGGCCTTCTGTATAACTCTGTTGTATTCTTGGCATAGTCTGTAGGAGTGGATTCCCTCCCCCCAATCAAACTCTGTATTTTCCAAATTATTCTGGCTTGCTGTTTTTGAGTAAATACTGGACCAGATTACCTACAGTATGCATGGAGGAACTGTCCCTGGCGAAGGAGTCTTTTTTTTTTTTTTTGAACTGGCCATTCAGGCTTGGGAGAGAAATTCCTTCTACTCCAGCACAGGAATACATATGAAGGAATCTGCCTTGCTCCGAGCTCCCTAGAAAGCCCTGCTTCCTAGTAGGATCAGATCAGGAGTAGAGTGCAGAGGGCACCCATGGCTTGCTGATCTCCTTTTATGATTGAAAAGGGGTGAATGGCCCACAAAGCACAAAGTGGGCAGTGGTGCCTTCCTGTCCCAGGAACTTCAGCTTGCACAGAAACACTTGTTGGAAGATCATTCCAGCCTTTAAGCACCATAGCACTATGATGACATGCCAATTGGCTGCCCTTCTCATGGTTCCTAGGCTTCTTCCCCCCCTCCTCCCCCTTCCTCCGTGGGAGCAGTAGAGCACATCTGCAACCTCCCTCAGTTCAGTACTGTATTTGCTTGCAGAGGCACTTAAAAATTCACTAAAGAAAGAACACAGGTTTCAGCTTTGATGCTCGTGATGGGGATATATACAGGAGGAAAACAAAAAATAGTGAGGCTATTGCAGTTTGGAACCCAGCCTCTCTCAAGGGGGATACATGCCCAAGAACCTTGCAGAAGGCAGCCAACTGGCATATCATCATAGTGCTATGGTACACTAATGGGGCTTCTCTGCCCCAAGAGAAGCAATATCCCTTCTATATTGTCCCATACTTAGAATATTTCATTTGGCATGTAACTGGGTAGGGAATGGCAATTATTATAATTTCTTTTGGAAAAATTCCAAGCAATTTGGGCTCAGCTCTATGCTTTCACTTTTAATATTCATTGCTTAAATAATATGGTAGAAGTTCAGTTTTTAGAGATTTTTTTCTGAGCATTAATGCTTGTGCTATTGCACTTCAAGATAGTGTAATTTTTGAAATGATACTTCAGTATCAGTCTTTCCTTTTGTTTGCAAATGTAGCAGTCTTTCCTTCCTAAAGCAGTTAAAAGATGGGAACAATAATTTACACTAATAACCACTAGAGGTCCACTGATATCAAAGCCTGGGTAACACCAATGCATTTCTGAAAGTGCTAGAATCTGTCCTTCCACTAAAAAGATTGTTTTTTTGTGCATGTGTGTACTGCTTTAATTCTGCAATTTTTCCCTTATAAAGCCTGATCCTGAATATGTATTTTTCATTAGCCACAGACAGGACAGATTCCTAGGTAAGTAGGCAGCCTTAAAGGGCAAGAGGTTCATCCTGTATTTCATTCATGGAAACTTGTATTTTTGTATTTACCTTCCTGGTAAAGATGGGGGAACTGCTGCATAGTTCATCCACACCACTGGAGTTTCCCCCACGCATATAGGTGTGGAGCACTTAAAATTGCTCCACACCTATACTAGTGGCAGGGTTAGTATAGCCCTGTCCACTGCATCACACCTCTTTCAGGTGGAAGAGGGGCAAGAGGAGCACATGACTGGCAGCTCAGGTATGATTGCACACTGTGTCCTCTGGTCACCCTGGCAATAGTGTGTGCTGGTGCCATCACTGCAGCAAAAATGATCACAGTAGGGATGTGCATGAATATTTGTAACATGCGTCATTCATATGAATTTGTACGAATCTGAACATTCGTATACAAATCAAATGTTATGACATTCATACATTGACATTTGTACAAATTCAAATGTTTTGGAACATTCGTACAAAGCTCGGAACATTCATGAAATGGGGAAGTCGAAAAGCGGCTGTGCCAATCACATCTGCAATGGGTCCAGAGTGAATTTGACATCATTTGAGAGTGGATTTGAACTGGATTCAGGGTGGATTTATCACTTTCAGAGCAGATGGGATATGAATTGGATACATATGGATACGTATCAGATAAGTACGTGTTCATATTGGATATTCGTACAAATTCATACAAATGCATCCGTATCAAATAGAATCCTACCACATTCGAATGGGATCTATTCGAACAAATACAAAATTTATTACACTTGATTCAATACGAATCACATGCAAAAAAAGCCATTTGTGTCGATCCCTAGATCACAGCCATAATGGTGGCAATTCACACTTAGCTGGCACCTAGTTAATCACCAGCTAAGTTTCAAATGCCTTGAGTGCCGCATTGAATTCAGTGTAGCTTACTTCTTAAGAGTCATGTCTAGGATTACATTCTAAATGAATAGAAGTTATAGCAAGTGTTTTTAAAGCAATACATCATTGTGTTAGCAAATCTCTAAGGCTGCCTCCAGATGATGACTGAATATCCCACTAGTAAGGAATAACATGGGATATTAATCCTCACCCCATTATCCCATTTTATTGACATGTGCATCTGGGTATTTGGCTGGCACTGAATACCTGGATGTGCATGCTGGCACTACCATACATGTGTAGACATGTTTCAACCCCCACACTTTCATGGTGGATGGAGTTATGATGGCACTGTCCATAAGAATATTTAGCACTTTTTTTTAGGAGGGAAGAGCACAGATATGGTGGGATTGCCTCAGATATGTGAGGCATTCCCACTATAGCAGCACCATCATAGCAATATATCCCCCCCCCCCAATCCTGGTCTGGACAGAGGTCTAAAAAAAAAAAGTTTAGTAACAATACTAAATTCTAAGTTTTGCTTCTCTAAAGTTTGCACTAAATATTTCACATAACTTCTTTTTTACATTAAGTGTGTCCTGTCTACAATTTTAGACCTTCTCTTAACTTGACAATTTTCACTGTTATAATTTTTATCAGGAATTTGGACCAGAGTCCTGGAGCATGTCATATATCTTGCAGATGTCTTTCAGATGTCTTTTTGGCAGCACTAGCTGTTGTCCCACTTTTTGATCATAGGATGGGACAATATTTAGGGGATAATATTTCTCCCTCACTGTGATACTGAGAATTATTACTAGAAAACCAGATAGTCTAATCTTAAGATATCTAGCTGCTGTAGTGGAAGAGCTTACATAATACATAAGAGCTGCTGGATCCTGAACTCTGTCCTGGGCAAGGGGTGAAAAGTGGACCAGACCAGGATGCTCTGGTCTGGGATAAGCATTCCTGCTACAAGCCAGGATGAATTGCTCTTGGCACAGAACAAAGCTGTCCACATTGGGACAGCTGGTTGTGTGCCAGCCCCCACACTGGCTCCAAGACTCATGCCACCTTTTTGAGTCAGTGTTGGGGACCTATGAATGCCCTGAAGAATAGGATCAAAAGTTCATGGCCTTTGAAGCTCTCAGGGATACCGTTTTGGTGGTGTGCCTTTGTATGCTATTGAAATGAGCCCCCTGTGGTATACCAGATTACGGAGGCATGCTGTACCCATGCACTCTGTGCTCTGGCATACCATTTCCTAGTACTATGTGCAGATGTAGTGAGAGGGGAGGGCCCCCCTTTGAATGGCAGCAGCATATGGGAGACTTGTAGACTACATTTTCATCTGGTCTACCATCAAGTGTGGAAACAGTCAAAGCTTGGTATAAGCAATCACTGCAACCTACTTTATTTGACATTAAAGAATGCTCTTTCAGACTGATTAGCTGATGACATGCATGCCTGAAAAGGCTACATAATACAGTGATTGCAAAGATCAGATTTGTTTGTTTCATATGTTTTGGAAATGGTCTTCTGTTGATAGACTTTGATTAGGTATGTAAAAGAACTGTGAATAAAATGGGGCTTCATACACATAGGAGACTGCTGGCATTCATGTCAATAAATAAAATCTTGAATCAGGTGGTGCTATTCATTGATTTTGGCTATCTTCAGACACCCATGAAGGTGGTCTTTGGACAAGCACCCAGGGTTTTCCTCTTCAGTATATCTTGGGGAATGTGTATCTGCTCCTTATCTATGTTTCTCCATCCAGATTATACTCTTTATTGCTGTTTCATTGCTTTGTTGGACTGTATGTTTACACTAAACTGCAGATTAGCAATACAGCTGCACATTAAACCAGACTGTAGTTTAGTACTGTTTATAGAAGAAGCAACTGTCAGAGGTCACTCTGTACCTCAATAAGCCAAAAATTGAACCTGCTATAGGCAAAAATGCAGCTATACTACTGAGTCATAGGGGTGTGCACAAATATTCGAAGGTATTCAAAATTCGATCGAATCTGGCTGAATTTTGACATTCATAATTTTGAATTTAAAGATTCAAATGAATTTCAAATTTTGGATCTATTTGTTTGAATTTTCTGGACATTCGCATGTGTACGGGTTCGTACATGATGCGTGTTTGCAGATTCGTATCTTTCCTGCATACATACGCATTTGAAAAGGTCCATATGGGGCAAAAACAAGTTGCATATGGGATAAGAATGGGATGCATACAGATGTGTACAGATGCATATGGGATGCATAACAATGCATATGGGCACATATGAATGTTGCCAACGTCCATAAGTGCAAATTTGATTAAAAAATGCAAATGAATAGATTTGAATTTGCTTAATTTGAATCAAATTTGGTTTAATTCAGATTTTAAAGATTCAGTTCAAACTGAATTTTTGGATATTTGATTTGAATCAAATCAAATCCTGAAAATTGCATTCGTGCACATCCCTACTGAATCATATTAGAACTTTCTACTGCTCACATTTTAGGTAAGGGATCTACTATCTGAGTTAATTTCTCTCCATTTAATCATTTGCACAATTAATGCCATTTTAACATTATTTAAAGGTAGCATTACCCATAATGTTACTGAATAGGTCTTTTTAAGCGGCCTTGCATGAGGGAAGGAGGAATAGCTCAGAGGATGGCTTGTGTATATTGCCTGTGCTATGCAGAGTCATAATCAGAGAGGAAGAGAGCAGCTAGCTATGATCTTGATGGTCAGTAGGCCTTGCATCTGTCAGAAACTGTAAATCAGTCTGGGAGCGCAGAGAGCTGTGTGTCTTTGATCTTTGTCACTCTGGGGGGCCTAATGGGTTCCTGGGGGGATCTTTCTGGGAAGGGAACTGGGGGGTTTTCTGCAGCGTTTTAGTATATTTAATGTGATGTTTCTTTGTGTTCCTTGGTCCTACTATTATTCTCCTATCCATCCTTGTCTGCATACTGCAATAAAGCACTATGATTCTTCTCTCTGGATCAATCCCCACGCTGTCCATTCATGCATGTGATAGTGTCTAAGTAATTTGCTGAAGGACTCATTGAAATCCAAAGTTTGGGATTTAAATTAAGCTGCAGTCTGTAGGGACTATCCTTGGAAATCACCTAGAAACTGCAACTGATACAGAATGCTGTAAGGCTGTTGACTACTGTGTTGCTGTGAGCAACTTGGGACTGTGGTTGAAGGACTTGCTTTAGTATCAGCCTGTTAGGGCAGAGGTTGGAGTAGGGTCTTGTTTCTGCTACTAGTAGGATTCACTGAGAAGAGAATTAGTGAATGGTTTTCTCAGTAGTTGCAACTATGAGGTGGGACAGGGCACTGAAAATATAATGCATTTGCTTTATTTTTCTTTCTATGCATGCTTATTTTAATTTTAACTCATATCCAACCCTATAATTTAAAGACCCATGAACGAGCTTATAAACTTAAATAAAATCCAATATATAGATAACAATAAAACATCCTGAAAAACATTTAAAATTCATCAGGACCTTTGTTGGGAAGGTGATATTTCTGCTTTTTAAAATACCATCCAGGTTTGCTTTCTTCTCAAAGAGCAAGTGTCTTTTAATTTCATGACCGTAGTCACTGTCTGTGAACTTTGAGCCCAAGAAAATAAAATCTTGACACTTGCTTCCATTCCTTCCCCCTCTGTTTACCAGAAAGTGATGGGACCAGATGCCATGATTTTAGTTTAATGTTGAGCTTTGAGACAGCTTTTGCACTCTCCTCTTCCTTCAGATATGTAGGGTTCAAGCCATAATGATAATGACGAGCTTCTTGAATTGAATCTGGAATGCAGTTCTTGAAGGAGGGGAGTATTATACTTCCATGTAGAGCCCCAGAGAGTGTTTTGGCAATGACGTTCTGTTCCATTTGAACCTTCTGAATGCTTTCAAGGTCAGTTACATGTAGAACAGTAATTTGTGGTATTACTAGGGTATGAGTTACTGACACCAGGTCAGACTTCTCAAAAAAGGGATATAGCTGGGGCATCAAGTGAAGGTGTGCTAAGGAAATCCTAGTGTCAGCTACCACCTGGGCATCCAGGAACAAAGTAGGGTCCAGGTGAACTCCCAACCTGCCAACCTATATTTCAAAGGGAATTCCACTCCATCCAGAACAGGCTGAGTCATGTCCCTAATTCCTGATCTGTATTCCTCCTGACATGCAATATTTATGCCTTATCTGGATTCAGTCTCCACTTGTTCATCCCCATTCAGTCCATCACAGCCTTTAGTCCCTAATTCAAGACAACCACCTCTTCCCTAGTTTGTGAGCTAGTTTGGTCTAGTGGTTAGGGAGCCAGACTCTTATCTGGGAATACCGGTTTCGATTCCGCCCTCCCTCATGAAGCCAGCTAGTCACAGCTCTCCTCTGAGCTCTCACAGCCCCACCTACCTCACAGGGTGTTCTGTTGTGGGAAGAATAGAAAAGCTTTGTCAGCCGCTTTGAGTCCCCTTAAATGGGTGAGAAAAGTGGGGTAGAAATGCCAACTCTTCTTCTTCTTCCCTCACATCTGTTCACACAGAGAGGTAGAGCTGCATGTCATCAATGTACTGAGGTGACCTTGAGGCCCAATGTTCTGGATGATCTGCCATAGCGGTTTCATAGGTAATAAAATAGAACACCACAGCACTCCAACAGTGAATGGTCAAGAGGCACAGCAGTAGTCCATCATAATCTTCTGGCCTTTAACTTCAAGGTAGATTCAAGATTGTACCTTGCAGCCTCAATCAAGGCAGTATCAAAAGACAATGAGAGGTCCAGTGAAACCAACATGGAGTTACTCTCCGTGTTGAGTTCCCAGTACATCCACCAATGCAGTCTCTCTGTATCAAAATCAAGCCTGAAATGGGTCAGGCCTGACTGAAATGGGTCATATCCATATCATCCAAGATTTCTGTATCATCTAAAATGTTCAAGTTGCTTCTCTGTTACAAGCTTACAAATCTTTTTACGCACTCCCCACTCTTTTCCTCTTCAAGGCTCCTGCTCAGATGAAGAAAGCTTTACTTGCATATGGCTATGTGACAGAAGTTTTAAATTCTAGGTTATGTTATGGAAGCTTTAAATTCTAGCTTGGATCTTGTCCAAGAGCAGAAGAACCTTCTTCTGTTGTAATATTGCCTTTACAAGCCTAGCTGAAGGGAGTGGGATTCTTTTTTTTTTTTAAGAAATGCAACCTGTATAAATCATTGAGAACTTCTTCAGCTTGCTGTGTGCTTTCTATATATGCATGCAAGGGAAAAGTAACTGTTAAAAATAATTGTGGTCTACATGAATATGCCTTTGATATAGACATTTCATAGCCTTATTCCTGGGTATTGTGAAACACAAGTAGGGCGAGATGAGGAGAGAAGGCACAGTGGAGAAGGATTCAGTGAGTAGAACATAAATATGAATGTCCTCTTGTGGTCCCAAGGAGACTCATCAGGACTAAGGCAGCAGTCCTGGATTCTCATGTCAGGTTGCTAGATAACAGGGTTCAACCATTAAATGTATTCAGTAATCTCTGACAGTTTTCAGCTTGCACCTCATCTCTGGAGAAAGTGTGACAAACAGCTATGTAGCTAAGCAGACACACCGTTATCACACTTTCCTATAATGCTGAGTACTGGTCACAGGCTATTAATATCCATGTATTTAAAGCTCTTTTTCACTACTGTGATAGCTTAATAATATATGTTGTGTAACTCTATGATAGACTACCTGGACTGAGTATCCCACATTATTTTGTTTCAATTATATTAGAGCATGGCAAGGATAGGACTGTATGATTACTATCCTCTGGGGAGCTAATGAACAGAGGGGATATTTTCTCTCCAGAGGCTATTCCAGAGTGTGATATATTACCCTGATGTATTTTCATGAGGATTTGTAAGGATATCTGTCATTACACTGTTAGATACTGCTAATAAAACTATTAAATACCAATTTTCATATTATAAAATTTCAAGTAAGATATGTTTTTGCAAGGCATTTAAACACTTTCTCCCCTTAACTATCAAGTGTCACATTGCATTGCTCTTTTAAGATAGCTGGTGAAAGAACTAGCCAAAACATTTTCACACTCAGATTATCGGGGTTTTTTTTGTTTTTGTTATTGCTATAATCTTGCACACATAGCAAAAAGAGCAAATAGTTAAGATCCTAGAATAATTTAACTTTTTTATTACCTAGGCTAAATTACTTAGATCAGCGGTTCTCAACCTTCCTTATGCCGCGACCTCTTAATGCAGTTCCTCATATTTATGTTCTACTCCTGAGGTGATCCCCAACCATGGGGGCAGGGCACCCGGGAGGGGGGAGGGAGTGGTGGCGGGAGACTTGTTGCGACCCTTCTGAAAGGGTAGTTTGACCCCCAAATGGGTCACAACCCACAGGTTGAGAACTGCTGACTTAGATGGAAGATAATGGGTATGGAGAAGCAGGCACAATTTAGCTAAGGATGCCTGCAGAAAACCTATTGAGTGTGGTATCCCTGTTCTGGTGCACCCCTTAGGCATGTAACCTGCCTTTGAGGATGGAAACTACCTTAAAGAGTAATCTTTTTGCAGAGCAAGGCACTTTCCACCCTTGGGCAACTGTGCTGTTACTGTGCAAACGAAAGGTGACAGCAAGAGGACATCATCTAAGGCATTTCTTGCTTGCTGCTCAGAGGAGATTTCTAAGCTGGGGAACTTCTTTTCCTTGGCTTTGTTGTTTACCAGTGCTGAAGGCTGTGTGAATGCAGACAGCATGCCTGCTCTTTCTGGGGCCAGAACAAACCCTTAAACCATACTTCTTATTTAAATATTCATGACTCACTGTGTCGAATGCTTTGTACAAATCTAATTTTAATACTCCTAATTTTGACCTCTCCCCTTTAGATTTATACATTGCATTTAATATATTCCTAATTGGGTTGCTTACAGTATATTCTTATTTTTGGTAAATCCATATTAGTCACTCTTTATTAATTCTGGTACTACTTCCACCATTCTCTTCGCTAATATTTTCATAAAGGTCTCGTAATCTTGATTTGTAAGATTTATAGGGCAATATGAATCTGGAAGTGTTAAATCCCATCGCTCCTTTGGCAATGTAATAATAACAGACTCCTTCCAGGATTTTGGTATAGTTTGTTCTACCAATATATTATTAAATAATTTCTTCAAATGAGGTAACAGTTCATCCCTATACGTTCTATTAAAAATACTTGAGTACTCATCAGGCCCAAGGGTCTTTCCAATTTTTAGATGATTTATACACTCCTTAATTTCTAACTGTTATTTTCTGGTTTATATGGTTCCTCTGCTCCCGTGTCAATGTTCTTCCTATATTTATTTCTTCTTGTGTCTGTTGCTCTTCCTTATACATCTTTTCATAATATTCCACCAATGACTCAACTATTTGTTCATTTTCATAAACTATCTGTCCATTATTATTTTTAATTTTTAATACATACCTTTTCTCTTTCCCCCTCTTTCGCATTCTTATCCTTTTAACACTCTAGTTCAGTGGTTCCCAAAGTTGTCTGGGCTATGACCCATCTAATATAAGTTTACCAACTCGGGACCCACCTCTAGGAAATTTAACCGTTACCAATATGAATAAAGAACTTTTCAAATAACAAAGTTTTAATACAATTTTTTATTACTTAATTAAATAATTACATCAAAAAAGTTATTTCAAATATGGTTAAATTTCCTAGAGGTGGTGGGTCCCGACCCACAGTTTGGGAAACCCTGCTCTAGTTGTCTTGCGCTTTATACTGGTTTTTAATAAAGTTTATCTTTCTGTTCTACATTTGGGTTCTAGTTCCTCCAACTCTTTTTTTTCTTTTCACCCTATTCCTTCTTCTTTCTCTCTGATCCAGTTCTTACACTTTCTTTTAATAATTTATCTGTCTATTCGGTCAATCTTTACCTTTTTTCATTAATTTACCTTTTAATTCCTATTGCCATGCTTAGGTATTGGCCTCTTAAGGTTGCTTTGAACCCATCCCATAATATATCCTTACTCCTTCCTTGTCATTGTGTTCAAAGTATTCCTTTATGTTTCTCTCTATTCGTAATTTATTATTTTCTTTTCTCAAATCTATAGAGTCAAAACTCCAATTTGTTTTCCTTTTCTCCCTTTCTCCCTTTTGCATCACCAAGGGAGCATGACCAGACACCCATGTCTATGCTGTACTTAAACCTTTAACTCTAAATTCAGAATTCTTGTTTATTATCATATGGTCTATTACTGAAAATTTCTTAAGTCTAGGTGAGTAAGTATGTTGGGGGTTTGCTCCCATTAAACCCCAATTTTTCATATATATCCATTAAATCCCACTTATATATATATTTCATTTGTCTTCTCCTTAACATTTTTACCTGGTTTATTTACAATACTACAGTTCAAGACATCAATCACATCTGACTTTTATTAACAGCACCTTCTTCCAGCAAGATGGCTTTTCCTTACCAGAGGTCCCTGAAAGTAGGGATTTTTATGGTGGCAAGAATACTGGAAAGCTCAGGAACAACTTTATCATCGTGTTTTCCAAGAATATATTTTCTAGTATCCCACCATCAGAACCTGAGTCATGTGTCAACCAGACTTGCTTGAAAAGAAGCTGCACTCTTTACTTCCTGGAAAGGGCCATTGTTTCTTCTGTGCTCACTAGTGTTATGACAAGAATTTGAAGATGCTAACTCAGTGGTTATAAAGAGTGGAGCAGAATGTTCCAAAATGGAGGGTTGAGGAGAGTGCAGAGAGGTCCTTTGCTTCCCTGCCCAAAAACACTGATAAAGATCTAGGCAGCTATGTCTGTATTTTGTAATTGCTTCTTTGAATGGATGTAGCTTTCTTAATCCTAGGCCATGTGCTTGACTGAACTTGGCCGTGTTCTGGAATATATCTCAGTATAGAAGGTCTGTTGTCCACATGGTAATGCAAACTCTGGGAGGTCTCACCTGGGACCTCCTGTAGCCTGCACTAGAATGTGAACAGCAGGCCCCTATTCTGGGACATATTCCAGAGAAAAGCCAAATGCGAACAGGCCTCATGACTCCACAGTCATGGGAGAAAGAGCATGGGGGTGGTTGCCTTCATGGGAGAACCCTCCTTGTATCATCAGGCAGTTCCTGGTCTGCATATCTAGTGATGTGGGCACCTGGTGAAATGGTGGACAAGGGACTTGGGCAAATAATATAGTGTCACCCTCTTGCCCCCAGGCACTTCAGGGGGTAAGCTTCTGCTGGCATGTCATGCTACCAAATGTTTGCTAAATTCCCTCCAGGCATCAGTGCAGGTATTTCAAAGACATGGCCCCAAATGAAACTAGCTGTGAAGATGATAAAGACTACGGCCATGTCTTAATGTGATGGAGGAGAGAGCTTGAGGATGGTTGCCTTGGCAGACACAGCTCAATTGCCACACTGAGTGCCACCTTTTGTGGCTCTGTTTCAGTGCATGGAGGTTTGATGTGATCAAGGTGACCTATACAGCAGAACATCGCACTCTTCCTGTGAGGGCACTTCAGATGGCATTCACACCCTTTCCTGAGACAGTGTAGGTGTGGGGCACATCACGCCACTGCAAATGGAAACACAGCAGGTTGTCCTTTCTGGAGGGCACATAGAAAGTGAAATAGAGACCCGACTAGAACTGTAGGGGAGAGAGAGAGAGAGAGGGAAAGCACAACACAACAATTGCATACATATCTTAACTGGTGCATGTTGATATTACAATAATATTTTCCTAGACAGATTTAAATTCAGGCTATAACAATACTAAAATTGACTTAGATAGTTTAATTAGGATGAACAAGAACTGCTTCCTCATAGAATTAAACGCAGGGCCCAAGTATTCTGGCAGAAGGTGGAAACAGTCGATTTAATAATATAGAATTTGAGCCAGAATACAACTTGTGTTTGGGTTTTGTGTGTTTTTTTAAATGCATACTTTATTCATTACTCTAATATCTTATCTTGCTCTTTACCCTTTTTATGGTATGCTGATGATAAAAAAAATCATTGATGGCTGCATTTGTTAGATTCTGTTTAAGGTTCTTAATATATTATTAAGACCTTTAACATGACATAGCTTTTTCTACATATCCAGGTGTTCAGAAAGGAGCTGTTTTATTCCAAAGCCTGCACTTTTTCATTTTTCCCCTCTAGCTTTTCTACAGTTTTGCTCACTCAGTGGGAAAGCCTCTGAAGTATTTTGCATGCTGGCCAGGCAATTTAGTATAAAATTTCTGATAGGATAAAAAAATGAAGGTCTCAGCAAATGTTTCCTTCTGTTATAGACAGATACATTTTGAAGTTTTGCTGAGTCAGGAATAATAGTTACCTCAGGTCTGTCATTATTTTTTTCTGCTATTTAACCATTTTGGGTAAAAATTAATTTTGGGTTCAGTTAATTCTGTAGGGGAAAGTTCTGAAATGGCAAATAATCAGCATAGAGTCTGTCTTCAAAATTTGCCATACCAACAATAGTTTGTGTTTCCACACTTTTTGTGAATGAAAGTGCTGAAACCTGAGCTAAGGAGGTTTCAGGTTAAATGAGTTTTCAGTCCAGTTCAGAGCATTAGTCTTTCTTTTGGATAGTGAAAGTGAACAAGTAGTCTATTTTGGGAGGGAATTGTACTTTTGGGAGTGTGCTCTCCATTTCTTCCTCTCTAGTGACAGACTTTGTTGTGGGCATTGTGTTCAGGAGATTGAAAATGTAACTACTGGGATGGGATGAGAGAGCAAAAGAGAAGACGCAACGTAAGTTAACTTTAACTGCCTCTTCCTTTCTCTACAGTGCCTGCAAAAAAGACAATGTATCCTCCTTTCCTTTCTCTCCCATCCTGAAGGACAATGTATCATCCACTTTCCCTTGGCAATGCACAAGGGAAACAATGTTTCCTTTCATTAAAAGGGGCAAGTAGGGCAGACGTTATATGCTGACCTCTGGTTTCCCTACTATGAATATTAAACTCCTCACACATTTTCCCATTTTCATTGAGCTCTCACCCATTGCACACTGCTTTGAAATGGGAGTGGAGGTCTACAGGTGAGCTCTCTGCCAGTACATGGTTTTGAAATTGCAAAGTAGCGCAAAACTGGTGTTCCAAAGAACAGGAAGTGAAACTGAGCTTTAAAGAAGCGTTATCTTATTGTAGTCATGGAATTGAAGTTTGGGTGGATATAGGATGGAGGGGGAGAAGGAACAAACTGTGAATGACTAATATTGCAGCTCAGGGAATTTGTACTGATGCAGCAGCAGGGAAATATGATGAGGTTTAGTTTGACCCCCCCCCCCCAGTGAAGTTATGATTTGAAGGGTAGAGCAGCATCTAACTGCTGACCACTTTAGGAGGGGAGTTTGATGTGGGGAGGAGAAAAAGAGTTAAAACCCAGTATAAAATACAACTCTTCCACTGCCCTCAGACTACTAGGGAAACTAACTATTGAGGGCCTGGGTACATAGAATGTATACAGAATGAAAGGTCATTTCACTGAACTCCAACATCTGAATTTGTTTTAGGTTTGAATTATGGGAACGTTTGCATCTTCTTATATGCCATTTGAAATGGCAGAATAGAGGCTACAGCCACAGGGCAGTGGGATTAAGTGAAATGTGTAGGTTTACTCTTATCCCAGCCTCACCAACTCAAATAATTGGTCTGTGAACCACTGCTGTGTGCATAGCAGGATTCTGATAGGAATGGAGAAGGGATGGATGAGGTTCTATATTTTAAAGTACAATGTTACCATTAATAATATTTGTGTCCTTTTAGTTATGTACTTTTGGGGCCTATTCACACTTGGCTATATTCTAGAATATATCTCAAGATAGAGGTCGGATGTTCATGTGCTAATATAGACTCTGGCAGACCTCACTTGGGACCTGTTGTAGCCTGCACTAGCATGTGGATAGCAGGCCCCTGTTCTGGGATATATTCCAGAATAAAGCCAAGTGTGAACAGGCTCCCAGTCCCAGAGAAGAAAATGGTGAATATAAAAGTAAGAGAGAACTGGTGAGAGAAAGGAAATAACAGTAAATGGGAACATTAGGAAATGGACAGGATTCAATGGTAGATTGTATATTCAAACACCCAAACAGAATACAGTATTTTCAATGGGAGCCGTTTGAAGAAAGAGAAAAAAAAATGTCCTGAATCTGTAGGATATGGCAGATGATAAATTTAAGCACAGGTTTTTTTTTTCCTCAGCTTTTCCAAACATATTCTCATAGACATATCAAACAAATAAATCTGACACTGACAAGGGGACTCAATAGGCTTGATGGGATACGCTATCTGGAGCGGAAAAATTCTTACCTGTTCCATATGCTTTCCTCAGACCTGTCATGCATCATTATATCAAACTTAGCTGACCTTATGGTCAGTGGAGATAACTGACACTTTAGTTTGCACATGCTCAGCATTGCCATTGTTGCATAAGAACTGTGGTTGCCATAGCTACAACCAGACTCACAATATTCAATTTATATTGTCACTAATCCATAGAGCCACGTCCCTCTTCACTTTCAAGTAAAATGAAGTTTAGAAAGTAGTTGCTACAATTCATGGTTGTTTGATCATGGGAAAATCACAATGAGCCATAGACTTGCCTATCAATGGCTTTTTAGTATTCTATTTCTGTTTTCTCTGCCTAGTAGCCTCAAGACCAGCTCTTGACATTTTAATATTGCAGGTAATTGGGACTTTTCCAACAGACTGTACTCCATAACATAACTAAAGAGGAAAGCAGTTTCTCTGTTTCCCAAGCTGTAACCCAGGCTGGATCAAATGCACTTAAAGGGATGCCTTCTACACAGATTTGAGGCAGGGCTGCCAAGCATTTTGCCTCTGCATTTGCTTTGCCTTATCTCAAAGTCTCTGAAGGGCCATCTCTCCTTCAGACCAAGGGTGACTTATTGTTCAAGTAATGTTGGGCAGGGAGCTTAGAATGGAAATTTGTCCAATCCTAGCACGGGGATGAATGTTGTTGTCCAGTGACTAATGAGGGTTCCAGAATACTTCAAAGGAAGGAAGGAAGGAAGGAAGGAAGGAAGGAAGGAAAGGAAGGAAAGGAAGGAAAGGAAGGAAGGAAGGAAGGAAGGAAGGAAGGAAGGAAGGAAGGAAGGAAGGAAGGAAGGAAGGAAGGAAGGAAGGAAAAGCCAGGCCCAAACTATTGGCTCTGGTTTTTTTGCCAGTGAAATGCCAGTTCCATTTTTCTGTTATCATTAAACGGGAGGCAAATTCAAATGTGGGGAACAATCTTAAGGACACAAACCATGCCAAACCATGGCTGCATTCAGACTTACCTCAGAGCAGCTTTCTTCTGCCTGCAGCAGTGGTGCAGCATCTGACTGAAGGGTGTGAAGTAAAAAGATGCTGATCAATTAGCATCTTTTTACTTCACTTCTTTGGGGACATGCTGTGCCCCTGCTGCAGGCAATGGTGCAGGAAGTCCAACAGGAAGTCACTTCACTGGAATCAACTGCGCTGTTCCTGCGTGGCTTCTGATCATCCGGTCTGACCAACAAGAAGCATCTTCATAGGGATGGTGAAGTATATCGCAAGTCTGGATGCAGCCCATGCCAAAGCTTTAAGGAGTACTTGGTATACTCTGGGTGAGACCAATGATGGCATAAGGTGTTATATAGTATTTGATTATATTTGTTACTCCGTTCTACTCTTTCCTATATATTTCCCCCCTGTCAGTATTTTGAGGGATTCTTTGTGAGCAGATTGAAATATAATTATGATTCCATCTAATTGTATTTTATGGTTTATTTTATCAAGTGCTATGTCCTGTCCTGGGGCCATCTACTGAAAGGCAGAATACAAATGTTTGGAAATGTGTAATAATAAATAAATACACATGTTGCTGGTAGTAGCCATCATTTTTTGATTCCTCAATTCAAAGCTGAGTATTCATTTTGAACCACTGAGCACACTGGAATTTTGCAGACATGCTACCACTTGTAGCTGCTTCTCCCCCCAGGCAGTTAGTGTTGGTGACTCCTCCTCTGGATTATGTTTTTTTGTTTTTGTTTTAAAGTGTATGTGATAAAATATTCTTCTCTCCTGAAATACATGCTGCATGTTCACTTCAAGTATGTTGGTCTCACTGTTTGTTCAAATGTTTTACTTCTTGAGAGATAATAGTAAGCCTATGAGTACTTAGCTTCATAGGATACTTCCTGACAGGGAAGGTAGCAGCGGCTTTGCTGCTTCCATCCCCTGCAGTAGGAGCATGGAATTCCCCCACCCACCACTCACCTCATGAAGTAAAAAGATGCTGGATAACAAGCATCTTTTTACTATGCGCTTATCAGTATTTGCTGCACTCTTACTGCCAGTGACACTTTTAATCTGGCTGATGGGAAGCAGCTATGCTGGAAATTTGAAGCTTCTGTTCCTGTATTTTGGAGGACTGGAAGCAGCTCTGCCTTAAATGTGGAGCTTCCAATCCTCCAGTTTCAAGGATTGGAAGGAGCTCCGCATTTAAGGCTAAGCAAGGGACATGTCTGGAGGAACCCATGGATTTCAGCTGCCTTCTGTAATGCACCATTTAAATGTTGATGGTTTGCATCAACTTTAATGAGCCTTCTCATGGGACACTCTCCCATAACATTATCACACCTGCACATCCTTGAGAGCTGGAGCACTTTCCAGAACAAATGGAGAACTAATAGAAATCCTCAGAGTGCTTATTGGTTTAGAGTTGGATAACTCCCAATGCTTTTTAAGAGCCATTGCAAGGTAGTGAGGAGCCTTGAATAATGCTGATGGACTTAGTCATTTGCCTCCCTAATTAAAAAAAATTGCTTGTAAGGTCATGCACAAATTGAACATGGAATATGACACAGCACCATACCAGACCTTAAACAGTGAGAACAAAGTCATGAGTGAAATTCAGATGAATTTTATGCAGTACTACCCAGCTAAATTAAAAACAAAACAAAAAACCCTAGCATGCTGACTATTGCTACTGAAAAATCTGGGTACACTGTGCACTTTGAATTACAGACATTGCATGCTGTTTAGAACCATCCTATTTGTCTCTTGCTGTGGAAGTAAATATATCAAATTGTGGTATTGCTAAAGATATTACATGTAATATAGTGACTTCTGTTACTGAGAAGCATGTAGATTTTGGTGTTCTATTGTATCTCAAGTACATATTTTTGTTTCTAATTCAGTTGCGTATTCTCTTTCAATTACATTGTACATGGTGGATCTTTTAAACAAAACCTGGCAAAAACAACACAGCATCACATTTCCTTTAACAATTACGTATTATGTAATAACTTTTTAAAAATAAGTGCTTCCTGTTTCAGTGTCGGAACATATTTTTCTCAAGGAATTTTTACGCTTGCTGTAAGAGATAATTGCACTTTTTTAAATCCACAAAGCACAATTACCTTTTACAGCAAGTATTGCCCTTCATAATGCAAGTACCAATCTCATATAAGACGTACAGAAATAAAGCAGGAAGGAGAATTGTTCACTTCCATTGCTCTGCTCCCCTCCCAAGATAATCTGTCCAATATAAGCCTCTCATCTCTTTCCCACACTTCTTAAATAGATGTTAGTTATACCTGTAGAGGCTACAGTGGAAATAGAACAGGTTAGATCCCACCCTGTTCATAGAAAAACATCACTGACTGCCATCCATTATGGTTCCCCAGAGATCACAGTTAGGGATCAACAATGGATTGTTGGTATTTATCAGCAGATCGCCTTTCCAATATTTACATCCTGATATTTTATTAGGCTTTTGCTGTATTTACACGAGTAAAATAGGACTCCTAGTGAGAGTCCAAGAAATGCAGTGTCCAGATATGGGTGCTGCCTTTGGGCCTCTGCCTATCTCTAAGTGCTGGAAGGTACCATTGGAAGCACCCTTTCTGCTGTGCAAGAAAAATAACTCTTGCTGATTTCATTCACCACTGGTGCCTTCATGCAGACGGACCATAGTGGCAGAAGTGATGTACCCTTTTTGCTGTCTGCCTTGGGCAATTAAGGACCGTGTAGAAAACGGGCAACTTCTGTCCGTTGCATATTAGGCCCGGTAGAAATTTATGTAGTCTCTCAGATTTTGCCCAGGCCTCAAAGTCGCAGGATGGGAGGTGAGCAGATGTGTACATGTCATGCCTCCTTTCACATGAGAGGCAAGATCTGTGGATCCCAGCATGTAAGAGATCATTTGCCCTATTATGGGGATGCAGCCCTCTCCTTCCCTTCCCTTTCCCTTTCCCTTTCCCCTTCTATAACATTACCTACAAACAACAAGCAGCATCCGGTTTGGGAGAGCGCACCCTCAAGTGAGGAGGACTGGAAACATGCAGAAAATGCTGAGCTAAGTGCGGGATTAGTTTCACATGTTCCTCGACGGCAGAATTTGGTCAAAAGGAGTGAATATAAATGTATATATGCAAACGCCAGGAGCCTTCGAGCCAAAATAGGGGAGCTAGAAAGCTTAGTTATGGAAAATAGGATTGATATTATTGGCATAACTGAAACCTGGTGGACCAGCGAAAACCAATGGGATACAGTCATCCCAGGATACAAACTGTACAGGAAAGACAGGGAAGGGTGACATGGAGGTGGTGTAGCCTTGTATATTAAAGAAGAGATAGAATCTTATGAACTGGAATGTCCAAGTGAGTCTGGCTCTTCCACAGAAGCAGTGTGGATAAAAATACCAAGCCAAAAAGGAAGTCTAACAATAGGGACATGCTACCGTCCTCCCAACCATACGTCCGAAGGAGATGAACAATTGGAGAAGGAGGTAAAGGAGGTAGCCCATAAAGATAGGGTAGTTATAATGGGGGACTTCAATTATCCTCACATAGACTGGGTGAACTCCTGTTCAACTCAGGAAAGAGAGAAAATTCCTAGACCTGCTAAATGACTGTTCCATGGAACAAATGGTCATGGAACCAACCAGGGGAAATGCAGTCCTGGACTTGATCCTAAGTAATGCTCAGGACCTGGTAAAGGACGTCACTGTAGCTGATCCAATTGGGAACAGTGACCACAATGCAATAACCTTCAACTTAAATACAGGGAGTAAGTTCTTAATAAAGTCTAACACAGAGACCTTAAACTTTCACAAGGGAAACTTCCCCAAAATGAGGAAATTAGTGAAAAGGAAATTGAAAGGGAAAGTCAAAAGAGTTAAATCACTTCAAAATGCATGGAGACTACTTAAAAACACAATAACGGAAGTGCAACTAGAATGCATTCCTAAAAGAAGAAAGGGGACTTCTAGGTCCAAGAAGAAACCAATGTGGCTCACAAATGCAGTAGATGAAGTCATTAAAAACAAGAAGAGTTCATTTAGGAAATGGAAGGCTTGTCCAAATGAGAACAGGAGGGAACATAGACACTGGCAACACGAATGCAAGACGGCCATTAGGAAAGCTAAGAAAGATTTTGAGGAGCACATTGCTAAAAACATCAAAAGAAATAACAAGAACTTCTTTAAGTATATCAGAAGTAGGAATCCAACCAGGAGAGCAGTTGGACCACTAGATAATAAAGGAGAGAAAGGGGTAATTAAAGAAGACACGGAGATTGCAGAGAGACTAAACGAATTTTTTGCTTCCGTATTCACGGAGGAAGACAGAAGACACATGCCAGTAGCTGAGCCTGTGTTTTCTGAAGAGTTAAACTGTACAGAAATAACCAAGGAAGAGGTCCTGGCATGTCTTAATAAACTAAATGTTAACAAGTCACCGGGACCAGATGGTATTCATCCAAGAGTCCTTAAGGAACTCAAATGCGAAATTGCCGACCTTCTAGCAAAAATATATAATCTTTCCCTAACATCAGGCTCTGTACCTGAGGACTGGAGGGTAGCAAATGTAACACCAATATTCAAAAAAGGATCCAGGGGTGATCCAGGCAACTACAGACCCGTTAGCTTAACGTCAGTTCCGTGTAAGGTGATGGAAACCATTATTAAAGACAAAATTAGTGTGCATATGGAGCAGCAGGCATTGCTGAACAAAAGCCAGCATGGCTTCTGCAAAGGTAAATCATGCCTCACAAATTTGTTGGAATTCTTTGAGAGTGTCAATAAACACGTGGATAAAGGTGAACCAGTAGACATTGTCTATCTGGACTTTCAGAAGGCTTTTGACAAAGTCCCACATCAAAGGCTACTGAGTAAACTCACCAGCCATGGAATAAAAGGACAGGTTCTGTCCTGGATTTGTGACTGGCTTAAGGGCAGAAAGCAGAGAGTAGTAGTAAACGGCAATTTCTCAGGGTGGAAAGAAGTAAAAAGTGGGGTCCCTCAAGGCTCAGTACTGGGACCAATGCTTTTTAATTTATTCATCAATGATCTAGAAAAAGGGGGTACATAGTAAAATAGCAAAGTTTGCTGATGATACTAAATTATTTAGGGTAGTAAAATCTGAA
Source organism: Aspidoscelis tigris stejnegeri (assembly GCA_023333525.1). Classification (NCBI taxonomy): domain Eukaryota; kingdom Metazoa; phylum Chordata; class Lepidosauria; order Squamata; family Teiidae; genus Aspidoscelis; species Aspidoscelis tigris. The sequence goes on from JALMGA010000004.1 coordinate 49,793,314, forward strand.
AGAGATTGCCAAGAGCTCCAGAGGGATGTCTTAGCATTGGGTCAGTGGGCAACCAAGTGGCAAATGTGCTTTAATCTTAACAAGTGTAAAGTAATGCACATTGGGGCCAAGAATCCAAATTACGTCTATAAACTGATGGGGTCTGAGCTTTCTGCAACACGCCAGGAAAGGGATCTCGGGGTTTTGGTGGACAGTTCAATGAAGGTGTCAACTCAGTGTGCGGCAGCAGCAAAAAAAAGCAAATTCAATGCTGGGAATAATTAGGAAGGGAATAGAAAATAAGTCAGCAAGTGTCATTTTGCCCCTTTATAAATCTATGGTGAGGCCACATTTGGAATACTGTGTACAATTCTGGTCACCACACCTCAAAAAGGATATTGTGGAACTAGAGAAGGTGCAGAGAAGGGCAACCAGAATGATTAAGGGTCTGGAACACCTCCCTTACGAAACCAGGCTGCAACGTCTAGGCCTCTTCAGTCTGGAGAGACGGCGTTTGAGAGGGGACCTGATTGAAGTATATAAAATTATGCACGGCATAGAAAAGGTGGATAGAGAAAATTTCTTTTCTCTATCGCACAACACTAGAACCAGGGGGCACTCTATGAAGCTGATGGGTAGGAGCGTAAGGTCTGACAGGGGGAAGTATTTCTTCACACAGAGGGTCATCAGCCTATGGAATGTGCTGCCAGAAGAGGTGGTGACAGCTACCAGTCTGGATGGCTTTAAGGTAGGGTTAGACAAATTTATGGATGACAGATGTATCAATGGCTACTAGAACGAGTGCCTAGGTGCATCTTTCAGGCTGAGGGGGGGGGGGGAGGAAATGGGGCGCTTCTAGGGCCATCTGCTGGGACTCGAGAGCAGGAGAAGGTTTGTCCTTGTCTCTGCTTGAGATGCCCATGAGCATTTGGTGGGCCACTGTGTGCGACAGGATGCTGGACTAGATGGGCTGTGGCCTGATCCAGCAAGGCTTCTCTTATGTTCTTATGTTCTTATGTTCTTATGTTCTTATGTTCTTATGTTCTTATGTTCTTATATAAAAGTTGTTTGTCACCAGAAAAAAAAAAGGTAATCATCACAACAGTTATGATTATGATCATGATTGTAAAAATGGTATTGCATCTGGTGCAACACGAAAGAAAAAATATGTAGAAGACATCAGAATAGGTAAAGTCTCAGTTACACAACTACAAAAAGCAATACTATTTGGAATTAACCATCATCTTTGAAGATATCTAATTGGTTCCTAAATGATTGGTTAGGATTCAAATTAAGAATGATCCAAAATAATTGCCACCACTCTCAACAGTTAAAGATGAGAACGTATGTGAGAGGGCCTTTTCTGTGATAGCCCCCACGTTAGGGAATGACTTTCTATCTGAAGTGTGTATAGCCCAATCACTGCATACATTTTAATGTATTTTGAAGGTACATTGTTTCACTTTAGGCTTCAGCTGAAGAAGTCGTTCTCCCCGCCCCCTTTTAAGCATTATTATCTGTTTTAAGGGCTGCATCCCCACTGGGAAATTTAATTCGGATTTAAATCAGGTTTTTTTTAATCAGTAGTGTTAGATTTTTGTGTGTTTCCATTGTCAACTTATAATGCGGACTCACTCTCCATTCTTCAGTGTCCAGCAGGGGAGAAACCCGTGGCAGCACTTTTCATCCCTTGTTTATTCCCACCTGCCCTCTATCTTGTATATACTTTTTTTCCCGCTCCCCCCCTGCTAGCAGCTGCCTCCTGCTGATCTCTCCTGTTTGCTTCCTTAAGGCAGAGTCCATCCCACACACCCAAATCATTTAAAAAACTGAAAGGGAAATTGTGTGAAAGAAAGTGATCCCCCCTCTCTCTCACACACATGGCTATCTGAAGAGGAGGGAGGAAGGATGGGAGAAGAACTTTCTCTTTAATCTTTTGATGGCTGTGATCTTCTAAAGAAGTGGTACAACTGCAATTTAAAGAGGAAGTAGCAATTTGCAGAGCTGCTGACTGGATTCCCCTTTCAAGAGGAAGATCAGGCTTAAAAGGCAAAAAGGCGTGGATCAGGAAGGAAGGAAGGAAGAGGGAGGAAGCAGGCAGGCTTTCACAATAGCTGTAAAATCAGGCACTTTGTAAAATCACAGCCCATAGACCTGATCTTTTGTTACAACTTCTGTTCATTCTTTCCCTCCATTCCCTCCCCTTTCAGCCTGTGGAGGATTCCTTTAGCTGATAATCATGCTTTCTCATTGTCTGAAGGGAACTCTTTAAAAAAAAAAAAAGGATTATTCCTAAATCCTGCAGTGAGATTTCTTTTGATTCGAATACAGATAATCCACATTTTGGAACATTTATTCCCCAGAAACTATGGATTCATCTGATCCTGCAGGAATTGCCAACTTTGAAAAGAATTCAAACCTCTTTAAAAGTTGAATGGGGATGCAGCCTAATTGTGTTTTCTTATATCATTTTTATTTCAACCCACTCTGAGTCCACAGGATATAGAACATGATAGAAATACAAACAAACAAATAAATAAATAAATGATCATTATATCTGATGGACTGTGTATCCAACACATAACAGCAACAATTTATTTCCAGAAGTAGCCCTTTGTTCTCTTACATTAAAAGACTAGCTCTGAACTCCAAGGTCCCCTTTCTTTATACCTTCATACTATAAATTTCAAGAAAATCATAATTTGTAACTTCTTGTTAGATAATCCACTGGAAGGCTGAGTGCAAAATTTGTCCTAAAGAGAGGGAAATTATTTAACAAAGAGATTCCTGTATGGTTTTGCATTCTGGATCACTGATTTTAAATGCAGAACCATATGCTAGTTGTGATTCTGGCCATACTCCCACACTACAAAGCACCAAGGTAGATTTTTTTTAGAAGCTACTCTAATTAAATAAAAACAAATTATACTAATCTCTTCATGGCAAGCCATGGGACTATAAATGAACTCAATAAATTGTTTTTTAAAATGTTATGTACATGCATGACATGGGGCATGCCAAGTCTCAAACTGAGGCAAATGTAAGATGTTTACATAATTTTGTCTGTGCCAAGGCTCAGAAGGAACAAGCTCTGATAAAACATGTGACATTAGGGGTTCTTAGGCAGCCCCTTCTTTGTAAGCATAGCTAGAAGGAAGAATATTTTATGACTACTCTGTCAGATACATATATACCTATTTGGCCTTATCCAGACAGTGTGTTTTTTGTGTAATTATTGTCAAATTGGTAAAAATGACTGGCAATCCAATAGCAATCTCACAAAATCATTTGAAATTTTGAAGCAATATAATGCAAAGCTACTGCAGGAAAAATAACTGTTGTAGCAAAATATTCTTTTGATAACACTTGAGCCTGGATTACTTCTGTGAAATCTTTTGGGAGCACAAGTGAGGATTTCCATGCTATTATCCATGGTTTGCCACCAGTTATCCATGCTCTAGTAACCTCTAGACTGGACTACTATAATACACTCTACATGGGGCTGCTCTTGAAGATGGCTTGGAAGTTGCAGCTAGTGCAAACTGCAGCTGCCAGAGTGCTGACCGGAAGAGCTAGCTGCATACACATCATGCCAGTATTAAAATGATTGCATTGGCTGCCAATTCACTACCGAAACCAAATCAAGGTGTTAACTTTGACTTACAAGACCCTAAATGACTTGGGCCCCAAATATCTAAAGGGGCATCTTTTCCCATACTGGCCTGCCCATGCATTAAGATCTGCAGGGGAGGCCCTCCTGGTTGTCCCTTCACTTTCAGCAGTGAGGTGGGTGGCCACCCAGGAGAGGGCCTTCTCAGTGATGACCCCCAGGCTAGGGAATAGTCTCCTCCTTGAGGCGTGTCGGGCTCCTCTGTTTTTGTTCAGGAAGGAGTGAAGACACACCTCTTTGCCCAGGCCTTTGGCTAAATGTTGGTCATGTTTCTCCCACTGCAAATGTTATTGTTTTAATTGACATGTGTGACAGATTCATCTTTGCTTGCAGATGGGGGGGGGGGGGAGATTTCCCCGGCCCTTTGCAGACATCAACTGCAAGCTGCAAAAAGGGTGGGAAATATTTCCTGGGCTCTTTGCGAGCATTGGCTGCTAGCTGAAAAGGGCGGGAAGGCTTCCCAGTGGCTTTGCAAGATTGAGTGACAGGAGAGAGGAGTTCTCAGTCAGCACCAAAGCCAACCAATGAGAGTGCCAGGATCTCGCTGTGTATATAAAGCAGAGGTTCAGAGCTCTCTAGGTCTTTCTCTGGGCAGATTTTGCAGGGGATTGATCAGTGGGGGAGTCTGCTGAATTCTTCAGCCTTCTAGGCCTGTGTGCTCATTGCTTGTGGGGCAAGGGGAAAGAAGGTAGGTTGGGGTCTATCTTCAGGGTAGACTTCAGGGTGTAACTGGGGAGATACAGGGCCACTGAAGGGGCTTCTTGGCTCTGGTTTGAGCAAGTACACTCCTGGTTTGCAGTTAGCTTTTCTGCTGGGTTTTGATCTTTATTTTAGGAAGGTCTTTCAAGCTGAACACCTGAAAGGTTCCTTCAGGAGCTGGAGGCTTTTGCTATTCATTTTACTTTTGTGGGAATAGCTTGGGGAAGAGCTAAGTGGAATCCTTTTTACAATTACTTGTTCTTTTGGACTAATTAAGCAATATTGAGCAACCTTTATATTTTGCTACCACTTAATTATTTATGTATCTATCTGCTTGTAAATAATAAACAGTTGGTGTTATATTACATTAGTGTTTATTTTGCTGCTTCAGGGAGAAGGCTTGGCTGTAAGCCTTTGAAGTGGGACACCTGGGCAAAGGGGGGGGGGTCTAGTTCATATATGGACACCAGCCCATTGGCAGGCAGTAGGACTGTACGGTTTGACTGCCGCTGCCTCGCCTATGTTACTCTGTCAATATGAGCTCACCAGGGGGGAGTGGGATCGAGTTGTCACAACATGATTCTGTGTTTAACATGCTGGATTGTAGTTTTTATTGTTTTAATATATATTGTTTCTTGATATGTTGTATTTTAAAGGTTGTTACCTGCCCTGAGACCTTCAGGTATAAGGCGAGATAGAAATATAAATAATAAAAATAAACAAACAAACAACTAAATAAATAAATAAATCTTTGAAGTTACAGAAGTCCATAGGCAATATACAGGAGGATGGATTACATGGATTGAAGATATCAACGTGATAATATAATAGCTATACTATGCAGGGTTAAAATGTGCTATTTTGCTCTTGCATGGGGTCAATATGGAATGATTATGAAAGTGAGTAATTACAAAATAATGGAATATACTGCATTAATTATGTGCAGTCTGGAAGCAGCCTTTGTATGCAGATGACTATTTGGCAGCTTTTCTGATAAACCCCGTGGCTTGACTAGAAGTCACCTGGGTCATGTCTAACAGGCATTTCTCTGAGCATCAAACTGAACTTTTTGTAAACTGTAGATGTCCAATCACAGTTATTGCTTTATGTGAATAATCATCATAGTAATGCGTGCATCAAATACATCAGATGGGAAATTAATCATCACAGCTACATTAAGACGGAAGGAGAAAAGAAAGGATAGGAAGATGGTTGCTCAAAGCAAGGACAAAAGACAAAATAAGGGAAATGCACTTCAGCTTCCGAGACTTATGCAAATTTTTTTGCACCTTGCTGGAATTATTTAAATGTATCCCTTCTACTATTTCTTTTGGTGTACATAACAGAGTACGTACCATATGTCAATACTTACTGCTCTCAGTTACTATTCAGAGCAGCACAGAAAGGTACCAAATCCTTTATATTCCCATTCATTAGATGATCGGTAAATATTCAGGTCAAATGAAGATGAACCTTTCACTCTCTATTCACTCTCTGTAGAACATTAAGTGGGGGAAAGTGGGTGAAATTTTGCTCTTATGCAATATGTGAATGATAGAATGACTTTTGTGATGTGGGGAACTCTTAAAACTTATCGTTTACCTGACAGTAGCTTGCATGAAAAAAATGAGATTTTGTCATTTATATGCATTGTCCCTGTCTCTAAATACCAAACTGGTCAAAGGTAGATGTTTTTTAGAGCTCATGGTATGAAAGTAAAACTTAGATGAAGTTTATGGAGGAGACAGATATTGATGGGCAGTGTTTGGCTTTTCTGTGTATTTTTCTTTCACACAAAGTTTACTTAAATGTAGCAATAAGGGCCACAATCTTTTCAAACTGCAGCACTATACAAGGTAACAATTTCACCAAAATACATACTGTAACCCAATTATATTCTCAACTGGTGAACCTCCCAATGGTAACTAACAACTGAAGCTGTCAGTAAACTTGTGAGAATAAAAACTTAGAAGAAGCCCATATAGCCCTGGAGGAAGGCTGAATACCTGTCTCCCTGTCATCTTTTCAGCTCATTTCAGTAGTCCCACTGCTAGAATATGTTGTCATAGCAACACCATCTCTTGCTTCGTCCAGGAAGGATTAGCTCTTACTGTGGAGGAGAGAGAATGTAGTGGAAGTCAAAATAATCTCTAAGTGCACTGCAAGAAAAAGGTTGGACCTCGCCCGAGGGTTGCTATTTCACAGTAATGGAATTAGCCTGCAACAGAAGCTGGTATTTAAGTTGAAAAGCAGAATTTACAATAAGTGTCAGCTCCTCCTGCGTGGAAGATTGAATCGGGGTTTTGTTGGAAGAATGTCCCATGACCATACTCAAATAAAATGACACCAGGATGCTATGTCTGAAATCCAACTGTGACTACTAGTTTACATGGCATTTAGGAGATGTCAAGATCTGTTTCATGCATAAGCCAAGAGGAAGAATTGTCCAGAAGTAACCACAATATATATTGTAAAAGCCTACCTAAGACTGTGTTAACACATTTTTTTTTAAAAAAAGCCTTCTGAGTCAGCATAGAAATGATTCATAGGTAGGATCTTTCACATGCTAGCCTGCCCGTCCCCCTCTTGAACATTCTAGGGTTGCATCCAGACAGGGTTAACCCCCTGCCCCCGGTCATTATTTTGCAATAGTATTTGATTTGCCAGATGTAATCATGGTGCTCCTAATACAGGGCCTTCTTGCACTTAGTGAAGAGGGGAAGTCTGATTATGCTCCACAACAGGGCATATGGACTGCACAGAGATTCTTTTATCCTGCTGCAAATTCCTGCTCAGTCCTGGAATATAGACCTGATATGATATTTTGTCACTTTGTGACTTGCTAAATGTTATTTTCTTTTACACTTAGAAAACTATACTTTAGCAGAATGCATCTTGAAGAACAGACTTGAAGTATATGCCTTCTTGATTTGTTTCAACATAACTTAACTTGTGAGTCTTGTAACTTACTTACATCAGATATACATGTCTAGAGACTCTGGAGTCCATCTATTCTACTAGCTCAGTGGTTCTCAACTTTCCTAATACCGCAACCCCTTAATGCAGTTTCTCATGTTGTGGAGACCCCCAACCACGGGGGAGTGACAGCTGGGGGGGAGGGGCAGCAGGAGACTTGTCATGACCACTCTGAAAGGGTAGTTCGACTCCCAAAGGGGTCCCGACGCACAGGTTGAGAACCACTGTACTAGCTACTTGAAGAGAAAGAGAGAGCATGTGACAAACTGTTAAAGAAGAGTTAACCAATCAGCAGTTTCCGTACTGCAACTGTAATATACACAGAAAATTAACCCCTTTTATGCTGAAGTCAAGTGATATACACTACCAACATGTTGACCTAATCTCTGGGCAGAATGAAATAATCCTGGGTTTTTTTTGTTCTGGAATATCCAAAAATAGTGAGATAGGTAAGCGACATCTAGAGGCAATCTTAGTTAGATAAAAAACAGGATGAGAACATGAGTGCCAAATGCTGCCATCTCTGAGACACATTTGCGCATTTTTTTTTTTGCTAAGTGAGAACACAGCCTAAGTTTAAAGCAAAGAATATGTGTCATAAACTAAAACATTTAGTACATCAATAGGGCAATATATCTATGGAAAATATCAGTTCATGAAGACTGAGAAGGAAGTGGGAAAGTATGAGGAAATATTTTTGTGTGTACTATAGCATTTTGTATAGTTCAAAGTGATGAACAATTACTTTAACCATGCAAGTTTAGACACTATTTTAGCTTTGATGTATGATCTTTAAAAAAAAAAAAAGGGCAAAAGAGGGAAAGAAGGCTCTATGGAAAAGAGAAAGAAATCAATTTAGGATACTTTACCTGATTTTTTAAAAAATACACATTGGACAGGACTCACATCCTTAAATTATAATTATGACAGGAAGAAAATTTAGTGTTTTCATATTTAAATGGTCATGTGGTCTTTTCTGATATTCCCAGAAGCAATTTAAGTATGATGGCATCCAGCCATAAATGCTATAACAAGCTCTGAAATCGATAAAATTTCCCTCCATTTCCTTATTTGTGCTAAAGTAAGTGGCTGGTACAAACCACCAAGCATTCAGCTTTAAATCCCCCACCCCAAACTTGAAATAGGAAAGATTTATAGATTATTATGCAGTGTGAATTTTGAACTGAAAAATTCATAAATGTGTTCCACTGGCATGATAATGAAAGTATTTGTTGAACCATTTCTCTTAATTTGTGATGTTTATTCAGCTGTAGGGCACGTCTTCATGGTCTCTTTTTGCTCCTCTCTTGCATTGGATTTTAAAAATGCACATAATTCGAAATAAAGCGCCCCCATGTGGTTTGGGGCAACGCAAATTTAAAATGTACTTTCCTGTCCCCATGCAAACCGCTTTTTGTGAGCCCACATCTTTTTCTCTTCCCCCCGCCCACTGTAGCGATGGCAGGCAAAAACCTCAATTGAACCTCCACAACACATCACAGATCATCCCTTTACCTGGCTGCAAAGAGTTAAAAGCATAACTGCATAACTGAAAGCAGCTAGCTCTCTCCATAACTAATGCTTGTAACATAGTTACAAGCACAACTCCTTTCAGCTGCCTTTGCGCAGAAGCTGTCCAGCTAACTCTTTTTTTCACATTATTGGGAGGGGGAGAGAAATTCTGTGTTTGCTATCAGGGGAAAGTGATGCTAATTATCTTAACAACAGAGTGGGAAACATCTGTTTTAAGAAGAAAGATCAGTGGTCTGTTTGTGGGCTTAAACGGAATGGAGGGAGGCTGGATGTGACAGTTGGCTGGCTGACAGGAGTGATTTGCTTTTAGTTATGCTTGTAACTATTTTATAAGCATTGGTTATGCTTTTAACTCTTGGCAGCCAAGGAAAGGAATGTTTTCACACACACACGTAAAGAGCAAGAAAGATTAATGTAAACGAAAAGACACTTTAAAAAAATCCGTGTGCGTCTCCATGCTCCCAGGATAATCTGCGGTTTCCCCCAACATTGGATGTAGTACTGTTTGAAAGGGTGGGGTGGGGTGGGGTGGGGGGGTTCTGCCATGGATTTTCCTTCTTTGTGCCTGATGTAGCCCGGATTAAAGCTGTGCATGGAGATGCTCTGAGGCAAAACAAGCATAAATCTGGAATATTTTCGGCATGGAGACGCACCCCTACTGTAAATAAGAATTCTGTGGAAAGTTTCATGTATACTTTTTATCCCTATTTCAGGCATCCATAGAAAATTCTCATTCTGTAATACCATTCTTAACTGCTGCTACAAATTCATATTAGTTGCTGAGAGTGATAGTAGCACCTTTACTTATTTTCATCGCTATAAAATATTGTTTAATTTATTATACAATTAATATTATCATCTATAGCTTTTTTTACAAAAACTATTTTGAATTACTGAATAGATGCAGAATGTTTTTGAGACTGAGAACCTTTTTTGCACTAGCTCTGGTGGGACAGCCAGAAGCTTCTCACACATGGAGCATTCACAATGGAGTCAGTGGAGCTGATTCTATCCTCAAAGTGATTTTGTGTTTGGTGGAGAATGCCCCCACATGTATAGCTGTAGCGCACAAAAATGTGCTCTACTACTATACTAGGCACTGAGCCAGCACACCCCAGCATGCTCTGTTCACACCCCTTCTGGGCAAGCAGAGCATGGGAATGAGTGGTACAGGCGCAGTTGCTGCCACATCACCCTGTAGCTGCATCAATGGGTGTGTTGCACTGTTGCCTTGGAGGGGTGATCCTGGCTATCATACTTACATAGCACTTAGAGTACTGGATAGGTTTGGGGTGCATTGGGTGTTGCAAAGTTCAGATGTCCAAAGAATCCAAGAACTTTGCCAACCTTTGCACTTCGGCGAAGGTATGAAAATGCTCTTATACAAAAGATCACAGTGGTCAAAGAATGTAATTATGTATTTTTCTGTCTATGTACATATAGTACTATATCTTCTTCTACTTACCTATAATGGATATAATACATACAAAAAATTGTTGCTGCTTGGATGTTGTTTCTACAGAAGTTGGAAATTTTAGAAAACTGGTTCAGAAAAAAACATAACTTTTATTATTTATTTTACTGTTTTCACTATCATTTGATGCCTTTAATATAGTTATTAAAAATAATACCAACCTCTGAGATCAGCAACATTGTGTGAATGGAAACAGGTCTTGGTTATTTAGGTATAGAAATTACTCACTGAAAATCTGTAAATCCCTGTGTTTCATAGATGATTCAGCTGCAGAGAGTTTTAATGGCAACGAGACTGCAGGACACAGTTCCAGTGCTTCTGGGGGAACACACTGTGGGGAAGTAACAGAAGCCAACAGTAATGGCAAAACAACTCTGGAACCTGATGAACAGCCACTGAATCTGAGCGACAGCCCCTTCTCTGCTCAGCTCACATCAGAGTACAGGTTAGATGACCAAAGCAGTGATGGGAAGAACAAGTACAAGAACATCCTAGTCTCTGATCTTAAGATGGAACAAGAGGCGAAAGAGAATGGAAGCAAGGTAAGAGGCTTCCGTATTCACAAAAAGGCATTACAAGAACACTGTTTCAATAGGTAGAAAATGTTGCTGTAAAACCCAAGGCTTTGTAATTTACTAGACCAGAGCTCGCTGTCCCTCTGATTTTGTGCACTGACTTTATGTTTATCATACAAACATGATGATCATACACATATGCTTACAGTTTTAATATCAGTATTTTTCTAACCAGAAACACATTATTAGGCTTTCAGTCTCTGACAAACTTAGAAATTTGAAAAGACATCTGGAATCTTCCTGTTGAATAAATCACAGATACAGCATGCATTCTTAGTTTATATAAATATATGTCAAGAGAGCTGACATTAAAGCTTTTCATTGCCAGTTGTATTCACAATTACATTTAAATTAATACTGACAAGTTTGCTGAATGAGTTTCTTCCTTCTAGTTCTAATATTAGTTGAGAGAAAGTAAGATAAGTGTATGTAGATAAAGGAAGTTTTAGCAGATTAGTTAGCCTGATCTGAATGTATATTGTGAGCAGGATGAAGGGATGAATTTGAGCTAACAAGATTCTGCCATTGATTCATTCTGCTGTTATTAGTGACAACTCCAGCCTTATAAAAAATTGATGGAACCCTTTGGATTATTATCCTCTTAATATAGTGCCAGCAGTAAAATATCATAAATTGTCTAGATAAAGTTTTGATTACCACTGTGTTCTCCCCCCCCCATTTTCTAACATGAGTAGCATGAGAAAAATTACTTAACATGAAGACATAAGAGGAGCCCTGTTGGATCAGGACACAGCACATCTAGTCCAGCATCCTGGCTCACGTAGTAGCCTCCAATTGCTTATGGGCATATTCAAGCAGAAGACAAAGGCAAAACCTTCACCTGTTCTTGACTCCCTGCAAATAGCTGAGGGGGGATTGCACACAAAGCTAGGGGGGATTGCAAACACCAGAGAAGAGAGAGAGAGGATTCAAAAAGATTTAGAGAAACTTGAACAATGGGCCGCAACTAATAAAATGGTATTTAACAAAGAAAAATGCAAGGTTCTGCACCTGGGCAAGAAAAATGAAAAAAGCACATATACAATGGGAGGAATTCGGCTGAGCAGCAGCACATGTGAAAAAGACTTGGGTGTCCTGGTAGATCATCAACTGAACATGAGTCAACAGTGCGAGGCAGCTGCAAAAAAGGCAAACGCAATCCTGGGGTGTATTAGGAGAAGCATAGAGTCCAGATCACGTGAAGTTATTATCCCCCTCTACTCTACCTTGGTCAGACCTCATCTGGAGTACTGTGTCCAGTTCTGGTCACCCCAGTTTAAAAAAGACACTGACAAGCTGGAGCAGGTTCAAAGGAGAGCTACCAAGATGGTGAACGGTCTGCAAACCATGTCCTATGAGGAACGGCTTAAAGAACTAGGAATGTTTAGTCTAACAAAAAGAAGACTGAGAGGAGACATGATAGCTGTCTACAAATACCTCAAGGGTTGTCACAAGGCAGAGGGATCAGCCCTGTTCTCACTCTCTCAAGGAAGGACTAGAAACAATGGGGTGAAACTGCAGGGGAAAAGATTTAGTTTAGATGTTAGGAAAAAATTTCTAACAGTAAGAGTGATCAACCAGTGGAACAGGCTGCCACGGGAGGTGGTTGGTTCCCCTTCGATGGAGGTCTTCAAGCAGAGACTGGACAGCCATCTGTCTGAGATGGTTTAGGAGATCCTGCCTTGAGCAGGGGGTTGGACTCGATGACCCAGGAGGTCCCCTCCAACTCTACCATTCTATGATTCTATGATTCTATGATTCTATGATATTTATAGTATCCTATTTTCCTAATTACCTTTTGTATCCTGGGACAGGGCAGGACAAATTGCTGCTAGAGTGGGGCAGGGCTGTTTGCAGATTTGCTGCCCAAACCCTGGCTGGTGGCTCTGAAAAGTAGTCTCAGATGAATAGCATATTGCACAATTTTGGGTATCCTATCCTGGGACCTTTTTACACTTTGGCCCATAGTTGATAATTAGGCAACATCTCGGCAAGAACATGTGCACTTAGAAGAAGCTATTACAGCCTCCAAGGGCTCCCTGCCTTCTGAGAGGTTGCCTAATTATCAGCTAGCTGTGGAGCATGAAATAGTGCTCCACAAGCTACTTAACCTTCCCCAATCACTTATCTCTCACATGCAGCTGACGAGCATTCGTACCTCTGGCTTGGACAGGGAGGTCAATGGAGCCGCTGCTCAAGCGTGCTGGCAGCTCTGCTGACCTCATGTTGTGACTGCGACTGCACAGAATGTCAGCGTCGTCATGGCAATGGCCCTGATGCAAGAACTGTGCATCAGGGCCGTTGCATGTGCAGTTGCGGAGGGCACCACACTCAAGATGGCGGTGACCTGAAGAGGACTGGCCAGCAACTGAATGGGAGGTAAGTGTTTGATTGTGGGCGGGATAGGCTAACACTGACTAGTGCTCCCAAGTGTGATTGCATTCCTTTCCCATCCAACAGACGGGAAGTGTGAAATCAGCCCTGCTTTCTGTCCATGTGGACATAGTAGGAGTGGGAGGGACTTGTCTTAGCATGCAGGCAGTTCCTGGACACTTCTGCAACCCACATTGGCAGCAAGTGGAGAAAAGGCTATGATGAACTATGACTGTGGGTTTAGTGAAATGTACAGTTTCTTTACTTGTTTCAGGTTATATTCTTCTAGTGATGCTTCTGTTCACTTGGAAAAATTACCCACTCACAAATGCTTCCTCTGATGTACATTTTAGCTACACTTTAGCTGCACTTTTGGTGCTGGAAAAGAAACAAAAATACGTTAGAAAGAAAAGTGCTCTTTTAAAGCGGCACTGAGCGATGATTAAAATAATAGCCTGTGTCTTAATCAGTGAGTCATTAATTATACATGATTACTGAGAAAGAACATTATTTTGCTCGCAAGTGAGTGTACCTAAGTATGCAACCATTCATAAACTAACTTGGCAAGTCACTTTCCACTAAGGAGAATCCTAGTGGAGTTTCATTCACTCAGTCCAGTCACAATGAGCGCACCTCTTCAGATGACTGGACGCAAGAATTGGTCGGGCTGATTAAACCCTGGCTGTACCCAGACATAACAAAAGAGGCACCTCAGAGAGATGGCGTTTGCTCCCCCCCATTCCCAAGCCTTTCCTAATCCATCTTTTATAGCACAGAATGTTCATGAGAGGGGGAGGGGCAAACTGGTATATGAACAATCTCACCTTGAAGCCTTCTGGGAGCTGCAGTGGAAGGTGCGATTAAGAGTGCTGTTAATGATGATACTAAGGCTGGAAAAGCAGCCATCACAGAGAAGCCAGTCTTGATGCGCCTGTGCCACTCAGAAACCTGCCATACTGGTATGACCTAGATTGGCATTGGGGTGACTCTCTGTGATGTTTTATGGCTGCCAGAGCTCCAGCCTTTAGGGGTAGTGAGGGGTAGCACAGCCAGTGAACTGTTTGTCTATGGTCAGTTTGGCAGGATTCAGTGGCCACAACTATTTGTCCACCCTGAACTTCACGTAGACACAGGCAAGGTCTCATTTTTAGAAACTGAATTTCACTTTATGTTCCAGCTAAAATACTAGACTCTCTCTAGGCACTCAGGAACCTTTAACTAGATAGCAGTCTTTTGCTAACCTTAAAGTACTGCTTTCTCAGGTAAGGCTATCCTATCCTATCAGGGTCGTAGGGTACAAGGCAACCACTCTTATGGCTGGTGTTTCCATGTAGCTGAAAAACTGTTCCTGCAAATTTTAAGATGCTGTCTCTTAGGCTTTCAGACACTCCCTGAAAATCATGTGTTGTCTTTTCTGTATTAAAGCCCCTTCAGAATAATTGCTTGTTGTCTACAATAGTGCAGGGCTGACATTTTCCTTGTGTGATATTGTAATGTGCATACCTGGGCATTTCACCAGTACAAGATATCTGGAAGTGTGAGATTGCCACCACCACACATGCATGGCCAACATTTTTTGGGCCCCACGTATGTGTAGTTGCCATGTTCAAGATGGCATCTCCGAGCAGCAGCATACAAATAGGTAGGATGTAGTACTATTTCAGAAAAACCTCCATTCAAAGTTGGGTTTTCCCAAAATGGGTTATAGTGGGTTTTTGCTGGGCTACATAGGAGTTGCCACCTTTGGAGTCCTCAGAAATTGTCCTCAAACTTGTGTGAGCTTTGGGGTCAGGACAGGGATTACACTGGACTAGCTTCATTGTATGGACAGCATTCCAGTCACACCTTTCTGTGATCCAAATCAATGGGCCTGGTTGGTCCAGACCCACTGGGTCCAGACCATGGAGAGGTAAATACAGAAAGGCCAATAGTTCATGCTTCTCTCCTCCCATCACCTTTAACATGGAAAATACTACTTTGTCTATGAAGAAATATTGATTTTTTTTAAAGAAAAAGGTGTTGGCTGTGAAAATTATTAAAAAAGGGCCTGTCTTTTGCTGGTCTAGCTTTGATTGGAGTCTGAGCTAGATTAAGGAGACCTTTATTATGGATCTCTGGTAGTACCTTTTAATCTGCAATGCCAGAGGGGCCAGACTCCTAATCCAGAACATGGAAGGTGTGCAGAATGGTGCCTCCTGTGTTCAGGATTACTGGGGAGGGAGCTTTCAGTGGTGCTCCATAGTACACTGCTGAAAAACACACATCCCCAGAGGCCACAAGAAATATTTGTTCTTAGACTTTAGAGGCATGGAGATGGGGCTGCGAATCCAGATCTGTACCATCCCATGTCTCCCTGTGATTCAGATCAGTGGCCCAGACTATTCCAGACCCAATGATCCCTGATAAGCGCAGAAAAGGCATAGAAGAAAAGGCAAAAGGTCTTAAGCTGGCAAGAGGAGAAGCTCCTCAAAAGGACAGAAGGCTTTTCAGGAGGAACAACAAAGGGAACACTGGAGAGCAAGTAGAAGCAGGAACCCAGCAAAGCAGAAGAATAAGTAAACTGTTGGTATCTGTAGAGCTTAGCAACCGATACCAGGCTGTCACTCAGGTAAACAATGTGCAGATGCCTCAACAAGGTTTGCCAGCAGAGACCTCGCAGAATAGTCTGGCAATCAGATAGATCCCCATTGATTAGAGAAACCCAAGAGCTACCTTGTAGATGAAAGCCGGAGTGGTGATGGCATGGATCCCTTAGGTTGCCTAATTGGATACCACGGACTGAAGTGCAAATTCAGCCTATGTCAGTATAACATTATTCTCACTGCCTACCAGTTGTAAGTGATGTAGTGGTAAATCAAAAAGCCTTTTTTAAAAAGTAAAAATTAAAGATTGCACAGTTTAGCCAATGGCAAAAATGTACAGAAACAAAAATTCATTCACTTTCATAGATGGCCTCTGGGCAAATATGTAATCCTGGAGCCTTTTGCTTTACCTCCTTTTTTAATGTAAAGGAGCTTCTATAAAGAGAAGAAAAAGCAGAATAGAATGAGAATTGTTTACTGGTATGTATAAAGTTTAAGATGAGACAATAGGACTTTATATATATATATATTCCCACTGATGTCAGTGAGAGATTTGCTTTTGGGCTTTCTTGTCACCAGGAGTTAGTTCAGTCTGTGTAGAACTGTGCAGGAGGGGGGAAAAAGCTACGTTTATTAAAATTCATAAGCATACACAAGAAACAGAGAAACAAGCATTTTGCAAAATATACCTAAAAATGCATCTGCAGCCAACATTTCAGAACCTGCAAAAATCAGTAAAGTGCATTCTTGATGGACTTAATGTCAATATAGACTGTTGATATTAAGAAAATAACTCCATCTGAGATGGATAATTATGTGCCTTTTCCCGAAATATATTTGCAAGACACTTTTAGGGGAAAATCTTGCTTTTAAATACTGCTTTTAAGACTCCCTTAAGTCTTAAAAGCATAATAGGATGTAAAAAGGAAAATAGTTGAAAAGTTGAAGACTTCCAGTCTTCTTCATGACAGCTACCAATTATCAATTAATCTTCAGTTCCTCCTGCTTGTTTATTAATTTTCTTCCAACGAAAGCCTTTAGTCACTTAGACTTCAAAATCGATAGTTACTCTCTGTTTGTAGAATGACAATAAAGGGTTGCCAGTTCTTCATAAAAGTTGTCACCTTCTTATCTCATAAAAAACATGTTAGTTTATGCTTCTTTGGTGTAATCTCTGCAAGAGGGGAAGAAAAACACTAAACTTTTTAAAAAGAAATCTTTGGCTTGCTGAGAGGTCTTCAAGCAAAACAGAATGTATAAGGATACAGTCAAATTCCCTCCTCTTTCTTTTTTAAAATAAGAGTGCAATAATGCCAGTCCTTTTGTTTTGCACAAAAAACAGATGTTGGCAGTGGTTAACTTAAGATATATAAGATGTAAGATCTAGTCATTTTAAATCTATTAAATTCTTCAGTGTCATCTTAATTTGAAATTCTGGTTGCTCCTCCTTTATTACATGCAGGAAAGATCTGGGTGCTCTTTGGTGTTCATGGAAACATATTCTGTTTAAATCACACTATCTTCTAACTCTTAACCTTCTTGAGATTTGTTAAATAAATTTAGGCTAGAAAAGAAGAGTCAGTTGGGGGAAATTACTCTGTTAAATCACTCTCATGAAAGAATTATTTCATTCCTTGAACAGATTTTATGTAACCATCAGTTTCCCTAGCCTTTGATCAAGCTGTGAAATGAAATTATACTAAATAATTATGGAAAAAATATTCCTCTGGCCATCTTGTATTGTGCTTTACATATAAATGATAAGAAAGACAAAAGCAGCTTGCAATGTTAAAGAAAACCTCAAGAATATTTTGATTTTAATAGTCCCTCATTTTTCCACTAATGTTTGATTTTTTTAAAAAAAATCTATTGCTGTGGCTTATTTGCAGGTTTTATAATAAAGGTTATTCAGTCTGTGGTCTTTAATACAGTGTCTTTCTCTAGCAACATATATTTAGATAGCAATACACAGTATTATGTTATAGAAGAATGCTGTAATTTTCTGTCAATTATTTCTGTTTATATAGGGCCATACAAATAGAATTGATTCAAAGGCTTTTTAACGTAATCTAAACTTCACTGCCACTGTGAGGCAGTATTTACTTACCATTTAAAATATTTCTAGATTTCCTCAGGGTAATTATTTTTAACTCACAGAACAGAACACAGGGAATGGGGAATCTCCAGTTATTGAACTACTTCTCATCAATTGCTTTTGTCATCCCAGTCACTTCTGTGCTAGTTTGAGAAGTTCGGCTGTTTATTTTACTATTTCTTTTCCATTTTTGCACATTGTCAATGTTTTGGTTACTTTTCTAAATGCTTAAAGTCTGTACAGAGGTCTACCCAATTCAGTGCTAAGGTTACTGAGCAAATTTGTCAATATTTTTTAGTTCCCTGGCCAGACTTATTTTGGTCTTGGTTTTGGAAAGGAGCCAGATCTCCATAAGGCTCATTGGTTAGTCATTTATCACTTATGAAAATATTTTGAACCTTTATTAGAAAAGAACTTAGTACGGTACTGTTAGGAAAGATTGTGGCAATTGCTTGCTTTTTCAAAAGCATCTTTACTTGTGGACCTAATCTGTTTCCGCACATGTCTGGTCCATCCCAGTACAGAGTAGACCACATCATACTAGGATACAGAATGCAATCCAAGCTGGGACAGCTTGCTTCTGGTGCAGGTCATTCACACTGGGACACCCTATTCCCCGTAGGCCCTTTTGCCAGTCTCAAAGCTTACACCAACTTCTGAGCTGACCTGGGGTTCTGAATGCTCTGAAAGTCAGGAATGAAAGCTCCTGGGCTTTAGTGCTACTGGAGGGGTTGAAGGTTGGCAGCGCTCCTTGTGTGATGCCAAAATGGGTCCCCTGTGGTATACAGGACCACCGCTAGCATGCCAGTAGTACCCAACAGTGAGTTCTATCAGTAAACTGAACTAGGGTGTCATTTTGGCAATCCCAGCTCAGATTATGCTTCTGCCTGCCATACTCTGTACTAGCATGTGGATGGCAGGTTACTATTCTGGGATACAATCCAAAACAAGGCCTAGTGCAGAAAGACCTTAAATAAGTATGGCCTTTTAATGACAAATTAAAAATATGAATTTGTTTTGTTTTGTTTTTCATTTTACTTTACAAGTGGGCCCTCTTTGGGCCTATTTGCCATTCTCAAAATTTGCTGTGCTCTGACTTGAAGGCAGGGTCCATGCTATGTGTAAAAGGTACCTCAAAGCACAATCACACCATGCTGCAGGGACCCCAAGCCACAGGGGTGGAGCCACTGGGTGGGGCCACAGTTCAGGGGATGGGGCCACTGGGCGGGGCCACGGGTCAGGGGGTGGGGCCACTGGGTGGGGCAATGGGTCAGGGGGTGGAGCTGCTGAGGAATCCACAGTGAAAGCACTACTCCTCCTGTTGTTTAATATTTGCTTATATTCTTATAAATAATAAAATGTATTTTAAAAAAGAATTAATTGAATCATAGAGTGGGAAGGGACCTCTGGGGTCATCAAATCCATCTACTATCTCCATTTCTTGACTGAGCCACACCAGGGGTTGGCCAGGCAGTCACCCCGGAGGCCCCTTGCCCTCCCCTCCTCGGCTCCTCAAACTGAGGGAAAGTGGCGAGCCAGGAACAGGGAGGGGAGGCCACTCTCACCCTCTTGCCCTCTCGCCCGCCCGCCCACCCTGGGGTTCGCAGAAGGAGCCCTCCATCACCTCGGTCTTCAGCCTTCCTCATCCCTCGCCACCTGAGCCGCGGCGCCATTCAAGGAGGCAGCCACCTCGCCTCGCCTCACCGCCGCTGCCTCAGCCCAGATGAAGCCCGGCCCTTCCCTCGGCCCTTCCTCCAACTGTGGGTGGCGGCGGCGACGAGCAGGATGGAGAAGCCTGGTGGCGGCCGGTGAAAAAACGGAGGCAGTTGGGCGGACAGAGGGGCGGGTGAGGCGGTGCTTGCTCCTGCTAAGCTGCTGCGGCCGCCACACGGGCGGGCTTAGGTGCGTGTTGCCCCAGCAACAGGGAAACCAGTGGCCCCATTCACACCTGCTCAGAGGGTGCCGGCACCCAGGGCGAGGGTCGGGGGGGGGGGCAGCCGCTCCGAGCGCCTACTTGCGACCAGAGGCGAGGCAAGGGAAGGAAAGGCTTGTGTCGGCCAGCGCCAGCGGGCACTGGGCTGCAGCAGGCGGCACCAGGGGGCAGTGGATGGTGCCGGGGGGTGCTAGGAGGAGGCAGTGGTGGCCGCGGGGGATGGCGACAGAGGCGGGGGCACGCGGGGGGGGGAGCAGAGGGAGGTGCTGCGACCCTGCCAAAAATTTTAATCGACCCCACGCGGGGTCCCGACCCACAGGTTGAGAACCGCTGTGCTAAGGGATGGGAAGATAATGACTAATTTCTGCATCCATTTTTGTATGTCCCTTAATGATTCTCGTTGGAAACTTTGAAGCCAGGAAACATTCCTTCCCTGGCTTCAGTGTTAGTGCAGGGGATGGAGTGAGGTTCTTGATCAATACTCGCCCAGCTTCTGTGCTGAAATACTTAAATTTTGGTGCAACTGTTGTCCTGATCCACCACTGTGTGAATCCTTCCTAAATCTTTCCAATGCTTATTTTCATTATTGTGCTGTATTTTATCTTTAAAAAAAACAACAACCAAAACTTTCATTTCTTTTTGTTTCTGTTGTTTTATTTCGGGTTTGTTTTATTGTTTCAAAATTGAATTTTACGTGCTACTAGATTCAATGTGAACATTTCTGAAAGGCAAAAACCTACTAAAAATACATTGAAGCTATAGTGTGTAGCTATGCCCTCAGGCATGCACACATTAAAATACTATAAAGCAAAAACAATTTGAGCAAGGGGCTTGAAGAACAAAAAAATTCAAAGTTATGTTCTGGTTCCATGGCAAGAACTGGAACGTTAGCCTGTGATCCTAATTTCACTTTCCTTTAAATAAACTCTATTAAGCACACAGATACTTAAATTTCAGAGTAAACCTGAGGTGGGATTGTTCACACACAGGTCTGTTCTCCACCCCTCCTGAACATTCTGTGCTAGAAAAGGTGAAAAGTTGGGGATACAGAGCCACACACTATCTCTCTGAAGCATATGAGGCACCTTTTGTTATATTTGAACACAGCCCTGGTTAGGATTGCACCCTGAAGGCCAGCAATTTCACATATTTTTTTAGAGAAGAAAAGTCCCATTGAACTAAAGAGTCTGAGATTTATTAAAGGTTAAAATAGTTTACATGTTATCTGTGGACTGCTTCAATATATGTTGATATTTTTTAATATGAATGTTATGCCTAAATTGTCTGTTTCTACAATTTACCACATATATATAGTCTTATGTATTATCTGCAGCTTTGCTGGAAGCTTTCTGTAAAGAGTTACTAAGCAACATCTCTGTCTAAATAGCCCATTGAGATTCTTGTTGTTTCTGAAAAAGACAAGAATTTGTTGAGGTGAAGTGAAGTGGATGTTTTTCTTGGCACATTTCGCAAAATGACTTCCTTTATTCCTAGTCACCTGCCCATAGCTATTCAAGCTATGAATCTGGCAAGAATGAAAGTATGGACAGAGGAGCTGAAGACCTCTCTCTGAACCGGGGAGATGAGGATGAGGATGACCATGATGACCATGAAGATGTTGAGAAAGCCAATGAGTCAGATGGGGTAGAAGCTGAACGCCTAAAAGCCTTTAATGTGAGTTGCTCCATGTCTTATGCTGTTCAGAATTTTCTTTCTTAATTTCTGTTGTTGTGGTTGTTTATTGTTAAATGTGGCAATAACAGAAGTACACGTTTTATTTATGAAAGGAGGGCTTCCCTCTTCCTTACCATAAATACATTAAAGCAGTTGCTAAGAGACACCAGGCCCATCAGATTTAGATTTTCAAGGCATCTTTACCTCTGAGAGAAATCTCAGGTGTGTTTTTCTTGTGTGCGTGCATGTTGGCCTAGTGGAGCAAGACGGGGGAGGGGGTTTCTGAAGAACATTTCAGTGGTCAGCTACTTTCAGCTGTTTTCCAAATTAGTGTAATTTTGCATGACAACACACACACACAAACAAATAGTTCACAGCCAGGGAACAGTAAGAATCAGAAAGCCATTCTAGACTGTACAGTATACTAGACTAGCAAGTGTACAAGCAGCCTCCCTTTTGCATGCTCGTGTACAGTCTAAGGTAGGACCCAGGTGGGGTCAGACTGTGTGGTGCTTCCTTTAGACTGCACCAGTGTGCGGAAAAGAGGCTCCTAGTACGCTTGCTGATCTGGTATACCAGCCAATGCAGAATTGCCCAAAGTTCAGTATAACAGTGTAGCAGTCATAACACATTAATAACAAACGCAAAGCTGTTCCTATTTTTCACAGTCTGTTTTATTTCTCTCACAATTTCTATACACTTATAGTCTAATCTTTTCTTGTCTTTTTTTGTCAATCCTAAATAAAATCCTTGCTTGCTTAATATTTCTGGCTTTCCATTACAAAGCTCTTCATTGTGTTAAAGAAAAAGTCTTCCTATCTGTAATTGAGAAAGGAAGCTTAGAAAGAGAAGAGAGCACCCCTCCAAACCCTTCTCCTCTGTCTCCCTCTTGCCAACAGATGTTTGTCAGGCTGTTTGTAGATGAAAACTTGGACCGAATGGTCCCAATCTCTAAGCAGCCCAAAGAAAAGATCCAGGCTATCATTGACTCATGCAGGCGACAATTCCCTGAGTACCAAGAGCGTGCCAGAAAGCGTATACGTACTTACCTCAAGTCCTGCAGGCGGATGAAAAGAAGTGGTTTTGAGATGGTGAGTTTTGATTAAAACAAACAAACAAACAACCCAGCCCTAGTTTCCATCAAAAACCCCATATGTAAATCCATGACACTATTTTGTTTTCATCTTAGTGTCTCTTTTTATTTGCATTTTTGGTAATGTCAGGTCAGAGGTTACTTTTCCTCCTCTCATATTGCCTGGGTTCCCCCCTCCCTTTGTTGAAATGCCTTGCAAATGCTACTTACACTGAGGTCTAATAAAGATATATTAAAATGAAAAGTATTTACAAGTTATAAAGAAGTATGCATGTCATTTGATCGTCACTTAGATGAAGAGAAGTTCTGCTGGCCTGAATCTAGCAATACGTTTGTATGGCAGAGGGGCACATAGATTACCCATTCCTACCTACTGATTCCCTTTGGGATGGAATGACACTCAATCCAGGCCTCTTGTTTTCTAAATATAGATGATAATAAGCATTGTTGAAGACGACAGATCTACAAGGCTCTGTGCCCATTTTCTGCTGCAGAAGTGAAAACCAGGAGTAGGTACAATGGCTTAATATGGTAGCAGAATTTGTGCACATCCTGCTGTGGGTCTGCTGACAAGCAACCTGTTGTCAGAGCTGTCTTGGAATTTGTTTGCTTGGTGCCCTTTTGCATCATGTATAGAAACAAGAAAAATACTAGGGGATTATTTTTATTGGCATTTATCACACAGATGTTTTAGCATCTTATCAAATTTAGTAGTTCTTTAGAAATGTGAGAATCAGTCATGGCCAGCTTACACTTGACATGTCAGTTTTAACATATATGCATTACAGCCTTTGGAGAAGCATGTATTTTTAAAAAAATTCATAATTAATTAAGAATGGATCTTTTTTCTCTTCAAGAAAATAGGGGGCAGAGGGAGAGAGAGAGTGAAGAGAGAAAAAGAGAAATTCATCAAACTTCAGTTTAAATGACTGAGTAACACAAGATAAAATTCTAAAATTCCTGATGTACCGTATCTTAATTTGTCAGTTGTAAAAAAATTAGACCTTATTGAAGATTTTTACCACTGTCCGTATTTCCATAAAAAGAGACAAATTCACAAAGCAATCCCTTTCTTTCATAGTCTCAGAACATCATTTCCTCATAGACATCTTTAAGAAATACATCAAATCCCATTTTTAAACATTTCTTTCTTTCTTTCCTTCCTTCTTTCTTCTGTTCTCCTTTTTTATTGCACAAGTGATTAATGATTGTTAAGCTCAAGTGGCATGTAAAAATCACTACATTAGGACAATGAAGGAAACTGTATTTGAAAGTGCACCACCTCATATATTAGTACTGTTTAATGTTTACAAAAAAAAAAAAAGTTGCTAATAAGAGAAATACAGATTCAAAGGAACCAAAGCCATGAAAAAGTACCTATACAACTCTACTGCTTCTGTTATAGCTCCATCATATAAAATCTGTGGAATTAAATAATACATTGACATTGGCAAAATGTCCCTGAATTCCAGTCAATAGAATAGTGTCAGATTTATTTAGAGAGTAAAAGTCTTTGTGTAGCTGTTTGATCCTGCAAAGAGTGACAAGATTTCCCAGTGAGATGCTCTTAGCTATTCCAGCACCTGCAGAAGTTAAAGGGGTGGAGACACTTGTGAGGAGCCCATCTTGGTGATACCCCCATAGTATGGAATTGCCTCCCCTCTGAAATGCATTGGGCATCCATACTGCATGTATTCAGATGCCTTCTGAAGACACCCTTCTTTACCCTAGACTTTGGCTAAAGGAACAGCCTATGTTCTCCTTTCAGACACTTTTATTGGTGTTTTAATCAGTTTGTTTTAATTGTGGAATTTTTGTTCATTTTGTTGTGACTCCCCAGAGAACTCTGAGTATATGATGAGATAGAAAAACAAACATACAAGTAAAAGGGGGGGGGCACCTGTAACAAAAATGCCTAAATACATATAAAGTTGTCACCCTTCCTGGGCCACTTAATTGTATACATACATCTGAGTCCTGCAGAAGAGGAAGGGAAAACCTTAACTGATGGTGAAGCTTTTGAATCTGCAGCTGGCCACAGCCTCAGAATAGGCAGCTGCAGATGGTAGTAGGCATTCAAATGAGGCTCAGGGTGGTTGTGCCTGTTTTGGGTTACATCATGGACTGCTATGAAGAGGGAACATGCAATGGTTTGCTTGCATTTGGGGAATATAAAATCTAGTTCTTATTCAGATTGGTGGAGCAGGTGGACTACTTTTAATTCGAATAATTTTACAAAATTTGATGGTTTCTTCTCAGAAAACAGAAGGCACTGAATGGGGAAATCTACTGAAAAAGTTATTGCATGTAATATTTAGCATTTTTATCTAATTATTGTAACATGTGTCATGCAGTGAGCTTCATATTTAAGTAAGAATTTAAACATAGCACTCCTGCCACAATCCACAATAGTCCCATGATGGGAATTTGATCTTTTATATGCATATAAATGTCATATTATTCTTTTTTTATGCACTCTCATGCTTTGAAGTGTACAGTCCCCCACATTCCAAATGCTATTCATCAATTAATGCTGCTTGTACTTTAAGGCCATATTTGCACTTACCTGTGCTACTCTGGGACAGGGTGGACCACTTCAAGCTGGGATTAGCAACCCATCCCAGGCTGAAACAGGTTGCAGCCGGTGTGGGATAAGGCTGTCTGTATTAGGCTGACCAGGGACCCATGCTACTTCCAAAGTCTGTTCTGGGGCCTCTGAATGGTCCAAAGGCCGGGAGCAACAATTCCTGGTATTTGGAGCTCCTAAGTGACCCTTTTGGCTACACGCTTTGTTGCACTACGTGTTCCAGCCCATTGCCTTGGCTATCGGTGCTGCCACATCAGCTACACTGATCTTTAGGCTATGTATGTGCTGGGTGATTGGCTGATATAACAGGGCAAGAAAACCCCATGGAAACATCTTTTCACCTTCTCCTCTTGCCCACTCATGCCTCTAGAATGTGCATTTGCAGGCACATCACAAAAATGAAATGGAATAAAGCAAGGGATGCACTTTTAGTGCTGTTAAAAGCATTTTGCAAAAAAAAAAAAAGTTGATTACAAACCTGTAATCCACATTTCCCATGAAATCTCTTTAATCTGTGAGTTTACTGCTGTGAAAGGTCTTCAATTCTGCTTTAAACCTTGTGTGTAGTGAGGTCCTAAGATTAAGTCCCAGTGAATGCAGCAGTGTGCTTCAAAATGCACACAATCCAGATACTGGACATGTATAAGGAACAAGAAAGACATACAGAATTAACACAGTATGGAACAGAACAAAGGTTGCAGGCTACTGCCCACCTAGATGCAAAACAGCCTTACTGAATTCAGGGAAAGTTTATATGTCAAAAAGCAGATATAAAAATTAAGAAAGAGAGAACACAAAAGATCTATCAAGGAGAAAAAAACCAAGGTCCTACTAATATGAGAAAACTAAATAAAGTGCCCTGATGCCAAAAAAGGGGGAGGAAAAGATATACACCCTTATATACAAATAATAGTAAATTTACTGGTAAAAATATAATATCTTAAAAAAGTTAATAACAGTTTACAAAAGACAAAAAGAATGGTGTATAGAAAAACAAATAATGGGGATCTAAAGCCAGACGCGTTTCGACAAGTCGTCTTCCTCAGTGGCTTTTAACGATCATCTTTCTATCTTTCATTAGAAATATAATTATCTTATTATAATTCTAATGAAAGATAGTATTATACTGTTTTACTCAGAGAATCTTCTTATTTGCCTTTTTATAAATACTTGTACGTTTGGTGTATTTGTTATAGCCCATTGTGGCATAGACGAAAGAAGTCACCATTTGGGATGATCGTTAAAAGCCACTGAGGAAGACGACTTGTCGAAACGCGTCTGGCTTTAGATCCCCATTATTTGTTTTTCTATACACCATTCTTTTTGTCTTTTGTAAACTGTTATTAACTTTTTAAAGATATTATATTTTTACCAGTAAATTTACTATTATTTGTATATAAGGGTGTATATCTTTTCCTCCCCCTTTTTTGGCATCAGGGCACTTTATTTAGTTTTCTCATATTAGTAGGACCTTGGTGTTTTTTTTCTCCTTGATAGATCTTTTGTGTTCTCTCTGTTGGGTTGATCTATCTGATTTTGATAAAAATTAAGAACACAGGAAATGCCTCACTGAATCGGCCCTCTTCAGCCACTTTGTCTCACAGTGGCAACCAGTTATGTGCGTAGGCCTTTAGCTTGCCAAATATAAAAAATTATGCATGGTATAGAAAAGGTGGATAGAGAATATTTCTTTTCTCTATTGCACAACACTAGAACACTATGAAGCTGATGGGTAGGAGAGTAAGGTCTGACAGGGGGAAGTATTTCTTCACCCAGAGGGTCATCAGCTTATGGAATGTGCTGCTGGAAGAGGTGGTGACAGCTACCAGTCTAGATGGCTTTAAGGTAGGCTAAATTTATGGATGACAGATGTATCAATGGCTACTAGAATGAATGCCTAGGTGCATCTTTCAGGCAGGGGGGGGGACCAGGGCGCTTCTAAGGCCATTTGCTGGGATTCTAGAGCAGGAATAGGTTTGTCCTTGTCTCTGCTTGAGGTGCCCATGAGCATTTGGTGAGCCACTGTGTGCGACGGGATGCTGGACTAGATGGGCTGTGGCCTGATCCAGCAGAGCTTCTCTTATGTTCTTATGTAATGACAGCAATTAGTTAAAAGGAAAAACACACACCGAGGATCACAGAAATAGAGTAGGGGAAAACAATATTAGTCCATGCTTAGCATCCACTGTGGATATTTTGCAACTATTTTGTATGACTTAGTTTTAAAGCTAGAGTATAGACCAAGAGTCTTTTGCCTGAAAAACACATGTTCTGAAATCAGTGTGGACTAGTTCAACAGTTTATAAGTAATTCATTCTAGCATTAACAGTGAAGACCTATAAGCATAAGAACAGCAATGAAACTGGGCTCTTTCTGCAAAGAGACTTATTCTGGATTATACCCAAGAGTAGGAACCTGCTATCTACATGCTCGTGCAGACTATGGCAAGCCCTGGGTGGGGTTTGCCGTGATCTGCACCAGTATGTAGATGGCAGGTCCCTATTTTGAGAAATAATCCAAAATAAAACCCAGTGCAGAAAGGGCCTTGGTTTTTACTGCATTCTGAGACATTTGTTTTCAAAACAGAGAATGTATGGTCAAATCATTTTCATCATGTTTGAATGAATTGCTCACCTAAGAGTCTATTATGTAATGTAACCTGCTATTTCATCCTCAATCAAAACTTCTAATGCAAACTCAGAAGCTCTATTTGATATGGAGTGACTGTCTGGATCAAGGGAATCCAAGGAGATTACACACATGTTTAGGTTCACCCCCAGGGCACAATTGAAACTTAAGGGACAGACTGAAAATAAAAAATATACAACTTACCATGTCTCCAAACGTATGATTATCCACCTTCTCCACAGACAGGTATTATTAACTGTCAGGGTGAGTCACTGTTTAGGGTGAATTGGATGTAGCCAGTGGAAACAGCTGCGATGCATGGCTTGAAAAAGGCAGGGAGTTCTGTAGTGCACTGGCAAAAATCCTAAGAAAATTCACCCCCTCCCATGCTTTGCATTGAAAAACTGTTCAGAGGAACATAAGGATGTGCATGAAAAAATTAACAGGTTTGTTTCACTGTTAAATGTGAAAATTGGTTAATTCATTTCATTGTTGAATCATTTAATTGAAATGCCATTTTTTGCATTCATTTTTGAACTTTTTTGCAAAGAAAAATACCATTTTTCCGCTGAAAAAGAGCCTTTTTTCATGACCAAAAACACAGCAAAACATGAATCTTTGACAGAATTCTTTGCTTTCACATACAGGAAACTGAAGTGTTTTGACTGAAATTGTGGATATCTGAAAAGCGATTTTTTGTTTCACTTAGAATGCCTGCAAACACTAAATATTTGTTTGAATTTGTGACCGTGAATCAAATTTTGCACATCCCTTGAGGAGTGAATATAGTGACAGATGCAGGGGGAGTAAGGCAAAGGGAATACAAGCATAGCAACCATTATGTTGGGAAAGCGGTAGAGGGAGAAGAAATCACTTCATCATTCAAGCTGAGGGGGAAAATTTGGCTCATGATTCAATATAAGGGGGAGACGCTCATCCTGGAAACAGGCATGGCAAGTCACTGGGTATTCAAAGAGTAGGAGGCACATAGCTTCCAACCAATTGGGACCCTAGAAAAATGGCCCAGTGGCAGCCAATGGTAGGTGAGAAAAACAAAGTAGGAGGCTTTTAGGGCTGAAGGGTGTTTCCGCACATGCTCTAAAAACAGATATAGGGTGCTTCTGCAGATGCCTAAATAAATCCAGATCTACCTCATCCGGATTTAGTAAAACCGGGTTCCAGTAGACCCGGTTTTACTAAATCCGGATGCCCAGTAGATCCGGATTTATGGGGGTAGATCCGCATCTAATAGATGTGGATCTACTCACTCCCGGCCTTCCGCACACGCGGCAGAAGGACAGCTTTAATCTGGATTTGAGGTGGGTGCTGTGCAGACACACAGCACCCGCCTCAGATCTGTGCTCCGGGGGCCCTCCCCTGGCCCGCCATGATTGGCTCCTTGGAGCCAAGCATGGCGAGCTGGGGGCCCTTGCTGCCGCGGCTCACCCTCACCCCACAAGTGGTGGATTGCCACTTCTGGGGCCAGGGGGAACTTCTCTGAAGCCCACCCTAGCCCACCCGGGGGGGGGGAGGCGCACAAAATCCCCTCCTTACCTGCTCGGCATTACCCCGATTCTGGCT
Organism: Aspidoscelis tigris stejnegeri; assembly: GCA_023333525.1. NCBI lineage: Eukaryota > Metazoa > Chordata > Lepidosauria > Squamata > Teiidae > Aspidoscelis > Aspidoscelis tigris. The sequence goes on from JALMGA010000004.1 coordinate 49,822,766, forward strand.
TCAGGGACCCAGGATGCAGCATGCTTGCATCCTGCGCGGCTCCTGATTGGCCAGGGCTGCTCCTGGCAGCTCCAGCCTTCAGGAGGCGTTCTGTGCAGGCGCGCTGCCCTGGCTAGTGTGGGATGTATTGCTTGTTCCAGAACAGGATGTTTTGCCCTGTCCCAGAACATGGGGGAGGGCTGAAAGACCCAATGGCCACATTTAAATAGTAGCTCCTCAATTTTAATTGCATCCTTCTGAAGCTTCAGCCTGCACATTTCTAGTACACACCTATAGAAGACAGTGTGTGTTGAATGCCACCTTCTCCTTATCTTTCAGCTCCTCCAGCTTCTGCAGGGCTGTTGGTCACTTCCCAAGTCACTCACCAATACATTTTTCTGTAAACCTGCCAGCCCCTCATTCTACTTTTTATGTTAAGTATATAGGTCTATCCCCTCCCCTCTGTTCATTAATATCTCTGACATATCTGCATCTCTGCATGTTCTCAACCTTGGGGCTCCCTTCCAACCTCCTACAGACTGTCTGCATCTCTGCATGTTACCACCTTTGGGAAACACCTCCAGTTTCCTACTGGCTGGCTTTTCCTTAGCTAAGGGAAGAAGCAGTGTCTGGATTGTTTTGTTCCATCTTTTTCTTTTGAAGGGTGCAGTTGGAGTGTTCCTCTGTTTCCTTCTGTCGGGTTTGACTGGAGGTGGAGGGGTACACTGTTTTCCTTGATCACCTCAAACTAATGCATTGATGGTAATGTGCTTTGCTTGTAATGCTATATCCTTTACTCTGATGGCCATTCAAGCCTTATAGGGAATTATTACTTGAGGGGACACCAAGGCTTATCCTTAAGAAATTCCCATAGAAATGCTCTTGGTCTTTGTTCAAACAGGAATTAACAGGATCTATTTTAAAGTAAACAAAACAGATAAACAACTGCCAGTTTCTTTTTCGAAGCAGTCAAACAGGTACTTTACTTGTCTTTCAGTTGCAAACAAGATCGACACCGACAGCAAACTCCAAAACTCTTTTCTCTCTTATTGCTTCGAAAGATGCAGATTCCTTTGTAACTCTCTGTGTTTAACTTGATAGTTCTTGCTTCTGCTTTGATACTGCCTTGTTACTGCCTTTAAAAAGGGGGGAGGGGTAATAAGGATGGCCTAAATCGGTGATGGCCAACCTATGACACACGTGTCACAGGTGACACGCCAAGCCCTTTTAGGTGACACACCTGGTCACCCTGGCACCTGGGCATGTAGTGCTTGCTTGTCCTTGAAGTGTACGAAATACCAACTTTCAATTGAAGATTTAGCAAATGTAAAGAATTATTCATTTTTGCTTTTAATAAAATACATATATCAAAAATATAACTTTCTTACTAGAGCTACAAATATCACAAAATTATGGATATTTCTGGAAGTGACACAGCACCCGAGTTAAGCTAGGTTTTCTTGTGAATTTTGACACACCAAGCTCAAAAGGTTAGCCATCACTGGCCTAAATGCTATATTTTACTCAAACACAAACCTTTCTTTCCCTCTCTCTGTAAACTTTCTGTATAGGGAGTTGGAATGTACCAAAATGTATCCAGCTATGGGGTGTTCTTAACAGCTCCACCCAGCCAGGGCTAATACATTTTGAAACTACACGGAGGGATTTTCCTTTTAGAACTTCTGGCTTTAAACAGCAAATTGGGGCAGCAGAACCATAAAATTCCCCACTCAAAGTTTGCTTTACAAACTTGGTAAACAAGATATGCAGTCACAAAAACTTACTGACTATATCTACTCTAAGTATTCTTTAATATTACAACTAAATCTGTAACAGGACTCTGAAATCTTCCAATCTTTCCCTTGATTAAAGTTCTGAGTCGCACCTTTCAGACTCTTCCATCAGGGCTTGGATATGTCTCTTCCACAACACCTGTAGGCCATAAGTTGCGAGGTAAGTATCTTTCAGCAGAACAACGTCTCCAACTTGAATGTTATCTTGAGGATGTTGTCATAACTTTCTTCTTTGTAACTGACTTAAATACTCCATCTTCCATCTTTTCCAGAACTCGTTTGCAAGGGCTTGCACTTGTTCCCACTGCAGAACATACATTCCTTCCGGTACAGGCAGAGTAATGTCTTTCCAATCCAAAGTTTTGGAAGTTAGGAGCATTGCTGGTGTTAATAGCTGTTCACTTTCTGGATCAGGAGTGATAGGCAACAAAGGTTGATTATTGACTATTGCGGTTACCTCAGCCATGAACGTAACCAAAATTTCTTGGGTCAAAAATTTGCATTTCAGAAACACTATATCTAAAATCTTTCTGCTAACACTTACCATTCATTCCCATGCACCACCCATGTGAGAGGCATGTAGGACATTGAATATCCAATGTATCTTTTCTTGATTAGCAAAACCCAAAACTTTCTTATCTTTGGCAAATACAGCTATACAATTGAGTTCTTTGACTGTTCCAACAAAATTGGTTCCACAGTCAGATCTAATAGTTTTGATTGGGCCTCTGAGTGTGATGAATCTTCTTAAGGCATTGATGAATGATGACGAGTCCATACTTTCAATAACCTCTATGTGAATTGCTCTAACAGCCAAACAGGTAAATAAAACTGCCCACCTTTTATTGTTGATAACACCTCTTCTTTTCTTCCTGGTATGGACCTCCCAATGTCCAGACATCTAAACCTATGTGTGAAAAAGGAGGTTCTATCTGAGTTCGTCTTCTGGCAAGTCTGCCATCAATTGACTCTCACATTTTCTTCTGGGGCACTTACAAGTCACACAAAGATGAATAATTTTACTCACAAGTTTTCTACAATTAATTATCCATATTCCTGCATTTCATATCCTGGCTTCTGTCAATGTTCTCCCCTGATGATGAATTTTTTGATGAAAATGTGTCACCACAAGAAGGGATAACTGAATTCTTTGTACAGCTCTTCAGTTTTATTTATTTATTTATTTGTATTTCTATCCTGCCCTATACCCGAAGGTCTCAGGGCAGGCTACAATATTATATTAATCTTAGACAGGTCCCTGCCCTCAGGCTTACAATCTAAAGAGACAAGATACAAAAGGGAAAAGGTGTGGGAGGGAACAGGGAACAGCAAAAAGCAAGCACATGAGGTCTTCAGTTGCAATTCTTCTGTTTCTGATTGCTGGAATTTTAGTTTAGCCCTATTCAGCCTTCCTCCTACTCTGAGGATTCCTTTGCCATCCACAACTGCATGTAACTTTTTTAAGCTACTGTTTTGTGAAAAACAAAGGCCCTTTTTGATTCTTTTAAAGTCTTTAAAATCATGTTTTTGAGCAGACTTGTCGATCAAGATTTCTGTCTTTAACATATGATGCACTGTGAGAGGATCGTTGTTCTTGAATTTCTTGAGATCGAGGCAGCTATTATGCAATTCCAAATCCTTGAACTCTACTTTGAGGTTTGGATTTCTTGAATGGATTCACGCAGATCTGAATGTACAGTGGGTGAACTATTTTCTGGGAAATTGGAGTCCATGAGATACTTTCAAAACAGTAGCTCCTCTAGAAGCAATATCTGCCTGATTAGCAAATGTAGTGATGTGGTGCCACTGATAAGGTTGCGTTAATGACAAAATCTTGTTAACTCTATTTGCCACATAAGCTTTGAACTTCTTGGAATAACTGGTAAGATAACCAAGAACTATCATGCTGTCAGTATACAAATAAATTCTTTCAAATTGAATTACTACTTCCCCTTTGATGATCTGAAGCAGCTGTTAGCAGTGCTGAACATAACTCAAGTCTGGGAATAGTCTGAAATGGGGTGACTGATTTCACCATGACGGAACCTAGTTTAATTTCTTCTTTGCCTCTAAGTCTGATATAAGCTACAGCAGCTGTAGGCTTTTCTGAAGCATCACAGAATATGTGAAGTTCAGGAACTGCCTTCGATATACTGTAGGGTCACTGAGCACAAACTGTCTAGATACTTCCAGGATCTCTATGCCCTTTTCCTGTAGGGCCCATTTCTTCCAAGCTGCCTTTTAGAGTGGGGGTAAGTTTTGGTCCCAACCCTGAACTTGTTGAGTTGCTTGTCTAAATAAGTCTTTACCTTTAATCAACACTGGGGAAGCGATATCCAGTGGGTCATAAATGTCGTTGATGGCTGACAACATCTTTCTTCTGGAGTTTACTTCATTTAACTCAGGAACTCTTAGTGAAAATCTATTGGTTTTTGCGTTCCATAGTATTCCAAGACTGGACAGAGTTTGCAGGTCTTTGAACAGAATATGAACATCTTTCTCTGCCAAACCTTCTGGTGGGAAGTGTGATGTTCCTCTCACAGACAGAGCAGCTCAGATAAATTAGTATTTTGTAGAAATTAAATGATTAAATATATCAGTCTTTCTTAAACTCTGTGTGCTGTCTTTATTTTGTTGGTAGCATGTAATATAGCGTTAGCCTGGCCACTTTAACACTTCCTGTTGCGAGGTTCGTCACTTTCCCTTTATAATCCCTTAACTAGGTGTGAAGTGGTTCTCAGTTTCACCGACAGCGGCACCAAACTTCCTTTCCAACTTTACCTTCCTAAGAGCTGTTGTAGCCTTAACCAGCCTGTCTCTCAATTGCTGCTTTAAGTATATAAATGCCCTTGACTCAATGCTCTTTTGAAATCAACAAGAACATGTTTATTATTTACAAATTCAGCTCCATATGGAAATCAGGTAAGTCTCACATTTAATAAGAACAAACGTTTCAGCCTGCTTATCTCTATCGCTCCTTCTTAAGAGGTCTGCATCTCTACCCTTCATCTCAAGAGGTCCGCCTGCCTATTTTCCCAGCAAATTGGGGAAGGGCAGCAGAACCATAACATTTACTGTTTTGATTGTCACAGATAATCTTGCAGCAACTTACCCCTTTTGCCTTGGAGGTACAAGAACAAGTCATAGAATCATAGAATGGTAGAGTTGGAGGGGACCTCCTGGGTCATCGAGTCCAACCCCCTGCTCAAGGCAGGATCTCCTAAACCATCTCAGACAGATGGCCGTCCAGTCTCTGCTTGAAGACCTCCATCGAAGGGGAACCAACCACCTCCCGTGGCAGCCTGTTCCACTGGTTGATCACTCTTACTGTTAGAAATTTTTTCCTAACATCTAAACTAAATCTTTTCCCCTGCAGTTTCACCCCATTGTTTCTAGTCCTTCCTTGAGAGAGTGAGAACAGGGCTGATCCCTCTGCCTTGTGACAACCCTTGAGGTATTTGTAGACAGCTATCATGTCTCCTCTCAGTCTTCTTTTTGTTAGACTAAACATTCCTAGTTCCTTAAGCCGTTCCTCATAGGACATGGTTTGCAGACCGTTCACCATCTTGGTAGCTCTCCTTTGAACCTGCTCCAGCTTGTCAGTGTCTTTTTTAAAATCACCAGGAAGAAATGGAAGGAAAACAAATGGGGGATGGTGGTATTCTGAAACAGCAGCAGCACAAGAGGTTGTACTCTGATGACCTCCAGTTGCTGCCCATACCTGAATGGGAGAGGAGGAAGAAGGCTGAGCTAAAGAGGGCCAGGAACCAGAGAGGAGGCACCAGATTGAAAAAGAGATAAATGGAGGGGGAAAGGGAAGCATAACAGTAGATTTCCAGTCATTCATCCCCCCACCCCCATTTCTATAACTTTATTTTCAGTTTGGAATTTGTACTCCCTTCCCCAAACCATTCCCTGACATTCAATTGTCAAATCAGTGGTATAAAGCAAAACAAACCCAAGGCTTCAATGACCTTAAAAGTGCATACTTCTCCTCATACATTAATTTAGCATTGCAATGTTAGCTAATTACATGGAATGAGAAGGGTGCTGTGTCCACACTACTAACAGGGATTGACTACTTTTTCTCCGGGATATCACTGTTTAACAATACCAAGCACAGGACACAAAAATGACAGCATGTTTGCATAAGTTCTGCATGGTTAAATCTGAAGCCCAACTACTGAACGTGGTGTTCTGTTGCACCTCTTAGAAGTGGACTGTATCACAGATGTGTCTATGGGGAAGTGTTCTGCTGTTGTGGTGAAGGAGTCATCTATGTGGCCATCATGGAGCATGGTCTGCTCTACTGCATAGGAGCAAACAGAAAAAACAAAAAACCTTTACAGAGATTGACTGGCAGAACTACCAACTGTCTTGAAGTGGTTGGAGGGGCTGATAGTAGTTGGCGGGGTGAGATGCAAGAAACATCTGTTTGATCGAGATACTGTGCAGCTGGCATGCAATAAACATTCCATTTGTGAACAGCAATGAAACACAAATTATAGATTGCACTTGTATACATAGTCTGATCTATATAAAATAAAATATTCTGCAGTTTTTGTTGCACAGTGGTTCAAAAACAAGGATTCAGTGTGTGAATTCTAATGTATTTGTATAGCCTTTACAAGGTTATCTCCCAGTTTTGTCAATATATGCATTACAACTATTTACATGAACTAAATCATTTACATGAACTAAATCAAAATCAAGGCTCCTGTATTCCAAGGCCTTATAACATAATGCACTGTGAGACATAGACTTTGAATCCATATTTTTGCACCATGGTAGTGCCAGAGAAGGTCTGTAACTGTGATTTATCTAGCTCTAGAGCAGCAGCCAACAGCAGATTAAAATGTAGATAGAATGTATCAAAGAAGCTGCTCTTAGAATTGTATCTCTTTCCCACTGCACTGCTGTTTTTAATGCATGTGCTGTAGCAACTCTGTTTATTAATATTTGCTATGATCTAATGGCACCTTAGTAGTGAAATCATCTTCTACTGTGAAGATCCATACCCTGCATTTGTGTTTTGTGGCCAAATGCATAGTTGTATAGTGTGGGAAATGCATTGAAAAGGCAGAAGATGCATGTTCTAGAATTATGTTTGCACCAGAGTGCGGATTACCAGATCCATGATTTTATTTTATTTTCATTTTAGTCTCTGTCCATGGAGTATGCTTTATCAGTGTTTTGGGGCTGATTCTGTCTTAAAACCATTTTGTTTCATGATGGAATTGGCTCTAAAAATGGCTGGATAGATGAGTTTTTAGTTATTGCCGTGTGCAGTACATTAACTTCACTATTCCCATATTTCTGTGTCTGACATGTTGACAGGTGTGCAGTTGGCAAAATCAGAGCTTGATTTGAATAAAAGGCATGCTGAGCAAACACAGGTGAGAGTGATGGAGGGACCCCAACAAGGATGGTGGCACTGTAACAGTAGCAGCAATGGATCTCTATGCCCTTGAGGCTGCACCCCTATGTCTGGCCTTTTCTGAACCTCTGAGTGCTGCATACTTTATTTGAGCTTAACCAAGCTTCCATGTGTAGAAATAAATTCAGAGAGGATTAACAGGACTCATTTCAGCAGATCTGTGCATGAGATGGAAAATGAAAACAAAAACCAACATTTTCTTTGTTTAATCAGACTTGGAGGAAGGGACATGTGGTTCTTGGCTAGACATGCGAAGATGCAGTTGGCATGCTTAGGTTCCTTTTCCATACAATATTCTGCATTCATTTCCTGTTGGTGATGGCTGCTTGCCAAACCCCTCTTCACACTTCTCTGACTTTACAAAGTGCCTGCCTTGTCTGAGCATCTGTCTCATGAAAAGATCACATCAACGTTTTATGAAATCCTAAAGCACAACTCTCAAGAGATATATCTGGCATATTATCCATCCTTTGCTATGACAAATTGTGTATGTCTTTACTTTTGTAGTTAGTTCTACTCACTTCAGTGAAACAAGATTAAATTGGGACAGGAGCTGGCATTATGATATGCACAACAGCAAGAAGGAGATTACTAGAATGTGCTGCATCTTTTCTTTTAGTAGTTACATCTTTTGGCTAGGTGATTATCTTGGGCCATTTCCAAACTTACCTTGAGGTGGACTGCTCCAGTAGGACTAGATTAACTGGAGTTGTCCACTGTCTGATCCAATTCTCCTGTCCTGGAACAAGGCTGCCTGTATTTCAACAACTGTTCCAGGACAGTCCCTGTGCTGGCCCCAAAGACTGTGCAAATTTTAGGACTAGTCTCCACAAATCATCATGGCCAGGAGCTAAAACTGCTGGGGAACCCATTTTGGTGGCACAAGTTGGTCCATTGTAGAAATGGGTCTCCTACTAATTGGAACACAGAGGCATGAGCAGGCTACCATTTTGGGCTGCCTAAGGCGGTCTATATTCTGTTCAATGTGGATACAGTGTACTGGCAGGGGATGTGTCCTCTCTGTTTCACACCATCACGCAGAAACAAGAGCCCTGAAGGGGACCGCACCACCCAAAAAGATAGATGTAGAAAGGCCCCAACTGGTCAGGTACTGATAGTAACATATAGCACCCCCCAAAAAAAATGTTGAGCCCTAAATACTTGAAGAGGTACTTTTCCTTGTATGAACATGTCTCCTTGTCCCTCATCTTTAGTTGTAAGAAGAGTGGCAGTTCGAGGGAGGGCCTTCTAGTTATTCTGCTATATTTGGCTATTCTGAAATAATGCATGGATGTTCTGGAATGTCCAAGCTTTGTTCTGAAATATTCAGATCTAGCAGAATAAGTAAGTGATGTCTGGATGCAGCCCTAGTGAAAACACCTCTCTTCATCTAGGCACTTGTCTGCTAGTTCCCTCTCTACAACCCTCTGCTTTCTAAACTGAGCTAAGAGTCACTTCCATTTGCAAAAGATAAATTTCCCTTTATCTGCCAAGGTGACTGCATGGATATTCCATGGTAGACCCCAGGAATCAGCCCTGACTCAATGGTATCAAACAAAGTGTTGCGTACAAGTACACCAATAAAGAAAAACAACAACAACAGTGGAAGAGCTTGATTTTTATCTTTCCAAATTTTCATGGAGGGGACAAAATGTTTGCACAAATAAGATGCCAGGCAGTAGGATGGATGTACAAAATTAGACTGGAAAGTAATTTTTAGGCTTCAAAAGCTGTTAAGCTGTGCCTTTATTGCCAGAATTTGGTGAAATGCATTCCAGTGAAAATCAGTGCTTTGGGGAGGAAACTGATGGACAAGAAGCTGAAAACTGGAGGTTTTGAAGGCAACTTATGCTGGCAAAAAATTTAGCTGATATTCTTAGACTGTGTTCACATGCAGTAAAAAACAAAAACAAGTTTTGAGCTCTTCTGAGGTGACTTTGAGATGAATTTGAAGATTGTTTGGAGGTAGGATTGTTCACACCCCAGCCTTCCATTGCCCCTCTAATGAATATTGTAGGCTAGAAAATGTGGGGTGTTTCCACATTGGCTGTGGAAACCATTTTACCCCCCCCCCCACTTTAAGCCCCATTTAAGACTCTTTCTTACTTACCTTCTGCACTGAAGACCTCTTCAGCGACCCTTCCAGGTGGCTACTTCTGCATTTCGGTGTGTAAGATCCATTTCTACAACGGGTCTCGCCGCAGAAAAACAGATTAAAATGAAGACCTAAAAAATTAGGTCTTCAATCCATCCCTTCGCCTGGATCCGTGTGGAAGCAGGACACTTCTGCACATGGGCAGGTGAAGGGATGGGTGTCCCTGCGGCTGCCATCTTGGGGAGGGTGGAAGCAGGCTTGTTTGTCTCCTTCTGCCCTTCCTTGTGCACTGCACACCGCAGGAAACATATGGTGACTGGCAGCTGCATGCTCCAGTCCCGCGGTGGCGGCAGCGCAGGAGGCCAGATGCCCTTTGGAACGGGTGCTGTGGCTTCCACGCAGCCCTCAGGCAATCTGGCCACCCGATCCAACAACCATGGGCTGTTCAGATTTGTCTGAAATAGAGACGGTTCCTCAGGAGGTCAGATCGCCGAGAAACAGCTCTTCTTTGAGCCATTTCTCAGCGGCAAATGCAGAAGCACCTGTGGATTAGAGATGGAATGGGATTATAAAGGCCAAACACTACTGTCTCTAAGGACCTTTTGAGTTGCTTCTTTTGGACAGATGTGAACACAGCCTAATACATGCTTAATAGGGTTTTTTTTTTTAATATTCGATGGTGTTTACCTAAGAACACGCACATGCCTGGATCTTCCCATTGTAACAGTATCTACTTTCTATTCTACCCCCTATTTTCATCTTAAGTTTTGTAGCACAATGAAATATATTTAATGTGTTATACTCCTTCAAAACCTGTGAGTTTAATCCTTGCAATATAGATGTACTCACAGTCAAAATTTTGATCCTATCTCTCAGATAATGTCAGGCATCGTTGTCACCTCACATATCTTCAAGAAATTTCAAGTAGTCCATGAAAAAAATGTCAGACATAGGCTGTGATCAGACACAGCAAAAAAGAAGGCTTTGAAGTGGGTTAGTCCACACACCACTTTGCCCCTCTCCTTCTCATGAACATTCTGTTCTAGAAAAGGTGGATTAGAGAAGGCATGGGGGCACAAGGGACACACATTCCCCAAGGTGCCTCCTTTGTTATATCTGAACTAGGGGAGTTGATGAATGCAATTTTCAAATTCGATTTGTAACAAATCAAATATTTGAAAATCCGAATGTATCTGAATAATGAAAAAATGAAAGTCCAGACACTCAATTTGATACGAATACATTCAAACATTCGTATCTGTACAGGTACATATGCAACCCGTACGCATTCCATTTGCATCCCGTATGGATGCATATGGGATGTGTATAAGATATGTATGTACCTGTACAGATATGAATATACGAATTATTCATAAAAATAACTTGAGATGTTGGTATTCATTCAAATTTGGAAGTCCATGTTGGTGTAAATCACCAGACTCGTCCGGCAAGGCAATCTTCTGTTGCCTCGGAAACTTCTGACGTCCTTGGAGCTGTCCAGCTTTATCAGGAAATCCCTCCTGCCTGCTGCGTAAGAAACAGACTGAAGCCGAAATCTCTCTCCACAGAGGTTTTATTCTTAAAGGTTGCTGCATGTACAAGTATACATCTCTCCATCCAAACTCCCGACCAGCAATCAATACACACAGCAGTGTGTGGGCACTTTTATACCTTTTCTTATCAAGCGGTGGTGACTCACTTCCTGTGTGTTGCACAATTCTGTGTTGCACAATTCTGTGTTGCACAATCTTGTGTTGCACAATCCTGTGTTGCACAATCCTGTCCTTGAACACTTTGTTTCCTGTTCCTTAACCCTTTTGCCTCCTGTTCACATCTGTACATTTTTCTTATACTGGCTTCAATGCCTAACAGTCCGCATGTCTGCACATTCGATTCTTATATGAATGGACGAATTTGTACGAATAACATTTTGGATATTCATGCATATGCTTAATCTGAACACAGCCTCAAACTCTTATGAATACTGACAGGCTGCTGTAACCAAAAGTATAAATCTATATATCCTATTTAAACCTCTTCCAGAAGATGCTTATACTTTGAAAGGAAACTCACAGCGGGTAGACTAGTGCCCAGTGTGATATTATTAAGCCATATTGATATCTGTGGAAAAGTCAATTCAGTGTTCAATGCTGAAGATCTCAGGAGGATTTAAGTTTGGTTGGATTTTATCCAACACACAAGGCTTATGAAACCAATTTCTTCTATTTTTAATGCAAAGCAATAGCCAATCTTTGATACGGAATAGCATTTCGTGATGTGTAATAGTTTTGGCTTTGTATAATTGCATTATTTTCATGTTTAAAACTTATTGTTGATAATCCAACTTCCCATAAAGTTTGAAGAGATTAATACATACACAGCTTGAACATAAAGCAAATAGTGTGATTTATTTCTGAGATAGATCTAATGTGTTTATAGTTAAAATTATTCTGAAATTCCTCAGAAGACTCTAATCCCTGGTTCTTTATATACTTGCTATCTGGATCTTGACTTATAAAGTCTGTATTATTAGAACAATGAAATATGGAAGGGATCTGGTCCAGTCTGCATGAGCTAAAATATTTAATTTTTTATTTTAAATATGTTATTAACTGTTCTCACTCTTTTTTATCTTGTTATACACTAATTTATGGTTATAGGCATTTGGGGTGATGTTTGGGTGAATATGAAATGGACTTAGAATGAAATAGATTCTTTTCCATTTAAAATTAATGGAGTATCTTCTTTTGTTATCTGGACTGCCTCTATAAGGTCCATTTTGAAGACTTAATTAGGTATGGATAAGATGACATTAGTGTATTGGTTTCGCAATCTGAATACTTACCACTTTGTACCATTCAAAGCACTTTGCATACAATACCTAAATGTCATATTTTCAAGAATTCTGCAAAGTTGTTGTTCTTAAGTACTGCTGAATCACAGCTGAGTCCTAGTTGACTGTATGGGCGCCTCCATGGGCACTGCTATGCAGAGGTGGTTTCTTACTGCCTACTTCTGGGGAGATTCTGAGGGTCCATCTTGCAGCCCTCTGTTCTCCAGGCATTTTGCTACAACCACTCCCTCTCGTATAAGATAGGCTAGCATTATTATAGGCCATATTGTGAAAGAAGGGGAGCTGATGAGGTTGAGAGAGAGTAAAGGAAAGGGAATTGTTTGCCTCATGCCATCCAATGAGATTCAAACTTATGATTTTGTGATTCATAGCTCATTCCCTTAGCCACAACACTGCAGCAGCTGTCATCTGTCATAGGAATAGTCTGGTGTCTCTTGAAAATGCATCCTTAAAAATATGAACATTCATTCCAAAATACTGTTTAGGAGGGGGCAATGTGTATTTGTGGACTGGTGGCTCTAACCAGTCTCTGTTTTTCATCTTGACAATCTCCATTTTCACTTCCTGTTGAAACACAGTACATTGCGATGAGTAGACTTCTCAGCACATTTGTAATTTTGTGGATGTTTGATGATGATCTTAGTAATCTGTTTTACATTATTTTTTCTCTGTTTCTCTCTGTCTTCCCCACTCCCTCCTTTATTTTCTTTGCTACATAGTCACGACCTATTCCCTCACATCTTACTTCAGCAGTAGCAGAGAGTATTTTGGCTTCAGCCTGTGAAAGTGAAAGCAGAAATGCAGCCAAAAGGATGCGTTTGGAACGACAGCAGGTATAGTGATGAGTGTGGGAAGCGAGGGGCAGAGGGGGCATATTTAGGACTAAGAAACTTGAGTAATAAATAAAACACTTCATCAAGTGTATTGCAAGGAGGGATAAATGCTGTAATCCTCTGTAGATTGATGTGCTTTTACAGATACACATTCTCAAGTAACATTTTTAGCTGCAGACTTCATATAAGTGGATGACAAACACTGCTGCAATCACCTTGACAATTAAACTCACAGTTAACTTTGCTAAACCAACCCAGGAAGAGGCAGAAGAGTAGACAGTTCAAAGTACTGTTTTTATGCTCAGTTGTCAGGCTGTGATCACAGGTAGTAAAAGGTTTGTGTAAAGAGGTACCTCTTCACCCACCATCTAAATATGAACAGTGAAGGTGCCTGATGCATTTCAGAAGAAAGACTGCAACAAAACCTGGGGACTGGTAGAGAGAAGGCCCCGTCATATGTTCCTATACTTAGAAAACAGGGAGATAACAGGGACAGGACCATGTCCAATTAAAGAAAGACCAAAGACCAGGCAGTCTTGCCAAGTAAACAATGTAGACCAAACAGCCTAACCACACATCACAACTGAGATTTATCTCTTAAGTCACAATCCTTTCTACCTGACAAGGTCCTATTTCTCTTAAACTGGGCTTTCGGCATTATCCAGATGAGCCAGGTCTCAGCGGTCCGTCTGGATGACAGCAACCGAGGAAAAGTCAAAGGGGGCTGCAGCTGGAGCTCTGTTTATACATTTGAGGCTGTGTCCCTCTAGCGGTCGTTCTAGCATAAATTATTCTGCTTGAGCCATCCGAGAACCAGAAGTTCTTTTCAACTGTCTTGCTGCTTCATTCTGCACTAGCTGCAGTCCCACATAGAATGCATTACAGTGGTCCAGATTGGAAGTTACCAGGGCATGGATTACTGTGGTCAAATTGGCTCTAACTAGAAACAGCTGTAGCTGACAAACTGGAAGTAGGTGTTCCTGTCCATCACCTACACTTGCACATTCAGTGTCAATGAAGAATCAAGAGATAGCGCCAGACTTCGTCTCTGCTCCTGCCAGGGCAGAAAGGCTTCACTGAGAGTAGGATGCTTCCCTACTTGGCGTACCTAAGACCTCATGACTCACAGCACCTCTGTTTTGTCTGGACTGAGCTTTGGTTTATTGAATGAAGCAAGAACCTGCCAAGCTCCTCAATTACCCCTCCTGATTTGAGAAGAAATGGTCAGAGCTGAGAGCCATCTACATATTGAGGACATCTCACTCCAAATTCTCCTGATGGCTTCTGCAAGTGGCTTTATAAAGATGTTGCAGAGAATGGGTAAGAAACCTCACAGGGTGGTCTCAGCATGTTGAGAAAGACTTTTCCACAACTACTCCCTAGTACCTCCAAAGGATACTATGGTCAGTGGCATAAAAAAACTGCTGAAAAAACAAGGAGAAAAAACTTGGTAGTCCTCCTATTCCTCTTTCTCTCAGAGAAGGTCAAGTCAAACAAGGCAGTTTGTGCTATAAGACAGATTGAATCCGAAGTGAAATTGATCTAAAGAATCTCTTTCCCCCTTGCCTGCAGTTGAATGTCCATGACCCTGTCTAGTATCTTATCTAAAAAAGGGTGTCTTAGCTACTTGGTGGTAGTCCTTTAACTCTCCTAGATCCATACTCTGTCATTTATCACCCAAGAAGGGCAGGGATCCAGACAGCAGGTAGCAAGCAGATTTTCCACATCTTTTAAGCTGCAAAAATTAAAACTGATCCAAGTTATTAGACCAGACAGTTCTCTGGACACTTCCCTGGACTATTTTCGGCTGTGGCACCTAATACCAAGGTATCTCGATGGCATCTGCAATAATGTAATACAAACACAAAAATACAAAAAACATTAATGAAATACAGAGTAAGCGTGCACTCCCATGCAACATTAATGAAATCAATGCCTAAAATTCAAAGTTATCAGAAATAACCAAAATCATCGTCAGAAAGCAAAATAATCAGCATGTATGCATCAAATGTCTTGGATATAGGGTGTTTTTCCACTGTCGCTAGAAGTACCCATTAAGTACCCATTAGTACTTTCCACACCTGTTTGGTATACAGGAACAAGCTAGTGTGCTTTATCCACATGGGATTAGTGCCCCTTCTGGTCCAGAACTGTCCTAAGGGCTCCCAAGTCTGAATACTCAGTAAACATGTTTGAAGAGATCTGCAAGCATACTGACACCACCTCTTCAAGTTTATGTGTTACTGTACCTGGTCTGGAGCAAGAATAAAGCCAGAGCCCCACCACTGAAGCTGCAGCCTCATCTTCAAAATGTATGCAAGATTTGAAGATCATTTTTGAAATCCCAACAGACAGATAAGGCATGTTCCCTTTGAAGACTGTCCTGTTCAGCAATGCCATTGTGCAGTGGATGCAACATTGGAGTGATGGGGATATGGGCCAATCACAGTGAAAGGTGGGTGGTGTTTGTGTTGGAAATGTGCTTCATGTGAGTAGAGCAGAGAAGGTGTATCTGCACTGCCTTATAATGCAGTTGGTACCTGCTGGGCTTGGATGAGGACAGACTGGAGTGGGCTAATTAATCTCTCAAAGAAAGGTGAGTATAAAAATGGCCTGAGGTTCTCCTAATAAACAATAGCCATCTATAGGTACTGCTGAAATCCATTTGATGCTCGGCATCTTGAACTGAGCTTAGGATGGTAAGATGAAGCACTTTTGCATTTTAGACATAAACATCTAGCTATACTTATGTAAGAACAGGTAACCTCTCTGTATCTCTGTGAAGACATTATAGGCTGTGGTTGTAGTGTTTATGTATTGCCTGTTTGATTATGAAAGAGTACATCAAAATCTGCTTGATAGATTTGGGGGAAGGGGGAAGATACGTAAACAAACTGCCAATTCTTCAAAATATTACAACTTCTGACGTTATTCAGAATGATGTGCAGAAGGCTTTCAGGGCAACCAGAAGTACAACTGTCATTTTATCTAGAAAAAATATTACTTCTGCCCACTGAACTGTACAGTGGTCTCCATTCATGTTGAATTCCCTCACTCTTCCACAGTTACCAATGCCTGTTAGGTTCATGATCCTGTAGAGTAAGTGGTTTTTTATTCTTGAAGCAAAAATGATCCTAGATCACTTAGTGTTAATGGGATTTAATGAACCAAAACAAGAGCCAAATAGCATCTAGTTTAGAAATTTAAGAAAAAAGGCCATCTCTATTGATCGCATCGACTCTATAACCTTTTTGAAATGAAAAGAAATGTCTGGGCACATATGTGTGCCAAAACACTATTCTGTAATTTGGGCTTGAAGTTTATTGCTCATAAAATCTTAACTGGGTCAAGCCCAGAAGAATTAAAGTTAATGGAAAATACAACATATAATGCCACAGTGATCCTTTTAATAGTGCATATGCATACAGCGACACTGCCATTGTTCTATATGAGACCATAAACTAATATAGCTAGTCACATTCAGTAGTTGGCAGGGTTGAGTAAGGATTCATGTCAGAAATTGCACCCTACCACTTTACTTCTTGGACCAGCTGTGACTTCTTTAAAATTCCTAATTTTGCTACCAAGATCTGGCTTATTTAACTGTATAGAACTGCACCCTGCACTTCTTTTAATGAGACTGGAGAGATAAATCTGGAATTAGAAATATTACATACAAAATTATTAATAGAAATGAATTTGAAATCACACTTTTCAGAGCAAGACATTAATTTATAAAATTGGAGTTGGATAGCATATATCTGATGGACAAATGACAGAAGATCATTTAGCTATTACTTTCTGTCGTACGTTCAAGGATTCCTGAAATCAGGGCAGCTTCTGCACAGCAGGAGGAAGAGTGCTGGGTGGCACTGAGAGAAGCAGTCATTTCTTTTAAAGTGGAGGCATCCTTTATGCATGTGGCGAGATTGGCTTCAGCTGTCATCTTGTAGTGATGGGAATTCCCAGCCTCAGTTTTGACAACTGAAGGAGGCTTTCTCATCTCTGTGGCAGGATTTTAAGATGGCAGGTGGAGGATACCTCTCAAATCACTCAGGGGAGGGAGGGAAAGGAAGCCTCCACCCTCCAGTCTGATAAATTATAGCTGATCCTGCCATGAAGTCATGGAAATCTCCAGTGTCCGTCAAAATCGGTAGCTGGTGATTCCCTCACTACAGTTTGGCTGTTGCGGAGGAGGGCTTTGCTCACCTTCAGAACTGAAGTGGGGGAGTTCCTGACTTTGTACCTGAAGGAAGGAAGATTTTGAACACAGGTAAGTACTCAAACAATGTCAAGGAACAATAAGGCTGCATCTTGGCATTGCTTACTTATTCCAGTATATTTCGATATTCTGGAATAAAGTATGGATGATCATGGATATCCATACTTTGTTTTGGAAAATACAAATATAGTGGAATAAGTAAGTGACAGTCCCCTTGAGCTGCTTCTGCTTCTGAGAACTGTTTGAAGAGCTCTCTTGTTGCAGTATAGTGAGGTAGGGCATGGTGTCCGGGTCAGCGCTACAAGCTACCTCTGCACTGAATGCACAGTGAGGGGTCAGTGTCATGCAGATACTGTGTCCTCAGTGCACATTCAAGACACCATAAAGACACCATGCACATCCTGCCTAGGATGAATGTCCCTTGACTAGAGTAAACATTCAGGAAGAATATATATTTTGGCAGCAAGTTGAACTTGATGGTTCAAGATTTCTATTCCATGTTTTTATGATGTCTGATAATAAATGCTGAAGTGTAGTAGCTCATCATGACATTTCCCCATAGCAACAGGCAAAGTAAAATCTGTAGCCTGAAGGAGAGCCAAAAAAATTCAGACAGCTGTGTTGATCCATTGCTTCCACATCCCTCAAACTAGACACACACCAATGAAGTGAGGAATAAATCAGCATTCAGTAACCATCATTGAATACAAAGATATGAAAAAGGCAACTAAAAAGCTAACTAAAAAGCAATACTATACAGGCTGACAGAGGCTTGTTTCAAGGTAATTTACAATCAAGAACATAAAACAACTTTTCAAAAACAAGACTCTCTTCTGTGCACAAGTAAGTGGAAAGTCTAAGTAATATGCTTAGGTTAAGAAACAAGCCATTTCTGCACTGGGCCTTATTCTGGATTATGTCCACATGCAAGTACTGACTACAGCAGGCCAAATCATGAATCAGCTGCCTTGACTCAGGGGTGTTGAGTAAAGAGCTCAACACTCATATCTGTTACAAGTTAAACTACCCATGTTGAAATTTATCAATCTCACATTTCCTTGGAGTGTGATGGTGGCAAGTCCAGAAGAGATGTCCCTGTTCCCATCCTTCAGTCCTGAGGCTTTAATGGTAGGCATGAAGCAGTAACCCTCACCTTCTAAAAGATGCCTCAAACACCTCAGACTTCTAAACTCCAAAATCTGAAATGTATTACCCCACAAATCTGTCTACCAACAACAACCTAACTGTCAGTGGAAGATACACAATGACAGTTTAATATAATCCTTGTAGCTCCCAGCCAGAACCTATTTCATTTGGTCTTCAGTAGCACTGTGCTACAATTATTAGTGCACCCTAACTCTCATCCTGTGTGCATCCCTCTGAGAGCTATGATCTGAAAATCTGAGGCACAGATCTATAATGCTATGATTGTTTTTTAATCCTTCCCAGCACTTGGTGCTCTGTCTAGCAGTGTATAGGTGTGTCAGTGCACTCTTGAAACAAAGCACTGCTTCTAGACATTGGTATTGTGATATTCCAGAATAAGTAATCAATGTCTGGATGGAACTGGCCATTTACTGTAAATAAGAAAAGGATTCTTCTGTAATAAGGGATCCATTTTAAACTGAGAAAAAGTATGAATTGTCAAACTGAGGAGAACATCATTATGCACTTGGGCCAAATATTTGCAGATATAAGCAGTACCAAAATCTGTATAATGTCAGGTTTGGACATAACATCAGTTTCAGTGCTAGAACAATAATTTTTCTGTCTCTTACTTTTATCTGTTTCCACAGCTGAGTTTTCCACAATAATTGTATTCCTTAGGGCAAAGTCTGTCAGTATGGGCAGGTTGAAAAGAAACGACAATACTACACTAAAAAATAAACAGAATAATCAGAAATGACAATGCCTTTCACAGGAAATCCATAAACTGCCAGTGTTCTCATGTTTTCTTTCTAGAAGTGTCAGTGAAAAGCATGCATGAACTTGTTCCATGTTTTCTTTCACCTATTCTGAAATTAGTGCATGCAAAGTCTATTAAATAACAATAAAATACCTTTTTTCTTCAAGGAGAAAAAATGCAGCAGTGATTTGATGCTATCTACTGACCTTTTGTTCTTGCAGGAAGATGCTGCTCCAGCTGACAAACCATATAAACAGGAACCAACCCAGGTCACTTATTCAACATCAGCTGTTTCCAGCACCCAGGAGGTGTTATACATAAATGGAAACGGGACCTACAGTTACCATAGTTACCGAGGGTTAGGAGGAGGTTTGCTAAATCTCAGTGATGCTTCTACCAGCGGTAAGTATTTCTACATTTACTTTTGTATTTATATTTGCATGCCTCAATCTCTACCCATCCTGGCAAGATTTGAAAGAAAACAAAGCATTTTTTTTTAAAAAAACCCTCTTATTTCAGAATATATATTAGCCCAAAAAAATACAATATCTGCACTCTTGAGTGTTTCCCAGTTTTTGCATGGGACCTCAAAGATCTGGATCTTGAAAATCTGGATCTTTGAGATGGGATCCTCCTGGAGATCTGGATCTTGTTCCTAATGGAGGTCTAGGATGAGTTCCTAGTGCTTGTGCAAAAAGGTCCATGAACTCTCTACTCACCACCATAAACTGTTTTCCAGCCTGCTGGTCCTCAAGGAACAAGAATAAACCATTTTAATTCAATTTCTTACTTGTCAGAATGGACACCTTGTAATGCAGTCCTAATGCAAAAAGACAAATACGACCAGTAACGGCTGGTACTGGTGAAGGCAGGAATAAGTGTTTTGGTGTACACTCTTATCAAAAGTTAAATAAAATGATAAAAGCTATAAACTACAATATGATAACATACTGATAACAGTAATGATGCTCAATATATAATAAATGAATATTATTTACAGAGTTTTCCATAAAGTAAAACCACATAGTCAATGTTGAAGCTTAAATTACTAAGCCAGGACTTGTTTGTACTAACTGATTCATGCCAAGCCTGACTTGCCAAACTTCTAGTTATGAATGTTCCATCCATAAGGAACAATTAGCACCCCTGATCCCTACGAGGACTGTTAAGGAACTCCACATGCATTGTGTGGAAAAGTGCAAACAGTGCTGCCTACCACAAGAACTTTCACTGATTTTATATGTTCCTGCTCATGATTAATCAAGTTAAACCAATGCCATATCTTGACAGTAAAACCACTGTGCCACACTTTTGAGCAAGTTTCATGCCACACAGCACTTACCTCTGGATATAAGGGAAAACCCAGTGCCACTGCTGGATTTTTCCCTCCTGCAACAATCTGGGTTTTTTGAAGAGTGACCCTTAATAGGCGCTATTTAATATCTGGCAATCTCAAGGTAATGCCAGTGTTACTTCAGGTTACTTCAGACATTTACCCAATGTCTGGATGCAGCTTTATTTTCTCACGAATTTATGTTGCACTTCCCAGATCCAGCTCTTAAATTTCACTGCACAGGCTGATGCCTCTGACATAGCCATCTCCAATGTGATTCTGATTCTGTGATTCTTCACTTTGTGGCTATTACTCTGTCTAGTTAAAACTGCCAGAAACCCATTACCAGTTTTGAAACCATGAACTGCTGCTGCTGAAGGAGGCATTGGATACCTGGTGACATTTCCTGAAAAGGATTTGGACAGCCTTTCAAGTTGTTTTATGCCAGCATTGGACTGAGGAGGAATTGTGACCTGTCTTCCAGACAATAACTTAAAAACAAGATTACTTAGAAACAAAATTATTGTGTATTCAGTTAATTTTTTTTCAGCCTTGGCCTCATCCCCATTACAAACTTAATCCAGTTCCCCTAAACCGAAATAACAGAACTGGATGCAAACGCGAATTTGCCTGATCCCATTACTTTCAGCTTAACTGCGTTCTATCCAGATTCTGAGATTCCTATGTGGCATCCGTGACTCAAGGGGGGAACTCAAGTGGCTACTTTCTAAAAGCTGCTTTTCGGGGCTGCCCTGCCCTCTTCCTCCTGACGTGAATGTGCCACCCATAATGGACCCCTTCACGGAGCCTGGCTGGGTGGCTGCCGCTTGCCTGGATGAAGGAAAAACCAGCGGGCAGCCAGCAATTTTCCCCATTGCCCAGGGCACACAGCAGCAGTGGCAACTCAAGTCCCCTTGCTTTAAACATTCACACATCTCTCAGAACCTGCCCCTGCTTTCCTTTCCCCTTTAAAGGTCAGAACTTCAAAGAGCTAGAATTGCGCAAAATTGCAACATTGTTATCAGGTGTGAAGTACGTGAATTGCTACAGTGTAGTGGCTGCTGTAAAGGGTGGATTTTTACACTGAAATCACTATCTTTGGAAGCAAGCTATTGGGGGAGGGAAACCCTAAACATGGATTCTCATCCCTTAAAACAGTAGGGTCCCCACATTAAAAAATGTAACACGTATCAAGTGCACGATCGGGAGTGAGACCTGTTGAAATGAGGGTTAACATTTACAACGCTTTGGGGTGATTTAACACACAGAAAGCATGTTAAGCCAAACTGATGTGGGGTCTGCGAGGATTGAACCTGTATTGAATCCGAAATAAGCTTGCCGTAGGGATTCACCCCTAGTCTCTTAAGTAAGTACAGTAAATCACACACTAGTTGGGCAAGTTCCCATTACCACTTTAAAGCTGTTTCAAAATGGTTTGGATCCTTGTAGTTCCCACCCCCAATCATTTAAAATGGTTTAAAAACAGTTTGGACCCTTGACATTCCCATTTCCAGTCAGTTTCAGGGATATTTTGAGGATTATTTGGATTAAAAACAAAATAAATAAACACCTGTATTTTCAGGTGTTTCCTCCCAGTTTTGCTTTTGAAATGTTTCTTCCTTATTGCTGTGTTAATGCTAAAGCATTATCAGGACTAATTCGTCATGAAATAGGTGTGATTTCTCCCAGTAGGACACTCCTTGCCAGATTTTTAAAGTGCAGGGAAGCACTTCACCAGTTTACTTTTCAGCCAGCCTCTCACTGATAACAAAGTAACAGTTCATTCAATAATACTTCACACCCATGGACACTAATAACAATGTTAGCACATTGCCATCAGTTTTTGGCTTCTCTGAAAGGCAAAAGAAAGGAGCTAACAGAGCAGCAGTGGTGTGTGTGTATGAGAGAGAGAGACTGGGAGGAAAGACACTAGAGGCATCTCTGTGTGTCTGTGTGTACCCGCACGCCTCCAAAAGCACAAGTGAGTTGGGCTTATTTGGGAAGTTGCTGTGTGATTACTACTAATGTGCTTTTGCTGCTCTTAATCATTTTAACAGGTTTGACAGGGATTCCACCCTCTCTCTGTGTATGTGTGAGAGAGACGAGAGAGGAGGGCTCAAGCTGGAGGGGGGAGAGAGGAGGGAAGAAGGAAGCAGAGAGGAGGTCAGGGAAAGAGAGTTAGGGAGATGTGTGACTGCAGAAGAGAATCAGAGACTCCGATGAGTCATTCAGCCTCCCACCAGCCTGGCCAGCATGGAGCTAATTAATATGCACCTCTCCTTCCAGGCAACAGGTGGCTTGAATCCTCTGTTCTTCAGCCCCATGATCATGACTTTTCCACACCTGTGATCCAGCAAAAAACCATGGGATATGCAATATGCTGCATTTGGGGAGCAGAGTGGAAGGGCTTCTTTTTCTTTTCTCTTTCTCCACATCCCCCCCCCCCCCCGCAATATGCTGCAATATTTCTGGAAATGCTTAGCTTGGCTTGGCTTGACAAACAAGGGAAAAGGTGAGGAAAAGGTGAGGAGGGGAAAGAATTGCTTTCCCCAATACGTTTTTGGAAGTGTTTAAAGTGTTTAAGAGTGGGGACACAAAATTGGGGTTGAATCCGATTGACAGATGCTTCTTTGGTTCCTTTTAACACATTTTATATATCGATGTAAATCTCGATGCAAATCTCGATGTATATTGCACTTTATTCCTTGAATGGGAACTTGCCCGTTATGTGTTTTACTTGCAAATTTTGTACTTTTGTGAGGAGTATTTGTAATGCCCACTCATTAGGCATGAATAAAAAATCCTTTGAGAAATAATTGCTTTTCAAGTTGGAATCTGGAATGGCTGTTTCCCACTTCTTTTTGCAGATGGGAAAATAACAAATGTACACTTGTGAAATACTTGTTCTGCATTTCCTTGTGCAGAGCTCAACTCCTCCTGTCTATATGTCCATATCCATGCATTTTTCTTAGCTCCAACAAGAAGGGACTTGTTATTGCTGCGTTCTGATAATGCTGGAGATCTGAACCTGGGAACTTTGAAGTATAGGTGAAGGGATGTGCGTTACAGTTGTTAAAATGTAAAAGAAAATACTTTTTATTGCATTAAAACCATAAAAGATAATAGTAAAACATAACTAAACATTTCAACATGACAAATCAGTAATATACAGATCTAGAGCTGTTTCTGATTAGTCACTGAGACCACCCCCATTTAAACTCTCAGAGGCTTACATAAAGAAGGTCTTCCATCTTTGCTTGTTTGTTCTTAACAAAAGGGTTTTTTTCCATATGTAGATAGCCTCCAATTTTTTTTCTTCTTCACATTGTATTTGTCTATCTGGCTATATACCTATTGTGGTGTTTATCACTCCTCTCTTACATTTATCTTTTACATCTGAAACCCAGACTTTTGTTTTCCAAAGGTTGGGGAAAGTGTCCCATGCCCAGCCATTCAGCATACAATTCTGATGATAATGCATTGTGTTAAATTGGTTTTATTGTTTCTTTGGTGGGTTTTTAATATAATAAAGAATTTTTTCTTTTATATCCTGGGACCTTTCCCATGCAAAATAGATGTTCTACCAGTGGGCCATTACACCAATGCTACTACTATATCATCTTTTTTATAAACTAACAAACAAAATGTAATCTTTCCTTTGCTTCCAGCTCTTTAGTAATGATATAAATGTAGGCTGTTCTATGTAGGATAGTATTAAGGTGCTTGAGGCAAAAATTTCAAATTTCTTATTTGACAACAAGGATATACTTAGATTTCCTGTTGAGTTCCCTAAACTGAATTCCATCCAAATTTTAAGCAAATATCTAAAGTAATGGAAGGGATTTGTGAGGCCTGAAGGAAGTTTTTAACATTCACCCTATTGAAAGCTGATTGCAGTCTGTTACATTTCCTGTTTATGAAATATCTCTCATCTTTAAAAGATAGCCTCCTCTCTCTTATGTGTTTGTGCATCTGATTTTCAAAGAAAATGCTTTTTTAAAAGACCTGATTTATTGATCCAGTTTAACATTTCCTTGGATCTTGGCCATTTTAATAGCAGGCATAATATATAAATGGTTGTCTATAGCATTAATGACCAATTTAAAAATAATGGTCAAAATCACCAGGTCTGTTGTCTCCAACAGGCTATTGCATATCAAACTGGCTGTCCCACACTAGTAGCTGGGATAGATTATTGCAGAAATAATTCACATATGGCTTTGCTTCTCCGGAGCTATCAGTGCTTTTATCAGTAAAATAAGCTGCCATATCATATATCCGACCTGCATTTTAGAATTCTAAGTAATTGATGCTGCCAATGAGTAATTTATGAGGCAATAACTAGCTCATGTTAAATCTTGCACGTCATTTGTCCAGCAGTATATTTAATGTCAGATTTACTTAGCAGCTAATATGATAAATGAGTGTCTAGCTCTTGGAATAGATTCACAGTGCTTGTAGCATTTTGAATGATTTAGTTAACGTGAGAACTACTTGGCTCTCGAAAATATGTGATGTCTGTGCAACTTAAATGAATCTATAAACTATAGTCGGTAACTAGTTACAGTATGAATGATGGATTGAGTTACTGTATTGACAGCAGCAAAAATGATACTCTTTGAGCACTGAAGGTGACATAATGGTAGATTTTTAAAGAAAATTATGTGCTGCACTAAAAAAAACCTCTGTTCTTGTGTATGCACAAGAGAGAACAAAATGATACAGAAAATGTGCAACAAACAGGTGATTTTTGGAGTTCTTGAGGCTGTAATTTGCTGTCTAGATTCACCAAATTCCATAGGGAAAACAATCTATGTGGTAAGGAAAGCTAGTCCTCTCTTCCTACGGTTTGAATTAAATAACTTGAAGACCAGAAATGGCATAAGCATACATATACATACATTTCACCACTTTCTGGTTAATATGCTGATATCTCTTAGTTTATATCTTTGGTCCTTTCCACACTGGGCTTTATTCTGAGATATACAGTTTTAGCTAATTCATTTTATCTGCTTTATTGATTATAATAACCATCCTGAGAGCTTCAGGTACAAGGCAGGATGGATGGATGGATGGATGGATGGATGGATGGAAGGAAGGAAGGAAGGAAGGAAGGAAGGAAGGAAGGAAGGAAGGAAGGAAGGAAGGAAGGAAGGAAGGAAGGAATAGGCCCTTGCTGCCTGCATGCTAATATTGACTCCAGCAGTCCCCATCCCCCAGTCACACTTTATTTGCTTTGGATGTGGCACCTTAGTCTGATATGGCTGGAGCTCTTAGCAATGAGATCTACAACCAGCTCAGAACTGGTATATTGGACCACAGAAGTGTGCAGATGGCATATGCCCATGTTCTGGTATACCACAGTAGAAGTGGGACAGTCTTGAAGGCAGCCAGGTTGGAAACTGCTAATGTTCTCTGTGCTGAAACTGGAGGCTCTTTGGAGGCCCCATACAGATCTAGAATGGAATGAGTCATCCAGTGTGAACACCCCTGTTCTTCTCCAGTGACTTCTGGTTTAAAGCTTCCACTGAAATATCAGAAATGAAGAAAAAGCCTCACAAAAGTACTTTCATGATTTAAATTTTGAAGCAAAAAGTATTAGCATCACCACTGATGATTCAGGAATAGGAGCATAAAAGTGGCTTTAGCTTGAAATGACTCCAGATATTAAATAATACAACATATGCACTAATGAAACAGTTAGAGATAGTTCATTCACACACTATTCTACCCTTCCCCACCTTCACAAGCACTGTAGGTTAGGAGAAGATTATAGGTAGGATGACCCTTTCTGCATGAGCCACTAGCAGAAGTTATAAAGGGGTCCAGGGGTTCCACTCTGCAAGGCCCATGCAACATAGGCTAACCCCTACCCCCCATCCCCAGCATGCTTCATCTATATGGATGGAGCAATAGAGTGGTACACCTTGATAACAAAGTCTACTGGCAGACTAGTGACTTTGTTCCATTATGTGGGGAGGGGGGCATTTTGGCAGTGCAACAGGAAGCACCACAGGAAGTTGGCACACCTTCCCAAGAGGACCCTGCCTAAAACTCTGAAGGTTGGAATGAAAAGGAAACAGACTTCAGAGTCTGGGCACCTGCCTCGAGGACTGGACCTAACCCTTGAAGCTATCCATCATGGCTAGGCTGGTGTGGGCCACCTGGTGTGCAGATGGCCCTTAACCTGTTCTAGAACTAGACTGGACTAGCATGAGCCAGACTACCAAGCCTGAGATAGCATTGTGCGGGATATCTCATACCATGCAAAAATGCCCTAAAAGCTCTTTGAGCCTTTTTTTCCTATGTGCGAATGCAGCTACTGCCTTAAGACTGCAGTCTTACCAAAACCATTTCCTTCTTCATTGTCCATGTTTTTGTTATGTTGTGAGATGTATCTAAAGACCATAACCAAAGCTGATGTTTTATTAGTTTCCATTTGTCTTTCCCAGGTCCAACTGATCTCAGCATGAAACGGCAATTAGCAACCACCTCTGGATCTTCCAGCACTACCAGTTCAAGACCTCAGTTGAGTCCAACTGAAATTAATGCAGTAAGGCAACTTGTCGCCGGATACCGAGAATCAGCTGCATTTTTATTGCGTTCTGCGGATGAACTGGAAAACCTTATTTTGCAGCAGAACTGAGATGTGTCCAGCCTGCTGATCGAGTTTTATCACAGAATTTCCACTAATGAGATTTTGATCTCCCAGAGTAGATCTTTCAGTTGTTGCACAGTCTTGTTAACGGGTTAATAACCATAATGCCACACTGTTTTTGGTGTTCTTGATGTGTTAGGATTCTTCAAGTGGACTTGGGCCTCTGGTATTTCTGAGGTACCTCAAAATATCCAGCCTACTGCTTTGCATTCATTTGTTGTTTGTGTATCAGCATCAGTTGCAAAAAATGTGGCTAGAAATCTTAACTCGTTCTAATGTGGACAGAAGTAAGAGGTACTGGGGGTTCAAAATTGATCCAGATCCAAGTGCAATATTAGTGGAATGTGCTGTTGACTCAGTGGACTCACGCTGCATTATAGGGCAAAATTATTGCCAAAAGCCCTGTTGTTAACAGGATGCAATTGCAATGAAAAAGGATCTTGTATTTTAAAGAAAATGTAATTTTTATAGAAAAAAAAACAAGACAACAATGTTGGATCTCATTCTAAATTGATCATTTTTACTTTGGTAATTTTTTCACTGATTTTTCAAATAATGTTTTGAGGAGTTATTGCTAAGTCCTCTTCTCCGAAATATTTAACGCCCCTCCCCTCCAATCCACATCTGCTCTTTGGAGAGCACTTTTTGTGCTGCACAAACCATTCCCTGGTGGACCCTACACAGCTATCTCTGGAACGACTTCCAAAGGAAGCAGACGTTTCCTGAACTCAGACCATTTCTGCCTCCGTTTCATCATGAGTTGCAGCTTTATTAGCGATTAATAAAGATGTGAGAGTTATTTTTAAAAAGGACATATCATTTTGATTTTTTTTAAAAGGTGGTTTACTACAAGCTAGCTCATTGAACTCCAGGATTGCTGCTGCTGTCTTGTGCAAGTCCTTCTAGTAGTGAATGGATGTAGATGACTGAATGTGAAGAGGTTGCAAGTGACAATCGGAAAATTTGCACTCTAGTGTGTATTTATTTTATTTTATTTTATTCTTTTTAAATAAATACGTAAATGAAAAGGGCCATTGACACTTCTGATGTGATTTTTTTAAAGCTAAAACTGAACTAAAAACTGTACAAAACTTGTAATGGATGCAGCTGCCACTTAGTCCCCTTTCCCCGTTTTCCTCGACCCTTGTTTCTTATTTTATGATGTCAAATACACATCAATGGTGTTTCTGTTGTGCGCTA
Organism: Aspidoscelis tigris stejnegeri; assembly: GCA_023333525.1. Classification (NCBI taxonomy): domain Eukaryota; kingdom Metazoa; phylum Chordata; class Lepidosauria; order Squamata; family Teiidae; genus Aspidoscelis; species Aspidoscelis tigris. The sequence goes on from JALMGA010000004.1 coordinate 49,851,076, forward strand.
AGGAAAGCTTATTTTTTATGTATTTAGAGAGAAGCATTTTAGTTCATGCTTATTGTAATACCTGTTCTGTTTAGCTTTTGTTAAATAACAAGTTCCTTGTGCATTTCTGAATTTGCCTTATTTTGTGTATAATTTTTATGTAATTTGGTTTTCGACAATAAGTTCAAGGCATCAGTGATATTTTCTATCTACTTGTTACATATAGTTTTTCAAGTAATGACTGTGATTGTGACCAAGTAATGTGCACTTTTTCTTGTAACTGTGGACATTGCTATGCTTCCCCCCTCCTTTAGTGTTTCTAGAATTACTGTTGCTTACAGTTATGTTTTTAACAGGACAAACTTTTGTGATACTGTTGGTGAATATCAATGTGAAAAAAGCCTATTGAAATGAGTGTTTTGGAGGTACCTAAATATACAAACCTTTCTTCTAAGTTGTGGACACAAATGTTCACAAATTTAAATGAAATTTAAAAAAAAATGAGGGCTGGGAAAAAAATTCCTCTGTTTTTGTTTCGGTAAATAAACATCTGTGTTTCAATATTGGTCTGCATTACAATGCTTTAGTTGAACTTCCAAAAGTGTTTCCTCATCTAAATGGCCAATTAGTCTACCTTCAAACATCGCTTTATAAACCCACATTTTACCAATAGTCTGGAGTAAGAACGTTTCACCTAGATCCACAATTGATACTCCATGTTTTAGTATAGTCATGATGTCATAGAGATGAGATTCTTCCAGCCATGTGCTCAGTGCCTCTCTGTGTGCTCAGCATAAATTACCTTCTGATAGGTCTATGCCTACTTAGATGAAGATGAGTTCTCATTAGTTCTTATGGCTGTAAACCCACAGAGACAAAAACACACAAAGTAACATTAAACTCAGATTTACCCTTAGAGTTTAATTTAAAGAAAAAATTGATAAAAGACTGAAAATGATCTGAATGCTGGAAATTAGCCCCTAGGCAGTGGAAAGGAGGCCTCCAGGATGCTCCAGGCAGGCCCGTAGCTGGGGGGGGGGAGGAGGTGAGGGTGGCCAGCCCCCCAAATTCAATTTTTAATCCACCAAATGTGACAGTCCTACCCCCATATATATGGAGCTGGCTATGGGGTTGGGTCCATGCAAATCAAGGTGCACCAGTTGGCCAGGCACATGGGACTTTTCCCAGGCAAGTTCATTAGCCCTGGAACTGTGTGCCAGCAGCCACCAAGTTTGCCATATAGGCTTCTGGGGTCACAGGACTGGTTTCTTTCAATGTCTGGGACAGATGGAAGAGCTTCACTTCTGGAAAGAATTTTTAAAGCTAGGTAGACTAAAGGGAAATGGGTTTGCTACCAGAAAATTTGGGCCACCCTCATCACTTCAGCACTTACCCAGGGAGTCCAGATCATCTGTATGTTTTCCAACAAGCAACCCTTGTACCCCTGGAGCTGCTCCCAACCTGATAGCTGCTAATGGAATCTCCAGCTAGTAAGCAGGTGAAGCCCTTATACACTGAGTGATGTATAATTACTGCACACCCTTGCAATACCTGTGACCTACACAGCTGTAAGGCAGAGGTGGCCAGGAGTTGCCTGTTACCTTCTCCATCCCTTTGCCCAGAAGACAACAGGGGACTTGATGCTGTGTCTGGACCAGCTCTGGATGGCTAAAGGTGTGATCAATCAGCACCAACACCTTACTATCTTTGCCACTTGCCCCTCTGAATGTCCTTTTTCCTGCCTCCTCAACCGGATGCTACAGCAAGACACTGTCAGGCTGCCCTTTTGTCTTTGCCACTGTCCATCATGCCTTGCAGTGCCAGTACTCATACATTGCTGTCATAGCTATTGTCCTTTTATGGGCTGGGAGGTGAGAACTGGGGGTTGACCCATGAGCTATTCATGCCCCTGTCCCATGACTGAGCCATGCTGAATGGCTGGTTAGGCTTTTCTCTCAAAGCTGTGTCTGTGCCTCAGCACAAGCCAGTCCTGTAGGTAGGTATGGCTACAAGAGAGATAAGTTTTGCTTATCACTGTGGCCACAAAATGGAGGATGGATACACCCTTGTTCTTGGCACAGTGCTAGGTTTTGGCTCTTCCCAGTTCCACACAGTGTCTAATTAAGGCAGGCCTCTGTTTAGAAAGGGACTTCCTAACAGGGAAGATGTCCCTTCAATTTGATTCAACAACTGGTCTTAGAAATTAGCATGTGTATGCAAATGTTGTTACCCAGTCTGAGACCTTCAGGTATAGGGCAGGATAGAAATACAAATAAATAAAAAATAAATACGTTTCTGTTTTGTGAGCCACCCAAACAATCTGAATTATGGGCAACCATAGAAACTCAATAAATAAATGGAGGGCCTCCTGTGTTTTCTTACAAGAATCTATTATTCAGGTCCTGTCAAGATAGCACTATGGTCATTTGAAATAAACATGCCAAACCAGAGGACATCTGGCATAATGACAGACAGAAGTGTAGTACATGCTTGTGCATTATATCCCTCCATACCCAACTGTCTCCAGATAAAAAGGAATAGTTGCAGACCAGATGAGGCTAAACTGACTATGCATTCTCCTCTTTCAAATAAGAAGAAAAACTAGAGCTGTACTATAATTTGCATTTAAACAACTTATGCATGAAGTAGCCTAGATAGATAATTCAGCAAGTCTGTAAGCCTGTTGGTGGCTGAAAAAAAAATATAGACAGTGTCACTGATTTCTTTACGCAATAGACTGTGCCAGTAGACTCTACTGTTCCATATTTACATCTGCCATTCTATTTTATTGTCTCATGAGCCATAGTGCCTTGAATGGAAAAGCAGGACATGTCTGTAATGCACGGACGCAATTATGCACAGATACACATGTTGTTTTGAGGCTTGGACTGAGTCATTTCATATAGAAGCTGCTGTTTTGTACCCTAGAGAGGAATCTCAATAGGGTTCTCTCAGAATGTCCTCAGGCTACCAAGCAGGACTGGTCACTGTGCACAATAGAAGCACTTCATAAAATGATATCTTGCCTACAAGGAAGTATAGAAAAGCAATTAGTTCTGTGTCTACTCTTTTCCATGTTGTGTTTCTAACTGAGTTCTAGCATCCTAAATCAACAGATTGGCAGAAATTTATCTAATTCCTCTCCTATGTGCAAATACACTGATGTCCAAAGCCGGTTTTGATGGATGTCCTTCCATAATGTTTAGAATGCAAGTGTTTATCCTAAAAAGAGGAAGAAGATCTTTTAGCTGAAGGTTACAAATAATATGCTCTGAAGCTGTGTAATAAATATGGCTGTGTGATCACATACACTTCCATAGACCTCCTGTTGTGCATAGTTGTTAGTAAATGTATATTTTAAAGTAATACTGAATGGGAATTATGCTGCCTATTGACTAAAATGATAAAGAGGAAAAGAAAAGGCAATTCTGCACAGGCTGGCATCTGTTAATATCCTTGTAAATAAGGGAGGAAAGCCTCTGCCCCCCCCCAATATTACTTTCTTCTCTAACCAAGCCAGACCACCATGGAGACAGAATTATGGGAATAATAATTCGACAAGTGCACACCTTCGCTCCTTAATATCCTCTTTATTCTGTTCTTGTGTTTCATTTTCATTTCAAATTCTATACCACTCAAAGCCCTGTTTCTTACTCTACATCTCTGCTTTCATGAATATAGTGTGTTTGTGTGTGTCTCAGGTATGAATACTGGGGTGGTGTTGTCAAGTTAAAGCAAAATATTTCCTATTGAGAAAATGGGCTACCAATATGTTCTTTTCTTGGAGCCAAGTGTGAATGATGGAGAAATAAGGAAAACTGATGCTAGTTTACCGAAGAAGCCCTGTATACTTGCATTGTCATTGCAAAAGACAGTGGAAATGTGCTAAATTATTGTTCTGATTATTTGCTGATAATGATCATGCCATTGAGCTGTCAGACACTATCAGGTCTAACAGCAAAACGCTAAAACAACAACAGAAATACAGAGCCTCTGGGAGAAAAAGCCATCAGTGTTTCCAGTAGTTATTTTTGCATTCAGTACAATAGAAAGAAACTAAAAATAAATTTGGAAAACAACAAAAATAAACAAAATTCTGCAGCTGTAAAAAGCAACACTATACAAAAGTAGCCACATTCTTCAATGATAACAAGTTGATTCCTCAATCTTTGGTAAGCAATGAGCCAAAATTCCTGTCATTACCCTTTGTGGACTGACTGCCAAGCCGACAGATCATAACAGCTATAATACATTTGTCAATGGTACCAAGCAAGAAAAGTGTAGCTAAAAAAGCAAAGCCCAGAAATAAATTCATCCAGAGGACATGGATGACTTAAAATTATATGGAAAATGCCAGCCAGAATATTTTGTCAATAGCAATGGAATTTGGAATTTTAAAAACAGGCAATGCTTTCAATTAATCAAGGGAAACCTGTTGAATCAGATGCAATAAAACTCAGAGGTGGAAAATTAAAAGTCTTGATAGATAAGAAAATAAGAAATACTTGGGAGATATTCCACATAAGCAAAAGAAAAAGAAGGCAAGTGCTAACTGGATCAAAAGAGTAAATAAAAGGAAAAAAGCAGTTCCACACTGGGTGGTGTTCTTTAATATCCTTGAAACCCTAATGGAGCCAATACAATTAAGGTCCTGGGCCATACCAGCAATTTGTTACAGGATGCATCCAGATGTCACTTAGTTCACTACATTTGGATTTTCTGAAATAAAGCTTGGATATTCTGAAACTGCTGTTGCTGACAACAGCTAACTTGGGCATTGACTTCAGAGAGCTAAAGACTGATCAGGGCACTTAACAGCCGAGAAATAGTTATCCTCTCAAGACTAAAAGAACAATGAGTTCCTTAACAAGCTGAGGAGTATTGTAAGCAATCATGGCATTAAGAAAGTTATATATTAAGGGAAAAGACCAAGGGCTTGTCACGCCAGCCCCTCTGCTGGGTTGGGCTGCCTTCATGGACTTAGACAACCTTGGAGAAGAATGTGACCGCTCCAATGCCCCTCCAGAAACTTTGAAGGGGTGTTGAAGACACCAGATAGTGGTTAGAGAGCTGGACTCTTATCTGGGAATACCAGGTTTGATTCCGCCCTCCTCCAGAAAGCCAACTGGGCGACCCTGGCCTAGTCACGGCTCTCTTCTGAGCTCTCACAGCTCCACCTACCTCACAGGGTGTTCTGTTGTGGGGAGAAGAATAGAAAAGCTTTGTCAGCTGCTTTGAGTCCCCTTAAGTGGCTGAGAAAAGCAGGGTAATAAAGCCAACTCTTCTTTTCTTTTTCAATGGGCGGGTTGTTATGAACTGGGGGGACTTCAGTGCCCTTCTCAATGAAGTTTGCGTGGCTGGTGGAGACGTAGCCATAATGATAGATACTTAGGTCACGTTCAAATGAAGATATCTTCAAGCTAAGGGGAGAAGCAGCCAAAGGGAGGCATTTGCATCCCTCCCCGGAGCCCCCAGTAACACTCCAAAGATAGTGTGCAGGGAGGGGAAAGTAGGATTGCCCACACTGACAGTGCTCTGGGCCATTGATTCAAAATACAGTGGAATTTATCCACAGCAAGCTGAATTGAGGCAGTTGCCTACCTCTTTGTGCTATCATGGAGGGCAAAAATTCATCCCTACTACACAAATGCCCACCACAAGTTCACAAATGGTGGCCAGGTAAATGCTGCCCTGGATGGCAGAGGCAAGTCAGTGGTGACTCCCATCCTCAACACATCTTGGAGGGGTGGGGGACTGAACATAGCCTTAGTAGAGATGTGCACGAATATCCAATGAAGTCAGAATTCATACGAATAGGTACAAATTATGGCATTCACGGACAAATCGAATTGGGTCTACATCCATAGGCCCTATTTGTCTGCAAATTGGATATTCAGGTATCAGTCGAAGCTTCAGTAGACACAGGATCCACTCCCTGGGCCTCCCACCCCCCAGCAATCCCCTTGTTCCTCCCTTACCCACTGCTGCCACCACCACTGCTGCACCTCCTTCCTAGGCCATCTGGTTCTGTGCACTATTTTGGCCTGAGGAGAGCACTAAAATAAGCCAGAGATGCCACTGAGGCCTCCTGCCCAACTCCCATTTGCCCCCTTACCTTTTGGGAGGCCTCAATGACATTCCTAGGTCTATTTCCATGCTCTCCAGAGGCCAAAATAGGCCTTCCAGAGGCCAGGAAAGCACCTCGGTTCTGAGGTCGTGCAGTCTCAAAAGACCCTTAGAAGAAGGGCGGCGGCAAGGAGGACAGGTAAGGGAGGGAGGGGTGGGAAGGTTGCATTAGTTTCATGGACAAATATTCATGCACGAATATGAAGCCCCCCACATTCATGGGGATGGGATTCGGCCAAAGTCAAATTTTCCCACATTCGATTCACACTGAGTCGAATGTGAAAATGGCTTCATGCACACCCCTAGGCTTTAGCCTTGAAAGCCCACTTGAAAGTTTAGAGCAGATTTTTAAAGGCATGTGTGCATCAGAAATAAGTTAACTTTCAAGAATTGTTTCCTTTTCAATGCTGTTATTTAGAATTCTGGTCACAGTCCATTTAGGGTGCTTATTGGTTTTTTTAAACACTCTTTCACTCTCACATCCTTGTGACCACCCAAGTTTCCATTAATTCCTGTGAATTTTTTAAAAATATAGCCACCAGATGGCAATGACGGCCATAGTACAACTTAACAATGTTATACCATATTAATATGCCACAGACTGCACGATGCATTGTTTTTCAGTTTATTTTAATTACATTAATGAGGCTTTTGTAATTTTTTAAAAAAATTTTATAAACTTTCCCTCTCCACTTCATGGTTTTCTGGAGGATATTTATAATTTATTGTTTTGTAGCACAAGCTTCTTTGTGCTGGCAGTTAATGTACCATTTAAGCAGACAACAATGAAACCTTGTTTTTCAGCTGCTACACTTCTTTTTTCCTCTGCTCTTTCTTTAGCCAAAAGATCAGTGTGATTGAGTAACAATTTATTATTACATCCTTATGTGCAATCAACTTGCTTACATAAATTGATCCAGCATTTTCTTCAGAAGCCCTGGATAGACTATAGCAGTTCTGAAGCATTAATAATGCACTTGAGTTGATTTAAATTTGAATCAGTGTTTGAATTAGTATACTATAAATTAAGGGGGGAAATGTACTGGAGCATCCTTAATAAAACAGTTAGCTCCAGTTTTCCCTTTGCCACTTAAGGATAACAAGCCTTTTCCCCCCTACATAAGCCCACTTAACTTTAATATGCGATAGACAAGTCTTTGTAGGAAAGACAGCATGTAAACATCACAATGGAACAATTAGTTCACCAGAGAGAGGCAATGCAGCAAGATAACCTAGATCAGTGGCTTTTAATCTTTTCTTCACTACGGACCCACAAATTACTTTCGTTGCTGTAAACCACCCATATCTTCAAAAAATACCTTGCCATTCAGCACGGGAGCTCTGAAACTACTTTCAGTTTTTATTTCCCCAAGCCCTGCCCCTAGACTGCCCCACCCACCCTGCCCAACCTTTAGAGTGCCCTTGCCCTGCCACTAGATCACACCAGCCCTGCCCCCTCTCCCACCACACACTTAGACTGCGCCCGCCCCATCTTAACATTTCTTCAAGCCTTTGTAGACTCCCTATGAGGCCTTCATAGGCCATCAGGGGTCTGTGGACCACAGTTTTAAACCCCAGACTTAGATATTTTATAAAATACTTTTTTTTTCTTCTGAAAGGGCAGGATACAAATTTATTTAACAACAACACTATGTACGTGGATTAGGCTCCCTGTACTATTCACAAAAACAATAATTATATATAGAATCATAGAATTACTACCTCCCAAGGCAACCTATTCCATTGACTAATTGCCCTCACTGTCAGGAATTTTTTTCTAATATCTAATCTGTCTTGACTCCCTTGAAGTTTCATGCTATTGTTTCTAGTCCTCCCTCTTCAGATACTTGAAGACCACAATCATGTCTCCATCATGCAGTATGATCCATTGGCATTTTAGCCCCCATAAGGTTCTGTGCACACACACGAATGCACACTTACATGCATCACAGCCCCACCCACAGAGGGGGCTAAAATGGCATTAGGGCGTATTGCAGGATGGTGGTGATTTTCTTCAGCCTCTTAAATGTGGCTCTCTGCTAGGAGTCATATAAAGCTGCCAAAGGGAGCAACGATATCAGGTAAAACACCTTGCAGTCCCACACCTCCACTGCAGTTCATGCTTCAACAGCCTCCTATTAAAAGACAGATGTGTTTCAACATATTTCAGGCAGGCATCAGTTGGAGATATTTTGGATTGCTGGATTCAGCTGATGGACCAAGGGCAAGAAAGTAGATTCTAGAAAGAAGCCCTTTGAATATGATATGCTATTAGACATGGAGGCAAAGGCTGTACAGTTAATAGAAAGAAATCTTATGCCTCAGCAGAGACTCTGAGTTCTCGCCTAGTAGATAACATTTGCAAGTGTTTCAAGTTTCATTAACATAGACAAATAGCCATGATGATGCGGTGACCAATGCTTATTATGGGATGTAATGTACTTTGCACACAAGTTCTAAGCTTTTGGGTGTTACTGTAAGCCCGATGTGATTTGAACTAACCAACTGTAAACCGATCTGCTGATGAGATTCTCATAGATTCTTCTGTAACTGGAAAAAAGTGTTAGCCCACCCCCACCCCCCCAGAGGGATGTGCTTGCTATGGGAATCTATTCCCCTTACACAACTTTGCTTTTTGGCACAAAGAATAAAAAGATTCTTTTAATCTCCACCTTGGTGTGTTTAACTGGGCCTAGTACACCGGCAAATGAGCCCATTTATTTAGAAACAACACAGTCACCTAAATGGACTTTTCCAGTAATATGGTTCCATGATTCTAATTTAAGTCTAGATGGCAGTAGGCAACTGTGGGATCTTCTTTAGATCCTGTAATTGCCTTTCGCTGCTTCACCAGATGGCAGGAGGCAATTCTAGAGTTTTACCTCTGTCTTGCAGCAACTTGCATTCCTGTTCCCTTTTCTAAAATTTGAAACAGGAGCAGTAATGCAAAGAGCAGGCAGACAGAGGAAAGCAACTGATATTATGGGAAACCTGGCATCATTACTGGATTTCCTGTAATACTGATATATCAGATTTTCAGTCTACTAACCCAGGAGTATACTGGGAATGTCGTGGATATTTTCAGCATTCAAAATATAATCACAGGGGAATTGTGGGTTTAACCTGTGCCTGGAGGCAGGCATTACAGTGGCCTTCACTAATGTGGCACTTTTCAGATACTGTGACTACAACTCTCATTATCATCTGAGACTAGGGATGTGCACAAATATTCATCACATTCAAAATTTGTATGAATTTGTCTGAATTCTGACATTTGAATTCAAATCGAATGTTGGTACATTTGAAGACTGACCTTTTAATACAAATTGAATGTTTCTATACATTTGTATAAAGTTTTGTGACATTCATGAATCTGGGGAGGTGGTAAAGCAGCTGCCCAGCCACATCTGCAATGCATCGAAAGTGGATTCAAAGCGGATTGAAAGCAGATTTGACATGTTTGGACCGGATATGTAGGGGATGCACAGGGAATTCGTAGGGGATACATAGGCAATTCACAGCATGGATTCGAATCAGATTCATATTGAACATTCGTATCAAATTCAAATCCTACTGCATCAGAAGGGGATCTATTAGAATGATACAAATTTTCTTGCATTCAATACAAACACATACAAAAAATTGTGCACATCCCTACCTGAGATTGGTGGAAGATTGGCAGTGCACTGTAGGACAGTATAGATAGGAAGAATAGGCATAAGTCAAAATTAATTTACCGTAGAATATACACACCCAGACACATAACAATGGCTGGTGCCTTGTCATTCCTCTACAAATGTAATGAGATTTTTAAAGATGCAAAGTCCTACAGTTGAATAAAATTTGCAAAGGTTGTGCTAAACTTTTCACTGTTGGGGAAAGAATTAAAAAGTAGTACAATATTAGCTGGAGAGGAAAGAAGCCTCTTTTTAAAAAACTAGCAGTTTACTGTACTAACTTCAGTATGTAAACTGGTAATCTTTATTTGAATTTCAGAGTGAAGATGATTAACTCACATAGCATGTGCTCTTGGCCTTGCTCTGCCGATCTGATCCAAAAAGTTCTTCATTCAGATCCCGTTACATTTCAAGTTTCAATACACAACAGGATTTTGGCTCCAAAACTAGACATCAAAGAGCAAAGTGTTGATTTTCAAATTATGGGTTTTGGCAAGGCTTTGTTTTTGAATTAAAATTATTTTCATATCATATGGCAAGCAGCAATGAAGCCTGCAGCTAAGGGCGTCATTTTAATTTCACTCCAGTCTTTCCTGGGAGATTCATGAGCCTGGCTACAGAAAAGTGTGATTATGATGTCATAGATGCATCATAAGAAGCAGCAAGCATGTTGCTAAGCCCCCTTTCCCATAGTGGCTACATCCAGATGCTGGTTACTTATTCTGCAGAATTAGGATATTCCAGACTATCCGTTCTTTTTTCCAGAATATCCAGTTATAGTGAATACAGCCAATATTTTCCTGAGGGCAGTCAAGACAGTGGCCTAGTATTTAGGAAAGAGTGGTGGTTTGGCCACAGGAAACTAAGCACTTAACAAAAAAAAAAAAAAGTGTTTGTGGCTTGAATAGTAAATAAAGCTATTACAAGAACTGAATAATGAAGACGAGGCAGCACCCTTAACACATTAGTGATCTTAGGTGAATTTGAAAGGTGGTACGTTCTATGTCAGCCTTATAAAACAAAAACAGTCCTCTTCAAATGCTGTCCACATGTCTTTAAACTGAAGGTCAGCACATTCAAGTACAAACTGTGCAATATTAATATGGTTAAACTGTTCTGCCTAAATGTGTAAAGAGGTCTGTAGCCAATTATTTCCCCAAGGCTCTATTTACTGAGAAGCTCAGCACAGCCTCTCATACCATGAAACATCTTCACATTGTTAATATTGTTCCAGAATTCATGAATTAATGGGCATAACCACCACATGTGCTTGTAACAACCTATACTTTGGCAACATTGCCAGCATTTGGGGGATAAATGTACATACATTTTCGCTAGTAAGGCAGGCGTATAATACCATCTATTTATTAAATTAATGAAAAATTCTCAGAGGGCCAAAGTCTTACTGCAAGGATAGTTGATAATTTTGATATTCTGCCATTCTTCATTTTCAGGATGTGTCCTTAGCATGTTTCCCACAATTCCCATGCGTGTGTTACCTTTATCACATTCCTGAGAAACTAGGATTTTGTATATGGCAGAGGCTTGACTTTTAGGTATAGTCTAATTTCTGCCTCTCTAGTGCATGATTTGTCCACAATTAGAAGTACTGCCCCAGGCTATGATCAGGTGGGCTGGTGAAAGTGGTGGTGGCCCATTTCAGAAGCAACAGAACCCTCCTGGGAGGGGAGCTGTCACACCTGTCTATCACTGCAGAAGCACTGGAGCAAGCTGTGCAGAATGCTTTACTACTGAAAAAATAGCTTTGTTATTGTGTTGGGAAAGGGTGTCACACAGACACTCAAACTGGCACAGCGATCAATAAGCAAGTGCTGTACTTGCTGGAGTACATCATCCTGTACTTTTCTCCCTCTCATCCTTTCCATGTCTGCAGGATGGACCGTGGATGGCAGGCATTCATTATTATACATCTCTCATGTGTCAAGGCTGCAGATATCTGCCTATTTTTAAAGCCCATCTAGCCTGTGTCTTCCTAAAACTGTTTCATCTTGACTATATGCAATGAAATTGCCAAGTCATCCAACAGAGAAGAAAGTCATGACTACCATTCCTGAAGCCAGGAGTGCCCCAGTTGCTCCTAAATGAAAAAAGTGTTCCATGAGTTTGTAGGCTGCATTATGGAATAAAGCACCATGCTTTTATTTAGGATATCCAACTTTAGTGGAATAAGTAAGTGATGTCTGGATACAGCTATTAGTTGAGGAATATCTGGAGGCTTGCAAGTTAAGCTCCCTCCCTTAGGCTGCCAAATATGCATCACTGGGGTGCTGGAAACAGACCGCCTGAATATTCACTTACACAGAAATTGATCAGTTTTTCTGTCATTTTAGTCCCAATGCCTATGATAATCTGAGTTACATTTGAAAGGTGCATTTGAAGCCCTGCTACTTTACCCCAAGTCTTGTTTAATGAGAATTTCATAGCAAGCTGTTTTGCATTTCTGAAATATTATCCACATTGCAGCCTAAAACCAGAATGCTTGCTGCTCTAGGCAGAGTTCAGGCTAATGCCCTTTCCTCTTTGGAATAGAACAAATATGACTAAGAATAATAAATAAAATCTCAGTATGTCCAATTGGGCATCATATTTCTATTAAACTATTGAACAAGGAGGATTACCTTGTCATGTTAGGTCATTGGAAAGTGTGAAACTACAGATCAATTGTGATTGAAAATCAGTGAGAAATTGGAGGGTGGGTTTATTCATTTTTCTCTTCCTGGTTCTCTAAGCTTATTATTGGAAATGTAGCCACTATACTTTGCTTGCCAAAGTGAATTTTTGACCACTCATTTATAGTTACTTACTATGACTAAGGTTTAGGTTCCACTTAGAAGCTTTTGGCAAAGTTAGCAGCATTTGTTGACTATGAAACTATCACTGTAGATAAATTCATTTAACAGAACTACAATTGCTGTTGTGACCAAAAAGAAGGCCCCTCCTTAAAATAAACTTCATTTACTTGCGTGTCGGGCTTAATGGTCCCTAGTCTACTAGTGGACACAGCAGTAAAACTGCATCCAACCAGGAGAAAAAAGCACCTGATGAAGACCAGAAGAGTGGGCAGCAAAACACCCTTGAAAGTATCCCTTCCATAGGGCAGGTAACAGCTTGGAAGAATGGGAGCTGCTTGTACACATACATACCATAGCTCCTGCCCAAGAGGTGGGCTCCTCAAGATCCTGATGCATCAGTGGTTGTTTTCCTTGTCGAGAGAATGATGCCGCAGTCTTGGCTTAATCAGGATCTGGGTGGGACAGACTCCTGACATAAGGTGACTTTTCAAAGGCCAGCTGCTGAGAGACTGCAAGCAGAGCAAGCCTTATGCTCATGTCTTGCTGGTGGGCTGTCTGTACAGCTGGTAGGCCACTCCAAGAACAGGCTACTGGACTAGAAGAAGAAGAGTTGGCTTTTCTACCCTGCTTTTCTCACCTATTTAAGGGGACTCAAAGTTGCTGACAAAGCTTTCTGTTCTTCTCCCCACAACAGAACACCCTGTGGTATAGGTAGGGCTGTGATTGCTCAGAAGAGAGCTGCAACTATCTGAAGGTCAACCATCTGGTTTCATGGGGGAGTGTGGAATCAAACCCGATATTCCTAGATAAGAGTCCGGCTCCCTAACCACTAGACCCAATTGGCTCACTAGACCAAACTTACTAGATGTGCCATGACTCAAATCCAGGGAGGCATTTATTATGTGCCAGTATTCTTATGTCTATAACATTTAACTAGGTGCTACTTGCTGCCCAGTAGGTTCCAGGGCTACTGGAACTGTTTGCTATGATGCCATTGTCAGGGAGACTATCATCATGAGTTGTATTAATGCAGCCAGCACTGATCTTGTTAGCATGAACTTTGGAGAATCATGGGATTGACTTGATCCTAACCCCAGGTAACCAAGCAGATCAAGGGTTTTGTTAGTACTTCCCAATTCTAACCTGTAATCTGAGTATGGATACCAACCAAACTCAGCAAAATTTTCAGAGATATTCATTATATCTTAGCTATACAAAGCTGTAGCTTCTTTTCGTGAATCTAAGGCTGTTTCCCAAATGTGAGGTAAACTTCATAATTCTCTTGGAACTGCATTGTGTATGCCATACCTGTGGTATTCCCAATGTAGTGTCAATGGCAACTCATACACAAATGTGTTTGCAATGCTATTAGGGACAATTCAGCAATGATTTTCCATAATAGCCTCACTTAACTGTGGATCTGGCCAAGCTGATGGGGGGTGGAAGCAGGGCACTTCTAAGGCCATTTGCTGGGATTCAAGAGCAGGCAAAGTTTGTCCTTGTCTCTGCTTGAGATGCCCATGAGCATTTGGTGGGCCACTGTGTGCGATGGGATGCTGGACTAGATGGGCTGTGGCCTGATCCAGCAGGGCTACTCTTATGTTCTCATGCATGTGAAAAACAACAAAAGAAAGGGGGTGGGCAGTTGACTGGCTTGTGGAAGTCCTCCTGACATGCTGATCTTATGATGCTCATTAGATGCATAGGTAAGCCAAGACATGTAGGTGGCATCAGGTAGGATACAGCAAGATGCAATTGCAGGGTTTTGCCCCTTGCCACCTAGAGGCAGCCTAAGATTTTAAAAAAGAAATTAAAAACTTTTCATCCATATAGGAAATAGAAGATATAGCCTGATTTCCTAGTAAATATTTGTTTTTAATTATATTTGAAAGTTTAGCACCTGATACCAACTAACTAAAATCTTGACATTCCATGTTTGTGGCTTAAATGCAAATTATACTGCAGGAATCTGTCGGATTCATATTGCCTGAGCATATGTGCTGGATTTTAGATTCTTGTCCATATGTATTACAACACCAGGCTAAAATAGGGCAGTTGAGTATGTTCAGGTGACTAGAGTTATACTAATAACTCCAAAGACTCTGCAAATAGCCACATTGTGCATAGTGAACCTTTAGTTTCAATGCACAGTACTGATTTAATAAGAAGTACAGATATTTGCCATATCAGCTGAGTAGAAAATATCCAGATGCATTTACGTTGAATGTGTTACGCAATAATCATTCAGAGTTATCAACACGTTCTCCATTCTAGCTTAGGTTGCAGTGGAGAGCTGTAGCCATGTAAACTATATTTTGCTCTATTTTGTCTTTGCTAGTGGGTGTCTCCCTTGAGAACAATTATTTGACAGTGTGCAAAACAGCCTCTAGGCTGTTATGAACATTTTTGGAAGGAGTAAAGTCCTATGTATGATATTGAGAAACTCTAACTGGCTCCTAGGAGAACTTCTCACTATACTATTGCAAATGATACCTATACACCATTTTTTATTTATGAATTTGGTTTAAAAACACATACACACGCAATTCCAAAAAAAAACCTTGCCTTCCCTATAAGACAAGAACAAACAATACCAGTCTTCCAGAATAAAGCTCTTTTTAAAGACCACACCTATCTGTCTGTTAGAAAACAGAAATTTTATAGCAATAATTTCCAGGTGGTAATTTGAGGTGACGTGTCATTTTAATGAATAGGAGCCATGATTTCCTTTGCACACAAGGACACATCAGGTGTTACAGCAACTACCACACTGTGGTGCAACTTTAACAATGTGCAATGTTAATGGCATTGCATTTAATCAGTTTCCAGGCTGTTTTCACTTCTGACTGCCCTGACAAAATAATGCCATTCTGTTTTCTTATTTCTGGACTGAATGGGCAAAATTTGGTCTATTTTGCATTTGGATTGAGTTCTGAGCACAAGTTTGTTCTCTTTGCAGACCACTCCTCAAGTAGTCTCCCCAGCTTGTTCTCTATTGTGTGTGCCAGCGAAGTGCCTCCCAGTTGACAATCTCCTGCTGGGCAGACCTCAGCTAAATGCAATCCTTGTTGGTTTCCATTCCCCTCATCTCTTCGTAGAGTTCTGGGTCAATTTATAAATTCACTGCAAGAGACATGGTAGATTTGCAATTGGATGGCTGTGGCCTTTGCCAGCCTGTGAGACCCAATCAGAAATTAGCAGAAATAATAAACCTTTTTTAAAGCAAGAAAGATTCTTAGTTAAACTTGGCTTGAGAGACTTAGGTCGTGTCCCCATGCAACTTTGGTGCAGTTCTGAGCACGGGATCGGCAAGGTTTGTTCATATGGGTTTTGGATTTGGTCAGCGAATAGTGAACCAAATCCCCCCAAACCATGCCAGAAGGGTGCCAAATTTGATACCTGAAAAAACAAGTCTTGGCATGGTTTGGGGGACCGGTACGCATTGCTCAGCAAGCTGGGAACACATATGGGGATGCTTGCGGGCTAATGAGGAGGAGATTTGCGCTCACGTCATTGGGAGGTGGGGTGTGCTTGCTGTCCCTGTCCTGTCCATTGAAGATCGCAGCTGCTGACTTTTTAAAATGCCAATCGCAAAGGCAGGCTGGAGAATGGCTTGCTTTTAAATTTTCTTCCATTTCCACGGAGGTAATTCCAACCCGGTTTCAAGAATGCCAAGGCAGGGTGCATAATGGCTTGATTTTTCTTCCATTTGCAATTCCCCATTTCCCCGAGCTGCAAGACCATAATAAACAAAGCTTGATTTTCAGTTTACAGGCGTTCTTGCAGTCCCCAGTGGAGCGGAGGTGCACAAAACTGCTCAAGCACCTATTGCTGCTAAACCTCGTTGCAGCTTTTGGCATTTTATTTTTTAAAAGTTATTTTTATGAATGGAGCTTTTATTTTTACTTGTTTCCGTGCCTCCCACCCCAGTCCTGGCTGTCTGTTCCACTAAGGGAGGGGGGAATCCAGCTGATGTCAATCCAACTTCCTATAAGGAGAGAGAGGGCAGAGAGGAGGAGGCGCTGTTACCCCGTACCAGGGTTCAGCATGCTTCGCATGGGGATGCCACCATCCGCACCCGACCTGTCCCTGTCCCACATTGCCAGGAATGCCATGGGGACACCCGAAATGCGTGCCCAAACTGCGCCCAAAGTGTGCCAAATGGCTTGCATGGGGACACAGCTTAAAACTTGCAAAGGCATTGATTCCAACACCCATGCATAATTATACCTTAGTTTCTTCCACCTAATTCCCACAACACAAAAGAACACCTATCTCAGTAGCAAACAGAGCCAGAGGCAGATAATACAACCTTGAGATGTTGTAGAGGTCTTTTCACTTTCCTACTCCTGTTGTGTGGCTTCTCCCATAAGCAGAGAGTACAAGCAATTCATATGTAATCAAGTCAAGCACAAGACATGCTAGAAAGAAAAACAATGTATATGAATGAATATGAATGATCAAATATATGCAATACCCAACAGATATACCATAGACTGAACAGGAGTACAATAATGTACACATATGGATAACACATGAGTAAAGTAGAATTGGCAATGTAGAGAAAAAACTCATGGCAGCCAGTGGAGCTGTCAGCCATCTACCCTGAGCATCAAAGAACCCACTTTGCAGGTAAGTCAACTTCAGGGGTGTTTGTAGAAGCCCAAGGGCTGGATGAAGGATTGTGCATGCCATTATACTACCCCAGGGGCAGCCAGATTTTCCCTAGTTATCCCAGTCCTGGATTGAGGGAAGTGTTCTAAGAACCGTTTCTGGCTGCTGCTGGATTTTCTGATCAGAACCTCTCAGCTTTGTTATGTTGCTATTGTGACTGCCAACACTGGATCAGGGCCAAACAGCAAACATACCTTAGGAGAAAATGCCATGCCATTCATCACACAGCATTTAACACAAAGTGTCGTGTCCCAGGCAGCCGTGGGCAGCGAGGCAAAACACACGTGCATGCTTACAGCAGTCCTTTGAGGGCTCAGAAGTACTCAGCGTCAGTTCAGTCCAAAGTCAGGGGTGTCCAGAGATTCAGCAAGTATCAGCACGGTCAGTCAGTCCAAAGGTTGAGGTTTCCAGTGGTTCAGCAAAGTCATAGGAGGTGAAAGAGTCAAGATACACACACACGGTGGGAGTTGCAGGAGAGTTGTCTGCAACCCGGCTCAGCATGTGCTGTTCAATTAAGTAGGGGAAGCAGCACCATGCCCTTGCCAGTGCAGCTGGGCCAGATGATGTGATCTACGCCTGTTTTGTTTTTGCTGGCAAAGAAGGAGTGGGGAGGGGCGCTCTATGCATTCTGAGTTTTCATCTCCCCCAACTCTGGCCACTGACTCACAATGTCCACACTGCTAAGTCCTGGTTGCTGCACCAGCTGCTGTGCCATTATAGATGCACCCCTCCTCCTCTAAGGATGCTGGACTGGCAGGATGGGGCATGACACTGAGCACATTAGTTATGGACTTTGTGTATCCAGGAGGATGCAATTTGATCTCATTCTTCATCACCCACGATCACAAATAACAGGGATAGTTCAATGTTTCTGCAAGAAAACACTGAAAATGGGTACTTCCCTGGAGATTTTTCAGCCGAGGGGAACCTGGTAATGATGACTAACTTCCTGCTTCTTCAATATTCACAAATTTCTGGATCTAGGAGAAGATGGCAGATCAGAACATTCATAAAAACTGACAGATTTCTGTATTCATAATTTATGGCACACATTTCCAAATACTGAGACCTATAGCATCTGCCAGAGGCAAGAACATTCCTACAGCTGAAGGGCAACTTTGATAAAAGATTACTGGATTTTGTGTTACCAGCAACTACATCATTTTCTTTCAATATATGGAATATCGATAAGGGCCATTTGTGATAAAATGCTACCATGAAATTCTGAATGCCCTACAAATAGCTAACAAATTATTGTAAGGTATCCTGGACCAGAAGCCTCCCTTCTGCATATTAGTGAAGATTGGAGTGGTCCTTCCCCCTGCCAATTTGCTCCTTCTGCACCAGACAGAATGTAATCCATATCAGGAGGTACAAAATGGCTTCCTGGTCTGGTATAGATCTGGAATACTGATGCACCTAATAAAATTGGGAACTCTGAGGCCAAGAGCATTTGGAAGCTCTCTCTGAAGCTCGAGTTGATCCAGATCAAGTCAAGTAAGTGCAGAAAAGTCTCTCTGGCATTGACTTGCCCCGTGTTCAGAATCAGTGGATCCGCAATAGCCTGGCCCACTGATCATGAACAAGGGAAGGTGTGGGTGGGATCAGCACCATCCATACTTATGGCACTGATCCTGATCAGCTTGTGCTGCATTGTCACAGCCTTGAAGCTGATGCTTGCTTTGAAGCCAAGCATGGAGTCTTCTGAGGGCTACATGTTCCTAGGTTTGAGAGCCTCTGGGTGCAGCATTTTGCAAGGAGCTTTGGCATGCTACCAAAACTGCTTCCCAATAGTCCCAAACATGGGGGGGGGGGGTTCCCACTAGCACTAAGTACCTATTAAGTACCCATTAGGGACCCATTAGGCTCAGAGCAGGAAGACCCCATTTGTACTGCAGACCCCATTAGAGCCACATTTGTGTCCGCCAGTTCTAGGGAAATCTGGATTGAATAGGTCCTTCAGGATCTATAATCCAGATTTCCTATAGACCCAATTAAAGGGGTCTACAATGGTCTTCAGGCATCAAATCCAGATTATACAGAGCATGTTTCCACTGCAATTGGGCAATGGGGTCTAGGGGGGCTATGGGGGGGGGCACGCCCAAGCTTTGAAGCCTGTGCACAATCTCTTTAGATCTGGATCATCTTAGATCCAGATTAAGGGAGGTCAGTGGGAAAACCCCCATGGATGTATGCCTTTGCATGGCATGTCTCCTTGCTTAGGATTAGGCCCAGAGGTCTGTCTGGTAGTCACAATTAATTGTGACTACTGATGATCCTGATCAGGGCCTTTCTGATCAAGATCACACTCTGCATAAAGTGGATGGCATGTTCCAGAGGCTGCATAGATTTGTATTACCTTGCAGAACTATCCTAATTAAGGTCCTGTGCAGAAAAAGCCTCTTCCCACATACAAAAACACTAAGCTGGCCAGTACCCCCAAATCAAGCACATAGGCCTGGGATGACAAGCCCATTTCTCAGCAGCCTGGATTCAAGAATGGAGACTTGGCCTTTTCTGCACCTATGGTTAATCCAGATCAGTGGGCCCCATTGATCCAGATTAAGTGGAGGCTTACTGATCTGGATTATTTGGAGGCATGGGATCAGCGCTATTTGCACTGACGGTGCTGAGCCATGCCATGCCTCCCTTCAGCTGGGATGTTCATAAGAGCCCTCCCCCCCCCCCATGTCTTTGAAGGCTGGGAGAGATAGTCCCTACCCTCAGAACTTAGGGAGTGCTATTTGGTGGTGCATTATGGTGTTCTGCTGAAAATTGCCCCCAGCTGTTCCGAGTCACGGAGTCATGCTGTCTTCATATCTCCCATCATCTAAAAAATGGCCCTTGGTCTGGATGTGTACCTGTTTAAACAGGTCTACAGCAGATCCGAATTAAGGGTGTCTTTAATCCGGATCTAGCTCCATCTGGTGTGGACGGAACAGGAACAGTGGGTCTGGGGCCTCCTTGATCCACATCAACATGCATATCAGGAAGCCTATGATCCAGATTAAGGAGCTCCTTAATCGGGATTGCTAGTGAGTGCAGAAAGAACCACAGTTCCTTTAAAGGATGGGCTAGGAATGCCTTTTTAATCCACATTTATGTCTTAGAGAACCATTTCCTGTTTTGGGAATGTGTAGCTTTATTTATTTATTTGCTTGTTTACTGACCACTACCCAAAACGGGATTCTGAGTTTCAGATTTTGATGACTATGACACACTGTTGTGAATATGAAATAAAAGCCTACATCATTTTTTGGGGGGAAATGTTTTAAGCAAAGAAAAAACTAGAGGAGTAAAAATTAAGAAAAGGGTCATAAGTCTCACTTTATCTGCTGACAATGGTAACCCATGAAAAAGGTACGAACTGAATTATGTACTTCCGCACCACTGAGTGGTGTTCCTCTGACTTACATGAGCTGAGCATCCATCCTCATTACATTGCAATGGCAAGGCTTACAGTTACACGGGATTAAAACATTTCTCATCTCACATCTGTTGAGAAAAAAAAACCTGCTTACTTTTTGAAGGTTTTGAAGTGACAACCTCTATGCTCACAAAGCTGTCAGCTAACCCCACTAATGTTTTAATGGCAGGTACATAACATCCCATTAGTGGAGATTTGCCTAGGAAGCTGACAGGTGTTTGCTTGAAACTCTTCCTTGTTGAGCTGAACTTGAGGGTGGCTTTACCTTTACCTGTCATACCATATCGGACATTCAGCACCTGGCAACCTCCTTCTGAACTGTATTATTTAATTGCTATAAGGCGGCAGCTGCTAACTTTGCTAAGTAAACAACAGCTCCTGCACCTGCTTGAACAGCTCCTGACCTCACTCTCTACTGAGCAGGTGACAGCCAGGTAACTCTGCTCCCCTGCCCTAATGCACAATGGCCTCAGGGATTAATAGGAGACTATCAACACTGATTTGTTCTTTCTGTGTTGTGATTCCCTTTGCTTGCCTCTTGAGAGAAGTCTGTTCAGGCAAGAGAAGTGAAAACATCACTAATTAGTTTTCTGCATTATGGCCAATTCCATCTGCCGTTCCACATCTATATGTGTTCACACACACACACACACTAATAAAAGGTTGAAACAGTGATGAGGGGAATGACTGAGATAATGCTTAGCAGCAAATATCTTCATGAGGGATATTGTTATAAAAGGGTGATTACAGTGTGGAAATTAGAAATGCCAAGTGAAAGCACTTATTCCATAGAGCTGAGTGAGCAAAGGCATTGTACCTTACACAGAATAAATTGACATTGCTGTCCACAAAGCAATGAAACTTGATTTGCATTAAAATGAAGTGCCGCTCCCCAAAATATGTTTTAAGGACATCACTAAGCAGAGCCCGCAGAACTGCTGTATCTCGTCATGGCATCTGAACTATTATATCCATAAAACCACAATCCCTTCAAAATCAAGTAATCATCACTTGCACAAAAGCAGCACAATTACCTTTTTTAAAATGATAGAAATTTTAAAAATGAAAGCTTCTGAAAATGCCCACACTGAAGTCAAAAGCCTAATTTGATTCATGTGCAATGGTAAACTTAACATTTTCTTGGGTCGTGTTCCTAAAAGCCCTCACCAATGTCCAACTCATAAATGCTGGGACTGAGAAGACCTCTCCCTTCCCAGAAAAATTACAAAACACCCATTGCACAGAGCAACTCATGAACAGGCAAAAGCCTGCCTTGAGAGTAACAAGGGGGAGCAACTTCCACGTTGGTGAATAACCTGGGGCGATTTTGCACTTCTCTTCCCATCTGCTGGACAGAAAAGGAGTGCAATGAACCAGCTTGAGGACTAGTCAATGTTAGCCCCCCCTCCCCCCGATGATCGAATTCTTACCTTGATTTGATTGCAGGGACAGTTCTCTTCAGGGCCCCGCGATGCAGACATGCTTACACAGGAGCCCTGTTGACCTCCTTGTCCAGAAGAGGTGCAAATGCTTCCTGGCTAGATGCAACAAGTAAGTGATTGGGGAAGGATGTGGAGGATGAGGAGATTAATACCAATAAAGGGGAAATAATCCTAAGAAAGGCAGCAGGTTGCTAGAATCTATTGAACCTTTTAATGATTTAAAACCAGAAGCTGAAAGGCAGCAGAGAATTTAAAAGAAAGGATGGATGGATGGATGGACGGATGGACGGATGGATGGATGGACGGACTTAGGTCAGAAGTAGAAAGGTCGAGCTTTTCACCCTTAATCACAATATAAATGTATAAATGGATGCTGTAAATGGATGAATTTAAACACATCAGATTTTTTTCTTGTTCAGTAAGGTAGTGTGAGGGAGTTAGCAATTTTTCTACCTGTTGTTCATATCATGCCAAAATATGTAAAGACACAGTTTGACCACAGCAGAAAGCCCTATGCCTTATTCCCTGCATGAGTCTGAGGCCGCATTCCCATTATAAGCTTAATTCGGTTTCAAAACGGTTTCAATCCTTGCAGTCCCCATGTCAGGTTGGCTTAACACACTTTCTGCATGTTAATTCACCCCAAAGCGTTGTAAATGTTAACACTCATTTCAACAGGTCGCGCTCTGGTTCATGCATTTGAAACGTTTTACACTTCTTACTGTGGGAACAGTAGGGTTTAGTGGAATGAGAATGCATGTTTAGGGTTTCCCTCCCCCAATAGCTTGCTTCCAAAGATGGTGATTTTACTGTAAAAATCCAGCCCTTACAGCAGCCGCTACACTGTAGCAATCTACACACTTCACACCTGATAACAATGTTGCAATTTTGTGCAATTTTGAAAGTTCTGACCTTTAGAAAGGGAAAAGAAAGGAAAGCAGCTGCAGGTTCTGTTTTTAAGGTTGTGGCTGTGGATGTGAGCGGGCGAAGGGGGCTTGAGTTGCCGCTGCTGCTGTGTGCCCTGGGCAATGGGGAGAGGAGGGGAAAGAATTGCTAGCTACCCGCTGCCGTTTTTCCTCCATCCAGGCAAGCGGCAGCCACCCAGCCACCCAGCTAGGCTCCATGAAGGGGTCCGTTATGGGTGGTGCATTCACGCCAGGAGGAAGAGGGCAGGGCAGCCACGAAAAGCCACTTGAGTCCCCCCCTTGAGTCATGTACACCACATATGATCCTCAGAATCTGGATCGAATGTGATTAAGTTGAAAGTAATGGGATCAGGCAAATTCGCATTTGCATCCAGTTCTATTATTTCAGTTTAGGGAAACTGTATTAAGCTTATAATGGGAATGCGGCCTGATTTCCTAACCAAACAAGAGGTGTGTGAGGGAACCATAGGAAAATGTGGGAGTTTTCTGTATTTCCCCATTCAAATTCCGTTCCTTTGTAGACACAATTTTGATTTTTAAAATTGTGTCTGGTAGTTCTAGTGTATGACTTTTTTTAAAAACCCTTAGTTGAAAGTTACTTCTGTAAACAATCCTATTGCCCAGGGCAACCAATGGTTAAATGAGGATCTTATGTTATCCCACAATGGGGTGGTTTTTAAAACAGATCCTTGGTAGCAGAGTTTGCACAGCTCAATGTCTTTGTGAAGTTGGTATAGAGGATTAGAAAAAATTCAAAAAATACAGGAGGCTGCACTACAGGAAGCAGGAGAAGCTGAAGGTATGTTGCCTCTTCCTCCCTTGAAAAGCTTTTGCTTTTGCTTGTGACCACAGCCTAAGATGCTTTTAGTATATAAGAACACAATTTCAGCTTGTACAAATACAAGAATGCCTACTACTTGCTTACCTTGAAAAGCAAAAAGGTAAGCAAGTAGTAGGGATTCTTGTAGTTGTACAAGCTGAAATTGTGTTCTTATATACTAAAAGCATCTTAGGCTGTGGTCACACCTTCACTTTAAGTCATCTTCAAGCCTTCCTCTATTTGCCCCGTCTCGCACCTTTTTTTCCTAATCCAATTTATGAATGGACTTTCTCTCCTCCATTTGTACTTTCTGAAGTTCCACTTTTTCACTTTTTCAATCCCTTCCAGCATGACAAACCACATTAAAAGGTGCTGAGTTGTGCCAGGATGGGTGGAACCTGCCTTCCATTCTGCCCAATGCCTGTACATGCGGGTGGTACATCCCAGAGTTGGGAGCCCTCCTCTCCCCCCTGTTCCATTCCTGCCAAACAGTTTGTACTTTGGTTTGCTAAGCAGTTTGTAATTTGCTCCCCACCATTCCTAGGATGGTCTCCTCTCCCATCCTGACCCCCCCCACACACACACAATTCCCCATTGTTCCAATTGCACAGGAAGATTCTGTCCATCATTTTTTCAAAAATATAAATCAGTTTTGCACTAAACTGGTAGGTAAAGCAATGCATATTTTTTTATTTGCTCTCTTGTGGTTTTGTGGAAAATCTGGAATTATTATTATTTTAAATGGCCAGAAAAAAGCACGGTTGGGAGGGGGATCAAGGGAAAGAGCAGAAGTAGAGCATAAATGATACAATTCTAAGGACAATGTATCCTCCATTTTCCCTTGGCAATGTTCAAGGGAAATATGTTTCCTTTCAGTAAAAGGGATATTTTACAGTATAACCTATCATTTTTTTCTTCAGGAACATCTTGGTATGCCTTGGCTGTACCTGCTTGGGGGCATAGTCCCTTTATCTAAACAGTACCCCATTTTCCCACCAAGTTTGCCATCAGCACTGCACAACTCCAAACATATCCTGTTGCCACTGTTGATTGACTAGGGATGGGCAAGAATATTTGAGATGTTTGTTATTTGATCAAATTCAGCCGAATTTGGACATTCAAGCTCAAAACAAATGTTGAAATATTTGTTTTTTTGTATTCAAATGAATACGAATGTTTCAAATTATTTGTATGCATTCCATACATAACAATACACATCTTAGTCATATTTGTACGCTTCCGTATGGATACGTACAGGATGAGAACAGGAAGCGTCAGGATAAAAATGGGATGCAAACAGATGTGTACAAGATTTGTATCATCAAATACGTATTGAATATTTGTGCAAATAGATACAAATATATTTGAATCGGTTTGAATTTCAATACACTCAATTTTTTTCTCTATTTGTATGAATTTGGATATTGGAATATTCAATTTGAATCTAAACAAATGCCAAAAAATGTCCATGCACATTCCTATGATTGACAGAACTTTATCCTACCAGAATTCAGGTGGTGTTGATACAATCAAGAGGGGTGAAGAACTAAAGAGTCATGTAAAGGAGACTCAGGGTGATAACATAAAATATGTGAGCATAGCAGCCCACACTGAGGACAGATTATCAGAAATTGGGTGTGAACAGAATTAGGATGTCTTCAGTTCAGCTTCTTAATAGGATGGACTATTTTAGCAAGTTGTGACTATGGCCTTAGAAATGGTAATGTGTGGTCCTCATGTTCTCATTCCATCTGGTCCACCTTTCCAAGAATGTATCCAGATATCACTTAGTCTGCCATATTTGGATATTCTGGAATTAAGCATGGACATTCCAAAATATCCATGTTTTATTCCTGAATATCAAAATATAGCAGAATAGGTAATTGATGTTTGGTTGCACCCCCAAATATGCTAGTCTTTGAAGTACTGCACTGGCTTCTTAGGGTGGGGTAGGGAAGAAGCTTTTCTTGTGAGTATAAATCTAGAAAGTTATTTTCAATTGTCCTTACAAATATCTTCTTCTGCAGAAAGTTTTGCCCTACTGTTTTAACACCAAAATCAAACAATGCTCATATAATTTAAACAATCACTGTGAGAGGGCCTTTGAAATGCATTATTAAACGTTATGCATCTTAATTAGGCAGAGGTGTAAAGACAGTATCCAAGTGCTATAAAAACAAAATAGTACACTTTAAAAAATCAACATAAATAGATGACTTACTTCAATTAAAATAGTGTTCCAGAAACAAACTTGACAGTCTGGCTTCAAACCTTAATGCTTATTAAGAAAATGAGAGATAGAGAGATTTCAAAAAAATATCCAAAGAAACATAATAATTGTAGATGTGGCAAGAAAAAAAGGGGGGAAGCTTAAAATTCATTAGCTGGAATAAAAAAGAAAAAACCACAGGCCAAGTGTAAATAATGAAGAAGATTCATTTGAAGTGCAAACTAGATGGTAGACAATGTCAACACTGCTGAACCATATAACATCAACAAAAGAAAAATTACCTAAAGGAAGATGAACAATTATGGGAACATTTAAATAGAAGCAAAATGCAGAAGGAGTTAGGGTCTAGTGGTTAGGGAGCTGGACTCTTATCTGGAAATACCGTGTTTGATTCTGCCCTCCTCCATGAAGCTAGCTGGGTGACCTTGGGCTAGTCACCGCTGTCTTCTGAGCTCTCACAGCTCTACCTACATCACAGGGTGTTCTGTTGTGGGGAGAAGAACAGAAAGCATTGTCAACCACTTTGAGTCCCCCTAAATGGGTGAAAGAAGCAGGGAAGAAAAGCCAACTCTTCTTAGTCCTCGTCCATTTAAAGCTGATTTCTTAGTCTTATGGTGCAAATACCCAAGTCAGTTTATCTGTCATTTCGCTTTCTTACCTCCAAGTGGAATTAAGTTATATTGATACTATAACATATATAATTATAGCTCCTTGTGTTACATGTTTTTGCATATCATGTTTTTGTTTTTACATGGTAGTCACAAATTGATATCAGAAGCTTTCAGACATCCGTATCTGTACAGATACGGATGCATTCCATACATAATGATACACATCTTAGTCATATTTGTACGCATCTGTATGGATACGTACAGGATGAGAACAGGAAGCGTCGGGATAAAAATGGGATGCAAAGAGATGTGTACAAGATTTGTATCATCAAATACGTATTGAATATTTGTGCAAATAGATACAAATATATTTGAATCGGTTTGAATTTCAATACACTCAATTTTTTCTCTATTTGTATGAATTTGGATATTGGAATATTCAATTTGAATTTAATCAAATGCCAAAAAATGTCCGTGCACATTCCTATGATTGACAGAACTTTATCCTACCAGAATGCAGGTGGTGTTGATACAATCTGTATGCCCCAAAATTATACTATTCTGGGATATGATTTTCAAAGAGATCAAAGCAATGATGGGCATAGAAGTAAAAAAAATGTCCAGAACTGGCTTTGTTACAAATTTATAAAGCCCAAAAAGTAAAGGGACCCAAGAGATATATGTTAGATCAATCAATTATGGCAGCATTATCCTCTATAGCTGCCTCTTGGAAAATGATAAATAAATGTAATATTGACTTATGGCACATCTATATAACAGACCTGTTCAAATTTGATGTGATAAGACAAAGACAAAATAACATTTTGGGATATAATATAAGAGTTCCAGAAGAAGAAAAATGGGGAGATCTTTACAAGTATATTGTTAGAGCAGAGACTAATAGCAATTTGCAAGAAACGATTAATACGTTTCTCAGAAGTCTGAATTAGATGAATTTGTGTATGAAGGAGGGTGGGTTAAGTTGGTATGTAAGTTTACATGTGTTGGAAAATAATATTTTTTTTAAAAAAAAGTAATATAATTTGGGATGATTCTACAGAGGTCAGAAGAAACATAATAATTGTAGACCAGCTAGTGTACAAGGAAGGCTCCTAGTATGCTTGGTGGTCTGGTATACCATCCACTCTGAATTAGTGTTGCCTTATTAGCATTCTAGGTACCACCTCCCTAACACCATTGGTATACATTGGTGGTCTGGGCCACCATGGTTCCTCTAAATACCCATTCTCTCTAGGTGACAGTTACTTGTGCAAAATAAATGTGCACTAGAAAGCAATTATGGAAACTAAAGCACAGCATTATACAAGGAATGGCAATAAAGTCATACACAATAGTTCCTGTTCAGTATGATTTTAGATTTGCAGACTTCCTGGGAAAGTGACCTGTCCCCTTGTTCACTGTGGAGTCCCATGCATTCTGATGTTGTCATAGCAGAAGCTGCAGCCATGACTCACAGATTGGTGCTGCAGGGTTCAGGACGCGGAAGAGGCTATGATCTAAAATGTGCAATCCAAGGACAACCACTGAGTAAAAACAATAACAAATAAGCAACAGGATTTTGCATGCAAGATGAAAAACAGAATGTTTTTTAACTCCTAGGAACAAAAAGAGAACTGCAGTTGAAAATGAGAAGCAGCAGAAACAAAAGTCAGTGAATCATTATAGTAATATAACATGGATCACCAATTTAGAAAGAGAAAGAGAGAAGTGATAAAGGGAAATTTAAGGGGCCTGTTCTAAGACAGCCAAGGAAAATGAAAGGATAATGCCAGAAGTATGAAGAAAGACAATAAAAACTGTACAACTTTCTGCATGTCATTGCTCACATAATTTCCTTTTCAGTAACGACATTAAACCATTCCTTGTGACCCAAACACTTTGTGATCATATTGGTGACAAGCTGTGTCTGCTTCAATCTGTGAGTTTTATTGCTACAAAAGACTGTACGTGAATCTCCCCATAAGAAACAGAATAGAAGAATACACCAGGAATAGGGGTGGTGGGGTCGGTCCTTGTAGTTTTTTAGCTAAGTGGTCTATTGTGGAAGAGACTGAGTTTTCACACAAAATGAAAAGAGGACTCAAAAGCACCTTGGAGGTGGTGGAAAGTGCCACCAGGGTTCTCATGCCATTCCTTCACTGAACTTTGGGAGTGCGTTTTCTGCTCTTTAATGTGCGTAAGAGATGAGATAGACACATTCATAAGAGATGAGATAGGCATCACCCCTAAACCCTCTCTGAGCTCCCTTAGCAGTTTTTTTTCTTTACTGTATGCAAACACAGACAGAATCAGTGGGTTGGGACCAGCCAAGCCTGCTGGTTTGGACCACAGAAAGACATGGTTTGGGCCTAGGCTCCGAGAGCCCTAAGAGCTCCAAGAGCTCCAAAGGTCAGGAGCCAAAGTTCCTAGCGCCAGAGTCTCTGGGGAACCTACTTCAGTGGTACACTTCAGTGCGCTGTCAAAATGGGTCCCCCAGGAGTCCTAAACATGGAAGTGCGCCTTTTTCATGCCTCTGTGTTTTGGATCAGGGTTTGCTGACCTACCAGTAGGCCCTTTTAAATGGGTCCACCAGCAATCCTGATCAGGGCCTCCCTCATCTCATGCAGATGGAACATACTGGGGGTGTGGGTCTCAGAGATCTGCACTAACATGTGGATTGATGAAGGTCAGAAGCATGTGGATTGAATACACCCAGAAACCAACTACAGAGGGTTCCTATTCCACATCATAGGTAAGTGCAGAAATGGTCTGTGGCCTGGATGCAGCCCACAGAGTGCTTCCATAAAGACACAGCAAGTCACCAGTTGGAATTCTCCCTGTGATCCCTCGAAACACTGTTTTAACAGAAGATAAGCACAGTTTGGGCAGAACAAATAAGGGAAAACTCAGGTTTCAGTGACCATTTTGTGCACAATTGTTAAAGGACCATCCATATGTCATCTTCCTTAAATTATCAGCCCATATTGCTTTTTTTTAAAACCTATTAATTCCAAATTCCAATTCATCCCGCCCCCCAAAAAAGCCTAAATGAAAATTATTTCTTAAGTTGTTGTCATTGTAGCTGAATGAAATAAACTCAGCTCAATTCAACTAGCAGCCACTGACTGAAACACATACCTTTGTCTTTCAGCCTTATATTCTTCCAATTCAGGAGTAATGAGATGCCTGTAAGACAGAGGCACCGTCTTTTAGCTAGAAAGGAGCAAAGACTGAGAAAACAGCCTTCAAAAAGCTGGGGGGAAATATTCACAAAATGGTCAAAACATTAGCATCCTTAGCCTGTGAGAGGAGGCTACCTCTGGTAAATATTTGTTTACTGGAGTTCTGTGGTAAGGGGAAATGTGCATTAAAAGGACCAAAAACAGAGCTAGCAATCTGATAAAGGTGATATATGGACTAACAATTCGTTGAGAAATTGATGAAAAAGGCTTCAGTGAGATAGTGCTGAAAATCTGCACAATTAGGCACCAGTTTTGCTCAGTAACTTCAAGTCAGTTCAGTATCAAACGCTTTCCATGGATGGCTAGTAACTATCAGACACTGATACCAAGTTACAGTTAAAAACCAGATTTCAGGGCAACAAGAGACCGGTGAGGTCCTGACTAATGTTCTTGGCATAATACACTACATATCTGTAGTGGGTACCAATTTGGAGGATGAACTCTACAAATGTAGCTTCTGGATTAGGTAAGCCAAAAGCCTCTTCAGGTCTACACTTATTTTGGCAGCCAGGGTCCTCCTTAAAGGAATATGAGAGGTGTGGCCACACAGGGGCACTGCCCTCATGGGGTGCCACAGGGGCCCTTCCTTGGTATGCATGAGAACAAGCATACGAGAGCAGCCCTGGCATCTTGCCCTGGCACCAACACCCATTTCCATGTGCCCCAGCTAAGGTTTGTGCCACAGTTCTTCCCAAGGTGGTCTTCAGCCATGAAGAGGGACCTTGCTGGGGCCATAAAGGGAACCTGAGGAGCCACTGCTGCTGTGGTTACTATCTCACCATGCTACCATCTTCCCTGGCTAGACTGTGTTTGTGCCTGAGATATACTGAAGGCAACTCACTGGACTGGTAGACTGATGGGAAGGTTTCGGATAGCTACTGCACAGTTTCTACTTCACCATATTAAGCCACCAGCTTCCCTGGCCAGTTCACATGTGCACCCAAGACACAGAGGAGGCACCTTGCTGGACTTGTGGCTGAATGGGGAAACTGCAGGCTGCTCCAGCTACTTAATTCTTGCCTTGCCATTCGGCACCACTGTGCCATTATGTCTGCCCTATAATGGGATTGCTTCACTATATCCCCCCTAATTCTCTCTATAGCCTATTGTGGGAAAACCCGGTGCTGGTGGTAGGCTTTCCAAAACAGCACTGTAACTTACCCTGTAGTTGGAGCTGTCATTGTCACTGTAACCACTTCACATGTGCAGGGCTGAAAAAGCTGGGTGTGCAATGCATGTTTAGAGGTGGTGGTGGCAACAACACACTTCTGGGTATTATGTACGGGTGAAATAGCTAGATGTGCGCTTCACTAAGGCCGTGTCCCCATCCAACTTTGGCATGGTTCCGAGCTTGGGATTGGCGCAGTCCGTCCCCATGGGCTTTGGATTTGGCATGCGAAAAGTGTACCAAATCTCCCCATACCGTGCCACAAGTGTGCCAGATTTGATCCCTGTTAAAACAAGTCTCAGCACAGTTTTGGGAGCCAGCATGCATTGCTCAGCAAGCCAGGAACGCACATGGAGATGCTTGCGGGCTAATGGGGAGGAGATTTGCACTCATGTAATTGGGAGGTGGGGTGTGCTTGCTGTCCCTGTCCTGTCTATTGAAGATCACAGCCGCTGACTTTTTAAAATGCTGATCGAAAGGCATGTGGGAGAACAGCTTGGTTTTTTAATTTTCTGCCATTTCCATGGAAGTAATTCCAACCCTGTTTCAGAATGCCAAGACAGGCTGCATAATGACTTGATTTTTGTTGTGTTTACAAGCCCCATTTCCCCGATTGTCAAGGCAATCATAAATAGAGTCTTGATTTTAAAGTTGGCAGGCGGTCCTGCAGTCCCCAGTGGAGTGGAGGGAGGCAAAACTGCTCAAGCGCCTACTGTTGCTAAACCTCGTTGTGGCTTTCAGCATCTTAAATTTTTTAGAAGTTATTTTTATGAATGGAGCTTTGTTTTTACCTGTTTCCGTGCCTCCCTCCCCAGTCCTGGCTGCCAGTATCACTAAGGGAGGGGTGGGGGAATTCAGTTGACACCAATCTGGCTTCCAATAAGGAGAGAGGGGGTGGAGAGGAGGGGGCATGGCTCCCCCATACCAGGGTCCGGCATGCTTTGCATGGGGATGCCACCTTCCTTGCCCAACCTGTGCCTGTCCTGCACTGCCGGGAATGTCATGGGGACACCTGAAATGTGTGCCATGTCCCGCGCCCAGCCCCTGTGTGCCCAAACAGCGCCCAAAGTCTGCCACATGGCCAGTATGGGGGTGCAGCCTTGAACACACACAGAGCATGAACTATCTAGCTAAGAAGTGATATTTCCAGAAAGGCTGATTTTTAGAATATCACTTCTTAGCGATATATTTGGCCAGCATCTGGAACCAGCCTTATTGTACACCCTTCTCCCCCTTTAACTGTTTTGATAACAGTTTTTTTAAAAAAATTCCCTCTCATCAAAACTCAGTTTGACAAGAAAACAATTTCTGACGTGGTCTATTTATTGATTGATTATCCACATAAAAATAGTTCTAGTGCCTAAATGCAGTCTTATTTTTAATTTTAGTGTTTGAGTTATTTGAAAGTAATAGAGTAATTGTGTAGATCTAAGTTTCCATGGAAAATGGTCCAAGAACTTGGTTGGAAGTGTGAAGAATATAAATAAATGAGAGAAAAACTAAAATGAATTCTCTGTTCTTGTGAGTGTTAATGATCAAGAAAGCTTTATGATTCTGTTTGGGGATTAAATAGATTTCACAAGAGCCAAAGCCATCTTTTAAAAATGGAGAAGCATTATATAATTGGTTAAAAAAAAAATCTAAACCTTCCTTCCATCTGTAATTAATTTCTATGAAAATGTGCTTCTGGGGAGAAATGGTAAGACATGAAAAAAAAAAGTCTACTTGATCCTGAGTCAGATGAATATTCCATTTTGTTGTTGTAAAGAATTAAGGTGGGTGAGGGACAGTGTAAGGTTTCACACCAGCTGACAAGATGTTTACTGGAAATGTGGGCAACTTCCTACAAAATGGGGGGAACACACTGATTCTTTCAAATGTTGTGGTTGCACAGTCAACAGATCAATAACTAATTGGGCAGACCTCTGGCTGTTTTGATGGCATATGTCCAGGCAAAAGGAAAATGATTGTTTTTTTAATGACCCACATCCATAGACCCCAAACTTCACTAGGGATCTTGCAATTAAATATTTTAGTGAATCTTTATTTTGAAGGGTGTTCCCACCTTCTTACCTAACATAGGTGAGTTAGGGTGTTTTTCCACTAGCACTAAGTACCCATTAAGTACCCATTTGGCTCAGAGCAGGAAGACCCCATTTCCACTGCAGACCCCATTAGAGCCACATTTGTTTCCACCAGTTCTAGGGAAATCCAGATCATATGGGTCCTTCAGGACCTATACAAATTTCATGTAAATCTCATTAAAGGGGTGTACAAAGGGGTCTTCAGCCATAAAATCCGGATTATACAGAGCCTGTTTCCACCACTATTGGGCAATGGGGTCTAGGGGAGGCTTGAGAGGG
The DNA here is from genome assembly GCA_023333525.1 of Aspidoscelis tigris stejnegeri. Lineage (NCBI taxonomy): Eukaryota > Metazoa > Chordata > Lepidosauria > Squamata > Teiidae > Aspidoscelis > Aspidoscelis tigris. The sequence goes on from JALMGA010000004.1 coordinate 49,884,574, forward strand.
GCACCCATGGGGGAGGCACATTCTCCAAAGTCCCTCCAAAGTTGCCTTCAAAGATTAGCACAGGCTCCGAAGAGAGGACCCCATGCGAGAGCAATGCCTTTGCCAAAGGCTCTGGATAATCTTTGACGTTTGTGGCAGATTGCTCCAGAGATTCTCTGGAGCCACTCTGGAAATCTTTGAAGAATCTCCGGCGCGTCTACGGAGATTGCACCCCATCCCCCCAAACACCTGGGGTGACAGGCAGGCCCCATGTGGGTAGATCTGGATTCAGCACATGGGTGCTCCGGCATTTCCACTGTGAGCAAGCTAGCACCCATTGCTATTGGGTGCTAGACCACCTGTGGAAATGCAATGGGTACTTTCCTTAATCTGGATCTACTAGATCCGGATTAAGGGAAGTACTCATACCTTAAATCCAGGTCATCTTAGATCTGGATTAAAGGAGGTCAGTGGAAAAACACCCTTAGATTTGCATTCTTTTTAAAAAGCAAGAAGATATTTATTTTCATGTTATTTTCCCAGATTAAATGTGGGCCAATTGCTTATAATGCAGTCAACATCTTGTTGAAAATTTGAGCTTTGCTCAGTGGCTGGCTGCAGGTATGTGACTGACTGATGCTACTGCTGGTGGCTTGGTCCTCTTTGACTGGCTGCTCATCTTGCATAGCCCTAAAGGCATTCCTCACCAATCAACACCTCAGTCCCTCTTCCAAGCATGGTGAGAATTTTTTGGGGGGGTGGGGGATTTTTTTCCCTCTTAAATCCAGCTCCTAGAGGGAAAAGAGGGGGAACAAATAAAATAGATTTTAAAACCGAGATTAATTAGTAGAAATAAAATCTGAAGTAGCAGCAGGCAAAGTGAAGAGAAAGTTTTTAGAATAAAATCAGAAAAAAATGGCAATGAAAACACTCACTTCCCTTTTTGTGTTCATTTTGTCTCTTCATAAACACGGAGACTCAAATAATTCACCGGAGGCTGTGTGCAAACTAGTTTCAATGTTTCTAAACTTTCCTTACAGGCTTGGCAGGAAAACAACAGCAGAAAAATTTGGAACCATAATAAACCTGTAAGGAAGACTTAGAAACGTAGCTACTTTGCCTCCAGCAAATCATTCAAGTCTCTGGTTTTCTTTTCTTACTAAAACTTGGATCCCTGGATACATGGGGTATATCAATCTTTGGATTTTCAATTTTTAAGAAATAAAAATAAAGAAAAGGCTGCTGTGCAAGGGAAGGATAAGGTTGAAAGTCACAACTGTGAATGCCTTAGCAAGAACAAGGAGACTAGGAGCATTTATGAGCTATGTTGTAGCCACAGTGCTGGCTTGCCTCCTCACCTTCTTTCCAAAGAACAAATGGACCGAGTGAGCAAGAAAAATTCCCAGGTGCATAGGTGGCTCAGAGAAAAATACAAGCTAGGACAGTCCTTGGAGCATATGTACCAGCCTGGGTGGACAGGAAGGCCTCAGCTCCATGGGATAAGGTTCTTGCTTAGCCACCCTGACAACAAGGAGCTTGAGCTTACATCTCGGTCTTATCTAAGGCCAAACGCTGACTGACATAGCAGGGGAAAAAACCTTGGTAATTCCTCAGAAAGGGGAGAAATTGCCTTCCCCAGCTGTCTGACTGCCCAATAGGAAGTGAGTATTCATGTAGCTGAATTTACTTCAGATTTTTTTTTAAAAAAAAATCTAAAGATGTGGAAAGGGTCTGGATTATATTCCATATGCCATGACAAATGCATACCACATAAAAGCCCCGTGTTCAGTGCTCCCCAAACTACTCCATCTGTGGCACAGAATATCCTCCTTAAAATCGAGGACAGCTTTGAGTTTCATGTGTGAACCTACAGCAACTGTCGTGAAAACCTGGGTCAATCCCACTGCTTTCACAACATGGGAAAACTGAAAAAGCCCTAAATCTTCTTTAGAGAAAACCAATTCTCTGCATTTCTAAAACAACTGTTTCCAGACTCGCTCTAAAGAGCAAGGCTGGGGGCAGGGGTGGGGCGTTAACACCTATGTGTTCAGGTTTACACCCTGAGAAAATGGCAGTGAAAACACTCACTTCCCTTTTTGTTGGGGGTGGGTGGGCTTTTGGCTTCTTGTATGGCATCTGTGTGTTTCAGCATTACAGTCTGTGAGAGATTGTTGTCTGGAGAACGGGTAAGCATTTGAGAATATTTTTTATAAAATGTGTCTAGGAAACCACAGAATTCAATATAAAAAAGAGCTGGGGGGCAACAAAGATATTGCCACATTGGGGCCCAACAATACTATGGCTTTAACTCACCCTGAGACCTTTGGGTATATGACAGGTCTAAAATGCAAATAAGTAAATAGAACTGCAACCTTCTTCTGAAATGTTTGTGGGGTTTTGTTGGTGCCAGTCTTGTTTATTTACTAGATTTAATTTGCTTCCTAATAACCAAGATTCTCTGTACAGCTTTCAAACTAAATTTCAAACTAAAAAAAAAAATAAGATGCATAATGTTCAGTAGCCAGCAGAAATTTTATTTTTTACTCAAACCTATTTGCACTTTTTTCAGGTTCAAACGGGGAGGAAACATTGCATGAGCCAGGCAAAACTGGGAATTCATGTGGAAGCAAAGAACCCAACTTAAATGGATTATCATTTTCAGAATGAAAAGGACTCCTCTATTGAGCTATTTTAGCACAAGTTTTCAGTGAATGAATAAAGCAGAGTGTGATGATTTAATACTTGCTCAGCACTGAAAGAAAGAATGATGATCTAATAATCTATGATTAGGACAAGAGAGCATAATACAATTCATAAAAATTCAGATTAACTGGTCTTCAGGCATTCTTTATTAGAGTCTCACTGCAGATGTTTGCTATGCTGCTACAGCTTTTACAGTTTTAATTATTCACATATCTTAGCAAGTCTATGCTTTCCCAAGGACCCAACTGCACCCAAGTTTTTCTTCACCCCACCAATCTCTGGAGCAAAGATAACTTATCAACTAAGCAACGAAGGGTGAATTCCCATTGCCACTTTAAAGCTGTTTCAAAATGGTTTGGATCCTTGTCGTTCCCACCCCAATCAATTAAAACAGTTTCAAAATGGTTTGGATCCTTTTCACACCCATTCCCAATCAGTTTCAGGGGTATTTTGAGGATAATTTGGCTTAAAAATGGAATAAATAAATGCCTGATTTTTCAGGTGTTTTTTTTCCAGGTTTGGCTTTTAAAATGCTTCTTCCTTATTGCTGTGGGAATGCTAGAGAAGTATTTGGACAAATACGTCATGAAACGGGTGGGTTTTCACCCTGCAGGACAGCCCCTTGTCAGTTAAAATGTCAGGTTTCCCCTGTACAGCAGCCGGTTTCATTGTAACAATTCACCCACTTCACACCTTATAACAATGTTTCCTTTCCCACCCACGAATTTTACAGACTTAAAGGTTGGATGTGTGGAAAATTGGGTTACATTACAAGGTTTACTTCTGGCAGCTCTCAGTCCATCTCTCTCTCTCACCTGCCTGCTGCCGCAGCAGCACTGCTTGCTTGCTCACTCACTTGCACAACTCCCACGGGGGAGTGCTCAAGTGTGTATGTGTGTGTGTACACAGGTGGCGGTGGCAGCAGAGTGAGCACTGCATTGATCCAGGGGGAGCCCCACCTCACCTCGCCTCACCCGGGTGGGGAGGAGGAGGTCGCTTAGCCTCTGCTCGGTCTTTCTAACAGGCTGGTGGATCCAGTGAAGCAAGCGGGTGTCCCTTCCTTCCTCCTCTCTTTCCCCCGACAAGCCAGCCAGCCAGCCGGGGTGCTTTTTTCAGGGGGAACCCCTGCTGGGGATGGTGGGTGTGGAGGTGAGCAGGTACGCCCTGGGCAATGGGGAGAAAGGGGTAGGAAAAGGCTGAGGAGAGGAAAGAATCGCTTTCCCCAATCTGTTTTTGGAAGCGTTTTAAGTGTTTAAGAGTGGGGACACAAAATTGGGGTTGAATCCGATTGCCAGATGCTCCTTTGCTTCCTTTTAATATGCTTTACATATCGATGCAAATTGTGATGTAAATAGCTTGTATGTTGTGTTTTATTCCTTGAATGGGAATTCACCCGAAGTGTTTCTCTTTTGTATTATATAATCCCAAAGATGAATTTTGTAAATCCAGTAGGAATTTGTCTTTAAACCCTGAAGACTCTCGGTGTGCTACTAAAGGGCAGCTTAGGAGGCTGGATCCTTAGTATTCCCTGTGGTAGAAGGTGCGGGCCCTACTTTTTGTGTCATTTAGAATCACTATGTGGTTGTTCACTATTCTCACCATCCTCTCTGGACTGGTGGGAACATTCAGATTTACCTGAAACTGCAGAGTGAGTATTCATTGTTCCACAGTAGGTAAATTTGAAGTAGCGATGGCATAATGCACTGCCACTATGCAGTATCGAGCATCAGGTGTGATGCCCATGCTCTGGCTGTGCATCAGAATGCACAGTATCTGTAAGGCTGGACACATCCTAAGATAAGCAAGAACACACCATATTATCATTGTTGTTCAGTCCTTAAGTCATGTCAGACTATCCAAGACCCCATGGCACACGAGTTCCTTAAGTGCTCTGCTGTCTCCAAGTCTACCCAAGCTCATGTTTGTTGCTTCCACAACACTATCTATCCATTCCATCATCTGCCATTCCCTTCTGCTTTTGCCTTCAATCTTTCCCAGCATCAGAATCTTTTCCAAGGAGATTTGTCTTCTCATGACGTAGCCAAAGTATCTGAGCTTCATCTTCAGTACCTGTCCTTCCAATGAAAAGTCAGGGTTGATTTCTTTTAGTATTGACTAATTTGATCTCCTTGTGGTCTTAGGGAGTCTCAAAAGTTTTCTTCAGCCACTACAATTTGAACATGTTGATTCTTCAGCACTCAGCTTTTATCTCTCATACATTACTACTGAGAAAACTACAACTGTAAGGACCTTTGTCTGCTTTGGATGCTGTCCAGGTTTGGTATAGTTTCCCTCTAAAGTGTAAAGGTTCTTTTAATTTCATGGCTGCAGTCACCATCTGCAGTGCTCTTTGAGCCCAAGGGAAAAAAAAGGACACTGCTTCCATGTCTTCCCCCTCTAATTGCTAGGAAGTGATGGAACTAGATACCTTAGGTTTTTGGTTTTTTGAATGTTGAGTTTCAAGCCAGCTGTTGCAGTCTCCTCTTTCATCCTCATAAAGAAGCTCCTTAATTCTTCTTCATAAGATTGTTGATATTTCTCCTTGACCCTGCCTACATGCAATAAAAAGCCCGTTAAAAAGCTTCTTTTGCCACACAGCGTCTCCATGCACAGCTTTTTTCCAGGCTTCCAAGGCCACAAAGAAGGAAAATTCACGGAAGAAAGACCACCACCCCTTTAAACAAGACTACCAGTGCACTTTTTGGAAGCTGTGGGTTTTTCTAGTAGCATTGAGCATGGAGACACTCCCGGGGAATTGGGGGCGGGGATTTCCAGGAGCGGTCCCATCTTTCCTCTTTTTTTCTGCCTTCTCCCTCATTTTCTCTTCAAATAAAATAATCTCTCTCTCATTCTCTCTTTTTGCTTCTCATACACAGCCAGTATTCAAGATCTATACTGAATTGCTTTCACCCGCAATTCACGCAAGCGCTGGCTGCAGCCCTTCTGCCCTGCCGGCAGGGGAGACATTTCCGTGGGTGGAGATCTTGTAGAAGCAATTCATTATGTTATTCACAAGATCTCTGAAAAAAGCACCCTGGCTCTGCCACCGCTGCCGCCTGCACACACAACTTTAAACATTCACACATCTCCCAGAACTGCAGCACCTTTCCTTCCTTTCCCTTTCTAAACGTCAAAACTTTTAAAGAGCCAGAATTGCACAGAATTAAAACATTGTTATCAGGTGTGAAGTAGGTGGATTGCTACTTTGAAACCACTGCTGTACAGGGTGGATTTTTACAGTGAAATCACTATCTTTGGACGCAAGCTCTGGATACCAAAGTGATCAATGTTTGGGATCCAGAGGGAGACGGACAGAGAACTTGTGAATACTGATGGTTGTGGCTGCGCAGACTGCAGTCCCTCCCCTTTCCCACCCGCACCCTATCAATCAGAGAGGGGGCAGGGAGAAAAAGTTGTGGGCAAAGAAAACACGCTTCCATGGGGATGGAAGTTGCATTTTAAATGCATGTTTTACTGAGCCTCATGGAGACACTTATTTCGGAATTGAACACAAATTTTTAAAGTCTGCTGCAATAGAGGGACAATAGAGAGACAAAAAAGTACCATGGGGATGCACTCCTAGTGATCTTAATTCTGGCTTTTGATGCATCTGACTCCAGTCCAAATCCACTACACTACCTGACAGTTCCATGCTCAGTTTTAACAGTTGCTTCTTGACCCTCATAACAAGCACCTGAGGAGACAGGAAAGAACTTGCAACAAATTCGGTCAATTGCTATGTTGACATAAGAAACCCATGGATATCCTAAAAGGAAGATTGACTGGAAGACAACAGAAGTGTTGGGGCAGTGTACCATTTCACACTCTCTCCCTCTTGTCTGTTCCATGTCTTGGTGAAGGAATGTGAATGGTAAGTGCCCATGACTGCATGACCCCATATGTTGTGGAAGCAGATGTCTCCTGCATTTAAACACCATGTGAACACAGTCTTTCTTGGTTGATGCCATCTGCTCATACTTGACTTTTGGTGACTATATGGATTGAAGTCCTTCAGACCGACCTCTAGCATCTTAGATCTGTCAAGGAGTTTTCACTGCTGTCATACTTTAGTCTGTCCATTTAATACCATTGGGCACTGAATGGTTTTCCAAACATGCTTACAAATGCTACTTATCGCTTTAACTGATTTTTCTTCCAATGCCCATAAGAATTCAATCACAATTCCATTGACTCCTGCAGTCTTCCTTCCCAACAGAGGCTTCAATATCAATCTAAATTCAGATTAGATAGCCATTGGTTCCTGTACATAATCAGCCTCATCCAGAGAATCCTGAATGTAATAATAAAAATGTTTGGTATAATATTTCCATCTCTGCCTGATCTTGTCACCGTGATTCATCATTTGTCCAGCCGTATCTTCAATAAGACTAATTTGAGGGCAAAAATTTTCCATCAGCTCTCTAACCCTTTTAAACACTGATCAAGTTCTTTCACTTCCAGCCTCTTTTTCCATTTTCTTTGCAGATAGTACTGCATTTACTACAGTACTGCTACTTATTTTTTCTGATAGACCTCTGAAATTCTCCAGTTCATTCACATGCTCTCTGCTCACTTGACATTTTGGTACTTCTCCTGATCACTATTTCTTGCTTCAGTTGACACTCATTATGATTCCTCCCCCCCATTTTATCTTTATTTGTTTCTCAGATGATCTAGCCACTGGTTTGACATAAATCTGGGGGGCTGAGTGGTTTGAGTTTGAACCAAACCTCTTGCCAGTTTGAGGTTCTGGTTCAAATCAAAACCAAATTGGGAGTGTGAAAATGAACCCCACAACAGAAACCCAATCTGTGCCAAACCAGTCCAAAATGGAATAAGTTTGACAATGTTTCAGGCCCATTTTAGGTATTTTTCAATGCTTAAAAGGGTAACAAAAAGCTCAAAATAAGGTTGTGTGCCATATTGCTAACACAATATTTAAAGCTAGTTGAAATATCTTCTATATCAAATTTTGCTAGGACCATGGCTTTAAGAATTTTCTTTAACTTCATCAAGATCTTGCACATGAAGAGTTCATTATCTGTCCCATAATCATGCATCCAGCACACCCACCATACACCCATCTATCTACATTCCTAATCACTGAGTCACCTGCAACTAGAAGCACCACTCACCTATTCCAGGGGGAGAATCTCAGGGGAAGAGAAAATCTGTTTGCTTTTCAGAAATGCCCCCCTCTAAGAATTTCTGTAGCCTGTGTGCCCACCTAAACCCTCTTTTCTCTCTCTGAGCCAGGGCAAATCCAGGCACAAGAGGCTGCCTAGTTGGGCTGGTGTATTGAGAATTCTATGCAAAACAATGGAGTTCAGCTTTTGTTTACCTTAACTATCTGGGAAGATCTTTACCTGGGATGCTGAAAGGATTGGGACCAGGAAGTATTGTTCCTATTTGATAAGAACATTCCCTGCAGGGAAGGCAGATCTTTCAGACAGAAATTTCCCATGTACTTTTTGTCCCATTTTCCTATTATGAAAACAGACTTTGGGTTCTCTTTCCTTGCTGTTAAGCACTAAAACTGCTCTGGTGTTATTCAGACTTCTACTTAAGAAGATCTCAATACAGACGTTCTGGTGAGCTGTTCCCCCAACATGTGTCAGAACATCTGGTAACACTTCCTTCTTCCTGAAACCGATGTTCTCCTTCCCCAAGGTGCTCATCCTCTGTAGCAGCCAAAGAGCCATCACCCTGTGAGTGGGACTCTGCTGTCATATTTGCATGAGCCCACCAACCTGGCTGTCTTCCTCTCTCAGCAGTTTCAGTTGAATTACCTTGTCCTCCAGGGTCGGAACTTGTTCCCCTGAGTGCCAGAATCTCTTTCCATAGAGTATATATCCACAGTCTCTGTCCAGAGATCAGATATGCCCCACTTCCCTTTTGATTTTCTAGTTCCATACCTTTTTAGATCAATAACAACAACAACAGATGAAGAACAAAAGAGTACTCCCCAACCCTGTTTGTGAGCTTTCAGTTACTGACAACTTTAAAATAACATCCAGATCACTTGTTTTGTTCTAAAATTCACACGAGAGCTGCCCCTGGACCTTCAGATTTAAGCTCCCTGCCTTATGCTGCTCAGCCCAGTTTTACTTCACTGTTCAGTCTTTGGGTGTTTTTCCACTGTCACTAGAAGTACCCATTTAGTACCCATTAATGGCGTTAAGTACCCATTAATGGCATTTTTGTACCCATTAATGGGTACTTCTAGTGACAGTGGAAAAACACCAATAGGCACTTTCTGCACTTGTTAATCTGGATCAAAGAGCTGTTAAGAACAAGTCTGCACAGCAATCCAGATTAAGGAGCTGGTAAGGACATATCGTCTGCACAGGAGCAGCTTAGATCTGGACTCATTAATCTGGATTAGTGATACACCAGACAAATATAGACTATATCCACGCTAGCACTCTTTAGCACACATTTGCTGTTCTAAAGTCCGCTCAATGAAGATGCCTCTGTCTGTGGTTGATCTGGATCTAGCTAACATGGATCTAGCTAATACAATTAACTGAGGTACATGCAGAAAGGGCTATGGTGACACTTGCTATCTTCCAAGCAGTAGCAGGGTGTGCAAATGAAATCCTGAAGCTATAGGAACAAGAGCTATAAATAGCACATGTTCAACCAGCCATTCCAGCTGTTCCTTATGAAATGGAGGGTGTTTTTCCACTGCAGCCCTTAGATCTGGATCTAAGAAGATCCAGATCTAAGGAATGGGTACATTTCTTAATCCGGATCTAGTAGATCCGGATTAAGGGAAGCACCCAATGTATTTCCACAGGAGGTGTAGCACCCATTAGGAATGGGTGCTAACACCCCTGCTGTGGAAACAGCTTTGCACCCATCCGGGGAATCCAGATCGACCCACAAGGGGTCGGTCCATTACCCCAGGTGTTTTGGGGGGCAGGGGGGTGCAGTCTTTGAAGCAACTTTGAAGTGAATGTGAAGTGGAAACAGGCTCCCTTTAATCTGGATTTTCTGGGAGAAGACCCATTGTAGACCCCTTTAATGGGGTCTACAGAAAATCTGGATTAAAGGCCAAAATGTACCCATTAGATCTGGATTTCCCCAATGGCAGTGGAAACAATCGGGTCCCAAATGGGTGCCGTAGTGGAAATGGGGTCATCCAGCTCATACCCAAATGGGTCCTAAATGGGTGCAAAAATGGGTACTTTTGACAGTGGAAAAACACCCGGAGTTTCTTTGACTGGCTAAAAAGTAAAAGAAAACATATTTTCTCTATAATCTCTTAAATATTAGAGTTCTGACAATTGTAAAATATGATATAGTTGTAGTTACAAACCAAGATCTACTTCTTTAGGAGTTTAAACCATGAATGCAAAAATGAGTCTCAGTTTAATAAAAGAGCTATAAAGAAGGGATTATTTATTTAGTTAGAAGTAATATAAAATTGGGTAGACAATGATAGGGGAAGCTGTCCCACTTCATGCAAGATATTTTCCTAGTTTTCATTTTAGCCTATTTCACTCTTCTAAGTTTGGTTTGAATTTTAAATTATCCATTAATTACTGGCTAAATTGACCCTTAAACATAATTACTTAGAAGATGAAGATTTAATCTTTATTTCAAGTTGGAAATTATACAGCAGTTTGGAAGTCACTAGGTTATGTTGCCAGGTGAATACACATTATTCATTTTTTTTAAAAAATGAAATTCTAATTTAATATTTGCCTACTTAACCAAAGGCCAGATTAGACATGATGAAGGCAGCCATGTTTGTTTATTTACATTTATTTCATTCGCACACAAGGTGGAGCAGTTGATTTTTGCAATTAGGATTAAGAGAATGAGTCTCTTCTTCCTCAGCTCATCAGTTTTCCACTTGAAATATTTTTTATTGGAGAAGGAATGACAGAAAAGCACATTAAGATGATGAACTGCAGGGATATGAAATGTAAGAGGGTTGTTTTTTCTATCTGTATACTTAACGTGTAAGTAAAAACACAAGCTTGCATTATCCCCATCCCCATTATGCATGAGTAGGCATATAGGACTGCCTCATAAGAATATTAAAAATGCCACACTGGATCAGACTCATGGTGCATTTAACCGAGCAGTCCGTTCTTACAGGCTTTTCACACATGTGGTGTTCCAAGATCTGGTGGGCCACTGTGCCTTGGGAAGCAAAAAGAGGCAGCAGTGTTCCTGACCTTTGGAGTTGCCAACTTGGCTGGTTTGAGGGAAAACTCATTTCCAGGGCAGCTCCATGTAGGGTAGGGTGCATTACAACAATCCAGTCTGAAAATTACCAGAGCATGTATAACTGTGTCCAAGTGATCTCTGTCTAGAAGGGGTCTTAGCTGTTGAACTAGCCATAGTTCAAAATAAATACTACTCCCAACTTCATGGGCTCAAGGCCCTGTGATACCAAGAGATCCAGGAGAGCCAATATAGCTGCACTCACCCTGTCACTCTCCCAGAGAAGGTTGTCAACCAGGTTGACCAAAGTGGTTTTCATGCCATAACCATGCCTGAAGCCAGATTGAAATGGATCTACATAACCAGCTTCTTCCGAGCATACCTGCAGTTGAACAACCACAGTTCTAATACCTTGCCCCAAAAAGCTGAGTTGGCTACCAGACAATAGTTGTTTAAATCTTCTGGATTCAGGGAAGTCCTCCTGAGGAGGGGGCATGCCACTGTCTCTTTAAGTGCTGGCAGGACCACTCCATCTCTCAAGGAAGTATTCACTACTCCCTAGACCTACCTGGTCAAACCTTTTATCAGTTAAGAACAAAGATCCAGAAGGCATGTTGTTGCCTAAACCCCAGCAAGCAAACTGTCCATGTCCTCAGGCTGCGATAACTGAAATCAATCCAAAATAACTGGACAAGACAGTTCTCTGGACACTTCCTCTGTATTATTCCTGATTGAGACATCCAATCCTTCATGAATATGAGGGACTTTGCCCTCAAAGTGCCTTGCAAAACTGTCAAAGCAGGTGCATGGCATTTGCCCAAGTTCCATCTGGTTAGACCTTATAAGGCCATTTGCCACTCAGAAGAGTTCTGCTGGACAAGCTACTCAAGGATGCAATGGTGGCAGAGAAAAAGTTGCCTTTGGTCACTGCTACATGGTAGGTGTGATAATATGCTCTGAATTGTGTTTGGTCAGACTCACAGCAAGATTTATGCCACCCTGCACTCTTGCTGTTGACCTTCCTGTTCCATCAATTGTAACTTCAGGAATACCAAGGTGCTCTATGGGCTCTACAGGTATGCCAAGGTACTTGGGAGCAATCATGTCTTATCTTATGATTCCAGAGAGAGACCAGAACTTCATCAGGAGCACCATCCATGCCAACTGGAAAATGCCCCAGAGCATTAATAGCTCAGATTCCGTTGGTCTACAGGAGCAGAACATCTCAATAGGTCCGTCATCCCTATAGAGAGGAGCTGCCTTTGCAAGTCAAAATCTCACTAGTGGTTGTAGACCTTTAGACCTATACTGGGTGTACCTTTACTACACCTACCCAGTCCACTCTGCCCAATGCAGATGAAGTATGATTGGAGTGGATGAGACTTGGCCTAGTCTGAACCTTTATTCTGGAATTTGTTCTAAAATGAAGGACAGTGTGGAAACAGCAGAAGTAGCTAATGAACTGTAAAGGGAAGCCCATGAGCAGGACATAAAATCATGGCTTGCTTTGCTCAGTCTACCAGTAGGTAATTTTCAAAAGTAAACTGGCTCCCATTACAGAGGGCTTCACCATGTCATCAGATCTAACTGTCCTGACTTCCATATTAACTGAACATTTGTTTGGGTTCTGTTATGACTTTATGTACATTGTTTCTTAAATTAAAAAATAAACCACTGTCTGACACAGTAGCTCTGCAATGCTGCCTGCCTCACCTCTTAAGAGGCAGAGCTGTTGGGCAATATGTTCTTTGAGAAGATCAAAGATACATCTCAAATTAGGGACCTGGCACCTCCACTTTGGCCTAGTACAGTAGTCCCATTTCAACTCTTTCACTAAGGGGGATAATGATTTTGAATATGCCCTTTCCCCCCTAAACTCAGAATGTTAGCGGGCAGTAAAATTAGTTTCAAACCCTTTCCTCAGACATTTGGACTTATCTTGCTCCCATGTTTAGCCAAATGTCCCCTTGAATAATCAATAAGGAGAAACTGTCACTGTTGTTTTCCTCACAGAGCTGCAAGAATGGGAAAATCTCATCCTACACCTCTTCAGTCAACCTCTTATAGTATCTTTTTGAAGAGTGTGGGCCTGGTAGTCCTATGAATTCCTTCCTGAGCAAAGAAGACACTAATTGCATCCCAGCCAGAAACAGAACAATCTCTGTTTGCGTCATCCATGCATTTGTAACTTGCAGGCTCTTGAAAGATTTGTTAAAACACAGGTGATGCTGCTATTGGTTCGAGAAACAGAAACAAAAGAATATCGAACTTCTGTTGTGACAGCTGCAAAAGCTGTCAGGATGTTTCAATGTGATGATTTTAATTTTTAAAAGTACAGGTTTACCTTCAATGGCACAGCACATCAAACCATATCTATGAAGTTAGGCACTCCCACCTAGTTATTTTATGGTAATGCTGGATTTTTATTTTATTTTTTTGAGATACTCTATCTCTCAAGCTTGGTTTTATGTCTGGATGAATATGACTTCCACTAAAGAATTCAAAATAACACTTGCTTACATTTGGCAAAATCACTGCATCATACGACAATATTTCATTGAATGTACTAATCTGGAGCTACTGATTGTAGTACAGGGGGGAAATTCGCAGGAGCAAAAATGCCCAACTAGGAAATAAACCAAAAGAACAGATGGTGATGTCATTTCAGATATCCAATCTATACTATGTTAAAAAATTTCATATGCCACATTAAAACACACACACAAAAGAGACCCCTTCAGTTTCTTTAGAATATTTTAATATTGAAGCCCAAATTGTTACTTTCAGGGGGCTGGGAGGGTAAGAGCAAACATATAGACAGAACAAATGTTGTCATTTGCTTTATAATCTTGTGACCAGTCACCTTTGTATGCAACAAACATTTTCTTTTTTAAAAAGAAACTCAAACAGCACCATTTATGAAAAGCATGATCCCTGAATTCTAAACCAAACACTGCCTCTTTTTTTTTTAATAAAAAATAAAAATAAAAAATTGTTCCCCACTTAGTCACATTTCGTCAGGTAATAAAGCGAGCATAATAAGTAAACTGTAGGAATGCCACTCAAATTGACTGCTTCCCTTTCCAAAAATCTTAACCATTTGTCCTATGGGAATATCTTTTTTTTTCTTTGGTAGAGGACTGAAAGGAGGCTTCATTTTACTATATGCTGATGCAAAATATTGAGCATGGCAGGAATATCTCAATCCATGTAAAATGTCAGTTCTTCATGCAAGCTAGGTATGGGCTATTTCACATTGCTCTTATCTTGGGCGGGAAACATATTACCCTTAAAAAAGGCATTGAATGGCTAGTGTCAAAGAGATGTAAACATTCAAAATACTGACAAATTAAAAAAAAATATACAAAACCTGGTACCAAAAATGTCAAATTGATTTGGGTTTTTGAAGCAGGAAAGAATAGTTTTACAGCAGTACAAGAGAATTATGGCAACAAAGTAAAGCACTTTCCTTTTAACATTCATGAACAGTACAAATACAACATAGTATTCTACAAGCTAAATTATCTTTTAACTATCAAATATAATACAAAGCGAAATATGTGTTATAAAAGAAGCAGCTCCCTTTAAATTAGACAAAAAATATTATTCTGTTGGTTTTACAATGACAAAGCATGGCGGCTGAAGTCAACAGGATCTCCCTTTTAGACTGAGAAGCACTTAGCTGCTTAGGTCCATGACAATCCACAGAAGAAGTGTGTAGGTCTTTCTCCCAGGGTTAGATATGGAGTCATCCCAAGAAAGTCATTCACTGTCTAACACATGGCCCCCCAAAGGTAAGCTAAGATTATCCTGTGAGTTGGCATTTTACTTGTCTTGAGTGCTGATCCCGGGCTTCAGAATTTTATGCAAAACCAGAGACTATAACAACTTCTTGGAAATGTGTGCGTGTTTATAAGGGCTGCAGCATAAGGTCATTTCATTTTAGAAACTGCATTATAAAGCACCATATGCTCCAGTTTAGAAGAAAACTGGACATTATATCCCATGGTCCCGATAATAGAATTCAGTAACACCCTGACGACACATACCACTTTTTAAAAAGAGGCCCATAGTAGATAGGAAAGTTTATTTTGTTTTCTGGCTCAACCTTTCACCTTTTTACACATAGCCTAAATTTATTTCATGTACTGGAGGCCATAACAGGTAAAACTGGGAGTGTCCACTTCCCCAAATCTGAACATTGTGTCAGTAAAGGGACAAAAAAAAGGGTCTATTAAAAAGCCTTTCGCAGGAACACAAAATGCATATAGCAAATGCCCTCAAATATGTACAATTCTAAGGAGTAGGAGAGGAAATCAGAGGAAGTGAAAGAACCCAGTGGAGAAACATTTCTTCAAAAAGTGGTGAAATGAACATGAAAAACTTCATGGCTCTTTCCAACAGTCTTTAAAGATTTTATTCTTCATGAATGCATGAATGGTGATATACAATAAACATTTCGGCACAAGTTTGTTTTTGCATGGTTTGCCATTAAAAGTACCAAGAGGAGCAAATGCTATCTGCATCTTTTCTGACTTCTACCTTATCAACACTTTGTGGCTTTTTTTTTCTTTTTTGAGGATTGTATTCACATGTAGCAAACGCAGCAGCTCAAAAGCAGCTGTGGCAGAGTGACATGTGAACAATCCCACCCGCAAGCCATCTGTAAACTGTCGCTAAGCTGCTTCAGAGGTGCTTTCCTTTTTAACTAAGTATAAACACATCCCAAGTTAACCTTAAAAGTTAATGATTTAAGTCACAACTGCATTTATCTAGACTGCATCAGTGGTTTTGTTCATTCCTGTTTCTAAACCCCCACCTAAGAGCATCACAGGTCCAACTGGATTAGCGCCCACAGTTTCATTTACAGATTAAAGGTGTGCCTCTGTTGTTCGCCTAACCTACCGCTGTGCTGAACTGCGATAATTCTGTGAACACTTTCCCCTTGAAATGCAGCCTATACACAAGCTGAAATAAATATTTTACCTGTTGTGCTTCTGAGCAATAAAAACACCAATATGGCATTAAAGGGTGGGGTGGGGGGACACTGGTTACTGCCTGGATATGTATCTTCCCTTTGGTCTCCATGGAAAGGGAGGACAATAACAAGGTTTTCTGTGTCACAGGTGCCCATCATTCATTAACCAGATTGGGTTGGTTATGTGTCACAGTGAGCTCAGCACAGCCAGTACAGTAAGATCACACACTTCTTTTTCAAGTGAAACAGAAATGTACTAGAACAGCAGTAGAAAACTGGGAAAATAATGGCTATGAACAGAAATGGGGGGTGCATAAAAATATGTCTTTTCTAATTTCCAAATGCATCCTTCCTTTCAGCAGAGCAGCATCTTTTACATAAAACCTGAACATAACACTAAGAGCCTGAACAAAGTTACAAGCAGCTGGCCAAGCTCCTGCAAGGAACAGCTTGTCCTATTAGTTGCCACTGTTGAGAGTAAGAAGCAGATTTTTGTCTCTGCTGCAATAAAAACCCCCACACCTTGCATTAATTTCTTGTAGCACAGAACAATCAGTCTTGAGTTTTTGATATGGTATTTTATTTAGGCAGCCATATCACGGCCTGTACTAACTTTGGCTACCTCCAGGTGGCAAGAATACAGGCTCTTGTTTAGATTCCACAGTTGCCACTCACAATCTCTGTCTGATGGCAGGTCAAATTGTGGGGCAAACAAAGCCCCCTACTTGTCTGTGAGTTTGCTTATGTGTTGGTGCAGCATGCAATTCTGGGTATTTTGATGGCATGAAATATCTGGAAGTGCATGGCCATTTTTTGCCTGGTTTTCACCCTGCACCTGAGCAGTGTCCATTTTCAAGATGGAGGCTTCCAGGAACAAGCGGCCAGACTGATAAGCTCATATTGCTCTTTTGGGAAAACATACATTTGGAGTTCTTTTTCTTAGAATAGCAATACTATGGGGTTTCCCCTTTATATCGTGGAGCTATGTTGGAAAGGCCATGGATATATGTGGCAATTCTAATATAGCCCCAAAATGATTCTACAGTTTAGAGCCTGTCTGGATGTAGCCTTAGGGTATTGCTGAACATGATTAATATGCCGACAGCTTGTCACCATTGCAGTTGGACCACCTGACAGCTCTGACAATATTTCAGGGCTCTCATGGTCTATTCGCCACTTTCTGCCATTTACCTTTGATCCAGTCCCTTAGACTGGACCCCTGGGACTCCTCATCTGCACATTAATATAGATCAATGAAGCCCCGCCTCTGTGAATCCTGCTCCTTCTGCACAACATGGAGCTAGAGCCAGATGAAGAGGCCCTAAATTCAGATATCCTGTGTTTAATTGGGTCCACAAGAGGACTAGCCGTCATTCCTGGCCATTGGGAGTGTGGGAGGCAGCTATGAAGTTTGCACATATTTGCAGCCACAGGGAGGTGTGTTCTGGATCAGCAGACAGTGCTGAACCAGCCCATGCAGCTACACAATCTGGATTAGTGGGGTCCAGTTAAGCTAGATCCACTGATCCAGTTCAAAGGGAGGCAAGTGTAGAGAAGATCTTAATTTGAAAGTAAAAATAGGGCTGGAGAACCAGTAATATTTTTACTTGGCCAGCATGGTTCCAACTTACTAGCCTTCTGGAAAGACTCCTGCAACATTATTTTGCTATTAACCTCCGGCAGCTGGCCGAGTATGCAAAAATAACAAATGGGACAGGCATACAGTGGACTCCTAGAAGTTGACAGCAAAGTAGTGTCACAGGAGTCTTTTTAGAAAGCTGATATACAAAGCCTTGCTGGCTGCTTCTGGCAGGCCAAGGTGTGGGTCAAAGTCTGGTTGCCATTAATATCTAGCTCTCCTCCTTGCCGTCTGGAGGCAGTCTTAATACCTTATTACATGAGCCAAGGCTTTCCCTGTGCAGTCCTTACTTACAATAAATCTTTTTGTAGATATTCTCTCAACCTTCAAAGAAAGTCCCTCCAAGAAGTCTCAACACCTTAAATCTTTTTGGTGCCAGAGTTAAATGCACCCATTCTATTCATCTTTAAGGCTGTGTTCCCATAGGCACTAAAATCAGGACTGGAATGTAACTCAACATCCAGGGTTCCCATTATATTGGCCAGTAATCAAAATCCGGCAAGCCCTGTTCCCATGCCACTTCTTTTCCCCTGGATTTTCTGAGCACCATCCTGCAGAAATCTCGGTACGCAGATTAAAGCCTTCTGAGACGGGCATTTTCACCTTCATGGGGAAGGTGAGTTTTTTCCCCTTCTTGTTTTAAACTTTAAACTAAACTGCCTTTGTGATCAGCCTTTGGCGTGGGCAGGCGAAGAGGAGAAGGAGGAAAGGAGGGCCTGGCTCGCTGTAGTGAGCCATGGTTTGGCCGAGTAGAGGGGGGGCACCAGGCAACATTGAGCCTGGCAGTGGCAACAGCGGCTTGGCCGAGTAGAGGTGGGGTGCCAGGCAACATTGAGCCCAGCAGCAGCAGCGGGTCCTGTCCTCTCCTTTTGAGAAAAACCGTTGCACCATTTTAAAAAATGCTCATGTGTTTCTGTGCATTTACAGGTCTGGTTATGGGAACAGCCTGATGCACGCTCAATGTTGTTCCCGGCCAGAAACTCAAACCCGCACCAGAATAATCTGGGAACGTGGTAGATGGGAACTCGTCCTAAGACTCTGAAAGGAAGAAATATTAATGGAAGTAAATACTGCCATAGCATGAATTGAAAGGAAATGTGTTGGTAGCTATATATGTACAGTTTTTCTACGCATGCTTTCTTTGCTCCTCTCCCAAGACTTGCAGCATGCCTCATATGGCCCGATTGTGGGGGAGTCCAGTGTTATGATACTATTAAAATTTAGACAAAAATGAGAGAGAATAATGCAGAGTGGATGGAATGTTTTCTTCTACAAAAGAAAATAAAGCATCACAAGCCACTACTGCCACCATCAGGCATCCCTAAACAATAAGCCAAATTCATTCTAAATGAAACATCAGTGGTGAGTAGCTGAGGGGGTGTTTGACCAAACCTGTAATAGCACCTGGCACTATTCTGTCTGATAACTTTTTTCCTGATGAGCCTTGTCTTATTTGACACCTTCAAACATGCTCTTATTCACAGTTTATGGAAGCAAGTTTCTTGATTGTGAACGAAGTGAATTTTCTGTCTTTTATCAAACCATGCTTTACAGTACAAGGCCTATGTCTTTAATGGTGTGGGGAAAAAGAGAACCTGTGTGACAGAGAAAGGTGTCAGGAGAGATTTTAGCTACTAGAACCACAGTACAAAAGACATGAGTGCTAAAACTTAATTAGGTTGCTGCTTGTTTTCCAAAGCACAGGAACACAAGCACCCAGTACCTGCATTAGTTAGAAGTGTATCTTTTATTCCTTATAATAAACTTAGGAAAATAAGCCAGGGCCAAGGGGAGGGCAATTCCACTGTCAAAATCAGTCCCTAGTATTGATTAAAATATGTTTTAAAGTCCTTATCTCCTGCCATGACACCTAGTTTTGCCTTTGTTTTAGTTAAAACACACACACTAAAATACTGTTTTGTGTTAGCTGCAACACAAATGAACACCATTATTTCAACTAAATCAGACTTGCTGAAATCCCATGGAAACCCATGAGGCTTGTAGCCTAATTCTATTCCTTGGAAGCAAATCTTACTATTAGGTTCAAGTTGATTTTAGATGCAGCAAAATAAGTGGCTCAAAATGGCCTTGGAGAGAGTAGCATATGGAACCTAAATTCTCAACCTATCTCTAATCCAAAGTCTAAAACTTTTCTAGACTAGAATGTTGATGAGAGGGGACAGGGCGGACTGGCATACGAATGATCGCACCTGCAAGCCATCACTAAGAGCCTCCCTGTAGTTGCAAGTAGTCCAGAATAAACGGCTCTATGGTCCTTTTCAGAGACTCTTGGGTCCAAATACTGATCTGGATCACTGGTAGCGAACAAATCCAAATCACAGAAGTGTGCAGTCATTTTCTGGACTACCATGGGGACACATTTGTGCAGCCAACATGCGTCACCTGGGCCTCTGAAGCTAGGAACCTTTATTCCGAGCCATCAGAACCATTCAAGGTCAACTCCAAAGTTTGTGTGAGCTTCAGGGTCAGTGCGTGGGCTGGGCTGGAACAGCTGTCATCATGGAGATGGTGTTGTTCCAGTCCAAAACCTGCTGTCACCTGGACCAAAGGATGTTGCTAAGCTTGGATCTATAATCAGGATTGTGACAAGGTAAGTGCAGAAAAGGCCCTAAAACTGTGGTCACAAAACAGTAAACACACACATACACAGCACCTCTGAGGTGGCTTCAAAATGGCTTTGTAAATGTTTGGAGGTGGGATTGTTCACATCTGTCCCCACTCTCATGACTATCCTAGATTAAAAAAGGTGGATTACGAGGTGGAATGAGAATACAAAGAGCACACACTAGTGCCTGCAAGATGATTTTGAGATGTTTCATTTACTAGATGTGGGCCACAGCCTTAGGCTGTATTCAAACATTACCAAAAGGGCATCTGAGAGGCACTTCTGAGACAGTAGTGTGTGGTACTCCCATTCCAACCCTTCTCTAATCCACCTTCCCACTACAAAAAATTTGAGAGGTGGCAAAGGTAGACTTGTGTATTTTTCAGCGGCCTGAGAGATGCTTTGTTTTGTTGTGTGTGATCACAGCCTGGCACATCAATAAGGTGCCAGAGAGGTGCTTTTTGTTTCTTCTTCAGGTGAATGCATCACCACCTGATCTCACGTCTCAACTCAGACTGCACAGGAATGCAGACTTATTTTCCTCAAAATTATGCCCAGATTTTTTGTAAGCCTCCTTTCTATGATGGTTGTTGCTAATGGTTCACACATAAGTACTAGTTATGAGGACATTCTTGCTAACTATTCACTGTAGCTATTTTAATAAACAAAATGTTCTTAATAAATCACATCTCCTGCTGTTACGAATGCACTGGAAAGAACATTTTATCAACTGCTTTTAATTAAGCGTCCAAATTTCTAATTTTTGATCCCTTTACATGCAGCTAAATCTGCAAACACATGTATATTTCATAATGGCTCCACTTACCTGTACACTTTTATTTAAAGAAATCTTTCCAAAGTTATTTGAAAGTGCTCAAGATCTGCAAATTAAGGATCTTTTACAAAGAAGAGATTTTTGATCTACAATATATTATTTTCTTACCTGGTCTGGTAAGGCAATTGCATACCTAACTTTTAAATACTGTCAGTCCAGTTCCCTTCTGATGTTTGGTTGAGGCTACTGGAGTTGTAGTTCCAACTGGTTTACTGCACTGAAAACAGACAGCTTGACTGGATAGGCAGTGCTACCAATCTATCAGAGCATTGTGCATTTTTCTATGTTCGTATGCATCAAGGCTCTTGTAGTCATGAAAGCAGACAAAGTCAAGAAAACCACAAAATCTCTCATGAAAAGAATTTAGGTCCTGCCTTTTCCAGACTGTAAAAAACAAACAGTGGGAGAGGGGCTGACTTCATGCTAAATATTGTTCCACAGGAACATAAATATAATTTCCAAACAGCAGAACCTTACTTAGAAGTACAGGTGCCTGGGAGTCTTAGTTATTACTGAGAAATAAAAATAACACATGCAAAAGAATAAAGCATGTTTTCCTATTTAATTATCCTGGCTTCATATTGTTAATCTGGAATAAAAAACAACAAGCACAATTTATTTATTTCAAATTGTGAAATTTTGGTGCTTTGGGATATGGAGCAGCATGTTGCTTTTATAAATCTTTCATGAGAAATAGAATGAAATGGCCAATTTTTTAAGGGACTGCCAGGCGTGAGGTTAGCAAGGTTCTACTGTGTGGGAAGAAATAATGCATTTCTCTCATGCTTGCTTTGTTCTGCTGGTTAAATTCATCCACTTCATATTTTATGTTCTCCTTGATAAAGGGGAAAATATTAAGAAAACCAAGCATCTTCTTGTGTCAGACTCTGCATTTTTATCCCTTTACATTATTTTCCTTATTAGTCAAGAGAACCATGAAACTGCTTCAGGTCTTCTCCAATGGTCTGGTGGCTAATCTGTTTCAAATATAACTATCAACCTTAAATACACACTGAGAGTTTAAAAATGCAGTATCCCTTTAAAATCTCTTCTAGTCATCCTACAAAATATTTGTAGTGTGAACTATCTAACACACAACAGGGTGATTACAATTTAGTAAAGCATTTAAAATATATCAAGTTGTAAACATATTTAAAAGGTCTGTAAATTACACATGATTCTTTTTCACTTTTTTTGGATCTACATAGAGATAGAATGAAAGAATAATTAGTTTTAAGCTACCAAAAGGGTATCATTTCTCAAAACATGCTAATTGCTTACATAATATGATCCATATGTGTATATAATTGAATACCTCCCTTTAAGATAAGTTTATAAGTGAAAATTGGGGAAGATAAATGCATTAATATAATATAACAGTTGTGGCTATTTTACCACATGCCCCTACCCCTATCCTGGACTTCTAAAATCATGCAGATTCCAATCTGTAATAGATAATCCTGGTTTAACTAAAATCTTCTTCAGCATCATTGTCTGATATCTGGGGATCAAAATTATCAATATCAGATCGGCAAAATGTCTCATTCCCTTCTTACCGCCTGCGACTCAACTATGGCAGCAACTGTGGCTTCAGGAAAGTAATCATTAATTCCTGCCCCCACCAGAAGAAATAAATTGCCACGTAGCAGTGGCTAAGCTATAATGGCCAGCTAGTGATACAAGATTATTTTTTTTCTTTTTGCCCATTGTCTCTTCATGGATAAGCATTCTCCTGTATTCTCACACTGTTCCAAGGATCGAAATTTGGTGATTTACGACGTTTCTGATTTTTTTAAAAAAACCAAAAGGATATTTTAAGTTTTCATATGGGAAAAATAATGTTCTGCACTTTGTGCACTTAAATAGAAATGAAAATGCAGTTGTGTTGCACTTTAACAAAGTAAGAGCGTTTTGAACTGTTTTAACATTTTTTTGCCCATCATTTGGGTTTGCTTTACCAAGGAGAACTGTGGAAGCAGGAATCACTCAATGCTAGATAAAGCTTCCCAGAAACATTTTGTACTGAGATACAAAATGGCCTAAAATACTCCAGCTGCTTCCTCCTTTGCCTCGCTTTCCTCTTCCACGCTAACAAGAAGCACCACATCTTCGCTTTAGGTTCTACCGAACAACTAAACAGGCTACACACAATTTTGAAGGGCCTATGCAGTCATCATGGCAAAATGCTCCGCAGCCTTTGCACACTATCATGGCTTTCAGCCTGCAAGAGCATTTCAGTTCCAGCTCATCTGCACTGTTGCTGTCAGCAAATTTCTGAACTGGAATCTGAGCGTTCTGAATGGATAGGCTTGGGGCTGTATTTGAACTACTTCCTAAAATTCCAATAGATTTTTCAATTGCAGATGCTGCCCTTTTGAAGCTTGTGCTACCAAAGTGTATTGTAGGGTAATTTCCACAGAGCTGCTGTTGCTGTTGCTGCTGAGTTTGTATTTTCTGGGCAGTTAATTGGGCAAAAGGCTTCTGGGGCTCAGAAAGTAAATAAGAAGGGAAGTCGGCGTTTTTCAAAGCAAAAGCCTTCAACTGTTCTTTTACTTCATTCTGATCATAAGAAGCTTGTTTCATGCCCAGCTCACAGCTGCTGCTTAAACCTTCCTCAAAAGAAATGGGTTCAGATTTTATATTGCTACAGACGCTTGCCGGCTGAGGCCAACTAAGTCTTTTAGTGGTTTCCATAGCAACTGCTGGTTGTTTGTGATCAGATGGAGCTTCTGCACTGGGAAGAGGAGGGGGTGGTGGAGGAGGGGGTGGTGGAGGCGGAGGAGGGGGTGGCAGAGGTGGAGGGGGGTGTACTAATGATTTACTTTGCAGAGTCTGTGAGGCACTAGGAATGTCATCACCTTCTTTAATTTGAATGGTAGGGGAAAAAACACTCGCCAACCTCAGTTGGTGAGGTGGTGTAGACATGCTGATTTCTCCTAACACCTTCTGCTCTAGGTGCCTGCTGAAGGCAAATGCACTACCACCAGATGGGGCCTTTAAAGTTGCCTGCATCAAAGCTGCTGCGGGAACAGGACCTCTCCCAGTTGCTGGCATTTGGTAGAAATGTCTGTGTGAGGTACCTGCTTCTGCATGGAAGCTGCCATTTTTGTCTGCATTAAATAAGTTCTGCTGGAAGCTGCACGAGGGCAATGGCCTCTTCTGCTGTTTAATCTCTGGGCTGTGTGAGATTCTGCTCTGAATGGCGTGTTTGCTTGGCCACTCTTGTTTGAACGGCTGCACGTGGCCAAGTTGGCTCAAGCTGGGACTGATGATACAAGGACCCATTTTAGCATCACTCTCCATTGTTGGCTTCACTGGCTCACATTTAACTTCCCCTGCTGTTCTGGCTATTCTCTTCTTGGGATGGTTTTCACGCTTCCGCATTTGCAGTGGAGCTATGCTGGCAGCTACAAATCCCCTGCCATCCGTATTTGGAGAATTGGAAGGGTTCTCACCCACATTTCTCTCAGATGTTATCGATTTACATATTGAGGTAGTTTGCAAAGGCAAGGGAAGCCTGTTAATTTCTAGCTTGGCTCCTAACCTGGGTTGTGGTAAGACTTTCTCCAAAGGGAGGTTGCCTTGCAATAGCTGTGTCACAAGAGGGTTGTTCGCTTCTACCGAAGACAAACGACAGTTGGAACTGCCAGAACCCGAAACCCTTTTGAGCGCTTCTGTTGTCAATGACAAAGAGTTCTCCACAGAATCAGGAAGAGGCGTCTTGGAGCTCTGTGCTGGTTGTGCATTTGTTGCTATTTCTGCAGCCTGGAGAGACATCTCAGGTCTCGCAAATTCTTCAGTGTCCATCCTAAAGCATTTTTCAGGTTCGTTTGCTTCTGACTTGACAGGTACTGTCATGCTTGTCACGATGTTCCTCGCATGCATCTCATTTAGATGTGCAAAACCTGAAGGCTCTGTTTTGACACTTTTCAAACAGTGTTGCTCAGCATATTCCTTATGCTTGTTTGGGTTAAGATGACCAGCAAAAGACTGGTCAGTATTCATTGCCTCATCATCGTTCCAGCAGATTCTGCTGTTAGAGTTATATGGGTTGGCACAGATATTATCCGCTTCGCTTTTGAAAGTCAAAGGACCACATAATTGCTCTGAAAAAACTTGGCCAGGAGGAAGAGCCTCAAGTTGTTTATCTTGAGGTATGAGAGGCACTTCTCGTAGACTGGTACATGCTGTTTGCAAATGTTTACCATCTTGCTTTGGTGTAACAGCATTAAAACCAGTGCTGAGCTCCAAATTTTCACTAGTAAGCAGCTCTGGCCTGCTAATTACAGACACTTGAGGACATGCTATATTCTGTAAGGCAACCTCTGCCCTGATTGGCCTGTTTTGTATTTCTGTGCTATTTTCTGTGCTTTCAACAGATATACCCAGGGAAAGGTTTGAGTTCATTGTTGTAGTTGTGTGGTCAACAATGACTTTACAAGGTATAGATCTATTCACAGGTGCCTGTGCATAGCCCATTGAAGATTTACCAGACATATCTAATCGGCTCCTCATTCCAGAATTTCTCTCCATTGGATCGGTGCTCATTTTAGCAGAATTCTCATAAGAATTTCCTGTCATCATATTACTGGCAAATACTGAAACAGAACTTCGGCCCACAGAATCTACAAGTGGAAGCGCCTCACTGCAGTGTGAAGCTGCTCTAACTGAAGTGCTATTTGACAACAGGCTTGTGTCATTGCACCCAGTTATGGCTACCTTATCAGAAGAGTATCTATTTGCAGTTCCCACCGGAGGAATCAAAACAGAGCTAGCGACCAGATGATTTGGCAAATTACTTGCAATTGATGAAGTTGGCACACAGGTATATTGGCTGGAAATGGCATTGCTTGTACTGCTGCTTGGCATTGGCAATCTTTTCTCATCTACAGTATTTGACAAGGCTGAACTGTCTACTGTGGTTGGAGAAAGTGGGTTCTCTACACACTTTGGCATGATGGCAATGCACGGAGTGTCAATCCCTTGGACAGACTTCAGCATGTTTACATTGCAAGCCTTTGTGTCTGTACTCTCAACAGACATTAAAACTGAGGTCTTATCAACAGAACCTGCAAAAGGAAGTTCCTTAATTGCTCTCGACACAGTAGTGTTACACACAGTCATTGGAACTGAACTTTTATTATATAGCACTGACAAACTGTTACTTTCTGTAGAGGTAGATGAAAGCATTTTCTCACATAAATGAGAGACAGGTATATTTTCATCAGAACTGTGAACAGAGACGTCAGTACTAGTTTCTGGTAAAGTAGCAGCATTAAGTGACTGTTGCAATAAAGCAGTAGCTTCACGAAGGTGGACAGACTTGTTGCTAGGAGACCTGCAGTTGGGATTAACTATGATTACGCCAGTAGAACCTTCAATCTTGGTTTCAGCAGAGGATGAGATTTCTACCACAGGTGGGCCTTCCTTTGAGACGTGTTGAGATTTGGTTTCTTTGCTGCTCTGGAGCAAATGGGCTCTCGCTTGGTGCTTTGCAAACAATTTGGCCTTTGTCTGCTCTTTAATGTGTGCCAGTGTCCTGGTTTTTCCACCTTCACATGGGCTCCCCAGGCCTCCAGAAACAATGCTAGCAGCGGCGGCAACTGCGGCTGCAGCGGCTGCCTCCCTCTGAGCTCTGGCTTGCTGAGCTCTTGCTTTAATATCTGCAAGGGTTCTAGCCCCAGTGTTCCTTCCACTGCTGACTGATGTACTTGAGGAAGGTCTGGATTCTGGTTTGGAAACAGGCTGGCTCTTGATGATAAAAGGGGGACCAATTTTTGAAAGCTGAATCTGAAAGGGAAGAAGAAAAATCACATTCAAGTATCTATACAGACTTATGTTAATATTTCTTTGAAAAAGAAATCACATTATAATGGTGAAAAGCCAAACAGTGCAGCCAACATATGATACTTATGTCTTCTTTGTTAAACATTGGGAACTTTGGACTTGCTTTGTTTTGGATGAAT
This sequence comes from Aspidoscelis tigris stejnegeri, assembly GCA_023333525.1. Taxonomy (NCBI): domain Eukaryota; kingdom Metazoa; phylum Chordata; class Lepidosauria; order Squamata; family Teiidae; genus Aspidoscelis; species Aspidoscelis tigris. The sequence goes on from JALMGA010000004.1 coordinate 49,911,478, forward strand.
CTCCAAATGTGAACTCGGTGGTTCTGCACTGACTGGAATACTGGACCAGCAAGGGTACTAGGAGCCTGCCTTTCTGCATGCTGGTTTGGTCAAAGGAAGGCCTTGTACCTGTATGTGGAAGGGAGGCTCCTAGTATACTTGCTGGTCCAACATATTGGCTAGTGCAGAATAACTCTCTGAAGCAACTTATTCTCCCTGTAAGTGTTATAATGCATATAGAACATAAAGACAGTTGGGGAAACAAGTGTTGCGTTCCTGAAACCTTCCCTGTTCCACAAACTGATGGCTTCTGGTAAAATACATTATTCTGATTAGAAGCTGGACCTGTCAGTCACAAACAGCACTCCATGTCATCAGTCATGCCTTCAGTGTTTTCCTGCTGCACTGAAGGCATGACTGATGACATGGAGTGCTGTTTGTGACTGACAGGTCCAGCTTCTAATCAGAATAATGTATTTTACCAGAAGCCATCAGTTTGTGGAACAGGGAAGGTTTCAGGAACGCAACACTTGTTTCCCCAACTGTCTTTATGTTCTATATGCATTATAACACTTACAGGGAGAATTCAGATGTCCACACACCTACTTTTCTTAAATCTGGGTTTTGTAAATTTTCATCCTCTTTATTCAAAACACAAGCATGAAGCTTTTCCTCCTCTCATCCTCAATAATTTTTGCTACTTTGGGAAGCTGTTCTGGTGTAAAAATGGGACAAAACTTTAAAATGGTAATTTCTGATAAGTAAAATTCAACAGATTTGTTTATTCCTATGAATCAGTATGCCAAGGATCATTTAAACTGCATATAAAAATACTACTACTGCTACTGCTACTGCTACTACTTCCCAAGCCTTAAACAGTGTTGTTGCTTAGAGTATCTTTCTGAAATCCAATGAGAATAATTTGATAAAAAGGTGACTATGCATATAAATTTTATCCAGTTCTAAGAGACAAAATTAAAGAAAATTCCTTTTATGAGGATCTGTCTATACTCTTATGACCATTTGTTGATTGCTCCAAAATAGTGAAGAGGAAACACAGACCTTCATTTCCTTTACTACTGTTTTGCTTTTCTTCTCAAGTCAAACTTATCACCCTTTGTTTAGACTAAATAAGTTTGGTGTGTGTGTGTATACCACTGAACTGATTCTTGTGAAGGTATTTTACCACTAAAACAAAAACTAATCCTGTAAATAGTTTCAGTACTTCCTAGGTGGGTGGCCAATGGGTTACAGACATAACATTACAGATGACAGCAAAACAAATATCCATTATAAAGACTGAGCTTCTTTTACAAAAATTGCTTTACAAATGACAGTAATTCTTGTTGATAGTGTGTCAATAAAGTTCTATTACTGAAGTGATATTATGTGGAAGAGTTTTCATTTGTGTCCTACAATGAAATCAGTATTGGTTCATATTGTAAAATAAATATGCTAGAAATACTGGTTACTTTCGTTTTGGTACCTTGTGGAAATTGAGAGAAGAGAAATGTTGTCATTCAGAATAATTTTCCCATTCAGATTTAGGTAATCTTGAATTACCTAAAATCCATTATTACTTAGGATGTTATCAGACATGCTGAAAGAGGTCTCTCTGGGCGAATCTCATTTTGGAAGATCAGATATTTTCTCTCTAAATCCTGAGTTCTCAACTTGTGGGTCACGACCTCTTTGGGGGTTGATCTACTCTTTCCCAGGGGTTGTTATGAAGTAATTTTATGGTTGGGGGTTAGGGTTAGGATTAGGTTGAGAGTCACCACAACATGAGGAACTGTGTTAAAGGGTCGCAGCATTAGAAAGGTTGAGAACCACTGCTCTAAATTCACCTCACTGTCTCAAAGTCTGGGAATGGGTGCCTTTCTCTCATTTGAGGAATCATAAAATTGAAGGTGACTCTTTTAGTAGGATTGAGCAAGGGGCTATGTAGAGCACAGAGGCAAGAAATGTAGCTAACCAATAGTGTGTGAAATGGCTGCTATGGAAGACAACCAACTGGAGCCATAGAAAATTTAAAAAACAAGAGACCAATCAATGAGTAGCACTCATCATTACTGGACTTTCGTGTGCTCATTTGTTTGTTTGAATAGTATTTGTGTGTGTCTTAAAGGGTCAACCAAAAAAGCCTTGTCTGCCCCAAATATCTAAAGAAACACCTTCTTCCATATTGACCTGCCTGCACCTTAAGATCTGGAGGGGAGGCCCTCCTGGTTGTCTCACCACCCTCAATAGTAAAGGGGGTAGCCAGCCAGGAGAGGGCCTTGTCAGTAATGGTCCCTAGGCTATGGAACAGTCTCCCCCTTGAGATGTGTCAGGCTCCTTCACTGCATATATTTAGGAAGGCAGTGAACATGCACCTCTTTGCCCTGGCCTTTGGCTAAATGGGAATATACTGTCTCTTCCCACTTTACAGACACTGTTTTTATACTGTTGTTGTTTTAATATATGATTTTAAATGCTGTACATGCCTTGAGACCTTTGGGTATAGGGTGGGATAGAAATATAAACAAACAAATAAATGCAGGGAGAATCTCTGAACGGTTGTGAAAATGGAACATGAGGTCTTGTGTGGAAGATACCCATTTTTAACGTGCTGTTCAGCTTAAAAGTGATTTGGGGTGCATCCCCATGCAATTTAAAGTCCGATGAAAATCTTCTTTTGCCTCGGAGCACCCCCAAGCACGGCTTTTATCCGGGCTTCCAGCGCCACTAATTAGGAAAATGCGCTGCAAAAAACCAGCCCTTTAAAGAAGACTGCAAGTGCACTTTCCTGGAAGACGCGGGTATTCAGAGCAACATTTTGCATGGAGACGCTCCGTGGCAAAAGGGGCGGGGCTTCTCTCCGAGGCGGCAAGCTCTCTCTCTATCTCTTTTTTTTTTGCCTCTCATCCACAGCCAGCATTCACGATATGAAAACAGTAGGCAGGCATTCCAATCATAAAGAGAAAGATACATTGTAATGAATTGCTTCCCCTGCAAGTGAAAGTGTATGAGCTGGCTGCAGCCCCGCTGCCTTCGCAAGCAGGGGAGACGAAGAGAGAACTTGTAAATTTTTCTTTTGGACTTCTGAATTAGCGCACAATTGCTGGATGGGGGGAGGCATTTCAGCAGCTGGAGATCTTGTAAATAGCGCTGGCTGCAGCCCCGCTGCCTTCAGAAGCAGGGGAGACGAAGAGAGAACTTGTTAATTTTTCTTTTGGACATGTGAATTAGCGCACAATTGCTGTATGGGGGGAGGCGTTTCAGCAGCTGGAGATCTTGTAAATAGTGCTGGCTGCAGCCCCGCTGCCTTCAGAAGCAGGGGAGACGAAGAGAGAACTTGTAAATTTTTCTTTTGGACTTCTGAATGTGTGCACGATCGCACAAGCACCCAATGAACAGCGAGGGGCGGGGAGAAAAAGATGCGGGTAAGCAAAAGACGCTTCCTTGGGGATGGTCAGTGCATTTTAAATGCGCGTTTTGCTGAGCCCCATGGGGACACTTAATTCCGAATTGAACGTGCTTTTCTTAAATCTACTTCAGTAGAGGGGCAATAGAGAGGCAAATAAGTACCATGGGAACGCACCCTTGGTTAAATAATTAAGAGTTAGTTGATTATGAATTAAATAACAGTGATATAAATACATAATAAAATAGCATAAAATAAATAAAATACAAATTAAGAATAATAAAATTATAAATGCAAAAAGTTACATATATATTAGCCAAAAGAACCAGAGAGGTGATTGGTGAAAACCAAAAGGAAGCCACTGTTTTTCAGAAAGATGTAGTTATAGATTTTTTGTATACTTCCTTCTATCAGTTTACCTTAAGAGGTGGAACTCTGGGTTCTTCTCTTGGTGGCACTTCTCTCTCTGTGGAAGTTGCTGAAGCATTACGATGAGGTTGGTCATCTTCAATTCTAGCACGTTTCTCTTTGCAGATTCCAAAACTGTGATGTTCGGCAGTCTTCCTCTTTGGAATCTCTAGGTCTCTGTTTTCCCCTCTTACTTCAGGTGATTTAATAGAATCTGATGATTTTGAAGAATAAGAAACATCAAACCGATTCTGTGCACTCCCTTGAAGTTTGTGAGATTTATTTCTACTTGATTCCATTAACAACTTTTCTGATGATGATGAGGTATATAGTTTATCATGAGATTTAGATGGAAGAGATTCGTTATTTTTGCACGCAGCTCCTTCTGTCAGAACAGACATGTCTAGGGGAGAAAGAGTATTTTTCTTTTCATTTTTTTGTTGTGCCCCATGGTTTCTAATTTTTATCACTTCTGGAGAGGAATGTTCTACAATGGATGAAATGAAAGATTTGTCTGTTTCGGTATGTGGTCTACAAGGAGGATTACTAAGGATTCTAGACTGGGATTCCTCCACTATTGAAAGTTCAGGAGTGGCAGTTTTCACAGTTTCAGGGACCTCTAGCTGCTTCTGCTGGGAAGTAGGGTTGTCTTCCTGAGAAGTGCCAGGAAGAGCAAGGACTTCTTCTTTCAATGGGGATAAAGATTCTTCAGATAAACATGGTGATTTTCTCTGCTGAATATATCTTTCACTCATTGGAGAATTAGAAAGCGGAGATGCTTCTAAAGGCAACAAACTATTAGAATGAGATGTTTCAGAAGCTAATAGAATAGAAGATACTGAAGAGGTTTCAGATGTTAAGGGCATGTCAGACATTGGTGAGGTTTCTGATGGTAAAGGTAAATTGGAAACTGGTGATGCTTCTGAAGTCAGGGGCAAATTTGACATCAGAGATGCTTCTGAGGTTACAGGTGAGGCAGGCATGGGAGATATATCAGATATTAGAGATGTATTCAAATGATCATCAATAGGCTTTTGTTGACTATCAGTTTCAGTGTTCTCAGTGCAAGACATGTCAGATGCTGTTTCCAGAGATACTGGCGTACAAGGTTCCTCTGAAGTAGATTGTGTATCACCTCCTGGAGAAGCAATACTGACACATGGTTCTTCTGGGCTTTCGGAAGAAAAGGAGGTTTCTGAAATGCAAGCATTTTCAGGTGAGTGTTCTTCTGGATCACTTTGTAGCTCCATATGTACACTTCCACCAGTGAATAATGAACCGTTGAGGACGGGGGAGTATTGTCCATGGGTACTTAACTCTTTTGTGGGTTCCAGATCCTTTTCTTCCATATTATTGAGAGAGTTTGTAGATGAAGCAGACTGTAAAGGTGATAAGCTGTTTTCCAGTTGATCAGTCATGACAGACATTTCTTCCTGAGAATAATCCAATCTCTCTTCCACTTTTATTTCAATATGAGACAATGTATTTACTACATCATTCATCACAATGCAAGATTCAGAGCTCCCTGTAAGAGGAAGAGGATCTGTTTCTTCATTTGCACCAACTGGGATGATTGGCTGCTCAGATTCCACATGTTCTGCTTTATGGTTCTCTTCTTGACACTCACAAATACTCGTCTCCACCTCTTCTGCAACCTCTTCCTGAATTACAGATTCTTCAGGTATCAAAATGTCTTCTGCCTCTCCTATTAGATCCTTGGATGGAACGTGGTCCATGTTGCAAAGTGAATGGCAGAAATCTCCCTCAGGCAGGAGTGGTAGCTGTGTGCTTTTTTCCTCATTGTCATCAACAGCCGACTCTCTTGAGGGCCCAGGCAACTCTAAAGACTCACAGAGTGAGCTATCTTCATCTTCATTACTCCTCTGTACAGATGTTAGCTCCACAGATTCTTCTATTGACATTCCCAACCTAGTCAGAAATCACAGAGTTAAATTTTGCAAATCTTTTTTTCAGATGAAAAATCAATTTACTTTGCATACTACAAAACAAGCCACAGCCTCCTGCTGAATTGATGGCAGGCAAAAATCCTCCTTAGGCAGTGAGTTTTCTTTCTAGTTCTTTGTATGTGCTAAAAATTAGCAATAGCTACAATCCAAAGCACCTGCCATTCACATTCTATGTGAAGCTGATGTGCTTATAGGGTGTTTTTCCACTGTCACTAAAAGTACTTAATGGGTACTTTTAGTGACAGTGGAAAAACACCCCTAGACTTAGTGGGAAAGGAGTTCTGGACTCCAGGTTTCAGTGACATCATCACGGTAGACAGCCAATGGTTTGGAAGACACTCTCAAAACCTATAGTCCACGTTTACCAACAGTTTTTACTACCTTTCATTTCCTATTTCAATTTACTTTAATGGATTCTGTCTCCGCCCTCTTGCAGGTAAAGCCTCTGCATTAAAGAACTGCCTGGACCAAGGACATCAAAGAACTGACTAAGCCTAAGTCTGAAAACTTCTATGCAAATGTATGAAAATGTATTTTCCTTACTTTGTTTGGATTTTATATTAACATGTTTTTATATTACATTATATATTGATATGTGATTGTTTTGCTTTGTGTTCCTTTCAATAATTGCTCTGTATTTTGTTAATTGCTTGTAAACAGCCTTGAGCATATTGTGAAAAGCTGATAAAGAAATACGCAGATGATGGTGATGACGATGATGAAACTAAAAGAATTGCCTTTTCATATTTATGGGTCCTGTGTTGACCCCATTTATATCTTTATGATCACAGTAAATCTGCATGCTAACTGTATTATTATGGAAGGAAATATAACTGAGAAAAGAACTTTCAACGTAATTAGCCTTAATCCCAGTTTGTGAAAATTGAATGATAATTAGAAAAAGGGATAAGAAATTGTTCTGGAAAACTAGAGGGAATATATATTTTTATGGCTAACATGACTACACAGATTTCTAAACTCTGTGCTGAGGAATCACCGAATGAAAAAGAAACATGATAAACATAAAGTCCCTCCAAAGTCCCTCCGGAGTTGCCTTCGGAGATTAGCACAGGCTCCGAAGAGAACCCCTTGCAAGAGCAATGCTGCTGTCAAAGGCTCTGGAGGATCTTCAAAGTTAGCTGCAGATTGCTACAAAAATTCTACAGAGCCGCTCCGAAGGATCTTCAAAGATTCTCCAGAGGATCTATGGAGACTGCACCCCCTGTCCCGCAAACACCTGGGGTGACAGGCAGACCGCTCGTGGGTAGATCCAGATTTGCACATGGGTGCTCCAGTGTTTCCACAGCAGGCAGGCTAGCACCCATTGCTATTGGGTGCTAGACCATCTATAGAAACACACCGGGTAACTTCCCTTAATCCGGATCTACTAGATCCAGATTAAGGGAAGTACCCATTTCTTAGATCCAGATCTTCTTAGGTCCGGATTAAAGGAGCTCAGCGGAAAAACATCCATAGTTAATAATAGTGCTCACTATAAGAAGGAACTTTATGGAAAAAGCTAAACAAATATTCGTAACAGTACTGTGGCAGGTTTAATCATTTACACTCACAAAAAGCAGAGATCTGAGAAGTAAATTAAAGAGAAAAAGTAGATGTGCAGGTGGGAGCTCTAGATCCCTTCTCCCTATGGATTCACTTGCCCTTTTGCCCTGTTTAAACTTTAAACTGCATACCATTAAGGGTTTTGAGGGCAAAACTCTATTTAAAGCAAGTGCAGTCGTGCTATTATAATTTTATCCAATACCTGCAGCAACAGAGCTACTGCTAGTACTGTAAATTACCTGCAATTACACCATTCTTTCTACATCCGTCACTAACAGCTTGTCTAGAAATATAGAAATGACATTGACCCTGCTCATAAATTTGCACTTTAGATAAAGTAGGCAAGATACAACCTTGATAAATGAGCAGTGAGTATGGAATGATGAGAATGGCTAGTGCTGCTGAAAGAACAGGCAAAAAAAATATTAGTTCATCTAACACTTTTGAAAATAAATGAGTTTTGTGATGAAATTCTAAGGTAAAAAGCAAAAGGGCAGAAGAACAACCACAAAGGATGCTGATAACAAGGATGAGACAGAAGGAGCTAAAACTACTTGTCTTAATTACACGAGGATTTTTGTAACCAAGAATAATTGTTTTATATGCCAAAACTACATATTATTTGCATCTGCTAATGCTGTTGCGATGATGATGACGATACTTACTTTTCTCCATAAAACCGTTCAAAGAACTTTTCCTTCCAGGCTTCTGTTTTCTTCTCTTTTTCGATCTCTTGCCGGATGCGCAACTGCATTTCAGGAGTAAATTCTCCTAAAAGAAAGAAATAGTGGTAGATTGGATGCTGGTCCCCAAAGACTTCAATAAAGGTTCCCAATGATTTAAGGATGCCATTAGGATTTGGGTGACAGCCTCTGCAGATGGCTCCACTGAACAGAGATTTTCTGAGAAATGATTGGCTGATTATACTGTAATACTGTGGAGACCAAGTTTTCGTGATTCTGATGCATATTTTTGAGCACTTTCATATATCCACCATATTTTTCAGTATATCCTTATCTAGCTACCGTTCCTTGTACTGTATTGGATGCTGTTCCACAAGCTACTCCAACTCTGAGAAGCAGCTTTTGAGGTGGTATGAAGGGCTAAAGTAAAGAGGATAGATACTTTGGAAGCTCCCTTGAGCCCCTGGAGATATTACTTGCTAATTTATGTTCATTTGTATCATGAGCTGTTCAAAAGGGAACTCAGAGCAAAGCATATTGGGGAAGAACCATCAATAAGCTCTTATTTACATTTGTATTTGTAGTTTTGGTTTTCCTAAACTACATTGGTAGGATTCAGTCACATGCATTTAGGTTTCCAAAGCTGACATTGATGAAAATGCTTGTTTGTGTTTCAAATTAGGCTGTCTAAATGACCCCTCTGCCGTCAAGGATATAATAAATAGTTGTGCTTCACCAGTTTGAAAGTGAACCAATGAATATAATTTCAAGACCTACTATTTCTGCATGTTATGTTACAAAGGTATTTTAAGTCTGCGTGTTCTTGTTCACAACATTTGGAGGCATCTCTTCAGAAAAAGAAAAAATAACTCTTTGGTTAAATCTAGTAACAAGTAGAAAATTACCTTCTGCCAATCGTTGTTTCCACCCTTGTGCTGCATATGCAAAGAATTCATTATTTAGAGCGGAACTACTGAGGCGCAAAACTCCATCACTTCCCATCTAGAAAATAAGCCGATGGTAGCAGAAGACACTGTCAGATACTGCTTCAGCTAAAGAGTACATAAGAATAGAGCTCCAATTATGTGAAACAAGGAAGTACAGAAAGCAGGAATAACAAAGTGAATAATAATCTCCTAATATTTGAAGAGCATTTTCATTTTCGTCATCACTTTAAATGCAAGTGGCCTAATCCAACATCTGAGTACCTTTAACACTTTTAACAGCATAATCTCATGCAGGTTTACTTTGAAGACCCTCTGGGTCTAACAGGGCTTAGTCAAGGTTAAGAGTACTTATTGATCTAGCCCTTTCTTCATATTGGTAGCAAGTTAAAGCAACATTTGCTGGAAAAGTTGCAAATCATAGTCAAGTAAAAATAACCTTTAGAGCATCAGAAATGCTAAAATGTCCAACAACAATTATGACTTAAATGTACCATTTTCTGTGAAGCTATTATGATATCCAGAAATCAATTAATAAAGACAGTAATAATAACAGTAAACCCAAGTTTTACATAGAGGTTAGAAATCTTATATAAAGACTGAAAAAAGGAATTGCTTTAGGTAGAAATTCCTGCCAGTAAAGCAATACAGTACTAGGAACATATTACTTCTTGCAATACTTCCTCAGGGACATCTTTGAGACTTCCTATAAAACTTCCTATTGATATTTTACATCAGCGCTCCATGCATTTAAATAAAAGAAATAACTTCTGTATATTTGGCTGCTATGGAAACACTACTGTTTGGTAAAATATTACAGAGCTTGCTAGTTTGGTGTACGTGTGTTAACATCATTACAGGCCTCAAATGAACAAAGCACAAGAATATGAAAAATTGGATTCTCAAGCAGTGTATTAGTTTGTTTGATAGGAAACCACAGGTTTAAAAGTACAACCAGAGTAATCTATACTTTAGCACTGAGTAATTCAATTCATTAGACCCAAAATCTTCTGTTCAAATATTCCCAGCAATTCCCTTTTGCTTCTCATCAAGCTGTTCTTATCACCTCATGCAAGGGAAATTCTGGATCTACAATGCAATTTAACAGAGAAGGCTGGGTCCCCAACACCAAATAAGATGGCTGAGTAGATGCCATCCATACATGTACATCTCCCTTCTCAGGTGAGAAACTCCTCCCAAAGATGAAGCCAGCTAAGCTGTGGCAGCTTCAGGGAGAGAGGACCAGGCTTGTCAGAAAGGTACGCATGAAAAGAATTAAGTGATTAGCATTTATATGAGAACCATTAACCTGAGTACATTCAGAAGCGAGGTAGCCTAACCAATGAACAAGATATTTATTCCCAGAGATATGCAGCCATTTCTAATGTCAGAAATCTCAAAAGAGTTCATGTTCACCCAGCATGACACGGAAAGGAAGTAGAACAGTGAAGAGAGGGAGATGGTTCTTTATGGAGCAGATTACTGTGGAAGACAGGGTGAACCTTCATAAGCTTGGGAAGTTTCAATTGTAAAGTGGCAGCGTTACTTTGTTAAACAACTTTAACAAGATCCAATAACACAATAGAGAACATGAGATGACAAATGAGGAGATAGATGCCAACAGAAATATCAGTGGCAGAGAAGTGAGATTTGTCCATAGCCTCCTTCTGGGTGATTTTTTTTTTTTTTTGCCAGTTCCAATGTGGATTGGAGATTTGACTATTTGGAGGAAGAGGCAGAGCTCCAATGTGAGATTAAGGAAAAAAAGATAAATGGAGGCAATACAGATAAATCAGTACCACAAATAGCTTTAAATGGAGACAAATACAAAACCGTTATTACTGTATATTCTGGCATATAAGACTACTTTTTAACCCAGGAAAATCTTCTGAAAAGTCAGGGGTCGTCTTATACCTGGGTGTTGTCTTCTTATACAGTAAGTATATCCCAAACTCTATATTTTAACTGGAAAAGTTGGGGGTCATCTTATACACCCAGTCGTCTTATACGCCGGAATATACGGTACATATAAGTTATTATATGGCTTTGTCAGTTTGAGGATAGTATGCTGAGGAGGAAGCCAGGTTGATCCCATGTAAGAGCATGAATAACTTCTTTTTGGCTGACAATTGTGATACATGGTCAGAAAATTTGCTGATAATTGTGATACATGGTCATCCTATCTGAAAATTTGTTCCATGCTTAGCCAGTTGTGGAGCAGAGGAAATTCGTGTGAGAAATGATTCATCACTGTCCAAATGATTATGAAACCAGAGGACAATGGTAGGTTCAGCAATAAAATCCATGGAGATAATGTCCCAAAATTTTGAAGGAGATGGTAGGGGCAGTTTCAGTAGAAGCAGAGACAGGGCAGGAACAAACAAAGTACAAGGTCCTTGCACAAACACAGCCACCAATAAAGGTGTCATTTTGCCAATAACATCTTGACTAAGCCAAAGCACCCAGCAGCTGGGACATTGTGGTGAAATTATAGAACCTTAGTACAACATCCTGGGGATATATAGTACAGTGGTATCTCGACATACAAGTGCCCTGACATACAAGTGTTTTGAGATACAAGCCGCCGAGCGAGTGATATTTTGCTTTGAGATGAGAGCAAGATTTGAGATACGAGTATGTAAATACAGTACAGTACATAACAAAAAGAACTGAGGTGGTGTTTTGGGAGCTGGAATGGATTAATGGGAAAATTGCTTTGAGATACGAGCGATTTGACATAAGAGCAAGGTTACGGAACGAATTAAACTTGTATGTCAAGGTACCACTGTAATGAGAAAAACAAAATATGCCCTTCCAGAATTCTATGGGTTCTTTTTGTATCAGGGCACAATGAAGAATATCTGGTCCTTAGAAGTTCTTAAAATCTGATACATACAACCTCATATGAACCACAACACACAACAGACTCCACTTTTCAAAAAAAATGAACCCAACATGGAAAAGCCATGTGTGAAAAACTAAGTACACCCCATGAATCAGTAGCTTGTAGAACCACCTTTACCTTTATCAGTCTTTCACATCATTCCAGAGGAATTTTGGCTCACTCTACTTTATAACATCACTTCTGTTCATTGAGGTTTGTGGGCATTCATTTCTGCACAGGTCCCATTACAGCATTTCAATTGAGTTGAGGTCTGAATTTTGACTAGGCCATTGCAACACCTTGATTCTTTTCTTTTCCAGCCATTCTGTTGTAGATTTGCTGGTGTGCTTGGGATCATTGTCCTCTTGCAGGACATACTTTCAGCCAAGCTTTAGTTGTTGGATAAATGGCCTCACATTTGACTTTAGAATACTTTGGTATACCGAGAGGTTCAATGTTGATTCAATGACTGCAAGATGCCCAAGTCCTGAGGCTGCAAAACAAGCCCAAATCATCACCACTCTACCACCATGCTTGACACAGTTGGTATAATATGCTATGTTTGGGTTTTGCCCAATGTGGTGCTGTGCATTATGGCCAAACATCTCCACTCTGGACATTGTTCCAGAAGTTTTGTTGTTTGTTCAGGTGCAAACTTTTCTGAAGGGAGATGCTTTCTCCTGGCAAACTTTCCAAAAACGTTACGCTTGTTCAGTCTTTTTCTAATTGCACTGTCATGAACTTGAATATTTAACATGCTAATAGAGGCCAGTACAGTCCTAGCTGTAGCTCTTGGTTTGTTTTGCAATTTCTTTGAGCACTGCATAGTCTGACCTTAGGGTGAATTTGCTGGGCTGTCCATGCCTAGGAAGGTTGTCAACTGTCTTGAATGTTTTTCTCTTGTGAATAGTCTATTTACCTAATTTTAAGACCTTCTAAGGATCAGATATTTTTCATTATTGACTGATATGCAAAACTGCAGAATTCAAAGAGGGTGTACTTTGTATTCCTCAGTGGGAAGACAATCAAGGAACATACAGGTACAGTCATAAGAGTGATACTATTTTCAGATTCAAGATGCTCAGCAAGCTCCTTGGAAAGTGTATGTCCAGCACTTTCACAGACAGACCTAATTGTTTTGGTTACAGAATTGTAGACAATGGTGGTGCTTCCACAGCATAATGAAGTTTACAAGCAAGTGCATCAACTAAATTATTGTTTTCGCCCCTGATGAATTTAAGGATGAAATCAAAATGAGTGAAGAGGTTTGCTCAACAGAGTTGGCAAGAAGACAGCTTATGGGGGTCCTGCAGCACATGTATGTTTTTGTTATTGATCCAGATTTCAAAGGGGTGTTGTGCATCTTCTAAATGTTGTCTCCTCATATTTAAAAGCTCACAGTTCTGTTTTGCAAGGATTATTGGCAGGAAATAAAAGAATAGGAACAGAATTCATCAGTATCAGGACTTTTTTTGCTGCAGTAGCATCCTCAAGGCAACATCACTGCCATTACATTGTACTACAAATGGCTTTGTGGGATCAGGATGTTTAAATATGGTTTCAACAGGAGACAGGAGCTTAAATTTGTCAAAGGCTACTAAGCCTCAGTCCAGTGAAATTTAGGACAATGTTTGGACTTTCCCCTTCTTATGATTAGTTCCCCCTTCCTGAAGGGCCATGATAGGAGCTACAACATCAGCAAAATGTAAACTTTCTGTAGAAGTTCCCCAAACTGAGAAAGCTCTGAACCTATCTCTTTGTGTAGGGTGGGTGTTTCCCAATAAAGGACTGTGGCCACCTTAGTTGGGTCTATTTCAACACCTTTATCAGAAATGCAGTATCCTAAGAAGCCCTTGATAATAGAAGGTGTGAGCAACCAACAGTTTTAACTGTTCCTTATGCACCTTTAAAGGTATAGTATGGTGCACCATTGTCCCTTCTGAGCTTTCAGAGCCATCAAATGTTACAAAGATGACAAAATATACTAGTTCAATTGTCAGTAGGTTAAATTTGACTCTCAAAATGCATTCTACTGGCCCCTAGCAAAGCTTGTACTTCAAAGCTACCCAACACTGACATTTTGCCCTACTGGCCTATCTCACAGGGTGTTACTGTGGTCAACATTGAGCTAGAGCCTCCAAATTGGCATGTGGATCCTGGTGGGCCAGTAAACAGCATGATGTTTGGGGGCTTCTGTGAATTTTTGTGATTTTTAGGGGCAAAATATTTCACCTTCTCCAAAGAAGCATGGTGGGAATCCCCCCTCAACCCCCCCCCCCAAAGACGTCATCCAATTGCCCTGAAACATGGCTGGAAACTTCTTAAAGCCCCCCTCCCCAAACTTGACCCCAACCCCAATCTCTGGAGCTCCGGCAGAACTTTGGTCCTGTTGCCCTGTTGCTCTCTCTCCTTGCTCTACTCCCTTGTCAGACTTTCAAGTCAACCTTTGAACTGCTTTGAGCTGCTTGAAGGTCATTTCAAACACCACAACTCATGTGGTTTGGCTTGAACCAAACCAGGTTGTGTGTGTCCCTGTCAAAAAGTCTTACTGTACCATCTTGAGCAGCTCTACTAAGAACCCCTCTCTGCCAAAAATTCATCCAGAAGTATGGGTTCACATTAAACGTTATTTTTGCTAGGTTTCTTTTGATCAGAGTAAATTCTAGAAGTGTAAAAAAATAAAATCATGAGTGGTCCACCTAAATGCCTGAGAGAGAAAGAGAACATCATTTAGCCACCTTGTATGTGGATTGTAAACCTGAAAGCTATGCAGCCTAGTTACAAGAGTTCAGTAGCTGGTTACGTGCCAAATAACAGAGTTTCTACTGCAATTAGCATGTTTTCTACTACTTTAGAGGATGCCTTGTTACCTTGACTGGAACAGGATCAGAAAATAAAAAGTTAAATTCCTGGTATTACAGTAAATATTTACTTCAATAGTCTATGGCATGGAGCTGGCATAATTAACCAAGAAAGCTAATTTAGTATTTAGCTAATAAAGCACTTTTCAAATACTCTATTAATTTTATGGTCTCCCAGAAATGCTGTTCAACTGACACAGTATTTTAATGAGCCAGAACAACCAATGTTTTTGAAAGGTTGCTTTTTAAATGCATGCAAACATACATACATATATATACTGTTGGGCTTGGTATTCTGATTTTGTCTGATTAAGCACAATGGAAGTACTGATTTTCAAACACAAGCTTTTATTTTACAAATTTCACATCAGAAAGAAGTAATTCTTTTCATGTGTATTTAAGAAGGGAAGGAATTTGTTATAGCCTAATGGCTATTTTCATAAGTCAGGTAAACACCAAATTTCAGTAAACAGAGCAGCACACAATCAGTTAATTTCTTACTGATGCCTATTTTAACTATTTTTCAAGCCCACTGTAGAACTAGCTAGTTTATAAAATACTAAACTATTAATTCTGTTCACACCAGATATGTCATCATTTTACTGATTATATATGGTTGATTTCTTAAGCAGCATTCTATTCTATTACTGCTTTTTCCTACCAAATCCACTTCCTCCATTCTAAAGTGCCAGCAACCTCACATAAAACTGCTATTCAAGCTTTTTACATAATTGTTCTGTGGAAGATAAATTTCTCATATAAAAGATTTTGTTAATGTGAAGAGTAATTCTACTCTTAAAATTGGCAATAATAAATTGCACAGTTTGATATTGTTTTCCCATAATAAAGTTATTGCATGAATGTACTAGAAGCTTACCTTAGTAAGTTCATATATTATTCAACAGGGATTCACAATTTTAATAGAATGTATTAAAATTTTTATTACATTTTCACATTTTAGGAGAACATAAGGTAAAGGAAATCAAAGGTAGTTTTTTGAAGATATAGTCAAACTGAATTGTAATTAAGCTTTAGGCACTGAGTTTTTTTGTTTAAAACTTGGAACACGTGTTTATATTCAAATCGATAACATTGTCATACTGTGATTATTAAAGGATGAACTTATATGCTAATAGTAATAGTGCCAATATTGAATAGAGCTGGTCTTGTAGATACGGAAGATCCTCTACCACAGCAATTCTCAACCTTCCTAATGCCGCGACGCCTTAATGGAGTTCCTCATGTTGTGGAGACCCCCAACCATGGGGGTAGAGCAGCTGGGAAGCGGGAGGGAAGGGTGGCGGAAGAGTTGTCGCGACCCCTCTGAAAGGGTAATTCGACCCCCAAAGGGGTCCCGACCCCCAGGTTGAGAACCACTGCTCTACTAGAATACTGGATAGTTTGGGGGGAAAGTTGGTGGTAGCTTGTTGAGGCAAAGATCATTCGGGTGAAAAAAAAAAAGTTTGGTTAGTTTCTCTGAGTGGAAATACAGGTTTTTAGAAATGGAGAAACTTTATTAAACAGGGTCAAATGTTGCAACCTTTCCTGCCACTTGATCATTTTAATTAACCTCTTTTCAACCTTTTAGATTCCCTAAATATTTTCTGGGGAAATATACTAAGAGGTGTAATCTCCTGTGTAAGCTCATCTCAAGTTCTTAAGGGCCTTGTATGCCAAAGATAAAACCTTGAATCTGACCTGGTAGCCAATTGGCAATCTATGCAGGTTCTTAAGCATAGGTGTGTCTGGCATATTTTGCACTAGCTGCAGCTACCAGAGGTGATTTCGCACTTCCTTTCCTGTCCCATGGATAGGAAAGGTGTGCAAGAGACTAACATTGACTAGCGCAAGCACTTGCAAGCATTAGTCAATGACAGCCTAGCTCTGACGTGTGTTCGATTGCCAGGCTGATCTTCTATAGGGTGCCACCATCTTTGATCCAGTGCCCTGGGTGAATGTACATGCATCAGGACCATCACTATGGCAATGCTGATGCTCTGCACGAGTGCAGTTGCATCAGGGACCTCTCAGCTGCCAGTGTGCTTGCAGCAGCTCTGGAAAAGGTGCAGATGGTCACCACTGGATGCCTCAGTTAAGGTCTTAGTAACGTTAGTTTGCATGTGACACACGATTTTGTGTACTACCACTAGTTTATAACTAGGCAACATCTGGGAAGGCAGGGGTGCTTGTAGGCTGTAAGCGCCACCTGCAAGTGCAAATGCAGTTGCCCAGGTGTTGCCTAATTATAAATTACAGGCTGAAGTGCAAATCAGCCCATTGTGGAGCAGCTTGATTGGGGGAGGTGCCACAGTATCAAAAACAAAAAACACTCTGCATATTTCTAGCTATATACAGCCAGTTCCACAGCTTATCCTCAACTTTTGCTATAATTTCATTCTGGGGGGTTGGAATATTTTTATTTTCATCCTGGCCTGAGCCCAAAGGTCTCAGTTTGAGTTACAACAATAAAAAACACATTTAAAAGAACCCACTAAAAGTAGTAAGAGTGCTTGAAAATGGAGAGGGGAAGCTGTTTCCTCAGACAAAGACTAGGCTGAATTGGTGCATTTTTTCCAGTCTTCTAAATGTATGTAGAGAAAATGCCTAGTGTACCTGGGTGGGTGGAGACTATTCCACTGACTAGCGGCTAACATTGAGAAGGCTCTGTCCTGAGTACTCACCTCTTTAGCTACTGAAAGTGGTTGTACAACTAGAAAGGACGCATTTGCAGATCTTAAGGTATGGGCAGGTTGATACAAGAGGAAGCATTTCTTAACGTAGTTGGGGCCCAAGCCATCTAGGGCTCTATCAGTCAAAATTAATACCTTGAATTGCGTTTGGTAGCAAATTGGCAGCCAATACAACTTTTTAAAGACCGGCGTGATGTGCCCCCAGCCAGCAATACTATTGGCATGTTAAACAATAGCAAAATGAAAGAAATGTATCATGGCTCACATACTGAGAACAGGAACAGCTTTCTGACACATGAAATCTAGAAAAGAAACTTTAAAGTGCTCCACAAATTATTTATGTATTGTCCTAAGGCTAAGCACAAATAAGATGTTGTTTTCTGAGGTATATTACACACAGAAAAGTCCATGAAGAAAAGTTTACACGGTTAGGTATGCAGACCTGAACTAGTCAAAGGTGCACAGAAATCCTCTGTAGTTGCCACATGGGGAAATTTTAAAACAATGTATTTTATGTACTTGACTACAGTGCATACTGGCAATGCAAAGTCACTAGGATGGAAATTTAATCTAGTTGTATAAACTGAGGAGGGGCTGCAAATTCAAAAATTCCCCTTAGCCTATTAAAAAGTTAACCTTAAGTCACGATGACTATATGGTAATGCTTATCTGGTTTTCAAGGAACCAATATAGAAATGCTTTGCTATTATCTCCTCAGGAATGCTTTTTGACTTTGTCACCTAGCCTATAATTATATCTTATAGCCCTGAGATAGCACAATACTCTTTAGCCCTATTCCAGCGCAGTATATAATCAGTTAGAGACCAGTCTGAGTCTTCAATGTTCTGACAGTTTTTAAAGAATCTGTAGTTTTTGTGGACTAAAGTTCCCAAAAAATGGACTAACTGTATGCGGATCACGTGAGTTCTCAGTCCTGTTTTGAGCATTAGATCATTTTATTTTGCAAAGTGGGAACAGTGAAATGGACTTTTTGGGGAGGGAACCATATTTTGGGGGGTGTTCTCCCCATTTCCTCTTCTCTAATAAGTGTTTATATGGTCTGCCGTTCCCCTCTCTTTGCCATATTCTCCACCATTATGTGCTAAAGCAATCTAGTGCAAAACCACCATTCTCTACAAATGAGTACCCAATATGATTTCAGATCATTCCCAAAGCTGCCTTATAACACCGACTCAAAATCAACTAGCTCGTTCCCACTTTCGATTCTTCCATGTTCGGCACAGGAGAAACCCCATTTTATCTTCTCCCCTCTCTCCTCTTCTCACCTCAAACCCTCTCTCTATGCAGTCAGGTCTATGAATTCATTAGAGCAGGAAATCCAACCCCCCCCACACACACACATTTATCTGATGCACTTTTCATACTCCACATATTGACCTGGCAGCACTTTTCATACCCCATTTGTTCCCCCCTCCATCTTTTATCCACCATAGCACAACTTTTTTTCCCATGTTAAGGCAGTAGAGCTTCTTTAAAGACCATTCTCCCTTTTTTAAAAGAATTTGAACTATCCTTGCTGTGTCAGAACAAGGCCTTTGATCCAGATACTGACTAGGGCCAATTCTGCTTTGGTTTGTGAGATCATCAAATATCAACTAGGTGCTGCCATCTGCTGAAGCTTACTATGTTAACTAGAAACGTTTTTCAAGTCAACACTGTAAAAGTACAAGCATTTGATTTTAAAATCACAGAGTTTTGTGAGCTGCGCTTACTGCTCATCATATAGAAGTTCTTTACTCACTTTCAAATGGTAAATTTACAAAATTCGCAGCTTTATCTAACATGCAAACAAAAATGCAAGTATCCTTAAAAATTCACATTTATCTGAGTCTTGTACTCAGCAGGCAAATAACTGTATTCTAGAGATATATTTTAGGGACAAATATTTACAGTGTGCAAAGCACCATTTTGAATATTTCAAAAAATATTCAGAATAGCTTTGCCACTCTGCATGGTGGTCTGGTTTGCTTAGTGAACTCTTCTAGGAACTAGGTGAGGGATTTATCTTACTCGGTTCTACTTTGACTCTCTCAGGCTTCTTGGAGCCTAGGGGAGGACACAGCATACTATCACTTTGCAATGTGAATCTTGAACACCATCTTTGGGAACTTGCCAGGGCTTTCCCCAGCCATTTGATCTCCTAAAGGCTAAATAAAAGACCCAATAGGTCCCAAAATCCATACTGCTGTGTAATTATTTCCTATATTGTGCCACCTCCCAGGTATTGAGAAGGTTGGGAGGGGCATAGCAGGACCATGTGGGCTAAGGTAAAGTTAGTGTTCCTCCTAGAAAACTTTGCTCTCCACAAAGCAGAGTAATGGTTTACGATGCATTAAAAAAGGCCATTTTGTGCACTTCTGGTAGATATACAATAATGTGTATATTATTGAAAATAATAAACAAAGAATGCACCCTATGAGGAAATATTTCAAGGCCCTTCTGGTTGCACCAACACTTTTAGTAGTTAATGGGGGTGGAAACCTGGGATAGGGCCTTCTCAATGGCAGCTCCCAGACAATGGAATAGCTTCCTTCTGAGGTGTGCTAGGCATCTTTCTATATAGTTAGAAGACCACATTAGGGATGTGCACGGATTATCCGTGCATTCGGAATCCGGACAAACACATCTAGATTCTGATATTCATGGTCAGATCGAATAGGGCCCTATTTGAAGGGCTCTATCTGTCCAAAAATCAGATAACCCAGTATCCGTAGAAGGTTCAATAGAAGCTTCTAAGGATACTGGATGTCCCAAGGCATCCCTATCCCAGACACCCCCGGCCACCGTCCCCCCAAACCTCCCCCTCACAGCCTCCCCAGGGCCCCCTTACCTGCTCCGGTGGCTGTGTGGGCCTTTTCTAGGGTCCTCTGGAACCTCTCGCAGTTCCAGGGGGGGCTAGAAAAGGCCTATGCAGCCACCAGAGTGTTCGCACCCCCCTCTCCAAGGCCCACTTACCTGGGGGGGGGGGTGCTCCAGTGGCAGTGTGGGCCTCTTCTAGGACCCTCTGGAACCGTGAGCCTGCTCCCGGTTCCAGAGGGTCCTTGAAGGGGGCCAGGTCGGCAGCAGTGACTCAGATGGCGATGCAAGGAGGTAAGGTTAGTGGAGAGGGGGTGAGGGGGGGCATGGGAAAGGAGGGGTGGGAAAGGATGGGGTGGGGTGGGGGGATTCATTCTCAGCACAGATATTCTATGGGATATCCGTGCTTGGTTACGAATAGCCCCACATCCATGGGGAGGGGGTATTCGGCCAGAGCTGAATTTTTGCACATTCTATTCAACTTGAATTGAATGTGGAAAAATGGCTCTGTGCACACCCCTAGATCTCAGAGACACACCTACTGACTGAGGAAACAGCTATAGAAATATCCTGGAATAAGGCCCAGTGTTGAAAGGTCCACAGATACTAAATTGGAGGTAAGGAGCAACAGACAAGAGTTGTGGCTTGAAATGTGAAAGAATTAAAAACTGCAGTCCAATTCACATATTATGCTTGATAATCTCATGCTCAAGAAAATGTACACCAAGCTGAGTATCACTGAAATGATCAATCATGTGTATTCAGAATCCTTCCTTCCAAGGCTGACAAAGATAATATGGTATCTTTCACTTAAAGAGGGAATATATGACAAATGAGCATGTAAGGATGATAGAGGCATAAAAAATTCTGTCTTATGCTGAATCAGCATATTGATCCATCCATCCAGGATTATTTATGCTAAAGGACACATCTCAAGCAGGATATTTCCTTGCTCTTGCTGTCCTGGGGCTGTGTTCTTTAAAATGCCAGTAATTAATCTGAGGCTTTCTGCATTCATGCTTATTGACCAGTAGAAGACAAAAAGAATGATGTCACTAGTCAACCAACGGCAATACATATAATTCAAATTTTACAGATAGGATCTAACTCTCAGTGAAAAAAAACCCAACTTTCCTCTTATTTCCATACAGCCTTGATACTCTCAGATCTGTTCCAGAGAGTTGTGGGACCTCCAGAATATACGGGAATGGAAATACAGAGTAATTGCAGGGAGGAGGAAGAATAGGATTCCAATCTATACTGAAAATACAAAGACTGACTAAACTAGTTCAGGAAATAACTAGATGCAACGAAGACCACAACTGTAACCACAATGGTGAACTCATACACCGAAGCACTGAGTGTTGTGCTAGGGTGTTTTTCCACTGTCACTAAAAGTACCCATTAATGGGTACATAATGGCATTTTTGTACCCATTAATGGGTACTTAATGGGTACTTTTAGTGACAGTGGAAAAACACCCCTAGTCTCCCCATGGGGTTTACAACATTCATGACCAAGAATGAGTGTCACTGGTAAAATGAATATAGAGTTTCTGTTTGTTTCTTGGATGAATTTGGAAAGTGCGACCCAACACCATCTTGACTCAAACATGTGTGTCCTGGTCCCAAGGTATTAGCCCTGCTGGGTCAAATTGTATACACAGGCAATTGGGTGGCTATTCATAACCAATGGAACTCTCTTCCCTTGCATAAAAGATGTATCTGAATCCCAAATCATGATGGTGACCACAAAATATGTGTAGTATTTGGTATTAAACAAAAACTAGTAGCTTTCTTAAACTTATTCAAAGCCGTAGATAAAAGGCATTTTTAAGTACAGCTAGAATGTTTGAAAATGGTTCTTTTTCAGCTCAGGGAAGATTTTCAAATGAAAATCAAGTAATGAACAGTGTAATACACTTGTGAATATGTGAATATATTTATGCACATGCTGTGTGCTTGTATGGTATTGTTTTAAGAAGCTGACCTATATTTGTGATGTAGTGAATAGGATCTGTTTCTACCCGTCTTTAAACAAAACAAAAGAAAAGAATCCATAATATTGTATACTCCAATTATTTGTGTTGGGCAGCTCTTAAGTTCCTATGTATGGTAAGAAGCTTGCTTATAATGGTCTATCTGAATCAGGTGTAACATTTTGCATTTCAGCCATAACGAAGAAAAGAAAGATCAAAGAGAAAACATGAGATTCCTAGACACAATGGGGTGCCATTTTAATGATTTCTTAATGTTCTCAGTCAAGTCTTTGGTGCAAAGCATAATATGATCTATTCTATTCCTTTTGGTATTAATCTTTCCCGGGATTCCATGGGCCTGTGAATTTCACCTTATTTATGGCTTGTGAACATATCTCCTGCTTGAGCCTACAGAACTATAAGCCATCACAAGATCAGGTACAGTACTTGTGAAGCTAATGGTATAACCAGATGCTTAAATCTGTGTAACAGCATCATTCTGTAAAGAGAGATCTGTAACAACTCACACAGTACAGAAGAGGGGGAAAAGACAGGAACAAATAAATGCAAAAGATACTGCAGCATCATACAAGATCAAGAGTGATAAGGTTTGATATGGAAAGCCTTTGTCAAAGCATGTATCTTTTAATAAGACAATCACAAGACATGGAAAAGGATCCAGAAGGAAAATTAAGTAATTCTGTTGTGTGGTGATAGGCGTTAACTTCTAGAGAAGTGATTTTGGTACACCAGTCATTGTTTTATATGCTAAATATAAGTACTGTGAGAGTACAGGAAGCAGTCTGGAGGCATTTCAAATTTTAGAAGATACTGTATTTTGGTGACAGGAGATTGTTAAGTGTTAAATGCGCTAGGAGTTTTCATAACAGTAATTTCACTAAATATATACCTGGAAATAGGGTAACAACAACATGGGAAGGTTTTGGCACAATTTGAAGTAGTGTTGCTCCATTCCTCCATTCAATTTAATAAAGGGTGCCAACAGATTCATAGCCTTTATCCCTTGTCTTTCCTTTGCAGGAAATGCTCATGTACTGACAAGTATACTGGATGGAAGGTGCCTGGTACGTTTGTTAGTCCGTAATACCATCCAGTGCACAATTATCCTAAATCTATGCAGGCTTAATTTATGAGATCTTCCACTTAATAGACTAAATGCAAGAAAGTCCTCCATGAATTATGTGGGCAAATTATTCATTTCTATATAAGCAATTCTGAACTCAAGAAGTATGATTGTCTGTGTATACACAGCCACAGAATTGGATATGCGGGTGGCTACTGACTGAGCTAAGAACTACATGCACAGGGAGGTCTCCTGGACACAGATAAGAAGAAATCTGCAGCAATGGCCAAGTAGATGTTGGTCCGGTTCCTTTTTCTTGTCTTTCCCACTAGATCAGGCTCCCCAGAAGGGATATTATTTATTTATTTGAATTTTTATTCCACCCTATACCCAAATATAAAATGAACATATTAAAACCATAACAGTGCCAGAAAGTGGGAGGAAAGGCTGTTTCTTTATTTAGCCAAGGACAGGGCAAAGGGGTACATCTTCACAGCTGTCCTGAAGACACTTGTTGTACCACATTCACTCCTCCTTCTGAAAAGAAGCAATACTTATGCAGTCAAAGTGCTTCTTAGTGGGCAGCATGGACAACGAGCTGCTCATGCAGGCTATTTGGTCTCTTAGCTGATGTGTTCTACCTTGTCCAAAACACTAAATGACCAAGAAGCTCTAGTGGGCTTACCAACTAGTTCCTACATAAATGTGCATCAGCTACCAATCCAAGAGGAGGATGTGCAGTGTTCACCCCAAGGAAACATTTCCTAATATCACGCTGTCTGAGCTTTTGCACATCTATAGGACCTGTGTCTAATATCTAAAGCCAACACTGAATCAACACTCTACTTATCCATTCAGCAAGAAAAAGAGTACCTGGACTTCTACTGTATCTTTTAGAAAGCACATTTTTTTTTGTGGCCAAGGTTAACAACCTTTTTAACAATGTATGAAAGTAAGATAAACCCTGCTGGATCAGTCCACAGCTCACCTAATCCAGCATCCTGTTTCTCCTTGTTTCTAGTGTTGTACAATACAGAAAAAAAATCTCTATCCACCTTTCCACACCATGCATAATTTCACAATATTTCAGTTAGATCACTTTTTATATGCTGTCTTTCAAAGATGAAATGACCCAGACACTGCAGTCTGATTTTGCAAGGAAGGTGTTCCAGCCCTTTGATCATTCCGGTTGCCCTTTTCTGCATCTTTCTCAGTTCTATAATGGTGACCAGAATTGTACATAATATTCCAAATATGGTCTCACCACAGCTTTATAAAGAGGTAAAATGACAAAACTTGCTGACTTGTTTTTCATTCTCTTCTGAATTACCCATAACATTGAATTTGCCTTTTTCACTGCTGCTGTACACTGAGTTGACAACTTCATTGAGCTATACACCAGAATATTTGGTTTTAAAACAGAATTAAATAAACACCTGATTTTTCAGGTGTTTTTCCCAGTTTTGCTTTTAAAACATTTCTTATTGCTGTGGGAACGCTACAGCATTATCGGGGCAAATCCGTCATGAAATGGGTGGGATTTCTCCCAGGAGGACAGGACAGCCCATGGCCAGATTTTTAAAGTGCAGGGCTTCTTCAGCAGCTTCCTTCTCAGCCAGCCTCTCCCTGATCACAAAGTAACAGTTCACGCAATACTCCTTCACACCCACGTTCACGAATAACATTGTTACCACATTGCTGGCAGTTTTTGGTTTCCCTGAAAGGCAAGAGAAAGGAGCCAACAGGGCAGCAGCAGCATGTGTGTGTGTGAGAGAGAAAGATGGGGAAGGAGATCAGAAGATTCTGCCTTTCAAGTTTCTCTTTTGCCTGGACAAAGGGCTGCTCTCTCTCTCGCTTGCTCTCTCTGCTTGAAGGATCTTAGATTGCTATAACCTTTTTAAAAAAGGAAAGGAAGGCGAGGGGACCGAGTTGATTGTTTTTTAAAAATACTTCTTCCTGAAATAGGTTGCATTGGCTTGGCTTGGCTTGCCAAACAAACTTTCCCCTTTCAAAGGGGCAGCAAAAGCAGGAGGGAGGGGGCTGGGATTCCCCATGTCATCAGATCAAAGCCAATGGGGAGAGAGGGGTGGGAAAGGCTCAGGAGGGGAAAGAATGCTTTCCCCAAACCATTTTTGGAAGCATTTAAATGGTAGAACAGTGGGGACAGAAAATCGGGGTTGAATCTGATTGGCAGATGCTGTTTGCTTCCTTTTAACACATCTTACATATCAATTTAATTCCCAGTGTAAATCCTGATGTAAATTGCATTTTATTCCTTCAATGGGAACTCGCCCCCAATGTGTAACCAGATCAGCTTTGGGTGAACAGATATCATAAGAAGTTTTGGCTGCAAAACCTGAATTTGAAATGTACAGGGTTTTGATTTATGAATTTGGCTTTATAATTGGCATAATTAGAACCTAAAGGCAGACCCTGAAACACGGAAAAGCCTGAATATAGTGAGACTGACTCCACATTTGTCTGAAAAGACAAGCTTGAAATTTAAAAGGACATGGCTTTTTCCTCTTGATTTAAAGGCTGTCTGTGTGCAAGACAAAGCCTGAGATTTAATCTTGATTAAATCCAGGAAGAGAACTGACACCTGGAAAGCTTTTCTCTCTTTTTGGGGTAGCAGATTTTTAAATAATGAAAGAAATACAGAAACTGGGACAAAGATTGGTTTGCTTAATTTAATAAAATGATGAAGAATGAAATGGAATGGATTTTGGAAAAGATCTGGGTAAATTAAAATATGTATGAATAAAAATATATAAGCCAAACTGTGGAAAGTCTGTTTAAAAAGTTACGAGTACTGGAATGTCAAGATTTTACATTTGACATGACTCACTTTTACACCTTAACAAAGATAGATAAGAGAAGTACCATATTTTCTGGTGTATAAGATGACTGGGAGTATAAGAGGACCCCCAACTTTTCCAGTTAAAATATAGAGTTTGGGATATACTCGCCGTATAAGACGACAATCCTCGACTTTTGAGAAGATTTTCCTGGGTTAAAAAGTAATAATAATAATAATAATATTTAATAATAATATTTATTTGTATACCGCCCTGTGGCGAACCAATCCGGTTAGTCTTATATGCCAGAAAATACAGTACTTGTGTTTACAGTTCCCGATTGAGTCAAGCTGAAGGGATCAAGCTAAAAGTAAATCAAGAGAAGTGTTAATTAGAAATTTTAATGTAAAGTACACAAGGACACAGTGGCTTTTGCAATCATACAAACACATAGTGTTATAATGATAAGAATTGCGTTTTTCCTTATAAAATCTGAAAGGAGAAACAGAAGCTTAATGGGTTTTTTTGGGGGGGGGAATTATTTGACCTTATTGTCTGAAATAAGATGGTTTTATATTCT
Organism: Aspidoscelis tigris stejnegeri; assembly: GCA_023333525.1. NCBI lineage: Eukaryota > Metazoa > Chordata > Lepidosauria > Squamata > Teiidae > Aspidoscelis > Aspidoscelis tigris. The sequence goes on from JALMGA010000004.1 coordinate 49,938,120, forward strand.
ATTCATTTCTTTTCCTAGGGGTTCCATTGTGGGCACAGAGACATTAAGAAATGGGAAGATTAACTCAAAGTTTGCTTCAAGGCTTGATTGGATTATCGAAGGTGTAATTTCTTTCAGAGAAAAAGAATCAACATAGCCTAAGGAAATAGTCTTTACTTTATAACTTAAGACTAGGAAACCAGGACAGACATAAAATATTTGGTTTGGGATAAGATAGATTTTTCTGTGTTAAACAATATTATATTGTTTTACCTTTTTATTTGTTTCATGAGGAAGTGTTGATGAAATCTGGGTTAAATTGTAATATGTTTGGTCATGTCTACAGCGGGTTTTGGGGGTTTTCCGTAAGAATACATTGGTTTTGGGTAAGACACACCTTTCAAAAGGATTTATTCTGATGTCACAAATTTTGGGTTAAATTGTGTATAAAAATAGGCATCAGAAAATCTGGTGTATTCTTGAGTTTCAAATTAATTCAAATTATCCAAAATTTTACTCCACATTTGGTTACAAATGTCAAGAGATCTCTTTGGAGCTCTTTACAATCACTTTCAATTTTTAATATCCTGAACAATTTAATGTCATCAGCAAATTTTGCTATCCCACTACTTATGTCTACTTCAAGATCATTTATGAATAAATTAAAAAGCATGGATCCTAACACTGAACCTTGGAGGTCCCCACTCCTCATTTCTTTCTCCTCTGAGATTTGTCTATTTATTATGACTCTTTGTTTCTTGTCCTTTAACCAGTTACCAATCTAGACCAGAACCTGTCCTCTTATTCCCTGACTGATAAGTTTATTCAGGAGCCTTTGATGAGCAACCTTGTCAAAACTCTTTTTAAAGGTGAGATAGACAATATCAACTGGGTCACTTTTATTCACATGCTTAATAACTCAAAAGAATTCTAACAAGTTTGTAAGGCATGATTTATCCCGGCAGAAGCTGTGCTGATTTTCTTTCAGCAATACTTGCTCCTCTATGAAATAGTTTTATCCTTAATGATGGTTTCCATCACCTTACATGGAACTGATGTTAAGCTACCTGATCTGTAATTTCTTGGATCATCCCTGGATCCATCTTTAATTAGTAGTATTATATTTGCTACCTTCAAAACTTTTTCCAAAACTATTTGCTCCTGCCCGTAACAACTTCCTCTGAAAACCAAGCCCATGAGATTGATGTATACAGTGTCAAGAAGCATATCTTTGTATTTTGAGTCGGAGCAATATGCCTCATTATAAGACACAAGAAAGCAACAATTATAGCAGAACTCCTATGGAGGCAATTACTGTACAGTTTTACTTACCTGTCTGTCTACTTCTGGAAGCAAAAGCAGGAGGTATTGCTGGAAGTGCTGAGGTAAGGAAAGAAATGTGTGTTTGTTTATTAAAGCCCTCAGGTTAGTGTTCACAAGAATTGATCCTGGTGTTTCTATGTCAATATCCTCAGCTTTGGTCCATTTTAAGTGTCCTAGAATAAAACAAATAAAACAAATTCACCTTTTATCACAAACATAAGAGGCACAAGAGAATTATTTTAAAATTCAAAGCTTCATTTATATTTTATGTAGTGAAGCATTTTCAGTGTGCTAGAATGGAGCACAGCACTTGCCAAGAACTTTCAGCTACACATCTTATTTACAGCATTCTATCACATTCTAAATCAAATGTTTTCAAAGTAGAAATTAGTTAACTGAAGCAAATGATTAACACAAACACAAATTGTCTTGGTTTTTTTTAAAAAAAATTAACAGGTTCATTTGCATACTTCAAACTAACAGCACATTACTAGGATGTGCACAAACCAGTTCTGTTGATTACTAGGTGGACTAGGAGGCCATACTCAGCTTCAAGTTCTTGGCTTAAGTCACCAGTGAGCTGAACATCAAGGATGTTTAGCAAGCCAACCTGCTCTGGATCACTACATACCATCTGTCCCCTTTAACCTACAATGCCACCTACCTATCAGTCCGTGCTGCCACTACCTGCTATGGTGTTCTAAAGTACCATCCTGGGCATATGTCTTCTGGGATTACAGGTCCTACCAGACAATTTCATGTCCTAGGAAGGCTTCAAATGATAGTCATGTGCTTGGACACAATGAATTGCCCTTGAGGACTTCCCAGAAGAGTGGTGCTATACACATGAGCAGCTCCCTATGCTGCAACATGTATTCTCAAAAGGCAAACGTATGGGACTTGCAGTTCAGAGGTGGATGTTAATTACTGCATGTGGCTTTGAATTATAAGTGGCTCCTTAAGAAATGCACAAGGCGCAGTGTGGAAGCAGCAGAGGCATCCTAAACATGGAGTCTCCTGGTCAAAACGCCTCCAATAAGTTCTTGCATCAGCTGATCAGAGCACAAGCCTCCTCCAGGGCTGCCTAAGCCAATAGGGTGCCTCTTTCTATTCTGCATTACAAACTGCTGCCTCCTGAAGCTTTTCCTTTTTGCTCCTGTCACTATTCTTAAAGTAAGTTGTTTCCATCTACACTTTTCAGGTGGAATTGCTCCTAGTGTAGCTGCCCTGGCAAGTTTCCTCCTCTGCCCCTCCCTGCTCTCAGAAGATGTGAAATCAATGCCTGTACAATCTTGCAATTTTGCCAGATGTTAATAGGTGTTTTACTACATTGTAGTTAATTTTTTAAAAAAGAAAAACGATTCCTCATTACCATTAAAGGAAGAAAAGACATTCAGAAGATGGCACACAGGGTTGTAGCTACTGGGTACATAAGCTGACAACAGAACTGACCACATTTTTCCCTCCATCTACCATTTCTCAAGGAAAGTCTCTAATGATTGCTCTATGGGAGGCTGTAGTAATATGAGGTAGTTAGCAGAAGCAACTGATATGAGCAAGAAGATGACCGTAACTGCTTTTTCCAACATGTTTGGAACCTTATCTTCCTCCCTCCTAATGCCAACTGATTATGATGACCTTCCAGTCCTTTGGACACACTCTCCCAAACTGTAATAATCAAGAGATGAAAGAGAAGAAGAGCCATTTCTGGGCATGCGGATGGCAGGCCCTCTTTCCAGGCTATAATCCAGAATAAGGCCCAGTGCATAAATAGCCCATCTGCTCATGAGAATGCTTAATACAATACCTTAAGAAAAATACCTCTTGTCAGGGATTTAACTTTGGAGGTGGGTGTTAATTAAAGAGATAATCACTTACTGGGTGTCCCCATGGTAAGGATACTGCAAGGCAAAAGTGAGTTCGCCTCACGAGAGTCCCCATGCAAAGCCCTAATTTGGACTACATGAGGGACAAATAGCACAAATCTGCATTTTAAAAAAACTCCCTTTGCAACTGTTATCACTGCAAATTAGTAGCCAAGCACAAATTATTCTTAAGCATGGGGACGCTCCAGCCTCTGTCATTAGCTGAAGGAGGGGATCAGAACCACATCACGTCTCTAGTGGCTGAATTTCAAGCCCCTCTCCTGGAGGTTTCTCTTGCTTCTCCCCTGCAGCCCTGGCTTCAACCGTGTGCTTGACAGGAGCAGCAGTTGCTTGATCCTGGCTCTGTTGGAGCACGGGGAGAAGCTGCGGCTGCAGGGGAGAAGCAAGAGAAACCTCCATGAGAGAGGCTTGAAATTCATCTGCTAGAGATGGGGAAAACCACTCGCAGCGTATCATTCTCTCCCCTCCCTCAGCCTCTGTCAGTCTCCCTCAGCCTAATTTGCTTCCCAAAGCCTGTGAGCTCCGATGAGTCAGCCTCCAGGCAAGGCGTTAATTAATATGCACCTCTATTCGAGTCTCTTTTAATCCTAAGTGGAGCACTGTTTGTGCGCATGAGAGCTGCTATAACTCCCTGACAGTTGCTCAGCTGATTGCAGAGCAGCTATCAGGCGAGTGTTTGCGGTAAATCAGCCCCTTACCTGGGCGATTAAGCGCTCAGGTAAGGGGTGGTGGAGAAAACAGTGGGATCCCAATGCAGGGATTTGCCGCGGTTTTCATGGGGATGGGCGGGTTCGCCTTGAACCCACTCTGTCCTCCAGTGCCATGGGGACTCCTTAATGCGAATTTTAATTCGCATCAAGGCTCCCCCGAAGCCACAGTGCATCAGGGGCAGCCCCATGGGGATGCACCCTCAATGTATTTAATATTCCTAATTTGAAGACCTACATGTGTTTCAAAAAGAAAAAAAATACTTTAAAAAAAGAAATGATAAGGAACCTAAATTTTTTCAGAGGCATACTAAAATATCAAGTAATGAATAATCCTCACAAATAAAATAGATATTCAAGACCTTGCCAGATATCATTTCTTGTTACTTTTTCATCTTGTAGGAACAGATTTGGTATTATATAGCTGTGAATGGAAGACAAAATTTCAACTACAATTAGTCAGAATTCTGGAATATGGCTGTGAGTCTTATGATTCTGCTCTGGGAAACCATTGTGTCATGCAAATTGTGTCAAGAGAACCAGAAGTGATTGCTGGTCTCCTTAGCTACTTGTTTTATATCGCCGGCAATTATTTACATAACATGATTTTGTACTCTCAAGTTTTGCATTATGCAAGGGAAGTACAGTATTACATTTTTTTAGTGACTGTCTAACTAAAACCATGCAGTATAAAACTGCTGTGTGAAGTACAATTTCATGTTGATTTTGTTCTGTTGCAGACATCTGCACTGCCACTGTTATTGATAAGGTTTTTTCCCTTTAAATGCAAAACTTCTAATTTCAAAGAAGATAGTTATTTATCACAGTTGTATCCCACCCTATACCCTGAGGATTAAGGGCAGGTTAGAATAATTAAAATATGCAATAACCGACTTAAAACAAGCCAAAAACAAACTGAAATACACAGTAGAGAAGGACAGGATGACCAATCTCTAAATATAGACTATGGTCTATACTTTGTTGTAGAAACTAGTGATCTGGACAATTTGATACAGTGTTTGTTTTTGTCTATTTTTTATCTATTGGGAAATAGGAAGAAGCTTTGATAATACATGTAATTCAGAATGAAACAGTGGGAAGAGAGGAAAACAGTGATAAGCATGAACAGCAAACTGCATTTTAACATAAGTAACCTTATTGTACATTTTTTTCTAGCTCTGAGTCATCTGAGATGGCTATTTAATTAGACCACCAAAGTCAAACTATGTGGCCACACTGCAAAGAAGACAAGAAACATTACCAATTATTCAAAAAGCTAAAATAGGGAATTCCCCTTTTTGTCTTCAGGAGAAAAAACCAAAAGCCAAGCAAGTTGCAAGTTTGAATGGAAATATAACTGTTCTTGTTGGTTTTATTTAAAGAACAAAGAATCACTCCATGTCATATAGCAGGACGCCTTGTCCTTCCCAATGGTTTACTGACAGATATGGTTGTATAGGATAAGTATATTCATAACAATGTTCACTGGGGGGCAGGGGGGAGGGAACTAACACTGCATTTATCACAGATCTCTAACAATAGGCAAGGTATAAATGTTAAAGCAAAAAACCTTATCAGAAGCACATACCCTATCAAAATAAGCATTAAATAATAATAATGAGGGGGAAAGGGCAGCCAGAAGGAAGAGATTATATAGATATTTCTGTTGAAGGAAAATGAGGCACGAAACAGCTGGCTGTAAAATGGCCAATTTAGGACAACTTGAGTCTGTTAGCCTGGAAAGGTCAATGACAGAAAGACGTGCTGAGGGAGAGGTCCCAATAAAAAGGTGCTCCTGTAGAGTTCAGATGAATGAAGGAACACATAGTAGAAGGAAGGCATTCAGGCACTGGAAACATCCAAAAGATCAGAGAGACAATATAAAACATTTCTATGTTGACTATATACTCTCTCTGTATATAGTATTTTAAAGTGACAAGAGAGGGAGATTTTAGAGACCTACTCACCTAAACCAGATTTTTTTAATCGCTTCAAATGCTGGCTCATTTGTTTTCCAGTTGGAGATTTTTGCCCATGTTTCATTTCTTTATCAGAACTGTCTGCTTCACCATTTTTAGATTCAGATCCTTAAAAAAAAAAGCAAATATTTTATTGAATCACTTCATTTTGTGCAAGCGTGTGTGTTTTAAAAACGCTTTCTTGTAATTTTTTTAAAGGACCCACAAATGACATCTTCATCTGCTACTCTATTTAAGGGTAATGTTTTCTATTTGGCAATTTGATTCCCTGTCACAACAGTAATGAAGCACAAGCTCATAAATCCAATAAGTGGTGAAAACAAGTTTCTTGAATGTAGCAGTCAATACAGATGTTTGCTAATCCAATATACATAAGCGCTTCTCCCCGATAGCTGCCAGGCATCTTTAAAAGTAATCATGCTCCCATAATAGGGGACAAAGACATAAAAGGGAGAGAGGAAAATCCTCTTTTTGTAAAGTTAATGTTCTCTCACGTCTGGGGTGTGTGGGAAATCAACAATAAGAACTGAAGCAGATCTCTGTACCATCAGCTCACAGGGAAGCACAGACTAGAGCAGCGAAAAAGAAAGGTCAGGGTTCCCCAGTCGTAATTAAGATAGTGGCAGAACACAAATTCTTATTAAAAGAAAAACTGCTCCTGCAACACAGAACTAAAAGAGTAATTTGTTCTCTCAGAGGAACTATGATAGTTATTTGTTTTGCCCCCTGATGGCAGTGTATGACAGGATACAGTGCCTCTGTTACAAATCACCATTCAAAATACTGCTTTGTGTTCCTTTTTTAAAGCAGTTTTTATAATGTTAGCTTTTAAAATTTTATTATACTCCCCCACCATTTTCTGACCCTCTTTTTTTAAAAAATAGGATGGAATCAACATTTTCCCTCTTTTGAAGGAACAAGTGGTTATGATTGCAAGGGTAGCTATTTTCACCCTCCCTAAATTTTGTATCCTATAGCTTTTGTCCACAAGGAAGGCTCTTTAACAAGAAACTGGTTATCTTCAACAGTCCTTAGTAATTTACCTGAAGGTGAATCTGACTGCTCATCAGACACCTTTAATGGTGTTAAAACAACACGAGGAACAGTCTTGTTTACCATCATTGAGACTCCATTTCTTCTTTTCTGCTGCTGTCTCAAAGCCTACAAAGAACAACAAAACAGATATATATATATTACACAGTACACTACTTACAAGTGAATCACATAAAACATTTCCCTATTACTCAGTTGAACCCCCTAAGATTACAGTATTTATCTAGCTGCAAGTTGCTAGCTCCCTGTTTTCCTCTTGAAATGTGTGTGTGTCTGTATCTGTACATGGATATACAGAGACATCTCCCTATAAGCTTCTGGTTATAAAGATAAGAAAGATGCACCTTTAAAATCATTTCAACAACCATTTTGACAACAAAGAAGCATACATAACTATTTGCTCTACCTTAGCAGCAGAAACATGAGAACCATGGAATTTGAATCTAAGACCTCCAAATAAAATAACTGTAAAATAAATATTTCAAACCCAGGCTAAAAATGTGTGTGCCTGTACATCTCTTGCAGGTGAATCTTCTGTATACTGCTCAGTCAATCAAGTTAACACAGTGTCATCAGTATGTACAGCATGTAAGGGCTACAGTATTGATGCACTCACTCAGCCGTGAGTGGTGCTGCACAAAATCACGGCACATGGCAGGAATCATTTATTTCTGCGAAGGGAATCGGTCCTAATCTTGGAAAACCTTGCAGCACTTGGCTTCTGTCTGCTTGACTTTGGGCATTAACCTTCAGAACACGAACATTATAGTGTTCTGGCAAATCTGAGAGAAAATGATACAAGAATAAATATCTACAAATGGGAGGGGTCTGTGTGTGTTTTATAACTGGATCAGCTACGGGGAAGATAATGCAAGACAAAACATGAGGAGAAACTGAACAGCTGCCAGAATATTTTATACAGTACATAAGCCTAGATGTAGAAGGACAAGAAAGATATTAATGGGAGAATTTGCCCATTAAAGAATTTATAAGCAAAGATATTCAAGCTAAGCAAGTTACAAAAAATCAGCTCACTGCTGATTACCTGATACCTGCTTATGTAATCTTCATTTTATGCTCTCATCTTTGATTTGTATCTTGTAAGTGGTTTACACTTTCTTTCCCCCTCTCTCTCTCCCTCTCCCCTTAGGATAGAGATCATGCCTAGCATGAATTACAATCCTTTGTCCCTTTAAGAGTACTAATGACTAATGACTTCTGAGGTTCATTTTGTAATTGCAATACAGCTGTAGTCTATTTGGATGACAAGGCTTTGCACAGAAAGCAGATTTAAAGACAAGTACTTCCTCTGAATAATATCTTGCAACCCAAGTCAGCTGCAATTAGTTACACAAAGATATTTCACAGATACTACAGTACAGACTTTGTTAGAGTTTTTTAAGAATTAAAAGCTAGTGATTTTTAAAGTGCATTTTAATAATTTGCTTTAATGACAGAAAGCAGAGGATGATATAGAAAAATTAGGGCATAGAAAAGCTACCTTCAATAGTTACTTTTTCATCACTGTGGAAACCTGAAACGCAGTATATTCCTATTAACACTGAAATCTGACTTCAGATGTGAATGTTCAAATCCCATCAGCATTGTGGCAGATCCCGATTTAAAAGACATATTGACATTGATTTCTGCTGAGCACTGTCAGCTTCAGTTGGCTGTAGACACTGTTGCTAGAAGGGAGCTATGGGGAAACGCAAAGTATGTACAATCTTTACACACAAATTTATAGGGAAAGTCATTCTAGGAATTTAGGAAGTTGCTTTAAAGCAAGTCAAACCACTAATCTGTCTAGCACAGTATGATCTACCACAGGGATTATATTTCGGGGCCCTTGAGCACATGTGAAATTTTGAGGTCATTCTGTAGGCACCACCTCCTTTGAGTGATTTTCTCCCTCCAGCTGTCCCTCCAGACAGCCAGTAAGGAACAACTGCATAGAGAGAGCTTCTGTGATTTTTACCTCTGGAGGCTGTGCAAAAGGCAGATCTGCACAACTAAAACGAGCCGGTGACGTTCCAAGCATTTGAGAGTATGCAATTTCAAGAAAGCAAAAACCCTGCTACTTCATGGCAAATGGAGGAAAGGACTGGGAAGGTTAGCTTGTGCCAGCTAGGTGAAAACCTCATGAGATCCATGGTGGTCTCAGGTTCCATGTCTATGCTTGATGGCTAACGTGCCCTAGCATTTCAGGTTGTCCCATGTGAAGTAGCCCGCTGTCTTTATTTTCATCATTAACACAGGCCAAAGAGTTTACATATAATGTTCACTTCCATACTAACTTCACTGTTCAGTTCCACATTTAGGCAGAGATTACACACCAGCTTTGCTTGTGACAAAGTATAAAACAGTATTTCTTTTAGCCCATTCAAACTTCACAGGGCTATCAAGTAGTATTATTTCCAAAACATTATTTAAACTGTTTACAAACATGGGTTAAGATCTGTGATTCTCCTTGGGCATTTTCCCAGTGCGTTAAGTGGAAAATCACCATGGATTGGTAGAAATCAGCAACCAGGAATCTGAGGTCCATGGGATAATTTGCATATTTCCAGAGCATTCTGGGAGGAAATGGAATGTCACCACAGGCAAGAAGATAATTGGATTTTGACTGATTGATGGAAATGGAAGTGGAAGAAGGCTACTCTCCTGAGATCAAACCAAAGGAAATGTAATAGAAGTTTGGCAGAGCAGACTGGAGGAATTTTGCTGGTGCTCTGGTAAGCTTGTGGACTGGATCTTTGGGTTTTGGATAGTTTGTCTGGTATTTGGTATATAGTTGCTGGATGGAGAATGTTTGGTTTAGGTTCTAGAAGGAGGCGGTTTCTAAGACAGCTTGATTACGTAGTCTGAGGAAAGAGGGCCCTGAATACAAGATTGGAGGGAGTAGGGGCAATAGCTGCTATTGATTCATAGAAGCAGGGCATGCACTTAATGCTCAACAAATAATTTTTAAAAATAAAATTTTTAAATATTTTGAAATCTTTATTACAAATTCAGCTTACAAAAACTTAGATAAAAAATTGATATAACAAGTTGTACATGTCCTCCATTCTCATCCAAATTCAACCTCCCCCATTCCAAATATATATAAGAGGATTGTATGTGATCGTTATATCATGGCATCCATCTGATAATAAAGGATTTTTCTTATATATTTCTTTCTTTCATGGTATGTAATGCATCTTTTCTTTTTGACAGTTATTTAATACGATTCCATACCATACATGTTGAATACTTAGAGCTGGATGACTTGGCCCTTTCTCTTCTTGGGTGTTTTTCCATTGTCACTAAAAGTACCCATTAAGTACCCATTAATGGGTATGTAATGGCATTTTTGTTCCCATTAATGGGTACTTAATGGGTACTTCTAGTGACAGTGGAAAAACGCCCCTTGTCTCCTCCCAATTCAAAGTGCTTGTACTTCTTAATAGCCAGTATCCTCTCAGATCTGCAGTTAGGCTCCACACACACCAGTCTCAGGCAATCTTTTTTGTGGTCTTTCCCTTTTCGTGGAAAATTGGCTTTGTTTGACCACCATAGCTACTCTGTTTACAATTGTATTGACCCTGAGTGTACAAGGCTTCTTTGCCCTTCTTGTACTGGGTTACTCCGTGGGGCTGGTACTTGCCACATTTCTTGCAGAAAGTCCTGTGGGGTTTGGGGACATTCGCCATCTCGTACAGATCTATATGGGACGAAAATGGGTTGCATATGGGATAACTACGGGATGCATACAGATGTGTACAGATGTGGGGAAGATGCGTACGTGCACATATGAATGTTGTTGAATAGATTTGAATTTGGTAAAAAAAGATTTAAATTGAATCGGATTTTCAGGTAGTCAATTCGATTCAAATAGAATGTCAAAAAAATTGTGCACATCCCTAGTCTAGACCTTAACAAATATGGTTCTCTGTTCACCTTCTATATTACTCCTTTGAGCCTCTATATGTTCATTTACCAGGACTTCCCATAATAGTTTATACCATTCGTTTCTTGTTTGTTTTAATAGCTCCAACTCTTGTTATTACTAGTTTGACGGTATATAGTAGGAAGTATAGCAACAGTTTGTTATTAGTGCTTGGTTTTAGTGCTGAAAAGTCACATAGCAAATATATCTTTAGATTTTTTAGTGGAATGTCTGGAAAAATCTTTCCAATATCTTCCTCAACATTATCCAATAATTCTTTTGCTTTTGGCATTCTCACCACATATAGTCATATAAGGCTTATCAGAAAAGCCTCTCCAACAATAATTAAAATAGTAACAAAAAGTAAAAACCAAATAACGTTTTTAAAAAGAAATCTAAATAATAGCAAAAATTAGAAAAATATTTTAAATAATCTTTAAAAGGAAAGATAATTTAAATATTAACAAAAATAATTTTAAAGTCAGGAAAGTAGATAGCCAGCAGGAGGAGGGAGGCTTTCCAGGGTTTTATGCTGGGTATCTCAGGTATGACTAATCTGCCTGTTGGGCAAAATTCATGGGAACGTTCTCAACATAACAAGCTCATGGGTCTCAGGGAATAGGTTTCTTCCCTTGAAGCTAAAGGATATACTAAAATGCTTTATGGCAAGAGGAAAAATAAGGATCAATTATAAAACATTACAAGATGCAAAGGAAAGAGGAAAGCTTAGTTTACCTAATCTGAAACTATATTTTGAAGGCTGTTTGGTTTGGATGAAAGACTGAATAACACTGAGAAATAAATGATTACTTGAATTAGAAGGGCAATAATTGAAGTTTGGATGGCATGATTACTTGTGGTACAACAAAGCTAAATCTGTTAGAGAATCATGAAGGTGAACATAAAATAAAAACAAAAGAACAAATGATTTTAGAGGGATCAACTCAGAGCCTTCAGTGGTTCTTATATTTACAATTAACTGAAAAAATTTAAATGGTTTTAAAACCCTATGGTATTTAAAGACAGAATTTGATGTGCAACTATGTACGGATGATGAATATATTTTTGCTTAATGTATACATTGTTACTGAAATTAAAAATGGAAAAAGAACAGGTTAGAGATTTTATGATAAAGTGGGCATATACTGTTATACTATACAGATGGTTCGGTGGGAAACCGTGTAGCTGAAGGAGTTGAAATCTACATTATGTTGCAATATTAAAGTCATTTTTTATAAAATGATGTTCCACAGGTATATGACACAAAAGAAACCATCTAAAATGTATTAACATGTTACTAATACTTGCTGGAAATGTGGGGAGTATGAAGGAACTTTTTAATCATATATGGTGGACATATTCTCTGGGTTATAAAAACTAATACACAGTTCAAACTATAATTTTTCCTTTGGGTGTGATGGATCCACCATTGCAGAAGAATTATGGAAGACTGATAAGATGAGCATGGATGGAAGAATTCAGTACTACCCAACATTGACAACTGGTTAATGAAACCAACAGACTTGGCAGAAATTGACAAATTAACATGTTTCTTAAAAATTGGGAATCCCCTATTCACTTCCCGAGTAAAGGAAAAAATGACTTTGGAATTTGATTATTAGAAATGGATATATACTTGTCATTAAAAGGATACCTGGAAGTCACCTTTATTTTCATTCTTTTATTTTTCTCTTCTTCTTTTCTAATTTCCTTCATTATAAATTTTATATGCAGTTTTTATATGTTAAAAGTATCTAATAGATAGGTTGGTAGTCAGTGCAGGGGAGGAGCCTGTGGTCATGGTGCATTTCAGTACTAATGATGCTGTGAAGGCTAAATGGGGGCTTCCAAGGTTGCATTCTCAGAAATCCTACCTGTTCCACGCACAGGACCAGATAGACAGGTGGAACTCGGCAGCCTCAATAAGTAGACAAAGCAGTGAGGAAGGCTTTGGATTTTGGGATAAGTCAAACCTGTATAAATTGCAGAGCAGTTTTTAAAGTGACCCCTGGGAGAAAGCCAACAGGTGCTGGGCAACATTCCATTCAGGAAAAGTGACAGAAACCATAATTAAGGATAAAATTTCTTCCAACATAGCTGAAGGAAAATAAAAGGTATTTTCCTTTTATCCCTTACTAACTTGATAAAATTAGTTAATAGCACATGGTATTAATAAGCACATGGATAAAGGTGATCCAGTTGGCAATATCAATCTGGACTTTCAAAATACTTCTGACAATCCCCCATCAAAGGTACCTCAGTAAACCTATCAGTTATGGAATAAAAGGACCAATTCTTAAGAAGCTAAAAGACAGGAAACAGAGTGCAGTAATATTTAGGCAATTTCCAGAGCGGAGGGGAGCAAAAATTGCCTCCTAAGGTTCAGTACTGGGACCTGTGTTCCTCAATTTATTCATAAATGATCTAGAATTAGGGGTAAGTAGTGGGATAGCAAAGTTTGCTGGTGATGCTAAATTATTCAAAGTAATAAAAACTGAAAAGAGATTGCAAAGAGGGGGATCTCTTGGCATTGGATGAGTGGACAGTGATACAACTGGGCAAAGAATTACACCTATAAACTGATGGAGGCTGTGCTTACTGTGACAGAGCAGGAAAAGGGATCTTGGGGTTCTGGTGGAGATATCAGTGGAAGTGTTGACCCTGTGTGCAATAGCGACAAAAAAAGCAAATTCAGTAATAGGGATAATTAGGAAGGGTGTAGAAAATAAGTTGGCAAGCATCATTGTGCCTCTTTATAAATCTCAGGTGGGGCCACAGTTGGAATATTGTATACAATTCCGTCACCATACCTGAGAAAGGATATTGTGGAACTAGAAACTGCAGTAAACAGCAACCAGAATGATCAAGAAGCTAGCAGATCTCCTTTATGAAATCACCCTGTAACATCTGAGCTGACCTGGTTTGAAGTATATAAAATCATGCATGGTGCGGAAAAGTTGGACAGAAAAAATCATTATTTTCTCTACCACACAGCACTAGAACCAGGGGGAACTCTATGAAGCTGATGGGCAGAAGAGTTAGAACCAACAAGGTGAAAAGGTGGTGACAGCAACAATCTGGATAGCTTTAAGAAAGGGTTAGACAAATTAATGGAGGACAGGTTTGCCAATGGCTTTTAAAACTGGTGCCTAGATATTGCCTACAAGTTAGAGTGGTAGGCAGGCAGGCATTGGTAGTCAGGATGTCATTGCATTAACACCTTTTCTTTTCTCATTACACAGTTATTGGTTCATAATGTTCCAAAATGCTTAGATTAAAAGCATAAAATCTAAAAATGGATGGTGCAAAGGCTTATGGGACCATCACAAAATCTATGGCCTTTTTGACCAGAGGCCCCAGAAAAAATAATTAACCTACACAAAGTACATAAGGAAATATGACTCTTGGAATAGACCCTCTCTTATTCTCCTTTGTATATCTGTTAGCTTTGATTTCCTGTAAGTAAAGTTTGCATTGCAAATAAAGGATCTCTTAACAATTCTAAGATGCAATATTAAAAAGTAAACATTAAGCAAACATTTCATTTTATTTAGTATCTTTTTGTTTTGTTTTGTTTTCCTGCAGTAAATGAAGCAGCAGACATGTGAATAGAAGGATTCAAGAGTAGACACTTAATGACTGACCTAAGCTTAGGTTAGAGGTGTGCATGCAAGTAAATTTTAAAAGTATAAAAGAGGAGGTATTAGACCTCCCAAAAAATAAGAAAGAGATTTCTCTGGAATCCCTCCTCTCCTCTTTCCTCTGGATAAGATTTCTACACTGCTTTCTTCCTTCATTTTACAAGACTTCTAAACAGGTAAATATGAATCTCTGGGGATTTCTCTGCAGAAAAGCAGGGTGGCTTTGTAGATACTTCAACTAAGAGGTTTGATTAAGGGATGTCCAAGTTAATTTGCCTAGGATTGAAAAAGCAAGGCTTTTCCTCCATTCAAATTATACTGTTACATTGTTTCATGCTGTGGCTTCTTTCAATTGTCTTCCTTTCCTTAAATCCTTACCGATTAACTTAAAAGCCCTGGTTACTTTGTCTCAGTGACTGCTAAATTAAAGCTGGTTGAAACTTGTGCTTATTCCTGATGCCATTAAAATCTGCTTCAAATCAATTTTTGTTCTAATTTCACTCTTAATAAATGAAACACCGTTTAATAACTTGGTTATTTCCCCTTCCCCTAAGGATCAACTGCCTGCCTGCCAGCTTGCTTGTCTGTCAAAACCAAAGTCCCATGTCTGAAAAGGATTCCAAAGCCTCTGTGCATGTACAGAGTACAAGAGCACATTTGGTAACAGTATGCTCCAATTCCCCACCTGTTTCAGCCAGAAAGAGCATTAGCATTTTAAAGTTTATTCTGAAAATATGAGCTAGTCAAATTGTGGAGGAATACTATAAACATTCAAAGATTTTAGCTGCAATTTCTCTCACTCTCTCCCCTTCCCTGTTTGCAGCAGAAAACATGATAATATATTCACAGTCACAAATTCCTCCTGTCTTAATAAAAATCACTTGTTGGTTGCTTTCCAACAGCACAAAGAAAATGCAAAAGTAAGCTTAGATGTGTAACTTAAGTAGTCATGCCAACTAGCATATCAAGAAAAGCAAAGTATATCAACTTCTTCACAATTTGTTTTGTTTTTTTGTTTTGTTTTTGTTTTTTGTTTTAGAAGCACAGACTTTCTCTCTCAGAAAAAAAATGAGTTTAGTATTAAGCTGTTAATGTGGTCAATTGAAAAAATGTCCTGTGGGGAAATATTATCTCTCTTCAAGAACGGCACAAAAGCAAGCAAGCTAACTAGGAAACAGATTGCACCCTGCTGCTTTTAATGGCACTGCTGTTTGTTATTTCAACAGTAAAACAAGCTTAGAACCAAAACAGCATTTCTCTCAAACCTATCCCATCAAGCAACTGGTGCAGAACATGAGAGAACTCCCTTCTAGTCCCTCTTTAGTTACAGTACTATTTGAACCAACATTCAGTAAACAGACTGGCCAACACTTTTTTCTGGTAAGCATGGAAGAAACACTTGGCCTAGGCATCCTGTGAAAATACCACCCCATATATGCTAGTCAGAAGCGCAAAATGCCTCTTTGTCTTCTGAGCACATTCTCAGCCCTGACATTTCACAAAACTATTTGGTACACTAATTCAAGTCTTCCAAGTATTCAGGCAAAGCCTATTTTTTTGGTTTCCATTTAAGTCCTGTTTCTATGGTGCAGAAGCCCTAATTGTACTGCATATAATATCAATGATGATGATAGTAATAATAATAAATAATAATAATAAGATGATGATGAAGAAGATGATGATGATGTACCTCTTTACCCGGGCTTTTGGCTGATAGTTAAAATGGTGACAATGCCTGCTGTTCTATCTTATTTTTATTCTTCTTATGCTGAATTTATTGTGACCTTCTGGTATAAAGTGGGAAATGAATAAATAAGGTTGATACTAGGCATGGGTTATAAACTGAAACTGAATCCAGACAAAAGGAAGATTGTGTATGCCATGGACTCTTGAGCCTACAATGTGGGGAAATATCCTGTGTATTATTTGCACATGATACCTACAAACTGAAGGCCTTTCTTCACAGACCCTTAATATAGATTAAAGCTTTCTATAGTTCACTCTTTAGGCTTCATACATCTGCATTTTAATCCATATCTATGAAGTCCACCCAGTCTGCACTAGGTAGAGCATGATCCAGATTATGGAAGGCCTTAATCCAGCTCACCAGTACATATGTTTCATTGGGTCTGCCAGCAGACTAGTGCAGCCCTGGTCTGGAACACATGTGGCATGCAGAAAGCATGTCTGTTGGACTACCAGGAGTAACTTTTACCATAGCATGGTGCCAAAAAACAACTCCCAGAGACCCTTAAGTAAGGAATGCTCATTTCTAACCCTCAGCAGAACAGGGGTGTGGCTGGAAAGCTCATGCAAGCTTTGTGGATGTGCCATGGGCTGATCTGGGTCAGCAAAGTTGGTGTAGATCTAGCCCACACCTTCCTATGATCTGGATCCGTGGCCTGGACTATTCTGTACCTCTGTTCCAAAATACAGGTAGATAACTGCTAAGTTAAATGCATTTGAGGGGGCTGTCAAAAATCCAGATGTGACAAAAGAAGAAGTATCACCCAACTCATCTTAAAAAATGTAATGGATTAAAAGTAAAATAATTTTTAAAATATTGTTAAGAAAAATGCACATGAAGCTAATAATACCATTCAGCAATAATACCTGCTTAATTTCCCAAGATCTGCCTAAATGTGAATGTTTTGACCGGTGTGCAATTTCCAAGCATCTATATTCCACCTTTTACCCCAAGGTCCCAGTGCAATCTATGGACAGTCACTATAAGGGCCTTCTCTCATGTTACCATAAAACAGGCTTCTGGACTGAGAAAAGTAGCAACTGTCCTACCAGTGTGAGCAAAGAAGCAAGGTGGTTTTTGGTTTTTTTTTTTAATCACATCACTTCTTCCTTTGTTCTTCTTGTTGTTGTACATTCTGCTCTATATCCAAAAGTCTCAAGGTGGTTACAGTAGAAACAGCCTTCCAAATTGTATGACAACAGAGGTCAAAACTGCATGATTTCTTTCCTCACCCTTGCCCAAGCACAGATGGCCTACAATGAGCCTTCAGATGTCCTCCACATACATCAGCCTGTTTCATTAGTATCTTTGCGGCTGCATTCTCACTCTCCCACTAGGCGAGCCCTGCAGAGCATGGCCATAGGGGAAAGTCAGAGCCCAGAATAAGTCTACTGTTTGTCTTAAACAGGTACTTTTAAACACCTTAGCTGCTCTTTTAAAACAGGAAGGACAATGACTGAGCACACATGAGGAAGGTCTCATATCTCCTAGGAACACAGTTCATATCTTGAGGCAAAACAAGTAGAAGAATACCAGTATCTATTTTAAGTGGATAGTGAGGTTGCATCTGCGCACAGTAAAAATAAAGTGCCTCAAAAGCAGCTTAGAGATGGTAGTGCCCACATGCTTGTGCCACAGTTCATATTGAAGGCCAGGGCATGCACTTCCAAAATGTGTCCTCTACTATTTAATGTGGATTAGAGTTGGGATGGAAACATTAGCCTCTGCTTCCACCACCTCTAAATCACTTATGAGTGGGTTTTTTTTAGTGTGTGTGGATGCAGCCTCACTAGCCATACTTATTTCCACCATATCTGTCACAAATTGAACATCAAGACACCACAAAAGAAAGCAATTTGATCTGTGAAGTGCTATGCAAATACATCACAGCACCGAAATTAAAATAATGACAACAATCAATTTTGAATAATCTTTTCTCTTGTTATCTTCATCTCTGACAGCATTTTTCAAGAAGAAAGTCACAACTGAAATGCCACTAGTGCAAAAATTTCTACTTGTTTGGAAAAAGCTTCCAAAGCCTTTTAAGGCCATAATATTACAAGAAATGTGACTTAAACCACAGACACGCGCAACCATATAACCAACTCCACAGTGCTTCTGGCACTCTACAAAACACACAGTTTATTCCCAGAACATGTGAAAGGTTCAGCTTCTGTTATTGCAGAACAAATCCAGTAAGTTAATATCAGGTGGTGAGTGTCACATGCAATTGTTTAACATCACTGTGTATTCAGAGACATTGTAGGCTATTTGTGGTGGAATGGAAACACATTATACATCCATAAAAGTAATACAAAACTCAAAGAGCAGACATACAGTAGAAGAACTAACTCCCAACAGCAATTTTCTGAACCAAAATTGCTGCTTAAAGTTCATTCACCTATCACTTAGGATTTACAGTTTTGTATTAAATCAAACCCAGCTGCTGCCATCTAGTAGCAATGAATACCTTGAGTGAAAGAGGAAGGGGGGGCACAGAATCTCCTTAGGCCCAAACACATCACACAGACTTAAATGGTCAATAATACACAGCTGGGAAAAATAATCTTTACTGAGATCTGTAATATTCTTCATTTCAGACAACTATAATCATTTTAAAACTGAACAACGTCTTATTGATTTCTTTTCCATATGCACTCATCCTGTTTACAAGTACTATATTTCCAGTTTCTTTTGAATTTCTATGTTAACAAGGTATCTATAATTACATTTATGGATTTTTTTTCCCTCAGCATATTTTGCTCATTCTGTCTTGCTGCTCTCAAGCATAATGCAGTCTACCAAAACACTAGCTCATGCTGAGTTCCCTTAAGAGCTCTCTCTTTAGTATTTAAAATGACTGTTTTACTAACACCATGTTTTATCAAAGTTAAAAACCTGATTAGATTATTCAAATATTTAACATTAGTACTAGAGTTCACTAATGCATCCATCTGAATGCTTCCCATCAATGCCAAATAAGAAGAAATAAGCCAGCTGAATCAGTTCCATCAACTGTAATCTCAGACTGTGTTCACACATTTAAAAAAAAGCAACTAAGGCTGTGCTCACACCTAAGTTTTAATCCAGCTTCAGTACACCTTCAGAGCAGAAGAATACATCAGCAATGTGAACAGTCATTTTTTCCATATTATTTCACCCAAAGGTAGATTTTCTGAGTTAGATAATGCTTTAAGAAATCAACTTGCCACTCCGCTGTTGTGTTCTCTCACTCTGAAAGAGGGTTGAAGCGTGATTAAAACTTAGATGTGAATGCAGTCTAAGAGACATTAGCATGCTGCACTTGTGTTCTCATCCCATCTCTAATCCATCTTTTCTAGCCTAGAATGTTCATGAGATGAGGGGAGGAAGCAGACTTGACATGTGAAATGATCCCACCTGCAAGCCACCTCTAAGTTTTATGTTCATTTTTTCCTGCCTGAGAAAGCAGTTTTATGGACTCCATAGCTATGTCAAAGACACCTGGGTGCAACTTGCTAATGGCCCTGCTCTCTTGAGATTTCACAGCGAAAACCAAACCTTGGCAGGAGCACTGACCATCTCAACTGGAAATCCTCAGGAATCACTCAAGTTCCATGCATTTGTGGGATCGACCATCTCAATGGTCCCCAGCCCCTGCAGAGGAAAGCTGCCACTGCAAATCCAGATTTTACCAGTGAGTGATCTAATTATGACAAAGGGCTTATCATCAGCCCTCCTATCAACTGATTCTCACCAACCTCTTCAATGGTAAAGACCAGATCAAGGATATCTACTGCTGTATGAGATGAGTTGGTAATATATTGAGACAGTCCTGTAGTTGTCATAGAGACCATGAAGATCTGAGCTGGTCCACTGAGGATCTCCTCAGTGTGGATGTTAAAACCCACCAACATCATTGTGAAAGGGGCTTCCAATACTACATCTGAGACCAGCTTAGAGATGGAAGCTGCTAGACAGTGGGGTGGCAGGCAAATTCTTACTATATCAGGAGATCCCAGAATTATTCCCCTTCCCAAACTGTTCTATTAAAAAAATGATAGTGGCAAACCTGGCATGATTTGGGCAGAAAGCAGTGCGCTTAGTTAAAGCAAAGACTGCACTAGGACAGACAGGTTGTCACATTTATTTTCAATGTTTTCAAATTTGGCTACATTAAGACTACATTCAAGGGAATTAGCTTACCTGTTTAAGTGCCTTTTTGGTATGTTGCTGGAAGGAAGACACCAGCTTGCTCTGCACTGGTGCATTGGTAAGGCTTGAGTCCCGAATGGAAGACACTTCTTCAGTTACTTGTTTAGGGCAAACTACAGAGAAATAAAATAAAGCACTAAGAATATAGGAGAACTAAAACTGTACATTTCAGTTTATTCTGAGATTAAAGAACTGGCTTACAGAGAGAAAACTGAACAGCTAAAAGACTGCCTATAAAGAACATGGCCAACTGTGACATAAAAGAGCAACCACCAACAGTCATCCAGACAAATTCAGATTTCCCAAGAGAAATTTTAAAAAAAATCTCTAGCAACTGGCATTATTCCTTACTTGTTCCAAGCAGTATATAGACTTTCATCTATAAAAAGCATCTGCATAGCCATTGGCAATGAAATCAACAACATAGTACTCAGTTTTGTTAGATAAAATGTTCAATTGAGTACTGCAAACTCATGCTAGATTCAATGATTGTTCTAATAACATACAAATTAACATCTGTGAAATGCCCTTGTCTAGAATTTGTACATGTAGTCTTCCCAGTGTGATAAAGTTTCAGCTGAACAAAATGCAGTGAAGAAAATGATGACCAGCCTAGGAAGCCAAGGATGAGGTTGCCATTCATCTTGAGGAAACATTACTGCACGTAATAGAATAATTAGCATTTAACAGCTTCAAGAGATTTTGCAGCCCAGTACATTATATGCACAGCTCACACAGAAATAAACATGGATAGCAACACATACTTTTCTTTATTTCTAATGATCAAATTTCTAAATGAAACAGCAATTACACCAGATAGCTAAATATTTCTAAGTCCTGTGAGAGACAACTGAAAAAAGCCTGAAGCATCAAAAGCACACTTTTGTGGAATAGTTACCAACTCCCCCTTCAAGAATCAATGCTTTGTCTCGATGTATGGGCTTCTGTAGCTCATAGCTATGCCATGCAGGTCACAAAGGGTGATCCACTGGAGAAGGAAATAGCAAACCACTCCAGTATTCTTGCCAAGAAAACTCCACAGACAATATCAAAAGACTACAAGATATGACACAAGAAGATATGCCCCTTAGGCCGGAAGGTGCCCAATACGTTACTGGGTAAGAGTGGAGGGCAACTACAAGTGGCTCCAGAAAGAGTGATGTAGATAGGCCAAAAGGATGCTCAGCTGTGGATCTATGTGGAGTGAAAGAAAAGTCTGAAGGTGTAAAGTACAATACTGCATACTGTACAATACTGGGAATGTAAGATCTATCAATAAAGGTAAGCTGAAAGTGGTCAAACATGAGATGGCAAAATGAAACAACATCTTGAGAACCAGTGAGTTTTCTCAGTAGTAAAGTATGCTTGTGGGAGTTGAACATATTTTCAATGAATATGGAAAGATTTGGTACTAGTAACTAATCATCTTATAAGCCAGTTTTAAAGTTTGGACCTGAAATCCTTCAACAACCAATTACATCACAAGCACCATTATACTTCTTTATACATCTATGGTGAGGCCAGCCACATTTTGAATATTGTGCTCAATTCTGGAGAATATCAGGCTGCAACATCTAGGCCTCTTCAGACCTGAAAGATGATATTTAAGGGGGGACCTGATGGGAGTATATAAAATCATGCCTGGTCTGTAAATCAGGATATTTTTTAAAAAAATATTTGTAGTTGTTTACATTTCATGGAGTAGGGATTTTGTTAGGAAAGACTGACATCTTCTAATATTTCAATTAAAAGAATTATTTCCAAACAGTGCTCTTTCATTAAGCTGATGTTCTTAGAAGAAAAAAGAAAGTCATAGAGAAACAATATAGAGTCCTGTATATTTTACTAGCTGTTTATCCATCACACATTTTCCATATCATTCCTCATTTTGTCACCTCCGACTTTCCAACTTAGGACAATTCTGCACTGGATGGTATACAGGACAACTTGTCTACTAGGAGCCTCTCTTCCACCCAGGGCCTCCTTTAGAGTGCACCAGCATGTAGAAGGGAGGTTCCTACTATGAAAAATCCAGTACACCTAGTGCAAATCACCTTTAAATTCTTTATTGTGTCATCCACTCCCTGTCTTTCCAGTATTGCTGTAGCAGCTACAGTTGCTCCCCTTCTTCTCCCTCACACTTGGAAATACACATTCCAAATGCAAACACAGAACAAGTAAAAGCAGTCACAGCATGATGCTGCAAGCATCATCAAGTCAGACTATGCACAACATGCTCTTTATGCACTTTTTAATACATATACATGAACATAAATTACACAGAAAGGCTACCTCAGAAAACAGCGACGTTCCATTCTAACCTTTTAATTCTAATTTGAATAATTAATGGGAGAATTAAGGTCTTTCAAGATGAATCATCTGATTTGCAAAAGCTAAGGATTTATTTTGTTTCCAATACCAAGAACTCAAAAGGAATTGGTTTGCTTCAGAACTATTAGAATCTCAGTGGAAATAAACTGGGTTCTCTGCAATGCAGTCAAGACTGTGGCCCTTTCTGAACTTACCTTTAATCCATAATAAGGAGCCATGAAGTCCACTTTAAACATGACTGGTAGACATGTTTAAACAGGTCTATGGTGGACCAGTGAGCCCTGGTCCATAACACAGAAGTGTGAGTAAGGGGAGCCATTAGACTGCGTACCAAAGTGCATCACTGAAATTGGTCCCTAGAGGCTGTTAATAACATTAAAATTGCCATCTAGTTTGATATTCTAGTTGTGCCTCTATGTAACTGAAAGTAAATTTCATTGACCTTAGAGAATAAACATGCACAAGACCAAAAGTGGTAACTGCAGTATTCTATTTTATGTGTCAAAAGAAGCCATTGTTTGATAGCATGGACCCTTACAGAGCTTAGGACATAGGTGAGGCCTAATATATGACACCAAAGTTTAGGAGAACCTTCCAAAAGGCAGACACCGTACTGTTGGCACTGAACATAGATAGTTGTCAGCAGATTGCTTTGAAGGTTCCCTCCCTCTCAACAAAAAATGCTTCACTAAAAGCTTACAGCTTGAAAAAACTGGAGTTATTCAAACCATCATAGCAATGCGTTTTCCTTTTTTACATTATGACATTTTGGGTATGCAAGAAAACCTATACAACCTAGAAGGTGGAAACTGAGAAAATATGTGTATCCTACAACAATGGACCAATATTACACGCTTCTTCAAAAAGCTCTGATATTGGTTCTTACTTTTTGTCGGTTGACACATGAACAACCACTGTCTTGAAGAACCTACTGTTAAGCTGCACTTTCCCCCTCTAAATGGAGATACATTACTTTCTTCAAAAATAAATTTCTAAGGACACATTTCAATGTTCCCCTTGAACACCATCTCTCTTAACAGTCAATTACAGAGAATCTGTAGTGACCGAAATGCACCGAGTCAGTTCACCAACAGATATAATGCACACATACATGCTTCTGTTTTATGCTTCATCCAAGTACTTGAATAGATAGGATGATAAACATTCTAAACTTCTATTGAAGGCAACTCAAAGCATTATTCAAAGTTTGTTCTTCTAAAACAAAATATAGAAGACCACAACAACCCACACAAAGTTGTTACGCAGTTTCTTCTGCAAAAAAGAATACACTTGTAGCACAGCAGTGCAAGATAGGAAGAATGAGAGGGGCCTGACTATCGGGACCAATTTACATGATGGCAGACCTATAAATTATTTCTCCATGACTTTTCCTTTTATTCAACAGCTACAGAAAATGGCTCATTTGATCAGAGAGTCAACATGGAGGAAACTGTTTTTAGCCTTTCTTCCTCTGTTGTTTCTCAAACTTATTCATGCTTTGAATTAGGTTGTTAATGCCTTCCAGTTGACCTTCAGCCATGCTACTGCATTTGTTTATCCACAGAGCACCTATGATTTTAATAAATAAATAAATAAAATTTATTTAAAATAAATAAAAATTAAATGATTGATTTCTAAAAGAAAAATAATAGCTAATGCATAGTCCTAAATTCTGTTGCTCACTTAAGCAGAGAAAGTCTAATCTCTATAGGTCAGTTAAGGAGGGGGGAGCTTAACTTCTTTAGGTCTTATCTCAATAAGGGCATTCCGCACTTCCCATTTTTCCCATAGTGGGTCTCTCCTTTCATGCAGTTGGTGAAGAATAGGAGAAGACACCCTCCCATTAGCATACTGCATCCATATTGGAGACAGTGAAGTCCAATCTAGCTAACCCATTGGCCACCTAAACTGAGACTCCAGCAGACCTGTAAGTCTACTGGAATTTCAGGGGCCACTTAACCAGCCCAGAGAGGTGTGTAGAAGTGTGCACACCTCCACAGGCCAATTTAGCAGAGGGGCCCATTTCGGCGGTACATCAAATTGTTCAGCGAAAATGGATTTCCCTAGGCTACTAAGCCAGGAACATCAGTTTCTAGTCGTCAAAGCCCTCATGCTAGGCTGTGAAACTTGTCTAAGCTTTGGGATGGTGCAAAGTGGGGAAGTGGGGAAGACCTTTTTCTGGGCCAGCAGGTCAGCTCCAGCGAGGAACTGCTTTAGTCAGAGCACTTCCAGCTGGACTGCTCCACGCACTCCCCTTGCAGACAGAATTAGTTGAGTATAAAGTAGAAAAAAAGGTAAGCAAATACACACAGGAACATTGTAAGCACAGTATGCTGCAATTTTCTCCCTCACAACCTCAGCCTTACACTTTGTAATATAAACACCTGACAACAGAAGATTAAACTAAGGAGAAAACACAGCAGATGCCAACTTTCATGCCTGATCTGAGTAACAGTGAAAAATGTTTTTCCACCCTCCTCATTAACATAAAATTTATCCAAAAACATTTTACAAAGGACATGCTAATACTCTTTCTTATAATTTTGTCTATCTGAAACAAACAAACAAAAATAGCAAAGAAAAAATTACTTCTTTTTTTGTGGCAACAGATAATTCCTACTCAGTAGAAGTGACCAGGTAATGTTTATTTATTTATTTATTTATTTATTTATTTATTTGTTCAATTTATATGCCGCTCCTCTCCGAAGACTCAGAGCGGCTTACAACAGGTCAAAATATCAGACAGGTTAAAACAATAACAGTTAAAAGCAAAACAGTAACATCAAACACCCACTCTCAAACCCATTCCCGAAACAGGGAGGTCTTAACAAGCTTTCTAAACTCCAGGAGGGTGGGGGCATTTCTTATAGCGTGCGGGAGCTCATTCCACCAGGTGGGGGCTGCCACCGAGAAGGCTCTCCCCCTCGGGGCTGCTCTTCTGCACTGTTTCAATGTTGGAACTTTCAGGAGCCCCAGTCTATGAGTCAGGAGGCGGTCTCTCAGATATACTGGTCCTAAGCCATGTAGGGCTTTATAGGTTATAACCAGCACCTTAAATCGGATCCGGAGACCGACAGGCAGCCAGTGCAGCTCGCGGAGTGTTGGTGTAATGTGGGACCGTCTAGAAAGTCCCACAATAGCTCTTGCGGCTGCGTTCTGGACCACCTGTAGTCTCCGAACGTTCTTCAAGGGCTGCCCCATATAGAGAGCGTTGCAGTAATCTAACCTCGAGGTAATAAGAGCATGAGCGACTGTACGTAAGGCCTCATGATCCAAATAAGGACGCAGCTGGTGCACCAGGCGAACCTGGGCAAACGCCCTCCTTGAGACCACAGCTATATGATGGTCTAAACTAAGCTGCGGGTCAAGGAGGACTCCCAAGTTGCGAACCTTCTCTGAGGGGGTAATATGTTCACCCCCCAGGTAAATGGATGGACAGTTTGAAATGTCCCTGGGAGGCAATACCCACAGCCACTCCGTCTTGTCGGGGTTTAGTTTGAGTCTGTTCTCACCCATCCAGGTCCTAACAGCCTCCAGACACTGGCACATCACTTTCGCTGCTTCGTTGACTTGGCATGGAGTGGAAATGTACAGCTGAGTATCATCAGCGTACTGATGACATCCTACCCCATGTCGTCGGATGATCTCCCCTAACGGTTTCATGTAAATGTTGAATAGTAAGGGGGAAAGCACCGACCCCTGGGGTACCCCACAAGGGAGTAACCTAGAGGTGGACCTCTCACCCCTCACTAACACCGATTGCGAGCGATTAGAGAGATAGGAGGAGAACCACCGTAAAACGATGCCTCCCACTCCCAAGCCCTCCAACCGCCGCAGAAGGATACCATGATCGATGGTATCGAAAGCCGCCGAGAGATCAAGGAGCACCAGAATAGTGGATTCACCTCTATCCCGGGCCCGCCAGAGATCATCCATCAGCGCGATCAAAGCAGTTTCCGTGGAATGGCCAGATCTGAAACCTGACTGAAAGGGACCCAGGTAATCGGCTTCATCCAGAGCCCCTTGGAGTTGCAGCGCCACCACCTTCTCCACTACTTTCCCAACAAAAGGCAGGTTGGAGACTGGACGATAGTTATTTATAACGGCTGGATCCAGGGAAGGCTTCTTGAGAAGGGGGCGCACAATTGCCTCCTTGTAGGGAGCCGGAAAGGACCCCTCTCCTAAAGAAGCATTCACAATAGCCTGGATCCAGCTCCGCGTAGTCTCCCTGCTAGCCGAAACCAGCCAGGAGGGACACGGATCTAGCAAACATGTGGCGGAACTCACAGCTCCAATGGCCCTGTCTACTTCATCAGGTGTCACATGATCAAAACTATCCCAGATAACATGCTCAAGACGTGTCCCTGGTACCTCGGTATCTATGTGACAGGAGTCTAGGCTCGCCCGGATCTCTGCGACCTTGTTCGCGAAAAAATTGTTAAAATCCTCGGCACTGCCCTGTAAGGGATCCGTCACACCCCCAGTACTTAGGAGAGTGCGTGTCACCCTAAACAGGGCCGCCGGGCGGTTTTCTGCGGACACAATTAAAGCGGAAAAGTACGCAGATTTTGCCGCTTTAATCGCAAGATTACCATCTCATCACATGCCCCGAGATAGACAATTCAAATATACAATTCAAATAAACTCAATACCTTGTCTGTGTCTTTGGGAGACACCGATTTATACACATATTGACATAAATGGCCGTGCACTGTCAACACACATATATCAAACAATCACCTAAATTGCTCTAATCTCGGAACAGTTTTTCTGCAGCCAGTCAGTTTGGATATTTTTAAAAGATAAAGAAAAAGCAATCAGATAATTACATTGTACTCCAGTCAAAAACACATGGATACACCTGGGACCAACAAAAGACTTCAAAGAAACTGTGTAGACCATTTGTAAAAGCTACTAACATCTTAATTAACAGCATTTAAGAGCACCCCTGAGACAAATCACTTAGATGCATCTCTACGATGACACAGTAACATTAAAAAGACTACTGCAGTAGAACAATATTGTACTGTACTTCAAAAGAGAAGGAAAAATCATTGGATATTTAAACTTAGGCTGTGATCACACACAACAAAAAAGAGCCATCTTTGAGGTGTCTCAGGCTGCATCCCCAAAAGACTTATTTGCCTCTCTGGGTTCCCTCTGCAGTCACTCTATTCAAGTGGACTTTAAAAGTGCCGTGCACTTCCAGAACAAGCGTCCGCGTGAGGCTCAGCAAAACACGCATTTTAAACGCAACTTCTGTCCGCACTTAAGTGTGTTTTCTTTGCACGCATCTTTTTCTTCCCACCGCCTCCCTGGTTGATAGGCTGCCAGTGGGAACGGGAGGGACTGCACTTTGCACAGCCACAACCAGGAAGACAACCCCTGCCAAGTCCAAAGGAAAAATAGCCATCGGTTCTCTGTTCGTCTCCGCCCCCCAAAATGGCTTCTCACCCCGGCAAAGGCAGCAGCTGCATCCATTTGCCGCACGATCGCTCATTCACTCTCAACACTTCAAAATCCACCCCAGCAAAGGCAGCGGCTACAGCCATCGGCCACGCGATCTCTCTTAAGACTTCACTCTCAACACTTTCCCTCTGACTGTCAAAATCCACTCTGTACAGCAGCCGTTACACTGTAGCAATAATCCACCCACTTCACACCTGATAGCAATTGCAACGCACCAGCCGTAGTTGAGCGTAGGCACTCCTGGCCACGGCATCCACCTGAGCTTCGAGCGACAGTGTGGGATCCAGGAGTACCCCCAAATTATGCACCTGTCCCTTTCAGGGAATTGTGACCCCTTCAAGGACAGGTTGTCTTCCAAATACATGGACCCAAGAACCTGTGACACACAGCACCTCTGTCTTGTCTGGATTCAGCTTCAATTTATTGACCCTCATCCAGCCCTTTGCCACCTCCAGGCACCTGTCAAGCACTTCTACTGCATCTCCTGGTTCAGATGGCACAGAGAGAAAGAGCTGGGTATCATCTGCATATTGATGACACCTCACTCCAAATCTCCTGATGACCTCTCCCAGTGGTTTCATATAGTTATTAAATAACATGGGAGGTAAGACTGACCCCTGGGGGACCCCACAATTGAGTTCCCAGGGTGTCAAGTCTCTATCGCCCATGACCACTATCTGAGATTGGTTCTGGAGGTAGGAGCGGAACCAGTTCCAAGCACTGCCTCCCACTCTGAAACTCCATAGCCTCTCCAAAGGATACCATGGTCAATGGTATCAAAAGCCACTGAGAGGTCCAGGAAAACCAACAGGGTAGCATTTCCCCTGTCTCTCTCCCAGAGGAGGTCATCAACCTGGGCGACCAAGGCAGTTTCTGTGCCATAACCAGGCCTAAAGCCAGATTGAAATGGGTCTAGATAATCAGCTTCTTCCAAGCATGCCTGCAGTTGGGCAGTGACTACTCTCTCTAGCACCTTTCCTAAAAAAGGTATGTTAGCAACCAAGTGATAGTTGTTCAAATCTGCCAGATTCAGGGAAGCTCTGTTTAAGTGCCAGTGGAACCACCCCCTCCCCCAGAGAGGCATTCATCACTTCCTGAATCCACTTAGGCATCCCTTCCTGGCTAGCTTTTATCAGCCAGGAAGGGCAAGGGTCCAGACAGCATGTAGTCAGCTGCACCCCCCCCCCCCAAGTAGCTTGTCCATGTCCTCAGGCTGCAATAACTGAAAATGATAGAAAAAAATTGGACCAGACAGTTCTCTGGGCACCTCCCCTGGACTATGTCCAATTGTGACATCCAATCCCCTACGAATCTGAGCAACTTTGTCCTCAAAGTGCCTTGGAAAACTGTCACAGCAGATATTATGTGGCCCTGGATCACACTTTCTCAAACCTGGTTTTATGAGGCCATTTGCTACTCTAAAGAGCTCTGCTGGACGGCTGCTTGAGGTCGCAATGGTGGTGGAAAAAAACCCTCCTTTTTGCCACTGTCATCGCCACATGGTAGGCATGATAGTGCGCTCTAACCTGTGTTTGGTCAGATTCACAGCCAGATTTTTGCCACCTGCACTCTATTCATCAACCTTCCTGTTTCATGGCCCGTAGCTCTATAGAATACCAGGAAGCTTTTTGGGCTCTACAAGCATGTCGAGGACACTTGGGAGCAATTGTGTCAATAGCCCTGGTCATCTTTTGATTCCAGAGAGAGACCAGAGCTTCGCCAGGAACACCAGTCATGCCAACTGGAAAATCCGCCAGAGCATTCAGGAATCACTCAGATTCCATAAGTCTCTGGGGGCGGACCATCTCAATAGGATCCACTTTGCAATCTAGCTGTTGCATTCTGTCCAGCTGCACCTTCTGAATCATCTTCAAGGGCAGCCACACATAGAGCACATTACAATAGTTCAATCTTGGAGGTTACTAAATATAAGAACATAAGGGAAGCCCAGCTAGTCCAGTGTCCCGTTGCACACGGTGGCCCACCAAATGCTCATGGGCATCTCAAGCAGAGACAGGGACAAACCTTTTCCTGCTCTCGAATCCCAGCAAATGGCCTTAGAAGCGTCCTGCTCCCCACCACCACCAGCCTGAAAGATGTACCTAAGCATTCATTCTAGGTGGTAAGGTTGTCTCTATCCAAAAAAGGCAGGAGCTGGCAAACAACACCTAATAGGAAACAGGCAATCTTGGCCACTGTCTCCACCTGAGTTTCAAGTGTCAGAGCAGAGTCCAAGGCCACCCTCAAATTAGGCACCTGCCCTTCCAGGGCAAAGATACCCCATCAAGACCAGATTGCTTCTCTTATTCATGGACACGAGGCTGTACTGATTCAGTTTCAATTTATTGACCCCATCCTGCCCATTACTGCCTCTAAGTATCTGTCATGCACTTTGACTGCCTCTCCTGATTCAGGGGGCACAGAGAGATAGAACTAGGTGTCATCTGCATACTGATGACACCTCACTCCAAAATGCCTGATGACTTCTTCCCTTTGGTTTCATATAGATGTTAAAGGGCAAGGGAGACTAGATCAATCCCTGAGGAACCTCACAAATGAATTCCTAGGGTATTGAGCAGAACTTTCCTATAGCCACTCTCTGGCATTGGCTTTGGGGATATTTACTCCAACTCTCAAGCTCTATAGATTTCCCAGAAAGACGCCATGGTCAATAGAATCAAAAGGTGCTGCGAAGTCCAGGAAAACCAACATTGTAACACATCCTAGAGTAGCACTACCAGAGAAGGTCATCAACTTCAGGATTGTAAACAAGCCTAAAGTCACATTGTAACAAGTCTAAATAATAACTTCTTCCAAGCATGCTTACAACTGAGCAGTAATGCTCTTAGTATTACAGAATGCTTCTCCACTCTGGAATGGGCTTTGGGAGATGCGGTTGGTGTACTACCTGCACTATTGCTCAGCAGTCTTTCTGAAAAAATTAGTAGAAATAGCCTTGGAAGCAGTTTTTGTATGTACTTTAAATGACCCAGACACCAATACTGTTTTTATGCCGCTATCTACAAAGGTTTTGTATTTTGTACTGCCCTTTGGTGGAAAGGGCACTATAAATAAATGTTATTATCCAATTCCAGTACTAGAAAATACTAGGGAAACAACTGTAGGCTGCCTTTAATGTTAGGTCAGAGCTTCATAGCCTCCATGATAACCATTAACTCCTAATTCCTAGGTCATACCCTGTATTTGTTTTTTCTTTCTTTCTTCAGATCTGGAAACAGATGTGCTCATAACAACCTCATGGTCATGATAAATTCATTTTCTGGTAAGATTTTTCCCACCATGGCACAGCACAACAATTAAGATGGTCCACCCTCCCAAACATATAGATTCCTGAACATCTTGTTGAAATTTTGGCTTCATTATCAAAAATCACTGTATAACTGGCCCCTGATAAAATTACTACTGAGTGCCCATTCTGTTCTTGTGAAACCTGGACTGCCCACTGGTATTGGATGGTAGCTAAATTATAAATGGTAAAAGATTCACTGTGAAAATGACTGGGTAGGCATTATATTGCATAATCATTCTGTCACAACTTCTAGCAGACCATTCAGTGCCTGCCCTCCGAAAAGTAGCTGGGCACTTTTAGGTTGCTGGAAGTGTGCATTAGGCCGAGTGAGTCCTACAGGTCTAAAGCAATAAACTGGGAGCAAGTGTTGTAACAGTAACCAAAACAAGTTTATTAAGAATAACAATTAGAAAGGTAAGGGAGAAAACAGAAAGTTCAGATAAAGCAAGAGAAAGATCAAAAGTCTCTCAATATTGCTAGCTTCAAGCAAACAGCTTTCTTAGCTTACAGGTAACTAGTTGCTTCTAAGCAGATAAGCCTATCCACTTCTCCCCTTTGGTTTGCTCAGCTTTACCCAAGCCTCCCCAAAGAACAGCAATTCAGTCCCGGTTTCAGCCAGGCTTAGCACCTCCTTGCTAGGCTGTGGGTTCCAGCCTTTGGTGAATTCTTATCTGAGCTCTTTCAGAGAATCAACCAGTAACGGCTGCCTCCTTCCGCTCTCCTTCCCAAAGAACAGGACCAGTCTGATCAATTCCCCTTCTGAGAAAAGACCCTTGGTCACTTGCTGGCAAAGTCTCCCTCAGAGACAGATCTCTGCTATCAGTCTCCTTCAGAAATTACCCAGCCAAAAGACACAGTCTGCTGCTTTCTCTGCCTATTATACCCTTCAGCCTCTCAGGCTCAATTGGCTGTAACCTCTGGCAACTGAGGGGAACTCCTGCTGCTGTCAATCAAGCCTCCAGGTCCCTGGGCAGGTTTTCCCTCCAAATTGCCAGCAGCCAATCAATGCAACAGGGCCCGGGCAAGGTTTCCCACCTTTTCTGCTACTTGCAGCCAAGGCTTGCAAATGCAGTTTGCGAGGGCTTTACATAGGCAGTAAGCAATGCATTTTGCAAAGAGGCTCGCAAGGGAGTAAAGAAATATTACTGCCCATTGCAGGCTGACCCTGAAACCGTCACACATTCCTACTGCATAATCAATGAAAAAAATCCACTTCCTTAAGTAACCATCCTGGGTGAATTAGATGAAGTCACCCAGAGTTTATTGAAAGCTATCCTGGTAAATCTTACACTGAAGCCACTGGAATCCCACAGTGATGCATTTGCAGCTAAAGCTGAGGACAGAGATGAAGTTCGTGTAGATGGTTCCCTTATTGAATACATTGCTTCTTCTGGACATGGTTGTACTTCCACTGAAGATAAATGTGTATTCATAGGATTTGCCTTGGCCCATTGCTGTCACTAGAAACCAGGGTAATCAGGAGCACTGTAGCAGCTTCAGCTGGTGACATCACTGTGATATTTCTAGACAGAGGTTGGTTGGCCCCTGTGACCACACAATTATATGGGGCTGCTATGAAGGTTGGTCTAGAAGCTACAACTGCACACCTGTTTTGTTTTTCTGAGGAATTATGCTGATTGCCAAAGCAAAATTAAGATTTTAATACTGACAAAGCATTAAACAACTTGTTAGATGGCTATCTGAACAGATGTCTTCTCCCATACTTGCTTGCTGATCCCCGAGTCCAATTGTACAACTACCCAAGAGATGTATCTAGTGTAAATAAATGGAAGAGATTTCTGTACTGTGGTTTTTAGCTTGTGGAATGGTCTGCCTGCTGATAAACAGCAGGCACCATCTGCCTTGAGCTTTTGCCAAGCCTGCTTAAGATGTACTTGCAATATAGGAATTTTCTGATTGTTGATGCAATCACTATTGGCTGACTCTTTACTACATCATTGCTTTAGTAAGTATAAACATTTATTATTCTTACTGTTGTAATTTGGGATTTATAATAAAGGACAGGATGCACATGTTTAACATAAATACACCACTACAGAAGCATAAAGCTCAAATGCACTATTTTGTACCACATGATTTCCAAATCTATTAATATGATTCATCAGATTACAGCAGCATCATTCCTATAAAAGGAATAAATGATAAATGAGGCAAAACAATGATGTATAATCAGTTTAGCATATAAGAACTCTAAGAGAATTACAAACCAAACAGCTACCTCCATTTTCTTCTCCATTGCTATTGCTTGCTTCAGCCATTTCAGTACCATCCAGCTCAGATTCACAACTTAAATCCAATGTTCCATCTGCTGGACATGTAGAGTCTTCCTTCTGTACATAAAGAATCACGTTACCATGTTGCTTACCACTTTACAAAACATCTGTTTCTTATTCTTTTAAGCCTCCCTTATTTTGAGAAACATTAAAAAATGTTCTATCAAGTAGCAACTTCTTATAATACTAAATATTTTTAGTCTAAAAACAAAAACTGTTTTAAAATTCCAGCTATCTAAATGAGACCCACAAACAATTCCCATGTCATTGTTATGTTTTTTTCTTTTGTCAGTGCCCTTTACCTAAAAACAACAACAAAATTAGTTTTCAGGACAGCAATATCAATAATCTAAAGAGAGGTTATGCTTATTTTTTTTCAAAATAAATAAAGGGAAAAAAACAATCTTGTAGGAAAAACTGCTTGTGCATGTTGATAGCTTGTATCACCATTCCCAGAAAAAGTGTTATCAATTCCATGTTAACTGATGAAAGTATGGGCTCCATTGTACCAAAATTCAAAATTATAAAGTAAAAATTTCTAAAACATTTCTCCCTTTCAAATTAACAATTTTCTACTTTATATATTCACTTTCCTTTATATATCATTTCAGGAAATAATTTTATGCAACTAGCACAAAGGCCTTATTGATATTATTGTTTGAGTTTTTAGTGTAGCAAAAAACAAGTATTATTTCACTTTTAGTACATCTTCAACAGATGTTAGAAACATTATTGTGAGCTAGAAAACAAAATACATTTTTAACCTCTGAAGAACACACAGCAAATCCATGGTAAGTTCTTGTAAAATATCAGAATCATGAACACTTTATTCTGAAAGGGAGAGGTCATAAACAGTTTAGCAGCAGCAGCATAAATAGTTTTAAGTGACGTTCAGAAACAGAAGAAACTTTCAATCATTCCCTTGTCAAGGCTCCACAAAGTCATCTGGTTTGCTCCTAAGATTTACAAAAAATAGTCTTCTTAGGTTTGTGCACTTTCACATCTAAAAATGTAACTTACTTTGAGTGCGTAAAGTCCTGCCTTGCCGGGAATTTTGAAGAACGTCCCATCACCTACACGAGTGTTAGTATGAAGCATTGCATTCAGACAAGCTAATGGAGAGGTACCACTGAAAAATAAAAATGGGAAAATAATGCAAGCTGAAATGGAGCATTTCTTGAAGCAATCTTTCTTCTTTTTATTATTATTTAAAAAGAAAACAAAAAACCTTGCTTCTCTTTAAAGGAAACCTTCCCAACCCTGAAAACATCTACATTACAATAACAGGCCAGTTGAAATGTAATCATATGCATCCATCCTTTCTGCTTCAGGCAAAATGTCTGCAAATTATAATTATGCTATTTCACACAGTAAACAGCTCTAGATTTAAAAAGAACTACAGTCCAAATATTTATGTGAAATTACTTCACAAATAACACCATGAAGCCTCATTTTTAGAATGTTGCAGACAATGTGGCTTCACACATGAATGATCAAACCAGCACCAAGTTCAAGGGCAGCTCTATCCCATAGGATGGAAAGGCAACAAAAGAATAATAAAGACCCCAGGAAGAACACATTTAACTTTGCAAGGGTTAGCTATGCACAAGTGTGAGCAATTTCTTTTTAATACAGCCAATGCCAGTACACTTATTTTGCATCTTTTAGACAAGACCACAGTATTTTGAAGCTTAAAAAAGGACAACTATCCTAAAAGGAATGACTGAAATAAATCTGTATAATTTCAAAACAATTTACTTCCTAATCTAGGAACAATATATCATATACAATGCCAGAATGCATACTAAGCCTAGAAAAATTAGCAAAATACAAAATCCTCTAGATTTTTAGATACCAAATCTAGCCAGTGTATCATGGAACACTTTGTATATACTACAAGAAAACCAGCTAACCCACCCCATGCATTCACTTCTGTGTAGATAATTCAAAGAAAATGCTTCTTGAAGGAGAAAGATTAATTCGCAGATCTCCATCTTTATCCATCATCACTGCAGTCATTCACATTTAATTAAACACAAGCTTTCAAAAAAAAATCTTCATGCAAGTTCTAATTAAATACTAGGAATACCAATGCATAATGAATGGTGTTAAATAAGCTAATATTTTCATTCAATAAACAGGCATGTCAATTACAAGTCATTTACTGATATTGAATTATGGCTGCGTGCAGATAAAGTGTTACATATTAGCCAGATGGTAATCAAAACTAAGCTTTGTTGCTACGCAGAATTGTCCACAGGACTTGTAAATACTATATCTGAAAGTTATTTGAAAATGAAATTATGTAGCACACATTGTTTTCAAAACACAGGACACACTCAATAATATATCATAAATCTATAATATTAACACACATATAGAAATATTTTTATTCTAGCAAAGTAATATTTATAAGAAACTTCTACAAAAATAATATCCATCGTCCCAGAGCTACTTGTTTATCATATAGTTGCCTTTCCCTTATAAAATCATGCTAGGACATACACAATCTTTACATTTGCATCTGCAAATAAACTGAGGAAGAGTTAGGCTGAGAACTATGAACTAGTCCCAAGTTACCTCACAAGTTTCAGGATAAAGAGGTATCAACCTCCATGACTCTCTTTCCTAATTCCAGTATTTTTTTACATTTACAATTTTGCCTTGAATAGCTCTATTCATGCTGTGCATTTTTTCTTCCTTTTTATATTTCTGACTTTAAAAACAATGCCTGAAGAGGAGCAGAAGACAGTCAGTGGCTACTACCCAAAATGGATATGTATTTTTTTCTACTTGTGGAGACAGAACTGCCTGATATCCATTGTAGCTACCAGAATGTAGGTCCAGGCAGCAAAAAAGTAAGTGGCACCACTGTAGAAAGGAGCTAGTAGAAAATGGAATACTGTTGCAATTCTTTGCAAGCATAAATGAAAAATCAACCTTACTAAAACTCAATTATGAATGAGTTTAAAACGAAGAAAGGAGAAAGCATTCATGCTCTACTGTGAGTGGCTATCACTGCCCAATATTGCCTTATGGGCCAACCACCCTTGTTCTGAGGCAATAGGCCTCTGTCTAGCAGCAAGAGCAGAAGGCTTTTTAAAATTAATTAATTAATTATTCTGTCCCACTCTATACCCAAAGGTCTCAGGATGGATGACAATAAAATCAGTGTTGCATGTAGTTGTGCCTATAAGGCTTCCCACCGGCATCAGGATAGCCATTATGAACAGAATGCTGTTCTGAACAGACCTCTCATTCAATATAGAGAGTTTAATATTTCTTCTTTCTGAATCACTCTAAAGAAATTCTGCAAACTCAGTTGATATGAAATCAGCAAATAATGCCTATTAATCCTTTCCACCATTCTCTTTTTTGAGCACGGCTCCCCTTTTCCATATAGATTAGAAAAAACTGATATTTCGAAAATGGATTGATCCAGCCACTGCAGGAAAAAGCTTTCCTGAAACACCATCCTCACTGGATTAATAGAAGAATATCCACAAAAACACTAAAGCAATAAAAACCAAATGAATGTAACTCCCAGTTGTTCTCATCAACCTAACATTATACATTAATATTATGAAATTAGGGACGTTGCAATCTTTTGCAGTACTTATTGAACTCACTTTGAAGACAACAGTAATGATTTTTCCATATATTAATTATACAAAGCAACAGCCCAAAGCTACATCAAAATGTGGTATTTAAACCAACCCTGAATCAACACGTCAAACACATTTGTTCTCTCTTCCATTCTGGTGATGCAAGAATACCTAGATGTTGAAAATACACAAAAATCAGCTCTCTGTGCCCTTTGCGAGCGTACTTGCAATGAGAAGTCAGGAAGTTGGGGATTCTGGCCTCATCAGCAGACTCATAGCCCACCCCTTAGTTCCCATTCAAAGGAATGGCAGGGTGTTTCTGCACTGGCCGCCAAGAAACTGATTAAAGAAAATCCATTTCCTGGTGATCCGTCCTCCGGAGGATCCATCCAAAATAGGGACAGATCCAAAGAGGTTTCGCGCGTCCACACATGCGTGGGGAGGATGGATCCTGAAGGCCAGATCTTTTGGGTGCTGTGCGGAGGCCGCAGCACCCATTTCCAAAGGCAGACGGCTTCCCGCACCGCCGATGCCGCTCCCAGAGCTGTGGGAATGGAGGATTCAGCTGCCAGTCATCACGTTTCCACCGGTGTGTGGTGCATGCGGGAGGGTCTCAGGGGGCAGACTGGCCTGCTTCTTCCCCTTCCAAGATGGCGGCTGCTGGCACATCCATCTCCTTGCCTCTTCATGTGCGGGAGCATCCTGCTTCTAAACGGATCAAGGCAAGGGGATGGATTGAAGACCTAATTTTCAAGGTCTTCACGGAGAATGGATTTTTTGGTGGTGAGAACCCATTAAGGCCGGATCTTGTATGCTGTTGTGCAGAAGCGGCTGCCTGGAAAGGTCCCTGATGTAATGGTATGTAATGCGTACATATGTATTTTAACCTGGTCCAGTGCAGAAGGTAAGTCTTGTATGTGTCTTGTATGTGTCTTACATGTGTCTTGAATGTGGTTTCTGTGGCCAGTGAGGAAACACCCGCATATTGATCAATCAATCAGGCAATGGATTGGCAAAGAATCTTCCTTCCACAATAGTTTCTCTTTAAAAAAAATATTTGAGAGGAAGGAGACAATCCAGACAATATTGGGGTTAAGAGCCTTCAGTGAATTTCTCTCAGGTGTGCATGGCCTTGGTCATCTTCTCCCCAGGCCCAGGTAACTTAGATAATTAGATCCAGGGACAGGACAGCATTAAAATATCAGGGGCAGCTGCACTGGGTGAGATTTTCACCTTAAAGCAGCAGAAGCCTCAGTTCTGGCAAGAAAGATTTTTAGTTTTTAAATCTGACACTGATTCTGAGTTTCAGTTAACTCTGCACATCAAATATTCATGATAATATCCAGATTCAGAAAGGAGAGCAATTCATAATGGGAAGTGAAGCAAAACCCCATTTAAGGACTATTACAGTTTAGTATTATAACAGCTGTTGAGTTACACAGACAAGATATCAAAAGTAGTTCATTCAGATGTACTTGCTTTTTTGGGGGGGGTGATGTGGACTTTCAAACTCAATTCAGTATCCTATAGTATAAGTCATTTGAGAGGTCTGGTCTCAACCATATGCATGTTAAACATTTGGATTAAGAAACACTGATTTCCCTCTCCTCCTCTTTTACAAAGACAAGAGGAGGTGTCAGACAAAAATTTTTAAAAAGCAGGTCTTCAAACAGGGTCCTGGGCTGACAGACAACCCAGAACATATTGCTGCACTGCTGGTCCATTCCCCCATTGTGCTGGCATTTGCCTGCCCTTCTGGCATAACCCAGCTCAATTGGCTGTATTTGCAGCCTAAAAGGTGACATGTGGCTGGATCATGGCACGAAGATTTGCCAATCTAATGGCTTCCTGGGAGATGCCAACAGTGAAATGACAGCTTCTCTGAAAGAGCTGGCACTTTCTATAATTGTCTGCAGAATACTAAGGGGATTGAAAGCTTTCACTTTTGGTTTTGAACAATCTTAAAAAGAAAAGCTCCTCATACTCCATACTTAAGAAGCTGAAGTTTATTCTAATAGCATTTGGTTAAACCAGGGACCCAAAGTGTAGTTGTAACCACCTTTGTTTGAGCCAAGTCAGTTTAGCTAACCACCATAAGAATAAATGGAGTGCCCCTGGATGCTCCATCTGGATGCCAGGCCACTGACTCTGTCCTGGAGCATTCAAGAGTGTTGTGGAGTGCCCTCATTCTCCATAGCTGTGAAAAAGTAAAGCCTTCTCCACAGCTTGACCAGAAGTATCTAGTATGGTCCCTGTTGCTCCTGCATGCAGCATTTTTGGGCCACAACACAATTACCATGGCATGCTGTTGCTATGGAAATTCGGATACACCACAAGTGATCATGGGGCAAGTGCCAGCTGCTGTCCCTGAACTTAACTTCAGCAGGATACTGTCAGAATTACCAACCAGGGACCTAGAACTTAAAAACTTCGGACAAAGGCAATGGCCAAGTATACCTTCAGACATTGTCATTCCTGCTCAGTGGGTCTGGCATCCCTGCATAGGGGCTTTCAGTCCTCCAGACTGATGGATCAGAAGCTTTGCAGGGATACTGTAGCAGCTTTCTGTCCATCGGACTGGTTGACTGGAAGCTTCAGCATCCTTGTATAGTGGCTTCCCATCCACCAGACAAGAAGATCCATTGCCTGGACTGGCAGGGAAGCATTGAAAGGCAAGTGCAGCGGGGGGGGGGGGATAGAATACTGTGGGCAACGGAAGCAATGAAGGGGGTCGTTCCATTTTTTAACGCTGAGAACAGAAGACAGAACTGAGAATAAAGCAAGAGTATTTCAGTTGGTTTTCATAGGTGTGACAGTTTCTGGGTACAGGCTGCAAACTGTTTTGCTTTCTGGCCTTGCAGGCGTCTAGCAAGCTGCAATAGCCA
This sequence comes from Aspidoscelis tigris stejnegeri, assembly GCA_023333525.1. Lineage (NCBI taxonomy): Eukaryota > Metazoa > Chordata > Lepidosauria > Squamata > Teiidae > Aspidoscelis > Aspidoscelis tigris. The sequence continues at coordinate 49,978,451 of JALMGA010000004.1, forward strand.
GCCTCTTTGCAAACAGCTCTTTGCAAGCCCTAGGTTTTGGGCTGCAAAAAGGGCGGGAAATCTTGCCCGGCCCTGCTGCAATGATTGGCTGCAGCTGGTGGATGGAGTTAAAAGCTGTCCGGGGATCTGAGTGCTGGAGGGGCTAGAGGAGGAGTTCCCACCAATCAGGGGTGAGAGACAGGAGTTTCTCTTAGGACTCTCCAGCAGCATTTTATTCCAGCAGCTTTCCCCAGGAAGTGGCAGCCAGTCAGGGCCACAGAAAAAAGGTATAAAGGAACTCAGATTACAGCAGACTATGTCTTCGTGCTGGGACAAGAGCTGAAAGGAGCAGAAGAGCTGAATCCTGAAGGAGCTAGACCAGTAGTTGACCAGGGGTCTTTTGACTGGAAGATCTTGGAGGAAGACTTCGCAGGCAACTGACCAGAGGGTGATTGGTCAAGCAAGGACGGACTGGGCCTTGTGATCATCCAGAGCTGCGTTCTAGGACACTGGCTAGGCTTGGGCTGAAGCAGAGCTGGTCAGGGTGAGGAACGTGGAGAGGCTTGTCTTTAAAGGGAACAATTTTCCTTTAAGAAGGGGAGCTGATAGGCTGGGAAGCTGGTAACCTTAAGAGACTCATTGACTTAAACCAACAAATACCTGAACCTTATTTTAGTTTCTAGTACTGCTTGTGTATAATAATAAACCTGTTTTAGTTTACTGTTCAGACCACTTGCTACCCGTGTTTTGTGTCCACACCGTAGTATTCACTCGGCCGTTGCATGAACTCAGCATCCTAACAGGGCCAAGCTACTCCTAGAGAGGGCAGGCACTTGCTGGAATGCTGGGGATCGTGACAATAGGCATAACTTCCAAAGGGTTCTCCCTCCCCACATTCAGGCCCTTACAGTCACACAGGTGTCAGTACGAGAAGCGAGAAACCGCAATCTAACAAGAATGCAAGCAAGGAAGGGATTGTTTTGCTAAGACCTCAAAGACGGATACACAGTGGCCCTTACAGATACTATCTCACTAAAGTTAAGTGCCAACAGGCCCTGAGCTTTTAATCTCCCTTTTTCACATACAAAAGCCATATAAGGAAAGACATAATCTTGTACAGCAAAGGCATGTTATGTAACAAAAAGGAAGACACCCAGCAATTATTGTTCTTGTTATATGTTATCTGTATGGAACACACATCTGCAACTACTGTACACAATACTCCCATCAAACACTGAACCAAAAGTGGGCAAATATTTTTTCATACCAGTGTGATTACCACACAGGTAACAATTTAAGCTGTTGCATAAGAAGTGAGGGAAAGATATCATAAACTTACAGTAGCCCAAATGTTGGGGTCAGACAATTATGTGCAGTTTCTCAAAAGGACCTATTGTTTTGTTTATCAGGACTTCATTAAAAATGAGTGTGGAATGTGCAGCGACTTTCAATTTGCTAGAAAATTTAAAAATTCTCCAATAGCTGCATATTAGAACCCAATATTCTGGCTTTTAAAAAATGTGTTTGGAGAAACTGAGAACACATAGATCTATCAGAGCTGAGCACATTAATAAAAAAAAATCCTTGCTGCTGCAATGCCTAAAATGCACAGTATTTGAATATGTGGGGGTGAACCATTTTCCCTCAGAAGCACTTCAGAGTATAGTAAACTGTACATCTTTAAGGTGATGTCTGGAGGTACCTGCAATCCCCATTTTGATTTTCTATATAACAGGACTTGACTAGAGATCCATTTTTAAAAAATACTGTAGGGAACAACTGTTTTGCTTTGCTTTTGTGTTCTTTGGCATTTTTCTTTCTCCTGTATTTTTTCATTCTGTATTTTTAAAAAACTATATATTTTGCTCTGCACTGATGAGTCAGCATTCTCTTCACTCTCATACCCATGTGTTCTACCAAAGCTTTTCAGGGGATTATGAATCATGAGGAAATATGAATTATGGGGCTGGACTGTGAAGTTAGGTAATTACTCCAATCCGGCAGAAAGGCATTGCATATATAGTAGGCTTACATGGCTGAAGCCAATTTGTCTTCTGTTGCTAAAACCCTTTCTGAACTGAGCCTTGTTTTAGATTATATCCTGGATTAGGGACCCTGGGCCCACTGTAGTTTTCCCCAGCATTCTGGGATATTATTCGGAAGAAGGCCCATTTCAAAAAGGATCAAACACACATGTGTGTAAACTCCTTGTTTGCTGGTGGCATGATTGCAGGCATATTTCTGTTTTATCACACTTTAGAAGAAGAAGATTGGCTTTTCCACACCGCTTTTCTCACTCATTTAAGGAGACTCGAAGCGGCTGACAAAGCTTCTTCTCCCCACAACAGAACCTTGTGAGGTAGGTGGGGCTGTGAGAGCTCAGAAAGAGACCTGTGACTAGCCCAAGGTCACCCAGCTGCCTTCAAAGGAAAGTGCAGAATCAAACCCAGTATTCCCAGATAAGAGTATGGCTCCCTAACCACTAGACCAAACTGGCTCATTTTACCATATATATCAAATTTATTCTTATTGGACCATCAACAGTCAACAAAATAACATTTTAGGATTTCCTAAGAAATATGTTTGTATCTGTAAACTGTATTGTCAGTACACACAGACACAAAGAAAGAGAAACCCACCTCAAAACCAGACAAAATGTATACATAAAGCTAAGAAATACTTTAATACAAACTTACTTTCTATAATGAAGAACAGATGTCAGAACCCCACCAGATGCAAAACATGGAAGGAAAGCAAAACAAAACAAAAATAAACTAGTTAGACATTTTTTCAGAACTCCCTATTAACACTGAATGTGCGGTCAACTAATTATTACAGTTCCCTGGGTCTCACTGTTTTAGATTATCTGTACCCACATTTCTCCAAATGAATGCTTTCCTTCACTAGTATCCTGTGCTTTTGAGCACCCTTTATTGACTCAGTGTAGTGCAAGCTAATTACCATGATAGGAACCATGCCTATTATAATTTGCTGCCTCTCACTGTTGTAGGTTATCGGCATCCCACATTTCTGCAAATGAATGCTTTCCTTCACCTTCTTTTTCATGCAAAGCCTCCAATATCTTGTGCTCTTGAGCACCTTCTGGTGGCCTCAGCAGCACAAGGAAGGAAGGAAGGAAGGAAGGAAATACAAAAGAACTAAAGAACTAAATAAAAAATGTACTGATACAATAAACTTAATTCAAAATATTGTAGGAGAATTAACAGAGAACTGTTTGTAGCAGTTTAATTACAGTAATAGATACTCGGCTGTATATACAACATCTTCTTTTAAAATTGTCAAAATATTGTAGTCTTCTGTACTGTTAATACCACATATCCCATAAATGATAGGTCTTCTGGGGCAGCACAGGTAATTGTAATTCCCAAACAAAGCAGTGCACTTGCAGAGGTTAGAGTGCCTAGTTAAATACATTTATTTACCCAAACACCAGGAGTACAGTGGGTCTTATGTCTAATTAAAGACGCATAGTAGGTGTAGATCATGATTCATTAAACCACTGAATGATGGCCACTTTATAAATGAAATGATCCAGTTAATCTGTTACCAAAAACTGTGTTTTCAACACTGAAAAAGTGCATTTAAAATTAATCCTAAAATATCATTCTGATTGACAGCATTACTGGGGAATGCCTAAAAACTTTTCTAGATTGTGTCCATAATACTTAACAAATACTTGAATTAAAAAAACACAGAAGTTTCACACAAAAATATTACACACACACATATATATCTACTCCAGAAAACCTTATATTGTGTGCTTCTTTCTCCTCAACAGTTCATATATTCCAAAAATTCTTCATATTTTGGAAAGCAGATAAGAGTTTGAGGTCCTTATTTACTCACATCTTCACTTGCCCTTTAGCACTAAATCTACTTAATATGGCCACTGCCTATGTTAACTACACATTAATGCCCCTTATCCATACCTAATTAGTTCCAGAAAATGGACCTTACAGCAAATAACTGGATAAAACTAGTTGTTTAAATAGGAAAAATTCTAATTCATTTCAACCCCATTCCAAATTAACTAAAAAATTAACCTAAATGTCTAATATGATAAGGAAAAAGATATGGAACTTGATAAAATATAATGAGTAGCAATAACATTATATCTCAAATATAAATAAATTAAAGATTAAATTAAAATATTAAAAATTTAAGGTTTTGCCTTTTCCCAATTGCACTGACTGCCTTCCCCAGGTGGTGCCAGTTGATTTATCCTTGGCTCATCATATGCCCCACAACCTTTACATCAAACTCTACTATACCTTATCACATCCATGGGCTCCTGCCTTTTCCTCTCAGGGGCATGCTGCTCTGCTCTGGCTGTGTGGTCTAAGAAAAGCTGCAACCAGTATGGCGTTTCCTTGGTTCTACAAGATTTATGGAGTAGACACATTCAGGGTTATACAGGGGTGGATGCACACATGTCTACATTTTGGAAGGACTTGACCTCTTCCACTTTGGAAGATCTCATGGGCTGAGAAGACAGCCACAGTCTTTCTATGACTATGGGTGTTTTCCCACTGTCACTAAGGACCCATTAAGGACCCATTTGGCTGAGAGCCAGATTACCCCATTTCTACCACAGACCCCATTAGGGACACATTTGTTTCCACCACAGCTAGGAAAAACCAGATCATTATGGGTCCTTCAGGACCTATAATCCGGATTTCACGTAGACCCCTTCTACAATGGGATCTTCAGCTTTAAAATCTGGATTGTAGGGAGCCTGTTTTCACCACAATCCAGCAATGGGGTCTAGAGGATGTTCAAGTGGGGGGAGACACCCATGGGGGTCCCTCCGAAGTTAGCTCCGAAATCCCTCCAAAGGCAACTTCGAAGAAAAACCCCTTGCCAGAGCAATGCAGCTGTCAAAGGCTGCAAAGGCTCTGAAGGGTCTTTGAAATTAGCGTAGTTCGCAGGAAAGGCTGGGCAGCAGAGGATGTGTGGCCAGGGGTTTCTTGCAAGAACATGGATCCCACAGGGATCGTGATTTGGCTGCCTTTCCCAGGCAAGCTGCTTGCTTGCCTCAAAGGGGAGTAAAAGCAAGGGAGTAAGGGGGTGCAGAGGCTTGAGGTTTTTTTTCTCAGGGACGTAACTTTATTGCCCCTCTGGAAGAGAGAAATTTAAAGCCCCTGCAAGGGCTTGAAGCTGTCTGTGAATTAGCTCCTTGCTGGGAGGCTTACTCATTCATGCGGAAAGAAGTGCATAATTAATGAGCTTCTTGCTCCAGTCATTGGAGTCTGTTTTAAAAAATCTTCCCTGCTCTTTACAACCCCTATAGCCACCTGACAGTTGTCCAGCTTGGTGCCCTATGCCCACCTGAGAGTCCAGCTGTCAAGTGGGTATAGGGCACCCAGCTGGGCAACTGTCAGGACTCAGGTGGCTATAGGGGCTGTAAAGAGCAGGGAAGATTTTTTAAAATAGACGGGAGAGCCCTTTAAAACAGATAGCAAAAAGTGCAGGAAACCAATTTGTAATCAGGCCAAAGAATTTTCGAATCGTTTTCAAAGCTCAACAAAACCAGGTGCCTTTTCTGAATCTGACAGTTAAAAAGAGAAACAAGTAAACACACAACACAGAAAAAAAATCAAAATATACCTCCTATGACATGAAGGGGAAAAAGAATTATCACAATTCATAGACAATGAACTGTAAAGATCAAAAATTATTTTAAGAATTTAAAATACAAACTTACATAATTTATCTTTGTTATCTAACTATTTCCCTTGTGTAGTTATAAAGCAAATCATATATGATTATAGTGTTTGAATATCAGTATTTATATAATCAATTTTCACCTCTTATAATTTTTATACATCAACTATTTTAAGATATTAAATATATAACTTTAATGGCATTTATATATTTATCCTATTCATATCCATTTAACAGTTAGTACACCTAAAAAATTTATCTATTATTTATTGTTTTTATTTCATCACATAGTATTATCTGTTTTTGTCACTATTTGAAGACAGTTCAAGAGCTGCAGCTAGTGAAAAATGCTGGCCAGACCTACAACAGGCCGGTCTTAAAAAAGAACTGCACTGGTTGCCTATTTGCTACCAAGCCCAGTTGAACAAATTAACATTAACTCAATAAACCCTAAACAGCTTGGACCCCAAATATCTAAGGGAATGCTGCCAACTAGATAGATTTGCCCATGCCCTAAGAATTGCTGGTGAGGTCCTCTTGGTTGTCCCAACACCTTTAGCAGTTAAGGGGGTAGGAACACATGGGAAGGCATTCTCAGTTGTAGCTCCTAGGTTATGAAATAATCTCTCTGGGGTGCATAGGCACCCCTACTGTACTAACATGCCTATTCACTCTGGCCTATATCTGGGGAAACAATATCTGTTTCCTATGCAAGGATTGTCACTATTTTAGACAATCTATTTTATCTCATTATTATTGTGTCCCGCCCTGAGACCTTTGGGTATAGGGTAATAAATAAATATAATTAGCATTTCTATTTCTGCATCTAACTATAATTTAGTAATACATTTTTAGATTGCAAATTTCAAAAAATTAATCTTATTTTGCAATACATAACATTCTAATATATGATGACTTAACACAACATTGAATTTATGTAAAACTCAGGAAGAATAATTTCATATGTTCTCCAGAAGAAGAATGTCACATGCTTAACACAAAAGTGGGAAAAAAGAAACTACACTAAGATCAGTCTCTACACCCACTCCTCTCTATTTCATGGAGATACATATATTCTTACAATGATTGTTTATTTGTTTGTATTTGTTTGTATTTACAACTGTATACCATAGTGTCTAAACAAAATCTAGGAAAGTTTAAGGAGAAGAAACAAGGAGTAAGGCAGATATTAGTTTTATTGGACATAGCTATTCAGTTAGTTTAAGATTTAAGTTTAATTATATAATAATAACATTCCTTCTCTCTCTATTAAATTATTTTAACATATGCAATGAAAAAGAAAGATTAAAATTTACCACAAATGAAAAAAATTAAAGCACATAAATCCAGAAATGGCTCATAAATTACTTAATCACCATCACAAATAAAGGATGACAAATAACATCTCTAATATAGAGCCATTACAGATCCTAACATACAATGTCAAAGGGTTGAATACCGTCAAAGAAAGAAAGAAAATTCTAGCCAATCAAATAGTAAATGTCACCTAACAATAATCATGCTGTAGGAAACACACCAAAATATAAACAAAAATTTGATTATTTGTTACCAGGAAATAAATATAAGGAATACATAGCAAGGAAATTCTAAACCCAGAAGAGTAGCTATTCTAATATCTAATAACTTCCCCTTCAAAACAAAAGGTCCCCCTCCAAACATATTCTTGTGAAATCTCCAACCTAAATAAACCAATTAAAGGTATTAAATATTTAGGAGTACTTATTTCCAAAAATCCAAACAAACTAGTGGCACATAAATTTTGAATTTAGTCATTAAAGGAATTCGAAGCTGGGAGCTGGCTGGATCTCAGCAATAAAAATGACAATTTCTAAAATACTTTATTACTTTCAAGATATCCCAATAAACACCATTAATACTTGATTAAATAGAATCCTAAACTTTTTTTTAATCAAAAATATGTCTACAAAGGGGTTGGGGCTTCCCAAATTTGTGATTATATTATGATGCTTTTAGACAATCCTAATTAATGACACTCCATTCCCTAAAAGATATTCAATGGATTAGTATAGAACGAGAACAACTGCTTCAAATGACAGAAGTTAGAAAAATATGAAACCTCATCATAAAAGAACATATAAATATGTGGATAAAATTAGAAATCTATACACATCCTTTTCCCACTTATTTTCAACAATCCATTACATGTACCAAATAATCCTGTTTGCAGAAAACACAAATTAATAGAAAAAGATAATGTATTAAAACTTCAACTTAAGGTTCTATGTAAGTTTATAACAAAACATATGGCACTAAATGGGCTTAATAATAAATTTTAGAACATTTTACAAATTACTGAACATGCTGACTCATCTAATGGCCTGATTTCACAGCTCTACAAATTATTACTAGACAGTTAACAACTAGCCTACATTACAAAGAATCATGGGGAAAAGATCCAGGAATCAGTTATCAATTTTTAACAAATGAATACATTGGACAAATGCAACTAGATTAAAAGAAACAATACAAAATCATTAACAAATGGTATCCAACTCCACTGAGATTTTCAAATTAGAACAATACTACCAAGATATGATGTTGGAGAGACCATAATCAAAAACCTTTATTTTTTCATATGTGCCAGGCTTGTGAAAAATCAATTCAGTCCCCAAAAAAGATAGAAATGGAATGACTTTACTAGGATTATTCCTGGGAGAAAATGAGAATAGTTGAAAATCAGCACAATCTTTGATAGCAAAAATTTTTGAAAACTAGAGACAATTTGAATCTGAAACTATGGCAAAATAAAATATGGGAAATTCTGATATAGGGTGTTTTCTACTGTCACTAAAAGTACCCATTAAGTACTCATAAATGGGTACATAATGGCATTTTTGTACCCATTAATGGGTACTTAATGGGTACTTCTAGTGACAGTGGAAAAACACCCATAATTAACAACAAGGCACTTATGTCAGGCAAGATAAAAAATAATAATAAAACAGGAATGGAAATAATGTCTTTCTAAAGTATCCAGGCGTAAAAAGATAGGTTCACCCTCAAAAGAAATTTTGTCACTTATAATACAGATGCTTATTTGATCTTTCTTTCAGCACTTTCCTAACAGTAGAGAAATATATTCAAATTGTTTGCATTTATATGATTTAACTATAAGAAAACTTTAAATAATCATATAACTTTTTATATTATTGTCTAAATCGTATGATCATTATATGGTTATCATTACGCTTCTTTGTATTTATGTATTTATAAATTCAATTTTTCTGTTTGAAACAATTTTAAAAAACCCAAAACTCTATTTTTGGTGTCCTTCAACTTTCTATAGCAAGGAAAGGTTTAATCTCTAACATAAAACAAGGAGGCATTAGCTTGGCCTAAATACAGTGTATCTGTCAGAGAAGCACAATAATGTCATCCCAAACTATAGACCTTTTTGCAGTTAGTGAAGTAGCAAAGGCTACACAGCACAGAGACACTTCCATCCCAGACAAGTGAGCTATCTGTAGCCATAGACAGCAAGATAGTGAAACTTCTAGGATGCAGCAGCACGTGGCTTCAGGCGGGATCCAAGACCTTCAGGCAACAGGAACGATAGAACAAACTGGCAAGACTTCTTCCAGCAAGGCGGCAACGGATGAGAACAAGAACCTCTGAGATGAGGAGAAAACTCCCCCTAAATAATGATGAGTAGGGTCAAATTTCTCCACAATTAACAGCTCCCTAGGAAGAATGTAAGTGGTTGGCATTTAACTGTGGGGCTACCTTTACTTCCCAGTTGCATTATTTTACTCTAAAAACTTTATTATTATTATTTTTAAGTATATGTGTCAAATTAACTGTAGGTGCAGAATGAAGATTTCTACATTGTTCATCTAAAAACTACTGTTAAGAAAATACATTCTGGCTTCCACTGAGATTCTGCACAAAATTAAAGACGCTTGTTCTCAGCCAGTTGCAGCAAAGCTATCACACAGCAAGAAAGCCAGCTGTAAAAATCCAAAAAGTAATATAAATATCCCTACCAGCAAGCTTTAAATGTAACAATAAAGTTGCATTTAAAGTGTCTCATTTGCACTTTTAAGTTGTAAATGCATATGATCCATATCAAGATTTCTTTGTTGAAAAAGAATAGTATTCATTTTAATGCTAATTCCATAAGGAAATCTGAACATCCAAAACTGAATTATAAGAATATATTGTTTAGCATTTCTCTTTCCCAAATTTCAGAACAGATGCATATCTATACATAGAAAATAAACAAGTTATTTATTATGGTTCACAAATTTAGAAAATATAGTAATTACTGTTTCAATAGTTCCTATAAAATAATATGGATGGATTATTTTATTTAATCTTTTTAATTTGCCAGGTATAAATCTTATTGTAGATTATGATAGCCACTTAAACCAAAGAGTTAAAAAATGCGTTATTCGTAGATGTTAATTAAAAACTGGTTGGAAAGTTGTCTACTGTACAATTGAAAGCAACAGATGGGATTCAAGATGGGCTCGGCAAAAAGGGGGCAAGAGGCAGATAAGTAATTCTTCTTAGGCTGAGCAGTTCAAAGCCTGGATTTAGTCTTCAGGACTTTCTGCACTTACTTTTGCAGCTTTTGATCTGTAATCAGATGAGGCCGGGGCTGGTCCCAATCTGTTCTGGACCAATTTGTGTGAGTTTTGGAGCTGCCCCAAGGATCAGGAATGACAGTCCTTGGCCTTGCAGCCTCTGCAGGAACCATTTGGTGGCACAACAAGTTATGCTGCCAAAATGAGTCCCAGTGGCCCTAGTATGCCAGTAAACTTCACTATTAAGGTCTACTGATATTCTGGAGCTGACCAGGAGGCCATTTGGAGTCTCCTCGTCCAGAATATGTACAGAAGGAGTGTACCAGTAGAACAAGAAAGGGCCAGAAGAGGAATATCATCCGGACAGGGGGTACGTACAGGTGCACACTCACATTGGGTGTTTTTCCACTGTCAAAAAGTACCCATTTTTGCACCCATTTAGGACCCATTTGGGTGTGAGCTGGATGATCCCATTTCCACCATGGTACCCATTTGGGACCTGATTGTTTCCACTTTCATGGGGGAAATTTGGATCTAATCTGGAAACAGGCAATGGGGTCCAAAGGAGGCTAGGGGGAAGAGATGCACCTGTTGGGGCCCCCCTAATCCTAGACTCCGAAGTCACTTCGAAGTCTGTGCAAAATAGCTCGAGAGTGCCTCTGAAGTCTGTGCTGATCTTTGGAGTGAACTTCGAAGTGACTTCAAAGTTCACTCCGAAGTGACTTTGAAGTGGCTCCGAAGTGGCTCTGAACTGACTCCGACGTCATTTTGAAGTTCACTCCGAAGATCAGCACGGACTTCAAAGGCACTCCGGAGCTATTCTGCACAGACTTTGAAGTGATTTCGAAGTGACTTCAAAGTGACTCTGAAGTGACTCTGAAGTGACTTCAAAGTAAATTCGAAGACTGCCCCCCCTGCCCCCCAAAACAAGGGGTAATGGACCAACCCCTTGTGGGTCGATCCGGATTCCGCACATGGGTGCAAAGCTGTTTCCACAGCAGGGGTGATAGCACCCATTGCTAATGGGCACTACACCTCCTGTTGAAACACATTGGGTGCTTCCCTTAATCCGGATCTACTAGATCCGGATTAAGGAATGTACCCATTCCTTAGATCCGGATCTTCTTAGATCTGGATCTAAGGGCTGCAGTGGAAAACCACCCATTATAACCTCCTTATTGGAGAAATTTAATGTGGGCATACAGTCCCCAAGCTCTGTTTTTCACTCCTGCTCCACTGTCTTTTTTCTGCCTGGCCTTCTTCCCATCAGTTTTCTGCCCTGGAAACACAGCATTCATTCATTCACATTTTTATCCCACCCTATACCCAAAGATCTCAGGGTGGTTTACAACATATAAAACGAACATATTAAAAACAGTATTAAACTTATTAAAACTGTAACAGTGCCTGGATGTGAGGAAGAAAGCTGTTCCCTTAACTAGCCAAAGGCTAGGATAAAGAGGTGTGTCTTCACAGTTCTTCTGAACACACAGAGTGAAGGTGCCTGGCACACCTCAGGAGGGAAATTATTCCATACTCTGGTATCCATCACTGAAAAGGCCCTATCCCTGGTGCCCACCCCTTTTGCTGCTGAGGGTGGTGGCACAACCAGGAGGGCCTCCCCTGCAGATCTTAGGGCATAGGCAGGTCAACATGGAAGAATGCATTCCTTTAGAAGGATTTTGTTAAATAATTAAACCTGGATTTAACACAATACAGAGTTTGCTTTAGAAAAAGAAAAGAAAAAAGTATTCTATAAAATAGTCATGCAACACATATTCTTAAAATATCAATATTTTAAAAGTTTTATTTACTTTTGAAAGTTCTAGTCTCTTCTTAGGATCAAATCCTCACAATGTAGCTATAAAAACACACAGACAGACAGAGGAATAACATACAGCTACTGTTACATATTACGTCTATTTAGCATGTACTGTAATTAAATTCCAGCTGCATGAAAACTGAATTTGAAATAGCTTGCTCTTGAGGTCCACTAATCTATCCTGCTCAAGAAAGCCACATAAAACCAAAATCACCAAAAGAGTAAGCCCACAAAAACTACTAGCTCCCAACTTAAACTTTTTTTTATTTTTACTATTTTGCCTGTGTTTGCAATATATATTTTTAAAAACTTAGGATGAAAGTAGAATCAGTTCTTATATATATATATAAAGGCAAAAAGGGTAGAAGAAATTAGGAAATGTTTAACTTCTAAGGGCCTGTATTCCACACCAGCAAGTACATTAAATGCCTCCTCTCTTCACATTAGTGTGGTATATGGGAGGCCTCACCTACCACTAGTATACTCTGTCCACACAGGATGGAGCATGACTCAGATCAGGAAGCTACTAGCATACTAGCAGGGCCCAACCTGAACCACAGAGGCACACAGAAATCACCTACATAAGTGTCCCAGTTTATAAGGGGACCCATTTCAGTCTTAATGAATCTCCCAGTGTCTCCAAGGCCAGGCACTTTGCTCCTGCCTGTTGGAGCTCAGGCAAGCTTCAGGACCAGCATGAGGACTGCGCTGGAACAGCTGTCACCATGCAAATAATGTTGTTGCAGCCTGGGGCAATCTGGCACAGCCTTCAGATGGATCAGTATATCACAAGTTTAAAACTAGGTACATATATAAATATAAAATATATTAAAATATACAGACATATACTTGTATTATCACAACAGTTGGGTACAAGGATTTTGTATGTAAGACATGAAAAATACCCAGCTCAGAACAAAAACAGACCTCCCTCCTGAGGTTTTTTTGTTGTCTAGGGCTCCTATTTCTGCTTTCAATCTTCAACCATGTCACTGCTGTCATAAAACTGCTAGCTTCACTATCAATGGAGGCGTATATCTTGGTCACCATAGTAGCATGGATTAGCAACTTGGCCTTTCCTTCTGCCATATTTAAGCAGATGCTTTACCTACCCACATATTTAGGAATCATATATTCCCTCCTGCTCCTCCCTCCATTTCTACTGCAACACAAAAACTATTTGCTGCCCAGCAGCTTTATGTTTTCTGTTGTGTCCTAACCATGAATTGTTGCTTACCTGCCTCTAGAGGTAGCCAGTGCTTGCCGGGCAGCAAAACAAATGTTCCACCAGACTGGGTCTGGCATCAGGCCATCATAAACCTTGCTTTCAGCCTGATGCGCACCAGGCTAAGCAAAGGAGATATCCTCCAGTTGGCAGTGCTGATCTGTAGATTATGGGAAATCTGTAGCTGTGCTGAGTACAATTCTAGGCATGAGAAAAATAAAGAGAAGCCCATAACTACTAAACTCACACCAATAGTCATGCCAGCTCTGAAACACGTTACTATGACATGTACAGAAAATGAAAGGGCAACTCTAGCAGGCATTATGTTGGAGATTGAAAACACAGCAAGAAACTGACTTCTAGAACAAAACTGACTTCTTCATGGACACAAAATGCACAAAGTTAAGCAGAGAATGTGCAAATATGTTTCTTCTATAGATACTGGAGATAAAAGCATTGGCATTTATTCATCTTCCCTTTCAGCCTGCAAAAAGCCATCCTTTAAACTAGCACAGTGAATTGTTTAGATTTGGCAGATGTGTCTATATTTGGCACTTTCAAACCAGCTGAAAAAAAGGTAAGGATTGTATCCTTTGCCATCCTGATATTAGCAGCCTGTCTCAACTTCTGATTAGGCCCCCTGGACCATCTACACTGCTCTTTCCGGAGTCCAATATGAAAGACTACTTGATGGGCCACTGTTGGAATCAAGAGGCCTTTCCACACTTACCTGCATACCACTCCAGCAAGGGGTATAGTGGCCACTTTCCACATGCTAGGGCAGTAAATGAGAGGTCCAACCCCCTACTCAACTACTCTGTCTGCATGATCAGAGCATAACCCAGTTTGGTGGGAAAAATGGCCACCTAGAATGGGATTCCAGTAGACCGATTTTAAAAGATCTTCCAGCAGTCCAGCAGGTATTAAATTGCCCCAGTAGGTATGGGCCAGTTTAGCAGGGGAACCCATTTTAGTAGTGCCCCAAACTGCACTGCCAAAATGAGTCCCCCAGGCACTCCAAGGCTACAGTAGAAACTAAAGTTCTTAACCATTGGGAAACACAGAGCTTGGCTCCAAAAATCACACAGTCTTCAGAGCCAGTGTGGTAGTTGTCTTGGAACAGTCTTCTCCAAGTGCAGAAGGCCTGCGGTGGAACAGTAGATCAGTCCAGTTGTTGGAACTGTTCTAGCCTGGACCAGTCCTGCTGGACTAGAAGAGTCAGGTAAGTGCAGAAACAGCCAGAGGGGTCCCTAATTAGGTTCTTAGAGAAGTCCCCTGTGAAGTAGCTTCCCATTTTTTACATGATATTGTTCTAAGACATTTCCCAAACTTCAGTCATTCCCATACCACCATCACAATTTTTGGCATACCTGTGTACCATCCCTATTATTATTTATTAAATAATATTTAGATCAACCCAGTTTTTAAATAAATTTCTTTAAAATAAAGGGTTCATCAATGTATTACCCAAAATCATCTCACCACACTTTAGAAAACACTGTCCAAGAGATATCAAACTAGGCCTAGTTCTTCACCTGTAGTGTGTTAGAGTAAAAACGTTAAGCTACTTTTCCAGTCAAAATATATAAGTACAGAGCTCCTTGAATCAATGTTTAACTAGGAATGGAGATTCTCTCCCTCTTCTTTCTGGATTCAGAACCACCTTGGGGCTATTGATCAAAGCAGACAATACACAAAAAGGAAGTTGATTCCGCAATGCACTGTAGTCCTCCAGAAAGGTTTTCTGTACAATATGCCACACACATCCCTGCATATAATAAGCTAAAGGTTCACACTTATAAAGCTGAGAAGAAGCTACACTTTGTACAACAGTACAATTTATGAAACAAAACCCACAGAAATCTTGGATTCTGGGAGCTCAATCCTTCATTTCCAAAGTGAAATCCTGTATGTCAATAAGCTATACTGATAGGTGGTGTTGATGTGGGAACATAAATAACCAAGGTGCAGACAGGAATGAGCAAAGGCAGGAATGGCACAGTTTTCCGATCATCCCAATAAGAGAAATAAACTCTTCTACCTGTTTGAATAAAGCTCACACTAGAATTGCCTATGACAATTCAAACTGCAGACCTCCAGATGTTTCTAACATTTCAACTTCCAGCACTTTGTGCCAGACATATATTTTACTCTTTCTCACCTGTCTTTGGCTGCTGTACCCCATTTTACCAACTGCTTTAAAACCTTTTGTTACAAAATTCTGTCAATATTAGGGTGTTCAGGGGGGGGAGTCAGGTCACATCAGTGGAACAGTTTTTGATGGTATAATATCTTTATTATGGAAGTCTTAAAGAATTTGTTCCTTAATTCGCTGCTTTTCATTTGCCAAGTCTAGTTATCATCTCCAAACTAAATGATTCTTAGGGATATCTGCTCCCATTCTGCTTCTGGGCCTCCTCACACATTAGTGCAGACCTGCAAGACCCTTACTCCCAGTGGACCACCAGTAGAACAGTGGGCCTAATCCAGAATATGGAAGCACGCAGAAGGTATGTCTCCCATTCTTGTGACTAGTGGGGGATCCATTTCAGTGGTACAGCAAAGCATACTGCTGAAATGGGTCCCACTCCCCAAGACTCCTTGGAGTCTGGCCATAAAGCTTGCCTGAGCTTCAGCACCGGGGCAGAGGTTCATGCAGACAGCACTGTTCCAGACCAGATCTTTCTGTGATCTGAACTAGCAGGCCTGGCTGGGATAAACCTGCTGGTTCAGAATGTGGTACTTTCAGTGCAGAATGGTCCATAGACACCAAAGCTAGAAGCAATCCTTTTTCAAAAGCCCAGAGAGTTGCTGCTAATCAGATTAAACAATACCATGTTAGGATGAGCAGTGATCCAACTCTGTATATTATGACATCCTAGGCTAAGCCATGTTGACCATCACCCATGTTGGTTAGCAGTTATAGTTATCAAACTATACATTTAAACAACCACCATTCAAATATGAAAACTAGTTTAGAAACTTTAGTCATTATGATAATAAATTCTTCCCTTGGGCATCATCTTAATATCAATGAACCATTTTTCTTAAAGTAAGCAGTTTTACGTCAATGCGTATTTTAAATCCTATGTATGCTGTTTTGAATATCACAAAATACTAAGTATCTGTTAGAACTTACGTAACTGGTATGCTATAATAAGACCCAGCATGGTGGCAGCTATTTGCAATCTGAGTACTAGATAAACCCTGTACCAGGCCAGCAGCACTCAAAGTGAGGATGGCCAGGGAAAGCCAGGGCAGATCACTGTGGCAATGACAGTGGCAACATCTGCCATGCACCCAAATGTTTCATGGCAACCTGATTACTGCACAGAAGTGTGCAGCCACAGTTATGCTGCCACTCCCATTCACAGGTCTGCACCCAAAGGAAGATGCAAACACTGCTGTCTGGTGAAAGGAAACTACTTTTTAACAGTTCACAGCTAGATTACTCTGGGCAGGGGTTAGGTAACTCTGGGACAGGAGCAGTGGTGTGTAGCCACACTTGATTCATAAGAAGACCACCACTCACTAGCAGTTAAGTGTGAACGGGCTCTATATAATTGTGTATATATTGTACATGCTACCCAATGGAATCAAAAAGTGCTGCAGAGATATTTGAAGTACTTTATTTATTCATTTTTAAAAAGGTGAATTCATGAAATAAATAGCCCATTTTACAAAATACCAATAACAGGGAAGTTACCAGCCTCTGCATGTGACAGTTATGGGATTCATAAAATACAAGTATAGTATTAAAATAGAGCTATGAAGCAAGAGTCATTTTAGGAGTTTTGTCTTAAAGCAGCAAAATAAGCCTATAAACCTGAAACAAAAACTGCAAGGATTCTCAGGTACTTCTACAGACATGTTTTGAGGCTCAGGATTGTGAGTTACCAAAGGTGGAGAAATGGAGATCTGATTTGTCTGCTCAAAACCATTATCTGAGTATTGTGTAAAGGAAACCCATTTGTATAAACAGGACCATGGATTTCTACTACACTGTTGCCCTGGGTCCTCTACTTCATATCTACTGCTGCATGCAAATATACAGCCTTGTATTCATGCACAAATGATATTCTATTTATAAGCTATGAAGGTATGCTAGTTGTGGCAAACATCCTTCCAGTAAGGATCCTTCCTTCATTTCTGGGATTACATAAAATTACAGAGCAACCTTCTTGGTTCAATTCACTCAGATTGCTTTGGCCTTCTCAGGAGTTTATGGCTGCATCTTCACAAGCAGAAAAGGATGCCCAGTAAGAATCCAACGGTCATGGCTATCACATGTTCCAACCCCAATTAGGATGCCAGCTCACATTTGAAGTGGGAAATCCATGCTTGGAGACTACTTAAGTGCTGAGTGGAAAAGAAACTACCCTGACCATTGACCATTATATATAGGCCAACTTGTGCATATTAAATAACTTAGATATGAATATAAGAACATAGGAGGAACCCTGCTGGATCAGACCACACCCCATAGTCCAGCAACACAGTAGCCCACCAATTGCTTCTAGACATTCTCAAGCTAACATAACCTTTTCTTGACTCCCTGAAAATGGCTTTTAGAGGCATCCTGTCTGTCTCTCCAACTTGCAGGCAGTACTTAGGCATTCGTTCTAAGAGCCACTCATACACCTCTCTTCCATGAATTAATATAACTCTTTCTTGAAGCTATCAAGGTTGGTTGTTATTATCACCTCTTCTAACTAACAACTGAAATTTGACTTCCAAGATCCCATGATTAGCCTTACCAATATCAATGTTATAGACATGTACCATGACCACTGGCTCCTCCTTAGCACTATCTACCAGCCTATCTAGATTTCTTGTTACTATATGTACTTTGCATGCTGTTAGGTATATGGGTCACTCCTCTACATCAGCAGCACCTGCAAGCTCCTCCTCCCTCAGACCATGTGCTCAAGCCTCTCCTCTCTCAAACCCTTGTGCTTAGGGCTCAGGCTAGCTTCAAAATCAGCACTCATCTAGCAACTAAACCAACCAGCTACACGCCCATTGCCCAGCAACTCTCCAAAACCCAGAAGATTTACCCCACAGATTCAATAAAGCACCAGCAGTTATTCCTCCAGACATATCTGCCAAAGTCCTATTACCTTTCCTTTGGTTTGGTCTCAGGAGAGCAGGCTTCTTCCACTGGGCCAGTTAGATGGCTTATCTGGTTCTATGTGCAGTTTACCCTACTCCCTCTTCACCTTGCAGTGCTCAAAATGAAACTTAGATTTTTTTTAAAAAAAATCACATAATTCAAATGAAATATAACATTTAAGACAAACATGTTTTTTTGAATTATAACTCCTGTCCATCCTATGGAAGTGATTTTAGTACTGGAAGTTGCTCAATTATTTTCTATTGCAAGTTTTCTTACAAGAAAGTCTAACCAATCAATGTACCAATGCTTTGTATTTCACTCAAATTGTGGTTGACTAGATTTTATATTCCTGTTTTCTGCAGAAATACATTAATTCTTACTGTCTTTTCAAACCCCAAGCACATTTTGTGGATGTTTTCTAAAACCAATTTGTTAGGGTTCCAAAATTGTTTAACCTGAAATATTTTTTTTCTTCCAGGTACAAGGAAGAGGTTTAAAACTGACTGTCAAAACAGGTAATTTGTTTTTAAAAAACCAGAACAAAACAAAACCTCAAATGCATGTCTTAAACAATATAGACCTATACGGTGTGTACACTTTCTAAAGACAGCATTCAAGTTAAAGCACAGGTTTTATTTCTGAGGTGTGCTCTAGCTTAGCCATATTTTTTGTTTTTTAATTTTCTCCCTGCTGCACTTTATGTTTGAGGCATGAGGAAAGAATCAATCAGCTGAGAAACTGCAAGCCTTAATAATATGAGAGAGAAACAAATTTGTGAACCATAAAGTCTGTCAGGTTCTTAACTATAATTTGATTCTGAACAACAATAACATAACTTATAACATCTAAGCCCAATTAAATCTAAACTGATGATTCAATGAGGAGGACTTCTTAACTCTTAAACTACTACACATCAGCCCTGATCACATACAAATAAGCAGATTTTTTAAAGTAATAATCCCATCTATAATTGTTACAGATCTATGAATACTTGCAGACCTTAGAACATAAAAACATAAGAGGAGGCTTGCTGGATTGGGCAATAACCCATCTAGTCCAGCATCCTGTCTCACACAGTGGCCCACCAACTGCTCATGAGCATATGCAAGCAGAAGATAAAGGCAAAACCTTTACCTTCTCTCGACTTCCTGCAAATGGCCTTTAGAGGCATCTTGCCTGTCACCTCCTTAAATTTGTCTATTCCTTTCTTAAAGCTTGATTCAGGAAAGTTTAGAGGGCAGTCGAGCTGGGCAGCAGCTCAAGAGCTTGGCACTATCTATGCTGATTTTGCATCGAGGTGTTCTTTGCCTTGTCTGTGGACCAGTTGGAGGAGTATGCCAACCACAAAGCCAGGGAAAGAGCAGCTTGATGCAAAGACAGGATCCATCACACACCAAGCTCCCAAACCAGAATTTTGGTTGTCTGTGATGCTTCCTCATTATTCATAAGTAAATGATAAGGATCACCTTTTCTGCTTTGCATATCTGCGTGTCAGAACCAGAAATCACCGCATTCCCATGAATTTTTGCATCACAGCAAAGATACTTCTGTATATAATGAGTTTCTGTTTCCATGACATTACAGTAAAGTAGCATAATTATGAATGCTAGGGGCAACTGCATGAGCATTAAGAGATGAAGCCCTAGAAAACTAAGTAAACCTAACATGTTGTAGAGATCCACCATAATTTGGCAATAATTGTCAGCTTTCATCAATAATTGGATCAGTTTAGTGCTCTGTGGGAAAGTCTCAACCAATCTCAATAAAACACTGACCCACATTTTCTGCAGAAAGTGTTATTGTTCAGCATCAGCAAAAGCAAGGGCATAACAGATCACCTATGTTTTTTTTTAAACAATCTGCAAGCTCTTTCTTGAAAAAGCTCTTCCATCACCTCCTCCTAACTGATTGGTTATAGATTTTTTAATGATTAATATTTTATTTTTAAAAAGCAGAGGCAAATTGTGGTGCATTGTACCTCTGTGCCACTGATGTCTTTCAGCATTCCTGTACTTTTTATACAGATTTTCTTCTTGCTAACCCTCCCTGTTTCCTAGCTGCCTGTTCTTGGGGTATGCAGTGTGATTATGAATAAATGGCCTCTTAACTAAATGAAGAGGCCTCCTGAAATTGTTCCCAGTCAGTTTGGCCTACACTTCTGGTGGTGCCATTAGCAATGAACAGGATGATGGAGGCGGTCCCTCCCTCTTGCCTCAGTGTCCTCCAACTGCAAATATTGGTCTTGATGGCATTCTGAGGTCTCCAGCAATGTTATGTACAAGCTACCAAAGACTTCTAGCTGCTGCTCAAGAAGCCAAACAACCATGCCAATAACAGGAAACCTCCAAAAAGTAGGTTATAACTCAAAGTGGTACAACTGACATTCATTACAGTCTGCAACTTGTCTGGAAAAATATTTGTGATACTGGCATCATTACTGGTTACAAACCTGGGGCCTGTTCACACCTGGCTTTATTCTAGAATACATTTCAGAATAGGGGCCTGCTGTCCATATGCGGAATCTACATTACCATGTGGACAACAGACTTCTATCCTGAAAAATATTCCAGAATATGGCCAAGAGCGAACAGGCCCTTGGCCTCTGTCCCTTTCATTCTTCATTTTCATACATTAAGCTCTACCTTAACATATAAAAATGGAATTAAGTAATTGCAGAAAGCTATGGATGAAGTCCTCCCTCACTACCACTACCAAAGGATTCCATTGTTCAGACATGACTTTTAGTGAATGAAATACTTCAGAATAAGTGCTGCAGAGGCATCTTGGTCATAGAGAAGAGAACTGCAGGACAACCAGCACTATATAAAATGTTGTTTAATACGGCACTATATTTCAGCCGCCTGCATGGCTAATGGGCTCAGCTACAAAAGCAACCAGTGCTTCTTCAGGTAAAACATAAATCTCCCCTTCCAGTCGTGTCTTCAAAATTATACAGCAGCACCATTGTTTAAAGTAAGTACCGAACTTTACAGACACATTTGTATACAAGTTTACAACACAATACTGTACCATAATGCAATTCATGCAGGAATAAACAGTTTTTCCTTTCTAATTTGTTACTGGCAGTTTATGCAGTTTATGCATTTCCACAGCATTGGTTTTTATCTTTCATTTTTTACTGCACTGAATGGGTCATTTATGTTAGCTACAGCATTCATTCATTCTCTCTCCCCTCTCTCCCCCTCTCTTTCTTTTTAAAACACAGTTAAAGGAACCTTACTTTTTCCTCCCTTTCCAATTACTTTGGTTTTTGATATTTCTTCTCAACCCACAGTACACTGGATAATAAGAAAGTCATCTGTGGGAATAAACATGGTGAAAACAGCATTGTCACCACTGACAGCTTTTACTTTTATAACATGAATAATTAAGGGCTGGAACAGAAACTAGAGTTCAGTTGTTTTTATATGAGCAGAAATAATGAAAATCACCATGTGAAGAGGAGCAGAGAATACCTGAAATAACTGCTGCAGAACAATTCATTTTCTTGTCTGCTTAGTTACATCACTTAGCATCCACACTCATAGTTACTAGCTGAAACTTTCTTCTCAAAATCACTGCTCATGCACCAATATTTGCCAATGTTGGCTGCATTTTTAAGATTGCATCTTCAGTTCTACAAAATGGTTACAACAAAGAGTTGCAATGTCCATTCCCCCACCCCCAGCAGCATATCTATTATACTTTATTACACACAACCACATACAACTGCATCCGGGCGTCACTTACTTATTCTAATATATTTGGATATTCTGGAATAAAACATGGATATTCCAGAATATCCATGTTTTATTCCAGCATATCCAAATATAGTGGAACAAGTAAATGACATGCGGATGTAGACTCAGTGTACTACAAAATGAAAGGGGATTGACACTGCATTATATCTTTCTTAGAAAACAGTTTTAGTCAATAAATTTATGCCATTAAGA
Source organism: Aspidoscelis tigris stejnegeri (assembly GCA_023333525.1). Classification (NCBI taxonomy): domain Eukaryota; kingdom Metazoa; phylum Chordata; class Lepidosauria; order Squamata; family Teiidae; genus Aspidoscelis; species Aspidoscelis tigris. The sequence continues at coordinate 50,000,799 of JALMGA010000004.1, forward strand.
CTTTCTCAAGAGCAGGTCACAACACAAACATATGGAAATACTGTATAAATTTATTACTAACCCTTTTCAACTTTCTCTTTACTTTTAGGAATATCACACATGGTACATTTAAGAACACAGGCCAACATGCTGCAACACAAGTAAAATATCTGCGGTTTATATATATGGTTGCAATATGATATGTGGTATAAAACGGTTGTGTATGTATTTGGAGAGTATGGTGCATTGTAACACATATGTGCACTCCATTGCTATATTTACACATGCTTATCATATGCATGGCAGTTGTGAGAAATGTGTACATTTGCAGCCAGGAGTGTATGTGAGCACAGTTCAGATGCTGACTGCACTTTATGTATATATGCTTTGGACTGTGCAGTTACATGCACTATGGTAAATGTGTGATTGCATGTGATTTTTGCTGCTATGCAATATTTGTGCACATGAAGTTATATTGAGATGAGTGACACCCACCATAGTCTCCCACAGTTTCTAAAGTGTGCATGGCATCATGTTGATTTCTAGGGAATCAACAAATGAACCTCTCTAAGGCCATTTCCATGCTTATCTTAAGTATCCAAGGACAGGGTGGATCATCCTGTCCTGTGATAAACAACCCATCCCAGACTGGGATGGGTTGCCTTCTGCATGGGACAGGGACACCCATATTGGGAGATATTCCATGTCAAGTCCCACTGCTGGCTCTGAAGTCTGTGCCATCTACAGAGCTGACACTGGGGCTTTCAAATTCCAGGAATGAAAGTTTCTGGCCTTTTGAAATTCCCAGAGAGCCTATTTCATCAGCCCAACTTGTTATGCTACCAAAATGCCAATCCCGGGGGGGGGGGGTCTGGAAGAGGGGGCTGCATGCCTTCCACACTCTGGAACAAGGTAAGTAGCATGCCGGTATACCTCAGTGTCAAAGTATACTAGTAGAGCTAAACAGGGTGTGTGTATAACGATGGAAGGCACAATATGCAGTACTGTTTATAATGCTTATGTAGGGGTGAATAAATTAATTACACTTATTATTAAATTTAAAACTTTAGCTTAAATGAACGTTTGATATTTCCAGGCTAAAAAGCCTGAATTCTCCCTTCCAAGTTAATGTCTGCCTGCCTGCCTGTGGTCTTTATCTTATCTTTTGACCACAGATGGCAGGCAAAGGAGGCAATGGAGAAGAGAATTTACACTTACAAAACTAGTCAGCAACAGGGTGTGGTTATGCGGATTAGATGAAATAAAAGAACTTTAATTAATGCAATTTGCTTCTGTATTACCCCACTTGCGTTAAGTTAGAAACTTTAATATCAGAGTAAAAATGTAAATATAATGATACTCTCTACCATTAATAGGGAATAATCTAACAGCTAAAAAGTTGTTTGCACTTCCCTTTCTCTGTCTTGAAGGATACGCCTACAAGACAGCTAAAACGCCTCTTAAGTGCCTTATCTTTAAACACAAAGACTAGGCACTAATTATTAGTGAGGTGTAAAATATTTGGTACTTTAGCTTCAAGAAATTCAGAGCTGGCAAGAGAGGCTGTCCAAATTACGAGCAAGACTGACGGGACAGAAAAGGTATTTTTCTTTGAGCAAGAATTATAAATGCTTGCAATATATTGATCGTAAGCAAAACTAATAAGAAGGGATAAAAGTTGTTTTCAACTCTCTCTCTCTTGCTCTCCTTTTGCTTACGTCAGAAGTTCCTTATCTCTTGAAACTTATGTTTTCAAGTATAGGAGGCTGGGGCAGGGCAGAAGCTACAGCCTGTCCCTCTCAGTCTCCACCCAGCTACTGTGCATTAAGAACCATATTAATTTGAGTGCTTTTATCTGATGATGGAGAGGCACCTATCTGTAATTTTGTATAAAAGACTGTTGGCTGAAATGGGGGGCACGTAGCACCTTTGGTAAAAAATGTAATAAATATTGCTTATTCTTTCCTGGAACAATCCTGTCTCATGCACCATTATTGGGGACCCTTCTGGGGTCACCTGACGCCTTCACTTATACTTCTAAAATACAACATGAACAAAATGGCACTCTGGAGACTTTTCCTTTGCTTGTGAAGACTTTCATTCTAATTCCTTTTTGTACTACCAGCAAACCTTGGGAAAGTATATAGAACTGAAGGAACAGCCATGGTGGAACTTGGGACTTCCTGAAACAGCATTTTACACCCATTGGGTCAACTGTCTAAATCACCAAACTGAAAAAGGCCTTTGGTGTTTTCCAGCATTGTCCAAGTACATATTACACATCCTTACAAACTGCTGTTATTTTTAAGAGAAATCCCTGAAAAATCGCAATTAAATCATCAAAGATTTTTTCTCTTGCTTTCTGTTTGTCAAGGAAAGGAACAAGCAACCACAGAAAGGAGAGAGCAAACAGCCTTTTAAATATGCACATATGCCACTGGCCCTAAAAGGATGGCTATCTACAAATCAGATATTTAACTGCTTTCCATGAGCATAAGTAGAACAACATTTTAGTAGCTCTTGAATAACAACAACATTAATGAGAAAACATTTCCCCCTGAATATCATATATTTAAAAGTAAATAAAATAAAAGTACTGACCTTGTTTCTTTCAGCCCTTCTTTCTGAATCACTTCCAATATTTGTTTTGCAGTCATTGGTGAGTTGGGATGTTTTTCCAGAGCCTACAAAGAAAAAAAAACAAATAAGAAGGTGAAAAGTAATTAATGCCTAGATATTAAAATGTATACATGAATCATGCATCTTTGTTAATGCTTTGTAAAAGGAGAGAAGCTTGTACCTTTCAAGGCTAGGGTCTTTCATCAACTGGAAAACAAGTAATTTAGCTTTTAATAGTGGGCACTAATCTGCTGAAATCCACTGTAAGATTATTTGGCAGATCACTTGAAATGTGAACCTTGTGTGTTTTTCCACTGTCACTAGAAGTACTCATTAAGTACCCATTAATCGATACAAAAATGCCATTTCGTACCCATTAATGGGTACTTAATGGGTACTTCTAGTGACAATGGAAAAACACCCCTTGCTTACAAGTGCAAGAATTTTTTTTTCAGGGAGAAGAAAGATTCTCCTATTCCTTGGGCAATTTTTGATTAGTAATACCATAGTTGCTTTTGGAAATAAGATATATTTTAAATGTTTGAAGTATGAAAATATTGAAGTGTCACATATCATAACTGCTGAAATTTATACCACAGTTCAGCTCAGTTGTCCTCTCTTTTGCCTTTTATGAAAAAGTCCCAATTCATATTCTGTAATTTTCTCTAATTAGGATGTAGTCTTCTACCTCCTTTGCTATATCTCCATTTAATATCCATCTTGCACTTCTCACCTGAACAAGCTACAAGTTCTGGAAATTTAACTACTCAAACACAGACAACGATGATATTTCCCCAGAGGCAGTGAATACTGCCAAACTACTACTATTATGACTTGCATATGTATGGGAGAAACAGTGATTTAGTTCAGAATCTATCCCCAGACACTACTCTCCAGTTAATAAGTGCCATGACCACCAGTGAAACAGTTCTTCACCATAAAGAAAACAATATAAGACCAAATCCTACTCAACCGAAATAACTGGAGAAAAGATCAGGGGCTCTTAAGAAAATGAAGTGTGGCTTCTAAGGTATTAAAGGATGTACATCTAATTCACTGCTATTATGTTATGCCTTTGTGTGCCCAAGTTCAGGATGGGATCCTGATGGTATGATTATTGTCTGCTAGCCATTCTGGCCAGGGGCATAAGAATGTACCAAAGGGTCCTAGTTTCTGATCATTCATGTAACAAGGGCACATTCTCAGCTAGCATGTAATGCATACAAAACTAAAACTAAGGCTGTGTCTCCACTTACCACTGTAGGCACTTTACTGAAGGGCCAAGGTGCTGTGTTTCCACTTTCAGTGGCATAAAGACAAAGATGCAATGCCCTCCCAAGGAGTATGACACTTAGACAAAGCACCGGGGAGGGGGGGAGACAATATCACACTCTTCATAGGAGTGTCTCATTCTCTATCTCAACAGGCGCCTTAACGAGCCAAAAAGGAGATACGGGAGGATCCATCAACATAGGGAACAAAGTGCCTGCATCAACATGTGTGCCCCTATGCCCAGTCACTCTTGCTGGGGAGACACAACCAATGTTGTAAACCCAACAGCAACTGTTTTCCAGAATTTGAAGGGCAAATATATAAACATAGGGTCTGAACGCTAATTACTCACATCAAAATCAAAACTTCCTCACCAGCCTGTAACAGATAATTTGTCCTTTCCCGCATGCAATTCCATTAAGCTACATTAGTGTTCTTTAATTTCACTGCTCTATTTCCAAACAATTTGTCCTCTTTTCCAGTCCAATGACTCACATTGTAGTCCATTCCAATTCTAATCCTTTCTCTCAGAATGAAAGAAACCAGAAATGAACTAGGAGCCCAGGACAACTTCAAAAGAAACAATTTTCAGTTAAACGGTTAAAAACAACAGCCACACAATCCAAATGTAAAACAGTCTCATACCTCAGATCAAAATAAATCTTCATTAAAAACGGGAAGAAGTGAGGGATAGGCAAGAAGGAAGAACTCAACTGAACTGAAAATATTCCAGCATTAAAACTGGGATACAACTCAAAGGAGCAGTAGAGGAATTTACAATGTATTGGAGAAGGCTTTGAAGGACATTGGGTTCACTTGAAGGTGGAGTTACTCACTGTGAAGGAATCCTTCTTTTTCCTCCTGTAAATGAGCCCTCAGCATACCCGGGCAGCTCCTCCCTGAAATTAAGAGAATTTGGGTAGCCCTGCCCTTTCCCTATGGCATCACACTGTAATCCTCAGAGGATGTTCCCACAGCAGGTGGTAGAGCACAAGCTGAACAAAACAGGTAAAACAATCTCATGCACAGCCTGGCCTATAAGAAAAAAGGAGGAGTGCAGAAAGTGCCTGAACTACAAATATAGAGCAAACAAAAGGATGAGTACACAATCATCATCACATAACATCGCACATACAAACATAACTGACAAAGCAATATAAACACCACAGAAATTTTAGGCAAGCCAAGAAGTCAGTATTGCAAGCCACTAGAGTAAGAAATGGACTGCAATGTTCAATGCTATCCTGAGATGCTGAATCTAATAAGACAACTAGACACAAAACCACAAACAAAAAGCCTGTTGCATCAAACACCTCATTTGGTTGCTTTATACTATAGCATATGGCAAATTTTCAAGGGTCTTAGAATAATGTTTCACAAGCATAAATCAAAAGGATAACTTTTATATTGGAAAAGGCAAGTATGTCTTCTTCTTGAGCATCCTTAAAGTTGGGAGCTATGTAAGAGCTTTTGTAAGAGCTTTTTTCAAATGGCAGATTAAATGAGGCAGTTTTTCAAGGACAAGTAAAATCTCTGTAGCTTCAGTGCAATGCTTATGCGGAAGATAAATATTTCAACTGATGTCTAAAACTGGGCTGAGTGTTTGCCACAGTGCAGGAAGATGTTGGTATGATGCCTCATGATCTATTAGAACATACAATACTCTCCTTATTTTCCCTTCTCCAACACTGTTTTTCTTTTAATAATAATTGTCAGAAAGCCAAGGAATAAGTTAAAATGCAGCACATTAAAACTTAGGAAATAAGGGCAGGATTGCTTATGTTTATTGCAGTAGATGAGAAGATACACAAAAACGTTTTCATCAACGACTAGGGGTGTTTTCCCACCGGCAGTAAGTACCCATTTTAGCACCCATTAAGGAACCATTTGGCTGACAGCCGGATGACCCCATTTCCACTATGGACCTCATTAGGGACACATCTGTTTCCACCACAGCTAGGGAAATCTGGATTGTATGGGTCCTTCAGGACTTATAATCCGGATTTCATGTAGACCCCACTAAAGGGGTCTACAATGGGGTCTTCAGCCATAAAATCCGGATTATAGGGAACCTATTTCCACTGCAATTGGGCAATGGGGTCTAGAGGAGGCTCAGGGGAGGGGCAACCATCGGGGGTGCCCCAAAATCAAAACTCCGAAGTCCCTCCGAAGTCATTCTGAGGTTTCCTTTGGAGATTAGCAAAGGCTAAGGGTTTTTTCTGCAGAGCCTGTGCTAATCTCCAAAGATGACTTCGGAGCCTGTGCTAATCTCCAAAGGCAACTTCGGAATGACTTTGGAGGGACTTTGGAGCCTTTGCTAATCTCCGAAGACAACTTCGGAGAGTGCACCCCCTGTCCCCCAAAACACCTGCAGTGACAGGCAGACCCCTTGTGGGTCAATCCGTATTTGCCACATGGATGCTTCAGTGTTTCAACAGCAGGCAGCCTCACACCCATTGCTATTGGGTGCTAGACCACCCATGGAAACACATTGGGTACTTTCCTTAATCTGGATCTACTAGATCTAGATAAAGGAAGTACCCATTCCTTAGATCCAGATCTTCTTAGATCCGGATTAAAGGAAGGCGGTGCAAAAACACCCAATATTGCATTTAGAATGCCTGGCATCTCAGGTTTCTCTTTACTGTAAGACTATTTATGAAGCTTTTGTATAAAACACAGGGACAATGGTGACCCAAAATACAGAAAAGTTTATACTTGAGCTAAACATATATTTCAGGGCCTTTGGGTCTTAAGAGCTTGAAATTATATGCCAAGACTCTTTTATTCAATACCAAGTCACTTTTTTATTTAAATTTTAAGGCAATTCTGTCTTCTTGCAGGAAGCAATTAAATTGTTTATCCAAATCTAAACATAAATGAAACACATGTCAACAAAAAATAGAATGGATATCAAAGAACCACCAACTTACATGCAATGAAAAATATTATTGTCTAGATTAAAAAAAAATCTTGCAATAATTCCAAAAGATATTCAATATGTTTTACACGTAAAAAAGTAAAGAAAAACAGATTCTAACTTTGGGCACTGTTTCTTTGCTATTCAAAAACAAATGCCAAGAGCTCACCCCAGATTACAAGGAACAGGGAAATTATAGGAAACCAAAACTGTTTCAGGGCCTGATAATATTAGCACCTGTGTTTCCAGTACTTTGCATGCTATTGGTCATTTTTGGTCAAGACTTGCATTGAACTATCTACTATCACTCTATTAGGCCAAGATAATATCTGCCCTTTTATTCTGTTGTTAAGCTTATAGATAAGGCTTTGATGGGGGATTTTATCAAAAGTTTTTCAAAAATCTAAATATACTGTTTACTAGATTACTGTTATTCAGAGGTTTTGTCAACACACGCAAAAACCTCTAGATAATCCATTAGGCAAAACATTCCCCGACAGAAGTCATGTTGGTTATCTTGCACCAAGGGCTATCCTTCCAAATGTTTGGCAAGTTCATCTTTAGTAAAAGTTTCAGCTATCTTCCACAGAACAGAAGACAGGCTTATAATTTCCTGCCCCTCCCATTAAGCCTCTTGTAAAACCTGGAGTAACATTAGCCACCTTCCATGCTATTGGAATGCTAGGTATTTTTAGTCTTCAGCATTTGAGAGGTGACCTGACTGAAGTACATAAAATCACGCATGATATAGAAAAGGTGGATAGAGAAAAAAAAACCTCCCTCGTACAACACTAGAACCAGGGGGCATTCTATGGATCTTATCAGCAGGTTAATTATGATAGACAGAGGTTCATCTGTCTATGGAATTTACTATCAGAAGAGAGAGTGACAGCAATCAGTTTGAATGGCTTTAAGAAAAGATTAGATAAATTTATAGAGAACAGGTTTATCAGTGGTTACTAGAATGGAGCCTGCTACTTCCTCCAGGTTGAAGAAACAGACAGGATGCCCTGCAAGGCCATTTGCAGGGAACCGAGAGCAAGTTTACTTGAAGCCCAAAAGCCTCGGTGGGCCACTGTGTGAGAGGGAAGGGTAGTCTAGATGGGCTGTGCTGAATCCAATAGGACACATGGCAGTAGTGACAAATTTCATATTTTTGTTAGGCGTTCACAATTTCAGCTTTGAGTTTGCCAGTAATTATGGGTGTGTGCCACTGAGGCCTCGTTGTTTGTTGATATATAATTTTTCAACAAGACCTATCACTTATTTCTCTTCTTGCCACTAACAATTAGAGTTCTGATCCAGGGATCTGCTCTAAATTCTCTTCCATGAAGACAAATGCAGAGAACTCATTAATTTTCTTTACAATTTCCATTTTTCTTCATAGTACATCTTTGTTTTCCTCATTATCTAAGAGTCTGGCTTTCTGCTTCTAAAATATTTGAAGAATCTTTTATTATTTGTCTTTACAGTTTTGGCAATATGGTTTTCAAATAATCATTTTGTTTCTCACTGGCTTTTTGCATTTCTTTTGCCAAAGTTTGTATTCCTTTTTGTTTTCTTTTTTTTTTCATTAGGAGAAGCCTTCCACCTGTTCTGAAATATGCTTTCTTACACCTATAACTTTCCTGACCGTGCTGGCTAACCATGCAGGCCTTTTTTTTGCGGCGGCGGGGGGGGGGGGGGGCTTTCTTGATTTTAGGAATATATTGTAATTGACCCTCTACTATTGCAGCTTTAAATAGTAGTCAAACTTTCTGGAGAAAGTAAGCCCTTTCACCCATCCCTTCGAGTTCCCTTTTCACCAATCTTCTGAATTTTGAGTCCAGAATTTAATGAGTCCTGTATTGTCTTATTTCTCATAGATTCTACAACCAACTGTTCTAGCACACAGCTATTTACATTATCTAATAATATGACCATTCTGTATGGTTTGAACAAACATTTACCAAAAGAATGTGTGAGTAACTGAAATATTTTATTTCAAGTCTTCCTCTTTGGAATGCCTCTTATTCCCTTCCACAGGTCCAGGTTTCCTTCAGAATCTTAGTTAGGAGGATAATAATACACTTCTAGTATTGGTTATTTTTATGACCTTGGATCCAAATCCACTGTGATTCCATGAAATTGTCTGCGATTTGGAAGATCTCAAGCCAGCTGGACAGGCTATAAACATAAGTCAATGATTCCAAATTTTTAACATGATGATCCCCTCTTTTGCTTTAGCAAAAGCCCTCACTCCCTTTGCTTTTTAATTATTACAAATTTGAACACATATAATTTATTTTGTAATAAATATTTCAAGTTCTTAATTCATGATCAAGAAATGGACATAGCTGAATTTAACATTAAAATTCATTTGTGAGTAACTGACATAAAATTAATGAACCCCTAGATTATTTCTTAGAATGTCAATTTTCCTCATTTCATTGAAAAAAAAATTGTATTAGTTGTTTATCCTATTGATGCAAGGATGGCATAAGAAAATAAATGAAAAATGTTTAAGTTTCTAGAGGACCAGTGAGTAAAATTCCTGCTGACTATAAGTTGTACCTCTTTATCCTGGCCTTCAGCTGAAAGAACAGCATACCCACCCACACCAAATGCAGATACTGTAATAGTTTTAGCTAATTTATTTTGTCTGCTTTTATACTGATGTTATTGCAATCTACCCTGAAACCTTTAAATATAGGTCAGGAGAAAAAATAAAAACAAACAAATAAGTAATGTTCAGTTATGCATAAGCCAGTGATGGTGAACCTTTTGAGCTCAGTGTGTCAAAATTCACAAGAAAACCTAGCTTAATTTGGGTGCTGTGTCACATCTAGAAATATCCATAATTTTGTGATATCTGTAGCTCTAAAAAAGTTATATTTTTGATATATGTATTTTGTTAAAAGCAAAAACAAATAATTCTCTACATTAGTGACTTTTGTTGCTGAATTTCGTTTGCTAAATCTTCAATTGAAAGTTCGTATTTCGTACACTTCAAGAACATGCAAGCACTACACGCCCAGGTGCCAGGGTGACCAGGTGTGTCACCCAAAAGGGCTTGGTGTGTCACCTGTGACATGCGTGTCATAGTTTGGCCATCACTGGCATAAGCGGTGCAAAAATACATTGATTATTCAAATGATATTGAAAATAGAAATGCAACTGAAACTATGTTTCTTTTGAGTCTAATCAACAAGGAATTAGAAAATGTTAATGTATTATTTTGACATATGACTATGGCACCAAGAATTACACAAGTATGAAAAATGGAAAAAGATATCAACTTTTGAAAACTGGACTCTAAAGATGATAGAGATGATAGCCAAATTGACATATCTTTTAAAAGATGACAGAATAGTGACATCTGTAAACAACTGGCAACTTTTTATGGGCTTTCTATGAAACAATTAATCATTAGGATAAGAATAAGGAGAACAATAAGAGGAGTTGATCTTAAAAACCCAATAATAATCAACAAGAAAGGGATTGGGAGTTAGCTTCCCATTTAATTTTTCTTATTGCACGTATTATCTTTTTAATTTTTTTCTCTTTATAAGATTGTAATTTTATAATCAAATTCTTAATAAAACTAATTTAAAAAGAAGTGGAAACATGTTTGAAAATATCACATTAGACATTTTGAACTTCTTTTGAACTAGTATTTCAGCTTTTAGCATCTCTCAAGCAGATGTTCAGTGCAAATGCTATTCCATTTTGTCATAGTCAATAATTCATCACTAGAACTCTCTCTGAGATCCATGTAGCACAATCATTATGACTCAACCTACAACCATAAGCCCAATAACCAGGGTTTTTTTTTAAAAAAAAGGTGTGCATTGGAAAGACATACATGCTATGTATGCCTCCTCAGCACAGGGGCTGTGATAAGCCAGGGACTGGTAAAGCAGGTAGAAATTCAGGGCCAGAAACTGCTGGTTTTTCCTCCTATCCCAGATAAATGTAAATTATGTCAGAAATATGTACTGAATATAAAGGCCACCCTATGCTGACTACTCCTTACCTCATACTGGTCAGATCAGACCATGATTTGGCAACATCAGGGCATTCCAGATGTGATAAGCATTTTATACTGTTCAGAGTGTTCTTCCTCATATCCAGTTTAGGATTAAAATAATGACTTGTGGCCCATTTGGAGAGAAACCTCAGGGTCTTTCTACACAGGACATTGTGCTATGATAAGAAGAGGCCTAGAAGCCTCCCTTCATGTCCTAGTGTGGATTATGAGAGGCTCCTCCCTCACATAGCATGCTCCACCTGCATAGGATGAAACATAGACAGGGCTGGTAGACATCAACATTGAGGTTTACCAGCATGTAGTATACTGGACCACAGACACATGCAGACAGTAGGGATGGGACCAAAATGCCTCCATGGGAGCCCTGAAGGCCAGGAACTTTCATTCCTGGCTTTTGGAGCATTCAGAAGTCCCAGCACCAGTCCACAACAGCACATGTAAACTAGTAATACCTCCACATGCCTGGTCAGTGATTCATTCCCCAGAGACTCTGGTTTGACCGAAAATCTCATCGAGCCTGGACAAAACCCACTGCACTGCAATTCTTTGTAGGGAATCACAGTGACATAATTCCCTCTTATTCACAAGTAGCCAATGATAGTGAACTAAACATTCTTGCCCTAGGCCTCTTTCCTACTGGTTTGCAAAAACTCAATAATACAGTATTCCTACGAACAAGAGTAACTAATTAAGAAAAGCCTTGAGTCACTACTCAAATAGGAAATTTTAATATTTCCCTTCCCTCTTCTTCCCGATTTCTGTCTCTCCACTAAAAGGGCAATGTAACTCCCTTGTCCTCACCTTTTCTTCCCTCTGTTACACTACTGGCATCTCAGGAATATATTATTCCGAGGCATTTGCTTAACTAACTGCCTTCTGTGCTTTCACTTCTCTCCCCCTGCATTGCCATTCTGATTCCCTTATTTTATCGGTTTATTTCACTTGCTACATCAAACACTATAAATTTCTCATTTCCCCATTTTTGGTGAAGCCAGAATGCATGTCCAATAGAGATTCTCTATTTTTAGCAATGTTTCAGTTTATCTTTTGGGATTTCTTTTCTATCCTCTCAAACACTATTGAATACCCCCACTAACCAACATTCCCTGAACAATATCCCTGTAACTCTGCCACCACAGAACCACGATGATGAAGTTCAGGCAGAAAAATGTTCTACACAAATAAAGCATGACGCCAAGCAGTTAGGACAACCCCATGGGACTTCTGTTTCACAGTTCATCTCCACACACTTATCAACTGTCTCATCAAAAGAATCAAACTCTCCACAGTTAAGCAGTTCAAACTCCTACAAACAGAATGCAGAAACTCAAGGGAGGAAAACTCATGTAGCTGCATATAAGCAAGGACGGCCTATGGATCAAGGCACAAGGACTACCAGAGAAAGCAACTCTGATCTTCCAAAATCCTCCCTTCATTCCTCCTACCCAATGGATCCTAATTTTCAAGCTGCCTGTCATCTACAAAACAAACTCTATGAGGGGGCAGGGCCTCCCGTAATCCACATGGCATTAATATCAACTGCAGGCCATTATCATCTGGGCATAATCATTTACCATAGATAAACATATTCATATTTAAATTGTCACCATCAATGGCTGCTTTCCAGCACCTTTCAGCCATTCTAAAAGGAAAGGTTTGGGAGATTCTGCACTGGCTGGTATACTAGATCAGCAAGCATACTAGAGCCTCCCTTCCACACAAATGTATACTGGCCAGTGCAGAATTGCCCTTGGACTGGAACATTCCTTTGAATACAAATATGGACCATTTTTAGAAAAGTAGATCCTTTCCTCCATGTATCCTTTCCAGTGCCCTTTGTTATTTGCTTAATCCAATCATTTGGTTCAGATAGTTGAGCTCTACTACACATACAAAGAACCCCCCCCCCAGTGAGAAAAGTGCAAACATTGGATTCAATCAATCAATCTGCATTTAATTATAGTTCGAGGCTAGATGAAAACAACAACAAACCAGAAGGATCAAAGAAGAGAACTCTGTAAATTGATTAGAGACCCAACAATAACCCCTTACAATTTTCAGCATTTTCACCCTTGAAATATTAAACATATTATTGTAACAGGGTAACCCTACACATAACAAAAGGGTAAGTTCTGAATTACGTTTTTGTATATTAATTTAGAAATAATCACTATTACATTCTAAACAGGAAGACATAAAGAGAAACTCTGTGAACAGATAATCTGTTCTGTTTGGTACTTGTAGTTTAACATTTAAACAGATCTTTAATGGGTAAATTTTAACCTTCTGAGAAACTATTATTAAACCCTAATAACCACTGTACTAAGAAAAAATGAAAACAGAGTTTTGTCTTCCCTTTTCCCACTTAAAAAAATGTTTAATTTTCATTCTGTTCTCCATAAGACTCTTTATTCAGGAGCTGCAAGAAGAGAACAGAAATAACTGATTGGAAAGAATAGCTGCTTTGAGTTTGACAGAGATCATTGCTCTACCCTGTATCATCACTTCTGTCAAGTTGGAAGTCACTTCAAGAGTCCTTTGAAATGTTCAGTTGTTTTAAAATACGCCAAATCAGGCCCAAGAGGGCTCTCACAATCAACACTATGACCTTTGCCAGAATGGGACCAAACAGGGCTTTATTTACCTCTGCTGCATCCTGTCACAGACTGTCACATACAGTTCAAAACTTACTGAAAACTGACTGAGAGGTAGACCTGGATGAATATTTGGTCATCAAATATGATCAATATAATAAATACTCTGAAGACAGTCATTTAGTGGTGCTAAGATTTTGATCTCACATTTAATGTAAATAGTATAGGACAGAATTTGCCAGACTGTTTTCAGTTATTACAACCCAAGAATGTAAATAAAGAATTTAGTTATTGAGCCACTTGCTGACCCATCAATCTGAATTAATCTAATAAATTGGATCCAGGAGGCAATACATTCCTGAAGCTGCCATTTTATTTGAAAAAGGTAGTACCCAGCTGCCATTTTATTTGAAAAAGGTAGTAGCTCATCTTCTCTTGAAAAGGCCAGGATAGAATCCATAAGATATGGCCAACTATAGACAAGTGGTTAATGATCCTTTCCTAGGCAAAGTGACTCCATGGGCAGATGATAGGCTGCTTCAGACATTCTTGGACAGAATCAATTTCTGGATTCATCTCAGTATGAACTCGGGCTGAGGGAATTAAACTACTTCAGTTGCTCAGTGTTTTCTCACCTTTGCTGAAAGCAATATCATGGAAGTGTGTCTCTGTTAGTTCTCCTTGACCTTTCAGTCTTTTGATATCACAGACTTTCATATCCATCTGGAACAGCTGTCAGGAATGAAGTTGGTAGAACTGCATTACAATAGTTCTGCTTTTCACTCAGTGACTGATTTCTGAAGATGGCCATCAAGGACATTGACAGCTGCTCTTTGGAGCACTAAAGATTTTTTTTCAGTTTTCTGTATGAAACTACTGGGAAAGTCAGCCACAAGATAAGGCTACAATGCCATTAATATGCAGATGAAATTCAGCTCTACCATGTTTTTCCATGTAATATATATGAGATAATGGATGTTCTGATGAGAGGTTTGGTCATGGTGAAATAATGAGGTACATACTGAATGGTAGCTCAAGACATTAAAGTACACGCAGTACAGAGGTCCTGTTGGCAGGTTGTCTTACCATGAAAGAGTTTGACAAAGTTTTTTATATCACTGTGCTCTCTCTGAAATAACAGCCTTGAGGCTGTTAGTGTCTGTATTTTTATATTGGTTTTATTATAACCCAACTTGAGTATAGAGCAGATAAAAATATAAATAAATGATGTTCTGATGCCTTTTTGTCAGTATCAGTTGACAGAGCATCTGTAAAGCTACACTTGAAGAATTTTTAGTAGGCTATGGGGTTGCAGCTTCATGGCCAAACAAGGCCACGGGGAAAGGGGTTTGAGCGCCTAGCCTGCTTGCAAAGGTAGAAAATGCTTTTTGCAGAATGGGAAAAACACTCTGCAGAGGGAGTACAGTCCTGGCCTGCTCTACCAATCAGCCACTGTGTGAAGAGACAACAGCAAGAACAGCAATGGCTGTACAAGTGAAAGTCAGCACGTGTAGTATTTTAGATGCAGAACTGGCAGTCACTAACATAGCAAAAATCCAAATCAAGGTGGAAAGGACACAGATTCATGACTGCTGTGATATTTCCCTCCTCCAATCCTCCTATCCACTCATTTTCTGACATTCAAAACTAGACTGGGTTCTATCCTTGTCTAGGTCACCTAATCCTCCAAATAAATCCAGCCTTCTCATATTAAACCTATATGTGCAGCAGAAAGAGCACAAAGAAAAGCAGGGTAGAAAAGCCAGCTCTTCTTCTTCTTCTAAAGCACCAAAACAGAAGTGCATCACTTCAAATAATAGGTGTGGGATTTCTTTTTCTAACATTTGCCTACATAAGGAGCACTTTTCAACAGAAAAAGGGACAACTGGGAGGGAGGTACATTAAATTTAACTCTTTTATGACAACTATGATTGTACACAACTCTTGCCGAATAAAAAAGTGGAGAACATTCCACAGGTTTGTAGATAACAGTGTAGCGCAGGTCTTTCTGCACTTACCTCACTTTAATCTGGGATCAGTAGGTTTCCTGGTCCACTGATCTGGACTGATGGCACATATCTAGATTAACTCATGTCACAGCTACAAAGCTTGTGTGAGCTTCACAGCCACACCTCCACAGGCTAAGAATGAAAGTTCCTAGCCTCAGGGCCCGTGTGTGTGTGCTTTTCATTGGTGTACCCAGGAGGTGACCTTCTGCACATCTCCCGTGTTCCAGATAGTGCCCTGGTCCTTCTGATATTCCAGATATCTGGTAGTTTAATCAGTACTAGAGGTTCCTTAATCTGGATCAACTTCCATCAAATGCAGATGAAGCTGGACTGGCAGGGAGTGGGGCCTCCTTGATCCACATTAACATGCAATACAGAGGCCCAAAATGGTACTACACAATGGCCAGAGAAATAAGACCAGGGTTCCATGTGACCATGGAAACAAAGAGTGAATTTTAAGCCTAATTGACCAATCAGTGTTGGTGTGATGATAAACTAGAGTACAAAAAAATAATGGGCTCTGTGTTGAGCTCTTTAGAAAAAAATATATACAAATGCTATATTTATAGGTAAAATATGAGCCTCTCTCATCTACAAAGTAGATGATACAATTTGTTTATACCTAAGAATCCTGACAGAATCATTACTTAGCCAGCCAAATCCAAGTGCCGTGTAGACTTATAAAGGGATTTATACAAGTTGTGCATATTTCATGCAATGACAAACAGCCTTGCTTGTCTCACTTTATGAGACAAACATCTGGGTTTCATCTCCAGCCAGATGTGTTCAGTTGAAGCTGTACAATGAGTCTGCTCATCAGAAAGCCTCACAGTCAGAGATCTTGGAAGAACAGTCTCACTATCCCCTTTCCATTTAAGCGTCTTAGAGTCTCTTCATTATGTGTCCTGCCCTCAAGCAACATCAGTGTTGATCAGTGGGTCATTAGATAATAGAACAGTAACGTTGTTATCAGCAGGCAATTATTTTTGTTTGCTGACTCAGACTGAATGTACAACTTAAGTATTCAAAAAACACAATATGACAAGTCACATTTTGAACTAGAGGCAAGAGCAGCAAAAATGTTTCACATGTACATGGACACTACTGCTATCTGCCAGGGATATTTTCTGCTACGTTCGTTAAATGTGTAATGGTTAGTGTCACAACAAACATCAGGCATCAAGTTATGACATTTATCTCAATAAATGAGGAGAGGAAGGGCATCTGCAACTTATTTCATCGCTTGAGATGAGTTGATTAATGTCATAAGAGATAAATCAGTATCTAAAGTACACAAAATGAGTCACAGAATCTGGAAGTATAGGCACATCATTTAAATGACAGTGTGTTGCCATCAATGCTGCATCTGAAAAATGACAGCTATAAGTTACCCACAGACATTTAAGCTTAATACTTTTTTAAAAAAAATGACTTCACATAGCCATACAGTCCCAACTCCTCACTCCTTTAACGCTGCCTGTGTAGTGAGCATCTGGACCTCTAGATTCCCATGTTAATTGGGATCTCTGAAGCATTGCTCCCCATTGGTATAGTTCCATTTGCTTCAGATGCAATGGGATTCCAACCAGGGAGCAGGATTATTGGTACATTTGCTTAATTGAGTCTACCAGCAGGACTAGCATCCTGACCCAGAAGGCATTCCTCCCATGTTCATGACTACCAGGGGATGCATTTCAGTAGCCCACCACAAGATCCCAAACTAGGAACCTTTGCTCCTTGCTCTTGGAGACATTGGAGTCCAGCTGTCAAGCTCACATGAGCTTTGAGGACATGGCACGGGCTTGCTGGACTGATGTGGACCAGCAGCATTATGCAGAATCAGCAGGGCTGGCTTTCCTGACCCAATGATTTTGAACATTATTTTGATCACAGAAACAGCCAGATTCTGAACCTTCAAACAAGATAAGATATCCTAATTACTCTTCCTAGGGAACTTTGTATCAATTTATTGCCAGATCTTAAGATCTCATATAGATTAACACAGATGCTTAAAATGGTAATAGACCACTTAATATGCATCACAGCTGGACAACTAGCATTATTCTATGGCTAACAGCAAAGATGTAATATCTTGAGCATCTCTGATAAGTCAAAATGTACACGGGAAGTGCCACCCCAAATTGAACTGTGACACAGAGGGTAATTTTCCTAAAGAAGAAAATTAATAGATGCAAACTAATAAGATTTCATTATGGAGCAAAAAAGCAATCAAAAAGAAAGCAGAGGAAAGGGGTTAATGTCTTTTTTCCTGCATCTCAGTCCTAATTTCCATGGGCCTATGACTTAAAAAATACATCCATACATAGCATATGAAAGTGAGCATATATTTAATATACATTTTTGTTTGAAAATATGATCCAAAGACTTTACCTATTGTAAGTTTGACACTGATCACATAAAATTAATCTTCAAGATGTTCTCCTTCTTCAGCTTTCCCTGTCATAAGGTTCTGGATACATTTTTGTTCTATATTTTTATTTATCTAGCATATTAACTGCTTGATCTTTCTGTTTGAATAGGGGAAAGTATAACATAAGCAGTGAAATATATGCAATAGTCAATACATTTTCTGAGTTTGTTGAATATGGCAAATACATCTTCAGGGGAAAGCATGCAGACCAATAGTGGAGCACAAGATTTATATGCAAAAGACAAGTGTATTCTCTGGTATTTGCAGGAAGGGCTGTGAATTACAGCATTAATGCATGAGAGATTCTAGTTCTTCTGCACTCTTTCTAAAGGAGCAGGAAGGGTTTGGGTTTAGACATACATCCTTCTGAACTCTCATTCAAGTCATTTTAATCAGAGTTTGGAGGACACAACATTATCTTTGCTTTCAAGATGCATGCTTCCAGTTATGGGAAAAACAGGGACTTAGCATAGCATTTAATGAGACATTACTGTTTTGCCTGAATTGTGCTCCAATAAAGCGGTACTTTCATTAGTTTAAAATTACTGGCAGCATGATTCCCTGTTATTTTAAAATGGCAATGTTTGAGAAAGAGTCATCTCTATAGTAGCACCTTGGAAATTCCTAAGGGAAGAAAAAGAACAGACCTCATTTTTTTTATTCCATATGCTTTCTTGCCTACTTATAAAGTGTGCATATGCAAGACAACATTTAATATATGTGTTATTCACATATCTCATTTAAGACTAATAATCTACAAAAGCATCACCAAAAAACTAATGATTATGAAACAGGGAAGGCTGCCTTTCTTCAGTCACACATTGTAAAGAAAGACCATGTGAGACAAGTACAAAGATAGCCTTACAGGACAATTCTGGGAAAGCCCCAGGCAAAAAATAAAATAATAAAAAATAGAGTTCTGCAAAGCTGCCTTGATTGTAGATCAAAGAGAAAGGCCATCAAAAACTCTGAAAGCAGCAGTGTTTCTACATGTCTAAAAGAGAATTAACTTAGAACAAATATGGAAGATCTGTGTTAAGCCAGTAACAAAGAAGTCCTTAACGTAGTTAAACAAAGTCAAGTCAAATCATTTTATAACAGCGTGAAACTCTTTTCATAATAGTTTTAAATTCTATTTATAGTTGGAAGAGGCAACACTTGAGATAAAACTCAAACAAATTAAAGCCACAGACCTAGTTGCTCATAAGTTATCATCCTGATTTTTAGTGTCATTTGTGGCCTTCAAATATGAAGACACAGCATGAAAATATTTCCTTGCTCATATGCATTTTAGTTCAACTACATTTTATCACAGCAAAACAGAAAAGAGATGAACTGTGAGCTGTATTCACTAGAAACCACACTGATCAGGAGCAGCACACAAGCATTTCACAACCGGCACTCTGAACCACTTATGACATGATGGGTGCTCTTAAATTCTATATTATTAATCAAGTAACTGCAGGAGGAAAACATGTTCTCTGCTACACTGTAGCAAATCTTACTTAAAGTCTGCTTAAGGATACACAAATGCTACTATGTACAGGACATCTCAATTTGCCAATAGCAAGTCAGCAAGTGTATAAATAAATAAATACAGTGTATAAATAAAGTATCTTAAACAGAGAAAAAGCAAAAGCCATCATATGGATATTTACTAGTAAGTGTTTTTATGCTAAAAGTGTCCTTCCAGGGTCTCAACCTGATATCCTTTACTTTAGGGCCAGACAATCTAATTGTCCAGACACCACTGAACATTAATTTCCAAGCACTCCAGTGATTATGGTTGACAGTCAACAAGAATGGAAGTTGCACTTCAGCAATTTCTCTAAAGCAATAGGCTCTTCACCTCAGCTTCACATGATCTTTATTACTGATGCAAAAAACTTTAAACAGCCTCATCTTATTGTCTACATTTAAAAGAAAAAGAAAAAACAAGAGTCTCATGTATCAACCATCCTGACTGAAAACCACATCAGTGCTGGGATGTGGAACCTATAGTCTTCCAGAGGCTATCATACAAGTAGGACTATTCAAAGAAATACAAATGCAATCAATAGACTTTTTCTTTTACTCCAAAATTGGGTATTATGTTGCCACTGCTCTTGAAGCTTTCCAAGAAAAGGTTTTACAAACTTATCTATTTTTCTTATTCCATCCAGGTTTTAGTAAGGATCTTAACAAATATTCTGATGCAGCTTAAATTGTTCTGCTGTTCTTTTTCTTAGTGTTTGTTCAGTTCAGTTGTGATGCCCCCTTGCCTGTACTGCACTGACTGAGGTGAGCTTCAGTACACTGTGATGTTACATGGGGGAGGTCTTTAAGTGGCCTGTCATGGGAGGCCGGCATTGGACACCATCCTTTCTTATCCAGACTTGTGACCGTCAACAGTTGAGGTTAGGCTGAGAGGATGTAACTTGTCCAAAGTCACAAAGTGAAATTTCATGGCAGAGAGGGGATCACACCTCAGGGACATCTAGACTGTATTGTTGTGTTCTTAACTACTGTTCTACGCTGGCTGATCACAGGTTTAAGCTACACTAATTTTGTATTTATATCGTACCTTTTTGCATACTGCTTATTAAATGTGAAGCATTAATGTTTTAATAGAATAAAACCATGTAAAGTTAAAACAACAAGCAAAATGATCTGTCAGCTGACAGCCACATATTCCCAACAACGTGCTGTTATTAAGCTTTTCCCCTTCTGCATTAAAAAAAGGTCGTTTCTCAGGACAGAAACTCACATTTTCCTTCATATCTGAACTGAATCTATACCTCAACACTTCTTCTGTTAGAACTATCTAGGGAGAGACCAGTGCCATCCACCCACTGAAAATGAAAGTAAGAGCAAAGGATCGAGTATCTGCTACCCTTGGATTACCTACAAGCCTCCTTTCCACCCACCCTACTTAGGACACCCTTCAGACTGCACCAGCCTGTAGAAGGGAAGCTCTTAGGTCTTTTCTGCATGGGCCATTTATCCAGATTAAGGGCCTATGTAGTTCTGATATAGGCCTCTAGATCTGCACCTTAATGTGGATCTAGGAGGCCCAGTCTCTCATTAGTCTGGATCTATTTGCATTTTGCAGAACCTGATCCAAATTGAGAATGCCCTAAAACCAGATCTCTGGTAGTACCATTTACCTGGTACTGCCAGAGAAATCAGCAATCCTGGGCTGTGTCCAGACTTGTTTATACTGCACAGCAGAATGTGCAGTCACAATCAGGGTGTCACACACAACGATTGATGACTCGTTGTGGCATCACATTATCCAGTTGTTGCTGTGCACTTACCGTAATGCTGATCTAAGGACACTCGCTGTGCAGTATAAAGAAAATTTGTTTTTTCCCACCAGTTCAGGCAGAATGGCGAGAGCAGCATGCAGGAGGGCAGCTCAAATGTGACTGGCTGCTTCAACCCACATGACAGCATGCACCAACTCAGCTCTTGCAGGTTCCAATGGGTAGCTACGGAGCTGTCTTTGGGTTGGGAAAGGCAGTCGTTGCTGCACAGCAGGTAAGCTGTGCTTTTACCTTTATCTGTGGATTTATTCTACAAGCCTGGAGGCAGCCCTGATCTGTGACATGGGAGGTATGCTGAAGGCATGCCTCTGTTTTCCTGCACTACAAGGGGGTGTTTTTTGACAGTGCCCTAGAAGGTTTGGTGGCAATCCAGATCAGTGGGCTGGGCTATTCTGGATCCACTGATCCAGAATTAGAGGAGGCAAGTGCAGAAGAGCCCTTGTACTCCTGCTGATCTGGTATACCAGCCTGTGGAGAAGTGTCCTAATTCTCATCCAGTTGTCATCTCATAATAACTCCTGGAATGATTCTTAGTTGCATCTACTCAAAACTCACATGAGAGAGATAATGACCAAGAAGAAGTCTGTCCCGGACATCATGTGTCCTTCTATGGCATTCTTCTCAGAGAAGCCTATCAACCATCCAAATATACCTTTCCAACAGAATACAAAGACATTTTATTTACTACAGTTTTTAAAGCATGCAGCAGCAAACGTTTTTCTTCTGCCTTTCTATTCTGCTGTTTTTCATTTCTGTATTGCTTATGCTCCTTACCTTTTACCCTTTTTATGCTTCAATGTGACCCTGACTCCAAGAAACACTTTCTTGTTTAACTCTTCCAAATGGCGTTTTCCTGTTTGAAGTTTAGCCCTGGCCTAACGAGAACCTTCCATTCCAGCACAAAATCTATACCCCAACTTACATAATTTATTTGGTACTACAATATCCCAAACTGCAACATCAGCTGGACTTGTGTCAGATCCTTCAAACATCCTGAAAGCAGGAATGATTACAGGCAAAGAACCCAGAATCAAGGAAGAAAAGAGTAGGGGACTGACAAATTGAGAAAGAGTAATCTGGACACTACAGAGGTGCAACCCAAACATTTAAGCCCAAATTCTAGTCATTTGGCCCCTTTCTGCACTTTTCTGTAGCATCGTACCTGTAGTGTAGACTAGGTGCCCTATCTTGGTCCTGTGGTGATTCCAAAAGCAGACCATTCTCTGTATTCCAGACTACAAAGGGTGTGCAGACTGCATGCCCCTGTGGACCAGAATAGATTTGGTGGGTGCAGCAGCACACAAAAAGGCATTGCTAGAAGTGGAACCAGAAGTCGGCACACATACTGAAAAGGGCCCAGCCAGAAACTGCAATGGCGGGGAACTTTTGACCCTGGTCTCAGAGCCTGAGCACTAACTCTGAAGGTTACCAAAGGCTGAAAAACAGAAATGAAAGGCTGACTATCTAAAAACCAAAGTAAGGTAGAGTGAAAAATACTGACTTAGCATAGGAAGGTGGAACAACAAGTATCCAAAGCACTACAAACCTAAGACATTCCAAGAGAATGATTTATAAATACAGGTAATTGCATATTTCACCCTCCTAGTGACTACATGGACTAATCCATGAAGCTTTCTTAGCAACAATACAGAAGTGGCTTGCCATTGCCATCATCTAGCAATTAAAATTGGGATCCTGTGCAGTGACTCTGCCACTGACTTATGTCTCTTCACAATGAATCGACTCACTCAAAACAAATTCAAACCCCACAGCACAGCACTTCCTCTAAGACAGACATCCCTTCCATTTTCCCTTTTTAAGCTTCCCATTCCATAAATAAATGAATCTATAAATCCACCCATCCATCAATCGATCAATAAATAAACTTTTAGCCCAGAAAGAACTGATGGAGTCAGTATTTTTATTTACAAATACATTTTCTAAAATACTGTTTTACGGCGTATTTGAAACACACTGGGATTTTCCCTTGAGATCTGCATAAATATTTTTTTCTTCTTCCCATGATCATATATAGCATACTATGAAAGCATAGCTTAGTTGTTAGGACAGGCTGATGAGCAGACACATTATAAAGCTGGCTAACACCTTGGTCATGCAAGTAGCAAAACCACAGAAAACTGCATTCATCATATTAATCCACTGGCTAATCATGCTTATTATGAGCTGCTTGGATTGTCAATGACATGACATATTCTAGACCTGGAAATGCCAGGGATAGAAAATAGTGCCTTGATGCATTCATGCCTCCTCCCCTTTCTTAAAGATAAAAACTGTCTTGAATAAACTCATTTGTGAGCCTGTTAATTTCTCCCTCAATTCTGTTACAAATGGAATGTGACTAATATTCAATTCAAGGGGAAAACAACTATAAGGCTAAATCTATTTATTCAGCAGTGCACTAGAATACTATTTTAATAAAACATTATGGGGAAAAGAATAAAAGGAAACATCTATTAGTCAATGGGAGGCGTGAAATAAGACATCAGAAGACACAGGATTAAATTAATGTTCAGCAGTAGGCCAATTTGTGCCCGAGTTTCTGCAGAAAAACACTGAATGACACTTAAAGACACTAAAACATATGCAAGCATTAAAATATAGGCTATACTTTAACTCATGATCCTAAGTAAATACTTGAAGATACTGTATCTTTTTATATTTCAGTGACACAAGGTGGCTCTATAGTAAAAACAAAAACATAAAAAACAAGAATGGCACTGCTACATTAAAAGTTTTAGATATTTGTATTAAGTGGTCTCATCTCACAACATTTATTTAATTTAAGCCTTTACATCCCACACTTCACCCAAAGGTCCCAGGGTGGGTCACAACACTCAGTAGAGAAAATTTAGAAACCATCTAAAACATACTTAAAATATAACTCAGTCCTCATAATTTTGCAGCATGAACATTGATCAAGCTATCATCGGAGAATTCCTTGAGACCATATCAGTCTCAACTGTTTACTTGTCACTGAAATTGATTCAGTAAAGTTTGAAATAAAATATTGATGAATCCCAAGAGAGCCAAATAACAAACCATTAGATGCTTTCCAGTGAATTCTTTATTGAGTGAACTGTCTCAAAATATGCTGGTTAAAATCTGATACAAATAAAGAACTATAGCCAATGGAAACAGCTACCAGCTAATGCCTTTTCTTTTCTTACAGTACAGAAAATTGTTTAGGCTGACGGAACCTACCCTTGAAAAGGAGAAAAATCCAGACAAGCAGCACTTTAAGTGGTGCCTAAAACCTCATAGTATATTTTATCATGCTTTGACAATAAAAAGTAAAAAGAGAGGAGTTTTTTTCCCATTTATTATGCTTTCAAATATGTATACCAGCATTTCAAACCTAACCAACAATGGAAGATCTCTTACTTTGGATATTTTCTTTTGAAATTTAAGAAATTAAGGGCATTTCCACACATGCAAGGATATGAAAGAATCCAGGCGCCCTCTGCTATTATGTTCTGTCAGAACTGGACAGAGTGTATAACAGATTAGGCAGCCCAAAATGGCTGCCTAGTCTGGTATACTAGTAGACCTTTTAAAATATGTCTACCATTGGTCCACCAGGTGCTAAACAGGACCATGGAGTGATACAGAAGGCACGTGCCTTCATGCTCCAGTTTACCATGGGAACTCATTTCAGCAGTGCAACAAAGTGTACTGCTGAAATTGGTTTCCCAGAGGCTTCAAAGTCAGGCATGTCCATGCCTGACCATCAGTTTCCAGGGGCTGGCTTCCAAGCTTGTGTGAGCTTTGAGGACAGAAAGGGGGTTGTCACAAAACAGCAGTCCAAATGCACACAGCTTGTACCAGGACAACTCCAGCTGATGCATTGCTCCAGCTGATTTGGCCTCCTTGAAACAGTTCAGTCAGGGTAAGTGAAGAAATGGCCTAAAAGTGAGTTTTACACACATCAAGAACACCTTTCACCAGTTACAATGCTACAGGACACTTTTCCCTATGTTGTTCCACTCCCTTTGAGCAATACAGATTCTCAAAAAACTCATTAATTTTTTAATGCACTAAATGCATAAGATAAAATTTCCCATACCGATGTTTATAAAATGAGGGAGGGAAAAGAACCTCCATACAGCTATAAACATTATCAACTCAAAGCCCTATGATGCAGACACGCTTTTCAACATATGTTTCATAGGGAGCTGTAAGGAGTAATTCTAATGGGATCAAGCTTATAAATTCTTGAAGATTATGGCTTTTTTAAAAGCCCCTAACCGTCACTGCACTGCTTGTCACAGACTGTAAATAAAGTTCCACAGTGGAAGAGCAGATAAAGAGTTATATGAACACATACAGGAGTTCTAGATAGGGACAGAACAGTTCAAAGAATTCTATACTGGGTAATATCATATATTTTTCCATAATATGCATTCTATTCCAATGGATTTCTGTTCATACATCCTTCTACTTTTTAGTTCCAGACGAATGAAAAACCTAGGAAAGGGTACAGACTCCTCAACTTTGCTCCCATGGACAGAGGTACTGAACTATAGACATGTGAACCCTGCATATGTAAATGAGTAGTTTTGCCAGCACAACTGAACTCAATAGTGCCCAATTAAAATGGATGGATACGTTCGAAACTATGGCTGTGATCAGACACAGCAAAAATTGATATCTCTGAGGCAGCTCTGAAATAGGATATGCACGAGTGCTCTAAACATTCAAAATTCAATCAAATGTGGACATTTGAATTCAAATAGAATGTCTTCACATTAGAATTTAAACATTCAAATGAATTTTGAATGTTCTAAAACGGTCATTTGAATGATTCAAATCATTTGAATGTACAAATACGAATATACAGATATTTTACCTATTGTAAAATAAAGTGTAAATGGGTAATACTTTGGTTACCTCACTTTGTATGTATTACATACGTATCTGTATGAATATCATACGCATCTATACGCATTTCCGCTTATAATACGGAATGAAACGGGATGCATACGGGATAAAACAGGATGCATATGAAATGTGTACAGTTACGTATAACACATACAAATGTTGTTGATATTCATATCTTTAAATACAAATGTTGTCAACATTCGTATCTTCAAATTTGTATCTAACATTCAAACGAACAGATTCGAATGTATAAGATTCAAATTGGGTTTTGTTGCATTTGGATTTTAAACATTTGAATTGAATTAAATGTTTTGACATTCAATTCGACTTGAATTTAAATGCAAAAAAAAAAAACCCATTCGTGCACATCCCTACTCTGAAATGGCTTAGAAAAGACTCTGAGCTGAGATTGTTCACACACCAGTCTGCCGCTCCCTGCTCTCCTGGATATTCTGTGCTAGAAAAGGTGGATTAGAGACTTTAGAACATGAGGGCCATATTTTGTATCTCTGAAGTGACCTTTTGTTATGTCTGAACACAGCCTCAGTGTCAGTAAAACAGAATACTAACTTCTATCTAAATAAGGCTGCAATCAGGCACAACAAAATAAAGCATCTTTGAGGTGGCTCAGAGAAGGATTCAAGGTGGGATTGCTCACACATCAGTCTGCCCCCTCCCCTCTCATGAACAATCTGTGCTAGAAAACTTCAATCACAGCAGGCTTGGGAACACAAGGGTCACGCACTGAATCTCTGAGGTGCCTCTGACGCACCCTTTTTGTTCTGTCTGGACACAGGCTACTTTATGTGAAGAAATAAAAATGAACAGAAAATTGTGGTATGTTACGCACAAGATTCAGTGGATCCAAATCTAATGTCAGAAATGGCTACATCCAATAACAGGGGAAACACTTCAGCTTCCCAAGAAACTGCCATGAACTTTGGGGTGGGGCTGGAGGTTCCCAAACAAATGAACTTTAAAAGAAAAATCACAACAAAGACTCAGTTATCAGCTGTGGCCTGAATAGCCATAAAGGATTTCATTCATGTCATTAATTAGCTGTCAACAGCAAGATACTTTATTGTCAATACTGTTTTATGAATGTCCACTGTAGCTATCACTGTATCTACCTTTTACATTTTATTTCTCCTTCTATAACTAACCCCCGTTTGCTTGCACACATTCTTGTATGTGTTCACATCAATGCCATCTGATGATGTAGCCTCTTCTTTGCTGATTTCAGATAGGGGGATGTACCTCCCTAAGTGGCACAAGAGAGTGCACTCTGGAGGCGCAAGAAAACCATCAGCAAAAAGAAACCTGATTTTTAACTTAAAATTAAGCTAAAAATTCATGACACGGGTAAAATAATTACATATTAACTTGCCATAAACACAGACCTAACAGTACATTAAAATATATAATAAAACATTACCTATTGTAAAATAAAAGTATAAATGGGTAATACTCTGGTTACAACCTCACTTTGTTCAAAAACTGGGAGGGGCAGGAGGCTGAAACCCAAATGGGGAGGGCATTATGCTGAAAAGTGTCAGAACTACTGGTTGGCAGATTTCTGCTCTAATGAATAAGCATTCATGCCATAATACATCTATTTCACATTCACAGGAGGAGAGTGATTACTTACAGATGTTCTTAAACTCCAAGTCCCATCAGTACCAAGGAGCATTGCCCATGGCCAGGAATGATGGGAGATGCAGCTGGGCAACATCTGGAAAGTACGTTGGCTACTCCTGATTCTCTCTGCAGTATTCATATAAGTAATATATAGTAAATGAGATGACAAGGCTGTGCTTCAAGGTCCCAGTCTTTTTTAATAGAATGGGATTTGTAGGAGACATGACATAGCAACAAATAAACATCTTTATAGTTGGCAGTTAAGTATCAAAAGGAAGATTTTTAAAGTCAATTATATAGACCGCAGTTCATTGTTAAAGCCACCCCTCTTACTTACAGTGCTTCATGGAGAAGACTGCAAAAATATGCACAGAGTACTTACTGTACACCAACACACACTTTACTGCATGCAGCAATGTTGCAGGGCAATTCAGAACGCAACCTTATATATGCCTACTCATAAATAATCCCTATGAAGTTCAAACACAGGATTGCATCTTTAATTTCAAAGATTACAAGACTGAAAATCATTTTTAGGCTTTGCACTAAAACAATATCAGACACACAGAAACAGGCAGAAAAGCAAAAAGCAAGCAGATTTATTTTGCTGATGAATACCGGTGTCCTTAGAAACACCACAGGCTTTTGAGGAACAAGAACGCAGGATATATTTGGAATGCAGTTGATAAGAAGCCTCAAATCAACTGTAAGGAGTGCAAAAAAATTCCTCAACGTTTAACATAAACATGCTAAAAAGTGAAATATTTTATTTCACTAATACATAATGACAGGAAAAGGTACCGAGGGAGGCAAATTCCCGCTAATAACATCTCTGTGAAACAGCAACAAGGCTTGGGAGTCCTCCGTATTCTTCACACTTTTAAATACATATTACAGAAAAGTCTCTCTAGTGCATCGCAACGGAGGAGGGAGGGAAGGAATCGACCCTGCTTGTCCTACGCATAGGATAAGTGAGCATTACGGGGACACACAGAAAAAA
This sequence comes from Aspidoscelis tigris stejnegeri, assembly GCA_023333525.1. Taxonomy (NCBI): domain Eukaryota; kingdom Metazoa; phylum Chordata; class Lepidosauria; order Squamata; family Teiidae; genus Aspidoscelis; species Aspidoscelis tigris. The sequence goes on from JALMGA010000004.1 coordinate 50,029,495, forward strand.
AAAAGCGTGTTTAGCCGATTATTACACAGAAACTACTCTTACACACGTGCCATTACAAAGGGAGGTGCTTCGTGAAGAAAGACAGACATATAGATAGATAGATATTGCCTACACATATCAAAGAATGAAATGAGCAGTGAAAGAGCCTACATATTATATACCCCATTATCCGGATGGCAGCGGCAACCCCGCTCTAGGCTGTCAACTACACGCATTCACACACACCCATTCCTAGAGATGATGAATGGAAGCACTCGGGGGGGGGGAGGTAGAACGGGGTGGGACGCTTTTCTCAATGACCCTCGGGAAGACACGCCGCCCCTCACCGTGGTCACTGCCCAGGTAGAGAGGAAAGCGTCCCTCTTAATCGTCCTTCCACATCACTGTCGGATCCCCTCAGTAACCGGGAGTGCTTGTGGCTTAGACCAAGGGAGAGGGATGGGCGGGGTGGGGTGGGGTGGGGTGGGGTGGGAGAGCTCGGCGCCTCTCTTTAAAGGACCCCCAGGCTGCTGTGAGTGTTTCTCAGGAAGTTCACTCCCCGTGACCCTTCCTCGCCCGGCCTTTGGCACCGCGGCGCTGCTTTCTTCTTCTTCTTCTGCTTCTTCCCTGGAAAACTAACTCACTACGGGACGTGGCACGCAGGCGGTCCACGAACAAAGTAGTTCCCAGAGCAGCCCCAAGGCCGGGACTTGTGCCGCACGGAGCATTGTTCCGCGAGAACGCAGCCTCCGCTTCCCGTCTCGTCCCGCGTAGCCGACGCGCTCCCGGGAAGCTCCAGAGGAACGGACGCGCCGTCTGTCTGGCTGCCCCACGCGCAGGCAGGCAGGCAGGCAGCAGGCAGCAGGCAGACAGGCAGGCGGCGGCGACAGGAGCGGCGGCGGCGGCGGCAGCAGCAGCAGCAGCCTCAGCCTCGCACGGTCGCTCCGGCAGCATCCCCTGCTGCCGACTGCAACAATGCCAGGGGCTCGGGCCGGGAGTGGGCTGCGCTAGGCGCCTCCCCGACTCGCCCCAGGAACAGCAGCCGGGCGGGCCGGCCCCGCACGCACAAAGCTCCGGTCGCACCTACCAGGCGGGCAGCCTCGGCCCAGGTGCGGTCCTTCTTCTTCCTCTTGTCTTTCATGTTTGCATCTCATTGAGATGGTTCTACGGGGGGCGGGGGCGGGACGGAACGTGCAGGGACGACGGGGCGGGCGGGGGAGGGAGAGGGAGCCCGAGGGTCCCGCACAGACAATGATACGGTGACGTGGAGTTCTAGAACCCCTGAGGGAGGGGCGGGGGACGGCGAAGAGGGGGAGGGCTGGGCCGGCTCGTGCTCGCGCTCCCGCGGCGGCGGCGGCGGCGGCGGCGACACAGCTGACAGCTTGAGGGATGCTCCGCTACGCAAGTCACAACAATGCACTATGACGTCACACGGGGGGGAATGGCGACCGCACACAACAGCGCAGGCGAGGCGAGGCGAGCCGCGCTGCGCTCGCGAGCAAACCGTACGAGACGCCGCCGAGGAAAGAAAGAGCAGGGAAATCTCGCGAGAGCTTCGCGGAGAGACCCTCTCCGACCCGCTCTCGTCCCTTTCTGTTTTACACCCACCCCCCTTTTTTTTTTGCGTTCTACATGTTTGGGGGGCGGTGGAAAGAAGGAAGCAATGAAAGGAAAACTACGTATCCCAGAGTGCAATGCGGCGGGGCTCCTTGTTTGTTTTGTGTCTGGGCTCGTGTGTGTGTGTGTGTGTGTGTGTTGTCTTTTTTCTCCAGAAGGTCCAGTAGCGTTTGCCGTCGCAGCATTGCAGTCTGCGGGAGGAAGCGTTAAGGAGCGGCCTCCCTTGATGCTCAACCAGGACAGTCCATTTGCAAGGTGTAGGGGAGCGGGTGGAGCCTGGACTGGGCGCCCCCGACTCCCACAAAACGAGGGACGCCTCCCTTGACAGCGCGGGCGGCCAGTTTCAGCCGCTCACCTGGGCTGCACCTGGGCTGATGTTGGATGGCGCGACCGAAGGGGCAACGCCCGGGAGATTTCCCGCTTGGCCGAGACCGCCGGTTCCTTCCTCGGAATGGCTGGAGCGCTGAGGGTTTCGTGCCGTCCGAAGGAAGGGGGCAGATGTGCAGAGGGAGCAACAACTGCCGCCATTTACCCTAAAAGTCGGGGGGGGGAGGGTGGTCTCGGAGGCCCTGCCTCGAGCGATCTCAAATGCATTCCCCTATGCTGGGTTCACACGTAACAAAAGGGACCCCGCAGAAACGCCAGAGAGCCCGCTGCCCCTCTTAATCTGCCTTTTCCAGCACAATGTTGAGCAGCGGAGAAGGGACAGACAGATCGTGTGGACAGTCCCACCTCGAAGCCGCCTCCGATCACAGCCTCCTGTCTGATCGCAGCAGAAGTTGATCTGTACCCAAACCTTGCACCAAACTCCACTCTCAATGGGTGTTTTTCCACTTAGCGCTAAAGGACCCATTAAGAGCCCTTAATGGGTCCTTAACAAAAACTTAACAAAGTTTTTAAAGAGGCCTTTTGTTGCTGGTTTGCGCCACTGCTGCCTGGTGTCTCCGAGAAAACAATGACTCTAGTGCTAAGTGGAAAAACACCCAATTATGATCTTTGTTTTGGGTTCAAATGAAAATTCAGTTGGAGGGCGGGGCCTTAAGCACCACATGATCACATTGAGTCTTTAGATGCAGCTGTTTTCCAGTGTAGGGTTTTTAAAAATGTATTTTTCTGTTCCTGTGGGCCACCGTAGAATTCTGCTTGTGGGACAGTCATATAAATACAGTTGAATGAAAATGTATTATTTACTGGCTACAAGAAGAAAGTATAAAAGGTGTAAGATATGTTAAAATATCACATTTCGCAACTTCACAGACACAAGCAAACTTATTGGATGTCGGCGATATACAGTCTTGTAATTATCCAGCCAAGCTTCCACCACCACCAGTTAAAGTAATAAATATTTTGCGTGAAGCAATTCTGAAACTGGATAGTGTATCAGATAGTGGCATAAGTCTTCAGTGCTATCCATTGGAGAATAAGACATAAGGAAGTCATATGATGTTTCAGTGTGTTTGCCCTTATGGACAGTTACAGTATATGACCCTGGAGATCTTGGCATTTTGTATAGCATGACTTTAGTAGTACCCCATTATCTGATTCAAGTTTCAAAGAAGCTTGCCATGCTGTCCAATTCCTGCCTGCTGCTGCTTTTACCAGCCATGGCAGCTTTTGCAATGTGTGTTCGAGATGAAAATGTTAATGGGACAATTTACTTCTTAGTAGGCATGTGCACGAATCTTTGTAGGCATTCAAAATCTGATTAAGGGTGTTTTTCCACTGACAGAAAGTACCCATTTTTGCACGCATTAAGTACCCATTTGGGAGTGAGCCAGATGACCCCATTTCCACCACGGCACCCATTTGGGACCCGATTGTTTCAACTGCCAAATGGGTACTTTCTGGCCTTTAATCCGGATTTTCTGTAGACCCCATTAATGGGGTCTACAATGGTGTCTTCTGCCAGAAACTCCGGATTAAAGGGAGCCTGTTTCCACTAGAAACAGCCAATGGGGTCTAGAGGAGGCTAGGGGGAGGGGATGCACTGATGGGGGGGGAGCCCCGAAGTCCTAGCTGCGGAGTGATTTCGGAGTTATTTTGAAGTCATTCCCTCTGAAGCGATCGCCATGGACTTCGGAGAGGCTCTGGAGCTGTCATCGCGGTCCGTGCGCTATTAGCGTAGACCGCACGGACTTCCCTCTGAAGTCCCTCTGAAGAGACCGGCGGCGAGACTTCGGAGTCCTTCCAAAGTGATTGGCGGTGACTTCGGGGTCTCGCCACCCATCTCTCCGAAAAGATCAGCGCAGACCTCGGAGGTGCTAAGAAGGGACTCCGGAGTGGCTTCGAAGTCTCTGTCGATTTCTTTGGAGGGAAGTCCGCGTGGTCTGCGCTAATAGCGCACGGACCGCGCTGACAGCTCTGTAGCCTCGCCGAAGTCCTTGGTGATCTCTTCAGAGGGACTTCAGAGTCATTTCCGAATGATTTCAAAATGACTCCAAAATCACTTCGAAGCTGGGACTTCAGAGATCGCACACCCCTGTCCCCCAAGACACCTGGGGTGATGGACCAACCCCTTGGGGGTCGATCTGGATTCCCTACTTGGATGCAATGGTGTTTCTACGGCAAGGGGGTTAGCTCCCATTGCTAATGGGTGCTACACCTCCCGTGGAAACATATTGGGTGCTTCCCTTAATCCAGATCTACTAGATCCGGATTAAGGAATGTACCCATTCCTTAGATCCACATCTTCTTAGATCCAGATCTAAGGGCCGCGGTGGAACAACACCCCAAATGTGCCGAATTTTGACATTTGAACTCAAATAGAATGTCCCAAAATTCAAATGTAAACATTTGAATCAAAATTTGAACTTCAGATCTATTCATTTGAATTATCCGGACATTCACATGTGTATGGGTTCTCATTTGTACGGATCCGTACAGGACGAAAATGGGTTGCATACGGGATAACTACAGGACATGTACGGATGCGTATGAATGCATACAGATGTGGGGGAAATGCATAGATGCACATACGAATGTTGTCGACATATGTGCAGATTCCAATCAAAATTCAAACAAATAGATTCAAATTTGGTAAATACGAATCGAGTCTTGTTAAATTTGAATGTAAAAGATTCAAACTGAATCAGATTTTTGGGTATTTGATTCAAATAGAATGTGAAAAAAGCATTTGTGCCCCTTTAAAGCTATATGTGTGTACATATAGGTAATTTAAATGTAAATACAATTCCATTCCATTCCATTCCAGTGTATTCCAATAAGAACATAAGAGAAGCCTCGCTAGATGATGCCAGAGCCATCTAGTCCAGCATCCCATCTCACATAGTGACTGCCAATTGCTTCTGGGCATTCTCAAGAAGAAGATAAAGGCAAAACCTGCATTTGCTTTTGAATCCTTCCAATAGGCCTTTAGAAGCATCCTGTCTGTCTCTTCTATCTGGAGAAAGAACATCGGCATCCATTTTAGTAGCTGTTGATACACAGGTCCTATTCTAAGCTTTTCTGTCCTCTCTCCTCTCCCCTACATGTTCGCATTCCCAATAATTTATTTGGTTTCCTTTTGGAAGTCTCTTATTTTCTCCAATCCAACTTTCTCCTCCTTGATCTCTATTTTCACCATATTTGTCACACTGCACACTTTTAAAGCTTAAACAAAGTTTGGCACTGACGTTTACTTCTCCTCCTAAGTAGCCACATTGGGTTAGCCACATTTTTGAGATTAGTGAGATCTCAAGCTCCCAACTCTCTTAGAATGAGCTGGAATCCAGGGAGGTTCCCCCTCTTTGCATAGGATCAGCATTTTCCCTTAGTATATGAACCTTTCTGTGGTAATTTTCTTAATTCTCCCTTTCCTGCTCTTCTATATAAATTGATTCCAGTATAGGCCAGTGCTACTCATGTGATTAATACAAGACAGTCCATGTGGGCAGTCTGATGTTACATCATTAACTTTTAAGAGCAGAGTTACAATTCTTATACAGACAGGTAAAATTTGGTGATTGTTTTGGGATGCTGTTCATATAGTTATAAAGCAATGGCAGCCATCATGGGTGAGTGCAGCCAGAAGAAGAGTTGGCTTTTCTGCCCTGCTTTCTTACCCATTTAAAGGGATTCAAAGTGGCTGACAAAGCTTTCTGTTCTTCTCATAACATGTCTATGAGGTAGGTGAGGCTGTGAGAGACATGACTAGCCCAAGGTCATCTAGCTGGCTTCATATAGCAGTACAGAATCAAACCCCATGACTGCAAGATATTCTTCTGGCTCAATCTGCTGAAATCCTGTTTGGGAGCATCTTTAGAAGGTCTACATGGTGAAGTCCAAAGCAAGCTCGTGAGCCAGCTTCCAGCTGTGCTCATACATGCTGGCTACTACTGTTGTAAGGTATTTTCTAAATAAGATCTGTCGTCAAGGGGGCAACAGGAGATACATATAACAAATTGGAATAAATTGCTGAAACTTGCTAATCAAATTATAGCCTTTTCTGGGAAGCAATTAGTAAATACTGAAGCCACTGCCAAGCATAACGGGAAGGATTAGAAAGGAGGGAAGGAGCACAAGTAGACGTAACGGATTGTATTTTTTTAATAGTCAGTAATATAATATATATATTACTGTTCATTGTAAAATCAATACATATATTTTTTAAAAATGTATTTTCTAAAGATGATTGGTCAAAATTTTAGTATGTCCCAGTAAATTAGAAATGAATAATAGAAAGAAATTAACTTCTCCACATTTACATTATTATATGGTAAACTTATTTCAGGGTTAGTTTATATGGAAGCAATTCATGAACGTTTCTGTTTCTAAATATTATTCAAAAGATATATAGGAAATACCTTAAACCTATACATTGACTGTACTTTGTGGCATTACAAAATCCACAGAGGAAGATAGATGCAAAGGAATACTGTAAAGATCGGTAAGTGCTTTTAGGGCTGGAGCCAAATGCATTGGGAGCACAGTAATTTTAACCCTGTGCAACTGTGGAGCGTGTTGGCTTTTGACAAATTTGGTCTGCCTAGATCTGAAAGCATTGATCACTTAATCAGTGAGGTTAAAACTAAATGGAGTTTGTGTTTTAAACTTAAGCCATGCCATTAATTTTGCTATGAATGTGAGTAGCATGTTCAGATATATTCTAATACAGGATGATCTTTTGGACACATGAACACCTTTTGTTAGGACATTTTATCTACTTTGATTCTCTGGGCGATTCCACACTTGCTGGTATACCAGACCAACAAACATGCTAGGAGCCTCCTTTCTGCATGTCAGCTTTTAAAGTCAGTTTTACATATGTCTTTTTAATAGGGAGTTTTAAATAATTTTATTTCATTTACTGGTTTACTCCACTTTTGTTCTGTCATATTTGTGAAGAGTTCAACTATTCTTCTTCTATTTTATATCCTTAACAACTCCATCTTGTCAGTTGGGCTGAGAGCCAGGGTAAAGGAGTGTGTTTTCACCAGTCATCTGAACACACACAATAAGGGTGCCTGGGGCATCTCAGAGGGAAGAGTTTTTCATAACCTGAGGGCTGTGACCATGAATGCCTGGGGCATCTCAGAGGGGAAGAGTTTTTCATAACCTGAGGGCTGTGACCATGAATGCCCTTCCACATGTTCCCATCCTATTAACTACCACTAAGTGACTGTTTAGAGGACTTCATAGACAGGTCTGTATGGGAGAACCCTTAAATATTTAGAGTCCAAGCCATTTAGAGTCTTAAAAGTTAATACCTTGAACTGGGCTTGACAAAAAATAGGCATTCAGTGTGGTTCTTTTAGGACCAGCATGATGTTCATCTAGGCAGCAGTGTTAATAACAGTGTAGCTGCTGCATTCTGTACCATCTGCAGCTTCCAAACCATTTTGAGGAATATTCCCACATACTGCACTTTGCAGTCTTGTCTGTAAGTTAACAGAGAATGGATCACTGTAGCCAGTCAGTCTCTGTCCAAAAAGGGCTGTAGCTGGCAAACCAGCTCTAGCTGGAAATAGGCACTCTTGGGTACCATTTCCACCTGAGCTTCAAATGTTACTGCAGAATCCAAGAGCACCCCCCAAATGACTCACCTGTTCCTTCTGGGATCCCATCAAGAGCAAGAGGCTTTTCTTCTTCACAGACATGAGATTCTGAACCACAGCACCTCCATGCTGTCTGGCTTCAGTTTCAATTTATTGGCCTCCATCCAGCCCATAACTGCTTCCAAGTACCTGTCAAGCACTTCAACCACCTCTCCTGATTCAGATGGCATGGGCAAATAGGGATGGGTGCCATCTGTGTATTAATGACACTTCATTCCAAAACTTATGGCTTCTCTCAGCAGCCTTAAAGAGCATGGGAGACAAGATCAGTCCCTGAGGAGCACCACAAGTTCCCTGGGTACCAGGCAGAACTTACCAACACATATTTGTATAGGTGTTGGATGTTATGTGACTATTTTATTCATTCACAAAGGTTGCTCATGATAAATTCCCATTACCTTCAGCTGTGTTTTTAGCTTTTACCTTTAAAAAGGGGGATTGTTTTGTTGTTTTAAATCATTAAGCTTTTAATTCTTTTTATCTTCCCTGGGACCTTTGAATTAAGAGCTGATTAGCAGCTTAGAAAACAAATGAATAAAGAGTTCAATTTTAAAGCATACTAGTGTGTAAAATGTTCTTGGCAAGTTTGCAAAAAGTTTTAAATGAAAGTAATTTATAGTTTAATACCTTTTAAAAATTAAACATATAGAAGAAATGTTTTTAATTGTTTTCTCTGGCCAGCTGCTCTATTCTGCATGCTTTCTCCAACTTTTAGGTAGATATTTAATCTTAATGAATCCAGAACAGACATGGACTGTGAAATATGAGACTAGACTATTCTTTACAAACCATTTTTTAAATAATTGTATTTGTTGTACTTTTCCTAGCATAAATAATGATAATATAATTGCTGAAAATAACAAAACTATCCTTATAATTCTGAAATGCCAAATGAGTGGACACAGCCAGAATGCTATAAAAGCAATATTATCTTTTTAATAGGCATTAAAAATCTTTCATTTCCCAAAACAGCCTTTCTAACAGGTTTTTATTCTAATTGGTGAATGTAACCTAATGGCCAGTTGTTTGAATGATTGACCTATAAAGCTTACAGCCCACAAACCTTTATTACTTGTTATATACCCTCTTACAATATGCCTTCTAGTTTTTCCTTCCTGTCCTTTCTATAACCCCAGAATCTTCTAAAAGGAAGCTCATAACACAAGTACTGAATTTTATATTAAGTCTCTACTTATGATAATATTACATAATATAAATTTTCCTGTCAAATACACTGCATCAACATCTTTATCTGTCAAAATCAAAGATTTAACATATACAAATAGAGTAAAACAACTGTCCCATCCCCACATTAAGTGTATTCTTGCCAGGGAAGGGTTAGTCTCAGGCTCCTTGCTACATCTGCAGCCTTGCCGGGTTGGACAAAGTTTGAGCAGGTAGGAGACACCAGTTTTTGTTATGTTATCTGATTCCTCTTTTGTGACCAGATTGGATTCAATGGATAGCCCTGTTTTTACCTGCCAGTCCTATAAAGCACCTTTTCAAGGTCTACTTTTGAGGAATTCCAGTGCATATCATCCTGTGGCAAGTGAACAAGTAGATAAGGAGTTAGTTATGCTTTGCTAGTCCTCAGACCCCATTAGAATCCAGAATGCTGTGCTGGAAGAAAACTATCATGCCTGTGTTTTAAGATATTCTTAGGCTGTCTCAGTATCCAAGGAATTACACCATAAAAAGTTATTCCTCTTTCTCTTTGAGATATCCCTTTGCTTTCAGTTCTTCCCTAAATTTGAATAATCCCAGCACTCCGTCTGGTTATGTGTGAATGTGCAAGAGGACTATTGGGGCTGTGCAAGACTTTTTTTTATTTATTTCTGCTTTGAGCCACCAAATATGGAAAGGTCTAGAACTTCAAAAACTGGTCATGGAAGAAACTCATATACATTCTGTATGTCAACCACATCCCTCACCAATTAGTTTTCCATGACCTCAGTGAGGAAGAATCCTAGAAGGATCTGAATTAAGGGCCTATGTAGAAAGCACCTGAGGCCGATAGAGACGGCCCAAGGTCCCATAGGTCCGCTTCATCTACTTTAGATGGAGCTGTCAGGAAAAAATGGTTTGACTACAGTTTTCTTGCAGTGTAGATGCGCAGAATCAGTGATGTCATAAACTGGAGCAGTTTGTAGGTCAGTTCTTGAACATACCAGTTTATTTCAGTGCATGCAAAGGAAGCACTAACTAATCAAGCAATGTGGGAGAGGTGAATGGAAGTAAGAAAATAATATAGGCTTACCAAACTGCTCATGCTAAACAAAAAAGTACCTTCCTCACGTTCCTTATAATACACTCTTACACAGGAAGTAGGCATAAGGCATACAGCATCAGGCAAGAAAATGGCATAACAGCAAAGATGGGTTACAAGACACCAGTAATTATACGGAAGGTAAGCACATGACTTACCTACCTAGCTGACTCAAGGCAGCTGTGTTTAACGTCTCCCTGCTGTACCTAATCATAATCAGGTAAGCTCAGTTGGGCCAGAGAGATCCCCAAATACTTATCTTTTAATTCCTTGACAGGAGCATGATCCAAATCAGGGAGACTATGATCAGAATTACTGGTGTTTGGGACTACTGGAGGACATATCTCCATGGTGCACCATAGCACACTTTTATTCATAGCCTTTGGAAACATGAGAGTGCAGGTACAAAATTCATGTAAGCTTTGGAATTGCAGAGTGAGCTGCTCTGGACCAGCACCATCATGTAGGCACCACTGATCCCACCATACATTCCCATGTTCAGAATTAGTGGGCCTGGCTATTCCAGACCCACTGATTCTGGACAAGGGCAGGTATTTGCAAAATAGTCCTTGTCTCTTTTAGCATATAGCCTTAAGATGAATATTGTAGCCATATCCAAAAGCTTAGGTTCAAAACAGAACTATGGAACGCACCATAACAACCCCAAAAGCTGCAACAAGTGAAATGAAAACCATCTGTGGAAGCCTCCATCCTTCTAAGATGACATATGCTTATGGCACTGGAGAGTGTGATGGCTCTTTCTCTTGCCCAATTTTGATGTGTCCCCCAAAAGAAGGGAATGCAGGTATTCATAAAACAGATGGGTCATCCTGTTGTTTCTGGATTGGGAATTGTGGCTCAAAGCCCTCCTGTACTTCAGAGCTTTTTAATTATGGCTGCCTCTCTCAGTTTACTTTTGGCACTGCGAGGAGTACTTTATTACATTTGAGATTCCCTACATTTGGCTTAATGTTTTATGCAAAAAATAAAGATTGGCTTTTTAAAACTAAAGGCAGTACTTTAATACTTTTCTAGAATTTTATATTGATGGTGGGTTTCAGCACACTCTAATTGCTTCAATATGTTTCAGAATATGTTGAACTGAATTGTGAAAACTATTGAAGGATGTATTTCATGTGACTACGGTATGTATGTTTTAGAGCCAAACATTTTTTTCTTATTGGAAATATGGGAGTGCAGTTTCCATGCTCATATTCTGAAGATGTTATGCAAATAGTAGAGTATGTTCCTGGAAGTTCTGAAGAGTAAAAGATGACACTGTCACATAATAGTTAATGTATTCATTATAGCTGAGTTTTATTTTCTGTAGGATTCTAACTTTTGATCTTTATTTTCTCAACAGAATACTGAGTTGCATGACCTGATTTTCTTCCTTTAAGGAATGAAGATAATGTTCAGACTGAAACCAACTAAAAGGCATACATTAAACAACAACAGTAATAATTAATATCTCACATTGTTTATTTTATCGATACTGACTTAATATTTTCTAAAAGTATTTGCCCTAGTTAAGCCTCACATTGTTTTTCAAAATGCCTTATTTGTTTCTTGACAATTGTAGGAAGCTGCATTCATGAATGTTGGAACTTTTGGTCATAGACTATGAAACGTTCTGGTATACTGCCAGGCTAAGAATGCTGTGTAAAAATTTCTTAAGTAGCATTGACCTGTTTACCATGCTTGTTGGAACAGCACGTGAAGTTTATGCTTTCTGGACAACCAATCTTCTCAGCTGAAAGGTTTGGGAAGCGGACAGTACTTGCTTTGAGATTTCATGATATAGAATTTAATTACTGTTAGGAACTGTGTCCTAGGTAATTAGTTTAGGGAAAAATTAGCTCAAACCCAGGCATGAGGACTCCAATAGGATCATTCATAGCTAAAGTGAATTTGAATAACAGAGAATTAGCTGGAGTGACACAGTGGCAAGAATGCAACGAGATCAAGGTTCTTTGAAAAATGAAAATAAAACTTTACTGAATACACAGCAGAAGGCTTCAAATGGTAATGGTATAAAAGCAAGACAGCAGTGGGTTGGCTGCTGACATTTGTAGAAAAGAAGAAAAGGCAAATCATACAAGTATGAAAGGACAATAAAGGCAAAAAATCCAAGCTCCTGTGTGTTTCTCTGTGCTGGGATGGGGGAAGCTAGGCTTAAAACTACCCAATGGGAACCCTAAATCACACAGATCTCACACTTCAGATGTGAAGCCGGACTTCAAAGAGTGGATTCAGCACAGCAGTTCTGCAGTCTGAAGACAGCAAATAAAGGGAATTCCTCAAAAGCCAGCCTGAACTTCTCCATTGCTTAGCTGGGGCAAAGTTAGAGAGCTTTTAGGCACTAACAGCAAGCTGGCAAAACTAAAGTTCCAAGGAGATGTGGAACAGGCTGTCACAATCAGGTTGGACTTGTTCCGTGCCAGAGGCAATCCCTCCCAGCTTCAGATGAACGGAGTGTTCCACTCTGAGCCATGATTGGGAGTGGGGAGAATGCAAAAATGGCCTCAAGGTTTACCAATCAACTGGACCAAGATGCCGCTTTGGGTGCCCTAGTCCAGTCTACGCTTGGTCCTGCTTGCTAGTCAGCTACAACATCAGATTCAATATTTTAAGTCTGAGGCCTGACATATTAGGCCCTAAACAACTTAGGACCAAAGTCCCTTAAATAATGCAGTTGTCATTGCAAGCTTGGAAGAGTCCTGTGATCACCTGGACTAGATTCTGTTTCACCAAGTACAGAATGCCATCACTTAGTTGCTCACATAGCATCTACATATTTGTAAGGTGTCTACACTTACATCTTCAACAGCTATATTTATTACCCCCAACATTCCCTGCACAAATTATTTTCTTTATCCCACCCGATATTCCATTTGTTTTTAATCATGCTATTTTAAGTGTTTTAATTCTTTTAATCTCATTTCTAAACAGCCTTGGGATTATTTTATAAGTGGTACAGAAATGTTTTAAATAAATTTTCAAGCAGTTGCTTCCTTGGTTTGTTATATCATCATTTAAAAATAGTTTGGCCACAAATGTACAGACCACTAATTGTACAGATAATTGAAATAACTGTAGTTTAGTAATTTTATTGATTAAAAAAACTAACTTCCAATTATATTGCACGTTTTTAAACAATTCCATTATTTACTTTCAAAAATCCTGTTGTTTTTATTAACAGAAACAACAGCAGGTAAACCCGCTAGTGCAATAACATTTAATGTATGCCTCTGCAGAACACTATTTTTATGATACCGCTGTATAATTTGTTGTCTCATACTCAAGAAACTGAGATATAATTTTGAAGATTTACTGTACATTTATTTACATGTCTTAGCAAGTACTGAAGGGCAGATGGAGTTCTTCCTGTAATTTAGTATCAGACTCACTTGTAAAGCCCTTTTTTTCTTTAATAGCAGTTCATTCATCAACATTAATAATTAACAGGTATTGACCAGAAGTATTGGAATAGCTACTGCTGGCAAATATATTTGAAGAAAAATGGTAGTGTTTTCCTGTCTAGACATGCCTGTGTATATCACAGATTAGGATCTCAACTCTCCTCCTTTCCAGAAAAGGAAACGTACATTGGAGTAACATATTTCAATGGTAGCTTAATGAGACAAGTGTATGATAACCATGGCTTGTGAGTTCAGCAAATCATTGTCACCTATCCCAACTTTCTGACAAGTATCTGTAACAAGTGTGCTGCAGAAGAGAGAACAGCCCTTTCTGCACTGGGTCTTAACGCTGGTAAATTATGGAGAGTCTGAAAGATTTCAGAGAATCTTGAAAAGAAGCATTTAAACTAAGATAAAGAAATGAATTTCCACTCATAGCAAGCACCTCTCAACCTCTCCTGTACACCACAGATGGAGTAAAATGTAACTAGTTTTCCTTTTGACCCTATTTTGTTCAGGTGTAAAGCTAATAAAAGCAAGAATCTACCCACTAAGCGTGCGTCTTCATGGCATAGTTATCTCGAATTCAAAACGTTTTGAGTTCGCGCAGTTCAGACGGCACTTCGGATTAACACGGTATTTCCGTGTTAAAGGACGTTATCCCGATTAGAAATAAATCCTGATCTCAACAGGTCTCACTCCGGATCGTGTGTCAATACGTGTTTCCTTTTTAACTGTGTGGACAGTATCGTTCCGGGATGAGATTCCGTGTTAAGGCTGTCCCGCCCCCCCCAATCGCACTGTAACCAATGGCTGAACGTATTAGAAGCACGTCATGTTTAGGGTTTCCTTCATTGAAAAAATCCACCCTCAAACACCCACTATAAACCTCCAGTCCTTAAAGCTGAAACACTGTATCAATCTAAGCACTTCACACCTTAAAAATGTTGCAATTTGCGCAATTTCAGACCTTTGAAGGTTCGGAACAGTGGCTTTCAGCCCCCTTAAGGGAGGCTTGTCAGCCACTTAGTCCCCTGAAGGGTGAGAACAGAATGTCAACCGCTTTGAGCCCCCTCTATGCTACTTTGCCTCTGCCTGTGGTCACACCTAAGGTTTAATCCAGTTTCAGTTCACTTTCAGAGTGAGAGAATACACCAGCAAACTGACAAGCTGGTTTTCTTTCAGGGTTAATAACTCAGAAAATCCACCTTTAGACTAGATAATGTGGAAAGAAAACTACTGGTCACTTTGCTGATGTGTTCTCTCACTCTGAAGGTGGAGTGAAGCTAGATTAAACCTTAGGTGTGACCACAAGCCAAGGTTTTAATCCAGCTTCGGTCCCTGTGAGGTGGGGGGGGCGGAGTTCCCTCCCGGCCACGGGGGGGGGGGGAGAGCAAGCGAGGAGCCCCCTTCGCCCTCTTGTCCACCCCTTGGCTCTCCTCCTCTGCGGGGCAAAGTGGCGGCAAAGCGGGGGAAAAGCGGCGGTGGAGCCCCAGGGAGAAGCCGCTAGCGCCGCAGCGCCGCAGCGCCTGGATGGATGGATGGATGGATGGATGGATGGATGGATGGAGAGCCTTCCCCTCTGCGCCCGCTTGCTGGGCACCCCGATGGCAGGAATCCCCGGAGCAGAGGGGGTCTACCCCCAGCTGATGAGCGGCAGAAGGGCGCCTGGGGATGGTGGGGGAGGGAAGGAGGGAGGAAAGAAGGAACCACAGCCATATGCCTCTTTAATATTTAAAGCCCCTCAGCTGTATTACTTCCTTTCATTAAAATTGCGGAAATTCGCAACATTTTTTAAGAGAGTGAGCTGGTTCCTTTGCTACAGTGTAACGGAAAGGAAAGCCCGTCCCCCGGGAACTTTCGCAGCCTGGGGAACTTTCTCCCCGCTCTCTGCAGCGCCAGAATGGACGGACGGAAGGATGGATGGATGGATGGATGGATGGATGGATGGATGGATGGATGGATGGATGGATGGATGGATGCTGCTGCTGCTGCTGCTGCTGGGAAGGGGGAGGGTGGATTGGGCAGGAAATTCACGGCGGAGCATGACGCAAAGAGAAGGGAGGGTGGGATCCTGGCAGGGAAAACCAATCACAGGAGAGAGTGCGGGCAATGGGCAGGAGGACAATGCTGCCATGTGGACTCCGAGTATTGATCCCGCGTTAAGGCTGCCATCGGAACCGGATCAACTTGCAAGTCGTCTGGACAGCTTTGTTCCGTTTCTTTTATTTCGAATTCTTTAAACCGAAATAACACATGCCATGAAGACGCACCCTAAGAGTTGCCTAGTGAGTTCATTGTTGCTCACAGAGTTCTTAGGCCCATCCATGGGAAAGAGACACCAAGCCTTTAAGATCCTTACAGTACTGGAAGGCCCTGTCTCCAGCTTTTGGAAAGCCTGTTTGGCATTCCAGAAGGCCTGGAAACAGGCTCAGTGCACCACCGGAGCAGTCCCACCTGCCTCCCCAGTGGCCCCTTACCTTTGGGGGTACTCTGGTGGTGGCCCGGGCTCCAGGTGGCGGCTGCGCTGGCAGCATGGATGGTGCCACCAGTGCAGATTATGGCAGCAAGGTGTGGTAAGTGGAGAGGGTGTGGGAATGGAGGGGTGGGAGGGAGGGATTATCCATTCCATGCACAGATATTGGTAGAATACCCATGCCCAGATAAGAATACCCCCACAACTGTGGGGGCTGATATTTGGCCAGAGCTGAATATTTCCACATTTTATTCACCTTGAATAAAATGTGGAAATTGGCTCCGTGCACACCCCTACTTATTCCACCAATTGTCTTCCCAGAGTTCTAATTTCTGGTTTCTCTCTAAGGTGCTTTCTCAGTTTAGGGGCCTGTGCTGCCCTACCTTATCAGTTGGCCATACAGTTAATGGATAGTGTGATGTCATACCACATCAATTTGCTGATGGAGAAGGTGCCTGAGATGAACAGAGCTTTTTGAGAAGCATATATTGGGAGCTGGTTTAGCATGTCTCTTTTGTAAGTACCAACATCACTGATAGCAACATCAAAGGAAACCCAAGTGTTACAAAGCATTTTTGCAGAATCAGCTTGAGATAGTGGAAAGGTCCTCTATGAGCTGCTGGACTGTGCCAGCAGCCCTCACTAAATGCCATGTTCATCTAGCAAACCAGGTCTCTAGAAAGTCGTGCCTCCCAGGAATAGCCTATCAGCATGGATCCAGATGTTGGAGCAAGTCTCTGTAAAAATGGTACTGGAACCCACTGGAAGGAAGGACCACTTTGAAGCAGTTTACCAAGCATTCTTGGGGTAGGCCAAACCAGACACCCACCACGCAGACAGCTGGGGTAGTCTTCATCAGCAAATTTGAAGTGGGAACTTTCATTCTTGGCCTCCAAAGCTGAACTGGGCTGGGCCACAGCAATGTAGATGACCTGTGGTGCAGCCACTGGGCACTGCTGTGATCAATTTTCATGGCACATCAGGTGGAAAATATCATTGCATTACCAACCTTGCATTGTGGTGGAGATAAATGCATAAAAACAATAACAGAGATATAAGTTCTGGCAGGGGTTGTTACGATGATAGGGACGGGGGGTGATATCTGAGTGGTAAGTAAAAGGCATATTACCAATTGCTGGCTCTGTTAGGATAAAAAGGAGTGTGAAAACAACAGAAATTTGGTTTCAGAACAAAATAAAAGGTTCTGTTTCTCTGAAGTATGTGGCTTTGTGAAGGAGATAGGCAGCCATGGCCTAGATGGCATAACCCAAAGGATGTTGAACATTCATTATCACTTGAAATAAATGGATGATGGTAAAGGAAAATGGATGAAGAGTCAGCCTTAGTCACAAGGTTGACCAAAAGAGCCCTTTACACTGGATCAGTAGAGTGACCCAGGGGACCCACTGAAATGTGTCATTTGCACTACAAAAATGTTTGCTTCATTTGCACCAGTCAAGATTTTGAAGCAGACTATTGTGAAAAAATGAGACCATAGTCCACTCCAAGCATAGACCTCTTGTAATCAGTCCACACAGCATTCCACCCGATATACTGGACCGTTGCCCATGTCCATAAAGCAAAAGCTCAATGCCATTTCACTAGACACCCAGAAGTCCCATTGGAAGTGCACTTTTTCTGAGTACCCTGCCTAGACAGCTCCAGATAGCAGCCTTGGAGCTGGGATTCGTTACCTGCATACGGATGGCGATTGCCATGGGCCAGTTGGAGTCAAGCCCATTGTATTGCCTGTATTTAATATGAAGATTTTATTTATTATGGACAGTGAGCCCTTGCTACTTGTGAGGTTTTGTACATTCATTCATTGCTTGTTGGCAATGGAGGTTTTGATGCCCCATTTCACTGTACATTACTCTAAAATGGCTACCACACATTCATGACCTTGATGTCCAGAACAGCTGTTTTCCAATGTCTTTTTAGATAAGCGCAATTAGAAGGTGCTTTTTTTTTTTAAGTTCTCCCAATATTCACATGTCAAGTCCACATCATTTTAGAAGAACTGAAGCATTATCTTAGGAGAGAAAAAACAATGTGAGAAATAATGTGATTAATAGTATGAATTACTATTATGGACAATGAAACTTCCTTTATTTTAAATTATTCTGATAATTATATTTAAAGTTAGATGTGTATATTTGTATTTGTAGGGCATGTTGTTCCTTACATTGTGAGAACTAACTTGTTTTACAAATAACAGAAGGGCAGCAATAGTAGCACTGCCCCTGCATATGATTTGGGAGGCCCTGTAGCAGAATACTGCAGAAGTTTGAAAATGAGACGTTTAGCATAACTGTTGTAAGAGGATAATAGATCAGGATGATGCCTCAGAAAAGAAATGCAAAGGAAATCAAACACAAACAGTGTAACATGACAGTGATTTTTAAAGGAAGAAGTTAGGATAGTCAGGTTAATTAGCAGATGAGGTATCAACTCGGGTAGTTAAAAGAGACCCTAATTAAAAAAAGTTGTACCTTCTGACAGCAGATTTGCATAAGATCTTGGTTTATATTCCATATCGTTTATAACTGAACACATCTGTGTAAATCCTTGCAGTAGAAATTTTCAAGATTTATATATAAATAAATCTCTTATACTTTTGGAACTCAGACAATTGTCCAAGAGGCTCAATTACCCCCACTAACTACATTTATAATAATCATACCACATGATGAGGTTTGAGAAAGGTGATCTCACAGTAGATACATTTGATTTATATACAGTAGAAAATATAGAAGAAAAAGTGAGAAAAGTGTGGCAGTAGGTAACTGATTAAAGGGGGAAAGACCAGAAATAGTATCAGTCACAGTAATAACAATGAATAATATAGCAGCTACTAACTTTTCATTAAAATTTGAAGACTAAACAATCAGTTTTAAGCAACACTGAGCAACACGGCATGGGAAGATGGAATATGATGAAGACACGTGGTCTTTTGAAGTATGCTTCACTGTAGAAATGTACACCATGATTAATATGGCACTTCCTAAGATGATACAAGCCTCATACTTCACAAAAGGGAATTCAGAATTTTATGGTAAGAGCTTAAGCACAGTTTGCAAGTTCTTCCAGTTACAGGTGCCAGGTGCTTGATTTTGACAGATATTTAAACAAGTCGCTACATGTGACCTAAAAAGTCTTTGTGTGCCTGCTATAAATCTCCAGACATGAGAAGCTGATGTGCAAATTCACAGTGCCATCTAACCTTCTAGGCATCATTTCTGTCAATGCATATTTCTGTCTAAGAAGGAGGATTCCTGTTGCATGCTTAAAGCATGGCAGAATACAAAGCAATGATCTCTTCCTTCTGGATTATCACACATAGATAACATGGCATGTCAAGAGCTGAATAATACTTGGAGACTTTAAATTACAAATGGAAATATTATGACAAGACTTAATAACTTCCATTTAGTGCTTAATAGAAGTGGCATGATATCAACTGTATTTGCTTCTGGCTGGCTTTAACTGTTGTAGCTTTTTTTTTTTTTAAGAGAACTGCTAGCCGAAATCTAGAGTACATCTGCGAAGTCAAGAGAAATGGTTGTGTATATTCCTCACCACACAATCAGAGCCAAGGGCACCCCTGACTGCCATGCTCCAAGGGAAGTGTGTGTTTGTGGAAGTTTAACAGACACTTGCTGTTGCCCTGGAAACAGAAATAACAAAGTTGGTCTGAAAGAATGTGATCTTGCTTGAAGCCAAAAGAAAGGCCAAATCTTGAAGGCTGAACAGCAACCCGTGTAAGATTGGTGAGTTTTTGTGTGAGAGAGGAAGAGTGATGGAAGAGTGGAACATCATCATTCCTTTTTACAGAGGACAAACCTGTTGCACCACCCCAACCATGGTGGCATGAGACAACGAAGACAGAAGGAGGAGTTTGTAGACAAGCTAAAAATAGGAGGCTTGCCCCAGAAAGGAGGAAGCTCTTCTGGAATGCTTGAAAGATTTCTGGTTGCTTCAAAGTGGCAAGGTAGCATTCTTGTTGGTACATGAGACAAGCTTTGTTCCAGGCTTCATGAATACTGCCAGAATGATTTGTCATTTCTGTCCCTTCTTACTCCTATTTCATAACATTCAGTCTGACATATGCGCCGCTCTGAAAATTGTCATGGGGACACAGAAAGGTAATTAATATGTTGGCGTAAGGACTCATTATTTGTACCATCTGATGGTTTCATCCAAGAAGCACTTCCCTAAATGTTGAATCTAGATCTAGAGATTCAAATCCCCTGTGAATATCTGTAGAGTTCAGATGATGTGATTGATCTCTTAGCAAATATACACTGTAACACTATAGTCTAAGTTCAAAGACGGCAGAAAATCTTTCTTTTTTATTCCTTCCTTCCTTCCTTCCTTCCTTCCTTCCTTCCTTCCTTCCTTCCTTCCTGTGACCATTAACCAGCAGTTGTAAGTTTGAAAAACGTTGTAACCTGAGAAAACTTGATAAAATCCCAGAGGGATATAAATTGCTCATCACCATCATTTGAAATGTTTTGAGTGTTACAATGAAACACAGGCATTTTTGACAGAACACTCAAAACATTTCAAAGAACTAAGCTTTGTTCTAAGTTAAAACAAAACTCAAAATCAGTTTTGTGTGCACTCCTGGCTATATGTCAAGTGATTAAAAATGAAATTAGTTGTGAAGCATTTTGAATGAAATAAAAGACGGTTCAGACTAGTAAGTGTAAGAAGACATGTTTGTTATTACTGTAATGAATCAGTCTTCAGTGTTTTTCATTTGTAAAGAACATATTTTGATTGTCTTTTTTCCTTGCCAAGAATGTTATCAACAAGTATAGATGGATGCTTTAAGCCATCCATGTCCTTTTCCTGACAGTTCTTATTGTGATATTATCTTGTCTTTGGCCTGTGAGCAAGTCCTAAACATGTCTGCATATTGATGGTACCAAAGGCATCTGCTTGAGTTTTTTTTAAAGCAAGTGCAATGACATCTACTGGAATGCCACAGCATTGCATAGACTCTTCTTGTTCTGGGCCACTGAATGAAGTGATGGTGATGCACTCAGCTGTCTGGAAGATTAATACAGGAAGTCTCCAGATTACCCAACATTGGCTTTTTAACAATGCAGGAGTTCCCCTATAGCAGCACAAAAGAGGCTGCCAGATTGTCATGGCCTTTGCCAGCACAGGGTCGGATCTATCTGTCTGGGTACTTGCTACTTCCACCTTTTTTTTTATTTTACCTTGTCCCCACTTACAGAACAGAACCTTGTTTTCTATCGCTCAAGCAATAATAAATAACATATTAAAAATTACTTTGTTAAAAAAAAAGTTAAAACTAAATTAAAATATTTTAACCATCCATGACTTGCTAAGTACATTGACGATTCTGAAGTCCTTTCTGCACTAGGCCTTATCCTGGAATATATCCCAGAATAGGGTCCTGTTGTCCACTTCTTACAGACTAGGACAGGCCCTAACTGAGGCATGCACCCATCTACTTTAGGGTGTGGACTAGGGATGTGCACAAATGTTTTTTTGTTATTCTATTCAAATCAAATCTAATACCCCAAAATCCAATTCAATTCAAACCTTTTAAATTCGAATTTAACAAGACTCAATTCATATTTGGCAAATTCTAATCTATTCGTTTGAATTTTTGATTCAAATCTGCACAAATGTTGTCAACTTTCGTATGTTCATGTACACATCTTCCCAAAATCTGTACACATCCATATGCATCCCATAGTTATCCCGCATGCAACCTGTTTTTGTCCTGTACAAATCCATACTAATGAGTACGGAGCTGGGAAAGATGCAGATCTTCAAGTACGCATCGTATATGAACCTGTACACATGTGAATGTCTGGATAATTCAAATGAATAGATCCAAAATTTGAAATTTGATTTGAATGTTTACATTTGAATTTTGGGACATTCTACTCCAGTTATGGTGAACCTATGGGACGCATGTCACAGGTGACACGCCAAGCCCTTTTCAGTGACATGCAATGTCACCCAGGCACCTGTGTACGTTGTTGCCATTCAGTATCTTGTAGGCCAAAGGCCGCTTCTGGCTTGCGGCCTAGAAGATAGTGGGAGCAGAGACGCACTGTCTGTGCCCGGCAAAGGAGTCATGCCATCGTGCCACTGGGTCACACACAGTGCGTCTATGCTCCTGGCAGCTAGAGGATTGAAGACCTGAGTGCGGCAGTGATGGCTTTACTCACAATTTTCCCCTCTACATACTTTTGTGAGACCTTATTCTCAGCGTTAAATAATATTAAAACCAAAAAAAGAAACTAACAGATGATGTTAGTAGCACTTGCTGTAGTGTACAAAATGCCAGCCTTCAACTGAAGATTTAGCAAATGAAATTCAGCAACAAAAACGTCACTAAAGAGTCATTTGTTTTTGCTTTCAGCAAATACATATATCAAATATATAACTTTTTTTTTTTACTGGAGCTACAAATAGCACAAAATTATGGATATTTCTAGATGTGACATGGCACCTGAGTTAAGCTAGGGTTTCTGACAAATGTTGACACACCGAGCTCAAAAGGTTTGCCATCACTGTTCTACTCGAATATCTAAATTTGGTACATTCGATTGGATTTTGAATGTTTATGAATATTCATGCACATCCCTAGTGTGGACAGCAGGCTCATAGTCTGGGATATCCAGTATAAGCTCCAATAATTGCTGTCTGTATAAATTTAGCAGCCTGACATCTTACAAAGGGAAAAACATCAGCTAAAAAGAAATAGATTAATTCTTCCTCTAATTGTCTAAAGTTTCTCATTATTTATCCTAGTATTTTATTCTTGATGAAAAGGGAACAGTGCAGTATTACAAACAGAGATGCCCAATGCTGCCACATCTCATTTAGGGGCACCAACAGGTAATTGCACCCCCTCATTTCCAAAGGTAATCGCTAATGGAAGCGCCATTGTTGCAGGGTGCAATCCATTGCTGAAATGTGTCTCCTTGCTTGGGAAAGTAGATGAAGGAAGTGTCTTTTTCAGTGGTGATCACATGTACCTCTCTTGAACATCTTCTCAGAAGTCACCTTGCTGGAGACCTGGGGCCTTTTTACACTGCAGCCAGAAAGTTGTAGTGTGCTATGGCTGGTACATGTGGGGGACAGGATGACCATCTGTATTGGCTGGTGAGGGAAGCATTTTCAAAGCATACCTTAGTGGCCAAAGTGTGAATGGTCATCTGTCCCCTGCCACCACCATCACAGTAGCTGGAAGTCACAGCTCCTGGCTGTCACCATCAACCGCTACTGGTCATGCTGACTGGCCAGTCCCATGCCAGGGGTAGGCTCAAACCAGCCTGGCAGTGTGTTGGGATGCTGCGCCCCGCCACCACCTGCATTGGACCCACCCTCGCCTCTTGAAGTGGCAGCAGTCAGTGGGACCTGCTCATTGCCCACCTTTGCCTGGGGTGTGTATGCAGCCACCACCACCCCATGCTGCACTGACCTGTCTGGTCTGCCTGTCCAGGCACCAGAGAACAGATGCTGACCTGACCAGTTAGCTGAGCATGAGAGCAATGCCACGGCATGCGCCTGTGCAGAACACATGGGTTCTGTCACTGTAGGCTGCGAGGGGACCCATCCAGCCTGGACAGGCAGAATGGGTGATGGCAAGCGATGGGCAGGTCCTCACTGGCTGCCACGGGCCCAATTCAGGCAGTGGCGGAGTGCAGCACCTCAACACCCCACCATGCCAGTTGGATCCCTCTTCCAGCATAGGCCTGCCAAATGGCACGTCACAGAGCATGTGACATGGCCGGCAGCAGCCAAAGCAGCAGCTGGGAGGCGGGAATCCTGAGCAGCCAAAATGTGAATGTACCAGAACTGTCCTAATTGTATCCCAGAGGCCTAAGTGCAAATAGGCCTCCAGTTGTTCTGTTCATGGCTGCTGCAAATTCCCAGATGAGTAGTGATCCTGCACTAAGTCAGCACACACTTTTCCAGTGTGGCAAAGAAGTGAGGCAATACTTTAAAGAAAATGTTGAAACTCCTGAACTTCTTAAATCTGGTATTTGGGGAGAAAGACAATGCCCTGATGGGATGCTGGCAGAAGAACATTGTATTTTTCACATCAGCTAAGTTTCATAGAACAAATTATGTGGTGAAGTAATTCATGCAGAGACTGAATATTTCTTTTGCTGGGATTTCTGTTTAAACCTAGAAGCCTTTAGCATTTAAATGTTTCTTCTGAAGACTCTTCAGCTGAAGGATGAATGTAACCTTTTTAAAGATGTTCTTATTTGCAAGTGAAACTTAAGTAGTCAGAAATTCCAAACTGAAGAGTGCTTTTATGCAGAAAATGATGTATAGGAATGAAGCCATGCAGTTCATAAAAAAATTGTCTTGCAATCAATATTGTTGCTATTTGGACATGTATGTTTGTATGTATGTAGTGAAGGATCAATAGTTTCCTACATTTTCAGATTTTTATGGTGAGCTCCTGAACTTTAACTCTTCTTACTGTACCACCTTATATATGAGCAGTTATCTTTTCTGAAATCTGGGCATCATAGATTGTATAAACTTCTTTACTTTCTCAGCGAGTATAATATGATTCTTTGTTAGAATGCAGTGTATTTGCAGAATATTAGTTTACTTTTCTCATTTGTCAGTTTAAAGGGCCCAGCTATTTTTTGCAGCTAAGGCATCTGAATTTTGAGTTTTACTCTCTTTTTTTATTATTCATTTGCAGTTTGCCTTGTGAAGGGACCTAATAACTGGATCGAAGCAGTCAGACTTTGGTAATCTCCTTTCAGTCTTTTGACTTCTAAATCAGGGAGGAAAATGTATCTCTCTTCATTTTGTTTCAGTTGCCCTAGCACCAGTGGTAATACTGACAAAAGTAGGGGTGCATTGTGCTATTATAGCACCATACCATGCCATGAGAGTGCAATGGGTGAGCTGGAAGAGCACAGATCCTCTGGCCCACACTCATTTCATGCACATCCCACTACTGTATAAGTGTTCATCAGAGTGTTGCAAAGGTAGAGCTGTGACAGTGCTTATTCCCACTTTTCTGCTGTGCTGCCATGATGTGTGGTGTACTTTCTCAGGCAGTATTACACAGCCCTGTTTTGCAAATACAGGAGGTGGCCCATATCCAGGATCATTTCCAGTGTTTGTGAAAACTGTTTAGACCAAAAACATCAAAACTGGGGAGTACATCAAGAGCGGCAGCATGCATGCAAACAGAATGTCATTGCTTTATGAAAAACACTCTGCTGTAACCACAGTTCCCAGTAGAATCTGCCTTCATGAGGATCCTGCTGAACTTTCTTATGGTATTTGTCCTGAACTAATTCAGCTGTTGAGTTTCACTTGATTAACTGTGGTGTCACTGGGAACAAACAGGAAGCTGGTCATCTATTGTTTGCCTCTTCTAAGTCCTACAGGAATAGAAAAGATATATGTTGGCATGCATCACCAGGTCAGAGAGGATGGTGCTCAGCCATTCATGATCATCCTGATCCTCCCCACTACAAGATCAGAAGCCACTCTGCCAAATTGTGGACAGGTTGCCAGCAGATAGTCTGGAAGGAGTTTTGTGAAAAAGAAGAGAGGACTGGAGGAACAACTTAGGTCATATGAAGCTATAAAGATAACATGTATTTATACTCTGAGGGAACAAATAGATTGCAAACCTAAGCAACTTTAATGGAAAGAAAACTCCATTGAATCAGGGTTGCCATTTTTAACAAAACCACACTGTTTAGCTTAGTAGATTCAATTTCATTTGTAAGTCACATGGACTCTTTTGTTTGAAGAATATAGTAAATATTTTATGATAAATGTCTACTTTGTTATCTACTGAGCATCATTTTATTTTGTGGCAGTGTGATTCAGTTGCAGGATTGTCTGTCATTGTGCCTATCAGCAGCATCTTTCATTCAGAAGCACAGTTTCATTTTAAATGAGTATGTAAATGCCTTAAACTAAGGAACAGGTGCACATGATTTAGAATTGTTTATCTCCAGAGGACCTGCAATTTCTTTGTGCCCTTATAGATTTAGCTCACATATATCTGCAGTACAAATTTTGTGAGCAATCCTTTTGGCCTAATGGGAATGAAGGAATATGCCCTGGCCTTTGTTTAAATAAAGAAACAGCTTTTCATCCCCACATTTAGGAACTGTTATGGATTCAATATGTTAATTGTTTTTTAATGTTGTAATCCGTCTTGAGATCTTTGGGTATAGGGAGTATAGGGCAGAATAAAATTTCAAATAAGTAAAACACAAAATAAATTTAGAATACATTTTGTATAACTACAGTAGAACTATTCATCTAAGCAACCTGATTTAGGGGGAAAACATGCAACTTAAGATCATATGTCGGGATGCAGAATGGAGGAAAGTAACAGAGGATCAACCCGCACCATTGCAAATTTTAAAACAGATTGAAAAACAGGTAATCAGTAGAAACATGTCTTCAAGACACTAGAAATGCTATCAGATTAAATGTTGATGTCGGACATAAGAATTATCCTTTGATGCATTGTGGAAGAAAGCTCCATGCACAGCACCAAGGCATAGCTGTGAGTAACATTTGCTACCAATCATAGGATATAAATAGGCTTATTAGGAACTTTGGTTTTGAAGTGATGATGGAAAACCATGCAATTCATTGGGAGGCTAGTTGACTATTAAATTAATGCAGAGGAAAGTCAGTAGATTGTTGATCTCTGGGCACTTTATTAAACATAACATTAAAGAAATGTAAGAAATTATTCATATAGTAATGCGTTGGTAGAATTTGATGAGAAAAATCAGCCACATATACTGTAGAGTAGATTAAATGGTTCAAATTCCCCCCAGGAGTTAAAAATTTGTGAAACTGAATTGGAAATTATTTAATCATTATAGTAACACACTAAACTAGAACCACGTGGGAAGCTTATATTTTGTTTCACTGGAAAATATTCTCACTTAAAGTAGTAATTAAGGTGTAAAAACTAATTGAAAAAGAACAGATCTAAAAGCAATGCAAAATAATTGGATGAGGAGGGTATTTTTCCTTACCTTTGGAAAGTTAGTGTTCAATGTTTTTGTGCATTACAGCTTAAAAAATAGATACATATAGTATTTGATAACAGAACCTATGAATGTGAGTTTGAGTTAACATTTTTTCCATCAGCTGATGCGTGTTGGGGTTCATGTTTGAACAACTTCATTATGGACCCAGTGACTATGACATTTTAGTCCATTTTTTATTCACCTTCTGAGTAAGAGAATGTGTCAGCACAATGACTAGCCATTTTGTTTCTGTATTAACAAATCCAAAGGGACATTTTCTGGGTTTGATGATGTGAAAGGAAAACTGTTGGTCACTTGGAAGGTGACTCTTGGCCCTTGCTGGGGACTCTTCATCTGAGGACCTCAATGCTCATAGTCCTACTGCTGATATTCCTGCTGAAGTTCCATGAACCTCAACTAGTACTCTGGACCTTAAGTCAGCCTCTGGGAAACAGGCCTCTGAGACTTAGTAGCCAATGTTGTCTGAAGAAGAATCAGTCGAGATCCAGCCTGTTAAAGATTGTGGACAAGTGTGTGCCTACCCATTTGATTACCAAAACCAGTAAGGTCAGCTGTGAGTTGGATGTAGGTTGTCAGTGAATTATATGTATACTGGCTTGTGCAGCTTACTTCTTGTTGGACACAACTATTTGTTAACAACAAACAACTATCAAGCGACTGTTGAACCCTTGGATTCTGAACCTTGGGTTCCCAATTTGGATGATTATTTATGAAATTGCAGTCTTACTGCTGTGTTTATCTTGCTGTCTAAAAGACATTATCAGTAAGTAGACTGTCAGCACTCAGAAATAAAGACCTTCAGTGACATCCATGGCAAAAAATAAAAATAAAAATCATTTTATTAATTGCAAAAGCAGTTTGGTTCCACTCCAATTATACACAGCCCTGTCCCTTCCCCTCACCCATACATCACTGCCTGGTACTATTCTTATTCCTTGCCACAACAATAACTAGTTGTGACGTGCCTTTCAGCCCAAGTGGTTCTTTTCCTCCCACTTTACTGCACTGCATTTAATAATATTCTTTTAATAAATAATGACTTCCTTTTTAAAGCTGCCTCGGCCGGGCTGGTCTTCAGCCCTGCTAAAGAGCACACCACTTTCCCCTTGCCTCAGCAAGTAAACCCCCTAGTGGAGAAGCATCTGTAACAGCCTCCTGTGGCTCACTTTCTCCTGCTAGCTTTCACTAGTTTTTAAAGACACAGAGTTCCTTTCCTTAGGAATCCCCGTATAAGAATAAATAGCACTTCAGTCACTTGGTTTCTTAAATAACATTCTTGTCTTTATTGGTTACAATTGTGGAAATAGTTTGTCAGTAAAATAAATAAATAGATAAATATAGTCAGCAGGTACTCCAAAGATGATAAAGAAACGATCTTTCAGAAACACACTCAGCATCAGACAACCTATTCTACCCTAGGCTGTCAATAGGTCTCTCCCTGGCTCTTCCTAGCCTAAGACCCTAAGGAACAATGTGGAACTATCTTGGCAATTCTTCCCTCAGGATGAAGAGCAGTTTGACCCAGACCTCCCACCCGAAAAATCCCAAGCATAGAACAAAATTCTTCAGGTGTCAATGCTTTTTATGCTCATTGCAGCTTGGCATGGCTTTGCCTGATTGGCTGCCCTGTGGGCAACTCTCACCCCCCCTTTGATATTCTAATTAGGGAAGTCTAACCCCTCTGCTTACCTGTTCTTACTATGGTTCCACAGTATAAACATTGCATACAATAAATACTGCAAACACAGTTGCAAACATTTTTTTTTAAATGCAATAAATAGACATGAGGCATTCTTGAACTGTGTGCCATAAAATCATGAGAAGAGACATCCCAACCCTATGCCAAAACATTCTCATATTTCCTATCCACCTGCAGTTTAAACAGAGATGCTGTTGGACATCAGTATAAGTGATAAATAAATAACATTGATGGCACAGTGCCAGGTAAATAAATGTCTTAAAACTTTTAATTCCCTGCACAGCCACTTCCCATTGGTCTGATGGGATGAGGGAAAGCTGCACAGGGAAGGTAGAGCTCTTGCGGAGCTGCGCCCCATTATTCAGAATGGATGGTTGAAACTCTGCAGTATCCTGCCTCCAGGCGATATGGTTCAATATGGTTCTCTTGTAAACTGATCTGGATTTGGCACCAAAATCATCCTTCAGTTTTTACTGCTCTGCAAAAAGAGCATGCTCACAAGTGGATTCTCCCCCAGGAGCACCTCAGGTGCCAGATGAGGGTGGTGAAATGTGTTCACCTCAGTCCCAATTCTCTTTTGGTGTTGCCTTAGGTGGCCTTGAAGATTTTGCCAAAGTTACTGTAATGATATTAGCTACATTAGAACTAAATCCTATTGATACTTTTTAACCTCCCTTCTTTTTTATCTTTAGATTAACCTGAGACCATGGTCACACCTTCACTTTAATCCATCTTCTTCAATCCATCTTCTGATCACAACTCTCACACCTTTTCATTCCTATCCATTTTACTCGTGGATTTTCCACCATTTAGACTCTCCAAGGTAGAAAGTCCACAAATAAAATGGATAGATATGAAAAGGTGTGAGGATTCTGAACAGAAGATGAACTAAAGAAGGCTTAAAGTGAAGGTGTGGCCATGGCCTTACAGAGTCTTTTTTAAATACATGCTTGAAGGATTTCAGGCAGTATTTGCCCAGCAATGCATGGGTATGTGCCATGGATTAGAATTCCTGTTTTGCTCCCCAGATCTGGACTTTTCTGAACTTTTATGTCATACCGAACCATTTTTTATCTGGCTCAGTGATTTGGTCAATTTGCTTATCCAACCTTGCTGAGCCACTTTGGACTGTATCGAACTTACTACCAAGCCAAGGAGAAATGAGGTGGGCATGGTGTGAGGGAAGATTGCACCAATCCATGTCTTTGTTCCTAAGCACAGCCATGCTGGGGAACAGAATTATGGAGTGTTAGTGAGGAGAGGGCAACCTAAACCAAAGCACATGCCTAGTAAGTATAATATGAATAAGTCCATACATTGACTAATGAATGAAAAATATGGTTTTGTATTAGTTCTGGGATAGCATCCTATCACCTGCAGGTAGCAGAATCCTTTATGATTTCTTAATTTTTACATTTTCGTGAAGTGCACCAATATTAGCATTCTCCCTTAACAAAAGACACACTGATGCAAGAAGGCTGGCTTACCATAGTCATGCTCCCCATCCGATGTACGGGTTGCCTTAGTAACTGCAGACTGAAACTTAGTTTATGTATAATTACTCCATATGTTTGTACAAATCAATTTATCACTATGATCCTCTGAAACGGCAAGCAACTATTGGCAGAGAATTCAAAAAAGAATTAATGATCAAATTCTAAAATATGCACAAAATATTTAAATACTTCAAAAGAGTAAAAAGGGTAATTTTATCTAATTTTTGTTTCAATCTGCACCACTCAATTAAAAATATAGAGGAGAAAACTGTTTAGTATTCAAGCACAGCTTGACCTGCTATAATGTATGCAAAGCCAAAGAAAAAATTTAGTGAAGCTGAAGACTTCAGCACAAGTGAGTTAAGAAAAACAACTTTAAATCTTTTTTCTTTTCACATAGACATTTTTATTTTGTATGCAGAGATACCTTCTGTGTAGTTCTTTTGATGATCATATAAACAAATGCAATCCCACCGTGTATATTTATAGGCTTCTCACAGCTGCTCAAAACGCTCATGTATTTACAAAACTGTATTTCAATTAGGAAGATAAAAGAGTTTTGGTCTATCTAACTTGTACATAAGGCAATTGCTAGGAGACTTACATGACCAGAACAGCTGCTATACATATAGGCATGTGCCTAGTGGAAAAAAAAAGGTTAGATTGAGAAATTGTCATCTGTGCTTACAAGTAGGGAGATCACATTGTTGTGTTCAGTTAAACAGTGCAATTTGTGAGCAGAGATACCTTCTGTGTAGTTCTTTTGATGATAGTTTTGTTTTCCAGTCAAATATTTTAACTGTTGAGTGGAAGGCCTACCCAGTTGTTGGTCAGGGCGGGAGGTTTTATGCAGCTTTGGGTTTCTTTTGTGATCAGAAGCCACAGAAATCTTGGGGTCTGGATCTCCATTCTTTATTTATCAACTGCTAGATAAACGGTAAAAGCCTGCTCCCCAAACAGACCTGGTTGTTTGTCAGTGGAAACACAGGCAGCAGCTGTGGATCAGAGAGCCTGCCTCAGGGGTATTGGAGATGATGGTAAACAAAAGAGATCAAAGTTTACCCCTCAGAGCAGCCCCCAAACAACTAATAATTGCTTTGGGAAACCAGAAGTGCTGGCAGAGGTCTACCAGAGCTTTGCTCCCATGCATCGTCAGCCATACTGTTGCTTGATCATTGTAGATATTCACAAGGCACCCCAAGGTTGAGTGTAGTGATGAGAGCAGCTTTGGAGTGCTATGTCAAGATCATCATATACAGAAGCAAATACAAGAACACATACTCACATGAAGACATTGGTGCTGAAACAAATCCATTGCATTGTCAGCCATACATTTGCTGCTGGACCACAGGGCACCCAAGGGTCTGGTGCCTGGAGAATGTAGAGCTTATTGTCCTTCATAGGCAGGGCTTTGATAAAAGTGAAAGCAGAACTATTGGCATTATATCATGTGTCTGAGGGCAAATGTGTAAGGGTTCTTTATATTCCAATGTGGCCAGACCCAATTGTTGATGGTTCAGAGGCACAGTAAAGTGGCTTGCAAGATAGGGCATCAACCAGTCAGTTTATTTCACCCTTGATATAGTTAACAGCAGAGATATGGCTGAAAAACTCAGACCAGCAGACCTGGCATTGTGAAGATTTGTGCCAAGTTTGCAAAGCCTGCAAACTCCAGTGGTTAATCCATACTTCAAAGGACTGCCATGCATCTTAAAAGTATTATCCCCAGCAAGAAAGACAGTATTTTGCAGTCATTAACTCACAATCCCATTTAGTTCCATTCTGCTAGGAGTTAATTGGTGGAAGAAAAATGCACAGGGGCAGAGTTCTGTTTTGGATTGGTCTGTAGTAATGCCTCCCACCCACCACCCGACTATATCACTGGCACCACATTGCAACACAAAGAGTTGGGTAGCATTGGGTGGTTTAGCACTGTGTCATGTGTGAACAAGGTTTTAAGGTTTTCAAGCTGCCTAATAATCTGAAGTCCAGTGGAATTTGGGGAAATGCATCCTTAATATCTATTTGATCTAGAGGTTTTTCTGCCCTTGAGTAGTTTTATGACCTTCCAGTCCAAATGAGGGCTAAGAAAATCTTTGCTTCAGATGGGTGTCCATTTCTCATCTTTTTAAGATCTGATAAAGAGAAGGTAGAATATGAGTACTAGAAAATAATATATATAATAAATCACTAAATGTTAAAAGAAATGTGGAGTAGAATTTTGGATAATTTGGAACCTCCCAAATACACCAGATTTAAACTCCTAGGGAATTTGTAGCCGGATCATTTACACAGGTTTTTACATAATGAAAAATACCATAAGCAGAGACATAAACTCATTTCAAACACCAAAAAGCCAGTATTTCTTGTTAAATCACTGAAAAGAATTTATTAGAAATACAGAAGAAAAGTTAAAATGAAATATAAAGCCATCTCAGAGACATCATTTAAACACTCAAAAGAACAAAGATAAACATGCAAAAACCCAAACATTGCTAAATAAATGAGCATTTTATATTAGGGTATTTTTGTGCATTAAACTGAGTCCATCCCATTTTATTGAGACAACCAGTATGTAACTATGCAGCCAAAAATTCCTCAAACACCATAAAATTGCCTTTTATGGGTGAAAACATGAAAATTCCCATAAGAACAATTTCAAACTTTAAAGAAAAGCCAGAAAAAGATAGAAAATTATCTCCAACACTGGAAAAATTCCCTAAACCTAGCCCAAAAAGAAATATAGGAAGGAGTGAATGGAGGAATCTTCTGTCTCACCAAGCATGTGCTCTTAAGATGTCTTCTTTACACCCAGGACTCTTCATTATTGAAAAGAAAAGCTTTCCCTATTTTGGAAACCCCAAAATGATGCTCAGAAACTTAAAAACAAAAATCTTTAAATGATTTTTTTTAAAAGATTTTAAATGTACTTTATCCTGTCCCTCTGACTCCAAACAGCAGATTGTTTCAGCAAAACCCCAGCTGACTACTCATCCTGTTAATCTCATCAAGGTGTGAAGACCAGAGAGAAAAGAAAAAGGAAGGGTAAGTGGGGGTAGAAAAAAAAACTTTTAAAAGCAAAAAGAATGCAGAACCTTGCTATTGTAACAAAGTTCCAAAAATTGAAGAGAAATAGTACCTTATGATGGCAATAGATAATTTGTAGCAACAACTGAGCCTTAGCAAAAATGAAAAAGAAAAAAAATAAAAATCACAAAATCACCATCATAAATACTTATGATGACCATTCACAACATCAAAACAAATGCCAAAAACATAAAGGTGTAGTGAGCCTTCTTGCCACACATCCAAAATTGAATGATGAACCATAGGTTAAAAAAAACCCGTTGTGGACACATGAGTGGTAATTCATATGTCACAAATGCCATGCTCCGTCCTGTTGCCTTTTTATGCCAAAAGTGAACTATGAAAACATGATTCTTCTCTTTTTCTTCCATTACTCTTTGTTAATGAGTAAAAATGAATATGTGTAGCCAAACTAGTATGACTCAGGTCCCCAAAAAGATCCCAAAATTTCCTGTGGCTTTTCTTTCATCCCAAAAGATAAAAAAAATTAGCTTGCAAACATCCCCAGAAAACATGTACTATGCCCTGTATTAGCTTTTTTCCTAAGAGGAACAACTTGTTCTACTATTCATTCTCCAAGCTGTTTCCCCAAAACATTTAATCCCATCAAAACCCCTGTTAACCATTGTCTGATATTGTCTTCTCCAGAGTTAGCAGTAATTTCTTACTCCAAAAGCCCTTATCTCTTCTTCTTCTTGGTGCCCAAAGCATCTTCTAATCTCTTCAATGAGTTGCCAGAGAGATTAGACCTTTTCCTAGGTCAGAACCTCTGACTGAAGGAAAAATCTGTCCTTAAACTGCAGAGCTCCTTTTTAGCAATATTTTAGATTACAAATACTTTTTCCAAGGCTTTTTAATATCCCATTTCCATGGTCCAAGCCTCTTCCTTGTTCCAATTATAAGACCAGTCTTAAAGGTCTGATGGAATCCAGTTTCTTAAGGATTTACAACCAACTCCTTTCATGATGCCTTTACACGAGAATGTTTCCCCAATCATATATAGTAATATATATAGATAGATAGATAGATAGATTACTATATTTGATTGTAACTTCTTTTTTCCCCACTTTGTGCTGATTTTGATGAAAAGTTGAGGGTTACTGCAATCCTACCTCTCTCCCCATCTGGCTATAAAGAGTTTGAAAACCTCTACTTCATTAGCCAAACTTGTATAACTGTAGCAACTCTCAACTATATTTACCAGAAACAAGGTGATTTCAAGCCACAGTTGGTTATTATTTTTATTATTTTAAATTTTATTGGTGCATTGTTGTTAAGATTAAGCACAACTTAGGTTCAGAAACCACACTGAATATAGAATGAAATGGTAAGTTTCTGATTTTACAGATGTGCTGGTGGAAAGAGCAAAATAGTACATGAGCCCAAAGTTCACCTACAGCTATCCTGGTGTGCTCCTTGTGTAGAAATTATGGCACATGCAATGTTCACCTTCTTGTACCATTAAAAAAAATACAGAAACCATAAGAATATAGATGAAGTGGAGTTCCTAGATGCAGGGACTCTGCACTGGGTCCAAATTACGCCTCTGCCTTTGCCACCAGTGTGGAGTCACTACTTCTTGATAGTCCCTCTGATTCTGGCTGTTCTTAACCTTCTTTTTGGATCTGGGGGTTAGGATGCACCCCAAACTACAAACTATTCAAAACTACAATTTAATATTACTTTCAATGAAGACATCATCACCTTCCAACAACAACAACAACAACTTTGTTTTTACAGGTAAGCATATAGAATTATGACTTGCAAGTTAATGAAGAATTGTTTCAATGCTGAACTCTCACTTTCCTATTGAAATCTTAGGTTTATTTTTAATGGCTTTAAATCTATATTGTCAGGGTGGTTTGATGTACTAAGTAATTTAAAATGTTGTATATGTGTGTTGCTGACTATTTAATTTTATTTAATGAAGTGTGAAATAGAATGTTGAAGCATTTACATAGCATACCTGATGAGGCTAAGCACCTGTAGTAATGCTTTGTATTTCCTTGCCACATATTTTCTATTTCACTGTCATTTACTTCATGCAAAATGCATCTTATATTGCTGCTATTCCATATGTTTTTTTCTTCCACTGTTCTAAATATATTCAGAAACAGATCCATTTTCTGAACTTAGTCAGAGGAGGATAATTTGCTACCTTTATGCAGCCTTCTAGGAGCATTCCTTGGCTATCATAGGACCCAGAAAAGTGCCTGATTGATTTACATCCCACTACATCTGTCCATGTAACCAGCTGGATACTGGTGATTACCTACTGATTATTGACCTATTTGTTTACTAGGCTTAGAAAAAAGCTATTCTTCCCCACTAAGTATGGATAAGTTAAACTGGTATCTCATCTGTTGAGATATGGGATCAATGATAAACAATGGGTAACTGAACAGCATAATCCTAATCTTTTTTATGAGTAGTACACACACCTCAGGACCATGAAACTCAAAACCCTTTACCACCATAGGAAAACATAGATTTCCTAGCTGATTTCTTGGCTAAGGAAGGATCTGCATCAGCAGTTAGCACATACTGTGCCAAGATAGATATTTGGATAAGGTAGACCTTGGCCTCCCTCAGGTTATATCTGAGCATACCCTGCTGTAAATAACTGTTAGGAAGGCATAATGTCCTTTGAAAGGCTGTGGTGGAAAGTAGCTGTGGTGAAGGCCACTGTGTGTCCAAAGCATGAGGCCATATAAACTTCATTCACTTCTGGAACAAAGAGGTTCAAATTGTTCTATTAATATCTTGTTCATATACTCAGAATTATGAAGGGTAGTGACCTGCAAGCTCTGAAATAGCCTGACACCAGGTGCCAATGCTGTATGGTTTGGGGCACTTGGTTTACCTGGACTTTTGATGTCTTTCTCTGGATGTCATCCTGCCATAGTCTGCACTTACATGGATGTCAGGCCTCTATTATGAGATATAAACCAAAATAAGGGCCAGTGCAGAAAGGGCCAGGACATTATCCCATGCAAGCAAAGAGTTCAGGTACCTGCTTTCCACATTTTAGACTATGATAAGGGAGGGCCTACCCCCTCTTAACATGCTCTGCTCATGAAGTAAGGAGCATAAAACTGAATAAGGCACTCAAAATGGCACTCTGTCCCTCTGTACCAGTAAACCTCATAGTGTGAATTCAGTTTTCTGTCACATGCTCAATGTTGTCTTCTACCTGTATGCTAAGGGTCTTGGGGCAAAACAGAGGACCATTTGTGGAATATACACAGCCCTCTATTGTGACATATGAAGGCCCTATTTTGGCAACACAACAGGAAACACCATCAAAATGGGGGAACCCAGGGACACTGATAGTGGCAGGAGGGTAAGTGCAAAATAAAGCAAAACTAATGTGCACACTTAGGCATTTGCTGGTGATGGATTTATCACATACCCTACTTACTGGTTACTTTTAGAGAGAGAGGGAAGAATAATTACCCCATTTCCACCACGGCACCCATTTGGGACACATTTGTTTCCACCGCCGCTGGGGAAATCCGGATCATATGGGTACATCTCAGCCTTTAATCTGGATTTTCTGTAGACCCCATTAATGGGGTCTACAATGGGGTCTTCAGCCAGAAAATCTGGATTAAAAGGAGCCTGTTTCCATGAGAAACAGGCAACGGGGTCTAGAGGAGGCTAGGGGGAGGGAATGCACCCATGGAGGGGGGGAGCCCCGAAATCCCAGGTTTGAAGTGATTTCAGAGTCATTTCAAAATCATTCCAAAATGACTCCAAAGTCACTCCGAAGAGATCGGCGAAGACTTCGGAGTCTCACCGCCGGTCTCTCCAAAGATCAGCGCAGACTTTGGAGGCGCTCCAGAGTGATTTCCTACTGACATCGCTGGCGCTCCGGGGCTGTCTTGCACTAACTTTGGAGACTTTTCAAAGGGACTCTGGAGCAGCTTCGAAGTCTGTGCTGCTCTCTTTGGAGGGACATCAAAGAGTGCAACCCCTGTCTCCTGAAACACTTGGAGTGACGGACAGACCCCTTGGGGGTCGATCCAGATTCCCCACATGAGTGCAAAGGTGTTTCCACAGCAGGGAGGTTAGCACCCATTGCTAATGGGCACTACACCTCCTGTGGAAACACATTGGGTGCTTCCCTTAATCTGGATCTACTAGATCTGGATCGAAAGAACTCGGTGGAAAAATACCCTATGTTTCTCCATGCTCGGAGCAATTCTTCCTCATTTTCTAGCATCTGTGCAAAGCCTGAACATGTTTTCCTCACCAGGGCAGAAGACCATGCAGTTAATTTTTCAGCTTTTGCACTTTTTTTTCATACTATTATGTAGCCATGTTGTGATTGGTGTACACAACTGTTTCCAGAATTCTACGTGTGTCTACAGGCCCCCAAGACCTGGGGAGTGTTCCCTAAGTTTTTCCTCTAAAAGTAATGGCTGATGAGGAGTTGACTCACTCACTCACTCACTCACTCACTCACTCACTCACTCACTCACTCACTCACTCACAGAGTAGTCCTGGAAATTATCAGAGTAAGCCATAAAGGCAAAATGAGAAGCTCTTGCACATAATAGTGCTGATCCAAATGATAGGAGATAGAACAATAACATTGGAAGTTCTGAAAAGAGAGCTCCCATACGACATTTACAGCTGAACTAACAGCAATGTATTGTAACTGCTATATGTGTTTTAATCTTTACTTGTGTTTTTCCCTCCCTGTCACCTACCCTTAAATAATTCTAGGTATGAGTGAAAAGGTTTCTTTGGACTTGCCCTCCAGGCAGCGAAGCTGTGTTACTGTGAACACTCCATCGGCATGTGTAAACAAAGCTATATATCACATTCAGGATCTAGAAGGAAAAGTAGAAAAATCCGTTCAACAGGTACTGTTGATTGCTTGATTTTCCATTTTGGAAAAAAACTTTCAATAAATATGAGTTATAATGATAGTGCTTTATAATAGAAGTAGGAATCTAATATGCAGATTTGGGAAAGGGCAAAAATACTCCTGTTTAGGTGAAAGTTTTAATCTACAAGAGGAACAACAATGATGAATTGCAGAGGAGCATAAAAATAGTTTTTTGAAGATGATAAAATACCTAGATGAAAATTTAAAATGTATCAAATGGACATGAGAACACAGCCCATCTAGTCCAGCGTCCTGTCGCACACGGGGTCCCAACAATTGCTCATGGGCATCTCAAGCAGAGAAAAGGACAAACCTTTGCCTGTTCCCAAACCCCAGCAAATAGCTCCCCCCCCAGTCTGAAAGATGTACCTAGGCATTCGTTCTAGTAGCCATTGATACATCTGTCGTCCATAAATTTGTCTAACCCTACCTTAAAGCCATCTAGACTAGTAGCTGTCACCACCTCTTCCAGCAGCAAATTCCATAAACTGATGACCCTCTGGGTGAAGAAATACTTCCCATTGTCAGACCTGACTCTTCTGCCCATCAGCTTCATAGAGTGCCCCCTGGTTCTAGTGTTGTGTGATAAAGAAAATAAATTTTCTCTATCCACTTTTTCAATACCATGCATAATTTTATATACTTCAATGAGACCCCTCTTAGTGGAATTAAAATTTTTATTTTTTTATTTTTTATTAATTGTAATTTATCTAAGTTTGATAAAATATAAAATTGCAATGTATAGAGATCTACTGCATTTGAGACACTACAATTGCTATTAATAGTGAAAGGTCTGTTTAGCACTCTGCTCACCCAAATCAATCAGTTCACAAAGAGGAAGGATCAAGTTCAGCTTTTTCTTCATTGACCAGAGTAAACAAGCTGAGTGGACGAGTCTTACTCAAAATGAGCAGATTATGATCGGCATGGCTTAGGCATACGTACTCAGTTTCTTGATCAACCAATTGCATTCAAGGATGCAAAGAAAGTGTCACATCACTCCCTGTGTACAGCAGGGTCTCAAAACAAGCTGATAACAGCACAGGCTAGAAACAAAAGTTTCTTCACTATCTGCTGTGTTCCCAACTAGGGGTGTGCATGAATGCAATTTTTGGGATTCAATTCAAATTGAATATCAAAAAATTTGATTTGATTCAAATCTTTAAAATTCAAATTAAACCAAATTTGATTCAAATTAAGCAAATGTGAATCTATTTGTTTGAATTTTCAATTCAAATTTGCACTTATGAACATTGAAAATATTTGTACGTGCCCGTACGCACTGTTACACATCCATATGCATCTGTACAACTCTGTATCCATCCCGTAGTTATCCCATATTCAACCCGTTTTCATCCTGTATGGATCTGTACAAATGCGTATGGATGCAGGCAAGATGTGAATTTGCAAGTACGCATTGTGTACAAAGCCGTACACATGCAAATGTATGGATAATTCGAATGAATAGATCCAAAATCCAAAATTCATTTGAATCTTTAAATTTGAATTTATGGACATTCAATTTGAATTTGAATGTCGAAATTTGGCCAGATTCGATCGAATTTTGAATACCTTCGAATATTCATGAAAATCCCTATTCCCAACATTTTTGTGTATCTGTGCACATTCCACCAGCTGATTTCCCACAAACAAACTGTTATAGCCTTACAACAAATGTTTATAAGATGCTAGCAACAACCTTGTGTATCCAGTTATCTTAGCTGTAGTTGCAAGAAATGTTCATAATATCAGCAAGTAATGA
Organism: Aspidoscelis tigris stejnegeri; assembly: GCA_023333525.1. Classification (NCBI taxonomy): domain Eukaryota; kingdom Metazoa; phylum Chordata; class Lepidosauria; order Squamata; family Teiidae; genus Aspidoscelis; species Aspidoscelis tigris. The sequence goes on from JALMGA010000004.1 coordinate 50,069,309, forward strand.
GAGAAGGATAAAATCCTTTCTGTTCCAATAGAAAACAAGGAGAGGAAAAGTCTAATGAAAGCATAATAATTAGCAAGAGACTGAATTGCTAGATCAAGACCAGGCACTCAGGAGTAAAAAATATAATAGTATGCTTTATAAACATGACTAGTACAAAACAGGTCTTTTCATTTTATTGTCTCAGAGGAAGCCTCCTTACTTGAATGATAAGAGCAAAATAATAAAGGAACTTGTAACATTAACTGAGATACTTATGGAAATTAAAGGGTCTGATAAATTAAGAGTGCAGCAGATTAGATGGAGTCACCAGACACATTAAAATGTGACCAGAGCAATTATAGTAAAAGCTTTTAAATTCAAAACTATATTGATCTATAAACCAGATAACATCGATATAGAATCTTATCTGCACAGACTCCAGTTCCAAAGGTGATCAGCTATTACAGTACTGAAACTCATCTGTTTTATTAAATTGAAAAAATGTAATTCAGAAATTAAAAAAGGAAAGCCCCAAGCCCTTTTTCTAAAAAGTTTACCAATCTGGTTCAAGGCCAGAGTTGTAGTCTTGCCAAAGAGTAAGATGGAGAAAAATATCTCAGGCATTGACAATTGTAGGTCTTTTTAAGATGCAAAGATCTGTCAGTTTTCAGGATATAGAATAAGTTCTGATTAAATTGGTCCTGTTGCTTGCAGTTTCTATCTTTTATTAGAATTATATTGGCATAATGCACTCTATAAGACCCCATTGTGTTCAGATCTTTGATAATAAAGCCCACCCACCCTGAATTATAAGGAATAATGTCTGAAGTGTATAACAGCTTGTTAGACACTGTTGGATTCAGTACTCAGATCAGATTTACATAGTGTTATGACTCTGATGTACACAGAAAGTCAGTCACAGATTCTTAGGAATCTGGAGGAATAAGAATTAAATAATCACACTAATGATCAAAACAGGCACTATTTTGGATCCCAACCTTTCCCTCAGTGGAAAGTTGCAATGTTTTTAAGTTTTCAGGTTTTCCTATCTATTGATCGGGGCGGCGGGTAGTGGGGTTGTCTTTAATGTGTATTGGGCATACTCAAGATCTAGAGCTTCTGCTGTCACAGCATGGGTCTGCTTCTGGGCTGGAACTTTTGCTTCAGCTCAGAAGTGAGGAGATGAGCTGTAGCCTCCACACTCAGACCTTCGCAAATTTGAGGCCAGGGAATTAAAGTGTTGATATTTCCAATTAGGGCCTTGAAGTGAAGCACTAAAATTTGACCTTGAAACACTAGTTTCCAGTGCTTTGCTTCCAGGCCTCAGAGAGTGAGGGTGCTGAGTAAATTTGCTCCTGTGACCACTGTCTCTCCACACAGTAACTGCAGGAATAAGCCAGGGCCATGCTGCTTTTGCAGAGCATTCTTTCTCACCCTGCAAAAGGAGCATTCATAAGAATAGACAGTGCCCTCAGTAGTGTCATATAGGTGGTGTGGCATGCAGTCAGTACACTTTTAGCACCCTTTCAGTGCAAACTAATTTAGCAGTGTGGATCATACCTTGGTTATATTTGTTATCCCTTGAAGACAAAAATGAAAAAAGTTCAGTCAAAAGAAAGGGTGTTTTTCTGCTGTCACTAGAAGTACCCATTAAGTACCCATTAATGGATACTTAATGGGTACTTCTAGTGACAGTGGAAAAACACCCAAAATGTGCTATTAATGGTTGTGGACAAATTTATAATTGATTTCTGAGCAGATAAATTATGGCACATAGTTATTTTGGAAAATACAGGGTTTTTTAAATAGAAATCTTTATACTTTTGACAAAGCTGGAAAGATTTTATTCAGCATTGTTAAAGTCAAAATAATACACTATTCAGTGTCATGGAATAAGACTTTTTCAAGGCAAAGGGCTATATTGGAAAGGTGGGAAAACAATGTTTTTTTCATATTCTGTTTTTGAACGGAAAGAATTAAAACTTGGCAGTCCAAAGTAGGCTTAAACATATTTTTGAAAGAATGTAATATTTTGATCATGAGCTAAATTATCACATCTTTATCATTCTACCTCTAAAGCCAGGGATGCGCCGGCCTGCTGAACTCCCTTAATTCATCAAGGCCTCAGTGAAGCCTCACATAGCCACACAGAAGCTATTATTTCTGGCATAGCCCACAGGCACAAACATTCACAAAGCAGCTATACTACCATTTAACAATAACTGTGTAGACATACTGTCTAGACTTTACAGCTACCTCATGGTCACAAAATGCTATAAAGCAGCGGTGAAGTATTACTGTGGGGACACTAAGAGGCTTCGCTGGTGGAAGAAATTGAGAGAAACTGGCTTTATCAGGTCTTATAGCTGGCCTTTTTGAGATGGGTGGTAGATCCCCCCTCCCCCCGGAAGTGGAAATTGAGCTGAGTTGCTGAGGTGAGTCTGGTATGCTCACTGAGGCAGGGTTTGCCATGGTTAATCACACCAAGCTGCATTGGGTACTGCCTGGCTCAGCTTCACATGAACCAAGGTGGGCAGATCTGGCCTGTTTCCATCCCTAGTTAAGATGCAAAGGGCACAAAGGCTAAACACTTCAACAACTTGTTCAAATATTCAGATACTTGTGACAGATTGCTATATTTTATAAAATATGTAATAGAATAATAAAGGTTTTCACTTGGTTGTAATTTGATATCATGAGAGTTGCTGTTACCAAGTTTGCACATTCCCCATCAGCATCTTATATATATCCCATGAGTTCCAAACCTATTGTACCTGGACCCTACCATATTTTTGTAAAGAATTTTCTCTGTGATTATGTAGTTTTTTTGGGGGGGAGATTGCCAGTAACAATATATTTCTATTATTATATAAATAATGTATGTTATTTATATTTGCAGTATGATCATTTGTATTCATTGAAGAAAATTTCAGGGTAAGCATCTTACTTTATAATGATGCCACATGCAACTCTCCTCCTCCTCCTCCTCCTTATATATGTAACTTCTGCACGTTTAAGGATTATCCCCCAACATCTCAACACAGGACTAGGAGACACCAAAGAGCTACAACCAATCAGGGTGCCCCATCCTACACCTCAGGGCAGCAGGAGAGGCTTCTGTCCAGATGTCCTTCTCAATCCTCATTTTGAGGGTGATAGGGGAGGGGAGAACAGTTTGGAAGGTTATATGTTCCCCTGTATTAATCCCGCAGGGGAATGTATAAACTTCCAGTCCTGGTTTTTTTTTTTCCTTCCTGAATGAGAAGGAAAAGTGATTGAGGTGAGCATCTGGACATGGCCAACATCTACAGCCCCATCTCTTGATTAAACCATTGTTTAAAGAAATTAATAGCTACTGAAGATGGATTTGAATGCTCATGTAGTCACCGGAGTATCATTCAAAGCTTAAAATACTGGCTTATATTTTCAGGGAATTGGGTATTGAAAATCTTGAAGAAGCTAAAAAAAATTGGTTATCTGTTTCTTCTGAACTGAGAACTGAGCAGTCATTACACTGGGAAGGTAAAACAACTTGTATTTTTTATATTCAGTGTCACAGTTTTGTTGGACTTTCTTAGGAAGATACTTGATAGAAAAGTGTGACTTCTGCAGAAAGGTTCAATTTGTCATTTGTAATTTCAACCATTTTAAAGACAGAGCTGTATAAAAAGAATGGCTTTCTTTCATTACTGAGCCTCAACAGAAAGCAAAACACAAAAAAGAGAAGGGGAACTAGTCAAACAAGACAGAGATAGCAGAAATTTCATAGATAGCAGTATGTCTGAACATTAGTGTGAGTATAAAATCACATTAATATTTAATATTTATAGCAATGACTTGCAATCTGCAGTGTCCTCAAGGAACCATCTACCGTAATTCTTGAGAGTGGTAAATGAGCTGGTGATTTACCTGGACTGAGGATGGAGAAGTTGATGCAAAATTATATAAAAATGGTTTTCACTTCGTGGTAATCAAGATTCAGGTTGCTTTTTCAGTTGAGGAGCAATCTGAGTCATGATCATTAAGATAAATACAGAATCTTCTGGATAATCAGAAACATCCCTTCCCTCAAGAGGAACAAATAAAACTCAACTGCAGAATATATCATATTTTAGTAACCATTTGTAGTTTCACATGCAAACTGCAGACACCTCCGCTTCTCTAGTTGTATTTTTCCAAGCCATAGGTATTTTACCTGATCTTCTGTAAATGAAGTTAAGTGTAAGCTGTACCAGGAATGTTGCAAGTAGATAGGAAAGAATGGGGTGAGAGTATCAAGCAGAGTTAAAATACAGTTAAACAGGTGTAAATAGATCAAGGTGTGAATTGAAATAAGAAAAACTTTAGTTAAGCAGGCATTGAGATAAATGAAGACTTAGTAGAATTCTGAGGTAAATAAAATAATAAAGACAGAGTTTGACATTAGAAAGACTGTATAGATTGCCATTCATGCATTCAAAGGGGTGGAGGAAGAAAGGTTTTGTTGTTGCCATCTTTATTTAGGGAACAAACTTGGCTTCCCCAACTCCTTCCTGTCTTAACCAGCACATCTTTGGTCTCTAAAATGTAAATCTGCATGGTTTGAATAGACTTTCATTTTAATGCACAAATGTCTGGAGTATCAAAGAGTGTCCATTATTGCATTGGCTTTTTAAGCTTATTTATTTTGTTATTTAATCTTGGGCATCTGTAGATATATAACATAAATGCCTTTTTTGAGTGAGATAAAGGCTAATCAGTTAGTGCTATGCATAATCCTTTCAGAATATTTTACAGTATATTATTTGTATCCTATTCTTCACTTGGAGGTCTCAGGACAGGTCACATGATAAAACAAACATTAAAACATATTTAAAATATAACCCAGCCAATTCACCAGTCAGCAGATGTCCTGTCTAGGGCAGGTAAGACAAGAACTCCATTGCACACTCGGGTTTTTAGCAGCATGGAAGAGAAACAGGAGCTTTTAACTACTAACCCACAGGAGGCGAAACACAGCAGGAGGCAAATGTTCCGTGGTCTACAACCCACAACAACACAATGTGGTTAAAACAATTCCAAATCCAGGGGGCATAGCCAGTGTTCAGAAACCAGAAAATATGACAGCCGAGACAGGGAGAAATCCAAAAGCCAGGATCAAAAACCCATTTGAAGTTCGGGAAGCAGGATACAAGAAGCATGAGCAAGGGGTTGTGAGTATCCAGTGAGAACAATTGCCAGCAACAGCTGGGCTGAGTGTTGCACTGCCTTTTATCCCTCTGAATCAGAGCTCAGCAGGCAGAGGCTATTTGCTAACTGCCCACTGCCATCGCTGTACCAGAGAAGGCCTTTCTGCAGTGTCCTCTTGACCTGTTTCCTGTTTCAACTAGTACCCCGGAAAGGCCATCCTCCATGATGTCTCTGCTCATCTGGGCATGGATGTCAGACTTTCTGGCTTGTGTTTGTATGTGTTCTGGCTCAGAAGCTGCTTCTAAGCAGACAGACTCATTCTCTGAGGCTCCATCATCCAACACAGCCAGTGGAAGGCAGCACATAACAGTTTAACCTAAGTTCAGGTTATCGACAATAACCTGTACAAGTCCCCTTTGTATCATATACATAGTATTGATGTGCAAGAATATTTGTAACATTTGAAATTTGTACAAATTTGGCTAAATTTGGACTTCCATATTCGAATCAAACATTGGCACATTCAAAGATTGACATTTGAATTCAAATTGAATGTTTCGATACATTTGTATGAAGCTTTGTATGGAATTTGTATGGGATTCATATGGGATATGTATGGGATTCGTATGCATTCATATGGGATTCGTATGGGATTCATATGCATTTGTATGGGGTTGAATATTCATATCAAATTCAAATCCCACTACATTCGAGGGGACTATTCGAATGAATACAAATTTTCTTGTATTCTATTCCATATGAATCGAATACAAACACACACACACATTCGTGGGCATCCCTAATACACACTAAGCTCATTTTCAACAAGTTGTGCAGATTCAGTGGAGTTTAGTTAAAGGCACATTTATTTATTTTAGTGTTGACTTAACTACCTTGATGTTAATTGGAAATTTCTATATCTTCGTACTTTTGATATTTATATCCTGTATTCTTTTTCTTTTTGACTTGTTCATATTTTAAAATCAAAGCAAAATAAGACATCCATCTCATAGCTGACCTTCAGTTGCTGGTATTTTATTCCAAAGAAATATATGATTGAGGGACAACTTGGATCAGGACTACACTATGTAGGATCACAAGCTAATTTTTGCTTCAGTAATATTTCTGGTTGAGCTCATGAAGAAAGGATAGAGGAAAGGGTTGCAACTGAGGCTGCCGATTTCTTGGTTTTTTTTTAAATAATTATGTAGGAGCTAATTATGTAACAATTATTGCATCTGTTTTTTTCTGTTGGATGGTTCAGTGAAAGAAAGCCACTAAATGGTTTCATTAGGGTAACTTTATAGTAGACAAAAATGCCTTGAACTTAGTTTGGTTAGACAAGTGGTTCCCAACCTTTTTTTGGCCATGCCCCATCTAAGCATCTCTAAAATCTCGATGCCGTTCCCTCCATGCCATATAATTCTTAGTATTCAAAAATTGAACTCCTAGTCACATGGAAAAAGCCTAAAAGGCCATGGAAAAGAAAAAAAACATGATTAATAACTCATTTCCAAATTGCCCCCCTTAAAAATCAAATTGCCCCCCCTGCAGGATATGTGCCCCATGTTGGGAACCACCAGGTTAGACTGATGACAAATTAAAAATACATCTGTCTTGAAATCAGTACAAAGATGAGCACTGTTCTGTGTTCTCTCTGTGTGTGGTGGAGGGATGCTGTCACACCTGATACCACCCCTCCTCGATTTTTGGTATCAATTGGTACCTTTGAAGTGACTGCATGGTCCGTTTTCTGGTGCATGGCAACACTGCATAAAATGTCTCCCCCTTGCTCTGAAATGGAGACAAGCAAGGGCATTTTTTCCCACAGTCCCTCCATGTGCAGAGCTACATTCTTTTTAAATTGAAGACATGGCTTCAGATCATGCATTTTAGTTAGAGAGATGTATCTAGTATAAGAAACCTTGCTTCACACATTTCTGCCTTATCTAGAAGAAAAATCTAAAGACTTCCAGCCTTTAAAGGAGAAGACCAGAGCTGTTCTGACAGAGGTCATACAATTGGTTACAAGATTAGAAGATGAACGCAGAAAAGCTGAAGAAGCACTGGAAATTGAGAAACGCCGCAGGAAAAGATTATACCAAAATGCTGATAGTCTTTCACTTTGGAGACTAAAACAACTTCCTATAGCTGTTCAAGCAGGTATTAAGAGACAAATCTCAATAATCTTTGATCTTCCGAAAATATCATTTGAAATTTGGATTCATGGAATGATGAAGAAGCCCCTCATTAACTCCATTTCAATAAATATAGGCTGCTTAAGGACATGCATAGGAATAGGACACGGGAGAAAATAACAAGTGAACTGCTCAGAATCAGAATAGCAGCATATGTATCACCTTCCCCTGTAAGGTAAGAAGGGCAATCCCTCCAACCATGTTTAGGGAGGAAGTAGCAAACATCAATACTATTTCCTTGTGACAAGGAAATTTCCCACCTATGGAATGGCTGCTGTGTGCTCTTTTTGAGTTTACATCAATAAGACACCCCTTTAAAAATTGTGATATGGCATATCTTTTGGCCACTAAATGTAACATGGTTGTATTAATTTGGATTAGAAGGTGCACATAATCATTGGAAAGCATGGGACATACACTGAAACCAGAATCCATTTTAGCTAATAGATGTGGTCAATACATGCCCTATCCTTGGTCTGCTGATTCTTTAACTTTACCTGCTCCCCATCCCAAACTCCTTTTGTTTAGTGGTTTGTGTCATAAGGTAACTTATGCCCATCACCCTGCAGCAGGAAGATACCACTTAAGCTAGTAATGTTCCTGTCTTAGGCAAAAACTCTCAAATTAAAATGCTAGGGTGGGAACCCAAATTGAAAAGTTTAATAATTTAATAATACTTACATTTCTATCCCACCCTATACCCAAAGGTCTTTGGGCAGGTAACAACAGTTAAAACAAATTAAAAGCAGAATATACATTAAACTCACTTTAAAAAACCAACAAATCTAAAACAATACACAGCATGTTTAATGGAACTTGTTTGTATGGACTAGGATAACCTAAAGTTGGTCAATATTTTATTTACCCCAGTTTCTGTCAACATCTGTTCCCTTTCTAAGATTATGTTTTGGAGTATATGAGCAATTGTCACCTTCCATTCATTGTGCACTTTTCATTAGGTTTCAGCATTCCTTCATCCTTGTTCTGTAACCTTCAAGATTCACTTAGGGTGTTTTTCCATTGCGTTCCTTTAATCTGGATCTAACAAGATCTGGATCTAGGGAATGGGTACTTCTCTTAATCCGGATCTAGTAGATCTGGATAAAGGGAAGTACCCAATGTGCTTCCATGGATAGCCTAGCACCCAATAGCACAGACTTCAAAGATGCTCCAGAGCTATTTTGCACAGACTTTGAAGCTTAGGTTTTGGGGCTGCCCCCCAAGGGTGCCCCATCCTCCTAGCCTCCTCTAGACCCCATTGCCAAACTAACGTGGAAACAGGCTCCTTTTAATCCAGATTTTCTGACTGAAGGCCCCATTGTAGACCTCATTAATGGGGTCTACAGAAAATCCAGATTAAAGGCCAAAAAGTACCATATGATCTGGATTTCCCGAGGCCCGGTGGAAACAAATGTATCCTGAATGGGTGCCATGGTGGAAATGGGGTCATCTGGCTCTCATCCAAATGGGTACTTAATGGGTGCTAAAATGAGTACTAAGTGACCGTGGAAAAACACCCTTAGAATGGAACTTCAGATACTTGAACTGGACTATACCACGCAGCCCAGGACCTCTCGCTTCTAAGGCTTGAAGCTAAGCCCCCTTCCAGGAGCAGCAAAATAAACACCAGTGTAATACAAACACCAATTGTTTATTACTTACAAGCTGATAGGTAAATAAATAAATGAATAAGCAGTAGCGTAAAATAAAGGTTGCTCAATAATCCTTGAGTAGCCAGAAGGAACAATTAACCAAAAGCACTACAGTGCCTGACAAAATTCATCCATTGGTTTTAAAAATGACTCATATGAAAGCTGAAACCCTCCCAAATGAGGTTTTTAAAAAGAAAATAAATTTGCTTCACTGCTGAAATATTGATCATTTAATGAACACAGAAAGGTCAGATTTTGGCTAGACAAAAGTTTTGTCGCCTTGTCATATAATGCACCTAATCCTAGTTTACAGCCTCACCTGTGCTCACTAATTGATCAGATAATTAGTGGGTGTGTATAAAAAGAACTCCAGCACTCCAGGCCTTCACTTGAACTGCAACTTGACCTCTGACAACATGCCACCAAAGCCTTGATTATCAGGAGACTGAAGACCAGATCCTCTGCAGAGGTGGCTGGCACCTTTAATGTGTCTCAGCGTCAAGTACAAAGAATTAAAGATTTGAAGAGACTGGAGATGTTTTTGACAAGCCCAGGTCTGGCAGACCCCGCAAGACGACTGCTCAGGAGGAACGTTTGTTGGTTCGAAAATCAAAAGCCAGCCCTTCTTCCACTGCAGCAGAGCTCCAACAGGCCTGGTCACCTCAAGTCCCTGTGTCAACTAGAACAGTTTGGAGGATTCTGTCTCGAAATGGCCTCCATGGTCGAATCAGTGCCCAGAAGCCAGCACTAAACAAAAGGCAATTAAAAAACCGTGTGGTATTTGCTAAGGCTCACAGCCTACTAAACGGATGGATGCTGGAAAAGTGGCAGAAGGTGGATTTCTCAGATGAATCTTCAGTTGAATTACACCACAGCTGCCGCAAATACTGCAAGAGACCTACTGGAGCCCGTATGGATCCAAGATATACCCAGAAAACAGTTAAGTTTGGTGGTGGAAAGATCATGGTCTGGGGTTACATTCAGTATAGGGGTGTGCGAAACATTTGCAAGGTGAAAGACAATATCAATAGCCTAAAATATCAAGATGTATTAGCTACCTCTTACATTCCCAATCATAAAAGGGGTCAAATTTTGCAGCAGGATGGTGCTCCATCTCATACATCCATCTCTACATCAAAGTTTCTCAAGGCAAAGAAGATCAAGGTGCTCCAGGACTGGCCAGCCCAGTCACCAGATATGAACATCATTGAGCATGTTTGGGGTAGGATGAAAGAGGAAGCTTGGAACACAAAACCAAAGAATCTTGATGAACTCTGGGAGGCATGTAAAACTGCATTCTTTACTATTCCTGATGACTTCATCAATACATTGTATGAATCATTGCGGAAACGCATGGATGCAGTCCTTCAGGCTCATGGAAGTCACACAAAATATTAAATATGGCTCTGATAGCACCACAACTTCATTCACCAATGTTATGAAACATATCTTTGTATTTGAAGTGAATTATCTGTTTTATTTTCACATTACTTTTTGTGGGCGACAAAACTTTTGTCTAGCCAAAATCTGACCTTTCTGTGTTCATTAAATGATCGATATTTCAGCAGTGAAACAAATTTATTTTCTTTTTAAAAACCTCATTTGGGAGGGTTTCAGCTTTCATATGAGTCATTTTTAAAACCAATGGATGAATTTTAAGTCAGGTTATAGGCTTTGGTTTCAACAACATGGATAAGCGACAGAACTTTTGTCAGGCACTGTAGAATAGCTAAGGTCTCCCCAAGCTATCCCTGAAAGTAAAATAAATAAATCAAGCCTCTGGCTCCCTTTTAAATAGAAGGAGCCCTTCAGATGTTCGGTATGAAGGTTCTTCCAACAAATAAATAATAATTCCCCAAGCAGCAAAAGTAAACTGCAAACCAGGAGTCTAACTTGCTCTATCCAGACCCAAGCAGCTCCTTCAGCATTCCTGTATCTTCCAGGTACACCCTGAGATCTACCTCAACAAAGAGGCATGATCTTCCCTTCTAATTCCTGCCCCAACAGCAAGCACAAGACTCAGAAGTCCGAGGAGTTTAACAGACTCCCCAATGATAAATCCCCTGCAAAATCTGCCCAGAGAAAGACACTGAGAGCACTGGACCTCTGCCTTAAATAGAGCGAGTTCCTGGTGCTCTGATTGTCGGGATTTTGCCACTCTCTGGGGGAATTCCTCCCTCTCTCACTGAAGTCCCCGGGAGATTCTCCTGCTCTTTGCAGCTTGCAGAAAAGGCTTGGAAAGAGCCTGGGAAATATTCCCGTCCTCTGCAGCCTGCACCATGAATCCATCACATATGATCTTTAACTAATCTTTCTCTGTCTCCAGTCTGATAGCAAGGGTGTTCTTTCACATCTCCATTAAAACCTGTCAGCAAAACAGAAATATCTTTCCTGTTGCCTTGCCTTAACATTGTCATATTTATTTGCACTTACCAGTACGTATACTATCATAGGCTCCTGTGTAACATGAACATCCCTTCTTTGCAGAAATGGACAGTTACACAGCTGAATGTGTAAAATGATTACACAAAAATAGTATTTCAAAAGAAACTGTACATACATCTCACAAATGTTCCCAGCACAACTTGGATGTTCAGTACTTAAATATGCCATTTTTAGACAAAGGTTAGTCATAGTTTTATTATATTACATGGTGTTTTTTTTCTGTGCCAGAATGGGAGAAGTGTTCACAAGATGTTACAGAATTACAATGGCACTTGGAGGAAAAAAATCAGCAACTCCAGGATGCAATAAACCAACTGACAAAAGCAGATATAGCTAATGCAAATATGTTGGAGCAAATAAACTTCATGAAGAAACACAGCCCTCTGCTGGGAGAAAAGCTGAGTTATGAAGAGGATGCTATGGGAGAAATAAAGAAACTATTCCAAAAGGTAAACTGATAGAATATTTTAGTTTTTACCTGATCTCATACTCTGTATTCCTTACATTTGACTTCAGGAGCCATGGAACTCTTCTTGTTTAAAGAAGAAAACTGTTAAGTAAGAATAGTCTCAGCATGTCATGGCAGATCTTTAATATACAAAATTCTTCATCAACAGTGCCTGGGATGGATCTTTAAAATACCGTATATTCCGGCGTATAAGATGACTGGGCATATAAGATGATCCCCAACTTTCCAGTTAAAATATAGAGTTTGGGATATACTCGCCGTATTAGAAGACGACCCCCAGCGTCTAAGACGACCCCTGACTTTTGAGAAGATTTTCCTGGGTTAAAAAGTAGTCTTATACACCAGAATATCCAGTATGTTATCACAACTAGATCACAAATGAAGAAATCCTGAGTAGAAGTGATCTGTATAGCTTGCACATTTTTGCTGAAAGATGATTGCAATTCGTGGGCCATGTTCTACAGAAGGGCAATGAGAAAATCCCCAAAACTGCAGGGATATGGGTACCACAAGGGGAGATTTTGCACTTTTCTTCCTGTCCTATGGACAGGAAAAATGTGCAATAAACTAACCTTTGACTAGCACTCACACTTTGGAGCGCTAGTCAATAACAGCTCACCCCACGTGTGATTGAACACTCACCTGTGTTTGATCACTGGGTTGCTACTCTTCTGTGTTATAATATTTTTATCACTCAAAACATAGTGGCCATGTTCTCCCATAGTAATAAACTAAACTTTTTCATTTTTACTAGATTACAGAGAATGACAAGCATGTACTTGTCAGCACACTAAGTGAATAAAGAGCATTAACAGTTGTGCAAAAGATGGAATAGAATACAACCTTGTACTATCTTTTGATTTCAATGAATGCCGCACCATGGGTCCTGAGATAACATTGGATTCTTTGACAAAGGAAACATAGTAAGATAAAATTGCAAGCATAAATGTTCACCCATGTATATATGTACAGCATGAGAAAAAGTGAGAGATGCTATTGAAATTAAACAACAAAATAAGTGGAAATTTCTCAAGACACTGGATGTCATGTTGGCAGGACAGAAATACTGAAATGCATGCTTAGTGAGAGGCACAACTATTAATCAGGAGTGTGGTTTCTACAAGTTTTAATTAAGGATATTTAGGTTGCCTCCAGACTAGCTGTCTAAATCTGCAGTTAAATGAAAAATCACAGTATTCTCACTGCTCAGGGAAAACCGATTGTCCTCACTTGTCAGCTCTGTAGTTTTTTCTTTAAGGAGGCATCAGAGCCACAAGAGTTCAGGCAGTGCACGCTGACACATGGCTTCAGGCAGCCGATCAGGTTTTGAGCTGCACTTCCTTGTTTAGTGGTCTCAGTGCTTCTTGTTGTCATGCTTGTATTAAGATGATATTCCGATCTAACTAGATACTGCATGGGGAGAGTTCTTTCTCCCACACTAAGGTAAATGTATACTGCAGCACAATGATGAAAGATCAATTGTTCTGTCTGATGGGACGGTTGGGACTGTTCATTCCTTCCTCAGTATATAACATGCCTGGATGCACCCTTAGGCCACATCCCAGTGCATGCCATTTGGTGCGGAATGGGCATGCATGGGATCGGGTCCGAGATCAATCCCAGACCGTCCCCATGCCATTCCTGGTGACACGGGTTGGGTGTGGGTTGGGTGCGGATGCAACCATTTCCATGCAAACTGTGCCAAACCCTGAAATGGGGGAGCAGCACCACTCTCTCTTCATTGGAAGCCAGATTCACGTCAGCCCACCCCTGTACTGCCAGCTGCAAATGCCACATCCCCCCACCCTTAGCAGCACAGAAAGCCAGGACTGGGCTGGGAGGCACGGAAAAAAGTTGAAATAAAGCTTAATAATAATAATAATAAATTTATAAATAATTTTAAAAGACTGAAAGCCACTACGAGGTTTAGGGGCAGTTAGGCACTTGAGCAGTTTTGTGCATCCTGCCTGCCTTGGCGATCAGTAAACGGGGGTAGAATATTTGTTGTGGAAAATGTACAAAAATTAATCCATTATCCTGCCTGCTTTGGCAATCAGGATTTTCCCATTCTCAAAAAATGTCAGCGTCTGCAATCTCCAGTGCACAGGGCAGGAGTGGGAAGCACACCTCACCTCCAAATGAAGTGAGTGCCAATCGCCTCCCCAAATAGCCCAGGATCGTCACCATGTATAGCCTCAGCTCACTAACCAATGCATTCCGGGACCCCAAACCATGCCCAGATTTGTTTTTTCAGGTACCAAATTTGGTCCTGGTCTGGCATGGTTTTGGGGGAATTTGGTCTGCAGAAACCAGGCCAAATCGAAAACGCATGGGGACATCCCAGGCCGAGCCCGGTTTCGGTACCAGACCAAATGTGAATGGGGTTGCGCCCTTAATGTGCATTATTTGGTTTGTCTTAATTTTATTTATTTACATTTATATCCCATCTGAAGTACAGAAGGTCTCAGGGTGGGTTACAATAATCAACAGATCAAAATAAAAAAAAATAGATTAGATTAGATTTAAAATTACAGCACCCTGGAGAGAAGTATAGACAAGGTATGAAAAAAGCATGTAGGCAGCTGAATCCTACCAAGCAGCTTCTCCATATCTTTAGGCTGCAGTAATTGAAACTGATCCAAAACAACAGGATCAGACATTTTCCCCATACTATTGTGTTTTAACACAATGCTTTTTTTTTTTCAAAGACAAAATCTGTATATGATATTGTCCATCAGAAGCTTCTGGAAGTCCAAAGCGAACATCAGGAACTCACAGATGAATGTGAAAGGGAAAGGAAATTTATGTCTAATCAAATACATGAAGATGAGTTGTTGTTGGAGAGTTTAATGTAAGTACCATTAAAAAAACTTTGAAAGGTATTGTTATACTTTAAATGGTTTTATTTATTTCTGCAAAAGTAGCTATAGCTCAGGAGTAGAGCAAATACCTGGAAAGCCAGGGTTTACATATTTAGTCCCCAGGATCTCCCCAGAAGTAGATAATGGCAAGTCACTTCCATTTGTCTGACAAGAAAACATCAGCAATGTGTTCATGTAGGGCATTTCTCCATTTGATCTTCACATCCTGGGAAAGGGATACACTATCCATTTCAAGGTGGGGTGGATTGCCACTGCAATTCTACATCCATCCCATCCTGCTTCACACTCAGGTAGTAACTCAGAGGCAGCACTGAGGCTCCAAAAGCTGGGAATTTCTGGTAGTGGACTGAATAAGCTGCATACCATTCAGAAATGGGTCATTTTTGGTGTGCTGTCACAAAAGCCCTGGCCTTTAATTCCTGGCTTCCAAAGTTTGAATAGGATGGAGTTGCAGCATGGCAGATGGTCCTGGCTTGCACTATGGCCTATCACTTCAGTTTTGACACAGCATTTTAAACACAAAAGAAACATCTAAGAACATAGCAAAATAATGCAGTACAGTAACTCATATCACTCACCTAAAAAATTCTATGCTTTAAGAAGTTTGCAACAGTTTCTTGTTAAGACCAGTGGAGGAGGTTTTATTAATAAAAGATCAATTATCAAACTTTGAGGACTACCAGTAGAACTATAAACATCAATGAGTGTGGCATTTCTGCAGAGATTCTTTAACCACCGGAAAACTAGATGATAGAACGATTTTCTTATTTACGGTTCTGTATTGTATATTCAAATCAAGATATAAGATGCTGCCATGTATACATATAGAGACTTGGGATGTTTATTGTAGCAATCCCTGGAAAGCAAATGAAAGATAATAAAAACACACCCTCTGTCCCCTCCCTTGACCTCACCCACAAATTTCTATAATGAAGGAAGTCCCTCTTATTGCATTTGCCCAAACGTTCGTGTAAAACTGTGTTGGATGCCATTTAGCTACCAGACCAGCTTGAAGGTTTTAGCTTTGGTAAACAAGTCTCTTAACAATTTGAGATCAGCTGACTTAGCAGAATGCCTCTCTCAGTACAGGCCTCAGAGATCATTAAATCACCTAGAATCTTGAATATGGACTGGTAACTGGCTGACAGACAGTGCAATTGTTTAAGCACAGGTGTGATGTTTAAGCTGGTACCCCACTCAACATCCAGGTCACCACATTTTGCAACAGTTGTAGCTTCTGGAGCACAGAGACATTTCAATAGTATAAATCTGAGGTTACCAAATCATGGACAATAGTGATTAGGTTATTTCTGTACAGGTGAGAGGGTAGCTGGTATACCAACCTAAGCTGGCAACAGGAACTTCTGGCCACAGAGATCACTTGAGTCTCCATGGACAAAGATGGCTCCAAGGGTATCCCCAGATTATGTACCTGTTTCTTTTACAACAGTGCAACACTTTCAAGAACAGACAGGCTCCCCAAGCGCTGGACCTTAGTGCTTCTTTCCCACAAAGTCTCCCATTTTGTCAAGGCTCAGTTTCTCATCCAACCCATTTCTGCATCCAGACACTGGTTAACAAGTGTTGATAAGTCCTTGAGAAAAAAATCACCAGCAGCCAGCCCTGAAAGAAAGCTATGCAAACAATTGTGTTTTCAGGCCGAATAGAGCTATCGTACAGACTGTTGGAAGATGTAGCAAGCTTACATTCTATAGGTAGACCAAAAAGTCTCTAGAATAATGCTGAATGAGAGAGCCGGCCACTTACCCCAATAGCTCTTTTCAAAATTACAATGGTTATCCATGTATTGTCTGCCATGAAATCTATCACCACAATACAGAACATTCCACTGCCCAAATCAACAACTCCTTAATAAAGTAAGCAGTCATGGTTTGAAAAGTTAGGTCTATTATTGTTAAGCATTTGGTTAAGGAGTGGAATAGAGATATTTGCATTCACACGTCAAACAAACTTGCACATCAACTTTGTGATAATTTATAAAACTAGCCTAAGACTTTCAATGTGAATATATGAAATCAATAATAAAGTTGCTAAAGTATTGAAATGAATTTGTTGGCACATTAGAGGCCATTCTTCTTATGAACCATATGCAAGTCTGCATATTGCAATAATAGTTTTGGCACAGTTAGAATTTGGCTGGTTCTGTACCTTTTAATATTGCTTATTGTGATACTATGTAGTTCAAATAATCTGAAAATAGAAATGCATAGAGGTATATTTACATTATCAAAGTGACATTGTCAGCATTTTTAAAGTGCTTAACTGATAAGATCCTTTTGGATTTCATCCCACTCTATGCCCAGCTGCCCTTGGGGGCAGTGCTCAGGTTCTGAGGGCCTGGAACTTTTGTTCCCAGTCTTTGGAGACTCCAGTCTGGTCAGTTTGAGGATGGACCCACTTCTGGCAGTTGTTCCTGGAACTTTGCTGAAAAGACCCCCACCCCCACCACCACCATGGTATACCAAACCATGGGGGAATTTTGTCACTGAAGGTCTCTGTGGTCCAGTATACCAGCTGTGGGCTAGTTGTAGACCCTGATGTTTAGGTTTACAGCTATATCAAGCTAGGGCAGCATTTTGAATGCCCTAGCCTTGTACACATTTCATTTAATGCAAAGTGTGAAGGCGGGGGGGGGGGCTGCCTTAGTCTGAGCTCGTATGTGGATGTCTGCCTTGTATTTTGGAATTTGTTATGGAACAACCTCAAGTTTGGAAATGGTCTGTATGACCACCTCTCTTAGAAGACTCTGAGCAAAGCCAAGTATGTACCTACAGTACTTCCTGTCTGTGAAATTCCATATGCTCCTGGGGGCCAGAGTGAGACCAGGTTTGTACAATAGACCAACCGCTGGTGAATTCATAGGACATTTTTTAATGTTCTTGTGTTCATTCCCTGTATTGGAAATTTTAATGCGAGAAGGTAAGTTCAGCACCAGAATGGAGGGAAGACAGATGCCTGACTGGAATCAAATGAGTGTTGATTTTATGGAAGTGGGGTAATAGTTTACCTTTGGACAGATGGATGATTTGACACTTGCTTCTTCCTAGGAATCAGTTAAAACAAGCTGAAGCTCTTTACATTGAATTTTGTAAAAAGATAAAAGAAACCAAGGAAGCAATATCACAGAAAAAAGATCAGCTTGAAGAACTAATCAAGCAAGAAGCAGATACAAAGGCTGACTTAATGTCTTGGCACGATAAAGTGAGTTTTGAATATTTTACACGCAAGCAAACAAATCCTCTAAAACCGAATATCACATGAAATCCTTTCTCCTCCCCCCCACCCCGCCCCCCGGAAGCTAAGCGTTCTGTAATTGTACTAAGAAATGCAAATATTATCTAGTGAAGTGAAAAATGGTTGATGGGGTGTTTTTTTGTTTGTTTTTTACTGTTCAACTTGTCAGGCCCATCAACAGTACCTGGCATCTAGGAAACCTGCTGTGGCCCAGAAATTGCAGCATTGCTACTGAAAACTATGCCAGTACTATCTGCTCCTCCATGGTGCTTGCAACTGAATGGATCTGTTTTGTAGAACTGCTTCTACTTATTTTTGGCAATTCTAAGCTGCAGCACCACTGACACAAATCACACACAGTCAGTTTTATCTCATAGTGTTCATAAGCTCAGGAACACTGCATTTAGAGAAATTAAGGTCCTTTCTGCACTGGGCCTTATTCCAGATTATATTCTAGAATAGAAGCCTACTGTCTGTATGCCAGTGCAGACAATGGCAGACCCCTGGCAGAAAGTGCCGAAGGTGCAAAATTCTTTTCAAACCTCCTACTTTGCTGCCTTTCTTCCTCCTTTTGTCACAGCATTGTCCTTCATGCTCAGCTTGGTTGCTCCTATTTGCTGCTGCTGGACTGTTTATCCAGGGCCTTGATTGGACAGCACTTGTAGAATGTTGGGATTGGCTCAGTAATTTCATGGCCTCTCACAGTCCTCATCCACCCCAAAGCTACCCCTTTCACATCTGCAGAAGGGATGTGCAAACAGAGTCCTTGGGATGAGTTAAAGTGTTTTTATATACAGTCCATCTATTTGTCCAAAGGGTCTTAAATTCATTTCAAGGCCATCCTTAATCTCCTGTGTGAACATACCCTGAGTTGAACATCTGGCAGGCACCCTGTATTTTAAACCAAGACAGCACCACAGGAAATTTATGTAAATAAAACTTTCAGTGTTAGCAGTGAAAAATCACACACAAAAGAGTAGCTATACCTGTAGAGTTACTGAAACCAAGCATTAATGAGATTACCCCATTGTGTAAGTAGTGCTGTGGTTTTGTGTGATTCATGGGTTGAAAGTTATCACTGGTGTTTCGGTTTTAACTGCAAGTCTGAAGTGAGACATAAATTATATACAGTTGCTTGGGTTTAAATGAAGGCTGTTGAAGCTTGTGTTTACCATGAAAATGTCTGGCTTCTCTCTACATTTTATTTTCTTAAAATTATTGTTTTAGATCTGTTTTATTATTTTAGAACTGAAAATATAATTTTTTAATGGAGATCTTCTTCAGGCTATGCATCTCTCATCTTTCTAAGTAAATGGTGGCTAAGGTTAAAATTTTTATGGTGCATATTTGCAAAGTTTAGAATTGTTCGAAAGTTGCATTTAAATGTTCAATCAATCACTATGCTTCCCCTTCCTTTTTAAAAAAATATTCAGGTGAATCGTTTGACTTTAAAAATTGCCGCTCAGGAAAAGGAGAACAAAGATTTGCTGAATGAGTATTTTGAAAAGATGAAACATTTTGAGAGTTCAGTAAGTGCAAAACTTCATGTAAATATTTTCTGCCCCTTACTCAGTTGATACTTCTGTCTCAGTAACATTATATTCCATCATGTTTCTCAGAAATCCACCCAAAGGTCTGATCTAGAATATCTGAAAAATAAGATTGCAACATGTCTTGAGGCAATAGACAAGATTAAGATAGAAAACAAGCATCTTCAGGCTGAAAACACAGGATTTCTCCAAAAATTCAGAGAAAGGTATATTTATCAATTAATTATGGATGAACTTTCCACCTGAACCACAGCACTATTAAGCTGAATCTAACCAAAACCAGCATGCAAGCTAATCTAAATAGATTTTAATATGTAAACTATTTATTTATTTAATAAATTTATATCCTGACCTTCACCCAGGGTGGTCTACAGTAAGAATAAAACATATCAAAAGGAAAAACAAACAAACAAAACAAAAAACCCCACATAATTAAAGATATCACCCCCTCCCTCCCACATCCACTCCCCCTCCCTCACATGACAACATTCTGAGGAAACTATTTAGATGGCAAAAGCCTGGTTATAAAGATACATTTTCACCAGACACCAAAAAGTATACAATGTAAGTGCCTGGCGAACCTCAAGAGGGAGGCTGTTCCAAAGTCTAGGGGCTACCACAGAGAAGGCCCTCTTGTATGTCCCTATGCCTCGTACCTTTGCAAGAGAAGGAACTACAAGAAGGCCCTCTCCTTGAGATCTCAGTGTATGGGCAGGTCTATATAGGAGAAGGCGCTCCTTCAGATACCCAGGGCCCAAACCTTTTAGGACTTTAAATGTTAGTATCAACACCTTGAATTGGGGTCGGCAGCAAATACATGGCATGATACAAGTCTGGTCAGAGATTCCCTTCATCAGATGAGCTGCTAAATTCTGCACCAGTTCCAACTTCCAAACCATTTTCAAGGGTAGCCCCACGTAGAGTGCATTACAGTAGTCTAATCTGCAGGTTACCAGAGCATGGGTCACTGTGACCAAGTTATCCCGATCCAGGCAAGGCTTCAGCTGGCAGACTGAATGAAGATAATGGTTGGCACTCCTGACAGTCACTGCCACATGGAAGTCAAATGACAGCACTGAATCCAGGAGTAATCCCAAATCATGCACCTGATTTTTTGGGGGCAAAACAACCCCATTAAGAATTGGCTGCCCCTTACCTTCCTGGACTGAGGACCCAGTGACGCACAGTACCTCTGTCTTGTCTGGATTCAGTTTCAATTTATTGGTCCACATCCAGCCCATTACTGCTTCCAGACAGTGATCAAGGATCTCAACTGCCTCTACTGAATCAGAAGGAATGGCACCTGACTCCAAAACTCCTGATGACCTCTCCCAGTGGCTTCATATAGATATTAAAGAGCATAGGAGATGAGATTGACCCCTGGGGAACTCCTCAAGAAAGTTCCCATGACATTGAACTGAAGTCTCCCATTACTACCTTCTGGGATATGCCCCGGAGATAGGAAGAGAACCATTTTAAACAGATCCTCCCAGTCCCAATCCCCGAAGCCATTCCAGTAGGATACCATGGTCAATGCTATCAAAAGCTGCTCAAGAAGGACCAACAGGGAAGTACAGCCCCTATCCCTTTCCTGGTAAAGGTCATCCATCAGGGCAACCAAGGCAGTCTCGGTGCCTAACCCCTGCCTGAATCCAGATTGAAATGGGTCTAGATAATCTGTTTCATCCAAACATGTCTGCAGCTGAAATAGCCACCACCTTCCCCAAGACCTTGCCCAAAAAGGGGATATTGGTTACTGGGCAATAGTTGTTCAATACGTCTGGATCCAGGGAGGACTTTTTGAGGAGGGCGTGCACCACAGCTTCCTTAAGAACTTCTGGCACCTTCCCCTCCTGCAAAGAGGCATTGATCACTTCCTGAATCCACCCAGGCAGACCCACTTGGCTAGCTTTTATTATCCATGAGGAGCAAGGATTGAGGAAACAGGTAGCTTGCCAGACATCTGCAAGCAGCTTGTCCACTTTCTCAGATCACATCAATTGAAAGTGATCCAAGATAATCAGACCAGACAGAGCCTCTGGACACCTTCATCAAACTACTTCCAACTGTGAAATCGAATTCTATGCGAATCTGAGCAACTTTGTCCTAAAAGTGCCTTGCAAATTCATTGCAGCAGGTTTCCGAAGGTGGCATAGGCATAACGTTATCACCTGGTGACAACAGCCTTTAACCAGCCAGAACAACTCTGCTGGGTGGCCACTTGAGGGTGCAGTGGGAGCGAAGAAATAGGCCTTCTTCGCCGCCACCACTGCCACATGGTAGGCACGATAATGTGCTCTCACCAGTGTTCAATCAGATTCACATTGCGATTTTCTCCACTAGCACTCAAGCCATCAGCCCTCCTGCTTCATCACACACAGCTCCTTGGTAAACCAGGGTGCTGTGTGAACTCGGCAGTGGTGTCAAGGGCACTTGGGAGCAATCGTGTCAATAGCTCTCCTTACCTCATTATTCCATAGCGAGACCAGAGTATTGAAAGGAACACCAGCCACGTCAATCAGAAATTCCCCTAGCCTCTGAGGGCGGAACATCTTAATGGGGAAGGACCCATTAGTACAGACGTCTGCCAAAAAACTTATGCCAGCTAGGCTGGCAAAGGGAATAACTAAGCGTATCATTTTTTGACAGGAAGTGTCATTCCTACTGAGGCCCTTTCTGCACTGAGCCTGCTGTAGTTTGCACTAGCATGTGGACAGCAGCCTCCTATTCCAGGATGTATTCTGGAATAAGGTCCCAGTTTGAGTACAGCCCTAATAAGAGTTTGAGCATGGTAAAGTTCTTAGTAGCTTTAAGCTCAAGGAGACTGCTGTCTTCTATGATGAGAATGATAGACTGGAATGATAATGTTGGATTCCACAGTCAAATATACCAAAAAAAGCAAGCATACTAGGGCCCTTCTTTAGACAATAAAAACGAGGGAGGTTCCTAGCACACTTACCGGTCTGGTATAGTGGCCAGTGTGAAATCGCACAAAGTCATTCCTTATGAAGTTGGAATACATGGAAAAGTTAGTACAACTTGTTTTCACATGACTTTTATAGGGCTCATTGCATTATCAAAAAACAGTGACAAGCAAATGTGCTTGATTTTCATATTGTCCTTATACAGTATATGATTTTCTAAAAAGAAATGGTGTCAGCATGAATCTAGAATGCTGAAGTGTATAAGACGTATCTTGAAACCATTTTAATTTCATCATATGTATATTGACAGTGCAGTAAAGTATCTGTGTTATGTAGACATGAGCTTTAAAAATCAGCATAGTCTCAAATATAGTACTAATGCAAAATTAAGCATTTTCTGAAAGCTGCATTAAAATTTGACCTTTAGAAAAATGTCAAAGATATGCTAGCATTGTGAGGTTTCCATTATAATTTGTCTTAACAGTGCAAGAAGGAAAGTGGGATATCACTCGGAAATTCAGGTTTTGCTGAAAAATATTCGTCGGCTGGAAGATCATTTAAAAAAAGTTAATAAAGAAATGTATGAAGCAGAATTGGCTTATGATGAAATGAAAGCAAAACTGGAAGAACTGGAGAAGAATATTGCTAAAGGAAAACTTATTTTCAAGGTTGTTTTGAGGTCATTTTTATTATTGTGATATTTTATTTATCTGTAAGATATTGAAATACTATACAAAATAGAATGCTGCTATGTAAGTCCTTGGATCTAATTAATTATTCCATGTTTCCTGCAATATTAAAAGCATGCTACAACTGAAAATTTGCAGATTTGAACAACTTAGTGAAACTGACTTTTTATGAGGAAGCAACTGTCAGCCAAGGTTGCCAGTTTCTTTCCCAACCTGTATTGCTATGGTTAACAGCAACATGTAATAGTATCCCACTGCAATTAAATTTAGCAATGGTAGCCAGTGTTTATACTGTGAATGTTGGCACTGTCCCCAACTTACTTACTAGCCCTTGAAGCGTAGACGTATTCATCCTGGACCATCTGCTTTGCTATAGCAACAGCCATGGCAACTTCTGGCACACCCTGAGTTATGATGACTGCAACATGGCGTGGGTCTGCACAACCATACACTCACCACCA
This sequence comes from Aspidoscelis tigris stejnegeri, assembly GCA_023333525.1. NCBI lineage: Eukaryota > Metazoa > Chordata > Lepidosauria > Squamata > Teiidae > Aspidoscelis > Aspidoscelis tigris. The sequence continues at coordinate 50,092,982 of JALMGA010000004.1, forward strand.
CCCCAGCGTTCACAGAAGAAAATAATGGAAATGATGCATCTGGGATTTTACCAGGAGTAATCTAGATGCTTCTGGTAAAGCTGTAGAGCAGTTTTTACTGCTCCAAAGCTACAAAGGATTGGGACAGCCACACACACTATGGCTGCTCTGAGATGGGGTGCTGTGGTGTGTGAACAGAGCATCCCATAACATGCACAGCCATTTTATGTCTCCTTAACAATCTTGCTCTGGACAATTCCCATGCATCTAACTTATTATGACAGTAGTAAGCAATAGATTTCTCCCAACCTAATGAGAAATCTGTACATGTAAGCACCTTTTGGTCCACTGCTGATGCATATTGCTGTAGAACTAGCTGTAGAATTGGTTGGATATTGATTGCAGTGATAAACACAATGGGTGTTTGTGTAGAGTTCTAAATCATGCAGGAAGATTTTGTTCATAGAAGTTTCTTCCTGCTGCGAATCAACATATTCAAAGTTCTAAAATAAAGAATTATAAATCAAATGAAAGTGATGAGCCTGTGGGTGTAGGCTCTACTCTCCCTTAGTTCTTTTAAAAAAGGCTGAGCAACCAAGAAGGATTAAATGAACTATGGCGTGACACTAGACTTAGCACCAGACCTATCCACACTGATGTGGCACTCCCAACAGATTCCCCAAGCCAGATAATTTCCCCAGTCCTTGCACAAATTCTTAAATTTCTTGTGTTCTGTATTACATAAATCTTAAAGTATCTGAAGGGCTGTCACAGTGGAGAGGGATCATCCCTATTCTCACTTGCACAAGATGAGAGGACTAGAAACGGGTATGAAACTTCAAGGGAGTCAGTACAGATTAATTATTAGGAAAAGCTTCCTGACAGTGAGGGCAAACATTCAATGGAATAGGTTGCCACAGGAATCAGTGCACTCTCCCTCACTGGAGGTCTTCAAGCAGAGGCTGGATCTACATCTGTCTGGAATGGTTTAGGAAATCCTACATGGAAGAGGGGGTTGGACTTGATAACCCTAGAGGTCCCATCCAACTTTATGATTCTATTGCTTCTTTTTAGTTTAGAATCTTTCTATTGCCAGAATTCCAGGCTATATTTTGAAACAGATTGTCTGAGTTAAACTGCTTCTGTTTTCCACCTTTTCTTCACTCTTAAAAATTGTGTCATATTTTTTTTGGCATTTTTTACTCAACAGAACTTAGAGGAAAATATAAAAATGCAAATTAAAGAAGAAATAAGTGCTTGGAAGCTGACCCAGGTAAGAAGAAAAATAGAATTTCAATAGTGTTTGGACTGTTGTGGCTGATTCACAATCTTTCTTTGTCCATTAGATATTTTACTTTCACGTCTGTTTTGTATGTAGTATCAAAGCGTATATGAGCTGTAGATAAGGACTGCTAAAATAATAAAGAAACATTCTTCCTTGCATTTATAGAGTGCAGAAAGGTAGAGCTGGGTGAACCTAAATGAAATATAGGCTGCCTCTTAGGGTCTTTGTGTGTTTGCTGTGGGGACAGTTCCAGGTGGATTGCTGGAACAAGTTGTTTACCACAACCTACTCCAACTGTCCCTGAGGCACCCAGATCTGTTCTTGAGCTTTACCTGCTATGGGCAGCTTCAAAAGCGTCCACAAAACTGTTCTGCACCAGTGGGAACCCATCAGGAGCAGTGTGTCCACAACACTTCTTGTGTTGCAATGCGAGGGGCCTTTAGGCTCAGACCTTTGAAGTTTGAAGTTCTAAACCCAAAAGCTCACTCCACTCTCACACACATGGCATCCCTTCACTCACTCATGGTGAGAGGTAGACTGGGCATCCGACATCAAGTTGTCACATTAAGAAAGAACAGGGGGCTTTCCATTCACTCTTCTAGCAGGAGCATGACTGTTCCAGATTGCAAATGCAAATGCCCCAGCCATTCATGTTGTAAACCTGTTGTAAAGACACAAAGACCTGCAATGGTCTTTTGATATCATTCCTAAAAACTAAATGTGAGCCTAGCCTTATTATCCTGATCATAATGTGCTTTGCTACTTTGGCCTATGTGCATATTGAAAAGTAGAAGAAAAGAAGAAATGAGCAACTCCATATGCACATGCATTCTTCCCTCAAGCTCTATATGTCCAAAGATACAGAAGATGTTTGACATTCTTATATTAAAAGTATTTTTGTGTGTGTGGGAGAGGCAAAAGATATAACTTCCCTTTGACCTACCCACAGTCAATCAAAATATGGTCTGAGGTGATCAAATAATGGCTTCCAATTGTAGCTGTGATCATCCCTTATTGCTAGTGTGGATCATTAATCCAGTCTTGCAAATAAATTCATTAATGTTAGTACATTGCAAAAGCTTAGAAACCAGCTTAAATTACAGTTCATTAAAACCATTTAAAATTCCTTTCTGATATTTCCTCTAAAAATAGTCCCTCTCATCAAAAATCTTTTTGAAAGCATGCTCAAAAACTCATCTGCTGCTGACTACATGAGTACACAGACACAACTACACAGTTTTCTAGGCAAAGGTAGCAAATAGTTTGTTATTACCTTCTTCTGGAGATAATGTCAGTCATCAAACCAGCAACCAGCTGCTCTTAAGGCAGAAGAATTATAGACACTCCTTCTCTTATAAGAAACTAGCTAAATATTTGAGCAAATAAAGAACCTCACATGATGGGAAGGTTAGATTCCTGGAAAATGATTATGCAAAAATATGGTATACTATCAAGTTAAAGTACTGAAGTTTAAGCTTAGGGAACCTCCCAGTAGGGGTGTGCCAAATATTTGAAGGTATTTAAAATTCGATTGAATTTGCCTGAATTTTGACATTTGAATTCAAACTGAATGTCCATAAATTCAAATTTAAAGATTCTAACAAATTTCAAATTTCGGATCTATTCAACTGAATTATCCAGACATTCGCACGCGTATGGGTCTGTACATGCTGTGTGTCTTTTCCGCATCCATATGCATTTGTACGGATTCATACAGGACAAAAACAGGTTGCATACTGGATAACTACGGGATGCATACAGATGTGTGCGGATGCTTATGGATGTGTAATGATGCGTACAGGCACATACGAACGTTGTCGACATTTGTAAGTGCAAATTTGAATAAAAAGTTCAAAGGAATAGATTCAAATTTGCTTAATTCGAATTGAATTTGGTTAAATTTGAATTTTAAAGATTCGAATTGAATTGAATTTTCAGGTATTCAATTTGAATTGAATCCTCAAAATTGCATTTGTGCACACCCCTACCTCTTGCTAGTTGTCTGGTCTGGAGAGGGGATGTAAATGTGGATTTGGCACCTTCTGAGGTAGGAACAGCAAAGGAAGAAATGCTGTTGAAAGAGGCAACTTTGTCAAGAGCAAGTAACAGAACTCAAAAGACGTGACAGTTTGTAGTGTTGGAACAGGCAGGTACGCAAAGTACTACCTGCTGGAAAACCGCTTTGCATCCTCTGTGCCTTGATCAAAAATGTGAAGAGGGCTTGCAACAAAAGCTGGAAGAGGTGGTGGTTTCTGGCACTGGAACAGGGAGAGACACTAATGATGTTCTGCTTGTCTTTGACTTTTTCAATGGTGAAAATCGTTGCTTCCTCCAACTTCTGTTGCAAGAATAATGCTAGCAGATGACTCTTGCTTTAAGAGTCTGACCAAAGCCATATTGGAACATCTGGGCCATTGGCTGAAGAATAAGAGGAGGAGGAGAGTTGATGGCTTTTATACCCTTCTTGCCCATCTTTTAAGGGGACCCAAAGCAGCGTAGAAAGCTTTATATTCTTCTCTGTACAACAAACACTCTGTGAGGTAGGTGAGGCTGTGAGAGCTCAGAAAGAGAACTGTGACTAGTCCAAGGTTTCCCGACTGGCTTTGTGTAGGAGTGCAGACTTCAACCAGCAGACCAGTTAAGAACATGACAATCTAACCACAAGACCAAGTAGGTCAGAGGAACTCTTGGCAGGCTGCAGCATAAAAATCACAGACCATTCTTACAGGGACAGTCTCTGATCTAAAAGAAGCCAAATCTCATGCTATGAAATCTTAATAATACAACTGGAGCATTGCAGCATCACGGTGAAGAGTGGTTGTTTTTTTTTAAAAAAAACTTTAATCCATTTGGTTTCATGACAATTCAAACTCTGGATCTTTCTGCACTTACCAAATCAGTGGGTATGGACCAACAGGCATGGTGTGGTCTGGAATAGCACCATCTGCATGTCAGTCCTGGTTCAACTCAATCCAACCCCTGCACCAAGGCCAAAGCTCCCAAAAGCTCATGGGCTTGCCTCCAAGAACTCCAAAGGGCTAGGAACAGAAGTTCCCAGTCCTGGAGCCCTGAAGGAACCCATTTTGATGGCACACTTTGATGTGCCATTGAAATGGGTCCCCCAGTATTTCATAACACGGAGATATGCTTTCTATGTACCTCTGTGTTCCAGACTAGGCTGTACTGGTACACTGGTAGTCCTCAATGTCAAGGACTACCAGTAATCCAGATCAGGGCATCCATTCTGTGTAGATAGGGTGTACCAATGGTGAGCTAGGGTAGAAGAGAGGCCTATTTACTGATAAGGAACATCAACAAGTGCAAAAAGACCTTCTGTCTCCCTGACTTGATTCTTCTTCCAGTGCGTCTGCAGATTTAAACTTAAAATACTGTAAACAAGTTTGTGAATGCTTTTAAAGGTGTCTTTTCTGAACTGTGATTCATAAAAGGGAAAAACATGGATTGTAAAAGAGATTTGGCGAGTACAAATCTTCATGAGGTGCTCTGAAAGAAAGTTATTTTACCCAATAAAAGTTATCATTTTAGAGAAACAATTAAAAATAATAATTAAACCATTTATTATTAAATGTTCTTTGTTCTTGCGATAATTCAGTGTAATGTATACTTTTTGTTTTGTTGTGAATAGAAAAGAGTTAGAGCACTGCAAGCAGAAATAGAGAAACAGGGGAAAGAATTTTTAAAGATGGAGGAGAAAATTCAGAAGAAATTATTTGATCTTGACCAGCGTATAGCTGAAGAGAAAGCAATGCTTGATAAAAACAGAGAAACACAAAAAGAGTATGCTAAGGTGAGTTAAAATTAGGCAGTACTACAATCTCCTCCCCTCCCTCTCTTCCCTTACATAATAAAAGAGATCTGCCCAGATTAAAGCTGCATCCAGCTTTACTTATTCTGGTATTTTTTTGATATTCTGGAATAAACATGAATGTTCCAGAATAAAGGATTCTTGGGAGTGCTTTATTCTGGAATATCAAAAAAGTGGAATAAGAAGATGATGTCTGGATGTAGCCTACGGATGCACCCAAACAGGGCCAAAAATCCATAATTATTTCAGAATAGTGTTTGATTTGCCAGACGTAATCACGGTACTCCTGATATAGTCCTAGAATATAAACCCAGTTCCCAGGTTGAATGTTTTGTGCCTCTGTGTAAACATGCTAAAATGAGGAATATCAACCTAACATTTGGGCAAAAAATCCTGGGATTGCTTTGTTCTCGACACCCAAAAATAGTAGAATAGGTAAGTAATGTCTAGAGGCAGCCTGGGTCAAAGAAGAGTGGTTCAAATATGCTCACAATGAAGACGAAAGTAGCACATGATCATAGGTGCTGAAAATGAAATGCTGTATTTATTAGGCCAACACATTTCATCATGCACCTTTATCAAGGACCTAATAACATGATAAAAATAATGAAATTATGAACTAAGAGTAATAGCATATTGATATATAATATAACATACTGAAGACAATGATGACATTCAATATATAATAAAACAATTATATTTTACAATAGATTTCACAGTGTAAAACATATAGTTAAGATTGAAATTCAAATTACAATGTTGGGAGTGGCCAAGAATTTAAAGCAATAGTGCGAATTTGCTCAGACATAGTTAAACAACAATAACATGCATAATGAACAAAGGGACTGAGACATATCTAAAATTTAAGTCTCAATTGTATTAAAGGATGCAGTTCTCTGCCATACCTCTCTACTGCAAAGTACATTAGTATTTTTAGAGGAAGTTTTCTTCAACAGTTCAAAATGTGTGAATGATGTATCATAAGAGGTGTACTTGTTTATCTCATTTGATGTTGCAGAAATGTTATGAGATACATTTTTGAGTGTCTCAAAGGTTTACCTCTTATTGCAGGGATAGTCTAACATAAATGACAAAGGAATTATCAAATGTAATGAATGATGTCAGATTATATGTTTTTCACTCCTGAAAGTGTTGGTAAGACCTCTCCTATGCCCTGTCCCCAAAAGACTTATTAGCCCCTCTCGGCTTCCTCTGCCGTCACTCTGTTATAGCTGACTTTAAAAGTCCCCTCCACTTCTGGAATAAGCGTCCCCATGGTAGCCGTGATCTAAACGGACTTTCCGTCCCCATGGTAGCCGTCTTCTCTTTCCGGGCATCTTTTTCCCCCCGCCCCCTCTCTTGTTAAAAGGAAAAATAGCCAGATCTCCGTCTCCTGAAACGGCTTCCCGCCCCTAGCAAAGGCAGATGATCGCTCATTCATTCACTTTCAGCACTTACTTTCACTCAGTTCTCTGTTAGAAAAGGCTTTCTGCCCTGTCAAAGTCAGCAGCTGCAGGCATCAGTAGCGCGATCCTTCGCTCATTCTCTTTTGAGGCTTTCACAGATCACTTGATAACAATGTTTCAATTCTGAGCAATTCTGGCTCTTCTTACAAAGGAAAGGAAGCGAACCTGCTGCATTTCTCAGATGTGTGAATGCTTTTTGGCTGTGTGTGCAGGCAAGCAATCCCCGCCCCTTTTGCCACGGAGCGTCCTCAAGGCAGATATAGCGAGCAAAACCCGCAAATCACCGAAAGAGCACTGGAACTCTTCTTTAAAGTCCACGTATTTTACCGCGGGTGTCTCACTTTCCTAAGCTCCCTAAGCGCCTTGCAAAGCCTGGGATGGGGCCGCTCAGAGGCAAAAGAAGAGTTCCAGCAGACTTTCAATTGCATGGGGACAGGGCCCTATACCTTATACGTAATGTCTACAAGGGAAATAACCAGTGGGCAAGATTCAACTAGGCAAAACTGAAGTAATGGAACAAGACTTTTTGAGATACTCTCTTTTACCTAAAATATCTTTCAGATTCTTAGTTCTGTTATGAAACAATCATAGGCCTTTAAAAAAAAATCTGTGAGTTTTGTATGTTTGTGAGATTGATTTTGCAATGCTTCCCCAGTGCAGGCAGCACATTCTTGCATACCTGTAAGCAACCATGGTCAGCAAATGCAGGCACGGCTCAAGTGCTTGCCATCAGCATGTACCATCTGTAGACTTTATTTGAAGCTGAGAGCACACCAGCAAATCTGATGAAAAGGAAATTTTCTGGTATGCTGTTGGCTTTGAATGAAGCTGATGCACTGGCCCACATAAGGACGACAAGTGTCTGCTACTTCCGTCCCCCCTACATCCTGCCTGTGAGTTGACATTAGAAACCTGCAATTTTCCAGGTGTTCCTCAGGAGAGGATGAGGGTTAGTGGAAAAAACTGTGATCAGTTATAATGGCTCCTATAACATACAAGGAACATGCACTAATAGTATTTTCAAAATATCATATTGATGGCATTGACTAATGTAGTTAGCCCTTCCCCAAGAAAAATTTAGTCGAAACAATGTGACAAATACTGCATCATTAGTCTTTTGGAAGTTTACCGGAGGTGTGGCAAGAATGATATATCTTTGTCCTTAGCTGTACTTAGCTTTCCTTTGGTTGAAATGCTTGGGGGAGGGGAAAGTTCACATAAGAATCTTCATTATAAAGCTCCATTTTCCACCTCTTTAGGAAGACTTCAAAAAGTTATTCATGGGGACTTGCCATTCAAACAGAAGAAGTTAAAAAAAGCCCTCTAGTTAATTTTTTTGTCATTAATTGAACTGTTAAGTTTTGTTTTTTCAAAAAGCAACAAGCCAAAATTTCATATAAAAGAAACTTATCTATTTTTCTTCTGCTAAAATTCCCTCAGCTCAAACAGTGATGTCTTCTGCTCAACTGACAGATGCTTGAACAAATACCTCATGAGGAACAAATATAAATAAATTGTAATTGCATTTATAAACTTAGACATCCACAATAAGACACCCACCCTGGGGCCATCAGGTGATGCGCAGCATATAAATACTATAAATAAATGAATATTCAGTATCTGAAAAACTCCATTAATGTTCATGGGCTTAGTGAACATTAGTCCTCTGCATCCAGCAGAAGCCGGCAGTGTGTGCATGCTTGGCATATCTCTGTTTGGTTTGATTCAATCCATTTCAGGTCAGATCAAATGGAAATTTGCCAGCATATGAGGGCTTCAATCAAAGCCAAAGAAAACAGAGCATGCCAGGCCAGAGACTGAGAACAGATCTTTTATCTGAGTGTCCAGAGTCATTTCGAGGAGCCTGGCTGCTGTCCACACATGACTGCTGGCTTGGTCTACCATTGGGGAATGCCTGAGGGACTGCTTGAAAGCAATTTCCTATTGTAGCAAATTCTGGCATCATTTTCTTGCTTAGGCCTATTACAATGCCACGTCCCATGCAGATGTGGTATTTTATAGGGTGCATGGCCCAGCACACCAAGGAGGCGGAGTAGTGGTAGTTGGCTTTTCTACCCCACTTTTCTCACCCATTTAAGGGGACTCAAAGCAGCTGACAAAGCTTTCTGTTCTTCTCCACACAACAGAACACACTCTGTGGTAGGTGGGGCTGTGAGTACTCAGAAGAGAGCTGTGGTTAGCCCAAGGTCACCCAGTTGGCTTCACGTAGGAGGGCGGAATCAAACCCGTTATTCCCAGATAAGAATCCTGGGATATGCTGAACTCTTGTCTGTCAAATGCAAACAGGATTAAAACCCAAAGACTGTTAAGTGCTTTTCCCAATATTTGTGACTTTATTTAACGTCAAGAAGGAAGTTAAATAGGAAATTCAAGAAGTGGAGACGTGGAGAAGTTGCTTACTCTTTCCTTGTATTGTGCCACCATTATAGGGCTCTTCTTGCACGGGCCTGCAGTGTGTGATGGTGTGTATGTGCATGACATCATTGCACATATGCAAACCTGTGCATGTACAATGATAACAGGTGTGTGCATGGCATCACATGCTGTGGGCCCACTTGTCAAAGGGCCCTACAATGGCAGCAATAATTTTAGGAACAAGTGGGTTTCCTCATGTGAAAATAAACAGATATCCAAGTTTGGCATATCCCTGGTGGAGAGCACTTGCTGAACTTTCAGCATCCTTGTTCGAGTGTTATTTATTCCAAGTGCCTCAGACATGCAGACACGGTGCTCCTGCCATCTGCCACAACTTCTGCCACCTACCAACACCATAGGTTTCAAGTACATCTTACAAAGATGTTGGGACTGAGGGAGAGAGAAACAGCATAATATCCACAGCATATGGACCAATGTAATTGTATTCTATACAGTGTGGCATGTCATTGTCATGTCTCAGGTCAGCAAGATTCAGAGAGCAAACACATGCATGCATGCTCAGGGCTAGTGGCAGTAGCAGCCAGTTAAATTCATTGGGGGGATCAAGAGTTAAATTGTAGTCAAGAATTCCAAGTTCAAAATACCAGAGGGTCTGCGTTATCATAAATCGGTTCAAGGGTCAAGGATACAGAGAAAACACAAGACAAGGTTGCTGGATTCAGATGAGTCTAAGTAGGGCTGTGCGAGCCTTGCTCCCTGTAATGCAACTGTTTGACATGCAAACACTTGGACTGTCTCAGGTGTTGGTGTTCTTGCCTGAGAATGTTCTGCAAAGGGCTTTGGCCTGCATCTTTGTCCAAGCTGTTGGCAGATTGGGAGACAGGCTCATTGTTTATGTTTAGCCCCTGAGTCATGCCTACCTCATCCTGACTTGCCTCGGCTTGGTTGTCAAGGGTGATGGCCTGTCCATCCTCAGAGGAGGAGGGGCTGAGGGCACAAGGCATGACAGTCATCCTACATTGTAAGCCACCCAGAGATCTTAGGATATGGGGCAGGATATAAACATTTTAAATAAATACATAAATACATAAATAAATACATAAATTTGCCAGTTAAACTTCATCCAGATAGGCTTTACTTAATCTGTATTATTTGGAAAATCCAGAATAAAGCATAGATAATATGGAATAAAATGTGTCTGGGAAGTGTATTACTCCATATTATCCAAATAATGCAGATTAAGTAAGGACTGTCAGGATGAAGCTGTTATATTATATTACGCATTTAATCAAACTGAATGCTGTTCAAGAAGAAAAAAAATCACTAATATCCAAGTTTAACTATTAGTACATATTGCAAGGAATTATCCTGATTTAACTATTTTCTGTTTAGAGTATATTTTTATTTATTTTTTTCAGAAAATTGCCAGTTTGAACCAGCAGATTGCGGAACTAGACGAAAAGGAGAAAAAAAGGAAAAAAGAGCTAGATGAGCAGCTGAAATTTATTCAAGACTTATTAAGTGACTTAAAAGTGAATTCATTTATATTATGTCTTCTAGGCTCTGTTTATACTTTACTATTTTATATTATTTTGACAGTTTATTCTAGGTGTTAACCAGTAATTTTAATCCACTTACACACATACATTATTAGAAGACAAACACACAGAGAGAGACTGTATATATAGATACATAGTATTTAGGACTTTTGTTCTTGTTTATTTAAATTATTGGACCAGGTTCATATCCCCAGAATGGGACTACTTCTGCTTCCTCATTTACTATACCGACTATGTATTTATTTGGAGCAAGTATAAAAAGCAGTGTGAAAATCAATATAAAGAAGAAAAAAAGGCTGAATCACAAAAGAAATTGCTTGCTGATTGCACCTTTGCACAGCAGATGGCATCTTTTTGTAAATTATGGTGTGTGTTTACTGTGGGAGATACCAGTTGCCTCTGTTGGCAAATAAATTCTTTTTTGACTTTTATCATTGAACAGAATATTCATGTAAATGAATGTGCTTATTGGTACAAGTCCTTGTAGAAAAGTATTTTATCTTTTTCACATTACTACTACTTCTACTACTGCTGTCTACCACTACTAGTACATTTAATTGGCATTTTTTAAAAGTCCTTGTGAAAAATTGTATATTGTTTAGCACTGGTAAATAGCTTTTAAAAACCTTCTGCTATGTAGATAGTCCTCAAATAGTCTTACATAGATAATTTTCTCAAATAACCTTTCTTTGAGTTACTTAAAAGTTTTCTAAATCAACCATGAAATAAAAGGACACGTTCTGTCCTGGGTTAGTGACTGGCTTAAGGATAGGAAGCAGAGAGTAGTAACGAATTGGAAAGAGGTAAAAGTGAGATCCCCAAAGGTTCAGTATTGAGACTGATGCTTTTTAATTTATTCATCAATGATCTTACAAGAAAGGATACATAGTAAAATAGCAAATTTGCTGATGATACTAAATTATTCAGGATAGTAAAAACTAAAAGAGATTGCAAAGAGCTCCAGAGAGATCTCTTAGCATTGGGTGAGTGGGCAACCAAGTGGCAAATGTGGTTTAATTTTAATAAGTGCAAAGTAATGCACATCTAGGCAAAGAATCCTAATTTTGTCTCTAAACTCATGGGGCTGAGCACTCTGCAACACACCAGGAAAGGGATCTTGGGGTTCTTGTGAACAGCTCAATGAAAGATATCAGCCCAGTGTGCAGCAGGGGTGTGCACGAATGTATTTTTTGCATTCAAATTTGAGTCAAATTGAATATTCAAAAAATCAATTTGATTCAAATGTCAAAAATCTGGATCTTTGAAAATCCAATTCGAATCCGGATTATCTGGATCCATACTTTCGAAAATCCAATTCGTATCCGAATATATGTATGTCGATAAGATTCGTATCAGTTATACGAATTTGCGCAAATCTGTATTTATCCCATATGCATCCTGTATACATCCCATTTTCATCCCACAACATATGCACAGATATGTATAATTTTCCAGCACATTCGTATATGATAGATATGGATCTACTTATTCGAATTATTCAAAAATCCGTATTGGATTTTTGAAAATCCTAAATTCGTCTGAATGTGTACATTCAGATTTTTGAAAATCCAATTCGAATTCAGATGTCGACATTTGACGGATTTGAATTGGATTTTTGAATATCCATGCACATCCCTAGTGAGCAACAGTGGCAAAAAAGCTAATTACATGCTAGAAATAATTAGGTTGGGAATAGAAAACAAATCAGCAGGTGTCATTTTACCTCTTTATAAGTCTATGGGGAGACCACATTTGGAATATTATGTACAATTCTGGTCACTACACCTCAAAAAGGATATTGTGGAACTGGAAAAGGTGCAGAAAACAGCAACCAGAATGATTAAAGGTGTGACACATAAGAGGAGCCTTGCTGGATCAGGCCACAGCCCATCTAGTCCAGCATCCTGTCCCGCACAGTGGCCCACCAATTCCACCAGTTGCTCACTGGCATCTCAAGCAGAAGACAAGGACAAACCTTCACCTGCTCTTGAAATCCAGCAATTGTCCTTAAAAGCATGCTGCCTTACCCCCCTCCCCCAGCTAGGTACCTATGGTGTACCTAGGCATCCATTGATACATCTGTCATCCATAAATTTGTCTAAACCTTTTTTAAAGCCATCTAGGCTGGTTGCTGCCACCTCTTCTGGCAGCATATTCCATAGTCTGATGACCCTCTGGGTGAAGAAATATTCCCCTTGTCTGATCTGACTCTCCTACCCATCAGCTTCATAGAGTTCCCCCTGATTGTTGTGTGATAGAGAATTTTTTTTCTCTATCCACCTTTTCTATACCATGTATGATTTTATATACTTAATCAGGTCCCCTCTTAAATGCCATCTTTCCAGGCTGAAGAGGCCTAGACATTGCAGTCTGATTTCGTAAAGGAGGTGTTCTCAATAGCAAGATGTCATCATATGGATGTATGAATATATAGGAGAGTTAACAATTCTCTACTTAAAACATTCCACAAATGAGACTATGATAACCATGGCCATATCTCCACTTACTGTTCTAAGGTGCCTCTGTGTATCTAAGAAGGTGCCTGTTGCAACACTATATCCATTTTCAGTGGCAGTGGGCCTCTTGCGGTGACTGAGTTGGCCCCTTTTCGAGAGTGATTGCCAGCTAAGGCACCACCTATGCAGGGTGGTTTCCCTACTCTGCATGGAAGAGGGGGCATTTTATGGTACCTCCTTACTCCAAAATGGAGACAAGGAAGACACTGCTGAAAATCTTACCTGTGTGAGCCCCATCTCTTGTGGAAGTTTGATGATATGACAGGTCATGCAAAGGAAGAGTTAGTGCAAATACCACCTAATGAAATGTAAACTTCAAAGGTATTGCAAGAAAGATGATTCTAGGCTGGGATATCTTGAAACTGTGATCAAATTATTAATGAAAATCCAGTGATTTTCATTTATGATGTTAGTATGATTTAGTTAATGGAGAATTCTGTGTTTCTGTTGTGCCTTGAGGTTAGACATTAAAAAAAAGTACTTATCTAGATTTTTAAAAATAGCTAATCTTATTAGGCAGTATTATATGTTTATTGTGTTTCACAGAGTTGAGGCTAAGAGACGGGGGCTGTCTTGGTTTGCATCTACATGTGCTTCAAGGATGAACTTCAGTTTTTCAAAACCCTGGGTGGGGTGCATTGATTCATGAGTGGGAAATCTCATTCTTGGCATGCCCATTTCAGAAGAATCAATTGCAAACCAGTATTAGGAGTGCTATATCACCCCAAAGGCCCTGGTTGCCTTCTACAGAGCACTTTGTGCTGTGCATGGCATAGCAAAGAGGACGAACCAAATTTGAGCAGTGTTTGCCAGGACTTAGAAAAAAACAACTGAAGGCCAAACATCTCTAACTTTTGTTAGATGATATGAGAAACAACTTGGGGTGGTCGTTTGGGGTATTACTTTCTCATTAAATGAATGAGACAGAATTTGCTGACAACCAACAAATGGGCGGCACATTGCTCTATTTTGTTATTGTTCTGTTGTCTATTGTTCTGTTTTCTTTTTTGTCATTGATATTTCATTGGGGAAAATAACACTTTTTAGGGAATACACATGAAAAATTACTTTTGAACCCTCAAAGGGGCAGGCAGGCTCTTTCTAATCATGAAGAGATGGAGATTCCCTGCTGTGAACCACAGGATCAATGGCTCGTAAGGAAGAAGCCTTATTTCTCTGTAACTTGAACCAGAAATTTGACAGCAATGTTCTGCGCCTTTACACCATCATGAATGACCCCCCGTTAATTTAAAAGTATGAATTAAAGAGTAATATCTATTTTACCTATGAACAGGTGTGTTATGGAATGGTTATTAATTACTATACAGATGTTTAAGAAGAAGCACAATTTTTGAATTAATTTCAATTTTGGTAGTACATTCATAAAATACATTGGTGGAAAGCACCTTTTGTGTACAGTCTTCTGCCTTTACAGAAATAGCATTATTTCACTTGCACTAGATTTTTCAACTGCACTTCCTAAAACAGTTTTTGAGTATATAATTTCATGCATCATTGCACATAATTGTACAATTAAAACACAATTTCAGAATGTCTTCTGTTGCCAACTTCACAAGTATTTTTTGCAATTTTCAGGAGAAATATTCAGATGTTTCAAGCCAGCTTGATAAAGTCAATGAAAACATCATGAATTTACAACATAAAATTACTAAGCTAAATGAATTGAGCAAAGGAAAGCAAAATCAGAATGATAAGATAGAAAAATCCATAGCGGAGTTAAGGTAAGAAGCCTTGTTCTTGTAAGTTTTTGAAAGCAAATAGAATCTCTTAAACCAACTGTATTCCTGAAGATAACTTCCTGTATCATTATCATTATATGCAATGGTTAATTACAAACATAGCAATTGATACAATTATATATCCCTTTCCTCACTTAACCTTAGACTAGAAAATGTTCCAGTCTAAAGTGCTGTTGTCCACACATAAGTAAGCATTGACAGAACCCCTGCCTGCATCTGATATGCTTCACACACCCTGTGGTCAAGAATACTACAGGGAACCTTTTTAGCTGTGCATTAGGGTGCATTGCCAAAAAAGGACCCAGACAGAAACACTGAAGGCTAGGCCTTTGGAGGCTGGAACAGGCTTCAAAGGCTAGGCCTTGTATTTAAAGCTACCACCTGGGCTTGGGAAGGAACAAGGTGTTTGAATGCAGACAATTCTATCCCACACCATCAGCAACCTGAGGAAATGGCCCATGATTCCTAGTTAAAAGTAAACCCTCTTGTATATACTAGTAAGAGTTTCTCTCATATAAATGTAGTCTGAATTGTAGCCTTGCAAACCTCCATATCATTAAGGATGGCTCCAAACATGGTCTACAACCTGCAATTCTAGCAGAACAATATTGGGAATGGTAGATGCAATCACAGCATTCTCAGTATAGCCTTAGGTTAGTTGAAGGATAACTTGATCTATCAGTATTATGGGAAATCCTGCAATGAGGCTATGTTTCTTGTAATTATTCTCTTTACCTGGACATCTGCCAGGAGCTTCTGAAATAAAGTTGTATCCTATAACTGCAAACCAGCCAAATGCACGAAAGAAAGAAATGGAGTGACCGTTTGGCTACCTTTATGACTATATGATTCAACTTCATTTCGGCAACTCCCAGCAATGTCCAGGTATGGGGAACTTTAAGCCAAAATGAAGTCCAGTCGATTTTCACATCTGACAGGAACTAGCCAAAGGAATTGTGGGATCTTCTTTAGACCCTGCAGTGCAGGTCACAGCTATATGAGACAGGACATCCAATTCATAATTTGAAGTGAGATTGTACCAGTTCTGTTCACACCTAGATCATTATAGGTCATCCTCAGGCCATCCTTGCTTTGGACTGCATTGCTCACACCTTTCTCCATGATCGAGCTGAGCCTCTTCCATGGAACTCTTGGCTCTCCACTCCTTTTGCTGCATCAAATCACTCTCCTTTCTTATTGGATGCTGATGTGTCATTTAAAGGAGGCAAGGGTGTGTGTTTGAGGGTTCTTTTAAGCCTGCTCCCCCATTTCCATGCCCCCTTCCTTTTTATGTGCTTTTCTTCTCTGTGTGATTAATTGTTTAAATAATAATAATAATAATAATAATAATAATAATAATAATAATAATAATAATAATAATAATAATAATAATAATAATAATAATAATAATAATAAAGTTGTAGAAAAACCCTTAGTAGAGGAATCATACACATAAACTGAGGAGAGAAGGGGAGGTGTCTCACGAACTCCCGTAGACATGGGCCTAAAGGAAAGCATGGACCGCGCCCACCACAGCACGGTTCAGCCTCCTTTAGCCTGCCCCACCACTCACACTGAAGAAGAGAAGACGGTCTGGTATGCCAGGATGGGCTGAGTCCTCTGGAAAATAGGACTCTGGTTAAAATGATCTGATGGGGATAAGCTGGCTTGGAAAATGAATTGAATAAAAATAATGTGAGTAACACAACCAGAAGATGACCTGAAGTCATCTTAAACTAAAGGTGTGATCTGGGTCTTGCTGTCTGGAGGAAGCCTAAGTCTATTATCAGCTCTTAGTATGTCAATTGTTAGCCTTTCCCTGTTTGTTCTCATCTCAACAGTCCTGCTTATCAACTGTCACTGAATCCTTTTTTTTTAATGCAGCACTTCAGAATTCCCTGACTTTTAGCCATAAATCTAGGCAAACAATCTATTGAATGTTACTTAGGGCATTTCTACACTGGGCTTTATTCCAGGATATATCTCGGAATGGGTACCTAGTATCTGCATTCATGCAAACCATGACAGAGCCTAGATAGGGCCTGCTTTAGTCTGCACTAGCATGCAGACAGCAGGCTCCTATTCCAGGATATATCCTAGAATAAGTCCCACTGCGGAAAGTGCCTTATTCTCCCAAACTCTTTAAATATTCAAGAATGTTCCACGAAAAGATTTATGAAACCTAATTAATGCTATGTTATCAACTTATTATCTTGTATTTAAACCACAGTGATAAAGATAGCAATTGCCAGCAAGTAAGTTTGGCTATCTTCTGTTATTTAGAAAACGAGTTTCTTATTAAAACAATAAGGTTCACAATAACAGCATAGAGGACAGTTTTTATATTTTCAACCATACTTTTCTGTCATGATCATGAAGAAGAGGCATTCGTTCTCCAAATATGTGATTAATCAGCCTCTTCTGCTTTCTGGCCACTGTGCTGGTTCACACATTATATAAATATGTTTTCTTAGTGGTCTTTAATGGTTCATTACATTACCACTGGCTGCCTGTGTCCTTATTTGCCTCCCACCAGCCTTTCCTATATATTGCAAATAAACAGATATTACAGAAACATCAAGGAAATTAATCCTGTAAACCTGCCATTGACCATCCTTTTAGGGATGTGCATGAATATTCGTAAAATTTGTTATTCTATAAATTTGTACAAATTCAGACATTCTTACATGGAACATTTGTACAAGTAGTTTGTACATTCGTTAAACTGGGGATATGTATCGGGTACGCATCAGTATGAATGTGTTCCTATAGGATACGGATCCGATATATATGTGTTCGTATAGGAAGGATCCATATCCAAGATCCATATCCAGGAATCTGTATTGTTACGAATTGAATGCCAAAAATAAAAAATAAATAAAATAAAATTCATGCACATCCCTACTTCCTATCATTTAGTAGGAAGTAGAAAGCATGAAGCTGTAGCTTTAAAGAATAAAGATTCTAGCACACTAAATGTCAGAATAATTCCACTGACTTTAATGAGGCAAACTTAAGCTTACTTAGGATTACACTATACATCTATATCAATTGTATACCCATGACTTTTTAAAAAATTAAATGCTTTTAGAACCCTTATATATGTACCAAAAAGTCCTACTGATGTAGCTTTTTAAACTTCATATCATGACACTATATCTGACTGAGACTAAATCCACATCTGTACTTTAGGGCAATCCCAACCAACCAACCTAAGAGTTGGTTGCTCCTAGGACGGTATGCTTATACATATCCATCACTAGGCAGTCCCAACCACTCCTGTGATCAATTTACTATTAAGGCTGGGTGATTGACTGCATGCATATGGGGAAAAGGGGAATGACTCACAACAACACCCCAAGAGTTTTTAAACAGAATAAAGGGTGAGTCAACTTGCAGGCAGATGTCAAGTTTTATGTCCTTGCAAATGTGTATTTTAAGTAGGCTCAGAACTCCCAACAAAACTGGAACCGATTTTATTTTAGGGAGGAGACCATTTATATACTGAACATCACAGCCGAGAAGCCCAGAGGCCAATTCATGTACACGTGTTAATGTACACCCTTGCTGGAACTCTATCTGAGGTGGAGTGTAATCCAGTTTCGGGAGCTCCTGTTCAGTATCATTGGTAGACACAATTAATTGTGCTTGCTGGTGTACCAGAGGGATGATCCAGAACATGGGAGGCATATAGAAGGTACACCACCTGTATTCCGGACTACCAGGAAACTCATTTCAGTGACATGCCTTAGTGGACCACTGAAATGCATCCCCTAGAAGCTCTGAGGCTAGGAGCTTTTGTTCCTGACTATCAGAGGTATCAGAGATTCATTATGATTATTATGTGGCTGTGTTTCAGTAGTCAAAATCAGTAAACCTGGCTGCTCCAGACTCACTAGGCCTTTTCACATCAGGGCTTTTGGAATGTGTGTAGGACATGCCAGGACGGAGCATTTACTCCTCTGGGCCAGCATGTCCTACATGCATTCCGGGTCTAGAGCACTTGATTGTGCTCTACACCCAACGCAGCGTGTTCCGTCCCTTCCCCAGCCATCCCCTGTTCAGAGAGGGAAGCATTCGAATGCCTCCCTCCCTGACAGATTCAAGGTCCTCCCCAGGCCTGTCCAGATTGGGTCCTACAGCTAGTGAATCAGATCAAGCTGTATCTAGCTAATCAGAGAGTGGCCAGCATGCACAGGCACACTGCCCTCACCATTTCAGGTGCCGGCAAGGTTGAGGTAGGTGCTGCACATGCATGTGTTCCCCTTTAGGCCCATCCCCATGGGGAATGCCTGGGCGGGTCCTTGTGGACCCTAGGGAACATGATCCTGTCCCCTAGAACCCATAGGCACCAGGGAAGGGACCGCACCAGGACTGCCCGCTTCTGGGTCGAGCAGGACCCAGTGGCGGCCAGGCCTGGGAGGGGCGTCCCGCCTCCAGGCTGGCCTTTTCAGGTTATGACCCTCTGGGATGCTTTTCCCTTTCACACATAGGCAGGTAGGAACGCGTCTATGCTTACCTGCTTATGTGTCTATGCTTATGCGTCTATGATTACCTGCTTATGTGTGAATGGGGAAAGCGTCCCAGAGTGTTGTAGTCTAAGTGCAGAAGTAGTGTGAAAAGGCCTACTGATTCCAATCATAGGCCTTTCAGTGTAGAAAGCCCACAGATATCAGTAGAAAAATCTCAAACTTGTCTTGATAATGATTTGGCAAAAAGTGCAATTTCTTGATAAATGATATAATCTGTTTATAATGGCAACTTGAGAACTCCTAGAAAGAATTGGTGGGCCTCTGTCTTAGACAAGATGCTGGACTAGAAGGGCTGTGGCCTGATCCAACTCCTCTGTGGAGGAGTTATTGTTTTGTTTCAAATCAAACCAGCTACCCTTTGTTTGGATTTGCTTCAAACTGTTGTGTGTTTCTTTAACTATATGGTGGTTCAGTTCAAGGAAACAAGGAAATCATAGCAAACTACCCTTGGTGTTCTATGGCTCACTAAAAAACTCCTTGGTTCATATTTGGTTCTAATATTTATTTTCAAACCACAGGATGGTTTGTTTCACAATGGAACCACCCAGTTCACTACAAACTACAAACCGACCAAACTGGTTTAGCATAATAATTAAGCCAGTCTGAGGACCTTTCTGCACTTGCAAATGGACTCTACATCAGTAAATGTACTCTGCATGTTAGTGTGGAACATGGGAAGCCCCAACAACTGCTGTTATCCTCCGTCCTCATTAGTTAGAGTGTGACCCACAAGAGGAGCGTCTTGATCTGGATCACTGGTAGACCTCAATAGGACTGCTGGTGTACTAGCAGTGGTAGATCCATATCAGGGAGCTGTGCAGAAAAATGCACACATCTCTGTATTCTGGTTTACAGGGTGACCCATTCTGACATCATACCTTATTGTGCCTCTGAAATGGTCTCTGAGGTCAGGAACATTTATTTCAGATTGTTGGAGTTCATAGAGGCCAGCTCCAAAGGTCCCGCGAGCTTCAGGGCCAGCATGGAGGCTGGTTAGGAACACACCACCACTGCATAGATGGCATTGTTCCTGTCTAAGGACAATTCTAGCTTCAAATTTAGATCATTCTTATATATGTTGACTAGCCCATGGTTGAAGACATGAGCCCTGGGAGACCACAATCAATATTTTCCACCAGGACAATGAAGAGCCTGCCATCGTTACCTATTTCATGGCACCTATGTACAGACATTATTGACACAGTAACTGACTGTTTTGTTTTTAACACGCACTGGATGCTTTGTAGGAAAGCTTTAAAAACTCATTTTTAAAAACTCATTTAAAATAAATTCAGTCAGTGTGCATAAAATATCTAAGAAGAATAAGATTATTCAAAATCAGAGCCTTTCTCTTTTGTAATTCAATAATGTTCTGTATCTGAAGTTCATTTCCTAGTTTCAATCCTGCTACCCTTAATTAAAGAATTTGTGGTATCTAGAGTTTGGAAAGTCCAGTACCACGGATTTATGTTTCTATCAGCTATGTAGTCCTTTTTTCATAATATTTACAGACCTATTTACCCTTCAGCATTACCCCCTGTGAAATCCCAATTGCTTTTTAAACTCCTCTGAATTTAAAAATCAGTTTGTGGTTCGGCAGGGGGAGCTGCTGAAGAAGAAATAGCCCAATAAACCCTATATACGCATACTGTGTCTTGCACATATGAGACATCTCACTAGATCATAGCTGCTCTCTTTCTGCAAGATCAGTTTGCCTAGCAATTCCATATAATATTTTATACTAGTAATGATTTCTCTCTCTCTCTTAAAGGGAAAAGTATGCAAGAATAAAGGTAAAGGAGCAGAATGCTCAGACATTAGTTGATTTTCTCCTTGAGCGGCTGAATTGTGCTTTACAAAAAGTAAGGACAGACGGCAGAGTGTTAGAAGACTTGCTGTGGAATAGGCAGAAAGACCTGAAAACTAAGCAGGTTTGTTTTACTTGAATAGTTTCCTCTCCCACCCCTTGGGATGATTAGTTTGATTTTCAGATGTATTTTACACAGGAAGATATTAGCCACCAAGATACCCTACAAGTCAGTGTGTCCCTCTAATGCAGATGCTGGAAATTTTGTTCATTATTTCAGGTTTTATTCATGAGAATGAAATGAAAGTCCTTAACAAAAATCTTTTAAGGCATTTTTTTTTGCAGTTAATTTACAGTTATATTTAGGAATTTTCTGCTTCATTTTCTGAAGCTTTTGTTTTTGAGATGTGAAACCTCTATAATCCTAAATGCATGGATGAAAGATTTCCTGCCAGTGGCTTTGCAGTTCAGTCCAACTAAGCAAATAGTAAAGCTTACTCGACAATATCATTCCATTTAAGATGTATACAAAGGATGTGAAGATATGTCACACGTTTGATCACCAAGAAGTAAATAACAAAGCATGATAATCTGTAGCTCACTGGAGAAACTATGATTTGCATGTGTGAGATCCCAAGCTCTTGGAAAAGATAAGACAATGGACAACTGTGTAAAAATATCAACATAGACACAGACCATTCCCACACTTACCATCTGTATCCCTGGCCAAGACACGATGCTGGGATGGGTTGATGCTGGAATGGGATAGAGCCATCCACATTTTGGATAGCCATGGCTATCCTAGCCCAATTGACAATCCAAAAACTGGTCAGGGCACCTTTGGAGAGGCCACTTCTGTCACCATTTCTGACAGTGCTTCCTTGAGCACCACTAAAAAGAGTCCCTCATAGACCCACTAGGCCAATAGACCAGTAGAGCAGGATAGGGTACACGTGTGGATGAAGAGGGGGCAGGGATTCCCCTGTCCTGCACCAGTTTAGGCCAAATACCACTGATCGCAAAAACAACCATGGTCATTCATTCATTCATTCATTCATTCATTCATTCATTCATTCATTCATTCATTCATTCATTCATTCATAGGAAATAGACAACAGATATATGTTTGTTGATCAGTTTCTCTGAATCATATAAAGACTTGTTATGTAAAAAAGTGCTGTTTGTCAAATGTGAATGGCAGAGGCCAAGGACTTTTAGGTGCTTTCCCTAATAATCCTGACTCTCCACATCTTGAGTAAACTTGTGAAGTGGCCTTATAGGAGCCTTTGGGGTGGGCCTATAGCAAGTGTCCTTCCCCTTGGTTTTCCCTTGGTCATTTTAGCTTCACTTCCTTTTTTGTTCTTTTTTCGTACACTTAAATGTACAGGCATGTATGCATGCATACATGTACAAATTTTTTAAAGCACCTATGCTCCCTAGGGCATATGGAGCTGCCTCTGGAGTAAGTGAAAACCATAGAAATTGTGCAGGAAACTCATCTTTCAGAATTCCTCTCCATGCAACATGGCTACTGCTGTTATTCTATTCATGTGTAAGTTTGCAGTTTGCATCAGTGCACATAATCAGTACAATGCACAGGTGCAGAGGTTCTGCCAGAGAACCTAACACACTCACTCACATGAGAACATTTGCTTGCCTTGCTCACAGGGAGGAGAACATGGCAGCTGCATGACATGAAGGGAGGCTCTTCAAGAGGTGAGTTCCTCACACTATTTATTCAGTTGTCACCTACTCCAGCAGGTGCTCTGGGTACCATAGGGAGACCAAGGCGTTTGGCACATCCCATACTATAATTGTGTAGCCATCCAGCTGCTAAAGTTCTTTGAGCACTTACAAATCATGCATACATTAATCCAGATAAAAATACTACTTAACAGTTTTAGAACTGCATCACTTGTAATATACCCCATTACTAAATTCATTATATAACATTTATAACATTTTTTTTTGGGGGGGGGGAAGAAAACTGCAGTATAACAAAAGTCAATATAACTTCCTCATGCTTAGTTTTCCAAGCAGAAATAATGTAATTCACCACTTTGCACCTTGGACCCGTAAATATTTCCTAAAAAGCACAGCATCATTTTAATTTTCTGACACCTTTACATTTACACAGATAACATCATTTCTTATTTTGAGGCCTGAGGCTTTCTGTCTTGAAATGACAGACAGTCTGTCAGTATACCCTGTCTCTATCCAGAGTTTTTATAAATTCAAGGCCCAGGTCATTCACTAAGATATGTCTTTGATTTTGGCTGTATCCTCATCTGCTTTTAAGGGTTTGAAAGGAGAGACTTTCTGTAACAGCAGGACAAACAACTCTTGGGGTGCCCCTTTTTGGTGTAAACATCAGACCAGCAATTGTTTCAATGTGCTGTCCCTGTACCAACTCAACAGCTGAATTTTCAATCAGTTTTCCAGATAATGGATGAATTCAGGCTGGTTTTCAGTACATATCTTACCAATATCAAATAATTCTGAAAACTAAAGATTCTGCTGTTCACTAATATGGGTTTACTGACTGTAGATCAAAGGGACATTTTTAGTTGGATTCCACTCCAGCAGGGTCTGTCCTGAAGTCCAGTGTGACTAAGGCCCTTTCTGCACTAGGCCTTCAGAATATGGCGGAACAGGGAGTTGCCATCTGCATGTTGCTACAGCCTACAGTAGGCCCTGCTGGCTGATTCTCTTGGCTGACCTAGAAGAAACAGTGGCTACTTTTTTTTAAAAAAAAAAAGTGTATTCTTTTCCCTCCAAGTCATGCAGTACAGTCTATCCCATCTGCTTATAAGGGATACTTTTTTAATCGCGTAACTGTGAAAAGACCAGGATTTTTGTTGTCTGTTTCTTATTTAGTTTTTACTGCACTGGTGATTTTAGATAATATATTTTTAAGAAATAATGTTGAGTTGTTTTAATATGTGATCCTTAAATATCGATATTTAAAATTAGTGTATATCTGTTAGGACTATAACTGTACAATTAATGTTGCTTAGAGCTGTGAGGATGCTTGTATGGTTAATTTTTACCCTCTGAAGCTATATTTTCTTTTCAACATTTTTTTCTTCTTCCTGTGTTTCCCCCCAATTTTATTTATTGCTTTTATAAAAAGAAAGAATAAAGAAAAAGAACAAGCAAACATTGCCCACACATAACATAACACATCACCTCAACTCTTAACAACACAGACAAATCCCCCTCCATCCTTTAACCCTCAAAGGTCTCAGGTAAATATGTCTCTAATTTAGATAATCCTTCTTTCATCTCCATCGGTACGGTGTTGTCATGTGTCCAGAGCATCTTTGATGTTCTGAGACATATATTTGGTTAAAATTAAAATAGACTTTTCTATGTATTAATTCAGGAAGAAG